>HG995255.1:13305833-16247500 GCA_905332985.1 Mimas tiliae
CCTAGGTGTATTTTTTTCTTCAAATGTGTGGTTTCACCACTGACGTAAACCCGTATCCAATATAAAAATAATCACCTGACAGCCTCCGTGGCGCAGCGGGCGAGTAGCCGGCTGTGAAGCGAGAGGCCGTGGGCTCGATTCCCACACTCACACAAATGTTTGTGTGATCCACATATAATTGTTTCGGGTCTGGGTGTTGTGGGACCGCAAGTCCCTCGTAGTTCCTGATACCCACAATACAGGTTAACCTACGAGTAGTGTGGGTTCAGGACTATGTGAGTGACTGTTGGGTGTATATGTTTTTTTTTATCAGTCGACAATACAATGTTACAGAAAGGTGTGGTCATATTTAAGGGTCAAACTGTAGACATTCTAAAATTTCACGTTAATTTTAATCACTCGACGTTTATTACTAATAAGATCGATCACATCCGTATAAAATAAAATAAATTAAGTGAAGTGCGTGCGCGAGAACAACAATGTTGGCGTGAGGCAAAAGCTTGGCTGTGTATCATTTAGCTATCAAGTAGCGTTGTCCAAAGTTGCAAGTCATTGAATAAAAAAGAAAATGATTAAAAACGGACTTTTTAATACTTTGGATAAGATATTTCGCTATCACTAAAATTTTATTTGCATTCTATTTTTAGAACACAGATATGAAAAGACATGTAGTCAGCTATTTATTAACTTACTGCATTTTTTATCAAAAATCAAACATGATCACGCAATGTGTACATACATCACTTTGCTAAAATAAATGTTATTGTATAATGTTAACGCTTGTTGTGGGTACTTGCATTTAATTATTTATATCAACAAAATTATCGTATTGACTGTGAAAACCTCCTTTAAACTTACAACTAGGATTCAAGTGTGGCCCAAGTTGAGAGAAGTCATCAGGATTACCATGCAGTAACGGACTAAGTCAAGTCGGGGGCCCGGGGCGGCAAAATTAATTGAGGGCTTCCGATCTCAGAAATTGATGTATGTATTTTTTGCGATTTTAAATTTGATAATAGTGTCTGTGTAAATCATTTTGGCCGTTTCAGTATTCAAGCGTAAGAATCAATGAGAATATTAATAAATTTAGAATGGAGCGAGATTAAAATATGGAGCTCCTTGTCCGAACCAAGGATAAGTATAAAGCCTGAACTCAGAGAATGGGCATCTGTAGGTAATGGACATACAGAGGTACCTCTCTGTAATCCGAAGTTGGCGCCTGTAGCGGCCGCTCTGTTCATTATAATACGATAGTATCGGTCCTGTTAGGAATACTGTATAATAATAAAACCAACACTTAATTATATAGGTAAGTCCCACTACTGGGCTATGGCTACAGAGAGGGCTATGCCTTAGTCTACCACGCTAAAAGCGCAGGCCACACAACGACTTAGCCAAGCGAACTTTGTTTAGCTTAGTGCACATGCAACTATACGAACTAAGCAAGGTAAACTATCTGGGTTCCTACCACAAACTATGGATAAAGTGTGGATGTAGTGACGTGACAGGCTGTCAGTTGACACTCGTCTTTCAAGTAGCAGTATAGTGTTAATGGCAAAGTGTTTATTTACTGTCACCGTGTATTTTCCTACCTCGAAACTGGCAAAATCCTCGTACCCCGATGGAGCCACAATATAAAATTGGATTGGATTAGTGTCAATGGTTTACGGAAATTATCAATAATGATGAAGAAGATTCAGCTGGGTGATGATTTAACTCAACATGTTAAAAAGATATTATCTCAAATAGAAGAACGTTGACTTTAGTTGCGTAGACATATTCAGTTCAAGCGACTAACTGAAGGATATTGGATTATGTATTATAGCGCGTGTAAGGGAAATGTTTCCGAAAACGAAGACAGGTGGTATTGTTGATTACAAACACGATAGCACTAAAATGGCAAAATAATTAGCCTTTTTTCCACGCGGACTTGTTTGGACCAATAAATACAGTAACTTTTCATCAAATTAATAATAGAAATCGTAATGTAAAGCCAATAAAAAAACAGGTGACGCTCGGAATCAGCTGTGCAGCGCGGCGCACGGCGTGATGTGCCTACCGAGTATTGAAGCGCGGTAATGCGTGCGGGTTTTTGACCCCTAATTTTCTAGGTATTTCATTACATTACATACGCTTTACATTACGGACTAACGTTTTCAAAATGGCAAGTAAACAGCAAAAGAATAGTGTTTTCCATTTATGTTCAGGAAGTGTTTAATGTTTTATTACCGTTTCGGCTTCGGAAGCGGTCGCTTACACCTCATATAAACATGGAAAATCAACAAATTCTTCCATGGTGAAGACGATGACAAATCTTGGCAAGTAAAACCAACTAATAGGTAAATTGTAACAAGCAGGGTCTGCCTTCGCCGCTGAGCAATGAGCGACAGTTAGCTTAGCTGGTATCGTCGGGTTAACTAGCTGACATAGTTCAGTAGTTCGCTTAATTTAGCTCTGTTCTTTAAAGTTTGTGATGTGCACCGAGTAGAAAGACACCGCAGCTACGTGAAATAAACTAAACGAAGTTACTCGTAGCCTAGCTCGTGGTGTGGTTGAAGCTTAATGCGGGTGGCAGACAGTATGGAGGACCGTGAAGTTCTGGGTTCAGTTCCGATTCGATTCGAAAAATCACACATAAATTGCCCAGAATTGCATTATATGAGATATATTTCATCATGAGACGGACATAAGCTTGGCGAAATGTGGGTGCACTAGTTGCACCTCAGCGTTGGCAGAGGTTGCCCTTTGTGGATATAGGTATACATATGTCATTACAAGTAAACGAAAAATTTAAGTTATAATAGTTTTATTATAATATAAATCGTTAACGATAATATCGATATACATTTTGGAAACACGTTGTAAAATCAGTGTTATACATATATTATTAAATTAATATTCCGCTTTAGGAGCGGAGTCGAGGTAAGCCTTGAGTTTCGGGTTGGTAAGGACAGCCTCAATGGGTTTCTTGAAAATTGGGTACTTTTCCTCGAGGTCCGGCATTCGCAACATCTTTTTCAAGTAATCAAACATGCCCGTAAACACGAAGTCGGCCCACGTAAGCTGAAATAATAGAATAAGTTATTTCTAACTTTTTGTAACAATGAACATTGAAATCGCGACGATATTGCTGTTAGCCGTTGGAGTTTATTTTTTAACTCCATAGGTACTCAGTCATTAGGTCTTAACCAAATTTAAATGGGACCACATCGCAGTCAATCAAACAAAAAATATATTTCCATATTTGACAAAGAAATCGTTATTTATACCTACTTATTTTTACTACCCCTGTATTATATAAGTCCCACTGCTGGGCAGGGCCTCCTCTACGGTTAGGCTTTAGTCCACCACACTAATAAATAAATAAATACACCCAACAGTCACACACATAGTCCTTACCCCACACTAAGATAACCTGTATCGTGGGTATCATGAACTACGAAATTCTTATGGAGAATTTCTCAGGTATGCAGGTTTCCTCACGATGTTACCTTCACCGTTAAAGCAAGTGATAATTAATACACACCTAACTTAGAAAACGCAGAGGTGGTATTGGGGCTGGTTTCGAACCTACGACTCTCATCTTGACAGTCCGTACCACTCCCCACTGAGCTATAACTGCTATAAACATACATCCATAAACAGGATTTTTTATTTAAGTCTGCTAAAAAGTGCCGGCTTCATTAATTTAAACCAGACATCTAAATTCACAAACATCTAAATGTTCACATTTCTATTATTAGTTGTAATAGAAGTACCTATAGTAGTAAGTATTATAAGAAGTATTTAGTAAAGTAGTAAAGTAAGATGGCATTTTTGTACTCACCATGCCAAGAGCAAGGAAACCGTTGTTCTTAGTCAAGTTCTCGCTGAGCTTCTGCAGCAGGAATGGATACTTGTTCTGGACAAAATCGGCATGTTTCTTCTCTTTGAGTTCTTCATCCTGCTCGTATTCAACTGATGCAGCGCCTACAATTAATAAAACAATCATCGCCTCAGTAGTAGTCAGCAAACTATGGCTCGCGAGCCGCATGTGACTCTTAGTCTCCATCAGTACGGGTCTGCCATAGATGACCACTGTGGAAATGAATGTTTGAAATGTTTTTTTTCCTAGCTCGGCATCGTGACTACGCTACATCTGATGGTAAGTGTAGCGCAATCCAAGAGCAGTGTCGACCAACGATAGACACTGTATCTATCGTAGAATTATGCCGGCCTGCTTAATTGCTTCTTCACACTCCGTTTAATGGATCCCATGTTATAGGAAGCCGGAAACACGTTCGCCGGCTAACTATTCCACAGCTTTATGGTCCGACAGAAGTATGATTTTGCGAACCTCTGGGTCCGAGCCGAGATGGAAGAGACCACGAAGCTATGGTTTTGCAAGCCAGCACGCATGGTTCTGTTAAGGAAAGGTGAGGAAGGAATAAGGTCAAACAATTCTTCAAAGCATTTACCGTGATACAGACGATATAAAACGGAAACCGAGGCAATGTCCCTATGTAATGTATAATGTAAATAATGTAAATAATGTAAATGGCTTTGGCCACAAAACTACGAATAATGGCGAAAAAATATAGTTTACTAAGTGTTGCCCGAGGCTTCGCTCACGTAAATGTATTTTTCCGGAATAAATGTAGCCTATCTCCTAATCCAGATGATTGTCTACCTGTGTTCCAAATTTTATCGGAACTTTTGCAGCTGTGAAGGAATGATTGATTAACAAACATGTAAACATTGAAATTTATATTAGTAGGTAGTAGTAGGAAATTTGGGTCGCAAAATAAATTTTAACCACTGTACACACTATTATTATATGACCCTTTACTGACCACTGGTCTAGTGGCATTATGATTAAGCTCAGAAACCGATGCAATGAGGACTGAGTTCAAATCCTAGTCCGTGCTTCTCCAACCTCAGATACATGAATAGGGTGGTATCCTATATTGAATTTTATACATTATTTTATAAGCAACAGAAAATGATACGCAAAAGAAACCTATTTATTAAAACACAATCAAAATTGGTTCAGAAATGTACCCGCAGTTATGACTTTAAATGTTGGTATGAGGAAAAGTGAGTGCGTAGTAGGGATATCTCACTATCTCGCTTGCACACGTGCACCATAATGAACATTTTAGACAGTGACGTCAAAGTTTGCGTCGTCTGTCAGTTGACAATTACCCCTTCTACAGGATTTGAATGGCTTCTAACTTATTTATTTTTGGTCCGATTTATAAAATTCTTTCTGCAATAGATTTTAAGTATCGTAACTTATTGATTTAAATAATAAAAAAATCTAGTCAACTACCCTATTGTTCGCCACGGACTGTAATAAGCTCGGAAAAACGAAGATGTACTTACTGGCACGAATGTCGTTCAAAAATTCGACAATCTGATCGATCTCGAAGTCCTCCTCGATGTCTTTACCGGCGAGTCCGTATTTGTGACCGAGGTAGCGGCTTATCGCCAAGCTTTGGGCGTATTTCTTACCGTCGATGACCAATATGGGCATTTGGCCGAATGGGGTGGCTGCAAATAGATTAAATAAATAAAAATTCACCCAACAGTCACATACAGTTCCGAACCCTGACACCGGAATCAGTAAACCTGCATCGTAGGTATCAGGAACTACATCTAATCCCTCGTTACTTGCTCGCCTACTACACTCGAAACAAATATTTTTTAATAGCTTTTGCTCGCGGCTCCGCCCGCGTGAATAGACTTTTCCGAAATAAAACGTAGCCTGTAACCGTCTCGAGGGTCCTATCTATCTCTACATCAAAATTTATCAAAATCGGTTCAGTGATTTAGGCGTGAAATCGTAACAAACAAATAGTTTTTTTTTTCATAAATGTATCCTATGTTACTTCTTATACCTCCAAGAATATGTGTACAAAGTTTCATGATGATCGGTTAAGTAGTTTTCGCGTGAAAGCGTAACAAACAAACTTACATTCACATTTATAATATTAGTATGATAAGGTGGCCACTGAATATCAGCGATGTGTTGTGGTACGCGCCACAGCACAGCAACACGCTGAGTGGTCACCTACCTGTCACAGTCACGATGCGCAAATGTCAAAACCATAAATGGTTTTTATTGTAAAATTAATGGTGATCTGTGAAAAATAAATTGTCTTTCTTTCTTTTTATTTCTATTTGCGGATCACACACATTTTTCTGAGTGGAAGGAGTAAATCCACGGCCTCTCGTATCACAGCCGGCTACTTGCCCACGGCGCGGCGCCAGGTGGCACCACCGAGGTGGTCAATACACCGCAACATCCAACAATCACATAGAAATTATATAATATTATACAAGACACGAAGAAATTATATAATAAATACACCCAACAGTCACACACATAGTCCTGACCCCACACTAGGTTAACCTGTATCGTAGGTATCAGGAACTACGAGGACGACTTGCCCCCGACTTGAGTTGGACCCGACAAACATTTGTCTAGGTGCGGGAATGGAACCCACGGCCTCACGCTTCGCAACCGGCTACTCGCCCACTGCGCCACGAAAGCTGTCAAATGGCGTGTATATGAACGTAAGACGTTTACTATGTGGTTCGTCTCTCGTATGCGAGAGGGTGTCTGGATGAGTACCAACGGTTTGTCTATTTCTGCCTCCAAGCGGCAGTGTTTAAGCACTGTTGTTTTTCGGTTTGAAGGACATTGGATCCAGTGAAATTACTGAGCATTATGAGACTTAACATTTTGTCTCAGTGCGACGAGCGCAGTCCAGTATCATGTAGTGCGTTTAAATTCAAAATTCTGTGGGGTTGCTTCTATTTACGGGTACACATGGCGCTTACCATCAGGCGAGCGACCTGCAGGCTGCAGCTGGCCTCGTCAGTCTAGCTAATAAAAAAGGTTTTTTTTTATACTATAGGCCGGCAAACGAGCAAATGGGTCACCTGATGGTAAGCGATCTCCACCGCCCATGTACGCCCACAATACAAAAGAATTATGGGTGCGTTGCCGACCTTAAAGGAAAGGGATAATAAGGGATTGGGAAGGGGAGGGGGATTTGGGCCTCCGGATATCTCACTCACCGTACGAAACGCAGCAGCAAGCTGCTACTTTACGCCGGTTTTCTGTGAGACAGTGGTAACGACCCGGACGAGCCGGCCCATTCATGTTGTCGACAAAATTGTCTACAGCGTGGCTCGACCACTTGTTATGAAGTTAACTATTCAAAACGCAAGGTCGCCACACAATAACGTATCCAACTTGTGCGTCACAGTCTGTCTACACAGTCTTGCAATCATTCTATTGAACGCGTATTCGAACAATGATATTCTATTTCAACCAATCTGGTATACTAAAATAGAAATTTTTTTTTTTTATACTAGCTCGACAAAGTGACTACGCTACACCTGATGGTAAGTGTAGCGCAACCCAAAAAAAACTGTCGACCAACGACATCTATCGTAGGTCGGCAAATTTATGCCGGCCTGCCTAATTACTTCTTCACACTCCGTTTAAAGGACCCCATATTGTAGGTGTCCTTGTTGACGACTACCCAACCTTCAGACCGCTGTCACACTGGTGTTCTTTCTGCCTGGCATTCTCCCTGGCGTGTTCGCCTTCTTGTACCATAAGTTTGACGAAATGTTATATTCATTCGTATATCACGGCAGAAACAAGGTGGTAATTGTCATGCAGTGCTTTGTAATTCAAAATTCTGTGTGGCTTCTATTTATAAGTAGGCGCTTACCATCAAGCGAGCGACCTGCTCGTCCCGTCATTCAAGCTAATGAAAAAATACGTCCTTTTAATTAATTTTATACCAATGCCAGTTAAAGCGTACCAATACTCTACTTTATGTGTATTGACAGCGCGGCGTGATATTTTTTATTTTGGAGTTTATATTTTATCTAATCTTACTTGGACATTGTGAAACAAACCATTGTAATAATAGCTGTACATAAATATATATATATATATATATATGCACTCACGCCTGTAATCCCCGAAGGGGTAGGCAGAGGTGTAACCAGTACACCCACTTTTCGCTGAGCATATCCTTCCCTTGATGTGATAGGGGGCGAGCCTATCGCCATACCGGCAATAAATTGCAGACTCCGGGCTGATACTGAGCATTTCATACGCACTCACGCCTATAATCCCCGAAGGGGTAGGCAGAGGTGTTACTAGTACACCCACATTTCACAGAGCGTCCGACGTCTCCGTCCCACGATGTGATAGGGGGCGAGCCTATCGCCATACCGGAGCCATACCTGAGCATCTCGTAATAGAAAAACCCAATATCATTTTTACCCGACCCGGGAACCGAACCGGAGACCTCATAACGCGTACGCATTACAACTGCGCCACCGAGGCAGTCGTAATGCGATAATTGTTCATAAATCTTGTCAATAATCCATTAAACGACAATCTGATACTATCTTTCACTAACACTTCACCTCGCTTGTAATTATATTATCATCATAGTACATTCTAGAACGATGTCTAGGTACTTGCACGATATACATGTTCAAAAGTGTAATCAAATATCGATTCCTAGTGGAATGTTTACGCTACGACCTACAACTTTAGGTACTTTTAGCATATTATTGAAATAACGTATTTCTGAGGTGGAAAATTTATAAATTACTCGTTATAAATCATAATCTATCTATATAAATGGATGGCTAAATGTGTTGTTGAGCGCAAGCTCGAGAACGACTGGTCCGATTTGGAGTTTTTTTTATATGTATTTAATTGGGCCCCTGAATGGTTTATATTCACAATTGGACCCGGAAGGTGGCGCTGATATCGGGTTCTGATTATCAATTATATGATGCTGATAAAACCGCGCGGGACAGCTAGTTAAGTACTTATATCATAGTATTCTATACACCCAATACTCGTAGTCACATATAAATTCACATTATTTCTGCAAAGAGCAGTGTGTAAGCACTGTTGTGTTTCAGTTTGAAGAACAATGAACCCAGTGAAATTAGTAGCCATTATGAGACGTAACATCTTATGGCTCGGGGTGACCAGCGCAGTCCAGTGCCATGCATTGCTTTGTAATTCAAAGTTCTCTATTATATTGCTTCTGTTTATGCGCAGACCTGACGCTTGTCATCAGGCGAGCGACCTGCTCGTCTCGTCATTCAAACTAATAAAAAGCATTCTTTTGACTAGGGTTCTGATCTAACATCAAAGAGTTTTAGTATTTTTTTATTGACAACTAGAGGCGTTGCCCATGTTTTTCCACAAAACATAACATAAAAAAAACTTACAAGTCCGACGCATATGAGACATATCTTACTTTCTTCCCCACATTATTCTGCATCGATTGGTATCGGCGTCGACCCCATACCCCCAGCGGTTTCGGAGGAGATAGCGTGACAAGCTTTTAGCAGCGGCGGCGGCGGCGCCTGTTACTTTTTTTTTAGAATAGAGAGATAAACATTGCATGCAAATTACTTCATGATAATACATATCTTCCTTTACCGTTAAAGCTAATAAATGCCGTATAGCCGTAAAATAGTCGAATATTTCCTGAACAGGAACCATTTAATCACTGTGTGTTGATAATTTCATGATATGATTATAAATCCGTTTGATTATCATTATCATAATCAATACGGCTATTTCATGAATCGTCAATCATCATACATTGCAAGTCATATTATCAACCGCTGGGGGCGCTGATAGCGTTTTGTTTCAGTTATAATGGAAAATAGGGTGACCATGTAACGAAATTCGAAGAACTATTACTGTCACAAATTACAGACGAGTTCTAAATATTCAAAAATGAAAAATGTAAAAAATGTATGCATGGTGTTATTAGCATAATAACACGACCGTTTAAAGTAACAACATAAATAAAATAAAGGTTTGTTTTAGGTACTCGCCGTCCGCTTTCGCGGCACGCTGCTCGCTTCGAACACTCGGCACGCGCATTTATTGCCACATTACCAGCCAAACCTAACAGTTTAAAAGTAAATCAGTTCCAATAGCTAAATGTAGATTTTTTATTTATTCACAAGCCAGAACGGCTAAGTTGCTAGTCCGATTGTAAGCGCCACGCCAGCCCATAATCATACCTAGCACCACAGAGAGCATTGGCTCTCTCGAAAATTCATTAATAATAATATTTAATAAAACAAAATTTATATCAAAACCTTTCGCATAAAATAAGATTCGACGGACGATTGGTGCATACTGCCCGTATTTTTTTGCCGTTCGTGGCCAATAGAATGAAAGGGTGTATACAAAATACTCGGGCTTTACGACGTCTGCGGAGATGTCTCTCTTTCGAGTCTTGCTATGTGTGTGCTTAATGTTTGTATAGAGCCAGTGACTGTGTCTCTGTCACTATTTACTTTAAATATATAATGATGACGAGTGGCGCGTCACTGTTCCCAATGAAATCTATTTATTTACTGGCTCATGCACACTTAGGGAAACGAGGAAAAATAAACCAATATAATAATATTATAATTAATTTCGTGTCATGACTGTCAATATTTTTTCTGTTGTTGATCAAAGTTACCCTCTAATAGGCCAAAGTAGCCCAGAACAATGGCACCTATATTATTCTATGGAATATTAACTTTAGATCTATTTAGAGTTGCCAGGCCTGAAAATACAAAAGCTGAACTCGGCACTATATTAATCATACACCTAAGATTCACATGCATAAACTTGGCACCTTAATATGAACCTGTATCGTGAGTATCAGGAACCACGAGGGACTTATGGTCCCACAACACCCAGACCCGAAACCAATATTTGTGGGTCACACAAACACTTGTCTCAGTACAGGGATCGAACCCGCGGCCTATTGTATCATAGCCGGTTACTCATCTGCTGTGCCACGGAGGCTGTTAATATTAGGCTGATAATTTTATCCTAAAAGCCGAATGTATAGGAGGGGTGCCCGCCATCACCGCGTGCAGAAGTTCGGCCACCCGCTGCCGTACGTGAATCATCATATCCGCTGAATCACTGGCTTTGCGTGACTGAATGAAAAAACGAATGAAAAAAGAAGAAAAAATAAACAATGCGTGCGACGAGTTCAAAAACCTAACAAAAGTCGAATAGGCTACACACTTAAATATTAGGCAAGATACTATCGTAAAAAGCCAAACATGTCCGGCTTTAGTCGGACGCAGGGCAACCCTAATCCCAATTCTGTAAAAATTGTTAATAAACAACTCACTCGGCTTAAACTCCGGCCACTTGTCTTTGGTGATGCGATTATCTTCGAACTCCTGGCCACCGTACGCTAACAGCAATCGCTGGCTCTCTCCCAGGGCCTTAGACGGGAAGTAGTAAAACGCAACCTTCGGCATTGTACTGAAAAAGATAATCGCTCTATGAATAATTAAATTACGGCCTTCTACAATTTTAATAGCGTTCAAAATGCGCGAAGAGTATGTGGTGGTGTACTCGAAACTACTTTTATAATATACCAATAACATACAAACTCTTTTCGTCTACTCGTCGTGTGTTCGCGGCAGCTAGAGTTTATAAATAACGCAAAAGAGTCTATTATGAACGTGTTCATTCAGAAAGTCGAAATTTGCTAGGTGCATTCGTTTTATATTTCTGATATATATTGACATGTCCGGCTAAATCCGGACGGTTGTTAACCCTACCCGCGTCTTAACAACTTCAGTCCAAAATAATAACTGTATATTATTTATGAATTACAATGAGATCAGAAGTGGATCAGAAAACTAAAAAACTAATCATAATGTATATGGCCTAATCCTATTTGATTATAGAACTAACTGGAATCTATTTAATTACATATACATACATACGCACTCACACCTGTAATCCCCGAAGGGGTAGGCAGAGGTATAACCACCCACATTTCGCCGATTTTTACTAGGTGAAATGTTTTAAACATACAGTATAATTATTGAAATTCACTTACAATAAAAATAATATACATACATGTAGTATAGTTACTCTTAGAGACAAACTGGAAAAAGGCAAAAATCATTTTAATGTCGCTTCTGCGTAGGCGTCTACCTAGTTATATTCTCTTTGGTTACTGCATAGCTCCCCTTCGTCGTTCCTCCGTTTGTGCTGTCAAACTCGCGCGTTAAGTGACGCGATTTTACGGATTTTACTTCTAATAGCCGGTCTAGTTAAACATTAAAGTCTTTGGTTAGGTATTTGAGATAATTTTCTTTACCTACCTACTTAAGTACCTACTCTTAAAAAAAATGAAACATTTCACCGTGATAATTTACCGTATAATATAACTTTATGCATCTTACTTACATTTATTTGGTGTACAACTGTAAAAGGAATATTATTTAGAACTTCACAACAGTCTACACCGGACTCGTTTCACTATGCTACTGACAGCTACTGAGTACTGAGTACGACCTTCACTACTCACTTTTATACAAAACGCACCACAAAACAATTTTACGAAAAGGGAAACACACTGTGAGCTCGGTGATGCCAGATTGAGGGGATCCCACCAAATTTGGGGAGATTTAAGAGCTCTGGGGGGAATTTTGGCGGGTAAAGGCCTTGATTTCGGGGGGAAAGTTATGGGAGTTAATTGTGGGTTTTAGTTCCCCTACATAAAACTTCGTTATATTTAAAGACAGATCTCGCCTCATCGCCTGGTGTTTTATGCTTGCAAGGTAATTTAGTCGTGAGTGTTCTTAGCCAAGATTTACTTGGTTCTACAGTGTTCGTGTGTCTTTACTTAAACTTTTTTCATAATTTATTTTTATAATAATATCTTGTATTATTTTTTACCCTTTTGAAAGAAAGAAATCATTTATTGGCAGGTGTTAGGTGGTACATGTATACAATTGATACAGAATTATTTTTTTTATGTAGTAGGTGGGGGATACCTAGATACCCACCCACTGTGGACGGTATATGTCTAACCACGACCGCGCCAAAAGGATCCAAATCAGCATATGCCAAACATTAAATGCTTGGCGCTGGTTTTCATTTGGACCCTTGATGTTGTTCTTTTGTGGTTGACCAGTGAGTTTTACCAGTAATGAAGTCATTTTTCACTTTTAATCTCTAGTTTTTGTAGGGGGTCGGCAGTGTGTCCATGATTCTTTAGTTATTGTGGATGTTGTTATGCCGGCAATTTTTCGTTAACTACGGCTTTTACAGTCTAGCACGCCTAGCACACTACACCCCACCATTGACTTCTTTGTGAATCAATGTATATTTTATCTTGTATGCGTCTTTATGTCCTTTAATACCTCACAAAACCTAATAAATAAAATTTTCTGTCAAACCGCCCGACTGAAGTATGACAAACAAACAACGTGACGATGGGGACAAAAAAGAAGCGTTTTGTCTCTCTCTTTTACCAATGTTTGGTATCTCGCGATCTCGCTTTCACTTTACGAAGTAGAATAATGGCTTCATCTTTAATAATCTAAGGTCTATTAACTAGCTCCATCACCTTGGGGAGTAAAGACGTAATGTGACTGTTGCATACATTGACAGCAAAAATGTAAAAGAGAACAAAGTTCTATGTATGGATTTTTTTCTGTATACATCGAAACATGAGCACGAGACTCGGTATAAATGAGTGTAAGATTTTATTTTTTTACGGCCAAGTGTCTTACACTTCCCCTCATGTTTATTTTTATTGTTTGAGGCACATATATTTTCAATTATTGCATTAAAAAAAACGTCTACCTTTGGGGGATTTTTTCTTGAAAAACCTGAATTTTGGGGGGAATGGGAGATGCTCATCTGGCGACACTTGTACTTAGGAGTTAGGAATTAGGATACGTTAGGAATCTACTATAGTCTATAGAGATGCTACGATAAGAGTTAGGACTATCCTGTGGGACTGTCAATTGCCAAATGTCAATTCAAAAATTAAAATACATAATTTATAATAAATTTCCATCTTTTGAGCTTTATTGTTAGTTATTAATACTACTCGTCATCGGCGTAATCATCGAAAATCAATGGGGCCATAATCTAAAAATAGAATAGATTATTTGGTATCAAATACATTCGATGTGTAATATTCGCGTAAACCTAAGAAATCACTACATTCGCTTTTGTTGAGAACAATCTTTTTTTAAAACTCATTAACAATTAGAGGTGGGCGTTATAACGAAAAGCAATTATTAAGCTCTGCTTATTATAACAAGCATATAAGTACGTTTGTAAGTTTAAGCTGTTGACGTTATAACGGAACATAGTTGCGTCATGCGTGGTTGCATCACCGGCTGCCGCTTAGCGTTGATCGTTGCCCGTTGCTAGCGCTGTCGTGAAAGCGATCGAAAATACACTTTATACAAAAAGATATAAAGTCGAAAGTTAAACGATGTTATCATAACGATTATGCTACTAAATTAAATTTCGTTTGACTGCATAATATTAGTAATGTTTATAAGTAAATTATTTTTGGGCGCTTATATTTTGTTGTGTTAATTTTTAACCGTTGACCGTTGTTTCGTTATTTGTTAATGTTTATGTTTAAAATTACTACTTAGTATGCGTTTCGCTGTCGAGAACGAAGCATGTGTGATTCATCACGAGTTCGTTCGTAAGCGAGTTCGGTGTTTTTAATTAATTAAATGAGATTGTTCATTTACTTATTGTAAATAGTTCAGAGGATTATAGTGTGTTTAGTGTAAATAACATATAGTGTAGATAGGTATGTTAAGTGTAAATATAGAATAGTGGATGTACATTTAATAATAAAATTGACAATGTCGAGAGGGGGCAATGCGTTGATTTGGAACTATTGTACAAAGATTGATGGCGATAAATTTTTTTGAAGTTTTTTGAAGTCTGTTAAAAAGCATTTTAGCTTTTTTATAAGCTAGCTTAAAAAAATAAGCACAACGTTTAATTTCGTTGTGAAAATTAAGCCGTTTGTCCCACTACTATTAACAATACATAATATTACACTGTTTCTTAGTCTATAATGAGCCAAAGAAGAAGCAACAGATCTACTGCGGTTGTAGATGTGCCATACTTGGAGGAGGCTGCTAACGAATGCGTTCGTTTCATCGTGTGTCGAGAAGGAAGTAAAATTCCAATAAAGCGTACGGAAGTTGTAAAACATTTAGCGAATACATGCTCTACAGCAAGTAATCATGTTAATAAAGTCGTGATTGAAGCCAACAATATTTTAAAAAGGGTAAGGCACAGGAAGTTATTAAGTATTGGCTTTTGAGATAGTGAGGTAAGAGAGAGATGTGTTTTGAGAGAGAATGTAGTGATGAAGATTGAGAAAAGGAATATTAAGATGGTTTGGGCATGTAGAGGATGGATGAAAGAAGATTGACGAAACAAGTATACATAGCGAGTGTGAATGGTACAGTTGGGAGGGGAAGGCCTCAATGAACTTTCAAATTGGAGATATTCTCGAGAAATCCGGTCAGGAGTAGCCTAAACCGACGTGCTTGTATAAAAAATGTTGAGAGTGAAGGATGCCAAAGAGGTATGCAAGGATCGTAGCAAGTGGAAATCTGTTGTCTCTGCCTACCCCTATGGGAAACAGGTGTGAGTCTATGTATGTATGTATGACTTTTGAATTTGGGTGTTACAGTAGCACTGCTACTCCAACTTTTCAGTTTGTTGAAGCTTATCTATCATATCATACTATAAAAGACTATCATGTAGTTCCAATCAGTCTTTAAAGCCTTCAAAGTTAGTTAGTTCTCTATGCCCTTTGTCACCTTTTTAAAAAAAGTTGATGGTTTACATTACACACAGAACTTTAAATAACAAAGCATTGCATAATACTGGACTGCGCTCGTCACCCATGTAGGTTTCCTCATGATGGAATGGAATTATATATTAAATTATTTGGTTTATATTAAATCTTTGAGTGGTAGAGCCATTCATGTATGGGCCAGCTCGTCCAGGTCATTACCACTGTCTCACAGAAAACCGGTGAAAAGTAGCAGCTTGCTGCTGCTTTTCGTACGGTGAGTGAGATATCCGGAGGCCACAACCGCCTCCCCTTCCCAATTCCTTAATTATCCCTTTCCTTTAAGGTCGGCAACGCACCCATGACTCTTTTGGTATTGTGGGCGTACATGGGCGGTGGAGATCACTTACCATCAGGTGACCGACTTGCTCGTCTGCGAGCCTATGCAATAAAAAAAAATAGTGTTATTGTAAGTAGTAGAGCCACACTAAACTAAACATGTTAATTACCACTGTCTCACAGAAAACTGAAAATGTATCAGCTTGCTGTTGTGTTTCATACAATGAGTGAGATAACCGGAAGACCAAAGCCCTCTCCTCTTCCCCTTCTTCTCCCTTTCCCCCATCTCACAATTATCCCTTTCCCTTAAATCGGCGACACATTCATAATTCTTTTTTTTGGTGGAGTTTTGGCAGAAATTCTGACAGTAGGGATGCTCGCTTTCTTAAATTATTTCCTAAACTAGTTTTGTTTGTTGTATAGTGGTGTGTTATTGTTAACATTACAATGTGAAAAACAGTTAATGGAGACATTGAATTAAATTGAATTTAGGTGAATTTTCACTAAAGGTCAGTATAGTATCAACCTTGTACGTTACATTCACTTAAAGAAAGCCATCTGAGAAGCATCATAATGAAAGGAGTTGACACCAAAACTCTAGCAAGACATTGAAATCAACCACACCTGTGTTTCATCGTTCTTGAAAATTAAGGAATAACAAAAATATCTAAGATGGGCTCAAAGGACAAGTATTCAGAGTCGTAAAATAATTTATAAAATAAACTGAGTGTATTTTTTTTTCATTGCATAGACCGGTAAACGAGCATGTGGGTCACCTGATGGTGATCTCCACCGCCCATGTACGCCCACAATACCAAAAAAGTCATGGGCGCGTTGGTGACCAAGGAAAGGGCCTCCGGATATCTCACACACCGTACGAAACGCAGCAACAAGCTGCTACTTTACGTCGGTTTTCTGTGGGACAGTGGTAACGACCCAGACAAGCCAGCCCATTCATGCTGTAGACAAAATTGTCTACAGCGTGGCTCTACCACTCGTTAAATTGTGGATATTTATTAGTGGTGGACATCACTTATCATTACTGGCTTGCATAGCAGCCATGAGCTATGATTTAAAAAAACAAATCTTTAATAGCAGTCTTTTTATATTATTTCAGGTGTATGGATACAAATTGGTACAAGTAGAAACTAACAGCGGTATTCAATACATAACTGTATTAAATGATGAATGTGAGTCGCTGAAGTCCAATTACCTTGACAGAAATAAACGAAGACTATTGATTGCAGCACTTACTCACATATTCATGACAGGGGGACCTGTCAAAGATGGTTTGTTTAACTTAATCATTTGAATGATCACCACACCAGGGGCATTATTATCTATAACCGTTTGGGCTCGTAACATACACATGCTATTTAAAATTGCCATTGACTGATGTTTTCTAAGCCAATGTCAAGATTTATAAATGTGTTAAAATGCGTTATGTGGTCATAGAAAATAAGGCCCCAGTTTGTTTACAGTTTATACTGTAAGTTGACATGCCCAGAGTGGGACGTCATAGCAACTACATATACAGAAATGTTGTAGTATATGTCTGTCCTTAGGGTTCCAACTTTCTTAATACCAATTTCATCAAAATCGGTCTAGTAGTTTAGCCTTGAAAAGGTAACAGACAGACAAGAGTTTCCTTGCGGATTTATATATTAAGTATCGATATATAATATTTCGCCGTCCATCAAGAGCCACATGCAGCGAGATGAAAAGGCATAGCTTTAAAATACGAAAAAGAACTGTTTATCGAAAACAGAATTAAGATTGGGTAAAGCCACAGTTTTTGTTTTAAATATTAGTACCTACAAGCAAAGGTGGGTGCGTAGTAGGAAAATCTAACTATATCCCTCGCACGCGTGCGCCGTAATGGCGTAAACTACCTTGTGACGTTACTTGCCATGTCGTGCATCCTCTTTCTGTAATTAACTGTAATCAACTACCCTCTCTGGCAGATTTGAATGGCTTCTAACTAGTTTATTTTTGACTTGATTTCTATATTTCTTTAGATAAAAGATTTTAGGTAATGTAACTTATTGATTAAGATATTAAAAATAGTCGATACCCTTATACAGGTTTCAATCTACTGATTATGGTACACATTAAACGGCCGCGTTCGTGACCATATAGTGCGCCTCATAGCGAGTAGGTTATGCGCTTTTACAGCAGACATGATTTACCTTTGGTGTCATTTCTTGTCAACGTCGTTTGGCATTTCGTGTTTGGCCGCCACTAATATCTGGCCGTCCTAGGACCGGTAAAGTATGCCTCTGCTCATGCCACTATGTATTCAAATGCTTTACATCATTCTTCTAAAATTACAGACGACATGTGGAAATTCCTCTCTGAGGCTGGCGTTTTGGACGAGAATGACCATGCGGGACGGAAAATTGTGACCAACATGTTCACAAGACAGATGTATTTAAAGTATACTAAGGTTAGTACAACTTATTATTTTATTTTATTTGAGGTTAGTACCACTCTTTCCTATCTTTCCGTTTACTTAATTTTGTTGCAAGATAAAGCCAGTTCGCATTTCCAGAGAATCGCCGAGCTTCATTGCTCGGTGTCGAAAAATGCGTGTCATTGTCGATCCTCGCTATGTTTGATTAATGAATAATATTTACGGGTTCGATCCCCAAGTCGGGTAAAAGTGAAATTGGGTTTTTCTATCACGAAACGTTGAGTATCAGCCCAGTGTCTGGAATTGTGCCCGATATGGCGATAGGCTTGCCCCCTATCACATGATGGGACAGAAATAATCTCGTTGAAATGTGGGTGTGCTAGTTGGTGTAACTACCCCTGCCTACCCCTTCGGGGATTAAATGCGTGAGTGAATTAAATGAAGTTCTTTATTTTCTGGAACATTTTCAATAAGACCCCTGCGTCCATGTTTCTTCCAGTATTGTGCGTGTTCATGGCCGGTGAAGATCACTTACTATAAGGTAACACATTTGGCCATTGCCAGTCTATGCTATTTTTTTTATAGGTGGGTGAAGGAGATATGGCAAGAAGTGTGTTCGAATGGGGCCAACGAGCTACAGAAGAATTGCCAAAAATGCATTTACTCAACAAAATGGCAGAGGTGTTATTTTTTATACATTTTTGGAGATGAGAATTATTGTAGAAGAATTATAATACTGGATGTAAGGAAAATGCTTGCGAAAACGAGGACAGGTGGTAGTGCTGGTGATTACAGACACGATACCACAAAAAAATGTGAATTAAGACTAAAGTTTTAAACACAGGCTTGTGTTGTCTTAACTTCAAAATACAATGTCTTTTTATTCAAATAATACTAAAAATCGTATTTTTGTTAATAACATAATGTAAAACTGTAACATAATCAAAAATCAATTGACGCTTGGGATTAATGGCCGCGCGCAACCGGTGCGTTTCAGCTTTGTATGTACTACCTACTAAGTATTTCGAATCGAAATCCTATTGCTATCCTATTTTACTTTTATTTTTAATAATCGGTGAACGTAATCGATTGTAATTATTAATTATTGTGATTATGTATATAAATTTTATAATATTCAATTATCAACTTCATTACTGAAAACAATAACCGCGACATGGCTAACTTTACGCCGGAAAAGTTATTTTGTGTGTATTGTAAATTACTAAATTTAGATGCAAATTTTCTGCCTAAAGTACTAGATTTGTCTATTTATTTAGTCATAATATAAAGTTATCCGGAATTGGAGTTTGTGCCCGGTATGACGATAGGATCGCAATCATAAAGAACGATGCAATCTGCGTTAGGTGCACCTCTAGGCGTGCGTGAGTTTATATTTTTAATTATATTTTACAGGCGTTCGACAAAAGTCCGGACCACTGGTGTGAACAATATAAGGTTGCTTCAGAAGAATCTGTCATCTCGTAATAACTAGTAAATCTTATTATTCGCTTCGGACTGCAGCCGGCAAATCTCTAAAAAACACTTAACTAAGGTCCTGTTTCACAATGTTAATATATTAATATTTAGCCACTTTAACTTGAGACAACGTTCTTTGAAAGTAGACATGTTTCTTGCGTATGTATGTCAGAGTGTGTTTTTTGTATTTGAACGTATTATCATTTAGGTAAGTAAGTTACTCAAATGTGGTGAAATAAGTGCTTAATCTGTAAAATTTGTTCATTAAATATTTATTTTTTAATGTGACTGTTAGTATTACAACTTTCTATCTACCTCTCAAGGTAGGTATAAAACAACATTCTTAAGTGGCACTTTTTAGTTTTTAACTGACTCAATAAATATTTTTTCTGTATATATGTTTTTTTATGTATATTCCCGCTTAAATTGATGCTACCCCAACAGCCACTCACACAGTCGGACTATGATATTCCTAATATCTTTTTTTTTTTTAATAGCATAGGCCGGCAAACAAGCAAGTGGGTCACCTTATGGTAAGTGATTTCCACCGCCCATGTATGCCCACAATACTAAAATAATCATGGGCGCGTTGCCGACCTTAAAGGAAAGGGATTGGGAAGGGGAGGGGAATTTCGGCTTCCGGATATCTCACTCACCGTACGACACGCAGCAGTTTTCTGTGACACAGTGGTAACGACCCGGACGAGCCAGCCCATTCATGCTGTAGACAAAATTATCTACAGCGTGGCTTTACCACTCATAAAATCTCTATCTATTGGCGGGGAGTTTTGGCGCCGTTTTGCCATATGACCGTCTCCCATTCTCCCCAGCCTTACGTAGATTCCATGCAAAACCCGTTGCGTAGCTTGGTTATGACACTTGGCGGTGAAAAATAAAATGTTACTGTATGCAATATTTGATCACGTTTTTGTTCTCCAAGGTGATGGAGCTAGTTATTAATGCCAAACTCCTGATAGCTTTGTAGTAGCTTGAGGAGAACCAACTGATTAGCGATCGCAATTTGGTTTGGATGCGGGTGGTCAGGCTCACAGCTGGACTGAAGCTGTGAATAGTAAAAGTAAGGCTATAAAGAACTTGACATCGCAAAGACTGGCAAACGAGCAAGTGGGTCACTTGATGGTAAGTGATATCTACCAACCATTAATAACATCCACAATATCTAAAGAATCAAGGACGCGCTGCTGACCCCATACAAAACACTAATGATTAAAAAGTAAAAAATTAATTCTTTATGTCGTATCGTGTCAATTGTAATTTGTAGTTAATTTTTTTTTAAAATTTATCCCATTATGGACTTATGTAAATACTGCACTGGTCTGAAATAATTTTTTTATTATTATTATATATATTATAAGTGGTAAAACATTTACCTCAAAATTTGTCTCAAAAGGGTAAAAAATAATAATACACGATATTATTATGAAAATATATTGTGAATAAAATTAATGTAAAGACCAAGTGTAAACCAACACTTATCATTTAAGAACACCTTGGCTAAGAACACTCACGATTAACTTTGCAGTCATAAAAAATCTGCATCCAAATCGGTCCATTCGTTTATGCGATGAGGTGAGGAGATCTGTCTTTAAATTTAACAAAGTTTTGTGTAGGGGAACTAATCCCCAATTCCCCACCACAACAATTTCCCCCCCTAAATACCCCCAAGGATTTTGCAGCCCCAAAATTCTCCCCTAAGCTCCGAAATCCCTCCAAACTTGGGGGGAATTCCCCAAATTGGCATCGCTGGTTTGGCGGGAATTCTGACAGTGCGTTCGAACTCCTATTTTGTTTATTTTCTAAATTAGCATAAAGTTGTGTTTGTTGTATAAAAGTAGTATGAATTTGTGCAATAAACATTGACTGTGATGAATAGTGTATGGAATCATTTGAATTGGATATTTTAGATGTTTTTTTACCAAGTGAATTGATCAACATTGGTTGTTCGATCAGCTTGGAGAAAATCGTCTATGAAGCATCGTACTAAAACTCCAACGAGTCTTTGAAATCGGCCACACCGGTGTTTCATCGTTCTTGTGAATACATTTATATATATTTTACATTTGTCATTGGCTCTAAAGGAATAGCAAAAATATCTGAGACGGGCTCAAAGGGCAAGAATCCAGAGCCGTAAAATAATGAAAAAAAGATTACTCTTCTAATAAACAATTTGTAGTCTATGCCAGGGGGAGTTTTGTAGAAACAGGAAGTTTGTTGATTTTATTGTAGATTGTAAGGTATTTTGTTCTGTTACTGTGGTTTTTTCATGATCGATCGGTGGGCAAGTGCCAACTTAATTTTACTCAATGTAGTGGTTATATCGTGAGAGTAATAGTGTTCTGTGGTTATCCTCTTTTATATTACAAGTTGAACGTTCTGTTTGTGTGTTCAAAATTCAGTAATTTATAACTTTTATTGATTTTACGTGGATTTTCTTTGTGACTGTGAGTTAAAATTGCTTTTATATCCTTTACGTTGGTATTTAAAAGTAAGTTTATTTATTCTATTCATAACCACAAAGATAACAATTTCTTACTTTGTAGTCCGTTTATTATAATTTAAAGTACTCTGCTTTGTAAAACTAGCATGTATGGTTTCCTATCATAGGGTTATACGATTTTTTTTAATTTTTGAAGTCTGCTTTAATTATTGTTATCATTGTTAAACTTGGAACAGAATGGTTTGGATTATTTATAACAAGCGAAAAAAAGCAGGTTCTCATTTCGACGCGTAACTAAAATACAGTAGTGTGTAAGCACAGTTGTGTGTCGGTTTGACTGACATTGAAGCCAGCGAATTTACTGGGCATTATGAGACTTAACATCTTATTTATCTGGTTGACGAGCGCATTCCAATGCCATGCAGTGCTTTGTAATTCAAAGTTCTTGTGGTGTTGCTTGCTTTGTAATTACCATCAGGCGAGTGACCTGCTCGTCTCGTCATTCAAGGCAATAAAAAAACATAATAAATAACACATTTGCTTTTAGGTGCCTACTAAGCAAAGCTTAAAATGTGAGTTTATTCTGAAAGTTTACATAGTTATAATAATGAGGCTTAGTGCATCACCGTATCGCCGCGTGTGGCGTTTGTACATCTATTTTAACAGACACAAAAAAACTCGGTTTCGTAAATAGTCTTTAATTGTTTTAATGTATGTTTACACCAAAATTTTTCAAATGTGGACTATTTGAATGATTCTTCTTGTATTCTATAGAGTGGTGGAATTACAATGCATTGCATGGCATTGAACTGTGCTTGTTACCCTGAGGCATGGATGTTAAGTCGTATTGCCCAGAGATTTCACTGGCTCCAACGTCTTTCAATCTGGAACACAACAGTGCTTACACACTGCTGCTTGGCGGCAGAAATAGACTAAGCGGTGGTACCAACCCAGTTAACGGATATATTTATCTTGATAATTTCAGACCCTGCTCTAAAGTAGGTTCCGTTTTTACTTTTTGAGGTGTGAAACTTTAATTGTTATAATATTATTTTTAATGTCCCACTGCTGGACACAAAGAGTATAATACAATTATAATCTACTATATAAAGGAAGCTGTTAATTGGAATTTTGCATTTAAAAAAATATTTATTTTCGAAAAAAAAATGTTAAATAAATAACATCCTGTCCTTATTTCAGGTAAATACTTTCAAAGATGCTTCCTGATCCAACTTTGAATGTCTTACTAAATGACCACAAAATTATGAAAAATATTTATGAAGCATTAGACGAAGATGATACTTCAGCAGCTGTGATAACTGCACTTCAAATATTGACAAGACTTGGTATCCGACAATTAAAACATCAGAGTAAATGTGAAAAATCCTCTGAAGCATTTCGCAAAAAAGGCAATGACAGCTTAAGTCTGGACAGGCACCAAGAAGCGATGGAATATTACAATAAAGCACTTATGTTCGCACCAAATAACTCCCGTGCCATGAAACTAACTTATGGAAATAGATCATATGTTTTTTTCAAGACAAATAAGTTTAAGGCTTGCATAAAAGACATAAAGATGGCTTTGGCCATACCAACTGCTAGAGATATTGATGTGAAGCTGAAAGTAAGGCTACAAGATGCTATGAAATATGAGGAAGTTGAAACTATAATGAGACATCAAAGGTGTGGCAGACTTTAATAATATACTTTATTTTCAAATTGGACATTTACTTATGGACAACATTGCAATACATGAACTGTTAATAATGGAGACATAAATGTCATTTCCATGAACTTTAGGGCTAGCCCGCACTGCGAAATCTCACTACGCGATTTTTATTTTTAAGATTTATATACAGTAAACTGAATTTCATATAACATCCATTGCGAATAAAATTCGCATCGTACGTCAAGTTTGTATCAAACTACAGTTTTTTTTACAGCACAAGTTTTAGTTTAATACATTTTATATTGTGCGTGTGCATCCATGATTCCAAGTGTTACAGTATTGCGAAAATAAAATCGGTGGGATGTTTTCACAGTGCGACTTAGCCCTTAATTGTTATTATTGGCTGACATTTTTTTATTAGCTTAGCAAGTGAGTCACCTGATTGTAAGTGAACTCCACCGCCCGTGTACGCCCACAATACCAAAAGGATTTAATGGTTTGGGAAGGGGAGGGGGTTTGGCCCTCCGGATATCTCACTCACCATATGATACGCAGCAGCAAGCTGCTACTTTATGCTGGTTTTCTGTGAGACAGTGGTAACAACCCGGACGAGCTGGCCCATTCATGCTGTAGACAAAACTGTCTACAATGTGGTTCTATCACTAACAACTGACATGCGCGAATCCAGGTTTTTCTTTGTTTATTCATGTCAATTTGAGATGAGTTCCTAAGCTATAAAACGCACTTCCCCTCGTTTATTCGTTTTTATTTTCAGCAACTATATCATACTTTCGTTATTATTTTTCAGTAACACTATCCATGGACCAAGTTTCTTTAAAATTGAGAAGCCAAATCCTGATATATCCTGTGCTAGTAGCGACGTAGAAATGGTAAAGGAACGTCAAGTTCCTAAACTAATCGCAAAAAATGACATTAAAGTTGGTACAGTTCTGGCCATAGAAGAGGCATTCTCCCTCGTTCTCTCCAATATTAACCAACTGAATTCTTGTTATTATTGTTTTAAGAAATCCTTAAATCTGATTCCATGTGATGGATGCTGTTGTGTTTTGTTCTGTAACTCAAAATGCCAACAGTATAGCTTAAATGAAGGACATAGTATTGAATGCCAAATTATGGAAATTGTCAATTTATTTTCTTCTGACTCAATATCATACTTGTCTATCAAAAGTACGTTAAAAATTCGTGAGCAATGCAAAAATTGGGAGGAATTTATCGAGGCGTCACACAGCGTGGGACATTATAGATCGAGAAAGAGTTCGATCAAGGAGATTTGCGACAGCACTGAAAAATTTTCTTTGTTGTGTAGTAATGACGACCGCCTTTTCATTCATGGTAAAATGGTTAACGTTTGTTTTCCTTTCGCCACAATATTGCTCTATCTGGAAACTGTGAAGAATTTCCTGCCCGATGATGAAACAAAAAAGAGAGAAGCTATCAGGGCATTAGCTCGTGTGATGATATTTCTTAACGTATATACCATACCTACAACCATTAATCAGCTTGTCACTACGGTCAATCCTCCCGAGACATGTGTAGCTGAAGCTTTCAACGTTGGCTGCTTTTCATTATTGGGCAAGCTGCGACATTCTTGCTTTCCCAATGTGTTGGCAATAAACTTGAACAGAAAGATGGTTCTTGTTGCTTCCCGGCCGATTGAAGCTGGAACACCACTCACCGTTCACTACCTGTAAGTAAACAAATAATATATTAATATGATAAAGCAGGTGTATAGAAAGCCATCAACATCTTAGGCCTAAAGCCAACCTCATCTGCGTGTGATGCATTTTGATCATTATGGGACGAGGCAAGGCGAAACATGGTTCCCGTTGAGGGTTGTGTGATTAGAGGGCGCCCCATATAATACCAAATACCGTCAAATCTATGCTACGAAAAGGCGGATCCTAGGTTTAAGCCGGAATAACGCCAGGCAGAAAGAAATATAAATCAAGTATATATGTGTCTGTATTGCCATCCGGTTAAAGAACCGTAGGTTTTGCGGCGTGTTAGCGCCACCTAGTCTGCCTTAACACCGCGACCGTCTCAATATGAAATCTACTAAAACATAATAGTAAGTAGTAAAACATATTGTAAAAATGCTGCGAAAATCTATTATAAATAACGCGCCTGATGTGTCGCGATAAGTATTTATACGGACAGCGAGTTCTATCTTTCGACGGTCGGTCAATATCTGTTCGGTTTTAGAAGGATGGGTTACTTAGGTTCAGTGGCGAAGCATGGGATGTACACAGGGCGGCTATCGTGGTGTTATCTTATCTTTTGGAAAAAGTACAGAAGAAATTCTTGAGATGCTTATACAAGCGTGTGAATGGTTATTACCCGTACATGTATCCAACCTTGTTTCTATTGGACTGTCTTGGATACAATTCTCTCCAACTTCGGCGAGAAATGCGTCAAGTTCTTATGATACATAAAATTATTCATAATAAAATAGACTCACCTGACTTACATAATGAACATGTTCGTATTTTTGTTCCTAATAACTACTGCCGCAATAGAAAACATGAGTTATTCCCAGTGCCGCTTGGTAGAACGGTTGGCAGATCCATTGCCTCGCACGCTCAACTTGCTAAACAGATTTCTGGACTTGAAACTAGAGTGTGACATGTTTACGAGTGACAGAAAATCATTTATGTTAGAATGCTTGAGGTTTTGCGAGAATGATGGATGAATCTATTATTAAATATTTTTTTGTATTGTACCTATCGAATAGTATAAGTGGTATTCATATCGTCCTATTCGAATAAATAAATAATAAATAAACTCAAAAATAAGCACTTATAAATAATGAAAATCCCGTAATGTATGCTCTTGTAACCGATTTCAAATAATCAGGAGGTTCACATTGCGACAGCAAATATGGCCAGACCATTGCAATTCAACTACATAAATTGACGGACTATGTCGGCCACTTTAGTTTTCCGATGAATCTTCTAATTGCGGAAGAGATTATCTATCAGTGATACTCCAAGCATAGCCCGCTCCATAGCTCGTTGAGTGAGATTCAAACGGTAGATCAGGGCCTTCGTTAAGAGGAGGCTCCCAAAATTTTACGTGACTTTGGATAAATATACTGCATTAAGTATATATCCAATCAATGTCAAATTTTGATATATGTTTTTTCAGGCCTTATTCTATCGGTTTTCAAGCCAGTTACGCAATTGGATTATTTTTCCTCGATACATTTTTATTTCGAAAACGATGTCTTTTCGGGAGAATTTGACATTTTTCTAATAAACGGCTTGAGTTTAGTATTTAAAAAAAATACTCAATGATAGTAAATACAGTTTATTATTTGCCATCAAGCCAAAATTTACCTAGATCAATTAAAACTCATAATATAAATTAAAATAGATTTGCGACTTACGTCATTTACTTCTGTGCATAGTTATTAGTGTGTTATAGTAGTGCTCGCTAGCCTAACTCAGTACCGCCCCGTGCGCCAAGGAGAGAACACGTGTTTTATTGTATGCCGTACGCTCTGCCCGAGTGTTATTATTATACAAAATAGTAACATTATTTCTAAAATAGAATTAAATTATTAACATTATGAGAACTTATTGTTAATACGATCATAATAATGACTTGTTTACCGTTTTTTGTAGAAAAATAATTAATGACAAATCGTTATGGTTTCGGAACAAAGAAAGCCAGTGGAGTCGCCTCCGCAATTATTTGATTTAGTTGCTACTAATGTGATAGCGGATAGGCGGACTGCCTCCGTGGCGCAGTGGGCGAGTAGCCGGCTTTGAAGGGAGAGGCCACGGGTTCGATTCCCGCACCGAGATAAAATGTTTGTGTGATCCATAAATATTTGTTTCTGGTCTCGGTGTTAACTCCCCTTAGAGGTTTACGTCAGGCAGGCGGTCGGTCGTAATAACTACAAGCCAAATCTTTCTGTAACATGGGTTAAAAAGCATGTTGTGCCGACCCCACTGCGGGTGGGGTAAGAGCAGGTGGAAAGAAATAATACAAATTTCATATACAACGTATTACAGAAAGGTGTGGTAATATTTTAAGGGCATTACATAAAACTTACAGTAAGTATGTACCGGCTCTTTTCAAAACCGAGACATCTTAAAATGTCATGTTAATTTTAATCACCCGTTTATTAAGATCGATAAGATTGATCACATCACTGTTCATTATTTATCGTGGGTTTTATAAGCAGTGGAGATCACTTACCATCAGGTGATTCACTTGCTCGGTTGTCTGCCTATGCTATAAATAAATGGATAAGGATGAAAATTATGATGATCTTGAGTGGACTTGAGGCTCATGTATAGACAGTCAAATCTACCCGCGATCATTCCCAGAATGGTCATTCCCGATCATACTCGCCCTAATCCTGCGCACCAGAGATGCACACCATTTGCGCATAGTGGCGTAGAAATTGTCCACTCTGGCCTCGGCAAACATACCCGATGCGCTACAGAAACGTGGCAGTCCCAACAGTATCCTGAAAGCATTATTATACTGGATGCGAAGAGCGTTGTATACTTTCTGAGTATATCTGGCCCACAAGCTGCACGTATAAAATGAGCTTTACTAAGTTCTAAAGAGTGTGATCTTTACCGCTCTTGAACACCGCGCAAACCTGCGAGCCAGCATGTTCGCTCTTACTGACATCGCTCTTCGTTCCCTCTCCAGATCTTCATTTTGAGACCTGGGGTGAAAAGATGGCTTAAATATTTAAAAGCATATACTCGCCTTAACAGCGTTCCGTACAAATACACAGACGGCATTGTTTTCGGACTTTTACCCCTAGACTCAAAGACCATGATCTCACTTTTTTACGTTATAAAGGAGCCCATGGCTTTTGCATATATTTCACATATAGCTAAAAGTTTACGCAACCCATAGGGTGAGGCGCTCAGTAATGCCATATCGTCCGCATAAGAGATGTTATTGACACATATACCATCTATGTAACATCCGACCCTGGTTGCACTGATCTCTCCGATCAACTCGTAAACGTATAAATTAAAAAGCGTAGACGATGTTAATCCCCCATGCCTTATCCCGCATTCCAACTCATACGAGCGCACTACAGCCCCTGCATATCATACGCTATTAACCTGGTATCCGTACCAATATTTCAAGATATTGGTAATTTAAACTTATGCAATTTTTTCCATAAAATATCGTACGGAAGCAGGTCAAAGGCTTTGGAAAGGTCGAGAAAGCAGCAATAGACTGAAGTACTGCACTTCGCGTAATAATTGACAGCATGCTTTAGATACAGAATAAAACTCCGTTGAAAGCGTGGGGCGAAGACAAATAGATTTTCATGAATTTTAATGTGCTTATTTAACTAAGCATTAAGCATGCCGTCTAACACCTTTGCAATGACAGTGGCCAAGAAGATTTATTTTTGTCAGATATATTGCCTGTTTTATTTTTTACGATTTTACTACCACTGTACGCATGGTAGACCTGGGCATGTAACTATGATTGACCCAGAAAAAAATTAAATGTCTCTTTGCTGTTAGCTATGGAGGTAATAAACTAAAAGTGGGAATAAACAAAAGTCGCAATTAACATTAATTTCTTTAATGAAACTATATTTTTGTAATCGCCGGTGCTGATAAAACTAAATTGGACTGAATTCATGATGACTGGGCTACTCTAGTATTCTGAATCAAAGAAATTCGTGTTATTTGTGATTGTAAGTTTAAATTTTAGAAGTATAAAACTTATTAACATTTTAGGCTTACCCACTTTTCTAGGAGATTGCCAACTTTTACTCGTACTCTTTCAAGTGTAAGTCAAAGTCTAAAGTCAACCTCACCTGCACGTTTTGCTGATTAACGGACGAGGCAATGGCGAAACTTGGTTCCCGTTGCGGGTTGTGGGGGTCAGATGGCGAGTCGCCCCATATAATACCAAATAACGTCAAATTTAACCACCCTTCTGCTGAAGGTGCACCCTGGTGTTATGCCGGGATAACGCGACAGAAAGAAAAAAGGCTTTCATCATAGCTAAACTCAAATTATATGGGATTTTTTATGAGTGTTTAATATTTTTGTTAAAAAGTTTTTATTTCACAATTTTTAGTGAAAGAATCATCCGAACCGGTGTATAAATGTCGACGGTTTAGTGTTTTATCCCTCGATTTCATAACCCTTAAGTTTCTTTCTTCATAATTAAACAGTACCACCATCTGAGTAAGCAAATACAAAATATTTATCCAAGTCGGCGGAGTTGTGCGTGAACATACTTAAAAAATATATACATAATTCACAGACGATTGATTACCATCGGTAAAAAATTATGTGAAAATAACATCAAATACTCTAAGTTTAGAAATATGGTAAGAAACTGCGAAAGTCCTGTCCAAATCCATTCAATGGGTTTTGTATAATATACGCACAAACATATAGACCAAATAATAAAAAATTGTAATCAGTATCGAATACATAGTCAATCTTTAACATTCTACTTCCACCTGCCCTTATCCCACTCGCAGTAGGGTCGGCGCAACATGCTTTTTATTAATACATGTTACAGAAAGATTTTGCTTGTGGTATTTACGACCGTCCGCCTGCCTGACGTCAACCCCTCTGGAGACTGATTTATCATTACTTTTTAAATATCTCAAATACGGCTCGGAATACTATTTTTTTTTATATTATCGACAAAATATTTATCTTTAAAAGCAAAACATATTATTAATAAAAATAGTCGCATAAGTCTCCATGTTTTTATGTTCACTATTACAACTTTAAGAGCGCTGAGACGCCGCGCGACGTATAAATTGAGCGGGTAGCGGGGTGGGTGGGCGGAGCTAACGGCTGGGAATATTTTTGACTGCATGGTCTTAAGGCCGTTCCCAAAAATCTGTATATCGAAAGATTTGCTTACTACCAATAGTGTTTTGAACAATCTTCCATACAAAACCGTATCAACATTTTGCTGTCGGTAAGTAAATCTGTCGATAGACGGAATATTGGGAACAGTTATTATTAGAGTCCACGTGTTAGAGCCGTACATCATTAATTTATTTTATTTATTAGAAACGCCATTAGATAATGCACAATAATATAAAGATCAAATAAATATTAAATTAGGTGCTTACCTTTTAAAGGTATTTACAGCCTACACAAAATAATATCATAATAGGGAAATAAATATTGAAGAAGTAAATATGATGCGACGCAACTTTTCCAAGCAAACTCTTCTAGTCAGCCTGAAATGAAATGAAATAGTTCATTAATCATGTAGGCAATTAAAAAAGCGCTTATGACAAGTCAGTATAAAATAAAGAAACTTATGATAGTAATCATATCAACTAATGTATACATAACATACATAGTATCGACAAAATACACTTGGCAATTACACTAAATAATTTATATGGATTTTAATTTTACATTAGTAACAATATTTGTATTATGTAAACGTCCAGAATTATCAAATATTTTGAGTTGATATGAACCACAGGCATTTACCGAAACGGCACGTGTTTTAAAACTACTACCGGATCCAAAACGACCCAGCTTGAGAAAACCCGGTAAAACAAATTCAGTGGGCTTACTTTACCACTGGATTCAACTCGACCCAACACTGAGAAGATCCAGCTAGTCGAACTCAGGGGGCTTGTTTTAAACTTTTAGGTCCGGTTTTTCAATAAATTATATTTTGGGAAACACAAAGTCCTATAAGTAATTTTAAGGGAGATTGAATACGGACCGTGTGTATCTCCGGATTGTTTTTTTAAACCTACCACCGAATCCAAACGCGACCCAGCCTGAGAAGACCCGCCGAAACAAACTCAGTAGGCCAGGGGCCCTACTCCCAAATGAAACATCCGAATCTTCGGGCCCGACCGATACTTGACCGATGTTTACATTAATATCCTACTACGAAATAAGTTCGGATTCGCGCATGTCGGTCGGAGTCAAAGACAAGCTTCGTATGAGTTGTTGAATGAACGACGCAGATTAATAGTGTTGTCCCACTCATAAATTGGTTATCGACAGTGTCATTTCAATATATTTTATTCGCCAAATTACCGTATATTGATATTGTTAAAATAAACATAATTTATTCAACTAACTAATTTTCAATAAGAAAAGTGAAATATCTGTTACGATTTTAAGATTTACTCAAAATCAAGGCAGAAACAACGAACGTCTTTGCTAAAATTACCAACCATTAAAAAAAGTGAACAAAATACGCGACGAGGATTTTTTATAAATTCTCAAAAACAAGAATAAAAACAAACATTCTCACTAACTTTCGACTGCGGTACTTATATAAGCGATAACAACGTAGGTGATTATTCTTGTATTTTAAGATTTGTGCGTATTAAGTGCTGAAGTTTCAAGTGGAAGTTGCAACATAACTCCGACGTGAACAAAAACAAACTAAGTAATAGGAGTATATTATAATAGGACAAAAGCTTTTTTGTGAGAAGTACCCTGTGAGTTTATCATGTTTGGGTTTTGGAAGAGACTTATTTTAGAAGAAACATTCGTCAAGAAAACATGTCTTCACCGACACCGGCGCAAGTTGAAGCTCTCCTCAATTTCTTAATGGAGCACCGTGATTTGGCTCGAGGAGTGTTAAGGAGTGCGGAGGGTCGTGTGCGTTCCCATCAATTGTGGGAAAATATTAGCACTACGCTTAATGCCATGGGCGGGTGTATTAAAACTACAAAGCAGTGGCAAAAAGTATGTAAGTTTTTAATCAATTTTGTAAATATTATGAATACCTATTGTAAGGCTAGGCTAGATAATATTATGAATACCTGTTGTAAGACTAGGCTAAATCATCAAGTCTGAAGTAAAATTAATATTATATATACATATTGGTTTTGATTGTGCAAACAGTTATTAGAAAAGCATATTGAGCAAGTTACTTATAAGTGTTAAATTTGGTTATACATCTTTGATCAAGATATATTAATACATACATACACACTCACGCCTATGTCCCATGGGTATAGGCAGAACATATTAATGTTATTAATATAAATAATTGTGTTAAGTTTTATAAGTGATTGTATAATTAATGTATTATTAGACTGTAATTTGCTTGTAGTAATTGTAGGTAGACCTGTCATAATATTATACATGCCCATTAAAAATCAAATGTGAAATATTATGATTAACTTCATATTATTAATATTAACACAAATTGGCTAGAATTAGTTTAACATTTTATTATTTTATTCTAGGTATGGACTGACAAAAAATATTTGGCTAAGAAGGCAGCAGCGGCTGCACGAAGGTCTGCATCCACTACTGGTGGAGGGCCATCTACAGCTCCGCAGCTGTCTCATTGGGAATCAATAGTGATTTCCATAATGGGAGACGGATTTGGTGACCCGCAGACTACAGCAAGGGTGCCTGCTTATGTTGAGGTTATTTAACTGTATTATATATTTTTTATGAGTCTAGTTAAGCTACACTAAGTCAGTTACATACAAAGTTTTACTTATTTTCAAAAATGAAGGAATGTCTCCTGTGACTTTTGGTTAGCCCCTCTTATGTGTTAACAAGGATCCATGCGAGGCATAAATTCACAATGTGTTTTCTATTAGATCTAGTATTCTTACATTTAATGTATTAATCTCATGTATTTTTCAGGGAATTCACGGTTCTCTATCTGAGCCAAATGCTGCCTCTTCGCAAACTCAGCATGAAGGAGACCTCGTTCAATATGGTATGTAGGACAAAGCATACATATTTTACCTTATACCAATCAATCATGTACATATTACCACCCTGCACATATTTATGATTTTTTATTAATACGAATACATTAATTATTCTATTTCAATTGGACATCGATTAACGAAAAGGATCTTATCCACACAGTGTCACATTTGAGTAACTAAAAATTTAAGTTTAAAAAATGTTTATTTGTTGATGGCATGAAATTTCTCATCATTCTAACAAAATATATTGTTATTATATTAAATCAAGGCGAAATTCAAAGCTATTAACAAAAATACATTTTATAACCTTTAATTGTTAGTTACTCAAAAGTGACACTGTGTGGATTGGATCCTTTTCGTTAAACGACGTTCAATTTTAAGAATGCAAGTGATGATGAATGAAGGCTGTAATATACTTTGGTTATGGCTTGCAAAAAATGTACTTATGGTTATTTCTGTGGTTCAAATGTTTTATTTGTGATTAGCTTCCCAAGATCTATATGTGTAGACATTTTGCATACCTTACTCGTTTACCTATTCTGTAAATTGGATAATTGTATATCACTTTTACATGTCTAATATATGTTTAAATAATGGCGTATCTCAGTCACTAGTCTTCATCTCATATTGTCATCATACATTTTATTTTTTGTAATTTTAATTTATAAACGATGCTTAAATGAGTAATACTTTGTAAATTACTTGCCAGGAGAGGAGCAACAACACAGAGAGCCAGAGAGCCAGCCAGACCTGCCACAGAGTCAGAGAGTCAGCCAGATCTGCCAAGATTCTCCAATTCCACATACTCCTCGTGACCAAACACCACGTAAGGGCATTATCGTAACTTTAGTTATGTGCGTAGAGTGCGTCATAAATGGACCACTAACATCTTAGGCCCAAAGTCAACGTCACCAAATACCGTCAAATATATGGCACGAGAAGTCTGACTTTGGCATTAAGCCGAGATAGCGTTAGGGATAAAGTGTGTCATAAATGTGTTCTTAGTTGATTAATTGTTTTTTAATATTAGCGAACACGAATTTATTGTAGATTATATAAAATGTTATTTTTGTTCTTTTGTAGGTACAAAAAGGCCAAGAACAATTCGGCGACTCATCCGAGAAGACGGATCAGTGCGGGAAAGGCTATTCCGATACGAAGGAACAAGAAATGAGGAACTTGCGGGCATAAAAATGGCAGTTTTAGAGCATTGCAAGCTAATGCAGCAATTAATTGAATCAAAAAATGAGGAATTGGGAGGCCTCAGGACAGCTTTTCAAGAATTGATTGGGCTGATGCGACAAATAATGCAACAACCACCAAGAAACGATTGATTATATAGAATTAATATAACTGTTGACTGCCTCAGTGGCGCAGTTATAATGCGCACGCGGTACGACTGCCGTGCTGAAGTCTCGGATTCGATCCCCGGGTTGTGTAAATTAATTCTTAAGTCAACTCCATCAATTATTGTTAATTGTTCTTTACTTTATTGTTAGTTTAAGTAATAATAAGTTTTATGTCTCCTTATGTTAATTTTAAGAGTATTATAATAATTTTATTGGAAGTTTTAATAAATATACACCCAAAATATTTCAGCCAAGAAAATAATAAAATTAGACATTCTTACTTATGTATATTGTTTATTTTACAAATATCAATCAATAAATAGTCCATACAGATAGTGTAACTATGAGCTGGAATTTAGAAGATGATCTACTAAATTCTAGACAATAGTTGCACCAACCTGTCCCTTTCTCTTTGTCCCCTCCTCAGTGCTTCTGTGGACGAAGTGGTTGGATAGTTTGTGATTGGCTGACTTGTACCTTGTCGGTCGCTTTCTTCCTGGAGATCATGCGGTAACAATGGAGAAATAACCATTCCAGCCTTAACGCACATATTGTGCAAAACACAGCAGGCTAAGATTATTTTGCCTGCTGTTTCTGGTTGGTAATGAAGTTCTCTCGCTGCCAAGAGACATCTCCATCGACCCTTGAGAATTCCAAATGTACGTTCTATGGTGGAACGAGCACGTTTATGCACAGCATTATATCGGCCCTCTGGACTGTCCTCTTCAACATTAGCTATAGGTGTCAGTAGATACTCGCGTAGAGGATATCCTGAATCACCTGTTAAAGTGAAATTATAATGGGTAAATTTTAAATATAATATTTATTAAGTGTCTCAATTATTTTTAAACAATTGTTTTTTTTTACCTAATAGATAAGTTGTTTCCATCTGAAGTCTTTCCAGGTGGCATTTGATCTCACTTTGAGACCAAATAAATGCATCATGTGTCGCTCCCCCATAACCTGCATCCACATTCAGGATGACACACACATATCTACACATATCTACTAGTCACATATCTGAAAACAAAAATAAAACTGTATGTAGGTATATTTATAAATACATCTAGTGGCAAGTATGAATTAACATTTCAGTAAACTTACCACTTGTTAATGGAATGGAAATGCTTCCTATTAAAAAACCGCTCCTCCTGCTCACTAGGTCTTATTAAGGCAATATGGGTGCAATCAATACACCCAATCACACCCGGTACATTGTATATCTCATAAAACCTGCAAGAAAAAGCAAAGAATTAAGCATAAGAAATAAATAATAAACACAATCGAAAAACGTCAAAACTTACTTATTCTTGATGGCATTTCTTTCGACTGCATTTTGAGGAAATTTTATATACTTTCTAAGTATGTTAGGGGTGTTGATTGCTAATGTAACTTCACGTAAACACCGAGAGACAGTTTGCTGGGCCATCGGGGCGTCGGTGTTTTGTCCCACAGAACCTTGATAGCTGCCCCGAGCATAAAAGTTCAGAGCAACCAAGACCTACAAAATTATAAATTAATGTTATTCATGAGAGTTAAGTGATCGTGTTTCTTTTTGGTAGCATAGGTGGGCAAACGAGCTAGTGGGTCACCTGATAGTAAGTGGTCTCCAACGCCCATGTACGCCCACAATACCAAAATAATCATGGGCGCGTTGCCAACCTTAAAGGAAAAGAATAATAAAGATATTGGGAAGGGGACGGGCATTTGGGCCTCCGGATATATTACTCACCATACGAAACGCAGTAGCAATCCGTTACTTTACGCTGGTTTTCTGTGAGACAGTGGTAACAACCCGGTCGAGCCGGGCCATATGTGCTGTAGACAAAACTGAATATAACGTGGTTTTATCACTCTAAAAAGTTAATGTTGTCCTGCAGGAACGACAACAAAGTTATAGTCTCAGCAGTTAGAAGGAAGTTATATATACCTTGGTAGCGGGTTCAATTCCACGGCGATTACGTTTCCTCGGTAATAGTGGCACTATTTCCTGGCAGAGTTCTTCAAAAAGTGACCGACTGAGTCTATAATTGGCTATAAACTCAATGTCGGGTACTAAATTCGTACTAAAAGAATCGCGAAGGCGTCTGCGATTCCTTTTGCGGTCCAAACGCTCTTCCAAGAGTGCTTCCTCCGCCAAATACATCATTTTGCTACAATATCAAAAGCAAACATTCATTTTTCCACTTGTATCACAATTACAAATTAGGTCTTTAGCACTAATCTCACAAAAATGTATACTTACGATAATCACACGATAACTATTTTGCTGTCGTAAATTTTGACATAAAACGACGACAAAACACTTGTCAATATCAAATTATCGGTCGGCTAAAATGCGTTTAGAGTAAGGTTTACGATAAAATAACTGTCAAATAAAGTTCGGTCGGACTGAATGATAAGCCCGGTTCGACCGACCGACCGAATGAAGTTTGTAGTAGGAAATGTCCGAACTTTCGGCCGAAACATCGTTTTTCGTCATTTGGGAGTAGACCCCTTTTTTGTCCGCTTACTCTATTCATGAAAAGAATGACTTGTCAATTAAAAATTGCCAATTTTCCGTTTTTATTTATTCGCAATCGTCGTCTTTTGTTGATATACTTTTTTATTTTTTTGTTTAGGTATGTATTTAATGTTAGTAAGCATTTAATTTTAACTTCCTCGTGACATAATACAACTCATTGGCCAATTTACATAGTATATCTTAGTTACTTAAACACATATTTTATTTACATTTGTTAAATTATCTCTTAAATAGTCTAAGCTACAGAGCCTCAGGAAGTCACAGTATACAAGGAGGAACCGAACGCCATTTCAGTCATTTCTTTAAAATTCATATTTCTCAACTTCGATTCAATTGTTACTTACCTTTTGTTTCTTTTTTTGTTTCAGTGGGGCTCATATGCGATCCGGTATCTCAATGAACAATGCAAAACTATATTCAACTTTTGGCATAGTCTGCAATTGTATTGTGTGTACCGGAAAAAATAAATCCAAAATGACTGAACCGTTAAACAAAGAAACAGAGCGAAAGCTTGAGGAATTAAATTTTCCTCATTTAATGGAAAACATCTATAAAAATGACCTACCCAAAATATATCCTACAATATGTGAAATGATGGCTGTGTTAAAAGATGTGCCCCACTCGGTGGAGTATCATTTTGCCATAGACATTTTAATTAAATGCCTCGTATATTTTGCCGATCATGAATGTCAGAATATCATGCTGGATTGCTTAAAACTAGAAAATAATTCAGAAAATTAGTTCTCTTTTTGAGTGTTCATTTTGTTATAGTTTCGTACCTAAACATGATTATTATTTGTGTACACAATTATAATTTGTATTCCAGTAGGTAAGACATATGTGGTGTATTTAAAAGGTTAGCCGGAAGAGGTGTACTAAGGACATAATAGTACCCGTAATAGCAGAGCTTCTTTTGTACTTGCAACTTTTTAATAAACCTAGTTTATGAGATATTGCCGTTTAAATTTTTTATAACAACTACGCACACATGACCCTTAATTAACTGTTATTTCATTCGGAGTAGGCGCGGCGCAGCGGTGCAGTTCCTTTGTATACTGTATTCAAGACGTAAGATAAAAAAATTGTGCGTCGGGTTGTGCGTAGCTGGTACAAATCCTTACCAGCGATACTTTACGTTGGCCACGGCTTATTACACCCTTTCTGACTAACGTTGTATAGTGGAGGATTTGCAGTCGGCCGCCCTAGGCCCCAGGCCATGTAGTAAGTACTAGCCGCCCCTTTCTCAGCACCCATCATATAGGCTCTTGTTATCTTCAGTAAATTTTTTGTCACGATTGGCCGCCCCTTATATCTGGCGCCCTAGGCCCGGGCCTACTTGGCCTTGTGCAGATCCGCCACTGACCTTGTATTACATATAATTTGAAAAATTTGAGTTTATACCGTCCGGTTATGGTTGATCAACTGACTTGAATCAACAAAAGCTGTATGGTTTTTGTTAATCATTTCGATTGAAAGTGTGTTAAGGCGGTTCAAATTAATGTGATTTAGAAGTTGATCAACTCAAATCGAACCTTGTTTACTCACCATTATTGATTAATTAATTGGTACTTAAGTACGGTTAATTCTAAAATTTGTCATGGTAATTTTTTTTACGACCAGATAATAGCCTTATCCTTACCTAATCTAGTGGTAGCAAACGCGGAACTTGGGGAAAGGGGGACAACGGGCTTAGTTCCCTATAAAGTCAATTTTCCTCCTCAAACATTCTTGGAAAAGTCCTCATGATTCTAGGTCGCGTCTGAGGACGGAATGTGGGTACTGGGTGCATTCCTAGCGACTCTTATCTTATCTTACTGCTCGAATTGTGTTTCTCACTAATGTTACTTTTTCCATTCACTTACCAGAAATGTAAAATTCCTTTATTACACCAAATAGGTACTTACATATGTCGCTAAAACTATTGTCAAAATTGGGTGATCATCGTAAAAGGTCAAAATTGGCTGAAATTTTTGAGTCGTAGAGCCACGCTGTAGACAGTTGTATCTACGGCATTAATGTTCGCCCGGGTCGTTACCACTGTCTCACAGAAAACCGGCGTAAAGTAGCAGCTTGCTGCTGCGTTTCGTACGGTTAGTGAGATATCCGGAGGCCCAAATCCCCCTCCCTTTCCCAATCCCTTAATAATTCCTTTCCTTTAAGGTTGGCAACGCGCCCATGATTATTTTGGTATTGTGGGCGCACATGGGCGGTGGAGATCGCTTACCATCAGGTGACCCACTCGCTAGTTTGCCGGCCTATTCAATAAAAAAAATGGCTGAACATCAGACCGAAGTATCTCAACACAATTGTATTGTATTGAATTATAAAATGTAATTCAATTTTAATTATTAGTTGGTTTGTCAATTTTTTTATTTTCTCAAAACTTAGAACTATAGTACTGTATGTAGCCCATGGTTGTAAGCATAATGTTCAGCTACTTTTGACAATCTGGTGTTCAGCTAATTTCGACCTTTACGATGTTCATCTATTTTGGCGTTAATCTTTTTGAGCGACTGGTATAGGTACATCTTACTAATTACGCTGTAGGTATACAAGTTTTGATTTTGGTGTGTTTATCGTCTTTTAATGTTGACTTTACCCAATCTCAGCATATTTTTTTTGTTTTGTACTAATAAAGTTACTTTTATGATTGCCTACGTTTTTATTTGTGATTATCTCACCTATACCTACCTACTGGATAGGTAAATGAGTATTTTAGTATTGTGGGCGTACATGGGCGGTGGAGATCACTTGCTCGTTTGCCGACTTATACTTTTAAAAAAAAACACCGCTATGTCATCTTCTGCCGCCAAGTAGCAGTGTGTACACTGTTGTGTTGCGGCTTGAAGGAGATTGAATATACTGCGAATTATGAGCAAAACGCCCGATTAGGTACTGAAAAGCCTTACTATGCTACTCAACCGCCGACTGTATATTTATTTATTATTAGGAAAGCTTATAGATTATAATAATATATTATAGGTAATATACAACGTGTTATAGAAAGGGTCGGGCAAATTTAAGCAATGTATAGTATAGCGTATAAGTATTTTTTCTCCCATAGTACCAAATCCAATTGCATTGCTAGTACAATAATTATAGAATTTTCTTTTTTATCGCATGAGTAAGTAACATGTCGATATCGACTTTTAACTTTGGACAACACTAAATGATAAACAATGATACTATAGACCTCCTTTCATTTAATAATTTTATAATTAAAAAAACATTAAAGAGTTGTCAAATGTCAATATTTATTTGACGCAGTCAGTTCGATAATATCTGATTTTATGAAGTATGTTTACGAGTTCAAAAAATATGTTGTATTTGACTAAAAATAAGTATTATGTATTGTTACTTTGTGTTGGTGTAACTGATAACAGCTTTTAAGAGGATCGTTGAATGTATTAAGCCTAATTCATAGATGGAAGACACGAGAATGAAGTCTTTAAAATGCTTCTAGAGGATGGTACCAATATCGTCTTCAGCACACAATCTCTTTCAGGTGTTATTTTGTGTTTAAATTACAAGTTACGTACGTATGATCGTAGAATTACGTACAACTTATTCAAGTTTATTAAAAAGTGAGTGTCGTTCATAATAATTAATAGTGATGTCACCAATCTTATCGATCTTAATAAACGAGTGATCAAAATTAATGTGAAATTTTTGAATGTCTTGGTATTGAAAAGGTCCGGTACATAAGTACTAATTGTAAGGTGTATGTAATGACCCTAAAATATGACCACACCTTTCTGTAACACGTTGTACATATATTAATTAAGTTTGCGATTTGGTTACAATATTGCTCATGACAAGCTTCCGCATATTAGGGTTTTAACGGCTTGAGTTGCGTTTTACTATTCAGGCTTAACTCCCGTATTCCTGAAGAGTGATCGTTCAATCTATGTCTAAAACGTAATATATTGAGTAGTAGAGACATGCTGTAGACACTTGTCTACAGCATGAATGGCCCGGCTAATCCGGGTCGTTACCACGATCTCATAGAACCGACGTAAAGTTGCAGCTTGCTGCTATGCTTCGTACGGTGAGTGAGATATCCGGAGGCCCAAATCCCCCTCCCCTTCCCAATCCCTTAATTATCCCTTTCCTTTAAGTTCGGCAACGCGCTCATAATTCTTTTGGTATTGTGGGCGTACATGGGCGCTGGAGATAGTTTACAATTAGGCGACCCACTTGCTCGTTTGCTGGCCAATAGGTACTATAAAAAAGTATGTCTACGCATAGACCCGTTGCTATTTTATTGTTTTAATTTTGTGTGTTGGAGATTTTGGTAGATAGGTATTTTAATCTATATATATAAAAATCAATTGCTGTTCGTTAGTCTCGCTAAAACTCGAGAACGGCTGAACGGATTTATCTTAACTTGGTCTTGAAATGTTCGTGGAGGTCTAGGGAAGGTTTAAGAATGCAATCCGTTTTGTGTGCCTAATAAATAAATAAAAGCACCTATGTCAGCTGGAATGTAGGCATGTAGGTAGGTCCCTGTAAAAACTCTCTACGAGGACATGACGTACTGCCGCAGCCATACTTAAACCAGCACTCGGGCTTTTCAGCCTGGCATATCACTCTCCTAGCCAAACTTTCTTTATGTTGGGACGCCCCCTCCCACCAAAACTACGCTGAAGAAAGGTGTTGGGCGTCCAACTCCCAAGGGAGACTATCAGCGGGTACTGTTGGCGATCAGGCAGGCCGCCTTGTTGGAGACCGTACTACTGCTACTAAACGCTACAGTTTCCGCCGAGCATTCACGAATCCAGCCCAAACGGGACGCAAACCATGGTGTAGACCATAACCTAACTCTTAAAATCCCCCGACCCCTCTACTCCATCATCAGAACCTGATCACCATCTGTACGCACCCTGGTCGAAACCTATTCAATGATCCCAATTAAGATATGACTGCTATTAAAATTATCGTGTAGTTAGAAGCTACAGATGGCCAGGCTTGTTGGCATCAGGCCAATATTATCTAGCCGAGAACACTACAGGTTAAATATATTTCAACTTATTTTTATTTCGTATTAATTACATACAAATTCACCTAAATTCACCTGTTTCATTCAGAGTTTAGAGTTTAGACTATTCATCACAATATTAATAAAAGGTTACTTTTTATCATTTTATGGTTACTTTTGACTAGAACGCACTGGCAACCCTACACTAAATGTCAAGTGTCAATCTGATTTTTTTGTAGATAGGTGTCAAATGTCAATTGGAATAACGTCAGTTCTTTCTAAGTAGTCTGTGGTGATTGGAATCGAAAGTTTCCGAGGGATCAGCTGCTGTGCGCTGTGCTTTGCGGTTGTTGGCGTATTCATACAGTTATTACCTGTATTAAATCAAACCAAAAATAAGAATATAATAGCAGTGCAGTGCCAGTGTTGATTATATAAAATGGCTCAAACCGCTGTCACGCCACCGAAGGAGCGGTATATACCAAACGGGCTGAAGTTCGCGTTTGGTGGCCTTGCCGGGTAAAAACCTCTGATTTATTTTAGGATACAACACGTCCTTTGCAAAGAGTCAATGTCATTAACATTACCCTCGTAATGCTGCTACATTCGGTCGCTAAAAATGCCTTTAAACTGTTCATATTCTATGAAACACTTAGTTGATTGAGGATTCTGAAACTGCTAAGTGGTTATTCTCGTTTAAACACTGTTACAAATTAGGGTAACGTGACTAGTAAATTACATATAATATACTTACTAATTATGTAGTCACGAAAGGTTATATAATAGGTGTATTTATTAATCTTTATATAAGTTATACAAATCACTAAACTTGATCCACTTGCACTGCATAATAGTGATTTTATAATTGTCAAATAATGGAAATGATATACCTAATGAATGTAGGTAAGTAAAACAATAATTAGAACAGATTATATTATTACGTTGATTTTTTTAGACTAGTGGTCCTGTAGTAGTCAATTCAAACTCTATAATCTTATAAGTACTTTTTGTATAATAATGTTAGCAGTAAGATTTGTTATTCAGACATTTACAGTATAAATGTAAACAATGAATAGTTTAAAAGGGATTTTTTTATTTAATTAATTAATGCATAATTGTTTAAGGAATAACTATTATATATAAAAGTATTCTGCACTCCTTCATATAAACTTTAACAATGTCAAATCTACACTCCTATGTATGCCCATATTGCTTTAAGAGGGGTCCAAAGTTTGTTTCTTTACATATTATTAGACATATATAAGATAATGTTATGATATTTAACTTTTATAATCTATGGAGACCAGATTTATTGTCTATGTTGACAGACTGCCGGGATGTAAGTTGCAGGTTCTAAAACAGCACCAAGTGCATACACCTCTGACTTTTCTAAGTTATGTGTATATTAATTGTTAATTATTACTTGCTTTAACGGTGAAGGAAACATTGTGAGGAAACCTGCATACCCGAGAAGTTCTACATAAGAATTTCGAAGGTATGTGAAGTCTGCCAACCTGCATTAGGCCAGTGTGGTGGACTAAGGACTAACCTCCCTCATTCAGTAGAAGAGGCACGTGCCCAGCAGTGGGAAATGTATATTACATATTAGTATTATTGTTGATAAAAATGTGTGAATAAAGTATTTTATTTGATAAAAATACATAATATTTTGTATATAGTATCTCAAATACTATTTCCAAAAGAATCTTGTATCTGATGTATCAAATACATTAGTTAGAAGTTAACTTGAATACAAATGAAATATTGTGTACTATGAGTTATGTGTGGAATCAAAGTGGAACCTATTGAACATTTTAGTGAAAATTTGCAAGACATTTTTAAATCAATCTTGCTTGCTGCATAAATATAACTATATTTTTCCAAAATTGATAATGAATTTGAAATGAATTCCAAATCAAAACTACAATTTGATTTTGAGACTGAGATTAGATTTACGAGTGGTAAAGCCACGCTGTAGACTATTTTGTCTACAGCATGAATGGGCCGGCTCGTCCGGGTCGTTACCACTGTCTCACAGAAAACCGGCGTAAAGTAGCAGCTTGCTGCTGCGTTTCGTACGGTGAGTGAGATATCCGAAGGCCCAAATCTCCCTCCCCTTCCCAATCCCTTATTATCCCTTTCCTTTAAGGTCGGCAACGCGCCCATGATTCTTTTGTATTGTGGGCGTACATGGGCGGTGGAGATCGCTTACCATCAGGTGACCCACTTGCTCGTTTTCCGGCCTATACTATACAAAAAAAAAAAAAAAAGTTCATCATGCAGTGTAGTAGTACTACATCATTACTACTTATAAACATTACAATTATAATGAGATCACATGATTTGATTTTAGTTGAACAACAATTAAATTCCATGTGAATTGAACCGTTTGAATGGCTTTCAATCGAATAGGTGGCACACAAGGTGGTAGGTCCATCATACGCATGAGGCCGCTGGGTTGGTACCACCGATTTGTCTATTTCTGCCTCCAAACAGCACTGTGTAAGCACCATTGTGATTCGGTTTGAAGGACATTAAAGCCAGTGAAATTACTGGGCATTATGAGACTTAATACCTTATGTCTCAGGGTGACGGGCGCAGTTCAGTGCCATGCAGGATTTCATAATTCGAAGTTCTGGTTATTGTTGGTTCTGTTTATGGGCAGGCGCGACGCTTACGAGCGACCCGTTTTCTAAAACTAATTAAAAAATATATACGCCAGAGGTTATGAAAAATTATTAAAAAATTCCATCATGTCAGATCGTCACCTGCAATGCAAACAATACATGCAGTGACGTAGGTTGACGCACAATCTTCTCTGCACCAAAACGTATGGAGCAAATCTTATGCAACGCTGTCTATGCACGATGATCTTGCCAAAACCTAGCTTTTTACCAGCCCCGGATCTACGATTTTTTCAAACCGCGCCCCTCTTCAGCGTGTGAGATAATTATTTAAAAAAAATTAAGAGAAAAAAAAATAATGATGCACAAAGGGCCTGTGTAGTGCCTTTTTCTTACGAGTCGACGGTGAGTCAACCAGGCTTCCGTATGCTAGGCGCTTTGTGGAGTAAGTTGTTTTATTTTAATCATATTATATTATGATTTTGGCGCCCCCTAAAACTGCCGCCCGGGGCGGGTGCCCCGGTTTACCCCCTAGATCCGGGCCTGCTTTTTACATAAAAACAGGTCAAGTGCGGTAAGACTCGCGAGCTGGTATAATGAAATGAAATGAAATGAAATAATGAAATAATGAAATGAAATAATGAAATGAAATGAAATGAAATGAAATAATGAAATGAAATGAAATAGTTTTATTCATCATGTAGGCAATTAAAATAGCGCTTATGACAAGTCAGTACAAAATAAAGAAACTTATGTAAGTACAGAAATCATATCAGCTAATATATACATAACATACATAGCATCGTCAAAATACACTGGGCAACTATAAAGTTTACTATTGTTTTATATTAGTCCAGGATTGTTAAGTATTATTATTATTGTTATTTTTTCTCTGTTTTAAAGGTCGATATAGTTCCGTAGCATAACACATTTGCACTTGTACATGTTTTAGAGATAAGTAAACTTTAATTTCGCAAGATCTTATGTCTCCGGGTGACGAGCGCAGTCCAATGCCATGCAGTGTTTTGTGTGGTGATCAGTCTCGTCATCTAACGCGAAAATAATTATTTTAATTCATTAATTAGCAATTTAAAAATTGTTCATAATAAATTGTGAAGAAACAAATCTACTAATTATACTGCACAGAAATGTATATTATAGCCTATTTCATAGGTAAAATATCATTGTTTATAAAAAAAAATATCCTGGCTCGGCAAAGTGATTACGCTACACCTGATGGTAAGTGTAGCGCAATCCAAGAATAGTGTCGACCAACGATAGACACTGTACATATATCGTAGATCGGCAGAATTATGCCGGCCTGCTTAATTGCTTCTTCACACTCCGTTAAAATGATCCCATGTGATAGTAAGGAGGAAACACGTGCGCCGGCAAACTATTCCACAGCTTTATGGTCCGACAGAAGTAGGATTCTGCGAACCTCTTAGTCCGAGCCGTGAGAAAGGAAATCACGAAGCTATGGTTTCGCAAGACAGTCTAAATCAATGCCTTATCCGATTGCTTCCGATCCCGTGCTTTACTAATCCCCTCCCTTTTCCAATCCCTTAATCCCTTTCCTATTAGATCGACAACGTGACCATGATTCTTTTAGTATTGTGGGCGTACATGGGCGGTGGAGATCACTTACCATCAGGTGACCCACTGGCTCGATTGCCGGCCTATGCAATAAAAAACTTATTATTTATTTTGTACACAGAATGGCGGCGACATGCGTCGTGCAACCTTTGGATCTGATCAAAACGCGTATGCAGCTGAGCGGTGGCGGTAAGACATCGTTCACGGTGGCCGGCGAGATCATCGCTAAGGAAGGGTTTTTCTCCCTGTACGCGGGTCTCTCCGCGGGACTCCTGAGACAAGCCACGTACACCACCACACGTCTAGGCGTTTATAGCTGGTTGTTCGATTCTTATAAGGAGTAAGTTTTTTTGTACATTTAGGCCCGTATTCAAGAACACCACTTAAGTGATCTCAAGTCGATTTCTGTACACGTGATTGGTCTGTGTTTGGCGCCAAACAAAAGTATTTACAGTCTACATTGCATACTATCAGAATCCTATGATTGTGGATCCAACATAGCTGTATGATTACTTTCATAAGGTGATCAGAATTTAGTTTTCCGAAGTCGAGAATATCTCCAGTCCGGATCATTAAATCGGATGCAGTTCTAGAGTCATACACATATCTATTTTTTATTAGCTTGAATGACGAGACGAGCAGATCGATCGCCTGATGGTAAGCGCCACGCCTGTTCATAAACAGAAGCAACGCCACACAGAACTTTGAATCACAAAGCACTGCATGACACTGGACTCCGCTCGTCACCCCGAGACATATCACACATGCTGTTAAGTGTCATAATGCGCAGTAATTTCACTGGTTTCAATGTACTTGGTATTTGGCGGCAGAAATATACAAAACGGTGGTACCAAACCAAACGGCCTCTCGCATACGAAGGGCTTTGTATATCGTGGATGCAAATTTTCAATGTACTTGGTGTTTGGCGGCAGAAATATACAAAACGGTGGTACCAAACCAAACGGCCTCTCGCATACGAAGGGCCTTGTATATCGTGGATGCAAATTTTCAATGTACTTGGTGTTTGGCGGCAGAAATATACAAAACGGTGGTACCAAACCAAACGGCCTCTCGCATACGAAGGGCCTTGTATATCGTGGATGCAAATTTTCAATGTACTTGGTGTTTGGCGGCAGAAATATACAAAACGGTGGTACCAAACCAAACGGCCTCTCGCATACGAAGGGCCTTGTATATCGTGGATGCAAATTTTCAATGTACTTGGTGTTTGGCGGCAGAAATATACAAAACGGTGGTACCAAACCAAACGGCCTCTCGCATACGAAGGGCCTTGTATATCGTGGATGCAAAATTTAAAACAGATATAGACATAAACGGACGTAACTTCCCGTTTCGTTTTATTTACATCGACGTTGTTTCTGAGCACAATACAGGAACATTTACCGCGTGGATACAATTAAAATTAATTCTTGGCAACGCAAGTCTACTATCAAAGTGTATATTACAATGTCATTGACATTGTTCAGTTTGTATACATCGTATATAACGTCGACTGTCTAGTGACTAGTCAGTAGTCATTGGTATGTTTCAAATGCCGTCTATGTTGGTACCACCGATTTGTCTATTTCTGCCGCCAAGTAACAATGTGTAAGCACTGTTGTGTTCCGGTTTGAAGGACATTTAAATTACCGGGCATTTTGAGACTTAATGTCTTATGTCTCAGTTTGACGAGCGCAGTCCAATGCCATGCAGTGCTTTGTAATTCAAAGTTCTTTGTGGTGTTGCTTCTAAGCTGTTTATGGGCAGGCGTGGCGCTTACCGTCAGGCGAGCGACCTAGTCGTTTCGTCACTCCAGCTAATTAAAAAAAACTAGCAATGAATCTCAGCGAGTCTCAGCGATTACAATTGCTAGCTTAGTACTACCCACGTAAATCTCAATGGTTAGCTAATAATTGTATTATAAAACAACTTGTGGTAAACGGTGCTGATGGCACAATTAGTACACCTACATAGTATGTAAACTTTTTCTAATCGTATTCTGTCATTGTTTGTTTATCCCAATAAAATAAAAAGATAATTAAAAAAAACGAAGTAAATCAAATAGAAAGGAAGAAGTTGGGAATATACATTTAAAAATGTCCACTTCCCCATAGCAAAGTGGGAGACAAAATAAAAAATTAAAGATCCACTCGTATGTCTCAGGACATTTACAACTGGAGAAGCCAAATGTAAAGCACCACGGATGTTAACAACACTTGGAAATATATTGCACGTTAATTACGTAGATAGCCTTTCGAACTTTGCTCTCTTGGTCAACGATAATGAAGCATTGTTTTAGAATTTCCGATCCAAATATAACACGATACCACCGTTCAAACTTAATACATTTCTGAAAATAATATTTTGAAATAAAACTAGTTTATACGGATTTTATCGCGGTTTAATTTTTATTTTCTATTCCCGAGGTTTCGAATATATAAGGTTAGGTATATCGAGGTTTAAAATATATTTAAAAAATATTTAAATAATTATAAAAAATAAATGTATAATTTTAAAATGAACGTAGCCAATGTAACATTAACTTTTCGAGATGACCTACACCTCAGTCTCTCCCGTGACCACGAAGGCTGAAAAGCTTTTGAAACGTCGGGAATAAAAATAAAAATTAAACCGTGATAAAATCCGTATAAACTAGTTTTATTTCAATGTGTAATATTCGCGTAAACCTAAGAAATCATAATGTTTTGAAATAACTCCTTAACAGACAACGCTTTCTCTGATTAGCATAATGGTGTGGGAATGAAGATTTGTTTATCTTTAATGATCCAAATATCGAGTTGGGTCTGGAACGTTGACATCACGTTAAGCCGGTTTTTGATGTTTCACAAGCGGTAATAGGCGCTAGATACCTAATATAAAAAATCTTATAACTTCACCAATTTAGAAAAGGTTATTTTAATATTACGCTCTTTCCTATCCGTCGTTCCACCGGCCCTTATCTCACTAGCAGTGGGGTCGGTGCAACATGCTTTTTAACACATGTTACAGAAAGATTTGGCTTGTGGTTATTACGATCGGCCGCCTGCAACTAATATTTGTGGATCTCGGTGCGGGAATCGAACCCGGGGCTTCTCGCTTCACAGCGCCCACTGCGCCACGGCTGTCCACGCTCTTTCGTGTCAGTGCAGTAAATTAATCAAACCGGTGTTAGTGTAGCGAGCGGTGGAACATGACACATGTCGTGTGATCGATCCCAACTTCAGCCGCTAAATATAAGCTCACGAGAGGGAAAATATTGTCGATACTGATTAGTTTCTCCTTTGTACCGTAACATGTACTTCACGACATAGAGTGATAAAAGATGTAGATATAGCACGAGAAAACGAGATGACACCATGTTCCTCGTGGCGTGAATACCGGGCCATAGACACATGTCTATCAAACATGTGATATAAAATAATAATATTATCTGCCTCGCTGTGGCGTAGTTGTAATGCGTGTACGCGTTACGACTGAGGCTGACGCTGAGGTCTCGGGTTCGATCCCCGGGTCGGGTAAAAGTGATATTGGGTTTTCTATTACGAAATACTCAGTATCAGCCCGGAGTCTGGAATCTGTGCCCGGTATGGCGATAGGCTCGCCCCCTATCACATCATGAGACAGAGACGCTTGGCGAAATGTGGGTGTACTGGTTACACCTCTGCCTACCCCTTCGGGGATTACAGGCGTATGTAATAATATTATCTCTATGTAGAGATAATCAGATAAAATTAGTTTATTTCGCGATAAAACAAGTCGACACAATTATTTCGAGTTGCCTACGTTATGACCACACTTGACCTTTACATAGTTACGCGTGTGTTCATTGTTAATTATCGCTTGCTTTAACGGCGAAGAAAATATTCTGAGGAGGCTGGCATACGGAGAAATTCCATTAGGATTTCGGAAGTACGTGAAGTCTACCAAGCCACATTAGGCCAGCGTGGTGAATTAAGGTCTAATTCCTAACCCCCCTCTCATTAGTAGAGGATACCCATGCTGAACAAGACGGAATATAGGGGCTGACATTTATTATTTATAAACTCTTTATTGTTCATCTTAAACAAGAAAATATAAAATACAAAAGTTTCTTTAAAATTGAAATAAAACTAGTTTATACGGATTTTATCGCGGTTTAAGTGTCAACTAACTTTTTTAAATAATTAAAAATAAATGTATAATTTTAAAATGAAGGTAGCCATTGTAACATTAACTTTTCGAGACGACCTACACCTCAGTCTCTCCCGTGACCACGAAGGCTGAAAAGCTTTCGAAACGTCGGGACTAAAATAAAAATTAAACCGCGATAAAATCCGTATAAACTAGTTTTATTTCAATGTGTAATATTCGCGTAAACCTAAGAAATCATAATTTCTTTAAAATTATAATATTTGTACTTCAAATGGCGGTCTTTTCGCTAAGTGCGATTTTTCTTCCAGACAACTTTTGGATGGACTGGATTTAGGAGACAGAGCGGGTGATAGTCATAAACAGAGGATAGGTCGAAATAATATACATACACATCACTAAATACAACAATTATTATGTTTATTGTTATTTATAATTAAATACACCCAATAATTACACAAATAGTTCTTTCTGACCCCACACCAAGATACGAGTCTTGAGTCGTGGGTATCAAGAACTATGAAACACTTCACAACACCCATACCCGAAACCAGTATTTGTGGATCACATACATGTCTCCTCGGAGTCTGGCAATTGTTATTTTCTTATTTCTAGACGAAACGCAGGCGCCACACCTGGCTTCGGCACCAAAACCCTCCTGGGTATTGCTGCTGGATCTATCGGTGCGTTCGTCGGCACTCCAGCTGAGGTCGCGCTCATCCGCATGACAGCTGATGGCAGACTTCCCCTCGAACAAAGAAGGAACTATAAGAATGTCGCTGATGCGCTTATTAGGTAAGCAAGATACAACATTACCAACGGACAGTTTTGGCGGGAATTCTGACAGTGCTTTCGTCTTATTTTAATGAATTCCTAAACTGGTTTAAAACTGTGTTTGTTGTATAAAAGGTCGTGTGAATTTGTGCAATAAATATTGATTGTGTATGGAAATATTTAAATTGGTAAATTAAGGTGATATTTGACCAAGTGTATTGAACGACCTTGGTCGTACGATCCACTTGGAGAAAATCGTTTATGCATCTTACTGGAAGGAATTGACACCAAAACTCCAAACAAGACTTTTACTATTATACATTCTTAATTTCAAAATTGATCTCATTTATTTATAAAATAGGTTTACTAGTTCAATGTAATTTATATACAGAATTGATGTTAACCGATCACATCGCACAATAAATTATTTCTAGAAATGTTTGTAATTGGTCTATGCGATACAGGCCTAGAGTCTAGTGCAGAGACCGCCGTTAACGGACGACAGGTGGTCAATGTTTATGATAAATATTTTAGTTTTAGTACTTTTATTGTAGACTGCCTCGGTGGCTCAGTTGTAATGCGTACACGTTACGATTGAGGCTAACGCTGAGGTCTCTGGTTCGATCCCTGGGTCGGGTAAAGTGGTATTGGGTTTTTCTATTACGAAATGCTCAGTATCAGTCCAGAGTCTGGATTTTGTGCCCGGTATGGTGTTAGGCTCGCCCCCTATCACATCGTGGGACGGAAATACGCTCGGCGAAATGTGGGTGTACTGGTTACACCTCTGCCTACCCCTACGGGGATTACAGGCGTGAGTGCGTATGTACTGTTATTGTAAATGTTTATGGGAAATAAATATTATTATTAAGCCACACCCGTGTTTAGCGTTTGAATACTTGAAAAATCGTAGGTAATAAACCGTTTTTTAAACTGGTTTATATTTCTTTAGGATTATAAGGGAAGAGGGCGTTCTAAAGCTATGGCGTGGCGCGACGCCAACAGTGAGCCGCGCCATGGTAGTAAACGCTGCTCAGCTCAGCACGTACTCTCAAGCGAGAGAGATGTTCGTCGGTTACGTGCCCGAGGGTATCACGCTGCACTTCTGTGCGTCCATGGTGTCAGGTCTCATCACCACCATCGCGTCCATGCCCGTCGACATCATCAAGACTAGGTAAGTCGTAGGACATTGATTCAGTACCAAACACTTTAATGTATACTACTAGAACAGCTGTGCAGTACAAAGAAATAGCGCACAAAGTTACGGTCAATTGACCGCAACTCATTTTGTTGACCGCCAGAGAGCGACGAGAGCAGTTGTTGCCGATTGAATAACTGCGAACATTGAATTTGATAAACTAACACGAAATTGTTTATTGTGACCCATAAAACATTGTCATTATTTACGCGTAGGTATATACAACGTGTTACAGAAAGGTGTGGTCATATTTTAGGGTCATTACACACTCCTTATAGTAAGTACCTATGTGCCGGATCATTTCAAACCAAGACATGCTAAAATTTCACGTTAATTTTAATCACTCGTTTATTAAGATCGATAAGATTGATGACATCACTATTAACTATAATCAATGGCACTCACTTTTTAATAAACTTGAATAAGATTTACTTAATTCTACGGGCATACGTACGTAACTTGTAATTTAAACACAAAATACCTAAAAGAGACTGTTTGCTGAAGACGATATAGGTACCATCCTCTGAAGTATTTTAAAGATTTCATTGTCGGGTCATCCATCTATGAATTTGGCTTAATACAGTCGACGAGCCTCTTATAAGCTATTTTCAGTTGCACCAACACAAAATACCAATACATAATACATACTTGTTTTTAGTCAAATACAACATATTTTTTGAACTCGTAATCATACTTCATAAAATCAGTAATTGCCGAACTGACTGCGTCAAATAAATATTGACATTTGACAACTGTTTAATGTTTTTTAATTATAAAATAATTTAATGAAAGGAGGTCTGTAGTATCACTGTTTATCATTTAGTGTTGTTCAAAGTTGAAAGTCGATATCGACATGTTACTCATTCGATAAAAAAGAAAATTCTATAATTATGTCCATGCAATGCAATCGGATTTGCTACTATGGGGGATAAAATACCAATACCCTACACTATACATTGCTTAAATTTGCCCGCCCCTTTCTATAACACGTTGTATATTATTCATTGAATTTGAAATTATTTTAGGTAAGTAAGTATATTATTTCATAACATTCTTCGAAAATTGCATTTACTGTGAATGTAAACTAATACGAAACAAAACAGCCGTCTCAAATATTGCCATCTCGCTTACTCACAACTCCTCTCGCTCCCGCGCCTTAGAACCCATTCCCGCCTCGCGGGCCGCCTATGCAACACAATTTTACTTCTGAACAGCCCGTCTATAGTATTAAAGTATTTGTTCAGTATAGCTATTCCTAAAGTTCAATTCCAATGGTTTGTTTTTATCTCAGCACGGTGAAATAACTACACTGGATCTGATTTTACAGTGTAGTCCAATTATAATGCTGAACATCAAATGTGATTGATTTATACGAAACAATTCCACAATAGGGTAGGGTATTTGAATAGATTTTTTAAATTATTTATATCTATAAGTTACATTACTCAAAATCTATTGCAGAAAGAATTTTATAAATCGGACCAAAAATTAATAAGTAATTGTCAAATGTCAGACGTCGCAAACTTTGGCGTCACTGTGTAAAATGTTCATTATGGTGCACGCGTGCAAGCGAGATAGTGAGATATCCCTACTACGCACCCACTTTTCCTCATACCCACATTTAAAGTCATAACTGTGGGCCCATTTCTGAACCAAGTTTGATTGTGTTTTAATAAAAGTGTTTCTTTTGCGTATCATTTTCTGTTGCTTATAAAATAATATATAAAATTCAATATAGGAAACTACCCTATTATACATTTCAAGTGGCCTTGACAGTTTAAGAACCGCTGGTCTAGTATCCCTTTAAAGTGTTCTTAGAACTTTGAAGAGGTCATAATGTCCTGGTGACTGTATAGTGGTAATTTGTACCTAAGTGATAGAGCTTCGCTATCGACAGTTTTGTCTACATGAATTGGCCGGCTCGACCGGGCTAGTACCAGTGTGTCGGAAAACCGACGTGAAGTACTGTCTAGCTGGTGCGTTTTGTACGGTGAGCGAGATATTCGGAGGCCCAAATTCCCTCCTCATCCCAATCTTTTAATTATTATTCCTTTCCTATAAGTTCGCGTCCATGATTCTTCTGATATTGTAGGCGTTCATGGGAGGTTGGGATCACTTACCATCAAGTGACCCAAAGCTAATTTGCCGGCCTATGCTGTAAAAAACAAGATTGTTTCAAAAATAAGGCCGCATATAATAATTTTAATATTAATTAAATCCTACAGATTTTAGATTTTGTGTAACGTAACTACGAGTGGTAGAGCCATGCTGTAGACAATTTGTCTACAGCATGAATGGGCCGGCTCGTCCGGGTCGTTACTACTATCTCACAGAAAACCGACATAAAGTAGCAACTTGCTGCTGTGTTTCGTACTGTGAGTGAGATATCCGGAGGCCCAGATCCTCTCCCCTTCTTAATTAATAATAACCCCTTAATTATCCATTTCCTTTAAGGTCGGCAACGCGCCCATGACTCTTTTGGTATTGTGGGCGTACATGGGCGGTGGTGATCACTTACCATCAGGTGACCCACTCGCTCGTTGGTCGGCCTAAGAAATAAAAAAAGTAACATAATAAAGTCGAGTCAACTACCCTATTGTAATATGTTTGCATTTCTGAATGTATATACATTATTTCCAGGATACAAAACGCTGCCAAAGGCGAGAGTCAATTGACAGTAGTGACAGGTCTCATACGAAACGAAGGTGTCTTCTCATTATGGAAAGGGTTCCTTCCATACTACGCTCGTCTCGGACCCCACACAGTACTAACGTTTATATTCTTGGAGCAAATGAACTCTGCTTACTTCAAGTATACGTAATTAGTATAAACATCTCGAAAGGGCTTGTAACACAATCAGTTAAGCCCTTTTAGAAATTATCAAGTTGTGCCGATGTGACGTTTTTTGTTTTTTTTTTTTATTGGCAATAATTAAGTCCTATTTCGCCAGGTACGTATCCAGGATTTGTTAGGGGGTCATAAAATTACGGGTGTTTGATCGTGGTTCATTTAACTATGCAGTATGTATTGTGATTTTGTGTTTTGTAAAATCTGACGCGATATATTTTGTATTGGTGATCTTATATATGTTATGTATATATAAGATGTTATGATTTCGTACATCTTTTTTGGCTCGTCATAAGAGATATTTTAATTGCCTACATGATCAATAAACGATTTTATTTTCATATTATGTTGCAGATACTCTTAATTTAATGCAACTAACATTTATGTAGGTCTTTTTCTTTCACCTGCCCTTATCCCACTCGCATTGGGGTCAGCGTGACATGGTTTTGAAACACATTACAGAAAGATTTAGCTTGTTGTTTTTACGACCGGCCGCCTGCCTAACATCAACCCCACTGGGGAGCAGTAACGCGTGTAGGTAATTAACAAAAATTGTTTCGATGGTTATCCGTTTGTATATACATTAAAAAGTAATTTAATTATTAACATCGTAAACAATTATAATTAATGAGTGTGTGATTATATTACATTTTACACGACAATTTGTAACTAACTGCTTCAAAGTGATTAGATAATCTACATAGACATAGACTCACGCCTGTTTCCCATAGGGGAAGGCAGAGACAACGGATTTCCACTTGCTAAGATCCTTGCATACCTCTTATTAGATAATATACCCTTTGATTATGCCTGGTAGGTGTTAAGAAAAACACGAGGCAAGTAGGTCTCTCTTATGCGAGAATCTGTCTGGTTACGTACTACTGGGCATTAGAAAAACAATATATCTTGAAGTGATGAACGCAGTGCAGTGCCATGGAGCACTTTGAAATTCAAAGGTCTCAGTGGTGGTGCTACTGATTATGAGCAGGCGTGGCATGTACCATCAGACGAGCAATACGCTCATCTCGTCATAGAACCGAATAAAAAGAACTTAATATATTAAATTAGTACTAAAAACGTCACAACGACACAACTATCAAGATATTCCGCGTATCTATGTCGCCAAGTGCAAGCAACAATAAAAATAACAAAAATCATTATGTAACTTACCGTTATCAAGGTTATGCTCGATTTTATGACCCACATTCAAGCCGGTCGCAATTTATCTATTCGATAAGTGCAAAAAGAATATCGACTCTGCGTCGTATGTATATAAGATGTATTTTTAGTAAAAGCTAATATCTTTATATTGCCTCGTAAAGAAAAATGCCGAAAGAATAATGGTGATGTAATTTAAAATATATGCCCTGAGGTTAGACATGTTTGCAAGTGTTCTATTTGTTACACAATAGTTTGACAAGTGATAATGTCAAACAAGTATTTTATAACTCGCAAGAGTTCATAAATAAAGATGTTTTGAGTGCACGATATTTGCTTGGATTTACTTGTCACACATTTGTTTAGCGTGTCTTATCTTTGAAACATGTTTGACGTCAGAGAACCTGACACGGATTGTACTATGTGGTACCTATTTTTTTAACTACAGTATAAAATAAAACACCCAATACAAGATGCAGTATCAATTCTCATAGTAGAATCTATGAGAATCTCTATAAATCAAGATGAAATAATACCCAGATTATCTGGACACATATTAAATGCATTGAAATATTTCGATTACTATTACATAGAGTAAAATGTACTATAAAGCGTATATACTCGTTGATTATGACAAAATAAACGTGCCTAAATTGTACTTTAAGCGTATGTGTATAGGTCTTTTGAATAGCAATAAGTAATTGAATTTATTGTAAGCTATTAAATGTATTATCCAAAGCAGTTACAATATTATATCAAGTAATCACGTTCTGATTGGGCAGCGTAATGACAAAAAAAACGAAATTTTCAATAATTCATCATTATTAGGGAAAGGTTATCTTGACAAAAATGATATAACAGTATCGAGTGTTAAAATTTAACATATCTATTTTATTCCATATGCTATCATGCAATTATGTGTCTGCCAACAACTCGCTGTTATATATAATAAGTTTTTAATCTTGTTAAGGAATTTGGCGTATAAATAGCTGACATTAATTCAACCTTTGTAATGCCTTTGTTTCATTTTCCAAAACAATTACTGTATTGGTTAATAAAACTGAAACCGGAGCTTAACGTCCACTGCAAGGAAAGAATGCAATCAAACAGTAATCGGACTTTGTCGTGTAGTTAAACGGTTAATGATATCGAATCTTGCAATATATAGCGAATAATTCCGAATGTTTACTAATATGGATTTTCATTAATTACCTACGATTATATTTGTGTAACTTTCGTTATCGCTATACTTATGCAAGATAAGTGATAACCCGATAGGCTGGTTGTAACCGGACTTTCAAAATGCAACTCGCCATCGACAAATATGTCGTGGATATCATGATAATTCATGTTAAAGAGTGATTTCCATGTCAATATATCGAGCTTCTACTTGTCTGTCTATTGGATAAGACTAAGATATTAAATATCAGTCTCATGATAACTTAAGTTGATGGTTTAGTGTATTAAAGGGATGTCGAGAAATCTCAATACAGTATCAGAAAATATATTTATTACTGTCTGTTAATCATTGTTGCCCCATTAGTCTAATAGCTACCTTCTTAGACTGAGAAACCGCAAAGGTCTCACGTTCAAATTCCAGATCGGGCAATCTTAATATGTTTGAGTTTTATATTCGAAAAATCACACTTGAGTTACCCGGGTTTAGGATTTTTGCCCGATATGCTAGCATATGTGATAGATGGCGAGCCTAGGCTCGCCTTCACACACACACACACATTATGGGACGGAAATAAGCTCTACGAACTGTGGGTGTACTAATTGAGCTGTCTCTTCGGGGATACATGATTTTTATCCTAGCAAGTGACTAAACTGGACCTGATGTTTAGTATGGAGCAGTCTAAATATAATGTCGACCGTTAACAGACCTTGTGTCCCTCGAAGAATTATGCTGGCCTGAAGTTACTGGATATACACTGGCTGACACCGGAATACGACTCGCCTGAACGAGACACTATGGGTTCTTCATCTGTACGGTGATGATATTAACAATCATGTCTTATATTACATTGATTGAAACTCATTACAGTCGTCGTATTTAAACAAACTGTATACGAAGGTAAATTGAAAGTCATAAAAATCAATGTGTATGAAATATAAGTATCCTGAGTGATAACAAATGGATGTAATAAAATATAATATAGTAATATCTACCAAATTTAAAAAGCAATGTATAGAAATTGTGGCTATTGAGTTCGTGGGTCCCATATTTCCCTCTGAATCCGTACCTTTATAGTATCTCCATTTTGGAAATATAGCAATGTTACCTACAAACTGCCATTACATTAATAGAATAATAAAATCACTTTTGTAAAAAATGCTTATTTATGTAGTAAAAATATGTTTCATATTTATTTATTTTGATTAGAATGATTTTGATCATTAAATTATATTGTTTCCAATTACAATAATTTTACGCAGACACATAGCATATTTACAATTTATTTACATAAGTGATGGAATATATTTATGATGTTTTTTATTTTTTATTTTTGTTCATCATCCATTATCTAAACATATTTTTTTTATGAATATCATTAATATTTTTTATATAACATTTTTATTAATCCATTTTTTTATACTGTTACCGAGTTCGCATCTATTTTAAAACAGGGTTAATTCAGACATCCTATAATCGTCTTTGTGCATCCGCCCTGTCGGATATTGTGAGATATTTAAGAGGAAACATTAGTGCTGAGAAATTTGAAGAATAGGCATTTTACAAACCTATTGCTGTCGGCTCCGCCTCTACCTAATTTTGAGCGAATAGGATAACTGCACCTCAGACTTATTATACCTAAATAAAATCGTAAATACGTTTTTGAATATTTAGAGCGTCATACCTTCTATAAGTGAGCCATTAAAAAAAGCTAAATGTGTGGGCATGTCAGGGGTGGATATAAGTACTTAATATGTAAAAAAAATATTTGCACTAATGATGAAATCCAGAGAGGAAAAAGGGGAATACGTTTGCATCGACAAAATACCACTAGTATTTCCTCTTAAATATCGGATATTTTGTGGATAAACTTAATGATTTTATTTCGGGCATCGACACATTATAACGTAATTAACATCGCCGATCATCCGTCGATTTTCGTTATTACGTTACACGGACGTCTACTCGGTGTGAATAAAATGAACTCTGTACGAAATTATGTGACCGACCGACGATTGGCGAGGTCAGTTCCGTCGTTGTATACCGATGCCCTTATAGATAATAACACACGGCACAATTTAATATTGTATCATTAGTATGCATTTTAGTTTTATATTTTGTTGGTACAATTTTTTTTGCTCAGATTGGCTTTTAGAGAAAATAGATTATTAGCCACATATTGGCCGAGACATACGTTACTGGCAAGTTAATATGACCGAGTCACGAGACCTCGCAAGGCGAGACACGACAGCCCTCCACACTCATATTAAATATATTTACATATTTAATCATGACAGCCTCCGTGACGTGGTTGTGAAGCGAGAGGCCGTGGGTTCGATTCCCGCACCGACACAAATGTTTGTGTGATCCACAAATGTTTGTTTCGGGTCTGGGTGTTGTGGGTTGGCAAGTCCCTCGTAGTTCCTGATAGCCACGAGACAGGTTAACCTAGTGTGGGGTCAGGACTATGTGAGTGACTGTTGGGTGTACATATATGTATATAATTCTCGACATGTTTCGCCCAATATGTGGAACGGGTTAAGGTGCGGCCATACACCACGTGAGTAATTTTGATATTCAGTTGTGAAATGCAACTATTGACTGTTATATTAGTAATTAACGATTTTTATTTATTTAATTGGCCTCTACTAGCCACTGATGTATGGATTTCTATAGGTTTGCAGTGAATCTGTCGAATGAATTGAATATTAGAGTACTTATTTAATACATAGTGAATTACCATGATTCATTAGAATATTTTATAGGATAAACGACACAATAGTTTTGGCAATATAGAATATAAAATTATGATATAAAAACAGTTATATTTTTTTGTTATCACGTGGTATTTGGTTGCACCTCTAATATGCTTTCAATGTTCCAGAAGTAACTCATGTGATATGCGCTGTTAAACCTGAATTACATTTGTAAGTTTTACTTACAGACTTACGTACGTGGCTCACTTATAAGTTTACACCTGGTCCTTCTAGATCTGACATGTGTAGTCCAATCGCTATTCTTGTTCCAGAAATGTGAATATATATCTACCCATTTAAGTATCTCTATTGTATTTAGTGTATTTATAGGCCCAAAGGGTTTATTTGTAAAGTGAGTATATATTTTTTACATTTTTGGAAAAAGTATGGTAAATAGACTACTAATAGCTTACGATATAATAACATGTACAATAAGCAACTTATGACGTTATTTAAGTTAGTAATTTCTTTGTAAGTCTACTTACGTAAGTTAATGACGCCAGCAAAACTTACAAATTAATGAAGGCCTTATACAATTATATATTTTTATAGCAATTACAAATGTGACTAACGTAAGACTTGTTTGTAGTAGGTTATTAAAGATTCTTGTTTTTTTATACAGACTTTTATTTCTCTATCATAGGTACCTATCTACTACGGGGAACATAGACATAACACACAGACACCCTCCGTGACGCAACGGGCGAATAGCCGGCTGCAAAGCGAGAGGCTGTGGGTTCGATTCCCGCACTGAGACAAATGATTGTGTGATCCACAAAAATTTGTTTCGGGTCGGGGTGTTGTTGGACCGCAAGTCCCTCGTAGTTCTTGATACCCACGATACAGGTTTACCTAGTGTGGGGTCAGGACTATGTGTGTGACTGTTGGGTCTATTTATTTATTTATAATGTTAAGTCAGTGCATTTCGTGTAGACCGCATTTTTTTAAACTGGCAGAGAACTTATTACTAGAATTCGTGCCAGATCAGTCTGCGTGTGGCCCAATTCAGAAGTAGTGGTGGTCCGCTACTTAAGTGTGCATATTTGGACATAAGTACTTCATTTTTTAAGGCGCTGCTTGCCCTTATCTGCGGGCAGACATAATAAGCTTGACATGTGTTAATCTGACTTTCGTTGTGAAGAGATCAACTGATTGGCCACTTCATTGGTTTTAAGAATTCTGGGTATGTAAGTCTTAGAATAGGGATGGGCCATCGACCGATACAAATAATGGTACCTATTATTATACCTACATAATAAGGTTCATCAAAATCTTTAGACAACCTTCATAAAACAGCCTCCGTGGCGCAGCGGGCGAGTAGCCGGGTGTGAAGCGAGAGGCCGTGGGTTCGATTCCCGCACTGAGACAAATGTTTGTGTGATCCACAAAAATTTGTTTCGGGTCTGGGTGTTGTGGGACCGCTAGTCCCTCGTAGTTCCTGATACCCACGATACAGGTTTACCTAGTGTGGGGTCAGGACTATGTGTGTGACTGTTGGGTGTATTTATTATTATTTATTTATTATTTATTAAAACAATCTTCTACTATGCGACCTAGAGACGGTGCGTCGCACGACGACAATCGACGAAACCATTAGCATTGGTAGACAAATTTGTCTACAACGTGAATGCTCCCCTTCCTAATCTCAGGTCGGCAATACATACATACATACGCACTCACGCCTGTAATTCCCGAAGGGGTAGGCAGAGGTGTAACCAGTACACCCACATTTCGCCGAGCGTATCTCCGTCCCACGATGTGGTAGGGGGCTAGCCTATCGCCATACCGGGCACAAATTCCAGAGTCCGGACTGATACTGAGCATTTCGTAATAGAAAAACCCAATACCACTTTGCCCGACCCGGGGATCGAACCCGAGACCTCTGCGTTGGCCTCAGTCGTAACGCGTACGCATTACAACTGCGCCACCGAAGCAGTCAGGTCGGCAACGTGTCCATAATTCTTCTGATATTGAATGTTCATGGGCGGTGGAAGTCACTATCAGGTGCCCCCTGCTCATTTGCCGCTGACTACTATAAAGAAACAGGTGTTTTTGTATTTTCTAATCTATTATGATAATATAGTGGGTCATAAATAGTAAACGTTACACGATTAGATCGTATACGTAACGAGTACATCCGTGGCAGCCTGGGTGTCCGCGACGTGGCTGATAAACTCCAGGAAAGTCGCTTAAGGTGGTTTGGTCACGTTTTGAGGAAATCACAGGAGTACGTCGGTCGCAGGTGCCTGTGCCAGAACGTACCAGGAGTACGATCCCGCGGAAGGCCCAAAAAACGCTGGCTTGACGTATTAGAGGCAGATATGAGAGCCAATGGTCTTACTACAGAGGATGCTCAAGATCGGGCGAAGTGGAGGCGTCTTAGTGGGAAGGCGGACCCTGGCAATGGCCGGGATAACGCCAGGTAGAAAGAAAGAAAGAAGTGGGTTATAAATATTTTAGCTGATTAGATAAAATAGATTAGCTGGAAAAGGACCCCATACACGATCCAGCTAAGCAACTTCTGCAATGTCTTGCGGGTTGCCACGATGCACACACTACAGCTACCGAGGCGCAGCTTCTCCGGTATGAGAGCTTTTTTACTCTATTCTTCTTCTCTTTGATTTATTTATTTTAATCATTGTCATGTCTGACGTACATTTATCAAAAAGAATATAAACAATCCTCCGTCAACGAAACAATCAGAATTAAATGTCATCTACACCATTAATGTATCCGGCAGATTTTGACTAAAATCAAACATTGAATATGAAATTAAAATGTAATGTAACAAAACTAAACAATCATGCCAACAAATCCGAAAGAAGTGAACTTGGAAAAAATCCCACATAGTTATAAAGTGGTGCTTGGAAGTCTTGCTGGGTAGTTATTTATAATAACGGCACGAGTTGTGAGTACAAATTGACAGTAGTGGGGTAGTTGATAGTCGAATAGACGAGGAGCATCGACTAACGAACCAATAGTGTGTAGCGTCAGCCACGTCAGCGTCCCGCTCTCCTTCATTCCGCCAATCACTTATAAATTAGAGCTGATGCACAGTTAAAACTTGTGCTCACGATTCGTGCCGGTACCTTTACATCTATGTATCTGTTTTGGTAGACATGACATGACGTAGTTTATACTTTTGACGAAAACGCGCGCACTTCAAATTTCGAAGTTCACTCTGCGTGTTCCTGTTGCTGTGAATTACAGCATAACTGAACAGAGCCAGCCCTATGCTACTTTACGAATGAAACGAGCTCTTTGCTTCATAATTCTACTACTATTATAAATATGAACGTTTGGATGTTTGAAAGCTTGTGAATTTGGATGTTTGTTAGTCAATCATGCCTCAATGGCTGAACGGTTTTGGATGAAATTTGGCACACAGTTAAACCATGTCCTGGTTTAGGGCATAGGCTACCTTTATTGGAAAAGCCATTAACGCTGGTGGAGCCGCGAGCAAAAGGATCTCAGTAGGATCACGCTCGTATGCAATAAGCACTGTAAGCTGTACGGATTGGAGACTCCCAAGTAGGAATGCGCGCGTTTTCGTGAAATGCCCAAATTAACTATGAGTCATAAGTAATCACTAGTAAGTAGTAGATACTTTTAGTAAAAATAAATAAAGCATCTTTAGGTCGTAGAAGGAAAATAAACAGCATTTTATGTTTCGTTTTAAAATTAATCTCGCCGCGCCATGCCCGTGCCCCGGTGTAGCACCATTCAATTTATTTTGTCATTACTAATTACTGTTCAATTAATGATCAAAATAAAATATAATGCTGTATTAACAATATGTTGTGCAACATTGCTCAGAACATGTTGGCGCAACAACTGGATACCGCCAGTAGGCAGGTAATAAAGGTATATTATGTTGAAATAATATTTTCCAGCATGATATCATCTGCCATTTTCCACCCATTGGATCTGTTAAAAGTAAGATTGCAAGTATACGACAAGCCCGAGACGTCGTCGCAAATGGCGGATAAGGTGGTAAAATGCGACGGATTGAAGGCCCTGTACAGAGGTCTCACTGCCAGCCTGCTGCGTCAAGCCACCTACACGCCATCTAGACTTGCCGCATACTACTTTCTTTACGACGAGTATGTTGAGTAAGTACGTATTGTACAACTAAAGAACATTTGAAGGACATTGAAGTAAGTGTAATTTTAAAATGAATTTACTGTTTCGAGGTGTCGAGCGCAGGGTAGTGTAATTTAAAGCTCTGAGTGGTGTTGCTGTTATCTATTATAAATAATGAAACATGTTTTTTTCATTCATTTTCATTTTTCTAAAACTCTAGGACCATGTTTGTGAGAATTTTATAATGTAGGAGCCCGTTATGGGTTTTTGGAAATTAACATTTTAAGGGGGTAAATGAGGTACGGGGTTGAACTTACTATGGAACGAAATACTGCTGTAAAATTGAGTATAAATATTGCTTATAAAAACAATAATGTTTCACATTTTGTAAAATTCCACTCACGAAAGGGAGAAGTGTTGAATTTTATATAGGAGTAGGTATTATTAATTTGAAAGTTTATATGTTTGTAGATCAATCACGCCTTAACGGCTGAATGGATTTGGATACCATTTGGCATACAGGTAGTCCAAGAAAAGAATTAGAACATAGGCAACTTTTATCCCAGAAAAAGATATGTACGCAGGTGGAGCCGCGGGTGACGGCTAGTGTTGTATAAAGAAGACGATGAATACTTATGTTTTAATGATTACAACAGGAAGTACCACAAGGTACCAACGTTGAACGACAAGGTGGTGTTCGGTGTGGTGTCTGGGCTTATTGGTGCGTTTATAGGAAACCCCTCGGAGGTGGCGCTAGTGCGACTCATGGCCGACGGGCCCAATGGACCGTGCTGCACTCATGGCAACAAGCGACGATACGACGGACTCGCAGACCTTTTCTCTAAGTAAATACATCCTTGAAATAAAACTAGTTTATACGGATTTTATCGCAGTTAAATTTTTATTTTAGTCCCGACGTTTCGAAAGCTTTTCAGCTTTCGTGGTCACGGGAGAGACTCCCGTATAAACTAGTTTTATTTCAATGTGTAATATTCGCGTAAACCTAAGAAATCACTAAATACAACAGCACAAGCCGGCGGTTTTGCGTGGTAGAGCTTCGCTGTAGACAGTTGTCTTCAGCACGAATGGGTTGGCTCCACCGGGTCGTTACCACTGTCTCACAGAAAACCGACGTAAAGTAGAGTGAGATATCCAATCCCTTAATTATCACTTTCCTTTAAGGTCGGCAACACGCATTCTTATATTGTGGTATTGTGGGCATACATGGGCGGTGGAGTTCACTTACGAAAATAAGCTCGGCAAAACGTGAATGCCATAAATCCACCTCTGCCTATCCCATCGGGTATAAAACACGGGAGCTTGTATATGTATGTATGTAAATTATATTATTAATTGTTATTTCAGGATTGTGAGACAGGAAGGCGTGCAGGCGCTATGGCGTGGCGGATTTCTCACATCCGTGCGCACCGTCTTCCTGAGCATTTTACAAATGGAGACATACGGACACGTACGTTTATTTTTTTTATAGCAAAGGCCGGCAACGGAGCCGTAATTGTCTAATGATAAATTTTCTTTATGTCCCTTTAACACCTATGAAATAAACCATTTATTGGCAGGCGTTAGGTGGTACATGTACAATTTTAGCAGAAACAATATTTTTATAAGTAGTAGGTGGGGGTACCTAGATACCCACTGTAGACGGTATATGTCCCACCACGACCGCGCCAAAAGGATCCAAATCAGCATATGCCAAACACTAAGTGCTTGGCGCTGGTTTTCATTTAATATAATATCAGAAGAACCATAGACGCGTTGCCGACCATAAAGGCACACTTAAGGAATTGAAAAGGGGGTGATTTGGAGCTCCAGGGGCACTTGATGGCAATATTCATAAATAAACTCACGCCTGTATGCTGGAAGGGGTGGACAGAAATGGCAAACGAACAAGAGAATCATCATTTATAAGGTGGTAGGTCTCTCGTACGCGTACGTTGGTTGAGACCACCGCTTTGTCTATTTCTGCCGCCAAGCAACAGTGTGTAAGCACAGTTGTGTTCCGGTTTGAAGGACATTGAAGCCAGTGTAATTACTAGGCATTATGAGACTTAACAATTTATGCCATGCCGTGCTTTGTAATTCAAGGATCTGTATGGCGTTGCTTCTGTTTATGGGCAGGCGTGGCGCTTACCTACAGGCGAGCGACCAGCTCGTTTCATCATTCAAGCTAATAAAAAAAACTCAATTTTCCGATACCGGTATTATGTACCTAGGTGTGTTACAGCGCTGCTGGCCTATGATTATAGAACCGAGTCTAAAATGCCACTAAGCAGGTGACTAGCGAATGCACGCGGCCTATAATGACAGTTGAATATTTTGTTTAGACTCGGCAAGCACTAAAAAGGCAAGGCGTGGAAAGTGAAATAAAGTTACATTTGTACACGTCAATTCTGACCAGCTTGGTCACCGCTTCCACTTCCATTCCATTCGACGTGGTCAAAACATTGTAAGTTGAAATCCTACTTTCTACTATCCTCTTGTTCCACCTGCCCTTTTCCCAATCACAGAGGGGTTGGCGCAACATGCGTATGGATACGTGTTACAGAAAGCTTTGGCTTGTATTTACGACCGGCCGCCTGTCTGACGTCAACTCCTCTGGAGAAAAACCACCCAGATCCGAAAAATATATTTGTGGATCACGCAAACATTTTGTCTGAGTGCGGGATCGAACCTGCGACGTCTCGCTTCACAGCCGACTACTCGCCCAGTGCGCCAAGGAGGCTGTCCATTTCCTACTAACCTATCGTATCTATATATATAAAAGCGAAATACCACTGACTCACTGATTCATCACGATTTCTCAAAAACTACTGAAGCCGGGATCATGAAATTTGGTCAGATGATAGTTTGTTTAATGTAGACGTCAGCTAAGAACGGATTTTTGGAAATTTACATTTGAAGGGGGTAAAAGAGGGGTTTGTCCGTTGTATGCAACTTTTTTATGGAAGGGGATACGACTGTGAAATTGAGCGCAAACATTGCTTATTGAAAATAATGAAGTATGAGGGTCATATTTTTGGAAAATTCCACTTACAAAAGGGGGGAGGGGGGGGGGGGTTGAACTTTATATGGAACTTTTTTAATGGAACGGAATACGACTGTGAAACTATGCACGAACTTTGCTTATGACAATTATTGAAATATGTGATTCACATTTTTGCGAAATTTTATTTGGAAAAGGGGGGAGGAGGGGTTGAACTTACGCACTCACTCACTGATTAATCACGATTTCTCAAAAACTACTGAAGCCAGGATCATGAAATTTGGTCAGATGATAGTTTGTGTAATGGCGAGGCGTACTAAGAACGGATGTTTGGAAATTCACATTTTAAGGGGGTAAAACGGGGGGTTTGAATATTGTATGAAACTTTTTTATTGAACGGAATACGTCTGTGAAATTAAGCACAAATATTGCTTATCATAAATCATGAAATATGTGATTAACATTTTTGTAAAATTCGTAGGGACCCTTTTGCAAGAGGAATTTGAGAGAGAGGGTTGAACTTAGTATGAAAGTATATTAACTTTTGAACAAATTGACTGATTGGGGTCATATTCATACCGTACATTTATAACTATATATCATCACGCAACGACCCATGGGAGTGGAGCAGTAATCTATATGTAAAGCGAAGTACCACTCACTGATTGATTAAACACGAAATCTCAAAACTACTAAAGCTAGAATCATGAAATTTTGTCAGATGGTAGTTTGTGTAATGTAAGGGGCCCGCTAAGAAAGGTTTTTTTGGAATTTCATTTTTTTTCATTCATTTTCAGGGGTTTAAGGGGGGTTGAATTTTCTATGAAAAGTAAAAGTGCTGTGAAATTGAGTACATAAATTACCTACTTATTAAAAATAATGAGACACGTGTTTCATATATTTGTAACATTCAACTTGCGAAAGGAGAGGGGGGGAGTGTTAAATTTTTATATGGTTTTAGATCAATCATGCCTTAACGGCTCAATGGATTTGAGTAGAATTTGGCATACAGGTAGACCGCGACAAGAATTATAGAACATAGACAACTTTTACCCCAGAAAAAGACTTATACGCGGGCAGAGCCGCGGGTAAATGCTAGTTAATTTTATAAACGAAAGTTTAGTTATTTGTGAGTTCGCATGTTGTTTATATCTTCTCACAATACCATCACTCAGTCCCGCCGGTGGTAATGATAAATCAAAGGCCTGGGGTGTGGGGTCGAACCCGAGACTCTGTTTCAGTAGTCCTTTCCATTCCCGGATAGGCTAATGTCGTTTTTCGTAAATTATAGTTCGCTCGTAGTACTAATCACAGCTTGCAACATATACCGCAGGAGGTGCCTATGTTTTGTGCGCGGACTGTATTGAACTGTTTAGATTGCAGAGATGACGATTGTTACAGATATCAAGTTCGTACCGACAAAATGACCCAACGAGAAATCTGGGCGTGTCTGGCGAGGAGACGTGGAATCTTATACTTTTGGAAGGGTTTCTTTCCATACTTCACGCGTCTCGCTTTTCATACCTTCATCACCTATTATATACTTGATCAGTTGTGCGACATATACAGATTTTTACACAGCTACAGTCACAAACCCGAATGAAAGTGGCAGACAAAAACATTTTGTTGCTAGGTTTAACATTTTAACCTGAAAAATTATGTAAGCGTAATCGTGCCAACAAATTGACTTGTATAAAGTGATTTTTGTGTATTCTTTCTTGTTGAAGTCATAAGTAACTGAAATGACCAGAGCCCAGCGTTGGGGTAGAGCGTGTGGAGCGGTCGCTCAAGGCGCTAGGTAGCAACAAGCGCCAAAATATGTCATTTGCAAAAAACTATTTCGAGTGAAAAATGAAATACGAGAATATTGGCAAATTTTACTTGCGTTGCGTGCGTATTTTTTTTCTACTTTAGGAGGACAAATACGTTCATTATGTTGTTTTTGGTATTTTAAGACCCCTTCAGCTCGGGCTATTGCCCCGTATGCCCTTACGCCGTAAGGCTTACCTACGGTAAAGACGGTACTGGTTTTGACATTTGAGGGTCCTCTCATAAGCCTGGGGTCCATAGGGTATAAACGAAATAGGAAATAGGAGCTGTTATGGTAAGTACCTACGCACCTAATTTTGTAGGTAGCCGGATATAAATACGATCACAAGATAGTTGATACTAAAAAGCCAGATCAAAATAAATACTACCTAAGTATAAGACAATTTAACGACACAATAAAAATTATATTAAACATTCCGAAGCTACTTAGTGTCGGAACTATAGCTTATCTAGGTACGTGGAATAGGTAAGAATAATCACTCAATAGTGATTTCATAGAAGTTCCCCGTAAAATACCCTCATTGCACATAGTTTGTATTGGATTATCTACATAAAACTCCAATATGAATGTCTGTCATCGCAGAACTGTAGATACGCAGATGTGCTCATAGCTCGACTAATGCCGCACTTGTCGGACTTCAATTAGCTTCTATTGACATACTTTCCTATGAGTTGCACGGGAACAATACTCGATACCAGACATCTATCTACCTTTACTATCAGACCTATATTTACTGAGTAAAGAAACCTTTACAATAGTGATCGTGATTTGTAAAAATATGTGAACGTTAGCTGAAATTTATGCGATACGAATTTAAAAGATTGCTTTCGAGTTTGCGAAGGAAAACCAACATGTTCAATCTGTACCAACATATGAAAGCGAATAGTGATGGTAAAGAGCAGAAGGAGCCGGAGACGACTGGACACGACCGGTTTTATCAGGAGCGTCCGAGAACTAGTTACAGAAAGAAGAAGCGCCGCGGTGCGTGCCGGCGAGCGCAGTCCGCCGCAGAACTTAACCCGGAGTCTATTGCGGCCGCTAACAAAAGGAATGCCTTCAGAATACGCTCTGTGTCCACTGACAGAGAGGAGAGTGAAGGTAGATAATCGATACTTCTAAATCAGCTAGATTCATCATTTGCATTGATTCGATACTGTTTAGGGACTTTAGTTAGCTTTACCATAAAAATGTTGCCCAATGAACACGTAGAAATGTTTTTTGAACATTTTACAAAAGCATTATTAAGCCTGTTTGATGTTTTTACTCGCCAACTGCTCATCTCTTCTATAACTATGGAAATTTAGATTACAAGTGAATGTTTGAATAATTTACAAAATTTATGGATCGATTTCATAATATCACTGAATTCATATATTACAAACCTGTAATTATTGTTCAAAGTGTTAACGAGGTTGTACCCTAGTTGCGAGAAAGCATAAGTTTAGCAATGGTTTAGCTGTGTAACATTATTAAATTATATCCTAGCGTACGATGGTCTTTGCAGAAGATCGATTTACTATCCTTACTATGTGCGATACTATCATTTTGCTTCATTTTATTTACTTTGTTACTTTGTTTTTTATTTTGCTGACGGAAGATGCTGGAAATAAGGACGATGGCGAAAAATCATCGTGCGCTTGTAGTTCAAGTACTGTTTGTTTTATTCTTATTTATTCTATTTTCATATAACTTATTGCATTTAACTTATGTTTATTGTAGTTCTAAGATGCCTAAATCATGACCAATCAAATTTATGGCAGGTTCCTTCATATTAAGTCCACAAATTAACAATAATTAGTCATTATAAAATGATAACTTTGCTTCGTTCAATGCCGGTAATGCATAGCTCCTTACATACATACATACTCGTACATCTCCTTACGTACATCCTTGGATTGGATTTACCTACTCAATAGCTCTATTGGTTATAGAACAAGTACATATCAAGGAGATTTAACTATATTTTATTATAAACACATCGTCAAAAATGCTAATAATATGATATCACTAGGCTTCAAATCTCATTTAAATACTTATAATAATTGGGTCAAAATGATTTTTAGAAGAAAACTCAGAGCGAGCGCCACTTGTTGCTCAGAAAATCGACTCACTGGCCAAGCTGTTGTTCAACAAATCTTTAATCGGCACTGGATCTGGCAAGTCATCGCCTTCTGAACCACCAGCTTCACCAAGGTGAGTGTTGTATGTTGCATAGTCCTCGCAAGACTGCTGCTTAACTCTGGCAGTATCTATTTTTTTATACAACTGAATGATGAGACGAACTGGTCGCTCGCCTGCTGGTAAGCGGCATTCTGCCCATAAATAGTAACGATATCATTCAAAACTTTTAATTATAAAGTAATCCATGACGCTGGACTGCGCTCATCATCCCAAAATATATGAACTTGAGTCTCATACAGCGCAGTGAATTCGCCAGCTTTAAAATCCTTCAAACCGTAACACAAAACCGCTTATCCACGATTCGTTTAACAGATCATTTAAAAACATATTGTTTTTTTTTTACTTTTCGGTAAATATGAAAAGTGGTGACAAATTAAGTTTATTGTTTTAACTTGAAATCAATTGATTTACTAAGTCATAATACATATTACCTAATTAATATATAGGTACCTAAGTTGGAAAGAAAATTTGTTTTTATTATTTCCTATATTTGCACTGTACTGCACTCAAATGTATGTTTTTTTTATGCAGGGTCGGAGAACGGTCAATGGAAAGTTCAGCTGCTTTGGCGTTCTGTACAGAATATTTGTCACAAACTTCGAGGTAACCAACCCATTATATTGCAACGGCTAGTAGATTAGATGCAAAAACTATGACAGCACATACCAAATGGCGCCCAATAAAAAAAACGAGTACCTAACTGGTATTTATTAAGTGATCATTATTCGAACAAAATTTCAAAGAAATTGTCGGTGTTGGCCTTCCTTTTTTTATTGGCTTGTGTGACGAAACGAGCTGGTCGCTCGCCTGGTGGTAAGCGCCACGCCTGCCTATAAACAGAAGCAACACCACACAGCACTTGGAATTGAACTGCGTTCGTCACCCTGAGACATAAGATGTTAAGTCTCATAATGCCCAATAATTTCACTGGCTTCAATGTCCTTCAAACCGGAATACAACAATGCTTACACACTGTTGCTTGGCGGCCGAAATAGACAAAGCGGTGGCACCAACCCAGACGTCCTCTTGCATACGAGGAACCTACCACCTTGTATCTTATAGCCTTTGAAAATTCAGTGATTGCTGGAAACTGAAAGTTCTTATAATTACCGACACGAGTTTGGAGCACTGATCGATAGCAGTGGGGTCAAGATACTGTACTACTATAGCCGAATGACACGTGAGATTTCTATAAACGACGTACTCGTCGCCTGACGATGTCAATCAATCGCGTGAAATATCTGCGTCCTGTTCTCCTTCATTCCGCCAATCAGACCTATAAATGAACTACTACTCAGGTAAAGTTTGTGCTCACGAGTCGTGCCGGTATCAGTACGAAACTTTTTTTGCAGGTATGACTTGATATCTCAACTCAGCGCGATAGGGTCGCGTCCGAATAAGTACTGGTTCGCGATACACGACAACTCTATCAAAACAGATCGTCTGCTTACCCTGGTGAGTTAGCTTTGAATATGAAGACCTCGTACTTAAAATATAGCCTCATTCATTTAGTGGCAGTGTACTTAGTCTGATAATTGAGAAACTGTTGAGATACTGGATTCAAATCCTAGGTCAGGCCCGTTGGTCCGTTTTTGTTTGGCGCCAAAAATAGACCAATCACTTGTACTGAAATCGACACTTAGCAAAGAGCTCACTTGAGTGTTTTTGTAAAATACAGACCTTAGTTTCGTGTTTTAGTTTTCGATTTGAAATATTTATTACACATGAGTTGCCCGGGATTGGAACTTATGCCCTATATGGCGATAGACTCACCCTTTATCATATTATGGTACTTAGTTGTAGGTTGATGTCATCAACCCACCCTTTGGGGATACAGTTGTGAACTGTATGTGTTTGTTTCAGATACCGTTAACACATAAGTGTCCTATTGAGCAAGGCGAACGCTCCAGGACTCTGATCATGGAGCTGTTCCGAGCTCTACACCATCCGTACATATATCCTGTGTTAGACCTGGAGTTGTGCAACGGACACGCGCTGACTGTACTGCCATTTAACGCTAAAGGGAGCCTGAAGGATCTTATTTATAAGGTAAGTTCAGCCAACGCACATTGGACTAGCGTGGTGGGATCGTGGTCCGAACCTCCCTTTTAAAATATGAAAAGGTCTTTGACCAACAAATAAGTTGTTAGGGACAATAGAGACAATTAAGAAGTTAGGTTAGATACTATTATTTATACCAAAGACCTTATCATGAATTTTGATAGAAGATAGGATGTACTACTTCTCCCTACGACCAACGACCCCACTGCGAGTGGGATAAGGTCAGTTGGATAAAGATAAGAAGCACTACATTTCATTCATGTTTAAATTTGTGTAATATGAGTATATTATGATAATATGATTGTATCATTGGAAGTCACTTCTGAGGAAACAGTAGGAGTACAGGAAACATACCAGAATTACGATAGCGCGGCTGTCCCAAAGGGCGCTGGCTTGACGCATAGAGGGAGTCATGAGAACCAATTATCCCTAAAGAGGATTTTCAGGATTGGGTGGAATGGAAGCGTCTAAGTAGAAAGGCGGACCATGGCCCTAAACTGGGATAACGCCAGACCGAAGGAAGGATTACTTTTGTCTATTGGAATAGTACGAGATTATGTATGTTTGGAATTACTATGCCTGTTGTTAGAGTACATGGAACGAGGAGTACAGTAAGAAATACAGCACGGCGGGCACCGGTCTGCCAGCGTGGCAAGTGGCTAGGTTCGGGAGACAGATGCTCGAGGGTCTGCTGTTTCTTAAGGAGAAAGGGTTCCCACCATTCCGCCATCTGCACTCCGGCAACGTCATGGTCCAGAATGGAGTCGCGAGGTGAGTAAGGCAGTTTATAATATTTGTGCAATATATATTAATATATATTGACTGCCTCGGTGGCGCAGTTGTAATGACTGCCTCGGTGGCGCAGTTGTAATGCGTACGCGTTACAATTGAGGCTAACTCTGAGGTCTCGGGTTCGATCCCCAGGTCGGGTAAAGTGGTATTGGGTTTTTCTATTTCGAAATTCTCAGTATCAGCCCGGAGTCTGGAATTTGTGCCCGGTATGGCGATAGGCTCGCCCCCTATCACATCGTGGGACAGAGATACGCTCGGCGAAATGTGGGTGTACTAGTTACACCTCTGCCTACCCCTTCGGGGATTAGAGGCGTGAGTGCGTATGTATATTAATATAAGAGGTTGACGTCAAGTAGGCGGCCGGTCGTAAAAACTACAAGCCAAATCTGTCTGTAACATGTGTTAAAAAGCATGTTGCGCCAACCCCACTGCGAGTGGAATAAGGACAGGTGGAAGGAGGATATATGAATATTCACGGTCTCGGTCGCATACTTCATATTTTACCTTAATAATAATACCAGCCCTGTATTATATACGTCCTAATTTTGAGCACGGGACTCCACCACGCTGACCTAATACGGGCTGGTACACTTCACATACCTTCGAAATCCTTATGCAGAATTACTCAGATATACTCGTAAAGGTATAATAGACAGGTATACGTTACTTTACCGCAAGCAATAATTAGGTAGTAAATCACATAAATTTTTCAGAGATGCTTTTTGTGACTGATTTAAAACCTGCGACTTTCATCTCGACAATCCATACCACTTGACGCTCATATTGCTGCATTTAACCTTAATGGTCCACGAAAAATTGTAGAGCCTAATTAAATTATCTTAAGTAGTAGATGTTGAGTACCTACAGTAGGTAATCACAAACCTCTTACTTTGTTCCCAGGATATGTGGTTTGGAGAACACGTTAATAGCCGCTGTACCACGGTGTCCGATCGCTCTGGCGGCGCAGCTAGATCACGTGGAAGCGCTGTCTCTAGGGCATGTACTGTTCGAGATGTGCGCAGGCGCCGAGATCGACCTGTCACTGCTGCCTGACCTGCTACCTTCGTATCCTCACGTGAGTTGATTCTTATCATATCATATTACTAATCTGGGTGGCAGGTCTCTCGTTTGCGAGAAGCTAACTGGGTAAGTAATATCATTTTATTTCAGCCACCAACCAGCAATTTATAAGCATTATTGTGTGCCTGGTTTGGTCCTTCAAACCAATCTTCATCAAAGCCAGTGAAACTACTAGGCATTATGCGACTTATGTCAGGGGTGACGAGCGCAGTGTAATGCAATGCAGTACCTACTTTCTAATTCAAAGTTCTTTAAAGAAGACATGGCGTTTACCATGAGGCGAGCGACCTGCTCGTTTCAACATTCATGGAAATAAAAAAATGTGTTAGAAAATCTCACAACCAGAGGATTTAACTCAGGAACAGTCTCCAGCTTTAATACCTTTTTTGGAACTAGACCAAGGAAGCGATATGAGCTGATTATTAAAGGACTTTAGTATAATTCTCTTGTTCAGGTGGTGGAGATAATAGAACAGATATTTGGTCCTCGCACTCCCTCGCTTCATGAGCTGTTGTTGTGCGAGCTTTTTAGGAAGATTGACCTTCGTGAGATGAAGGGCTCCTGTTTGCCGGTACGTTACATGACGTTACAAATATAACCACAGCTCGCAGACCTTAATTCCATCCATTATATAATGACTGTGAGGCTATGAGTAATATGCGGTATTTATCGTCAATTTAGCTAATCTCGTGAAAGATTTGGTGACATGGGCATTAAAATTACTAACAATGACTACCTAAGGAATGGAGATGTGTTTACGGAATATGCATGAAATTATGATTTGCATTCGTTCTTTTTTTTATATCTTAGGCTGGTAAAAGACCAAGTGGGTCACCTGATGGTAAGTGATCTCCACCGCCTATGTACGCCCACCATACTAAAATGACTATGGGTGCGATGCCGACCTTAAAGGAAAGGGATAATGAACGGATTGGGAAGGGGAGGGGGATTTGGGCCTCCGGATATCGCACTTCACCATACGAAACGCAGCAGCAAGCAGCAGCTTAAGTAGCAACTTTACGCCGGTTTCCCGTGAGACAGTGGTAGCGAACCGGACGACCGGCCCATTCATGCTGTAGAGTGTAGACTAAACCATCTACAGCGTGGCTCTATCACTCATAGACGCTCTTCAGACGTAGTAACTACGGTACCTACTCGGCATTTTTAAAGACACACCAATTAATTAATGGTCTAAAATCATTATTTTTGTAATAATTTCCGGTGAATAATGATAAAGGCAAACATTGTGAGGAAACCTGAGAATTAAGCATGTGAATATTTCGAAGTTATCAGAAATTTACCAACTCGTATTAGGTCAGCGTGGTTCAGTTAGGCCTAACACATCTCGAAAAGCCACATTTACACGGAGAATTTCTCTTATGACCTAGACGAGAGTTCAAAAGAATACTCTAGCCTAGCCGAAAGCGGCATCATACAATTTGCGCTGTCAAATTTTCTGTTGTAGTCTCATCTCTGCCTCTCTCTGTCTCATCTATGCCTTTCACGGTACGATGAACTCTCTCCGTGTAAAGTGTAACTGAAGGTGGCGAATGACCAGCAGTAGGATAAATAATAATAGTAATAAATAAATTAAGGATGTCTGGAAGAAATTGCTTGCGATAAGACCGCCCATTGTATCACCCTTACTGTATGATCCTCGTTTATAAACTACCTACTTTATTTGGTATGCAATAAAGAATATTCTATCTATCTATCTAATAAATACACCCAACTGTCACACACATATTCTTACCCTACACTAGGTTAACCTGTATCGTCGGTATTAGGAGCTACGAGGGACTTGCGGTCACACAACACCCAGACCCGAGACCAATATTCGTATATAACACAAACATTTGTCTCGGCAATGGAACCCACGGCCTCTCGCTCACTGCGCCACGGAGCTGTCAACATGGCAGTAACTTTAATAATTTCTCGTCATGGTCAAAGACTTTAATGTATACTACTAGACAAGCTGTGCAAAGAAATTGCGCACTTAGTTACGGCCAATTGACCGCAACTCATTTAGTCGCCGCGAGAGACCGACGAGAGCAGTTGTTGTTGTTTGAATAGCTGCGAACGTGAAATTCAATAATCTAGCACGAAATTGTTTATTGTGACCCATAAAACATTGTCATTATTGACGTGCATATATTATTAATTCAATTTGAAGTTATTTTACGGAAGTAACTATATTATTTCTTGGTTTTGATCGAAAAAATCATTTATTGCAAATGAAACTAATACCAAACAAAACAGCCGTCTCAATATTGTCATCTCGCTTACTCTCAACTCCTCTCGCTCCCACGCTTTAGACGTCATTCCCGCCTCGCCGGCCGCTTAAGCGACACAATTTTACTTCTGAACAGTCCGTCTATGGTATTAAAGTCTTTGGTGATGGTATAGAATTTCAGCCAGCGTTTGTCCCGTTCGTGTTTATCTCTGTTGGGTGAAGTGTCGCGTCGGCAGCCCGGGTCGGCGCGCACGCCGCCGCCGCCGCGCCGCTCGGGCCCCGCATCACCCGCCTCACCCGCCACGCCACCTCCCAGGAGGTAACTACATACATATTTTATTTTAGAAGGTGGTAGGTCGCTTGTATGCGAGAGGCCGTCTGAGTCGGTACCACCGCGCCGTCTATTTCTGCCGCCAAGCAGCAGTGTGTAAGCATTGAAGTATATTGAAGCCAGTGAAATTACTGGGCATTATGAGACTTAACATTTGGCCCTCGATCCTTACGTGTACACCCGATATTGGGAAGAAATTCCAATCTTGTGCCCTGTGAGTTTTCGATACTCTTGAGTGTTATAACCGTAACATCTACATAGTGGGTTGTATTGGAAATGAATTACATAATTTCATACACAAATCTCAAGATTCGATTTTTTTATTTGAACCGAAGACCTCAATTTAAATACGATGCCACTGCGGCGAGGGCCCATGAGGCGAGGTCTAACAAATACCTAATGGAAATACATAAAAACTTTTTTGCAAATAGTCAAAGAAGTCTTTAAAGAAGTAATAATGTAATTGCATCAACCACTTCTCTACGCGTTGGTAATTAAAAATTTGTTTTCCCACAGGAGGCATTTCCCAATAGATCAAGATTTTACAGAAGAATGGCAGTGGTGACCTGTTTGTCCGATTGCCGGAAACATATTTTGATCATAATCAATATTTGTTTAATAAACGAATTCACGCAATCTGACTTTTATTCCCGCGTATGCTACGATTGTATTAGTCGCTTTTATCTTTTTAAAGTTCATTTTCAGGTGGCTTAGCACATGCAACACGATGATTTTGTTGACTCGTTACTCATTTTGTCTAGTAAAGCAAGATAAGTTTATCTGGTTATCTCTATGTCTATCGAAGATCGAAGCTATCATGGTTTCATAATACTCAATTCATAATAATAGAGAAAATAGTACTTATCTACTTTCAACTTCTCTGTGGTATTTTGTCTACGAACCGTTAAGGTGGCGACGCCGGCGATATTATACTAATTTTGTAAAAACCAGTTGCCAGGTTCAATTTACGTAGAGAAAGGAACACCTATCTGTTATCTGTGCATCTATTCGTGTGAGTAGGTACTCCGTAAATATTCCTAAATATTCCTTTGACTACCGAGTCAGTATCGGCGCGAGGGCAATTAACATGAATTAAGCATTACAGAGATTTCAATATGACACCGCTTGCTTCTTACTATTTGGCCTGGGCAACTCTCTCATAGCTTGGTCCTTGAAGTGGCCGCTCCCTTCATTTTATGATAGGCTCTGATACCTAGTAAGCATTTCTATTCTATTTATTCTACTACAATAAAACATGACTGGTGTGTATTTATTTATTCATACTGTCTAAGTACCAAGCGTTCATCTGCTCAAGCAATATGAATGTAATAACGGTGTGTGGCGTGACTTTTAGGTACGAAGGTATGAAACCGCTCCAGAATGCCATGACGCCTTCCCTTTTAGTGATCTCCATTAGTACGGATAGTTGGGTCTTCTTCTTTCCTGACTCTTGTATTCTGCAGATAAAGTGATATGAAATGAAACTTGTCTTTTAAGACGGGTTGTTGAAAAAAATAAATGTTAAACTAGTACATATGTACCTAAACAATTTTGAACTCATCATTGCTGCCAAAAGTACTTAATGTATTTAATTTATAGTTCAGTTTTTTAGCCTTCTCGAAATTTTACTGACGTAACAGCAAAGGTGCTATTTGATATCCGTTTTATGTAAGGCAATGGTACCACCCCGGTCGGGCCGCCTCCTTCATGCTGTTGACAAAGCTTTCTAGACCGTGGCTCTAGCACATAGAGATGAAACGTATCATGTTGGTCGAAATAATTAGACTGCACTGGATTCGCCAAAATGTGTAGTAGTGTAATTATTTTACCGTACAATTACCGTGTCAATAGTCTGTACCAATACCCCCCTAGCTGCCATATTATAGTGATGTATAAAATAAATTTCGACGCATACCTACCTCGTCTTAATCATGTCCACTGGCTGACCGACGACTGTGGTGATAAGTCCAGCGATCATCGATGCAATAAAATGCAACTTCAAGCTGTCGCCGAACTTGGGTAGCAATGATTCTCGAGCCTGGCACAAACAACATCTAGTAAAAGGGTCTAACAAATAGATCAGTTACTATACATACTGCCTGGTTAGGGACTACGGTCACGGCAACAAAAGGCCACCCGCTTCAAAACACAAATGTAAAGGAACAATTTAAGTAGTTAGTAATTTTGACAGTCGGTGACCATTTTTTACTGATATCGTCGCCGCCGTCGTCGGGCGTCACTAGAATCCGTGGATTACGAGTCAATAACCAAGTCGTAGTCGTTGCTGCTTGTTGCTTGTTTATAATATGCGGCAATGATACAAGTTGGGGGGTTCCCAACTCCAGAGGAAATGTCTGTTCATTGTTGGGTTTTGAGAGTAGATAGGCCTTCAGCAACAAGTTTGTTGTCGAATCGCCTCTGGCTATTCTATCTTTCTGCCGGGCGTTATTCCGGCTTAATGCCTGGGTCTGCATTTCTATCATGATTTGACGGTGGATTCGGTATAACTATGTGGGGCGACCCGCCGTCTGACCCCCACAACCCGCAACAAAAACCAAATTTCGTAATCTTCTCGTCCGTTAATCAACAGTGTACTACGCGCAGGTGGCCTACTTATACTCCTTCTCTTACTATTAATATCCAAATTTATTAATTTGCCATTTAAAATTGTTAAGTATATTTTATGGCAACACCGTGTTTTAGGCCAAAATTTTGTCGTAATAAAACTACACTAAACTGCGCCAGCCAAATTACTAATTAGAGCATTAGGTAATGCTCTAATTCGGAACACACTGAGAGGTTTTAATATATAATCACAGAGCATTTGTCCCCATATAAAAGGACTATCATGTGATTTATAACTAACCTGTGTATAGGCGGAAAGCTGTGCAGCATTCAATATCATAGATCTGGATATAGTGGGGAGCAGTCCCCTCGTCAGCACTAATATACCTTCTACACGAACCAATCTTTAACAAAAAGGTCATAATCAAACAGATAAATAAATACACTCTGTGACAAATATACTCCGTGACTCCACTAGATAATAAGTATATCGTGGGAAATATCTACCTAATACAAATTTTACAGGCACCTCCCAAACATTAATCCTGGTGCGGGGATGGGATGGGATCTTCGACCGTTTCAGAGTCGTTTACTCACCTACTGCACTACGGAGGTAAACAAACACATTTCAAGATTCAGTGGAATCCACATAAACACTATTGTTTATGAGCTGCAAGCCGAAAATAGAATAGGTAATAATGGTGCCTTTGAAGAAAAGATTTCAGAGCAGTAATTAACAATGCTGGTCTTGTGCGGATTGTCGGATTGCCATAGCCCTTATTTATTTGTTAGGCCATACCTAATACCATGGGCAGGTGAGGTTGGCTTCCGAAAGATGTTATGATGTCTTAAGTAAGTAGAAATAATCTACAATCTAAGTTTCCTCTGAAGTTAGAATCTGACTGTAAGTACAAGAAATTAGGCGGTGCGAGCCAGGATTAGTCAGCTAGCTATACCTGTAAATGCAGTTGAATACATTTTTGTAGTTCTTTCTCCTGTATTTGGGCAGCCTCCCGTCTGCCGTCATCCTGATGAGAGCCACATCGGAAGGCATCGACATCAGCGCTGAGAATATCCCAGCTGTGCTGCCCATCATCATTTTCGTGCTCAAGTTCGGGATACCGTATTTCCTAACAAGTATTTTTAATTTGTTTGTTATGACATACAAATCCTGCTTCTTCTGATGATAAATGGTTATTAAAATTACACGACGTAGTACAATCTAGAATTGATATAAGTATTACGTAACTTATTAACATTAATGGTCGGCCACTTACAATGTTGTAGATATAAGTACATTAGTATTTTTATCAGTAAGTCACCTACGTATGCTAATTAGGCCTGACAACTACTCACTCCACATGCCAGTCAAACATGGTGTTGAAACAGCCGAACCTAGCGCCGCTGGATAATATCTGTCTGATCAACGCGGCAGACAGTCCGTCGTAAAAGCCCAGGATGCCTTTACTCTGAACAATACCCCTTGCTATTTGCATGGCTGAAACTTTGTGACCATCCTGACCTAGGAGTTGCATACGAGTCTTTACCAAGTCCGCCGGGTGGATGCAAGCGGTGGAAACCATTCTGGAAAGACATCCTTAGTAGTAAAGATTGTATCGTAGTAAAGTACAAAGTTTATAGGTTTAATAATTACAGCTTTGTATTAGATCTTTTTTTCCATTGCTGGGCATGGGTCTCTTCTACTAATGAAGAATTAGACATTAGACCACTACCCTGGTTTAGGAGAGTTGGCTATATGTAGTATATACATTAATAATAATAGGTACCAGTCCTGTATTATGTACGTACCACTGGCGGGCGCGGGCTTCTTCTACTAATCAGAGAGTTTAGTCAATAGTTATTACTGATTACCTACCATTTAAGAGTGCTATTGTTGGGATTGGAGAACAAAACTACCAGTAACAGTCTTGCCAGACCAATATCCTATTGTCTAATGGCCGTTCCCTATAATCAATTTACAGATAGATTTGGTTACTATCAATAGTGTTTTAACAGATATAGCATGCAGAATTTGGCAAAAATTTACTGTCAGTAAGCAAATCTATCGGTAAACAGAATATTGGGAACGGCCATAAAGATCTTACCCGCTTACACCGCCAAACAGGAACTTCAGCGATAAGGGTATTTTTGATACTTTTGGCGGAGATTTCTTCCGCTTTCGCCACCACATATCACACCAGAATTTCGCTCCGCTACCATTTCTTCTTATCTTTATATGCTTAAAAGTAACCATTTAACTAGCATTATTCGATGACAAGAATTTTTGAAGAAAATTATCATATTTTTTTTATAGATCTCAGAATCCTAGGGAATGGAGTTCAGGAGGCGCTTGAAAGCGTCACCCTTCACGTCCTTGGTGGTAACAGATTTAACTGAGGTAACCTCCGGCATAGTCCAAAATTAATTCACTGGTAATTTTATAGATATGTGATTACTGAAGACGCTTCCAATGCAATTTTATATTGTGGCTCTGAAAATGCTTTTTAGAAATTTTGGAAAATTTAGAATAAGGCCAAATTTAATATAGAGGTGATTTAGAAATGATTGGAAAAATCGATTAATGTCATTTGACATCAAAGTAAAAAAATAGAAGTGGACAATACTTTTCTCTGTAAAAAGGTTTGTTAAAAAGTAAAAAAGCAAGAAATCAGCTTGAGATTCCCCGAGTGCCGGTCAAAGAAACGTGTTTAATAAAAACTTAGTTTTCATATAATAAATGAATGCTATACTCAATATATTTTACGTTCTTTCTTTTTTTTAGAGTAGGTAAGTAAGTTATGTTTTTAAATATACTTACCCTTTTTGTTTTAGTTAATACTTAGATAATTTGCCATTTTTAAATAATCGCCTCATTGTTCTATTTTACTTTAGTTATTTTAGGTAGGATACCCGCTTATAGATCACATAGGCACGTGTGTGTGAGGTTGCCGAATGTCACTGTAAGTGAGAGGCCGTCTGGTTATGTACCACCGCTTTGTCATTTCTGTAGTCAAGCAGTAATGTGTAAGAACTATTGTTCCGGACTGTGCTCTATTGGAGTCTATGAAATTACTTGGTATTGAGACTTTACATCTTCATCTTGTCTCGAAGTGGTACTTTGTAATAGGCATTATTAAATGCCACCAGGCGTAATTTAAATTACAAGTATTTCACTGCTTATAATAAATATAAATCAAAACTAAACAAAGTTCAGGTAATTTAACAGGATATTTTTATTTACATAATACCTATACAAATAAATAATGATATAAATGTTATTTATAAAAAAAAAACAAACTTCATTTTATTGTTCCTCCAAAAATCTCATAGTAAAAGGCAGCCTTTAAAAATATCTGGTATTTGGGCATATCTGTTGCAATAAAGGAGATGCTACTGTGAGTCTTGCCTCAAGTATAGAGGTATAATAACCGGCACGGATGGAGATAATATGTAATAACTAAGAGTTAGTTGAGAGTCCATTATATGCTGAGCATCGACAGATGAACCAATCGCGTGACGCGTCGGTGGACAGCGCACCTTCGTTCTGCCAATCAGAATTAAAAATGAACTACTGTATAGTACTCACGAGTCACGAGTCACAACTCATACCGTTACTTGTTGCCCAGACATAGATCTATACGTAAATACAGGACCCGCGCGCCAGTAAAGTTGTGAAAACTAAACATGATTTTTTAGTACCTGCTGTGACGTCAGAAAACTATTTAGTGATGAGCAAAATCTTTTAAAGCACTTTTAATGAATTTATAATGTGCGGTCTAAACTTACACAGCGTGATAAAGCATTATTCGTGTTTTACTGACGTCTTAATACGGTAAATAAAGAAATTAAATTAGAATACGCGTCATTTCTATTTTGGCACGCAAAATAGGTACTCTATACGCGACTGGTAAATGCTAATGTAACAAAAAACGATGCAGCTCTAGAATTAAAATTATTAAGAAAATGATTAAGTATTCATTCATTCATAAGTATTAATTGATAGGTGCCGTCTCCGTATTTCCAGTATAATGCTGCTGGATGTACTTAGATCATTTACTTCTGCGGACAGGAAAAAAACACAAATGAAATACAGAAACGGACAAGCCGGATTAGGCTTAGTAATGGGGTTCTACATACATACATACATAGACTCACGCCTGTTTCCCATAGGGGTAGGCAGAGACAACGGATTTCCACTTGCTACAATCCTTGCATACCTCTTTGGCCTCATTCACCCTCATTATTTTTTTTATGGGGTGCTATTGGCACCCTTTGGGTACGGAAACCTAAAGACTAGATTTATAGAATTAAAAATATTTTAAAATATGATATCAAAATATACTTTACATGTTGCTGTTCTAAGTCATCTTAAAGTACAGCTTCTTTAATTCCTCAATGAAAAAGAAAGTGCAGATTGTGTGCGGCCCCATTCTCGCGTATGTGGGCACAAAGCCGCTCCACAGTGACAGTAGCCCCTCATTCTTCACTATGCTTATCAACATCTTCAATTGACCGGTGCCTTTCTCTGAGGTCTGTACCCTGATAAAAATATATATTTATTTATTTTGTCTACAGCATGAACGGGCCGGCTCGTCCGGGTCGTTACCACTGACTCACAGAAAACCGACGTAAAGTAGCAGCTTGCTGCTGCGTTTCGTACGGTGAGTGGTGATATCCGGAGGCCTAAATCGCCTTCCCCTTCCCAATCCCTTAATTATCCCTTTTCTTTAAGGTCGGGAACGCGCCCATGATTATTTTGGTATTGTGGGCGTACATGGGCGGTGGTGTTCACTTACCATCAGGTGACCCACTTGCTCGTTTGTCAGCCTATACAATAAAAAATAAAAAAACGTAGCAATAATGAAGTCACATGGTTTTAAACTGGTCGTAATCAAGTAAATAAAGTTAGAGTGTGTACATTTCATTTCACTCCGTGGCGCAGTGGGCGAGTAGCCGGCTGCGAAGCGAGAGGCCGTGGGTTCGATTCCCGCACTGAGACAAATGTTTGTGTGATCCACAAATATTTTTTTCGGGTCTGTTATTTTTTTGTGGATGGACGCTTGCTGATAGCCTGACCGTGAGTCGGCTTTAGTCAGCGACACCGGACTTTCGGGCGAATGCTTGTAGGCACTCCAGCCCTAAAATTTAAGTGACCTTCGCTGAGGGCATCCCCCCTAATGGGGGATACGGACCTCGGCTCAGGACGGCCACTGGAGGAGGGCAAAGACATTTGCGATTGGGGTTTAGGGGGATTTATAGTCTACTTATAATCTAATTTTGTTCTTCATCGGCACGCGGGCCGGTCGAAGGGTCGGGGGTGCTTCGGGGAGCGCGGCGAGGTCCTCTTCGGCGAGGACGGAATGACGGTCTTGTCGAGTGTGCTTGAGTGATAACTACCTCCATCTCACGGATGGCCAGAGTGGTCGCATTGTGGGGTCGGTGAGGACGGAACGCGGTCTTCTCCTCTTTGCGCGGTCAAAGGGAGTATATATCGACGCTCTACGAATGAGCGTGTTTGGATGATGCGCGGCGCGATCGAAATAACGTTCGCTTGCCACTTTCGTGACTTGCCTGATGGTCGGCAAATTGGCATCTACGTGGAGGTTGCGATTACGCACGTACCACGGTGCCCCCATGACCCTACGCAGAAAACGATTCTGCAGGGTTTGCATTCGTTTATATCGAATTTCAGGAATATGAGCGAACGCCGGCGAAGCGTACGTCATAATCGGCCTAATACAAGTGGTGTAAATCCTAATCTTGTTGCGTACGGACATTGGACTCTTTTTGTTCAAGAGGCAAAATAATTGACCCATCGCGAATGCGGCTCGCGCGCGTACCGCGTTTACGTGTGGCATGAAGGTCAACTTCTGGTCAAGGATCACTCCTATATATTTGACTGTCTTGGTCCAGGGAATGACCACGCCGTGCATGGTGACATTCCGCGCTGGAACCGTAAGACGAGGATACTCCTACAAAAGAGGATCGCGGCGCTTTTGGCAGGGTTGATAGTGATTCGCCACTTGCGGAACCATACGCCGAGTTCGTCGGCGGCGGCTTGCAAGAGGCGAATCACCTCAGCCGGATTTCTACGTGAAGCGTAGATTGCTGTGTCGTCAGCAAAGAGCGCCAGATAGGCGTTCTTTGGACGCGGTATGTCTGCTGTATACAGCGAAAAGAGATATGGGGACAGGGCGGAGCCTTGCGGGACTCCTGCCGTGATTGTCAGTGTTGTGGGACGGCAAGTCCCTCGTAGTTCCTGATACCCACGATACAGGTTAACCTAGTGTAGGGTCAGGACTATGTGTGTGACTGTTGGGTGTATTTATTTATTTATGAGTGTTACGCATAATTATGAATAGGGAAGGTGAACGGAGAGTGCAAAAAAAATGTTGTACGTAGGAGTAATAAAGGTACCTGGTTTTGACAGTGTCTACTGGTAATGAAACGGACGAGGTGACGAGCCCCGATATTATGGAAGAACAAACATGCAGCTTGAATCCATCTCCCAGAGTAGGCATCAGCAACTCCCTGACCTGAAAATCGAATAGCTTAAAGTATACTAAACAAAATAAATAATACTAGCCCTGTATTATATACGTCCCACTGCTGGGCACGGGCCTCCTCTACTGAATGAGAGGGGTTAGTGCAGTGTTTATTAAGAAGTTTAAGCCTTTGTCTATGGTAGAATTAAAAAGTTATTATTAAACCAGTTTCCCGCGCAAATAGTTGTTTCAATTAAAACACTTTAATATATAAATATATATTAATTGGCGACGAGTACCTGCGTGTGTATTGGACACGATAATAATGTCTAATTTAATTGGAAATTTTAATATCTTCGATTATAAGGAACAGGAATGGTACATTTTTTTTGACAAACTCAAAAATTACATCAAATTGAATAATATCGGATCTGAAAAATGGTGTGCTGTTCTTTTAACCCACCTGTCGGATGAGTCGTATCGACTTGTACAAAATCTCGTGCATCCTCAAAAAGTCGAAGAGGTCTCGTGGGACAAACTGGTAGAAATACTCGAGAGCCATTTTCAACCTAAGAGGTCAACGTTTGCTGATAGAGCAAAGTTTTACGACGCTTCTAGGAACGACGGTGAGAGTCTTGAAGACTGGACGGCGCGTTTACGTGGACTCGCCGTATATTGCGATTTCGGTACGGAGTTGGACACGCTTTTGCGGGATAAATTTATTCTAGGCCTAAAGGTGGGACCAGAACGAAATCGTTTATTTGAACAGGATCTCAAGTCGTTAACGCTGTCTAAAGCGTTGGAGATAGCTCAACAAGTTGCATGTGCCCGCGCAGCGCGATGTTCCGTCAGCGCTACAGGTACAGCCGGGCAGCAGCCCGTTAAACAGGAGCCCGTATTTAGAGTCAGCGAGCGCAGAGTACACAAGGAGCCGCCTCAGGCGACTACGGCGGTGCCGGGAATTCGTTGTTTTGTGTGCGGGCTGAAAAATCATCTCGCAGATAAGTGCCGATTTAGAGAGTATCGGTGTATTAGTTGTGGTGAAAAAGGGCACCTTAAGAAAATGTGCAATATAAAAAAAAATAAAGTGTTTTTAAACAGCGTCGTCGTTGAAGGTGGCGACATACATGCGTGTAAAGAATGTGATTTATTTAGTATGAGGTATGTAAACTATGAACCTTTGAAAGTTAACATAATTATAGGCAATATAACAATTTCGATGGAACTTGATTGTGGTGCCGGACGTAGTGTTATGTCTGAGAAATTTTATTTGCAACATTTTAAACACTTTAAGTTAATTCAAACCGATATTATTTTTTGTCTTTATACCAAGCACAAAGTCACACCCCTGGGGCATTTTTCTTGTGAGGTTGAATATAATAATTTGAAACGACGTATTACATTTTATGTTATTAAAGATGGTGGACCTCCATTGCTGGGGCGTGATTTTATGGTACAGTTTAATATGAGTCTAGTTTGTGTATCTGATAATAATAGTTTGAATGTAGAGTCTAAACATAATGAGGTGCAGCAGATACTCAACGAATTCCCAGCAATTTGGAAAGATGAGCTCGGGTGTTTTAATAAATTTGAAGTACATTTACACTTAAAGGAAAATGCTGTGCCTAAATTTTGCAAAGCCCGTTCTATACCCTTTGCTCTTAAAGGAAAAGTGGAGGAGGAGTTAGATAGACTTGTTAAAGTAGGTATTTTGGTTCCAGTTCAGTTTTCTGATTATGCAACCCCTATTGTTCCCGTCTTGAAAGAAAATGGTAAGGTTAAAATAGCAGGGGATTTTTCTTGTAAGTTAAACAAAGTCCTGAAAATTGACAAATATCCTTTACCTCATATACAAGAGGTGTTTGCAAAAATTGGAGGCGGGCAACATTACTCTAAGCTGGACTTAAGTAATGCTTATAATCAATTTTGTCTATCTAAATCCTCACAAGATCTTACAACTATAAATACTCCTAAGGGTCTATTTAAATATACACGCCTCGTGTATGGACTTGCTAACGCTCCGGCTATATTCCAACGGGCTATCGAAACTTTAGTTGCGGGTATAGATGGCGTTTCTTGTTGGTATGATGATATATGCCTTACAGCTCCTAACCGCACTCTTCATTTAATTAGGCTGCGAGAGTTATTAGGCCGGTTGAGCGAAGCAGGATTGAGGCTTCAAAAAGAGAAGTGTGCCTTCTTTCAAGAGAGTGTGACTTATTTAGGATACGTTATAGATAAAAACGGTCTTAAGACTTGCCCTAAAAAAGTAGAAGCTATTTTAAAAGCCCCTACTCCTACAAACGTAGTGGAATTAAGAAGGTTTCTCGGCGTAATCAATTACTATAGAAATTTCGTGCAAAACGCGTCTTCATTATTAAGTCCGCTCCACGAATTATTAAAACAGGATGTGGAATGGCTATGGGAGGATCGGCATCATCGCGCGCTTGAAGCTATACGTCGCGAGCTCGCGTCGGACCGCGTGTTAGCTCACTTTGAACCTGAGGCACCACTTTTGCTCACAGTGGATGCAGGACCAACCGGGTTAGGCGCGGTATTATCTCATTTAACTCCTGAAGGCGTCGAAAGACCCATTGCATTCAGCTCACGTTCATTGAATTCCAGTGAAAAGAATTATAGTCAAATACAAAAAGAGGCTACTGCGATTGTTTTCGGTGTCAAGCATTTTCACCAATATTTATACGGACGTCAAGAACCTTTTATTTTGAGAACAGATCATAAACCTCTGCTTACAATATTTGGTAATAAAAGTGGTATAGCCATAACCGCTGCTCTTCGTCTTCAACGATATGCAATAATACTTTCAGCTTACAATTATACCGTGGAGTATATAAGTAACAAAAATAATTTAGTTGCAGACTATTTCTCTCGGGCACCATTACCTAATAGTATTAGCGAATCGCAGGATATTAATAACAATAATTTTGATGAGAGTTCTATTCCGCTTTCATTTTTGAATGCGACTACAGAGCCAGTTTCATTTGTACAGATTAAGCTCGCTACGGCAGACGATAAGGTTTTACAAACTGTCATGAAGTATATGAATCGTGGTTGGCCGCGTAAAATTGGATGTACAAGTGTTAAGCCTTATTTTATACATAAATCGGATTTGGAGGTTATTAATGGATGCCTATTTCGCGGGCATAGAATAGTTATTCCTGCGGTATTCCGTGAAAGAATGTTGCAAGAATTACATTCAGCACATTTCGGAATAGTGAAAACTAAAAGTGCAGCGCGTAGTAGGATGTGGTGGCCAGGTATAGACCGCGATATTGAGCAGCTAGTAGGGATTTGCAGTGCTTGCTGTGCCGTTCGCAGCGCACCGCCGCGCGCGCCGTCCGCGCCCTGGCCGCGTCCACCCAAGCCCTGGCACCGCATACACATCGACTATATGAGTGTAGGACAAACGGTATACCTTATAATTATAGATGCGTATAGCAAATGGTTGGAATGTATCAACATGAGCTGCGGCACCTCAACCCATGCTTTGATAACAAAATTAAAACAGGTATTTTCAGTTTTTGGGATTCCTAATGTAATTGTATCAGACAATGACATTAAGATATCTTCAGCAGAGTTTCATATTTTCTGTAAAAATAATGGTATTGAATATTTGAACTCACCTATATATCACCCATCCAGCAACGGTCAAGCCGAAAACTCAGTTAAAACTTGTAAAAAAATGATAAAATGTATACTGAGCAGTAAAGGAACGCTATCACAGCATCAAATACATGACGAGTTAATTGGGTTTTTATTTGAGTATCGTAATACAATTCATTGTGCCACAGGAGATACCCCCGCCAAATTAATGTTTGGTCGTACTTTAAGATCTAGATTAGACATTGTACTGCCTCCAGAAAGTAATACCTTTCAGGAACCGGTAAATAGTAAGAGTATTCTCATCAAATCTAGATGTTTTAATATCGGTGAAATTGTTTGGGCGAAATGGTTTTCTGCTCGTAAGGCTAAATGGGTGGTAGGTAAGATATCAGATAAGATTGGTAATAGAATGTTTATGATTTATTTTGAAAACTTTAACACCTCATGTATACGGCATTTAGACCAAATTAGAAAATATATTCACAAAAATGATAAAAGTAATGATGATCTTGAAGACAGTATTTCAGTCTCGGCACATTCACAGGCTTGTTTAACATCCTCTCAGCCATCATCTCCAGTAATTGGTTCCCCAGCGCCTTCAACCGGTTCACTCAGCATTAATTCAGAGGTTGCACATCAGCCTGTTACAGCTGTTGTTGAGAATGTAGTACCTTCTGAGAAGGTAGCTGGAGAAGGGGGGGAAGAATGGGAGGAGGCTAGAGAGCATGTTGACGGAAATGATGTCGTAGAGCATAGTAATTTAAAGTCAGCGAGTCTGTCAGCAGATGTTAGTCATCCTAGCCCGGAATTTCCTTCCGAAGCTGACAGGGGTCTTGGAAGAACTCTTAGACCAAAACGCGATATAGATTATAAGAAATTTTATTATTTTAATTAGTTAAATTGTTTCCTTTTTGTTTGTATTGTCAGGGCTATGGATTAATGGGGGAGGAGTGCAGTGTTTATTAAGAAGTTTAAGCCTTTGTCTATGGTAGAATTAAAAAGTTATTATTAAACCAGTTTCCCGCGCAAATAGTTGTTTCAATTAAAACACTTTAATATATAAATATATATTAGTTAGGCTTTAGTCCACAACGCTGGCCTAATGCGGGTAGGCAGACTTCACATACCTTCGAAATTCTTATGAAGAACTTCTCAGGTATGCAGGTATCCTCACGATGTTTCCTTCACCGTTAAAGCAAGTGATAATTAACAATTAATACACACATAACTTAGAAAAGTCAGAGGTGTATGCACTTGGGGCTGGTTTCGAACCTGCGACTTTCGTCTCGACAGTCCATACCACACCCCGCTGAGCTATCACTGCTATCACTAAAAAAAATAAGAAATTAAAATAAGTGTCCGTTAAATTACCTACCTACCTACCTTACTCACCTACAATGAAACTCTCTTTATAGCAGAAGACTAAGTAACGAGCAAGGAAGTCATATGATACTAAGTAATCCCCAAGCCTACGGTCACCCATAAAGCCCGTAAAATCACGGGAGCGTTGCCAATCTTTGCTGGCCTTCATCTTGGTTTTTCTGTGATGCAGTGGTACCACCCCGGTCGACAAGCTCATTTTCTGTAGAAAACACTGACTTAAGCGAAGCTCTATTATTTCCAAAGTTTTGACAAATCTGTTAAAATAATGATTCAACAAGTAGACCTGAGAATATGTAGCTAATTGGACCCCGTTGACCAACATGGCCCTGGTGATGGTAGCCGTGGCGCCACTCCACAGCATCACAGCACCTTCCTCGCGTACTATCCTGTAGTAAGAGATCGCGTATTCAAATCACGGACCGCTCATAAGTACTTTTTCGAAACGGAAAACAAATATTGATTTCGTGTCTTGGGGTTCTAGCGCAGGCTTTCAGCGCTGTCACTACTCACGGCCTGTGAGCCTATACACCAATAAGTTCAGCTTAGATACATTTCCAATAATTCTGGATTACTGCAGATTAAAATCGATTTGTTTTAAAATGCTTTGACCTGGACAGTGCGTTGAACACGTTCTTGTAGTTCCTCCTCTTGTCAGGTGGTAGCCTGCCGTCAGCTGTCATCCTGACGAGGGCCACCTCAGCTGGAGTGCCGATGAAAGCGCCAACTCCACCCGCGACTAGTCCCATCGCCACTCTTACCGGATAAATGGGCGAGCCGTAATACCTAAACATCAACTTGACATTTGACAGTCTCCATTGGACAATGAAGACTCCACTAAGACATTATTTTTGTGATCTGCATATATGTTTCAGGTCTGAATGTTGACCATTGGGATCGAAGCAAAGTCTCTCAGAGTTCCTGATACCCAAGGAACTGTGAGACAAGCTTCGTATCTCAAATTGTAGTCAAGACTAATATGTGTGACTGCTGGGTACCTATAAAAGTTTAATCATGTTTGATTGGACTAAGGCTTAAATCCTCCCAAAAGAAGAAGAGGCCCGTAGCCAGCAGGGCCGGCTCTACCATATGGGGAACAGAACGGCCGTGCTAAGGGCTGAACTAGCCGCTCAGTATGTAAGTACTGAGGTCATGCTTCTTGCGCGACACTAAATAATAGGAGGCAAGTGGCGCTATATCGTGATCTCGCTCTATCTTATAAGTATAGCCTATGGTCAACACTGGTGCCCAGCAATGGGACAATAATAACAATACAGGGTGGGTAATGGTGTTGCCACTACATAAATACATAAACTAGCGCCTGTTTCCCATAAGGGTAAGCAGAGACAACGGATTTCCACTTGCTACGATCATTGCACACCTCTTTGGTTTATTTTACTCTCATAAAATTTTTCATACATGCACGTCGGTTTAGTGTAGGGTTTAGGGTGACCTGGCCTTTCTCGAGAATATCTCCAACTTGATCTGTAAAGTTCATCACTACATCCTCTTTCACACCACACCTCTCTCTTATTTTAATTATTTGTTACATGTGCTATTACTTGTTATAGTTATCGAACAAAGTGTTGAAACAGCCCATCCTTCCAGTGGTGTATGTAGCTTGGCGAAACAGTGCCGCCGATAGACCGTGATAGAACCCTAATACACCTTCCTTCTTGACAATTTGCTTGATGATGGTGAATGTGGATGTGTTCTTGCCTTCCGGACCCCTTAGCTGCATCCTGGTCTTCACAAGATCGGCGGGCTGGACGATGCATATTGACATCATTCTGTTGATTTGCAAACATGTTCCTTTATTAGGTATTATTTTTTGCTTTTTCCGGTATTTTTTTATTGTTTCAGCAAAAATACCTACGTTCCCACTTGGACTCATTTTGCCTTAGCAAAAAACAGAAAAACGTTTAAGCTGGCAAGTTAAAACTTGGTGGTAACCAATACGGAATTAATAAGCATTACGTAGGTAGTATCTGTTTAAGTTCTCGTTAATCTTTATGATCACTCTGAAGTTAGTCTCGTCACCCACCCTGAATGCTTCTCATCATCCTTAAAATCTTGAAACAATAACCTCTACGCCGCTTGTAGACGTCGCCGGGAAAAATATTTACAAGTCATCAAAAGATTGGCGAGACCTCTATAATGATGCTTAGATAAATTTATGATGTAAAATTGCTCGATTGCTTTTGAAGCGATTTTGAATTAGCAGTGAGTTAGGTAATACATGCCCAAAATTTACTGGTAAAGGCCAAAGTCACTTAAAATGATATTATCTGATGTTGAACTTTACCCTGCTGAACCACCTATAACAAAATTAGCCCAGCCGGGCACGGTTTTGATTTCATGGTGTTTATTCTCTTGCTGATTTTTCTCTTTGTCTGTCATAACTATGGCATAGCATCATACTTAACAAAAACTGTACTTCATGATTATAACACTGCGAGAATTTGTACATCGTATTACATTATCAAAAGTTATATTTAATTAAGGGTGTTTTACTCTTGATTTTACATTATTGTTTTTGGCGTCTGAATGTCAGTTTCTGATAAATCATAAAACGGAACACACTGAAGGTCACAGTGCGAAGAAAGAAGGTAGAATAATATACAGAAAAGACGAAGACTGATTTTCAAAACAGTATTTACCAGATTCTGCTATGCAACTAGCCGTTATGAAGTTCTATTAATAAATAAAAATAAATTACACAAATAAATACATGTTATAAACTGACAAACCAACGTCAAAAAAAACTGCAATTGTAAAATTATACCAGTTATTATCATGAAAACTCATACTTAATTAAATTTATATATTGCGTGGAGTTAAGGGCGAGGGAAAAATGGGAGACAAAAATAAAAACGCACCACCTCCCAAGGTTATGCCAGGATGGATGAATTTCCTCATCGGTGGTACTAGTGGGTAAGGTGAATTATATTATTTTAAGAAGAGGTAGGGTTGTAAATAGTCTCATTTCTTTAAAGTATTAATGGACCAACTCGATCGTGGCGGTAATAAGAATAAAGAAGGTAAAAAGGTCATTGACAATGACCTCGACCTGTCATTGGGCACTTGAAATAAATCAATATATCCAACAGTCACACATATAGTCCCGATCTCCTGACCCTACTAAGATAAGAGTCTTTGTCGTGAGTTGATACTCAGTTGTTACTTAGTTGATTGTAATTGATTATCAGTCTCGTAGCTCCATCAGAAGCTACGAGAGACTTTTTTGGTCTCAAAACACCCAGACTCAAAAGAAATATTTATGGATCACTCAAATATTCACTGCACTCAGATACGTAAATTTCTTGGAATTAGATTATTCCTTAGAGACGTCAATTAGATAATTTCTGGTCTGAGTCTAACTGGTGCTGAGAGTAGGTACTTATTGAACTTATGATTGTACTTTCACACGTACTAATCAATATTTATGGATGTACGTGAACATGCATTCGTCCTATCCCATATGATGTCCCTTATCGCATATTTACGAGTACAAAGCTCGCTCGCTCAATTACATAGCAAAAGGTAAGATGAATTGGTCTGTTATAAATTCGACACCTATTTGTCAAACAAATGGTAAGGATTGAATTCTAAAGCCCCATTTAGATTAAAAGGCACGAAATAGACATTCTCGTACCACATAATTGGGAATAAAACACCACCTTAATTTGCGAAGTCGCGCGGTGCGGCGCTGTCATACGATTTATTTTTCAAACATTGTGCTTTACATGGCATTGAAGGCTTTGATGACACGGCGCGCGTCGTAAACATGAATTTTCTGTAATTTGCTTATCCGTGTAATGCGATACTCTCTACATCTAATAGAAGATATTTATTATTTTTGTTATCCCGCAGAATGTTAGCTACATGCGTCGTCCAGCCTGCCGATCTCGTGAAGACTAGGATGCAGCTGATGGGTCCGGCTGGAAAGAACGCTTCCACGATGGGCGTCGTCAGAGAAATTCTTAAAGCAGAGGGGTTTTTTGGCTTCTACACAGGGCTGTCAGCTGGCCTGTTCCGACAGGCCACCTACACAACTGCTAGAATGGGCGTCTTCAACTCCCTGTTTGAATATTATAAAAAGTACCTAATATTTTAACTAAAAATATTATTTCCTAACTTGACACTGGCATAATGTCTAACAAATTCCATAAAAAAATATATGTAGCATTTTTTTATTTAATTTATTTATATAATAATATGATTTTATAGTTAAAGGTGAACCTGTAGGCACCCAATCTTGGCATATGCAATCGTACTTATTTTGTTAAAGAATACTAAGTTAATAAATTGATTCTAGCAAATATGTACAACAACCACGAATAAAAAAATTATAAATTTACATATCAAGTACCAAGCATATTGTGGCGACGGTCTTTCATATGTTTCAACAATGTGAGCGGTAGAGCCACGCAATATACAGTTTTGAGTACAGTATGAATCGCTGGCTCGACCGGGTCATTACCACTGTCTCCCAGAAAACTGACGTAAAGCAGCGACTTGCTGCTGTATTACGTACGGTGAGTGAGATATCTGGAGGCCAGAATCCCCCTCTCCTTCCCAATCACTTATCCTTCCCTTTAAGGTCGGCAACGCGTCCGTGATTCTTCTGGTATTGTGGGTGTACATGGGCAGTGGAGAATACTTATCATTAGGTGACCCAGTTGCTCGTTTGACGGCCTATGATTTAAAAATAAATATAGAACATTAAAAAGTCTTTTAGGGACTTCATAATAAAAATATACCTACCTACTTTAACCATACGTTCAGGAATTACGGCGTGCCCAGCTTCCCAATGAAAATGTTGATGGGAACCTTCGCTGGAGGCCTGGGTGCGTTTGTCGGCACTCCAGCTGAGGTGGCACTCATCAGAATGACGGCAGACGGCAGGCTGCCACCTGACCAGCGGAGGAACTACAAGAACGTCTTCAACGCGCTTAGCAGGTCAGAGTACTTTTCAATACAGTGCAGGTACTGGCATGAACAGTTACATTTGAATACAGGTACCCGGTATTTAAGACTTTATTTATAATAGTAGTAGGATTAAATAACAACACTTTTATTACCTAACAATAAAATCTAAACCTTTTACAAGGGTTAAGGTAGATAGCAAATGCTGGAAGTCCATTACGTCGTCTGCAGCAGTTTGCAGAGTAGAGGAATGTTACTTCACCAACTTGATTTTGAAAATCTTATAGCTACTTAGGCGTAACAAGCCCTATTTCTGTTATTGGTAGAGGTCTCGTCAATCTTTATGTCCGCCATGAAGTTTGACACGAGCGGCTTTGCAATTACTGTTGCCAAAAGACTCAATGATCTTAGTTTGATTATGCGGATAGATCCTGGAAAGCAACCAAACTAAGTAATTTGTACCTACTCGTGACTTTCAAACTACTTTTTCTGATTGGCTCATATATGCGATCTAACCAGAGAATGAAACTAAGATCGTTTATTGAAAATGGCCGAAAAGGATGCCAAGAGGAGTAGAGGTCGCGTGAATTGACTAACTTCGGAGCAGCCATGAGATTGTCGAGAACTCCAATGTTACTTATGTTGTGTAAGGATGGCACGCGAGGAAGGAGTTACTTCCTTATGGCGTGGAGCCACAGCTACCATCACAAGAGCCATGGTGGTGAATGCAGCGCAGCTCGGCACTTATGCGCAGGTAAAGACTCATAGCTAAATAACTGAACTACGCATTGAATAAGATACCGTAATCAAGGGTACTATTTCATACTATTTGGAGTGTAAGAGGGCCACCAACATCTTAAGCCCAAAGCCAACCTCACCTGATCGTGGTACAATCTGCTGATTAACGGACGAGGCAATGGCGAAACTTGGTTCCTGTTGCGAGTTGGGACGGTCAGACGGCGGATCGCCTCATATAATACCAAATCAATCGGCAAATCATGATGGGGGTTACATCACGTCGCGTCGGTTTTCTGTGGTCTGTGTAATTTGATTCCCTTTTTCTGAATGTCCGTCTATCTGTGGCAATGGTAGCGCCTAGAGTCTGGACGAAAGAATCGATTTGAATGCGGTTTTTTTTTAATTCAAAAACTTGTTTAATCAATATGGTACCTACCTACTTAGCTATTTTTCAAGAATATTTATTCAGCCATTTGGAAATTATAGAATTTTTCATCATCAGGTTCTGTTTATTTGTCGTTTATTTTGCAGGCTAGAGAAGCACTGCTGCCCAGCATGGGGGAGGGTATAAGCCTCCATTTCTGTGCATCCATGATATCTGGATTTATAACCACGGCCTCTTCGTTACCCGTAGATATTGTTAAAACAAGGTAACCTTCACGAGTTCTCTTTTGTTATGCTGAACAAACATATTTTTCATTGTACCGAACCGGGTCAACATCAAATGGAAGATTTTTTGGCCTCGTAAATATTACAACTGTCAGGGCGGATGCTTAAACTATGAATCCTTTTGTGTGACGGTCTCGTTTGTCAACATACTACTAAATTTCATATTGACAGCTAGTGAAACTGTGCGTTATTGACGCTAACATCGAATACTTACTCTCTTATTACAAAGGGGGTGAGACATCGACAGACTTGGTCCAATCTAACGTCACAAATCAATCTATAATATAAAAATGAATCGCTGAATGTGTTGCTAAGCGCAAATCTCGAGAATGGCTAGGCGATTTTATGTTTTTTTTTGTGCGTGTGTCATAATAGGTGGCGCTGCAATCGGTTTATAACTATTAATTATATGCTGCGGGTGAAACCGCGCGGGATGGCTAGTAACAAATAGATTTTGTATTTACCCTAACCACAGTGTGGAGTTGAGGACCTAAAATTGGGCAGATGGGCGGCATGCGGCCCGAGGTTCCTCGCTACTTTGTCTCTATTGACGACCACTTGTTATACAGGGTGCAAAACGCAGCGAAAGGTACAGGACAGGTGGCGGTGTTGATGAGCGTGATCAAGAACGAGGGCGTGCTGGCGCTGTGGAGCGGCTTCTTACCAACATACGCCAAGATCGGGCCGCATACCGTACTCACATTCCTCTTCATGGAGCAGCTCAACTCGCTCTATTTCAAGTTAGCATAGTCCATGAGGTAAGTTCCGTCTTTACCCTATCGGCACCCAGAGTACCTACTTGCCGAAGGTCCCGATGGGGACTTTACTTATATGTGAAAACACTACCTACCTATACCTGTCTATATTTATTTTTATTTTACCGCCAAGCAGCAGTGTGTAAGTGCTGTTGTGTTTCATTTTGAAACACATTGAAACAAGCGAAAATACTGGGCATTATGAGATTTAACAATCTAAGTCTTGGGGTGACCAGCACAGTTCAATACATTGATTTAAAACACTCAAGTTATGTGTGGTATTTATGGGCAGGCATGGAGTTTAATATCAGGCGAGCGACCTGCTTGTTTCGTAATTCATGTGTCAATAGGCCCTTATGCTTCCGAAATCTATGACCACCAAAGTTATTTAATATTTTAACCGACTAATATTGAGGTTTTTAATTCATTGCATATCTTTTTTACCCCCAGAAAAGAAAATGGTGTTCGTCCCAACCCTAATGTGCGTATTGGGGTCTTATTCTATATGACCGCACAAACATGTAACGCGCATGTTTTGTGTTAACTTCGTGAAATCAGGGGCCATATTCCTCATGATCATATAAACTCGTAACGCGGCCGAGTTACGAGTTTAACCCAATGTCAAATGTGCATAACAAGCACGCAACGCACCAATACGTTAATAAAATTTTACATTGATCTTATACATCATTCTGATTGATCTTATACATCACTCAATGACAATTTGACGAAGTCTATGCAACGCGGGTGGGTTACGATTCCAAACGGTCATATAGAATAAGGCCCCTATTCTGACTACTTGGCGGCGTACAAGCACCGAGACAGAGCGTTGCACGAACTTGCACAAATCCTTATCGTACATTGTACCGTTTTTCGTGCGATCAAATCACGGATAAATGTGCTTGTGTGTACCGTTATTTATTTATTTATAAAATCACATCAACAGTTTATTTACGTGCAGTAGTTAAATATATTTGCGGATGCTCAAGCTTTTTATAGAAAACTTAATGATATTCCACGACTCTTGCTATAGCGCCTCTAATTTAAATTATTTTTAATGTACTTTATTTAAGTTAATAAAAAAGTTTTTTGGTATAATATTGTTTATTATGTTGACACAGCCCGATTATAATACAACTAAATAACATATCCGTGTTGTAAGATTTCTGCTCCATCGGTTTTTCACATATGAATAATAATAATAATAAAGGCCCCGCTTTACTACGACACGCCGATGCTGTTCTATTTCCAAAATACCTAGCTTGTATCAAAAAAAAAACATCATCGACGTATAATAGTGACTTCACACGGTTCGATTTTAGTTATTCAACTGCTAAATCGCATGCGATTTGAATCGTCTGAACAAACTTACTTACATACATAGTTCCGACCTCACGCTAGGTTAACATGTATCGTGGCTATCAGGAACTACGAGGGACTTGCCAACCCACAACACCCAGACCCGAAACAAATATTTGTGGATCACACAAATATTTGTCTCGGTGCGGGAATCGAACCAACGGCCTGTCGCTTTGCAGTCGGCTACTCGCCCGCTGCACCACGGAGACATAATATACGGAAACAAGTTTTGAAAAACTTTGCACTTTACATTATTTATTTATTTGTCGATTTTGAGACAGATATCAAAAACAAAACAGATATAATAAATAAGAGCAGAAGTAGAGATCGTTTAAAGGCAGACTTCCGATGGTAGCGACAAGCGTCAGCAACGTCGCGTCTGCTTTTTGTTAATGGTACTAGCACAACGTAAATCAATGGGAGAACATTTGAAGGCGGTGTCATCAATGCGCGGGGTCAATGGCGCCTTTACTATGACGGTATAACAGACGAAACGCTTGACGCGATCATCGGAAGTCTGCCTTAATATAAAATGTATCGAAGTATTGATGGGTGGATTCATTCTAGAAAAGCTTATAATATTAATCGCAAGCTATTCGTTAACTTTATCCGCTACTATAATATATACCTATCTATTTTAGCTGCTTATTTAGCTGTTAAAAATAAATACTAAAAGTTACATCAGATGATCTCGTAATAAATATGTCGAGAAATAATAAGGTTTCTAACACACAAGTTTAATATAGTACTAAAGTTAAAGGCTTGCACAATCAGACAAGTCGCATCAAAATCGCTTCATGTTAAATTTGGTATGAAAATGCATGTCAATTATAGTTATGCGATGAGACACGATGTGGCTCGACTGTCTATACGAGCCTTAAATGGGGGTTACTTTTAAATATATACAACATAACAAAATATATCCGATATCCATGGATACAAGTAATAAATGTACACAGCCCGCTAAATTCCCTAAATTATTAAGGGTAGGTAAACTAAACAGTAATTTTAAGTACATGTTTGTTATATACATATAATGTTTTTTTTCGTGAATGGGACAATAAGAACCCTTTAATAAGTTTGTACTTTTCACTTGTGGTGTGGGCCTGTGTGGCGCTTTTTTCTTACAAGTCGACGGTGAGCCAACCAGGCTTCCGTATGCTAAGCGCTTTGTGGAGCAAGTTTTTTATTTTTAATCATATGATTTTGGCGCCTCCAGAAACTGCCGCCCGGGGCGGGTGCCCCCCGGGTTGACCCCGCTAGATCCGGAGCTGTCTGTAGGCCCAAATCACCCTCCCCTTCCCAATCCCTTATTTATCCTTTTCCTTTAAGATCGGGAACGCGGCCATGATTCTTCTGGTATTGTGGGTGTACATGGGCGGTGATCACTGACCATCAGGTGACCCACTTGCTCATTTACCGGCTTATACAGTAAAATATAGTCCCTCGTAGTTCCTGATACCCACGAAGCAGGTGTAACCTAGTGTGGAGTCAGGATTATGGGTGTGACTGTTGGGTGTATTTATTTATAACTAGCTTCATCTCGCAGCTTCGCCCGCGTGAACGGCAATTTCCAGGATAAAAAGAAGCCTATGTCCAAATCCAGATCGTGGTCTACCTGTGTGCCAAATATAATCCAAAACGGTTCTGACGTTAAGGGAATTGGCAGGTCCAATGACTTTGAGCGTTTGACCTCTAAACTAGGAAAGTTGCTAGCTTCTCAGCTCCAGATGGCTTGATTGACTAACAAACATCTAAATTCACAAACTGACAATCATCCAAACTTTCACATTTATAATAGTAGTAGGATTATTTATTTATAACGTTGTATTACCAAGCCGTTTTGTGTTGCCACGTTGATTTAGCTGTCTATGGTGACGTGTTTTTGGACCGTAAATAAAGTCGGCAATCGCTATTAATTTCAATTCAAATGGAGTTTATGTAGCACACAGATAGCATATTTAAAACCTGAAAAATCAACCCAAAATGTTACATACGTATTCTGATCATTGTTTAACGCGACTTATTTTTCACTGGTACCTAATTTTTTATTTATTTTTCAAATTTTATAAATCCTACACCACAAATAAAATTAAACACAAAACTCCAGATACAGGAATGCTAAACATATTATTATTTTTTATCACCAATACAAAGCTCACGCCAGACGCAACGTATGAGACGCTGATGATTTCCATTATCAGTCAATGTATGGAATAATAAAAAAAACATCATCGGCGTTTATTACGTCGTAGTCTAGCGCAAGCCTAAACATATATTTAACCGACACCAAAAAGAAGTTCTACGCTCGTTCCAAGTTCGACGTGCACATTTTCTTACACAAAATATCCAAATAACTTAATTGGTAACAATTTTGAGTTAAAACCTCCAAACCATACACAACAAATAGGTATTTACATGATTCTAAGTTTACATGTAAAATAATCTGATAATCCATAACAACCGCGTCACTATCTGATTTTAGCCATAGAAACTATCCCGCCAACTATATAGAGACTATTTTGACACCGAGCAATGAATCTCGGCGAGTTTCTGGGAATGCTAAACTGTCTCTATCCCGCAACGAAATTAATAAAATAGAAAGATAAGGAGCAGTGGGAAATAAAAATCTATTTCCTACCATAAAAAAGCTGGAGACAAAATAATGAACTAAGGAGGTGGTAAGCAAGCATATAAGGACATTTACAACTGGAGAGCCTATTATATGGTAGAAAACGCTGGACAATACGAAAATTTCTGATTTTGGTTAATAAAGCATTCTGACTGTATATATGACGACATTATGATCAACCGTAAGCAACTTCTTCCACGATAGTCTCCCAGGAGTCTGTGGAGCCAGTCTCCCAAGAATCGGCATCGCCTTGATCATCTTCTTCTTCTTCGTAGTATGCGAGCTAGAAATTCAAAGACATTTGCTTTATAATATATGTACTGAAATATCTGTCAGATACTATTGAATGATGCGACGAGCATGTTGCTCGCCTAATGGTGAGCACCACGCCTGTCAATAAACAGAAGCAAAACCACGCTGAACTTTAGATTCAATAATTATTATAAATTGTCTTTCTTTCTTTCTTTATACAAAATTGTAATCATGGTACTCTGTTTTGAGTCTTAATTAAATAAATAAATTACAAAGTACTACATGGCACAATAGGTACTCATCATGCAGAGATTTTAAATCTCACAAAGTCTAGTGCTCTAATTTCCTCCAAAACGGATCCGTGTTGCCAACAATAAATTCTTGTAATTCAGTATGTTACATCTACTATACATATTATCCGTGACAGGTATGGTCGTATTTACCCCATTTATCGGTAAACATTACCTCGTTTTCATGCAGCGTGTGCACCGTATGCACTCTTATTTGGAACATGAAAGCGCGTCCGAGCACGGCCACGGTGCCGCTCAGGAGTAGCGGCATACTGAACCGGCACTTCCACGCCAACCCCATCAGGAATATGAACAGGCTCTTGCGGTTGCCAGCCATTACATATTACCTGAAGAATAGTGATACAGTCTGTATAGATCGATAAATCAAAACTCGTCAGATTCGTTGCAGCTGTGGATATCGATATACAGTATGTAACAAAAACCCTGTTGGCCCTTTCTAGGTCATGAAGATAGATATATAGACAGCTTAATAAAAATAGTTAAAATAATAAACAGAAGCGAGATATTATTCTTATACAGGTAGCTTAGAAAAATTTACATATTTTTAAAAAAATATTTTATCAAAACTGATGTTACTATTGAAGAAACCCAAACGCGGCGCTGCGCGTTGGATGCACGTAGATGTCACAACTTGCTATCTCGCTCTGGTTCCGTGACATCGCTCTTGCAGAGGTAATCAATCGAAATACGGTTCACAAACAATAAAATAATTAAAGTTTAAAAATTAATTATGATTATTTTTATAGTCTCATTTTCGTATGCGAGTTATTTCATTACGTTTGAATATCGATTCTGATATCGCGATTAAAACGCCCTACAGGGTTTTTATTACCTACATATTGTATAACGCCTCGTCATATTACGGCAGAATTTACGTCTTGAATTTTAGTGTTTTGAAATTATACGACGTCGGTTCAGTCAGGTGTGAACAGAATGAGCTGAATACAAAATTGGGAGATGAACTGACGATCGGCGGTGTCTGTTACGTCGTAACGGCGCGAGTCGGCAGTATTACTTGTACTTGATGTTTTATGAATAGTGCGAAGACAATACGGCGCACTTTAAACTATGCACAGACGTTCTATGGGCGGACCACCAGTCTGTTCATCAAATGGACCCTTATGCGGAACACTAAGAGCTAGAGCTGGAACAAGTGCACCTATCGCCAAGCTCATTTCCATCCTATGATGAATACGGGACGAGCCTATCACCATATTACATCGACTACAAATTCCATTTAGCGGCTTTGCCCACAACGACTTTTTGCGGCGATACAGTGAGTGCTAAATAATTCATCGCTAAAATAACAGGCCTTTGCCTATGAAATTACCGTTCTGTACGAAAAAAGTTAAATACAATGATGGAGAAACTGGCACATCTGCAGCCAGCTTTGGCCAATCGCTCGTCCCCGCTGCTCCTGCATAACAACGCGCGACTCCATACTGCACAACAGACGATCTCCAAGCTACAAGAGCTAGGGTTGGAAGCTTTGTCATCTGCCGTACTCACCAGACCTGACGCCTACAGACTTTTTCTTCCAAAATTTGGACAACTTGTGGCGGAAAAAAAAAACAATACTAGAGACAGTTCAATCTGGCCTCCTGTCCAGCCGATTTCTTCAGGAAGGGCATCGATAAATTACCACTGAGCTGGTAATGATCGATAACATGTGTAGTTACTTTGATTGATGATTAAAAAAAATAAAAAATACTTTAACGTTATTCCTACAGAACGGCAATTTCATAGGTAAAAACCTATTATATAAGCGTTTGTCGCATTGTACCTACACCTCACAGAAGCAACAATGCTTCAGTGAGGGTAGCTAAGGGTACCTACAAAGGTACCTATCGATTCAGTACTGCTACTGCATTGATGCAAAGGCGCGTCTGGAGGCGCTTGCCATGCAAACGCTTTTTAAGGTCCTACCGCATAGCAACATTATCGATGCTATATTGCGACTGTTTAGCGATAGTAGGTAGTTATACAGAATCATGTACACACGGCCCGAGACGGTATACCGACTATATTACATAACAACTTTACCGCGGTCACTAGTCGCCAGTGTACCTATAGTCTTCGTGGGCAAATCAAGACTTTGTTTAAAAGTGAAATGACATGAGTTTGGTAAATATTAAAACTATTAACAGACAAGTTATTTAACTAGTCTCTGATATTACTTAACCCGAGTCAGGTTTTCTATAGATATCACAGGAACAGCCAAAAGTGGATTAAAATATTTAATTTTGTGTATGTCACCGGCGCAGGTACAAAGAATTTCAGTTTGTATACTTTGACAATCATAAAATAATTTTCTTTCTCCTCTGTATTCCATCTTCAATCGATCTATATAGTTCTTAACCAATTATTTATGTTACACTGGCCAACTAACCGATATCCGTTAGTAACAGAAAGGCAACTCGGACCTTCAGTTACTGACCGACTAATGCAACGTTGTATAAATGCCTCGCCTTGACTTTATATTTATCATACATTGTTTATGTATGTTTGTAGCTATATCTTATCAATTTAATTACTGGACAGTTTTATATCGCGCTATAAAGACAATAACGCTGTACTTATTTACGGATCTACTTGATATGCTTTTGATAACTTTGAATCGTGCAAAACATGGAATCTTATTTCTTAAACTTCATAAAAGTGCAAGAATGAACACTAAATAGCCACAAATATTAATAATTTCTTACACGCAACCTTCTTACTGTGAATTCCTTAAAGATCTCTAGTCTCTACCCAGCCTCTAGCCTAATGAATTAATTATGATATAGATATTTTAATGACACATAACATTATGTTTAGGTTTTGTTATAAACCAAAGTTTAAAATCGAAACACACATAAAAAAATAATTAAATAACTATAAAAAATATTATAAACTAAATTACACAATCGAAATAAAAAACTAGAAACATCTAAGGCAGGTCAAATGTCAGAGATAAAATGATAAGCGCTACATAACGAAAATATGAATGTAACTCATATTTCATAAAATAAAGGAGATTGGGGTAAAGCTATATTATCGATGGGTTAACAAAAACACGTTAATTTTCAAATATTTATTATATATTAAATATGAATTGCATTCATACACAGTTAATTAAATACTAGGACTTTAATCACTTCGGTATCAGCCGTTTAAGCATAGGTTTTTCAATAAAAAGTCGTTTTTCGCATTTAAATAAATAAATCACCAATATCCACAATATTTCTATATTGTCATAAAGAGCCATTCATAAGATATGTAACACAAAATTTCAGGGTCAAGCTCGTCACATTAACTGCAACCCTCTAAAATATTACGTCACAAAAGCTAGACCTCCCACCCTATACTTTACATATGTCGCGTACATAGTACTAGTAGTACGTAGCATACAAATATATAAATAATTTAAAATACATATACATATGGAGTATGAGAAAATGACTTCACTCTAACTCTAAGTAATAAGCCCCTCTCTAATTTGTGAGCGTATTTTATGAATGGCCCCTATTTGTAAATAAATATTTTCATCATTCATGTCACTTAGCTGACGATTAATGACGACTGATTTACCGAAGAGTTGAAATATCACCGACGTTTAACATATTAGAGCCTTGTATAGATTAATACATACGAAATGGGGTTTAATTATAGCTTCTAACAGATCTTATAATCGCTACTACAAATCTATGTTTCATTACATTTAAGATACGTGTCATGGAATGCATAGATAACTTCAATATACTAATAAAAAGTAAGAAAGCAGAATATACGAGCATTTTTAATTGGAATAAACAGATCCTTTAAAAACATTTTTACACTATTTGCAATACAAATGACAAAAAGTCGCAAGTGACAAGTTTTTCTTTTTACTCTGTTTTGTACGTTACCCCAACCTCCTCCATCATGTTCCTATACTTGAAACTTAGCAAACTCAACACTTGCTGTCACATCTCATTCCATAATGTATTAGGTAATCACTGCAGTTAAAACTGTATGACATTGTTTTGTGTAAACATCATATTAGCATTTCAGCTAAAATACACCACTTTTTGATATTCTGCTTTCTTATACTCGGGACAAGTGATTATTAGCCAATATAATTTTAATAGTTGAGCTATGTTTTAATAATTTGGAGATTCTAATCTAAAATGACGCGCCGCCACGCAATTTCAGATCTTAGTGCACACAAATTTGAGTGTATGTGGATCATTTTACACTAGCCAAGCCGTACCATCTATTCACATTGAATACAAAACTGTAGTTGAGATAATCTACATTGATGTAGTTTGGCATTTGAGTAAGAAATCTAACACTACGATAGACATTTAGAATTGATTATTAAGAAACCTTTATTCATCATCAAAGTAATCAACATGCTCCCCCGGGCTGAACTTACCAGAAAGCAATACTTTCATGCACTTTTTAGCTGTCATTTCAGGTTTGAGAAGTGTGCCTTGATTTTTGAACGAAGTAAAAACATCCCTCAAATTCTCATTCACAGCCTCAGCGAGGACATAATCAATCATAGCTGTCTCAACAGGTCCCGGAGAGTAATTCAATACACGGATATGTTTTTTCTCCTCAGCAAACACTTTAAAGTACATCTCCCGAGCAGCCTTACCACTGCAGTAGTAAGCCATGCCACTCATTGGCTTGATAGCGCACAAAGATGTTATGTTAACTATCACTAACCTGTCCTCTATATCTTCAAAAATCTTTACAAATTGAGTATTCAGTGAAATTACATTAAAGACGTTTAAATCATAATAATCTCTCAACTCTGGCAAGTCCTGCATACGTGCAGTATCAACCGACAAATTACCAAGAGAGCCGACATTGTGGAATATCAAACCCGTATCAAAATCGGTGACCTGCCTCCCCTTCAATGACCTATTTATGACATCATTCATCTCCTCAATAGATGCCTTTGATAAATCTATGGACTCATAGACAACTTTAACATTATCAGATTTGCAAAGGCTAGCAGTTTTTGATAGCTGCTCTTTGTTACGAGCCAGGAGGAGCATGAGTGAGTTTGGGCCAAGTAATTTGGCCACTTCCACGGCTATAGCCCGCCCTATGCCTTGAGAGGCACCTGACAGCACACAGTATGTTGTGCCCGACAAATCAATGTGGGATGATGTTGCCATGGTTACTTACTAAGTTTATGCTACACTGTTAATCCTGCAACAATTTCTCAGCCTCTGTGTCTCCGATGACAGGATCTAAGTCACAGCCTTCACGAAGAAGTCGGTCAATGCAATCTGCTCTGTATGCTGATAGGTTCTCAACAACTTTGTTTTTTGATCTAACAGCTTTCAGTTTTCGTTCTGAAATATTAAAAAAAACATACTTATGGTAAAATCTGTTTGCTTGGTCTCGAATAGAAAAAAGTAGCTGAATCAAAAAACCATTGCAAATGTTTTGTTCTATAATGTTTACACCAAATCCAAAAAATATATTGAAAAATTGTACAAATCATTTTTTTTACCTAATATATGTTTTAAAATTAAATTTACTCTCATATAGAGTGTAATTGAACAATATGATATTTACAATTATTAAGTACACATGTCAATAACTTTAGACATCATTTTAAGGACAAAATAAAATGTTGAATATTCCTATCAGATAATATACAATATGTAAGATACTTCAATAGCTGTGGTTCGTATACTGTACTGACAATATCATATTACGCCAGAAAACACGCAGTGGTAAATAGTTGTGCAATGTGGGACAAGACAACACATTCATTACAAACACATTATGAACAAAATCTAATTACCCAAAACGGCGAGATATTCATTAGAATCGGACAACTTCTCGAATTCAGGAGTGGGTTTGAAATTATCTTCAAATTCAGACACAACTGTTGATTTTTTCACTTCAGTACCCCAAGGATCCATCAAATTCTAAAAACACAGAGTTGGTATATATCTTTAACGTATAAATGTTCTATGCGCAATACAGTATTGAGGAATAAGCCTGAATAAGGAGTGTAAATAAATTAGCCAGACTACTTACTTATGTGAATGCAAGACGCCGAATAATTAATTAAATCACGGTGGAAAGGGTTTTAAATAAACTGTGATAGAAAAAATGGTCTAATCAATGAAAGGGAAGGCCGATGATTTATGTGAACAAATATTTGTCAAATGTCAAGTCAATGACAGCCACGTTTCGGTGCCACAAAATTTAATGTTCGGATTCTTAGCGTAACTTATAAAACAACCTTTGACATGCTTGCTGAAGTAGGGAATATTAGTTACAGTACGGGGATATGAAATAAGCGCTTCGGCAATGTTCACGAATTGGTAGGTTATGTTTTTGGCCAGGTTCGTTATATCATCCAAGGCCTTCCGACCTGGTTAATCCACTGCCTTACAATTTAATATCGACTGTAGCAGCTCGCTGTTGCGTTTCGTACGGAGCGTGAGATTACCGAAATCATTAATTCCTCTTCCCCTCACCTATCCAGCAACGCATCCATGATTGTTCTGGTACTGTAGATGTTCATGGGCACTGGAGTCAAGTGATTTCATTGGATGATAACTCATTGTCTCGTTTGCTGACCTCGATGATAAAACAAACTTAAGTTGTAACAGGTCTGTATTAGATTCGATATCATTATCACACTTTTGTAATTCGTATTTCCCAAATATACGAAGACTAACTGTTGGCTGCCTGTCTGTATGTCTTTTTCTGAGATTAAAACATTAATCTAATTTGTGTCAAGGTCTACCTGTGTGCTAAATTTTAACCAAATCCGTTCAGTCATTACGGCGTGATTGATCTACAAACATTGAAAGATACAAAATTTAGTAATATACAACATTTTGCCCCCGCCTTCCGTTATGCGAATGGAATTTTACAAAAACGTTAAACACTTATTTTATTATATTATTAAGCAATATTGGTGGTCAATTTTACAGTCGTACTCCTTTCCAGAAAAGTTTAAAGTACAAAGTTTAACCACCCCTTTTACCCCCTTAAAATGTAAATTTCTTTATAATAATATCCTTTTTTAGCGGGCCCTACATTACACAAACTATAATCTGACCAAATTTCACAATCCTCGCTTTAGTAGTTTTTGAGATATCATGATCAGTGAGTGAGTGGCATTTCTTTTTTGTTTATTTAAATTGCCGAAGCCCGTAATTTAAATCGTAGTGCTGTTTAATATTAGCATAAGCTTTTGGTACATACAATTATTAACCACTGTATGTCTTTAAAATATCCTGTCTATTTGTTTCGAAACAATCATATTATTAAAGGGAAAGGAATTTGGCCTTTGGGTCTCCGGATATGTCACTCATTGTACGAAACGCAGCAGCAACCTGCTACTTTACGTCGGTTTTCTGTGAATCAGTTGTATCTACCCGGTGAAGCCGGCCGATTTATGCTGTAGACAAATCTGTCTACTCAAAGTCTTCCAGAATCTAAGATCTGCAGATCAGGTTAATTTAAAACAAAACTTTTACTAAGAATCTGAGATCCTTGATGTGCTATGAATCTAAAGAAACTTACAAACAATGCATAATTTCTACCTGAAAATATTTATCTCATGTACTCGCGCCAGCAAACAGCATTCTAACGTAAAAAGCGGCTTAAATTTCTGCTTGGCCAGAGATTTTGATTTTTGACCCAGCTCTTTTGCTATTAATCTTCGCCATGTCATTGACATGACCATCTTCGCCATGTCATTGACATGATCATCTACGCCATGGACATGGTCTGAAGAAATGAGGACAAATTCAGCATCAATAATGCTAAATAACTTAAATTGAACAATCCTGTAACGCAGACAACCATAGAGATTGTATTGTGTAATATTGCCTGCAAATAAAAATATTTAACACTTCACCAATACATTTATATTTGGGCCTACTAAAAACATCTTAAAGTGATAAAATATTTTAATTTATAAAATTATGTTGTTGAATGTTCCTTTTTATAGCATAGGCCAGCAAACAGGCAAGTGTCTCACCTGAAGTGGTCTCCACCGCCCATGAATACCCACAATACCAAAATAAAATAATCATTATAAAAAACATAGACTAAAGGATTAAGGAGGGGTGGGGGATTTGTTTAAAAATGTAGGGGTAAAACTTCAGAAATGAACCTAAGGGTTGGAGTGCCTAAAGCATTCACCCGAAAGCCTGGTGACGCTGACAAAAGCCGACTCTCGTCAGGTTATCAGCATGCGACCAAACAAAAAAAACCAGAAATAAATCTCATTTTTGTTTGTTTACTCCTTTGAAGAAAATCCTGGCTACGCCTTGTGCAGCGTAGTAAGTAAGATATTTAGAATTGGTTCCTCTATTCATTTTATTCTTACTTTTATTACACATTATAAATAAGACAAATTATAAACCTACGCAGTAAAATACAACATAAGTTTAAACCATTCATATATACAATTATTTTTAATCATGTATTCAAGACAATAAATCTAGAGACGAGAGAAAGCCAGTACTTTTGGAGTTTTGGTGGTAGTATTTGAAACTGATAATGACGTGAACGTGACGTGAACGACGCGACGTGAATTTCTAGCGTCCACCAATCAGTGGCCGTCAGCCGGCTCGTCTTAGGTAGGGTTGGTAAAACGGTTGATGATTTTTTTTCGACTGTTACAGTGTTTTTCAAAATCAGTTATAAAAATACAGAACAATTAAAAAATATATAGCCTTCGATATGCCGATGACATAGTCATTATGGCAGAAACGCTTCAAGAATTGGAGGAAATGTTGCGCAGCTTAAGTGATTCTTCTGGACGTGTAGGCCTGAGGATGAATTTGGATAAGACTAAGGTCATATCCAACTGCCATGTCATCCAAAGGCCAATAACCGTCGACAGAGTAGGCGTCGAGGTGTTCATAGATACATTTACCTAGGTCAGGTTATCCAACTAGGAAAAAACAACTTCGATGCCGAGGCTGACAGAAGAATTTGCTTGGGTTGGGCGGCATTTGGAAAGTTGCGTCACATATTTACGTCGACAATACCGCAGTGCCTAAAGACCAAACTGTTCGACCAGTGCGTCCTGCGTGTTATGACGTACGGCGCAGAGACGTGGACTCTAACATAGGGCTTAATCCACCACTTTAAGGTCGCTCAACGAGCTATGGAGCGGGTTATGCTTGGTATCTCTCTGACGGATAAAATCCGGAATACGGAGATCCGTCAGAGAACTAAAGTAACCGACATAGCCCGCCGAATTAGCAAGTTGAAGTGGCAGTGGGCTGGTCACATTTGTCGCCGCAACGATGGCCGTTGGGGTCGAAAAGTGCTAGAGTGGAGACCACGTCTATCCAAGCGTAGTGTAGGCCGACCTCGAGCCCGCTGGACCGACGACCTGATACACGTAGCGGGAAGCGGCTGGATGAGGAAGGCAGAGACCGTCAAGGGTGGCGCCAACTTGGAAAGGCCTATGTCCAGCAGTGGACGAATTCAGGCTGATGATGATAGCATTTTAGGGAAACAATTTTTTTTTCTTTATAGTTTAAATTATAGCTTTGTATTTCCATGCATATAGCCAATGACAAGTATATAATTTAATAAAGAAAAAGATAGAGTTTTGGCGGGAATTCTGTCAGTGCGGTTGATCTCTTAAATTTTTAAATAGCTTAACTAGTTTATGAGTTGTGTTTGTTGTTTAAAGTGGTGTGCAGTGGTGTGCATTTGTGCAATAACCATTGAATGTGAGAAACAGTGTATGGAATCATTGAAATTAGTGAATTTAGGTAATTTTTAAACTAGTGTATTAATGGACCTTGGCAAAGACTTTAATGTGTAACCTTGATCGACCTTGGGTGTTCGATCCGCTTGGAGAAAATCGTCTGACTATGAAGCATCGATAGCATAGTACTGGAAGGAATTACAACAAGACTAAAATCGATCACACCGGTGTTTAATCATTCTTGTGAATACTTAGAAATACATTAAATACTTGTCATTGAACATACATACATTTCGAAGGTATGTGAAGTCTGCCAACCCGCATTAGGCCAGCGTGGTGGACTAAGGCCTAAACCCCTCTCATTCAGTAGAGGAGGCCCGTGCCCAGCAGTGGGACGTATATAATACAGGGCTAGTATTATATTATTTACTTGTCATTGGCTACATGCTGGAAATGCGAAGCCATAATTTTATTAAACAACAAGAAAATAGCTTTATTAGCTATGTAAATATGTGTATACATTTTTTTTTCCTACGACCAAATTCTAGGGCTATTAGGAATCTGTTGACATACTATATCTATTTAATTTATTAAGTATGTAGGTACTTATGTATTGCGAACGGGCAGACGAGACAAAGTTTTTTTTTCATTGTTGTCGTGGGGAAAAGCATGTTATTGCTACCGCCCCGCCCCGGGGGGAGACGGAACGGTTATGTTGGGTTCACCCGTCTTACGACCCAACGATAAGGCGGCCGGGAGAGATGGTATATATCGGAGCGACCGCTGAGCCGAGTCCCTAACACTACATACACCCTACACCGGCATACCAACTAAAAACCCCGCGGTGGCCATCTTCGGCGCATTAGGAACGGCCCCGGGTTCCCGAGGCGAGGTGCGCCCCGGCTTCAGCCAGAACCGCCCCTGCGCGGTGCCGCCTTGCGACCCGTATCCATATATGGGGGGCTCAGAAGCCCCCGCCACCGAAGGACGCTCTCGGCGTCAACGGCAGCAACGAGGCCAACCACCCGTGCTGCCGTCCAACCCGGGGTGCCGAAACGAAAGTTGTATTTTAGAATCCAACCTCAAGCATGCACCGACAACTTTACAAAGTAAGTTTACAAAGTTACGTGCGTATTCACTTTTTTAGATAGACATAAAAAAATCGCTTTAACGCTGACAGAAATATTGAGAAACCTGAGAAGTTCTCCATAAGAATTTCGAAGGTATGCAAAGTCTGCAAACCCGGTCTTATCCATAATATAATAACTGGGTCTTTGGAAAGGACTGTTACCTGCCTTACCTATGTTAAGACACATATAAAATAGGCAGGTGTCTCGCCAACTAAGATAGATGGGCTCCCCAAAACAGGGAGTCGCTAAAAAGTGACAAGAGAGCAACACCAGTCGAGTGGTTAAAGAGTGGAGAGGTGTCACAGGACTTAAAACAACGATCATTTGTTTCCTTAGAGTCCCATCACGTTGCCCACTAACCACTTACGTTTCACATCCACCCTTCGAGCATAAAGGTCTCGCGATTCCACTCTGACCGGCCGGTGAAGGCAAGCCAGAGGTGGTGGATCTATTCCTCATCAGTGTTAACTGCGGGCGGCCGGTAATGGTGAGCCAGAGTTGAAGAACAGCAGCTAACCCGGGTGCACTTGGGTACGTAAAGTCGCTTCCCAACAGCTCGCCATAAGTTGCCTACATACATACACATTCACGCCTATGTCCCATGGGGGCAGGCAGAGACTATTGAGTACCACAAGCTACGATCCTGACACCTCTTTCGCCTCTTCCACATTCATACATATTCTCATACATTACATACCCTTGCTGACCGGATGAGGAATAGTGTGATAAGGGATCGCTGTAAGTTGAAGAATGATGTGGTGACTAGGATCGAAAAGGGTATGCTGAAATGGTTTGGGCATATGGAGAGGATGGATGAAAGACGTCTTACGAAAGGTACCTATTTATCGTGCGAATGTGAATGGTAGGGTTGGAAGAGGGCGCCCGAGGAGAACATATGCGGATCATAAGCTGCCCTACGGGTTATTACCCGTAGGGCAATATTAATATTTATTATTATTATTATTTATTACTGAATAGCAAATACCTTAATTTATACTACTAGTCTATCTGCGCGGTACATAGAAATTGTACTACTAAATTGCGGTTAATTGACCGTAACTCATTATTACCATCTCGCTTACTGTCAACTAGGACCCCTATCGCACTCCCTGTTGGGAGCTGTCAAACTCCCGCGATATGTGACGCAATTTTACTTCTAAACAGCCCGTATAGTAGTTTAAATAAAAGTCTTTACTGAATAGTAAAATAATCGCGGTCCCTGGAGAGGTTTTACTGCACATTCATTCGAATAACAGATAATTTAAGCTCGGCATACCTTGGTTGTACCAGTACCTCTACCTACCCTTTCGCGGATACAAGTGTGAACATATAATATGTATGTCCACTACAAAGTAGGCATTGAAAAATAATTCAAAGGTGCTAGAGAAACTTGGTTTCTTCATTCTTAGTTTCTCAATACTTCGTTTTGTTTCTTATGATAGGTGTAAACTTCTTTCTCTTCCAATTTCCACTCTTTATTGGCTCAAAAGTTAATTTAGCGCAAACGCTTTCAAGCGAATGTTATAAACGCGCGTACACTAGTATTATTGTTTTGGTTGCGTAGTTAGTACCAATTTGATAACTAATGCCATACGATAATGAGTCATAAAGCATTGGCATTTAGTATACTTTTGTGTAATAGTTACGTAGATTCAAGTCGAATACGAATCGAGAGTTTTTTGAAAATAGGTCTTAAGTACATAGGATAAGGTTGACTTTATATTATCAACGTAATTGGCGATAAAAGCAGTTTTGCGGAGCTCTGCGAGCGAACGGTCGCAGTAGACGCAACTGCCCCCCTCCCCTTCGCTTCGCTTGTACCCTCCCCGCAGACCTCGTATACCCCGCGCGTGTCGCGGTACCAAAGAATAAAATTATCTATCTATTAAAACGTACTAGATGCGATTCGAGTATAATTATGTGAGACCATCTTATGTTTTTTTTTATAATCAACCGTACTAGATTATTTTTATTGTTATTCTTCTTGTTTCTTGCTATTAATACACCTCTTATTGTTTGGTTATGCAGTTTTCCAGAAAATAAAATTTTATAAGTCTAAGCCTAAATTGACAATCCGACAAGTGTTTATACAGATGTTTTTTAGCACAATTACAAACGTATATTTGAGTAGATAACGCAAGTCTTTTAATTGTTTATATTGGAACAATCCTCTTGGATGCTGTCCTCAGAGGTAGATGGGGTATGCCGGATTTTTACCGGTTGTCTCCATCAGCACTATGGAAAGGTTTCGGGCCTTTAATATAAACATGCCGGAATAACGCAAACGTGAAACGCTGTAATAACTCGATAAGAAAAATGTCTAGACTTACTCCCTATACTAATCCCTATATTGTGCTTATGTAGAGGAACCGGTACAATTTTTACCACCGCCTCGGACGGCGTCTATGTCTACGCCTCTCCCGATCCAGCTCCGTAACCTAATGAGGTTACTCTTGAAACTATCATGGTTGGGAATGCCCAACCATGATAGTTTCACAGCGTGCACCCGCTAGTTACAGTTTAGTTCGCGTGCCCAAAGTAGTGGACAAAATCATGAGCACGCATATTGTGTTATTTAGTCCAGTCTGAACGTCACCATATTAAGTCATCAAGCATCAGCTGAACGTATCTTATATTGAGTAAATTGCCAAAATTGCCAACTGAATGGTTGGTCTTCATCACGCATTGCAGACGATGGCCAGCAGCGAGTAAGTGTGGTGTTATGAAACTATATTATTAGGATAATATACAATATGTAACAAAGACCCTGTTGGGCGTTTTAACTGTGATATCAGAATCGATATTGAATGAAATAACTCGCATACAAAAATGAGACTATAAAATAACTATATTTATTTTTTTAACTTTATTTATTTTATTGTTTGTAAGCTGTATTACGATTGATAACCGCTGCAAGAGCGATGTCCCGGAGCCAGAAGTTGCTGCGTCTACGTGCGACAAACGCGCCGCGCCGCGTGCTCGCCCGGCTTCTTCAATACGTCAGCTGTTCATCACTTTTCAGATGAAGATATTTTTTTTTAAGTATGATCAATTTTCTAAGCTCTAAGGATAATATTTGGCTACTTTTCTTTTTTTAATTCAATTATTTTTATTAAGCTGTCTATACAGTATGTAACAAAAACCCTGTTGGCCCTTTTTGGGTCGTGTTTTTTTTTTTTTCTGATGGTAGACATATAGATAAAAATAGTTAAATTAAAAAAAAAAGGAAACATAAACGAGATATTATCCTTACACAGGTACGAGTAGCTTAGAAAAATGAACATATGTATTTCAAAAATGTTATTTACATCTGAATTTCTGTGTGTGTTGACGAAGACGGGGACGCGCGCACAGCACGGCGCGTTTGATGTACGTGGACGCCGCAAGTTGCTATCTTGCGCTGGCCTAAGGATTGGCCACCACTGCCACCACTCTTGAAGCAGGCTCTTGATAGTAGGATTGTTGAATCTCGGCAATCGCGGCGGGGACGTGCTCCTCGGAGGCGGAGTACCACGCGCTAGTAGTATATCGACGCGTGGACTCCAGTCACAAGGTCAAGCCCCAAGTCGGCGACCCCGCCAAATCTATACAATACCTATGTCATGTTTAATGTGTTTTTTTTTTAATGCATTTAATTTACTCCATAAATGTTTTTCCCTTCTTTGTATCACTAATCTTTGAAACAGGCGGTCCGCGGCTCGCGCCGCCATTCTGGATATTTTGACGGGAAGGTCGGTCACGTGACTCGCCGCGGCGAGGGGCGAGGCGCGCGGGCCGCGGGGCGCCGGCTAGACTCTCCAGTAGCCGAGCCATCCGTCTGCTGCTTTGACTGCGGCCGGTCGCGGGAATCCACGCCCCGGTCGTGCGCGCTCACCGACTGTTACGTATAGGATTGCGCCGATGTTCTGTGTGTTTTTTTGAGAAAAAATCTATTCTGACAGTGAATTCGATAGGTCTCAGTCGTGATCCGACAGTTTTTAACATAAAAGTGCGATCGTCGGGTGACAAACGGAGGACGATCGCGTATTTTTCGCACGGGCCGGGCGGCGCGCGGCGACGGGGCGGAGAAGCCGCGCGCGGGCCGCTCGCGCTCGGCCGGGCGGCGGGCCGTCGCGACGGCACGCTCGGTAGACATGTTCCGATCGCGAGCGGAGCGCGTCGCGCTCGCCGGCGCGTAGACTAGCTTGGGACATGCGCCTGCCGATCTCCAGTGCCGGTGGCGCGGACCGAACATGGACGTGGTGACACCGCACATCACCTCCGTACTTAAGACTTACCAGGCGAGCGCACCGCGCAGCCTGCAGGGCCCGGGCGGGCGTCCGCCCCGCGGGCCCGAGCCGCCTCGCCCGCCGGCCGCCGCGCCCGCCGCTCCCGCCGCGCCAGCCGCGCCGACCGCGCCAGCCGCGCCAGCCGCGCCACCCATCCTGCTCGCCGCCGACGCCGAGCTCGGAGAGCGCGGCGAGACCCGGCTCGAGGGCGAACCCATCTCGTGCTTCAGCGTCGGCGGCGAGCGGCGCCTGTGCTTGCCTCAGATCCTGACCTCGGTGCTGACCGATTTTACGCTGGAACAGATAAATCGCGTGTGCGACGAACTGCAAATCTACTGCTCGCGCTGCACGCCCGAGCAGCTGCACGAACTGAAGTCGACGGGTGTGCTGCCGCGGTCGGCGCCCTCGTGCGGGCTGATCACGCAGACGGACGCGGAACGGCTGTGTGCGGCGCTGCTGCACTCGCCGGCGGCGGCGCGGCCGCACAAGCTGCCCGGGTTCCGTGTCTATCACGAGTGCTTCGGAGGTGCGCGCGGCGTGTGCTCGCCGGACGCGGCGCTGGTGCAGTGCAGCGAGTGCCGGGCGCTGTACGTGCCGCGTAGGTTCGTGTGCCACTCGCATCACGCGGAGCATCGCACGTGCCACTGGGGCTTCGACTCGGCGCGCTGGAGACGGTTTCTGCTGGTTGCCGACGAGGAGCTCGACAAGGAGAAGTGCGGCGCGCTGCTGGACGAGCTGGCGGCGCGGGAGGAGGCGACGCCCGCCCCCGCCCCCGCCCCCGCCCCCGTCGCAGTCGCCGCCGCGCCACCCGTGCCCATCCTCAAGCACCACCTGCCCTTGAAAAGGAAACAGGTACGTGGTGGTTATGTGGTGATGTGCCGTTCGCACCGATGCCTATTGCCTTGTCTCAGCGCTAGTCCTACGAGAGACGGCACCGGCTGCGTTGCGTTGCTTTCTTACATTTTAAGTTTATAACAATACAACTGTACCTATTGTGTTTAATAGTTGTTAGACGTCTGTCGCTGCATCTGATACATTATTAATTAATTCAACACTAGGTATGTAATAGGGATACCGCCGCACCACTGTGTACCGGAAAACTTAGCTTACGTTCGGTGTACTACTTACTGATTATTCTTATCTTATAGGAATCCTATTGGAATTTCAAATCACTTAATGAGTCTTGTACATGACATTGTATGTTATACACCTATATAATTGTATAGACTAGATAGGTATATTGTATATTCCAGATATCCTAAAGGTATATTAAATTTCTTACCTATGTCGACTAAATTGACAAAACTAAACCTAAAAATCTAAGTGAATATACAGTTTTCATGAATACGATCTGTCGAATCGATTTGAATAAAATTTTATTCCAATCGTACACCGTAAATTATATAAGTTGTAAACATCAGCGTTTTATATTCCTATAAGATGTGTCACGTCGATAGGATAAGACACTAATGCCCGAATACTGAAATGCAATTCAACCGTTTATTTCAGTATTCGGGCGTAAATTTGACGATTTTTTATTCGCTTGATTTACGAGACGAGCAAGTCGCTTGCCTGAGAGTAAGCGTCTGCCCATAAAATAGCAAATACCACCAAGATTAACAAAGCACTTTGAAGCACTGCATGATGTGGACTGCTCTCGCCACCTAATAATAATACATACGCACTCACGCCTGTAATCCCCGAAGGGCTAGGCAGAGGTGTAACCAGTACACCCACATTTCGCCGAGCGTATCCGTCCCACGATGTGATAGGGTGCGAGCCTATCGCCATACCGGGCATAATTCCAGACTCCGGGCTGATACTGAGCATTTCGTAATAGAAAAACCTAATATAACTTTTACCTGACCCGGGGATCTAACCCGAGACCTCACCGTCAGCCTCAGTAGTAACGCGTACACATTACAACTGCACCACCGAGGCAGTCCCAATAATATTGCTCAGTAATTTCGCTGACTTGAATAGCCTTTACGCCAATACATAATATTGCTATACCTTGCTGTTTACCAGTAGAAATACATAAAGCCCACAGATCTACACAGACAGCCCGTATACGGGGAACCTAACACTCAGTTAGTAAGTATGGACGTTTTGTGACGTTATTTGAGATATGCACGACTAACCTTAGAATATTGAAACGTAAGCAATCAAGCATTTAAAACATTAGACTAACGCATTAGACTATTATTCTCAGTCAACGCATTAGACAGTTGACCGTTGAGTAACATTTTATTATTCAGACCTGGAGAGATACTACCAGTGCAGGGGTACAACCGGGTACAACCCTGCGCTCGGTCCAAAAAACGCTAGTTTGACGTGTTAGAGAGAGACATGAAAGCCAATGGTCTCACTGCAGAAGATGCTCAAGATCGGGCGAAGTGGTGTCTTAAGAGAAAGGCTAACCTGGCACTAAGGCCGCTATTCCACTATCATATAAAAATGATCCTACTTCTATAGCTCATAGATATATGAGAAATGTATGACAGTCTAATAACAACAAAAACTTAATATTTTCTATGACCATATTTCTATGCATATTTCACAGCATGCTGTGACATAAGGATCTATGATGACAAATATGACGTCATATATCTATGATGCAAATATGATAGTGGAATAGCGGCCTAAGCCGGGATAACGTCAAAGATAGACAAAAGAGATGCCCGAGTTGTTGAACACTGTAGTGTATCTGGGTATTGCAGCATGACATTGGCCTCCTGTGGCTATTGTTCATCAACGCCACTCTATTACAATGCAACTAATAATAGCAAATATATCGCTGCCAAACAAACGTTATGTTCCATGTAACACGTACCGATATGGTTATTGAATAACAAAACAAATCTCTTGAAAAAAATGATTATCGTTTACTGTTTCTGTCTAGTAAATCACAGTTATGTCTCTAATACAATGTCTCAGGTATTTATGGAAACAAATAGATGATACAAAATTGTGAACATAAATCATAATCGGAAAATTCTTCCTAATAGCTCGTTCACACGCTTCTATTTTAGTTGATCATGATGATCGCATCGCATCTGATCGCATGCGATTGGAACCATCTGAACAGATTCAGTCGAATTGATCAACAAAAACCCTATAACTTTTGTTGATAACAACTCAATAGTTTTTTTTTACATAATGAGGATGAAATCGTTGATCGTAGGAACGAAATGTGAAGCTAGTGTTTCTGTTAGATACATAGTTCGCGCATGTAATCCCAAAGGGTTAGGCAGAGGTGCATCTAGCACACACAGGGATCGTAGAACTTATTTCTGCCCTATCCTGTAATAGGGGGCGTGTCTAACGCCTTACCGAGCACAAATACTAATGCCGGACAATACATGTATGTTTTTTTTTAACAAAAACTAAATCCAATTTTTACGCACCGATTGTGATGATTCTTTTACTCAAATTAGTAAAATAAAAACTTTTTAGCAAAAATTAAAACCAAATTAAAAAAACTAAAATGGTCAAATATCTGATTGATTTTGGGGATGTTTAGCGGTTAGCGTATTGTTTATCCTACTAATATTATAAATGTGAATGTAAATGTGTGGATGTTTGTGAGTTTGTAAATTAGGAATTTAATTAATCACACCTTAACGGCTGAACAGATTTAGATGAGATTTGGCACACAGATAGACTGTGATTAGGATATAGAATACGTTGCGGAAAAAACATTCACACGGCGCAGCTGCGAGCAAAAGCTAGTAAAGTAGTCATATATAAATCCTAGAAGACAATTTATATTGTAAATGCGCGCAACTGTCGAAAATCAGCTCTAGTAAACCTGTTACAGAATGAATACGGTGTCTTGTCAAACCGACTGATGATAACCTATGAACGACCTTTATAAGCCGGTAGTAACTGTATCAGACGACGATATGATTTAGTAGAATTTAGGAAGCCATTGAACATTAGGATGGATATCATCGGATTTAATAAGCTTTTGTTATAATTATTTAACGTCTTATTTGACATAGTGACAAGTGCAATGCAGTAAGAAAATAAAGAAAAAAGCGTTTATTTGGTTGACAATATAAATAAATAAATAAATACACCCAACAGTCACACACATAGTCCTGACCCCACGCTAGGTTAACTTGTATGGGTATCAGGAACTACGACACCCAGACCCGAAACAAATATTTCACATAAACATTTGTCTTGGTGCGGGAATCAAACCCACGGCCTCTCGCTTCGCAGCCGGTTACTCGCCCACTGCGACACGGATGCTGTCGTATATAAAATAATAATATAAAATAACTAAAATTTTACTTTGCACCAAATGGTTACGACACGTAAAAGCACGCTGCTATTTTACACGATTTTTCTGTAAGACGGTTGTAACAGCGTGTCTCTACAGCGTGGCTTTACCACTTTTAAAGAGATGTAAAGAGAGTATGATGTAACCGTTCATATCGTTCGGATTAGCCCTCAATACAGAGCACTTTAACGCAAATGCCTTCCTGTATTAGCTTTTTTAGCAAACCATGTAGGTAATTACATTGTTTATTGAACTATTTCTATGTGGTTTAGACAAGGAAGGAAAATCGTTTGTGTTAAACAATGCTAGGTGATATGTGCTTAACTCATTTATCAGGTTTCTTATGTTATCACTTGTTGAAACCTGAATAGGTAGGTAGCTGAGTAGTTATCCATAAGAATTTCGAAGCGACGAAGTTCCGAAACGTAAGCCTAGTGTAACATAGAATATCCCTTACAGCATCGCATGACAATGATAAAAGCGTGTATAAAAAGGGATTTTTATGGCATATGTCGGAAACGAGCAAGTGGATCACCTGATGGTAAGTGATCTCCACCGCCCATGTACGCCTTCAATACCAAAATAATTTAGGCGACTTTAAGGTATAATTATCCCTTTCCTTTAAAAGAAAGGAATAATAAAATAAAATAAAAGGGATATTTAAATTTATCATTGGTTGTTTTCTCAAATTATTAAATTCAATGAGCATAATAAGGAGGTGTGGATGGCAGGGTCAATAGATTGGTTTACTTATTAATTAGATGGTAGATCTCGTATACGTGAGACCGCCTCGCAGACACCACCGCTTTGTCTATTTCGCCTGCAGTAGCAGTATGTAAGCACTGCTTTATTTCGGTTTGAAAAATAAGGTTAAAAGGTAAAAATAAGAAGGTTTACTAACGCGAATATACGCCAGTGAAATTACTGGGCATTACGAGACTTACTCTTAACACCTTATCTCGCGGTGATGACCGCAACGTATTACCATACAGCCGTTGTAATTCAAATTTCTGGGTGTTGCCACTGTTTATGAGTAGGTAAATTACATACTTTATTTTACTATATACCTGCTCGTCTCATTCAGTCGTGTAAAACACAACTTTTCCAGTCGTAAAGTAGTGAAACATCATAGGTTAAGTGCACGCAACTCTACCTAGACATTCAACCATTTCGTTTTAACTGAACTATAATCATTGCTGTAGGGGTATGCGCAATACATGTCTATTGCAAGTGAAATGAGGTGGTGGTGGTAACTGGTGATTGGTTGACTCGGCAGGCTCGGCAGACTCGTACGGTACTCGTACTGCTTATAGCATGACATTCAACTGTCGGTGCAGTCGGGCTATGTACCTGTATCAACATGCCATTATATCTATATTATATACTATTATGTATTTATGTTTCACATTGGAAATGTTTTGCCTATACAGCGTCGGAGCATTGAATGGCTATGTCAGCGTTTCTAATGCTTGAGACAGATATTACATAGACGTTTATATTGGTTTGGAAAATATAACTATATTTTACATTGAGTATATTATATTTCAATTTTTATATGATTTAATACTATATTTTGTATTGGTACTACACCCAAGAGTCACACACATAGTCCTGACCCCACACTAGGTAAACCTGTATCGTGGGTATCAGGAACGACGAGGGACTTGCGGTCCCACAACAACCATTCCTTTTTTATTCTGGCACGGCAAAGTGACTGAACTGTACCTATGAGTACAGTGCAGTCTAAATATAATGTCGACCATCAAGAGACAACGGTCGGCTGAATTATGCCAGCCTCGGTGGCGCAGTTGTAATGCGTACGCGTTACGATTGAGGCTAACGCTGAGGTCTCGGGTTCGATCCCCGGGTCGGGTAAGGTGGTATTGCGTTTTTCTATTACTAAATGCTCAGTATCAGCCCGGAGTCTGGAATTTGTGCCCCGTATGGCGATAGGCTCGCCCCCTATCACATCGTGGGCCGGAGATACGCTCGGCGAAATGTGGGTGTACTGGTTACACCTCTGCCTACCCCTTCGGGGATTACAGGCGTGAGTGCGTATGAAGTTACTGGTTATACACTCGCTGATCCCGGAACGTGACTCGTCTGAACGAATCACTATGACAGGTTTTTAGGTACTATGTGTACGGTGGTGGCTATACAGTCTGGTACAAAAATGTATCAAGTACCCTCAGCTATGGGTAGATACGGAACATTGTGGACATAGAATCTTACGTAATAAACTTTCTTAAATACTGTTTTCGTCTCTTTCTAGCCACTTTATAAATCGCGTTGACAGAGAAAGACACAGTAGTGTTTAACTAATCAATGCTTAAGTAACGTTTGCATAATGCATCACCAAAATATATTTGTAAATATGTATATATTCAACTTTACTTGCACCGTGCCAAAGTTTCTTAGCAATAATCAACTCGAAAATACTTCGCACGAATCAATTTGCCATATTAAATATGAATTTTCATCCCAAACACACCGCCTCGGTTGCAAGTAGCATTTACAGAAATCATCGAGGTTCCTGGAAGCAACTGCATGGAAATTACGTCGGAGTGCCGAGTGCTGAATGCCAATCACTCTGTGCCGGGATCTTCGAACACATAATAACTTAAAGCGAACGAACTGGCGGACATAAGAGTCCCGTGTTAATGAAGAGAGTTTATCGCATGAAACAGACGAGTGAGTTAGCCGGAGGCCCAAATCCCCTTCCCAATCCTTTAATTATCCCTTTCCTTTAAGTTTGGCGACGTGCCCATGATGTTTCTGGTATTGTGGACGTACAATGGACATGGGAGGTGGAGATCACTTGTCATCAGGACTATGTTATAAAAAAAAAAAAAACTCTTGTTTACGACCACGATACGATTCTTTATTCAAACTGTATGACGCGGCCTCGTAAATGACTGTGTTCTGTTAAATTCTTGTGTATGTCGTACGAAAAACTCTATTCGAATGGGACTTAAATCAGTAGTTCTGAAGAAATTTTATTCTTAGATACATTCAATATTTGGATGTATCAACATAATATTTTAAACCTTATTATTGTTCCTATAGCTATTTTTTTTTAATACAACCGGATAACTTTTTGTAAAAAATATCTGTATGTAACGCTTCCACAAAAACTATTAATTAGCCAAAAATCACAGATCAATAGTCATATGCACTGCTGGCAACATCTGTCTGTAATCGACATACTTTTCATACCAATGTCGACCTTGCTAATCGCTAGATTACGATAAGATACTTGTGCTAAATCACGTGTACACAAAAGTACCATCGGACGCACTTGTAGCGGACAGATAATGCGCATGCTACGCTTGAAACGCGCACGTATCGCATATTAATTGTATGCGCAGGTGATGCGATTGTTAAGTCAACCCTCCTCGGGATTGCTTCAAGGACTTACGATAGAGTACTTGTCCAATAACTGTTGACGCCATGTTGGATTGGATGAGTACAGAAAACATGCGGAAATTGCAATATCTTTAAAGTAAATATTGGTTTGAGCGAAAGACAGTCTGAGTTATATAAAAAGTAATACGCTGAATATATGAACATCAATTTAATACATAGTTTGTATTATTAAAGGTAGACATATTTATAGCAGAGACCGACAAACGAGCAAGTGGGTCACCTTATGGTAAGTTATCTCCATCACGAACATCGACAGTACCTGAAGAATCAGAGACGTTTCCAACCATAAAGGGGGATTGGGAGAGGGAAATAGGACTTTCTTTCATAAGAAAACTATTATTACATTGCAGTTATTTCACTGTAATATTAACAGGTACTTTGTGATAATAGCGAAAAAACAAATTACTAATCTTATATTACATGTAGTAGTTAGTTTAGTCATAAAAATATTTAAATAATTACATCACACTTATCTCCCACATCGCCTGTATTATAATACAACTTACTTATATATTAAAAGCGTGCGATTTCTGCGCTTGATTCATGCATAGTTTATGTCTTTCTTTGTAGACTAAATGCCTACAATTTATAACTGTTTTTTATAGCTGTTTATAACTATAAATTATTGTGATGTGTCAACATAATTAGGGTTGCAATCTAGTATAAAACTGTGTACTATGTTTGTAGAGAATATTTATTTTATGTTACTCTTGATTGTAATCTGTTTTGTTGTCCAAATAAAGTATAAATAAATAAATAAATAAGTAGTAGATAGGCGTTGTCTGTCTTTCTAAAGATAACAAGATCTATATCACCGCAGTATCTTTCTTCACTGACACAATCTATAAACATTTCTACATATAAAGAGAGGTGCCAAACCTTATTTACTCCTTACTACTTACTAGAACCGTAAAAACCGTTTGTACAATGAGTAACACTTTCAAACTGTTAATTGATCTTATTAGCGCTAGCGCCATACTAGTAACCCAAGTGGCATTTCTTAGAAATTCTTGTTTTCTTGTATTTTTCGGCGCCTGCCGCCTACACATTATGGAGAAATTTGCGACTCCTAACTTATATATAAATATTTAGCTAGAATAAACATATATCTAATAAACACATAATAATAACATAAGCTCACACCTATATCCCGGAAGAGGTAGGCAGTGGTGCAACTAGTGAACCTACGGTTTACTGAGGTCATTTCCGTCCCATGATGAGATAGGTGGCAAGTCTATCGCCATACTCGGCACTCTAATCCCGGGCAACTTGTGTTATTTTTTTAAGTCACAAACTCTAAGATCATTGCTTTTAACGCATGACCTCACGAAGTCTCAACGATTAACATAAAACGACCTAGAATAAACCGAGATTTAAATTATATTTTTGACAGCCTCCGTGGCGCAGCGGGCGAGTAGCGGGCTGCGAAGCGAGAGGCCGTGGGTTCGATTCCCGCACCGAGACAAATGTTTGTGTGATCCACAAATATTTGTTTCGGGTCTGGGTGTTGTGTGACCGCAAGTCCCACGTAGTTCCTGATACCCACGATACAGGTTTACCTAGTGTGGGGTCAGGACTATGTGTGTGACTGTTGGGTGTATTTATTTATTTATGTATAAAATAGGTAGGTTTAATAATACCTAGCCGTATTTAATATCGCCCACTGCATGCAAGTTGGACGTAGTTGCTTCCCAAGATGGCGAACATTTAGATAAGTTGCGGTATAAAGAAACTAAAATAAACTATAGAGCCCGAGAAAATGAAATTTCTTGAAGAGATTATGTTTATTGCAGATTTTATCCCGTTTTCTAGACGTTTATTTATCTAGCTACGACAAACATTAACATGTAAAACTTACTGTATAGTTTTTGTATTATTTAGGTATGTGGTTGCGCGCTTTTTGTATATTTAAAATAATCGTGCTGCGGTTTGATGTTGTTGTACTCAAATATTTCATTTGATTACAGACCCATAATCACCTGTGGTGTGTAAAAGTTCGAGATAATCTATGTACCGTCAAAGTATAACTAGTTATCCCTAAAAACAGAAGTTAGTTGGGTATATCAGAGATTGGGCGTGTTCGGCTAACAAAGTCCTGAGTAATCTAAGTGTCTCAGAATATCTGACTTAGTTTACGTCCGGGACATCTTAGCATCTGTATCCGTAATTATAATCAGCCAGTAAACCACTAACGTCTGCAGTCAAACTTGTTAGTTGTTCTATTGACATTTCACATTCATTTTTTATCCGAGTGTCTTTTTTTTATTAGATTGAATGACGAGGCGAGCAGGTCGCTCGCCTGATGGTAAGCGGCACGCCTGCTCATAAACAGAAGCAACGCCACACAGAACTTTAAATAAAGCACTGCATGACACTGGACTGCGCTCGTCACCCCGAGACATAAGGTGTTAAGTCTTATAATGCCCAGTAATTACACTGGCTTCAATGTCCTTCACACCGACACAACAGTGCTTACACACTGTTGCGTGGCGGCAGAAATAGACAAAGCGGTGGTACCAACCCAGCTGGTCTCTCGCAAACGAGGGACCTACCACCTTGTCTAACTTTATTACTCTAAACTTTGTAAACCCGAGCACGCCCGTTGTATTTACCTACTGGGTAATTACACGATGTAATGGTTCACGATCAATGCATCATAATTCATAGTGTTTGCAACACAACCGCGAACCGTAGTCAAAACAATAAAGCTTGAGTACTAATCTACATAGTTACCTAATCTAGCCTTCGTCCGCGGCTCTTATTGGGGAATTGTTCACTACGTTGCAAACACCACTAGTGATTAATATTATGAACATTTTAGATTATCTAGTATTTAAAACAGTTGCAGAATTCAAGTACTTTTAGAACTGTCGATCCCACAGCGAGCGATCTAGAGTTATCCTAGTTTATGCCAGGATGCGCGTGGTCGTGGCGAGTCTCTGGCCATAATCGGGCACAAAAACATAAAAAATAAAAACACTGTAAAACTTCTATAGGTATGTTTAAGAGTCGGTGCCTATGTCGCTGCCATGCCGGTCAAGTAAAATTGCATCGACTCCAAAGAGGCCTATAGAAAATAATTTTTACTTTTCAGTATTTTTATTTTGTAGTCGGTTTCTAGGTTTTTTAAAAGTTATTTTATTTTTTAATTTTTGTGGTAGTTACGGCAATAGATGTAAATTCCAATACAATAACCAATCGCGACGAGTGTACTGTTGTCTCTTGAGGAGTTTTGACTAACCAAATTTATATGAGACCACATCGCAGCTAAACTCTATCGAATGATTTTTTTTTTCCAACAATATCGGTCCACAGTTGGTGGAGAAATCGATGTATACATACATATACATAAAAAAAAAAAAAAAAATGCTCCCACATCATTCCACCCTGTATCACTAGTTAAGTCTTAACCGTTATAATTAACAGCCTAATCGCATACAAAGCCTTGAACATTGTTTACAATGAAACTGATTAATATTAAGGGCCGCCATGCATAAGGTCACCCTGCTGCTATGTACTTGAAGGTCATTAAAAAACGTCAAGACGCCATGTTCGTATAATTTATGTCCACCACGTTGGGTTCGTTGACTTCATGAAGGGTATTTTAGGGTTTTATACCTAAGCATTGGCCTAGATAACAGTGGAGAAAGTGGGTGGCTAACTCCCCATCACCCATTGATTGGAGAGGCCCTCTACAAGGGCCGGCGTCGTGGCTGCCGCGAGAGAGTAAAAGTGTACCCGCAGCCCAGACCGAACAAGCGCACCCGAAAGAACACCATTGGGCGTTAGTCCATGGCAGTGGGGCGGAATCCATAAATGGTTCCAAAGTTAAAAATAGGCGAAGGCCACATAACACGATTCCTTCCGGTTGTCAAAAAGTATTATAAATTGCTGCATCGTATACATTTATACGTCTATTTATTAGCCTGAATGACTAGACGAACAAGTCGCTCGTCTGAAGCTAAGCGTCACGCTTGCCCATTAACTGAATCAAGATCACACAGAACTTTGAATTTGAAAGCGCTCGTCATCCCGAGAAATAAGATGTTAAGTCTATGCCCAGTAACTTCGCTGGCTTCAATGTCTTTCAAACCGAAACACAACAGCCCTTACACATTTCTAATCCGTAATAATGTTTAGTGTCTACTTTTTTTTTATGAAAGAGGTGGCAACGGAGCAAGCGGGTCAACTGATGGTAAGTGATCACCGCCGCCCATGGACACCGTCAATACCAAGGGATTTTCCCATTTGAAAAAAATTACCATCGCCACTGCTAGCTAGTAACGGTTATTATCAAAGATCTTAGGATCTATTTACAGTTAGAACACTTATTCGAGTGAGTTTCACTTAATATTTGCATTTCCTCTGTTCCATATGTTCGGTACATAATATAAGTTAAAAACATCAAAACCCGAATCATGGTGCGTTTGAAGTCCGTTGAGGAGTTGCCTATTTTATCCCGTATCCCGTCATCAGCTCTCAACCAAATGTAAGACCACCATTCAGGTAAACCATATTGACTACAAAAAGAACCACCAAATCCGTCCACATTATCGGAGATATCGGATATAAAATATGCGTCGAATTGAGAACCTCTCCTGTTTAAGTAGGTTAAGAAAACATAATTAAAATTGTTTTCCGAAATGACATACGGTAGTTGACTTCGAGTCACGCCTACAGAACCCCTACACAAAGTGTAATTGCGGTCCACGAACACGTTAGCAGTGCAAGCTCACATACCGTGTAATTCGTTATAGGAAACTATACGCCATTAGTGTTACGGTAGCAAATTATGCTATGATCGACACCGGCACCGGCATCGGCTAACTGTAGCCCGGTGTCCATTACAATGAACGGAAAATAATGGAAATACTCGGAAAACGCACCTACGCGCCGCGGTTGTGCTTTGATGTTGTGTTCATGAAAATCATGGTAAATAGCTTGGTTTGGCTCTCACTAAAATTGTTTTAGTAGCTACTTTAATGCTCATGGGCCTGGCTGCAAACTCCAGTTCAAGGCAATGACGATTTGTGTTTGAGGGTTTATTTTGTGTTGGATTGGAATTATATTTAATATGGGTTGTCGTATTGGAATTTATGCCCAATGTGACGATAGGCTTGATACTTATCACACCATGAGACGCAACTAAGCTCCGTAAACTGTGTGTGTACTTATGGCATACCCCTTCAGGGATAGTAAGCTTATGTTATGAACTCAGTAAATTATAGTTTTGAATTCTTGTCTTAGTGAGTATATTATAACGTAGAGAATAATATTAGGTCTATATTGTACTGTCCCACTGCTGGGCACGGGCCTCCTTTACGACTGGAAGGAGGTTGGGCCTTCCACCACGATGGCGTAGAGTTGGCAGACTTTACATACCTTCGAAATTCTTAGGGAGAATTCTCAGGTATAGGTGTTTCTTCGCGATGTTTCTTTCTTAACCATTAAGGCAAGCTATAATTCACAACACACATATTGTAACTTATAAAACTTAGAGATACACGTTCTTGGGGCCGGTCTTGAAGTTGCGATTTTCTTCTCGGCAATACGTACCACTCCTCGCTGAGCACAAGTATATGTAAGCACGTGAAATCACGCATAAGGGCTAAATGAATGAATGATTCATGACATAAGACCAACTTACGTATGCAGGGAATACCGAGACTTTCAAATCAACTAATTGATAAATAACTATGCAATTTTAGTCTTGTAATAACGATGGCCCTTGCATCATAATGTACGAGGTCCATAACCCTTGCCTTATGATACATGATACGTAAATGGAATGTTGATGTTTTGATCGTGTTCATGATTGTATTGAGGGTTGAAACTAGATATTGAAGTACTTAAGTGATTTTGTAGCAATGACTGGTAATATAACGAGTGAGTCACTTGATATTAAGTGATCTCCACTGCTCATGAACACCCACAGTACCCGAAGAATCCTGGATGCGTTGCCGACCTTAAATTAATAGGAAGAGGCGATTTTGGCCTCTGGAAATCGCCCTAAAACGCAACAAGCTGCCATTTCACGTTAGTTTCCTGAGTCACAAGTAGTGCCACGGAATCACTAGTCCAAAGAAAACCTCCAGTGGATTCAAGAAGTGGACAGACGGAGAGGAATTTCATAAAGCAAGATGCATTATAAAATTCCTTACTGTATTATTTCGTGAAGCAAATGTTATTGTGAGTGTAATCTGCCCACCTAATTTATAGCGCACGTAATAAACAAGCTGATAATAACTATTAAATAATCGGACATATTAATAACAACACGAAGGACGGTTAATTACGTAGTTCCTGTATATAGCACATGTGTCTATCTACCCACTCTGCTCTTGCGATTTATGCGTAAGTTCTGTAAGTGGCTTTCTATCAGAAATATTGCATGTACTTAGAATATGACCAGAATAACTAGGCCGATCTGATGATAGTTACGAACGGCGCTGAGGCTATTGCCACATACTAAGCGCGTGTTGTATTTCATAGCACATTCTTTCTGCCTGGCGTTATCCCGGCTTAGTACTAGGGGCTGTCTAACTACTTAAACGTTTCCTCTTAGTTGGATCTTGAGCATCCTCCGAAGTCCTACTTAAAAAAAAACAAATAATAGAAATAAAACTATGCGTCTACCTTCAATGGCAATGTTCCTGTATTCTTATTTTTTAAATCATCAAAATCGAAGTTCAGTCTACAATCCGCGCAGAATAACATGGCTAGGTTAGCCACTTGCCTCGCCCTCTACGCTTCGCGAAGTCTTTGCAAATAGTAGCCACGACGCACGCCGCGTTTAACTAACTTCAAGCAGCCAAGTTATTTTATGTTTTGCACGCTGGCATTTGTTTCGCTGATGCATGTGGCCATGAGAAGCTCTCAATTCAAATTGTAAAACCGCTTTAAAATACAAATTGCCCGAATGAATGAACTTGTAAGTGGAAGTTGTTAAAAAATTACAGAATTGCAGTGTGGTCCGTTTACGATGATTCAACACGACACGGGCCGACAATTGGACAAAGTATTAAGCTGTAAATTAATACAAGACTCTTATATCAAATATTTTTTTAAACTCTTTTTTCGTTATTTAGGCTTGTCGTTTTACTTTTTGCAGTTCACAACACTTTCTGTTTGCTGCTTTAAAATATTACACTGTCTGAAGTTACAATTATAAAATAATAATGATATTCAGCGTCGTATTATAACTGTTACGCTTTAGTCCCTTTAGTTACCTTCGAATTATTATTCTTAGTTATGTCATGTATGATATATTCCTAGATGTTTCCTTCATCATTAAAGCGAGCGCTAATTATCAGTGAATACTCATGAAACAATTTTCGGTGAGTTATTATTTCTTATACTGGGTTCCATTATTCTCAGAATGTCTTTATTTAGATTTTTTTTCGTCTTTTGTGCTATGAATTATCATCATCACCGATCGTTGAGACACTTTTTATTAATAGTAGTATCTTGCGCGTCCTCCAGTACTCTTTAAAAGTCATTCTTTATTTAGATAATTGAAATTGCATTACATTTTTTGGCTGTTGGCTCGTCATATTGTTACGAAGTTTTAATCCCAATTAATCGCTAGTTGTCTTGAATCAACTAGTAACTAGTAGTAGTAGTAGTAGTAGTTGACAACTTAGTAACGTCCATATGTAATAAAAACATGATAGAATTTCTTTGTTTCGATTTTTGTGGGCAAACACTCCCCAAGATGAGTACAGGCCTTTATACCACGGCAGCATTCTTTATGGAAGTAATTTTTTATTGACTTAATAAAGGAAAGTTCTGTATTCGGTCCGTATGTATGTAAAGTACGCAATTTTTTCAAAAACTATCGAGTCGACTTTGACGATTGTTTATACTCTGAGGAAGGTTTTAGTTCCTAATACATAAAAGTGCGTCTCCACTGGTGACATTTCGCACCACGAGGCGTGTTAAAAATATTTTTATGTAACCATAATATTCATATTTTGTTAGTACTATTTCACATAATATGCACCGCCACACCACATCGATATAAAATATATGCGAAAGCCAAAGTTATCTTCAATATTCTTCTTCTATCAATATATACGAGTATATATAAAATCGTTGATGCGTTTGTGTATAACCTTCTGGTGGTCTTGGCCGAATATGACTATATTCACAGCATATATTTTCCGGAGCGGAGTAGTAAAATGCACGAGGGTGAAACTGCGGGTGACAGCTAGGAACAATACAACATTTAAAATTCAAATATTTTTACGTAAAGAAACTGCTCTACCAACCTGATCCGACCCTCAGATCTTACACTCTTTGTTAACTTTATTATTCGCGACATCAATATTGCACAAGTGTGGTCGACTGTGATACGGCTGTGACCTCACTGAGTCTGCAATTGATTGCGTGTTAGTCACAGGCTCGCCCACTCACTAAACCCCTACAGACATACTTTGCAAACTATTTCTTTGTTAGGAATAAAATATATTTGGCACGGAATTGTATCTGTTGGTGCCTTTAAATTTTTATTTCACCTGAATGACGAGGTAGTGAGGTCGCTCGTCTGATGGTAAGCGCCAAGTTTGCCCATAAACAGACAACACCACTCAGAAGATTGAATTATAAAGTAGGCACTGAGACATAAAGGTGCGTCCACACTTCGTGACGTTTCGCCACACCGAGAGGCGTGGCTCTCACACGTACTTGATACACTTCTACGTGATATAAGGTCGTAACATTTGACAACTGGCCACACTTGAGTGTTTGGCACGCGTGTTGTCATAGTCATGCCTCGGTGCGGCGAAGTTTCAAAAGTAGAGACACTCTTTATGATGTTAATAGTTTAATACTCTCTGTTATTAAGACTCGAGTCATTGTGAATAATGTACCATTATTTTGTACATCTGTGTGCGTAGAACTTAATGTAAAGAAGGCATAATTGCCAGCCTAAAGCCTCAGCTGCGAGTAATGGCCTGAGACCCTTCCTAAAATGACTAAAGCAATTCTCGTTCACATCTACTTAAATGCACTCCAACTTGGCTCTAGTTAATGTAACGCTTAATGGAAGTTGTTTGGTTTTAGTTAAAGTGGAAGAGCAGAGCCCAAAAAACAAACCAAAAAGGAGAAAGCATGTTCTTAATTTCTCTGTACAATGATATAAAATATATAGTTTTATCTATACACAGTTTTTCAGGATTCATTTGTGTTCGATAGGGTTTACTCCGATGGTTCTTTTATAGCAGGCTGGCAAACGAGTAAGTGGGTCACCCGATGGTAATGATCTCCACCGCCCATGTACGCCCACAATACTATAAGAATCATGAGCCCATTCCCGATCTTAAAGGAAAGGTATAATTAAGCGTTTTGAAGGGGAAGAGGATTTAGGCCTTCGGATATCTTAGTACCGTACGAAAAGCAGCAGCATGCCGCTACTACATGGTGGTTCCATTTATTGATTTAGATCTGATGGAATTAGAGGTATAATGGGAAACTGCTCAACGGTTAACAGAAAACGCATCGCAATTCGGGTTTTGAACACGGTTTTTGAAGTTTTTAACAGATACGCTCCGACTCGGCACACACGCCCAACACTCAATCCGAGATGAGCTATTTGATAAATATTATAAATATATAATTAATTTGATTAACTTACACATTGTGTATAATTTAATATTATATTATGAACGATCTAAGTCTAATTTACTTAGAAAAAGTATTTATCTTATCTTAATTCGTAAGATACATATGTTATTCAATATCCCATCGAACCGGTTTTAACGGACGTGGCACGTGTATGATAAGAATCAACTTAAATTCTACTAGGTGATAGGTTCCTCGTAAGCGAGCCTGCATGGGTGCTAGTTACCACCGCTTAATCCCTTTCTGTAGCCATGCACCAGTGTGTAACAAATATTATCCAATTATACGTGTATATATATTTTTTTTCTATGTATAACCACGCTTAACTTTTCCCAGAGTGATTCGATTTTTTGATTCGAATGAGGTCAGTGTTGGTTGGTTAATTTAAATTTCAAGTATAAATTCCGCCCCTAAGAGAGTGAAATCGGGGATCAAAAACTAAACATCGACATTTAATTTTATACACCGTTTTCGATGATGCTTTAATTAAAAATAGTAAAATAAAATCTTTTTAATAAAAAACAAATCCGACTAAACAAAGGTGATTGGGCGGTGCAATAGAGGTTAAACCACAAATACCACCAGGCAAAAAATAATTGAATAATAAATAGGTATAATGTGATCTGTAAGAGCATAGTTATGTTTATTATACTTGTTGTCATAAGTTTCATCCTGCGGTATAGAACTGTGCAATGCTAGTTTATGTCACATAAAGGAAATATGCAAATGAAACGCCGCGTCGCGCCGGTTTCTTCAAACCCACCGCTAACAAAATTAACATGAAATTCAAAACTAGACAAACATTTTTTTATATTATTCTCAAAAACATATTCCCTCTTATCGCGATTCATAATTTTCCGACATCACGTCGAGATTTCTCAACCACAATACATTTACGTGTTATAGCTTCCCCGAAGACGTATCCCACACGCCGAGGTCAAACACGAACCAAGCCGAAATTAAATATAGTATCTTATTTAGTATGCTAACCCTATATTCGAGAGCATGCAAATTGTATGAATGCCAAACGTACACTTGCAAAGAAACCGACGAATGTAAGAACTCCTCACACGATGCGATGTCGTACATCGGCTATAACCTTTCCAATTTGCCCGCGTAAATGTATGCTATAACACGACTGTGTTTGATTGCCAAGGAATCGTGACGCGTTTGAGCCGCTCGTGCTGCTATGTAATTTTCCCGCGTAGGATGCATGGCAACAGTGATAGACGTGCGAGGGCGACATGCAGACCAGAGTGTAGTTAAAAAAAACATGGCGGAAAGCAGTTTTTTTCATGTACATTAGCATGATAATTATTGGAATATCGTAAGTTCATACATCACAATTATTTACAATAGTTCGCCACGCTTGTTCTTTGATACACGCGAACGCGTGCAGTTTTTAACTACCGAGGTCGAATGTATAAAATAGGTGTACGTAATTGCTGAGGTGAAATAAAAATATATTTCAGAGATTAAATTACACTAAAGTGGTTATTTTCATTATAATTTATCGCTAGAAAATCTTTTTTAAATAACGATTATTTGCGCATTAAATCCACTGGCAATTGAGTCATAATAAAAAAAACGATGTGTAAAATAAAATATTATACCTACCACATATTTTCTACGAGAGATTAACTTTTTTCGGTAGTTGTAAATTGTTTTTTTATTGTTCATGCAAATTAGTCCTCTCCCCAGAGGGGTTGACGTTAGGCAGGGGGCCAGTCGTAAAAACTACAAGTTAAATCTTTCTGTAACATTTATTATAGGCATGTTGCCCCGACCCCACTGCGAGTGGGATAAGGTCAGGTGAAAGAAGAGAAGATTGTCCGTGCAAATTAACTCCGTAATCTGTGTAGTAGATTATACATACTCATACATAGACTCACGTCTGTTTCCCAAAGGCGTAGGCAGATACAATGTAATATAATTATAATAACATAATTATACATGTATGTATGTATAATTTTGGCGACAGGTGTGTATACTGGGGTGTTCATTATTTTTCGCATATATTTAGTAAAGTAACAGTAATGTACAAATTTACAATATGTCGTACATCTGCCTTTTAACACGGCACTCATTTAATTTGTTAATATTAAAATGAAATTCTCCAAATTCTTTCTAAAGAACATATATTGATAACATGTACTACCTACCTATATACATACAGTTATGAAGATACAGTACCTCGAACTCTAACGAATTAAATTCCATTCTGGTACTACATAGTTTTGAAAAGCAGATCTAACTTAAAAATCAACACCACTAAAGATTTTTCCCATAATCAATATAGATAAAATATGGAATCTTTTAATACAGACACTGTTGTGTCTGTATTAAAAGATTCCATATTTTATATATATGCTTAAAAGGAGGTTCCAGCCATCAAACATTGTAACACATAGTTTTTTTTGGTAAAATTACAAATAAATGATTATTATTATTATTATAAAATAGGACGTATAAATAGGATTTTCAGTAAGTATTAAAAATGGAATGATTTCTGTTGCCGGTATAGATACCGACGCCACCTGGCAAATTAACTAGTTTCCCGGTTCATCGCACTTTTAAAAATGTATTTGTGTACTTTTTGTATAATAATTACCAGTAATGTATAGCGTACTAGCGTTAAAACGTAACGGTCGCCGATGGAGTACCGAATGTCAAAAAATGTAAATACAATATTGACAGAAGCTACTATTTACGTTAACAATTTGTTCCCGGGATGAGTTTGGCACAAACAAGCGGCAAACGTTTTGCACTATCGTGTGAATTATTCAATTCCACAACTCGACGACTCGTCTAACAGGTTTTTTTAAATACGTACCTATGTCAATCGCACTGCTCATAATAAGCAGTACCTATGCCTTATGGAATTAAAAAGAATATGGAATGGGGTTCCTGGATCCTGATTGTATATTTTTTTTTTTTTTTTTTTTTTTTATACTATAGGCCGGCAAACGAGCAAGTGGGTCACCTGATGGTAAGCGATCTCCACCGTCCATGTACGCCCACAATACAAAATAATTATGGGCGCGTTGCCGACCTTAAAGGAAAGGGATAATAAGGGATTGGGAAGGGGAGGGGGATTTGGGCCTCCGGATATCTCACTCACCGTACGAAACGCAGCAGCAAGCTGCTACTTTACGCCGGTTTTCTGTGAGACAGTGGTAACGACCCGGACGAGCCGGCCCATTCATGCTGTAGACAAAATTGTCTACAGCGTGGCTCTACCACTCGTAAAAAATATCAGAAATATTCGTGATTATTTTGGAATTTAGGACCTGATTGATGTGTATCTAATTAATTGGGATGAATCAAAAAAATTATAAGCAAGGCAAGGCTTTATTGCACGTGCAGTCAATAATGCGAAAAATGATTTTAATGGTATTCCCGGTAATGACGCTATCTTATTTCGATGGTAATGACTTACAATACTGAGCGTTAAAAATTACTCTGTTGACAGCTGTCATACAATTATATCTCAATTATCAGCATTAAACATGCATAAAGCAGTAGGTGTCCCGCTCGGAAGTCGTCGTGGTATGCGGTTACTGACCAACCAAAACGCCGTTTACCACAGCTGTAAAAGTCAAATTATGAAAATATCTTGTTTATGATAATAGCGCCTGCATGCCGTAAACATAATTTTGTTAAATTATTTCGCTAAAGAGGCTGTATGAACGAAGTTTCTTTGCCTGTATGAACAAACAGTAAAACAATCGTTGTGATGGAGAGCGGATCTGAGCGGATCTTTGGAGAGCGGTTATGCTATGTGGTAAATAGACATGAGTAAACATTGTTTATTCTTGAAATAAAACTACTTTATACGGATTTTATCGCGGTTTAATTTTATTTTATTCCCGACATTTCGAAAGCTTTTCAGCCTTCGTGGTCACGGGAGAGACTGAGGTGTAGGTCGTCTCGAAAAGTTAATGTTACATTAGCTACCTTCAAATTAAACCGCGATAAAATCCGTATAAAGTAGTTTTATTTCAATGTGTAATATTCGCGTAAACACAAGAAATCACATTGTTTATTCTTTTTCTAGGATTAACTAAATCATTCTATTACATAAATAAAACAATTTATATTTATCTCAAAGCTGAAAACGTACTATCTAATGAGCATAATTTGTAAATACAATTTAGCTTGATTATTCGCACTCGTAGAATGCACGTGGTATTTTTGGCGACAACTGGCAGCTACTGATAATACACTACTGATAACAATGAAGGTTACTTGTGTTAAATGTATGAGTGTCAATAAAGGTACGTTACTGAGCGCGACCGCAGGTATTGGTTGAACTATTGCAGACGAAAATAACGCGGTATTCGTAAGTCATTCCATAACCATAAAGACAAGTACTCACAGCCTCCTTTGGGCAGCTGACTATGCTATAGATCGATGAGGCCATATTATGTTCGAAGCCCGCAATGACATCGATATCTAGTAAAGAAATTAACTGGGTGTTCTGGCATTGAAAGCCCTTCAAAGTTTCTGATACCTATAACACAAGACTACCATCTTAGGGTAAGGGCAATGGTGTGTGTGGCTGTTGGGTGTGTATTTATGTATTTCTTAGTATTGTCTGTCGTAGGCAATGTGCGGCTGCAGTTGTGTCGGAACGAACCTTAAATGTGGACCGCGCGAGACAGTGACCATGAAAACGTCACTTATCAGAGTGCCTGCTGTTTGAAAAGATTACATTAACATTCTGGATATTTATTTATATTGTTTGTAAAACTGTTTACAATTAACCGATTAGTATTAACCGATATAACCGATTCAAGTATACCGCGTCGAATTCAATTCAATGTTGTTCAAAAATATGTTGCCAACAATTATTTTTTAGTTCCGTTTAGTAACCAAAGAGTGTTTCATTAACCCTATTACTATCTGCCATTTTCAATAAACTATCTTAGTTTGATTCTCGCCATCTATCCGCACAAATGAACCAACCAGAATACAGTATGAAGATCACGCGTTCATGCGACTAAATTTCATTGGTTGATTTTGGATAATGAAACTAAGATTGTTTATTTAAAATGTCCGTAAGCCACCTACGCTATCGCAACGCATCGATCTATCTATCCTACATTTAAAGGGTTCTATCATTTGAACCATTAGTTAGCCGCCTATAATTTTCACAGAATAGGCTATTATGTCGGAAAAACAAAATAATAATAAATACAAACAGTTAAAATTCAAGGGGAATGGTACGTAATCTTGGTGCGCAGGTCCGATTCGCACTTGGCCGGGTTTTTAATACTTCGTTTTTTTTTTAACTTAGGCCAATGACGCTAAAAGCCCGTCGTAAGGACCCATTAATTATAATTAGAAACGTTATCGCTGTATTATACATAATTATTTAAACACGGATAGGATTTATGCAAATGTTATACAAGTCGGTGCTGTCAGCTGTGATGTTGAACAATAATTGTACTCATTTAATATTCCCTATTATATTAAAAGTTGGGCTTTGAAAGTAATCTCCACCGCCCATAACGTCTACAATTTCAGAAGAATCATGGACACGTTGTCGACCTTAAAAGAAAGGAAAGGAGAAGAATTGAGAAGGGAGATTAGGGCCTTCGGATACTCACCCTACCAAATGCAACTAGCCGCTACTTTACATCAGTTGGCTGTGAGACAGTGGTAACTAGTCACTTTGCCGTGCTAGGATAAAAAAAAACATCCCGGTCGAGCCAGCTCAATTCATGCCATAGACAAATCTGCTTACAGCGTGGCTCTGCCACTAAAGATTTGTTTGAATAATAAGTAATGGGTAGCTACTGTTTTTGACGTTGTAATAGTGGGTCTACACACCCTACATCATACATGCTCGAGCCCATACTTGCCCATAAATATATCATATTTTTTGTATGGACTCTTGCTGATAGCCTGACGAAAGTCGGCTTTAGTCGGCGTCTCCGGAAAGTTTCAGTTTTTTTTTGCAGGTTTAGCAATTTTTGGAGAGATTGATTCAAAATGATGTTCAGTTATTGAAGTCAATCTTTTCTTTTTTAAGGACATTCTAAAAATATCAATCTCTGGTTCTGAAAAGGACGGTTTTATTTGTAGCAGAAATGAGCGTTTATTTTTACTGCTTGGTTATTTCCAAAAGTCGAAATTATGAAGATAAAAATACTTTGTATTATTAAAAACAAGTATAATTTGACCATAACAATGACGTCGAAGTTTAACGAAGAATAAAGATAATATTGAGATAAAGTTGAGATGATAAATTTTTCTACAAAATTTTATCTTATATATAATTAATGTTGGTAACTAATTGTATGTGAGTTTATAAGCCGTGTAGTTATTACATTTGAGATAAAGTATATTAATTATAATTAATCTTACCTTTACATAAAAATGAATGTTTGTCCAGATTGCATTGCTATACAATTCATCTGTTTTTTTATTATTTAATTAAAGAACAAAAAAAACTGTTTACAAAAAAAATATCATAGTCCCACAAAACCACATAAGGCAGTTTGTCTGTGGGATCGTGAGAGTCTCACAGTGGCTTAGTTGTAATAAATAATACATGTTATATAGCAGAACAATCATTTAAGAGTATTGAAGTAGTCCTCCTCTAACAACGTACGGTTTTTTTTAACTTGCAGAAGCAAATAAAATAATTCTTATGACCTCAGGCAAATCATTCAGGAGGTATAGGATACGTTTCTTAAGTGTTCTATCTACGTAAAAATTATATACACTCGAGACTTCAAATTTGCTCGAGGTCATAGTCCTGGTCTTGTATAGATTTGTTACCCTAATCAACTTCGGAGCATGCTCAGGTCTACCATGGATATTGACAGCCAGTAGGAATTTGTGCTTTAAGCTGACAGGAAGAATTTTACATTTGATTGCGATGAAACTTATTGAGTTGTGTACCAACCCACGAAAATAACTTGGCCGGCTTGAACGTAGTCAAGTTGGGAGCTACGGCTATTGTTTTTAGAGACTAAAGAGTGACAGAAAGTAATCACTGCCACTAGACCAATGAGGCACACCAATTATAATTTAATCATGTATTTTGTCCTAATGTAATTTAATAATTCAGGTGTAAGCTGTGAAATTATACGGTCAATACACGTGCCATTTTAAAATAAAACTCATCCTTTGGGATACTTGCTCGACGCCTACCTATACACCAAAGGGCTTACAGAGGTCGTCGACCTTTGTGGGCGGAAACAAAATTATAAACAAATTGTGAACAATTTCACTTTTAGGTTTGACAGAGTTGTCTGACTATTCATAAGCCACTCGGCAACACAAGTTGATATGGCACCATATTTTATTGGAGTAATTTAAAAACACTTAATCTCTTTGGGCCTAACTTATAAACGTTACGTTAAGCATTTATTAGTTAAACACTCCTTTGCCTTTATCTGTCCACGCGGTTTATAAAGTGTCTAGAACAGACTAAAACAGTGTTTTAACCGGTTTTAACTAATCAGTGGCCATAGTTTCTAAATAATTCGAATTTGATCAAATAGTAACATTCTTTTTATGATCCTTACATTGAAACAATTTTTACATATTATCTAACTATGATAATTAAGTGCATACACACTACATAATTTTTATTGATCAATTCGATTTAAAGTATGTTCAGATGATTCAAATCACATGCCATTCAGCCAGAATCGGAACCGTTTGAACCCGCTATTAGATCATTTTTAGAATAAACTTTTGTGTTTGGACATTCCCATTTAAATTTCTCCTTTATGTGATTTTGTTATTTGTAAGTTGTAACTGCAACAACCGTATATACATAAATCTTTTTAAATAACTGTTGATGCGGGTGTGTGTAATCGCGTAACTTTTTAACGACTTGACCGATTGAAATCGAATTTATACGATGATATATTTGTTTCGGTGAGACGATGGTTTATAGCCATATAACATCACGCTAGCGGGGTGCGTATCGCGGAGCTGAGCAGTATTATGCACGCGGGAGTAACCGCGAAAGACATAGACAGCTATTAAGATAAAAAAGAATTGCTTTATGTAATGCTATACCTTTTCTCAGGGCGTAATAAACGTTATTATATGATGCCGGTTCAACGAACTCAATGAATTATTGTGAAATATCATTTTTGTAATGTCACCATGCGATATAATTTCCGTCGTAGGTGAAAAGCTTTAAAGGTTGCGAGAGGTTTGCTATACATTTCTTATTCACTCGGACTTTTTTGGTTAATAAATACCTCAAATATATGTAAGACAGAAAATAGAGGTCTTACGCCCGTATTCAGGAAAAACACTCAAGTAAACTCTTTCCTAAGTGTAGAATTCTCTATTGTTCCATTTTTGTTTGGTGCCAAAAACGCACCAATTAGGTGTACAGAACTCGTCACCTATGCGTTTGTGAGCACTATGTGACTTCATAGTAATGTTTATAAATACTGGGGTTAATATACTGGTTAAGGCAAATTCCCGATGGTAGCGTAAAACTTATGAGTGGTAGTGCCACGTTTTAGACAGTTTTGTCTACAATACGAATGGGCCGGCTCGACCGGGTCGTTACCACTGTCTCACATAAAACCAATGAAATGTATTATCCCTTTCCTTTAAGGTCGGCAACGCGCCCATGATTCTTCTAGTATTGTGGGCGCACATGGGCTGTGGAGATCCCTTACTATCAGGTAGCCCACTTGCTCATTTGCCGGCCTATGCTATAAAACAAGCGATAAATGGCACTTCAGTGAAATAGTTTCAATGCCGCCACACGTTAGCGCGGTGGTATTGTTCACGACGTAAAATTATGGAAGACCATTGACACCTAGCGTCGCTAACGCATCACTAGCATCTTCAGTAGGTCCTTGACGAACGACGACGTTACTGACTTGTGGCTAACTCTTGACATGATCATCGGAAGTCCAACTTGATGCAATGGATTGTTTTTGTAGTTATTGGCCGCATGGGTATAAAACACAATGAATAAACTTGCAAAATACCAATTTAAACAACTAAATGAAAATATCTACGTCCATATCGTATTTACGAATTCACACGGCTTGTTATAAAATAAACTCTTTAATTGTCCTGCATTTACCGTTAATATGGTCACAGTAAGTAATGTGCGTATATGTATGGTGACATTTTTCACTTCCGCGCAGAATGGGGTGATATTATATTATTCACGAACCCCCCTGTTAGGGGGGAGGGGGGGGGGAAGCTGTACTCATCTAACTATATAGTATGTTGATGATATTACGTACTAAAGTGTTTATAAGCATGGAAGTAGTGCTTTGTTTCAAAAGCTCGCTTAAGTTAAGTTGGAGATTTTTTATGAGTTTTGTTTTTACCTTTTTTATTTTTTGATAATGTAAATTAACGCCACTATAGACTCTGGTCCATACTGTTTTCTTTTAATTTTCTTTGATTGTTTGAATATTTTATTGCAACAAGTAGCTTTCTTAAGAGCTGAAACAACTTTAAACTTAATTAATTGTAATTACTTAAGTAATTACCTAATTATTAATATAACCCTTTATTGTACACCAGAAGGTAAACATTGAAAATGGCAAAAGAATTTTTTTATAAATGATGCCTTATCGTTCAGGGCAACCTCTTACATCCAACCATAGTCTGGACAATGAGTAAGAAGGTGGGAGTAAGTAGAACAAGGTCAGGCAGCTTTTGTAATTACTAATTAATAATTTTAAATTTGAATAGTATTTTTTTTTATCCTGGCTCGGAAAAGTGACTATGCTCCACCTGATGGTAAGTGTAGCGCAATCCATGAATACTGTCGACCAACGATAGACACTGAATCTATCGCAGATCGGCAGAATTATGCCGGCCTGCTTAGTTGCTTCTTCACACTCACACATAAAATTTAAATAATTAAAAAGTGGTGAATCGCTGGAGATAGTCAAGCGGAATGGACTACCGAGATCAATCGCGCGCGGGTTTGATCCCAGCCTCTAATGCATAATGGCTTGCGTGGTGGACTAAGGCCTAATACCTAACCCCTATCATACGACGGCCTTATAGTAAATAAATCTCGAATCTTCATTTAATTTAGTTTTTTTCAAGAGCAATCGGACAATAAGGTACCAAGGTTATAGTTTATCGTTCTACTGGCCGACAATTATTATGTGTGAGTTGATTGACGACCTTTATAATCGTAACAAAAACATATACTTATTTTATTCATAAATATTATTATTTATCCATTCATTAAGCCGAAATGGTAGCGAAGTTGCCATTTTAATGCTTGCATAATCGGCGTGCGCGCTTCCAATATTTACTTTGCTTTATTATTTTTAAAAAAATCTTACGCATTCACAAAAAAAACCATAGAAGTATTTGAATGTTTGTTGGGAGTACACACATTTTTTTTTGTAAAAATATTGTCGACAGAAACTGAATTAAATTAATTCAATCCTTCGACAGGACCGGAATAATGCGTGTTTTTTAGGAAAGTATACGATTTTTTCTATCGAGTCAAATATCATTAATCGTGTATCGGCGAACAATTGAATTTTGTGAACAATTATTATACATAAAAAAATAATGTTAATTAAGCCTTTTCAAAGGTCTAGTTTTGAATATTTGTGAGGACGAATCGTCAAATTTAAGGCATATTTCGCCTTAAGTTGTGGCTAGTCTTGTGTCAGAAATCAGAATTAACAAGTTTCTCATTTGGTTTGCCGCTAACCTGAAAATGACGAAAAGGCACAAAAACTCTAAAGGTTGAAGTAATGTTGCACGATTTGCGTATAATATATAACATGGTACAGTGTCAAATACAGATATGTGCAATACCTTTATCCTTTTTTATCATTCCTGTCTAAGCATGGGCGACTTTACTAATAACAGGTTAATTTTTTAACGTATAGTGTATTTTGCAGAAACCTTCAGCAAAATTCTTCTTTCGAAATCCGATTTCTTTGATTAAATGGACATTGGACTTTAATTTGACGAATTACATACGCAATATAAAAATATATGTAGCAGTATTTCGCCCGCAATGCGCCAGTTACAATATACACCAGGGAGGAGGCGCGGCGCGTCGCGTAAACTCTCGGTGTTCTCATTACATGAGGCTGTGAGCCTGATGCCGCCCTATTTGGGTCAACCACACGGGGCAGAGGTGTGTGAACACTACAGCTACCGCCCGACGCTCGCATTCTGTTACTAACTGAAGACGCGCGAGACACTGCAAACGGGATGGTTCTGTATAGAACGGGCAATAAAAAACGACGTTAAAGACACGATGAAGTGCAAAATGCTGGTGGGAGATGTGTATGTGTTGCCGACTGGAAAGGACAATAGTGGCTCGTTCCAGTGAGGTCAGCCAGTGCCTCCAGTAGCTTCAAACCTGGAATCTGGCGACCGTCAGGGGATAAAAAACGGGGATACAATGTCTCTCGACGGTTGACATCATATTTGGATGTATTGTAATTATTATCACTACACGATGAATAGGCCGGCAAACGAGCAACTGGGTCACCTGATGGTAACTGTTCTCCACCGTCCATGTACGCCCACAATACCAAAAGTATCAATGCCGCGTTGCCGACCTTAAAGGAAAGGTATAATTAAGGGAATGCGAAGAGGAAGGGGATTTGGGCCTCCGTATATCACAATCACCGTACAAAACGCGGCAGCAAGCTGTTACTTTACATCGGATTTCTGTAAGACAGCAGTAACGACCCGTCGACCCAGCCCCTTCGTGCTGTAGACAAAACTAATCTACAGCGAGTGTGGCTCTAAACTGATTTCAGTACGTGGTATTTGTAATCAGGGGGGCGAGCACAAACAACTAACGAATAAGTATTCGAATCGAGATGAAGCTTTGTATGAAGTATCAAACAATTTTTTGTCATTTCGATACGAATACGTTCTCGCAAGTTATTCGTGCTAGCCCCTCAGTTTACTTAAAATGATGTTGAATTATCTATGTAGTATGATCAAATGACACATCATCCTCATTTCCACCAAATAAAAAGGCATATCTGACGGTTCGGCAGATATCAAACATTGACATAGAAATATATTCTCACACACATTTTACATTCGGCGCTATCGAATCCAGGAGCTAATCGCAGAGATTGCATATCGCGATTTACCTTCACAAATCACATCTGTCGTGTAGCAGGACCAATTTGTCAAACATTTGTATCTGCTGCGACGGCCGCTCCCCATTACAATGAGTAGTTGTGGATGTCACCTTTCCTTTCTACCTTGCGTTATCACCTTAAATATATTATAATCCCTGTAATCCCCGAAGGTGTAGGCAGTGGTGTAACCAGAACACCCACATTTTGCCGAGCGTATTTCCGTCTCACGATGTGATAGGGCAAGCTTATCGCCATACCGGGCACAAATTCGAGACTCCGGGCTGATACTGAGCGTTTTGTAATAGAAAAACCCTATTATTAATTAATTATACTTATAAATATTACTAAACCTATTATTAACAGATTAAAAAATAGATGCTCTCTCGGTTTGGATTTTTATATATGTTACGCAATATGTCCGGCAAACGTAGCCGGAATTTGATCGAGTGTGGTCCCATATTTCGGTTAAGATACGTGGTATGAAGACAATATGGGGAACTCCTCAACGCATAACAGCAAACGTAGTGCATATTAAATTATGAAATCGTTTTTTTAAGTTTTAGGTAAATTTGTTTAGATACCTTGTAATAGAGATTTAAGAATGTCCCAACATCTTTCGGGTCTTAAATCCACCTCACCGTGCGCATCTACTAACGGCCTAGGCAATGACCAACTAGATAAAATGTTTGTGTGATCCGCAAATATTTCTGGTCAGGGTGTTTTTTCCCCAGAGAGGTTGACGTCCGGCAGGCGGCAGGTTGTAAAAACTACAAGCCAAATCTTTCTGTAACACATGTTAAAATGCAGGTTGCGCCGATCCCACTGCGAGAGGGATGAAGTCAGATGGAAGATTTCTTAACGTGTCTTTAAGGTGACTAACTCGGTGGCGCAGTTGTAATGCGTACGCGTTACGACTGAGGCTAACGCTGAGGTCTCGGGTTTGATTCCTAAGTCGGGTAAGGTGATATTCTGTTTTTCTCATAAATCAGAGGCCAAGAATTTGGAATTATGATATGCTCGGCCCATATCACATCATTGGACGGAAATAAGCTCAGCGAAGTGTGGGTTTACTAATTACATCTCTGCTTACCTCTTCGGGGAGTACAGGCGTGAGTGCGTATGTATGTACGTATTTTTAACTAGAACTGGTAGCAATACCGGAACACGTTATTGTTAATAAACAATTCAGAACATAAATGTTTATTCAAACCGTTTGCCGAACCCTAAAAGTACTCGCTAATTATATTTTTCACTTATTTACACCTACGTTTGTACCTACTGGGTGTTGACTGTTGACAATAACTGGAAGTGTTTTGTTTCGCTCGGAAATTGTTACCTTAACCCGTTTGGAAACCATGAAAAGTTAGAATGTGTTAAGCGATAGCGACGCGCGCTAGTAACGCGGACTTCTGTCAATACCTTACCTTACCTTTTAGGGAAGCGTTACTGACGCTTACCGCGATGATCGGAAGTCTGATGATAAAAAGTAGCCTATTAATCCATGTCATGAGTGGTGGAGCCACGCTTTAGACAGTTTTGTCTACATCACGAATGGGCTAGCTCGACCGGGTAATTACCACTGTCTCACAGAAAACCGAGGTAAAGTAGCGGCTTACTGCTGTGTTTCGTACGGTCAGTGAGATATCCGGATGCTCAAAATCCCCTCCTCTTCCCTATCCTTTAATTATTCCTTTACTTTAAGGTCGGCAACGCGCTCATGATTCTCCCGGTATTGTGAGGGTACATGGGCGATGGAGATCACTTACCATCAGGTGCTTGCTGATTTTCCGGCCAATACTATAAAAAAAGTCAAGGTCAACCTCTGCATCAAAATTTCGCATCTATGTGATAGGGGGCGAACTTATCGCCATACCGAGCAAAAATTAATATCCCGGATAACTCATTGGTATTTTGCGGAACGAAATCTCAAGCTCATATTGTGATCGCCCGACCTGGAATTTGACCTCAGGACCTCACGGTTCCCAGTCTTAGTACGCTTTCACTAGACCAATGAAGCGGCAATCATCCAAACTTTCACATTTATAATATTAACTACGAGAAGGCATAAGGATCCGCTTTGGCATTGGTAATGATTTGATGTTTATAATTTTATCACATGCGCATCACAATTATTGTAAGCAGCTCTCAAAAACTATGATTATATCATAGCTTCGCTTATGTGGCGTGAAATTATAGGACACAATTTTATGAATTTCAATAAATTAATGTAAAAACCCATGTGGTCGGTTGCGCAACCTGATGGCGACGAGTTTGACAACCGTCTAATTATAAAATTTGGCCGCTTGACAAATATACGGCCACTCGCTCGCGTTTATAATGCAGCGAAATAAGTGGGCAGCGCTAAATGACCAATAATATGTGAATTGGGCATATCCTCCTCTAACAGATAGACTTTCATATTATAGTGGTAATTTTCAGTTTGCTGTCGTATGCTGGCAATCTTTAGAAAAACAACTTGCATTCAAATTGAATTGTTCGGTGCGAAAAAAGAGCTTATAAACTAGATAAAATGTCGTTACATCGATCGTCGCTAATTGAAGTGTATTGAAATTGGCTGACTCAAAGAAACACTGAGTACAATTTTCAGCTCTTTTTATACTGTTACTTCTCTCGCATATTCATAAGGAACATTATATTCTTTTGTTTAGTCATTGCACTCATCTTCCTTTACACTCAGACTCTTACCTTCCTTCATTACTTCTTTTGCAAATATGTTTTTTATTAAATATAAGCTCATCGATGTCTCCGCCAATGAGTTTAGTTTGAGATGTGGGCCAATATAGAGTTGCCCCAGATTTGATGACAGAGTGCGACGGAGAATAGGAAACTTCTTAATTGAAAACAGCAAATGCACTGCGATTCGCATTTAGAAGTTGAGTTTTGAAATTTTTATATAAATACCGGTCGTTTTTACTAACAAATCGTCAAATCCTAATGTACAACCGCAATGGTTTAGTTCACGCATCACGCGTCATTTTAAAATTTATATAAATTAACCTCATTCGTAAAACAAAAAGACAAACGTTTTAGCTCTGTGGTGAAATAAATTTCATCGTTTCACACTTGCACGGTTTTTGTTTTATATTATATTACCAGTTTAGCACTTACCAACAAGTTATTCTAGCAATAAAACTAGAAAAACACGTGCAAAAAATATATCTCTAATGTAAAAACATTTCACAACGGAGCAATTTCCCAGGAACTTGTGAGTTGTGACTCGATTTAGTCTGAATAGATGCGACGTTCTAGAAATGCCGCGAGTAATGGGCATTGGACGAAATTTGTTATCACAAAATAAAATGATTGCGTAATATTGTAGTCGCAGCGGATAATGGCTACTGGATACTGACAAGTGGCGTATGATGCAGCGATGCGCATTCTGATCGCGCAGCACTCACATCTCTCTCGCTTCAGACGTAGTGCCGATGTACTACAACACCGAACGATCTTCCGCGTACTTTACATTCGATACTATATTTTTTATGTGCATGCATCCAGTTTCCCCACGCATGAGAGGTTCCATGCAAGTTGTTCGTGACCTGTTGCGTGTGACGTCACGTCTACCGCCACGTCGTTGCGCTGTCTGCGCCCGCGCACGCGTCCCGCTCCCCCCTCCACGGCCCGCTGTCTGACGGAGAGCGGCTGACCAGTGACCTTGTCGTGCCTTCTCGCTCGCACATATAGCGCGAGAGCAAGAAGCCACACAACCGGTATTGAAGCGAGTTGTTTGTGCAAGAAAGATTTCTTGTCTTATTTATTTAAATGTTTTCAAATTCGCTTTGTAATGTAATAATGCGATTGTGGAGTTTGTTGTGGCAGGGGGGTAATGACCTTGAATCGAAACTTAGCGATACCCAGAATTTAGGTCGTTTTACATCGAAGATGATCGTGCGTGGACTAATGGTTCTAAGTGCGATGATACACCTCACAAATATTCCGAATTCAATGGTGTACAGCGATTAACTTCTTTACAACAGTAAAACATTCCGTAACGCATAGTTTTATTATTGCTAAATGGTAAAAAATGTAAAGCAGTTCGCACACTGACTAGTTTACAACATTGAATTAACACATGGTTGCTCTTCAACATTTTATTACTACGTCCAGTGAGTCATGCACTTTTTAATGTTGAGAAGTCCCTTTCATGTTAATATACGTAATATATGTATTTAAGTAACCTTTGATCTTCATATGGGACGCTGACGTCTGCCAATACGCGGCGCGGCTATGACACAGTATTAAAAAAGAGAAATAAACATTACGTTCATAGATGTAGAGGAATCGTGTGACTAAAGTAACTTTTTTTTATCTCAATATAAGTCACAGACTGTGTAAACAAGCATTTTTTATACAATCTTATTCAATTATGAATTACATCAATATCTTTAGAGAGGTAGAGCCACTCTGTAGATAGTTTTGCCTACAGCACGAATGGGCCGGCTCAACTGAGTTGTTATTACTGTCTCACAGAAAACTGACGTAAAGTAGCGGCTTCCTGCTGCGTATCGTACAGTGATTAGATATCCGGAGGCCCAAATTCCGTTCCAATTCCATTATTATCCCTTTAAGGTTTTTCCTTTAAGGCCGGCAACGCGCCCATGATTCTTTTGGTATTGTGGGCGTACATGGGCGGTGGTGTTCACTTACCACCAGGTGACCCACTTGCTCTTTGTCGGCCTATACAATAAAAAAAAAAACCATTGCATCCTTCAAAAAACGCCACTCCATTTGCTCGTTTGCTGGCCAAAGTATTAAAAGTACTAATAATCATCTATGGGGTGGGTTTATAAACTTTATCCTGAATCTAAAAATTTACACAAAATCTTACAAGCATAAATGTTAGATTAGTTTGTGTTAGATTAAATGCCTTAGTTCTATAATACTCTACATAGAGTCGCTAAAACCTTTCGCCTTAGCTTAGCAGACTTTTACTACTACATAATACATACTTTCTACTGTGCTTTAAAGAGTCACTTTTTGAAACTACCAACACCATTTTACATTAAAATACTCCAACAATCGTTAAAGGGTATGAAAAATATCTATGGACTGACTACCGCATTCAGAGACGTCTATGAACTTTAATCATTAACATTATATTATTTTCACAATCAGAGCCAGTAGTATAGAAAATGCTTTATACTGAGTTACTAAGTACAGAAATAATATTTATTACCGTCTCTCGTACGGCAGTATGTCCTAATGATTAGGACCTAATCTCTCTCATTACTAGAGGAGAGCCTTGCCCACAAGTGGGACGTATATAGGGCTATTATTATTATTTATGTCTATAATTTAGATAACAAACCTAATCATTGTCAAATCAACAATTTTAAACATTTATTCCATATAACTGGCCCTAGCTTGCCCTGCAACGGCAACACTGTATTTGTATCTACATAAAATTATATTTTGTTTTAAAAATACGTATCTGATCTATTAAAGAGCATACTTTCATATGACAAATGTAGAGTTTGCTAAAAGCCTTAGCATGTACGGCGGGTCAACGCTCTGGAGCGAGTCGGGAGGACCCGCCCCTCCCGTCAGCTGTTACCGGGCCGTCGACCTTCGGAGGGAGCCTGCGAATCTCTCCCTGCGCCGCCTTAAAATATAGATAAGAGGAAGAAACGCGTTATGAGCTTGTTTACTTTCAAATTTTGGGAAAGTTATTATTGAGTTTAGGCATTAATAATGATAAATTTGTATAGAGAAGGTTTATCTAAATACATATCTGAAACATGTAAATATTCTGTTCTGGTAGCTATTCTGTTGCCACCCAACTGAATCATCACCAAAATAAAACCAAATTAAGTAGTTTTTTGTTTATTTAAATTGGTGACAAAAAAATAAACACAATTCACTCACCGGTGATTATACAAAATGGATTCTTCTAAATTCTTATATATGATCGAAAAAAAAATTGCTTTCAGATATCTCTCATCTAACCAATATCTTTAATCTATATTGTGATGTTATATTCATGAATGTGTGGCAAAGAAATAATAACAAAGCTACTCCAATGACAAAGCTTTAACTAAACTGTTTTATTTTTAGCAATAGGTCGCATAGATACTCTTCGGAATTAATCAACTTGCTATTCATTCGGGTTTAGTTTTATTTTTAAACACCTAACAGGAAAATAACTAGATACAATCGAACTATTAAAATTGATGCGTCACGTTTTCACGCGATCTTACTTTAGCTAAAGAATCTATTATATTCAGATATTACATATACATACGCACTCACGCCTGTAATCCCCGAAGGGGTAGGCAGAGGTGTAACCAGTACACCCACATTTCGCCGAGCGTATCTCCCTCCCTTATGTGATAGGGGGCGAGCCTATCGCCATACCGGGCATAAATTCCAGACTCCGGGCTGATACTGAGAATTTCGTTATATAAAACCCCAATACCACTTTGTCCGACCCGGGGATCGAACCCGAGATCTCAGCGTCGGCCTCAATCGTAACGCGTACGCATTACAACTGCGCCACCGAGGCAGTCAGATATTATTTTCAACAAATATAAAACCACTATTGTCATTATGTTGGAAAATATTTTTAATATGTATTTGAAGTTGAAGTTGATTAAAATGAAAAACAAATGCTACAAGAGTCGTTTTTAATTGACAAACAAACGGAGGAGGGTCTCAATTCGAAGCCTTTTTTCTTAATTATTTATAACCACGTAGAGCTCTGCCAAATGTGCAGAGATTTGGTGATGATAATGATTATTTTGTCATTCCAAAGAGTATAGCTGTTAAGTTGGTCCCATTTAAGTTTCAAGACGAAATGAGACGAACTTGATTAAATTACCTCAACATTGTTTAGTTTTATTGTTAGCTTTATAGTTTTTTTTATAGTTAATTGTAGCAAAGGAGTTAGTCACATACAGCCAAAGCAAAAATATATTTTGCGTCCACGGTGTTAACTGTCGGCAACATTTCATGAACGAAGCATTACAACACATTTACGTAATTTTTTATTACTACTAATAAAATATACTGTAATTTATTCTGTGTGCAAACAGCCGGTGCGTATAAACCGAGCCAGACACAGTCGCCTAGACGCCCACCGTCACGACGCATTCAAATCACCTCTAATTAGAGATTTCTGCGTTTTGCAACTACAATAAATATTTATATACCGACGAAGGATAGATGTTTCGAGGTTAGAAAGGGTTGCTTACCGGATCTTGGACAAAAGATTTCACATCGGGGTTCAGGGTTCGTTCCCTCGAATGAACACATATTCTGGGGAATGGATTTCAAAAATGGAAACTTTAGAATTATCTATACTTTTAATTAAAAATAATTTTAACTTTTTTATACTGTCTGACGTTATCGCGCGCCTTACAACCTAGACGCTTCCACTTCCCACTGTCTTGAGCATCCTGCGCAGTGAGACCTTTTGCTCATGTTCTTCTGTAATACACCAAGCGCTTCTTAGTCCATTGAAATATATCTGGTACAATCTGGCTAAGGCATTGCCGATCGACTTATTGACTGTGGTTTCTGTAGAAGTGACCATATCGCCTTAGCGACATTCTTAAAGTTTATCCATCACGGCTGCCGCGAATTTACTCGTTACGTTTCATACTCCATTACTATCTACGATAATTCTGCTTACTTCCATGTGCTCCTAGCAAACGTGATGTGTGAAGCGGTTTGCAATCGTACGGTGAAATCACGGGCGTGAGTTAGACAAGGTCAGACGATTGCGCTCATTGTCATTGTACTATGAAGTATGAACGTTAAAGCTCTATCCTATATCACCTACTTAATGTGTTTTAACCAACCCCAAAAAGGAAGAGGGTCTCAATTCGTCGATATATGTTTTTTTTTGTGATAATGTAGACCAATTTTGTTAATTCTTTTTATATTCGATAGCTGGTGTTCCTATTTTTTTTCCAATTTGAAGAAAATACTCCAGCCTCTAAAGACAATGGTAACAACCCGGTCGAGGCGGCCGGTAGACAAATATGTCTTCAGCGTGGCTTTAACACTCGATATTATTTATTCTACATTAATAATGGTTTTAATCTATAACTTGCAGACCGTTACAGCGATTAAATCACTGACGTTAAAACAAGTATATAATATTATTGTGTTACTTTTATACATATTGCATCCACATGTTTATCATTTAGCATTCATATTTATATAACTATAATGAATTATCAATTATTCATATAAATAGTTGCTTTTATTTAATCAACTGCGCTAGTTGTAATAGTGTGTTATAGCGAGATTACACGGTTCGATTTTATTTGATCGACAGCTAAATAGTATGCGATTTGAAACGTCTGCGACTGAACAAACTTTCAGTCGAACTGATCAACGAAAACCATACAGCTTTTTTTGGTTCAAGTAAGTGGATCAATTAAAATCGAACCGTGTGAATCTGTAATGACGTGTTTCAAAAAATTTAACCGCGCGGCTAACTACTTATATTTTGCTAAGATACAAACTAAGCAAAAACTATTAGACTGCTATCAATACATAGGTAATATAAACATACTAGCTTTTTCTTGCGCCTCTGCCCGCGTGGTCAGCCTTTTCCGGGATAAAAATAAAAAAAACATCCAAAACCGTTCAGCCGTTAAAGCGTGATTGACTTACAAACATCCAAACTTTCGCATCTATAATAGTAGTAGAATAGTGGGATTACCTGTCGAAATTATGTTATGTATGTATACTAATAATAAGAATGCGAAAGTGTGTTTGTTAGTTTGGGCTTTCACAAATATTTTTTACATAGAGATAGTTTATGCTAGAGTGTGATATAGGCTACCTTTCATCCCGGGAATATTACGGCAATATCTCAAGCCGGCGAGTCCGCGAGCAAAAGCTAGTAACCGTATAACAATATAGTCAATTTCACCGACATCCCCTAAACATAGGCAGGAAAAACTTATCAATCATTTATCTTAATTGCAAACATGTCACGAAAAGAAGGCTTCAAACCACGCGCCGCGAGCCGCGCCGGTTGACAACGGCTAAATATAGCTCCAAAGTGTTAAGTTCATTGCACTACAGCCAGACGGACAGCCCGCCACACGAGAACGGACATAAAAACACTGAATTTGCACATTATTTAGTAAAACTGCAGACTTTTTTATAATTTATAGCGAGTGAATCATTTGATGGCAAGTGACCGTCGCACTTGTACCATAATGACTCAATTGATGTACACGATAGCGTCAGCCGGGCCACGGATGTGGCGCAGTCTACTGTGTACACGATGCGACGCTGCGCACCATTTATTTGTAGTGATCCGTTAAAAGTTCAGTACTTTTCAAGAAACTTAGTTTTACTAGGTGGCAGGTCGCTTGTATGCGAGAAGCCGCCTGGGTTGATACCATCGCTGTTTATTTCTGCTTAAGCAGTGATGTGTAAGCACCGTGTAATTCCATTTTAAAGACATTGAAGCTAGCAAAATTACCGGGTATTATTATTTCATTTTATGTCTTGGGGCGACGAGCGCAGCCCAGTACCTTTTTAATTCAAGGTTCTATCTGGTGTTTCTTCTGTTACTACACAGGCGTTCTGCTTACCATGAGACGATCGACCTGCTCGTTTCGTCAATCAAGCAAAAAAAGACGTGCCACGTTTGGCGCTGCTTCGCGTCTTGTGTTACGAGCAGGCTATAATGACCCGTCCGAGACTCGGCCCGCATTAACACGCGTCGTTAACCTGAATCATAACAGGAATCGTGATAAGACATGATTAAGTTTTATTGTGGTTTCCCCAGCCTCACCGACTTCACAAATCGTATTTTTCAATTTTCGAGCCGACTTTCGTGTATAAAATTGGAGAGCAGTGCAGCTCTACCTCGATCGCATGAAGTGCTGGCTTAAAAATTGCAAAATCATTATTGCATCTGCTTAGTTTGGCCGCCTTGGAACGCTACCGAACTATGAAGAAAAGCCCGGCAAAGTGACTCATACGTGGTGTTTCGTCGCAATAGACATTGTATTCAATACCCACATTCTATGTAGGTCAATATTAGTGATTGCGATCCACGGAAATTACCCTTTGTTTGTGAAGACAATAAAAAAAACAAAACCCAATATGTTGATCATAGAAAGGAATACTGTTTTTTTTTGTATCATTTTAATACGTTAGATTTTTCTATCCTTTTCCCCTTCCATATTCCTTTATTATCCGTTCCATTTAGTCTGCAACCCATCCCTGATACTATTGGTATTGTGGGCGTTCATGGGCGGTGGAGAATACGCTATGAAAAACCTGAGCTATAAAAAGTAATTGTTGGGCAAAACATACAGCCACATTAAAATGTGTACACAAAAGAAAACCAAATATCATAATTTAGCGATGTAAAGCTCAAGTCGCGAGTCGCAACTTGTTATTAATTAATATATTTTTGTTCAGTTTTTACGAGCGTGCACTGAACTCTGAATTGATACGAAGCGTTGCACCGCACGTTTTATTGCTTCACTAATTATTCTGAATTAACTTTAATTATTACAGTTTTTTAAGAGATAAGATGAGCGCAGCTTCTCTGACATATATATAAACTTTAAATCGGTAATGATAAAACATTATTCGTTTTATACAAGACGCCTATAATACCATACATAAAAGAATAAATTTACTAACAAATGCCGGAGATACGGTGTAAAATATTGACAGCATATATGTCCATGTATTATATACTATACCTTCCTGAAAGTATACGCACTCATATACTCACTGTAATCCCCGAAGGGGTAGGCAGAGGTGTAACCAGTACACCCACATTTCGTCGAGCGTATTTCCGTCCCACAATGTGATAGGGGGCGAGCCTATCGCCATACCGGGCACAAATTCCAGACTCCGGGCTGAATACTGAGCATTTCGTAATAGAAAAACCCAATACCACTTTACCCTATACGGGGATCGAACCGGAGACCTCAGCGCTAGCCTCAATCGTAACGCGTATGCATTACAACTGCACCACCGAGGCAGTCGAGTACAGTATATATATTGTTTTTTATTTCGTTTTAATTCATATATCAACTTACATGTAATACCCAATACGATAGATATATTAATGAAACAACCGTACAGTGATTGATTCAATAGTTTTTGAGAATATCGCGAATAAAACATATTGTTATATACATATGGGTTGAATGCAGAACCTCCTTTTCTAATTCGTTTAAACATAGCAAAGATGAAGGGAGAATCTACTTGATATCTCAAAAACGCGAACAAACGTCAATTTATTTCCTCTAAATTGATTAACACCTAGTGGAGGTATGAGGTATGTACCCAGTTAGGTACTATAAAATGTAGGTACTTACCTACTTTAAAATATTGTAAAGCGATTAAGACTAAATTCCTGATCTTGCAATATTGGGAGATATCCAAAAAGAGAGAACCTATTACATGAGATTTTTTGATGAATCATTGGTACGTTCCCCTAAAAGAATAGGAAAAGTTATTTAAAGGAAAGGAGGAATGATTTTCGAAAATTTTACTCACGAAACGCAACATAAAACTTCCATTTTGAAGACGTGTCTTTTTTTATGAGACAACGGTCTTTGGACTACCCTGAACAAGACGGCTAGGCCATTCATACTGTAAAAAACAGTCTACAGCATGACTACTGCTTTTACGACTTTACTACGTTTGAAAATCCTTCGACCAGATTTATATGACAACAATGGTGCCTTGACCTGCTGTACATATAAGGCTCGGGTATACAATATGTAAAACACGGTTAAAAAACTGGTCATTTTTTGTCTGAACACGGTCGTTAAATCCTGACCGCGGCTAACGTGTGCCTCATCGATTGCACCAAACCACGCCATCTAGAATTTATATAGAAAAAACTAAACTAGTGAGTTGTAGAGCCACGCTGTAGATCGTTTTGTGTACAGCACGAATGGGACGGCTCGACCAGGTCATTACCACTGTCTCTCAGAAAACCGACGTAAATTAGCGGCTTGCGTATCGTACGTTGAGTAAGATATCCGGAGACCCAAATCCCCTTCCCCTTCCCAATCCCTGAATTATCCATTTCCTTAACGGGCGGCAACGCGCCCATGATTTTTCTTGTGTTGTGGGCGTACATGATCGGTGGAGTGAATAAAGAAAAGGTAGACAAGTTTGATAAAATTGACCAAGATGTGGAAAAATCATAGGTAACCATGTGGGCGGTGTACCACGTTAGTTTTTGTTGGTGTAATTTATGAAATGTGAAGCGATTACATCTTATGTTATTATTTAATGTGGCAGAAACTATTTCTTCATTATTTTGTGATTAGGAGGTAAGCACTTGTTTGTTCATAGTTTATTTTCCATGTAACATCTCATAAGATGTTAAGTCGCCCGCCTAAGGCAGTACTTTGTTACTCAAATGTAGGAGAGACGTTGCTAATGTTTGTCGGCAGGCATTTACCATCAGACAAGCGACCTGACGTCTCGACATTCAGGCATATAACAAGATAAATAACAAACACGTTTTCTAAAATATACCTACGTGTTCATAAAACATGGCAGCATCATTAAAAAGAACTTCCCCATGATAAATACCTGGAGATGTAAGGGGTTTAGTCCCCTTGGTGTCCCCGTTTCATCCCTCACCGGCACCGACCCTCTTTCAATCCTATTGAGGCTCTAGCGGAAACATCCCTTATTTACTTCTGTATGTATTAACTGCAGCGGGCGAATAAAATAAACTGTATATACAACCTAAACAACTAACGCTGAGGTCTCGGGTTCGATTCCCGGGTCGATTAAAGTGATATTGGGTTTTTCTATCATGAAATGCTTAGTATCAACCCGGAGTCTGGAATTGGGCCCGATATGGCGATAGGCTCGCACCCTATCACATCATGGGACGGAGATGCGCTCGGCGAAGTGTGGGTGTAGATACTGGTTATACCTCTGCCTACCCCTTCGGGGCTTACAGGTGTGAGTGCGTATGTATATACATTCGTGTATGTATGTACTTACTAGCTTTTGGTCTTGGTTGCGGCGTATGCGAAGCCTATGTCGTAATCCAGGTCATGGCCTACCTGTGTGCCAAATTCCATCCAAAACCTAAGGCGTGATTGACAAACATCCAAATTCATCAACTCACAAACATCCAAACTTTCACATTTATAATAGTAATAGGATTTGCATCTTCATTTGTGATATACTAACCAGGTACCCCCGTATTTATTGAAGTGATTTCTCATAGCGTACAAATGCATAGTGATTTCTGTATACGTTATTGCTCCAATCACACTAAAACGGACTAAATAATTATTACACAGAAATCTACACTTGGCAAAGAACGCATTTGTGTCAAAGAATACTATTGAGAACGTGTGTGCTCTTCTTGATTTTGTTTTTATGGGGGTGGCATACGGTTAAGAGATTCACCTGATGGTAAGAATATGGGAATGACGGTTTTGAAATGACAGGTGAAGAGTAAACCTATAGAAAACATATGGAATTTGAACCCATGATAATAATCCAGCATACCCCCCCATATATCTTGATGGTGGGTGGGGATCTAAGTGGATTTTCCTGGAACAAATGTGCACGTAGTTTCACCAGTATTTTTTAAAAACGACTTTTGGATGTAAATGGTTATTGGTTTTGTCACTGGGGCCACAAACCAACCCAGAGGCTGTAGGACTATCCTCCGCGCACCCATAGAGTAAAGACAAAACTACGTACGCTATTAAACTGAAAACTGAGTCAATAGGGATTAAATAATTACTTGCGTAAACACTATGCTATAAAAAACTATATAGTGAGCTATTAAAGTGCAATCAAGCTGTTTTTGTTTACTATTTTTATATGAATACGCTCGCAGTGCTCCAATGACACACATAAGATGTGATATGGATACCGCACGACCACGAGTGACGAGACAACACGTTTAATATTCATCTCGCGTAAGTTACGAGATGGTCAATAACCCTGCCAGTACATAGTCGTTAATTATAAACTATATGCGGGGGCAGGGGAGACAGGGGAGTGGAGGTGGCGCGGTGCGTGCAAAAGCGACGACACTCGCCACCACGCAGCCACGTATACACCACATTCGGGTAGGGCTGTGAAACCATCTACAGATATAGATATTTTATACATCCCTTCAGAATATTAATCTTATAAAAAATAATAAAGTACATTTTCATTGAATATAAGTGGTAAAGTTTCATGTGCTTTCTAGAAAATGTTCTCGTGATTTGTCTTCGATTTCCGGTCTGGTAACCCTGCATCCACGCATTATGCGAAACACTTATGCACCGGCGTTAATTACTATCGCAGTAATGAACGCAACAACGCACCCTCCGCTTCCTCTTATACGGAATTATACAGAATTGCGTTGAGTTTTTGTATTCACGCACTAAGCCCTGCCTCCCCTTTTTATACCCAAGTGACAAAGATGTAGTTGAATGCGAACCATTAAATAGGCAACACCATGAGAAATCCACTCTCTAACTCGAAGAGTACCTGATACATAACTGTACCCGACTGGATAGCGACCTCAGTTTAGTACACATGGTGGAAACTGGAAAACCAAATAAAGACTCGAAACGCTACGTACCTCGACGACATTACATTTGAACTCTACAATTTACTTACTATAAGGTGTAATATAATCACTCTAAACATACCACTTAAGTATATACCATAAAAAAAGTAAAAACAAGTGTGTGTTGGACCATGCACAGTAAAGGGTTCTGTAGTCAAGATAAACTTTCATAGTTTTAAACAAATACTAATTACACACACACACACTTTTAACCGACTTAAAAGATGTTTAAATTAAAATCAAAAGAATGAAAATAACACTATAAATACATTATTCATTTTATCGGCAGTTAAAATAAGTTTGTACCTCTCAGACCCTGTGAAAAACAAAGTTATTGTGCGTTTGCAAAACTAAAATATTGTGTAACCGAAAATATCCCCTATCTCAAAACTATACAACTAAGTTATTGAAACCAATTTTCGTCGGAAATGCGTTTTAAGTTATCTAGCAAAAAAAATATTAATTTCACTTCACCTTTGTGTAGCGGTTCATAGAATACACCTACCATCCAAATTTCATCCAAGTAGTGCTAATAGTCCGTGTAATATGGCTGTGACATACGAACGGACATGACGAAATTATAAGGGTTCCGTTTTTGACTTTTGCCTACGTAACCCTAAAAAGATAGATAGGTAATTAATGTACATAATATTATGCAGTTATCAAACTGCAATGACCGTTTGATGTTGTTTTCAATTAGCGATGAAAATAAAGAATTAATTACTATTGTTAGCTAACTGAACCAATATGTAGTCATAAAATGTTCAAGTTGCATTACGTGTACCTAGAATACGTGTCATAAATATCCACCACAATAGCAGACAAATTAATGAGTCTACTAGTTTTATCTGTAAGGATATAAACTCGACAGTTAAACTTATTATTTATTAACCGTCATAAAAAGAGGTTCTCAATTCATCTGCATATAATATCTTTTTATGTTCATTCACGCATAGCTTCGCCAAATGTGGACCGATTTGGATAATTCTAGTACATATTCGATAGGGTTTACTTCAGTGATGGTCCATTTAATTTGAAGAAATAATCTTATAGTTTTGGAGCCTATTTTATTTTTATTGATATAAATTCTATTTCGGCACTTACTTCATAAAGTAGTTAATATAAAAATAATAGGAAATGACATAAAAAAACTAGGTTTTGTTCTTGTTTACTAAAGACTTATAATTACTCGGAAGCTGGGGCCCATTCAGAGACCCCCACGTTGCCTAGCTTTGTTCTCTCCCCTCGGTAAATATACTGCGCAATATATAAGGCTTCCCGGTGAAGAAAACATTTCTTTATCAACTTCTTTTTTACTGTGAATTGCCAACGTTCTTATGTAAAGGACAAAGAAGTATTTTTAAATTTATTGTGTAATATTTCTTACATGTAGGAGGTATGTACGAGATCTGCGACGTTAAAATGTTCCGACCTAGGTTAATATTGATTTTGGTTACTTGTTTTGATAAGCACCAGCTAACTAAACAGTATTATTTAATGTACACACACGCACACGTTTTGCAGAAGGAAAAATGACGCAGCTAAATACAAAATTAGACTAGCCCATAATATGTTCCCTTTAGCAATCCTCAACCGATCCCAATAAATCCGCTTGATCACCATGTGAAAACACACGAAAGCCGAGATTAACCCCGGGCGATATTTCTTCATAACGAACCGAATGATATTTTTGCCTTCCCGCCAAAAATAAGCGGCCATTACTTCAGAAACGCGTTTGACAGAACTGGACCGAGCGCGTTGGCAGCAGTGCGGGGTCTTACGTCCTACATTTTTTTATAAAAATCAGTTTGCAAATAGTCTTGAAATATGAGGAAATGGATATATTATAAATTGGATTTGTTTTATGTGGGCGCATCATTAAATTATGTCATCCAAGAAACATAAGGAACACCAGTTAGATAATGTTATTTTATTTACGCCATTACTCTATGTTTACGCCATTTTAAATCTTTAAATGTTGGTGTTTAAAATTACATATAATTATAAACTGACACCACATATTTATAGTTTAATATCTCAAATAAAACCATAGTAGTAGTTTAAAAATTAATAAGCCATAAAAATTGTATTATGTAAATCAAATATAAATCCCGCCTTTTTTATCACAATTTGTAACGTCAATGTTTTCATATATCTATGGTAATATGGACTAAAATTGTCAATTTCTGTCGGCCCTCGATAATTAATATCAATGAATAACATTCTAACACTGTTGTTTTGTTCCCGCGAGTCAGCGCGTCGCCAAATTGTTCTCAATTGTTTGTTGTAAAATGGAGAAAAAAAAAACAGCGTGGGACGTTCTGAATGTGAAACAAGGGTTCTGACAGCCTAACGTTGAATTATTTCAAATAAATGACGAACTTTAAGGAATTTCAAATGTTGCCAATGACAACATTTTCTTTGTTCAATGCTAATTTTGTTTTTTTATTTTTTTTCAGGTAATTACATTGATTTGGATTTAAGTAAGGTAAGATTAGTAATAAAGACAAGAGTGCTTTTAAAAAGGCGCTTGCCTGCATATAAACATTTAGACACGGTCACCGAATACTGACTAAATTCGCAAAAGTTGCGTTGCAACATCTACCTCGTTTGCGTCATCTTTTATTGCAAATTTTATTCATCAATCTTTAAAAATATAAAGCTGCGGAAAGCAATATATATTTTAAGAAATCAATTTATAAATTATTGTTGCTGACGGGTATCTACAGGATATTTAAAAAATACCTAATTATTTATTTTTAATTTATTAACTTTATTTAGAAGTTTACAGCAGTACTTAGTATTTTTACTGGGTAGGTGTTAGAGGATTTGTAAATGTAAACAATAAAAATAGTAAATTTAAAAATATAACAAATATCGCCTTCTAATGGCGAGTCCTAGGACCCTACCACCGGTACGGTGGTTGTGGCTCCATAGTAAGGAACCTCCTCACAATGTGTGCCATGTCCTTCGGCATTTTGGCACATAAGCTAACGACCAATTACGGGCCTAGTAAACTTATCATTGTTATCCAAGGAAGCGTAAATTTCACATCATTAAGGACTTAATATTCCATCCAAATGTTTCCCGGCAACATATAAGTTGTAGCTATTTATAACTTTTACGATCCAAGCAAAAACCAATCTCCATTCATTCCATACATTTTTTACTGTATAGACGAAAATAGGATAATAAACTCGGCACTTAGACTTTATTACGATGGTAATTTGGCATTATTATTATATGATGTCGGTTTGTTTGTCGCTACAGGCCGATATTGTATGAGTTTCCTGTGGTTTAGATTCAGTAGAGACAGAATTAACACAATAACTTTTGCGGATCGAAAATCTGTTTTCTCGGTGCGGGGATCGCACCCGCGGTCTCTCGTTGTATAGCTGCTTCTCCTAATACACCACGGAGGCTGATGAAGTGTGACTTATCAAATTTCAAAATGGCATAATTGTGTTTCATATACTTGCTTTACATAATCCCTGTAATTAATGAAGTTTGCTGTCTTTGCATGACAAATTACTATTTTGTATGACATTGACTTTTATCGCTATAATCATATAACCAAAAGTCTTATTGCAGAATAAAACACGGAAGTTTGTAAAACTATAAATAGAAGGTCAGTCTCTATGACTAAAAATAATTTAACATTTTTGCAAAAAAATAACGACATGCATGGTAATTACCGCAAACTACTTACGCGAATTCCCAAAACGGCGGCGCGTCAGCAAAAAAGAAATTAATAACTTGTAGGTATTACATAATAACTGAATTTAAAGTCTGTTAGTTTTGCCATCATAATGAAACTAACAGCAGTTAAACAGAAAAATAGAAGAAGAAAGACAGAAGGAAGTAAAACAATCAGACGAATTGATTGATATTCCGTAAAGTGTAGCTGTCTTATATTATGCTTTCTTTTTGATTTGCCTTATGATCTTATCCCAGCATTACTTACTCAGATGCTTCCACTTCGCCAGGTCTTGAACATCTTCCATAGTGACGCCATTTTCTAATACGCCAAAACAATAGGTACGTTAAAACTAGCAGTAAAGTTGCCACCAATACAGTATACTCGTAGTTGCATGTTTTTGGTTTAGATTTTTATTCGTCCAATCTGAACGTTCCGTAGGCGGTAGATAATATTTGATATTATTTTATTGTTATGGCAACATATCATTACCCGACAACGGGCGAAGTTAATCGAGCGCGATGTATCTAATCTGGTCCGACGACTGCCTACGCCTCGGGACGGACGCAGGGACTCATTATGGGACCTGTAAATGGAAAAACGTTTGTCAATTAAAAAACAAATACACAATTTGCTCTGTTACATTACTTCTTACTACCTGGCGCGGCGTTATCCCGGCCTAGAATTGTATTTGATCTGTTACTTAATTTTAGTAATTATTATTTTGGTCCAGTGCAATACTTGGATTTTACTTGTGATCACACGTAACTGGGTAGCGTAGTTAATTGTTATATTTAAGTTTATATGTACCGGTAACTGGCGATCCGATGAAATAAAAAAAGACATTAGATTTTTGGTGGTAGAGACATTTAGACGACGGTTTTCCGGGTATGGTGACGCCAGGTTTCCTTATTACCAAGCTGGGCTTGTGGTCGAGTGAACACTTTATGTTATGATCTCTTAATGACCGTTCACTTTTAATTTTGACCCATCCACAGCATACTTATAAGTGGTAGAGCCGTGCTATACCTATGAAGTATACAGATATCTAAGCCTAACAAGGAGTTCACTTACATTTTATTCTTCAATACGGGCGTGAGGGGGTCGGACCCCCCGTACTCTTAAATCTAATACCGATCATCTATGGGAGGCAAAAAGTTGTACAATGCAGAGCCTGCGGCACGGCGCGGCGCGGTGGCGCGGTGTCGCGTCGCGTCGCTTGCGTCACGTAGTGAAATCAATGATGGTATAGGCCTAGTTGTAAAGTTGACCTTGTGGCTCGCCTCAACGTCGGCTGAAGGTTCACTGCGATTGTACATTTCTGTAACGCTGTGTCGAGGGTCAGCGAGGCCTATTTTCGGTATTCATTCTATGTTTACTTCCTGTAATATTATATTTTTGGCTAGAGGATTCACTTAGTAGGAAATGCGAGATTATCCTTGATTATAATGGAATGTCCATGAAGCTTTATTTACTTGTTTGATATTAATCACAATCAACACGTAGAAATAATTTAACAAATAACTACAAAACTACAGTCATATACGATGTTTATGAAAATCGCAGAAACCAACATTGTAAAGTGGGAATAATATTACAAGATTATGTATTTATAATATCCCTCACGAGTACGGCAGAATACCTACATATGTACAGTGAACAGGTAATCAAGTACAAGATTAGTTATTTTGTGGATTATAATATTGGACTTTCCATTACATCACCTCTTTACTTCTATTTGAATTGATATGTTAAACGTGTTTTGAAAACACAAAAACTGTACAGACGACGGCAATCAAATGTTAAAAAACAAAAACTACTTTAACGAAATTCTAGTATGTATTTTTTTCCCAAAACGATCAGTATTATATATTTTTTCATATAGAATGGCAATACACGCTGGCAATAGAAGAGATTTAAGTCGCTTACATTTTCCGCCATTAAATGTCATTCTGAGTTCAGTCTCGTACATACGAGTAGATTGAGACACAGTAATGTCAGACTTGCGTAGTTGTCATGCCTTCAGCCTGTTACAAAAGGCTACGGTCAACTATCAAGCCGAATATAAATATATTGTAATATAATCTGCAGGGAAGTCTTGTTTCATATATATTTTTCAATTATAATAATTATAGTTAATCTTGAAGATCTATTGATGCACCTACGTACGAGGCATTTGTACTAAAACTAGTAAGCACTAACATTCAAGATAAGAACATCTTGAATGTTCTATACGTAACTTTTTTTTTTATTAGATTGAATGACGAGACGAGCAGGTCGCTCGCCTGATGGTAAGCGCCACGCTTGCTCATAAACAGAAGCAACGCCACACAGAACTTTAAATAAAGCACTGCATGCCACTGGACTGCGCTCGTCACCCCGAGACATAAGGTGTTAAGTCTCATAATGCCCAGTAATTACCCTGGCTTCAATGTCCTTCACACCGGAACACAACAGATATATACATATGTATGTACACGCTGATAATTCCTTAGCGTTATTGTGTCAAATCGTAAAATTTTTCGCGATATCATATTTTTAGGTCATGGATTTAGTAGCGTCGATAAATCAATACTATTACGTATTCTTTCGAACGTCCCCCGCAGTACTCAATGTTACGTCGGAGAAGGCGTAATATGAACGCGTATTTCGTAGTACTGTTATCGTGGAACCATTATAATATCACCCAAAAAGGTCTTCGACGAATTTTATAGTAGCATATCAATTTAGAAACACCCGTGTATAAATGACGCATACACTTTACGCATGAAGTCGTAAAAAGAAATTAAATCCGAAACGGACGCGCGTCGACCTCGTCTCAACTCGTAAACACCCAAAAAAGTGTAAATCGAAAACAATAAACGCGTCTGCCACGACGTAGTCGATCCGCCGCGAGTCTGGCAACATGGTGTTACGCGAATGTGGCGAAGAGGCCGGTCCTCGAGCGACGTGCCCACCTCGCGCGCGTAAACAAACACTGGCCGGGTTATACGTGACCGTGGGCGGTCAACGCATTAATATGTACGCGCGGTCACGGGGTCGCCGCACCGGGTTTCAGAACGCACGGCGCGGCACGCCAAGTGCCGAGCGCCGAGCTGCGAGCATTCGGATTTCAAAATGGCGACGCGCGATGGCGACACGTCCCGCGGATTTCATGCGTCTGCTATAATTTTGTGTAATTTATATTCGATACGGGCGGCGGCAGCTAGATAGCGTTGCTATTGATGTGTGAGCGACTGCAGAGGCGGCCGAGCCGTGTCCGGGTGTCCGCGACGAATACTGATCGCGCGGGCCCCGGGCATTGCGGAGCGCGAGTCGGCCGCGGCAGGATGCGCCGCATGCTGGCTCCTGCATACATTTTGTTTATTTTCTAACAATGTATCATCAAGCATTGTTATAATATAAACACCGCTGACACGCGGTTACTTATGCATGTCAATCAGTGATGCGCTTTCTGGATATAATTTAAAGTATTTATAAGTACTATTGTATTTAATTGCCACAAGTTTCAATTCAGACGGATTTGTGTCTCAAAAATACTGGCATTTAGTTAACAAAAAAACTAAAATATTTACTGTGCAAGTTCACACAAGATTCACGTTTAAACTACATAATGAATACACTAGTAAGTACTTAAATTATGTCGTGGAAGTCATTACCCTTCATATTTTGTCTCTCCGGCCTATATACTAGGTAGGTATTTCTATAAAAAAACTATATCAATCTGCTGCTCTGTTGCTGCGTGAAAGAAGGACACACCAACAATCACATGTTTGTATATATAGATAGGCTTCAATAATATCAAAATCTAGAAACTATAGATAACTGAAATATGTATGACTTATAAAGAGATTTTGAAATTTTAAGTTTCATGAGTTCATGATGACACTATTATTATTTTTAAAATTATGGCTCTGTCCTTATGGGCAATTCCGCCAACATCAAGTGAGGCAGAATGATGACACTAAGTTTAAGCTAACGCTTAGACTGACATTTGACGTATGACCATTCTAGTTCCGAGAAAATAATATATCCATCACATTATGTAAGATGGCGGAACAAAAGGCTTTATATATGTTGACATATTCTAGTGGCGAGTACTTTGACCCGAGTTATTGAGCACGTTCAATTATCATTTAATATCGACAGTAGTATGTAGCATATCGTTTTACAAAACAAAAACAATTATATTCGGAATAATACTGTACGTGACGCAGACCGTAATCTATCGTGTGGAATTAGAAGCGTTGTAGGGTTGCAGTTGGTAAAAATATGTTTTGGTAAGGCATTGTTGTTGCTTGACATTTTGACGCCATAATGTTTTGATGGGTACTTGCAAAAATATGATTGTAGAACCTACACAAAAAAATCAATACCGATAAAAGTGGAATATCGATATATCGAAAAACAAATATCGATATTTGTTCAGCATGCTTGGACAGGATTAATGCCGACCTGACTATTAGGACTGGACTGGACGTTGCAATATCAATAATAATATTACAATATTGTTCATTATAACAATTGCTCAAAGGGGGGATGGCATACAAGTTACAAGTTTCATGGAATCTAAGTAGGTTGATATTTTTACATACATACATACATACGCCACTCACGCCTGTAATCCCCGAAGGGGTAGGCAGAGGTGTAACTAGTACACCCACATTTCGCCGAGCGTATCTCCGTCCCACGATGTGATAGGGGGCGAGCCTATCGCCATACCGGGCACAAATTCCAGACTCCGGGCTGATACTGAGAATTTCGAAATAGAAAAACCCAATACCACTTTACCCGACCTGGGGATCGAACCCGAGACCTCAGAGTTAGCCTCAATTGTAACGCGTACGCATTACAACTGCGCCACCGAGGCAGTTGATATTTTTATCGGATGTAATGTAGCATACATGTATGCATGTATGCTAACATCTCAATTTGCCTACCAACTATGTATAGCCGCTGTGCGATGTTCCCTTCTTATGGTTTTGAGGGCAATGGTTATATTTGAGTATGCGCGGAAATATGGCGTTGGTTAGTGCTTAGTGTGACGTATTTTTTCATATTTTTGAATATATATATGTATTATTATTTATAGCAAACAGTCCTCAATAGAGTATTAGGTCTACCAAATTTGACGTAATATTTCTTATTATTTACATAAAGCAGAAAATGTGTCGCAGCATTACGAGAGGGGAAAACAAGTTAAAAATGTCGAAATTTGCGTGATGATTTTTTATGAATGTCCACAAACACTGTATTACCAACACCAATATAAAAGGTAAAAGAGAGCTTTTTCTTTGTCGATGATAACAGGAGGCCAATTCTCGTAGTTTTAAATGTTCAAAATATCATTCCGATCTAGTCTCAGCGTCAAGAAAGTTGCAAATGGCATTCTCTTAAACCAATAATCAATGTCAAATGTGAACATAGATCGTAATGAGATTGAATGTAGAATAAAAGTTGACTGAAGCCAAAATGGTATAATCCTACTGCTAATGCTAGGTGCATTTGAAGTTGATTATTGGTTGCCATTTGCAACTTTCTTGACGCTGAGACTAGATCGGAATGATATTATGAACATTTAAAATTACGAGAATTGGCCCTCTGATATGTTTATATTATTGACTGTCCACGAATATAGACCTCATAAACATAACAAACAGTAGCTAGTGCGTAAATATTTGTAATGAGCAAGATAGCGGCAACCTATTTACAACTCATATCGGCAGAGATAGCGAGGGCGCCACCAATTGAACTGTGTTATCGCTAAAATTGCATATTTATGCCCTTGCTGCTTTTACGTCTAGCTGTAGATTATTTGCGTTGTTTTATGAACATTTTGATGTATCGCAGTAATTGATGCACTTGATAAATTTGAAGGCACGTTTTAAGGCACGCTACCAAGGCCGGTAGACAGCGACGCGCGACGCCAGTCTGCGACAGTTGTGTTTTGTATGAAAATGTATGGAAACGGTCGTGCGTCGTAATTTCCATACAAAGCGACTGTGTCGCTGTCGCCGTGTGTCTGGTCGCATACTTCAAAACGGGCTTTTATGCGCTTTACTGCCTCAGGTGCATACCTCAAAACTTCCCTTAACAGATGACACTGCTTCAGCGCTGCTTTAAAGCGTATATATTATGTACCAGACTGCCTCGGTGGCGTTACGACTTACGACTGAGGCTGACGCTGAGGTCTCGGGTTCGAGCCCCGGGTCGGGTAAAAGTGATATTGGGTTTTTCTATTACGAATTGCTGAGTAACAATCCGCAGTCTGGAATTTGTGCCCGGAATGGCGATATGCTCGCCCCCTATCACATCATGGGACAGAAATAAGCTCGGCAAAATGTGGGTGTACTAGTAACACCTCTGCCTACCTCTTCAGGGATTACAGGCGTGAGTGCTTATATATTATGTACGATCGCCATGATAGTACAAAACACTAAAACCTACACTACAAAACATAGATTTGGCTTATGGCTATGTTTTGGTACATTGTGCTTTTTGTTTTTTTTTTTTTTTTTTTTTATTGCATAGGCCGGCAAACGGTCACCTGATGGTAAGTGATCTCCACCGCCCATGTACGCCCACAATACCAAAAGAGTCATGGGCGCGTTGCCGACCTTAAAGGAAAGGGATAATTAAGGGATTGGGAAGGGGAGGTGAATTTGGGCCTCCGGATATCTCACTCACCGTACGAAACGTAGCAGCAAGCTGCTACTTTACGTCGGTTTTCTGTGAGACAGTGGTAACGACACGGACGAGCCGGCCCATTCAACGCGGTAGACAAAATTGTCTACAGCGTGGCTCTACCACTCGTAAAATCGTATTGTCGTATTATTTATAGCATCTTGTCATTAATATGCCATAGTGGCGTTGCTTAAATGGGTCCTTAAAATATTCATGCAGCATATTAATTCCCAATTAGTATGGACGTACGGACAGACAGTATGTCGGGTATTGTTCTTTTGGTCAATTACGCTCATACATACGCTCTCACGCCTGTAATAATCTAAAGGGAGGGCAGAGTTGTAAAACTTGTACACCTATATTTCGTGGAACTAATTTCCGTTCCATAATGTGATAGTGGGCGGGCCTATCGCCATATCGGACACAATTCCAGACTCCGGGCCGAAACTAAGCATTTCATAATAGAAAAACTTAATATCACTTTTACCCGATCTAATGATCGAACCCGCGACCTCAACAAAGCAGTCGTACTGCGTACGCATTACAACTATGCCACCGAAGCAATTTAGTAATTATTTCATTAATTACAATATTATATATGGCGATAGGCTCGTCTTCTATCACATAATGGGACGGAAATAAGCTCGGCGAAATATGGGTGTACTAGTTACTTCTACCTATCCCTTCAGGGGTTAAAAGCGTGAGTGCGTATGTATGTTTTTTTATCCTAGCTCGGCAAAGTGACTACGCTACACCTCATGGTAAGTGTAGCGCAATGTGTGTACATTGTTTAAGCCCAATGATAATCCTATACATTCTTAATTACTTGACAATGTTGACTTATTTATCTAAACGTGACACAATTTGCACCGGATATGCACTTGACGCAACAAATGCGATCACCCTGTATTCGTACTGGGGATGCATACATTGGAGTTCAATAGCCGATGTTTACTGAACATTACGCACTAACTGCATAGTGCTCTAGCATACTTAATCATCTGTATTTGCACCCTGAACGCACCAGTGAGCCTTTGATTATGTGAGTACACCATGTATTTGCACTGAGTATGCACTTTGCAAAACCTGTGTACGGGCTGTAGTATTATTATATTGTATAAATTTATGTTTCTCTATTGCTCTGTTGGTAGGTGTTCTCAATTGCACATAAACACAATACAAAAGAATAATGGATGCGTTGCCGATCTTAAAGTAAAGGTATAAGGATTTAGAAGGGGAGGCGGTTTGGGCCTCCGGAAATGTTACTCACCGTACGAAACGCAACAGTTGCCAGTTTTGTAGACAGTTTTGTACACAGCATGAATGGACCGGCTCGTGCGGTTCTTTACCACTGTCTTACAGAAAACCGACGTAAAGTAGCGGTTTGCTACTGCGTTTCGTACTGTGAGTGAGATATCCGGAGGCCCAAATCCTGCTCCTCTTCCCGATCTCTTAATTATCCCTTTCCTTTAAAGTCGGCAAAGCGTCCATGATTCTTTTGTAATTGTGGGCGTATATGGGCGGTAGAGATCACTTACCAACAGGTGACCCACTTGGTCGTTTGCCGGCCTATGCTATAATTTTTTTTTGTATTAACCCGTTCATAATGTAGAAAAAAGTGCGTGACTACTACATACATTTTAAACACATTTATTTGTCAATTGAAATATGTATTTGAAACATTTTCTTTGGGGAGGTTTTTACCCCTCCAGTTACATTATTATGGTTAAAAAAAAACATTTTCTTTGTAATTCTCGATTCATCTATGGAATCTAAAGTATAAACCCTATTATATGTAGACTACATTATGAGAATCTATTAAACTAGTTATAACAATGTTTAGACATCCTATATTCGCACTGGGGACGCACTCGTGAAGTACAAGCCCAATCCAAGGGTTCAATAGCCGTGTGGCCTGGAGACCGGAGTGATGCGCTCGCGCCGACCACGACCCGCGATATCGCGCCCCACTAAACCAAAATATCGCAAATGTTCTGGTAAACTAATCTGTTAGATAAAACAAATATAGTGTATTAATTTTAAGTTTGATTTAGACAATCTTCACTAGGTTCTAGGTCACTTGTATGCGAGAGGTCGTCTGGGTTGGACGACCGGTTTGTCAATTTCTACCGCCAAGCGGCAGTGTGTAAACACTATTGTGTTTCCATTTGAAGGACATTGAAGTCAGTATAATTACTGGGCATTATCTGACTTAACTAACATCCATTTCTTCTTGTAGTAGTCGAGTGTTACAAATATGTTGAAATATATGTAATAGTTTTGATGAATGGGATTCTTGAGGCCAACAAACTGGTGTTTATTTTGACTGACTCTAGTCTCTATTATAAAGTGATATAAGGTACTTCCTACTTTTCTGAAATTAGTTCAAAATAATTCTCCTCAGTGTGTAATCTATCAGAATCCAGTATTATCTATATAGAGACTACAAAGTACTGAATGTCTGACCCATCTGTATAATAAGGGTCTAGGCCAAACAATGGACACAATAATAGGCCGATGTTATTATACATTTTACATATATTATTATTATGATTAATGATATGTGCTTCCGCAACCATTTTCGGCGTCTATTTCGGAAATACGAACGCGTGACGATGGTGAACTTTACAAACCTGTTACATTACACACATACATACACACTCACGCCTGTAATCCCCGATGGGTAGGCAGAGGTGTAACTAGTACACCCACATTTCGCCGAGCGTATCTCTGTCCAACGATGTGATAGGCGACGAACCTATCGCCATACCGGGCATAATTCCAGACTCCGAAAATTTCGTAATAGATAAACCCAATATCACTTTTGCCCGACCCGGGATCGAACCAAACACCTCAGCGTCAGCCTCAGTCGTAACGCGTACGAATTACACCTGCGCTGCCGAGGCAGTCTCGGTGACTCGCTGACGCCGGTGGTAATGTTTCGTTACATTATGTAAGTAGTTATTATTCTCTTGAGTGGCTGACTAGGCTCGTATAAATGGATATCGATTGCATAAAGCTAATTCGTAAAAAACTAATATGATCGAAACGGATACCTTAAAATGTATCACTATAGTATGTATAATATTATATCACTTTTGTTTCATAAAAAAGTGACAAATTTTATAAATGTCCCAAACTGCACAAAATATACAAATTGAATTTCATATTATCTCTTTTAAATGGTCTTTTTTAACAATTTAAAAGAGACATTTGACATTACGATCCATAAAGAATCTCCATAAAGTAAATAAAATTATTTAAAAATTCAAACACAAACCGTTAAAGTGCAATTTTTAACAAAGAATTCCGTTTTTGTATGAATTTATGTGACAACAGTCAACATTTTATTTTATTTCCGAGTAGGTTTACCAGACGTTCGAATTTCAAGCTTATCTTCTGGTTTTAAACTGTAAAAATATTTTTTTTTAATATAAAATAGCACATAATTAAGCATGTTATATCCACGATAAAACTTAATATACAATAAATATGAATAATAATTAATAACTAATTATTATAACTATAACTATTAACTATATATTAATTAATTATTAAATAAGACTGCCTCGGTGGCGCAGTTGTAATGCGTAAGCGTTACGATTGAGGTCTCGGGTTCGATCCCCGGGTCGGGTAAAGTGGTATTTGGTTTTTCTATTACGATATGCTCAGTATCAGCCCGGAGTCTGGAATTTGTGCCCGGTATGGCGATAGGCTCGCCCCCTATCACATAAGGGACGGAAATACGCTCGGCGAAATGTGGGTGTACTGGTTACACCTCTGCCTACCCCTTCGGGGATTACAGGCGTGAGTGCGTATGTATGTAATAATTAATAACGTGATTAATAAAAGTGATATTGGGTTTTTCTATTACGAAAAGCTTAGTATCAGCCCGGAGTCTAGAATTTGTGGCCGGTATGGAGATAGGCTTGCCCCCTATCACTTCATGGAACGGAGATACGCTCGGCGAAATGTGGGTGTACTGGTTACACCTCTGCCTACCCCTTCGGGGATTACAGGCGTGAATGCGTATAAATGCGTATAATAATTAACGGTGAAGACCTAATCCATTGAGGTAGCATTATTACAAATTCAAGACTAAAGATGCAACGGATATCCGAATCTATCCGTTATTGGATAGAGCTTGCAATAACATCGGTAATCTCAAAATGTAAATCGGAAACCTAATTTCCGGTCACATCGCTATTACAAAATACTTTTTAGTTTTGTCCGCTTTTTTGTGTTGGTCACAGTCGGGTAATAAATAAGAGGTATAATTTATGACTTGATCTCAGATTAACGATCGTGAGGTGAATATTATGAGCTTACAAGCGTGTTTTGTATTACGAGCATACGGCAGACTTCCGATGGTAGCCTTGCATTCATAGATTTTATATATCTATTTTATTGTATTTATTATATATTTTTTTATGTTTATATTTTTATTCTGCATTGTACACATTATGTATAATATTTTTATATTTTGTATCTTCCTTTTTTTTGCACATACTTTGTTCATCTCTGCATCACCCTAAGGTTGACTGGTAGAGAATGCCTTTGGCATTAAGTCCGCCTTTATACATTGTATATAAAGTGTAAAAATAAAAAAATAAAAAAAATCTAGTGTACAATAAAAACACGGCGTCAATGACGCTTGCGTCATGCATCGGAAGCCCACCTTTATAGTTCACTGAGATAGAGTGGTAACGATGATAGAGCGACACACAATGTCATATACAGTATGTAACAAAAAAAACTGTTGGTCCTGTTTTTGGTCGTGAAGATAGTCAGATAGACAACTTAGTAAAAATAGTTAAATTAAAAAAAAACAGAAGCAAGATATTATCCTTACACAACTTAAAAAATTAACATATTTAAAAAATGTTATTTGCATCTGAATTTCGGTGTGTATTGATGAAGCCGGCGGCGCGTCACGTTAGATGAGCGTGGACGCCGCAACATGCTATCTCGCTCTTGCTCCAAGTCATCGCTTGTGCAGAGGTAATCAATCGTATTTCGCTTACAAACAATAAAAAATAAACATTATTATTTTTATAGCCCAATTTTCGTATGCGAGTTATTTCATTACGTTTGAATATCAATTCTGATATCACAGTTAAAATGCCCAACAAGGTTTTTGTTACATATTGTATATTGTTTTAAAAAATATTTTATTTACATTTTAATATTTTATATTCAAACTTATCTATAATTAAGAAGTGAAGGAAGACTTCGGGGCTTCTTTTTAAGCATAATGCGCGCGGTGAGTAAGATTTGGCATAGTTAAATTTTATATTCAAGAGTGCAGAAAGCTATGTAAAATTGTACATTTGTACGTTATATTGTACCGTTCAAACAGTTGACGTGCGTGTTTTTAGTTTCCATTTATAACAAAGTCTAGTGTTATAAATTTTAAATAGTTACGGTAACGTATAGGACTATAATGCAAATGTATTTTTTTTACGGAATTACGTGATGGAAATAAATGATTCGCCGATAGTAAGTCAACCTTATTATACTTGCAACACACGAAGTATTGGAAGTGTGTGGTCCGCTTTTATTTCGCCTCATCGTCCGAAAAGTTTTCTGTTAATACATACTATTATTAGTTAAAAACTTCAAAACCCTAATCGCGATGCGTTTACTGTTTTCCCAGTTTCCCTCGTACTCCGTTACGTTAATCTTAACCAAATTTGTATGGGAACCCCCTTAGATGTAAATCATATAACAACTGTTTAAATCGGTCCACACTTGGCGGGAATCGCGTAACGTACATCCATAAATACAGACAAATTTAGGACTTTCTCATTTTTTAAATCAGATAAAGCAGTTTCAAGACCTAGACGTTTATCATATACGCCATCTATATTTTGTTAATATATGTATGTATGTCTGGGTTCGTACCACCGCTATGTTTATTTCTGCTGCCAAGCAGCAGTGTGTAAGCACTGTTGTGTTTCGGTTTGAAGGACATTGGAATTACTGGGCATTATGAGACCTAAAAACGTATGCCTCGGGGTGACGAGCGCTGTCCAGTGCCTCACAGTGATTTGTAATTCAAAGTTCTGTGTGGTGTTGGATCTGTTTATGGTCAGGTGTTACGCTTACCATTAGGCGAGCGACCTGCTCGTTTCGTCATTCAGGATAAAAAAAATACGTAAAAAAAGATTATCCTTTATGTACAATCTACAATACATATACAATCTATTGAAAACTGTGTCAACGAAATAGACTTTAATTGTGCGTAAATGCGGATAATATAAGGAAGGCATCGAGGACGAAATTATAACATGAACATTGACAAACCAGATATTCAATTTAATATATTTTTTATAACAGCGGCTAGCAAACGAGCAATGAAGTATTGTTCCTGCCCATAAACAATGGCAGCACCACCCAGAACGTTTCATTACATTACTATTTTCTCCTCAGAGGGGTTGACGTCAGGCAGGCGGCGGGTCGTAAAAATAACAAGTAAAATCTTGTTGTAATATGTGTTTAAAACATGTTTCGCCGACCCCACTGCAAGTAGGATAAAGGCAGGTAGAAGAGAAGAGTATTGGATGACATTTTTCTTCCACCTGCCCTTATCCTACTTGCATGGCATTATTATGAAAATAAAATACATAAATTACACTGCGCTGGTCTCCCTGACATAAGTCTCATGCCCAGTAATTTAATTTTTGTAATGTTCGTTAAAGCTGCACACTGTTGTGCTGAAATAATGCTGTTTGACAACAGAGACAGACAAAGCAGGTATACCTACCCGGATGGGTTTTCACATGGAAGAGACCTACCACTTGGTACTACTTAAAAATAATTCAATTTTTATACAACTCAAATACTTTCAATATGTAATTTATCCGTTATTTTACATCAGCGTGATTTATTTTTATGGTTTTGGTTAGTAACAAAATTTTATTAAATATAGGATTAGTCTAAAATTCCACGTAAAATATTATGTTAATTTAATTTAAATTAGATATCGGCCCCATAAATTAGTGTTTTTGTTGTTTACTAATATTGACCTGGGTATTTTCCGAAGATAAGACCGCTAGGTATACGTAAATTTAAAGACTTTCGCTTATGACACTACCGTAAAAAACGTATTTTCAAAATCGGTACTCTTCTATTACAGTAAGGTCATGTTTGAGTCGTTAAATACTATATTTAACACTGATTGTTTATATAGCGGAACTTATCAAAATCTAGACATCCTAAAATTTCACGCATATTTTAATCGCTCGTTTATTGAGATTGATAAGATCGAATACGTCACTATAAATTATTTGTGTTACCTGTGCGCACCCACCCTAAGCGCACCTACTTATTTATTTCTGTAACACGTTGTACAATTCGAATTGAGATACTTCTGGTATTTGAGGTTACTTAAAAAAATATTAGAAAAATCCATTAGATAAATAATATTCTTTAGTAGACCACGCTACTGGAAAATAGCGAGTGTTAATTTTTGACGATTTCAGCGATTACACTAAAATAGAAATGTATTTAAATAAAAATCAAATTAAGAACAACTAAATGTTATTCATATACATAGTCTGCATATTAAACAATATGCAAATACTGTAATTAATACAAATTATTTCAGTTTCTAGTTTGCTTTTTATAAGTTGAAACACGTATACGAGTTTGTATATCTTAGCTTTTCAAGTGGACTAGTCGAAGTTTCAAGTTATTTATACAATATTATAATAAAATGTTTTAAATTATCAGTACTTCAAGTGTATAACTTAAGTAGTCATTCATTATTATTATTAGATATATCGCATTATTGAGAGTTTTATGGCTCAGGATGTCCTTGTTGTGTCATAAATTTCAATACCTGTTTTATAAAAAGTACATTTGCAGTTTAACTGTTTCTCTATTCTAAAAAAAAGTAACTGGCGCCGCTGCCAAAAGCTTGTTACGCTATCTCCTCCGAAACCGCTGGGGGTATGGGGCGAGACCGATACCAATCGATGCAGAATAATGTGGGGAAGAAAGTAAAATATGTCTCATATTCGTCGGACTTTAAGTTGTTTTCTTATTTTATGTTTTGTGGAAAAAAATGGGCAAAGCCCCTAGTTAGGAACAAAATAATATCTAATCCCTAGCGTTATATGATAAAACCCCGAGAGAGTCTTGTTAAACAGTAAACAAAACAAAGTTCAGTTAAATATAAACTCCAGTTGAAGTCGAAACACTCGGGGTGTTCGCGCTAGGTGGAAGGCAAAATGTCAAATGGAATTAAACAAGGCATTACTGCAGGAATAGATTGCAATAAGAGCAAATCACGTACAATACGGATTTAGCGCCGCTGATGCTGGCCACACACGGCCCGACTGGCGACTTGCCGCCAGATTTATTGTACTACTGTTGAGGGGTTTCGCGCGCTTTTAGTTATTTTTAAGGTTCCGTAGCCAAAGGGCACCAACGCAACCATTTTCAGAGCCTAAAGAGAGAGCTAAATAGCGGGCCGTAATTTCACACAATACAATACCTAACTATTATGTTTTGTTATAGCGAATAACCTAACAAATAATAAAAATAACAAAAAGATAAATTTAAGGTGTGTGGCCAAAGAGGATATAAGTTTATGTGTGGCTGCGAAACCCTCCGAGCGCAAATCCAACTCGCTGGCAACGTTTATTTTTTTAGTTCCGCTAGAATAGGCTTTGAATATACAGCCACAATAAGATTTTAATAGAATTAAGCTATAACTTGCATCAATCCTCTAGTTACTATATTTTTGTACATAGTTTATAAACGTTTATGAGTATTCGACCAATTAAAAGATAAAACACAACATTTACAAAGTTGCAATAAAACAAACAAGTTGCTCATAACACCGTTCGCGGCAGATTCCCGCCCAAAGTACCTAGTGCTAGAACTTTCACTTTAGAAGTGGCTAGTGTTGTGTTTTGCTATTTCATATTTCGCTGTTCGTATACTTATATCCTCTTTGGCTGTTCGTGTGGTAGCATTGTGTGCATCAATGTAAAATTTCTTATGTCCGTATAAATTCTTACATAAATAAGTGTATAATTTGAGTACTTAATGGGTAAAATTAGACCCCTCGAAGATTGATTAAAAAGTATCGTTTCTTTAAATAATTATTTTGATCAATAAACCTACCTTATAACCAGTCTAATCGCCATACCTGTTCTAGAAATGTCAACAACGACTTAAAATCGATGCAAATATCTACCCACATATTTAAGGTGGTCTCTCCAGAGAGATTGACGTGATGCAAGCGGCCCGTCGTAATATCTATAAGCCAAATCTTTCTGTAACATGTGTTAAAAAGTATGCTGCACCGACCCCCATTGCTAGTGGGGCAAGGGTAGGTGGAAGAGAGTGATGTAAGGAAGTTTCAAATCTGATTACAAAATTAGGCCAAACCTAATTTTGTAGTTGTATTGTCATACAACTGGCTAGTTTGACGGCATTGAATGGATCAATTTCAAGGAATAATAATTACATAAATACCTTGCTACTCTGAGTACTTATAATGTAATAATAAAGACTGTTTGGATTGTTTACGTTGAAAATACTTTAATGGTTCTACGGCAACCCTAAGTGCATATAACTGGGTACTGCACATCATTCCGTATCCATCGTGGAGTAGTGCCCTGTCATATTATGAAAGGCTATTAAAATGCCAATGCATCTCGCAAGTGATATGTAATTCGATTCACCGTATTTCATTTACGTACATTACTTAAAATTGAATTTACGCGTTTTTGTGTGAGATCAGGTAAAATTCTTTTTTATTCATCATTCATATCTATTAAGTTAGTTTATTTAACTTATAAACCTCGTATTGATATCATGTAATACTGATAAATTAATTCGATGTCTTGATGAAAGTTGGCGCCCAATATTTTTGTGAGATTTCCGAATGCAGCAAACAAAAAATGTTAGTATGACAATATTTAGTGAACTTTCACTATGCGTAAACGATCCTTAATCTTAATGAAATCAGTTTTACTATTCAGTTTTCGTTCCTTGGCCTCTCGGAAGTGTCTCTGCTATTAATTTACACACTGTTATTCCATTCCAATTCTCAAACGGCCACTATAAATGTTTATTTAAAACGCACAGAAGCCACCAAACGTCCTACCACGTCTTTAATTTTATTCGTGTTGACATTCTGACAGCAGGTAGCCATTGCCGTCGACGGGGTCGCTACCCGTACGGTTGGCACTTGGCACTACTCCAACCGTTCCTCGCACTATTATTAGGAATTCATACAATGGCAAAAGTGGTTATGCACTTCTCAAAACCCTTATTACTGCACAACCGAGAGGCGTAGTTCACCGCGTGAACAGGCGTACCAGCTTGCAAATAAAAGTTATTGATGTGTAACAGGTGAACGCGGCCAAAACCATTTGTAACATTCGCGATGGTGGCTATTTGTTCTTAGTTCCGAATGTCGCATTTAGATCAAAAGCTACGTTATGTTAATGGTAAATGATGCACGTTACAGCCTAATTGACAGGTGAAAAATGAATGTAATATTATATATTGTTCGTTTTGACAGTTCGCAGTCGTACCAACCGCAAAGTTCAGAGATGCGTCTGACGTTTGCGAAGCATTTCGTATCTGGAGTAATGAAACCATACTTTAATTAATTATTATCTATAGTTTTATTGTCTTTGGGTTGAAATTTCTATTTATTCATTCTGAAATATAGGAAGTGTTTTCTTGTACTTTACAATGTACAATGAAGTTCAGTCGCTACTTTATGTTGTACCATAACACAACCCAGATATTACACCTGATAAGATTAGATATAAATAAATGTAAAATGTAATGCGTGGATGACAACCGTTTTGATCCGTCATAATGCCGAAATAATAAAATTAATCGGCTTACTTATTACATTTTAATCCGTGTTTTTATTTATAACATGTTTCTAGCGTCTTTAAAGGATGCATCTTAATCTTATGTACAGATTCATTTTGAAGTGGAAATGTACGAGTAATATACAATGTCACGCGTTGTGAACCTTACTGCACACAAAATTGAGTAATGCGGTCTTTAGTAGTTGGTACGCCATGCCTACTTATATGTTGCGAGTGGTAGAGCTGTAGGCAGTTTTCTACAGCATGAATGGGCCGGCTTGACTGGGTTGTGACCACTATGTCACAGAAAACCGACTTAAAGCTAAGCTGCTGCGTTTCGTACGGTGAGTGAGATATCCCGAGGCCCAAATACCTTTCCCCTTCCCAATCCCTTAATTATACCACCCCTTTAATATCGGCAACGTTTCCTTGATTTTTCTGGTATTATGGGTACATGGGCAACGAAGGTCACTTACCATAAGGTTACCACACTTGCTCGTTAACAGGCCTATGCAATAAAAATAATACATTTATGTATATTAATTTACTTTCTCGAATAAAAAATGGCGCTAATGGCAAGTCTACGAACTGTATTGGGTGAATGAAAAAGAATACACCTAAACCAACCAGCCTTTAAATAAACATAGTTTTTATCCGCACGGAGAATAGTTAGGTCCTTCTGTGATCGCAAGTTGTTTAAAGCGATATATTGTTGTTTTGGAAGATTTGGTTTCGGCACTTTCTTTTGACGTAATATAGACGAAATGTCTTGACGTATCGCCTCCGAATCTTCCTTTTTCAAGTTGTTTTTGTTTATCCGTATAAAATAGTTTTATTTCAATGTGTAATATTCGCGTAAACCTAAGAAATCACTATATAAACATAGTTTACCGCGTCAACAAATTGAAGAATTTAATTCGAGATTGTGATAATAGTTCTTGGTCATAACAAAGTCGTAAACTCGGAAATTAGGGCTACCGTGAGATGTTTTTTTAAATCAGTTTGTTTTGGCATCACACGAGTCACGAAACCATCTGATTATCTTCATTTCCCATTTTACGAACACCGCGACGTGACTAATTCGTATTCACATAAATATTTTTACAACCGACTTCGTTAGTTTTTGGTAGGTTAAGTGCTGTACTGGAATTAGAAGTTAATAAACATACGGTTGTAAATAGTTCAATCATGTAATAGTACATGTGGAAGAGTAAAGGGGAGGCCTTTGCCCAGCAGTGGGGCACAGTGTAGGCTATTAGAAAAAAAAATGAAATAGTAATCATTTCAAAATGTCCTCACCTCGACAAATATTAGTTCTCACAAACATCTCAACTAACAACTAGATGTCGAACATTAGTCATTACTACATGCTCATTTCATTTTTAAAATTTTTAAATTCTAAAAAATTATCATCTGTTGCCAGTTTTCCCGTCTCAGTTTCCACTATTCTAATTTCACGAAAGTAATATAATCACTTCATCATGCTAATTTCTATACCCAGCTTCAAATGAATTAAACACCGATTCCTAAGCCGTATGCGCTATCATTAGCTCATCGTGCCTACATTGTATGTGGCGCAGCAATAAATACAACTTTGTATTCGGTTGTATTACCAAGTTGTTTCTGCAGTTGCATTGCGATCGCAACCATGGGTGGGGTCTAAATACGGGCCGCAAATAGAGTTGGTAATTGCTAATAAATTCCTTTGATAAAGAAGTTTGGATGTCTAATATTGGTTCTACTGCTAAATTAATTTTGAAATTCCTATGAAAATCATTAACAAAATAAAATGCACTATTGCCAAGTTTTGAGTCTCATAATCACTTCAACGTGTTAATTATTAAATTTCCAATATTGAACTTTGGATTGCTACTGCGAAGTTATATGATATTGATAGTCATCCACAAAATGTAGTTGATTGTTGCTAAATTTCGCGCTGTACCAATCTCAAGAGACTTGTGGATCTCACAAGCAATTTAATGTGCTAATTAGTATCTAATTATTAGATGTGTTGAGTAGAGCCGTGGTGTAGACAGTTTTCTCAACAGCATGAATGGGCCAGCTCGACCGGGTGGTTACCATTGCCACACAGAAGACCGACGTAAAATGGCAGCTCGCTGTTGCGTTTCGTATAAAGAGTAAGATTAACGGAGGCTCAAATCCCTCCTTCTTTTCCTAATCCTCATTTCCTTTAAGATCGGCAACGCATCCGTGAATCTTCTTGTATTGTGGGTATTCATGAGCGGCGGAGACCACTTACTATCATATGGCCCATCGTCGTTTGTGGTGACGTCTGCAAAAAAGTGTCCCATATTGGTCCTACTGTAAAGTCTTTTTTATTTCCGTGAAAGTCACCCACAAAATATTTGTCGAATGCTGCCAATTTTCATTCTACGAAATGCCATTTCATTCATTAATTTAGACGTTCCACTGACTCATGTCTACCTTTATAAATCAGTATAGTACAATTGTCATTTTGCTATAATTTTATGTGTGAAAATAGATCTATTAAAAGTTTCCCAAATGAAACAACTGAAATACTAGTTTTCAGAATCGAAACAATTGAAAGAAATGATTTACTAAGTTATTATGATAAGGTGCATTAAAAGTTTGTAACGCATATTTTTCTTAATATTTTTCAGTTTAATGACCTTTTCTCCTTCGCGTGTTAAATAATAACTTTCTGATAAGAGTTGTGTACGTTTTGTTTAGTCGCGAGTCGCGGATAAGATAAGATACCGCTTTGGGATTGTGGCCGTGTCATTAGGGTTGTCAACTAGAAAACCTAGACATTTTTTTTTTATTTTATCACAAATTGTACAGTTTGAATGGACCACCAAGGTCTTGAGTCCAAAGCCATCGCATGCACGGTACACTCTGCTGATTAACGGACGAACGAATGGCGGAACTTGGTTGCGGGTTGTGGGGGTCAGACGGTGCGTCGCCCACATAATACCAAATCCACCGTCAAATCATAATGGAATCACGAACAAGAGGCGGACCCATGGCATTAAGCCAGGATGACGCCAGGCAGAAAGAAAGAAAGTTTTTTTTATCACAAATGTTTATGTTATGACCACCTAAGACACTAAAGGTAAGATTTCGAGCTCGACGGCAGACCGCAGACTGTAGCGACAATACTGGATTGATTGTATTGTACGTGGCGATAGTGTCGTCTGCCAAAATATATAGAAACCAGTAGTGTCGCTGTTGAGCGACGTTATCGCTACGGTCTGCGGCCTACCGTCGAGCTCGAACTCATACCTTTAGGCGCAAACCACACAGACAAGATGCAAGACATAAGACGAGGCGCGGATACGGTACTTTTCAAAGTATTCTCATACAAAACACAAGATTATGGTTGCAAACAAAGACTTAATGTATACTACTAGACAAGCTGTTTAGAAGTAAAATTGCGTCACATAAAGCGGGAGATTGACAGCTCACAAACAGGGAGCGCGATAGGGGTTCTAGTTGAGAGTAAGCGAGATGGTAATATTGAGTTACGGTCAATTGACCGCAACTTAGTGGAATTTCTATGTACCGCGCAGCTTGTCTAGTAGTATACATTAAAGTCTTTGGTTGCATATCGCAGAACACGGGTGAAGTATCTGAATTTGAACATACTTTAATCCATTGCAGTAGGATCTAATCCGTGTGACCAACTAAACTATCAGCCCCACTGCCTTTTATGGGATGAGTGTATAACAGATAAGTTTATCTTGTGGGCCGACCTTCCTCTTGGCATGATAGTGAGTTCGGAATCGTGAGCCAACAATTTCTACGAATTTTATCTATAACAATAAATAAATAACACCTAATCGCTTTCACAAGGTTCATACGTTTTTCCATAAATTACATCGCTATTAGGCGTGGATCTAGGGATAAAAATTACCTTACTTTACTTATAAAATAACCTTTACCCTCTTTCCCTCCGATGGGGTCTTAAGGTAACGAGAGATCGGTATAGATTTTATAGATGTCTACGTAATCTAAATTTATTTTCAAGCGCCCGTGAATCTTGGTTAATCATCGAGGATTTATGTCAATTTTCACCAAACTTTGCCTAAGTTTAGTTGACGTCTAACGACCATAATATATACAACAAACTGTGCGACGTCGGCCTATTTTACTTCTGCGCAGTTGCACAATTTCGTGTTTTTGGGGTCCACCAAAATTAAACTATTGCGATGAAAAAGGACATAGAAGATCATCTTCCTAGATAAATCCATTTTATAACTGATACTACATCAACAAACCAAACTTGATCCATTGATAAAGAGGAAAATGCCTTCCGCTTGCAGTGTTAAGGTATGCTTCACAGCTCAGCGGCAAACCACAGACTGCAGCGACGCGACGGTAACGCCAGGTTCAGAAGTAGTTCCATTGAAATATACACAGTAGTAGGAGATAAAGTCGCTGCAGTGTGTCTGCAGCCGGACTTAAACTGATATTTTTATACTTGGTGATGTATCACATTCCCACGCGATCATATTCACTATAATTACATGATTGAAATTGTTATGTTTCTACGTTTAACAAAAATGTTGTCATTACACAAGCATTTGTAATATTTGGCTCGTGTACACGCGGCGCAGTGCGTTAGTCGCCGTCCGCCATACGTGCCTTACCACTGATCTGTCCGCATTTGTAGAAAGTTTTAGTACTTCATTATGCGTGGATTATGGCGTGGATCCACAAATATTTATTTATTATTTCTATACTTACGACTATTCTGACAGGGTAGATACCCTACACGTAAAGACGTTATGTGTAGGCTAGTAATAAAAAGAAATGAATATATCCCTGATTACTTTGGATTGAGAAATTGGACCAAAAACAAGTCCACTGAGTTTGTCTAGCTGGATCTTCTCAGGACTGGGTCGTGCCGCATAGAATCCTGTGGTCACGTAAGCCCACTGATTTGACTAGCTGGACCTTCTCAGGGCTGTCTCACGCTGCGTAGAATACAGTGGTAAAGTAAGCCCACTGAGTTTGATTTCAAATAGCGAATAGCCATTTATTATAGTATACAGCTCCGTGGCGCAGCGGGCGAGTAGTCGGCTGCGAAGCGAGAGGCCGTGGGTTCGATTCCCACACCGAGACAAATGTTTGTGTGAACCACAAATATTGGTCTCGGGTCTGGGTGTTGTGGGACCGCAAGTCCCTCGTAGTTCCTGATACCCACTACACAGGTTTACCTAGTGTGGGGTCAGGACCATGTGTGTGACTGTTGGGTGATTTATTATTATTATAATATTGTAAATTCATTACAATATTATACTATAATAAAAAGATATATGGACAGCGACCATGGTCATATGTTGTAAATGTCGGAAATAATTATGATCGTGGACAATGTGGTGTTATTTACTGTATTATATAACTAGCTTTTGCTCGCGGCTTTGCCCGCGTGAACGGCCTTTTCCAGGATATAAGTATCCTATGTCCTAATCTAGGTTATGGTCTACCTGTGTGCCAAATTTCAACCAAATTTAGTTTCTGTTCGGCTGACACAAACATCCTGACTTTCACATTTATAATAGCAGTAGGAGTAGGATATTTTAATGAATTAATAATGAAATCTTTTATTTATCATAGAGGAAATTAAAATAACATACATTACATTACAGTTAAATTGGTTTATTTTTATACATTACACAATTTTAAATATTCCAGGATTCGCCAGTGTCACTGCTCGATGTCAAGAGAATGTGCCACTGTCGATCCTGACTTACAGGAGTAACTGTAAATGAGATAATCTCGTGTTGGGTGTTCATTTGACCTTTTTTAATTGATGTACAAAAACCACTACAAAGTGAGGCTCGCAGAATCGCATAAGAACGGCAGCTTAGATAAAATTTTGGCCCAAACTTCGGGCAATCCTTACCATGAAACACATTTCGCCCAAAATCTGGCTCGAAGACGGACACGTGACGTTTCTAAACGCTAGCATGGAGTGATTCGGACAGACGAAATAATTGTATTTGACAGAACATCATTCGGGGATTTTAATTTTCCCGTCACCCTATTTTGATAATTACATATGAATGTCAAAACACATAAAATAATGAACACACAAAAAACACATTTTTCATCCAACCAAAATAAAAAACTCGAATAACTCAAAACTATAACCCCGAGGTATATAAGCGTTCAAAGGGATTTTTTATTAGTTTGCGTTAGTGCCAAAAATTCCACCGCAATGTAAGGCGCGTGCCACCAGCTGATTCACTTCATAAACGAAAGTGCGCCCGCTGCCAAAATATTTCAATAAATACGATATTAGTGAGAACGGCGACACTTTCTGATCGCGCGATAAGATTCCTTAATTCATGAGGAATTAGAATCCTTGAAATTTTGAAGGTTCGTTTTGTGTATCTAAGAGATCTGCATTATATATTATGTATTGCAAGTGTTTGTTCACTCCGGTATGTTAATCCCATTATATTATGCACTCATATGTAATTCTTGATTATAGTACAAAAGTATTAATTCTAATACGTGATTTATTTGGTAATAGGTAATTTGATTGGGTAACGTACTTGGACTAGACATTAGTCTGACTTACTTTGTTGACACAATAAAGTATAGACGAATAGACGAAGCAGTAATCCGACTGACCTACTGACTGGCAGTGATGCGCAACATTGAATTAATTTCTTAGAAGGCGCTTACAATATTCCCTCACCAAAGCCGCGTAATTTATAATATGTAAAAATGGAGTTCAGTATTCATTTACAAGGGGAAACTTTCCAGCAAAACATATAGACGCTATAATATCACGTCCACGATTTACAAGCGTTCACAATAAGAGTCCAAGTGTGTGTGCGTTAAGTAACTAAGTTCTTATATAAGTATAGAATCGATTGGATGTGTGGCATTGTTTCCTCGTCTAGCCGAGGTCTGTACGCCGCGCTGTATTCTATCAACACGTGTAAGTAGTGATGGGTTAAATATCCGATGAGCGACAGTGCGGATATCCGAGAATTTGGGGTTAAATTAACAATACTTGTATGTAGCGATGGAAGAAACAATGAGATTCTGAGTAACATACAGTAAGTATATAGGGTTAATTTAAAAATACTTATAATCTCTCACAGGTGTCTTCTTTACATCGTACGGAACAATTATAGTTCTAAATCTTTTAATAATCCATCATTTCAATAAATTAATAAATAAAAATTTGATAGCCTCCGTGGCGCAGCGGGCGAGTAGCCGGTTGCGAAGCGTGAGGACGTGGGTTCGATTCCCGCATCTAGACAAATGTTTGTCTGATTCACAAATATTTGTCTCGGGTCTGGGTGTTGTGGGACCGCAAGTCCCTCGTAGTTCTTGATACCCACGATACAGGTTTACCTAGTGTGGGGTCAGGACTATGTGTGTGACTGTTGGGTGTATTTATTATTATTTATTAAAAATAGCTAATAAAAGTTAAAGTTTAAAAATGCAACCGCCACCCCCTAAAGCACCCACGCAAGCGATTTCGAGTAAAAAAGGAGTTATTTTAATTAATTTATTTAAAGAAACAAATGATGAATTATTAAACGTGTGTTTCAATAAAAACTATCCATACTTTAAATACGACTAACGTTGAAATATACTGTTCAAGGACTATTTTAATTTACTTTTAAACTGCTATTGAACGAATGAATGAATTGTAATACTCTTATAACTTATATATCCCACCGATAATCCGCGACCTACCTACAGGTTGTTGCTGCTGCCTCGTGCGTAGTGTGTTCGATTCAAAGTGTCACGTAACACTTCATTCGGCTAGCCAGTGTCTGCTCTTATCTATAAATCTCCTATCTAAAATAATGCCCTTGCCATTAAATTTTCAATCTTATTGCCCATGAAATTGAATGGCGCGTGGCATGAAAAAGCGAGTCATTTTAAATGAGACAAGCTATACCTCGGCTCGACATGTATAGTGTTGCGCTATATCTGATAACGCGGATTATCATGATTGATAGCAAATTATCATTCATTATCATATCATAATATCATTACCATATTATGTAATTTACTTTCAGTTGTAGGTAAAAGAGCGTTTTGTGATGGATGAGATATAATTTGACATTCCAAATACTATTGCATAAAGATATGTCAAAACTTGTTAAAAATATTACCAAATGAAATGATAAACAGATATTTTATTTGTATATTATTATAGTCTTCTTTTTTTCGAATGGGTTTGTGCTGTTGGCCTTTTACAGCTTTACCTGAAAATAAAGCCGGCGCTTATGGCGCTCTAGCCAGAAATATGTATAGTGTATTTAGTAGCGATTAAGCACAGAGGCGCCTTTTAGAAGGCTTAGACCTCAGCTTGAGCAATCGCTGGGGAGTATAGTTTAGGGCCGTCTCTACACATCATTATGCCGAGGGCCAGTTGTAGGAGCTCTTCGGACTCGCAGGCTTGTCCTATGTCGGGGTCGGGTATTATTGTTGCGATTCGGGTTGGGCAAGGAAAGTGCTGCTTCGATGGCGACTGTGATGGAGTCGTTGGGATCTGCCAAAATATGTTTGGGACGTCGACGGAGGATATAGTCTTCTGCTTTATCTTAATATTAAAGTGTATCTAATTCGGTAAGTATATTGATAGATGTCAAGTAGAATAAAACGACACGAGACTATGCAATGGATGTAAATTTATATCCATTGTAATTTGATTAACAAAAAATATAATTAAATATGCGATGTGCGTTACCGTAATTAAACCTACACAATAAGTGCAAAGTTTAGACATACAAACAATCATTTATATGATTTATTTATGTCGCAAATTTAGATATCCGACTAAAACCAATATAATTTATCCGACATGTATTGCCTCTCTGTGCTAACATAACCTTACTGAATTATTAACGTGAACGCACCAGTACAAGACTTCGCTGCCTCACTGTCAGTTTGACAGGTGTCAGATGTCACACGTGCCACAGAAATCACGTGCGATGCCTGTACGTTTGTTACGAAGTAAATCGTGTGGTACTCATAGACTTACATAGATTTTGCCATTCGTATAAACATCATAGAGTTTACTCGGATTTTTTATAAAAAGCCAGAAAGCCCATTGACCGTTTTTTCACTTCGTAAAGTAGGTAACGTATATTTCGAAGTAAAACTCGTGAATTTCAGTCGACAATATGCATCGGTTTCTATTACTCCACAGTAGTTGCACTATTTGCTACTTATTAACCACAGATAATGTTTAATTATGCGACATATCCCACCACTGGCGATGAGTCAACACTTTGCGATGACGTAACGTCAATATCACTGTCACAATGACAGGTGTCATACCCGCACGTGTCGGCGCAGGGCACGTGCAGTCTCTATTCTATTCGAAAGTTTTATAAATTCTACACCTGAAGTGCGTATTCTGTTGAGTCTGAGTCGTATAAATTATGTTAATAGATTAACACACCGCCTCAGTGGCGCAGTGGGCGAGTAGCCGGCTGCGTTGCGAGAGGCCGTGGGTTCGATTCACACACCGAGACAAATTTGTGTGATTCACAAATATTTGTTTCGGTTCTAGGTATTGTGAGACCGCAAGCACCTTGTAGTTTCTGATACCCACGATACAGGTTAACTTAATGTGGGGTCAGGACTATGTGTGTGACTGTTGGGTGTATTTATTTATTAAACACTTACATAATTAGTAATTTTAATAACGTAATAAGAATCATCAGATTCCTGGAGGCCCAAATCTCCCTCTCCCCTTCTGTTCCAAATCACCATTCCTTTCCTTTAAGGTCGGCAACGTATCCATGAGTCTCGTACTAACATAGGTGCTATGTTAATGGTCGGTTGAGATTCTTGTTCGCCGTCTAGTGTAAACAGCATTGGTTTTTATTCGCTTAAATGACGAGACGAGCAGGTGGATGGAAAGCGCCACACCTACCCATAAATGAAGCGGTAGAGTCACACTGTAAACAATTTCGTCTACAGCACGAATGGGGCGGCTCGACCGGGTCTTTACCACTGTCTGACATAAAACCGACGTAAAGTAGCGGCTTGCTGCTGCGTGAAAAATATCCCGTGGCCCAAATCCCTCGGCCATTTCTAATCCTTTAATTATCCCTTTCCTTTAAGGTCGGCAACGCTCCCGTCACTATCAGTTTCTTTCAAATTATCAATTTTTTTCATTTCTGAAACATAAGCCTCATAATACTCATTAATTTGGAGTTACTGGCTAGTGCTACTCGCCATACCGGGCACACTTCCAGACTCCGGGCTGATACTGAGAATTTCGAAATAGAAATACCCAATATCACTTTTACCCGACCCGGCGATCGAACCACGACTTCAGCACAGCAGTCGTAGCGCGTACGCATTACAACTGCGCCACCGAGGCACTCGTAATGTGTACGCGTAATGAGTATCCTAATTATTTCATCGCAACTAAATTATTAAACACGTAATATAAACAAGGCCGGTAATAAAAACAATGACACGGCAGCGTAAATATTTACATTGAATGTTTAGCAAAACATAGATCGCGTTTGATATGTGCAAGCTGCATAGTTTGCGGTCTGTCAGCGGGCTAGACAGCCAAGGTTGCCTAGCCTTTGTCTAGATGCCTACGCGTTCCGTGCGTAAAAGGCGCGAATTAGTATCGCATACGCTTTTTCCGTTTCGCGCTCGCTTTCGTATTCGCATCTTAGCTGCTTGTTTTTGTTTAATTATGGCTTCGCATTTCTATGCATATAGCCCATAACAAGTATATAATATATTTTCATGTGTTTACAAGAACGATGAAAGCCCGGTGTAGCCGATTTCAAAGTTTTGTTAGAATTTTGGTGTTAACTCTTTCCAGTACGATGCTTCATAGACGATTTTCACCAAGCGGATCGAACGACCAAGGTCGATCAATACTTGGTCAAAAATCACCTAAATTCACCAATTTCAATGATGCCATACACTGTTCATCATACTGAATGTTTATTGCACAAATCCACACCACTTTTCTATAATAAACACAACTTTAAACTAGTTTAGGAATTAATTAAAATAGGGGATCGACCGCATTGTCAGAATTCCCGCCATAACTGCTTTAGCTGCTGTGTTTTAAAAGATGTAGAATGATTCGCTTTCGCGTCTTCTTTTCTTTGTTAATTAGTGTTTGAAATTCGTACTGCTGTATTAAACTACTCGCAAAATTCATAATTTTACCTATAAAAATAGGTGGAACTTGAATTTTTATTTTATTTTATAACTTATATAAGTACATAGCTTCGACAAAACGAAACGCGGGAGGCATATCACTAAAGAATATTTATTTTTTCCATTGTTATTCTATCTAGATCCTAGATAAACATACTCAACAAAAAGTATAATAGTCTTATGTACCAAAATACTCGAGATAGCGCGTTCACGACCTTTTATCCAGAAGGCCATCGGGGCCACACGAATTCAATACAAAAACGTAGTATTCAAAATATGTGATTTCCGTTTGTCACAAGAGTTTTTCTCCAACCGAAATAAACACATTAGAATCTAACGCTCCATCAGTTTTGAAATTTAAATATGAACTAAATGTATACAATCGGATCCTATCAATGAACTGGCATTCATGTTTTGTATAAAGAATATATCAATGGTAATGCTGAGATAAACGTCTACATTGTTTATGCTTGTTTTGTAAGGGTTTTGTTTTGGATTTACGTAAGTCTATATCATAGATTCTACGTAAATATCTGTGGTAAAAACGCTTTATTGGCTAACGTAGGTAATTGTGATTGTTTTCTATGACGTAAATATCAGCAGAAAGATTGATATTCTAATTTAAATATTGTACCTAATTAGTAAAGTAAGTAGGTAATTAGTCTCATCTCGATGTGGGTATCTAATAAACAACTTGAACAATAAAATAATAAATAACACCCCACACTCATAGTCCTGACACAACAGTAACTTACGATTATCTTGAGTTGTGGTTATGAGGAACTATGAGTTACTTTCGGTCTCATAACACCCAGATCCGAAGCAAATATTTGCGGATTAGACAAATTGTCTCGGTGCGGGAATCGAGCCCACAGCCTTACATTTCATAGTTGACTACTCGCCTACGGCGCCACCGAGGCTCTGAGTTTTTTTATTTAAAAATACATTTACCCTACACTTGTACCTCTGGCCAAATACTAATGTTTACTACTAGACAAGCTGCGCGGTACATAGGAATTATACACATAAGTTGCGGTCAATTGACCGTAACTCAATATTACCAAATCGCTTACTCTCAACTAGAACCCCTATCGCAGTCCCTGAGTCTATAAGCTGTTAAACTCGCGATATGTGACGCAATTTTACTTCTAAACAGCCAGACGGACAGTGTTAGCCAGAGGAAAAGACTTTAATGTATACTACTCGTCTAGTAGTACCAAATATCTTAATTGTAACGTAAGAATGTAAAACATTCATACAATTTTGTTATTCTAAATTTTCGACATTATGTTGCGATTGAAGTGAAAGATTAAAATCACTTCAAATAGTTTCTCGGAATCATTTGAACCGCCGACATTCCTTGGCGATGATTGTCGATGATTGTCATGTATCATCATCTTGGGACAGTTTCCGCTGGCCTTCATTTGACAAAAATTTGCTCAGTAAAATATTCTAATTTCTAAAAGTAAACATAATTCATATGGGCCTCAATTCTAAACCGAAGCTTCGAAGTAAGCTACCAGTAATTGGTCACAGTAAATTAGTGTATACGCCCTGTACTGGGTTAGAATCAGAGAAATCTTGACCTGAAGTAGCAAAGTATTTGTATAGGGGTTTGCGTACTACGTCCGAATTCCGAGTTCTGACGTAAAATTAAATGAAAAAGAATTTCGAAAAGTCTCGAACAATTCCAGCTCGCACCATCATTTCGGATGCAAAACGGATTTAGATAGGATGCAGTGCGTAAACACTGTTCTAACAGGTTTTAGCGTACGACATCTGACAATTGTATGATATTTTTGCGTAGCAAGACACGCCTACATCTAAAATGTCATATATGTTCCAGGTCATATAATATTTATCGAAGGTCTAGGTTATCTGTGTAGATTTTGGGATATTTTCATAGCGGCGGAATATATTGAAATATAATACTAGCTTATGCTCGCGGCTCCGCCCGCGGGAATAGACTTTTCCGAAATAAAATGTAGCCTATAACCGTCTCCAGGGTCCCATCTATCACTACATCAAAATTGATCAAAATCGGTTCATTAATTTAGGCGTGAAAGCGTAACAAACAAATAGATTTTTTTTCTCTCATAAACAGTATCCTATGTTACTTCTTATACCTCCAAGAATATGTGTACATGTTTCATGATGATCGGTAAATCGGTTATCGGTCCTTGATTAATTTTGAAAAATAGTATTTTCCCAGGACTTCCTATGCTCGTAATAGCTAGAAACTCCCACTATGACATCATGGGATATCCGACACACTTATATTGCTAGCAAAATGTGCCTCCTCCAAACAGGCGTGACTATTAAAAATAATATAATGAATCCGAAGCCATTAATAACCATATTTCTTGCCAACATAAGCGGGGGTATTTAGAATACCATCATTGCGAGCAAAATCAATTAAAAAATATGACATGTCCAACTTCCGGTGAGAATAAAATATAAATACCAGTTGGTAGACGTCCAACGGTATACGATATACAAACGACATCTCGACCGCTACGACAACCATATAGTCAGTAGAATGCGAGACAATTACATTTTAGAAAACTAAAAAGCGCCAAGTAATTCGTAAATTTACTGTAGAGGTAAAGGATGAATATCTCTTTTGGGTCCTCAAGAAAAGTTTTCAACAAAACGTAAATATTAATGCAGATAGAGGCTTGACTTGAAAATTAACGGATCGAGAGAAATAGCTCAAACGAACAACATTAATAAAATATACATACATACGCACTCACGCCTGTAATCCCCGAAGGGGTAGGCAGAGGTGTAACCAGTACACCCACATTTCGCCGAGCGTATCTCCGTCCCTTATGTGATAGGGGGCGAGCCTATCGCCATACCGGGCACAAATTCCAGACCCCGGGCTGATACTGAGCATTTCGTAATAGAAAAACCCAATACCACTTTACCCGACCCGGGGATCGAACCCGAGACCTCAGCGTTAGCCTCAATCGTAACGCGTACGCATTACAACTGCGCCACGGAGGCAGTCTTATAGTTTTTATATATGTCAGTTTAAGTTTAGATATAAATATCCAAACTGACTAAGTTGCCGAACGTGCTGCTCTAACGAGCGATATAACCTTCAAATATTACTCTATTCCAGTGGTTCCCAATTAGTTTTTGCTGCGTACCACTTCAAAAAAGACCTCAAACCTGCGTACCCGTTATTGTAGCAAACACACTAATATTATAAATGCGAAAGTTTGTGAGTGTGTGTGTGTTCTTGTTTTTACTGATGATTGTAATAAAATAATATTTTGGAAATTGTTCTTGTTTTTACTGATAGCCGCACGTACCCCTTGATGCAACTTCACGTACAACGTACCCCTGGGGGTACGCGTACCACCAATTGGGAAACACTGGTCTATTCTATAGCAGCGCCATCCTACGAGTGATTTTACATATCTTTGTGGACACTTTTAATAACACAATCGCGACGAGTGTACTGTTGTCCGTTGAGGAGTTTTATTTTATACTCCGTACCCTGTAATCAGATCTTAACCAAATATATATGGGACCACATCGCTGTTGTGTTTCAGTTTGAAGTACATTAAAGCCAGTTTAACTACTGGGCATTATGAGACTTATCATCGTATGTATCAGCGTGAGGAGTGTAGTGAGTGTCGAGACCTCAGCGTAAGCTTAATCGTAACGCGAACGCATTATAACTGCGCCACCGAGGTAGTCTTTCACTTTAGTATCTATGTTATTAGTCAATACTGTGACTTTGTACATGTTTTCTTACTCTTAGGAATATCCTTGCATATCCTGACGCGTGGCGAGTGTACAGCGGATGTTTTGGCGACGCGACGTTCTGAAACGAGAGCCGCACTCGCACTCCACCGAAATGATCTTACAATTTTTATTGCTCCCTTTGTTTCAGCGTAATTATCGCATTCCTGGCAGCAATATCGCGAGAATGAGTTATTCCCCTTTATTAAAGTTGACATTTTGTATTCGGCATTCGTGTTGTTCGTGGTGTTCAGTGTAGTAAGATCACGGTTCCAATAAAATAGGATAAGACCAAAGCAAATTTAGAAGTAGACCTGGTTCTTTTTCCAATCCCATACTGTACTCAAAACATTTAAGTTGTTTTCTGTTACTAACTTTATAAAACACGACCATGCTATTCGTTGGATTAATTATGATTATGTTAATTAAGTGATTTGATAAACTGAAGTAATGACAATATATCAAAGCTATCTTCACTCAACACGGATATTTTAATTACTCAAGTGCGCATGTTCCATCGATCATGTTTTATCATTGTTAATATTTGCAGCAAATCTCACACAATTATGGTTAGGAAAACCTGATTAGTCATAAAAGACACGAAGGTCTTTGGAAATTAGAACAACGTTGCCTTGTCTCCTCTAAATATCGTTGCTTTAAAAACAACTAGCTACCGAATGCCTGTTGAAAATATACCTTAACTATCTCCTAGGATATGTTTTTATAGCATAAGCTGGTAAATGAGTAAGTATATCACGTTATGGTAAGTGATCTCGACCCCATGAACGCTCATATTACCAGAAGAATCGCGGGCGCGTTACCGACATAATTAAGAAATTGGGAACGGTAGGGGATTTGGGCTTCTCCGGATATCTCACTCACCGTTCGAAACGCAGCAGCAAGCCCCGCTACTTTACGTTGGTTTTATGTGAGACAGTGGTAACCACCCGTAGAGCCCATTCGTGCTGTAGACAAAACTGTCTACAGCGTAGATCTACCACTCAATATAGTAGCTTAACGCAATATAATGAGGTCGTAAACACTACACGTGATGTTAAGTGCAGTGTTATCTAAATGTTATGTCGAACAAGATACATTACATAATAACAATAAATACACCCAACAGTCACATACATAGTCCTGACCCCACACTAGGTTATTATGGGTGTCAGGAAACACTGTATTGTGGGTATCAGGAACTACGAGGGACTTGCCAACCCACAACAACCAGATCCGAAACAATATTTACGGATCACACAATCATTTGTCACGGTGCGGGAATCGAACCCACGGCCTTTCGCTTCGCAGCCGGCTACGCTACGGAGGCTGGCCCATGGCGATAGACAGAATTATGCCGGCCTGAAGTTACTGCATATACACTGGCTGACCCTGGAACGCGTATCGCCTGAACGAGACACTATGGCGTTTATCACCGTGTACAATGGTCGATGTTCAGTTAGTTTTCTTGGATTACAACCTAAATAGCCTATGAGCACTGGCGTTCAAGCAAAACATAAAAGCTAGAAACGGTTTAACCTAGTGTGGGGTCAGGACTATGTGTGTGACTGTTGGGTGTATTATTAAAGTAAAAAAATATATATTTTCAATGAAATGTTCAAGGAAGTGCACGGCATTAGAAAATTCAGCATTTATCGTTATCTAAAACGGAAGTATATTTCGACCTTGTTTCCGTTATTTATGTACGCAATTACAAATGTGTTTAGTCGTGCGCTGAATATAATGCAATATTATGAAATATTGGACTGCCTCGGTGGCGCAGATTTGGGTAAATGTGGTATTGGGTTTTTCTATTACGAAATGCGGAGTATCAGCCCGGAGTCTGGAATTGTGCCCGGTATGGCAATAGGCTCGCCCCCTATCACATCATGGTCCGGAAATACTTGGAGAAATGTGGGTGCACTGGTTATACCTACCCTATTGGGGATTACAGGGGTGAGTGTGTATATATGTATGACATATTGTATTTATGGATATGAAATTAATCACCTCATTAGCCAATGGTAGTATGAATCGTGAGGGCCTGCGTTCAACTCCTATTCTGTCCCTTATCCCGCAATCCAACATCTATTTTCTTCTGTTCATTAGATAAACAAGTCAAGGAACTAAATAGTAATTTTATAATAACATTAAAGCCAGTTTCACATGATCAAAACAAGTCGATTAACATTCCGCCGTGTCTACATGCAAAATTATTACGACTAATAATTACATTTGAACCTGAAATAAAAATCTTAATTTTAGTAGAGTCTGGAGTGTGTTTGACACGTTCACAGTTCATTGTACGGTTGTTTTCGGTAAAAAAGCGATAAGGCGTATTGTGTCATGTCAGTAATCAAATTACTAAGATACTTTTTATCTAACTTCATAAACTATGTTTCGCGTGAGAAGCTGAGATATGACGTCAATCTATTCCATAGGAAGAGAAGTTGTCAATTTATAAATCGATTTGTAGAAAAAGTTTATTGTGTAGTTTAATAAACGTATATTTTCAATATAATCTGCAGTAAGTGTAAAGTAACTGATTTGATATTTCTAGTAATTGACTAGTTTTGTGTAAATTTGGAATTCGTTGAAGTGGTAGAGCCACTGTTGACATTTTTGGTCAATAGCATGAATGAGACAGCTCAACCGGGGTGGTACCATTGTCTAACAAAAACCCCACGTAAAGTTTGCTATTGTGTTTCGTACAGTTAGTGAGTTTCTAGGCCCAAACCTCTCGGCTTGGTAAACCACCATCCTTTCCTCAAAGGTCGGCAACATATCCATGATTCTGGTAATGTGGGTGCTTATAAGTGGTGCAGATCAAATACCATCAGATTGACCTACTTTAACATTTGCCAAAAAAAATATGAAGATAACCTTAATCGATATGTCGATTTTCAATAAAATTAATTTCCCCAAATTTTAACCTAGTGTATTATTTGTAGTAATAATATGTTATTTACAGTATTTATAATCGCATACTAAGACTTAGATCTTAAAGACTACTTAGATCTGTAAACCCGACTTAATTCTCTAGATAGTGACTGCGTAGTAAACTTCTATATGAATGAAATAAGGCTTAAAATGCTCGACTGTAATGACACAAAACTTTTAAATAAATATTTTTTTTTTTATAAATCTACATCAAATAACAAAAAAAATGTCATTGTCGGTCAAACTTCACCAGGCGTCGAGTCACCGTATTGTTAATTCAGACTTAGCGAAGTCATTTTCGAAATCACTTACCCTACTCCCGTATTCATAAACATTATGAGGTATCTATAGCTCGCGAACGCATAGTGGTGATTTGTGTTTTTGCTTGCTTGCTTTTTGGCGCAAAACAAAAACTGACCAATCACGTATATGCAGAAACTACACCTAGCACAGAACTAAGTGCGGTTGGTGAATACTGAATACGGACGTCAGACTAAGTCGAAGTGTGCTTCATCTCAGCCTAAAACAGTCTAAATGATCTCTGAAATTCAGGAGCAGTTTTCGAAATTAACCTAATTAGAATCGAATAAAAGTCTAATTTCGCTGAACTTCATAATTAGACGTAGGTATAATAAAAATACAACACAACTTCCATTTCGTAGAGGAACACTATCAATAAACGTCGCGTCGGTAACTAACTGTCTCCTAGTCAAGATTCTCGGAAGATGTATCGTAGAGCTGTATCAGTTCGGAATTCTCCGGATTTGTGCTATGGACACCCTAGCACTAGTAAAGATTAAGATAGACCTACCAATGGTCGCGTCTCGGGTATCAGTGACGCTGTGCCTGCACGTCGGTACTAAGCACTATGTTAGTGTATGCGACACCATTCGATGGTAGTGTCAGTGACACTGGATGTTAAGCTGAAAACCATTTGAAAACTATTGTTTTGACAGACGAGCGTCAGCGAGCGTCTGCCACTTGACGCGACAATCGGATGTCTGCCTTAAGGTCGAATGTCAGTACTAGTCCGCGAAATTCTTTTTTTTTTTAATTACAGTTCAATCCTTCGATTAAATATGGATAAAAATTATTTTGCGCAAATAATCACAATGGATATACGGAATAATATAGTTATTTAATGTTCAAAATGTCTATAATCTAATCTGAGAAGGTTTAATCGAAGGATCGAGCTGCAATTTTTAAAAAACCACAAATAAATTGATTTTCTCGTTCTAGTGCGGAAATTAGACCAACACACCGCGCCGACGATGTACCACTTATTTTTTTTTTAATTTTCGTCTGTGTTCACAGAAAATACTCTACCGTAAAAAGTTTGAATCTTACTTGGACTTTAGAGAGTTCTTCACATCTTTCAAACTAAAACAAATCCCAGGAAACCGGGACGCATGGCAGACGTAGTTGTGAGGCATATTTCCTTGACATCCTCAGCTCGTTTGCGGTTTCGTGGAAGTGTCGTGCGTGGAGGTGCACGAGGACTGAGGAGGCACGGAGGGGCGTACCTTGTAATCGTTTTGTGGAATGCCCTCGCGACTGGCCACCGGCCGGGCCCGTCAACTCATTAGCAGTTTTTCTGACAGATGTGTGAATGTTATATTCAAAATGGCAGTTAAATTTTGTACGTGAATAATTACTTTAATGTGTTTACGCGATACGGGCTCAGAGTTGGTCGCTTTTAGTTGGGTATCGTGTCTGAATTGGTTTACACAAAAAACGTAACGTTTATGACGTTTGACAATGTGCAGAGTCGCAAATACTGGGGCGCAGGCGTAAGTGACATACATATTATAATCATTAATTTGTTGTCACCAACTAAACTAAAATTAAGTTAAACATTTTTTGTATTTCGTCCAGTTTTAGTTCAAATTACAGTGTCCAGAGGGGCTAGCACGGAAAACTATCGAAATCGTAATGTAAAGGTATCGAGGGTTCGATAGATAGATAATTCCTTAAATATCATTGGTCTATATTCCATATAAATTAGTTTCTTTTACGTACGATAGAGGCGCTGTACTAAAATCTCATAGTAATTGTTGTCGATGACAGCTCGAATAACTTCTCGCAAGTTTCCGTGCTAGCCCCTCTGTATATCATATACAGTGTATATGAACTTTATGTTCTATGTTTTATTTCCTGTTTTACCTACTTATTTAATTATTTAAATGTCGTAGTAAATTACAGATAGGTAGTTACAAATGACTTATCCCTGATGGATTTTATAGCAATGAAAGTATTTAATGTACTCTATATCCTGACTATATACTTTGTATATTATATAATTCTTAATATTTTCAACACGCGCGGTTATGACCCTGACTTTAGTATTAGTACCTACGCTTTACATTGCTACGCTATTGCTTTACGTTTCTAAAATGACAAGTAAACAACAAAATAATAGTGTTTTCCGATTATGTTAAGGTAGTGTTTCATTTTATTACCGTTTCGGCTTTAGAAGCGGTCCCCTTACACCTGGTATAATTTTAAAGATTATCATATTGGTTTAAATGATTACTCCCTTTTATGAAGTCTGACAAAAATAATTTGGCAAAGGATAATGTTAGAAAGTATCTTCGCGCAACAACATATTATTTTTTGTAACAAATAGAGGCTTTTCATACTAGACGGTCTAATAATCTACAAAGCTAACCTGTGATATGATATAAAAAATAAATGAACGTCTAATAGTTTACTATGAGAGTTATTAATAACATCCAAATGCCACGACTTTCACATAGATCGGTAATGCGTTGTAATGTCACCCCGTTGACACGACGATAACAAATGACTAATGGTTTGAATTCTATTCTATTTAGCGGATTAAAAATGGCCGCTGCCAGATTGTAAGTCCTTGATCAATGTCGGATGCGCGTTTTTACTTTATCATGGTAATAAAATACACTAAATAGTTACAAACATAGCCTTGGTTAAAAATATTGCATTTACGGTCTATACCACAATATTCGGGTAACATTTAACCACCAGTTAACGTATAGAACGGCTATTTTTCAATATATCTTTCTATCGTAAATTTTATTTTTTTATTTGGTACGCCACATTTACACGGAGGTGGTGAAACGGGTGCTAAATAATAATGTTCTAAATAGAACTCATCTTTTCGTATTTGGAATATAATGTTTTTATATCATTTATTTTTCAAAAATAACGTCTACAAAATTAGTATTGACCGTGATGGATGCTAAGATATTAATAAATAAAACAAAAACGTAACATTCTAAAAACGTCTAGGAATTTTTAAAAGTCACAAAGTTTTTAATTGGATCGATTTTTCCTATAACATCTTAAAGGCCGACGATCCGGTGTCCGGGTTCTTTGCCTGTACTACATAGCTCTATTCTCACGGGAATTATAGGCTTATTGTTTTATTGGTCACTTTTACTCTATCCAGTTTAACACTTTCTATAAATAAGGTTTTTTGTACTAAATTAATTGTAGTGCTATGGTTATTCTCTAGTTATAAGATAAGCGAAATGACCAATCAAGTGGAACTTGGAACTGAATACAATGTCTATACAATTTAATAAACGCCGTGAGGTTTTTTTAGCCCAAATGTCGCAACGAGCAGGTCGCTGATGGTACGCCACGCCTGCACATAAACAGAAGCAACACCACATATAATTTTGAATTACAAAGCACTGCATAGCACTGCGTTCGTTACTCTGAGACATGAGTTGTTAAATCTTATAATGCTTAGTAATTTCACTAGCTTCAGTGTCCTTCAAACAGTGCTAACACACTGTTGCTTGGCAGTAGAAAAAGACAACCGACCCAGAGGGCCTCTCACATACGAGGGACCTACCACCTAGTTAGTCCTGTAAGATCCTGGGTGTAGTACCCACTGCCGATTCTGTGTAGTATTTTGTATAAGTTTCCAATTTGAAAAAAATATAATTGTATTTGGCCCTGATATTGAAATTGGCTCGGAACACATTATGAGAAAAATGCCGTAGGGAAATGTGGTTCGATTTATTCTCATTAGATAACAGTGGCAAAAGGTTTAAATACGATTCCTTTCGGCTTCCGTTTATGTTATTGTTAAAAAGTACATACTATAACTAACTGTACCTACCCTTTGATAGTTAGGTATTACTAACAAATTGAAATGAAAAATAATTAATTCATACTATTGACTTCATACTATTAGGTTTTCCTAAATAATTTTTTCACCCTTCGCCATTGCTAGAAAACCAATATATACATATACATATGCACTCACGCCTGTAATCCCCGAAGGGGTAGGCAGAGGTGTAACCATTACACCTAAATTTCGCCGAGCGTATCTCCGTCCCACGATGTGATAGGGGGCGAGCCTATCGCCATACCGGGCACAAATTCCAGACTCCGGGCTGATACTGAGCATTCCGTAATAGAAAAACCCAATACCACTTTACCCGACCCGGGGATCGAACCCGAGACCTCAGCGTTGGCCCCAATCGTAACGCGTACGCATTACAACTGTGCCACCGAGGCAGTCTACACAAAACCAAATAGATTGGTCTAGTAGAAAACCAAATAGATTTTTAAACTTTCCCCGCCCTATGGGAGTACTAAAAAACCGTAAGTAACTACGTAGTATCTATGCCAGTGAATCTCCCACGCAATTCTTCATGGTTTCCCAACACGGCTTGATGCAGATGGGCGAACGTTTCACCCACCTGATTACTGTCACACTGATTAACTGCCATTGTTACTAGTCAGGTGTTTAATTGAAGCGCGAAGAAGCAGTTGTGCGTGCCAGCGTAGCGGTGGGGACTGGCTACTGTTTAGTAGGGATGGGCCTGCATACTTGAAGTTATGATCTACGACCGTGCTAGTGAAACATTTTGTTATTCCCTATAATATTGGATCACTCTCGTGTTTGTTGCTTATTTTTTATAGCATAGGCAAACAAGTGGGTCACCTGATCGTAAGTGATCTCTACCGCCCATGTATGCTCACAATGCCAGAAGAACCATGGGCGCGTAGCTTACCTTAAAGGAATAATAATTAAGGGATTGGGAAGGGGAGGGGATTTGGGCCTTCGGATATCCCACTCACTATACGAAACACAACAGCAAGCCCGCTACTTTACGTCTGTTTTCTGTGAGACAGTGGGATCCACCTTTTTAATTAAGTTCGTCCAGAGATCTATAAGTCTTTCGACCATACTGCCTAGTCTTAAGTCTTAAATAAGTTTTAGGTCATTACCGTGAGCCATGAGTTTAGCCAACAGAAATAACACCACACAGAAGTTTGAATTACAAAGCACTGCATGACATTGGACTGAGCTAGTCACCCCGAGACATAAGATGTGAAGTCTCATAATGCTCTGCAATTTCTCTTAATTCAATGTCCTTAAAACCGGAACACAACAGTGTTTACACACTGCTGCTTGGCGGCAGAAATAGACAAAGCAGTGGTACCAACTCAGACGGCCTCTCGCATCTTTAACATGTTCATAGTTTTCAAAAGATTCCCGAAGCGCATAATAATTTTGATCGTAGCCCGGTAGGTAGGTATGAGTGGTAGAGCCAAGCTGTTGACAGTTTTGTCTACAGCATGAATGGGCCGGCTCGTCCGGGTCGTTACCACTGTCTCATAGAAAACTGGCGTAAAGTAGCAGCTTGCTGCTGCGTTTCGTACGGTGAGTGTGATATCCGGAGGCCCAAATCCCCCTGCACTTCCCAATCCCTTAATCCCTTTCCTATATGGTCGGCACCGCGCCCATGATTCTTCTAGTAGGTATTCTGGGCGTACATGGGCGGTGGAGATCACTTACCATCAGGTGACCCACTGGGTCGTTTACCGGCTTTTGCAATAAAGAATAAAAAAAGGTACGCCCGTAGGACTGTACGTGGTGTGTATTGATTGTTATCATGGAATTGTAAAGCAAACGGAGGCAAAGGCACGTTACCGCCAGTAATCCGGCGCGGCGTCAACCGAGCCACACGTAATCCACCTCCATACACCTACATACATAATTCATACAACCGGCCTGAAAGTCATTGATTACTGCCAAGCCACTACGGTACTCCTACAACCACGCCTAAAATAAAACTAAGCTGTAACACAACTGCCTAAAGTACATAATACAATAGCAATGCTTAGATAACTCCCGCCTTACGAAATACAACTTTAAATGAATGAGTGTAATGTATAATACAGAATGGACAGGCACGTAGACTTGCTGACCTTGGGTCGAGGGTGGCCGGCGTCTGGCGACCACCCTTTGGGGTGTTGTCGGCTGCTTGCGTAATAGATATTTTTATATGCCGTAGTCGGGCTGAAATTTCGCTCAGTCGCCATGGTAACGAAGATTTTGCCAATTTTCTATATAATTGTGCTGGGTGTAGTGTGGATTTAATATTTTTTAACCGACGTAAAAACGAAGGCGGATCTCAAAGAATTGCATGCCTACATATATCTTTGAACAATTAACTGCAATAACATAGATTTAAAATTCGCCTACATCCGAGGGTAGGTAGAGCTGCAACTAGGACTCAGTAGTGCTGCACCGAAGGTTCGCCAAGGTTGTTTCCGTCCCATGATATGACAATATAGATACTGCGTTGTAATCTCCAGTTGGTACGAGATTCAGCATCATTATTGTGAGGGGTTTCTAAGTCCATCGAGAGAGACGAGTGGCAAAGCAGCATAGTGCAGAGGCGGTTTCGGTTGCACTCTAGAGGATGTGGACATTCTACATTCAGGATCCCCCGAGACCGTCTCAATGGCGTCGAGGTAGGCCACCGCGGGGCTTTTAGTCGGTGTATCAGCGTGGGTATTTTGGATAAGGAAGCGATCCAGCGCTCGTACGGGTAAAGACAATTGGGTCGGATGGCTGGTGAGTTCGGCATAACCATCTCTCCTCCCGCGAGGTTAAGAAGATCCGTAAATAGGAATTTTCCCTGCGAAAAAAGGGGCGAGCCTATCACCATACCGGAAACAAATACCAATCCCGGGCAACACCTGTGAATTACTCGTAATCGAACATAAATTGTGATTTTCTGACATAAGATTTAAACCCAGCACCTCGCGCTTTCATAGTGTAAGCACGCTGCGACTAAACCAATAACGTTATATTTGTTCTTACAATAATGCAGACACCAGACAGGACAGCCTCCGTGACGGGAGTGCAGTGGGCGAGTAGCAGGCTGTGAAACGAGAGGCCACGGTTTCAATTCCCGCACCAAATGTTTGTGTGACCCACAAAGATTTGTTTCGGGTCTGGGTTCTTTCTCCCTAGAGGGGTTGACCTCAGGCAGACGGCCGGACGTAAAAACTACAAGCCAAATCTTAGTGTAACATGTAAAATGCATGTTGCGCCAACCCCACTGCGTGTGGGATAAGGCCAGGTGGAAGAAGAATAATGCAGGCACTAGACGTAACATGTCGTTAACACCTGATAATGGAATGATAAAACTGTATTATTGTGAAAAAATTATCTGTTTCTTGGAATAATTTCGCGATATTGTATATATCTTATCTTAAAAATGGCGTTGACAACAATATTCGTTAACTAGCTTATGCTCACGACTTCGCCCGCGTGAAAGTCTTCGTATTATTTACCCTCTGCCATAATTTAAACTGTTATATTACTTAATTACTGTTTTCTATTACTCACTGAGGCATAGTGGTTAAGCGTATAAAAATCTTGAAGGGCAGCGGAGCTCATTGAATAAAAATATCTAATCTATAAGAAAGCGATCATGATAACTGCGTCATAGTAATCATACATAATGTTTAGAGATTATTACCATCATCAGTATCAGATAAGATTTATACGTCAGCATATTTTAGGGTTTTGACAAAAAATATATAAACATAAACATAATTTTCTCCTTTAGGTACTGCACAGTTACAAACAATCTTTGTATATTATGGCGTAAATATTGAACCCTCTTTTCTGCAACATTCTGTGTCAATGTGCCTAATTATTACAATGAAATTTTCATGTCTCCTTTCTAGGCCGCGATGAGACGCGACGCGACGCAAGAAACATTTATTTGTAATAAAAGTTTATCTCCTAAAATCTTCCGCGATGTGCAGTAAACGTTCTCGGCTCATTGGTCGCGATCGTTTAATTACCCGTAAGAAATAAACATGAGTTAATTGATAACGCGTTCGCGGTACTGGCCAATCCGACGTCTCGCGCTACTGCCGAGTGCCGACCGCTGCGCCATGACGCGCGCGACGCGACGCGACGCTCTGACGCTCTTCAAACAAGCATCCCATTGACGGCACGTGTAGGGCTGTCACTGCAGTGTTCTACTTTTTTAAATATTATTTTACATTACAACAGCGATGTGGTTACTCGTAAAAAATAATAACATAATGTTGGTATGATTCACATTTGTGAACAGGCGACAATTACAACAAACTAATTAAGCGTATAGACCTTGGTATTTTCGGCACAAATATTAATACGACAAAGCAACGGCTGAACAGACTTCTTCTCTTATTATTGTAACGCAAATACTTGTATTCGTTTCAATTTAGTTTTACTCGCTTTCATCGCTAATAATAATAATTACTCGCATCCAAAATTCATATAGTTTTGATTCGTGAGAACCTATCATCATATCGATTGCGCCGCGCATCACTCTAACACGCTCATCCGTAGAGCATCGATATACTACTTTGGCCGTCCAAAGTGCAGAAGACCGCGAAGCGTCCTCACGGATCCCGACGATGAGACCACTTTGGTCATCCGAGGGATGGAGGAACTTAGACTCAGTTCACACTATACAAGACCGATGTACCCCGCCTTCAAGGACCTCGCCACGTTCCCCACAACCCCGACCCTAATACCGGCCCGCGAACCGATGAATGAATCCTATAAGACTTTAAAAAATCCTCAAAAACACTAATCGCAGATGTCTCTGCCCTCCTGAGGTTCGTAGCCCACAGGGGGTGCCCTCAGCATGGTCGCTTAAATGTAACCCTTACGGTTGATAGCGCCTAAAGCGCTCATCCAATAGTTTGATAAAGCTGAAAACAGCCGACTCTCGTCAGGCTATCAGCATAACGCCAAATAAAATAAAACAACATAAAATAAAATAAGACACCTTTTGGATAAGAAACACTAAAACTATAATCCAGAAAGTATAAACACACGCTTAGTCAGATTAGCGGGGGCTGCCGTCCATTATCAGACTGGGCTTTATCGAATCTTCGTGATAAATGTACAGGCGTAGGCAGAAACGAGCCCGTAAAGAATAGTTGCTAATTTGTAAACAACTAGGGATTGGCTACGCCCACGCCAACTTCCGTGCGAGTCTCGTGAATTAATAACACGACATACATACATACATACACATACACACTCACGCCTATGTCCCATAGGGGTAGGCAGAGACTATTGAGTACCACAAGCTACGATTCTGACACACCTCTTTCGCCTCTTCCACATTCATACATCTTCTCATACATTTTCGTCGGTTGAGGGTACTCGTGACGTGCCCTTTTCGGAGAAATAACACGACAATATTAAATCTATAATATGTTATTCGGATTTAACAAGATGCGGTTCCTCGTATGCGAGAAGCCATCCGGGATTGGTGCCACCGCTTGGTCTATTTCGGCTGCCTAGCAACAGTGTGTAAGCACATTTAGAAATTACTGGCCATTATGACACTTAAAAACTTATGTCTCGGGTATAACTATGACGAGTGCAGTACAGTGCTTTATAATGCATAGCACTGGACTGTGCTCGTCGCCCCGAGACAAGATGTTAAGTCTTTAAATGTCCAATAATTTCACTGGCTTCATTGTCCTTCACACCAAAACACAACAGTGCTTATACATTGTTGCTAGGCGGCAGAAATAGATAAACCGGTGGTACCTACCCAGACAGCCTCTCGCATACGGGGACCTACTATCTAGTGAACTCTATATCTCTTCTATATTCACTAATTGGCATATAAGTAGTTAGGATCGTCCCACACAGAAGCCTTCAAAGGGATATAACTCATTCCACCACCCACATGATATGCAGCCACGTTGTCTCTAACAAACGAAAAAATGTTATACTTTTCCCTAGTAGTTTTACGTATAAAGCCTATTTCTAAACGTTTCCACTCATTCAAAGCGGAAAAAACGAATAAGTTTTTAACCGTCTTTTTTTCGGAGTAAACCACCCGCAAAACAGCTGTTATAGCTCAGGGGGAAGTTGTACAGACTGTCGAGATGAAAGTCGCAGGTTCGAAACCATGCTAAGAGCCTCTGACTTTTTTTAGTTACGTGTGTATTAATTGTTAATTATCACTTGCTTTAACCGTGAAGGAAACATCGTGAGGAAACCTGCATACCTGAGAAGTTCTCCATAAGAAATTCGCAGGTATGTGAAGTCTGCCAATCCGCATTAGACCAGCGTGGTGGACTAAGGCCTAACTCCTCTCATTCAGTAGAGGAGGCCCGTGCCCAGCAGTGGAACGTATATAATACAGGGCTAGTATTATTAAACCACAAGTATTTAAGGCAAGAAGTAAAACTTTATGAAACATTTTTGTGGTGTTTCACATGGAATTTGAGGTAAAATCTAAAAATTAATATGTGAAGAGTAAATTACGGACCCCTTTTTAAACAATATGCGCGCACGGAGGTGTAGGATTTGACATACGAACGCCCGATGTCTGAAAGGCTGATCAATATTAAATTAACTAATCAAATGTCAAATCTCAAGTTGAAATTGAGTTGCTAGAAGCGTGGTCCAGGCCTTTGATTAAACACACATGTTAGTTAACATAACTTTCAAATTAATATGCAAAACCGTATCTTAAACGCTGTTAAGAGACATCATATATTATTTATTTTTTCATTTAAAAACGTTTCAGCAACTCGAATTGATTTCACAGCGGTGACAAAATCAAAGTTCTGTTAGATGAATGTTGATTTGATCAGCCTTTCAGAAACCGGGTGTAAAATATGGAGAAGGAGTGCAGAATGCTATTTATTAATAATATCTGTAACAATTATACATTACATTAATAAATACAATAAAACATAAAGGGATTTACTTATACATAAGCATTGATTAGTTAAAAACCCTTTTGTTTATCTCTGTCAACGCGATTTATAAATTGGCTAGAAAGGGACGAAACAGTTTTTAACTAATCAGTTCTTAAAAAGTAAAAACCCTTATTGTTTACTATACCGCCTATATGTCTAAATGTCAAATCTCGCAGCTGACGCTAGAGATCAAAAAGTATTTATGATAAAGGTCTAACTTCGACCACTACGGGAACACTAGTTAAAATAAAATAGTAAACAGATTATCTGATCGGCTGTGAATTTGTATACGCATCTCCAAATTACTGAACCAACATATTCAACTTGGTTTTCAGTGATATATTGATATAATTTGTGATGATATTTTGTGCTTCATTTAAATTTCAAATTAAAAGGCGTTTCGCTATATCGGATACTAGATGTCCAAAGCAGGTACGGTTAATACACCAAATGATTATTCCTAGACAACTGACACTAGCAGGCCGAGGAGAGAGTAAAAGCTAGTTATTAATCAAAGACTTTCATGTGTACTACTAGACAAGCTGCGCGGTACATAGAAATTGTACCACTAAGTTGTGGTCAATTGACCTTAACTCAATATTACCATCTCGCTTACTCTAAACTAAAACCCCTATCGCGCTCTCTGTTTGTGAGCTGTCAAACTCCCGCGTTATGTGACACAATTTTACTTCTATACAACCCGCCTAGTATACATAAAAGTCTTTGTTATTAATAAATAAAAAGCGGCGTAAATAAAATTATAGACGAATCACTTAGTGTTTCACTACCTTAATATTCCGATCTCCCTCCAACATTATAGTGTAGTTTACTAAAAGATAAAACTACCCTTCCCCCACTCATCCCACCTCGTAAGTATTAAAAGTGGATTGCCAAGGATGTCTACGTATCGCTGCGGGATACTCGACCAGACTGGCGCCGAACATTTTAGCCATCACTTCCTTATTGACCATTTTAGAGCACTCTATCTATTTATTAATAATGATAATAGTTATTCAGCTGAACGGCAAGATGCTATTTAATAGCATGTTTAAACTACGAGCATTGATAAAGTTTATGATATTGTTTTCCTTTTAACAATGAATCAGAGGAATAAAGGAATAGTGATGTACATTATAAATCAACTTACGAGTATAGTCCTGACCCCACATAAGATACAAGACATATCAGATTTGTGTCGTTTTTATCAGGAACTACAAGCGGCTTACAACACTACTTCAAAGAAGTATTTGTTGATTACACAAATGTCACGTGCGGGCCTGAAACCCGCAGTCACTCGTTCCACAGGCTACTCGTCCCCTACGCTACGAGGATATTGGTCATTCATGGAAGAGACCCAGTGCTCTATTGCCCCGCATTAGGTCCTTACGTAATTTGATATAGTCTGTGTCAAATATGCACTGAACATGCCAAGTTTTTGGACGCTACAGATCTTTTGAGACTCATGTTTTCCTATAAAATACAATATGTAATACATTGCCAAAACAAGCACAGTCATTCAGTACGATAAAAGTACATTTGCATACATTAATCACTACACAAATCGTGTAGAGTACAACGCGAAAAATCAACATAATACGGTATTGAAAACACGTTCCTTTTAGCCTGGTGTCAGTGGGTAGTTGGGAGGGCGAGGCTGCGTCTAGGGGTCGTCTACGGCCCGGCCACGACCTACATACAAAGTTGCCGACCCACTCCACCGGCCATCACCGCCCGTCGCGGCTCGCCCCGTCTCCCGCGGGGGTTGATGACGCGCGCCGTCTGCCACCGCCTCCCTCCTTACGTAACCATCATGTTTTGGTGCTTCGACAATATGCAACACGGTTTCTTGTGAATTAAGCTTGTTACTGTGCCAGTTTGTTACATGTTAACTATTTGAATGTAATCGGGTATCTAAACTGCGAATATTTGTGTTCCTTCTTGCAAATTACTTTGTTTTCGCTACTTTCAGTCATAGATAATTTTCTATCCTTTGTGTGGCGAAACTCTTTAATTTAATTAGGACGCTCTCAATTCTGATTTCTTAAGTTGAAGTTAGATTAGGTCGTAAGTTCAAATCTGGGTTCGAAGGAGCAATAAGTCAAATGTAAATAAATACTTGTAGCGGGTTTCTTATATTAGGGATGTATAAGAAAACATCGATGTCTGTATGGATTATGGCCTAACTGCATGCTATATTAAATATTTTTACTAGAGTATTTTATAATAATGTCTGCTCTCTAACAAAGCAAATAATTTTATTATACGACTCTCAAACAGTAGATAATGCCAAAATAGTCAAATTAAAACGCAATACTATCTTGAAATACAAAGCTCGTCCCCAACATTTATCACTTAAAATAAATGTTAAGTTCATAATAAGAACGTCACATTCTTTCACAAATTGTCTGCGAAGTGCTGACAGATCTTATTCCCCGATAGATAAGCGATTGACGTCAATGAAAGGTCATAGTTTTGACATTTAAAGCCGTCAGCGCTGACATTTCATGGCCTAAATTAATTTGATAAGTTTCACACCGGCCGGAGAATCAACTATAGTAACATTAAGGCTCCTTAATAGTTATTTACCTATGATATAACATGTTATAGGGTGTAAGATAAAACTGTCGTTTTGATAAACCTCAATGTTATGACAAGCAATAATAGAGATATGTCCGTACTTGTGTGCTTTCATATTTTGGTTGTTTTTATTTATCGTATGCCTCTTGGGTCACCGTGCATTTACTACATGCACTGTGTTTTTTTATTTTTTTTATTACATTGAATGACGAGACGAGCAGGTCGCTCGGCTGATGGTAAGCGCCACGCCTGCTCATAATCAGAAGCAACGCCACACAGAACTTTAAATAAAGCACTGCATGACACTGGACTGCGCTCGTCACCCCGAGACATAAGGTGTTAAGTCTCATAATGCCCAGTAATTACACTGGCTTCAATGTCCTTCACACCGGAACACAACAGTGCTTACACACTGATGCTTGGCGGCAGAAATAGACAAAGCGGTGGTACCAACCCAAACGAGGGACCTACCACCTTGTAAAATGCGATAATAATAATTGATTGCATGTGTTGTGGCGTTACCTGCAAAAACGCAAGACGCAACTTGCACGTTGAGAGCATAATATGATTGTAGACATATCTTTGTGCAAATGAATATTAAAACAACAGAATGTACGTACTTGATTAGAAACTCTATGTTAGGTAATAGGCTTCTTTTTAAACTTCGTATTTTGTTGATAACTGAAACTAATTGAAATTCTCTCTTTATTTCAGATGGTGGAAACGGTAGAATGTAAGCTCGAGCCGCCAGAGTCGCCGCCAAAGAAGACACGAGGCGAGGACTACGGCTACACGCTCTTCCTGGACCCGTACGCGCTGCACTATCGAGCGCTTTCAGCGTTCAGACCGTGGGGCAAGCGGGAGCCGGTCCTACAACACCCCGAGAGGGTGGTACGCGTCGCGGACTGCACTCGGTTCGAGCGCGACTTCCAGCCGAATGTGGCGCTGAAGCCGCTAACGCCTCCGGTGGACGACGTGACGTCGTCGACGTCGCCGCCGCCTCCAGAGTCGGAGCTGGCGGCGCGGCTGCTGGACGCGGAGACGCGGCTGACGGCGCGCGCGCGGCGGCTGGACGAGCGCGAGGCGGAGCTGAGTCGGCGCGAGGCGGAGCTGAGTCGGCGCGAGGCGCGGCTGCGGGAGCGCGAGGCGGAGGTGACGAGGCGCGAGGCGGCCGCGTCGGAGCTGGCCGCGGCAGGGCCGTCGCCTGACGCCGCGCCGTGTTGACCCGCGCGTGCTCGGGCTCCCGTCACGGACGCTCAGTGAGTGCCTCAGTGCAGTACAAAAGGCCGGTCCTCGACCGTGCCTGTATATATCTGGAAACCTTCGGGACCGTTTCTGTTTTCGTTTGTGCCGACCGCGATCGACCACGGGATTACAGATGTACATAATCATCATATCAAGTACAGTTTTAAATTAGGGTTTTTTTTGTAATAGTATACGGTGTTCGTAGTATCTTCAATGTGTGCCATTAGAGGTACGTCTGTTACCTTTCATATAACCTCATACCTGTGCTTTTTCATTACCTTATCATAATACTCACATATGTAAAATATTGAAATAGTTTTATTTTTTTAAACCATAAGCATAATTTATACAGGGTTATTTTTAAGATGTCTCTCAACGTATATAAGCAATAATGTTTAGGTATTCAGTTACTGTGTTTCGCATACTTACCGCTTAATAACACTATAATCCAAGTCTTACAATACAGCAGAAGTACAGTTTATTATTTTAACAAATCGATATTACAACGTGCTAGCCATAGTTCGATGTATCACTATTTATTAATTTTAACAATTAATAATCGACTCATATTATTGTGTAGATGATAATTATCCACAGATATACATCTAAATAGACCACGTAAGTACTTCAATTGTATAAAAACTAAGCGTGCCGCACTGACGTGTTACTGAGCTGCGGTAACGCCAAGAGCGGAGTAAATCATAGAGAGCGCGTGCCCAAGAAATTGTACAACATATCGGCACTCGAAGTAGGTACATATACGGTGTCTATTAGAATTTTTGACCGTAATAATATCTAGTTCAAATCATAATGGAGCTCGTGTTGTGTAATATCGATTTTCTAGTTTTATTTATATAAATAACTCTGTATAAAACCTCAGGCATACCAAATAATAATGAAATAATTTTCACATGCATACCTCTCGTATTTAGAAAAAGGTTGTACGAAATTCTGTGGATATAGTTTTTATACTTACTTTATTCATAAAACAAGCTAATTCTAACAAAATGGAGGCACATTTTCATATTTTTTAAATATTCTACAATTAGGATTCTATTTTGTCTAATTTGTTTCACCAGATAAGTTACTAATATTGGAATACATGTTTAATATTTTTTCAAAACAGCTGCATCTATTATTGTAATACCATAAATTAAAAATACAGAATACCTTGTGGTGGACACTTAAGATTGTATCCACACCTTTGACGATTTACGCCATACAAAAATCGAAACGGCAGCGATTTTAAAGGTTTTATTCGAACACAAGGATTATATTCGTTAACGATTCATTTGAATCGATATATCAATGCACTATTTTGCTTCGACAGAAATTATCGTAACGTAACATATTACACTACACTAAATTAATTTTTAATTGTTCAGTGAATTAGTCCAGCAGATTTCTCGGAATTATCTTGTACCCCAAAATCATTTTTCGATTTTGCCTTAGTGACAGCCCTAACGTGGGCGTTTTCGGACGGATAAAGTTCTGAGTACTCAATTGACACTCAGCATAAAGGTCTTACAGACTCTTAGTGTCAGTTTGAATGTTGGCGTTCCGGACGAAAATTAAGTTGCATATTCGGAGAGGCTAACTTACACTACTCAATACTGTTCGCTCGAACACGCCCAGTGTTATTTAAGATGGAAAATCTATCGTAGATTTAAAATGTAAAAAAAACAATGTAATCTGGTGAGACAAGTGCAATTTTTAATCGCATTAATAGGTTCCAGGCCAAGAAATTATCTTTAAGGGATTCATCCCGCAGTCTACCTCATTGTAAATAAAAACAATATTTGGCTAAAATTAGAAAACTCTTGTAAGAAAAATCTGTATTTGTTTTCAAAACTTCGCACATCGTTTTTACGACTCGAAGCAATAATTATATTAACGAAAAGTGAACTTCGTCACTGCCGGTAATTTATCAATTGTTACTTGTATATTAAAGATGCGTAAGTTTGTGATCTAGAATTGGAAATTATAATGTTTATTGTTTGGTAGTATTGTTTAAAGTCATTATAATAACAAGAACGTGTTTTGGTATATAATAACAAGAAAGTGCAATTTTTTGCATAGTTCTAGCACACCTTGGTAAAATACGCGTGAAAGTCATTTGGCAGGACTGAAGTTGTCACGAGCGGGGTCGCGGCTATTATTTTCCGAGTAAAAGGTTACGGGAGGCGTAGAGGGCATGTGACTAACTTCGAGCCGGCTTAGTTATTTTGCATGTTTTGTTTCTCTCAGACCTTAGATTTCATAGCGAAAATCCCTAAATTGTCTAGCCGCGGTAAAAGGCTGCTATATTTAAAATAAGATCTTAAGTAGCCAAAAAAATAAGTTATTAGTAAAATGATGCACATTGTACATAATTCATGTAAATCCGTACCCTTTCTTGAAGGGATAACTTGTCTTTTTTTATATAAAAAATGTTTTGAAGCCTTTGCCAGTAACAGTGCATTTTGTAGTGCATATTTCTTTGCGACTGAGCAATTAATTTTAATATACGTATTACGTATTTATTTTGTGTAACATACAGACATATTATGTATCTGTTTTTTATTTTTTAATGTCATAGTGTTATTATGAAAAACACTTTGTAGTTGCCTTAAGCTGTTTCAGTATTTCTGCGACACGCAACGCCATCTGTTATTCGTTATAGAAAACTCGTGTCATAAAATACAATTTTGATGTTACTGAGGCAACGTATTTCATCCCGGGTTTTCCATTGTTAAATAAATTCTAAACTTGCCTATCGGTTTTAAAATTGGCAAATTTCCTATAAGGATAAAAATTAAAAGTAACTTTTAGACAAACCGATTGGCATTGTCATGGAGGTAATAAAAATTCTCAGATAACATATCTCTTGAGAATTATGGATCGGGATTGTTGATATTGGAAAATTTGTGAAATTTGATTTCACTTATAAGTGACTTTAGCAAAGCTCAATTTGAAGAAAGAATCGATTTTTTATCAATTACATTTCCTTTCGAAGAGTGCTATGTTACGTAGGTAGTTGGTTTAGCGTAAGTCTTCAGTTTTAGGTTAGTTGTATCTCTAGTCAGAGACATTTTGAAAAATAAATTACCATTTACTTATTAATATAATTATATTATTCACATAGGTACCGTAATCGAGTGTAATAAGAATAACTTATTGTTTTAAAATAATAATTAGCGTACATTAGAAATGGACTGCATGTCATTATTATTATAATTTAAGGTACCTAAAAATTATATATTATGTGAAACTTTTCTGTCTGTACTGTTCTTGAAAACGTATTTTGGTGCTATGATATTTTTGGCTTGGCTAACGTAGGTTTTAATTGTACATATTTAGTATTTATTGGCGTTTATTTCGGTTCGTTATTGAGTTTTTCACACATTCAAAATTGTTTTGAAAAATGAATTCGATTTCAGCTCGCATGTTTCGAAATTTGAATAACATGGCTAAGCCATTATAACCTAAAGTAACGCTTTAATTTTTAGCGTAGGTCGTAATTATGTATCGATGGAAAAGTTTCAAAAAAGACGTCTCTCACTGTCTTCAATAAAAAACTATACATAATGTACACGGATGGTGCTAAATATTTAACTTATATGAGGTTTTGTTCTTTTCGAAACTAAATACACTCGATAGGTTGTATTGTTTCTTTTTTGGATGTAAAACAGGTTTGTAATAATTTTAGTGAGTTCTCGTCGAGTGAAAGGGCAGTGAGAGCTACATGAATGTAAATATTTGTTTTATATACGGTACTAAGCTGTGTGAGGAGACAGGCTGTTGTGAAACTTTTTAAATACTTGAATTTGCGCAACGAAACTCTGTCTTTTATTATTTTGTCTACGTATGTATGCACAAGTTTGTTACAATTTTATGGATCACTAGTTATATGTTAACACCATATATTTCAATGCACATCCTGCTGGTGAATATTCTACTATTTAATCAACTACGGTTGCACTTAGAAAATACTTTAGACCAAATTCACAATGTGGATTTCAATTGACAGTATTTTTTTCATTTAGAATTTGTAGATAAATTACATTTGTTCATACAAGTATGGATTTTAAACGGACAACAATAATTTGAGACAAAGTTTATTGCGCGATTGGTGTTTTGCCAGGGTATAGCATACTCTGTGATCTCATGTATGATTGTTAATACATCACTTTATAATTACATTTTTGTCAAAGTCGCAAATCCCTAGTATTTAGATACTTATTTTCAAATTTCCTATTTTAGTGACAAAACATAGATGGCGTTGGTATGAAAATTTATCGGATTCGTCACTGTGTCTACCTACAAATATTTTTGTCAATATCAAATTAATGGATCATAAAAAAGTGTTTGCTTTTCATAAATTTGTTATATATGGTATCAGCGCCATCTGAAAGTCAATTTGTTGTAATGGAACACAATCTCTTTTTAGATTTAATGTACGTTTGCCGTTTCTGTATACAAGAGTATTGCAATAACTACCCGATGAGTTAGATTTAGAAATTGTAAGATCGTAAAACCTCGTATTCACTAAATACAGCTGACTTTAGATGACACAACTTTGGTGTGGATGATAAAAATCATTAACTATCTTAAAACACTTTAGTTATTATAAGTACATACTTATATGTTAATAGTCGCGTCTATTATTAATTTAGAAGTACTATATCTATGCAATGTGATTTGTGCAATATGATGAAACACCTATAAGATATATTTGTTGCACACTGCAACAGTTGTTTGACATGTAGTAAATACGGAGTTTTATTTAATTAATGGAAGCTGTATTGTCTTGTGCCAATCATATATTTTGTACTGAACTCAGAGCAAACGGCATCAAATGCATAAAATATTTGGATGCGAAAATAATTCAAAATATGTATAATATAATCATGCAGTATGAACTTTATTGTTAAATCTGTGAGATTGTGTTTTTGTACAATTCAAATGAATTAACGCTTGAACAAAATAGATGGATCGATATTAGACAGTATCGGCATGAGTGATGAGCACAAAGTTTTGCGCAGTACCTAGTTATTAAAGTCTAATTGGCGGAATGAAGGAGCGCGAGACGATTGGTTCTTCAGTAGACGCTCTTCACTACCCCTACCCATTACTGTCCATGTTCTCATGACTCGTGCCGGTAATCATCTCAACGGAGATTTACAATTACTTTTGATTATATCCATATTTTGCGACTTATTAAGACATATTACATGTCTTTGTGAAACGGCTTGTTTATGAATTGTGTGTGTTTATACCAGAAAGTTTATTTTATGGCCAATACAAAACACTAATCCAATGAAACATTCCTCTTGTTTTGTGGATTATTCAAAAACACTTCTATATTCTAAACAGTAAAAATTGTTGTATGTTGCATGTACCTGATATATTAGAAATAAGAAGACTATAGTTAAAAAAGATAAATATATAAAGGATGTTCTGTTATGCACACACATGTTCGTAACATGTGGTTTCGAAGTGTGTTTTTACTTGAAAATAAAAATGCTTATAAATACATTGTGGAGCAATAAAATGAAATGATTTTGAATGAGTGTTTTATTTTATATTTTTCGAACATAACCCGTGTCTAGTAATTCTATAGACAGTTAACTGATCTTAGGGCAATCTGAATTAGTTTATTGTATAGTTCATATGTAACTTTACAGTCCCATATCAACAAAGTTATTATCTTTAAAAATGTGTTATTTATTCATTCACTTACCTTCCTTTTTTATGTAATATGCATTGAAAAATCGGAGTAGCATCGGCTTCGAATTGGCGCCGATGGCGATAAAGTCGACGATCCATATGTGTAATTAGTTGCGCACCTGCCTACCCTCGGTCATGTCATCGCCATGGCCCATGCCAGACGGTAGGTTTACAATCAAAGCCAGACGGAGCTTGTTATGACAATATGTCCAAATAGACGGCCTCACTATCGGTAGTACCATTTATCATCATAGATGGCTGTGAAGACGGTACATTCGTGCTCTGTACTAATCTATGGTATAATCTAAATAGGCGATAGCTTATAGCACTTTACCCGGTGCCCTAAATCACAAGTGGTCAATTTTAGTCAATTGATTAATCTAGAATACTAGTTAGGTACCTACTAAAGTGGCCTTTCACGCAATAATAAAATGTTAAGAAACAGATGAAATGCATTTGAAGTCAGTATGTGCCTATAAATTTATTTAAATTTTGTCTATATTGAGTAAATCTTTAGATATTATTATTTGAGTGCAGAAATTAAACATACATATACACTATTATGACACGGTTCCTATATGTATATACTCTGAAAGATTTTTAATTTCAAAATTGCTCAATTTCCAGAAGACCTTTAGATCTAGCCTAGCCAATTGTAGCCAATTGTAAATGATGACTTCACTGTTAACTCCTTGGTTGGATTTCCAGTTTGGGCAATTCATTGGTATTTTGCGGCTCCAAAATAAATGATGATGGCTGTGTCCAACACTACACATTTACCAAATAGGCACGCTATCTATACCATGGTAACATCGGCATGAAATAGGTTTGTTTTGCTGCCTACCATTTGGGGGCATAATAATCAACCTGATAGGTAGCAGTAAACAGGTGTTACAAAAAAAACGACAGAAACGGTATACACTTGATGAAAAGCTTCGATATAGGTATATACTTACATAAAGACAAAAATACGCGTTGAATAATTAATAGGGTGAATAGACTCACCTAGTTTATTATTTACAAATTAGATAAACTGCATCAGTGGCGTAGTTGTAATGCGTACGCGGTACGAATGCTGTGCTGAGGTCTCGGGTTCGATCCCCAGGTCAGGTAACGTGATATTGGGTTTTTCGATCATGAAATGCTTAGTAATCAACCCGCAGTTTGGAATTGTGCCCGATATGACGATGGGCTCGCCCCCTATCTATCATGGGACGGTGATAAGCTCGGCGAAATGTGGGTGTACTGGTTGCACCTCTGCCTACCCCTTCGGGGAGTGCAGGCTTGAGTGCTTATGTATGTTTAAACACACTACTACACATTTTGGATAAAAATTTGACTTGAGATACCATTTTGGTGGATCCATCTATCTAATAGATTCAATACTTATTTTCGTCCCGATTCACGCCGCCATTTACCCTGTTTTACGGTACATAAGTACCTTCTGTATTAGTTTGACAGGTTAATTTCACCCACAAATGTGTCTGCCTCGGTGGCGCAGTTGTAATACGTACGCGTTACGACTGAGACTGACGCTGAGGTCTCGGGTTCGATCCCCGGGTCGGGTAAAAGTGATATTGGGTTTTTCTATTACGAAATGCTCAGTATCAGCCCGGAGTCTGGCATTTGTGCCCGGTATGGCGATAGGCTCGTCTCCTATCACATCATGGGACGGAAATAAACTCGGCGAAATGTGGGTGAACTGGTTACACCTCTGCCTACCCCTTCGGGGATGACAGGCGTGAGTGCGTATGAATGTAAATGTGATAATCTGAAATTACATTATCGTTAACTACATATTCATGGATTTAGATAGTTAGATACGGGCTGCCATGATAACTACATATCTTACCAAACATCTTCACCTTGAAAACAAGCAAAATAACATTTGATTATATAATTTTAACGTACTTATAGCTATTATTTTACATCGTTAGTTACACGATATCACCGTCAAATGTGGACCGATTTTGATGGTTTTGTTAACACCTAGGGACCCTAGGGTAGTCTCGTATAAATTTGGTTAAGATCTAATGACAGTAAGATGAAAAAACTCCTAACATACTTCAAAAATGAACAATATAAAATTAATTTCATTCGGTTGGCACCGGCTTTGGAACCTACTCCAAATATACTTACCTCGACTATATGTTTCTCTATATGTATTCCATTATGTTTCATGTTATTTGTGACTTTTATAACTTCCTCGTAACGTAAATGGTAGGTATTTTAAAAATGTATTCTAAATAATAAATAAATAAATACACCCGACAGCCACCCACATACTCCTGACCCCACACTAGGTTGACCTGTATCGTGGGTATCAGGAACTACCTAGGACTTGCGGTCCCACAACACCCAGACCCGAAACAAACATTTGTCTCAGTACGGGAATCGAACCCACGGCCTCTCGCTTCGCAGCCGGCTACTCGACTGCTGCGCCACGGAGGCTGTCAGAGCAGTTTATTCAAATCTTGACAGAATTCAAAATAAAGTTACGTTTCATATAAAAATATTTTAATAACAAATATGATTATAAACATTTGGAATGATTAAACATAAATACAAAAACGATTTACACTTATACGAAACACTAACTATTTGTTATTGCACGTCCACTTCCAAACGTCTGTGACCTTGTTTTTATTTTTACGTTATAAAAACACCAACAGGTTGCCGATGTAACTATTTCATGTGCGATTAAGTATAAAGATGCCCCACACCGCGTTCCGTAACCAATTTATATTACGACCAGTTAGTAACCGGTTTGAAGTTTACAGTTTGGAGCGGATGGAGTCGATCCTGCCGGCTGCCTGCCTCTGCAGGTCGGTGAGTTTCATCGCGAGACCCATGTTGCCTTGAATCTTGATCTTTCCTTGGAAGAACGCCTTCTGCGGGTTCAGTTTGCCTGAGATCAGATCGACGACGTCTTCATCGTTTATTGTAAATGTAACGTCAGGTTTCTCGCTTCCATTGTAGGTTACTTTTCCCTTGCCTTCCTTGGCATTAATGACCCAGTATCCCTCAGCGCCGCTGGGTCCGTTCCTGACCTTGAACCCGTAGATGCCGCGCACCTTCTCGATGAGCTTATCTTCGTCAGTCTGCATCGCCTCCTCGAGAATCTTCATGTATTTATACACTTTGAACTCCTCGGGGTTGCTGGCGATTGCCGCCACGTTGTTGGCGCTGGCATTGGTGAATCCCTTCTTGTACATGGTGATGACGACAGCTCCGCCAAGTCCCAAGTTGTGTTGTAGCGCTATTCTCGCGCGCGGCACCTGGAATATTCGTATAATTGAGTTACAACGTGTTTAGAAGTGAACGTCTAATGTTTAACTGCCATTGCGTTGTGACGTTTCGTGCATATTTTATAATTAATTGCCTTGTATTGAACGTTGATGAACTACTGTATTTTACTACTTAGACTTCGTACGCAAGAAGCGTGTAATCGCGTGACGGAGAATCGGTTTCAACTAAACTATAGATAGTTTGGCACATTAGTGCATACTTTGCTATGAATGCTTTTTTTGCTTGTTATTATGTAGTTTTGACGCAAATGAGAAGTGCGTACGAGGCTTTAGTATGTAGTGATTCATATTCAAATTCTATTATAATGCTATTTTAAGATTTGTTTCTGGCCAATCTCTTCTGAGTAGGTATTTGTTTAGATGAAATTCGAAATTTAGGAAAGGAATGGGTAAAAATGTATCTGATCATATTATTATTAACATTCGTTTTATTAAAAAGTAAGCCTAAAATTGTAAATGATTTCTGTAGTTTGCATACATTTATATCATTTCCATTTAACATAGTTATCTAAAACATTTTTGAGTGTCAGTGATGTCGTCACCTACTAAACAAAAACTTAACTATGTATAAATTAAAGTAGTCCTGTGTCAGTCCAAAGTCAATCCTCGAGTGTCCTTTGTGTCAATCTGCAGTGTATGTCAGACTTGCCAAACTAAAGTTAAATTCAGTGATTTTAATGCGTTACCACCTATTTGGCAAGGATAAATAAATTATATTTCAGTAATGTTTAGTTCGTGATTTCGTGAATTCATTCTTCTTCTTCCACCTGACCTTATCCCACTCGCGGTTGGGAATATCTAGAATTCGTTATTCTTCAATTTTATGGCATTCTCTTTAAATTATATACACATAATGTTAATTAAACACATAAAATAACGTATTTACAATAAAAAAATATCATGGTATTTATTGTTTAAAAGTTATATTTTTTTTTTATTTTTTTTTTATTAGATTGAATGACGAGACGAGCAGGTCGCTCGCCTGATGGTAAGCGCCACGCCTGCTCATAAACAGAAGCAACGCCACACAGCACTTTAAATAAAGCACTGCATGACACTGGACTGCGCTCGTCACCCCGAGACATAAGGTGTTAAGTCTCATAATGCCCAGTAATTACACTGGCTTCAATGTCCTTCACACCGGAACACAACAGTGCTTACACACTGTTGCTTGGCGGCAGAAATAGACAAAGCGGTGGTACCAACCCAGCCGGTCTCTCGCAAACGAGGGACCTACCACCTTGTAAATTGTTGCAAGATATTATGAAATAGACTTTATCAGTAACAATAAAGTTATTACACCATACCAACAGTAATCTCAACCTTGGGAAGAATTTTGTCCATTCTTCGCTACACTAGAAAATATCAACAAAATATTTTGCGTGCTGTGATGACGTTACATTCTGACAAGATCCTGTGATAAAAGAAGATGATGAATGGCAACTAGTGATATTGATCTTAGGTTGATAATAATCTTGAAAATGTCAACAATGTTGAAATATTTAGACCTGGCACACGAGGTTACTGACATATGGGATGTAGACTCGACAATCATTGTGCCGATAGTCGTTTCAGCTAATGGGTTGATACCAAAGAGCCTCGACTAACACCTCCTGAGGCTTTCAAGTGTCGTTAGATCAGGAGCCAGATTCTGAAGGCTGTGTTATTGGACACGGCACGCATTGTGAGGAAGTTCCTTAGTCCTAACCACCGGTGGCTTGTGTCTTAGGCCTCGCCATTGGAGGGTGATACATTTTATATTTTAGAAATTATTTAAAAATGTATAATAAAAAACCTTTTAAAATACATTATGTTAAAAAATGCTTTGATATCGATATCATAATATTATGTAGAACCTGTAATTTCTAAAAACAAAATAACATTAATTCGTGGGCTAGTGCTGACGTTCTACCTTAAACTACTGTTGAAAACCTCTGACGTCAATTGGAAACATATCTGTAACATTTAAAGCGTCTGAACAGATTAAGATTTAGTTAGATAGCTAAGAATCATCTCGATTGCACCAATTTTCAAAAAAAAACCGCAATCAAATCGGTCATTTCTTCTGTGACAGGCGCTACTACAGACAAAGAGGTCAATCTTATAATATCTTTTTTTGTTGGGGTTAAACACAGAATAACTATGCAAGATACGGCAAGATAGATACACACCTACAGTGTATTTAATATCTACATAATTATACATGCGTAGAGACAGACAAAGGTCGGCGAGTGATAATGACTTGGCACATTCAACTTACATCACATATTTCATTCACTTTAGCTCGAATAGTGAAAATACTCCGTCAAGTTTATACAATGTTTGCGTCGACCATTTTGAATTTTGGTCCTTTGTGCCTAATTTACTCATCATACTTGTTATCATTATTCTTCAGTCCTGATTTGATTTTATTTGGGATCAATTTAAATAATATAATGTTTCAAATTGGTCGAGTCACGCTGTAGATTTTTTTGTCTACAGCATGAATGGGTCGGCTCGTCCGGCGGAGTACCATCTCACAGAAAACCGAAGATCTGAGGTAGCAACTCCGTCAGTCATAATAATAATAAAAAACAACGTATCCATTATTGTCCTCCAGGTGTATAGGTATTTGTACATATACCTTACACATTATATGAGGGTGTCTAAGAAAACAACGTTAGGTACATTGAAATAATAATAGTCCGATATAGAAGTGAACGGGTGAATAAATGTATAAAGGAGGTCGTCGCCATAACTGGGGGCCATTTGCCCGCACTCAGTCAGCCTCCAATTCACTAATGGCCGTTCCCTATATTTTGTCTGTCTCTAGTTTTGCTATACCGGCGATAGAAAATTTTATCTATTTTCCGTTTTACCGTCCCAATAAACTTACTAATGATAGGTAATCCTATTCTTCATTGCTGTCTACCGAGGAGAGGATTGATAGCTGACTACAGATATACAACACTATGAAAATGACAGTTCAAGCGTCCCAATATTTTTTATGTGCTATCTGTCGATAAAGTTATTTAGTTTTTTCTTTATCGGTAGATTTTGATCGATAAACAGATATCCTCGGCTGTAAAAAAACGAAATAAATAACGCATTTTGAAGAAATAGCCATGAGTATACAAGGCTTACATGGCACTTGTACTGCAATACAAAAAACTAAATAAATTATGTAAAAATCTAAAAGAAAATATTTAAAAAATCTAAAATTCCCATAAATAAAAATAATGCACCGTTTTGATAATTAAATTAAGTGCAAGAGACATATAAATATTTGTTAATGCGAACAAAATAATTCCACACTTCAATAAAATCCCCCAAATTCGCTTGGGATTTTTGTTCAAAGGACTTGTATTCAGAGCCGTAATGTATTGACAGAAAAACGTTTCGTTATTACATTGTGTTTTGCAACATAATAAGTATTTCTCGCTATTATTATTTAATTTACAGTGGTAAAAAATAAGAATTAGAGATAAATGTTAAATTAAAACTTATATTTCTAATCTAAATCATATCTTCATATTTTCTAACATAAATTAAACAATAGTTCCTCTTTCTCAGCTTGTATGAACATAACGCACAAGAGGGCTCAGATAGACTGCCTATCTATTGCTATCATAGTATCCGACGTGCTTATCTAAAAAATAGGGACGATTCCAAGCAGTAGATAGAACAATACGGATGTTTGACGATAGCTATCTATCGTGAAATTGAAGATTAATATTGGGAACGGCCATAAGATCAGTGCTCAGTCGACAGAGTTCATTACGCGGTAGCTCTGCAGGTTTTCTATTCGGTCCTAGTTGTATGTTATAATTAATTGGAGAAAGTCTCTAGAGAATCCGGACATGGGGTTGTGGTCTGTAAAGCAGCTGTATATTGTATAAGTGACCAATAAACCATGAGTTGAAGTGATTACCGTCGTTTTGTATTAATAAAGTAATACTTGTCTCACGTAACTAGTTATGTAGTGATATGTTTGCTCCGTGGCGCAGCGGGCGAGTAGTCGGCTGCGAAGCGAGAGGCCGTGGGTTCGATTCCCACACCGAGACAAATGTTTGTGTGAACCACAAATATTGGTCTCGGGTCTGGGTGTTGTGGGACCGCGAGTCCCTCGTAGTTCCTGATACCCACGACACAGGTTTACCTAGTGTGGGGTCAGGACTATGTGTGTGACTGTTGGGTGTATTATTATTATTATGTTTGTCTTGCTATAATCTCGGGACTACAGAGTCCCGGACCTTTGGAAGGGGTGCGCGGGGCCGAAGCCAACACGTAGAGGCCCGTTAGACAATTTTAATTTTATATGGTGATGTGACACCGCCCGGCGGCTATCCTTGTTATACACTATAGAAGTGTATCCAAGGACAGCCCCCGGTCGGTGTAGGACTATTGTAGGGATGGGCAAAAATTTATATATACTATTTTATTGAGGTGAGGTGTTGATGGATCGGATAACCGGGTCTATGGGAAGGACTATGGCACCTGCCTGACCTATGTTGAAAACATGGATAAAATAGGCAGGTGGTGACTTGCCAAATCAGGTAGATGGGCTCCCCAAAATAGTCACTAGAAAAAGCGACATGGGAGCAACACCCAGATGAGTGGCTAAAGGGTGGAGAGGTGTCACTGGGCTTTAAACACCGATCATTTGCTCCCTTAGGGTCCCATCACGTTGCCCACTCACCACTTACGTTTCACATCCACCTTTCGAGCATGAAGCTCTCGCGACTCCACTCTGACCGGCCGGTGAAGGCAAGCCAGAGGTGGGGGACCTGTTCCTCATCAGTGTTCACTCCAGCCGGCCAGTGAAGGCGAGCTAGAGATGAAGAACAGGAGGCTTCCCCGGGAGCACTCGGGTACGTAGGGTCGCTACTCCCCAACAGCTCGCCACAAGCTGCCCTGCGGGCTTATTATTATTATTATTATGTTCCACGCTCTCATCATTAGCTACGAAGCCCGTGTATACTGTATAATTTACATAATATTTTGAGCGTTTTATTGTCCTCATAATATTTTCGCATTACAATCATTTAGGAATCGTCGTTTTATATTATGGCCACCGCCACTAATTTAAAATGCATTACAATTCCTTGAAATTTGTTTCAGAATTTCGAGCAGCACGTATCGTTGACTCTTACACAATGTATACAAACAAACATTCAAACAATACAAATGAACTAAACAAGCCACGCAGTAGTGTGTAAACATTGTTTCTCGTTTGTTGGACAGTCAAGCCAGTGAAATTACTCAACACTAGCTTTTAGTGGCGGAACCACCCGCGTGAACGACCTTTTCCGGGTTAAAATCTATTTCCTAATCCAGGTCATGGACTACCTATGTGCGAAGTTTCATCCAAAACCGTTCAGCCATTAAGGCGTGATTGACTAACAAACATTGATATTTATCATAGCAGTAGGATTATGCCACATCGTATGTGTCGAGGTGCCGAGCGCATTCAGTACTTTGTAATTTAAAGATGTGTTGCTTTTGTTAATGGAAAGGCGTAGTCTTTACCATCAGGTGAGCGACCTGCTGCTGTGTCTTGATATTTAAGTGATAAAAAAACGACGCAATTGTCTTATCTAATTACTGGATAATCTAATTGTTGTAGACAACAAATGTATAATCACAATAATTCGCCCATATAAGCACAATTGGTCAGAATACAAAAATAGATGATGATGGACTTCAAAGATGTATGTATTGGCGTAGTTTCGAAGCAAGGAATTACCAAAAAGGTAAGCAGAAGTGCAAGTAAACCGCATTTACATGCGCCATGGTTCGACGAGCTTATTTTATATCCCATTAGCTTTTGCCCGCGACTTCGTCCGCGTTAATTAGTGCTCAGCTCGTATTGGTCTTAGCGTGATGTTATATAGCCTATAGCCTTCCTCAATAAATGGGCTATGTAACACTGAAAGAATTTTTCAAATCGGACCTGTAGTTCCTGAGTAGCGCGTTCAACCAAACCAACAAACAAACTCTTCAGCTTTATAATATTAGTATAGATTATGTCATATGTGGCTAGCATAACATCGGGCACAAATTATAATCCCTATTTAAAAAACCATCTTACCGATTTGTCAGCCTAGGTATGCTACCCCTACATAAATGGCGGGATAATATACCTACTTTAAATGTACATACATACATACATAAACTCATGCCTGTTTGCTAGGGGTGGGCAGAGACAACATATTTCCACTTGCTACGATCCTTGCACACCTCTTTGACCTCCTTCACTCGTACTTCATACTTATTATGCATATTTACATATACTTACATATAAAATTGAGCAAGTGTTTGTCATTTAGGTTCATGAACGTGTAACATTACCCTTGACTTCAAATGTAAGAGATCTTCTAATACTTTACCAATAATCAAATAGTTAAGTTTGTGAGTTTTTAAAGAAATTATTGAGTGCTAAATATGAGCAATGTTGGTTCAATTCAGTTATATGAGGGTTCGATCCCCGGGTCGGGTTAAAGTGATATTGGGTTCTGCTATTGCTTACAAAATGGTCAGTATCAGCCCGGAGTCTGGAATTGTGCCTGGTATAGGGATAGGCTCGACCCTATCACTTCATGGGACGGAAATAAGCTCGGCAAAATGCGGGTGAATTGGTTACAACTGTATCTACCCTGGACATTACAGGCGTAAGTGCGTAAGTATATCAAGCTTTAGACCAATCCATCTATTATAAAAATAGTTAAGACACATATGAAGTTTTCACGGTTTTTGTGATCACCTTTATATGTACTACGAGGCACAAAGGACGTCAAAACAAACACTAAACGCAGTCGGTCAATTTTATTGTTGAACTGGAGATAAAATCATTATTAAATGGTATATAATGTTTAAATAATGGCCATTACCCTTGCAATGTCAATTAACTAGTTTCAAGTTAGAGTACAATGGATAAAATAAAGTTAACATTAGCATTTCTGAAACGTTTAATGACTTTCTCAATTCAGTATTTTAAACTTCACACAATGAGACGTTGCCTTGTATTGATTGGGCTACGATTTTTTGTTCCCTCTACACTTCTATATTTCATAGAATGGTAATAACTTGGGAAGAATCAATCCTACTAGTATAAACATGAAAGTTTGGATGTTTGTCAGTCAATCACGCCTTAACGGTTTTGGATAAAATTTGGCACACAGGTAGACCATGCTCTGGATTAGGACAAAAGCTACTGTTTATCCCGGAAAAGGCATTTCTTAGCACACACAATATAAAACATAAAAAAGACATGCATAAGAAATTATTCATACATTGCATGTATTTTATATTTCGAATGTATCGAAATAAGATAAGAAACGCAACTCCAGCAAAAAAATTATCCCACTAAAACTCTGTGCAAGGGGGCGGGGCTTTAAAAGTATGTGCAGCTCGTTCATTCTGCAAACCATAAAAATTGATTTGTGATCTCTAGTTGACACTTAATACGTATATTTTTTGCGCGGTGCAGAACGTCGTATCTCGATTTAGAAATGTAATATTTAGGGATTAACTTTTATGAAATAAAGCTGATTTTGAACGTTTATAATTTTTTGTTGCGTGTATGAATGTGATTACATTTGCATGTGTAAGTGAAGCCGTTATTTTAGGCAGATTCATATGAGTTATCGTTCTAGTTATCTTAATTCGATGTATGTATGTATATTTATGTATATCCGGAGGCCAAATCCCCCTCCCCTTCCCAATCCCTTTCTTTTAAGGTCGGCAACGCGCCCAAGATTCTTCTGGTATTACACTATTTGCAAGTTATATTGAATAATTCTATAATAAATTCTTACCAAAATTAGATTTTCGAATTACACCACTGTTCAAAAGTCACATTACTACTGAATGGTTTTTGATAAAAATTACAGATAATAATATAGGATTAACCAGATAATTAACATTGTGCTTAATCACAATCAATTGATAATAATTTTATACTTGCACTGAAGGTATAAACCACAGACTAAATAAAAAATAGACATAGCAAGTACTTCCCTATGTCACCAAGCGTGTCACATTTTAGTACCTGCTCGTCACTGTTTAGTAAAAAAGAACCATGTCAGGAGTTTTTAAAATACGGTATCTGAAGGCAATTTTCGTGAACACACACACACAGTTGGTTTTTACTGAAGTAACATCGAATGCAATCTTTGAGTGGTAAAGCCACGCTGTAGACACTTGTGTCTACACGAATGGGCCGGCTCGTCCGGGTCGTTACCACTGTCTCACAGAAAACCGGCGTCAAGTAGCAGCTTGCTGCTGCGTTTCGTACGGTGAGTGAGATATCCGGAGGCCCAAACTCCCTCCCCTTCCCAATTCCTTAATTATCCCTTTCCTTTAAGGTCGGCAACGCACCCATAATTTCTTTAAGTATTGTGGGCGTACATGGGCGGTGGAGATCCTTACCATCAGGTAACCCACTTGCTCGTTCGCCGGCCTATGGTATAAAAAGAAATGCAAACTAAAAATTACAAGCAAGATCTCGTACTTCGTGTCGTTAAGCCAAGTAGTTATACACTTGTGATGTCTATTATATATTTTTGCTCTTTGGAGTAAACATACGTAAAAATATCCTCGTTTGTATTTTATTATTAATTTTGACGTAAGAAATTATTATAGACCAATTATAGAGCAAAATACAAAATATCCGCTTTAATAATGAACATTGTAGGTATAACGTTATTTTTACTGATCATGTACAATAAGTAATTAAATTTAATAGCACATGCTGTAAAAACTTGTCATTTAAAAACACATAGAATGTTATAAACAAAGTAATTTCAAAGTTACAACAAAATACATTTTGTATTAATGTAATAAATAAAGACAGATATAAATAATTATATATCTGTTCAAATTTTATTTCAGGATAGGAAAAATAATGATACTTAGTTTCATCTTTATAAAATTAAAGTCTATGTGTTGTATAAGATAATCAAGTCACCGTCATCGAGTTAATTGACCTCTACAGATATCGCCTTGGACGCTATTAAGATGTACGCATGTCTAGAGGTTGAGAAGTTCAAGATTGTTCAACGCCTTTTTGGTCTAGTCTATACAGACCATAAAACCAGAGGTGATGGGATCGACCTGAAGTCGGACAAACAAAATTACACATGGGTTGTTCGGAATTTTTGCTCGAGGAAAATCGAACTTCCTCTATCAATCGAGGAATCAAACCTTTGCGTAAAACTTTAATTCCAAGAATTATTAACATTAGCTTCATCAAACTATATAATAAAAAAATTACCAACTATACTAGGGATCTACCACCTAACGTCAACCCTTCTGGGGAGAAAACACCCAGATTTGTGGATCACACAAATATTTGTCTCGGTGCAGGAATCGCACCTATGGCCTCTCGCCTTACAGCCGGCTACTCGCCCACTGTGCCACGGTGGCTTTTGGGTGAAAAGTATAAATAAATAAAACTATACTTATGTTATGCGCAAGTGTGTTCAATAATCATGCCCTCGCGAACTTTAACAGCAATGCACTACAACGATAAACAATTGGGTTCCGATATAATACTATCGTAATTTAATGACGTGTGTTAACGTGATAAGACTGTTTACTCAACGGCTTTCATTCCTATTCTTATATAAGTAGCCTTTGTAAAAAGATGCCTTTACAACGGATGTCTATGCCAGAAACGAACTAAGGTACAAAGTTAGGAAACGAGGTGCTCAATTTCACAGTAAAATTTTATTAAAGACCTAACTACTATTTTACTAGGTGGTATTGAATCGAAAACTATGACTTGCAACTTTCATTTATGAACGTATTAATAAATTCTAGTCGGTCGGCCATGACATTTATTTATATCTCTATTCTAAAAAAAAGTAACTGGCGCCGCCGCCGCTGCCAAAAGCGTGTCACGCTATCTCCTCCGAAACCGCTGGGGGTATGGGGTCGAGACCGATACCAATCGATGCAGAATAATGTGGGGAAGAAAGTAAGATATGTGTCATATTCGTCGGACTTTAACTTTTTTTTTAATTTTATGTTTTGTGGAAAAACATGGGCAAAGCCCTAGTAAAATAAAAATATGTTTTCCTTATTAACACCCACAGAAAACCATAATATGATATTTTAATGTATTATTATTCTAGACGAGTGTGATGACCTCATAATATTTCATAAAAAAAACCAGTGGGCGGGCAAAGAAATCATAAATCATATAATAATATTAATATGGATGTAAAATCACCATGCATAAATATAATTGAAATTAAAATATTATTTATAAAATGTAAATATCACGTCATAATGGGCAGCAGTGGTGTATTTTTAAATGCATTTTTTTTATAAAAATTACGAACACCGATGATTTTAGTTTACCTAATGATGCCTTATGGTAAGATCTGCATAAGAAATAACAAAAACAATAGCATAAACCAACATGGCAGAGTATAATCCGCTCCAGAACGGGCATGGCAGATGTGGGACGAACGACAGCACTCAACAAGCAACATTTAAATGGGATTGGAGTAAATTGGAATAAATATCAATTTAAAATATACACTAAAGTACTTAGCCAGACTGAGGTAAGTCACTCTACAACTCCCACCAACCTTAAAGTCTCTAAAAAAAATTGCCATGACTAACTTCACACCAAGTTATTTCGTAAGTATTGTATCTTGGGTGGCTTACAGTTAGTGATATCTGGAGTTTTCCAGAGACCCTAATCCCCCTTCCCTTAATTATCCCATTCCTTTAAGGTCGGCAATGCATCCATGATTCTTCTAAAGTGGAAATCAGTCAGTCATGATCACTTACCATCAGGTGACACACTTGCTCGTTTGCTGACCTTGGTCATAAAAAATAACCAAAAGCGTCATAATTGCTGTTTTACAAAAGGGTTACTGGTGGTATAGAAGGCAGGTGAAGTGACTATCCTCAAGCTAGCCAAGTTATTTAGAGTATACTGTATGTATTAACATGTAGGAATAACTAATTTTCTAAAATAAATACAAAAGAAAAGAGGCCAAAGAGGTATGCAAGGATCGTAGCAAGTGGAAATCCATTGTCTCTGCCTACCTCTATGGGAAACAGGCGTGAGTCTATGTATGTATGTATGTAAATACAAAAGAATAGGTGTCTCTGTACCAACCTTACAAACACGCCCATAATTTTAATACAAGGTTAAATGCACAAAATAAAAAGTGTTCATAAATGATAATTCTTCCAAAACAATTGTGGGAAATTAAAATAAAATTAACAAATATAAAACAATGTACTACACAACATTTTCGTAACTAGAAATAATAGACTTCATTCTGGTTTTTAAAAATAAAAATGAAATTTAATTTCTACAGGAAGACCCAGATTTGCTGTCTCTACTTCCTTAAAGAATAAATAAAAAAATTAGTAATTCAGATAAATTTCTAGTCATTTACATTTAACCTTGTATTATATAATTTTAAGCACATGGCAAACAAAATACGAGAATACATAAAAGTGAAAGTAATATAACTTTCTAAAGCCTTTACCAGTATTGTGACACCAATTTAAGATCCAGCCAAATGTTCCAACCAAATTTTCTTCATGTAAAATTTTGAATTCCGTAATACAAGAGACATGTGCATACCTCACACAATTTCTGACATCACATTGCCCCAAGCAGACCGTAAACTTTGTAATCAACCAACCTGTCTATTTCCAGCCTCGCCTCTCAGCTGCCAAACAAGTTCGGCACACTGCGCCAGCCCGGTCGCTCCCAGAGGATGCCCCTTCGCAATAAGACCACCACTGGGATTCACCACAACTCTGCCTCCATATGTATTGTCTCCTGCATCAATAAACTTGCCAGCCTCTCCCTCGCCACAGAGCTGAAGACCCTCATATGTTATCATCTCATTGGCAGCAAAGCAATCGTGAAGTTCCACCACATCGACTTGCATCGGGCTTACACCAGTTTTTTGGTAAAGCTTTTTGGCTGCAAGAGCGGTCATGTCATAACCAGCAACCTTCATGAGACTGTTCTCTTGGAAAACAGCTGGTGTATCAGTGGCCATCTCCATGCCAATGATCTCTACAGCCTTGTCCTGCAGACCATAACGTTTGACGGCTTCCTCAGACATGAGGACAGCTGCACCAGCGCCATCACTTGTTGGACAACACTCAAGTTTTGTAAGTGGGCCATAGATCCTCCTAGAGTTTAATATCTCCTCAACCGTATACTCTCTTTTACTTTGTGCACGAGGATTTTTACAACCATTACGGTGGTTCTTAGCAGCAATCTTAGCAAGGTGGACCTCGGTTGTACCATATTTCTTCATGTGTTCCATAGCTGCATTACCGAAATACTGTGCAGTCATTGGGGACCCTGTGAGTTCTGTAATATCTGCCATTTTGAGAGTGTGCCTGTCTAGAGGGTTAGTTCTATCGTCAAAGACTCCTGCAGCTAGAGCTCCGGGGGCCATTTTCTCGAATCCTAACGCTAGCGCGACGTCACAAACGCCGCCCTCAATAAGTTGTTTGGCTAAGAACAGTGCGTTAGAACCAGTTGAGCAGTTGTTGTTTACGTTGTAGATGGGTATACCAGTCATCCCGACCTGGTACAGAACGCGCTGGCCGCATGTCGAATCACCAAACACATAGCCACAAAACGCCTGCTGAATATCATTATATTTGATACGGGCGTCGGCTAAAGCGGCCAGTACAGCCTCCTTTCCAAAGTCGGGATAGTCGCCACCGGTCGATGGCTTGATGAAATTCGTCATGCCGACGCCAACAACATAAACTTTTCTAGGCATTTTGGTAAAATAATAATTACTATACCTCTAGAGGAAGTCGTCAGCCGATCCGGAACTATTGGGCCCAAAGAAATTGCTATTCGCTGGAGGTGCGCGGTTTTATTGTAGATTAAAGATAACTTGTTTATCACTGATAAAACGGGCAAATAATCTTGAAACAAAGATGCATCAAAGTCCAATGAACGACGCACGGCCTAACAAATTGTCAAATGACATCACATGAAGTATGAACAATGAAATGAGAAATGAATGACCATTCAAATCTAAACCATTCACCATTGATCATACAAATGATATGAATGACAAGTTCCCTGTTCCAACTAAAGTGCTCGATATGTATCGATTGTCAATAAAATATCTATTCTGCCTTGAAAAAAACGTATCAATTTGTTTTAAAGTGACTAACTGATGTTGATATAAAAATCGATGCTATACGATATACAGTTAATCGTGATAATTAAAAGATGATTGCAATAATATTGACCCACGGTTCAAGAAACTTCATTTTGTATACCCACTGGCATGTTAATCATCAGTTCAGTTCAGTTAAGCATCAGTTCTTTATATTTACGTAAATGCCTTACGTAAATATAAAGGATGAAGAAAGATCAGCTTGAACAATCATCAGCTGCTGCTGCAGGATCGGACTCGAATAGATCAGACAAAGTAAGTCAGTCGGATTTTAGTCTCATGGAGTGATCACTACAAACTGGTTTAGCGAACTGAAAACAAATAACACTGATGAAAGCCTTTCGGATATGTTATCTGTTTACTTGAGATCTCCTGTTAATAGATAGATAGAGATGTTGGGATTTTGAGAATTGTATAAAATATTTATTAACGTCGATTGTATCCTAATACTAGTTTTAACTATCTACTCATAAACTCCTTAGGACATAAAGACATACTGACATCTCCTCAAGATTGGCAAGTAAATAAACACAAGTTACATCCAAACGATTCATCAAAAATATCGATATTCTTTTTTGAAATATCGCAAAACATCGATTCAATGTTTAGATATATCACATCAAATAAATATCGATATTTGTTTCACGTGAGCATCACTACTTAATAACAGATTTCATTCTCATTCAAATTTTTTAAATTATTTTACGGCTCTGGATACTTGTTCTTTGATATTTTTTAAACTCGTTTTTATTTTTTAATGGCCTTTCACCAACAGCCGCGATCTGCGATCGCATTATCTGGCCGCATTTTAAATTTGTAGAACATTTTTAGGGGATCTCGCGCGATCTTACACAAGCGCGACAGCGCGGCGGTCCGAATAGGATGCAACGCGATTTGTGCAATCCGCGATATGCTATTTTTCTTTTTAGTACATTTCGTATGGCGACGCACGCGATTTTACCACTGCCGCAATCCACACAGCGATCTACCGAATTGTGTTGCCAGAAGTATACAAACACTGTTTAGTTTAGTTGGTGTGTTTTCGATACTATACATTTATCGGGGAATCTAGTTGATGTAAATAGAAGCAAATCAATAATCAAAATCTTACATATACATACGCACTCACGCCTGTAATCTCCGAAGGGGTAGGCAGAGGTATAACTAGTACACCCACGTTTCTTCGAGCGTATCATCGTCGCATGATGTGGTAGATGGCGAGCCTATCGCCATACCGGGCACACTTCGATAATCCGGACTAATACTAAGCATTTCGTAATAAAAAATCCACACCCTCTCATTTGTACTGCTCACACAAATACCGCTAGCTTAGTGCGATGAGCGATGGCAGATCTAATTAGACAGGCATTTACACCGGAGATATATGTAATTTGTGTTTACAGGGACACTCAGCAAAGAGCAAGTGGGCCGCCTAATGCTAACTGATCACAGCTGCCTATTTTAACACTCCGAATGCCAAAGGAATTGCAGTGTTTAGCGACATCTAAACAAAGGTCTAATTGCACGAGGAAAGTATTTTTAAGTTTGAACAGAGTACCTCATACCTCATGGTTTCTCAGCCTGAGATGCGGTGAATGGACCCATGAAAAGAATTTATCGACTTATCTAGAATTTATACTACGTAGTAAAATAGATGTAGAATAAATAGATCTATTTTACGAGAGGCCGTCTGGGTAGGTACCAACGCTTTGTCTATTTCTTTCCGTCGAGCAGCAGTGTGTACACACTGTTGTGTTCCGATTTAAAGGACATTGAAGCCAGTGAAATTACTGGGCATTATGAGACTTAACACTTTATGTCTCAAGATGATGAGCGCAGTTCATTGCCATACAGTACTCCATAATTCGAAGTTCTGATTGGTGTTGCTTCTGTTTATGGGCAGGCGTGAACCTGTGAGGCGAGCGACTTGCTCGTCTCGTTATTATGTTTTGTAAAATGTTTAATATTCCTCGTTCGTCATCTACACATAATAAATAAAGTATATAATGATTTTTGGCTTGGTAACGTTCTGTCGGATATACATTACCACGGGCACAAAAGTACTTCCAAAAAAGATACAAAAGTGTGGACAAAACGGGACAAAAGCTGTATGCTTTAGAATTCTACTTCTAATGTCTATTATTTATTTAGTCGATTTTTATAGCGTAAGTAGTATATATTTTCAAACCTGCTTGCTAAAATTATATTTTTTATTCACTATTTCAAACTTTAAATTCGTGAGAACAAAACACTACTGACATATTTCAATCATCCAAATCTATGTAGGTACTGAAAGATGCGGTAAATTTTATAGTTGTTTTTTGTTGCTTTAAATTTTTAAGTGTAATAAATCCACAAGAATAGTTATAATAATGGCGCTCGATAAGCAGAGAATTTTGAATGAGTTGGAGAGTGTTATGAATCAGCTGCAAAGTGTTGATTGGTGAGCATTAACCTAAGTAACTTTTTTTATCAATGAGGAAGTTTATCCATTCCTTCAAGACTTCACTTATTAAGGGTAATCACCTACAATGTCCTACAACGTACGCTCCCCGTCGACGGGGCTATGGTTAGTAGTAATGGCAATGAATGCTATTTCGATTTAATGTCATTAGCATGTGAATTATCGTGTCTTATCATGTTAATAATTCCTGCTAATGCTATTTATAATAATAATAATACCAGCACTGTATTATACACGTCCTACTGTTGGGCACGGGCCTCCTCCACTGAATGAGAGGGGCAGGCCCTAGTCCACCACGCTGGCCTAATTTGGATTGGCAGACTACACATACCTTCGAAATTCTTATAGAGAACTTCTCAGGTTTGCAGGTTTCCTTACGATGTTTCCTTCACCGTTAAAGCAAGTGATAATTAACAATTAATATACACGTAACTTAGAAAAGTCAGAGGTGTATGCTCTTGGGGCTGGTTTCGAACCTGCGACTTTCGTCTCGACAGTCCATACCACTCCCATCTGAGCTATCACTGCTATAATGCTATTTGCTAAATGCTAATATTATTATGACACATTAATTAATTGTTCCCGCGGGTGTGAAGGGGATAGCACTTTGCCACCGTTGCTACGACGCGCTAATATACGAATTACGAAACTACGAATTCGTCGCCATTAACCAAGAAAGAAGAAGAAGAAGCGACGAATGAATTCATACTTCACATAATTTCGGAACTGTATTTACTTGGGAAATACTAAATAAGACTTCACGTGCAAAAAAATAATGCGAATGCTAATTAATCCAATACGGTGGTAAAGGTAAAGTAAAGGTGGTATGTCCCTCGTATGCGAGAGGCCGTCTGGGCAGGTACCACCACTTTGTCTATATCTGCCGCCAAGCTGCTGCTATTTTTTTTTATAACATCTTTATTGTAATTCCTATTAAGCAATAAATCGAAATATATAAAAGAAACTCAGTAATTATTATGTTTTCTTTACAGTGGTTGCATGGATAAGTTGTTTACCAATCCAGGACAAGCTAGGCCCACTAATGGGAACCATATGGCAAATCATGGTGGCTTTAGACATGGATGTTGCCATGGTCACGAGTATGGACATCATCATGGCGCATACAACAGCCCGTGTGCCGGAGAGTCATATACAGCTATGAACGCTAACTCTATGGGTATTGGTAGATGTAATCCACCCAAACTTTACGCTGATACCTACAACTATCTGAATCAAAACATGATGCAACCTGTTGTTAAAGATGTATACAACGATTTGAAAAACCTAACACCAGCCAATGCTGTTGCGAATAATCCAATCGCCGGCCAGATGGGTCTATCAGCTCAAGGCAATGCGAACCCTATAGCTGAAGAGATGAAATATTCTAGACAAAGCACTGTTAATTCTATGACAAATGGTGGTATGGGCAATCAAATGCAGAACATGTCCAATACATCTGGTATGATGAGAAAACAAATGATGGGGAATATAGCAGGTATGGGTCCTCAAATTGTCAACATGATGACGGGTGACGGAAAATCTAAACCTTCCAATACAGAAGGTCAAGCTCAAGGGAAGCCATTGACATGCCCCATGATTATCGATGCCCCGAATTCACCGTACGGTCAGGTTGGCGTTACACCCTTAAATCAGTCAAGCGGTTACAATCAAGCACAGGTTAATCCTTCTATGGACGCTTCTTATGCTACACAAGGCTATTCACATTTACAACCACAAAATCAAACGATTCAGAACTTATACGGCACTGATACAAGATTTACCGATTCACAGATGAATCCAATGACGGCTTACATGTCTCAAAATGATCCAAACAGCCACCAGATGAGTAATATGAAATCAAATCCAGCAACTCAGCAGATGAGCACCGCTCAGCGTAACCCACATGGCATGCACGCGCCAGGCGTGGCAAAGTTTAACGATTTTTTTCCGGGAGTGATGCAAGGATCAGGCGGAGATTTGGGCTTTGACCCGATGGCTATTGCGATACAAATGAATCCTGCAAATCAGCAAAAAGTTGCTTTTGACACTATGCAGAAAATTATGAATGGAACCAATAAGAATCAAGCCTTCGATTCGGGAGCTAATGCGGCTATGCAACCCGTGATAAGCGGAGCTAAGGTGGCTACAGCTAACTTTGTGCAGCAACCGTCCTCTCCAGCACAAAATATATCTGCTGCTAATCAGCAAATTATACCGAATCAACAACCACTTGTATATCCTAATGAAATAATGCCAAGTCAAAACCAACAAGCAAATTTTGAAAGAACTCCAAACCAATCAACACAGCAACAAATTTATACAGCTGGTTCCGGAAACTCCATCTTGAAACCTCAGCAATTCCAAGGGTATTCACTTCCGCACCAAGAGCTAGCATCGTCTCAGGCACAACAAATGATTGATCCGCGTCATAATATGGCATCTCTTCACATGCCTGCAAGTAATGGGAGAAATGATATTAGAGACCCATCACATGAGGCCGGTCATCAAAATCCTTCTCCCCAAGCAATGATTCAAGACCCGATATTCCCTATCAACACTTCTAAGAAATCAATCTCCCCTTCTTCGATAAAGACGAAATATTTCGAATATAATACTTTAGGACAACCTGTGGAAATGTTGCCAGCAAAAATGTACCACACACAAGAACTTAATCTTCCCCAAACTCTGTCTCCACAGTCATCACCAGTCACCAATAGAAAGAGGGAAGACTACATGAAGTATAGCAATGTAAAGTCCACTGTTAGCAAGACTTCATTGATGGCGAACAAACCTATTGGAAAAGTCCCCAGTCGCAATCAACTACAACATATATATAATCAGTACAAAGGTTCTCAATCCTTCACGCAGCAGAATATAAGGGCGCCTGCACAAGGTGTTACTCATTCTGAAGGTCACATCGTAGCTAATCAAGGAAACTCCAATCCACAGCGGCATGCGCCTGTGGAGAGAGTTGGAGATGTGATAGTTAATAATGCACTACCTATTGTAGCTTCGCAGAAAGGGGAAAATGTTATAGGACATATTGGTGATGCGCCGGTAGGAAAGTCTCCTAGCCACGATGAGCCTATAAAGGTATACGATATATCTACTTTTGTCATCTTAATTTGGTACAGCGACAAACTATTTCATTGTAATGATTTTTAACAATTAGTCCTTTATTAATCTGTACCACTGCTGGGTATGAGCCTGTATGAATGAGATGTGTTAGGTCTTAGTCCACCTCGCTTGCCTAATGCGGGTTGGCAGATTTCACACTTCGGAAACATGCTATTAATCGTTGCCAGTACGAAATCACAATGTATTTGAACTAGTAATGTCGCATTGATTCCACACGACCCTTGAAACCCTACCAGTAAATAAAATGTCATTATAAGAGAACAAATAATTTTATTTAATACGGGCTTACAATTATGAAACAATAGTAGTGTCACGGCTAGCGCGGAAAGAAAATGCGATCCTTTTTTTTAAATTACCCACACCGCTACTGTACTGATAAGTAGAACAGAAGGGAAAAATATTCCTGACAACACCGGTAGTTTGGTAGTGCGGTCGGTCAGAAGGGTTTCAGTCACCGTTAAAGTAAGCGATAATTATTAACAACGAATACACACATGACTTGCGTATTTGTACATACAAGTCAGAAGTGTATGCTCTTGGGGCTGGTTTCGACTCACGACTTTAGTCTCAGCAGTGATTTAATAAGATTTAGTATTAATATTTTTACCCTTTTTTTAATGATGAGACGAGTACGTTGCTTGCTTATAAGTCTACGTGCCCATAAACAGTAGTAACACTTACACACCTATAACTTTAGATTACATCTCCTGCATTGCACCCCTCTGCACTCGTCACCCCGAGACAAAAGTCTAATAATGCTCAGGAATTTAATTTTTTAAATCTTAATTGGCAGCTTATACACTGCTGCTTGGTGGCAGAAATTGACAAATCATTGATATCATGCAAGGGTTTCGTACAAACAATAAAAAAATATATATTATATTAATATTGTCTATTAAAAAAAGTTATGAGACATTTTTTTATTTCAGGCACCAACGACGAATAACAAGGTTAGAAATGGCCTACAAGATATCGTGTATACGTCATATCCCACGTCTGCTGCGTGGTCTTTCCATGGGAATAACCACACGCCTTATTACCCTGGGCGCCGGTCTCGGTATAGAGCCTGAGTATTCATCATGTTATATATATTGTGCATATCGAAGAACGTTTGTGGAAAACTTGTTTATTTTTGAAAATGTAAAAAAAACATGTCTGTGAATATTAAAATAAGTTAAAATTAAATACTGTTTTTATTTTGGAAAAAAATAACAGGCTGGTATTCTTGCGTTTAGCCCGCAAAATTCTAGTTAATTTAGTTTGAAAATTGCAGATCGATCCTTCGATTAACATATAAATAAAAATGATTTTGCGCATAATCACAATGGATATACGGAATCATAGCAATGAAAACTATAAGTAATGTTTCTAAAGTAATTTTATATCCAAAGTGACTAACTTCATAGTTTCTGGACATTAATTGAAAATGAAATTGAATTTCGCGGGTTAGTGCTGATAGCGAAATGCATTTATTTAAAGCTAAGTACTTAGATTATGGATAAAGTAGGTTATGTACTAGAAAGTCGATTTCATAGCTTAACGTAGACAACATAAACTATAGCAATTTCTAACTTTTTTTAAGGTTATTTAATAAGGTAATTGGCAACACTTTAAGTTATCTGTCGAATCGAAAAATGTCGAAGTCGCAGTCACTGTCGCAGTTGAATTCCATGCGCAAATAGCAAATGAATTGAACCGAGAGTAACGAGTTGCTAGACTTTTCGATGTGATTTTTGAACCGATCCAACGAGCGAAGTGGTTACTTTTCTGATTAATTGTATTGTTTTAGCGGATATTTCGCACGGTTTTCGTCCTTCTGTTCTGTTATTGGTCCCGTGAGTGTTTAGAATCATGTCTCTTTTCGGATCACTGATGGCGGACGTGGAAGAGGACCCGTTTTTTGGGTAAGTTTTTCATTTTTACGATCTCGTACATGTTGTAATAAAATTTTCTAATGAGATCAGTGATTTCCCATAAAGTAATCTATGAATTCCATTGTGTTGCGCTTCAGATTTTTAATTACAGTGAAAGTGTTTGATCGTACACACAATATTATGTATGTCCTCGCGTTGTAAATGCTTAAATCTAATTTATGCAGTTTAAAATGCTCTCTATTGCAATAATTTTGACCTTTGACGTAAATTCAGAAGGGATTTTGCAGTTACTATCGATTTTTGAGTGCGACTATTTCGACTACTATCGTTCATGAGTTGAGTAAACATTCAGAATGTATTCACGTCAAATGTTATAAATGGGTAATTTTCCACCTGCTTGACGTAGTTTTAATTGGTTTTTGTTCAGTTCGCACATGCGACACATGCGTCACATGAACAACATGATGAACTCGCTGTTCTCGGACCCGTTCGGCATGCTCGGCGGGGAGGGTCCGCTGGCCATCGCCGGCCCGCATCACGGCAGCGCTCTCATGCCGTTCATGCCGCAGATGCCATCGCTCAATCGATTGTTTAGAGGTAAGTTTAAATAGTAGTTTTGTATGCATTCTGCAAAGACTTTAATGTATACTACTAGACTAGCTGTGCGGTATACAGAAATTGTGCCACTAAGTTACGGTCAATGGATCGTAACTCAATATTACCATCTCGCTTACTCTCAACTAGAACCCTTATCATGCTCCCTATCTATGAGCTGGTAAACTCCCGCGTTATGTGATACAATTTTACTTCTAAACAGCCCGTCTAGTAGTAAGCATTAAAGTATTTGGCATTCTGCTTATAAATTCAGCTAATATTAACATCAACTCCATCATCATTGAACTGGTAGAGTCACTTATCTACAGTGTGAATGGGCCTTTGTGTGATTAACAAATATTTGTTTTGGGTCTGGGTGTTGTGAGACCGAAAGTCTCTTGTAATTCCTGATACCCACAACACAAGACTCGTATTTTAGTGTGGGAACAGAGGGGCTAGCACGAATAACTTGCAAGAATGTATTCGTATCGAAATGAAAATGGGAAAAAAAATAATCTTCATACAAATGCTAGCGTTCTTGATTCGAATACTTATTCATAAGTCGTGGTTTGTGCTCACCCCACTGGACTATATGTGTAGCTGTTGGGTGATGTGATAAACATTTCTTGAACCACTGTACGGTTACTTAAACCATAAGATGTGTTGTGTTAACCTTGTTTTATATTTCCAGCGGATTTGGATCATGGTCCAATGAACACCGGGAGCTCATTCAGCAGCAGCACAGTAGTCATGTCCAATGGACCAAATGGCAAACCACAGGTAACAAGACAACACAGTGTTTATTCAAAAATTTCATACAATTGAGATAATTAGATTTCTAATAGCATATGGATAAAAAAAAGTCAATTAAAAATTGTTTTTTATCTGTATGCAAAATTTGATGAGGGTATAGAATAATTGCACTAGCCATTATCTTTCTTCTTTCTTTGTCCTTCCCTGGTTCCCATTATTTGGGATTGGGTCTCCTCACTTTCCTGCGCCAAGTCAAACAATCTTGGGCTGTCGGTTCTGGTAATTGGGCCTTCTTGAGTTGTCGTTCTATGCTGGACCACCAGGTTAAAGGCGGGCGGTTCTACCCCTTTTCTGTTCTGGTAGGCTTAACACTATTTGTACCACATGGTCTGGCTCTCGTCTTTTTACATGTCCATACCATCGAAGGCGGTTTTGCACTGGCCATTATACATCACCTATTTTGTATGAATACTATTAAAGTAATTGTTTTAGTTGTATTGCCTCATGAGTCCATGAATGGAATTTGTGTCCGGTATGACCATACAAGCCCTGCCTGTCACATTATGGGACGGAAATAAGCTTAGCAAACCATGGGTGCATTAGCTATGCTCTGTCTACCCTTTTGTTTTTCGTTGTTATAGGTCATAAGTTCCTCGAGCAGCACAAAAATCGGCCCCGGTGGCATCAAAGAGACTCGCAAGACAATGCAGGACTCACGCTCTGGCACTAAGAAGATGTCCATAGGTATGTGAATGTTTTTATTTTCAACAAGCATGAGTTAAGGGTATCCATCCCCACCAAATATCCTTCGCCAGCACTTCTTGCCCTTAGCAACGGGGCAATACATGCACCAACGGCGAATAATGTACAGTAAGCATTTAAGTAGTATATAAGCCGTAGACTAATTAGAAAAAGAAATAGTGAGGTAAGAGAGAGGAGTGGTGTGAGACAGGATGTAGTGATGAAGATTGAGAAAGGAATACTGAGATGGTTTGGGCATGTAGAGAGGATGGATGAAAGAAGATTGATGAAACAAATATACATGGCGAGTGTGAATGGTACAGTTGGGAGGGGAAGGCCTCGGCGAACTTTCATAGATCAAGTTGGAGATATTCTCGAGAAAGGCCAGGTCAGGAGTACCCTAAACCGACGTGCATGTATGAAAACATTTGATGAGGGTGAATGAGGCCAAAGAGGTGTGCAAGGATCGTAGCAAGTCAAACTCCTGCGTTATGTGACGCAATTATACTTCTAAATAGCCCGTCTAGTAGTATACATTAAAGTCTGTGGTGTGTATGTATATCTATCTGTATATGCTTGTCGCATCGTAGCAAACGGATAAACGGATTTCAATCAGTTTTTTTTGTCTGAAGGCTGGTTTAATCGAAATGGTTCTTAGCTATGTTTCAAAATCTGTTCCATGATTCATCTAATTGTCATCGGGAGTTGGTTAGTTATATGTATAAAGCTTGCGTAATATACACTTAAGGGTATTATTTCAATTTATATCAAGCAGTGATAGCTCAGCGGGGAGTGGTATGGACTGTCGAGACGAAAGTCGCAGGTTTGAAACCAGCCCCAAGTGCATACACCTCTGACATTTCTAAGTTACTTGTGTATTAATAGTTAATTATCACTTGCTTTAACGGTGAAGGAAACATCGTGAGGAAACCTGCAAACCTGAGTGCTTCATAAGAATTTCGAAGGTATGTGAAGTCTGCCAACCCGCATAAGGCCAGCGTGGTGGACTAAGGCCTAACCCCTCTCATTCAGTAGAGGAGGCCCGTGCCCAGCAGTGGGACGTATATAATACAGGGCTAGTATCATTATTATTATTTATATCAAAAATTAACAAAGCGTTGCTTTGAAATGTTAAAATGACCGTTATTCGATCCAATTAATTCAGAAAACCTTGAAACGTCGACAAAAGCTGTGTTCCCTGCGTAACCCCTGTAGTATAAATATGTTGTTGTATTGTTCCCTTTTCCAATCCCCTCGTAACATTGAAGGTTACCGTAGGATACGCATACGATGTGCGAATCAATACTAACTATCGTTACGTCATACGAGTGCGTTTGTATGACGTGTACAGGTAACAATCTACATTATAATAATTTAATCTCCTCTGGATTATTTTTTTGAGTGGTAGAGCCACGCTGTAGACACTTTTGTCTACAGCATGAATGGGCCGGCTCGTCCGGGTCGTTACCATTGTCTCACAGAAAACCGACGCAAAGTAGCAGCTTGCTGTTTCGTACGGTAAGTGAGATATCCGGAGGTCCAAATCCCCTTCTCCCCTTCCCAATCCCTTAATTATCCCTTTCCTTTAAGGTCGGCAACGCGCCCATAATTGTTTTGGTATTGTGGGCATACATGGGCGGTGGAGATCATTTCCCATCAGGTGACCCACTTGCTCGTTTGCCGGCGTATGCTATAAAAAAATATTTACGGACATGGCTGAGCGCGGGCTCCTATACTAATGAAAAGTGTTAGGCCTTAGTCCACCATGGTGATATTGGTTGGTAGAGTTCACATACCTTCCGACTGTCTCGGTGGCGCAGTTGTAATGCGTACGCGTTACGACAGAGGCTGCATTGAGGTCTCGAGTTCGATCCCCGGGTCGGGTAAATGTGATATTAGGTTTTTCTATTACGAAAAGCCTAGTATCAGCCCGGAGTCTGGAATTTGTGCCCGGTATGGCGATAGGCTCGCCCCCTATCACATCATGGGACGGAGATACGCTCGGCGAAATGTGGGTGTACTGGTTACACCTCTGCCTACCCCTTCGGGGATTACAGGCGTGAGTGCGTATGTATATCGCCGACGATATTTACCTTATTATCTCATCACACAAAAAATTCAGTACTTACACAGTTCAGTGACGATTACGTGATTATTTGCTTATTAGACTCCGATAAAAACTGAAAGAGACTTCATCGATATTTATCAGTTACTCTGTAGTGTGGGCTGGATTTATAAAATTGTATATTTCCCATGACACTACCGGTAGTTGGTTTAGTGCGGTGGGTCAGAAGAGGAGTTGTCTCATCATACCTCTTTGATATTCCTAACGGCCTTTATTATGCCTAGTTTTGAACTATTGTGGATTAAAGATCAGATGGAAGTACCGGTACGAGATTTGAGAACGTTCTTCATATTTTTTAGTCGGAAATAAAATACGAATATGTAATGGCAAGTAAGGAATTGAGAGTTATGTCCGGCATGTGTACTGGTTTATGAAATATATTTGAAGTAAATTTACTCAGTTATGATTTCATTAGTATTACGTAATGCTTGGCAATTTGTTTCATTACTAAACATTTTGTCACGTACCTCTAGTTATAAATACATTGTCAATAATCTCAGGCCGTATGCAGGTTTAAATTTTAGAATTTCTTTACTATAGGCTAATTTACACTTTGGGGAAGTAGCTAGTGCAGGTGTTAAATGGTTATGCTACAAAAATAACACACATCAGCCACACTCAGTCCTGACTCCTGACCCCACACGTAAGATACGAGTCTTGTGTCGTTGTTTATTTATTTATTTCGTCATTTATTTATTAGGAAATACAAGTCTTACGACCGGTTTCTGAAAGGCTGATCAATGTTAAATTAACTAATCAAATGTCAAATCACATGTCAAGTCGAAATTGAGTTGCTAGAAGCGTGATCAACACCTCTGATTTGACACACATGTTACCGAATTACTTACTACTTACTTTCAAATTAATATGAAAAATCGTATGTCAAACGGTACTTAAGAGATATCAAATATTATATATTTTTTTCACTAAATAAAGTTGCAGCAACACGAATTGATTTGAGAGCGATGTCCTTCGATCAGAAATACTCTAGATCTAACTTCTCATACAAACTTGACGCACGAAAATGTCTTGAGTTTCATTTATGTGGTCTGCGTCGGGCTTCTAGTTAAATTGAACTTTATATGCATAGCGCTAACGCTTCAAATTAAATTAGTCACGTGGTTGTCATGACGATATTAACAACTTATCTGTAAAAACAGTGACAGAACATGGAATCCCATGGAGTTGATTCAATTTTTTTCAAGTAGTTAAGTTTTGTTCTCTTAAATATTCCTTTTTTTAATATATTTTTAAAATAAAGAGCCACCTTTTACACTTTATGTTTAAAATTTACTGGTGCTTCGGAAATGCTAACTTATCTATGAGATGAAGCACTAAAAAACTTAGCCGTATGTTTTTTACCCCCAACAAAAAGAGGGGTGTTCTTAGCTAGGTGAAACTGATCTGATGCTGCAACAAGCTCTCTGCAGCTTCCAAATCTTCGGTAATTAATAGAAAATATATTGTATTTGGGCTCATTGAATAGGTTTTGAAGAGTAGTTGACTTCTTGATGGTATCCAGGGCCTGATGATAGAGTAGGAAGGTGTCCACGGGGACGCAGTTTCGTGTTTGGGCTCACTTAATAGGTTTCCATGTAATTGGGTTTAATTTAAATGATCAGGTTTTGATGATGCGAAACGAACTGACAAAAACGTAGCTAAGCGATAACTTTTTTAATAGCATAGGCCTATATAGGCAAACGAGCAAGTGGGTCACTTGATGGTAAGTGATTTTCACCACCCATGTACGCCCACAATGCTAAAAGAATCATGGATGAATGGTCGATCTTAAAGAACGCTTTCCTTAAAATATAGACATATGCTGTCGCGGACTTTTTTTTTAACTTTTAAAGGGGAATAATTCTGTCATACATTATTTTAGCGAAACTTAAAAATCCGTTTGCGCAGCGCACGCAGCGGAAGCTCTCAAAAGGAAAATCCCGATTTTAAAACATTCTTCATTAGTGCTCCGCTCGTATTGGTCTTAGCGTGATGTTATATAGCTTATAGCGAAATGGATTACTAGGAAATCTATAAATAATAATTAAAAACATATTTTTAAATTATAAACTACTCAATGTATTTCTTGTTCCATAACAATCAATGTTTGCGGAAATAGTTGGTGTATATTGGATGATATTGGCCAAACAATGAGATATTTGTTAAATAATGTTTAAATACTGTTTTAGGTACTCTGATACAGAAACTAACTTGTACTTACCGAAAGAAAAATACTCCATCCGAAACCTTGCTATTACGATGATTATTTTTGGTTGGATGATTAATTAACTTGTATACGCGCACCGCGGCATTTTGACGCGTCCTCACGTTGGCCATGTTTGGAGCATACTAATCTGAAATATTTGTGCTCTTATTTCTCCGGTCGTTTTTTAAGCTGTCATGTTCAATCTGGTAGAATACTATATCGATAGCGATGTCAAATCAAAGTTCTGTTAGTTGAATGTTGATTTGATCAGCCTTTTAGAAACCGGGGATTACTATCTCATTACACCCAGACCTGTAACAAACAGTTGCGCATTGCATTAAAAAATACGTTTCGGTGCGGGGATTGAATCCACGACTTCTCGTATCACAGCCGACTACTTGCCAAATGCGCCACGGAGGCTTACAAGTTCGGACTTGTAAGCCTCCGTGGCGCATTTGGCAATAAGCGTATGCAAACTCTGCAGAATCGCTTTCTGCGTAGAGTCCTGGGGGCACCGTGGTTTGTGCGCAATCACAATCTCCACGTAGATGCCAATTTGCCTACCGTCAGGCAACTCATGAAAGTGGCTAGCAAACGCTATTTCGATCGCGCCGCGCATCATCCAAACACGCTCATTCGTAGAGCGTCGATATATACTCCCTTTGACCGCGCAAAGAGGAGAAGACCGCGTTCCGTCCTCACCGATCCCGACGATGCGACCACTCTGGCCATCCGAGAGATAGAGAAAGACACATTTAAAGCACACTCCACAAGACCGTCATTCCGTCCTCGCCGAAGAGGACCTCGCCGCGCTCCCCGAAGCACCCCCGACCCTTCGACCGGCCCGCGTGCCGATGAAGAACAAAATTAGATTAAAAGTAGTTTATACTAAACCCCAATCGGAAATGTCTTTGCCCTCCTTTGGCTTACAAAATTATTTTATCCACCTGCATACACTATACACGTGCAGTTGCAACTTTACAAACTAAACAAGACATTATTTACCATGATAAAAGCGGTTCTAAATTAAGATTTAAATTGTTTATAACCAGTCTTGTCTTTGTTTTTGTATTTATTTATTTTTTGTAGAATTCGAATTTGTAAGACTATAAATTTTATTTAGAAATGTAAATATCTCATTGAATAGATAAAGAGTATGTAGTGGTTTTTTCCAGTTGGTTTTTCCATGGCATAAGATTACGCCTGAATCATCGAAAGAGTAGTCAGAGGTGTACCTAGTACACCTATGGTTCGCAGAGCTAATTTATGCCATATGATGAGATAGGTGGCGAGCCTATTACCATTTCGAACACAAATTCCAATACTGGGCAAATCATACTGGGAAAATTACAACACTAATAAATGTGATTGCCTGTCCTGGGATTTCAACAAATCCTGATATATTAACTTTAGTTTTTTGCCACTAGAGCAAAGAGGCGATGGCTTTTCCTTATGGTAAAGTTGTTATTATTATCCTTGAAACATTTCTAAGATATAAAATATTCCCTACATTCTTCTACAGCTATAGAATTCAAGATTCTGTAGTATTTTTGCTTAACTCCGCTTTATTATAGATTATAATAATATCATCCCTGTATTATACTGTTCTACTGCTGGGGACGGACCTCCTCTACTGAGTAAGTAGAGTAGTAGTCCACTACGCTGACCTAATGCGAGTTGGTAGACTTCACATACTCGTACCTTCGAAATTCTTATTGGGGCTGATTTCGAACATGCGACTTTCGTCTCGGCGTTCCGTACCACGACCCTTTGAGCTTTCGTTGCTTTTATTTGGTTATAAATATATTTTTTTTATAATAATTTAACAAATAAATAACATATTGTCTTCAGTATATTAATTAATAGTGTATTTTCTTTGTATGATTCATTCATACATGGAACATTTTGTATATTGTTTTGTGACTTTCTAGTACAATCCTTTTACATACTGTATATGTATTTAAGAACTGTAATGTATTAATAAATACTTATTTCATATTATGCCAATCTATTCATTGTAAATGTTTTTTTGAACCATAAGACACACGCTGCCTAGGTCTCCCTATTTTGTTGTTGTGTGAATTATTTGATTATTGTTTTACCTTGTTTCTTCTTTCCTAGTATATTACTGTGTTTCTGTTGTTGAATAAATATTTATTTCTTTTTGTATTTACGTGTATGAAAATTACTACATTTTGAGTAAATATTTTTTTTGTAACTTTAATTCCAAATAACATTTATATTCAAACGATGTATCATTTATTAACCTATTTTATGTTAAAGAGGACGGACAAGAGTGATAAATTGGAATTTAAACAGAAATCAAAGCATGTCGAGGATGTTGGACCTTGAAAAATCGTTACCATATCAATTATTTATGACTAAGAACATTACTCTAGTTCTGAGGCAGTCGGGTAAAAACACTACGATTCGTATTTGTACTCGTATATCCTTCTTACAAATCCCACTGTAACAATCATGTTCTATTTCAATCGATATTAAAAATAACAAACACTTAATGATTTGAGTGTTCAGTGCGCTTCTCCATGTCACATATAAATCATACAAATGTTAATAATTCCCAAGGTAAGCCAAACAGCCCAAATAACGCGCGACTCTATGCAAAATATCTAGATGCCAAAATAATCCCCATCCGCAATGACGTGGCGATTATTTCGGTTCGTTTCTTTGTTGATAAGGTGTTTATACACTTTACTCGCGAATGTGCGAAACATAAATGGATTATAACGAAGGAAAATTGTTTTATACTAAATTAAGAAGATGGTACTGAAACTACTGAAGATAAGCATAGAAAATAATTAATAATAAAGCCCATTTACATGCTGGTAAGAGTTGGTTATCGCATGACACATACGAGATTATTATACAAAACTCTTGTTTACAATGCCACCTCATACAGTTTAAAGAGACGTATGACGCGGCCACGTGTTGACGGTTTTCTGATAGATGATTTATGTCGTACGGGAAACTAGCTCTATCTATATGGTGCTTTAGCCCTCTTGGCGCAGCGGATGTGTAGCCGGCTGTGAAGCGAGAGGCCACGTTTCTACGCTACGCCTGGTCATAAACAGAATCAACACCACACAGAAGTTTAAATTACAGAGCACCGCATATGACTTAAATTGGGCTCGCCACCTGGAACCATAACACAATCAGGCCTTACACTGCTGTTTGGCGGTAGGAATAGGCAAAAACGATAGTCATACCTAGGCGTCCTCTCGCATACGAGGGGGTAGGCCCCTATTATAATTTCATTTTTAAGAGAAATATTTGATTATTGGCTAGACAATCGCAGAAATCATTCATCTAAGATTAGTTTCTGAATTATTTTTAGAAACATGACGCCGTTCAAGAAAATGTTTTTTTTTGTGAACACCAAAATTAGATGTTGCTTTATTTGTCACCGGGAAATTATCGTGGGCGGGAAAATTATAACCGACTAATGTGACTCCGAATTCTATGAATTCTTTGGCATGATGACAATTAATATGAGGATATGTCATTTATTGGAAAATGGTTTTATTATTTCTTGTATGTGGCCTTGGAGGCACGATGTTTAAATACTAGCTTTTGCTCGTGGCTTCGACTTTGTCGTGCAGTGCGATGTGAGACACGGGCGGTATGCACCTGAGTTGCAATAATGCATGCCACTCGGGTAAAAAACTCGCTTCATTCGCTTGCAGACGATGCTGACATTTCCCGTTGACATCAAACGCGTTGATAGGCTGCATTTTATATACTGTGGTACGGATAAGTGACCATTGGCTGACGGTGTTGATGTTTGTTTGCAGGTCACCACATCGGCGAACGAGCGCACTTGATCGAACGTGAACAGAACGTGTACACAGGCGACGCAGAGGAACGGCAGGAGTTCATCAATCTCGATGAGGAGGAGGCCGTGGACTTTGACAGGTAATGTTTTTGACCGACTTAAAAAACTAGGTTCTGTTTTCCATCCGTGTGTATGTATGTAATAAGAAATATGTCCTAACAATTTTAATTATATACAATAACGTGATAGTGCTTACATTATCACATTTATGTGGTCTGTAAAAAGTGATAAACAAACGCAAATATTCTATATTACTACGTTATAAACATTTATTTAATGAAATACAGTCTGCTATGACATTGTTGGCATAAATATAATAGTTCTTCACTTTAAAAGCATACAGTTGCAAGTGTGCGTCTGTATATGTATAGTTTGAAGAATGAATTTTAAAGTTGACTTTTTCTATGTCTTTTTCTGCCTATTATGGTCAGAATAATTAAAAAAAATTGAATTATAACAAGAATTTTGATTTTGAATTAGGATCGGTCGCCTGCTTGACGGTAACCTTTGGGGATAAATCTTCCAGATCCGAAACAAATATTTATGGATCACACGAAACATATAGCTCGGTGCGGGAATCGAACCCACGGCCTCTCGCTTCACTTCGGTCGTCTGCTTGATGGTAACCCCTCTGGGGAGAAAACTTCCAGAGGTCCGAAACAAATATTTATGGATCACACAAACATATAGCTCGGTGCGGGAATCGAACCCACGGCCTCTCGCTTCACTGCCAGCTACCGAAGCTGTCTGCCTGTCTATGCTATTTAGAACATATTTTTTTCAGAGAGTTTCAGAACAAAGCAGGTGCGTCGAATGGTTCCCGTGGTCGCGCCATCACTGGCGCGTCACGTGCGCCCGCACGGCTGGCGCTCCCCGCGCCGCCCGCGCCCGCGCCCGCGCCATCCGCCACCGTCACCGCCCTGCCAGCCGCCAAGTAAGTCGCCACATGCCACATACACTCCCTAGCCCCCTTATAATGAAAATTTAAATCCCCCTAACGTTCCATCGCGTCGTCTAAGCGATATCGTCTCTAGTTTTTCAATACGAATCAATCGACTGTCGTGTTTCATCTAAACGTGTTGCATTCTAGTTTTATATCGTATAACGTTGGCCACACGACCAATCCCAAACAATCACGAACGTTCGTGGCGTGTTTCTTACACTACACTCTAACCTCGCTGAACTTGGCAACCATCATCAAATCAAATCATATATTCAGCAATTAGGCCGCCAAGGGCACTTTTACACGTCGAGTTTGGAATCTACCGGTGCTTCGCAAATGCCCACTGGTCTGAGAAGAAGCACCAAGAAACTCAGCTGTAGGTCTTTTGAATTATTGTAATTTTTTTTGACGCGTGCATTTGACGATCGACGCGCTGATGGAAAGTCCGTCATTACAACGACTAGCACAGTCCTGGAGCGTGACCTGTATAGTATAGTGCCATTATAAGATGGCAATTTAAATAACACTAATTAATTGCAAACGCTCATTGGTCATTTACAATCAATTTCAATATTTGTGAGCGCAAACCTCGTAACTTTTACTAATTGAACTAAGTACATAATAGGGTAGTTGGTATTATTTAAATCAATAAGTTACGTTACTGAAAATCTATTGCAGAAAGACTTTTATAAATCGGACCTAAAATAAATAAGTTAGAAGCCATTCAAATCCTGTAGAAGGTCAAATTTTCAAATGACAGACGACGCAGACTTTGACGTCACTGTGTAAAATGTTCATTATGGTGCACGCGTGCAAGCGAGATAGTGAGATATCCCTACTACGCACCCACTTTTCCTCATACCAACATTTAAAGTCATAACTGCGGGCACATTTCGGAACCAATTTTGATTGTGTTTTAATAAAAGGGTTTCTTTTGCGTAACATTTTTCGTTGCTTATAAAATAATGTGTAAAATTCAATATAGGAAACTACCCTATTATTACCGATATTTTAAAACAGACCATATGTCATGTTTTTCTCCTTCTACCTATGAAGATAATGGATTTTATTACAATTGCGAGCATGAGCTGTAATTTTTGAACAAACAAAATGTGTAGCAAACACATTTATATAAATGTTTGTCCATGTGTAACACGTACATAATGACGTTTTGTCGGTCCCACTGTATTGTTAGATACAATAATAGAGAATATACTGTATATTTTCGTGTCGTAAGGATTGAACCACAGAGCATACATAATATAATAGATCACGTAAGTAAGTACTGCAATCTGTATGGGAAGCGTGCTAATTTATACTACATATACTGTTGTCATCGCGGTCCGTTTAGATTTTTAGTACACGTTGCGTCAAATACTGTTTCAATTGAATTTAAAGGCGATTACCAACTTAATTTACGGTGTAAAAACACAGTCACTCATTGATAGATAAAGCAAGGCGGCAGCATAAACGGCTTGGTAATATAAAACTGTATTTGTGGACGCGCCATGCTCACAATGTAGGTACCACACGAGAAACGGTGTCTTTACTGCATGTCGGAACCGCGAATGAATTTGTAAACAGATTAAAATTCATTGGAAATTAGTTATTATAGCTTATGTTACTGTTATATTATCCGAGATCTGTTGATTGACACAGTGATTTACACATATTCGTAAAGGGGCCGGGCAGTGTGTGTTCACATCCAACACGTCTTTTCTATGAGCAGTGGTTGACAACTTATGTAATGGACGTAAGAAAGCGCATGGACCGGGTGTGTGAGAATATACCTAAAGGCACACTTTAAACACGTATAAAGACAAATCGCACACGATACTTTCAAAATCGGTGATCGGCGATTTTGCGACTGCATCGCGTTTTGATAAGTTGTTTAACATAAAACTTAGTGTCAAAATGGTGCGTCTATATACCGAATACAGACCAAAGATATAAAAAAGACATCGCATTGGTAGTACCGGCTGTAACGTCACAAGCTCAATTTAGTGATGAGGCATATCTCTTAAAACACTAAACAAGTTTTCAATACGACACGAAAATGCATTATCCTGTGTTCTTTTGATGTCTTATGCGCTATCGTCGTGTGCAGATTAAATAAGATTACGCGTTCGCTATATCGTGCGCAAGATCATTCTTCGTCTCAGTCCACGATTACGTAAATCTACAAGTCTATTATATATCTTTGATCTGTAATACCGAGCTTCTGAAAAGTGATTAAGTAATCGATCGACGATGCCAAATGTGTCGTGTATGCTGTGACACTGAATGGAGTTGTTATAAAAATAGTGTTACGACAAATCTACCAAATAGTCAAATTGTAATATATACAATTTGTCTAAAGTTACTACGCTTTTAGATGTAGTGATAGTTGCTAGCATGTCTTTGTGCCTGGTTATTTATTATTATTTGCGCTTTTCTATTGTGTATTATTATATTATTTTCCGTATTATTTTTATGTGTATCGAGATGGTTGGATGGTTTTATTTCAATATTTGATGTTGTCTAGTGAAGTAAATTCATAGATGTTGTTGATTTAATACATTATTGCCTTCGATATATCACTTTAATGTTTTTTTTAAATGTACACTTCTAAATGGCAAAGTCTAAATAGTGTATGCTTTACCATATCCTAATCAATTACGGAGTTGTAATGAAGTTATTTTAATAATCTAAATATATGGATCAACTTATAATATTAAAACAATAATTTGTATATATTGATAACGGAGATTAAAATATAGGCAATGAAAAAGTTAGGTTATAAAATAAAGGTGTGCATCCACCGGCCCATCCAACTGTCCCGTATAGTATAGTTAGGCAGCACGGTATACTTGCAGTACAAGTAGCGAGTGTAGCGGCAGTCCGCGACGTCATCGCGCCGTATCGCGCAGGCCATTACGTACCGCCGCCAGCCCTCTCACATTACCAACCAGGTAAACTTACATCCAGGCAAACTTTACATACAGGAAATGTTACATCCAGTCTTATATCTCTCTCCATGATGGACTGAAATCTTTAGTATTTGAATCAGAGTTTGAAACCGTCGAATAATTATTAGATGATACGGATAATTTCATACCATGGGGTATATTAGGAGTCACGAAATATATGATGTAAATATAGCTGCATTTATGTACTTACATCTATATATCTGTAGAACTGTAGAAGTTTTAAAAATTAACTCCAGTTTATTCTAACCTTTAACGGTTTATTGTACGTTTTAATGTTTATAATCATGTTTAATATTTATAGAAATTATTCCTTATTTTAATTACCCTTCTGTTATATAATTATTGAATGTAATTCTACAAGATTTTAGTCTATCATGTTAGGAGGTATCATAGACATATCACCTAACCTATACACGCATTAGGTTTAACTCTGAGTGACTAATCCTGCACTAGTATGATTTTTATTTCGTTATAAATAAATAAATAAATAATATAAAAATAAATTAATTATGGTTTCAAATGCGTCAAATAATACTAACTTTAATTTTGATTGATTAACTCAGATCTTTGCTCAGTGTTGCTAGATCTTATGGGTAAATATTTTGCCAACAAATATTAAATTTGTACCATTTGGATCGGGTTCAACTGGTAATATTTTACATATTCATTTAGTTTGTTATCTTCAAAGACGACGAATAGCCTGGTAGATCTTTTCATGTTTTTTTTATAATTCGTAAATTTCACAAATTAATGACAAGTTTGTCAGAAGTTGAGTAGTTTTCCATCATTAATGTACTTTTTAATATATAATAGAATTAGAAACACGCGGTGTTGTTAGTTTAATCCAATCGCTTGGGCATAAATTCTCGAAACATTCGAACTTTCATATAAATTGATTCAATTTCATTTTCATCATTTTCTGTCCTTGGCCTAAAACGTAATACTTGTAATACTTCAGTTCCAGATATTGGAGGAGGCGCTACTACTATTAGATCGTAATACCGTTATTAAATATATTTATTTTTGGCTATTTTACTAGCTGTATATATTTTTTGCTATATATTCATTGTTTTTGCATGAGTTTCGTATAATTTTTTCGTGGTATATTAATACTGGCTTCCTTTCCGCAATATCTCCCGCCCCATCAAAGTATTTCACCCCCTTAAGGGTTGATTTTGGAAAAAAAATCGCGAATACGTATTAGCTTATTTGTTTTAGTAGTAAGGACGAAGTTGCGAGTCGAAAAGTCTATTAAATATTGTTTATCCGTACAAACTTTTAACCCCCCATTTTACCCTATTAGGGGTTATTTCGAAATATACTTCCTTATTCTTTGTATACATCATAAAAAGAACCTCTGTGCAAAATTTCAGCTTTCTAGGTCGAAGGGTTTGGGCTGGGCGTTGATTAGTCGGCGAGTGAGTGAGTCAGTCGAAGTATTTTAATTTTTTTTAGGAAGGGTAAATCAATCTCATAATTAAGGTATAATGATTCGCAGTTTTTAACTTCTAAGGGCAGGGGGCGGGGGTCAATCTCCCAATCATTTACATCAATTGAATGATAATACTGTACTGTATTATCTTAAATTAAAACTACGGCGCACAAAATCAGTATTAGATTTCTCATAGGAACGGTATTCCAACATCAGTTCTTCGCGAACCCAATCTATACAAAGTCCTGCCACTCCAAGTTTGAAAAATTGAAAATTGGCTTTCATTGAGAGCTTTTTATAAGCTGAGGTAAAAGTACGGCAACTAAGGTACTTCGGTATCTTACATTCGTTTGCAGTCTACCCATCAATATCATGATGACAGTTTCGAGTGACATGATTCGTTCCATACGCCTTTGCTGTTTAAAACTATGCTTCATTAAAATTAATCCTTATCGTATTTCATTTGCTTCTTCGCCAAGTTTTTTTGTGGGTTTTTGTGTGTTTGTAATGTTGTAATTATACAAAGGAGGATGGTCAAAATGTACGCTTATTTTTATAGCAAGGTTTGAATACATTATACCCGAATTTAGCACCTGAGATTATGAAATTTTCGGATAGTATCTATCTCATAATCTTGACTCAGAGTCCTTTAAGCCTATATCTGAGCGCGATTTATAATATGCAATATTTATAAAATGCCTATTAAGAAGTTATACAATTTTCCCAATTTCCTTTTTTTTAGTTAAATGGTATTCCCGCGGTTGATTTATGCCGCGTATGTAAATAGTGTGTCCAATAAGATGTCTTGCCTTCGTATAAAAATCTAGTAACCACAAGGAATGGTGACAGATTCTTGAATATTGACTAAGAGTTAACGAATTGATTCTTTATAAGAAGAGATAAAACGTATATAAATATAGCTTGTGGTACTCAATAGTCTCTGCTTACCCCTATGGGACATAGGCGTGAGTGTGTATGTATGTATGTATGTATGTATGTATGTATAAATATAGCCGTAGTCGCAAAACATTCATCGAAATTAACGATTTATAGATAGATGGCGTATAATTAGTAATATGATTTTTAAATACTTTCCAAATTGGTTTTATGGTTTGTTTACTTTTTTCTTATGTTTTAGTGAATAACAACATATATCTAAAACCTTTTGAATTTTCAGTTCAAACGTGCGCGAAGTGTACAGCAGTTCCCATCCTCAGCGACATCGGCACAAGGCCCACAAGGCGAACCGACACTCACCAAATCATAACTAAACCGGCGAACAATGCGATAGCGACAAATATCATCGCGATTACCACATATAATCGATCTTCACTCATTGTATTGCTCCATCGATTATCATCGCGATAACTAGCCAACATTTTCGATTTTATTGTCTTTGTATGCTTTGTTTGATTACCTTTAGCTCTATCGATTTTATTTATTAACGATTGGAATCGCGATTACTAGCCAATATAATCGATCTTAGTCAGTCATAGCTGTATCAATTTGCTAATCGATTATTTTGTTACCGATTATAAAATAAAATATTTTGTTTTCTGACCAAATCGACTATCGACAAACTATTGATAGCTAGTGCGATTTTTATCGATACGTCAACTCTTGTTCAGCACCATACATATTTTTTCACGAATTTGTGATTCTTTTTCATTTATTTATATTTTTATGTTGGCAAGCTTTGTGCAGTAATAATGATGTTTCGTCATTTGATGTAATAATATTTCAATTTGTTTTTAGGTTCATAAATAATGTAAAATTGATTTCTACTTTGTCTTCAAAATACATGACCGTTTCTTTCCGAAAAACACGATTTCAATTTGCACGACGTGAAATGTGTAGAGAGAATTGTTTTAATTGTGTAATGTTTTCGTAATTACTAATTTGGACGCCAAATTTTTATTTTTCATCTTTAGTCAAGAGTTTCTTTAGCGACAATGCATGATATATTTCATTGAATAATAATTTACGACCAACTCTAGTAGTTTGGGAAAGGTAACATATTTATTTAAGTTCTTTCGGCTGTGTGAACAGTCGCTATCGCACGAAAAAAATTGGCATATAATACATACATCTTAATCTAAAGTGACGCGCTCTCTAAATTCTTGTTCTACTTAATTTTGTATGCAGTAATATTCATAATTGAACGGCAGCGCCTGTCATTTTAGATTGGGCGATCTCTACGACAATCTATCAAAATGATAAACTAATAACGACGAAGCTCTATAGATGTAGGAAAACAAAAGTATCATTAAGTATTGCAACGGGTTATTTCACACTTACTCACTATCTACTTGTCATTATTTCTTCTTCTTAAATGATCCTCATCACGCACATTTATTATAATTTAAAAAAAAATACTACTACAATACTAATACGTTTCTTTTCATATAACTCAATGATGAGACGAGCAGATTGCACGCCTGATGGTAAACGCCTCGCCTGCATAAACAATAATAACACCACTCAGAACTTTGAATTATAAAGCGTGCATGGCACTGCACTTTGTGCATAATTCCAAGACCAGATGCTAAGTCTCATTATAATTAAAAGAAAGACAGGTTTATTGTCATCATGAAGAATTTTATGCAACATACACATAACAAATGTGACTATATGGATATAAAAAAGAAAAAACAAATAGTTGCATGCCTTCGCGGTGGCAAAAGGTGGCCAGCTCAGCATAATGCTGTATTATGAGGCAAACAGTATAATTCAGGAACAGTATAAAACAGCACTCTCTTCGATGTCTTTTAAACCGAAACAACAATGCTTACAAATTGCTTGGCAGCAGAAATAGACAAAGCGATGGTACCTACCCAGACGGCCTCGCATACGAGAGACCTACCACCTAGTAAGTATGTGTATTACACACACTAAATATTTATTAGTAAGATTTCATTAACTAAACAACAGCGAGCAAGTGGTGTATTCCAGTTTGAGGTACATTAATGCTGGTGAAATTACTGAGAATTATGAGACTTAACATCCTTTGTCTTAGGATGACCAGCTTAATGCAATGCCTTGTAGTACTTTGTTAATTAAAGTTATGTGTGGCGTGCCTATTAACTACCGACTGCCTCGGTGGCGCAGTTGTAATGCGTACGCGTTACGATTGAGTCTTAACGGTGCGGTCTCGGGTTCGATCCCCGGTCGGGTAAAGTGGTATTGGATTTTTCTATTACAAAATGCTCAGTATCAGCCCGGAGTCTGGAATTTGTGCCCGGTATGGCGCTATCGCGCTATGTGCCCGCCCCCTATCACATCATGGGACGGAGATAAGTTCGGCGAAATGTGGGTGTGCTGGTTACACTACTGCCTACCCCTTCGGGGTTTACAGGCGTGTGAGTGCGTATGTTTGTATGTGTGGCGTTCCTACTGTGTATGGGGAGTCGTGTTGGCTTACCATCAGGTCCTGGCTCCTTTGGTCATTCAGATATAAATATACTAGTGTGATATGGAAATCTTCCATTTTTGTTTGTATATTTGATTTAAGTCAACGATGTTCTTTTCGATGCAATGTCCCTAGCATATATCGATAAAAACTTTACAAAGTTACGTCTTCCTGATGCATCTGTAATTGTTAGAGTGTATTTTTTTTGTGTGAAATAACTCGATTTTCTAACTATCGCCACCGATTTTAAATATATTTATCGAAATAACTGAAATTCCGGCGAAAACAAATTTCTGTGTATAGAGAATATTAGATGCAAAATTGTAACTAGAAGGGGAATTGTAAGTCCTTATATACTGTAATCATATTGTAACTCATTATTTTTTAAGTACATAGCTATAAGGAGACTATCGAAATGAGTCGTTTGCTTATGTAGTTGTATCTGGTAATATAGTTTATCTAATCTGTTATCGAATTTGTTGACAGAAAAATTGCATGGCGTCATGGACCATTTTAGAAGATCTTTAGCTTTCGTCCGGCTGAAACATTTATGTAAGTTGAGCAACAAATCAAGCGATTCTCCGATTGTGATGAACGCATGCTGCACAAACGACTCGTTTTGATATATGCAGCTGTAAACCGATAAATTGACGACTTTATTGTCGATGATCTTTGTCAATTTAATAACCAGTGTACTGAAAATAACTTCAAAGGATTATTTTTGTAACATGTTTTATCGCGAAAAGGTTTTTTTTTAATTTGAACACTAGAACTTATCATTTCTTGTCGTTATTTAAAAGTAACATTTTTTTGTATAACATTTTATCGATACTTCCCATATTTTTCAATTAGAACATGTTACAATTTAAAAACACGGGTATAATCTACCCATTTTAAACACTACAGACGCTACAATGTAAAACTTAGTTCTATTTCATCTTTGTCGGTATGAGAGAGTGAGACAGAACTATCGACAGTTACATTGTGGGCGAAATTGGTTCACAAAGAGTTTATAGGTTTAAATATTAGGTAAATGTAGCTTTTAGCATAAGATAATGGACGTGTGGCAAACAGATGTATTGAAAAAGCGGGAGGAAATTTGGAGTCGATAGTTGAGGCGTATCGATAACATTAAAAAAATTTTTTTAGGCCGTAAGTATATAAAAATTGTGGTTAGCTTAAACATTGTCGGCTTTATTATAAAACGTAGACTAAATTTAAACTAAGGTTATATCGGTCACTTTATATGGGTTGCCGTAGTAACTAGATGATATAAATGTAGTTTAAAGCTAGTCTAAGCTTTAACGCCGTGTTAGTGTCTCTTTATCAAACATTTGACGTAAGGAAGAAAAATAAAACATGGATTACTTAAAATATGTTAACAACGTTTTTAGATGAGGGTGTTATCTATAGTGTAAAGTATTTTTCTAAATATATCGAATGTTGTTTGCCACACTTTCGAGTAATGTATTCGGTCCCGTCCCCATGTTTATGTTCGTCAGTCGTCATTGTGAACTCTGCACAAATCGCAATGGTGCTGGACACATCGCTCATTCCTTTTCAACTTATCATTTATTTTGTTGTTCCTGCGCGCGTCAATAATGTCGCGAGTGCGTGCGTAAATTATTTTTAGACATAATTTTGATGTTAGAAGTAAAAGAACCAACAATTCTTATTATTCGTGTGATCGTTAGAATAAATTAGTTAATTGTATTATGGAGTTTTATTTACGAATAACCTTTATTTATTTATTATATTAATAAAATATTGCGCGCTTGATATACTCACATATATAACTCCTTCAGGAATTTTGTCGACTCATTTTTGCGTACTACATCTACATTTCTATCGAAGCTTACATGGCGGTATTCACGTCACTAGAAAATATATCTATATCTCCTCGTACTATGTAAGTCACTATATTGTGAGGTGCACGTTACGTTATAATCGAGATCGACAAAGTTTCTTCTCGCCCGTTCAAGACATTGTAGGCTCATTATAAGTGGACTCGTATGGGGCTTCATAAAAACTAAACCAATTTGTTCAACATTCTGTATTTTGTCATTTAAAACAATAATAAATTTTCTATTATTATGTAATACACCAAAATAGAAATCAAATAAACTTATAAACTACAAAATATAGAAATCCATCACCGAAAATATCAAAATTAAATTACATTAATACGCAGTAAATCAATATACTACAAATTAATAGAATATTTATGATAAATTGGTCTCTATGCCGTTGCTTGTTGTTTTTCGGCGGGTGTTCTCGGCCGCCATCTTGTCGTGGCCATTCTGTGCGCGGTGTCAGAGACTCATGCGGCAGATGTCGTCATTGATCTCCACCAGCTGATCGATAAAGGACTGGTGTCCCATTACCTCCGCCAACTTGGTGATTATTGAAAGCAATTCACCATCTTTGTAGTTCATTTTTGCGTTGCAAAGCTGGACCTGTTCTGTTATTGTTTCTGGTATCTGTAAGCAAATGTTTATAGTTTAATATATATTGTTTTTTTAATAATGAGAATGGGCTAATAATTCAATATTTTTTTTCTAATTAAGATTTAAAAAAAATCAAAGATCGGCTGGCAATTGGAACACGGTGGCCCGACTTGGACCATTTTAAAACATTGTCAATTGTAATGCAGATTCCTTCGTGCATTGGTCTCAAACTCAATCGAATGTAATTGATGATTTTATTTTTTATTTTTATTTTTATTAATCACAATAAACAGTTACATGTTAAGAATATACAAACTAATCTTAACAAATGAATATGTAAACATACAACCCACACCATTGCCCACAAATTAATTAAAAAGAGTGAAAGACGCATAGTAGCGAACAGAAACGTAAATAGATATTACGCGGTTAAAATTAGGAATTTAAATTAAAGTTGTGCGGAAAGTTAGTGAATGGACGTTTTCTTAAATTTTTGAATTTCTGACTAACAAGTTGTTTACGTTCTCACATGAAGACACTGCAATAAATAAATGCATTAGCCATATCATTATACGCCTGTCGATGTAAAATGTATCGGCTAGTAAAATACAGCTTATCTATAATCATAGCTCATTTTAAATAGCTTGCGGCTCAAATATGAATGTCCGAGGAGGAAAAATTACAGGTTAAAAATTATACGTTGTGGCTAACTAATGATATGGTGACTATGTTATGACATGTTAGGTAAACATTCGACTTTACTGTAGGTAATTGTATGTTAGTAAATATTAGTCTTCTACTAACGAGTATCGAAGTATTTTAAGTACAATAAGAATCGAGTGTATTGGGGTATACCTATACATAATAATATACACTCGTAGCTAAGTTTAGGTGATTTTGTTGAATAGATAGCAATGTATGTATCATTGATATGATTTTGATCTAGGTACTGCGAAGTGATAGGCCGTGGGTTCGATTCCCGCACCGAGACAAATGTTTGTTTCTAGTCTGGGTGTTGTGGGACCAAATCCCTCGTAGTTCCTGAAACTCACGATACCTACAGGTTTACCTAGTGTGGGGTAAGGACTATGTGTGTGACTGTGGGTATATTTAAATTTTAGGTATATATAGATTCTAGGTATATTAGGTCTAGTTATTGGATGAAACTGATGTAAATTATACTTTTCAACGTATATCTAAACTTGTCGGGGACTATTAATTTGTATTGTATTTTTATGTATATTATAGCATGATTTTTATGTATATCTAGTAATTACTTATAATTAGAATAATTAAAATTCAAGACTTAAAGGCGTCCAAATTGGTAAACTTGAAAAAATGAGGGTAGGGTCGTTCATTTTCAATCTCAACTTTAATATAACTACATCTAGCGGCAAATGTTGGAACTATTACAAAATAAGGTCTCAACTCACACTGCCAGGGTCCATGAATATGCTGAACTTATACTTGGTCTTCCTCTTCTCGGAGCCGTTGTCGAAGAACAAGGTGAACTGCGCGTCCTTCCCACGGGCACCCACCGGGAAATACAGCCCGGCTATAAGGTGACCTTTCTGGTCGCGTGCCAACAAACTCCTGGGGGGGAAAATGGGGATGGGAAGGTTATAACGCATTCTCTTGATTTATTTATTGCGACATTAAATGGTCCCCAGTATTCAAGAGGCCGTCTGGGTTGGTACCACCGCATTTTCTATTTTTGCCGCCAAACAGCAGTGTATGAGCACTGTTGTGTTTCTTTTGGAAGTAGGTACATTGAAGCCAGTGAAATCATTATGCAGCATTATGTGTCTTAACCAACTTCTTTAAAACCTATTTAGCCTATGGTTTGTTACCACGGAATTTTGTGACCATTCAAACGGTCGCGAAAACTGGCAAGCATGTACCCCTGAGAATTTCTTTGTCCCGCTCAGCATAAGCACTTACTCGCTCGTATTTATTATAAAAAAATCGATCCTTACCTAAAATTGTACACCAAGTTCCTTCTCTCCGTGACATTAACTCCGTCCAGGTAGGGCCTGGCGACGTACACCAGCGATGTCTGGTGTTTGACCACATCGTTCCTGGTCTCCCGCTCATGCCATTCCACGTAGCCGCCGTTGTGTGCGTTGTAAGTGTAATAATACTCCTTGCGGCAGTTCACGTCTTCCGACTGAGTGAACCAATCTGCAAGGGATTAGCTGATGATGAAGTGTTTCAGGGCATAAGGATGGTTTTATCATAGGACACAGGCTATTTCTGTATTTTGTGGTTTTTAAGGTAACTATAAGGGTGGCAAACGAGCAAGTGGGTCACATGATGGGGGTTTACGATTTGGAATTCTGCTGGTTGAGTCCAAAGGGTAGTGGAGATTCTGGGCAGCTAAATTAAATGCCAAGGGGTTTAGAATTTTGCGTTTGTTGAGATTTTTTTAACTAGCCTGAATGACGAAACAAGCACGTCACTCGTTCCCATGGTAAGCGCCACGCCCCTTCAAATGGAAACAGAACAGTGCTTAAACATTGCTATTTTGTGACAGAAATGGACAAAGTGGTGATACCTATCCAGGCGGCCTTTCGAATACGAGGGACCTATCACCTTGTCACTTCACTCACTAATGTTGAATGGCGTTAAGAACTTACTGGTATGTGGATATGCTCCGTCCGCCATGACAGTGACGATCCTGGCCACGTGATACCCGGGGTCTGCCAACAGGACGCCCGCGCGGCCATCGATCCTGATATGCACGCCCACCATAACGTGCTCCTTCTCTGCCGCCACCACCGCCGCTGGGCTGTCCCCACTCGTCACGTAGTCGCCCACATTCACCACCGCCTCCTCGCACGACAACAGCGCGGTCGCCGGCGCGAACCCCTTAAACTCCTTGTCCAAGCATCGCCACCGTCGGATCAGCTCTATACCTAGGCCAACGCACGTATGCTTCTTAGACCTGATCGGTGGAGCGTAGTTCTCGAATACGTCATAGAGAGGCTGGACGTCGGCGTTGAATGCGTCGTATAGCGAGATGAAGTTGCTGACGGAGTCATAGTTGTCTGTGACGAGAAGGCGACGGAGCACAGCCTCTGCGCTAGTAACGAGCTCCTCGTGGCGATGCTGTGTGAGTGCGAGCGCACGGCGCGGGCCTCCCCAACGTGCTGGGGGCAGCGGTGGCAGCGGGGGCAGCTGGGGGCTGCTCACATGGACGCCGGGCGCGACTGCGGCGAGTCAACTCGGCCACTCGGCGCCCCACCGGCCGACGGCGGGGCACGCGTCCGTCTCCGCCGCCTCCACCTCGACACACTGTGCTGTGATCTCATCGTGCCACTTGCGATGTCCTTCGGCGCCCTTCGCGAGCGCCTCACGCTGCTTCTCTAACAACAATGATGATGGTTTTTCACGCTCTGTCAACAGAACAAACATTTGATGTTAACAACTGACTTAAATGCATTCTGCTTGTTTAATTTATGGTATGTTGTGTGCAGTCCGGAAACAAAGACGATGATGGAAAATATCAGAATTTTTGCTGCAGTTCCTTACTGGAATTGCACAAGCTGATACTAAAATATGACTCACAGCAATGAGTTAGTTTAATAAACTTTTCATCATGTTGATTGTGGTCACTAACCAGATAGCATATCTTCAGTTCTATAATCCTTACACAATCAGAAGCTGCATAAAGGCAAGTTAACGTTAACGTCAAAACACTAGCGATGATAAATGACTACTCCTCTCTTGTAGTATTAGTTTTCATTTATTCTAGTTGTGAAACAGCGACAAGGATAAAATGGAACATTTAATATTGCTCTTGCGCATTATATCATTTCAAATTAGGATGTAACTGGGACGAATGCATCCGATGCAGTAGATAAATTTGATATCATTTTATATTGCATAGAATAATGTATTTGATAGATGCCAAAAACGGCTAATACCTATAATATTAAATAAAATAAGACTTTTAGTTATGCAATATTTTCGTGTATAAGGCCGGAGTCATTTCTAAATATAGCCACTATTTTATCACACACTTCAAGCAAAACTTGAATCTCGAGGTTATGTCACGCAGTAAAGATATTTTGATATCAAAGGCATCAGTTTTGAAAACTATAATATGCAACTCTTATTACAAATAAGTACAAGTTGTTTTAACTACTGTAAAAAGTCAACAGTCCGCATATCATATCCTTTGGGAGCGTAGTCTCTGGCATGATGAGCGCAACATTATGCTAGAGTGACTGACAGTAAGCAAATAACATCTGGAGTATTATATGTACTATATTAATATGGATCTTGTGGAGACTAGGAGGAATTTCCATGCATTCCGGCGTTTTTGCCATACATATTATTGGAATCAAGTTTAACAGCTCATTTGATAGGACCCGCTTAATGACATCGGTAGTGCTTTACACTTGGCTTCTCCAGTTATAAATGTCCTTGTGCCTGAGGCTAAGATATCCTTAGTTCATTATTTTGTCTCCCGTTTTATGGTCTTGCGGAAGCGTACTAAGGCTGAGAACCTGGGTTCAATTCCCAGGTCGGTCAATCACAATTTGTGTTTGAATTTTCGATTCAATAAATCACACATGAATTGCCCGTGATTAGAGTTTGTGCCCGGTATGGCAATAGGCTCTTCCCCATTACATGGGACGGAAATGAGCTCGACAAAACGTAACGTTTCTTTTCTTTCTTTCTTCTAGTTGCCTATCCCTTAGGGAATAAAAGCGTGAGCATTTGTATGTAGATATAATATCTTCATGCATACATACCATGCATTATTAAAAAGGTTTAGTAAATTGATAGCCTACGCAACTATAACATCTACGTCGACAGATAGCTATTTATGTTAACCACCTTACTTTTACATACATAAATATCATGTACATAAAGCATTTGAAAACAAAGTGCTTTCATACCAATTGGTACGACGAATCGTGACTAACGACTGACGTCATGACTCGTGTAAGCCTATATTTTTAGACGTATCCTCAGTTTAGAGAAGCCGTTAAATTGTACGATGTTAACATCAGCAGTATTTTTGTTCTATCAAGAATTTTATTGAGTAGCATAACTTTCTTACTGCCTGGTGTCGTCCCGGTTAAATGTCAGGGTCCGCTGTCCTATCATGATTTGACAGTGGATTTGGTATTATGTGGGGCGACCCGCTGTCTGACCTCCACAACACGCAACGGGAACCAAGTTTCACCATTGCCTCGTCCGTTAATCAGCTGAGTGTACCACTTTCAGATGAGGTTGGCTTTGGACCTAAGAGGCTGGAGGTCCACTTACACTGATGTGACATCACAAATTGATATAAGTAAAGTATCTACTATAGTCACATTTGAGAACCATATTATAATATTATAAACGCCTTTAACTAATTAGAAGAAGAACTATATAGAAACAGCGCTGCCGAGAAGAAAGGTGCAAAACCAGCCTCAAGAGGATGCACCTCTGACTTTTCTAAGTTACGTGTGTAATCATTATAAATTGTCGCTTGCAATTTATAATGATATAACAGTGACGGAAACATCAATACGAAAAAAAAACCCTGAAGAATGAGAAATTCGAAGGTGTGTGAAGTTCACCACCCCGCATTAGACCAGCGTGGTAGATTAAGGCCTAACCTCTGTTCGTAGAGGGGCCCCTGCCCAGTAGTGGGACAGTATAATACAGGGGCTTTTCCTTGTATCATGAGTGTATCAATCCCGACTTTATCTCATATGATGACACATTTACATGACTCATCAAAATGTGGGGGGGAATCTTATAACGCCATATAATTTTCGGACGCCGCACGCTGCAACTGGTTCACTGACTCCAGGCAAGCTGATGACTCGAACAATGAGTGAGCCACGAGGGGAACCTCGCATTCCATGCGAATATGACATTTATGCTTTGTTTACTTTACAGAATAGGTTATTTCAAAATTTTATCTAGAGATTTACTACCTTAATTAACAATGTTTTAGTTTTTGAATATATAATACGGTGCCTTGACTATTTCATGTTTAGTGTATCTTCCTTAAGGCCTGTTTAGAGGTGCGCGATCGTTCGTTAACTTCTTGTTTTTTCTTATTTATTTCGCCAATGGGTACATGGGGTGAAATGGTTCCATCAACGTGAGCCGATCACCCGTCTGTTAAACTCGCAGGCGTCCCACCATAAATACAATACAAATACAATGGGTGTACATAAAAAACTTATTATGTAACAGTCAACAAACAAATATATCATGCTACCAAGTTACAGTCAAACACAACTAACAAGTTGTTTTGGTCACATTTTTTTTTTTTTTTTTTTTTTTTTTTACTAGCCCTTTATTATATACGTCCCACTGCTGGGCACGGGCCTCCTCTACTGAATGAGAGGGGTTAGGCCTTAGTCTACCACACTGGCCTAATGTGGGTTGGTAGACTTCACATACCTTCGAAATTCTTATGAAGAACTTCTCAGGTATGCAGGTTTCCTCACGATGTTTTTCCTTCACCGTTAAAGCAAGTGATAATTGACAATTAATATACACATAACTTAGAAAAGTCAGAGGTGTATGCACTTGGGGCTGGTTTCGAACTTGCGACTTTCGTCTCGACAGTCCGTACCACTCCCCGCTGAGCTATCACTGCTATTTGGTCACATACATTGATTTAAGTTCAATTAGATTAACCAATCGGTGTCTATCCTTTCTAAAAAACGTTAAGGTCGTGCGAAAGGATTTTTTGCAGACCTTCAACCGAATAGTTCAAGTAACTGAATACCTGATCCTAACCGTCGAGGTCGTTTTTACTAAGTATGCAAGGTCAATGCAGGTAGATTAGATTTACATTTTACATGCACTAACATTGTTTATAGACTTAAAGTATATGTGCGCATGCAGATCTTTGTGTTTAGTGAAAGATTTCATTTAAAGAATAAAGTATATTATATTGCTCATATTTTACTTGGAAATAATAATATAATAATACCAGCCCAATAAAAATATAATATTACACACGTATTATCACGTATTCCCACTGCTGGGCAAGGGGCTCCTGTACTGACTGGACTAAGGTCTACCACGCTGGCCTAGTGCGGATTGGTAGACTTTACATTTCTTCGAATGTTGAATTAAACAGATTTGGATGATGAAATTTGGCACGCAGGTAGATCATGACCTGGATTAGGACATAGGCTACTTTTTAAATACATACGTACATACGCACTCACGCCTGTAATTCCCGAAGGGGTAGACAGAGGTGTAACCAGTTCCTACACCCACATTTCGCCGAGCGTATCTCGGTCCCATAAGTGATAGGGGGCGAGCCTATCGCCATACTAGGCACAAATTCCAGACTCCGGGCTGATACTGAGCATTTCGTAATAGATAACCCCAATACCACTTTACCCGACCCGGGGATCGAACCCGAGACCTCAGCGTTGGCCTCAGTTGTAACGCTTACGCATTACAACTGCGCCACCGAGGCATTCCTACTAGGCTAATTTTTATCCCGGAAAAGGTCGTATGGGCGGGCGCAGCCACGAGCAAACGCTATAGCAATATCTCATATCATTTAGTAACCATCTCCAAATATTTTTCTGTTTTCACAATATTCCAACAGATAGTGTAACCATCTCAAAATACGAGTATTTTTCTTTTACCTCATTATTCCAACTTAATTTAGGTTTTATAACCCTATCATAAACATCTGACTACTGTCGTATATTCATGGACTCGACGGCTTGTTCGAGCCTGAGTCACGTGCGGCCTGTGAGGTCGTCACGTTGGCCCACATTCGACTCACGTGACGTCGAAACCAGCACACCGTACAAGGTCTGCCACTTCCGTATTGCCAAATTGTATGTTTAGCTTACGCAAGTGTTTTTTCGGTTTATGGACTTTAGATGTTAGGGAAAGTTAGTAAGTCTATTTTCAGATTTATTCCATGAAGATGATATCGGGCTGTCAATTCTAAATTAGGAATCATTAGAAGGAATCTACTTTTGAAAACTAATATGCAATTTGATTTTAATGATTTAAGCGTCATCTTATTTTGATGATAAGCTGTATTTTTTGAGCAGTTAACGTACTTTGTCCCATTGTTTATACAAAAAAATGTTCTGTTTTGAATTCCAAATTGAGATTTGCTACATTTTAAAATATCATGGTACCATTTCATATAATTTCTTTTTTATTTAAATTGGTTTTGAAGGTTAGTTCTTTTTGCCTGGCGTTATCCCTGTTTAATGCCAGCGTCTGCTTCTCGTACCATAGATTTGACGGTGTGGGGCGACCCGCCGCGCCGTTCGATACGCACAACCCGCAAGTTTCGCCATTGCCACCACGGTGTATTTTTTGTACCACGTGCAAATGAAGCTGGCTTTGGGCCTAAGATGTTGGTGGCTCACCTTCACAAATTATGTAATTTTTACAATAGATATCCAATTCCAGAATCAAATATTTTATTCTATTAGAATTATTATTCTTATAAGACAATTATTTAGTCTTTTCCCTTTCATATTTCATTCATGTAATAAATATACCCGCCACGTAGTAAGGAATTTCAATTCAAGATGATTCACGTTATGATTCACCTCGAATTTGAACCGCTAACTGGAATTAGCGACCTTCTTTTGTTCACAATTGCTATCTTTATCATGTGTTTTGACTGGAAGATGCGACGAGTCAGGCTTCGAGGTTACTGATAATAAGTCAGTTAGTCGTTCTTTGTCTTGATAACGAAACTGTTCAAACATGCTTGATTTAGGATTTTTTATGAGTATAATAAACAAGCCTAATGTTGTTCTGAATCAGTTCGGCGCGCAGCGGTTGAAATGCCGAAACATAATATAGTGACGCTATATAAAACAAATTCGCATTTGCAAAACCTCTATTTTGCAGTTAGATAATTCTTTACCATTCATTACCTGAATTAACATGGGCTAGTCCTGGAAAGGGATTTTTTTTCTTAAAATGTCTAGTTTTTCTTTTTGGTTATATAAGTAGTTTTCACGAGCCTCGTTTTTTTATTGTTAGTATAAATAAATAATAAATAATTATTATTATATTTAATTACTTATTAATCATTTATCCGTTTGACATGGTTTTATTAAAGTTTAGTTATTAGAAGGAAAACAACATTAAACAATACACGGAAACTGTAACAATATTCTAGTAAACAAAGCAATGAGTTAGGTTGTCATCCCAGATTCTTGGAATTGTGTGTGATTACTCGCACCTATTTTAAAGTATACGAATACCGTTTATATTCCGAATATAATTTACGATTTTAAACACTTATATTTTTAAACCCAGCTCAGTTCAAAAATAGATAGTTACTAAGGTATAATGAACTAGAAGAGTTTATGAATTCAGTAGGAACGTGTGTATACTGTCTGGGTGTACTTGTTCCACATTTGGGTAAACTACAGAGTGCCAACGCCCCTGTTGACCTATTGAACGTGTCTGCCAAACTGGCAAGCTACGGCGGGCGGCGGCGCGGTGTCCGCTAGATTTGGATTGGTCTGGCTTTATCTATTGTGATTATACCCATCGCATATTGTATAAACGAGCGACTCAATCCAAGCTTTTAATGGATACCTTTGGCTGAAAAAATAGGAACTTATAAGTAACAAATCCAAGTGTGTTATTTCTTTAAATACGTACTTAGGTTAGGTAGGTACCTTTTATTGGAGCGTATTAAAACCATTTTTTTAAACCTATCTCAAGGAGTTCGCATAAAAGTACGCATTATAACTGAGGCTGACGCTGAGGTCTCGGGTTCGAGCCCCGGGTCGGGTAAAAGTGATATTGGGTTTTTCTATTACGAAATGCTCAGTATCAGCCCGGAGTCCGGCATTGTGCCAGGTATGGCGATAGGCTCACCCCCTATCACACTGTGTGTACTGTTTAACCCTTCGGGGATTACAGGCGTGAGTGTGTATGACTATGCATTGAATTACACTCTACTTATATAAAATGCAGTGTCCTCAGTTTAAATATAAGAAAACACGTAGGAAACCTGTCTTTCGGTATGCTGGTATGGTCAACTTGACAAGGCCTTGATAGAGCATTACTTTTTCAAATCAAACTTGGTCGCTAAAGGTCGCGACTTCGCGAAAAAACGTAATTGAATTCCGTGAAGTTAGATTGAGAAGAAAAACAATTTATATAACATGGGTGTATACAATTTTGATTGCCAATTTTGTAATGTATACCAACGCTTAGAACCGCATAATATGCTGCCACATTGGCTGTGACAGAGTGAAGTACAAAATGACGTTTGACAACAATGTGTTCATGAGTACGTACGCACGTACGCTTCGCTCGTGCTATACGGTTTTATTTTACTAGGTTGTAGGTCTCCTGTATAGGAAAGGGCCTCTGGGTTGCTACCAACGCATTTTCTTTTTCTATCGCCAAATAGCAGCGTGTAAGCACGACTATGTTTCGGTTTGAAAAACATTGAAGCCAGTGATATTGCGGGGCATTATGAAACTTAACATCATATGTCTCGGGATGACGAGCGCAGTCCAATACCATGCAGTGCTTTGTCATTCAAAGTTCTGTGTTGTGTTGCTTCTGTTTATGGGCTTACCATTAGGCGAACGACCTGCCTGTCTCGTCATACAAGATTAAAAAAAAATCGTCGAAGTCTAATACGTCGTAGTGTACCGCGAGCCTTAGCTTGATGTCATATGACGAATATCCCAATACGCAGATAGGTTATCGTGCAAATATGTTTGAAATGCAATGTTTATATTTCATAATTAATTTGATATGAAGATTACTACTACTAGCGAAGTAGGTCATAATAATTTGGTATGGGTTCTGCATGTTACATTGTACGTTCATGATTGGCAATGCAAATATACAAATATATTTTTTTATTGCTATTTTGATTCACAACTAAGTCTAATTATTGACGTTGTTCGAGGCCTCTCGCATATGAGGGACCTACTACTACCTAGTAATGCGAAAAATACTAAGAATATGTATTTATTGTCTGTATTTAAAAATACACCATACAATATACAGTAACAAAAACCCTGTTGGGCGTTTTAACTGTGATATCAGAATCGATATTCAAACGTATTGAAAAAACTCGCAAACGAAATTTGGACTATAAAAATAATCATATTTATTTTTTATACTTCAATTAATTTATTGTTTGTAAACCTTATTTCGATTGATTACCTCTGCAAGACCGAGATAGCATGTTGCGGCGTCGCTCGCTTCTGTTTATTATTTTTTAATTTAACTATTTTTATTAGGCTGTGTATATATATGTCTATCTTCACGACCCAAAAGGGGCCAACAGGGTTTTTGTTACATACTGTATAATGTGAATCAGCTACTTAGTATGAAATAATAAGTTTTCCCACTTGATGAAGCTTTAGTTTATGGTATTACCAAACCGATAAAAGTAAAGACCTCTAAGAAAAGACTATTTTTACCTCAAAGTCTGGCAACACACCACCAATTCATTTACTAGGTAACGGTTTGGCCTGGGCTTACTGACTTTGTCTTTTAAACTTAACATTTATAGTTTGCTATTACTTATTTCATAGGTGAGCTATTTGCTGCTTTACTTCGTTTAATCAGTCTTGTATAAAAAAAGATTTCTCAGAGATTAATAGCGAGTTCCTTTTCCTATGAATAAAGTTAAATTAGGTATGCGTAGAGTGGGTGTATAGCCCACGTTGCCTAACTCCCACGTTACAGAATTTGGCGCCTACAATTTTGTACGCCTACGAATTTGTAATACGTCACTGGAAAGCCACGGCAGTAGGTTTTACGACAATTACAAGGCAATAGACCCTGAATAGTTATACCGTGAAGATAATCCAGAGATATATTTGTTTTTTTGGATTAGTACACAAACATGAAGGTAATGGACATATGGTTTTATTAAACTTGCGATGCTAAAACTGTTACAATAACTTAGCATATAATACTATGCTTTTAATAGAAATTTTAGGCACAATATTATAACAGTAGTAGGTTATTTAAATGCGTACACATAGAGTAATAAGACTGCGTATATCGATAAAATATTATCAATTTGATAAAACTCTACAAACGTCATCTAATGGTTAATTCGCTAAGCGTTACGTGACTTCGGTATTGCATATTTTCTACGTCATTATATATTTGTGACTCCAATTTTATTCTATTTTGTGTATTTTTTTGTTATTTATGTATATTTTTTAGGTCGGTAACATAGTATAATTCTAAAGATTCTCCTTAGTTTAAGTTAAGAAGCCTATTGGCACAGTGTTTTATGTCATCTCATTTTAAAAAAGTGTGAACTAATTAGTTATTTACTTTGGTAATTTTAAATGACATTTTGGACGTGTTTATTTGTATTGTATTAGTTGTAAATGTCGATTATTGTGATATTGATCTTATACTGTAATTATCTCATAAATAATCTTAATCAACGCTTTAATATCATGTAATATATTTATTTTATTATTGATTCCATAGTAGATAAACAATAGAATCAAGGAATTGTATAACGTATTTTGTTGTAAAAATGAGGGATGTTAAAAATTTGAGCCCATTGTCTCTACGTCTGTATGTGACATCGTAGCGCCTAAACGAATGGACAGATTTGAACGAGTTTTGTTTGTTTGAAAGTTGGTTTAATCGTGATGGTTCTGAGCTAGTTACTATTGAAGAAATCAGTTCAGCCGTTCAAATGTTTTTCTAATTGATGTCGCGAGATTATTACAGTTAGGTAAATTTACTCTATCTCTTTCTTTTGAGTTTCATAACACAAGTGTTCACTCAATAAGCACAAGTGTTCATTCGATGACGCAAATAATTTTAACATTATACAATACTTGTTTCGAAAACAAAGCAATATAATAATAACATGTTTCTAACACTTAGTTATTGTTATCAGCATAACAGTAATGATGAATCATAAAATATTGTTTTCCGGTTAATATTTTATGGTGCTTTAGTATCGCAATCCATATTTGGACACTTTTGGACAATGTGTGTTTACACGAAAACCAAACTTAATAAAGCTTTTATAACACATATATATTTTTATAGAGCGATTGGGTCAGCAGATTTGTAAGAATTTTCTTATAATCCAACACCACTTTTACTATGTAGCCTTAGTTACAGCCATAAGGGATTTTATAAGTATAGTATTTTTATTTCAAAAGTAACATAGGTAACCTTGAGAAATTTCAAATTAGAAAACTTAAAAAAATGTGTGAACGAGTAGGTATATAAAATATTTAATTTATTTAATGGATTTTAATTATTTTAAATCAATTTTTAAGCAACGAAAGCTCAGCGGCGGTTGTTACGGATTGCCGAGAAAGTCGCAGGTTTTAAACTAGAGCAGAGTCCCAACAGCATGCACCTCTGACTTTTCTGAGTTAAGCATTCATCATTGTGAATCATCGCTTGCTTTAACGGTGAAGGAAACAAGAATTTCGAAGGTATGTGAAGTCTGCCAACCCACATTATGCCAGTGTGGTGGACTAAGGCCTAATCCCTCACATTCATAGAGGTGGTAGCCGTGCCTGGCAGTAGGACGTATATTTTACAGGGGTGGTATTATTATTAATTATTATCACAGATTTATATGAGAACGCCACGTTCTAAAAATCACTATTAAAAGGTCAGAAGAATACGCAAGGATCGCCACGTGAAAATACGCAACCGATGGTGACTGGAGTTTATTGTACTTAAATTAAATAAATTGACCAATGAAAGTAGACGTGTGTCACCATATATGCGTATATTTTTTATCGCTATTTATAAAATTAGTAAATTTGAATTATTTATTTATTTAATAGTAGAAACAGTTAACATTAATTTTCACAAGAGATGTAACATAAATTAATTTAAGTTTTTCTGTACGTCAATTCTGATGTTTATTAATGGTTATTTATAGTACATTTTTATTGTTTATTTATGAAATGCATATGTAATTTATGTTATTGTTCCGGAATTGACTAACAAAGAAAATGATCAGGTGTCATAAAAAACAATCTCCAGATATTAGTAATTTTAGCTAAGTAAAAAAGGATTATTATTTCTTATTACTTTACTTTCCATTGTTATTAGGTTAACGATCCTGCGATCATCATCAGACACGCAAGATGGTTTTTATATCGAAGCAACACAAAAAATAAAGAGATTTAACTGCGCAGAATCCAGTTTGGCTTTATTTAATCCATTAATGATTTTGTTGGATTCACATCACTTTATTTTCATCCAATACAATTTTATTATGCGTGACGAAGAAACTTCGATTGGACAGTAATCCAATCAATCGAACACAATAATACCACAACACAAAATTAAATTTAATAAATACCTATAAAATTAAATCTAAAACACTGGTTTCCTTTGTCACGAAAACAATAAAAAAATAAAGTACAAAAATCGCGGCGTCTTTGTTTACGTATAACTGCACGAGGGGCATGGACCTTCTAACAACTATGCATTTACACTTTTTACACTAGATTTTATTGTACAAAAGATAAGAAAGGTGTCAGTTGAAGATTATTGTAAAGATTTATGTTAAAACTTACCCATACAACGGCTAGAAGCCAAATAAAAAATAAAAATGTGACGCTGCCGCTGGGCGCGCTCTATGCAACCGTCTCACAACGCACACCACAACAGACAAACTGATCGTTGAGTGTCGGCGCGCGAGCGTTATTATATTTTTGCGCTGAAGGCTAGTGCGTACCGATAACTGCTATTTTTGATACCGGTATTGATAACGAGTTATAAGTAGCAGGTTAGAAAAAAATCAAAATAATTATATTACGGTTTGTGTTTGAAGTAGATAATCGGAAAATATAACATTTATTAATGTTGTTAAAATAAGCCTTTATAGTTTTAGTAATTAGAAAAAATAAGTAGCTTTCGGTCGCAGCTTCGCCTGCGTGAATGTTTTTAAATAAGTAGTCTATATCACTCTAGGGGCCCATAAATCTATCTATATGTAATAATTCATATCGATCAATTGCTCCATTGCTACGTGAAAGAAGGAGAAACAAACAAAACACACTTTCGCATCTATAATATTAGTGTAGATTTAAAACATCAAAATCATACAAAACTTTTGAAATTCCATGTAGTGATACTTAATGGCTTTAATAATATGGTTTCTATTAAATATCATTTGGTTCCAGTTTTATAATTACTCTAAATGGTTTTAGAATGCGATGCTTTGTTTTAACATGCTTTTTATCGTTACAGCTAAAATACCAATTAGTGTAACATATAAATAACCTGTTAAACTGCTATACGAAAAGTATTTGTTATCCCCGTGTTGCCATGTATAACGTGGCGTCCATGGCAACTGCGCATGACAGATATTCTCCTTCTCCTATCTACGGATATTCTGCACGCCCCGCGCCCCGCACCTCGCGGCACCGCCCCGCTCGCACTATCTGACAGCTGACCACGCGTCTGGCTTGTGTATTTTACAACCCATTAATAAATAGAAACGATATCCGGCCGCACGCCGACGAATTATTGTAGAGATATATCCGAAGATATGATCATGCGGAAACTATTGACCAATTTGAATTTATGAATATATTTTTATAATCATGTGTATGTTCTTGGAATTGTGCTGTAGTATAACAAAGGCGACATATCGATTGATAATTTGAGCCAGTGAACGGCTTATTGTCTGGCACGTTGACTGGCAACGTGACGCTAGTATGCGTTACGTATTTTTGGTTACACTTCGTATGTGGGTTTATCGGTCACGTGGTTACTGGTTACGCGTACGAGGTTAATTTGCAACAGTAATTTCATTGGGTGAACTAAAAGTAAATAAGACACGTTTCAGAATTATTTTGTTATTACTTACTTATTTCATTAATTGGTATTAAAACATTAATGAATATAGGTAGGTTGCATCTTTGTCAGAAACTTAATTATTATAGGCTGTTGTTTTTCCTATTACTGGTGTCAATCTTCCCTAAGAGTCGAATTTTTGTTTAATTATGGGTGATACTTCACGCCAAACTTTTTATTTAGATACATCTGCACTACCTATATATTTTTTTCTAGCATAGGCCGGAAAAGGAGCCGGTGGGTCATCTGATAGTAAGTGATCTCCACCGCCCATGTACGCCCACAATACCAAAAGAATCATGGGCGCGTTGTTGACTTTAAAGGAAAAGGATAAGGGATTCGGAAGGGGAGGGGATTTGGGCCTCCGGATATCTCACTCACCATTGGAAATGCAGTAGCAAGCAGCAGTTTGCTTGTCGCACAGAAAACTGGCGTGGCTTTACGCCAGTTTTCTGTGCGACAAGAACTCGGACGAGCTACAGACAAAACTGTCTACAGCGTGGCTCTACCACTTTATAATGTCTAATATTTTTACTGTATGACTAGGTATAATTCTAGCCTTTTTTAAACATGCAAAAAAGAAATCTATATCAGAGTATCCACGCGTTTCGAACTAATTGATTAATCACAGTACGTCATATAGTTTGCTTTATGAACGTCAGTGTTTTTAATAGGAGCCGTGGGTTACCTGCTGTTAAGTTACCACCGCCAGCCAGACCTAAGGAAAAGAGGGGTGTTGCTTGGGCTTCTGGAAATCTCACTGGACATTCTTTCTACCCTGGCGTTATAATACGAAACATAAATAATATCTGTAGCTTCATGTCGGTTTTCTGAGACATTGGTCCACTCCACCCCGGTCGAATCGGTACGGTTTCTCAGCCCAAGTACGCCGCCACTGGACATATTAAAGGTAATTTTTATAGATTTACGTATTAAACATTTATATTTATTTTAAAAGTATTGAATTTTTTAAAAAATATCCATTTTTTTTAAGTTGGAAAACTAAATCATTCAAGTCGGTCCAGATTCAGAGAAGTCGTACGTAAATATACATTCAAATATAGCTATACAGATTCATTGAGAACCTCCTCCGCGTTTTTCATCGGTTAAAATTGGCAAACTATGCGTCAATAATACCAATATGTCATACTGCGCGGAACATCTCGTGAAATACTTGAATGAAATTACTATATGTGAACTGTGAACACATCCGTCTGTTTTACAGTATCGCATAGTATAAATCCGATCCCGTGATTTATTGAAATCACAGTATCTACAGTTTAGCTTACCTATGCATCAAATAACTCAATACACTGATACATGGACAGAGCACGTACCTCCAGTACGGCGCGTACTCAGAGGTGAAGGTTATCCTTCTATGCTCTGGAATGAACTTTCTTTCACGGTGTTTCCTTAGCGTTCCTTCTTCAAACGAGACTTAAAAACAATTTCATGGTAGGCAGCAGCTTGGCTGTGACCCTAGTGTTGTTGATGTCCATGGGTAATGGTAACTACTTAAAATCAGTTGGGCCGTCAGCTGATCTGCATTCGAAGGCCATGTAGTATACAGACAGATGGCACGTGGACACTAAGGATGCATTGCACCATCCGGCAGGTAATAATTGTAACAAGCAATCGCAGATAACATCAAGAAAATAGTACTAAAAACAAATGATACAACTTTTATAAAACGTGAACAATAACTTTAATTTTAACTGACAGATGATGCAACTCACACTTAGGATAGATTGTTTCAACCGTCGATATTGTTATTGTAACAGAAAGCTCAAGGTGAAATGGTTCATGTTATTTATAGTGTTTCATTTGTTTTTAGTACTAACAATACGTCAAAATCAATAAAATACGTGTAACATTTCAGCTTTTGTTACTAAAAATAACCGAGGGATAACACCCTACGCTAAGTGCGGACAGCACCATCCGTCAGATGGTCAAGTAGAGTACAAGTTATTGTAAGAAGCAATGATTGACTGTCTCGATGATTGTAATGCGTACTCTTTACGACTCGGGTAAAAGTGATATTGGGTTTTTCTATCTCGAAATGCTTATTATCAGCCCAGAGTGTGGAATTGTGCCCCGTATGGCGATAGGCTTGCCTCCTATCACAATTTGGGATGGAAATAAGCTCCACGAAATGTAGGTGTGAGTCCTACAATGCTTGACGATTTAGATATAGACACATTTTGATTGTACTGAAAACAATTAATGATACAGCCTTTAAAAAACGTGAACCATTTCTTGTTACAATACTTACTTTAACTGACGTGTGGATTTTAAATAATCGTATAAAGATAAAACAGCCCCCTTCTGAGATTCGATCCCAATTCCCAAGTCATCTCACACTCATAGCACTCACGTCATATTGAAATAAAACTAGTTTATACGGATTTTATCGCGGTTTAATTTTTATTTTAGTCCCGACGTTTCGAAAGCTTTTCAGCCTTCGTGGTCACGGGAGAGACTGAGGTGTAGGTCGTCTCGAAAAGTTAATGTTACAATGGCTACCTTCATTTTAAAATTATACATTTATTTTTAATTATTTAAAAAAACTAGTTTTAACTAGTTTTATTTCAATGTGTAATATTCGCGTAAACCTAAGAAATCATTACTCACGTCATAATCAATGCCGAACTACGTTCGGTAGAAGCCAGTATATATCCAGTAATTCTGTAGGCCATCACGACAATAAATCTTGGCACCTACCCCTGATGTAGGTTTTGAACTAGTTCTGTCTAGTAATTACAGAAATCTAAAGACGACTGCAATTTTATGATTTCATTGATGTTATATGTTATTGAATGGTTCATCTTAATCGTTTCCTGGGGGCTTAGAATATAAATAAATAATAAATAAATACACCCAACAATCACACACATAGTCCTGACCCCACACTAGGTAAACCTGTGTCGTGGGTATCAGGAACTACGAGGGACTTGCGGTCCCACAACACCCAGACCCGAAACAAATAATTGTGGGATCACACAAACATTTGGCTCGGTGCGGGAATCGAACCCACGGCCTCTCGCTTCGCAGCCGGTTACTCGCCCGCTGCGCCACGGAGGCTGTCAATATGCAACACGAGTTTTATTTTCTACTAGCCTTTGCTCTGGGCTCCGCCCGCGTGAACGGCCTTTTCCGGGATAAAAAGTAGCCTATGTTACTCAGTGATAATATAGCTTTCTAACGGCGAATTTTTGAAATCGGTCCAGTAGTTTTTAAGTTTATTCGTTACATACAAAAATACAAATCTTTCCTCTTTAATAATATTAGTGTGATTACAGTTTAGTTTTCTATCACGAAATTCCCAGTATCAGCCCGGAGTCTGGAATTGTGCCTGGTATGGCGATAGGCTTGTCCTTTATCACATCATGGGACGGAGATACGCTCGGCGAAATGTGGGTGTACACACGAATTAAATGCTTTTGACTTGTTTGCTCATTTCATATAAAGTAATATATAATGTAGGGTTCCATAAAATTAGGCATTTATTGAGTGTTCCATAGATTTAAACATTTGGGATGCGCTGGTGTATAGCATGAATGGCCCGGCACGATCGGGTTATTACGATGGATCACTTCACGTCGCGTCGGTGCTCCATGATATCGATCGGGATACGCACTGACGCCTGTTATCCCCGAAGGGGTATGCAGAGGTGTAACCAGTACATTACAATACAGTACACATTTCGCCGAGCGTATTTCCGTCCCTTATGTGATAGAAGGCGAGCCTATCGCCATACCGGGCACAAATTCCAGACTCCGGGCTGATACCGAGCATTTCGCAATAGAAAAACCCAATACTATATACCCGACCCGGGGATCGAACCCGAGACCTCAGCGTTGACCTCAATCGTAACGCGTACGCATTACAACTGCGCCACCGAGGCAGTTGGGGGTATCGATCGGGATATCCTAGAAAACCGACGTGAAGTGGTGGAACTGATGAATTTTGTACGGTGAGTGTGATCAATCAAATTCAATCTCAAGATAGATATATCTATTTCGTTATAATACAAAAAACACAGTTCAGCTACCCATTTTTACTCTCATATTGTCTGTACCTATATTTCGTATTATTCATAACACTCTTATTTATCAAATTTCAAGTAATTTAGGTACAAAATTTAATTTACTATGAGCATGGCATATCTATGGCACTAAACATAATCAGTTAAGTCTTTATTAAGTTACATACATTCGCACTCACGCCTGCACTCCCCGAGTAGGTAGACAGAGGTGTAACTAGTACACCCACATTTCGTCGAGCTTATTTCCGTCTCATAATGTGATAGAGGATGAGCCTATCGCCATATCGGGCACAATTCCAGACTCCGGGTTGATACTAAGCATTTTATGTTAGAAAAACCCAATATCACTTTACCCGACCCGCGGATCGAACCCGAGACCTCAGCACAGCAGTCGTACCGCGTACGTTTATTAAGTTAATTGTTACTAAATTGATGTCGTAACTAATCAAACGTGTTAACGTGGGCATGACACGTTTCTGTACACTGTTTGGTTACATGACTGCGGTTCGGACAAAACACGTGTATTTACGCAACTGATAAATGTCTGATAACAATTGCAACGTGACATCGTCTGATAAGATGATTATTGACTATTGGCCGTTCCCAATATTAATATTCAATTTCACGATAGATAGCTATCGTCAAACATCCGTATTGTTCTATCTACTGCTTGGAATCGTCCCTATTTTTTAGATATGCACGTCGGATACTATGATAGCAATAGATAGGCAGTCTATCTGGGCCCTCTTGTGCGTTATGTTCATACAAGCTGAGAAAGAGGAACTTAATTTTGTTAGTTAATAATTATGTTTTATTTATGTTAGAAAATATGAAGATATGATTTAGATTAGAAATATAAGTTTTAATTTAACATTTATCTCTAATACTTATTTTTTACCACTGTAAAAGAAATAATAATAACGAGAAGTACTTATTATGTTGCAAAACACAATGTATTAACGAAACGTTTTACTGTCAATACATTACGGCTCTGAATACAAGTCCTTTGAACAAAAATCCCAAGCGAATTTGGGGGATTTTACTGAAGTGGGGAATTATTTTGTTCGCATTAACAAATATTTATATGTCTCTTGCACTTAATTTAATTATCAAATCGGTGCATAATTTATAGTATGGGTTTTTAGAATTTTTTAATATTTTCTTTTAGATTTTTACATAATTTATTTAGTATTTAATTTAGTTAGTTTTTTTGTATTGCAGTGCCATGTAAGCCTTGTATCCTCATGGCTATTTCTTCAAAATGCGTTATTTATCGGTCAAAATCTACCGATAAAGAAAAAACGAAATAACTTTATCGACAGATAGCACATAAAAAATATTGGGACGCTTGAACTGTCATTTTCATAGTGTTGTATATCTGTAGTCAGCTATCAGTCCTCTCATCGGTAGACAGCAATGAAGAATAGGATTACCTATCATTAGTAAGTTTATTGGGACGGTAAAACGGAAAATAGATAAAATTTTCTATCGCCGGTATAGCAAAACTAGAGACAGACAGAATATAGGGAACGGCCATATATATCTACTCTGAAATCGCCTCATTGGTTGAAAATAAAGCCTGCTTAAGCTAAGAGACTATATGTGGGTAATGGGTTAAAATAACGTCGGATAACCACAATTCCCCTATCACATCATGGGACGGAGATACGCTCGGCGAAATGTGGGTGTACTGGTTACACCTCTGCATACCCCTTCGGGGATTATAGGCGTGAATCAGGTAGGTTCATTACTAGTGTAACCTCTGGCTACCCTTTCAAGGATACAAGCGTGTACTTCTGTTATAAATAAATACACCCAACATTCACACATATAGATACGCTCGGTGAAATGTGGGTGTACTGGTTACACCTCTGCCTACCCCTTCGGGGATTACAGGCATGAGTGCGTATGTATCTATGCATGTGTTTTCGCCATTACTGTGCGATAAACTCTTTCCGTCTAAACTGGACTTTCCCAAACAATCCTCCGCTCCAGACTTAGGTACATTCCACAGTCACACACATAATCCTGACCCCACACTATTTAATCTGTATGTATCGTGCGAATCAGTCACTACGAGGGACTTACGGTTCCACAACAACCAGGGGCGGTACCGGCTAATTCGCCGAACTACATCAACTCTGCCGGCGTTCCAGTCCATTCAGATTAATCGCCTGCGGGCGGCATTAATTAATTCAAATTAATCGGTTTTAATGAAGTTTATGTGACGTCATGAATCGATGTTCATCGTATTGGCCATTAGACGGTCGTTCGGCGGTACGACAGAATCATTGGCTCTCTAATCGAACATCGACATTCTGTATAATTTGTTCACTGGTTGGAATTTAGATAGATGACTCCAACCATTAACCTGATGCATAATTTAGTACCTTTTTGGTAGAGTCAAGGCGACTAATTAGGGCCAATGGGAATCGCGGCCACGGTTTGCGCAGCCATCGTACGTAATGTACAATTTACGGTGCGACCCTAATATGGATCCCACGGGACCGTCTCAATTGCGCCGAGGAAGGCTATCGCGGAATTTTAGTCGGTATAACAGCGTAGGTATTTTGGTTAGGAAACCGATCCAGCGGTAGTTCGGATTAAGGTAACTGGGTTCGAAGACAGGTCAGTCCGGCATAACCATCTCTTCTTTTATTTATGGCAGAGAAGGGCAAAGCAAGTGAGTTACCTGATGTTAAAAGATTTCCACGGACCATAAACATCCATAAGAACTGAAGAATCATGGACGCATTGTCCACCTTAAAGGAAAGAGATGATTAAGGGATTGGAAAGAGGAAGAGGGCATCTAGGCATCTCACCGTACGAAACGCAATAGCAAGCTGTCCTGTCTCCTCCTCCGACGTTGAGAAGATGTGATCAGTAAATATTTGTTTCTGGTCTGGGTGTTGTGGGGCTGCAAGTTCCTCATAGTTCCTGATACCCACGATACAGTTTAATCCTAGTGTGGGGTAATGGCTATTAGTGTGACTATTAATAGGTTGAGTAGCTAATTGGGTATGTATACCTATTTATTTATATCACTGCTCTATGCATAGATTACACACTTATACTGGCAGCTCTATAGTTGGAATCTTTGTTTAAAGAAGTCAGCTAACGAAGTACCTATTAAATAGATAGTTTCATTCGACTCTATGACTACGATATTTATGTTATAGATGATGTCCTCCACGATGTATCCGTCGAAGGCGACTCTTACTCTCTTCTTTTATGAGATCGGATATGGCTCGAAAATCCGAATTATGTTTTAAAGGTCCGGTTACACGTGGCACAATATAGGTAATTGTCCAGCGAGATCATACGTGTAATTGTATATGGCCTTAGGACTTGTCTTGCGATGTTTGCGCTTAACATCCGGATCTTTGAGCCGAGCAGTTTCGAAGGCATCCGTACCTGCTAGGACAGCCTTTCGCCATTCAAGTCTTATGCGTGCAAGCTCTTCCCAGGTGTATGGTTTAATGTTAGATGCTGTTAAGTGCTGCTTCAGAACATCCTTATACCGCAAGTACTGGCCACCTGATTTCCGTTTACTTGTGGAGATTTCCGAGTAAAAGACGGACTTAGGCAAACGGTCCTCATTCATGCGAACGAAGTGACCATCGAAGTTGGCCCTTCATAAGGAGGTTTTTCATTCCGAACATTTTAGTGCGGCGTAATATTTCAGTGTTTGGGACTTTATCCTGCCAATTTACGCGAAGAATTATTCGTAGACATCTCATGTGGAAGCTGTCAAGCCGTTTGATGGCACCCTTGTAGAGACGACAGGTCTCAGAGGCGTAAAGCAATATGGGAAGAATTAATGCTTTAGATAGATACCTAGTAACTCTTTATAAACACACGCAAAATAAAAACAGACAAAATGATACACATATACTATAGATAAGGTTTCGAATGTAGATATATGGATTCGATAAGACATTCATTTCGTTAATTGAAAAGACCTTGTTTTATTTATAACGTTAATTATTTTTATATTAATGATATTTCTTAAAAATATTTTTTGAACGATTAAGTTTATAGGACATCTAATTAAATTAAAATGAATATACCTTCAAAGCTATGGCATAATTAATTAAACACAGCTTTTAGTTTTATATAGGTGGTTCCTACAAACCACAGAAATATTTGTTCTCCATTAAAAATTCACAAAATCTAGAATAGTAAATATACTTTATGATAAACTACTCCCAAAGGCGTAAATAAAAAAAATAAGTATTTTTCATAATTTTATTTCCCAAGTTGAACCGTCTGACAAGCAAATGTCTAAGCTACTACATTTATACACCACTAGAACTAATCTACATGGGATTACACGAAATTAACCAGGAGAACTATGAAAACGGACTTTGATGAATGAAGAAATGTGAATAATATAGTGATACAAGTGATTAATGTTGACATCGACGCGAAAAGTAGAAGTACCAATACAAATATCACACTTATTATTTTTTTTACTTTTAAAGGAGTATTGATACAAATTGAAGTACAGTGTGACCTTAATATAACGAGCCTCAATATAACGAATTTCTCGAAAAATACCTTTACATTACGAATATATTTATAAAATCCTTTTTATAACGAATTTTTAATAATTGCAGAATATACATAGAAAGCATTAACCTACCTATATTTTACGAACTTTTCAACCTATAACCTTTATATAACGTATCCTAATAATAATTCCCACTTAATTGTACAATAGTAATTCATGTTTTGACAGGTTCAGACACGTTTACCTTATTAAAACGAATCGTAGTCCAATCTAACCTCTTTACAACAAATCTTATTGTAACAAATTACGCGGTATAACGAATATTTTTTAATTCCCTTGACTTTCGTTATATCGAGGTTGCACTGTAGATATATGAATGAAAGATGATAATTATCGATGTGATCTTTATACTAATGCATGAGAAGTTGAAGTCTCCACTGTTTATGTGCCAGCAGAAAGCTGAACGATTTTAGCGTTGACATCGAGAAGTTCTGTGAGGTACTCGTTGTCGGCCATGATGATGGCGAGGCGATTCAGGATGCGAAGAAGTTCGCCGTCACGAAGATGAAGCTGCTCGTTGCACTGTTCCACTTCTTCTACCACTTCGTCTGGGATCTGAAATGATTTGAGTAAGTTAGATTAATTTAATAAAAAAGATAAGAATTAGGAAGTATAAGGACTTAAAAGGAAAGAAGTGTTTTTACGAACATATTTGACGGTTTCAATATTCGTAAAGGTTAAATGATACCATCAAAATCATATTAGGTACCTACTTTGTATCAAAATAGGGTAATCTTAAGAAATGAGGTAAGGCTGACTAATTTTATAATCATAAATGCATGATCTATCTACTGGTGTATGAAGGTGAGAATCATCAGACATCAATTAATATTTACTTGACATTGACATTGTGATGTCCATTAAAGAGATAACTTATCTATGCAGCAAGTATCGCCAGAGTAAAATTGTTCTGTGGTCAGCAATATACGTTAAATGTTATAGATAATGAGAAAGGTATAATGAAAACGTTTCAGAATAATTTTAGAAAGGATCTGCTTGTTCTTAATGATATTGCTGCATTTATACTGCAATATGATTGATCATAAAAAATCAATAACAATTATTAAGGACTATTACCTTTTGCAACTCCAAGAAAGTTTCAAATTTCAACTTCTTTCTTATCTTTCCATTAGGGCCGTCGAAGAATATCGTGAAATCCTGATCTTTTCGCTTCAATGGGAAGTAGATACCGGCGCTAAGATGGCCTTTAGGATCTCTGGCGAGAAGACTCCTGAAAAAATCACAAAATGGATTAAACACAAATAGAAATGTTAATAAAATACTGAAAGTTTTAAAATGTTGATGTATAACGACTTTAATTATCCCATCTGTAGATTTTTCTGTAAGGGGTGAGGGTTGGAGACAGCAGAAAAAACCTTTACTGTAGATAAGGCACGACATCTTTTCTTGTTTAAATAAACTAAAATCCTCAGCCATTTCGCAGAATTAAATTTCTACTGATTTTTCTAGTTCTCTCTGGGAAACTGGTTTAATTCGAGTTCAATGTTCTATTTAATTGGCAAATTATATTCTTTCCGCTTCAAATCATTATCTCTGCTCAACAATCTTCTTATTATTATATATCGGTCATAAGGATATAGCAATCTGTTAAATTTACTTTTCTATTCATAGCAGGTTGTAAAATTTCGACATACCTTAAGTCCCACACCAGATTCCTCTTCTCCGTGACATTGACGGCTGACATATAAGCCCTGGCGACGTAGATGAGGGACAGTCGCTCCTTCACGTTGGCTCCTCTGGTTTCTCTCTCATGCCACTCCACATAATTGATGTTATTTAGGTTGAATTGATATTTGTACTCCTTGCGGCAATGGGGCTCGTCCGATTGGATGAACCAGCCTGAAATTTGTAAAACGGGAGACTATTAGTAATGTTTAAGATACACTTAGTATATTATGTTTGTACTTTTATTTCTATTTTATGAAGAACATTATATCTGATTTGCGTTATAATTTTACGTTTGCAATATGTTTGTCAATGTTATTGTTTAAGTAACTTAAATTACGTATAAAATCTCCAAAAAATTGTAGGGTTCTTAATTTATAAAAAGTAATAAGCATTGAAGACTTACCAGTATGTGGGTAGCATCTATCAACCATCGCAGTAGCAACGCGTGAGATATGGTAGCCCAAATCCGACAAGAAGACACCAGGTCTGCCGTCAATCTTAACGTGTATTGCCACCATCACGTGATCCTTCTCAGTCTCTATCAGGAACCCTTGAGGTCCAGGGAACGACGTGGTATAATCATCCAGATCCTGAATATTCTCATCACAAGACACCAGCATCATCGCCCTGGTTATTCCTGGGAAGTCCTTCTCCAAGACCTTCAGACATTTGATGACTTCCATTCCGAGGCCGACACAAGTATTTTTCCGTGGACGGATAGGTGGGTTGTATTTAGGGAAGAATTCCATCAAGCTCTCATCCGCAGACTCCATATAGGCGTCGTAGAGGGATAAGAAGTTGTTAACCGAGTCATAGTTCTCCGAGACAACAAGACGGCTCAACAGCGCTTCGGCTTTAGCGACCATCTCCTCGTACTGACGCAGGGAGAGGTGCAAAGCCGGGCGCGGGCCCCCCCACCGGGGCGGTGGCAGGGGGTGGTCTGCCGGCCATTGACCGGCGTGGTTTTGAGGGCCTGAGCCGAGTCAGCTCAACCACTCGGCGCCCCAGCGGCCCATGACGCGGCGAATGGCGCGCTCCTCGCTGGATGTAGACACGATTGGTGCGGCGGAGTCCTGACCGCGCATTCCTCCGACCCCAGCGGCCCCGACGCCCACCGGCGCATCCGGAGACCACTCCAAGTCCTTACTTAACGGTTTTATATTTAACGTTTCTGGAAAGAAAGAATAAATTATTTAGATTTGTTTACATAGTCAAGATTAAAGCTAGTATAGTACGATCGAACGGAACAGCCGTCAACGGCCTTCAATTTTTAAATATTTCTATAAATGGATAATGGAACATCGGCATGTCTCTCCGTTTCGTCGTAGTATACGGGACCCTTAGATAATATTAGTGGAATTCCCTCCTTACGTCATGGATATTATTAAATTTTAGAAAGTCATATTATATCCATTAGGCAACAATTAGGCAGCTTGGTTGTCACTTGTCAGCGTGCGAGGTTTCTAGTTGGTGCAGTACATAAGGCGCGTCATGTTGTTGGGACCAACAACGTTGCTCAATAAAAGTTCGCGTTGTTGCTCATCTTGCTGAGCTACATATTAGGTGTCAATTGTTGCCTAGTGCCTTTAATATGAGGGTGGAGATTATTAGTGAAACGTAACAATTATACATGCACTAATGTCATGGCACGCGGCATGAGGAAAATTATTCACAGTAAATTATTATTTATAGGAAATAAGAGCAAAATATGTACACTGTATTACTGTATGACGCAGGCATACCTATCACTTTTAATTTATGTATTTGAGGAATCTGGAAAAACCTGGCACAATGCCCAATAATATTTGCGATTTTTTTACATCTATATAACACTATAAATATACTTTTTAGGTCATTATGAATACTTAAAGAGGGCATTTTATTTCCTCTTTTGCGATAAACGTTTATTTAACTAGCGAATATTTAATTGGAATACTTATGTTTATTATGTGTAAATTAAACCGCGATAAAATCCGTATAAACTAGTTTTATTTCAATTTATTATGTGTTTTTGATATCGAGGGCAATTTTGCAAATTATGCGCAAAATAGCAACTTTACAAGAGGGCCAAGACACAGGTTTTTAACTTTTTCAGATATGTCCGATTAAAGTGAAATATTTGGTGCCCCCATGGCTACTTTTTCTTCATGGAGAGATAAAAATATGGACACATAATGTCATAATAATGTATAACGAATAACGTCACCGACATGGACAACGTTATAATAAAAAAAAACAAACCTGTTTATACTATTTTTCAATTGCTTCTTCTAGCTTAAACTAAATTGTTCTTGATGATGACAGATTTTTTGTAGAAGCCTTGTTGCTAAATGACAAGACTTACGAGTAAATACATTTAACAAACAATTTTCAGATAATTACAATATGTAAACGATTGCTAAATTAAATAAGGTTCTTCAAACGGCTAAATCAAACCTAAAACCGTTAAGTTTCATGAAATGCGCTAAGCGTGTCAATCGATTGATTATTAGTGCCCAATAGAATAATTAAAAACAAGTAAATAACCTATGGTTTATTTGCTGAATGAAAATTGTTAACAAATTAAATTAACTTAATATAAGTATAAAGGTATTCCTCTCTATAAGTAATATATAAAATTAACTTTCTAAGTAATAACTTGCGACTGAAATCCAATTACTAAAGTGTGTCACGCGAATGCCCCATTACCCGCCATGACAGTGCACCATGACACGATAAGTTCAAGGTCGAATGAGTCACCCACCATAAGTTACGCAACATTAACTAAATAATCGCTATCCCTAGACAAATCCTGACTGCATAACCGCGTTTGCATTAAATCAAATTAAAAAATAAACAAGGCAACGGACAGTCATTAGTCTGCCAGCCTGAAAGCCAATAAAAACGTTTGCACTTTTGTCAATAAAAAATTTCAAACGTCGTTTTGTGATTTATGCGTAGTATCGGGAAGGGAATAGCGACGGAAACGTATCGAGACCCTTCTCGAAAACGGACGCTCTTGTTTACACGCGCTGGGATGCTATAAAGTTGGAATAAGACGAATATATTGCAGCGCGTAGTGCGTTGCATTTTGAACATTCGCCAGCCAGTAGCCGACTAGACACTCATTCAATGAAATTGATTGAAAATATGACGCCGGAAGCTATGGAAACCTTGTTTATAAACATTTAGTTGTGAATGTAAACAATGATTACAAAGTAGAGACCTCCTTTTAAACACTGATCAATTGATTAAAATCTAATTAATGATTGGTTGTTGATGTTAAAAAATTAATAAGGTACATACCCATCGTTGGCTTGAAGCCGGACCAAGAAGATAATTACTCCTCTAGAGAGGTGTTTCTTTGTTTACTTCTAGAATTGAACTGGTTTGTTCTGCGTTCGTGCGCTATATATAAAGTGTTCATTCTGTATTTCCCCACCGTCCCCCTTCGTCTGGCGCGCCCCTCATGCGTCATGCGGCCTGTGGGTTAAAAAGATTGCGAGCATGTGTGCGTCGCAACTCGCGTGTGCACGTGTTTGTGCAGGTGTGTGTGCATGCGTCAAAACAAACCCACACATTAATGGTATAACCTTATTTACTTAGTTAAAATCATGTTTAACTAATTATTGGCAAGGTAATTATGGTAAAGTAATAGCAAAGGCATTCAATGTTTCTATTAACATTTTTTGCGAATGGACTACTTAACTAATTAATTAGATTGTTTTTTTTATGAGATTGAGTGACGAGCAGGTCGCTCGCCTGATGGTAAACGCCACGCCTGTCCATAAACAGAAGCACTACCACACGGAACTTTCAATCACAAAGCACTGCATGACATTGGACTGCGCTCGTCACGCCAAAACATAAGATGTTAAGTCTCATAATGCCCCGTAATTTCACTGGCTTCAATGTCTTTCAAACCGGAACACAACAGAGCTTACACACCTTCCCTTAATCATCGCTTTTCTTTAGGATAAGTAACGCGTCCATGATTCATCAAGTATTGTGAATGTTCATGGGCGGTGGAGATCAGTTATCAGGTGACCCATTTGCTCGGTTGCTGTCCTCTGCTATATATTTTAATGATATATATTTTATGCATTACTAACCAAAAATTGAATATAAAATGATAGACAAATCATGAATAGACCACTCGCGCTCTACTTTTAAGTAGAGATAGAGATTTTACATATAGAAAGAAGAAAGAAAGGAAGAAAGAAATATATTTTACATAATTATAATTTATAAGTTATGAATTTCGAAAACCGGTTTCAAAACCTAAATCCCAGAGCATTGTTATTTTCTGTTGAGGAGTTTCGCATTTTCCATTGTAATCAGATCTTAACCAAAACATGGGAGCACCCTCAGAATGCTCTCGAGCAATAATATTCAAAATCGGTCTATATTTACGAACATATCGCGCAACATTATGAATGGTATGCATATACATTTCATGAGTGGTAGAGCCACACTGCAGACACTTGTCTACAGCATGAATGGGCTGGCTCGTACGGGTCGTTGCCACTGTCTCACAGAACACCGTCGTAAAGTAGCAGCTAACTGTTGCGTTTCGTACGGTGAGTGAGATATCCGGAGGCCCAAACCTCCTCCCCTTCCCAATCCCTTAATTATACCTTTCCTTTAAGGTCAAAGGTGGAAATCCGTTGTCTCTGCCCACCCCTATGGGAAACAGGGGTGAGTCTATGTATGTATGTATGTATCAATGGAAAAACTCCTCCATTTTGAAGTGATTAAAATTATGCGACTTTGTTCTGTACATTTATCTACAGGGTTGATTTGATGCTATCACGCTTTTCCCAATACATTGTTGTCAGAAATACAATAGTTTACTGGTCTATACACCTGTGTACATAATAGTAATAAAAAAAATGGTGTGTTTACATTAAATAAAAAATACACTACATATTAATATACTGACTGCCTCGGTGGCGCAGTTGTAATACGTACGCGTTACGATTGAGGTCAACGTCTCGGGAGCGTGTCTCGGGTTCGATCCCCGGGTCGGGTAAACTGATATTGGTTTTTTCTATTACGAAATGCTTAGTATCAGCCCGGAGTCTGGAATTTGTGCCCGCTATGGCGATAGGCTCGCCCCCTATTACATATGGGACGGAAATACGCTCGGCGAAATGTGGGTGTACTGGTTACACCTCTGCCTACCCTTTCGGGGATTACAGGTGTGAGTGCGTATGTATGTATTAATATACTTATAATTCTTTGTAAGTATATCTTAATTGTGTCGACATAATTAGGATTACAATCTAAGATAAGACCGTCTATTAACTTACTTATGGCTGTAATCTGTTTTGTTGTCCATTAAAATATAAATAAATAAATAATAGAATCACATTCGCAAAATATTTACTATTTCGTAGAACGATTAACAAAGCTATCTCTATATTTTTTTTGGTAAAATCTTGAGTCACTTCAGATAAACAAATAACCCATTATTAATATAATTTTGATTGTACGCACTCACGCATGTAATCTCCGAAGGGATAGGCAGGGGTGTAACCAGTACACCCACATTTCGCCGAGTTTATTTCCATCCCATTATGTGGTGAGGGCGAGCCTATCGCCATACAGGGGTGATACTGAGCATTTCGTGATAGAAAAAACCCACTATCACTTTTACCCTACAAGGGGATTGAAACTGAGACCTCAGCATATCAGTCATACAGCGTACGCGTTACAACTGCACCACCGAGGCAGTAATTCTTTTGAATCTCTCTATTCTAAAAAAAAAGTAACTGCCGCCGCCGCTGCCAAAAGCTGGTCACGCTATCTCCTCCGAAACCGCTGGGGGTATGGGGTCGAGACCGATACCAATCGATGCAGAATAATGTGGGGAAGAAAGTAAGATATGTCTCATATTCGTCGGACTTTAAGTTTTTATTTTATTTTATGTTTTGTGAAAAAACATGGGCAACGCCCCTAGTGTATTAAATTATTATCAATAATAATAATGTAAACATGGTAGTTCTACCAAAATTAAGTGGTTCGATAGTGAGGTATATACCTATGTAGGTACATCTTCATATCGGTACTAAGACATTAAACAGTCTATACCATTTTAGACTGAAGGTCACCAGATGTCTGCGAAATCCGGGAGTGCTGGAGTGTACTGATTTTAATATTATCAAGAATTCATTCGAGAGTTATAATGAACTTTTACGTGACGCTCGTCTGCCTTGACGTAAAAATGAAAATTACATACATACATACACATCCACGCCTGTAATCCCCGAAGGGGTAGGCAAAGGTGTAACCAGTACACCCACATTTCGCCGAGCGTAACTCCGTCCCATGATGTGATAGGAGGCGAGCCTATCGTCATACCGGGCACAAATTCCAGACTCCGGGCTGATACTGAGCTTTTTCGTAATAGAAAAACCCAATATCACTTTTACCCAACCCGGGGATCGAACCTGAGACCTCAGCGTCAGCCTCAGTCGTAACGCGTACCCGTTAAGTACAATTACGCCACCGAGGTAGTTGAGGCATATCATTATGTTTAATTTAATTTGACATATCGGTGAAAAATGGAAAAATGCATGTGTGAATTACGGATGTTTCAATATCTATTTGTTATCAAATAATCAGTGTCGATAAACAATGTCAAGATTGTCCCCGAATATTGTGGTGGACTAGATAGCATTTCATTCCAACTTTTGTTTTTATCGTTTTATAGCTTGAATGATGAGAGAAGCAAGTCGCTCGCCTGATGGTAAACGCCACGCCTGCCCATAAACAGACACATCACCACACAAAACTTTAAATTACAAAGCACTGCATGGAATTGGACTGCGCTCGTCACTCCGAGACATAAGTCTCATAATGCCCAGTATTTTCACTGGCTTCAATGTCCTTCAAACCGGAACACAACAGTGATTACACACTGTTTGGCAGCAGAAATAGACAAAGCGGTAGTACTACAAATCAAGACGACCTCTCGCATACGAGGCACCTGCCCCTTGTAATATTTTATGATATTGAAACCAGTGAAATTATTGTACCAGTGAATGAAGCTAATCATGGATGTCTCGGAATTACGAGCGCAGTCCACTACCATGCCCCCTAAATTTACAACCAAGCCTGGCCATCTCCCCAAATCCAGACAGGTTCTCAAACTTGTCTGAATTCACACAGTTTCAGCTCACGTTTTTGGTACATCTGCATCGGACATAGAGCTCAACTGGTTTCAACACGTGACAATAACGTAATCTAGACTAAAGCTCGTTAATCTAGACCTGACTAGATTAACTAGCTCGTAGTTATGTCTATTTATCTATATTATGTGATGTCCATATAACAACTTTTTGGCGGGAAAAAAAACATTACCCGAGAACTATGCCGAGAGATAGTACAAAATTCCTTCGAAGAGTTTGTTGCCTTCCGTCCAGCCGATTTTTTCAGGGCATCGATATAATGCCATTGCGCTGGCAAGACCGATAGCATGAGTGGTTACTTTGATTAATAGTAATAAAAAAGAAGGAATTAATACTTTATTTTTGCCTACAGAACGGTAAAGACATATTATGCAAAGCAATTATTTATCAAACATAGATCCTAGTACCTATATAATAATAGTTGATATTAGTTGGACCTTTTACGGAAAATATTATGTACTTAAACATTTTTGTTAACTTTCAAAATGAGTATTACGTCACTCCAGCACAGAAGTCTCATTTGTGTTGCCAATTGAATTATTGTTATCAAAAACATGGGTTTCCACTTATTTGGCATGTATTAGTGGAAGCATTGTGAAATGATTACCAAACCTTGGTATCTTATTGTACTGTGTACATTTACAATGGGAAACAAAAGTTTTAAGTCAAGTTAATTATTTTATTCTCCATAATAATTTCGAAGGCATATGAAGTCTATCAAAACCTGTTAGGTTAGTAGTAGAGTAATGGCCATCCCAATATTCTGTCTATCAACAGATTTGCTTACCGGCAGTAAAATTTTTACACATTTTGTATGGAAGATCTGTCAAAACACTATCGATAGTACCCAAATCTGTCGATAGACAGAATATAGGGAATGGCCATAAGGCATAAACAATTATAAGAGGAGGCTAGGTTACCTGTATCGTGATTATCAGGGACTCAAGGGACTGGCAGTTCCATAGCACCCAATTATGTATGGATCACACAAACATTTGCGGTGTGAAAATCGAATCCGCGATTCGCGTCTCACAACGTTGGTCAATGGTCTGACTCTGGAGGTAAGTAATAACCCCACATCACTACGAACACATTTATAATTGCTAGAGCCGAACTGTAACCGGTATTGTCTCTAGCATGAATAGGGTAGCTCAACCAGGCTAACATTGTCTTATTAAAAACCGACGTGAATAAGGGGCTTTCATAGTTTTGCTCGGTCAGTCACCCACGTGCTCATAAAGCCTAGTTAGTCGCGACTGTACACCGACAGTGACCTAGGAAAATACTGAGAATCGATACGTTATTTCTGATAATTTGCCGTGATACGTCAATTGTCACGTGTAAAAATAGATAGGTCGATATTTTGTCCGACGCTTCGCAGGCTGACCTTCTCGTCTACTATGTAAAACGTGCATTTCTATAGATAATCTGTTTCTATACAGATGGATTGCGTTTTCATAATCATTGTGATTAACGGAGGCCTAAACACCTTCCCGAACCTCATCCGTTTCCTTAAAGTGGGCAACGCATTCATGATGCTTCTAGGATTTTTAGGGTAATTGGGGGATGGAGATCGCTTACTTTCATTTGACTTACTCGCTTTGTGCTAGTTAGGCAGTGGTCCGAAGCTTGTTTTAGTATGGAACGAGACCTGAGTATGTCCTCGTTTGTCCTATATATGTATAAGTAGGGTAGTTTAGTATGGGGAAAGTCTGTACTCTGAGGGCATGCCGTGCGTCCCTGCCCGATTCGGTAGTGCCGACTGTCGGCCCTATTGGTAGATTCAAGCTGTAATTGTTGCTGGATTAATTATTTAATTGGTATAATGCGCGTACAGGGCAATAAAGTAATTTGCTTACAGATATGTGGTACCTATGTATATGTGTATGGTATACATGTAACCTGAAATATGTAGTTTCAAAACAAACAATTTCTCATAGTTTACATGGCCGCCCGCGCCATTAGGCTGTTTGAACAAATTCCTTGAACACATCACTGTCAGATCAAAGTGAAAATACGTAGAATATTGTGCCATATAAAATGGAAAGTTACGCGCATCCAATAACAAAAATATATAAACAAATAATAAAATATTTTACACACACAAACAGCGTGCACACACAGAGCTATGTGTTTGTAAACAACGTTCTGTCTGGATTCACACACACAAACATCTATCTATCTCCAATGTTTATGGATCACGCGAGACTGTTTATCTACCATGCAAATTTATACCTTTTATAAATAGAAATAAACTTCATACTGCCATATCACACCTTGTTAAAGTGTTCGCAAAGTCATATTACCGTTCGACTGAGCCATTTCAGGTGTTGCGCGTCTGGAATAAAACTTATTTCAGCTGCATGTAGATTAAAAAACACGTGCTTGCCGATTTCATTGCGGTACTTTTCCGAACAGATGTTTATAACTGTGTAACTGCTTATTGCGCAGTTTTCATTGATAATTTCGTTCTGATAGAATTTTCGCGCGCTTTCGGTCGCTTCTAGTTGCTTTTTCATAATACTGCCTCTTTACATTAAATATTTTAATATTTTTTTCGGAAATATACATATTATTCGGTCGAATTCCGACCACAGACGATGCTAGGTAATAAAACCGGAACGCCATTGTTTTATGTATATTGTCTATACCTACCTATTATTATTGTTCAATACGGAAAAGAGGTTACAATAATTGCTTATTGTCTATTGTAAACCTGTCTGTTATAAAACCAAATATGTACCTATGTAATTAGTTAAATGATTTTTGTAACAGTTGCCTGTAGTGCGATTGTAAATAAATAAATAAATAACTAGATTAAATTATGCACACATACCTATTTGAGTAATAAGTAAACAGTTATCTTTGTTTTAAAGGCCGACTTCAAACTCTATATCTGGAAAATACCTGGAAGTTTAGAATTGTGTTATTATTCTAAGCCTGGAAGTACCTTATCACAAATAAGCGATTCTGTGTTGGAATTGAAAAAAGTGGCCACCATTTTGTTTTAAGCCGATCAATTGCAACATTGATATGTAACCTGTGGTCACAAATCATGGATCTAATGCTAGTATTACCGAACTTTAGTTCTTATATTATTTTGACAGCCTCCGTGGCACGGTGGGTGAGTAACCGGCTGCGAAGCTAGAGACCGTGGGTTCGATTCTCGCACCGATACAAATATTTGTTTCGAGTCTGGGTGTTGTGGGACCGCAAGTCCTTCGTAGGTTCTGATACCCACGATACAGGTTAACCTAGTGTGGGATCAGTATTATGTGTGTGACTATTGGGTGTATTTATTTATTTATATTGTGGTTCGCTTCTGTCACGTGTTAAAATACGCTTTTTTTCGGAAATGTACAAATTATTGGTCGAATTCCGACCACAGACGATGCTAGGTAAAACCGGAAAGCCATTGTTTCATCAGGAAAACCCATTACCGACAATGACCGTATACTGAACGTAATTTAACAACTGTTTAAAAATATTTTGTTGCTAATCTCGTGGCCAGTGCGTCACTTCATCAGAATTGTTAAGGTGTGTCACAGCAAATGCTTTTGATTGGTCTTCAACAATATTATGCAACCCATGATTCATATCTCTTGGTATTCAAGCCTTGTTTACAATTTGTTACAGAGTCTACCTTTTTATGGTGTGTATTGACTAAGGTAACATTCTTAAGCTTACACCTATATATCAGTATGGGTAGGGAGAGGTTCAACTAGCACTGCACCCACGTTTTGCCAAGCTTATTTTCGTCCCATAATGTGATAGGGGCGAGCCTATCGCATACCGGGCACAAATTCAAATCCTAGGCAACTCATGTATGATTTTTCGACTACCCGACATGGTATTTCAACTCAGGGCCTCACGGTTTCTTAGTCTATATAGGCTGCCACTATACTATGAGTCGAAGGTAACGTTTAGTGTTAATCAGGACATTTTGAGGATTTATTATTATTATTATGTATATCCTCGCGGCTCGCACTAGAAAACAAACTGTCTTCTTTCTGGTCCTTAAGTGAGACAGCTTATGTCTCAGGATGATGACAGATGAACGCAGTCCAGTCCCATGCATTGGTTTATAATTCAAAGTTCTGTGCGGTGTTGCTTCTGTTATTTGTTTTACGGCATAGTACGGAAAGAGCGAGTGGGTCACTTGATACAACACAATCACTTGACACAATACCAAAAGAAACATGGGCGCGTTGCCGGCCTTAAAGGAAAGGGATAATTAAGGAATTGGGTTTGTAACAATGTGTAATGCTTAGAGTAATAAATGTAATGTATAAATATGTTTAAAAACGGATGACGGGGTAAATGGGGAACTCCTCTACGCCCTTTTCATTTTTGTCTATGGAAACGCATCGCGGTTCGGGTTTTAAAGTAAAATAATTAAAAAATATATTTAACTATTCACAGGAATAAAATAAATATAAAAAAAAAATAGATCCAAAAAAGTTACATTCCCTTAATTGTCAGGTGTGGGGTTCGAACCCACGCTCCCTCTCGGGAACCAGAGCTTAAATCTGGCGCCTTAGACCACTCGGCCAACCTGACTTACTGATGTTGACGAATTTACGGATTCCTATTAATTATTCATTACATTAGTATTTTACTTTTGCACCATTTGAATAATATTAGTTTAATTGTTAATAAATATCGTTGGATGAATCACCGTTATTTTATATTAATTTTAAATTGAAACTGTTACTACTTGTTGTTGTTACTGTTATACTGTTATATAATTATGTATAATTACATTATCCAAAATTATTGTAATCTTAATTTTTATTCGTAATGCAAATTCGAGAAAATATACCAGTAATTTTAAAATAGTAAACTAAAACAGCGCCATCTAGTTATCTTGGTTGTTGATATTTTGCGACGTAGGTTCCGATAGATGGAGCTACTTAGAATCTGGTCGAGCCGGCCCATTATAAAGACAGTTCACAGTTTTGTCTACAGTTTGGCCACAGAGTATATTTAAATGAGTGTGGCTCTGCGACTAAGAGATGGGGGTAGAATCCTCGTATGCGAGAGACCTTCTTCGTCTTTGTTAGTAGTTAGTACTACCGCTTTGTGTATTTCTATCGTCAAGCAGCAGTGTGTGATTACTGATCACTGATGTGTTTTGTTTTGAACACACACGCTGAAATTACAAAACTAGCATTCACAAACTAATGAAGTAAATAAATAAGTAACATTGGAATAAAACTAGTTTATACGGATTTCATCGCGGTTTCATTTTTCGTAACAATTTGTATAAACTAGTTTTATTTCAATGTGTAATATTCGCGTAAACCTAAGAAATCACTATAAATAAGTAATTTAGCAACATCTTTATCTGTTTTAAGGACCCTCCAATGAGACCACGCATGCTTAAGGGCAATGAAAAATTATTGAATATTTTATTCATCCCTCAGTTACATCAGTAGTTACATGTACGGAGAGTCACACCAATGTTTATTTCTTAATTTCATTATATATCTTTATGTAACGGCTCATAGAATACACCTATTATCCATAAATCCATATAGTGTCTCCGGGTAAAATGGCTGTGATATAAGTAGGTACGGTTGGACAGACGGACATGACTAAATTATAAGGGTTCCGTTGTTGCCATTTGGCTATGGAACTCTAAAAAAGCATGTGATAAGCTGTCCCTGTATATTATATATATACAGTCAAGTCAGGATGTGTTATGAATGGATTTCCGGTCCTTTGTCGGACCTCGGTTACTGTGAATTATTCGGATACGAGTATCTGGTACCGCATTGTGATTTCATTATATCCAGGCTTTATTATAGGTTCATAATAAACCATTCATTATTTTCATTCGTTCCCTCATCCAAACATTCTGTTTTTATACACTTCTTTATTGTCAATGTAGAGTAGGTACAGCAAACGAGAAATATTATAAGGTTAGGGGCACTATACGAGTATAGTTAGATAATAAAGACACACATATACAGTTAGAGTTAGATGTATTAGGTATAGGTACACATTTTAGGGTTTCTTTTTTATTTAACTCAATTTTGTTTCTAGCGAGGGATCATTAACATTTTTTTATTATATTGGTAGTTATTCTGTTGTCTTCCGAGTCAACTTACAAAACAACACCTAATTAACCAATTAGTCACTTTTAATTGAGTTTTAGTTAAAAGCCAACCATTACTAAACCAACATAACTAGAGGTAAGTATTGTTAAAACTAAACGGCTGCTAAATACAAATGATATAACAAATTACTACTAATAGAAACGAATGAAATTATCGGTAAATGAATAGATATACCTAACTACAAAAATCCTCCAATCCTCCAATAATTAATTACTTCTAAATCTATGAATTTTAGCTATTCATGTAACTAATTTATTCTTGTTAAACTAATATTAGAAAAGTTTATTCGTTACACAATTATTTGTCAGGAATAAGTTATGTTTAGCTTGGTTGGTGACTACAGAATAACCATTACCCATACAGTAAAGTTCAATAAAATAAACAATAAATAAACACATATTTATTGCTAAAAAACAGTTAACCAAGCCACGATGGCCATCACGACCGCCGTGATGTACTCCAGTCTTGGGCCAGCGTTACACCCGTCAGAGAAGCACTGGCAGACCGTCTCCAAGTGGTCTTCATTGTCTGCCTTGTAGCAGTCGCGGTGGTGGCGAATCCAGGCGCAGCTGCGAGTCACGCGGACATCAGGCTCGTAGCCTTTGTGGAAAACTGAAAATAAAACCGGATTATGCGAGTCTGACTGGGATACCGAGGGTTCGGGAACCACACACTTAAACTTATTTTTTGTTATTTTATTCATGACACACATCATTTTAGTCATTACAGAATATACCAAATTCGAACTGGCGGGACTATTACATAAATCTTAAAGATAAAATAACAAAAACATATATATATACTATAACATAAATTAAATGAAGTATAAAAAAAACATATAACAAAATTTTTCGAGCTCACTCCAGTTACATGTCAAAATATCTGTTTAGACATGCACATCATAATTTTAATCGCTCGCGTGAGAGGCGCTTTGACCAAGAGGTTGGTCCGGGCCACCGGCACCGCCAACCATGTCTCGCTTTAAGGACCTTGAAGCCAGTGAAAGTACTGGACATATGAGACTTAATACCTTATGTATCGGGGTCACGAGTGCAGGCCAACGCCATTCTGTGCTTTGTACTTCAAGGTTCTGTGTAGTTTTATTTCGATTTATAGGCAGGCGCGGCGCTTACCATCAGGTAAGTGACCGACTCATTTCGTGTATCTAGGTAATTATATATGAGCTTTTAATAGACATACAGACAGCGAGATAGTACTATGAATAAAAAGAATCTCTTCGGCAATAATTATTATTTACGAATTAGTACGATTATGCAATAATTTACGACCATTCGCGTTTATGTCTCTAAAGAAGAAAAACTGTTAATCTAATGTTATAACTTTTTATTGTAGAGTGCGACAACCGAGTCACCTGATGGTAATGATCTCCAACGTCCATGAACATTCATAATACCAGAAGAATAAAGGAAAGAGATAATTAATTAAAGGATTGGGAAGGAGTTTGGGCCACTAGGTATCACACTCACCATAATAAACGCAACAGCAAGCTGTTACTTCATATCAGTTTTCTGTGAGTCAATGGTAACATCCCAGTCGTGCCGGCCTATTCATGCTGTAGACAAAACTGTCCATACCGTGGCTCTACCACTTATAATTTGTAGTCATAGTTAATAACCTTGAAAATTCTCACTGTTTGCATCAAAACTATATTATCAACTAATAGTGCAATTAAGATATCATCATGTATAATTAGCTGTAATTCCTTATATGTACGAGTATTTTTTTTTTACGAAACGATTGGAGAACACGCGATATACCTATTGGATGTTATCGGTAAAGTTACACAAAAACAGATATTCTTGAGCCCTGATAATGACCACATATACAACGCGTTACAGAAAAGTGTGGTCATATAAAGGTCGTTAAATACACTTCACAGTGAGTGTTTATGTACCGGATCTTAACAAAAATCTAGACATTCTAAAATTTTAAGCTAATCACTTGTGATAGCCTCCGTGGCGCAGTGGGCGAGTAGACACCTGTGAAGCGAGAGGCCGCGGATTCGATTCCCGTGCCGAGATTAAATGTTTGTGTGATCCACAAATATTTGTTTCGGTTCTGGGTGTTTTCTCCCCAGTTAACATCAGGCAGGCAGTCGGTCATAATAACTACAAGCCAAATCTTTTTGTGTTAAAAAGCATGTTGCGCCGACCCCACTGCGAGTGGGATAAGGGAAGGTGGAAAGAATTTTAATCACTTGTGTAAGATCGATAAGATCAATCACACCACTATATTAATTATTTGCATTACCTATCTGCCTCGGCGGTGGCCAACGCTGAGGTCTCAGGTTCGATCCCCGAGTCGGGTAAAGTGGTATTGGGTTTTTCTATTACGAAATTCTTAGTATCAGTCCGAAGTCTGGAATTTGTGCCCGGTATGGCGATAGGCTCGCCCCCTATCACATCGTGAGACGGAGATACGCTCGGCGAAATGTAGGTGTACTGGTATACCTCTGCCTACCCATTCGGGGATTGCAGGCGTGAGTGGGTATGTATGTATGCATTACCTATCTCTGTGCGCCTAGTAACGGTTTCATTTGTATCAAATTTATCACACTTATTTATCATTAGCATTGTACAAAGTTAAAAGTCGAATATTATATTGACATTTTACTCATAATTTTACTTCGATATAAAAGAAAATGCTTTATTTATGTTCTAACAATGCAATTGGTAAGGTACTACGCGGGATAAATTACTTACGTCGTATACTATACGAAGCTTAAATTTGACCACACCTTTCTGTAACACGTTGTATAACATAGTTGGTACATAATAGTTTTTTTTATCCTAGAACATTGCACAGTATAGACTACATATGTCTACCGTCGAGCAACGTTGTGTCCCTCGACAGTCTTAAAAAAAACTTACTAGTCTGCACAATTTTCCTGCAGAAGAAACCATGGTTTCCTGACGACAATACTCCCTCCCCGCAGTTAACAACAGGCATGAACTTCATCAGCGTATCCTGGTCATAATGTCCTGGCTCCAGGCACATTGAGTTGTTCATGCTGTTGCACTCGTAGCAACGGATCGACGCTCCTGTGTGGTAATCATGTAATATAATATGCTGGACGTTGAAAGTATTTGGTCAGACAAAAGGAAATCCTTGGTTCAATGGTTGGACGTACTGTGTTCAATTCAGTCTCGTAGGGGGCAAGGATTGTATTTATGGTGGGGACGTCTGCAAGTTGCACCGACGGGTGATCAGCTCACTTAAGTTCAACCATTTCACCCTTACCGGGGGAACGATACCTGTCAGCCATGAACAAGAAAAGTCATGAGTTCTAAGATGACATTCCCCGAGTTCTTCATTAGTTGTCCTGGATTGTATTCTGCAGAAGGATTTTGATTATGCTTTGTGCGTTTGACGTGATGTAAGTTTTGATATAAAGTGGATTTATACTACAGCGTCATGTCGCGTCAGGTGCATGAGAATCATTAAAACCGTATATTAAGTCTGAAGGAGTTCACATTCTTCTGTACTGGAACCCGGGTGCATTAGATTCGATAACATTCTAATGCATCATAAGACACGACACGACGCTGTAGTATGAATCCACTTTAAGTAGACGGTAGTAGTAAGTCATAAAAACTATGCTGTATCTGATGAAGCAACGGTAACTAATGGAATGCCAACTAGACCAAGATGGACGTAGAGTCACAATACCTTACCCTTACCTTAACTACCTTCAGAAAGGTAGGCAGAGGAGCAATGTGGTAGGTCCCTCGTATAGGCCGTATATGTCGTCGTATATGTGAGAGGCCGGCTGGGTTGGTACCACCGCTTTGTCTATTTCTGCCGCCAAGCAACAGTGTGTAAGCACTGTTGTGATCCGGTTTGAGACTTAACACCTTATGTCTCGGGGTGACGAGCGCACTCCAGTGGCATGCAGTGCTTTGTTATTTAAAGTTCTGTGTGGCGTTGCTTCTGTTTATGAGCAGGCGTGGCGCTTACCATCAGGCGAGCGACCTGCTCGTCTCGTCATTCAATCTAATAAAATAAAAAAGCAACCGAGTCGCATCCATTTATCAAAGGTATTGTTGCTTTTGTTGATAGAGTCGTTACATCGGGCCCAAACCTAAATTCCGACAAGTGTGTTTTTAATAGAAAATAATGGCGTAGAATCGAACTCAAAGTCTTTCACTCAACCTTGAGTCTTTTTATAATAAAATTTTGTTATTGCTTGTTATCTCTACAATACGGCAATAACAAGTAAACATAATTAACATTGATATATATATACGTAATATAGGTCGTAGTTCGTTGACAATCATATCTGTGCTTACAATTGCCGTTTACTAAACATTTGTAAATTATAGCGGAGTGGAGCAACAGTGGTGCATCCAAGTCCATCGAATTCTTCCATAACATTGTGGATAAGGGATGAGGTTTTCGCCATATCACACAGTAATCAGAGGGGCTAGCACGGAAAACTATCGAAAGCGTAATGTAAAGATATCGAGGGCTCGATAGATAATTCCTTAAATATCATTGGTCTATATTCCATATATATTAGTTTCTTTTACGTACGATAGAGGCGCTGTACTAAAATCTCATACAAATTGTTGTCAATGAGAGCTCGAATAACTTTTCGGAAGTTTCCGTGCTAGCCCTTCTGATAACGGACAAGCCAAGTATGTTTATAAATCGATTGTTTTTGACTGACATCGTTTTCACAGATAACTTATCATTGGGCTCAAACAAAAGTAGAAATAAGACGTGTTTTTAGTAATTTAGAAATAAGGGTGTTAATTCAAATAAGTTTAAAGTGTAATATATAATATATATGCTTCGATCATACCTATATTCTTTTGTTTCCGTGACGGAAATAAATTGTTATAAAATCTGTAACTAGTAATTAATGTATAATTAAATGCAAAATTATCGCAAACAACGTTTATGCTACGAAAATATAAATAATTCTAAACCAAATTATGTGAAAAACAGCAGTACAAATTAGTATTCAGAAAATAATTGTTACAAGTACTTCATTTTAGTTGTTAGATTGGAATTAATGCTTGATATCACTGCATCACATCGCTTATCAAATCATATGTGGGAAATAAGCACTGTGTGTGCACTGGTTGCACATCTGCCCACCGATTTGGGGATAAAGTTGGAAATCTAAGTTATTTTATGTTGATTTGTACATTTTTTATTATTATTTGTTACGTGTTTCTATGTAATTACCGGCACTAAGTTACATAGTAAGTATGGATACGTATTATGCCCACTTAAAGACACCATCTCTGCCTTTAAATTAGTAATAGGCACAATTAATAATAATAACAACATATCTTAGTATAAAAACTTACCATACTGAATGTAACAAAACAAAAATACCGCATATTTGAGAAACATAGCTCCGATGTAATATTTAATCGATTATTTTAAACTAAATCAATATATTTTAATATGAAACACGTTAAAATGAAACGACTGTGTGAGACAACTGACCGCTGGGCTTGTGTTATTGTACACCACGCAAAGGCTTATTCTGTGCCTGTGCTACCAAAAAGAAGCAATTTTTCACGTATAGAATTGTTGAGTACTTACGCGGATTTCGTTGTGCGTTTGTGGGGACTATATTTTTAAGACTTATTTGACATGTTAAGAACAGCATAAAATTATAATATGGGTCCTAACTATCCATGGGTTGGGTCCTAGGCCTCTTAATTATTTTTTAGGGTACTTTTTAGGGATACTTTTATATTTTTAAATGATTTATTTTTTAGGAATGTAATATTTAAAAATACCTTTTAAAATAAAGAGTACTATACTCTACATAATATTAGCTTTATATTATACACGTGCTTCTACTGGCCTCCTGTACTTAATATGACAGCCTCCGTGCCGCACTTGGCAACTAGCCGACTGTGAAATGTAAGGCCGCAGGTTCTATCCCCGCACCGAGTCAAGTAATCCGAAAATATTTGTTTCAGATCTGGGTGATGTGAGACCGAAAGTCTCTTGTAGTTCCTGATACCCACGACACAATATAATCGTATCTTACTGTGGGGTCTATGTGTATGAGTGTTGGGTGGTATTTATTTTTTAATGAAAAGGGTTAGGCCTTAGTTTAGCACGATGGTCTAACGCGGGTAAATTTATTTCGTTTTAGTTTAATTTACTTTGTATAGGAAATAGAATGGTGTTTTATGTTTTATACAATTTTACATAAGAAAATTATGCTAAGGCATTAAAACTTAAGTGTTTTTTCTAAATCCATCCTCGCATAAAGCGTCCTGTGTTTCTTCTCAAAACATTAAACTATCAATGGTTAATGTGGGGCGACACTTCCTCGGTTATTCATAATTATCTTTCATTTATCATATAAATAAATACGTCATGCAAAAGGTGTTGAACTCTGTAAGATTACAGCTCTACAACTAACTATACTTGGCAATGATAGATGGCGCTGTTACACAAAAATAGAGTCCTCTTGATATAATTGATGTATTTGTAATCTGACAGCCTCTGTGGTGCAGTGGGCCAGCCGGCTGCGAAGCGAGAGACCGTAGGTTCGTTTCCCACACCTCTACAAATATTTATTTTGGGTCTGGGTTTTGTGGGACCGCAAATCCCTCGTAGTTCCCAATACTCATGATACAGGTTAACCTAGTTGGGGTCAGGACTATGTGTCTGACTGTTGGGTGGATTTATAATTATTTACTTAGTTAATACCGCGGCAGCCTTGGATGCCGTGGCGTGGCAGATTAACCTCAGACGTCGCCTATAGTGGTTTGGTCACGTTTTGAGGAAACTGCAGGAGTAGGTATGTCGGTCGCAAATGCCTGTGCCAGTTTGGCAGTACGACCATGGGGACGGGTTAAAAAGTGCTAGCTAAAGGTACCTATTAGAGGGAGATAGGAGAGCATCAGTTCTTTCTTAGTAGGTGGTCTGTGATGAGAGCCAATGGTCTCACTACGGGAGATGCTCAAAATCCGGCAAAGCGAAGACGTCTTAATAGGAAGGCGGACCCTGGCATTAAGCCACGGTAATGCCAAGTAAAAAGAAAAAAATATACTTAGTTAAATCTGTAATAAAATACTAATACTTAAAATATAAACTTTAAACACATTGACACAAGTTTTCCCGCCAACTCCAAACAACAAACATGGCGGCGACTAGTGATAGAACTATCACTTCGTGTCCCAAGATGGCAGCACCGTTGCACATATCACCGAAACATTGGCAGACGGTCTCCAGGTGGTCTTTATTATCCGCAGTGTAACATTCTCGTTTGTGTTTTATCCATCCGCAGCCACGGGTCACTCGAACTTCTGGAGTGTGGTCTGGATACAGAACTGTAAAGAGCAACGCCATCTGTTATCGTGTGTAGTAATTAAAATTGCCATTAATTTATCTATGTTGAAAAGTTGCAAATATTTATATAGGCAATTATTATAAGTTTATTTTAGGTCCTCAATGTAAGAATTTTATATAAAGACTTATCGGATATCGTATGTACTGACAGTTGACGTAGATTTGGTAGAGTATAGATTAATTATTGAGGGCTCTTTATTTAAGCCAACAACATCATAATCTGCAAGGTGGTAGGTCCCTCGCTCGTATGCGAGAGCCCGCCTGGGTTGCTACCACCGCTTTGTCTATTCTGCCGTCAAGTAGGAGTGTGTAAGCACTGTTATGTTTCCATTTAACGAACATTGAAGCCTGTGAAGTTACTGGGCTTTATGAGACTTTACAACTTATGTCTCGGGGTGATCAACGCAGTCTCGTGCGATGGAGTGCTTTGTAATTCAAAGTTCTATAAGATGTTGTTTCTGTTTATGGCCAAACGTGGCGCTTACCACCAGGCGAGCGACCTGCTCGTTTCGTCATTCAAGCTATTAAAAAAAGCTAGTAAATTGCTGCTTGGTGGCAGAAATAGACAAAGCGGTGGTACCAACCCAGTTGCCTAGCTTTATAATATTAGTTGATATAGACTTCCGAACAGAATAAGGCTACCGACACGCACTGTTAATCACCCATACATTATTATATCATTAATTCATTACCATTCAATTTGAGGCAGTTGATACCGGTCGTCTATGTGACCTAGCTAAATTGCAATTGCGCTAGTCATACAGATCAATGAGCCTCAAGACACCACATTGACTAAGGGAGGATTGTTTCAAACTATTTGTTTTATTTCGTAAAAACGTTACAAAAGAAACATAGTTAAAAAAAAATACCAATTTTTACGTTTTCTAGAACTGAACACCATTTAACTAAAAACATGTGACGTAAATGGCCAATACAAGCATTGGCAGAATCATACCCATAAGTCTGATGACATGTACCCGGTATAGTATTGCCAAGTTTGTTTGTATAAGAAACAAAAAAAAAACGAGAAGATAAATAGTCATCATTTTGGAAAAATAAAGATTAGTTTTTTAATTGTTTTAAATAAAAATAACAATATCTAGATACTAATAATTATGAAAAACAGTACATTGTATACTTAATTTTATTGAACAGTATGGATCGAAATAAAGTTTATATTTATTTTATTCACAGTATAGTGATTTCTTAGGTTTACGCGAATATTACACATTGAAATAAAACTAGTTTATACGGATTTTATCGCGGTTTAATTTCTTTGGCTGAAAACCTATTCGAAACGTCGGGACTAAAATAAAAATTAAACCGCGATAAAATCCGTTTAAATTAGTTTTATTTAAATTTTATTCACAGTATGATTGGCAATATTACTGTAAGCTGTAATAACATGGCGTCTTGCATGTTCATTTATCTATAGCTAATAAGCGACGAACGCAATAACCATTGTTGAGCTTTAGTGGTCCGATCATGATATCCGGGGATCACGCGTTGGAATTGGGTCAGTCAGCGTGGACTATGATCATATATGTGTATATATATATTTTGATATTGCATAGGGCGGCAAAAGAGCAAGCGGGTCACCTGATGGAAAGTGATCTCCACCTCCCATGTACACCCACAATACTAAAATAATCGTGGGCGCGTTGCCGACCTTAAAGGAAAGGGATCAGTAAGGGATTGGAAAGGGGAGGGGGTTTGGGCCCTCGGATATCTCACTCATCGTACGAAACGCAGCAGCAAGCTACTACTTTACGCCGGTTTTTTGTGAGACAGTGGTAACGACCCGGATGAGCCGGCCCATTCATGCTGTAGACAAAAGTGTCTACCACTCAAAAAGCAAGCAATTGTAGGTCTAATAGTTTTTGAGTCTTGTGGGGGTCGAAAGTAGATCGAAAACAACAAACACCGCCATTGTCCGCCCTTTTCTTTAATCTGAACACGCTACTGTATGTTCAGATTAAATGGTGACTTCAATACTCGCGTACTGTAGGTGGTAGAGCCACGCCGTAGGTAGTTATATCTTCTTTTTTATTTGTCTGAATGACGAAACAAGCAGGTCACTCGCCTGATGGTAATTGCCAGGCCTGCCCATAAACAGAAGCAATACCACACAGAACTTTTCTCGAGCTGAATTTTTTCAAAAGTACCGCACCTAAGTATCTGTGCGTGGCCTACTAGGTCATAGAATTTTATTTCTTTTTATTTACAGCATAGGCCGGCAAACGAGCACGTGGGTCACCTGATAGTTGGTCATCTCCACCGCCCATGTACACTCACAATACTAAAATAATCGTGGGCGCGTTGCCGACCTTAAAGGAAAGGGATCAGTAAGGGAATGGAAAGGGGATGGGGGATTGGGGCCTCCGGATATCTCACTCACCGTTTGAAACACAGTTTGAGCCGGCCCATTCATGCTGTAGACAAAACTGTCTACAGCACGAGTCTACCACTAAGCATATCCTGCCAACGCCCTTGGTCTTAACCCTACTAGTATCTTTTGTTTAATCAATTTCAATGTATGTTATTCTGCAATCCACAATGAACATAGGTGATAGATGCATAGGTGATGGGCCCAGCAAGAATGTAGTTTACTTACTGGTCTGCGTAATCTTCCTGCAGAAGAACTGCTTACTGACAACATTTGGTAGTGTTTGCCCGCACTCCACTATGGGTATTATGGCGTTCATCTTCTGCATGTGCAGGTCGAGACAGGCGGAGTTGTTGGCGCTATTGCAGTCAAAGCATTTGATGGCTTCACCTGGAAATAATAACGTTTGTTAAGAAATAATAAATATTTGAAGCCAGTGAAATTACTGGGCATTATGAGACTTAACACCTTATGTCTTGAGGTGAGGAGCGCAGTCCGGTGTCATGCAGTGCTTTGTTATTTAAAGTTCTGTGTGGCGTTGCTTCTGTTTATGAGCAGGCGTGGCGCTTACTATCAGGCGAGCGACCTGCTCGTCTCGTCATTCAAGCAAATAAAAAAAAAAAACCTATTCGCCATTTCATTCGGTTAACAACAACTGTTCTTGTCGCTCTCTTGCGGGCGACTAAATGAGTCAATTGACCGTAACTTAGTGCGCAATTTCTTTGTACCGCACAGGCTGTCTAGTAGTTTACATTAAAGTCTTTATAAGTACCCTCATAAATTACTAAGTCCCAGTAATTTATTCTGCCCCCTCCCTGTTTTTAGATGAATACAAGTTATTTTACCATCCAAAAGTTTTCCTCTACTTGCGATAATGTAAACCAGGTAAACGTTTGTGTGATGGACGAAATAAGGATGTGACAGTCTCACGCCTCAATTCAAAAATTAAGCATTCATGTGAACTAAATAATGTTAAACATCTAGTCCGGAATTTCATCCGGTGATTCATAATCTTGTACACAAGGATACTCGTACGCTCTCAGGTAATGAAGAATTCCGCGTCATACACGCCCATACTCTTTTTAGGGATCCGTAATCAAATGGCAAGAACAGAGCTCTTATAATTTCTGTTCGTCTGTCCAGACGTGTTACAGTCATTTTACATACATACGCACTCACGCGTGTGATTCCTGAAGGGGTAGGCAGAGGTGTAACCAGTACACCCACATTTCGCCGAGCGTATCTCCGTCCCATGCTGTGATAGGAGGCGAGCTTATCGCCATACCGGGCACAAATTCCAGACTCCAGGCGTATACTGAGTTTTACGTAATAGAAAAACCCAATATAACTTTTATCCGACCCGGGGATCGAACCCAAGACCTCAGCGTCAGCCTCAGTCATAACGTGTATGTACGCATTACAACTGCGCCACTGAGGCAGTTACAGTCATTTTACTTGGAGACTAATAAAACTTTATGGATGAAATTTAGATGGTGTATTCTATGAACCCCTACAGAAATGTGTAATGAAATTAAAAATTATTTCGGATGGCTCTTTATTATATATTTAACTGAGGTATGATTTTTACATTACACATGTATCATTGGATAGGTCCTTATAAATGGTATCGAGATTGCTAAATGCCTTTTTGATATAATTCATATAGTTTGTAAAAGGGGTATTGGTAAAATGAAAGGGGTAAATCTTTCTCACCATACAAAAAACTGCCACTTCAAGTTGGTTTTTGTGAGATATTGTTAAAACCCCAGTCAAGCCAGCCCATTTATGTAGTTAACACAACTGTCTATAGCGTGACTATGCCACTTAGTTCTTTCCAATTATATAAAAAAACATATTTAATTTTACTACTTTACAAACACAACTGGTCGAATTTTGACCACGAGTGGTACTAGTAAGTAGAGTTTCGAAGACTTTTTAATATGGCGATTGGACTTAATACTATGTCATTAAGGATTGAACCCAAGATCCTGCGGTTCTCGCCTACGTTTATTGCTACGGGAGTAACTATGGCCTTTGTACATTTGGCCCGTTTTATAGCCTATTGCCTGGAATTTCGCTCATAATAATAAAATCTGCATCAAAAACAGCACAGACTACTGTTTTGTTATAGATGCTTATTTAATAAGTTTTAGTTCTTGTATTTTTAAATACGTTGTAAATACTAAATACTCATTTACATGATATACATAATATGAACAAAAAATATTTATTAAATATTAATATCTACGAAGGCATTTTATTATTGTTTACATATTAGTGCATTGTTTATGCATTTTTGGAATTATTTTCACATTGCTTTTTACAATACATTATTAGCTACTTTGTGTCTGTAAACCATAATAATGTTATTAGATTTTCACATATATGATATATGATCACAATGTATTTATAGTGTAATATATTTAAAGATATGTCAGAAGTAGAGCTTGAGACATAATAACTATGTACGTTCACTACATTTCATTATTACTAATATATTGCTATTAATTTATTACTATCAATAAAAAGAAAAATACTCACAATTATGTAAACAAGCAACTAACAATGCACTTAAAAAGCCGATTACAATTGCCATTATAAGTAATTTAGCGCCTGACAAAATATTATGCGCAAATGATAGTATCCGGCAATTATGCGTTCACGGTAAATCAGGCGCTTAAATCACTTTAAAACAAGAAGAAAATGTTTAAACTTCGTTTCACACGAGCCAAGTAGACAGACTGAATGAGAAACATCTCCATCTTCTGTATATAACACGCTCAATGAACCGGGCGACGCACACAAAGGGAACAACTGGATTGTATCGGATCTAATCTCTTAGAAAGGTTTACTGGGAGGAAATTCTTAACATACAATAGCCACTGGTGTGATGAATTGAACTTTGAACGGGTCATGTTCTTTATGAATTAATTGGCGGCAGATTGGTGTCACGAGGAATATTTTGTGTCGTTTTTTGATGTTGATTGTTGAGGCTACTATGGAAACATTTTTGAAATCAATAAATGCAAAATATTCAATCTTTATTTCTTTTTTTATTTAATGTACGCGGTGCCATTTTATCCTGGAATACAATTAAAACAGCCAATTACTGACTTGACCTCTCTGACACTTTTAGATTTTTTTTGTATTAATTTTGTTGCACATTTATATTGTAGAGCCCTGATAGAGCAGCAGGCTGACACAAAAAAGTAGCAATTCGCGGGTTGATTAACCGCATCGAGGTAAATAATAAATATACTTTCAGGTTGATATAAATTTATCTCCGCTGTAGACCGTACCTAGACTTGAAAACCGGTGCCTTTTTTTTATTAGCTTTAGATGACGAGACGAGCAGGTCGCTCGCCTGATGGTAAGCGTCACACTTGCCGATAAACAGACGCAATACAGTCAGAACATCCAATTATGAAGTACTACATGGCACGGAATTGCGCTTGTCACCCTGAGACATAAGTTGTTAATTCTCATAATGCCCAGTAATTTCTTTGGCTACAATGTTGTTCAAACTAGAACACATAACAGTGTTTACACACTGCTGCTTGGTGGCGGAAATAGTCAAAACAGTGGTACCTACCCCGACAGCCGCTCGCATAGATAGATAGATCTCTTTATTGTAGACACACAACAACAAAAAAAACAGACAACAGAAAACAGCTTAATATATAATAAATGTGCCACAAGTGGCGGCCTTATCACTAAAGTGATCTTTTCCAGGCAACCATTGGACCTATGAGGGACCTACAACAATACCCACTGATTGATGGCCAGTATCCCATAGCTTATGTTATCTTGATTGCTATTCTACAAGGTGTTACAGAAAGGCGTGGTCATGTTTAAGGATGACATACCTCTAAAACTGACTGCCTCGGTGGCGCAGTTGTAATGCGTACGCGTTACGATTGAGGCCGACGCTGAGGTCTCGGGTTCGATCCCCGGGTCGGACAAAGTGGTATTGGGGTTTTCTATTACGAAATTCTCAGTATCAGCCCGGAGTCTGGAATTTATGCCCGGTATGGCGATAGGCTCGCCCCCTATCACATAAGGGACGGAGATACGCTCGGCGAAATGTGGGTGTACTGGTTACACCTCTGCCTACCCCTTCGGGGATTACAGGCGTGAGTGCTTATGTATACCTCTAAAAGTGAAGGTTTAAGTAATCTAGACATACTAAAAATTCCCGCAAATTTTAATCACTCGCTTCCCTTTCATTTCACTTTCAATCCCTTTATATTATGTGAAATGCGTCAGCGAGAATAAAAATGCTGGAGTGAGACAAAAGCTCAATTGTTTATCATTTAGTGTTAATCTCACATAGTTCTGACCCCATACTAGGTGAACTTGTGTCGTGGCATAGATACATAGAAATCTATGATCGTGGGTATCAGGAACTACGAGGGACTTGCGGTCCCACAACACCCAGACCCGAAACAAATATTTGTGGATCACACAAACATTTGCCTAGGTGCGGGAATCGAACCCACGGCCTCACGTTTCGCACCCGGCTATTCGCCCACTGCAGTAGCCAGTTGTTTAAATTTGACCACACATTCTTGCATAAAGAAATTGCTTCAGTTATGAAACATTTTTACGAGTGGTAGTGCCACGCTGTAGACACTTTTGTCTACAGCATAAATGAGTCGGCTCGACCGAGTCGTTACCACTGTCTCACAGAAAACCGACGTAAAGTAGCAGTCCCAATCCCTTAATTATCCCTTTCCTGTCAGGTCTGCAACGCGCCCATGACTCTTTTGGTATTGTTGGCGTACATGTGCGGTGGAGATCACTTACAAAGGGTGACCCACTTGCTCGTTTGCCGGCTTTTGCAATAAAAAAAACCATGGACTGTTGTCGTTGACCTTCAGCTTGCTACACGAACACTTATGATTGCTCTCCGCACGCGTCGGTGTAATGCCTGAAGCCTAGTTAGTGCTAGACATAGTGACGTCCGATCTAGTAGTTTAGTATGCTTTGTGCATTTTAAAAATATAATTGTATTTTGTTATAGCATAGGCCGGCAAACGAGCTCGTCATCTGATGGTAAGTAATCTCCACCGCTCGTGTACGCCCACAATACTAGAAGAATCATGGGCGCATTGCCGACCTTAAAGGAAAACGTTATTAAGGGATTGGGAAGGAGAGGGGGATTTCGGCCTACGGATATCACACTCACCGTGCGAAACGCAGCATCAAGCCCCTACGTTATGGCGGATTTCTGTTTCTTATGAGACGTTTTTTATACAACTATGAGACTATCCCGCCCACACCTCCAGGATCCGTAAGCCAGGATCGACAGTGGCACGCATATTTCGACATCGAGCAATGAAACTCGGCGAGTCGCTGGGAATGCAAATTCTATCTTTATCCCGCAACGAAATGGGTTAAATAGAAAATTAGGGAGGAGTTGGAAATAATATATGTCCACTTCTCTTCATAGCAAAGTGGAAGACAACATAGTGAACTAATAAGAAGAACTACTAATTGAATGATGAGACGAGCAGGTCGCTCGCCTAATTGTAAGCGCCACACCTACTCGTAAACACTTCTCGGAAGTAATTACTTACAAAGTGCATGGCATCACATTGCGGTCGGTACCCTCGAGACTTAAGTTAGGTCTCATAATACCCAGTAATTTTGCTGACTTCGATGGCCATCAAACAAGAACACAATAGCACTGCAGCTTGGCGGAAGAAATAGAAAAAGCAATGGTACCTACCCAAATGGCTTTACAGTTTACATACGAGGGACCTACAACATAATAATCTTCATCCATGGTAATCGAACCTAGGAACTAGATCATAGAGAAGATTTTGAATGACTTGAATGTTGTTGTCTCCAGAAGGGGCATACCATTACATTCCAATCCAATTTCTACATACCACGGAAATAACTAACTTCTACTAGGTGGTAGGTCCCTCCTATGCGAGAGGGCAAGCAACAGTGTGTAAGCATTGTTGTGTTTCGGTTTGAAGGACACTGAAGCCAGTGAAATTAACACCTTACAGACTTAACACCTTATATCTCAGAGTGAAGAACGCAGTCCAATATCATGCAGTACTTTGTAATTCAAAGTTCTGTGTGGTGTTGCTTCTGTTTATGGGCAGGCTTGATGCTTAACATCAGGCGAGCGAACAGCTCATTTAATTATTCAAGCTAATAAAAAGAACCAAATTTATTACTTTTTTTTAAATTTAATTGTACTAAGTAAAAAAAATACGAAGAACATTATAACATATGGTGGCGAGACGTGGACGCTTACGGTGGTGAATGGCATAAAAAAGAGACTCTATGCCCAGCAGTGGGATGAGATAGGCTGTGAATGATGATGATGATGAAGTAAAAAAAGATGCGCGTCGAATTGAGAACGTCCTTTTTTGAATCAGTTAAAAATCACAATCAACACTTTTTATCGATTTAAATACCAAGAGAACTGAACTGGCGGCCTTCATGCCAACCATTGTGATACTTAAAACCGTGCCTGGTACCGAAACAATAAACCTACGGTAGCTTCGCGTATCACGTAACACTTTTGTTATGTAAGGATCTTTATATTTTACCTTCGATGGCTGTCGAGATCTTCAAGGTTGGATGGTTTCTTTATAGTAGAGTCCGGCAAACGAACAAGTGGGTAACCTGATGTTAAGTAATGTCCATCCACAATACCTGAACAATCATACATTGCCAACGTTAAAAGAAAGGAATGATTAAGGGATTGGGAAAGGGAAGGGGATTTGGACCTCCGGATAACTCGCTGACGGTACGAAACGCAACAGCAAGCTGCTACTCCACGTCGGTTTTCTGTGAGACAGTGGTAACAACCCGGTCGAGGCGGGCCATTCATGTTGTAGACAAAACTGTCTGCAGTGTCGCTCTAGGTCTTAAATGGTAAGGTCTGTATAAAATTTGATAGACTGTATTACGTGGCTTGTAACTTTTACCTACCATATTAAACGGAGTAGTTATTAAGCTAGTTTAAATTCGTGAGAACAGAGACAACGAAGTAAAGTAGGAGTTTGCTGCTGCATTTCGTACGGTGAGTGAGATATCCAGATGCCCAAATCTCCCTCCCCTTCCCAATCATTGAATTATCCCTTTCGTTTAAGGTCGGCAACGCGCCCATAATTCTTTTGGTAGTGTGGGCTTACATGGGCTCACATCACTTTCCATCAGGTGACCAGCTTGCTCGTTTGCCGGCCTGTGCTATAAAAAAACCATATTATTGTCTAGTAGGTTTAATGGAGCATTGAACGACTACTCCGACTTGTGGATATATCCTGTTCGTCTATACTCTATGGTACTGTGGAGCATTGATTTAACTCACTGCGTCATTCGTCAGAGAGTAATATTTTTATAGCCGTAAAAATAGCGTATATGAAAGTTACGTAATGTACGGTATATGCAGACTATACGTGATTATTAATGATTGGTGTTGAGTGAAACCGAGTGAAACACAATTTTATCTATTGGTTTTTCTCAGGAGTGTAAGTGGGCCACCAAAATCTTGACCTCACCTGCACGTGGTACACTGCTGATTAACGGGCGAGGCAAAGACGATATTTGGTTCCCTTTGTGGGATGTGGGGTCTGAGGGTGGGTCGTCCCATGTAATACAAAATACCGTCAAATCTATGGTACGAGAGGGCGGACCCAGGCAGAAAGAAACAGAAAGATCTATTGTATTTTTCTATAGCTTCATTGATCTAAGGACCATGTATTTCGACGGCAACTTGTAAAATATTTGTGGTAATGCTTTACTGTAGATAAGTATCTAAAGCATGTGTCTACCACTTACGAATGTGGTGGCACGACCGGGCTAGTAAATACCACTGTTTCACAGAATACCGTCGTGAAGTTGCATCTCACAGTTGCGTTTCGTAGAGCGAGTAAGATATCCGAAAGGCCAAATTTCTAAATAAGTCGGCAACACGACCATGATTCTCCTGATATTATGGGTATTAATGTGCTGTGGAGATCGCTTACCATCTATGACCAACCTGCTCATTTACCGGTCAATGCTATAAAAAATGACAGCATATTATGGTCTAAAACTGAAACGTGGAAAAGTAACTTTATTTATTTGCTTAAATGACGAGACGAGCAGGTCGCTCGCCTAATGGTGCCACGCCTGCACATACAGTAATCTCTGTACATTATGTGATGTGTCCGTGTCACAGAGACGACGCTCTATAAAACCGAATCTAGCCGAGTGTGTCCTTCTTTAGCTCGATGTACATTATTTACCGCCGGTTACTGGAAACAGAAGCAACACTACACAGAACTTTGAATTATAAGGTACTGCGTTGGTCACCCCGTGACATAAGTTGGTAAGTAATAATTACCAGTAATTTCACTGGCTTCAATGTCCTTCAAACCGAAACACAACAGTGCTTATACAGTGCAGCTTGGCGACATAAATGGACAAAGCGGTGGCACCGATCCAGACTTCCATAGCATACCAGGGAGTAGAGACCTACCACCTAATTGACTATGAATGAAACCGCCTAATTATAGCAATATAGATACTCTCAAGTTATGATGGTCAATACGTTCTTTGAACTCTAATGTCATCTTTAGTTGTGGTGGTAACAGATTTTTTAAGGAGCAGACAGTTTTAGAGAATGAATGTGCGCCCGAGCAGTGTGTTATTAAAATGTGTTACAGAAAACCGACGAAACGTAGCAGCTTACTATTGCTTTCATGGAATAAGGTAGTCTTCCGGAGGCCTATAATATCTGCCTTTCCCGTTTCCAACTCCTATTCCTTTCCTTTTGTTGTTTATTGGCTGTGGAGATTACTTATCCTCTAGTAACTTGTTTGTTTGCCAGCCGTCAACAACTAAAATGACTTGTTATTATGCCAAAACGCAGTCATTATGCCGTGCATCAGTCAGCCATCCTGTTTTCTTCGTAAATTGTTATGTGGACAAGACATATCTTCAAGCAGTGACTTTAATTTTTACAATCGTAAATCCAATTATTTTCTCTCATCCTTAATTGAGAGATAAGTGTTCATTAAATAAAGATGATTTTTATCCTGGCAAAGTGACTGAACTGCACGTAGTGGTAAAAAAATGGTCTGTGATAGATAGATAGGCCTATGAAATTGCCGATCTATACGAAAATGCAAAGTATTTTTTTATTTCTATTATTAAAAGTAACCACCCATGCTATCGATGCCTCTTTGCCAGGGCAGTGGTAATTTATCAATACCCATTTTGAAGAATTCGGCTAGACAGGAGGCAACACACTCTTCAAAGGTATTTTGTACTGCCTCTCGGGTATTGATTCTTTTCCTGCCATAAAGATTTCTAAATTATGGAAAAAGTTGAAGTCTGTAGGCACAAGATCTAGTGATTATGACAGATGACGGAGAGCTTCCAACCCCAGTTCTTGTAGCTTCGAGATCGTCTGTTGTGCAGTATGGGGTCGCGCGTTGCTATGCAGGAGCAGCGGGGGCGAGTGATTGACTAGTGCTGGCTGCAGATGTGCGAGCTTCTCCATTAGAACACTAAGAACACAATGATGTATTTTGTGTGTAATTTAGCAACTATTTGGCAGGAAAATATCAATACCCGAGATACAGTACACAATGCCTTTGAAGAGTTTGTAGCCGATTTCTTCAAGAAGGGCATCGATAAACTGTCACTGCAATGGCAAATATGCAATGGTAACATGGATGGCTACTTTGATTAATAGACATAAAAAGATGAAAAACAATCCTTAGCTTTTATCGTACAGAACGGCAATTTCATAGGTAAAGACCTTTCTTTACTTACAGTGCAAGCCAAATACAATATCCGTCGACACACATTGTGTTTCGCAGACCCGCTGTGGATAAATTGAAACACAATGTCCACGATGTCTCTATATATAATAATTGGGCAGAGTAACGTCTTATATTCCATCTACCAACCGACTGACACTGATAATAATTATTCCAACTTAATTAATATTTTTACAAATGATCCAAATCAGAATTAAGTTTGAACATGCTGAATTGTTGATTTAATAATAAGTACTTATTATTATACTAGCTTTTCCTCGCCGCTACGCCCGCGTGTACATACTCTTCCGGGATAAAAAATAGCCTATAACCGTCTCTCTCTTATTTATCTCTACCAAAAGTACCAAAATTCATCATAATCGGCGGTTTTGGCGTGAAATCGTAACAAACAAACTCACTTTCGCAGTTATAATATTAGTTAGGATGATATATTAAATTAGAGACTGCCTCGGTGGCGCAGTTGTAATGCGTACGCCTGAGGTCTCGGGTTCGATCCCCAGGTCGGGTAAAGTGGTATTGGGTTTTTCTATTTCGAAATTCTCAGTATCAGCCCGGAGTCTGGAATTTGTGCCCGGTATGGCGATAGGCTCGCCCCCTATCACATCATGAGACGGAGATACGCTCGGCGAAATGTGGGTGTACTAGTTACACCTCTGCCTACCCCTTCGGGGATTACAGGCGTGAGTGCGTATGTAAATTAGAGATTATCGTATTATAGGTGGCGATATAACTAACAATAATAGTGTTACGTCATAACCGTGGTGCGACTATTTAATACTGCTGATACTTGTAACTGACAGCGGCCGTAGCGCAGTGGGCGAGTAGCCGGCTGCGAAACGAGAGGCCGTGAGTTCGATTCCCACACCGAGAAAAATGTTTGTATGATCCACAAATATTGGTATCGGGTCTGAGTGTTGTGGGACCGCTTGTCCCTCGTGGTTCCTGATACCCACAATACAGGTTAACCTAGTGTGGGGTCAGGACTATGTGTGTGACTGTTGGGTGTATAAAAATACTTGTGTCCATCGACGATCGGCAGAATTATGGAACGAGACACTATGGCGGGATTTTCACCGTGAGTTCGGTCCTCCGTCGACGTCCTAAACATGTTTTGGCAGATCCCAACGACTCCATCGCAGTCGCTATCGAAGCAGCACTTTTCTTGCCCAACCCGAATCACAATAATAATACGCGACCCCGACATAGGACACGCCTGCGAGTCCAAAGAGCTCCCACATCTAGCCCTCGGCATAATGATGTGCAGAGGCGGCCCTAAAGTTTACTCCCAAGCGATTGCTCAAGCTGAGGTCTGAGCCTTCTAAAAGTCGCCTCTGTGCTTAATCGCTACTAAATACACTATACATATTTCTAGCTAGAGCGCCATAAGCGCCGGCTTTATTGTCAGGTGAAGCTGTAAAAGCAATATAGGCCAACAGCACAAATACATTGGTAAAAAAAAACGTGTATTCGGTGGTCGCTATCCAGTCAGGTACAAATATGTTTCAGGTACACCAATAAAGATGAAGATGTCGGGTATGTTGTGCAATTTGCCGATTTGATCGAATCTTGTCCCGTCCAGATAAATGGCGGAAGCGAGGTGTGCGTGTCGCGGAGGCGGATGGCAGGAAGCGGCGACTTCAGCCAATTGTGGCACGTTAGCAATCACCGGCTCTGAGTACGCATGCACGACATTTTAACTGTTAGCCAGCCAGTATATATCCAGTAACTCCAGACCGGCGTAATTCTGTCGAACGTCGAGGGGCCGTTATGGATAGAAAGTAGTAGAAGTTTGGGCAGTGTATTTCATATTAAAGGCATCGTTTAAAAGCGATTATTTGGAAAAACATGGAGTTGAAGTCAAAGTCTGTATGGGAAATAATATTATTGGTCAATGCTCTTCTAAACAATTAGTGAAACACATACTTCATAAACACATATTTTCAGAATGGTAGAGCCACGCTGTAGACAGTATTGTCTACGGCAGGAATGTGCCGGCTCGACCGGGTCGTTACCGTTGTCTCACAGAAAACTGACGTAATGTAATGGCTTGCCGCTGCATTTCGAACGCTGAGTAAATTATCCGAAGGCCTCAATCCCCCTCCTCTTCCCAATCCCTTAATTATCGCTTTCCTTCTGATATTGTGGAAGTATGTATATACATACATGGACGGTGGAGCTGTGAAGATCACTTACCATCAGGTGGTTATAATAAAACTTACATACATACGCACTCACGCCTGTAATCCCCGAAGGGGTAGGCAGAGGTGTAACCAGTATACCCACATTCATTCCGCAGAGCAGTCCCTTATGTGATTGGGGGTGAGCCTATCGCCTTACCGGGCACATATTACAGCCTCCGGGCTGATACTGAGCATTTCGTAATAGAAAAACCCAATACCACTTTACCTGACCCGGAGATCGAACCTGAGACCTCAGCGTGGGCCTCAATCGTAACGCGAACACATTACAACTGCGCCACCAAGGCAGTGTAAACTAAAAAAAACTTATTTTGATGTTTTTAAAGTTCAGGCAATAAAGAGAGAAAGGGGATAAAAAGTTGGCATAACTCGGGTGGAGCAATAATTGGAAATATGGTAAAAAAAATATTTATATGCCAATTCAAATAACTACACATTCTATGCCAGAATATACAAAATTCTAACATTTCCTCATTTCATATCAACAAGCAGATAAAATAAGGTTAGTAATACGTAAGCTATGGCGCATTTATTTCGGTTTTCCCGTAGGCGGTACATTTAGTGCGGTATTTCCATCACTTCCAATACTTATTATTGGTATTTAATACTTATTTTTATTAGCTTTAAATGACGAGACTGACAAATCGTGCACCTGATGATAATTCATTCCTACTTTACCCTTCCTTATTCCCCTTCTTCTCCTGGTTGGCAACACATCCAGAATTCCTCTGGTATTGTGGGTGAACATGACAGGTAGAGTCCGTTGAGATCACTTAACAACGCTTAGGACATGCAACACAACATATCTCGCGCGCGCGCGAGAGAGATAATAGGGTAGTTGACTAGATTTTTTTTATTATTTAAATCAATAAGTTACGTTACTCAAAATCTATTGCAGAAAGAATTTTATAAATCGGACCAAAAATAAATAAGATAGAAGCCATTGAAATCCTGTAGAAGGGGTAATTGTCAAATGACAGACGATGCAACCTTTGACGTCACTGTGTAAAATGTTCATTATAGTGCACGCGTGCAAGCGAGATAGTGAGATATCCCTACTACGCACCCACTTTTCCTCATACCAATATTTAAAGTCATAACTGCGGGCACATTTCTGAACCAATTTTGATTGTGTTTTAATAAAAGGGTTTCTTTTGCGTATCATTCTCTGTTGCTTATAAAATAATGTATAAAGTTCAATATAGGAAACTACCCTATTGTAGAGTGCTTTGAGTAGTAGGCTTATAGTTGCCTACATGATGAATAAAACTATTTCATTTTCATTTCATTTCATTTCAGAGCCACACTGTAGGTAGTTTTGTAATTTAAATTTGAATTAAGCCCCAGGTGACTCATTTGCTAGTTTGCGGTCTGCTCTTATAAATGGCTGAGATTCTCCTGTTATAAATGTAACAATCTAAGATCAGGGGGCTAATTCTCGTAATTTAAAATGTTCAAAATATCATTCTGTTCTAGTCTCAGCGTCAAGAAAGTTGCAAAAGGCATTCTCTTAAACCAACAATCAACGTCAAATGTGAACATAGAACCTCATGAGATTGAATAACGATATAATGCTACCAAATGCTACTGCTAACGCTAGGTGCATTTGACGTTGATTATTGGTTTTAAATGCGAATGACATTTGCAACTTTCTTGACGCTGAGACTAGATCGCAATGATATTTGGAACATTTAAAATTACGAGAATTGGTCTTCAGGATCCAACACGTCGTGCTAGCGTACACAGGATGCAATAATTGCCGGTCATTGTGGAGCGCGGTGCGAGGGCGACTGTCGCACCTACCGTCTGCCACGCCTAGATTTAACTGGATCAAAACTTCTTACTGAAATGAACTCCAGTTTCAACTTAAATATGTGAAACAAGATAACCAAGTGTAATTAGAAGACCGACGTGGTTCATAGTTACGGGAAAATTAACATCATTACCAGGTGGTAGGTCCCTCGTATGCGAGAGGCCGTGTGGGTTGATACTACCGCTTTGTCTATTTGTGCCACCAACAGCAGTGTGTTTTGTTTTGAAGGACATTGATAGTGAAATTACAGGGCATTATGAGACTTAACATGTTATGTCCCGGGGTGACGAGCGCAGTCCAATGGCATGTTGTGCTTTGTAATATAAAGTTATGTCTGGTGTTGCTTCTCTTTATGGACAAGGGTGACGCTTACCATCAGGCAAGCGACTTTTTCGTGTCTTCATTTAGGCTTATAAAAAAAAGGTTTCTTTGACGATTGTTCATATGCGTAGCAAGTGGGTGGTTCGAGAAGGTCTGGGCCACCCTGGAATTTTGCTGGTCCACCTGGTAGAATCCTGCTAATTACGTTCCAGATGTGTTTGTCTCCCTATATTTTTGATAATCAAGAACAGTATGTTTTTTACAATCTGCATTAACCATACCATGGGTTAAGTTACTGCGAATAAAATAATATAAATCCCCATGGAAAATGTAAAAATATGTACGCACTCACACCTGTAATCCCTGAAGGTGTAGGCAGAGGTGTAACCAGTACACCCACATTTCTCTGAGCGTATATCCGTCCCATGATGTGGTAGAGGGCAAGCCTATTGCCATACCGGGCACAATTCCAAACTCCGGGCTGATACTGAGCAATTCTTAATAGAAAAACCCTATATCACTTTGGCCCGACCAGGGCATCGAACCCGAGACCTCAGCGTCAGCTTCAGTCATAACGCGTACGCATTACAACTGCGCCACCAAGGTAGTCTGTTAGAATATGTAAATAAGTATAAAAGGATTATTATTTTCATCTAAAATATTTTTTATAGTTATTAATTACATTGTTTCGGACGGGTTTTAATATGTATACTACCTACTTGCTTTTAATGCTCCACAAGATTCGAGTGACATTAGTCAGCAAACTAGTCAAGGATGTCTCATAAGTAAGAGAAGTAGTACCCTAAGCTTGAGCCACGTTATGGGGGACAGTGTGCGCCCTCAGTATATGTTCGCCGAGAATTCTCTTAAAGAACACTACAACCTTACACATTAGTTGATCTTGTTAACTAATTTTTAAGCATGCATTTTAACACAATGTAAAAAAGTTCGCTTTCGCTACTCTATACAAATATATAACATTTAAATAAATAAAAATACACGCCAATAAAGAGTGGATAGGGGTTAAACCATAGGTCATATAGTGGCCTCAAAGATAACGTATAAGCATTCTTTGGAATAATATCACTCTGTATTCGTCATCATCTTCAATCTATATCAGATTTTAGACGGACAGCGACATCTCTTATTGTACGGCAGTGTACGACATTGACCCAAATCTTCGGTCAAATCACTGTCACCCACTTTACTGACAATGTTGTCAATTAACTTGGTTCTTTACGATTCTTTAGTATTTTCCACACTCATAGAGAATAGGGTAGTTTCCTATATTGAATTTTATACATTATTTTATAAGCAACAGAGAATGATACGCAAAAGAAACCCTTTTATTAAAACACAATCAAAATTGGTTCAGAAATGTGCCCGCAGTTATGACTTTAAATATTGGTATGAGGAAAAGTGGGTGCGTAGTAGGGATATCTCACTATCTCGCTTGCACGCGTGCACTATAATGAACATTTTACACAGTGACGTCAAAGGTTGCATCGTCTGTCATTTGACAATTACCCCTTCTACAGGATTTCAATGGCTTCTATCTTATTTATTTTTGGTCCGATTTATAAAATTCTTTCTGCAATAGATTTTGAGTAACGTAACTTATTGATTTAAATAATAAAAAAAATCTAGTCAACTACCCTATTGCTGAAGATTAATCCAATCCAGAAAACATTAGAAACTTTTCCAACATAACCTCCAAAGCCAGACATTTCCCGCCACGCCGCGGCCATCTTGTATTTATCACTGCCAAATAATATTCAATTATTGTCAATTATAAATTACTTAACTCACGTGCAATATACCATATCAAAGTCAATTTGTCGTGTTGTCACAATTGGATAAGTGTAGCCAGTAGGTATATCCTAAACTGATGTTAGTAGTGCGTCGGCCAGTCGGCGGTGAAACGTTCCCGCGATCAGATCGCAGCGGGCTAAACCGGTGTGAACACGCTCTCACAAAATGGCGTTCGTTGTGATTTGCTTTTTGGCGGTAATATGCAGTTTGCTACATCAAGGTTTGTGAATTTACGTAATAACATGTGTTAAAATTTTTGAGCTAAATTAATCTAGCATAAACATGTTTTATAACTGGTTATGCGAAGATAGAATTTAAAATAAACTAAGATAGACTGAAATATAAAAATTTCAAGGTTTACATATAATAAGTAGGGCGGGATATTCAATGAGTTGCTACACATAGTGACGATTCAATGCACTTGGATCAAAGCTTATATAGGGCGGAAACTACGGAATAGACAATCGAATGGAAAAAATATCGATTCAAATAATTCGATTGACAAAGTTTTTATTAATCAATTTATTAGTGTTTAGTTAAATTTTATTTTCATTCATATCATTAAGATATCCCGCCCTCATATATTAAGCGGTCAACATACGTTACATTTTTTATTAGCTTGAGTATCGAAACGAGCAGGTCGCTTGCCTGATGGTAAGCGTCACGCCTGCCCATAAACAGAAGTAACACCACACAGAACTTTGAATTACTAAGCACTTCATGGCATTGAACTGCGCTCGTCACCCAGAGACATAAGATGTTAAGTCTCATGATGCCCAGTAATTTCACTGACATCAATGCCCTTCAACCCGAAACACAATAGTGCTTACATCCTGATGTTTGGCGGCAGAAATATACAGAGCGGTGGTAGCAACCCAGACGGCCTCTCGCATACGAGGGACTTACCACCTTGTAGTACCATCATTTAGTTGTAATATTTTATCAAGGACTTTAATACTACTAGACAAGCTGCGTGGTACATCGGGATTGCGCCACTAAGTTACGGTTAATTGACCGTAACTCAATATTACTATCTCGCTTACATTCAACTAGAACCCCTGTCGCGCTCCTTGTCTGTGAGCTTATCAAACTCACGCGTTATGTGACACAATTTTACTTCTAAACAGCCCATCTAGTAGTATAGGTACATTTAATTCTTTGTATTCTATCTATAGTTGGTCTGGTATAATAGTAAACATACCCGGTCAGCAAGTGCCAGACATACCTGGGTACATACCTAATACATACATACATACATAGATACATAGGCTCACGCCTGTTTCCCATATGGGTAGGCATATACAACGGATTTCTACTTGCTACCATCCTTGCATACCTCTTTGGCCTGATTCTTAATACATACCTTTGATGAAATATTTCACTGAGGGCAAAGTAGTTGCTAATTAACAATAAATATTAATGAGCCACGGGTTCTACGTTAAAAAATTATGATTAACCTAGGGAATTTAAATTAAATTGAATAACTGTAAAAACTGCCTCGGTGGCGCAGTTGTAATGCGTACGCGGTACGACTGCTGTGCTGAGGTCTCGGATACGATCCCTAGGTCGGGTAGTTAGTGATATTGGGTTTTTCTATTATTAACTGCTCAGTATCAACCCGGAGTCTGTAATTGTATGCGTATGCGGAGCCCGATATGGCGCTAGGCTTGCCCCCTATCACATCATGGCACGGAAATAAGCTCAGCGAAATGTGGGTGTACTAATTACACCTCTGCCTACCCCTTCAGGGAGTACAGGCGTGAGTGCGTATGTATGTAACTGTAAAGAAAAACTGCAATTTGTGACAGAGTTTTTGAATATCCTAAGGTTCACAACTGATAGAAACTACTAGAAGCTTTAATATTTAATAGAGTTAAATTGATACCTAATTCAACCCTGCCAAAAAAGAAGGATCAATTTGAGTCCTGTCTCTCTTTCTCACACACACACACAGCTAAACGAATGGACCGATTGGAATGCGGTTTTTTTGCCTGAACGCTAATTTATCTAGATAGATCTTAGCTATGTATGAGGAAAGTTTGTTCAGCCGTTGCCGAGTAACAGATGATTTATTAACGATAGGGGTATTTATTAACGAAATGTTCGAAACTATTTTGGTTAAATTACTATAATACATATTACTTTTAATTTATATTAATACTGTTTCCTGTACGCAAAATAAATAAAAATATATTATATCATTAATAATAATAATAATGGCCCTGTATTATACATGCCCCACTGTTGGGCACGGCCCTCCTCTATTGAATGAGAGGGGTTAGGCCTTAGTCCACCACGCTGGCCTAATGCGGATTGGCAGACTTCACATACCTTCGAAATTCTTATGGAGAACTTCTCAGGTATGTAGGTTTCTTCACGATGTTTCCTTCACCGTTAAAGCAAGCGATAATTAACAATTAATATACACGTAATTTAGAAAAGTCAGAGGTGTATGCTCTGGGGGCTGGTTTCGAACCTGCGACTTTCGTCTCGACAGTCCATACCACTCCCACCTGAGTTATCACTGGTATTATATCATTATAAAGAAAAAAACTCAAATAAAACAATAAGATAATTTTATCCGAAATATACTTACATACTAAATATAAGGAAAATAAATGTATCATAATTTTATTTTGAACCTTGGTAATTGATAAAATATTATTGTTACCTAGAACATCAGGAAAATACGGAGTTCTACTAGTTTTTATGTATGCGAATGTAATATTTACAATTAAAACCTACGAACAATAATTAGTATTAAACCTAAAAATAATAAAAATAAGCCGACATTGTTAAATTTACTAAAATGCTAAAGGTTTAGACTTTAGAGCAATATCAAGTAACAACAATTTTCCGCCAGCTTTAGGAGAACAATTGAAGGACGGCCCCTACTATGTAACTTATGGAAAGGCCGCTCCATGATCAGGGGTAAAGCAACAGACCCCGGGGTACAGACGCTTCCGTATGTCTATTTTCTGAGTGGAGGCTTTAAATAAGACGGACTGCCCAGAAGAAAGGAGCAGGTTCAAAACCCAGTCCCAAGAGCATGCGCCTCTGACTTTTCAAGTTACGTGTATTCATGGTTAGTTGAGGCATAATTTAATTATTTAGGAAACGTCTGTGAATTTCGAAGGTATTTGATGTAAACCCACATAAATTCTGAACTAGGTGGACGAAAGCCTAACTGTGCCCAGTAATGAGACGTATATAATACAGGACTGGTATAATATACCAAACCATGGGTTTGGGACGCTATATTTTGATCCCACTCCATACTTTATTGTTCATGAGTGGTAGAGCCTCGCTGTAGGCACTTGTCTACAGCATGTATGGCCGGCTCGTCCGGGTCATTACCACTGTCTTACAGAGAACCGGCGTAAAGTTGCCGCTTGCTGCTGCGTTTCGCACTGTGAGTGAGATATCCGGAGGCCCAAACCCCCTCCCCTTCCCAATCCCTTAATTATCCCTTTCCTTTAATGTCGGCAACGCACCCATGATCCTTTTGGTATTGTGGGTGTACATGGGCGGTGGCGATCACTTACCATCAGGACCCACTTGCTCGTTTGCCCGCCTATGCCATAAAATAAAATACTATGATAAATCTCGAGCCGGCATTGAAACCATGTATTTGGATTTTCGTGTCCTGTATAATATATTCTTTCCCTTCTTCGACAATAGTCTTCCTGATTACGACCGGCCGCTTTCCTGACCTCATCAAACATGCAAAGTACATTGAAATGGAACCTAGGACTAGGTAGCTGCTATTTTTTTATTCTGTAGGCTGGCAAACGACCGAGTAGGTCACCTGATGTTAAAAGCTCTCCACCGCCCATAAATACTCATAATATTAGAAGAATTATGGATGCTTCACCGACTCTAGGAAAGGGATGGGGATTGGCAGGGGAAGGAGAATTTGCAAATTTGGGCCTCGGGATATCGCTCACTGTACAGCAAGCTGCCATTTAACGTCGGTTTTATGTGAGACAGTTGTAACAACCTGCTCGTAACAGCCTGTTCATGCTGTAAACAAAAGTGTTAACAGTGTGGATCTACCATTTATCATGAAACTTTGTACACATATTCTTGGAGGTATAAGAAGTAACATAGGATACTTTTTATGAAAAAAAAATACTATTTGTTTATTATGCTTTCACACCTAAATCACTAAATCGATTTTGATGAATTTTGATGTAGAGATAGATGGGACCCTGGAAACGGTTATAGACTACGATTTATTTCGGAAAAGTCTATTCACGCGGGCGGCGCCGCGAGCAAAAGCTAGTATAGTATATAGATCTAAGCGTATCTAAACATAATAACAGTTGTTGTAGCAGTTTGTGTATAAATCCTATAGATCTTTATTTAGAATGCTATAAACATCGGCATAAAGTTATGTAGCGCTTGCGCTCATTTACATATTATGCAGCATATTCTCTTTGGTGAATTGAGCAATGCGCTTGCGGTCGTTCAAGTTTCGGATAGAGAACTACAAAGTCCGACCTCTGAGAGTAACGTAGGTATGTTTTTTTTATAGTATAGGGCGGCAAACTAGCAAGTGGGTCACCTGATGGTAAGTGATCTCCACCGCCCATATACGCCCAAAATACTAAAATAATCATAGGCGCATTGCCGACCTTAAAGGAAAGGGATACTTTAGAGATTGGGAAGGAGAGGGGAATTTGGGCCTCCGGATATCTCCCTCACCGTACGAAACGCAACGCAAGCTGCTACTTTACGCCGGTTTTCTGTGAGACAGTGGTAAGGACTCGGACGAGCCGGCCCATTCATGCTGTAGACAGAACTGTTTACAGCGTGGCTCTACCACTCATAACATGGTATAAGTTTTAATAGTTTCGAAAATGATGACAGTTTTCGTCGTACAACTTTGGATTACAAAGCACTGCATGGCACTGGACTACGCTCGTTACCGCGGAACATAAGATATTAGGTCTCATAAAGTCCAGCAATTACTCTAGCTTTAATGTGCTTTAATGACCAAACTGACACACAATAGTGCTTACACACTGCTTCTTGGCGGCAGAAATAGACAAAGCGGTGGAACTAACCCAGAAATCCTCTCGCATACGACGGACTTACCGCCTAATATATAATACGAATGTAGATACTTCATATTGTCTGCGTTTAGAATATATTTTTCCAAGGTTACCAGGTCATGTGTATCATGACCCAAAAATATAAACTAGACTAGATGATTGCCCGAAAATACACAGGAAGATGTAGATTAGGATCGTCCCGCTACTAGCGGGCCGCTAGATAAATGGATAGGCAGAGATTATAGGAAACAAATAAAAACATTCTATAGGACATGTTAAAATCAGTAAGCACGTTTGAGGCAGATTTTTTAATCAGCCCTGTACATTGCCCCTCTGCTGGATACGGGCCTCTTCTACTATTATAAGGGTCTTAGTCCACCACACAGGCCTAATGCGGGTCGGTAGACTTGGAATGAAATGGTTTATCGAGGCGATGAAAATGCGCTTATTCATTATTGGCTGGACAGTCATCAAATTATTTATGTCAAGCAGACAGGGCAAATTCTGCGAAGATATGTGAAGTCTCCCAACCTGCATTAGGCCAGTGTGATGGACTAACGCCGAATCTCTCTCATTAGTGGTGGCCCGTGTCCAGCAGTAGAACATAATTATGTAATACAGGGTTTGTGTTATTACTTACTAGCATTTGCTGGCGGCTCCGCCCACGTGATGGCCTTTTCCGGTACAAAAAGTAGCCTATATCCTAATCTAGATCATTGTCTATCTGTGTGCCAAATTTCACCCAAAACCGTGCAGCCGTTAAGGTGTGATTGACAAACAAACATCCAAATTCACAAACTCACAAACATCCAAACTTTCACATTTATAATAGTAGTGGGAAGTAGGATTATAATAGTAGTAGGATGTCAGCACCAAGTACAAAAATAACCAAATAACAAGTCAAGTAAGAAACTATGGTTCATATAATAAAGATAGATTGTGTAATGGATGTAATTGCTGAGCAAACAGGGTTTACGAAACGTGGGATGGTCATACGTGGGCATGAATTAACCTCTAGTAGAATATAGTCATGAAATACATTATGGTTGATAAAAGCGGAATTGCTGCCCATTTTAGGTTGAAATACCTACATTGTGATTGATTGACGACAGGGTTCATCATAGACAGTTTCAAAGTAGAGTTAGTTACAAAGGAAAGAAGCAAGGAAGGATAATAATAAAAAAAAACTATTGCATGTTGGATTCGCGCACCAACAGCTCAGTATCAACCTTAAATTTATTAAATTTTAGTTGATTAACTGTAAAAGTCGCATGCGGTTGGAACCGTCCAAACAGAGTTTCAATTGAATTGGTCAAAAAAGCATACAGATTTTGTTAATTCAAGTCAGTTGATTAATTAGAATCTAACCATGTGAACCCCCTATGAAATAAAACCGTTGTGTCAACAAAATCTTCGTACATGTGATAATAAATATATAATGTTACCATTAAAAACCTCGAAATCAATAAGAAAAGGATGAGTAATTTCTAAATGGCTGAACAAAATTACCTTTTCTATTCTTAAACATAAACATAGCTAAGAACAATATTGATGAACAAAACAGCTTGGAATTAAGCCGCTCACTCCTTACAAAATTGGATGTACATAGGTCTCTTTTTTTTATATATTATATTATTTAATATTGACTGCTCTATTGGCGCAATATTAGTATGTAAGGGAATATTGACATTTTGATTTTTTTTTGTTATAAATTATTTCATTTATTTTTTTAATGTGAGTGCGAGTGCTACGTATGTCTGATATACTTTTGGCTATCTCTTGAAAGGGCCAATCCAGGAATTTCTGTACATTACACTCGCATAATTGCTGTAAAACAATGTCTGGACATTAAAAGAGGCCATAACCCATGAGTTTGTTTCGGCATTTCTTCTCATGGCTAGCCCTGAAATGCCGTCGTAAATGTAATATAGCTTAAAAAATGATTGACATGTAAAAGTGATATTTATGATCCAATTTACAGAATAAATGATTTGATTTGATTTGATGAAACTAGCTTTAAATAACAAACACATTAAAATCGGTTTCATTCTTATTTTTATTTATGGCTTCGTATCATTATATGACAATCGGTCCATTCGGTAGCCATAGGTTTTAATCTAAGGTTAGCCATTATAATTCCACTGACAGACGGATGGTCAAATTTATAACACTCTACTTTTTTGTCAGGGGTTAATGGAACAAATTGTAAATTGCAAGAGCCTATTACCTATTCTTCACTCGACAATAGTCTGTATTAAGGTGAGCAGGTCCTGAACCTTGAACTACTTACACATATTCTTATTTGAATGCGCTCTAACGGCTCGACAAAATCACATCACGACGATTTGCTACAAGTGTTTATTACTTATTACACTATTGAGGTTTTACTGGTGGGAGGTACTTGATAATACCTATTGTATCTATATCAGCTATTTATTATAAATAAAAAGTTGAGAAAAAATACTTTTACATTTTCGTACAAAACGGCAATTTCATAGATAAAGACCTATTGTATAATAGAGTCACCATCGAGATTATAAACAAATTTCACTCCTATATGTAATATCCTCCGAGGTTTCCTTCTCAGGTACAACTAACTATTGGTCTCTAATTTTTCTTAGACCACTATAACAGGGCTAGATATTCTGCACATTTGAAGAGTCATAATATTTCTGAATTTCCCCAGGTGAAGCAATAAATTGCTACCAATGCAACAGCCACAACGACTCGCGGTGCTTGTCAGACAAGTTGCCGGACTCGCTGCGACTGCCGTGTACATCCAAGGACACCATGTGCAGGAAGATCTCGCAGGTGGTGGAGTTCGAGATGAACGGCATGCCGCCTGACAGCAGAGTCATCAGAGGATGTGGATGGGATGACACCAGTTATAAGGTGAAAACATTTCACAGCTTGTATCTTTTTTATATTTTAAATACACCCAACAATCATACACAAAGTCCTGACACCACATTAGGATAACCTGTATTGTGGTAACAACAAAACACAAACAAATATTTCGCAACTTTAAAGACAAACCGTTACTAAACGAAAATATAAAATTAAACAATAACTAGTTTAAACACGATATTGCATTTAGCCAGCAAATCTTATTTAGTTTTGTAACGGTCAAAATTAGCGCCATCTACCTCTAAAAGTGGAATTTTTATGAACGTGTAAAATACATCGTATAGTTTTTCAATTCTTGAAAAAAACGTTTAGTAACGGTTTGTCTTTAAAGGTGCGATTTATAGATCACACAATAATTTGTCTCGGTGAAAGGATCAAACACAAAACGATAGTTAAAATATTGTTAGAATTACTGCAGAAATCACAATGCAACGTTTGATGTTAAGACGCCTTTAACACTTGGTGGTTTAATCCAGTTAAAAGTGGAATTTAGTTAATCTTCATCAATTACATAAACTGCTCTACTGAACTCCTGCATTGACTTTAGTACATACCCGCTAGATCTAGATTTAAATGGTGGGAGAATGTAATGAGATGCGGAGATATTTCTAGAATTAACTGCAATACCCATTTTATACGGATTTCCTCGTACGACATTTCAAAAACGATGTTACGCCAGAAAACAGTAATATACAATATGTAGCTAAAACCCTGTTGGGCATTTTAACTGTGATATCAGAATCAATATTCAAACTCAATGTAAAAACTCGCATACGAAAATTGGACTATAAAAATAATCATATTTATTTTTTAAACTAGAATTATTTATTGTTTGTAAACCGTACTTCGATTGATTACCTCTGCAAGAGCAATGACTAGGAGCCAGAGCGAGATAGCATGTTGCGGCGTCCACGTAAATCAAACGTGCCGCGCCCCCGGCTTCGTCAATACACACAGAAATTCAGATGCAACTAACATTTGTTAAATATGTTAAATTTTTAAGTTACATATGTAAGAATAATATCTCGCTTCTGTATTTTTTTTATTTAACTATTTTTATTATGCTGTCTATATGACTATCTTCTTGACCCAAAAAGGGCCAACAGGGTTTGTATTACATACTGTATATTTTACGGTATTCAGCGGCTCGGCTTTGCCGATGTCCATGAGTGGTGGTGATGGTATGTGATCTCCACAGTCCATGTATGCCCACAATACAAAAAGAATTACGGGCGGGTTGCCGACCTTAAAGGAAAGGGATAATTAAGGGATTGGGAGGGGGATTTGGGCCTCCGGATATCTCAGTCAACGTACGAAACGCAGCAGCAACTTTACGTCAGTTTTCTGTGAGACAGTGGTAACGACTCGGACTAGCCAGCCCATTTATGCTGTAGACAAAACTGTCTACAGTATGGCTCTACCACTCATGATATTCATCAACAAATCTTTTCTGTCCAGGGTCGCTGCTACCAGCGTTCAGGTTTTGGCGGTAGACAGGAAGTTTGCTCATGCTTAGAAGACGGTTGCAACTCGGCATCCTTACCAGTCGGCGCAACAGTTCTAATGCTCCTAACATTCGCACTCCTAAGATTCTAGTCGAAGAAGCAACATCAGTAACTGGGATAGCCAAAGCCTATTTTTAGTTATTCACTTAACACCGGAGGTAAAGGTAGAGAGATGAGTTCAATTATAAATTAAGCAACGAATTCCAAAAGAGAAAAGAAATCTCACAGCAACATACCAAATAATAATAAATAAATAGTAGTTTTTAAGGCAAATGGTATAATAAGAAATGTGATTTCAATTGTAATGAAAAGTTGCTCTACAATAAATAATAATCACTTGGATCCGTTCAGTATCATAACATTAATAATGGAAAAAGTTTATGTCTGGTTTATCAATTCAAACAGCGCAATACTCGCAGCGCTATTTTTGATAAATTTCATAGAAAATACACTATATTAGTCATCCAAGCCATAAACAAAGAGTTAGATGTAGAGTAGATGTTTATAGTTAGGCTTAACATTGTATTACATGTAGATACTGTACGCGTTACCTGAATATAGTATAAACATGTTAAACAAATTAACACAACACTGTAAATAGATGATAAAGATTTTGTTTTACACCTTCTTCCACTGGTGCAAGTTTGAATCTTATTTGTATTAGCATAAGGTTGCGTAGTAATGAAATGTTTTGCAGATGGTAATGAGTTACCTTAACAGCTGAATGTGCGTGAAACCATTATTGTTATGTTTTGTTTATGATGTATTTATTAAAAGGATTTATTTCTTTTGTGATTTTTGAATTTATCGAGTCCTATCAATGGTTTTTTCTTTGTACGTCTTTAATATGGACCATCACATTTACGACAGGAGCCATTTTAAAATTTATTGTAATTTGGTTGTTTCTCTGAGAATAGAACAAGTTTTTTTGACAATATACATATAATAAAACAAATAAGTATATAAGAATATGAATTACTATATCCACCTCTACAAATGTATATTTGCGACCTGAAATTAATCAGAATGGAATTGTAGCTATTAACAATACGAAATGATTCAATAATTTGTGTATTTTTAATATTCTTTTTTAAAAGATAATTTAATTGAATCGTAATATTTAGTTTCACGTTTTTCATAACATCTTGCCAAATCTGTTAAAATTCGTGATGTAATTCCAAAAAAAACAGTAATTAGGAATGAGAGAGAAGACGGCCTCAGAATAGGACAAAAAGTAGAAGAATATTTAAATGAAGTACCAGAATTGACTTGTTCCCTCGCAACGAGGCGCATCCTCTGATATTCACAATCGAGGGGCAGCCGCGGAGCTCTCCGGCCTTGCGTGCCATCTTCTGCAATCTTGTCATTAGGCGGGTACCGGGTCGTAGTGTCAACGCAGCAATCTTGTAATCTACCGTGAGTGACTATCGCTTCAAGATCAACATGAGATACGCTCTGGTATTTGTGTTCCTGTGTGCCGTCTTTAAGTATGGTAAGTTTATGTTTTCTGTGGCTGTAGGTTTCTATATATGTGGAATCTGGAAATGGATAGTGAATTATTAGTAATTTGATTTATCACTGTTGTCAGATTATTTAAAAGTTTATTTGTGTATCTAGTTGTTATATATGGTATTTAGAAGGTAATCACACTGCCTCTCTACAGATTATGGCGGCAAAAATAGCAAATGATTAAAGTGATTTTAACTCTCCATATTTAGGACACGTTAATAGAGTCACAGGTTATATTATTCTGGTAAACAAATAAATAATGATCAATTATTTTACTTCATTATATGTAACTTAAAAATTAATCTTTGATTGCACTTTTTAGGGTAACCACGTAACGTAACCAAATTGCAAAAACAGACCACTTATAATTTCGTCATGTTCGCCTGTCAGTCCGTATGTCTCAGCCATATTATTCGGAAGACTATTACAACTATATGAATGACATTTGGATGGTAGATGTATTCTATGAACCAATCATGAATCATGAACCATTACATACATAATCACTGAGGGATGATTGTTTTTCCATAGCATATAAGTTATATACATATAACTACATAGAGGTTGCTAAATTATTTTTTTATATAAGTCATTAGTTTGTGAGATTCAATTCAGTTACACAATATACATTCATCCTGACTACGGAAGATTCATACGTCCCTGTGCGTGGTCTGACAGCTATTATTAACAAAATACAATAAATAACACATAATTGTACCTTTTATATTCAAACCAAAATTACAAATGAATCATAATGAATTTCTTAAAAAAACTCTGATCTTAAATATTTTTACTTACAATACAATATATGCCTCAAATGAAATGCTCTAATGCTAAGGCTTTAATGTTTTTAATTACATTAGGAGACTTAATTAAGTATATTTAAGTATACTATGTTTTTATTATAAGAATTAAATCAATGCATGTTTTCCCAGTTGTAGCTGCCACAAATATGTTGTTTAACTTACGTCTTCATGTCACTTTATTTTCTATTACATTTTTAGATTACGGCCCATCGATTCTCGATGATTTCGATTAAAATAGTATCAACTAAAAATAAAGATCAAAACGTAGACATCTAAAAAAAGTCCTAAAAATACACTTTATTTTACTGCCGGTAGGATGACTTATTCATAAACTACCAAACATGGTACAGACACACATAAAGATAGTGTGCTGTGTGTCGGTATAAAAGTATTTTATATCAATTGGTTTAGTAACTACGACACACCCACGCACCCTGCCGCGCAATTAATACAAATTGAATTGTGTTCTAGTTGATTAATAGGTAGTTACCCTCGAGTGTGAGGGCGTGGTTTAATTATCCACGCACATACAACCTTGAATCGATTCGGAAGACTAAACAATTTTTAATTTCGGAATCTGGGAATCGAATCTAGGAACTGTTTTGGACGAAGAAGAGGGTGTTATAAGTTTCACACCTTTTGTCTGTCTGCGTATCTGTGGCATCGTAACGCCTAAATAAGTGGACCTATTTGACTTCGTTTTTTTATTGAAAGCTGGTTTCATCAACATTGTCATAGGTTTGAAGAAAATTGATTCAGTCGTTTAGAATTTTCTGGTCTTTTTCTTATCAAGCCGGGCATTTTTTAACGGTTAATTTATAATATAACATCTTAGTAATCTGGAGGCCAATTCTCGTAATTTTAAATGTTCAAAATATCATTCCTATCTAGTCTCAGCTACACGACGTTCATTATTGGTTTAAGAGAATGCCATTTCCAACTTTCTTGACGCTGAGACTAGATCGGAATGATATTTTGAACATTTAAAATTTCGAGAATTGGCCTCTAGGTCTAGTATGTGCGCAATCTAATTTTTAATATCGAAGACTGGATTTAGCATCATTACCTTTAACATAGAAAATTTTCAAAATTCCAGGCTCTACAATAATGTGTTACGAATGTAACAGTGCTATCAACAGTCTCTGCTCGCATAAGGTCTTGCCTGACAGCCTGAAGAGGAACTGCTCTGACCATGACAAAGGGGTGATCCACACCATGTGCAGGAAGATTATACAGCATGTAGACTACTCTGTGAATGGGAAATATCCCGAAGGAAGGATAGTGAGGAGCTGTGGGTGGGATGAGTCAAAGTTCAAGGTAAGGATATTATAAAGAACGGTAAAGTGAGGTACCTGATGGTAAGTGATGTCAGGTCTTATTCAACCTTAACTCAAGAGGGATCGTAGGTCCGTTAGCGCCTATGAAAAAACATCGTTGGACCTCAGACAGACTAAATAAAGTTAACTTTACAAAGCAGTATGAACAGCATGACGGTGAAGATATTTTTTGTTTAATCTATGGTATGTTTAACAATGATTTTTTAAGTGAGATACATAGTTCTAAAACGTTGTTCTCTAAAAATGACCGTGTACAAAAGCCTAACAGTAAAAAGAAAGTTAATTATAGACTCAGTATTTATCTCTTGTGGATCTTCGTCGTTTTAGGACTAATAGAGTTTATATTCGGGTTGATGCTAGTATATTTCAATACAGAGGATGTAGATCGGGTGAAGTAAAAGCATCTGAAGAAGAAGGCGAACCCTGGCATTAGTATAAGACAAGAACAAAATAAAGAAAGATGTCAGTGCTAGTGATACTAGGAATATGCAAATGTATAGGAAGCCTTTGACATACTCCTGCGTGTCTCTGATTTCAGGGTATGTGCTACCACCGTGCAGGATACGGCGGCAGGCAGGAAGTTTGTTCCTGCATGACTGACTACTGCAACGGAGCATTAGCCCACTCCTCGTCTGCGCTCCTGTTTTTTGCCATATTACCTTTAATATTTACGAAATTATGTAAATAATTTGCCGTATTTTTAGAGAACGATTTATAATTATTTAAAGGAAATAACAATTCAGTACAGCTTGTATGTATATTTTTATGTCTGATCTAACAATCCTGCAAAGCAGGATAATTCAGTTGCCATGGCAGCATTTTATTATAAAATAGTAGACCGACAGCATAATAATTTGAACTAATGGATAACTGTTACGACTCAGTACAAGTCAGTAGTGGAATGCGTTCAGTCATGTATCGCTAATAAAAATCTTTCATGTCTCAGTAGTATAGAGCCAATACCAATTAATATAATAAATTATTTTATAACAAACAACTGTCTTCTGGATTTTCTACTTCTCCTACTTGATACAGCTTGCATCATTCATGCTCTTACCAAAGTAACAATGGATGAGAGAATTTTAGTTTTCCATCCTGTCTTGAATCCTAATTAGGTCTGTTATTTTCTAACATAATATAACTTTTAAACTCCATGAAGTTTCCACACACATTCAAATTGGCCGAAAGCGAACAGAAAATAATCATAAACGTCATGAAACAATTGAACCAAACCATATGATCGATACAAATTATTTGGCAAGACGTACATTATACAAAGAACATCTATGTATAGAAAAATATAGTAATAAATTGATGAACACGCAAATAACATTAGAAAATAAGGTATTACATTGTGGCCATCTCGTAAAGTCGAAATCGTGTGAAATCATAACAGTTATTACATAAGAATAAATAAAAATATTATATTATATACTTTGACAATCCACGCTTGGTGGTATCTTTTTAATTTTACCATGATTACTACCATCTAAAATACCGGGCGAAGGACAGCGGTGCAAAATCCTTGGTAAGTAGGAAAAAAATATTTTCATCTTGATTCCAATAAAATGGTAGGTACGTATTATTCAGTCATCTAGATGTAGAACAACGCAAAGTAGTTTTTCTATCAAGTTGAATCCCTCTATTGCGGATTAATAAGCAAAATTATGGTTTCGCCAGTTGTTGAAATGGACACCAACTAGATGTAGTTAGTATTTTATCCGTCATGTCGTAATAAAATTTCTAAATTGCAAATCTCGGCTTAAGTTTTAATTTAAAACTATTTGGAAAATATTGATAAATCATAAAATTAGCAAATCCATTTTGTGTATATATTTTTTATGCACCCAAAAATATATTCAAATATACGAAGTTAGTTCTCATATAGCCTTAGAATCGTAGAACCAACCAAGCATGCCCGTAAATACTGCCAATTGATTTCGATATAATTGAAAAGGAAATATGCCCAAATATTTTAACCGTAATAGCTTTTTTTCTAAAGTATCAATATGGGCTAAATAAACTAAGGGTCTTTATTGTTCTTTTTGCTACTCGTTATTTTTATGTTAGAAAATTAATGCGACTTTATTTTTACCAACTTATACAATATTATATGTACATGTAAGCAGCGATAGCTCAGCGGCGAATGGCATGGACTGTCGAGAAGAAAGTTGCAAGTTGGAAACCAGCCCTAAGAGCATGCACCTCTGATTTTTAATTTAAATGTGTACTCATTGTTAATTATCGTTTACTTTCACGGTGAAAGAAACATCATGAGGAAATCTGCATACCTGAGAAATTCTTATGGGTTGGCAGAGTTGACCCAAGACCCTAAGACGAACCCCTTTCATTCAGTAGAGAAGGCCCGTGCCCAGCAGTGGGACGTATATAATACAGGGCTAGTATTATTAGATACTATGTACAATATTAATCTAAATTGTTGTATTCATTCCAAATTAAAAACTTATGAAAAATATGATTTACAAAAAGATATTTACGAGCCCAATGCAAGAATATGGAGGTGGTGTGTCCAACAAGTTGGGGGAGTACCGTGATAATGCAGACGGGGAACGGGAAAGGGGAGCGACCCACCAGACTGAAGGCTTCCCTCCTTCGCACCCGTATGCCGTGATGCAGCAGAAGAATTATGGTGAGATACCGACAGTGAACATTACAAGGTCAAAGAGGGTAGCATCCACAAAAACTGATCATCAATCGGTAACATTGAAATGTGAAATTGAGGGAAAAAATAAATTGAAATAAGATATTAAAAAGACCATTTAAAACATATATTGTCGGTGTTCAGGGTGTTCCAGCAAAGATATTTCTGATCCAAACATGGCAACTTACTGTCGTGTGGCAACCGGCATTTACGAGGTCACGGCTTCAAGCCAACAGTACCAGAACCCGAGGTACGTACTTGACCATTGATTATAACTTATAAATAATATTTTATAACACTTGCAAATTATTTCAGATATACAAATCCGTCGGCTCCATCTTTTAGTTCACCACCGAATTCGCCTCTAGTTGGCCTCGTTTTTGATCCATCCTCGCCATCTTACAGCGGTTCTGGCATGATCGGAGACAGAAGTAGTAATTCTGATAGACGCTCGCAAAGTTCCTGGTCCATAACTAACCAAGAACCTATTGGAACTGGAGCCAAGAAGAAAATGATAAAAGGTCACGAGAAGCGCAATGTTTACAGTACTGATCCTAGATATCATGATAGATGCAGGGATAATGATAGTGAAAGACAACGAAAAGATAGAAACTTAACTTCAGAATCTACCTCTAGTCTTGATTTTTATGTTGAAGGAGAGAGAATGGTTTCAGAACTTTGCAACATAACGGATTCAAGACATGAACAAATAAATACACAAAAGCAAAGACAAAAATTTATAAATCAAGATGAGGATAAATCTAAACCGTCACCTTCATCAGAGGCACTGCTGACTGCGTTAGATAAAATAGTCATCCACGATCAAATACCGAATCAAATCGTCCAACTTGCTATCGAAGCGTGTACTGACGCGGAAAACATAGCAATAGCACACCACAACAGACCTTGCTTTAAAAATATTCACTCGATTTGCGCAAAAACTAGATCAAACGTTCAAAAATCTGACAGCGCTGTAGCTAATCTACATTCACAAGGTATACCGTGGGTAATAAAGAATTTTATATTCTCGTTTGTAAGAATTTTAGACGGTTGGAAAGGTGTTAAAGAGCTACTCAGTGAGAAACATGACACCTTCTCTAGAATCGAAAATAAATATTATAGTCCAAACATAAGGGAATGCTTTGTACAATGGCAGGCTGTTACAAAGGAAATGTTAACTCATATTTATAAAACATTTAAGTGCCTCGACCACGGTTTTACTATGGAACAGAAGAGCTTCACGCACAATTATTATGCAACAAACTCTGCAGCTCCGCGTCATCAAAATCAGAATAAGTTTCAACCACCGAAACCACAAGTTAATACCCCAAGACAAGTAAATGCTTCCCCACAACCGTTTAGTGCTGTTCAACCTCCATGGGTGCAGAATCAAACTCAACCTTCTTGCCAACAATATAATGATGGATCGTGGCCGGCAAGATCAGCGGTGTCGTATAAGAAGTTCCCGATAGTACCATCGCCTACTAATTTCTATCCTTTAAATGATCAGAGTGATATAGATGTGTATCAAAAAACGCAGTATAAATGTGATCCAGCCAGCGTGCGAGAAGCAAAACCTCGTCAGTCTTGGACGATCACTAATGCTCCAGATTTTCGCGCACTTGAAGGAATGTGTCAGGATCAAAGAGAGTTGTACACACAATTGAAACATAAGATGGACGCTGAGTTAGGTAAAGCACCTGGACAGCCTTTAGTATCAAGTATGCCATGCGATTTACTGCAGCGTAGAGACATGGAACTGAAAGCCAAAATGATACCGTTGAGCCATGTTGAAAAAACATTAATACCGAGCATAGCCACGGCCGCAGATATAAGAGGTTGTTACATGCAGAAAAACAACAGTTGCGGTGATACTAAAGAAGAGACTGATTTTTTTGCGGCGTGGGGTCAGATGGTCCAAAAAGAATCTAACGATTTTATGACTCATCACACTCACAACGTTCAAATACCTTCAAACGTTGTGACATTACCTAATAACATTTCTGGCCCCGTGCAATTTATTGAACCTGACAATGATGAGTTTCACGAAATGTCTAAAGTGTACATGAAACCTGGAAGTTACAAGGTGCCTATTAAACCAGCGGATCCGATTGGTTCGTTCATGCAAGGCACAACCCCTGATGTAATCTACGAAAATACTATAGCAGAGGAAATTGGAGCTCTTAAAATAAAAGTACCATTCCCAACGGTTACATTAGCACCACAACCTAAATACAATATTGAGTCTTGGCCATGCCTAATGTCTAGGCGTTCTGGAGAAATATATGCTGACGATCAAAAGTTATTATCTAGACACGACATACCGTGCTTAGAGATGAGAGCGCCCGATTCTCTTGATCTATTAAGTTCCATGACCTCAGACAAAGCTTGGGAAGCAGCGAAGCAATCAGCTCCTAAATTAATGGATTTTATTCATGAAGATTATAAGACGGACACTGCTCGATTGTACGATGCCTTAGGTCTTTGCGCAAGTGATGAACTTTCTGAGGAATTAAAACAGTGCAAACCGCATATTGATCACATGGAGGCATGGTCAAGTTGCCTTTCATCCAGTTTCATGTGTAAAGATATAAATAATTTATGGAATAAACAACCAATAAAAAATGATCATGTGTCGAACAATCTAGATCAGTCTATAGTTATAGAAGAATCAAAAAAGAACATCGATTCTGACACTAAAGAGGCAGACATAGACGACCAAGCAGATGTAGTTGATGGCAAACTGGAGGAAACGAAGAATAATCCACGATGTCCAAGTTTTGATCATAGTGGTAGCTATGTGAGAGACGACAATAAAAAGAAAACCAGTAAACTCAAGGTAACATTATCGGGAATGTGGTATCATCCTAAAAAGAAGAAGCCTTTGCCATCCATAACAGTTAAGAAATTTGAAAATATATTAACTAGTTTATCTCAAACTAACGAAGCCGCCTTCATACAACACGACATGGATATAAAAGTGGTAAAAATTATATTTAATTATCACATTAATTTATACGGTATTGCTATAAATTTTCGAATTACTCTAATGTTGCAGGCGCCAAGGTTTTATGAAGTGGTAAAGTATCCAATGTGTTTACATGATATATCAACTAAACTGAAGAATTCGTCTTACACAGAATATGATCAAGTTGTACAGGACTTTAGGCGTATTTTTAATAACGTGCGGCTTTATCTTAAGGTAACGTACCTTTAAACAATATTTACTAGTTTTTAAACCATCATAATATGATGAGTATGTGAACTGACATTGTACTAGTGATTATCGAGAAACACATAGTCTGACATTATGCTTGGAGTGCACTGCACTTACCATCAGGTGTAGCGTAGTCACAATGGCATGCACAAAAGGAAATGTTGCACAGCGGTAATCTGGCCGTGAAGTATAGATTTTAAAAATGTATTTTTTTGGTTTCCAGAGTTATCCCGATCCAGCCATGAAAAAGAATATTAACAAAATCTCCTATGAATTTGATAAAATGTTAAATGAAGAGTTTCAAATTAAGTGGGAATCTAAACAGAAGACGCCAGACGATCCGCATGACAGCAACAAAAAAAAAGGCGATGTAGAGTGTGACTCCCATAAAACTGAGACTAAACATGATGACTCAAATAAAAAACTTGATCCGAAAAACCCCGTTGATGATAAAAAGTAAAATAGTTTAACGTTTCGCCAAAATAATCTTAAATCCAGTTCAAATTTTTCGAGTATTATTTGATTTGTGTAATCTTGTTCCTTTTTTATTTTTATCATCGTCAGCGGTATTAGTTTGAAATCATATTCATTCAATGTGCGATATGTTTGACGAATACCGGATGTTAACATCCCAAAGATAATGAAAGTCTAGTCATACTGATGATTATTTTTAATGAAAATGTTAGTGTTGTCATCGGAACTTATAATACGTAAGGAAATATCGAGTAACTTGTAAGCGCTTGCCAGTTTTTGAATGGACTTTATTTGCCCTGCTATGGGAATGTCTTAAATTCTTTCTTTTAGCCTGTCTTCTTTCCTTAGTTTGTAGTTTTTCGTAGGTTTCGTTTTACTTTATTATTCTTCCATTGTTGTTCCGTGTTAGCTTTGTGTGCTGAAAAACAAATTTATGTTTAGATGCGAACGTTAGATTATTTCGTTTTCTTGTTCAGTCGTTGTCCTATTCACAGTAACGTCGAAGCACTGTTTAAAATTTTATGTCAGCCGGCTTTGTAATATTACAAATAACTTCCATCATATTTTAAAAACATAGATCGAAATTGTCGGATAAATATTTACTGTTATTTGTTTGGCATTATGAAACTTAATATCTCGGGGTGATGAGCACAGTGCACTGTCTTGCAGTACTTTAATGAAGTTCTGGGTGGTGTTGCAACTAGGGTAGGCGTGCGGCTGCTCGTCTCATCATTCAGATGAATAAAAAAGATTTCTTCGTTGCTACTACTATGCACTAAATACTCGTTTACGTTAATTTTCTTGTACCAAAATAAAATGTTATAATTAACGCCAAAATCTTGTACCTAAATAGTTTTTCAAAGTCGGTTAATTTGCGTTGCCGAAAAATACCAATTTTAATATAGGTTCTTTTTATATCTCTATCTGTGATGTATGTTTAGGTAAAAGTTAATTAATTGAATCATTTTTCACACTTGATTACTAGTTGTTACGATTTCAATGAAATGTAAATATAAACATGTAAAATAAATTACTTAACAAGTCTAACTTGCTAATTATCGATAGTAAAATTAATTACTCTCAAAATGCATCATGCTATATGAGGGGGTTGTATTGATTGTGTGCTTATCATTATAAACGTGCAATATGTTTATTTAAACATTTATTAAACCTTTCTATGCGACTGAGGTGGCATCTTTCTACGTAGAATCAGGTTATTTGGTCATAGATTTCATACTTTAAGGATGTTTTCTTCTGTATTGTTCGATAGAGAAAATGTAATATCGGATAAAAAGACAAAATAAACTAACTGAAAAAAATAAATCAGTAATTTACCTTACGCGAATAAAAAAGTAAATATTTTTAGTGTTTCTTTAACATTTCGCATTAGTATTACAGTTTTTTTTACTAAAGTAACATTTTGGAATATCTTTTACCTGCCATAGAGTTAAGCGGTTGACGACGTCAGTTTGATTGTGGTTTTGTCTTTGGTTGATCTAAATTCAAAATTTTTACATAAAAGACGTTGGTGTTAATTTTAAGTATTCGTTAAGTTGTGATTTTATTATTTAACTTATGTACTTAAAATTATGGCAAGGAACTCCTATGAGAATAAATGGATTTTTTTGTATTTAGTTTATTTATTTCATAGGATAAGTAAGTTTGGGTTAATGATAACAAAATTGAGCGCGTATCTTCTAAAAATTTCAAATTGGCATAGACAATTGCGTTATTACGAGGAATGCTGAAGAGCAGGCAAAGATGAAGACTAAAATGGGTGTACATATATGTTGCGTACATGGCACGACTTTGTCATTAAAGATTATAAGGGCCATTACTAGATACTTTTAGAGTACGTGTAAAAATTAAATTTAGTAGCAACGCAGCGATAGCTCACTGGGGAGTGGTACGGACTGACGAGAAGTAAGTCGCAGGATCAAAACCAGCCCCATGAGCATGCATCTCTGACATTTCTAAGTTACGTGTGTATTAATTGTTAATTATTGCTTGCTTTGACGGTGAAGGGCACATTGTGAGGAAACCTGCATACCTGAGATGTTCTCCGTAAGAATTTCGAAGGTATGTGAAGTCTGCCAACCCGGATTAGGCCAGCGTGGTGGATAAGGCCTAATTCAGTAGAGGAGTAACCTAACATAACCTAACTCCTCTTATTCAGTACAGAAGTCCCGTGCCCAGCAGTGGCACGTGTATAGTACAGGGCTAGTATTATTATTATTATTATTAGTAACGCATAAATTACTTTACCAATCTAGAAGACCGGTAATATCTTGGAAAGTAGTTCAATAAAAACTAATGAAGGGATGCCATATAAATCAGTTTGAGTCAGATGCGGTACCGGTTAATTTTATCGCACTTTCTCGATTCTATCATAATAAACTGTAGGTAGGTACGCACTTTAAAGCCCATTTTCACTGACCTTTGATTAATTTATATTGACTGATGACTCCTATTATCCAACTACATCTACATAGATTTAAATAGAACTGTTTTATGTTTATAATCAAATGTATCATAATTATTTAGTATTTGCTAATACGTTATAAGAGCAATTTAATAATGAGATGCGGCATTTGAAAAGGCATTTTTCTCGTGTATTCGCCTGATGTCTTACTGCGGTAACGTCCAAAATCAGAGTACGCGAGTTAGTGAATTTCGGCATACGTCGTCTATTAGATCTATATCTGTGTTATCAATTAAGTGCTTAAATGTAGAGCTACGCAGTAGACAATTTTAGTTTATGAATTGGAGGGATCGACCGGGTTATACAACTACCGACCGACCGAGATACCACTGTCTCACAGAAAACCAACGTGACATAACAGCTTGGTGCTGTATTTCGTACGGATAATAAATAAATAGCCGAAGCCCTAAATACTCCTCCCCTTCCTTATCCTGATCGGCAGTGCGTACATGATTCTTCTAGTAGTATGGATGTTCATGGATGTTGGAGATCAAATACCATCAGTTGACCCATTTGCTTGTTTGACTATGCTAAGAAAAAAGTTATTCATAGGTCGGTAAAAACAAGCTTAAATTCCGTATTAAATAGAAAATATCATGATCACTTGTTGCGTAGTTGGGGTCTAATACGACCTAAACACATCCTCGATGGCGGCCAACTCCGATCCTGTGCCAAAAAACTTTAAACAAAGATATCGAAACATTGAATAGACACAAAGGAATATTAGTCACCATAACTTCAAGAATATAAATAATTCCGTACACACAGTAAGGTATGACTAATACACAAAACCGCAGAATATGGCAGTGTCTACAGAAATGTTCGAAATAAAATAATGACAATAAGCCCTGCCTGACTGCCTCGGTGGCGCAGTTGTAATGCGTACGCGTTACGATTGAGGCTGACGCTGAGGTTTCGGGTTCGATCCTCGGGTCAGGTAAAGTGGTATTGGGTTTTTCTATTACGAAATGCTCAGTATCAACCCGGAGTCTGGAATTGTGTCCGATATGGCGATAAGCTCGCCCCCTATCACATTCAGGGATTGAGATACGCTCGGCGAAATGTGGGTGTACTGATTACACCTCTACCTACCTCTTCGGGGATTACAGGCGCGAGTGCGTCTGTATCTATGTATTGAGAAGGGGGGGAATTTGGGTCTCCGGATATCGCAATCACCGTACGAAAGCTACTACTTTACAACGGTTTTCTGTGAGACAGTGGCAACGACCCGGTCGAGCCGGCCTATTCATGTAGACAGAACAGTCGGCAGCGTGACTCTACCACTCTCAAATTCTGGTTTAGTATGGGTTGGTAAATCACATGTCTCTGTGAAATTTATCTAACGAAAATTAATACGAGTTTCCCCGGATTGGTATTTTGTACACTATATCTATTTTATCTACTTTATTTGTTGTTTTTTTTTTTTTTTTTCATTAGCTTGAATGACGACACGAGCAGGTCGCTCGCCTTATGGTAAGTGCCACGCCTGCTCATAAACAGAAGCAACGCCACACAGAACCTTAAATTACAAAGCACTGCATGACACCGGACTGCGCTCGCCACCCCGAGACACAAGGTTTTAAGTCTCATAATGCCCAATAATTACACTGGCTTCAATGTCCTTCACACCGGAACACAACAGTGTTTACACACTGTTGCTTAGCGGCAGAAATAGACAAAGCGGTGGTACCAACCCAGCCGACCTCTCGCATACGAGGGACCTACCGCCATGTAAAATTTCATTTCATTTCATGTAAAGTTTTGTCTGGTAAAACGATTTAGCGCTACCATTCCACCCCGATGGGAGGTGAGACGATTATGCTGGGATCACTGGTCTTACGACCCAACATTAAACTCGCCCGAGAGATATGGAAAACGTCCAGACGACTGCTGAGCCGAATCTAACACTATATTATACATCCTTCGAATAATGTATAACACCCTTCACCGGTAATAATTAATAACCCCGAGATCAGCAGCGCATTAGGCATAGTTCCAGATTCCCGAGGCGAGACGTTACCACCCCTTGAAGAAATAATATGTATCTTGTATTGAATTAGTCTACAACGTATTACAGAAAGGTATAGTCATAGTGATTTCTTATGTTTACGCGAATATTACACATTGAAATAAAACTAGTTTATATGGATTTTATCGCGGTTTAATTATTATTTTAATTTAACATTAAGTGATCCATTTGCTTACTATCAATAGTATTTTGGTCGATCTTTCATACTAAATGTGTCAAAAATTTACTTTCTGTAAGCAAATCTGTCGGTAAACAGAATATTAGCAACAGCCATAAGTGAAATGCGTAAGCGAGGATAACAATTCTGGAGTGTGACAAAAGCTGAGCTGTTTATCATATAATGTTGTACAAAAGTCGAATTTCAAAATGACAATAATTCGATAAAAAAATCTTTATTGATGTCCTAGCAATACAATAGGATATGGTACTACGAGTGATGAAATACTTGTATCGTACACTATACGTTGCTTAAATTTGACCACACCTTTCTGTAACACGTTGTATGTACACTAAAAGGCAATAACCTCTGTGATGTCCACCACAACACTAAAAATAAATAATTCCACGCACGTCCCGTGAGTAATGCTTTATCGCAACACTCACTTTCAATAATAATAACTTACTACGTACATAGTACAATACCACAATACCAAGAAACATATTTTTAATAAATACGTTAGGCTTACAGGAAAGTAGCTTTTGCTCGCGGCTCCGCCCGCGTAAACAGCCTTTTCCGGGATAAAACGTAGCCTATACCCGTTTCCAGGGTCCCATCTATCTCTGTACCAAAATGTATCAAAATCACTTCAGCGATTTAGGCGTGAAAGCGTAACAAACAAACACACTTTCGCATTTATAATATTAGTTATGTTAAGGAACAAACATATTTTTACTTTAAAAAGGTTGTTTATTATTTGATAGCGAATAACTAGTTTAATAAACCATATCTTACGTAAGGTTCACGACCGAACCAATTATTATAGCTATGACTGCTGCATCTGGACCCAAATTTCCAGCATAAGAACTAAGATTACGGTGGCTTTCTTCGGCGCAAATTGGTCGGTCCCGGGAGATCATGAAAATAACCTGGATTATCGGCATATATGAAAGAATACCCTATGCAAACTTAAGTTATATAATACATGAGATTACTTTTTTTATTACCATCGTTCGCCTGATGGTAAGCGCCACGCCTGCCCATAAACAGATGCAACGCACCACAGAACATTGAATTACAAAGATGCATGGCACTGGACTGCGCTAATCACACTGGGACATAAGTTGTCAAGTCTCATAATGCCCAGTAATTTCACTGGCTTCAATGTCCTTCAAACCGGAACACAACATAGCTTACACACTGCTGCTTGGCGGCAGCAATAGAACAGTAGTGGTACCGACCCAGATGACCTCTCGCATACGACGTATCTAACTTGTTATTTTTTGAAGTCAGTTTTTAAGTTTTGTTCAAACTTTGTATCATATTTTTTTAGTAGTAGGTACTGCAATAACATGTAAATTCCAATACAATAACACAATCGTGATGACAATACAAATTCAGAAAGTGACAAACAAATTCTCGTAAACTAGTAAATTTCGACTAGGTTAATATCTGAATCATCGCAGTACATGGAAGGTGCGTGTGTTTCTAATCATATGTATGAATAGAATATTAATGTAGTTGCAAAACGCGTAGTAAGCAAATCCGCTTTTGTTATTACTATGGATTGACTAACCCATTTCAACAACTTTCTATCCATTGATACGACTAGGGATGCCAAAAGATTTTTCTGATTTATAAAGTTTGCGTTTATGAAGTACTGCATGGCATTGAACTGCGCTCGTCACCCTGATGCATAGGATGTTAAGTCTCATAATGCCTAGTAATTTCACTGGCTTCAATGTCCTTCAAAGTGGAACACAACAGTATAGATATTGTGGGCGTTTATGGGCAGTGGAGATCACCTATCATCAGGTGACCCATTTGCTCGTTTTGCGTGTGTGGCCCATGCAATAATAAACCGCATCAGTCCAGTGTGGTGGACTAAGACCTAGCCCCTCTCATGGGGAGGCCCGTGCCCTACAGCGGAATAATTTAATGCAGAGCTCTTCTTATTATACTCGTAGAACCTCTATTTATCTCTGGAGATACATGCGTGGCATTATGTACATATGAATACATACGCACTCACGCCTGTAATCCCCGAAAGGATAGGCAGAGGTGTAACCAGTACACCCACATTTCGCCGAGCGTATCTCCGTCCCTTGATGTGATAGGGGGCGAGCCTATCGCCATACCGGGCACAAATTCCAGACTCCGGGCTGATACTGAGCATTATGAAAATAGAAAAACCCAATACCACTTTACTCGACCCGGGGATCGAACCCGAGACCTCAGCGTTGGCCTCAATCGTAACGCGTGCGCATTACAACTGCGCCACCGAGGCAGTCATATGAAGTTATTATATTATGCCGGTTTGACATTCACGTGTCTATGTTTGATGAATTGCTAATTTAAATGCATGCCACTGTCAATTGTGGTTTAGAGGAGTTGCTTAGGCGGGTGTCTTACTAAACTACAACTATAAGCCCCTATAAGGTCATAACCATGGGCATATTTATATAGATGTTGATGTTTTTTTTTACTGGCTCGGCAAAGTGACTACACTACACCTGATGTTAAGTGCAGCGCAATCCAAGAATACTGTCGACCAACGACAGTCGATGTGTCTATCGTAGGTCGGCAAAATTATGCCGGCCTGCCTAATTGCTTCTTCACACTCCGTTTAAAGAACCCCATATTATAGGAAGGAGGGAACACGTGTGCCGGCAAACTATTCCACAGCTTGATGGTCCGGCAGAAGTAAGATTTTGCGAACTTTTTAGTTCTAGCCGAGATGGAAGATGAATGTGTCCTGTCTCCGGAAACTTATGACACCAGTCATTTTTTTTAAATCAACTCTTATAGATGTTGATATGTTCTGTCTGCGGAAACTTATGAAACCAATATTTTTTTCCAAATCGTCGCTTATATCCAAATCTTGCTGTTATCCGTTGAGGAGTTTTCCACTTTTCCAAAGCACTTCGTCATTAAAATTTAACTTTTATGGATTACACTTAAAAAACCTATCGAATGCAAAAGAACATTTAAATACACATTTGGTGAATATACCCAGTAATATACCTATATAAAATAACATATGTCATCGAATTCGTAGATATTATTCACCCTACTTCCTACTACTATTATAAATGTGAAAGTTTGGATGTTTGTGAGTTTGTGAATTTGGGTGTTTGTTAGTCAATCACGCCTTAACAGATGAACGGTTTCGGATCAAATTATGGCATACAGGTAGACCATGGCCTGGATTAGGACATATGCTACTTTTTATCCCGGAAAAGACCTTTCACGCGGGCGGAGCCGCGAGCAAAAGCTAGTATATCAACTTCATCGAACCTCCTTTTTTAGCTGTGTTAAAACCATACATTTTTACCCAATGGTGTATGAATCAATGATGACTCCGTATTCATTTTCTCGAAATAAAAGCATTGGGTTTTTGGGTTACAGGACCTATTGTCACTACATATTCTAACCTATAAATATATGACTTTTGCGATTCCATTTGCAGTTGTACCACTGAATGTGGTAAGAGACCGTTCTTTTTACACCTATCAATGGTAAGTAAAAAATAATACAATTAGCATTTACAAACAATCTTATATTTATATTTAGTCATATTGGTTTTGAGTGGTAGAGCCACGCTGTAGACACTTTTGTCTACAGCATGAATGGGTCGGCTCGTCCGGGTCGTTACCACTGTCTCACAGAAAATCGACGTAAAGGAGCAGCTTGCTGCTACGTTTCGTACGGTGAATGAGATATCCGGAGGCCCAAATCCCCTTCCTATTCCGAATCCCTTAAACATCCCTTTCTTTTAAGGTCGGCAAATCAATGAATTTCCAAGTATTGTGGATGTTCTTAGGCAGTGGAGATCACTTACCATCAGGTGACCCACTTGCTCGTTTGCCGGATTATCCAATAAAAATAAAAGTTGTATTTCCAGATGTGGCGTGTGGTGCTAACAATTGTCTCGGTGCTGGCGACTGTGGAAGCTCACGGGCGTGTGATTCAGCCAGCATCGCGGGCGTCTGCATGGCGAGCTGGGTTCCCCACAACGCCGGACTACGACGATAATGGTGTTAACTGTGGTGGATTGTATCACCAATGGAGCTATAATAAGGGCAGGTAATATACCTAATTATAATTTATTATTTCATATATTATGTGGTAAAAGAATTAAGTACCATTTTATAGATGTATAACGACGCTTGTAGTGAGCGTACGTGCATTTACACGTCTCCGCTGTTATTAGCTAATTAAAAATATTAAGTAATTTTCCAGTAATAAAACTATAAATAATACATACATATACATATGAACTCACGCCTGTAACCCCCGATAGGGTAGGCAGAGTTGTAACCAGTACATCCACATTTCGCTGAGCGTATTTCCGTCGTAGGATGTGAAAGGGGGCGAGCCTATCGCCATACCGCGCACAAATTCCAGACTCCGGCCTGATACTGAGCATTTCGTAATAGAAAAACCCAATACCACTTTACCTGACTCGGGGATCGAACCCGAGATCTCAGCGTTAGCCACAATCGTAACGCGTACGCATTACAAGTGCGCCACCGAGGCAACTAACTGTGTGATAAAGTGTTCCCAATATAAAATCGTTAAAAAATTACTCTTTTGTCAATAATAAAGTGGATAATAACAAATTACATATTGCTGTTTCGAGGCAAAAAGAGACCAATCCAGACGGCCATTTGCTTATGATCTACCATCTAGTAAACACACACGTTGAGACCATCAATATACTGCCATAATTTTGGGTTACTTTGGTTCTTAGCGTTATTGCTTTGTCCATGTTTTACTTACGCTACTACAAAATTAATATACGTAACAAAAGTATTAGCATACGGGTAAATGTGTCACATGATGGTAAGTTATCTCCACCGTATGAAACGCAACAGTGTCTGGCACCTCGCGTTGTTTTTCTGTGAGAAAATGGAAATATCCCGGTCAAGCCAGACCATTTATGCTGTAGACAAAAGTGGTTACAGCGTGGCTCTACTACTTATAAACCTCGTAACGCATGTTTTGTAACCTTATAACTCATATTACTTTTATCTATAAAGCAAACTTTGGCCCAACTGGCAAATGGAATCTCGAAATGTATTTTAACTTTGTATAAATAAAATTATTATCAATACAAAATGATGAACTAGAAAAATTATCCATAAAAATCAAGACTCCGAAAGCTTATTATAGTTTGGCATTACACGTTTTGTTGTTTGTGTTGAGGCACTAAAGTATCTCGTAGTTTCTATGGCATGACATTAGAAATATATCATGTATACTCATTTCCATTCTAGATGCGGAATTTGCGGCGACAGATACGACGAGAAGCCACCACGCGCCCACGAGCTCGGTGGCATCTACGGAGAAGGGTTGATAGTGGCCCACTACTACCCAGGCTCAGTGTTCAACATCACAGTCGACCTTACAACCTCCCACAAAGGATTCTGGGAATTCAAAATCTGCCCTGACCCCCACCGCAACGACCAAGACTGCTTCGATGAATACCCATTAGAATTAGAAGATGGTGGTACAAAATACTATCCCAAGCGTGGTAGTGTTAAATACAGTGTTAATTATCGACTACCATCTAACTTAATTTGCGACCATTGCGTACTTCAGTGGAAGTATATAGCTGGGAACAATCGGGGTATTTGTCCCAATGGTACTACAGGTTGTGGAAACCAAGAGCAGTTTGGGGCGTGCTCTGATATGTCAATTGGAGTTGGGAATAAGTTCCTTAACCCAAAGAAGCCTGAGGGTTATGATGACATTCGGGATGGTTGGTACCACTATTTGTCGAGAGAAGATTATGATATAGATGGTAAGAATACACAGGAGATTGTACATAATAGGTTGGATAAATAATAGTCACATGTCCTGGCACCGGGCTAAGATACGAGTCTTTTGTCGTGGGTATCAAGAACTACGAGATTTATGATTTTACAACAACCAGACCCAAAACAAATATTGATGTCTTGGTGCGGGGATCGAACCCGCGGCATCTCGTTTCACATTCGTTTACTAGCCCACTGCACCACGAAGACTGTCGTATGCTAGATGATTGTTAAAAAAATAAATATTAAGTTGTATATACTACGAGTACTAAGATAGCCTTAAATTTTTATTTTATTCATATTTTCTGTATTTATTTTATATGTATGTTCATTTGTAAGGTATTTATCTATGGGCCGTAGTTGCTTGATAATAAATGATTTTATTATTATGTACAGTAGTACTCTTTATTTTAAAAGGTGTTTTTAACATTTTTAAGTATTACATTTTCCAAAAATAAAACATTTAAAAATATAAAAGTAACACCCTCCAATGGCGAGGCCTAAGACCCAAGCCACCAGTGGTTAGGGCCCCAGTGTGAGGAACCTCCTTACAATGCGTGCCATGTCCAAAAGTACTGCCTTCTGCATCTGACTTCAGACACAACTATCAATTGAGAGTTTCTGAAGATGTTGGTCGAGACTCTTCGGAATCAACCCATGGTTATTATTATTATTATAATATAGTGTGCATACATAATATAAGTAGTTTTACTGTGTCTACAACCCACAAAGTAAAATATGTACCATATTTAAAAAATGAAATTACAAGTCTAGTTCAAAAAGAATCAAAATTCGAATACAATTAAAAACATATTGCAGGAAGTAAAATCATCTCTCTCAAGGTAGAGTCTAAAAAAAATAAACTGTTTTAGTCAACAAAGAGAAAATAAAGTTTTTGAAAAATTCCGGTACCTACCCGATTTTCCCAAAAATATAAAAGGGATTCGCACATCTAAACGTGCGCTTAGAAATTATCTAGCATTTAACATAAATAATTCTACCACCACAATCCTACCACAATACTATAAATAAATAAATAACTATTGCAGAAAATATAAAAATATTATTTTTATATACAACGTGTTACAAAAAGGTGTGGACATATTTTATGGTCATTACATAATCCTTACAGTAAGTACCTATGTACCGGATCATTTCAAAACCGAGACCTCCTAAAGTTTCACGTTAATTTTAATCACTCGTTTATAAGATCGACGAGAAATATACGGAAATGATAGGTCTGGAATGTAGCGATCCTCAGTGGGAAGTGGTACGCACTGCTTTGACGAAAAGTCGAAGATACGAAAGCAGTCCCACGACCTCTGACTTTTCTATTTCATTTGTATTAATTGGTACTCCTATCGCTTCCTTTAACGGTGACGGAAACATCGCTGGTTTGGAATCTGCGCCAAATACGTATATTAGATATAATTTTCTTAATACGTTCTCAGCAGTTTCGTTTTCAATATGACATAGATCGTCTAATCTAAAATGATGAATGCACTCACTCCACACAAATTGAGGAGTTATTTTAGATCCGACTAACTGTTACTATATTTGTTCATTATTTTTTTGAAGTGATAAGCCACGCTGAAGACACGCTTGTCTACAACATGAATGGACCGGCTCGACTGGGTTGTTACCACAGTTACACAGGAAACCGACGCAGCGTCTTGCTGCTGCGTTCCGTACGGTGACTGAGATATCTGGAGGACCAAATTCGACACCCCTATCTAACCTCTTAATTATCCCTTTCCTCTAAGTCCGCTAAGTGTTTGTAATTCTTCTGACATTGTGGGTGTTCATGGGCGGTGGAGATCACTTACCATCAGGTGACCCACTTGCTCGTTTCTGATCTATGCAATAAAAAAAAGTTGTATCACTGAATAGGATAAGAGACCCTTCTTTTTACACCTATCAATGGTAATTGGTAAGTCATATTGGGCTACTTATACAAAAGTACTTATTTTAAATAATATCATGTTTCCCTAAAATATGATTTTATTTTTACAGAATATTAATGCAAAATATACTTGTGGCTTTTTCGTTTTTTTTCTCCCTAAATCCCAATTATGTCCCACTAAGATCAATCAAAGAACACAATACAATTCCGGTCTACTTGTTCCGACTTTTTATAATAATTAAGGATGACTACGTGACGCATTTCATAGTTACGGATTGATTGAAGTGATTTTAGGTGAAAGTAAAAAGTGGTAAAAAGCAAATCGAATTACTAAGTTCGAAAGAGCGTAAAAAATTCCACATAATTGTCCAGTACAATTGTAGCCTGCAGGGCGGGTGGACAGTGGTTGCCATTTACCTTTATTGTTTCTTTTTTTCATTTAATCCGGTATGGAATCGAATTTCATACAGTATTACCAGCTGTAAATTTTTTGTAGTGCACCAATGCGTTAATTTTACGGATAATTTTAAAAAATCTAATGTTTTTATATCAATGTGATTTGTTCAGTGAAGTGTAAAATTTCGAAGTTAAAATTAACTTAGAATAGACAATTAAATGAAATTGTTCATGATCACGTCTTGATGAAGAATATTATTTTAGAGTAAGTACATGCGTCATATATTTTCTTTTTAATTTCTTTGGGACTGTTTCAAAATGTGCGATTATTTTTTTACCGCCACTTATCGTACAAGACAGCTAATTTAGGAAGTAGCAATTTGACATACGCTCCTCCATATTTATCGAGAGGTTTATGAATTTTTACTATTCTGTCTTAAACTTAATTTCATAGGTAATGTTTACTTGGACATTTATAACACAGAGTACTTTATCTATACTAATATTATAAAGCTGAAGAGTTTGTTTGGTTGAACGCGCTAATATCAGGAACTACTGGTCCGATTTGAAAAATTCTTTCAGTGTTGGATAGCCCATTTATTGAGGAAGGCTATAGACTACATAACATCACGCGCGGGCGGAGCCGCGAGCAAAAGCTAGTACCTAATATATTTTGAACAAGCACTCAATAGTCTCAAAACCAACCAACGCTAAATTTAATAGTTATCTGGAAAAATCACGCCTAATTATACGACCGCCGTTTGCACAGCTTCCTTAGTTTTATTGCAGTGGTTATTTACATAAAATTTTCTAACTTCTAAATAGATGTACGGATTGTTTTATCTGTTTTTTTTTTGAGTTTTTTATGCAGTATGGACATGCCAACCCCATCGTACCTTATTACAATTTTACAATAAATATCTACATATTTTTGCACTGAAATATGATTTGATGAATCATTGGTCAACAACTGTATGTATGTGTGAAATAAGCCAGGAGCTATAAAAGACAAGACAAAGTTTTCTTTGACCATCAAACGACATTCGCACATATTTTTTTAATAATTTAAATATTTTTTACCACAACAGTACAATTACATATGTAGGTCGTTCCAAATTGTCAAATCAAATTTTAACATCTTATTTATTCTTTTAATCTGCAAGAACCGAATATCTAGAAAGTTTTATTTATTCAACTTTGTCTAAAAGAGTGATATTTTTTTTACCTACTTCTAATTGTTGAAAACAGTAGAGGCTTTCTTGTTACTCTACTATACTTTACTATTTTATTATTTACTATTTCATTACTTAAATAGAACACTCAATTTTATTATAAGTTATAGACAATATTGGCGAATCGCCTCATTGGTTATTGGCAGCGTACTTAGGCTTAGCATCCGGCGCGCTAAGGTCCTAGATTCAAATTGGTATTTAAATTTCACAATTCACAAAAAATACATATGAATTGTCGAGTATTAGAATTTGTGCCCGATGCAATGTAGGGATAGGCTCGTCACCTGTTTCATCGTAGGACGAGATTTCGAGAATACGGACACCATATTTTTGATTGCCATGGTTAGCTGCAATTCTTAAAATAGGTTAGTCATTTCAAATGAATTGATGACTAGGAATACAACTAATTGACCGCTACAAGTAACGTATAAGTAGCCTATATTCCGAAGAGGTAGGCATAGGTACAACTAGGTGCACCCGCAGTTTGCCGAGAATATCTCCGTTCCATGATGTCCATAGGGGGCGAGCCTATCGTCACATCGGGCACAATTCCAGACTCCGGGCTGATACTGAGCATTTCATAATATAAAAACCCAATATCACTTTACCCGACCCGGGGATTGAACCCTAGACCTCAGCTTCAGTCGCAACGCGTACGCATTACAACTGCGCCACCGAGGCAGCAGCGCCCAATCCCTTAATCATCCATCTTTTAAGGTCAGCAAATCAATAAATATTCAGGTATTGTGGGCGTACATGGGCGGTGGAGATTACTTACCATCAGGTGACCCATTTGCTCGTTCGCCGGCTTATCCAATAATAATAAAAGTTGTATTTCCAGATGTGGCGTGTGGTGCTAACAATTGTCTCGGTGCTGGCGACTGTGGAAGCTCACGGGCGTGTGATTCAGCCAGCATCGCGGGCGTCTGCATGGCGAGCTGGGTTCCCCACAAAGCCGGACTACGACGATGATGGTGTTAACTGTGGTGGATTGTATCACCAATGGAGCTATAATAAGGGCAGGTAATATATCATTCCACCACGGTATCCCCTGCCTGTCGTAAGAGGCGACTGATTGGGGCCATCGGGGGTCGTAGGCGCGCAGCCGGGGGCTGTCGTAGCGCCATTATGGTACTGTTGTACATGCGACCCCGGGATGGACGGCAGCACGGGTGGTCGGCCTCGTGTCTGCAGTTGACGCCGAGGGCGTCCTTCGGTGCGCGGGGGCTTCTGAGCCCCCCGACAAGGAGACGGGCCGCTAGGCGGCACCGCGCAGGGGCGGTTCCGGTAGCAATCCTTAGATATAGCTAAGGATACCCCGGGGCCGCTCCACATGCACCGAAGAAGGCCACCGCGGGGTTTTAGTTGGTATGCCGGTGTAGGTTGTATATAGTGTTAGGGACTCGGCCCAGCGGTCGCTCGGATTTAACATCTCTCCCGGGCGGCTTAACGCTGGGTCGTAAGACCGGTGAACCCAACATAACCGTTCCACCTTCCCCCGCGGCGGGGCGGTAGCAATAATTCGCTTTCCCCGCGACAAAAAAAAAAAGGTAATATATCATTAAGTATAATTTATTATTTAGGTAATATATTCTATGGTAAAAGAACTAAGTACCATTTTATAAAATAAATCACATTTCATACATACGCACTCACATCGGTGGGGATTAAGGGGTAAGCAAAAGTGTAACCAGTAAACCCACATTTCGCCGAGCTTATTCCCATCCCATGATGTGATAGGGGGCGAGCCTATTATCATACCGCGCACCAGTACAGACTCCGGGCTGATACTGTGCATTTCGTGATAGAAGAACCCAATATAACTTTTACCCGACTCGGGCTCGAACCCGAGACCTAAGTCGTAACGCGTACACAATACAGTTGCGCCACATACATGCGAGCATACGAGCAAATGTTTCACCTCATGATAAGTAATCTCCAACCAACTTAATCTCAAACCCCAAAATTGTTATTCAAGTTAGGTACCGTCAAAAGTTAGCGTTCGTAGTAAGGGATTCCGAAATAACGGAACCTCCAAATAACTACATTATGTCGATACAATCCGGCGGCTTTCTATGATATAGCGATAACCATCTGAAGTAGTCCACAGCGACTTTTTTGTCTTCCAAGATAGTCAGTCACGTATACAAAATAATTTAAAACGCGCGCGTTTTGTATTCAGATGAAGAAAGTTCGAGATAGTATAGGTCACTGGACCACTTGATAGTTTATCTATAAAGCAAACTTTGACCCAACTGACAAATGGGATCTCGAAATGCATTTAACTTTCTATAGATAAAATTACAATACAATCAAGTTTGAACTAGAAAAATGATCTCTATAATCAAGTCTCCGAAAACTTATTATAGTTTGGCATTACACGTCTTGTTGTTTGTGTTGGGGCACTAAAGTATCTCGTAGTTTCTTATGCCCAAGTGAATACTGGCATGGCATATGAAATTTATTATGTATTTCAATTCTAGATGCGGAATTTGCGGCGACAGATACGACGAGAAGCCACCACGCGCCCACGAGCTCGGTGGCATCTACGGAGAAGGGGTGATAGTAGCCCACTACTATCCAGGCTCAGTGTTCACCATCACAGTCGACCTTACAACCTCCCACAAAGGATTTTGGGAATTCAAAATCTGCCCTGACCCTCACCGCAACGACCAAGACTGCTTCGATGAATACCCATTGAAATTAGAAGATGGCGGTACAAAATACTATCCCAAGCGTGGTAGTGTGAAATACAGCATTAATTATCGACTACCATCGGATTTAATTTGCGACCATTGCGTACTTCAGTGGAAGTATATAGCTGGGAACAATTGAGGTATTTGTCCCAATGGTACTGGAGGATTGGGGTGTGGAAACCAAGAGCAGTTTGGGGCATGCTCTGATGTATCAATTGGAGTAGGGAATAGGGTCCTTAACCCAGAGAAGTTACAGGGTTATGATGACATTCCGGAAGGTTTGTTCCAGTATTTGTCGAGAGGATACTATGATGTACAAGGTAAGAATACACAGGAGATTGTATATAATAGGTTACATCATACTAATATTATAAATGTGAGTGTAAGTTTGATTGTTACGCTTTCACGCGAAAACTACTTAACAGATCATCATGAAACTTTGTACACATATTCTTGGAGGTATAAAAGTAACATAGGATTCTTTTTACAAAAAAAAATCTATTTGTTTGTTACGCTTTCACGTCTAAATCACTGAACCGATTTTGATGAATTTTGATGTAGAGATAGATGGGACCCTGGAGACAGTTATAGGCTACGTTTTATTTCGGAAATGTCTATTTACGCGGGCGGAGCCGCGAACAAAAGCTAGTATATAGTAAATAAATAACAGTCACACACATTGTCCTGGCCCCAGACTAAGATATGAGTCTTTCGTAGTGGATATCAGGAGCTATGAAACTTTCTGTCTCACAACACCCACACCCGAAAGAATATTGATGTTTCCGTGTGGGAATCGAATCCGCGGCATCTTGTTTCACAGTCGTTTACTAGTCCACTGCACCTAAAATATACCTATGACATGTTTAAAAATTAAATTACAACTACAAATAATAGGGATTCGCTCATCTAAAAGTGCACCGAGAAGGTTACTAGCATTTGATAATTATTTGATTATTTTATCGTAATTTTATGAAATTCCCAGAAAAACACTGATTTATAAAATATATTTTAACTTTCTAATGCTCATCAGAGAGTTGAATCGAAAGTATTGATTAACACTAAAACATCTGGATGGTACTTCAATATTGCAAGTGCTTAGAAAGTAACTCTTAGGTTAATACTTTTCACATGGACAAAATAATTAAGTAGGTAGTTTATTTATAATTGACCTACATTAGTATCAAATAGTTTTTTATTCTGGCACGGCAAAGTGACACTAGACTTGATGTTAAGTACAGTGCAGTCCAAATATAATATCGACCGTCAAGAGACATTGCGTCCGTCAACATTCGGCAGAATTATGCCAACCTGAAGTTTTTTGTCATAGGTCGGAAACGAGCAAGTGGGTCACCTGATGGTAAGTGATCTCCACCGCCCATGTATGCCCACAATACCAAAAGAATCATGAGCGCGTTGGCGACCTTAAAAGAAAGGGATGAATAATGGATTGGGAAGGGGAGGGGTATTTGGGCCTCCGGAAATCTTACTCACCGTACGAAACGCAGCAGCAAGCTGCTACTTTACGTCGGTTTTCTGTGAGACAGTGGTAACGACCCGGACGAGCCGGCCCATTCATGCTGTAGACAAAAGTGTCTACATTGTGGCTCTACTACTCAACTCATCACTCAACTCTACCAAAATTACTGGCTATAAACTAGCTGACCCGGGAACGGGACTCGCCTGAACGAGCCGAGTTTTGAACATGTGTGCGGTGGCCGCTTTCTAATTCCCACTTATCCAGTCAAACAAAACAAAAACAGCCAGACAAAAATATGAGGTACCTTCCCACCAGCTATCATTTTGATTTCCAAACTCCGTTAGAGGTAGGGTCACGCTGTAGACAGTTTTGTATACAGCGTGGATGAGCCGGCTCGACTGGCTTAGTACCGGCCTGCTGTTTCACAGGAGGCCAATTCTCGTAATTTTAAATGTTCAAAATATCATTCCGATCTCAGCGTCAAGAAAATTGCAAATGGCATTCTTACCAATAATCAACGTCAAATGTGAACATAAATCGTAATGAGATTCAATGTAGAATAAAAGTTGACTGAAGCCAAAACGGTATAATGCTACTGCTAATGATAGGTGCATTTCACGTTGATTATTGGTTTAAGAGAATGCCATTTGCAACATTCTTGACACTGAGACTAGATCGGAATGATATTTTGAACATTTAAAATTACAAGAATTGGCCTCCTGATATCGACGTAAAGTGAGAGCTTGCTATTTCTAGTATAAAGTTTAAAGAAGTAGTAGTATAAAGAAGTATAAAGAAGTAGTAGTAGTAGTAGTATAAAGAATACAATACTGGGTGATATCGCCTCGATAATTATAACTGTTTTATATTTTATTACAAAAAAAATAATCAGTCAGATCGCTGCTCTGATAATATGAGGCCATAGTAAAGTGCAATGCTCTTAAATGTTATCTAAATGACGTTTTACTAATCATTAATAATATTTACCTATGAATTTGCCGTTCTGTACGAAAAAAAGTTATAGTGTGTTTTTGCTATATTTTTATTTATATTTATCACATAATATGAAAACATTTTGGAGCGAGAAAAAAAAAATCCGCGAGGCGGTACTAAATGCCTTTCAAGAGTTTGTTGCCTCCCATCCAGCCGATTTCTTAAGGTCATCGATACATTGCCATTGCGCTGGCAAAGATGTAACGATAGCATGGGTGGTTACTTTGATTAATAGATATAAAAAAGATGGTAGAAATACGTCATCATACGTCACAGAAAACCGGCGTAAAGTAGCAGCTTGCTGCTGCGTTTCGTACGGTGAGTCAGATATCCGTAGGCCCAAACCCCCTCCCCTTCCCAATTCCTTAATTATCCCTTTCCTTTAAGGTCGGCAACGCACTCATGATTCTTTTGGTATTGTGGGCGTACATGGGCGGTGGAGATCACTTACCATCAGGTGACCCACTTGCTCGTTTGCCGGCCTATACCATAAAAAAAACTTTTTTCGTATAGAACGGCAATTTCATAGGTTAAGACATATTATTAAAAAGCTTAACAAAGCCAGAGTGATATAGAACTAATTCAATTCGTAATGTGTTTATTTTTGCCGGGTATTATCCCGGCTTAGTACCAGCTTCCGTCTTTCTACTTAGATGCTTTTACCTAAACATCCTTTAAAGTGAGACCATTAGCATACATTTTCTTCTTTCACCTGCCTTTATCCCATTTGTAGTAGGGTGGGCGCAACTGCCTTTTAATACATGTTACAGAATGATTTGGCTTGTAGTTTTTACGACCGGCCGCTTACCTGATCTTTCTTAACCTACTACTTATGGTATAATAATAATAATAATAACTTTATTAACAGCAACAACAAATCACACAATACAAATCTATTACAAACATTATTGAAATAAATAAGCTGTGATAAGTTACAATAGTGCTATCCTATGGTCTTCACACTAGGCTAGCCTGTATCGTGAAGACCTGACTTCAATCTTAACCTAATCTGAGTAAAATACTCTAAAAGACAAAAATTGACACCAGTCATACTTACATGGAATTTCTAAAAGCAATGCCAAAACAGTTAATTTGTTAGGTGATAGTATTTACATAACTTATTTAAGTCAATAAATACGCAAATCCGTATAATCCCAACTAAGTTGTATGCAATTGCCATATTACCAAAATATACTTTACAGGCCCGAATCTAAAACAACCAGTACCTGCCACAAGCCATAGCAAGACGAAATCGACAAGTTTGAAGAATAAATTAAAGAGAAAAAAACAGAGGAAGAATAAGAAAAAGATGAAATTCTACAACCAGAAAAAGGTAAATCAATATTATTTATAGAATAATCAAGACTGTGTTTGTATATGGGTGGCTTAGATAACTGCTCTATGAAAGCATTTTCTAAATATTAGTTTCATAATATGATGTAATATGTATAATTAAATCACATTAAATGTAGACAAATATCTTTCCAATTTCCAATATCCCCGTTGTATTAACTGTAAGAAAGGAGTTATTAGAAAAAATATAGAGATTTATATTTCTGCAACAGGTAATTAGACTACTGGTGTTTAAAAAAAGCAAAGACAAGTAGATGGTAAAAAACAGAGAGCATAAGAAATAGAGCATTTGCACCCGAATGCTGAAACGCAGCTTAAGCATTTAAAATCATAACATTGTAAGACCCTCTTATCTGTCAAAATTGTATGGAAATAGTCGGTCGTCGAGTAGCGTATTCGGGCGTTACTTTCCCTTCTTAGCTGCAATAACCTACGATATGATTCAAATTGCCTAGATGCCTATAGACGACTGCACGACACGTGTTTAAATCCAAGCCACAGCATGCACCATTGACTTTTAGAAACTCAATTAGCAATACATCACGAGTTTTACGATGTATGAACACATAATGAGGACAATCGAGTGCTTTGAGAATTATAATGCCTAAGTTTCGAGTAATAGGATTAGATATCGAGTACGTTTTAGAATCCTAGGTTGGCAAACGAGCAATTAGGTCATCTAGTGGTAAGTTATGTCCACTGCCCATGTATACCTACGCTGATGCCAGACCGAGCCAATATGGTGTATTTTACACTATGTGTATGATGGTGGCTACCCAGTTGGGTACAAATATGATTCCCACCCAACGGGGTTTTTTCACTTAATATGGAATTGTTACAGTATCTTTTTATTAGCTTGAATGACGTAACGAGCAGGTCGCTCGCCTGATGATTAGCGTCACGGCTACCCATAAACGAAAAAAACATCACACAGAACTTTGAATTACAAAGCACTTGCACTGGACTGCGTTCGTCATCCCGAGACAAAGTTGTCAAGTCTCATAACGCTCAGTAATTTCACTGGCTTCAATGTTCTTCAAACCGAAACACAACAGTGGTTACACACTGATGTATGGCGGCAGAAATAAATCAATCGGTGGTACATACCAACCCAGACGAACGCATACGAGGGACCTACCACCTTGTAAAATTATGCACAAGAAGCAAAATATTTCACCAAAAAACGATTTGTTCCTTTGTTTCAGACGCAGTTTTGGAGATGATCCGAGAAGACTAAATTAAACTCTCGGAATTAATAAAGTTTTACAAATTTATGAAGTAATAAATAAGATATGAGTTATTGTTAATGTGAAATTAGTGACGAAAACTACGTCCAAATGTATATTATCGTTATAGGTATGAATAAACACAATAACAACTTACATCAGTTTATTGTTTCCTGCAAAAAATACGCCGTTTTATAATACTTATTTCTAATTCAAATTAACCGATCGCGAAAAGATTTGGATATACAGGTTGTTTCGGAAAAGGATTAAATATTAGAGTCAAATGTACAAAGGTGAATAATAAAACTCGTGTCACATAGTTTATGAGTTACTTTGAATGATATTTATTACTAGCTTTTGCTCGCGGCTCCGTATGCGAAAATGGCCTCTTCCGGCATAAAATTATGTCCTAATCCAGGTCATGGGTTACCTATGTGCCAAATTTCACTCAAAACCCTTCATCTGTTAAGGAGTGATTGACTAACAAATATCCAAACCTTTATATTTATAATAGTAGTAGGAAAAACACTATAAAAATGTAAAATAGCTCTACCTTTGCAGCGATGAGTGTTTAATGCATAGGAAACTTCGTTGCACCGTCGATTGACAGATAATTTTAAATGACATACCTTATTCAACACCATTTCAACACTATCTAATTCCCAATATCGTTTTAGGCTATACTTTAAAATACAAGGTGTATGTCTGGTAGAGTCACGCTGTAGACAGTTTTGTCTACAGCAAGGAACGGGCCGGTTCGACCGGGTCATTACCACTATCTTACAGAAAACCGACTTAAAGTAGCGGCTTGCTGCTGCGTTGCAGACGGCGAGTGAGATATTCGGAGGCCCAAATCGGTGTCCCCTTTCTGATCCCTTAATTACCTCTTCCCTTTAAGGTCGACAACGGGCCCATGATTCTTCTGGTATTATGGGCGTACATGGAGATACGGTGGAGATCACTTAGCATCAGGTGGCCCACTTACTCGTTTTCGGGCATATGCAAAAAAAAACCTGGAACATTTTGCCGTCACAATATTTTACACAGACAAATGTAGTGGTCACTAAGTGTTTAAATCCTAATTTAATTATTTTTTTAGGGTGGGCGAAGTTTAAAAATACTTACAGTAGGCAAATACAAAGGGACAGACAGGAATATTCCCACTAGTGCCCACTGGACGATGGTAGTTGGAACAACTTACAATATTATAGTGTGTAGTTTCAATACATACCTCCAGCCTTAGCCTCCAGCAATATGTCGCTATTGTGGGTTCTTTAAGAATGAAATACGACAATTGTTCTTTCACATGCAGTCAATATGAACGTAACTTCGTGAGCGTGCATATGTCTCAAGTGCCAGCGTACGTTGCATCTACTATAGAAATATACGTGAAAGATAGGTCTAGAGGAAAGCGATCGCTCAGTGGGGGGTGGTACGCACTACTTTGACGAAAAGTGACACTAAAGCAGCCCCAAGAGCATGTACCTCTGACTTTTCTAAGTTACATGTCTATTAATTGTTAATTATCGCTTCCTTTCCGGTGAAGGAAACATTATGAGGAAACCTGCCTACGTAAGAAATGCTCCATAAGAATTTCGAAGATATGGGAAGTCTTTTAATCATTTAACAGTGAAAAGAATATGTATTTATGTAAAAAAAACTATACTATTACTCATAGATCGTATGAGGAATGATAAATAACAGAATTCATCAATATTTTTTTCATACAGTATAAGTATTAATCAAATCATTAGTGCATGTGCAGTTAAGGTTAGAGGTTCTTGCCTTCTAGCGATAGAGTTTTTCTTAAATACTGTACTGAGCCTGGGCAATACATATTGTAGTACCAAGTCCGTTTAGCATCCAATCTTGTCTAACGATGGCTCCACTTTACCGAGTTGTTCTCTGGAGATGACATATCAACACACAGTACCATTTTTCTTCAGTCCCTCAGTCTGCTAAAGTATCATAAGCCATGTTTCATCTTGAAAAAGATGAACAGCTCCAGTGTGTAAAGTGATCTCCCAAGAAATGCCGCATTTGGGTTAAGATTTAAATATGGTGTAAGCATGGTCATAATCGACACCATCCTCTCGATTTAATCCAGAGAAACCCAAAATCCAGATAAATAACAAGTTCATACGGGATACTGGGTTGGTTGCAGGACCTAGTTCTTACCAAACAAAGCCCTGATTACGGGTGTGATGTTCCTTCTTTGAAAGTAATTCCTAACCGCTATAGATACAGGTATCGGCACGAAACGCGAGCACAAACTTCACCTGTCTAGTAGTTCATTTAAATTTCTGATTGGCGGTATGTAGGAGTGCGAGACGCCGACGCTTCCCGCTATGGGTTCGTTAGTCAAGGCTCGTCATCTATTGCATGCTCAACTACCCCCACTACTGTCTGCCTGTGCTCAGGACACGTGCCGACAATTATAGCTGACGGCGAGATAGTTTAGTTTTTTTTTATAGGTCGACAAACGAGCAAGTGGGTCACCTGATGGTATGTGAACACCACCGCCCATCGGTTTTCTGTGAGACAGTGGTATCGACCCGGACGAGCCGGCCCATTCATGCTGTAGACGAAATTGTCTACAGCGTGGCTCTACCACTCTATAAAGTTGCCGTTGTCCTTTCAATTGCACTCTTCCGGAGATCCCATAGGTTCTGTACATATACACTAAAAAAACATTTAACAAAGACATTTCCCACCCACCCTTGCACCCATGTGCAATTATTAATGTGATAAAACATTTCAAATTATTATTGCTCTATTATTTAATAATATCATGATTATCAAGAGATTAACCACTTCAAACGTATCGCTATTATTGTTACAATTGCTCATAATATTGCTTCCATTATCTCGGAAACTACCTGATAACACTATGAATAAGTTTCATGTATAAAATGTACACCCTTGGTGAAGAATTTGCAGTCAATTTGCGCATATTTTAAAGTGTCTACGTGCTTGTATAAAAGTGAGTATCGAAATTTTTATTTATGGGTAATATGTTTAACCGCCTCATTGATCTCGTGGTAGCGTACTTCGATTGTGATATCGGTAGGGTCCTGGACGATTCCTAGGTCAGGACCTAGGAATCTCAACTTCTGAGTTGCGCGGCTTTTTTCCAAAGGGGGAAGGTGCAAAGTATGGCAATAGGCTCACCTCTACCATAGCATTAGATAAAACAGCTTAAAGAACAGTAAGTACATTAGTTTCACCTCTGGTCACCCGCCGGAATACAGGCGCGAGCTTATGTTTACGTTTTACGGATGCAAGACCATGTTGAGCATCCAATGCTGTTCCCTTTGATACCATCGGCTCGTCCGCTGATTCTTTATCCTTACATCGATAAAAGTGTGGGTTTAACATCATCCAGAAAAACATTAAAGGCAATTAATGATCTCACATCCAAATATACCAAAAAACAAGCCAAGAACGATTTAAAAGAGCTTCGCAGAACCAAGAGAATATTAAAGGAAGCGCTCGCTTTTTTATCCTAGCATCTGCTGTTTAGTACAGTCAAAATATCGACCATCAACATTGTGATGGCCCGACCTGGGACTTCAAGCCAAGACCTCACCGGTTCCTTAGCTTAAGTACGCCACCACTAGACCAATGAGGCAAGGAAATTGCAATACCTTAAAACGCTTACTCTTATAAAGTTACATCGTGAGGAAACTTGCATATCTGAGATTTTTTCATAAGAATTTCCAACGTACGTGAGGTCTACCAATTCGCATTAGGCCATCATGGTGGACTAAGTCTTTATTCCACTCATTAGTAGACGAGGCACATGCCCAGCAGTGGGAGATATATAATACAGAACTGGTATTATTATTATCATGATAAAAACAACTAAACCTGATACTGTTTATTATATTTCAGATGCAGTTGTCAGTTTTGGTTCTGGCTTCACTGGTGGCAAGCGTGGTAGGTCACGGCCGCTTGCACTTGCCAGTTTCGAGGGCATCAGCCTGGCGCTTCGGACTCGGCCGTCTAGCTAATTACGACGACAATGGCCTGAACTGCGGTGGCTTCTACCATCAATGGGAGGTTAATGGCGGAAAGTAAGTTCCCTTTAAATCTAAAGCTACGAGACAAACGTCATATTGGTGGTAATAACTAGGTGGTAGGTCCCTCGTATCCGAGAGGCCGTCTACCGCCAAGCAGCAGTGAGTAAGCATTGTTATGTTCCGATTTGATGGTGATTGAAGCCAGAGAAATTACTGGCTGCCGAGCGTCCGGAGACGCAATGTCTCTTGACGGTCGATGTTATATTTGGATTGCACTGTGTTTAACATCATAGTCCAGTGTAATGACTTTTCCGTGCCAAGAAAAAAAATAAACATAGGTAGTGTTTCTGCACCAAGTGAGCACCAACCATGCTAATCTTGGAGAGTCCGCTTCCATTAACAACTCGCCACCGAGTGAGATGTATTACCGTAGGGGTTTCACAATTTAATTCTTGGACGTTTATAAAGCAGCAAGTAACAAGGTAACTGTCTTTTTTTTCAGTTGCGGTATCTGCGGCGATCCATACGACGCTCCCTTGCCGAGAAGTCACGAGCTCGGTGGTACATATGGGGAAGGCACGATCTACACCCAATATTCTTCGGGAGACTCCATCGAAACCACCATCGTCATCACCGCTTACCACATGGGTTACTGGGAGCTCCGCATCTGCGAAGACCCTAACAATAATGAGCAGGAGTGTTTCAAGCACGTCCTGGAGTTAGATGAGGGAGGAACTAAATACTATCCGGCGGGAACCGGGGAGTACGACGTCAAATATCGTCTACCAGAGGGTCTGGTGTGCGACCACTGCGTGTTGCAATGGAAGTACACTGGTGGAAACAACTGGGGCGTTTGTAACAACGGGACTCAAGGTGTCGGATGTGGTAACCAGGAATCGTTCTGGGCCTGCGCTGATATCGCGATTAAGGGCTCTTCTTAAGGAGTATCTATACCTTCGCTGACTGTCTACTGATCCAAGATCGACTTAAATTGGAGAATCAAAATAAACCGTGGCCTAATAACATCATAAAGCATAATAACTTCAAAACAAGTTTGCAATTTAAGGCGTGATCTTCTAGTCTAAAAAACTACATTCAAACCAAAGATCCATTACAGATTATTATTGTTCTAGTCTTTTGTTTTATATCAACAAAACAGAAAATGAATGTTATCGGTAAAGTTCAATGCTTTACTCACAAAATCACAAATAATTGTTTCAATATGTGCCAGAATTATTAAAGTTAATTTATTGCTGTTATTAAATTATTGATTGATAAAAGACCGTTTTATTTCATATATTTCCTAATGACCATTTCACACATAAAGGAAAGCGACTTTACAATGTAATAGACATTTTATTTTAAAAGATTAGATTAAAGCAATTGGTTAGTAGTTAGTTAGATTATAACAAACGTTTGATTTGAATTAATGCAAAATATTTACACGCTTTATGCCTGGGTTCGGATTTTCTGCCTGGTAGGCTTGCTCCCCACCACATGAGAAGGAAATAACCTATTCGAAACGCAGATTTACTAATTGCAACTTTGTCTACCCCTTTGACATACGCATGATTTCATATACCAAATTAGGCGACTTATTTTTATCAGAAATAAAAATATTAATATTTCTGTTATCCCTATCGACTTCATCATGATCTGGTAGAGATCGCTTTTAGTGATAAAACATACATACAAACGCACTTACGCCTGTAATCCCCGAGGTGGTATGCAAAGGTATAACCAGTACATCCACATCCCGCTGAACTTATTTCTGTCCCATGGTATGATACGTGCGAGCCTATCGCCATACCGGGCACAATTCCAGACTCCGGGCTGATTCTAAGAATTACGTGATAGAAAAACCCAATATGACTTTTACCCAACCCGGGGATCGAACCCGAGACCTCAGCACAGCAGTCGTAACGCATTACAACTGCGCCACCAAGGCACAATTTAATTAAAAGATTCTAAACGTTTCGTTCCAATTATTGGTGTGCAATACCTATCTAAATTCTAATACATACTTACATACAGTTACTACCTACGCATCGTTTAAAAGGAGAGGTCAAATCGCTCCGGGAAAACTGAAGCTTAGAGTTGAGTCCGTAGTTTACAAGTGCAGCCCCGGATCTACGATTTTTTGGTACCGGGGCAGAAACTTGATACTGTCGCCCCTCTCTCCAGCGTTTGAGATAAATTAGTTAAAAAAACTCACAAATATATAATGGTTGCCATTTTTGTAAATGGGACAATAAGAACCCTTTAATAAATTTGTACTTTTCACTTGTGTGGGCCTGTGTGGCGCCTTTTTCTTAGAAATCGACGATGAGCCAACCAGGCTTCCGTATGCTAGGCGCTTTGCGGAGCAAGTTTTTTATTTTTAATCATTTTATATTATGATTTTGGCGCCCCCTGAAACTGCCGCCCGGGCGGGTTCCCCGGTTTGCCCCCCTATATCCGAGGTTGTACAAGTGTCACGTGCGTGGTATGAATAAACGCTGGCAACGCACCGTGCTAGACGATATTGTTTCCAGGTGGTATGTATAAACTATAACTGCCTATGTCTATCATATTAATATTCAGATTCCAGTGCGTGGCTGACTATCCAGAACATTCTTTTTTATATTATCCTTACTGCGGATAAACACTTCAAAATCATAAAGATAAAGAATGACAATGAATGTGGAAATTAACTACTTACAAATCCTTATCGTTTCTCATTCGGTGTAAATTTTTATAATAGGAAAGGTACTTGACTGATTTAACTATACCTATGTCTTTACCTATGAAATTGTCGTTCTATACGAAAAAAGTTAAAGTATTTTTTCCATCTTTTTTATTTCTATTAATAAAAGTAACTGCCCATGCTATCGATGCATCTTTGCCAGCGCAGTGGCAATTTATCGATGCCCTTCTTAAAGAAATCGGCTGGACGAGAGGAAACAAACTCTTCAAAGGCATTGTGTACCGACTCTCGGGTATTGATTTTTTTCCCGCCAAAAACTGATGGGGAAGCTAGCACATCTGCAGCCCCTTTGGTCAATCGCTCGTACCTCGTTCGACCTACTACTACCTAGTACATACCTAGAACCCGTATAAAGTCGAACATGCGGTCTTTTTCTGATGCTTTAGGGGGTTTATGATGTGAATACAGCGACGCCTAGTAATAAGTTTGCCGCAAATGACCCGCGTTCTCATATTTTGTATAGGGTCGGAGGGTAGAACTGGTTAGGGGGACGGCGGTGATCCGCTTACTAATTTTTTTTTATGGCATAGGCCGGCAAACGAGCAAGTGGGCCCCCCAAGTGATCTTCACCGCCCATGTACGTCCACAATACCAAAAGAATCATGGGTGCGTTGCCGACCTTAAAGGAAAGGGATAATTAAGGAATTGGGAAGGCGAGGGGGTTTGGCCTTCCGGATATCTCACTCACCGTACGAAACGCAGCAGCAAGCTGCCACTTTACGCCGGTTTTCTGTGAGACATTGGTAACGATCCGGACGAGCCAGCCCATTCATGCTGTAGACAAAAGTGTTTACAGCGTGAATCAAAAGTATCAGGCGGGGAGCTCGTCTGCCCACTGCAAGTGGGATGAGGGCAGGTGGAAAACGAAAAATATATTGCATCATCATCCACCAATCTAAGATTGCCAAAACCCATAATTTAAATCGTAGTATTGTACATATTAAAAAAAAAAACACGAAAGGTCTAAAAATAAAATACAAATTCCTTCTAATAGTTTTATTGGTTTTATTTACAAAATAAATATAACTGCGCTCAATGGACAACGCAACGGTTCATCAATAAAACATAATAACACAAAAAAATATCAAAACAACATTATAGCCGAAACTGGATGAACATAAAACAATGTGTCAAGTTCCAACATGCAGAACTTTATAATAGCAAAAGTACCTTATTCTCGGAGTTATCGATATTTTGTCACACATGTATAAAGGGATATTTTATAATGGAATTAATATTTACATATGCTTGTACATTTAACACTTAAGTGTTATATACCGAATAGTAAGTCATTAATAAACATTTGAAAACGTTATACTTATTGTAATCAAAGTATAAATACTGGAGTTATCAAATCAATGTAATAGAATTAACATTAATATTATGCATCACAGGGAATTTTAAATAGCGATAAAAACAACTGGTACAAACTTACATGAACCTTCCAGAAATAATTACTTACTCGTTTTTGAAGTGTTCTTGTAAATTACTTTACAACTGATGGATGATTGATGGGGTTAAATAGATTAGTTCTTTCTACAAAAATACACATTACTAAAGAAGAAGAAGAACTTCTCCTTCTTCGAAGTAGGTTCACATTACTCATTTTATTATTATGATAAATTATATTTAAATATATTTCCCAAATGAATAATGTATTACTTTCCTTAATGTCATCAATGCATCCACTTTCCTATAGAAGAATGTTGTGAGATCGATTGATACTGATCGACAAAATGTCGAACTCGCGAGAATAAGATACTTTGAATAGCAGATGTTATGTAAAATATCATTAACACAGAATCCGATATACTAAATTAAACATTTGCATCACACATCTGTAGGAAATATGGGCATTAGTATCATTTTATGATGGCTTTTGGAATAAGGCAATTTCAGACCATGACAGGGGGCAGGACGCAGATCGCAAGATTCCCAAAAACCTTCTAGATGGGCATGCAAAAGTTTAATTTACATCCAAATTCACACATGATATAATACATACAAATCACTTTGTTTGCTCGGCGTACGTACTACTTTAAAAACTATGCTGATACTTCACGATAAAAACATTACACCAAATGCATAAAACGCAACAATTAGGTATTTTATACATATATAAAAAAAACAAACCCGTTGAATTAATTCCAGTAAAAGCGTCCAAAATACAACTACACAACACGCGCAAAATCTTATCCGGCCTGAAGTTAGTAATTTCCCCCACCCTTTAGGCATCCCTTTACATAGACTCTTCAAACATTAGCCACGACACCGAATATCTTCAGTAGGCCTAGTACAAGTTTTAATAGTTTTGTAAAACGATGAGTTTTCATTTTCTCTCAATACGTCAAATATTAGTAGCCACTAGTGGGAACTATGATGAATTAAAATTAATTACATGGTTTATTTTATTTCATAATAATAGAATGTGAAATTCGTTTTCAAGCGATTCTTTTGTTTATTACCGTATGAATTACTAGTTTGACACTTCGACGGTAGTAACTTTATACGAATTCGAAAACTGTGAACGTATTTGTAACTCGTACTAGGCCTACAGGTCATAGGTAGGTAATGTAACATTAACTTTTCGAGACGACCTACACCTCAGTCTCTCCCGTGACCACGAAGGCTGAAAAGCTTTCGAAACGTCGGGACTAAAATAAAAATTAAACCGCGATAAAATCCATATAAACTAGTTTCATTTCAATGTGTAATATTCGCGTAAACATAAGAAATCACTATCTTCAGGTCACATAAATTATTTAGCGGGTATTCACAAACAACACTTAAGTAAGCTCTTTGTCAAGTGTCCATTTCGGTGTACATGATTGGTCTGTTTTGATTTAGCGCCAAAAACTAACCAATGACGTTTAGAGAAATCGTCACCATGCGGTCTCATAGTAACATTTATGAATACTGAGGTAAGTGTCTTCCACATGTAACCCAGTTTTGTAAGTTTTGTATGATCCACAAAGATGTTTCGAGTCTGGGTGTTGTTGAACCAAGTTTCTCATAGTTCCTGGCATCTACCACACCCGCATTGTAGGCTGGGGACTGGACTTCTGAGACCGGAGGCCATATTTAGGCACACAAGCCAATTTGCAACAATTTTTAAGCAAACACACTGAGCAGTTACACCGCACTAACATACACACAAATGAAATAATATTTACAGCGTATCTACATCTATGTCTATAGAGAAATGTATCCTTTACTCATTATAACTATTTAACAAACACGGTTTGTGCAAGCTTCAGATGTCGATATTGTAACGATGTGGCGACATGCATAGATTAAACATACATACATACGCACTCACGCCTGTACTCCCCGAAGGGGTAGGCAGAAGTGTAACCAGTACACGCACATTTCGCCGAGCGTATCTCCTTCCCATAATGTGATAGGAGGCGAGCCTATCGCTATACCGGGCACAAATTCCAGACTCCGGGCTGATACTGAGCATTTCGTAATAGAAAAACCCAATACCACTTTACCCGACCCGGGGATCAAACCCGAGACCTCAGCCTTAGCTTGATCGTAGTGCGTACGCATTACAACTGCGCCAACGAGGCAGTCATATATTAAAGTTATAGTCTAAGATCCCGTCATACAACGACCTTCACCGAGATGTTTATTTGATGAAACGTATTTTATATTTAATTTAATATGTCAATAAATATATTGCATATGGGTTGCCTAACAAATATCAGTCCAGGATATAATGAATTAAAAAAAATTAAACATTTCACCGGTTGGTTATTAGACAAAAAATCTATAATAATCGAAAGTATGAAGCCCATAGAATATGCAAACGTTAGGTTGCCTATTCTTTTCCGGTCACAACTCTCGGGTAGCCAGGTATAAACAGATAAATCAATACTAGCATTTTGCACCGGTCTGATTAATTATTGAATCCGACCAAGACGTTACAATATCGAATTCAAAGTGAAATTTAAGTTAAGAAAACCACAATTTGACTGCCACAGCCTTATTGGAAAATATAAAATGATACAAAATATACTAATAGCCTAATGAAATGCACACATTCTTAGTAATGGCGAGGCATAGTAATACATACATACATACATACATAGACTCACGCCTGTTTCCCATAGGGGTAGGCAGAGACAACGGATTTCCACTCGCTACGATCCTTGCATACCTTTGGCCTCATTCACTCTCATTAAATTTTTCATACATGCACGTCGGTTTTTTTTAATGCATAGTAATCGAGGATTTAAAACAGTTTTCAGCACCGTTTTCACCAATCTCTCTGTGAATGACACCTTACGTCTAACACACGTCCAAGCGGTACGACTAACATATTTTTGCGTGACGTCAACGCACCGATTTGCCACAACAAACATACAAACACATATATAAACATTGGTTGTCACTAAGTTAAGGGAAAATTGCTGAAAACGGGTACAAGGAGCTCCAATGGATGATGGTTAACGCTTTATGATTAGGAAGTGGCGTCAAGTTAGATTTTCACTGCAATTAATTATCTACAAATTAAGTTCTTCAAAGAAAAAAAAAACTATAAAAAGATCTGTAATTTTAAGAATAGGTTGTCTTACTATGCCTCACAATAACATCCAAGAGTTTTAGTCTATGAATCCACACACCCAATAGCATAAACATGTATATCGATAATAAATCATATTTTACATTGTCCATAATAAAATGAAGTCTTGCACTTTTCAAATCATTGTGAAGTAGTGGTTATATTACAAGCATCGACAAATGTCGATAAAAAATTAAAGCGTAGCATAGCACTATTTTTTACTAGAGTATACTTTTAATTCACTTTTTGAACCATTTTAAGGACTTCCTTTTCTTTATCGACAATGCAATAACCAATTTCATATACCACCGACTTACTAATGTTATATCGATAAAATTATTGCACGTAATAACAACACATAGTTTCCCGCATATACAATACACGTTTACGCATAAATATACACATATAGATTTTAAATCTAGACTTCCTTTAGCCCTATTGGACAAAAATGCCACATGAACATCATATATCTCTAATATTATATCGAATCACATATATGCTTTCATTTTAAAAGTATATAACTTTTGCCAGATGTGCATTCAAGGTAAGATCGAATAACACCTCAAAAATGGCTCCATTGAAGTATTGTTAAATTATGATGATTTTTTAAAGTTCCTAAAAGTTTAGAAAAGATACGCGTATAGAGTTTATACAGATGATTTTTAATGACAAATATTGAATGGCGCAATCCGGTTACAAATATAGAATAAATTAGGGACCAAATAGCAACATTGTCGAAGAAGAAAGCAAACTGTTACTTTTTACAGTATGTGGGATAAATACTCAATACTTGACTCAATGAATGCTGCATCGAGTTCACTTAAAATATCTCTGAATGCACGCCTGGCCGGAATCTAAAGAGCTGTAATAATAATTTTATATATTTGATAAATATCTATTTAAAGTCAAAATGACAATATTATCGAGAAAATTCTTCTACATTAACAATATATATATTTTCTATCTCTTTTATACATAGCGGGTTTTGTGATGTGAGAAAAGGATGAAAGAATGCGTCAATCCATACGCTTTTATATACGCAATGCTCTGCCTAGGTATCAATAACCGCATTAAATAGGATTTAAGGTATTAAGTAAAAAATATTCCGTTTCCGAATTTATATAAATACAACTCAGATTGCCAAAATCTATACTTACTGCTTTTATCATAAGCGCGACAATGATGTATTACGGCCGAAATAAACTACCTTAAGTCAAACCTCTAGATCGATATCATCAAGCTAAGTAATTAACGATATTTAAAATGGTAAATGCAATGACAAAAGCAAAATTAAATATAATTTTAAAGGAATTTCTGCTGGAAATAGTTAATAGACAAAATAATACAACCATGGGTTAAGGTAGAAACGAAAAGGCATTCAATTCTATATACAAGCATTTAAGCTTGGTTAAACGTGGATTTTAGCCCGTATAGGTTGGGAGGTTAGTTCTGATAAAATATGAATAAATGAGTGAGACAAAACCTCGGCTATTATTTATCATTTAGTTTGGCCAAAGTGGCACGTCGAATGTAACTTTAATATTTAGATTATTCAAAATTTAGGTTATTCAAATTTTACCAAATTTTTCTGTAACATGTTGTTTATATATACAAATATTGAAGTAAACGTCAGCATTCGAAAAGTTAAGCTAAAATAAGGGCGTTCATCAAACCAAAGTTATTCATCCAAATCGATCAAGATATCGAAATACCTACTGAAAATCAATTCTATTACATCAGGTACTTTTGTACGGATCGGTACCTTTCTCATGTTTAGTACTACTAAATAAGGTACCTCATTGTTTAGTACCTATTAGGCTATTGTTTCAGGGTAACCAGTACCTTCATGGCTATTAATATATAATAAGATACCCTTTTAAAAAGTAAAGTATTTAATTAACTAGTAACCATTAAATTAGCACTATTTAATAAAGTACCTTATCACACTGTACCTATTATCACTACACGTCTCAAACAGTACCTATAAGCACTACCAACCGAGGTACCTCACAGTACCTTTGTATACGTGCATTAAGGTACTATATTAGAGTACCTTACATCAACAGCTAGTCGAGTTCTATCCGCATATTCGGCGCGAGTGTTCCGCATTGAACCTTGGACTCCTTTAGTTTGCTGAGTGAGAGACGGAGATCCTCCATAGTGATGGGACGGACCGCGTCTACGAATTCGTCGTCTGAATCTGTGTTGTCTGTTTTGTTCTGGAGTTACAGAGAGAGTGCAAGTTAGTTAATCATAAAATAGTCAATTCTGTGGTCATGAACTTGACTACAGTTTCGTTTAACTGTGGTCAGATTTGTCTGCAGCATAAATGGGTCGGCTAGACCGAGTTGTTATCTCTGTCTCATAGAAAACCAACGTAAAAAAGCGGCTTGCTACTACATTATGTACAAAGACAATTTAGCATTTCCAGTGACTCGCCGAGCTTCACTGCTCGGTGTCAACAAAAATGCGTGCCACTGTCGATCCTGGTGCACAGGAGTTACAGTGGCGGGTGTGTGGGCGGGATAGTCTCGTACTGCATTATGTACAATGAGTGATATTCGGAGGCCCAAATCCCCTTCGCTTCTTAATTCTTTAACCTTCCTTTAAGGTCCGCAACGCGCCCATGATTCTTCTGGTGATGTGAGCGTTCATTATGGAGTTTGGAGATGGATATCACTTGCCATCAGGTGACCCACTTGGTCGTTTGTCGTCGTGTGTTATATTTTTTTTACTAACCCTGTATTATACATGTCATACTGCTGGGCACGGGCCTGCTCTAGTAAATGGAAGGGGTTAGGTGTTAGTCCGCCAGGTTGACCTAATGCGGGGAATTCATATGGAAAACTTCTCAGGTATTTCGATTTCCTCACGATGTTTCCTTCACCGTTAAAGCAAGCGATAATTAACAATAAATCACACATATCTTCGAAAAGTCAGAGGTGTATTGTCTTGGGACTGGTTTCGAACCTGCGACTTTCGTCTCGACAGTCCGTACCACTCCCCACTGAGCTATTGCTGCTTGTATGTTAAACATATATAAAAAATGAATAAAAATAATATAGTTGAATTGTGTTACCTGTTCCTGATTCATCTCTCGTGCCATCTCGTCTCTCGCCAGATCTCTGACGCGATACACAGCAGCCTGACGACATAACTCGTGCAGATCTGATCCGGAGAAACCTTCAGTCGACGACGCGAGTCGTCTGTAGTCGATCTGTATCAAGCGTTATCATACTGTAGTGCATGGAGGTACTAGTACCTTTTTTACTAGCGTAACTAATGAATCGAGCAGGTCGCTCGCTTGTACCACGTTTTGCCGAGGGTATGTCCGTACCATGATGTGATATGGATGGAGCCTATTGCCATACCGAACAAACCAGACTCCGGAGTGATAAGCATTTTGTAGAAAAACAATATCAATTTTACCACACCCGGGGATAAAACCCGAGACCTCTGGACAGCAGTCGTACCGCGTACGCATCATTACTACGCCACTGAAGCTGTCTACCTATTTACCTATTTATACTATAATATATAATATAGTGTAAATAGGTAGACTGCCTTGACTAGATCTACCTAGTGTAAATAGGTACCAGTAATAGGGTAGTTTCCTATATTGAATTTTATACATTATTTTATAAGCAACAGAAAATGATACGCAAAAGAAACACTTTTATTAAAACACAATCAAAATTGGTTCAGAAATGTGCCCGCAGTTATGATTTTAAATGTTGGTATGAGGAAAAGTGGGTGCGTAGTGGGGATATCTCACTATCTCGCTTGCACGCGTGCACTATAACGAACATTTTACACAGTGACGTCAAAGGTTGCATCGTCTGTCATTTGACAATTGCCCCTTCTACAGGATTTGAATGGCTTCTATCTTATTTATTTTTGGTCCGATTTATAAAATTATTTCTGCAATAGATTTTGAGTAACATAACTGATTGATTTAAATAATAAAAAAAATCTAGTCAACTACCCTATTACATACGACTATATTCCAGTCGCTAGTTACCGCCATATTGGTCTAGTATTAGCCTACTTAGGCTGAGATACCATGAGGATGAGGCGCATGCTCCTGAGTCTGGATTCGAACTTGCGATTCTCGTCTCGGCAGAATGTACCATTTCCCCGCCAAGTAATTACTGGTCTGTATAATGTAGAACTGTAGTAATGTTTTTTTTTATTAGCTTGAATGACGAGACGAGCAGGGCGCTCGCCTGATGGTAAGCGCCACGCCTGCTCATAAACAGGAGCAACGCCACACAGAACTTTAAATAACAAAGCACTGCATGACACTGGACTGCGCTCGTCACTCTGAGACATAAGGTGTTAAGTATCATAATGCCCAGTAATTTGACTGGCTTCAATGTCCTTCAAACCGGAACACAACAGTGCTTACACACTGTTGCTTGGCGGCAGAAATAGACGTTGCGGTGGTACCAACCCTGCCGGGCTCTCGCATACGTGGGGCCTACCACCTTGTAACATATATGTATACAGTATAAGGTGTACAGTGTACAGTGTACGGTGTACAGTGTACATACGTCAGGCGCGACGGGTTCCGCTTTGAGTATGAGCTGCAGTATCCTCTCGCGCTGTGTGTCGGCGGGCATGGGCACGTGGAAGGTGGCCGGCATGCGACGCTGGATCGCCTTGTCCAGGTCTTGGGGACGGTTCGTGGCACCTGGAAACATATATACACCTTTATACACCTTTATTCTGATGGGAGGGTGGGTACCTGATCAAAAACCCGCCAAAGTGGCTTGTTCAGGAGAGGAGCATGCCAGGGTCAGACAGTGTTTATTGTTTATCACACTAGGGGCGTTGCCCATGTTTTTCCACAAAATATAAAATAAAATAAAAACTTAAAGTCCGACGAATTTGAGACATATGTTACTTTCTTCCCCACATTATTCTGCATCGATTGGTATCGGTCTCGACCCCATACCCCCAGCGGTTTCAGAGGAGATAGCGTGACAAGCTTTTGGCAGCGGCGGCGGCGACGGCGGCGGCGCCAGTTACTTTATTTTAGAATAGAGATATATATCATATAACTCACCCAACCGCCTCATAAATTGAATAGCAACATAAAAGTGTTCCTAGGTTCATATGAAGTAGGGTAAATGGTGAACACATACCCATAATGATGACGGTACATGATGGGTCCGTGATGAGTCCGTCCCAGAGCGACATGAACTGCGTCTTCATCATGGCGGTCGCCTCGTGGTCGTGCTGCGTGCGCGTGCGCAGGAACGACTCGATCTCGTCTGCAATACAACAACATGTTACAACAACATACTAACAAAAAAAACAAATACTTTTTTTATGGTATAGGCAGGCAAACAAGCAAGTGGGTCATCTGATGGTAAGTGATCTCCACCGCCCATGTACGCCCACAATACCAAAAGAATCATGGGTGCGTTGCCGACCTTTAAGGAAAGGAATAATTAAGGGATTGGGAAGGGGAGGGGGTTTGGGCCTCCGGATATCTCACTCACCGTACGAAACGCAGCAACAAGCTACTACTTTACGCCGGTTTTCTGTGAGACAGTGGTAATGACCCGGGCGAGCCGGCCCATACATGCTGTTGACAAGTGTCTACAGCGTGGCTCAACCACTCATAAAAAACTCATAAAACTACTTCAAAACCAGAATGGTGGTGTTTTTGTTGTTATCATTGAGGGAGTTTCCTATTTTCCCTCGTTCTTTGTCATCTTATGTGCCGACCATCACAGTAAAGCCTATCAAATACAAATGGCGAAGTTATACGTGAACATACATAAAAAAATATACGAATTGAAAACCTTTTAGAAATCGATTAATAAATCTCATATTTGTATCATATGTAAAAATGCAAATAAAATACTATAATAATATCTATTTCGGGTCTGAGACAATAATAATAATAATACTAGCCGTGTATTATATACGTCCCACTGCTGGGCACGGGCCTGATCTACTGAATGAGTGGGGTAAGGCCTTAGTCCACCACGCTGGCCTAACGCGGCTTGGCAGACTTCACATACCTTCGAAATTCTTATAAAGAACTTCTCAGGTATGCAGGTTTCCTCACGGTGTTCCCTTTACCGTTAAAGCAAGTGATAATTAACAATTAATACACACATAACTTAGAAAAGTCAGAGGTGTATGCACTTAGGTCTGGTTTCGAACCTGCGACTTTCGTCTCGACAGTCCATACCACTCCCCGCTGAGCTATCACTGCTATGTGGGACCATAAGTCCCTATTATTGATATCAACAACACAAATCTTGAAAGAATGCTAAATAATAAACGAATGGCAATAAACACTAGTAAAGAACAGCCTCCGTGGCGCAGCGGGCGAGTAGCTGGCTGCGAAGCGAGAGGTCGTGGGATCGATTCCCGCACCGAGACAAATGTTTGCGTGATCCACAAATATTTGTTTCGGGTCTGGGTGTTGTGGGACCGCGAGTCCCTCGTAGTTCATGATACCCACAATACAGGTTAACCTAGTGCGGGGTCAGGACTATGTGTGTGACTGTTGGGTGTATTTATTATTATTATTATTTAAAGAAGCAATAAAGAGAGTACATACCAATAAATACAATGCAGGGCTGCAGTTTAACAGAAAGGCTGAACACAGCCGCTGCCAGCTTCTGTGTTTCCCCGTACCACTTGTCTGTGAGTAGAGACACGTCCAAGTTGATAAAGCTCATGTTCGCCTCCTTGGCCGTCGCCTTCGCTATCAGGGTTTTGCCGCAACCTGCAAATCAATTTAAATGTGGTAGAGCCACGCTGTAGACACTTGTCTACAGCATGTATGGGCCGGCTCGTCCGGGTCATTACCACTGTCTCACAGAAAACCGGCGTAAAGTAGCAGCTTGCTGCTGCGTTTCGTACGGTGAGTGAGATATCCGGAGGCCCAAACCCCCTCCCCTTCCCAATCCCTTAATTATGCCTGTCCTTTAAGGTCGGCAACGCACTCATGATTCTTTTGGTGTTGTGGGTGTACATGGGCGGTGGAGATCACTTACCATCAGGTGACCCACTTGCTCGTTTGCCAGCCTATACTATAAAAAAAAAAACAAGATTTTGGACATTTGTGACTTTACATACATATGTACTCACGCCTGTAATCCTCGAAGGGGTAGGCAGCGGTGTAACCAGTACACCCACATTTCGCAGAGTGTATTTATTTTTTCATTTATTTTGTGAGTTTATATGTTTGCTAATTAATCACGTCTTAACAGCTGAACGTATTAGATGTCGTTTCGCATACATATGTACTTGTCAGGGTCTATGATTTTATGTACCTATATTGTACATGTAACATCTTTTGTTAACAATTGTCGAGTGCAACAAATTGAAATTGGATTAGAACATATCATTATCCAGGAAAAAATAATCACGCGGCCGGAGTCGCGATCAATAGCTAGTGTAACATAAATTCTGAAAGTACATTCTATTTAGGCAAACCGTCTTCCCCATCATGGAATAAAAGGCGCGGCCTATCATCACAATAGGTCAAACAATAAATCAAATCCTGGGCAAATCACAAGACTCGTATAAAGAACTGCGCAACCCAGAAACTCAGTTTATGGTCCATAAGTTATGGGCTAAAAAGGAAATTGTTCACATCATCGCAATATGCTTAACGTGTATTAAAAATCCTAAGTTCTAGGTGGTATTGCTATGGTTTATGGTCAAATCAGGAGTGGCGTTTATCATCGGACGAGCGACCAGCTCGTCTCACTATTCAGGTAAATTTACCTGGTGGTCCATGAAGAAGCACTCCCTTAGGAGGCTGCGTAAGCCGACTATCGGCGAACAGTTCCCGTTTCTGTATAGGCAAGATCACTGTCTCGCGCAACTCCTGGATTAGATGATCCAAGCCGGCAATGTCTTTCCAGTTTACCTGGAATATACATTTCGAGTTATTAAACTGGCTACGTAGTAAATACCTATAATTTGATATGGGAGATGAGGGCAAACTAACTAATGCATCGCTGGTGATGCTGGTGATGCTGGTGGTGTACATACAACACGTCATATCTCGTGCGCGCGAGAGAGATAATTATCAAAGTAATGTTAGTTTTCGTAGACAAAATACTATAAAGGTTGAAAGTACTGTTTTCTCTACTGTATCTCTACTTTTAACATAACGAGTCGAGAATTCTACGCAACCACGTCAGCGTCGATACACATATAGAGATATATATATATTTTATTTTATAGTATAGGCCGGCAAACGAGCAAGTGGGTCACCTGATGGTAAGCGATCTCCACCGCCCATGTACGCCCACAATACAAAAGAATTATGGGCGCGTTGCCGACCTTAAAGGAAAGGGATAATAAGGGATTGGGAAGGGGAGGGGGATTTGGGCCTCCGGATATCTCACTCACCGTACGAAACGCAGCAGCAAGCTGCTACTTTACGCCGGTTTTCTGTGAGACAGTGGTAACGACCCGGACGAGCCGGCCCATTCATGCTGTTGACAAAATTGTCTACAGCGTGGCTCTACCACTCGTAAAAAAAAACTCGTAGATAAAACTGTTTTTTTCATGAGAAAACGAGTCGACAAGATCATTTGTTTCTACCTATATATTTTTAATAGTCTTTTAAAGACAGAAAACTTCACTTTTAAAGATAAATGGTTAGTGTCACATAAAGACATCAGCCTTGCCAGAGGAACAGCCAGCCCACAGCCTAACTTAGTATACCTACTATTTTAAACTGTACAAGTATACCACAGAATCATGAGAGTGTTGTATTCTTATAAGCTTAGAAAAGGGAGGTTGGGGTTTCTTGGTTCTCGAGTAATATATTTTATCGTCAGTTATAAGATATAGCTGAAGAAATTATGAATTAAAAAGTCTGTATCAATATAAAATAGATAACAATATTATTTGCAAACCACAGATGAGTGTGTTTAAAATAAACACCATCACGTATTATACCAAATCAAAACAACAAGGTGTCAGATACACCAATGATACAATCTCATCACAGAACAAAGCAATCATATTTAACGTCATCTCATTGCCCCAACTATTTGTTGCATAGTGATTTCTTAGGTTTACGCGAATATTACACATTGAAATAAAACTAGTTTATACGGATTTTATCTGTGACGGAGGAATCTGTGACGAGGAACATCTGGCTACTGAGCTACAGCATGTCAAGCGAGTACTGCGAGACAATAAGCTCCAAATTCCACGCCGCCGTCACAGAAACCGAGTGAAACCAGCCACAGTTGAACGTGCCCCTGTTGTATTACCATATGTTAGAGGTGTCACAGACAAGATTGGCTATATACTGAAGCGTGCTTCTATTAAAACTTATTTCAAGCCGCCCAAGAAGATTAGTCAATTTTTACCATCTGTCAAGTGTCACATACCTCTACAAGAACAGGGTGTATATAAAATAGATTGTGACTGTGGAGTCTCCTATATCGGACAAACTAAAAGAAGCATAGGGACCCGCGTAAAAGAACACATAGCTGATGTTAAACACCGACGCTCTACGAAGTCTGCAGTTGCTGAACATTCAGATGAAGGCTCCAAACATTACCTTAGATTTGACAAACCACAAATCCTTGCCAAAGAACACCGATTCCTACCTAGGATGATTCGCGAGGCTATTGAAATTAAGAAACACCCAAATTTCAATAGAGAAGATGGTTGGAAGCTTGCACAAGCCTGGGATCCAATTATACATTTAATTAAATCGGAACCCAAAAGACCAACTGCCAGACCTCAAGATACCGTGAGCTCTTTCTGCGTAGATCGGACTAGTGTCAACTAACTTTTTTAAATAATTGAAAATATATGTATAATTTTAAAATGAAGGTAGCCATTGTAACATTAACTTTTCGAGACGACCTACACCTCAGTCTCTCCCGTGACCACGAAGGCTGAAAAGCTTTCGAAACGTCGGGACTAAAATAAAAATTAAACCGCGATAAAATCCGTATAAACTAGTTTTATTTCAATATTTGTTGCATGTCATCAACCTGTCCTAGTAATATAGGTCGCGCGCAACTGCCAGTCAGCTCCCACGATATAATCAGTGGTAGGAAGAGTTTTATAAAGGTAGACTTGGATGAGCGTGATCTAAGAGGAGACCATGACGACAGCGATACGTCCACTGTTTATACAATAGGGTAGTCGACTAGATTTTTTTAATTATTTAAATCAATAAGTTACGTTACTCAAGTAAGTAAGTCATTCAAATCCTGTAGAAGGGGTAATTGTCAAAAGACAGACGACGCAAACTTTGACGACACTGTGTAAAATGTTCATTATGATGCACGCGTGCAAGTGAGATAGTGAGATATTTTTTTATAAAGGCATCCACTTTTCCTCATACCAACATTTAGTCATAACTGCGGGCACATTTCTGAACCAATTTTGATTGTGTTTTAATAAAGGGGTTTCTTTTGCGTATAATTTTCTGTTGCTTATAAAACAATGTATAAAATTCAATGTAGGAAACTACCCTATTGTATAGATACGTTATGAGGTATGCGACTGAGACAGTTTGTCCGCGACGCACGTCGGCAGGGAAACGTCCATTTAGAATGCTATTGTGTAGGTTTGTTTTAAGTTATGTAACCGAAACATAAGTCCGCCACGCGGATATGTCGCTATCGCCTGTAGGTCGTCGCGCCTCAAAGTCTACCTTAAGACGCCTCAATATCGTTCTCCCCACGCCCTACGTAGCACAAATCGCATAAATAAATTTACAAAATATACAGCTCTGAATTTTCTTGAGGTAAAAAGCTAGTGATAGATCCTAGACAATGCACCCATCTTTGGAAAGATTAGACGCACTAACGCTGTTATGATCATATTAGAGATGGAACAAGGCCAACACATGTATTCTGAAATAAGAATCATGGTGTTTACATTTATGATCCAATACAAATTGTATTTAGGAAGCGATGACGCATTACAACATGTCACTGTGCACTGTGAATGACTGTTTTAATGTCTTAAATGTGCCTAAATCTTATGTGCTTTGTGATAACAAGGAAGGCTGAAAAAATAAATTACATTTTTCACACAATTTTATTACAATCAATGTCAATTTTTGTCAGCCTCTGTGGCACAGCAGATGAGTAGCCGGCTGTGCAACGAGAGGTCGTAGGTTTGATTTCCGCACCGAGACCATTATTTGTGTGATGCACAAATATTTGTTTCTGATCTGGGTGTTGTGGGATGTGCAAGTCCTTTAGGACTAAGACCACATTACAGGTTAATTTAGTGTGGAATCAGGAGTACGTGTAATTGTTGGGTGCATATTAATGTAGTATCAATATTGTAAATCAGTTTTGAAAAGAGCAACGTTAGAGTTTCTTGTCTGTTCTTCTCTAGCGAAACAGCATTCTGAACTGGCGGTAGAGTTAAAATTTGACTGAATCTAAATGATGTATAACATTTTATGGATTCAATAAATAATTTATATATACGCACTCACGCCTGTAATCCCCGAAGGGGTAGGCAGAGGTGTAACCATTACACCCACATTTCGCCGAGCGTATCTCCGTCCCATAATGTGATAGGGGGCGAGCCTATTGCCATACCGGGCACAAATTCCAGACTCCGAGCTGATACTAAGCATTTCGTAATAGAAAAACCCAATACCACTTTACCCGACCCGGGGATCGAACCCGAGACCTCAGCGTTAGCTTAATCGTAACGCGTACGCATTACCACTGCGCCACCGAGGCAGTCCTAAATATTAATAAATAATTTGAATTTATTATTGTTATTTTGAGATAATTACTATTAACTGATTAAGAATACACGCAGGCCTTTACTTTGCACTGGGACATAGCCAAATCATCATAGTATTAAGTAGTAGAGCAGATTGAATAAACAGTTTTGTTTACATTACAAATGGGCCAGCTTGATCAGGAAACCACTGTCTTACGGAAAACTGACGTGATGTTGCGTTTCGTACGGTTAGTGAGATTTCAGGAGGCCCAAATCCCCTTCCTCATCTTTGAAACAGATTTATCTGGTACTGAGAGTGTTGAAATCGACAGTGGAAATCGTGGAAAAAAAAAGTAGAATAAAAACGTAAAAATACTCACACTAATTTCATCAGGCACAACCAGCTGTGATGCGATGATCATTTCATGATCGGTGAGCTTGTCCAACGCGAGTGAGTGTTTCCCACCGAAGCCCGCTCTGCAAGACATCCTTAACACATGCACCGTGTAAAGTGGCTGCTTCAATGAGCATCTTATTACTAACATGCAGGGTACAGTCAGAAAAACAGCCACAAATTTACACAAGATTCTAATGAACAGGTGGTTAGGTAGTAGACTATATATTTTTATTGATTATAAAAGGAATGATAATATCAATAAAAAAAATTTTTTTGGCTATTTTAAAGTGTTTAAAGCCTATATTATAATACATAATATAATTTATGTATATTAAAGCACTGACATTTTTATCCCAGAAATACATTCACACTGGTGGAACGCAAGCAAAATCCAGTGTAGTTTTGTAAACATAGCCAACTACCCTATTGTAGACACAAAATGTCTAATAAATGATATGTTAAAAAGTTATATGATAAAATGTGTTTATAAGACACACAACCTTAAATTTAGCAAACTGTAACACAGAAGCCAATTTATTTAAAAATCTATTCTAAACAATTATGCTAATTAACATTCAAATGATTAATTTAAATAGATAAAGAGTATAAATAGGATTTTTCAGATTTATATGTATTTCATCATATGATTTGACAATATATACTATTTATATTCATGTAATTATAATTTCTTTAATTAAGCATAATTAGAACAGCAATAGATCAGCATGGAGTGTTACAGAGAGTCACACAAAAGTTGTAAGTTCGAAATGAGCCCAAAGAACATGCACCTCTGACTTTTAATTAACATTGACTACTATTTTGATATGTTTTTTATCCTGTCACAACAAATATCTACACTGAGGCCTGATGGTAAGCACAGTGCACTACAAATATAATATTGACTATTGAGACATTGCATTATCCCTCAATGCCAGCCTGAAGTCACTAGATATACACTGGCTGGATGGGTGATAGAGATGAATTAATTTTTCAAATTAATTATATTATGCAGTTTGTACATTTTTCTATTTTTTTTGATTTAATAGTTTTATGTAAAATTAATTCTTGATTGTCATTATTATAATATAATACATGCTTTTAATAGAATAGAGGTTGCTACAGATAATTTTTTTCATTATCATATTTAATTTATGGTAATTGAAACCTTGGTTTAATCAGTTACTTTTTGACGCATTTTACAGTTCATTCAATGAATTCTGAACTGCATTTGATTACATCATATCAAATAATTTTTCTTTGTTTGTCTGATAACAGCTAAAGTAATCTAGTAGATTCTATAACTAAGATTGCATATCATTCACACTATTACTCCTAAATGTATCAAATATGCTTTATGACAGATTTAATAAAGTCAGAAATTAAAAACTACAGCATTAACATAGAAAACACTGTTAATAACAGTCAATAACATAGGTCAGTGGGCTTAGTACGAGTTAAAAATACGTATAAAATTACTATTGACAAAGTATCAAGCTAGTAATTCATACGGTAATAAAGGAAAGAATCGCTTGAAAACAAATTTCATATTCAATTAATATGAAATAAAATTTACCATATTATTAATTTTAATTCATCATAGCTCCTGCTAGTGGCTACTGATACTCAAACTTTAATATTTTAGAAAAACTATTAAAACTTGTACTAGGCCTACAGGCAGGTGCCATAGTCCTTCCCAAACACCTACTTACCAGATCCATCAACATCTCAACTCTAGAAACCAGTTATTTTTTTTATCCATAGCTACAATAGTTCTACACCTAACGGGGACTGTCCTTGGGTACACACTATAGTGTATACGGGGATAGCAGTCAAAGGTGTCAATATTAAATTTAACTTGTCTGTTGTTGTTGGCTTTGGCTCCACATACGCCTACCAAAGGTCCGGGACTCCATAGTACCGAGATATGGTAAGACATAGAAAATATACAACATAATGAAACTAGCATGGTATTAATAAAAACGAACCTTCCGCTATGCATTGACAGATGGAATTATAACCTAAATGGCGCGAATGTCTAACTAGAATCTAGATACAAAATGTAATAAATAAGATTAAAATAAATAATTGAAAACCACACCACGCTTTAAACAATCCAAAAATAGAAGAAAAGCGCAAGTTATGGACATTTCCCACGATCAATACTTACTTGCGTAACTGTTCTCGCGCGCGCTCCTCGGCCTTCTTCCGACTCTTCGACGTTGGGTCTATCTGGTTCACCAGCCACTTAATGGAGAAATATGTGACCGCCGACACAAACGCGACGCGTATAGCCATTTGGAACACATCAGTCCGAGTGAATGCTGAACCTTCCACCATCATGCCTGATCACAGGTGTGTTCGGTATCAAGAAACAACAACGTAGCCGTCGCTCTGTTGAGTGGGCTGTTCAAATTGTTCAATTGCGAATATTTTTTACGAGTTCGCTGCCGTCATGCTTTTGTGAATTTTAAATAATAGACAATGTAGACAATTTTAGATATGTCATTTTTGGTTCTATGACATTTTGATTATTACCAAAAGTAATAATACTCTTTAAAAAATAAATTTTATTAATAATTAAATTTTGTACCTCATGATGTTTACATGAATAGCATAAAATTAAATTAAATCTATTAGATACGGGCTTTTAATTCCAAAAATGTCAATAAAGACAAATTCTCTTTGATTGATCCTAAAAAAAACTATGATTATATCGTTCAGAAATTGAAGCAATTATATCACCATAAATCATAATAATTTATTATGTAAAAACATTTTCTACAAAATTCTAGTAATTCTAATTTCAATTAGTAAACATTTTACGATTTAATTTGATTAATGCATCAAATTAAAACAAACCTTAAATCGTAAAACTTCTTTTATTTCAGAGCTTGTCATTTTTTCAAAATAAAACTCTCGTGGATGTAGCAAAACATAACCTACGATGACAGTGATTTTATTTTAATTTCTAATTACAGTAATTACAGTCATTCTTAACTATTCAATATGAAAAAGAAAAAGGCAGCGCCACGTCCGAAATTCGAAAACACTCGTAAAGCGCTTAGAAAACAGAAAAGACAAGAAAAAAAAGTACACCGCAAAGAACACTATTTAAAAAAGAAAACATTGCCTGAACAGCCTAAATATACACCCGGGAAGTTTGTGAAGAGACCTGCCGATACTCAAGAACTGGATACAGAGATAAAGGTACTAGTTACATCCTTTTACATTGGTTCTAAACCTTAAATGACTTGAAATTGTCGAACTTCGCTAGTCTCCATAGTTCACTGTTCACTGTTGAATATTTATATACGTATGTATGAATAATATATGTTATCAAGACAGAATTTTGCAATAAAAGTGGATTAATTCAAAACCATAAACTACATATTCAAAAACTCAATAAATATACATGCATAACGTTATTTAAAAAATTATAGAAAAAGAAAGCAAAGCAACAAACTACGTTAATTGACTTAATAAGAGGGGAAAGGGAGAAAGAGAAAAATGCAACAGAACGACTCAAGCAGGAGATGGAGGAACAGAGAAGAAAGATCCTTCTTCAAGCTAATGAGGATGAGGATAAAGTTATCAAGAAATTGGAGAAGCAACTCGGCTTAAATAAGGCCAAGAATAAGAATAACCGTTTCACTGATGATGGACTGGATTGTATCCTTTTTTAATTTAATCTTATTAAAACTAATATCTTACATTAACTGATCGGTCAACTCAAAAATATTTTAACAGTAATGTCTACCAAGTTATTAAAATACATTCTTTTCATGAGATTATACAAAATATACATTAAAAATGTGAGACTATCCAATCATAAAAAGAGACCATAAACTTAATTTTGGATTGGCTGGCAAACAAGCAAGTGGGTCAGCTGATAGTGATCTCCACCACCCATGTGCACTCACAATACCAGAAGAATCATGGGCACATTATCCGACAAAAAATTAGAACACTAATTATCATTATTCATGACAAAAAAAGATAGGTGCTATAAGTTCTTTTGTTCTTGTTAATATGCATGCCGTGTTCGCCTCACATTGTAACGACATTTAGCTTAAGACTACTATTGTAAGATACCTAATATTGTACTCAATTAATGTACGTTGCGTTGGCGATACAAATACAAATAAATAAATAAAAGTTTTTTAGTTTGGAAACTGGTGTATTCAAGATGGTTCTAAGCTATGTTTGAAGAAAATTTATTAATTAGCAGTTTTAAAGTTATATGTGTTTTTATATGGTTAATAAGTAAATAAATATACCTGAGCAAATAAACCCAGATCTTCTAGAAATCTGTGACAGGTCAACCACAGAACAAATTGTGGCAGCTGAAAAGCATTTAGCTAATGTGGAAGCAGATTCAGACTTTGAAGAGGACCTAGCAATCGTTACTGGGAAAGAAGTTGAAAAAAACAAAAAGAAAGATAAACAGAAAGAAAAAGAATCAAATAATAGTTTGAGTGAAGAAAGTAATTTAGAAAGTGAAGATGATGGTACTGAATTTGATGAAAGTGGTGATGAAATGGATGCAGTTGATGAGGAAGGAACTGAAGATGATTACAGTGATGTTAATGATAGTGAAGGTACAAATGATGAACCTGAAGGTATGATCATATTTTGAATGCTATGTTGTGCTTTATGAAACTTTGATATAGTACTTGAGTTTGAAAATATAACAATAATTATAAGTATTATTTAATATGCAATTCACAAATTCAATGGAATGATAAATTCTTAGCTAGTAGTAAAGAAGGATATTTAAAGCTGGTTTTAGTACATATGTTATTGGATAAGAAGGAATAATGATGCCTGTTTTATTACAATTGTATTTCTTGTCTATTATAGAAAAACCAATAAAAACTAAGAAAAGTAAAATTAATGAACCACTAAAAGATATTAAAACTGTTGATACAAAATCTAATAAGGGCAAGGAAAAGATAATAAGAGAAGATGATTTAAGCAAAGTGTTCAGTGATGATGAAGTATCACATCTCTCTGATGATGATTTGGGTGGATTCTCTGGTGATGACGGTGATGGTGGTGTTGATGTGAAAGAGAAAGAAGAAAAACCAGATGTATGGGAGGATATTTATGGACGAAAAAGGGATAAAGATGGGAATATTATTAAGGTTTGTGTTCCCTTTACATAGTATTTAACTTAGTCTTACAATAAATGAATTATGAAATGTATGTTTTGTTAGATAGCTATTTGACATATATGATTGTATTTGGATTCAATCCCAAATTATGATTGTTGCATTTAGATTAGAATACAACATACATATGCACTCACGCTTGCCTTCCCTGAAGGCGTAGGCAAATTCCGCCTAACTTATTTCCATCTCAAGATGTGATAGACTACAATTCCAGACTCCAGGCTGATACTGAGCATTTCGTAATAGCAAAAAACCATGTCATCCCTTCCCGACCCGGGGGATCGAGCCCGAGACATCAGCACAGCAGTCGTAATGCGTAGTAGGGATGTTACGGACTTCGCCTCCGACTCCGAAAGGTCGGAACTTCCGATTGATTTTACACCTCCGATTCCGACTTCGGCTCCGATAATTTTAATAATTAATAGAAAGGCAGTGAACGTACAAGTCTGTACACAATCTGACTTGTCGCTCGGTCTTGCTCGATGAATTCCGCTCGCGTCTCCCGATCAGTTATTTGTTTTGTTTTAATTCGTGTGTTAGACGCGCTCCGAGACTCTTTAAAACTTACTTGTCAATTTAAATTACTAGCGATATATTAGTATTTAGTATTTTAACGTTGATATTTTATTTAAAGAATAAATAATGAAGCCAAAAATAAGTGTTATATGGAACTATTTTAATGTAATTGATGCGAATATGGCAAAATGTAAAATTTGTGAGAAAATCATCCCCTTAAAGTTTAATTTACATATTATCTCTATTCTACTCCGTCTTTGACTTCGGCTCCGGCTCCGACTCCGACTCCAACTCCGACTCCGACTCCGGTTCCGGTAAAACCACCTCCGTAACATCCCTGATGCGTACGCATTTCAACTGCGCCACAGAGGCAGTCTGTAATAATACTATTAGTCATATGTAAATTGGGCATTTTATAAGCCTCTTTACTAATGCCGAATACTATGAGATCTTTAGTCCATAATTATAAATCAGTGTGTTTAAATTACAGCAAAATAAATAGTAAAAATATAAGGCTACATCACATCATTTAATATTCATTCTTTGAATTATTAACACATTACAAAATATACTTATATGTATTTGAATAGTATGTACTGTTTACAGGAAGAAAAAGGTACTTACGTGCCACCTCATTTGAGGAATAAGGACTCTACATCTGATAAGGATCTTATACAATTAAAAAGGCAAATAAAAAGTGAGTAACATTTTTTTCTTCTAGTGAGACTTAGGGTAGGGTTATATTTTCGTAATCCCGGGATCCGGGAAAATATAATGACGACACCGGAAATTTTTGTTTGCGGCTCTGTTTCCGTAAAAGAAATCGGGATAAAAGTAGCCTATATTATACCTAGGAATAATGTAGATTTCTATTAGTGAAAGTTTAAAAAGAAAATATTTATTAGTTTACCCCCACATATAGCATACTATACAAAAATACTTTATATATATTCAGTACATATTAAACAAATAACACCTATTTTTTTTGTTATTTATGTTACAATATGTGGTTTTAATAATAAGTAGCAAAAGAAAAAATACGAATTATTTTTTCATATCATCACCACTTGCCATTGAGAACATTCAAATTATATAGATCTGTACATATAAATTGAAATTTCATTCCCTAATGGGGTAAAATAGGGATGTGAGTCTGTATGGAGAAAAACTTTGTAATACTACTTCTTCTTCTTCTTATAGAATGGTTAGTGGCCAACCTAGTGTTAGAGTTTTTCAAGCCTCCCGGAGGCCTCCGACTTGACTTAACGACTGCTATCAGTTGATAACAGCCGGGACCGACATTTCACGTGCCCTCCGAAGCACGGAGACGCTCTGTTGAAATACCACTAAGCGGTCACCCATCCATAGACTGACCGCACCAAGGGTTGCTTAACTCGCTTATCGTTTACTGATTAGTGAGTGCAACTAGCTATGAGCGCCTATATATGTAATACTACTAAAAACAAATAAACAACTACGTATTTCGCGACATCTCGAAAATCGTCCTTAGGGGGTGAAATGTTTTAGAAGGGCAGGAGTTGTTCCACGTATCCACGCGGGCAGAGCCGCGAGTAAAAGCTATGACTTATAAAAATAATGCTTTTCTTTCCAGGTGTTCTAAACAAACTGGCCGGTACAAATCTGCACTGGGCTTGTACGTCTATAGAGAACTTATATTCAAATAACAGTAGAAATTCAGTGAACACATGTCTGGCGCAGCAGTGGTTGGAGGCGACGGTGCGTGGCGCCGCCGCCGCGGACCGCATGCTGGCCGAGCACGCGGCGCTGCTCGCTGCTCTGCACGCTAATGTCGGCTCCGAGATAGGTGAGTATGTACGGATGATATTTAGCATTACGTTATGTACGAGAGTGAGAGGAATGATTAGCGCAATAGGGTGTTAGAAAGAGCGCGAACATGATGACTGAAAATAGAACGTTACGATTAGTGTGCAAAAGATGAACAAATGCGAGAAAGTACAGGTATGAAAGAGTTAGTCGATTTAGAAGATGTGTGAAAGTGATAGATTAAGGAATATTATATAAGTGTAAGAGGAACGGAAAATAAAAGACAATTAGAGAAAACGTTTTTGCTTTAATTCAACCTTTCAAGTACATGGGTTTTATTCTTAGCTGGTGTTTGTACGGTGAGTGACACATCCGGAGGCCCAAACCAATCCCCTTCCCAATCCCATATCCCTTTCCTTTAAGATCGAGAACGGGGCCATGATTCTTCTGGTATTGTGAGCGTACATGGACGGTGGACATCACTTACCGTCAAGTGACACACTTCCTCGTTTGCCGGTCTATGCTATTATATAAAAGCTTTTTCGTATTCCCGGAAACCGGAAAAATAATCATGTTTTCGGAAATATTGAAATGTTTATATTTTTTTTTAATATAAATGTGATTAAACATCCCTTTAATTGTAATGATGTACGCCAAATGTAAGTTAGAGAAGTAGTAAAAAATATGAGTATTTTTTCGAAATAAGTTACAATTATTAAGAATTTGTAAGTATCTGTAATTGTGATGTTAACAAGATAAGTAAGTAAGTAACGGTATGACGTAATTGTCTGCAAAAATATATCGAATATTAGTCAATCGGTCACATCAATATTAAAAAATAAAATCTCGTATTTCATCGATTTTTTTTTGTAATAAAAGTATCTCTGCTTCAATCTCTTTTCATATTGTTAAACCAAACCTTTATTATCTTTTAATATTACTCGCTATGATAAGTCATGTGCGGCGGGTTGGTTTTTTAGTGTTTTTCGTACTTTATGAATCTGTTCACGACTTTTCGAGAGTTCCCGACGTAAAATTTTCGGGACGAGAATCTTCTATTTTTCCGGGAGCCGGGGAGTAAATCCTGGTGCGTTATTTATTATGTATTTTTATTACGGCCCGACAGTGCCTAATCTGCGCCTGATGATATTGTGCTGGCCAAAATATAATGTCGACTGATGTCTGAATTATGCTGGCCCAAACTAGCTGGATTATACACCTGACTGACCCTAGAACACTCGTTGCCTGAACGAGCTACTAAGAACTGTATTTGATTTTTCACCATGTATTAGGTTGTCCTCCCCAGTGGGGTTGACGCCACGCAGGCGGCCGGTCGTAAAAAATCTTTCTGTAACATGTGATAAAAAGCATGGTGCGCCGACCCCACTGGCAGTGGGGTAAGGGCAGATGGGAGCAGAACCATGTATTAAATTGTCGCTATATCCATTTAGGTGAAAATATAAATTTAAAATCTTAATTTGTCTTTACAGGTGCACATTTTCTTCAAGAGTTGACAACTCGTTTCGATGATATGATGCATAAAGTACAGCCGGTGGAGGATAAACAACTAGACAATCTGGTTTCTTGTTTGGCGCATTTGTATAGTTTTAAGGTATGTTTCATATACATTTTTAATGTGAGTCGGTCACTATTATAAAATTTGCCCCTAACTGACAGACTTTTAAACCGTTCATGTATTTTGCAAGGTGGTAGGTCCCTCGTATGCGAAAGGAAATGCTCAGTATCAGCTCGGAGTCTGGAACTGCCTGGTATGGCGATAGATTCGCCCCCTTTCACATCATGGGACGGAAATAAGCTCGGTGAAATGTAGGTGTACCGGTTACACCTCTGCCTTACTTTTCGGTAATTACAGGTGTGAGTGCGTACCTACCCAGACTTCCTCTCGCATACGAGGGACCTACCATCTAGTGAATTTTATCTACAGTAAAAAAAAATTACATTACCTCCATTTTGTCTACAGTAAATAAATTTTACATTACCGCCATTTTATCTACAGATTTACCAACCAACACTCCTCTATGACATACTGAACCGTTTGCTGGACGACCTGTCCGAAAAAACCATTGGTTGCGTTCTAGTTGCTTTGAGAGTTGTCGGTGGAGTGTTGAGAAAGGAGGAACCACTCGCACTGAAAAACTTTATACACGACACGCAAACTAGAGTCGCGAAGATTAAAGACGAGGCAGCTAGTGGGTGAGATTTATTTTACAGCAGTAGACCTTATGCCCTTTTATTTTTATGAGACTTAACACCTTATGTCTCGGGGTGACGAGCGTAGTCCAGTGTCATGCATTGCTTTGTTATTTAAAGTTCTGTGTGGCGTTGCTTCTTTTTATGAGCAGGCGTGGCGCTTACCATCAGGCTACTAATAATAACTGACTAGATGGGTTCTCCCCGGAGGGGATGACGTCAGGTCGCTGGCCGCTCGTAAAAACTACAATCCAAATCTTTCTGTAACATGTGTTAAAGCATGTTGCGCGGACCTTACTGCTAGTTTTCTTTTTTTTATTAGCTTGATTGACGAAACGAGCAGGTCGCTCGCCAGATGGTAAGCGCCACGCCTGCCCATAAACAGAAGCAACGCCACACACAACTTTGAATTACAAAGCACTGCATGGCACTGGACCGCGCTACACTAAGACATAAGGTGTTTTTTTCCAAAATACTTTGTTGTTGGACTGAATATATTTAATTTTCTACTTTGTTTATTTACGGATGTGTTGTGGATATCCCGGGAATTATCGGCACAATACCTGGGAGCAAACACTTTCGAGTTCCCGGGAACTGAGTCCGGCAAAAAATGCCAACATAAATATTGAAGCCAATCACCTACACGTTTTTCTCACTTTTTTTTATTGTTAACTAGCTTTTGCTCGCGGCTCTCCTACCCGGCGGAAGTACCCTATGTCCTTCCCCAGGATATAACCTATCTCCTTACCAATTTTCATTAAAATCCGTACAGCCATTTAGCGGTGAAAACGTACCACAGATAGAGTTAGTTTCGCCTTTATAATATATTTTTTTACATCTTGGGTTGGTTATAGTAGGGATTTCTTCGGATACATTTTTTGGAATAAATATAACTTATCTTACTCAGTGTTAATGTAGCTTGATATCGGCAAAAGAATTTTTTAAATCGGTCCAGTAGTTTTTAAGTTTATTCGTTACATACAGAAATACAAATCTTTCCTCTTTATAATATTAGTGTAGATTATGAAACTAATAATTCTACTTTCTAGGTCCCGTATAAAATATCTGTTAGAAGTATTAATGGCGGTGAAAAATAATAATTTGACGAAAATACCAAACTATGATCCAACGTACATGGAACATTTGAAGAAAATGATCAAAGGTGTTGTCAGAAAAGGGAATTATGTTACCCCCCTCAATATTAGACTCGAAGATCTCCTAAAAGGTAATTATGGTTTAAATTCACGAGCTTCCCAAACTTTTTTTTCTCATAGATCACTTTCAACATTTAGCTGGTTCCGGTGGACCCCCTACAGCTACATTTCTACCATATTCGTCAAAAATGTGAAGATTAGATCCAACTATGGACCCCAGTCGAGTCTCGGGCCCCTCGGACTTTGGGAACTAATGCTTTAAATATACATAGCCCGCACGCAACTGCTAGTAGTCATTAAAATAATATAAAAATAGTCTTTCTGCTATCTATCCATTATATCTCCATTCATATATTCAGATATCGTTCAAAACACGCCCATACCAGCACAGACATTATGGTACACTTTACAAGGTGGTAGGTCCCTCGTTGGCGAGAAGCCGGCTGGGTTGGTACCACCGCTTTGTCTATTTCTGCCGCCAAACAACAGTGTGTCAGCACTGTTGTGTTCCGGTTTGAAGGACATTGAAGCCAATCAAATTACTGGGCATTATGAGACTTAACACCTTATGTCTCGGGGTGACGAGCGCAGTCCAGTGTCATGCAGTGCTTTGTTATTTAAAGTTCTGTGTGGCGTTGCTTCTGTTTATGAGCAGGCGTGGCGCTTACCATCAGGCGAGCGACCTGCCTGTCTCGTCATTCAAGCTAATAAAAAAAAGACATAGAAATACTATTTCATATATTTATCTATGAACGTATTCAAGTCGTTCGAAGTTTAGCGTAGCGTATCCGGACAGATACGGACCGACACAGCCGGTGTGCGTGCCTACGTTCATGCGTGCGTGCGTGTATGTCTATCTGTCTTGTGTAATCGTAGCGTATAAACGAATTGACCTATTTGAATGTCGGCAAACGAACAAATGGGTCACCCGATCGTGAGTGATATCGCGTTGCCGACCTTAAAGAGAAGCGATATGGAAAGAGGAGGGGAAATTCGGACCTCCACATATCTCACTCAGCGTACGAAATGCAACAGCAAGCTGTTCATCACGTCAGTTTTTTGTGAGACTGTGGTAACGGCCCGGTTGAGTCAGTCCATTCATGCTGTAGACAAAATTGTCTACAATGTGGCTCTTTTTATTCTTGGTCGTATTCTTCATGACTGAAGGGCGTATCCTTGAAAGGCGTGAAAAGCGTGGCTCGAGCGCTTATAAAATTGTACACTTATTGTCGGCATCGCCCATGAACATTGAAAACAGTACTTAAACTTAGCTCTTATTGAATTTTCTAGCTGAGGAGAGAGGTAAATGGTGGGTGGTGGGGTCGGCGTGGGAGGGAAACCACACGCGAGTAGAGGAGAAACCCACAGACAAACTACCTGCCACCAACGATCAGAAGCTCCTAGAACTTGCTAGAAAACAGAGGATGAATACGGACGTCAGAAGGAGCATATTTTGTGTCATTATGTCGGCTGAGGTGAGAAACTTGCAATATTATATACAATACTAGCTGTCCCGCGCGATTTCACCCGTAGGATACAATTGCAGCGCCACCTACCGGGTCCAATTGTGAATCTAAACCATCCAGGGCGCCACCCAAACGCATACAAAAAAAAACATTCAAATCGGTCCAGCCGTTTAGGAGGAGTTCAGTCACATACACACATACAGTAGAATCTATATACATATATAAAGATGTAACAAAAACCCTGTTGGGCGTTTTAACTGTGATATCAAAATCGATATTCAAACGTAATGAAATAACTCGCATACGAAAATGAGACTATAAAAATAATCATATTTATTTGTTATAGTTTAATTATTTTATTGTTTGTAAACCGTATTTCGATTGATTCTCTGCAAGATCGATATCTCGGAGCCAGAGCGAGATAGCAAGTTGCGGCGTCTACGTGCATCAAACGCGCCGCGCCGCGTGTGCTCTCGGTTTCGTCAATAGTAACATGGGTCAGCTATTCATCAGTTTTCTGATGAAAATATCGTTGTGATTTCTTAGGTTTACGCGAATATTACACATTGAAATAAAACTAGTTTATACGTCTCTCCCGTGACCACGAAGGCTGAAAAGCTTTCGAAACGTCGGGACTAAATTAAAAATTAAACCGCGATAAAATACGTATAAACTAGTTTTATTTCAATGAAAATATCGTTTTTTAAATATGTTCATTTTTCTAAGCTACCTGTGTAAGGATAATATCTCGCTTCTGTTTAATATTTTTTTTATTTTAAGTATCTTTATTAAGCTGCCTATATGTCTTACTTCATGATCTAGAAAGGGCCAACAGGGTTTTGTTTACATACTGTATATTACACTGGGGGTAAGAGAAACACTTCTGAAAAATGACGAGGTGGTAGTGCTGATGATTACGAACATGGTACCACTAAAATATTGTGTTTTTCTACTATTAAATGTCAGTATCAGCCTGGAAACTGGAATTGTGCCCGGTTTGGCGATAGGTTCACCCCCCTATCACATCGTGGGACGGAGATACGCTCGGCGAAATGCGAGTGTGTTGTTTACACCTCCACACGTTGCCAATATTAAAGGAAAGTAATAAATAAGGGATTGGCTGGGGAAAGGGGATTTAGGCCTCCGGGTATCTCACTCACCGTACAATGCAGCCGCCAGCCGTTACTTCACGATTTCTGTGAGTCTGGTAACGAGCCGGCCCATTCGTGCTGTAGACAATACTGTCTACAGCGTGGCTCTACCACTCTATAAATACTTTTATTATTTTAGGATTACATGGATGCTTTTGAAAAACTGCAACATTTAGGTCTGAAAGGGCAACAGGAGCGTGAGATCGTGCATGTATTATTGGCGTGTTGTTTACAAGAGAAGACTTATAATCCATACTACGCTGTACTCGGACAGAAATTATGCGACTTCGATAGGAAATATCAGGTATAAATAAATAAATACACCCAACAGTCACACACATGGTCCTGACCCCACACTAGGTAAACCTGTATCGTGGGTATAAGGAACTACGTGGGACTTGCCAACCCACAACATCCAGACACGAAACAAGTATTTGTGGATCACACTAATATTTGTCTCGGTGCGGGAATCGAACCCTCGGTCTCTCGCGAGACAGCCGGCCACTCGCCTACTGTGCCGTATATATGTATTTTTTTACTGTAATATACTAGTCTTGTATTCTACACGTCCGACTTTCTCCTCTACTGAATGAGAAGGGTTAGTCCTCCACACTGTATTAATGAAGGTTGGCAGACTTCACATACCTTCGAAATTCTTATGGAGAACTTCTCAGGTATGCAGGTTTACTCACGATGTTTCCTTCACCGTTAAAGCAAGTGATAATTAACAATTAATACACACATAACTTAGAAAAGTCAGAGGTGCATGCTCTTGGGGCTGGTTTCGAACCTGCGACCATCGGCTCAACAGTCGGCATCACTCCCCACTGAACTATCGCTGCTTTTTACTGATTTGATTAAAATAATTTGACCCCAAGGCTGTATTTATTTTCCTAAGCTTCTAGATTAATCATGTTTGTTGTTACTAGGTGGTAGGTATATTGTATGCGAGAGGTTTTTAGAGTAGGTACCATCGCTTAGACCATTTCTGCCGCTAAGCAACAGTTTATAAGCCAATTTTATATTTCGATTTGAAGTACATTAAACCTAGTTAAATTACTGGGTATTATGAGACTTAACATCTTATGAACTTATGTCTCTGTCGTGCAGTCCTGTGTCATGCAGTGCTTTGTAATTCAAAGTTTTATGTGATGTTGCTTCTGTTTATGGGCACACGTGGCGCTTACCATCAGGCCAGCGAAATGCCCGCTTTGTCATTTAAACTAATAAAAAAAATGTACAATAGATTCTATAAAATGGTTCATATAATTATGTTACAGCTCTCAATACAATACTCTGTGTGGGACAAGATAAAGGATTTAGAGAATTTATCTAAACACTGTATGACGAATTTGGCCCAATTTTTAATACATCTTATCATTGGCAAAGGACTACCACTTTCTGTTTTAAAGGTAATATAAAAAGTTTTATAATTTCTAGAGTTAATAACAATGGAAATCGTAATGTCTTCAACAAAGTGACCCAGATTGGTTTACTGTTTGACACAAATATGTACCAAGTTTTTCACGATGTATTCTTTATAAAACAATGCAAAATAATCATATGCTAGTATTGAATACCATATACAGATTAATGAAAAAATATGGTATCAATAATAAATTCACAGAATTGATTAGAATTATATAAAAGTTAATGATAATTGAAATAAAACTAGTTTATACGGATTTTATCGCGGTTTAATTTTTATTTTAGTCTCGACGTTTCGAAATTACTTAAAAATAAATGTATAATTTTAAAATGAAGGTAGCCATTGTAACATTAAATTTTCGAGACGACCCAAACCTCAGTCTCTCCCGTGACCACGAAGGCTGAAAAGCTTTCGAAACGTCGGGACTAAAATAAAAATTAACCCGCGATAAAATCCGTATAAACTAGTTTTATTTCAATGTGTAATATTCGCGTAAACATAAGAAATCACTAGTTAATGATAATGATAATATTTTTTTATAATGATTTTAGTATTGCGAATTTAAAATGATTTTGGACCTGACACTTCTCTAATAATGTGATACGGAGGGTATGTGTGAATGATACGCAACTGATCTGAAAATCATAAAACAATTGATTTCATACAAATAAAACAAATATCAGAAAATATGAAGTTTACGTATTTTTAATTTCTACCGATAAATTAATAATCATTCTCATATGTGTGCAGTTATCATTGATACCACCTTTCTGCAGCATCCTGTATAAAACATAATAACACTTAATAATACTCCCTTCAAAGATACTACATTGAGTGGCCACCCCGTAATCTGTACACAGTTTTGTTTACACTTTACAGCATGAATGGACCGGTTCGACCGGGTCATTATCACTGTCTCAAAAAACCGACGTAAAGTAGCGGCTTGCTGCTGCGTTTCGTACGTTAAATGAGATATCCGGTGGCCCAAATCTCCCTCCCCTTCCCAATAGCTTAATTACCCATCTCCTAAAGGTCAGTAACGTGCCCATGATTCTTCTGATGTTATGGGTGTACATGGGTGATGAAGAAACTTTCATCAGGTGACCCACTTGTTTATGCTATAAAAAAACACTTTGCAGTGTAATCTCTAAAGATCTCGACATGTTATATTTATAAAAGCTAATAAAATAACGGCCTTCTTCTTCCACGTGTCCTTATCCCACTAGCAGTGGGGTTGGCGCAACATGCTTTATAACACATGTTACAGAAAGATTTAGCTTGTAGTTATTACGACCGGTCGCCTGCCTGACGTAAACCCCTCTGAGGAGAAAACATCTACACCCGAAACATATATTTGTGGATCACACAAACATCTGTCTCGGTGCAGGAATCAAACCCGCGCTCTCGCTTCACAGCCGGCTACTCGCCCACTGCGCCATAATGTCAATAGTAAAATAACGTTACTTTTTTAATTAACAGGTAATACAATTCTCAGATCTGAACAAGCACACGGTCAGTTTCATGCGTCAAATTTTACTCGCGATTATAATGACAGAAGACCTACAGGCTTGTCTCGAAGTGTTTCACCGGGTGTCAAAGACCCCCAAACTGCACATGTTCAGGGAAAGTGTACGACTGTTCATACAACACTTCCTAGTCAAGAATGCGGGGAAAAAAACAAGTGTATTGAGTGATGACGACATGCTTATGTTAAAACAGAGGGCAATAGAAGTCGATAAGATACTGACCATGTATGAATCTAAGTTGAAGTTTTAAATATATTTTTCGTATATACTTGTGTTATTATTTAAAGAGTTTTTGGCTTTTACATACCGCACCTTTAAAGACAAACCGTTACTAAATGTAATTTTTCAAGAATTGAGTTAGTAATGCCATTTTTTCAAAATTACGTCAACTATACGATGAATTTTATTACACTTTCATAAAAATTCCACTTTTAGAGGTAGATGGCGCTAATTTTGACCGTTACAAAACTAGATAAGATTTGCTGGCTAAATGCAATATCGTGTTTATACTAGTTGTTGTTTAATTTTATATTTTCATTTAGTAACGGTTTATCTTTAAAGGTGCGATACGCACTCACACTTGTAATGCCCGAAGGGGTAGGCAGATGTGTAACCAGTACACCCACATTTCGCCGAGCGTATCTCCGTGCCATGACGTAATAGAGGGCGAGCATATCGCCATACTGGGCACAATTCCAGATTTCAGGCTGACACTGAACTTTTCGTGATAGAAAACCCCAATATGACTTACTCGACCCGGGGATCGAACCCGAGACCTGTTAAACATAATGTTTTTTTTTAATGTACTTACATACATACGCACTCACGCCTGTAATACTCGAAGGGGGAAGGCAGAGGTGGAACCAATATACCCACATTTCGCCGAGCGTATCTCCGTCCCACAATGTGATAGGGGGCGAGCCTATCGCCTTAAGTGAAAAGGCCAAAAGTCTGTAAAGACACTAGTTGCAGATCTGCGTACACTTTTGGGGATACAAGCAGGCATTGACCACTTATTCAAATTAAATGTATGCCAATATCAATATATTTCCTGGTGATTTCGTCCTATTAAATGTTACAGGCGCAGGTCACGGATAACATAATAGGTAACTATTTTAAGATAAACTAAATAACGTGCCAACATTGAGCGCAATACGCCAACGCGCAGTATTTACTCTATGCGCACATTATGTAGTCATACTGTAGTGTATACATACTAGACGGGCTGTTTAGAAGTAAAATTGTGTCACATAACGCGGGAGTTTGACAGCTCCCAAACAGAGAGCGCGATAGGGGTTCTAGTTGAGAGCAGGTGAGATGGGAGTATTGAGTTACGGTCAATTAACCGCAACTTGGTGGTACCATTTCTATGTACCGCGCAGCTTGTCTAGTAGTACTTATACATTAAAGTCTTTGAGTGTAGTATTCGCACTTGGTTTCCATACAGATTGTAAGAGCCGCGTTATTAATTACATTTTGCGTCATGTGGTCACAGGTGTCATAGCATGACACTTCAATTATCATAGAATTTTAGAGTCATCGCGTTTTACGAACAATGACGTAAATAAGTAATTAGCTTGACGACGAGGAATCAATGTTTACAAATATTTTCCACTACTTAACATCCCATGGTCTCACTGCCTTAGCATGGCAAATGACTACACTACACTTCTAATGATAAATAAGTAGTTACAATGTACTCCAAATTTCAACTGAAGTGGAAGCGAATGTAAATTTGAATTGAAATGCCTTTGTTTTAAGGCTGATTTAATCGATATCTGGGACGTCCCATCGTCACAAATCATAGATCCGATGTTAGAATAGAAAAAGTATCCGCCATTTTGTTTTCCTTGGTTTTAAGACAAAACAGTTTGTTGAATTTTTATAATTGTGTTTTTATAGTAAGTAGAAATAAAATATATATATATATTTTTAGTTTTAATATATTATAATATTATAATAGGCTTAATGCCTATTTTATTACTTTGATTGTTGTTAGTATTATTAAAATGTAAGTGTTTTGGCATAGTGCTGTAAGCTTCCATTTAGTAAATAAATAAAGACCGATTGACTTCAAAATCGACATCTCAGACGCTTCATACATGGCAAACCCGTCGCCATATCATCTTTACCGAGCTACACACGCGTGACGTTAGCATCGCTTTATTAGACTGTGCACATGTGTTTTGGATTTGGAAAATCTTAACACTGGTCGGCTTACCTGATAATCAAATCTCGGTCATTATCAATTTCACAACCGCTAGACTAATGCGACTTTCTTTCTTTCTGCCTAGAGTTATCCCGGCTTAATGCCAGGGTACGGATATGACAGTATTTGGTATTATATAGGTCGACCAGGCGTATGATCTCCATAATCTGCAACAGGAACCTAGTGTCGCCATTGCCTCGTACATTAATCAGCAGAGTGTACCATGTGCAGGTGACATTGGCTTTGGGCCTTATTTCTGTTGTCACGGGGGAAAACGTATTATTGCTACCGCCCCGCTCCGGGGGGAGGCGGAATGGTTATGTTGGGTTCATCGGTCTTACGACCCAACGTTAAGCCGCCCGGGAAAGATGGTAAACATTCAGGCGACTGCTGGGCCTAGTCCCTAACACTATATACACCCTGCACCGGTATACCAACTAAAAGCCCCGCGGTGGCCATCTTCGGCGCATTAGGAATGGCCCCGGGTTCTCGAGGCGAGAAACACCCTGGCGAAACCGTACCTGCGTGGTGCCGCCTTGCGGCCCGTCTCCAAATATGGGGGAGCTCAGAAGCCCCCGCCACCGAAGGACGCTCTTGGCTTCAACGGCATCAACGAGGCCAACCAACCGTGCTGCCGTCTATCCCGGGATCGCACGTATAATAATATAATGTACAAAGGTCGCTACGACAGCCCCACGCTGCGCGGCCACGACCCCCGATGACCCCTATTAGTCGCCTCTTAAGACAGGCAGGAAATACGGTGGCGGAATTCTCCAAACGCCCCCAATCAACAGGGCGGACGTTGGCTTTGGGCCTAAGTATTGGTGGCCAACTTACACTCATCTCAATTAAGCGACTATTGATATTATTATATCAGTTACAGTGACGGTTGTATATATACCTGAAGGTATTTTATCTTTTTGAATGAATCTTGATTGAATTAACAAGATAAGTCTAATTCATTTCTGTAAGTAAAATTATATTTTTAAAATCGTTATGTATTCCTGAAATAAAGGGACGAAGTAACGGTCATCGCTTTTGCCCACACGTTCGAACATGCGAAACCGCTATCGAGTGAACTATAATTATTAGGAAACATAAATTCATTGTGTACAACATAATTGTTGACCCCGAATTTAATACGCCACTGACCAGTGACAGATTGTGGAAATAAACAAAAGGGCTCTACAATTCTCCGTCAACGGCTCTACTGCACGTGTAATAGATAAAAAATAAAGCGTATAACAATCAAATTGTTTGTTGTATAAAACTAAGCTTTGTTTAAAAAATACAAAAGCGTGCGCTTTGTTCCACAAGGTTGTATTACATGCATTATGTACCTACTGTTCTTTTGTAATAATTATTCAAAATATGTACACATCGAGCCGGGAATTATGTTTTTATTTTTTAATTTATTGAATCATGAATGACTGCATTTTATTTTAAGGTCTTTGTATAATTTATTTTATGCAATATGAGGCCACGATGACATACAGTTAAGGCTTAATAAACGATTTTGTCATTCCTTTAAGTCGAGTGAATTTGTTAATGTGAATATTTTGATAAATGCAAACACTTTAATTTCATTTTAAAATTAAAGACACCTGACTGTTGTTGTGTTGTTCCTTGGGTTGTAAGTAGGTCTGTACGGTCCATCTGTCGTGTGCCGTTGCTATGCCATTCATTTAACCAGGTGCACGCATACGGCTCCAGCTGACAACATTAATAAACGGGAATTCATCAATTGAATGCTTTGTAGGCATCGAAATAAGATAACTAGAACGATAACTCTCATATGAATCTGCCAAAAAAACGGCTCCACTTACTTACACATGCAAAGGTAATTAATTACACGTAACACTCATACCCGCAACAAAAAATAATGAACGTTCAAATTTAACTTTATTTCATAAAATTTAATGTCTAAATAGTAAATTTCTTGATCGAGATATGACGTTTTCGAGATTGACGCAAAAAAATAGACGTATTAAGTGTTAACCAGAGATCATGAATCAATTTTTATGAATTGATGTATGAACGAGCTGTACAGACTTTTATAATCCCGCCCCATTCTACAGAGTTTGTGTGGGGTCATTTATTTGGAGTTACGTTTGTTGTCATCTTATTTCGATGTTTGTAGGTACCTACTTCATAGAATTAGTATCTATATATCTATCCGTCGTTGGTTGACACCAACTTTTGATTGCGCTACACCTATCAAGAGGCGTAGAGTAGTCATTTTGTCGAGCCAGAATACAAAACAAACATACTTAAACAATTTATTGCCAGAATCTAAGATCTCGTAGGGTGAACAGCGCAAGTATCAATTCCGATCTGTTATATTGATTGATTGTAAAATGCGAATATTTATCACACGAACAAGCTCTACAATTAGCCTGCTGAAACAACTAATTATGAATCCAAGTGGTGCCATATTTAGGTATCGCTTCATGCCAAAAGCAGCCTTGGGTAGGTCCTGATCGTACCTTTATTACTAGGGTGGCTTCTACTATAGGTACTTTAAACGGAGCAGCCACTCCAGATGCAGAGCTCAGGAAGAGACGCCTATGCATGACCATTTTAAAAGTTCCGCTTTTACACTTATCAAAAGATGGGAAACAGGCTCAGAACTTTGAGTTAAGTACAATTTATTACATGGCACTGCACTGCGCTTATTACTAAAATAGATTTCGATAATCGTCCCTGTTATGGAAAAATTATGAAAATGTGCCATTCGTTGAACGTTACAAATCAAGCAACTTCTAGGTATAGGTACAGGCCCAAAATGTAGGTACATCATAATGCATTTCAGCAGCGGCCGTTTTCAAGACATGTATCTTATCAAGCCATCCAACTGCCTGTGGGCTGCTTATCAATGCGATGGTAATGTGGTCTGTCAGATAACGGCTGATAACGTTTGCAGACTGAGACGCATTCGGTCCGGAATACATTACGATAATGAATACAAAATTATCCTGAACACCTTTCGTTTGAACTTTTCAACAATGAATGGAGCTCGTAGCTTAGTAAATTTCCTGTAGGTTGTATGTCAACACAATAATATTCATCACGCTTATATTTCCGACGGGTTAAACAAATATGTAACTAGTGCAATCACGGTTCGGCAAGCTTATTGCTGTCCCACGATTTAGGTCCAGAAAAATTATTAATAATGTAGGCATTAGGTAGTGTTGTCACTTCTCAGATATCCTCCTTTTACCGGGACATTTAGCTTTTATGCCCCTTCAGAACCCAGCACGCCAGCATCGCCAAAGAGCACTGGCCCCTGATTTTTACCTACCTTTTTAACTAATTTTGGTCTGCGACGAAAAAGAACGTTTAGTACTTGACGAAAAATTAAAAGCGCGGGCAGTGGATGGCGGGTAAACGTGAAACTTATTTTAATTTTAATATTGTTAGTGTAAAACCAGTTATTGCACGTAATCTCCAATAGAAAATCCAAATCGCGATACATATTTTTCTGTTATTACCTAGTTATTTAAGGACTACCTATTAGAGAAAAAAAAGATAAGTTTAGTGCAGTCACAAAGGTTATTCTAGAAATCTATCAACATTTCATAAACATCTAAATAACTTTTCTATAACACATTTTCTGGAAACAGATATGCACATGAGGAGTTAATCGATCATCAATCTAACGGCTAGACTTAACGGATTTGGATGAGGTTTGGCACTCACGTAGATCTTATAGTAGTAACTTATGTCCTTGACCTGGGTTAGGACATAAGTTACTTTTCATCTTGGCATTCACGCGGTCGGAGCCACGAGCAAAAGCTAGTCATGGAAATAAAAAAGCAGTTGTATAGATCCAAGGGTTATTGTGAAATAAACCACTTGTAGGTACTGTAGGGTTTCAGTCTGTATAGGAAATTTTGTACAATGGCAATGGAATGAAAGTTTGTGTCGGCCTTTTTTAGGGCTTCGGCCGCAAAGGGCACGTTTGAGAAGAAAAAACTAAATAATATAGGTTAAAAATTAAAAGAAAGGGTTTGTACATGCTAGAAAGTTTACACAAAACCCTTTATTTTTATTTTGAAATCTAAACGTATGTTAACGCTTGAAAAAAAAGAGGAATGTTGTCACATTTGTGTATAGGTAGGCTTAGTACAAGTTTTAGTAGTTTTGTAAAACGATGAAAGTTTTCGTTTTCTCTCCATACGTCGAGTATCAGTAGCCACTAGTGGGAACTATGATGGATTATAAGTAATAATATGGTTAATTTTATTTCTTATTAATCGAAAATGAAATTAGTTTTCAAGCGATTCTATCCTTTATTACATTAGTCATTTTATACGAATTTGAAAATTGTGAACGTATTTGTAACTCGTACTAGGCCTTCTGGTCTGTGGCATCGTAGCGCGTAAAGTCTAAACGTGTTTTAAAGTATTATTAATTGTATCATCTTACAGTACGGTACATATTTATTGATCCAAGTCTTTTGTTCGCATCTTTAGACAAAAGGCATATTAGACTCTTAGGAGTCTTATATGCATTTATAATAATATAATGCACAAAGAACTTGTGCAGTGCTACAGCATAAAACTTATGGCATTCTAACTTACGACATTACCTGGTCCTATCCATAGATAAGTGCATGAAACAGCTAGAACATCGACTTTGCCGAAGAAATCCTTTTATGTGATATCCAATATTAAACCTTGTCTTTCCACAGACATACAGCGAATTCAACATGTTTCAGGAAATATGCAACACAATTGTTTCAGCAGACTCCAAGACCATTTCTAATCGGTTACAAAACTAAAACTATAATAAACTTTAAAGTAAAGCTCCATATATTTTATTACATATACCGACTGCCTCGGTGGCGCAGTTGTAATGTGTACGCGTTACGATTGAGGCCAACGCTGAGGTCTCGGGTTCGATCCCCGGGTCGGGTAGTGGTGTTGGGGTTTTCTATTACGAAATACCCCAGTATCAGCCCGGAGTCTGGAATTTGTGCCCGGTATGGCGATAGGCTCGCCCCCTATCACATTATGGGACGGAGATGCGCTCGGCGAAATGTGGGTGTACTGATTACACCTCTGCCTACCCCTTCGGGGATTACAGGCGTGAGTGCGTATGTATGTGTTTTATTACAAGGAGAGAGTTTCTTGTACGACATAGGCGAGAATTCATCAGAAAACTCGGATTTATGAGACCGTATTACAAGATTCTCTATATCAAATTGCATGATGCGGCCTCATATATTGAGAGTTTTCTGTATACCTAAGTATTCTTGTTTCTGTCAAGAGATAAACTCTCCGTGTAAAGATATACGCGTTTCATAGACACCAATAGCAGCGTAGCGCCTCAAAGTCTCCTCGCCCGCGCCACACCGACTAGCAACCGTCTATTTTAAAATCGGGTAAACACTCCATGTTTACAATCGTCTGATAGTTGATATCCTTGTGTAAACTTTTACACAGTCGTATAACCTATATGTACATTCAAACACGTATAGAAATAATAATAAAATACATTATGGAGTGGGCGTTTATTGTATGTTTTATATTACTATGTATATAAACATTATCGTAAGGGAATTAAGGTTGATGGCTTAGAAAGTTCGATAAGATTAAAATATAATTTGATCGGAGGACATTACCCCATTTTATGTGGGTAGATTTGCGCAGGTGTATTTGTACAAGAGCCATCTGTTGTAAACAAATGTAAACTATTAAAGCTCGTTTCTATAGGTACCATTGCAGTAGGTTCATTATATTTTTTTATCCTAGTACGGCTCTTACATTGGTGTTAACTACAGTGCAATCAAAATATAATGTCGACAAGATGTCGACCATTTATTTATTTAAATAAAAACGGTTTAGTCGTTTTAGTATCTCTCGTGACCACGTAGGCTGAAAAGCTTTCGAAACGTCGGGACTAAAATAAAAATTAAACCGCGATAAAATCCGTATAAACTAGTTTTATTTCAATGTGTAATATTCGCGTAAACCTAAGAAATCACGGTTTACACCAATTACATTAAATATTTTTAATTTATACTTTAGTAAATGATTCGCCATTTGAAGTATCCAGCACTCATTGAGTGATAATACTGAACTGAAGTTATATTCTCTAGCTTCCACTAGCCTTGAGTTTTATCAGTATTTATTATTGATTCATTCTCTCTGGGTGAAGCACACGTGTATGATCGAGTGCTATTCATGGAGGCTTATAAAAATACTATAAATATTTTATATCTTCTTTCAAGGTCGCATTTGCAAAATCTCTACTTTTCAGTAAAGCTTTCTTGTTCTCAATGGTTTCACCGGTTTTGGTTTTGATTAATTATTTATATATATAGTTATCTATATAATCCGTAATTAACTATGAATCTAAATTTATTAGAATAACTAACAACGTAATCTATTAAAAAATAAAGGACCTTTAAAAAATACACTAAAAACTTTTTTGCAAAGAAAAATATACCAGAAGAATCACGAGCGCATTGCCGACCTAAAGGAAAGATATAAGAAAGAGAGGGTGGTTTGGGCCTTCGGATATCTTACCGTAAGTACCGCAGCAGCAAGCTGCTACTTTAAGTAGGTAAGTTTTCTGTGAGATATTCGTAACAACCCAGTCGAGCCGACCCATTCATACTATAGACAAAACAGTCTACAGTGTGGCTCTACCACTCACAAAATTGCGATTTATTCTTCTACACTGCTCTCCATAGTGTAAACTGCAAATGCCTTTCGTTATTTGGACTTTTATCTGTTCAGCTTGTGCGGCGGGTAGCAGGCGCAGAATTTTAAGGGTAACAATTAAAACCTCAGGTTTACGTATGGAAACTTAGCATATTTGCATCATCGTGACACCTCTCAGTACTACGTCTGCAGGTGGTAAGCAAACGGAATCACTGGCCGGTTACGGACACGACAGACTACAGGCGGTCTGGTTGTATGATATTTGAATCCTGGATAGCGATTACCTTAATACTGAATTGAAAATAGGTAGAGACTGATATTGTCAATTTAATTTAGAGATTACACAATATAAATCTGTGTATTATTTTTTATATACTTACCAATAATAATAATTAAACATTTTTACAACGTAACATATAAAAAGTCAGATGTGTCTTAGGGTTGGTTTCGAACCTGTGAATTTCGTCTCGGCAGTACGTACAACTCCCCGCTAAACTAACGCTGCCCACAAAATAATAACGGTGTGCTGATACGGAACCCTCGGTGGGCGAATTCTACTCACACTTGTCTGTTTGGTTAAATAAACGTGGTATTTTGCTTTGGCGCGGCGGTGTATGCTATTTTTTATTTTATTATTTTTAATTATTATTGATCAAGCTAATCAACCGTTGACGTTAAATCGTAAACTTTATTAATGTTCGCTGTCATGCTAAAATGGCTGCCCTACATGCGCAGGTCGCAAAGTGCAGACCGTGCGAGACGCGGCGTACATCGCGGCGCCGCGCGGCCGCGAGCTGGGTGGCAACAAGCCGTCTACACTAAACACGCCACCAATTATCAATCACACTATAATCGATACAGCAAATCTATATGGGTGTGGTAACATCACTATAAATATTTAAAATTAGGTACATAATGCATTCAGCTGGTTTTTTTTGCTAGAGACCCGACCCAGCGCTCTTTCAGACAACTGTGTCGAAAGGCAGGTGAGTCCGCCAAAATCATCCCCCCGGGGCTGAGAAGATACCGTAGTGAAGAAATTCCCCGCGGAAAAATAAATTTACTGTAGAGGTAACTCCAGAGCATCGCAAGCTAGAGGAGGTCAACATGTACCGGCTAGCCAGGAACCGTGTTCTGCTAATGGAATTATGTGTATTAAACCTTCCTAACTAAACTTTTCGAAGACTTCTGGAGGTGTTTCATTTCACTTTCTCTTTGGGCCTGTAAAATGGTAAATGACAATCATTTTTCTCTAGTCTCGAGGCAGTTGCCCATATTTTGTTGATGCCTATGAGGTAATTCAATACTAAGGAACAAACACGAATATTTCTACTTACTCCAATATGATAACACGCACAGTGAAAGGTTCCGTAGTGTAATCGAACATATTTCATATCTCAATAACTATTGCTTAGCTAACTAGCTTAACTATAGCTTATTGAAACAATTTTTTGTTGGAAGTACCTTTTACGTTATACCTACTACGGTTTTTTTTTCAGTATTTTCCATCCTGGAGCTGTAGTTTAAAAGATAGAGGGGTTCACAATTTGACGACTTTAGACACGCTTAGCGCACAACTTCCTATTCAACGATACCATACATCCATACATGCCTATGGAAAAAATCAGCCCTTAGTTACATGTACGGAGAGCCACCCTATTTTTTTTTTTAATTTCTATGCACCTTTGTGCAGCAGTTCAAAGAATACACCCATGATCCAAATTAAAGTACATACTAATAGTCTCCGAGTGTACGGACAGACACACGGACATAATGAAATTATAAGGGTTCCGTTATTACCATTCGGCTATGGATCTCTAAAAAAGAGCAAGTCAGCCGTGTGATTTCTTTGAAAAGGGTCTTAAACTAATATTAGTAGTGGCTCGTTAGATTTTTTAATGTTAGACTTGCACTTGACTTCCATAGCTGGAAGGGAAAGACGAAACATAGACTGGACATCATAAACGCCCTGACGGTTTTTCGGCAATAAGGTAGTAAAATTAAATTCTTTGCATTCCGGCCTACAATTTTTTTTTAGATGTATAGTACATATTCAAAATATACAAATAAGATGTGAATACATACCTATGTACTACGTATTCAATTACCTTAGCCTTACCTAGGCTATGCTAGATACAATGTAATAAATATACAAACATAGGTAGGTAGTATGAGGGTACATAATATGGAAACCTATAGGTGCTGACGAATAATCATGCATTAATGCTTGGGGCATTAAGGCCGTCTATACATATTGAGTTTAAGAAGCTTAAATAAATATCAAACTAATATCATTTCATGTTATTAAGTACGTCGCACTCAAAGTTCAATATCAGTTAAAAGCTAGAAGTAAATCAATCTAATTTTGTAAACGCCATAATTATTTTTGAATATTGGCGCGCACGTTACGTAAAACACTCAGGTAACGTAAAAAAGCGCCCTCTACTATTAAACTAGAAAACATAACATACAACACGACAACAAAATAATTACTGGCGGCGAAATATTGCATCTCGTTATTATTAATATATTATTTTTAAAACAATCATGTATAATTTTAAAAAGTGCTAAATGATTTTATATTATGATTTAAAAAATTTGAAAGTGGCGGCAACCCTCGCTACGCTGATTGCGCCACCTGGCGTCACCAAACGGAAAATGTAAACAAAGAGAGCTAACTAAAGCGAACCACCACCAGAAAACTAAGGTTGTGTCGCATCTTGTTTGCGCTCGTTGTTTCCACGGCGGAGCGAAAGAGACGGACGAGTGACATCGGCCGTCAGCAGAACCATCTTTATTTCTTGTGCAACTGTTTCTCCTCGGCCGTGTTCTAGTGCAGTCCGAACGCAGGATGGACGCCATTCGCGCGAGATAATTTTTCGGTCGCTCTTGAAGCGGAGTGGCAAGCGTTCGCGATCGGGCGTGAAGCTATGTTGATAGAGTGAGACGCGAGTGTGGTGTGTGTGGTGTGTGTGGTGCACGGTGGTGGTGCTGTGTGGTGGTTGTGATCAGCGCCCAGCGGCGTGGAGGTGTGCACGGGTGTGCGGCGGCGGAGCGGATGGCGGGCGCTAGCTGAGCGCCGGAGGGCACCGCTCGCGCTCCGCCGCCGGCCCGATGAGCGGGGCACATTTCGTGCGGCGGAGGTTATTTTATGGGTGTTTGCGTGAGCTGCCGGCGCCGCGAGAGGAAGGCACCGGAGAAGAGGTCAGTGCCGGGAGCGGGCGGGCCCGCTAAGGGCGCGGCGGCTGAACTGCTGCCGCGGCGAATCGGCCGTCTCTCAACCATGGCCAACTCCATGTCGAACATTAAGATGACCAACCCCCTCAAGGGCATTGTCAGCAAGCGCCGGATACGCTACATGAAGCACGGTTACAACCTGGACTTAGCCTGTATCCTTTTGTGTTGTGAGTTCGGTTGTGCGTGCCGGTACCGTGGCAGACGTCGGCACCAAGCCCCTAGATCGATGTCGGATCGGGTGAGTATTTCCGAGGAGTCCGAGACCGCAGCCTCCGGTCTCGAGCTCCTCTTGTGTTCGGTGTAGCGTACGTGCTATTGCACTTGCAAGCTCACATAGAATCTTCTCTACAGGTAGGCCTGACCATTATTTCTGTTCTGTCACGGGCGCTCAATGTATAACCTATAAATCGCGTCCATAAGACTGCGCCGATACATAACGTAGATTTCAGGTTATAGTCGAACGCTCAAAATCGTTCTTTTGCATCGAAACTTACAACCTTACGTGCCCAAAAAAGTCATCCGACGGGTCTTATTAGGGTTACAAGGTCCCGAGCGAGACACAAACTTCTCAATCGAATCCAAATTGGGTCATATAAAGTCGAAACAGCCATATAAAAATAATTAAATGTGTGTATAATGCGCGTGTATTAAAAAACTCGAACGCTACCTATGTGTGATTATAGTGTTGAAATCTGGCATGGCAACAAGCCACATAACCTATAACGTTGTATACATAGGCTTATGTGGTGCGCGAGTGTTGTAGTTTCCACTATGTACATAGTAACTATCTGATAATGGAATGGTTTACAGAATGTATAATTTGTGCGCGTCCAAGTGGCGTTCGTTGTGGTCTATAATCGGTACTCGGTACTCTGTATTGGAGGATCTATTTAGTGTGAGTACTGTGTGTAGCAAGCACAGCATTATCTGTTAGCGGCGCACGCCTGTAGTATGAATGAACTTCATTTAAACATGTGGCTTTAACATATTATTTAGCGTTTCTATTGCATTTACGAATTTGTTGCAATGTGGTGATTTGTTTTAAATATTTGAAACAATATTAATTATACATATTATTATATATATACGCACTCACGCCAGTAATCCCCGAAGGGGTAGGCAGAGGTGTAACCAGTACACCCACATTTCGCCGAGCGTATCTCCGTCCCTTGATGTGATAGGGGGCGAGCCCATCGCCATACCGGGCACAAATTCCAGACTCCTGATACTCTGATGAAGCTGATAATATTAATTATATATTTTAGTAATTCAACAATATTAGTTCATAATAATACATACAAAGCTCAAGCTCATGCCTGTATTATGGTAGGGGTAGGCAGAAGTGCAACTAGTACACACACAGTTTGTGGAGTTTATTTCCATCCCATGATGTGACAGATGGTGAACCTAGCGTTCATAATTGTCTATACTTCAATATATCCACTAATATACCTTATACAATACAACACCATCGCTTTCAAAACTGTCAATTGTTTAGAAAATTTCACTGTGTGGCCAAAATAAGCACTTGTAATAAATATACTTATAGCAAGTTGGATAGCTAAGTGATACAGATCACTATAGATATTAGGATCTTATCTGCAATGAAGGTGAATTAGATTTCATAAGTCCCGCGTGAGGTAGCCAATTAAATATATATTAAATTAGGTTATACATTTTATAAGCAATAAAAATATAAGGGAGCATAAAATCTAATTGCTGTTTTGTTTATATTCAAACAATCGTTGTTGAATTTTGGTGGAGCATGTTCCTTGCAATTTGAGGTGAATCATAGTATTCTATATTATTATTATATTTTTAGATTATGGCCCCATCAATTTTCGATCATTTCGCCAATGTCACGTATTAAAATAGCAAAATCTAAAAGTAAAGATCAAAACATAGACGTCTTTAAAAAAAACAGTTCATTAAAAAAAAATTGAATGATAGTAAGTAAATCCCGTACACTTCATTTACTACTAGCTTTTCCATGCTGCTGTTCCAATTGCGTATAACAAATTATTCTTAAAATCCATATATTAAAGTATAGACAATTATGAATTGTAGGTTCACCATCTGTCACATGGATGGAAATTAGTTCCACAAACTGTGGGTTTACTAATTACACTTCTGCTTACTGCTTCCGTGATACAAGCATGAGCTTCTGTTTGTATAAGATGTGTTGTTATAAGCAGATGCGTACATCATATTGGGAAACTGCTGGTCAAGTTGCAAGCTTTATATATTAATTATGATTTTTAATTTGTATTTTCCTGAGATATATTAATGGTTTAGTACCATTTAAAAGAATCAATTAAAGAATCTGTCTTCTTAAAGCCACACATTATCCTGGCTTCATGTCTGCCTTCTCGTACCATAGATTTGACAGTGTTTGGTATTATATAATAATAATTGTATGGGACTCAGTCTCTGGGCCCTGTTTGACCTGCAACTTGAAGAGTGTACCGCTGGTCAAGTTTGCTTTGGGCCTAAGATGTTGATGGCCTACTTTACTCCAATTAAAGAATAAAATAAAATATTTTTTTCAAGCCTCTGACCATCGACGAAACACGTAATGTTATTTATAGTCCTGTAGGTATTTCAAAAGTATATGTACATCTATATATAAATAGGTTTACATGTATAGGCATGGTTTTATAACTACATAATAAATAGCCATAGTATTCAATGACATATATGGGAATAAGATATGTCGGGGATTTGTATGATGTTTACCTATTACTCTATGTATCATACAGAAATATATTTTGAGAATTTTGTGTAGGAAATATCCTCATCACCTTCCTGTGCTCATCCTGTTTCAACATAGTGACATCAACCTTTTCTGAGGAATCACACTTAAAGTTAAACCTGTATTGTGGGTGTCAGGAACTACGAGGGACCAATATGAATACCAGCAGTATACAATGACACTTTTTTTTTTGTTATTGGGCCGTGAGACAGCACTTGGGATAATGTAACAGTAAACTTGTAACACACTGTAGTTTCTATACATTATGGACTCTACTTAAGCGTTGATTAGTTAAACATTGTTTTATCTTTCTCTGTCAATGCGAGTTATAAAGTGGCTAGAAAGAGATGTAAACAGTGTTTAAGAAAGTTTATAAGTGAAGCCCTATAGTTCCAGTATGTTACTATTCGTATCTTCTTCTTCTTCTTTCTTTTATGGCTTTTGCGGCGTTGCCCTACCACAATTCTGCCAATGTCACGTAGATATTACGAATCGAAAATAATACCGATTAAGATACAGAAAATATGAATTTTGACATATAATTTCCAAGTTGACTTTCATATACAACCAAATAGACCTACAACAAAGAGAGACGTGTAAGCAGTGTTTAAGAAAGTTTATAAGTAAAGCCCTATAGTTCCAGTATGTTACTATTCGTTTCTTACAACAATATAGTATGGCAATTGTTTTTCCACACATAGGTTGTCAATATTGAAGGAATTTCATGTGTGCCCATAACTCACAAGTGCCATCGTACAGTGCCAATACTGCATGAAATATCCTCTACATCATCTTGAGATTATATTTGTTAACATTTTCAATCTGACTTGTAAACTCTTGCAAATCTATACACATATAGATTTTTAGACTTACGGTTTATTTTATTACCAACAAAACCAATTAGAAACTACTATTAACTCACTCTTCTAAATTGCTATAATTGCATTCAAAACCATCCCAACAAAATATATATAATTAAATACAAATTATTGTGCCACCACATATCAGCATATTAATTTTCATATTCACTAGGCAATATCAGTGCTTGCGGATGTCATTCACCCGTTAACATGGTTAAAATAGGTTTTATATCAGACATCCTATCAAGTTGATTGCATTAATTTTCTTTTATTGCATATTATTGCACATATATAGTATTGTTTTTGTTCCATTGGCTTGGTGTTAAATGTAACTTGTGAAAGGATGGACATGTGATATATATGTTTTGTACAAAGACTTGAATACCATAGATGGGCTGTTCAGAAGTAAAATTGTGCTGCAAACGCGGCCGGCGAGGCGGGAATGACGTCTAAGGCGTGAGAGTGAGAGGAGTTGAGAGTAAGCGAGATGGCAATATTGAGACGGCTGTTTTGTTTGGTATTAGTTTTAATTCACAATAAATATTTTTGTCGATCAAAACCAAGAAATAATATAGTTACTTCCGTAAAATAACTTCAAATTGAATGAATAATATCTGCACGTAAATAATAATGAAATGTTTTATAGGTTACAAATCACAATAAACGTCGAATTTAACGTTCGCAGCTATTCAAACAACAACAACTGCTCTTGTCACTCTCTCGCGGGCGACTAAATGAGTTGCGGGCAATTGACCGTAACTAAGTGCGCAATTTCTTTGTACCGCACAGCTTGTATAGTAGTATACATTAAAGTCTTTGGTTTTGTATAATATTTATTGGGAACCGTGACGTGTAATCATAGTATTTTGAACTCTGTTATGAAAATTAACCTCGTCTATTATTCAATGCATAAAATTATAACACTCTTAAATTGAATTGATAATATCTTATAATTGACTGTATGTAGTGAAGTTCCATAACCTGAAAATTATTATTGTTCATACATATAGATAGATAACTTGATTATTATTAAATAATCAGGCTCTGAGGTACAAATGTTGATAATCGATTAATCGAGACGATATGAATAATTGGTCCTATTCATTGTAAAAAATAATGCTTGGTAATGCATAGCTTTCGAGAGAAAGAAATTAAATAAGTTTGTTTTATACACACTCGTCGAAATGTACACTTTAAGTGTACATTTCGACGAGTGTGTATAAAAATGAGTTATAAACAGATATAGAAGTATGTAATAGATTTGAGTAAAGATTTGTTGACATGAGGAAGATCCTCTTGAATCTCCGATTGCCATTAGAGGTAGTCGGGGTATGCCGGAGTTTTACTGGTTAAAACTTCATTGTTGATTCCATCATCATTCATCACCATGGAAACGTTTCGGGACCTTCAATAGAAACATGCCGGAACATGTGAAACGCTGTAATAGCTCACCAAGGGGGGAGAGTGTAGATTTACACTCGAAGGAAGTTCCCATCTTATGCCTAGACAGAGAAATCAGTACAATTTCTACTGCTGCCTCGCGTGGCGCCTCGGCCTATAGCGGGCTCGGCCGGATCGTTACCACTGTCTCACAGAAAACCGGCGTAAAGTAGCAGCTTGCTGCTGCGTTTCGTACGGTGAGTGAGATATCCGGAGGCCCAAATCCCCCTCCCATTCCCAATCCCTCAATTATCCCTTTTCTTTAAAGTCGGCAACGCGCCCATAATTCTTTTGGTATTGTGGGTTACATGGGCGGTGGAGATCACTTACCATCAGGTGACCCATTTGCTCGTTTGCCGGCCTATGCTATAAAAAAAAAGAGATCAGTCCTCTCCGGTTCCAGCTCCGTAGTATAGCTTCATTCCTAAACATGATAGTTTCACAGAGGTAGGTCACTATGTTCGGATGCCGAAAATCCCGGCCAAAATTATTAGCAAGAGTATTCTGTAATTTAAGTCGCTTTCAACATTACCGCATTAAGATATCAACCGCCACCCAAACACGCAAAATGCATTATAGCCCTAAGAGTAGTTTCTCTTGGTAGAAATAATCGATTAATCAATTACGAGTGCTGAACTGACATCAATTAATCGATTATCACCATCACAACTCTTAGGAACTGTTCGAGATAATTCCATTATCGCCTATATATAATATACCATCACATCACATGTCATCTAAAGAAAGTTAATTGGAGGTGTTTTGCCAACTTTTTAGGTAAAATAGGACAAGATTGGTTCCATCTATCATGCCATTTGTCAGGCCCGGACCTAGGCGGCAAACCGGGGCACCTGCCCTGGGCGGTAGTTTCAGGGGGCGCCAAAATCATAATATAATATGATTAAAAAAAAACTTTTACCACAAAGCGCCTAGTTGAAAATACGGAAAACTGGTTGGCTTACCGTCGACTTGTAAGAAAAATTCGCCACACAGGCCCACACCACAAGTAAAAAGTAGAAATTTATTCAAGGGTTCTTATTGTCCCATGCACGAATAATGCCAACCATTATATATTTGTGATTTTTTTTAAGTAATTTATCTCAAACGCTGGAGAGAGGGGCGACAGTATCAAGTTTCTGCCCCAGTTAGAAAAAATCGTAGATCCGCTGCTGCCATTTGTGACATAGTCACTTAAAAAAACAGATTCCGATTAAGTATAATATAGAAAATACTCCCGACAGATTATTGTTGATAATAAGCAAAACACTAAGGCGCTTTGGATAAATGTATGACCTTTTTATTGCTACCTAATAATATAACTCTTTGGTTGAATCTCCTTATCATAAATCTTTAAAGAAATCGTGTGTATGTTACAATGTATACTACTCGACCGGCTGCGTGGTACATATAAATTGTGCCACTAAGTTACGGCCATTTAACCGTAACTTAAATTTACCATCTCGCTTACTCAGTAGAACCCCTCTCCCGCTCTCTGTCTGGCAGCTGTAAAACTCCGACATCATGTGGCGAAATTTTACTTCTAAACAGCCTGACTCGTAGTATAATATTGAAGTCTTTGGTAAAAATACTTATTGCGTCACTTCTTTATTGGTGTCTGGGCTTATCTTGATTTGCCAAAAGTATTTATTAATAAAATACACCCAACAGTCACACACACACACTAGGTTAACCTGTATCGTGGGTATCAAGAACTACGAGGGACTTGCGGTCGCACAACACGCAGACCCGAAACAAATATTTGTGGGTTACACAAACATTTGTCTCGGTGCGGGAATCGAACCCACGGCCTCTCGCTTCGCAGCCGGCTACTCACCCACTGCGCCACACGGAGGCTGTCGATATTTAGACGGATTTATTTAAGAAATCTATATCTTTCCTTCTTCAGCTTCCTTGGCGCAGTGAGCGACTAGCCGGCTGTGAAACGAAATGTAGCTGATTCGATCCTGACAATAAAACAAATGTTTGATCCCCTATATTAATTCGGACCTGGCTTATTTGAAATCGTAACTCAAAATCAGTTATTGATTTATCTCTTTTAGGAAAGCTTACGGACAAATTGTAATATAAGTATGATAATTTACCGAAATAAAGTTGCCTAAGTACTACAAGCTTACACATATATTATTAAGTACTACAAGCTTACACATATATTATTAAGTACTACAAGCTTACACATATATTATTAAGTACTACAAGCTTACACATATATTATTAAGTACTACAAGCTTACACATATATTATTAAGTACTACAAGCTTACACATATATTATTAGTTATTTTCAAAATGCACGCATTGTAATGTGTGCGCGTTACGATTGAGGCCAACGCTGAGGTCCCGGGTTCGATCCTCGGGTCGGGTAAAATGTTATTGAGTTTTTCTATTACCAAATGCTCAGTATCAGCCCGGAGTCTGGAATTTGTGCCCGGTATGGCGATAGGCTCGCCCCCTATCACATCATGGGACGGAGATACGCTTGGCGAAATGTGGGTGTACTGGTTAGTTACACCTCTGCCTACCCCTTCGGGGATTACAGGCGTGAGTGTGTATGTCTCTTCGAAAAATCTGATGTGTATGCACTGGGATCCAACCCTCGACCTCTGTAGTCTATAATTCTCCCGCTAAGTTATTTAACCGCTTCCATCATTATTAATAATAATAATTATCAATATTAATATGAAATATCATAATGTCAATATGATATTACGAAGCGCAAAAGATATGTACGAAAAAAAATCGCGTATCGTTCGGAACCGTCCCATAATCGCGCGACCTTCGGGCCGTGCACCGCTTGGTAACAGCTTAGCTCTCAATCGATTCCAAAAGGTATCATTAAACCGATCTTAATTTAGAACTTACCTTGTGTGCTGAGCTTTATAAAAAAACGTGTCAAGCGTGTATAATGCGTTACGGTCGGGTTCCGTGTACGTATCGGTTATTATTATTTTTCGATGTCACGTGTGTCTCATTATTATTTCAACGCTAATGATGTTGTGATTTTATTGATACACTTCCTGAATAATTTGTCTCATTAAATATCTTTTCCCATATTTGAATAATAGGTATCATTATTTATGTAGAGTTTGAAGGTTACGTAATGTAGTTTTACTTTTTTCTGAAGTGTCTGTTTTAATTAACGATTTCGTTTTCTGTTGGTTATTTATTAAAACAAGGATTGCTCATATTGATTGAATTAATAAAATATTGATTATTGTAATAAGAACACATCATGTATTAATATTTAGATAACTCTATTACTAAGGAAGATAATTCAGTTATAGCACGAGTAGTAAATCGCGTGCAGTAAGCTATTTATAAACTTGCCCAAATTATATTTTCGCGTACTGTTTTTTTATATTAACCTCACTTATTATATAATTATAGTTCTGAGTCTTAGAAATTAGTGGTGATTCCACAAATGTACTTTTGTACTACTTAATGTAATTTTTATTTTTTAATTCAAGGAAAGTTTGTGACGCTGGGTATTGGGTAATATTTTTTATTTACTCCGTTAGAGGCCGTCTTATATTGTCGAGCGACGTGGATTTGAATCCGAGACTGATCATTATCTCATTCACTGTATAACATTTTGTGTCATGCTCGGCATGATGCATAAACCCATTGCTAGGTTATGGATGTCAGCAAATGATCCAACCATATTGAAACGTCGACCGCCAAATCTTATCAGCACCATAAATCACTAACCGTTTGGATGATTTTTTTGTTTCTAGTTGACGAGGGATAATAAAACGATATGCCTACATTTTTTTTACGATGTATAAATTTTATAATGTAGTTAGTTGGTTGCAATGTTAATTTAGAGTTTAGTAAGAGATCTTAGGTCTCTTACTAAAACGGTATGGCGATGGGCTCACATTATGGGACGAAAATAAGTTCGGCGAAATGTGGGTGTATGTATCTATCTACTGGTTACACCTCTACCAGCCCCTTCGGGGATTACAGGGGTGATTGTGTATGTATGTATGTATCTTACATACATAACATTCTTGTAGAAAGTGCTCTACAAAAAAGAACATACTATTCATAAATTATTAAAGTGTTTATTTTCTTCATACTTAATTATTTAAAAGGTTCAATTTAAATTCAAAGTTTTTCTATATGTAGCATAGTAATAAATTTTACTGACACCAAATGGAGTAGACAGATGATAGTTAAAATCGTCTAGTCAACTGTTTAGGATTGTGAGAGTGGTCGTAAAAAAGTGATTTATTATATCTCCAATTTCACCGTCGAATTTACAATAACCTCTGCTGACTTGGCGAACTCAAGCTGACTTGCATATTTACAAGACTTGGATACTATAGAAACCTTAGCCAAACGTTATTTCTAAAGTGGATTTCGATTATAAGTTATTCTGTGTCAGCCTCCGTGGTGCAGTGGGCGAGTAGCCGGCTGTGAAGCGAGAGGCCATGGGTTCGATTCCCATACCGAGACAAATGTTTGTGTGGTCCACAAATATTTGTTTGGGGTCTGGGTGTTGTGGGGCCGCAAGTCCCTCGTAGTTCCACATAGTAGTATAGGTTAACCTATTGTGGAGTCAAGACTAAGAGTGCTTCTGTTGGATATTTATTTATTATTATTATATTCGCTGTTAAAGCAGCGACAGCTCAGTGGGCAGTGGTACGGACTGTCGAGACGAAAGTCGCAGGTTCGAAACCAATCCCAAGAGCACACTCCTCTGATTGTTCTAAGTTATGTGTGTATGTGTATTAATTGTTAAATATCGCTTGCGTTAACTGTGGAGGAAACATCGTGAGGGAACCTGCATACCTGAGAAGTTCTTCATAAGAATTTCGGAGGTATGTGAAGTCTGCCAACCCGCATTAGGCCAGCGTGGTGGGCTAAGGCCGGAAATATTTTTTTATTTTTTATTTTATCTTATGCTCACAAATGTATAACGAGTATGAAAATACATGTTGATTAATGACTCGCCGTCGGCACGTCACATTGGGCCCCTCATAGTCAGGGCCTCATTGAAAATCAGCGCTGCAGTGTTGCTTAGCTCACACCGCAGCATGTAGCTGAATGATGGGGTCCGTTGTTGTAGCAACGTGTTCTTTTTTTATTTTTACACATACATACGCATGTAATCCCCGAAAGGATAGGCAGAGGTATAACCAGTACACCCACATTTCGCCAAGCTTGATTCCGTGCCATGATGTGATAGGGGGCGATCCTATCGCTATGCATGAGTATCAGACTCCGGGCTGATACTGAGCATTTCGTAATAGAAAAACCTAATATCACTTTTACCCGACCCGAGGATCGAACCTGAAACGCGTACCTATGCATTACATTGCGCCACCGAGGCAGTTTTTATTTTTATTATAAATATAATGTATTATGTATGTTGCATTGTTGTGACAATAAACGTCTTTTCTTTCTTTCATTCATTGTGAATGTACGTACTTCTGGAAGAACCACCTACTGTTATCCCACTCGCTGCGGGATTGGCGCGCAACATACTTTTTAACACATATGCTGCAGAAAGATTTTACTTGTAGTTTTTACGACCTGTCTTTCGTTATGACTTAACGCATATAATTATACGATAAATTGCCTTGGTTTAGTACCAACGTACTCAGGTTGAGAAACTGTAAGGACATGGGATCAAATCTCAGGTAGGTTACAAACATACATACGCACTCACGCCTGTAATCCCCGAAGAGGTAGGCAGAGGTACACCTAGTTACAACTAGTACACCCACATTTCGCCGAGCGTATCTCCGTCCCACGATGTGATAGGGGGCGAGCCTATTGCCATACCGGGCACAAATTCCAGACTCCGGGTTGACAGTGAGAATTTCTTTATAGAAAAACCCAATACCACTTTACCCGACCCGGGGATCGAACCCGAGACTTCAGCGTTAGCCTCAATTGTAACGCGTACGGATTACAACTGCGCTACCGAGGCAGTCTATAAAATAGGTTATAAACAATATTTGTTTATTGTCCGGGTAGACCGACGAGCGTACGGCTCGCCTGATGGTAAGCGGTCATCGCCGCCCATGGGCTTCCAAGGCCCAGCCAAACAGCTGCGGTAAGCATCAACCCGGCGAACGGTGCACTAACTGCACCTCTGCAAAACTGCACTAAAGGTTGTCTGGTAGAGATTGCTATTAGCGATAAGACCGCCTATTGTTACATTTATAATTTTGTTTTTGTTTTTCTTTATTGTAATATTCTGCATGGTGTACAATAAAGTGTTATCTAACTATCTATCTGTGCCTACTCTTCCGGAGATACAGGCGTCAGCTTATACTTACAATACTCTTAATGCTATAAAATAATTAACTACTAGTGGGTTTATTAACTCGGAGAACCCTAAAATGTAGTGAAACCAAGGCTGAGCGCATAATTACGTATAATTAAAAATGAATTACAACAAATAGGTACTCGAGCTAAGCAAGTCTGTTAATTTGCGATCAAATCTTAACTAAAGTGTTTTACATATTTTTAACACACTAGGAGCGTTGCCCATGTTTTTCCACAAAACATAAAATAAAAAAAAAAACTTAAAGTCCGACGCATATGAGACATATCTTACTTTCTTCCCCACATTATTCTGCATCGATTGGTATCGGTCTCGACCCCATATACCCAGCGGTTTCGGAGGAGATAGCGTGACAAGCTTTTGGCAGCGGCGGCGCCAGTAACTTTTTTTAGAATAGAGAGATACAAATTCATTTGTGTTACATATTAATGTGTGTCTTGTATGCATGTGGTCAGGACGTTAATAAATAAACCAAACTAAACTTTTTTGTTTTTACACTCAACAGTTACACACAGTCGTGACCCCACACTAGGTAAACCTGTATCGTGGGTATCTGGAACTACTAGGGACTTGCGGTCCCACAACATCCAGACGCCAAACAATTTTTTGTGGATCACACAAACATTTGTCTCAGTGCGGGAGTAGAACCCACGGCCTCTCGCTTCGCAGCCGGCTACTCGCCCACTGCGCTACGGAGGCTGTCATATATACACTATATTATGCTCTTGTGTTCGCAATAATAATATAATCACTTTCTCATTGAATATATGTATTGTATATTGTATAAGTTTAAAAATGGTATAAACACTTCTATTTTCGGACAGTAGATTGGTTACGATTCATATATATTATTCCTATACATAAAGCCACTTACAATATTAACGTTACAAAAATGTTTTTTTTTTTAATTTTATGTTTTATTTATTATCTTGCATGACAAGACGAGCAGGTCGCTCGCCTGATGGTAAGCGCCACAACTGCTCATAAACAGAAGCAACGCCACACAGAACTTTAAATAACAAAGCACTGCATGACACTGGACTGCGCTCGTCACCCCGAGACATAAGGTGTTAAGTCTCAATGCCCAGTAATTACACTGAAATGATTGTAATTATTTTTTTTTGGTTTCCGTATCCAAAGCGTGCCAACGGAGTGCTATTTTCTAAACCTATGGCTGCCTCTGTCTCTCAGAGTAGTCGGCTGCGAAGCGAGATCCACAAATATTTGTTTCGCGTCTGGGTGTTCTGGGACCGCAAGTTACTCGTAGTTCCTGATACCCACGACACAGGTAAGCCAAGTGTGGACTATGTGTGTGACTGTTGCGTGTATTTATTATTTTATTTAGAATATACTCTTATTACGATAAAACGCGTAGATATCGAAGATTAAATATTAAATTTACACACCGATACTAAGTTCTGTAGTTCCAAGAATTTAATTTGATTTTCTGACTAAAGCAAACCAAAATCTCAGTTCGCTTCACAGACAGCGATCTCAAAAACTCGTTTCCCTGTTTAGCCTTGACCGCATCCAACTCAGAAGCTACGTATAGTATATGCATTGATCTGATTACTGGTCGGTGACGTCACCGCCCAATCACCACTTGCAACCCGCCCGTGGCCTTTCGCGGGCGCACCACGCTCCACCGACTTTCGACTCGATCTCAGCGTAACCTTTCGCAGTTCGCGAACCCCATGCAAAGGTGACCGAATCAAACGTTGCTTAACCTCACCGTCGATCAATTATAGCACGTCATACAACGGCGCGTGTGTTTCTCATGTGTTGCAAATGTGCATAAACTATCGTGTTGTTACGGCGCTCAACAAACACAGAAACAGATATGTTTAAAAAGTCCGCACCATATGTCTGACGAGCGGGTTCGTTGACCCGTCGTGCATTTGTTGGATTAAAAAAAAAACATATACTTAATCCACGTTGACCGATCGCTGTATCTTTGTGTACTGACAATGGAGTGTGGTTTTGGTGCCGTTCGATTGTTCTTCGCTCGTACTTGACATTATAATCACATCGTAAAAACATCGTTGCACGTGATTTTGATGCGCAACAATTGGGCACAGGCCGCGACGTGCTGCATAATACATTGTAATCCGCGCCTTAACGGCTATGTGTGTGTTGAACAATGGGACCAATTATGAAGTCTGTGTTTATAATTTGACCCCTATATGTTACGAACTCGGCCGGATTAGGTGGGTCGACGATCCGTGCGTGGACCGAGACGAGGGACGGTGTTCTCGATTTTACAATTTTATTTTGTGTCGTTTAAGGTTGTTGCTATGGCAACATGATGCCTAAGTGTGTAATGATTGCTGCATCTTGTGATTATACTTTTTTGATTATGGCTTGAGAATGTAGAAGAGCTGACGACCTACCTGTTGATAAGTGGGTACCATCGCCTATAGACATTAGCAACGCCAGGGGCACAGCCAAGCTCCTGCCTACCTTGGAGATACCTCCGGATATCTCACTCATTGAACAAAACGCAGCAGCGAGCTGCTATTTTACACCGATTTAATGTTAGACAGTGGTAACGACCCGGGTGAGCCGGCCCATACATGCTGTAGACAAAAGTGTGTACAGCGTGGCTCTACCACTTATTTGCAGTTGTTTTGACTTTTATATGACTAATCGTAATTTAAGAATGCACTAAAATATATTTTCGACTTGACTTCGATGAAATGAATATGTGAAATTTGAATAAATATTAATGAAGAGAGCATAATAAAGACGTAGACACAGAACCATAAATAGGCTTTCTATCGATAACGAAGTTTCCCCTCAATTATAATATATATATATATATACACAGACATGCCCCAGTTACACAAAACTGTAGGTATAGACTGGAGACTTTCTCAATTCTTTGAATGATCTGTATTAATACAGATCAGTGAAACTTCATGTAATGAAATAGATACGGTGGTTAGGCGATTCACACACTGCCCCGCTCCACGCTGTGGGGTGCGTGGCGATAGAGTCACGCGCGTGGTTGGGGAAGATCTGCATCATCGCATCGTGCAGATTTCTTCGCACAATTTTGTGAGTGGTAAAGCCACGCTGTAGACACCTTTGTCTACAGCATAAATGGATATTTGAATATTTGCGGATCACGCAAACATTTGTCTCGGTGTGGGAATCGCACTCACTACCTCTCGCTTCGCGCTTGTAAACTATGTAGTAGTAGCCTACTACATAGTGTACTTCATGAGCGTAGATAGTGCATACGTCTCAAGAAAAGTTATAGGTGTATGCCCTGGCAGTTAGGATCGAACCCACGACCTCGTGTTTTGTTAGTTCGTTACTGATCAATAACAATAATAATATATTTTATTTGAGAATATCCAAATTTTACCTTAACTGTGAATTGTGACCCCGAAATCCAAGAAACATAAATTACGTCTCACCATCTTTAACGCAGTTGCCGCCTGCAGCGGTTGCTTCACTGTCATAAATCTACCAAGAGCTACCGTGGAATATTAAAAAAAAAACACAGACAACGCCAGCACGAAGGTCCAAAATACGCCGAGAAAATGTATTACAGCGCATAGCAACAATATTCGATTAGCATAACTGGGTTCTGAACAAGGTTTTTTAATTAAATATTATTAAAGCTTGTAACATAGACTGAATCGTAAAATTTATGTTTGGTTACAAGAATTTCCTGGGTACGGTAAGCCCTTTAAATAACTTGTTGATAAAAAAATACGAAATAAGGTTTCGTTACGAAACTTTTAAGTATAAATAGATTGTCTATGTGTTCACATAATAAATAATGTATGTAATAAATTAAAAACAGACGATACCGGTTTTTATGCTTTTGTTCGAAACTACTCGTGCAATGCAATACATGTGTGTCCTATACTAAACGATGTGCTGTCATCAGTACTCTAGGACCTAGAGAACTGTGCCCTTCACAATGCACCCAACATTCTCTCCATATAAACATTTTGATCGACCAAACAAAAAATATCCCCTAAGCTATGTCTTCCTAAGCTTATCGTAATACATAGCTGAAAATCGCATTGCAATTTGTTCAATGGTTCTTCATAAGCATGCGCAACTAAATCTGTTCACGATTTTATTATTTTCATTTTTAATATTAACTTTCAAACCAGTCTTCTGATGCAGTCTGATAAAAATACGATTTCTAAACGTGACATCTCGCGTTTGAACTCTGTCCTCAGTTTTATTTAGAAATCTCGGTTGTTTTTAGTGGTAGAGACACACTGTAGACAGTTTTGTCTACATAAATGGGCCGGCTCGACCGGATCGTTACCACTGTCTCACAGAAAACCGACGTAAAGTAGCGGCTAGCTGCTGCGTTTCGTACGGTGAGTGAGATATCCGGAGGCACAAATCCCCTTCCCTTTCCCAATTCCTGAATTATTCTTTTCCTTTGAGGTCGGAAAAGCGCCTATGATTCTTCTGGTATAGTGTGCGTTTATAGGCGGTGGAGATCACTTAACATTAGGTGACCCACTTGCTCGTTTGCCGGCCTATGCTATAAAAAAAACATGACCGTTCGTCGTCTGAATCTCGCCTGGTTAATTAGCGAAGGCTTCATTCGATTCCGTACAGTTCCCGGTGCGTCTTCGAACCGGTTTTCAAATGTCGACGGAGAACGTGGCATCGGCATCGGCAGTGTCTCAGACGTTGGCGTCGCTCGGTTCTAATATTTTCACTAAAATCTTTATCTCATCGACGACAATAAAAACGTGATCGGATTTACTGGTCTGTCTCAATTTTTAAAGATTATTCCAATAAGGTCATTCACCCTTGCATTTCTGACTCGATTGCTAATAACTTAAACTTAGCAACGCTGACAGTTAAAATATCGCTGTGCAGAACTTGAATCTTGATTTTTTTGGCAATAAAGATAAAGCTTTTTTAATCTCTAAGCTGGAAATAGTATCAGAGGTTGAGAGACAATCTTAGGGAGAATGTATAGCCAGGTATGATTTTAGATTGAATACATACATAGAAAGATAAATTTTGAAATCATCTAGGTCTATGCTGGACTTTGAATCGTGTGCAAGGCTTAATTAGTGCCTAATGATGTAAATGAACTATTTTGATACTGGGTTGTTATAGAAAGTGACTAAAATTACATACAGTACTACGATTAAAGTTATGCGCTTCAGCAATCATCGTATTGTCTCTTTTATATTAGGTTTTATTTAGAAAAGTTTTATTATAAAGACTGATGAAACCCTGAGAAACATAATACTTGGTTCCATGGTCCACTTTTAAACCTGTACAGTCTGTGCTAAGGTTTGCCGGGCGTTAGAAACCGACGTAATCTGGACGTCACGACGAGTCGCACCTGGTCAAATCGGACGTGTGACGCGGCGCATTCGGTATTTGAGTCGTTTCAAAATATGGTCCGCGTGTTTGCATACTTTCCGTCGGGCAAGTGGGGCGATCGCTTTTGAGTCAAATAAAATCGTGGTACTTCATATTGGAACATAAGTAAGTATGGACAACCTTAAAATGTTACTAATTACATTTCCCCGCACTCTTAATCACGATGGATGCGATAGTAATCCTTTTTAGGCAGAGATATAATGCGAGCACCGAATAATGTATGTAACCTATGTACAGATGCAGCTAATGATATGCATACACCGTGATGAAAATAATGGGCTTTATCGAAATTTTTATCATATTTCATTCGTTTGTTACACGAGAAAACCTTTCATCCTCGTTGTCTACGTAAACTAGAAAGGAATAAAATGTCCGAATATAGATCTAATACAGTAAAGCCAACGAAATTGGTTGCATCACCTACGCTTAAATAAAAAGGCGTATAATCCGAAATTGTTCATGTGATGCCATTCTTTGGCTTGCTCTGAGTAACGGTGTGTGCTTAGTAAGAAACTAGTCGATCTTGTTAAAGGATGTTCGCAATAAAGGCCCAAATAAAACCGGTCTACCAATTTACAAACTGTTTGATTTTCCCACACGTGGATGCTGGAATGTACCAACTACAGTGTACAACGATTATCTTAAAAAATATACAATGCGTACGAGAAAACCGGCGATAAACTCTCGAGAGTTTTATAAAAAGAATTATTTAACACAAAGAACAGGAAAGCCGGATTTGTGACGCAGAAAACAAAAGAATTATGCTAATCCTACCGCGAAATGTATGCAAATATTTTACCACTATACCCCTTTGAGAAGCTAATAAAAGAAAGCTAGGTATAGATTTTATGTATAATCAAACTAAAAGGATGTATTTAAATTCGAAACCGCAAATTGTATAGACGATCGATAAGTCAATAAACACAATAGAATGGTGTTTTAACACGACGCGAATACAAATAGTGACTGATGCAACGGCCGCAGCTTAGTAACAAGTGATTGGGTAACCGTGTGTACGGTTAGCAGAGTTTCCTTCAGTTACATAAAAACTTGGTTAGCAACACCAAAGATGTACGAGGGAACATTTAATCCAGTTTGGTCGACGGAAAAATTGAACGAGTTTAACCGTACGCGATCATGATTAAATTGAAGATTACGATATCATGAGTTATTTTTACTTTTGGTTATGATATTTCCGTACGTTTTGTTGGCTTTGGCTCCGGTGTGTTTAAAATAATTTGATTAATCGATTATTACCGTTGTACTCAAAAAGGTTCGGATGACTCGTGACGCGTATATTTTATTATTTTGATGAAACTTAACACTTGAATGAGCATTCTTTGTTCGGATTTCAATACATAATAGTAAAGGTTCACAACAATGCAACAGTCGAGCTAACATTGTTCTCCAAATATATCCGTGTACAAACACAGCACTCATCAAAATCAGATTGCACTGGAGCTCTAATTCATTTGAAATTCTGGACAATAGCCAGCCACAACAAACTTGCTTTTCGGCAAGCACACGGAGCTTTGATCAAAATTCGAACATCACGGCTTGAACCGAACAAGAAATAATTTAACCACAATTTCTGGATCGGGGTCGTTGCATATTTTTTGTGATATGAGTGTGGTAATTGATTTGCATTTTCGTGATTTTCAGGAGCAGTTATTCTGAATGATTAAAATTCAGACATTCGGCCAATAGCGGAGTTTCCTGCGTCATGCAAAGTTGTCTATTGGTGATTAGTACTTCACGCTTGTAGCACCGTTCCGTCGCGCCGCGGTGCCGCTTCGGCGTTTCTATTCTAGGTTCCTCGTTATTCTCATAGGCTTTCAAATTATTCAATCAAATATTTGGCTAATAATGTTTCGATGGATATAGTTAGAGAAATGAAGTAGTACTGTTGTGTACATAAATAATACATTTCTACAGCTTGCAATAAAAGTTTCATGCAGACAATATCACATTAAACCGGCTTTGCCATTTATTACCGTCGGTTCTTTCAGACTCAACAGTTAATTAATCAGATTAGTAATTCCGCCGCCTCAGTCTCCAGGGATGTGTTGATTTAATGCCTTAATTAAAATCTAATCTCGACTTAACACCCTCCTCGTTTGTGTTAACTGGATTCTTACAGTTTATTCATAATTTTATGATCTTCTACCTCGGTAAAATATACGCTGGTAGCGAATTATAAAGGAAATTGATAACCCTCCACGATGGATGTTTTTATTGATGAGACATCCCGAGACAAAGAGCTGTTGTTGTAACACATACGAAGCTGTATTTTTCGTCGTTCTTTGAGTACTAGGACGTGTAAGAAAAGTCTATTTTAAGGATAGCAACACTAGATTTATTCGTGTTTCGAAATAATAACTTGTTTTAAAGTATCTCTTAGTACTTGTCTCTTAGTAGTAGTAGTTCTTATAATGTATCGTATTAGTTAGACTATACAATCTTGATATTTACTAAATGTATTAACTAATAGAATAAATTACTGGTACCTAGCGAGTGATCGTATTATATTTTGAATTATTTATTGTGCGAGGTGGGATGGATTAGCTTTTTGTCCGAGGTCTCTCGAGACGCTCGCTGTGCTTTCTATCGATTGGTGCTTTAACGAATTAAAATTCTAATGACTAGTGAAAGAGTGTCTAGAATCTAGATTGAAGACAAAACTTAGGGTCAATTTATACTAGCGCAGAGTCGAAGCGCATCGAAGCGCATTCTTCGGAATTCGCGCGCATCTTTTTAAAATCTCAAAAGGTAATGTGTGCGTTACGCTGTGGAGTTAAGGTTGAATTTGTTATGTTCAGTTTTGGATAGACGCTTCGATGCACTTCGACTCTGCGCTAGTATAAATTGACCCTTAGCCGCGGCGTTAAAAGGAAAGAACATTTCAGAAATATACACAATATATTCTATATCGTCACGCTCTATAATGATCGTCGTGATATCCGTTTAATTTAGTCCGCATTATTGTCAGAATTTTCAAGCTTTCCACAAGGTTCTAGGTTTTGTTAAATCGCGATAATTTTGCGACAGTTTACGGGTAGTTTTGACATGCCACTGGGTTAAAATTAGATGTAACTAAATGAGCAACAAACACATCTAGGAAGAGCAAGTAGTGAAAATATATAATGATGGGAAAGATACTGCAAAAATATGAGGATAATTAATTATTGATCAGACCATTTAATTTGATGAAACGTCGCGTTCGTCGATAAGTTCGCATGTGCAAGCAAAGTTCATTGTTCGCAAATGTCTTATTGTTTGCCGATCGATCGGTGTTTCCCTTAGACCATGTGTGTTTCCGCATTCGAAGACACCAATTTGTCGGCGTATTTGTTGCATTGTTGTGACTCTGTATGTGACATTGTGGATACACAAATGTGGAAATGGGGTTTCCAATCATATAAATAGTTTTTGCTGTCTTAAATTTTATTTTATTTTTTCTGTCCACTAGCGGTTACCATCTTCTTATATATAAAATTCTCGTGTCACAATGTTCGTTCCCATACTCCTCCGAAACGGCTGGACCGATTTGTATGAAATTTTGTGTGTATATCGGGTAGGTCTGAGAATCGGCCAACATCTATTTTTCATCCCCCTAAATGTTAAGGGTGGTCCACTCCAATTTCCATTTTTTTTTATTAGACAGTTTTTTTGTTTTTATTTTTTTATGATACAGCATTAAAAACTACACACATACCTAAATTTTCAACATTCTACGATGAACCCCTATTTTTTAATAGCGATATTAGTATTTTTGTCAAGCGCGTTTCTCACCGGGGGCGCCCACTAGGCTACTTTAATCCTGGAAATAGGCATTCACGCGGGCGGAGCCGCAGGCAACAGCTAGTAATATTATACAAATATATGTATAATTACTTGATTTCTTACTGGTAAAGTTTTTGTATATTTAATTTTCGAACTGTAAATCCAAAAGAGAGAAACGCGACAACTAAATGGCGAGACGAGCAGGTCGCTCGTCGATTGTAACCGGTCCACGCCTGCCTATAAACAATAACGACACCGCTTAGAATTTTGAATTACAACGCACTGCACTTTAATGACTTAAATGTATGCATAGTCAATTCAGATATACGTTCAACGACCTATACCACACTCTCCACCCCATTTCGCGATCCAGTAATTATGCCACATGTCCTGTTACCAACCGCTCGAATTACAAAACATTCAAATCATCAAAACGTAATATACACCGCGCCAAAAGCGGCACGGCACTTCTTTGGTTGCATTATTTAATTGAAACCGAATGTAGGTCACATCGGCAGATTCACGTCGTCGTCGATTCAGGGTGTATCGTATGCATTATTCAAATGCATTGCTTGATAATCCTGTTCGCACACGACGCGTCAGCAATTCGCTCCTTTGAAATTGTATTTCGTTTGGTTAGTTCCTTAGTCTTTGTGACGAGTATGCAGGCTGAATGGACGGATTATTGGTTTCGCCTTTCAATGCCGAATCTCGGGACGTTTAATGACATCGTTCTTTGCGATGGTTTGTTAGATATGAGATGGGATGTAGTTTTATTAGTTTAAAAATGGAGGTTCGTTTTGTTGGTAAAGTTAATGCTGCTTATCGGTTGGTATATATTCGATTTTGCTAGTGGAGCGTGATGATTACTGTGACGTTAGATTACATGGTATTTGCATTTGATACGTTTATTAATTAATATTAATATCTATTTCTAAACCTACTATGCCTTTTTGCAGATCATGTCTAATTTTTTGCGTGATCTGTCCAAATTCAACCAATTGTGATACTATTAAACCTCGTATATTCTATTATTACGTTCAACCAATTGTTTTAATGTCTCCAATAGGATCATGGCCCTGCTAATAAAGTCATTTTGATAGATTTTTTTGGTATGTTCTTTTATACAAAACTATCGCTGGAAATATGAATTATTATATTGTCTATTACCTCATTTGCTTTTGTTTCTTTGAATGTTGCGAATGATTAATTGAATTCTGGTCAATAGTATTGTATCTTTGTCTTTAAAACCATATTATTTCCTTTTCTATAACACATGTGTTTCCTTTGTGTGTCATTGCCGGAACATTCTTTGTTACCAATTGTTTTTTTCTCTTCGATTACGAAAAGAACGCGACCTAAAATTCCATATTATTTACCAATTGGATTCATACGAGTATTTCTCTTGGTGTTACGGTGCGTTAGATCAAATATCGTCTGTGGCCCGATTGTCCGCCATGGCAACAAGCAATTACGTAAATGATTCTCTCGAGGTTTTTTCGTAGATCGTATCGTCTCGTTCGTTATCCCCCGTATTGTGTTTGTTTTTTGAATTTCGATCATTATCATCTTCAGCGACTGTGACTCGGTACACGATGGTTATGAATACGTTTGCGGATGTAGTGTTGTATTCTTGTATCGATTGTTCAGTTTTATCTGTTGTAAGTTTTATTTAATAGTTAGGTATAATATTATTGCCGTTTTTGGGTTATGGGGTTAGTCATTTACTTCCAATAAATAGTTTCTTATTTTTTTATTACTCGAATGCAATGAAGCTTCATTTTTATTTCGTTATTTTGGATGTTGTATATTGTGCTCTACAACTAAAACATGGAATCAACGGTCTCAAAGCTCTTAATAAATTGTACCATTTTTAATTCAAATGTTTCATAATGATTTGTCTTACAAGGTGGTAGATTCTTCGTATGCGAGAATGTCTTGGTACATATCACCGCTTTGTCTATTTCTGACCTCGAGCAGCAGTATATAAGTAGAAAGCACTATATTATTCCAGTTTGTGGGACATTGAAGCCAGCTAATTTACCGGGCATTATGAGACATCATACGTCGCTGGGTGAGGAGCGCAACGCAGTGTCATGCAGTAACTGTTTAGGTGTTCAAAGTATTGGGTTTGTTACTGCTCATGGGCAGGCGTTACCATCATGCGAGCGACATGCTCGTTATAAAACACATATCACCGAAATGTATTAAAGATTTCATACAATCCACTAGCGTGGTTCATCGCGTGACAAGCAGCGGTATGTACGAATGTTTCGTGATTGCAATTCACATAGTAACTGTTAACAAAATACACAGACCGGCCGCGGTCTCCGCTCGGTAGCCGTGAAAAATTGCCAACTAATTTAATATTTCAACCACGTACGGCGGCGAACGTCGGATTTTGCAATCTACACGTATATAATTGCACGAAATGTCTTGTTGGTACGTTTCATTTGGTGTGAAGCACTGTTTTTAACCCGCTACAATATCTTACTCATCGTACGAAACGCAGCAGCAAGCTGTCACTTTACGTCGGTTTTCTGTGAGACAGTGGTAACGACCCGGACGAGCCGGCCCATTTATGCTGTAGACAAAGGTGCCTGTATGTTGGTTTGATCATGATGGCTCTACGTGTTTGAAGATAATCTATTCAGTAGTTTAGACATTACAAAACTTTTTTTTACCGACGAAAAAAGCTGATGTGGTTCTCAACTCGACGTGGTTTTTATTTGTATGTATAACCCCTAACTGCGGTAGATATTGAGCGATTTGGATGATATGATGTCATTCAAAAGAGTATAGCTTTAAGTTGGTCCCGTTTCGAATAGAAATCCCACCCCTAAGGGGGTGGAATACTAACACTTCGTCATTTATGCATCGATATTGATGATTCTTTCACAAAAATAGTAAAATAAACAACTATGTATTTGACAAAAGCCACTGCCTCGGTGGCGCAGTTGTATTGCGTACGGTTTACGATTGAGGCTAACGCTGGGGTCTCGGGTTCGATCCCCGGGTTGGGTAAAGTGGTATTGAGTTTTTCTATTACGAAATGCTCAGTATCAGCTCGGAGTCTGGAATTTGTGCCCGGTATTGCGATAGGTTTGCCCCCTATTACATCGTGGGACGGAGAAACGCTTTTCGAAATATGGGTGTACTAGTTACACCTCTGCCTATCCCTTCTGGGATTATAGGCGTGAGTGCGTATGTATGTATGTATAATTACGGTCTTATTACTCTGCAATGTGCATCCCAATGTTAGAAATTTAAGACTGTAATTAGGTTCATGAAACAAGTATTATAAAAAAGCCAATTCACCTATTCAAAATACTAGATAGTCAAGAAAAGTGGTGCATTTTTTTTAACCATATTCGAAGTGAAAGACACAGACCAGACGACAACATAGCAACAATAATGGCAAATATATTAAAATTAGGAGACATTTTAAAACATATTTAAATTTATCAATAAATATGCAAACACACAATATATTATGGATTTTATAGTTGATACTGAAATATAAATAATTTTAAATTATTAAAATGAAGGCGGGGGCAGATACGGCCAGACGAATAAACATTAGGCTTAGTGGTGCGTCTAGAGCCGTCTGCCTACATTAGTTTACTTATATACATACAAATTAGATTTATAAATCTGATAGAAATTGTCTAACATAAAATGACGCGCGCCGCCATTGTATTTTGAATCTTATTATACACGAAATTAAGTGGTAACAAGTCAGATGAATCACCTAGCTTTAGACTAGTAATAGCTTAGTTAATGACTTGCTATGTAGAGTTCGTATTAAATTCGTTCGTTTTATTTAAAATATCGTCCGCATTAGAGCATATTTGTATAGCAACATGATTTCGGCACAAATAGTGATTTTTACGTGCCGTTATGTACATAACGTATTGAATCCTGTGTCCCATATATGTTACAAAACATGTATCGCAACTTATGCCACAGTACGAACCAGCCTTGAGGATGTCATCTATTACAGCAACCGTACAAGAAGAAGTTTACTGTTTCCCCTCTTATGTAGTTGCTGTTCATAGAAATTTTAGAATAGACCATCAATGTCAGACTGCCTCGGTGGCGCAGTTGTAATGCGTACGCGTTACGATTGAAGTCAACGCTGGGGTTTCGGGTTCGATCCCCGGGTCGGGTAAAGTAGTATTGGGTTTTTCTATTACGAAATGCTTAGTATCAGCCCGAAGTCTGGAATTTGTGCCCGGTATGGCGATAGGCTCGCCCCCTATCACATAAGGGACGGAACTACGCAAGGCGAAATGTGGGTGTACTGGTTACACCTCTGCCTACCCCTTCGGGGATTACAGGCGTGAGTGTGTATGTACCATCAATGTCATTCGTCATATCCGACAAAGTTGCAATCACAGAAATAACCTCTAAGTTGATCCAAACGAAAGTATAACAGTTCTAAAATTCAAATATTACTTATATATTAAAATGAAAGTCGCTACACATTCTAGTCAGGTTCGTATTATAACATTTTTTTAATTAAAAATCGTCTAGAGAGCTTACGAAATAGTTCTGCGATGCGTTGTATATATACGTCTTATATTCACAGTTTAAAAATCGTACAATCTGTCGACGAATAATTGTATGAATCGTAAATTGCGGCATGCCAGGGCCGGCCCTACTATATGACGAACGGAAAGGTCGCTTCAGGCACAGCGCCGCCTCAGGGTAGAGGCACTGAACGTATGTTCATTCTCTAAGTTCAGGCTTTTAAATATACGAAACTATGGTCAAGGTTCAATCTTCAATGTTCTATGTTCTCTTTTCTATTTTAAATATACTGAAGTATTAAAACCGCACCCTCAAAGGATCCAGACTGTTTTGTCCACACGTTCGTCACTACATTGTGTACGGTCTTCACTGTACTGCTCATAGGAAAACAAAAACGAGTGACTCTCCAAATATTAGATCTTAATATTCTCGACCTGCTCGAAGCGAGTCATATGGCTCGTGGCAAGTTTTGCGCTTCGAGTAGTAACTATGGTCTACTCTCTACATTATTGTTATTACTAGAAGCTCAATAGGGCGATCGAGTAAGAATCAATGTTCGTACGGAGCATTATAGATGGTGTCGAATTCTTCTCCAACATCAAACGCGTTTACATACTGTATGATTCCAAAATGTGTACATAAGAATTGTTAACGGTATGGACAACTGGTCCCGGCCGGTTTCCGTCTCGCATGTTTAACTTTTTAAGTAATAGCATTAAGTAATTTTATACTATTCGCCCATGTACACCCACAATAAATCTCAAAGAAATGGGATAACTAAGGGATTTGGAGGGGGAGTGGTATTTGGGACCCCAGATAACTCATTCACCGTACCAAACGCAGCAGCAAGATGCTACTTTACGCCGGTTTTCTGTGAGACAGTGGTAACGACCCGGACGAGCCGGCCCATTCATGCTGTAGACAAAACTGTCTGACTCTACCACTTAAGACGATATGTGACGATAATGACCTATTACAACATTATATTATGTACTTATGTATCTCTTGAGAGGCTGACTGGAAGCAGATAGTCGAGCAATCATTACATATTGCTAATTCGTAAAAACCGAACATTTTATTCCTATTTTATGTAATAATACTCAAGACAGATTACAATTATTGCAAAGATATAAGATAAAATTGCCCAGCAGTGGGACATGTATAATCTAGATTGTAGTCAAAAAATATGTGATCATAGAAAATTGGTAGACGTTACAATTATATAAAATTACGAGCACAGATTAGATTACCTATAAACAAATTGCTAATTCATTGAGGTTGTGTTTGAAGCAACGAGACTCTGTACTGGTGTTCAGTGCGGATCCAGGATTTTGGTTTTTGGCTAGATCCAAAATTAGAATTTAAAAAATTGAGAATATACTATACCTACTTAAAATGGAACAATAATAATAATAATACACCCAACAGTCACACACATAGCTCTGACCCCACACTAGGTAAACCTGTGTCGTGGGTATCAGGAACTACGAGGGACTTGCGGTCCCACAACACCCAGACCCGAGACCAATATTTGTGGTTCACACAAACATTTGTCTCGGTGTGGGAATCGAACCCACGGCCTCTCGCTTCGCAGCCGACTACTCGCCCGCTGCGCCACGGAGCTGTCAAGTCTGAAAATTTAATTGTAGGTAGTAATATAGTAGTACTAAGAATGTATATAATATTAAGATTAATTTGAGATGTCAGTGGACCCAAATGCTTTTGGGAGAGGCTTAGCCCCCCTGGCCGCTATTGCTGGTGTTAAATCTGAGCTAATTGCCGAAGCGCATAATTTATGTCCTCGTACTGTACACATATATGACATCATAATATCACATATGCGTTTGAGGCCTTGCTCGGGCCTCATTCCTGAATCCCCTGATATGACCAATGAAGAAAATTTACATGTTGTTGCGGTTTCCGTAAAATATGACGTTGTACGCATATGTATTATACACATAGTATATTATGTTGTGGTTTATATGATTTAAAAATAAACATTGTGTAATAAAGCGATTGGATTATTTAAATGACAATTAACGGTTTTGTAGCGAGGCTAATTTCGTGCGGTTGCCATGGCAACCGGGGTGATTACAAAGACGCGGCCCACGTTTATTGTTTTCTCGATACAATTCTTGTTGTGAATTAAGGTACTTTAATAGTATATTGAGAAACAAGTGCGACAAGTTGTCGATTGCCCACGAAAGCGAAGTTGAACGCACGAGCGAAGCGAGTGCGGTCATTCGCTTGAGTCGACAATCGACAACGTCGCACGAGTTGCACATACTATTTTGTATTACAAATGCGGTGATATATGTAAGTACAAAATTGGGGTCCAGGGGCGGAGCCCCGGTGGGGTCCAGGGGCGAAGCCCCGGCGGGGGGTTGGGGGGGCGGAGGCCCCCTCTTAGTCCCTCAAAACAAATAAAAAGTTTTAAAAGAAGAAAAAAATATATTTTAAACAATAAATAAAAATTAATTAATATTAATAAACAAAAAATAAATTTTTTCAATTTTTTAAAAGGACGAAGCCTTTTCGGACCAGAAATAATAGCTGAAAAATTAAGCATTCAAAAAAATTAATAAAAACTTTCATATTTGGGTCTCGATACTTGAGGAACTAAATTATTTCTTACTTCATCGGCTTTTTTCAGGATTTCAGGTGGTGTGGATTCGTCGCTCGAACTTTCTGGAGTTTCCGGTATTATTTCCGACTCTATATTCATTTTTAAACTAATTTTAATTTAATTACAATTTTATTTATTAAATTAAACTGTCAGACGCGTCAACCTCAATTCAGTTTTAATATGTCGATTGTGTTTTTTTTTGTTATTATTTTTTTAATTTTAGCAATTTTATCTAAATTTGCGTGTGCCAAGAATAATTTACGTGCGACAAGTAAACTTGTCGCACTCAAATAACAGTTTTATTTATGAAAAAACTCACGCGTAATTTTAAAATGGGCAAACGGTTCTTTTTCAAACGTAACAGCGAGCGTCAAGATACTACTTTTCCCGCATGAGTAATACAAAAAAATGGTTTTGTTTGTAGCTTTCAAGTATTATGGGTGCTTTTATTAACTACTTAAATATTAGTGAGTATAGGCATTACTTATTTGCGTTTACGGCGTCTAGGCTACATTTGACGTACTGATAACCTATTGTTTCTACCGATATAGCCTAAATTCACGAGGTCAATAACCTTCGGTACCTACTTACCTATCTACACGTAGAAACTTCCATTTGAATACCCTTGACGAAACGAGCAGGAGGTCACTTGATGGTTAGCGCTGCAGATAAACAATTAAAATGCTACAAAATTAAAAAAATAACAGAATTGAAACCATAAGTTGATTAGATATTGTCATCAATAAATCTATAAATCGGAAGGTCGTTCGTTTCTCTGCAGTCAGCAAGAAACTCAAGCTATGCTCTTTTCAATACTTAGATTATAATTATGTATTATTGAGAGCATTTACAATAAAAATTAAACGGTTTTACAATATTTAATTGGAATTAGAGCAACTCAATTTAGATTAATAAACAATCTTAGAAATGATTATACCTCCCACCACGACTCAGAAATTTGATTTATAAATTACTAGCCTTTGCTCGCGGCTCCGTCCGCGTGACCAGCCTATTCCGAGATAAAAAGTAGCCTATGTTACTCAGTGATAATGTATCTTTCTAACGGCAAAAGAATTTTTGAAATCGGTGCATTATTTTTAGGTTTATTCGTTACATACAAAAATACAAATCTTTCCTCTTTAAAATATTAGTGTAGATTGACAATCAATACACGATACTCATCCGGGAGACGATAAGTCTCATGATTCCATGTAATTGACTGACATTAATGTACTATACAACGTGTTACAGAAAGGTGTGGTCATATTTTAGGGTCATTACATACACCGTACAATTAGTACTTATGTACCGGATCTTTTCAGAACCAAGACATCCGACAATTTCACGTAAAATTTAATCACTCGTTTATTAAGATCGATCAGATTGATGACATCACTATTAATTATTATGAACGATACTCACTTTTTAATAAACTTGAATAAGATGCACGTAATTCTACGGACATACGTACGTAACTTGTAATTTAAACACAAATTAACACCTGAAAGAGATTGTGTGTTGAAGACAAATAGGTACCATCCTTTAGAAGCAGGTTAAAGACTTCATTCACGGGTCTTCCATCTATAAATTTGGCTTATTACAGTCGAAGATCCTCTTAAAAACTTTTATCAGTTACACCAATACATAATACTTATTTTTAGTCAATTACAACATATTTTTTTAACTCTTAATCATACTTCATAAAATCAGAACTTGCCGAACTGCCTGCGTCAAATAAATATTGACATTTGACAACTGTTTAATGTTTTTTTTAATTATAAAATAATTAAATGAAAGGAGGTCTATAGTATCATTGTTTATCATTTAGTGTTGTCCAAAGTTGAAAGTCGATATCGACATGTTACTCATTCGATAAAAAAGAAAATTCTATAATTATTGTACTAGCAATGCAACCGGATTTGGTACTATGGGAGATAAATACTTATACCCTACACTATACATTGCTTAAATTTGCCCGCCCCTTTTTATAACACGTTGTATACTATAACAACACAATAGTAGCCAGATGAAATAGATATAAAGAAACATTATAACGGCTTGCTTAGGGTTTAATGAAACCTGGAAAATATTAATACTTTTTACAACAAAATACAGATAAAAATAAGGGGTGCAACCAGTGTCGCGCCCATGTTACGCAGAGCTTATTTCCGTCCCATGATGTGATAGGGGCGAAGCTATCGCCGAGCACAACTTCTAATTCCGAGCAACACATGTATGATTTTTCGTATTGAATACTCGAAACACAAATTGTGATTGCCTGATCTGGTATTTGAACCTAAGACCATTCTATTTGTATGTAGACTGTCACTAGACCAATGAGGCGATAGTAACATTGGAAAGAAAACATAAACCATCATACTTTCGAAACATTTCAGCGGAATGTGTATAGAACAAATCCCAAAGTAGAGGATCCCTAAAAAATCCATACACTTAATGTCGGTATAATAAACAGTATTTTGGCTTCTCTTTTATCCATTAAGGCCAAAATACTCTCTACTATACATATATCTACTCTGTTTTGGAGGGTAATTAGTCTTAAAGGAAGTGGCATTGTCATTTGTGACAAAATTTCCTTAAATAAGAAATGAAGAAGTATTACGTTGAAAAACCTTCTAGATATAATAATATCCTTTAACTTGCTCACTAAGTAAGTCTGTATCGTGGAAACTAACCTAATTATTTGGTTTTTTTATGGCATAGGCCGGCAAACGAGCAAGTGGGTCACCTGATGGTAAGTGATATCCACCGCCCATGTACTCCCACAATACCAAAAGAATCATGGGTGCGTTGCCGACCTTAAAGGAAAGGGATAATTAAAGAATTGGGAAGGGGAGGGGGTTTGCGCTCTCCGGATATCTCACTCACCGTACGAAACGATGCAGCAAGCTGCTACTTTACGCCGGTTTTCTGTGAGACAGTGGTAACGATCGGACGAGCCGGCCCATTCATGCTCTGCCACTCACAAAACTATTTTATGGAGTTCAATTTCGGTCCGCGTGACAGACCATCAGGGAACCTATCATAAATTGACATTTACTACGACGTTAAAGGTTAAACCGAGTTATTGACCCCTAGTGAAACAAACGATCTAATTGTAAAATGTTTAGTCTCCGTCAACGTAAACAGTTTGCGGTGATTCGTGCTTGTTTGAAGGTACGGTTAACATTTATATGTGCGGTGTAAATGTGTATAGTCTGATTGCCAAACCTGCTATAGAAATGTAAACACATATCTAGCCACCTGTCAATTGCACCAAAAACAATACAGATCATTGAACAGCAAGTATCGAAATCATCATGATAAATATTATGACTTATGATAATTATCAGATAATTATTGAGCAAACTTAGTCTGGCAAAGGAGCAAATGTCATCTCATGGTAAGTGATCTCCACCGCCCATGTTTTCTTTTTATTGCCCTAGATAGACAGACGAGTGGGCGGGCCACCTAATGGTAAGTGGTTACCGCCGCCCATGGACCTCAGCAATGCCAGAGCACAGCCAGACCGCTGCGTACCGTTGTATATCCAAGATATCAGAAGTATCACGGACGCGTTGCCGATATGAATTTTGGATCTCCAAATACTCACTGTACGAACGCTCGCTGTTACTCACGTCGCGTCGCGTCGCTATCCTGTGACAACCCGGTTGAGCCGGCACATACATGCTGTAGACAAATCTGTCTGCAGCATGGCTCTACGACTTATAAAAACCTATATCGGCCAATCCTTTTTTTTAAAATATAGGCCGGCAAACGAGCGAGTGGGTCACCTGATGGTAAGTGATCTCCACCGCCCATATACGCCCACAATACTAAAATAATCATGGGCGCGTTGCCGACCTTAAAGGAAAGGGATAAGTAAGGGATTGGGAAGGGGAGGGGAATTTGGGCCTCCGGATATCTCACTCACCGCACGAAACGCAGCAGCAAGCTGCTACTTTACGCCGGTTTTCTGTGAGATAGTGGTAACGAACCGGACAAGCCGGCCCATTCATGCTGTAGACGAAACTGTCTACAGCGTGGCTCTACCACTCAAAAACTTATTAATTTTTTATTTTATTGATTATATGGTATAAGAAATGAGTGATCTCTTCAAAGTACTTAATAATTCTAAAAGTCGAAAAAAATCATGATCAATATATACACTTAACTGTCAAAAGTCATATATTATCTAATTATCAATGGTAATAATAATTTCATTATTTGGCTGCAATTTTGCGATTATAAAGATATGCAACAAACTGTAAACAAAAGTAGTTTAAAATGAAAAAGTGTACATTTTATTGTCAGTTGAGTAGATTGTTGAATAGAACATAATTCTCATTCTCCTCAACTACGTTAACTAGTTAGGAATGATGTATCGGATGATTCCAAATCTTTCTTTTTGCCTGGCATTATCCCGGTTTAATGCCATAGTCATAGCAGTTTTTTAAAATTTATTTTATTCCGATATATATTGTACACTTTATTTTAAAAGGATTTTTTACATTTTTAAATATTACATTTCTCAAAAATCAATCATTTAATATAAATAGTGAACTTACAAACCGACTTCAAAGTAAAAACACTGAAAAGTCAAAAATAACAAATTCTATAGGTCTCTTTGGAGTCGGTGCAATTTTATTTGTCCGGTAGCGACACAGGCACAAATGAATACATATTATAATGTTATACATTATTTAAATTCCGTTTTTTTTCCGTTACCAGATACTAGAGAAAACTAGCGTTGCTCTTTTCAAATCTGGTTTGTAATATGCACTATATTAATACACTTTAATTTAAATTAGATCATCTCCATTTATGTTAATGATCAATATTATATCAAGAAATAATAAATTATAGTAATTGATGACGGACATGACCCTCGCGAGCATGACGAATTAATTAAAACTCCGATTGTTACCACTCCAGTCGAGCCGGGATATTCATGCTGTACTGCTAGCGTACCGGCCTATGCATACAGTACGCTAACTACAGCGTGGTTCTACTACTTAGGTGCTATTTTCATAGGAAAATGTATCGCGTTAGGTCTGCTCTCATATAAGAGGCTTAGCACCACACCCTGAAGTCTGCTCAAGTCACCTCCTGATAATGTCAATGAAATTAAACATAAATTCTATGTGTAATGATGACTGCCTCGGTCAGGGACTAAAACACTTTTATGCACTGATTTTGATGATTTTTTCACACAAAAAAGTAAAAACGTATTTATAAACAGGCCAACATTATATTTCTTTATTTTATATTTTAGCATAAATAAATACCTCTCTCGTTGATATTTATTCATAGAGATGGGGGTAGGCAGAGACAACGGATTTCCACTTACTACGATCCTTGCACAACTCTTTAACCTTCACTCTCATTAAATTTTTCACGTCGGTTTAGGGTTGGTACAACACCCAGAGCCGAAACAAATATTTGAGGATCACACAAACATTTGTGCCTGTAATACATATAAAGATTATCTGCACCGAAAACTATTGTTGCCATGTTACGCAACCACATTGGCTGTGTAAGCAAAAACACAGAGTGCATCGTATTACGATCACAGATTCATCAATATTGCATACATGGCGCAATTCGATCGGAAGTGATACAAATTTCTCAACATCGATAATGTTAACCCCCGCGATCTGTCAGGATTCTCGCTTGATGAAATCAAATCATTCAACATAAATGATTTTTAATCGTTTAAACCCAAAAATGTAGATTTTCCTAAGTTTTGTATGATACATTGGATACTTTATGAAGCGTGTTTTTGATTTTATTAGTTTTTTTAATAGCCTTTGAATACACATGAGCCAAAGACCCACCAAATAGTAATTGGTGACCGTCGCCCATGAACAGTGGCTATGCCCTAATCACTGCTTTGCCACGTTTTAATGTGTGTTGAGTTTTGTGCATAGAGAGAGTTTAAGCTGAGCTCGTAAAGTGAGTCGCGTCGCAACCAATACTAATCTTTGCAGCATGAATGGGCCACCTCCACCAGAGTGGTGCCACTGTTTTAATACCTGCCCCTCCCCTCTTTCTCAAGAAAGCACCGATTGCGGTGGTGACCACTTACCATCAGATGCCCCATTCATTAGCTCGTTTGCCTTCCTTGTTGCTCGTTTTTGCAACAGTAAAAACTGACTAATAAAACCTCTGGCATTTACGGTGTCGATGGTCGACGGTGAACCGTCCCCCCCTCCTCTCATAAAAAAACAGTATCTGTTGTAAAAAAAAACCAAACCGTTCGGTACATTCTGCAATGTTTATTTAAGGCTGATGTGCGACAAGGTTCACGCAGAAGGACGGTAGTATCGCGCTTAAAATGTCGACTCGTTAGATAAAATCTCGCGCCATATTGACACATTCACACACAAATTGTGAATTTAACACATATTGTGCATTGCGTCGCGTAACATTTTACCAGTGTTAATGAATGTCAATTTTTGCTCATTTTTGAAGTACCGTGTACATACGGTTCCATTTTATATAATCAACTGATTTGAATCAACGAAAGGTGTAATATAATTAATATATGTAATGTATGGTTTTTGTTGATCAACTTGATTGAAAGTATGATCAGCCGGTTCAAATTGTATGCAATTTATCACTTGATCAACTTATATTGAACCATTTGAAACCGCTTTCATTTTGAGGGTTTTGGGCGTATGTAAACTCAATTTTTAGGGTTCCGTACCTCAAAAGGGAAAACGGCACCCTTATAGGAACACTTGGTTGTTTGTCTATCTGTCCGTCGTTTGGTCTGCCCGCCTAAACGGGTAGAGGTATCAAATTGAAATTAATATCACATTCTAATGTTCACTGTTGTAAAAAATTCAACCTTCTAAGTCAGCGCAATCGAAAGATGCGGCCAAATTCACTAACGTGAGAAGCAATTAGGCAGGCCAGCAATTATTCTGACGTTCCTCGACGTCTGGCTTGTAGAAGCTGTGACACAAAAAAATGAAATACGAAAATATATTACCCAAATGTATCCTTTGTCCCGTTGCTATGGTCGCAGACACTCGTTTGGACTATTTATAGGATTATTGAAAGATCCTGTCTATTATCTGCAGTGCCGATTGCATCTCACAGTTGCGACCTCTCAGGTCATCTGAACGAAGTGGGCGATTGTCCTACACTGAAGATACTACCCATTACAAAAATTAACTCGTCAATTGGTAATATAATTCAGTCTTTCCGTTTTGATCATAGGCTTACCCAAGTATGAGCCAACCATCCCGGTCTTGGACAGCCCGCATCCATCCGCTACCCGCCATTTTCTAAACGCTGGTCCATCACGAAGCCTATTATCGTCCTATTATACTACCTCTGAGTTAGCACGTGTCTGCTGCATCAACCATCCGTTCGCCTGCAGACATAACAGGTCTACTTCCACTTCTAATGAATGTAGTAGTATCAATAAATTCAATTTACACTACTAGACCTGGTGTGAAGTACATAGAAATCACGGTCAATTGATTGTAACTTAATATTACAATCTCGCTTACTTTTAACTAGAACCCATCTCCCGCTCCCTGTCTGTCGGCTGTCAAACTCTCGCGTTGTTTGGCGCAATTTTACTTATCAGCCCGTCTAGTTGTATTGAATTACTGTTTAGTACCACATAAAAACTCAAGAAGAGGAACCGGTGAGGTCTTCGATTCAAATAACCTGGGTTTTGTAGAGAAATCACAATAACTGTCAACAAATTATTTGTGTTTGGGTATTTCGACTTGAGGTTTTTTTTTATTGCCTAGATAGGCAGACGAGCAGACGGCCCACCTGATGTTAAGTGGTTACCGCCGCCCATGGACCTCAGCAATGCCTGAGCACAGCCAAGCCGCTGCCTACCGTTGAAGGAAAACTCTTTTTAAACCTCGCTTAAAGAGGGTCAGGTCATAACGCTCGGGAAACACCGATGCAAGGAGTTCATTCCAGAATTGGACTGGAATTCATTTCGGAGGATATGTGCCCGATTTGACGATAGGCTCGCCACCTATCACATCATGGGACGTAATAAGCTCGGCGAGATTTGGGTGCACAAGCCTCTACTTACCCGTTCTTCGATACAGGTGCGAATTTATGTATTATGGAAGATTTTAAAGCTGAGAAAAATTGTTCAATTGCCTGATCAGTTTATTAATCTCCTAATTAGGTTACATAGGTAAATTATGAAAGTTTGTGCTTCCTGACGTCCCGGTGTATAATGGCTACATGAAATCATAGGAAACGAATACTTACTTTTAGTAAATATAAATAATAATAATAAATTATTTTGAATAAATAACGTTGTATGATATCATCATGAAGACATTTAGTCACTTTTGTTGTTTATACCTAGGTACTACTATTTTTGTGTCGGCCAAAATTCGTTATATTTAGTTAGAAAAGTCTTCCTTAGTTCAGCATTTCTTGCTTGTTGGCCCTTCTCTTTGCTGAGCGTTTCGACGCTTTGGCCGACACAGAGGTCTCCCGTAAAATGAATGAGTATTACTTGAGTATTAAACGTTACGTTTTTATCGGGATTTTGTTTCGCGTCATGATTTCGAGGGTCATAATCCATTATTATTATTAATATAAGTTTACTTAGTGAATTACTGTTAGCCGTTCACAGTCCGAAGCAGCCTTTGGCATGATTACATGCACAGTTGCATACGATAACCTTGTTCTGTCATCGTTAAATATACTTATACATTGCAGTTAAATATTTTATTCACGTTTGAATACATTAATGGCGTTTTGTTGTCGGGATATTTGAATATTTAGTAATTAATTCTTTGTTGAGCTGGTTTTAATAGATGCAAAACGGTTCTAACGCTGGTTGTATGTTGATGTGCAGTCGACCAAGCGCGAACACGCTGCGGTGCACGAACGCGTGTCAGATTGTGTTGTGTAAGAGCTCGTTCCCACTTGCCGGGTGTCGGATCGGTATATTAATCGGATGTCGGCGCCTCTGTCCACACTATCGGTTACTAATCGGTTGTCGGCCACGGTCGAAGCTGGTGCCAATTATTAACACTCTACGCGAGGCGACTGTGCACGATGGACGTTGACTAAGTAGGCGGGGTAGCGGGGAGAGGGTTGTTGGGCCCGACATCCGACAAATGTGAAAAGCGCCATACTTACTCATAGGCGAGCGAGATCCGACACGATTTTTTTCCGGGCGTAGAGGGCTGGCAAAACACCCGACATTTCTTGTCGGCGCCGACACAAAATCGGTTTCCGATAAGTGTGAGCTTCATATAAAATGCTCGGCCACTGGAACAGCCGATTAATATACGGTTCCGACACCCGACAAGTGGGAACGAGCTCTTATCATTATATTAATCCGACGTCAAAAACAAAAGATCTGTAACTTCTCATTAGAAGAGGAGCCTTGCCCAGTCGACACACACACACACACCTACAAACAAAGGGGTAAAGCAAATAACTCTCTTCTTTTTTGTTTGTTTCTCATTTATCTTATTGTATTAAGATGTGCTGCGTCGCCTATGCCTTAGCATACCCTTAGCCTTATCGCGAAGCTGGCTCTCAGGTCCTGATGTGTAGAAATTTAATGTTAATTCAGAGATCTGGCTGCGTTTCCAACGAATGCTAATTTGAACTAGGTATCCGATAATGTGTAGGTAATTGCTGTTTAAATCGATATTGTACATAGTTTCTAACGGGCTTTATTTAGAATTAGATCTGTCGGTCGAATGCTCGAGATTTGTACAATGTAAATTAGGCAAGCTAAATATGCGTATAGGCTAAATAGCGTGCTTTAGGAAATATCTACGTCCAGCAGTGGACCAACATGGCTGATAATGTGATGTTAAAGATGTATCTAAGATTCTTTAGCGATTTCGTCATTGATCAATAAACATATGCACCGGGTCTGGGTGTTTTCTCCCCAGAGGGGTTGATGTCAGGCAGGTGGCCAGTCGTAAAAACTACAAGCCAAATCTTTTTGTAACATGTGTTAGAAACATCCCTCCCCTCAAATCCCCTCCCCTTCCCATTCCCTTAATTATGCCTTTCCTTTAAGGTCCACCAGGTGACCCGCTTGCTCATTTGCCGGCCGATGGTTTAAATAAAAGAAGTCGCTCCGGCCCCACTGCGAATGGGATAAGGGCAGGTGGGAAGGAAGGAATAATATATTGTTAAAGTCCTACCAAAGTTACTCAGAGCTTTTGACCTCGTTAGAAAATAAAGCTTATTTTTCCCACTAACAGACATTGTACAAATATAGCCTCAGCGCCGAACTCGTGTAGTAATTTAGTAAATTGATGTCTACCATCAGACAATCCATCAGACGTGTCAAATTACTTACGTTCCCATCAAAAGTCTGCTTTGACGTCATCCGTGGACGAACGGCTGTGAACCGGTGGCCTCGTCGCCTTCACATACACTAATGATAGCCAAACTTAGAATAGGGTAGTTTCCTATGTTGAATTTAATACATTATTTTATAAGCAACAGAAAATGATACGCAAAAGAAACCCTTTTATTAAAACACAATCAAAATTGGTTCAGAAATGTGCCCGCAGTTATGACTTTAAATGTTGGTATGAGGAAAAGTGGGTGCGTAGTAGGGATATCACTATCTCGCTTGCACGCGTGCACCATAATGAACATTTTACACAGTGACATCAAAGTTTGCGTCGTCTGTCATTTGAGAATTACCCCTTCTACAGGATTTGAATGGCTTCTAACTTATTTATTTTTGGTCCGATTTATAAAATTCGTTTGCAATAGATTTTTAGTAACGTAACTTATTGATTTAAATAATTAAAAAAATCTAGTCAACTACCCTATTTAGTAAATTGATGTCTACCATTAGACGTGTCAATTTACTTACGTTCCCATCAAAAGTCTGCTTTGACGTCATCAGTGGACGAACGGCTGTGAACCGGTGGCCTCGTCGCCTTCACATACACTAATGTTATCCAAACTTACGAATAAGGTTACGTATGGAATAATAGGTGCTGTCATTTACGGTGGCTTCGCTTTTTAGTAGATAACTTCGGCCATAGTATACCGAAAATGCCAAGTTAATTGAGCGGGCGAAATTGTTACGCTAATGTGATAGATGGCAGGGATGATTTTTTTTATAGCACAGGCCGGCAAACGAGCAAGTTGGTCACCTGGTAGTAGGTGTGATACACTACCTATAGTGCAGAAGATTGATGGACGCTTTTCCGACCATGGAAAGGGGATTGCTTTTTTGATTTGGTTCAAAATATATATATATATATATATATATATCGAATTATTATTATTTATTTATTTTATTGCATAGGCTGGCAAACAGGCAAGTGGGTCACCTGATGGTAAGTGATCTCAACCGCCCATCTACGCCCGCAATACCAAAAGAGTCATGGGCGCGTTGCCGACCTTAATGGAAAGGGAGAATTAAGGGATTGGGAAGGGGAGAGGGATTTGGACCTCCGGATATCTCACTCAGCGTACAAAACGCAGCAGCAAGCTGCTACTTAAAGTCGGTTTTCTGTGAGACAGTGGTAACGACCCGGACGAGTCGGCCCATTCATGCTGTAGACAAAACTGTCTACAGCGTGGCTCTACCACTCTATTCCTAAAATATACATAAATATACATTGACGGTAAACTTTTAGCGAGTCGAGCAACCTTTGGCGCGGTCAGTCTATGGATGGGTGATCGCTTAGTGGTATTTCAACCGAGCTCCGTGCTTTGGAGAGCACGTAAAAAGTCGGTACCGACTGTTATCCCCGTCTTCGTGCGGCTTGAATACTCTGACACTAGATTTGGCCACTAACCATTCGATATACAATAGAATGACACAATAATGAATCACAAATGCTTTTTGGCAATACATACGCAAGGTAGGCAGAGGTGTAACCAGTACCTACACCCTCATTTCGCCAAGCGTACCTCCGTCCCACGATGTGATAGGGGGCGAGCCTATCGCTATACAGGGCACGAATTCAAGACTCTGAGCTGAAACTGAGCATTTCGTAATAGAAAAACCGAATATCACATTTACCCGACCCGGGAATCGAACCCGAGTCCTCAGCGTCAGGCTTAGTCGTAACGCGCACGCATTACAACTACGCCACCGAGGCAGTCGAGTCAGTCTTTTCGGAAATATGTCTTTCTTTAATACGTCAAGCCCGTGCTTTTGGGCCTTCTGCGAGATTCCCAGGTACAATCTGGCATATTGATGTGTTATTTTGGATGAAATCTTAAAAGTTATGGTTAAATAGTAAGTATGGTTAATCAAGTCAAGTTAGGTTCTCGATCGATCGACTGGTGTTCCGTCCCTGGTGTAGCGTTCACCTTAGTATACGCCTTCATTAACATACTGTGCTCTGGGCTACGTGATCATAAGCATGTGTGAAATTTTAAAACGTCACGCCCACGTTTTCAGGCAAACGTTATCAGGTGACCTCTGTTTCTCGGGGTGAGGCAAGATTCGCGTTGCATTGTATAATCCAGTGTCATTGTAGTCACGTCTTTATGTGGTTGAATGAGGTTTAATTCAACTAGATAAGAAGGATAACTGTGTCGACGAGTCATCTAGGTCGTGGACGGGCAACCGGTCGATCGAGGAATAAATAAATACACCCATAAGTTCCGCACATAGTCCTGACCCCACACTAGGTTCACCTGTATCGTGGGTATCGGGAACTACGAGGGACTTGCGGTCCCAAAACACCCACACTCGAAACAAATATTAGACAAACATTTGTCTCGGTGTGGGAATCGAACCCACGGCCTCTCGCTTCGCAGCTAGCTACTCGCCCACTGTGCCACGGAGGCTCGAGAATAATATCTAGTAAAAGTCACATTCATAGTATTATTTAAATGACAATCTTTTAGTAGATTGCACAGAATATGGCAACTAAATAATAGATTGCGGAATGTATGTAGCCCCCCACCCCAACCCAGATGACAAAGAGAAGCACGTGGCTGTTGCCAGCAAAAAGATGTATTGTTATTTTTGGCCGTAGTTCTTGCAATGATTGTAGACTTTACCTGTACACGCTTTCGTAGGACACTTATGTCGACCAAAGAACGAAAACCCCATAATACCCATAAATATTAACTTTAGTCTGAGTATCTCTCTATTCTAAAAAAAGTAACTGGCGCCGCCGCCGCCGCCGCCGCCGCTGCCAAAAGCTTGTCACGTTATCTCCTCCGAAACCGCTGGGGGCATGGGGTCGAGACCGATACCAATCGATGCAGAATAATGTGGGGAAGAAAGTAAGATATGTCTCATATTCGTCGGACTTTAAGTTTTTTTTATTTTATGTTTTGTGGAAAATCATGGGCAACGCCCCTAGTTAGTATAAAAAAAACATTTTGTCCCGTAATAGTAACATTTTTCTCTATCGCAATATAGAGAATCTCGTCATTAACCGGGTGATTCACAATTATTGGCAAACGTAACGATATTCCAAGCTTTGCAGGCAATTGCATATTTGTAGAGTACTACGTCACTCCTATACTTCCTGGTATTGGGTACATATTATGTCTCATATAAGATGGTCGCTTTGTCAGCACTGCATACGTCACACGCATCGGATACCTTCGACATTTTACAGATATGCAGCACGTACGATGCTCTATATGAGAGGCGATTATATGTTATACAATGTACATACATACATAAGTATTCACGCATGTACTCCCCGAAGTGGTAGGCAGAGGTGTAACTAGTACACCCACATATCGCTGAGTTTATTTACGTCCCATGTGGTTATAGGGGGCGAGCCAATCGCCATATTGGGCACAATTCCAGACTCCGGGTCGATACTAAGCCTTTCATGATAGAAAAACCCAATATCACTTTACCCGACCCGGGGATCGAACCCGAGATCTCAGCACAGCAGTCGTACTGCGTACGCATTACAACTGTGCCACCGAGACAGTTAATTATACAATGTATTAATTAAATATTATTAATTCTTTAAGCTCGGCGAAGTGTGGGTGTACTATAGTTACACTTCTGCCTACCCCTTCGGGGAGTAAGTTTATTCGTTACATACAAAAATACAAACCTTTCCTCTTTATAATATTAGTGTACATATTACTACCAGATCGTGATACAAGTGTCCCGAGTCAAGTTCGAACATAATTTATGATGGTTGGAGCGTATCTGACACATATTTGTACTGGTCTGCATTGTAATCATCGTACACATGGTGGAAAAAACCCGCCATAGTGGTTCGTTCAGGCGAGTCTCGTTCCAGGGTCAGCCAGTCTATATCGAGTTACTTTGGGCCGGCATAATAGGGTAGTTTCCTATATTGAATTTTATACATTATTTTATAAGCAACAGAAAATGATACGCAAAAGAAACCCTTTTATTAAAACACAATCAAAATTTGTTCAGAAATGTGCCCGCAGTTATAACTTTAAATGTTGGTATGAGGATAAGTGGGTGCGTAGTAGGGACATCTCACTATCTCGCTTGCACGCGTGCACCATAATGATCAATTTGCACAGTGACGTCAAAGTTTGCGTCGTCTGTCATTTGACAATTACCGCTTCTACATGATATGAATGGCTTCTAACTTATTTATTTTTGGTCCGATTTATAAAATTCTTTCTGCAATCGATTTTGAGTAACATAACTTATTGATTCAAATAATAAAAAAAATCTAGTCAACTACCCTATTATGCTGAGTGCTGACCGTCGAGGGATGCAATGTCCGACGGTCGACATTAATTATATTAAGACTTTCTGAGTGGTAGAGTCACGCTGTAGACAATTCTGTTTACAGCATGAAAGGGCCAGCTCGTCCGGGTCGTTACCACTGTCTCACAGAAAACCGGCGTAAAGTAGCAGCTTGCTGCTGCGTTTCGTACGGTGAGTGAGATATCCGGAGGGCAAAATTCCCCTCCCCTTCCCAATCCCTTACTTATCCCTTTCCTTTAAGGTCGGCAACGCGCCCATGATTATTTTAGTATTGTAGGCGTACATAGGCGGTGGAGATCACTTACCATCAGGTGACCGACTTGCTCGTTTGCCGGTCTATACTAAATTAAAAAAAAGACTACTGTACATCTCAAACAGCAGTGTGTAAGCACTCTTGTGTTTTGGTTTAAAGGACAGTGAAGCCAGTAAAATTACTAGGTATTGTGAGACTGCGATGCATTTCACGAGTCAAGCGATAAGAGAATATCCTGCACACTCCTGCCACTGTAACTCCTATAACGGTGACAGTGGCACCCATACTTTGACACCGAGCAATGAAGCTCGACGAGTCTCTAGGAATGCAAATCTCTCTTTAGCCCGCAACGAAATTAATGAAATAGACAAACAGGGAGTAGTCAGGCGATGCCGAAAATTACGCTTTGTAATAATTTTAATGAAAAAAATCGTATGTCGCCGTGCCTTGCCTTGGTAGTTCGCATACCTCAATACATACCTATAATAATATAATACATAATTAATAATATAGCCTATTATTCAGATCACTTATTTACCTTTAAGAGACTAGATTTTAGTCTAGTACCTTATTTCTAGTATTTGTTTCTTGGTTGTTTTCTGTAGATCTGTTTGCCAATACTTACAGTACAATACTTACCTATACAATTGCATAAATAACGGAGGTGTCGCGGCCTCTTGTCTCGGTCGCGCACCTCAAAACAGGCTTTTACTGATCTAAATTTAGATAACAACCTGTCATCCACTTTTGTTGCGTTAAAATCTTAAATGGCTTGGCATTTTAGCAACCGTCAATTTGCCGATAACATCGTAATCGAAGATGTAATCTATTTTATAAACGTTTTAATGTGTTAATTTCCAAATACGGTATAACATTTTGGGAATCATATCAAAATATAAATCATCGATCTCGTATTTGGCAGCATTAAAATGTCAGCCGAGCATCATCCATGATAATTGATGACTAACAGCTATGATATAAATGTCAATGATGTCTTAAGAATCTTTAGTGCATTAGGGTTCAGGTGGAAGCGGGGGGGGGGGGCGGGGGATCGTTGAGTCTGCGGAAATCTCACTTGATCATAGTGCAAATATTGTAAATGAATTTTGAAAAGAGCCATGTTTCTTGTCCATTCTTCTTTAACGAAACAGCATTCCGAACTTGCGGTAGAGTTAAAATGTGACTGAATCTTAATGATTTATAACATTTTGTGGAATCGATAAATATTTTCATTTTACAAAATGCAACCGCTAGGCTGCCGCTTCACGTTGGTTTTCTATGATACAGAGTGGTCGCGTCTGTCGACTGTCTACTCATGCTGTAGACAAAATTGTCTACAGTGTGCCTTTGAAATACTACTTGAACAGACATATTAAATTAAAATTGATTTCTTGTTGGCGAAAAAGGTCAAATGTAAAATGCTACACGTATGTACATATCGGTAAATGTTTATTGATCTGGTAGTCTACTGCGTTTTGATTTGTGTTTATTTTTTTGGATTTGTCGTCGTGAGCCGCACACCGAACACAAAATTCCGACATCGATCGAATTTGTTTGCGAAATATTTTTAAGAATGTATTTATTTAAATATACTGACAAAAACATACAGTTGTATTTATTTTCATTCGAAAATAAATCAACAATCAACTTGATTATAACCGTGTGTACGCCAACTTGAATCTCGAGAGTATTTCGGTCCCCGCCCACTGTCGCAACTCTTCGTCTGACCCGACTTCTGTAGCCAATCAAAAGGCATTAACTTTACCGATTTCGAGTTGGCGTACACTTGTATAATATTTTTATATAATATCATCCGTTATCACCTTAATACCTTAACAAACACGTTATCAGATATCACAGACAGGCTGATAGCGATGGGTTTCCCCGCCGAGAAGTTAGAAGCAGTCTACAGGAATCCCATAGATGAAGTGAACAGGTTCCTGGAGCAGATGCACAAGGACCATTACAAGATATACAATTTGTGCTATGAACGATCGTACGATTCGAGCAAGTTTCAAGGGAAGGTAAGTAAACATTCTTTTTTTTCCATTATTAGGTATTTGTCTCTCGCAGTTTTATCAGCGTGCAAGTTACTGAAGACCGAAATATTTCCGAGATAAAATGTAGCCTGAATTACTCCCTAAAAAATCCTGAATCTGCCAATGATAATCCCGTCAAAATCAGTTTAGCCGTTTCGAAGCTTATTAGTCATGACAAACAAACAGACAAAAATCTTAAAACGCGTGGATGGGTTTTGGCAAAGTGCAAATAACTTAGCGGATTAAAAAAATATAAAGGATACAATAAGTTTTAGCTAAAATTAAAAGGTCGCTGCCGATCAAATGAAATTGCACCCACAGCAAAGATACCTATAGAAATTGTTATTTTTGGCTTTTCAGTATTATATTCTGAAGTCTGTTTGAAAGGTTTGTTAAAATTTATTTTATTTTTCAGTTTTTAGTGGTAGGTACAACTATGGCGTATAAATTCCAATACAACAATCACAAATCGTGATGACTATTCTGTAATTCGTTGAGGAGTTTCATTTTTTTGCTCCGTAGTCTGTCATCAGATCTTAAAACTCAATCGTATGAAATTTTTAAAATCAAATCGGTCCACAATTGGCGAAGAAAGCTATGTATACATAAGAAAAGCAAAAATAAAAAAATCGCCGAATTGAGAACCTCCTCTTTTTTAGCAGTCGGTTAAAAATAGCTTTTATTTTAAAACTATACAGAGACACTTCAATTTTATTTATAAATATGTATAGATAATTCTGCCAAACACCATCTTTGTGTATCATTCTCTTTTAACGATATTATACAGCCTGCCAGAAAATTAAGTAAACCCAAAAATAGTATTTTCTTTATGCTTTGATAATAGTAAACTAGTTACTATGGTATATTTTTTTTTATGGTATAGGTCGGCAAACGAGCAAGTGGGTCACCTAATGGTAAATGATCTCCATCGCCCATGTACGCCCACAATACCAAAAGAATCATGGGTGCGTTGCCGACCTTAAAGGAAAAGGATAATTAAGGAATTGGGAAGGGGAGGGGGTTTGGGCCTCCGGATATCTCACTCACCGTACGAAACGCAGCAGCAAGCTGCTACTTTACGCCGGTTTTCTGTGAGACATTGGTAATGACCCGGACGAGCCGGCCCATACATGCTGTAGACAAGTGTCTACAGCGTGGCTCTACCACTCATCAAATGTATATTTCTTATGTTCTTCCACTTGATATTTTAAACCCAGTATTGAAGTTAAAATACGTTTTGCCTATGGCCATTTGTGTGTAATGTAGATTTATTGTTTTTCAACGAGTATTTCCTGATGACAGTTTAGGTGGTATAATCATTCTTACACTTGTTTATATTAAGATCTAATTTATAACCTAATTATTTTATTAATGTTATGTCGTTGGAAAATTTGATGATTCATTTTTATCCGTTAGACGAAGAAGGAATGTTGGAGTGTAGATGGACCACCAACACCTTAAGCCCAAAGTCAATCTCACCGGCACTGAACTGCGCTCATCATCCCGAGACATAGGATGTTAAGTCTCATAATGTCCAGTAGTTTTACTGGCTTCAATGTCCTTAAAACCGAAACACAACAGTGCTTACACACTGCTGTTTGTCGGCTGAAATAGAAATAGCGGTGGTACCAACCCAGACGACCTATCGCACACATAGGACCTACCACGTTGTAAAAAAACTCAGATGTTGAGTTCTCGTATGCCAATGATGGTCTATAAAATATTATCAAGTGAGCGTATAATGGTGGGGAAAATGTAGTTTGGTATAAATAAATAATTTATCAAGCAAAACATACAAATAAACACAAGGGCACACACACCTTACTTTCAATAGGTATTGACGAGGACAGATTATAGCTATTGTTATTTCCTTCCTGTTATTAGATTTATATTACAATAGGGTATTCAGTTCTATTAATAAAATAATTTTAAATATCTGTCTAAAAAATATTCAATTTAGAAGTCTTTCAAATCCAATGGAAAGGGTGGTGTCAAATGACGTGAAAAGGATGCCCTACGTATCTTATGACGTCACAAAATATGTACACCACTTTACGGTGCACACGTGCGAGAGAAGTTTTAGTGACATTTATGAACTGCAGCCTAATTTTTGCCTAATTTTAATAATATTTTCACAAAACAGTTTCTATTTCGTATTCGTTTCTGTTGCATATAAAATAATGTATGAATCACTCTTATGTCTAGCTTGTGTTTATCGACTGATGTTAGATGATAATGATCCAATGAAAAACTATTCTAATTTTTGGCAAAGTAAAAGCGAAATATTTTATTTAGAACATAGCTGAAATCGCCAAATGGCAACGTACTTGCCTTCGTGACCGGTCAGGTACTGGGTTTAAATCCCAAGTCGCGCAATCACAATTTGTGATTTGAATTTGTGCCTATTATATGGCGTTAAACTTCACTCCTATCATATCATGGGATGGAAAAAAGCTCGGCGAATTGTGTGTTTACTGGTTGGTGTTTACCGGTACATCCGCGTACCCCTTCTGGGATACAGGAATAATCCCTCGCATACGACAGACCTACCACCTTGAAAACTTGACACTGCGTAGTGTAAGATATGTGAATGCGCATATTTGTGGTGTGATGTTTGTGTACAAGACAGACACGTGTCAAATATGCTGCGCGACTAATTTTTAACCTCATGTGCATGGAACATGACGTTTCTATGGTTTTGAATATCATCGCTGTAAGGTATTTGTTGTTTATGTAAAGGTACTTACTGCGTGTTAAAGGGAAAAATGGGAAATATGAAACATGCCGTTTGTTTTATGGGCAAGTCAACAAGTTGGAGGGTCATCTGATGGTAAACTTACTAGGTGGTAGGTTTCTCGCATGCGAGAGGCCGTTTGGGTTGGTATCATCGCTTTACCAATTTCTGCCGCTTATCAACAGTGTGTAAGCACTGTTGTGTTTCGGTTTGAAGGATGTTGCCAAGCCAATGAAATTACTGGAGGTTGTGAGACTTAATATCTTACGTCTCGGGGTGACGAGCGCAGTCCAGTGCCATGCAGGGCTTTGCAATTCAAGGTTGTGTGTGGTTTGTGTCTGTTTATGCGCAGGTGTGACGCTTACATTCTGGCGAGCAACCTGCTCATTACGTCATTCAAGCTAAAAAAAACAACAACATCGTATGGCTCATAATATGCGAGGAATTGAGTCGCTATCTTTAAAAAACTTAACATTGGCAAGGGTGGATTTGTTGGGCATCTGAAAATTTCATTGACCTTAGGAGTTAGGACACGCAACAGTAAAACTGACATTTCGAATCGGGGTAATATAAGCGTTGCCATCCCAGTTGTCACATTCATGATTATAGACTGTCTATAGCGTGGCTATACCATTTAAAACTGTTTCTATGTTTCTTCGTGCCTGACGTTATGCTGGCCTAGTGTCAAAGTCCGCCTTCCTTTTCAAAGGCTTCTGTTTTGCCTAATCTTGAGCATTCTCCGTACTGAGACCATTGGCTCTCGTGTCTCCTTTCAATATCCTGCATCTGGTACGATCTGACTCAGCCATCTGCGACCGATGGTCTCCTGTGGTTTTCTCAAAACGTGGCCAAACCGCCTGATTCACTAACATTCCTGAAGTTTACCTGCCACGTCGCGGAAACCATCGATGCCGCAGATGTACTCCTTACGTATACGACCAGTCGTGTAACGTCGCACATCCACCGCAACATCTTCCATACCATAACATGAATATTCTTGACATGGCGCCTAACAGAAGACCACATCTCACGCCCCATACAGGAGCAGAAGCCCAATGATGGTATTATATATGAGACCTTTAATTGTCATCGGTATCTAAGTTTCAATCGTAAGTAATATCTGCATCCTCCCACCACTTAGCCCAAGCGGCGCCAATATGGTCCCTGACCATAGCATTTAAAACTGTTTGCTGTGTTTATTTTAAAACTGCCTCGGTGGCGCAGTTGTAATGCGTACGCGTTACGATTGAGCTAACACTGAGGTCTCGGGTTCGATCCCAGGGTCGGGTAACGTGGTATTGGGTTTTCCTTTACGAAATGCTCAGTATCAGCCCGGAGTCTGGAATTTGTGCCCGGTATGGCGATAGGCTCGCCCCCTATCACATCCTGGGATGGAGATACGCTCGGCGAAATGTGGGTGTACTGGTTACACCCCTGCCAACCCCTTCGGGAATTACAGGCGTGAGTGCGTATGTACATATTGAAAATGTATTCCCGTTACATATTTCCGTATCATACAAGACCAGTATAAAGGGTATGACGTATAAAACGCCGAAATCGGTCACTGTATTTATTATCTGGTAAGGCTAAAGACTCAATTTGAGTCAACGGTAAAGCTCTAAAAATCGTAAACCTACATACTTTTACGCCAGTCGATAAACGTATAAATGTAAGCATTTACAAAAGATCATAAAAACTTGTAACGACTTTAAGGGTATTAAATAAAAATCATTAGTGTACCGGTTTTTGTAGTACTTATAAAATACGCAAGTACTCACAATACCGCTAGGGATAAGGAAAATGGCGTAAACAATCTGTTTATTATATATATTAAAAAAAATTGCCTTGTATCATGACTTCCGAAAACAGTTTGGAATACGCAAATAAAATTATGGATGTTGATTATTTATAATTTACTGTGGATATGCCACTTTCTACGAAATTTGCTATGATACAAATAGAATCACTACATATTAGTTTTTAGTCGGAGCTCCACCACCTGCGGAAGCCTTTTTATTGTAAATAAAACATTGCATTGTTACCCATGGATAAGCAGTGATAGCAGGAGTGGTACGGACTGTCGAGACAAAAGTCGCAGGTTCGAAACCAGCCTGAAGAGTCCTGTGAAAAATCAAATTGGTCCGTTAAACACTACTAGTCACACAACGATTTTTTCGCATTCATTAGTATATTTCTTAGAAATGAGACATGATTTGACATCCATAAGTCGAGTGGATCAAACTTGCATCCCCGTGGTGGTTCTTAACACGTGCGCGCCTGAGTTGACCCCTCTTATCACGTGACTTTACCGTCTTTCCTATTATATTAACTGGGTTCTCATTTCGTGGAAGTTGGCTCATCTCCATTTGATCCCTAAAAAGGTGATCGGTCGGACCCTTCGAGTTATAGGCCGATAGCGGTCATAACCTTGCTCTCTAAAGTCATGGAGCGAGTGGTAAATGCCCAGCTTTGAGCAGCACCAGCTGATCAGTGATCGCCAGTACGGTATCCGTCACGGTCGGTCAGCTGGTGATCATCTTGTCTACCTCAGACACCGCTGGGCAGAAGCTGTATGTATTATTATACGAGTTCGAAAACTGTGAACTTGTATCTCGTACTATATACTAGCTATTCTGTGACGTTGGCAACATCAACTCACGGTGCATGATTCAGCGCATTTTCCAGCGTTATTGAGAGTGTAATCGCAATTGATAACATCTGTCGATAGCATAATGCTTTAGCGATAAACTTGCATATTGATTAGGAATAAATCTACATCATCATCAGCCTGTATTTGTCCACTGCTGGACATAGGCCTCTCCTAATGCACACCATTGAGCTCGATCTTTGGCTCTTTGTCCAGTCAATACCCCCGCTTTCCGCAGGTCGTCGCTCCACCTTGCTGCAGGGCGTCCTACGTTTGCCTAAACGCGGTCTCCACTCAAGTACCCGTATACCCCGAATGAACCTACACGCGGTAAGAACCGGAAAGATTGATGGGGATCGTGCACAGCTAGGCCGGACCCTTCGATGCAGATGGGTTGATAACATCGTGTGAGGTTTACTAATGTTTGTAACATGGAGTGGGGTTCGATTATAGATGGGGAAAGTGTTAAATGAACGTGCACAATGCCGTGTCATACACACAGCGTTACGGACCGTTAAAGAGAGGAGTGCAGGGTTTTTGGCTTCGATTCTGCATAGAAACAATCATTTCATGATTAGGTGTGTCGGAACTGTAAAAGTGTGTCGATATAATAATAATATTATATAGATCTCGATATATAAAAAAAAATCGATGCATCATTATTATGACGATTTTTATGAAAACTTATACAAATGTTGATGCTGAATAGTAAATATTCTACTTCTTCCACCTCCCCGTATCCCACTGGCAGTGGGATCAGCACAACATGTGGAAGTTTGGATGTTTATGAGTTTATGAATTTGGATATTTGTTAGTCCATCACACTGTAACGGCTGGATGGTTTTGGATGAAATTTGGCACACAGGTAGACCATTACCTGGATTAGGACATAGGCTACTTATAATCCCTAAAGGCTGTTCACGCGGGCGGAGCCGCGAGCTAAAGCTAGTGTTACATAAACATTTAGCATGTAGACCGGCCGGGCTAGATAATAAATATTGATATATCAAAAATAAAATATATCGCAATAAAAGATCGGAGAAAAAGTACTTATCGTTATCTTTTAACATGCCCACGTCTAATAGTCGTAAGTGCACTGAGAAGTCGCGGATTCGATTTCCGTAATAGGATACATTTATAATCCGGGAAATATATGATACGTTACTGATACCAATAACACAACGGATAAACTACTTAAGTACCAACGGTATGCTTATATTCTGTTTATTATTGTTTATCATCATAACCACGTGAAATTATAATCTGTGGCGGTACCGGCTAATTCGCCGAAATTCGGGTTTATGCAAATCTATGTTCGATTATAGAACCAATGATTCTGTCGTACCGCCGAACGACCTTCTAATGGCCAAAACGATGAACAACGATTTATGACGTCACATGAACTTCAATAAAACCGATTTATTTGAATTACTTAATGCCGCCCGCGGGCGATTAATCTGAATGGACTTGAACGCCGGCAGAGTTGATGAAGTTCGGCGAATTAGCCGGTACCGCCCCTGACCTTCAAATTAGAGCACGTTAACAAAACTACGGAAAACGCCGACATGTAACGCGTGCCACACTGCGCAACCAGGCGGTCAATGTCACCGATTATTGGGGGATGGTTACATTACCAACGTTATCTGAAAATTGTACAATACATAACATCGTCGCTGATATGACTCATACACATTTAGAACGGAACGTGTGCAAGCTCACGCGCCACCCGAATCTTCTGTGTAAAACAATAAACGATTACAAACCTTAACAAGTCCATATAAAGCTCAAAATCGGGACTGTGCTCAATTCTACAGAATTCGCTCCTCAGACTGATATAAACCTTCATAAATCAATGTAAGATTCAAGATTACTTGGTGGGTCTCTGCTTGCAACTCAACTCTTCGCCACTTGCGCATCAAAGGATTATGGACTTTAAATTATCAAATTAAAGTGTAATTCAGCTTGTGTGAGATTCCTCATGTATCACAGACCACTCTTTATTTGATTTGGCTGTTTTAAAACAGTTGTTAAAACTTAACATCAGCTGTTTCAATTTACAATGAACAACTGGTGTTGCAAATGTGCGATGGGAAATTTGCATACAAGCTTAGGTTAGTCACCTACAGACTATAGGCCTTATGCTCATTTTCAAAACTTTCCTAGGGGACACCTAACGACCTAGTGTCAACAATAAGTGTACTTACACAACGCGACGGTCTGTTAGCTGTTTTTACAAGACTGTCAAAAAGGGTGTGTTAATAAAAAAAAAAGGCCTTAGTGACGAAACGAGCGAGTCGCTCGCCTGATGGTAAGCGTCACGCCTGCCCATAACCAGAATCAACGCCACACACAGCTTTGAATTACAAAGCACTGCATGACACTGGACTGCGCTCGTCAACCCAAGACATATGATGTTAAGTCTCGTAATGCCCAAATGTCCTTTAAACCGGAACACAACAGTGCTTACACACTGCTGTTTGGCGGCAGAAATAGACAAAGCGGTACCCACTCAGACGACCTCTCGCATACGAAGGACCTACCACCTTGTAGAGTTTCAGATTCAAGATTCATGTATGTACAGTTTGTTCCACCATAACTTTTAAACGCCTGAACTGAATTGGATGTGTGCTGTATAGCACATTCTTGACTAGTAATACAGTACTACCCTGTATTACTACAATAGTACATACACTTACAATTTTTTTTTAAGTCTTTAAATCATTAAGTTACGTTACTCAAAATCTATTGCAAATAGAATTTTATAAATCGAACCAAAAATAAATAAGTTAGAAGCCATTCAAATCCTGTAGAAGGGGTAATTGTCAAATGACAGACGACGCAAACTTTGACGTCACTGTGTAAAATGTTCATTATGGTGCACGCGTGCAAGCGAGATAGCGAGATATCCCTACTACGCACCCACTTTTCCTCATAACAACATTTAAAGTCATAACTGCGGCCACATTTCTGAACCAATTTTGATTGTGTTTTAATAAAAGGGTTTCTTTTGCGTATCATTTTCTGTTGCTTATAAAATAATGTATAAAATTCAATATAGGGAACTACCCTATTGTCCTCATTTCACTGCACTTAAGACCAGATTAGATGCACCCATTATCGAGGTACTATAAAAAAACCCAAACGATCAGTGACACATTTGACACATTTTTTTTATTGCTACTGTATCAGACACCAATACGATGTACGGCATTGCAAATCGAAATAAATCCACGTATGCGTCACAGCACCACTTTAGTTATCAGTGTAGCCTCTTAAATAGGACGCGCAGAATATTAGACCACGTGTTTATTAAGATGAAATTCACTACAAAACTCATGATACTCACGCGATCGTCATTGGTGCCTGCCTCGGTGGCGCAGTTGTAATGCGTACGCGTTACGACTGAGTCTGACGCTGAGGTCTCGGGTTCGATCCCCGGGTCGGGTATAAGTGATATTGGGATTTTCCAAGGGCTTCAATGTGCTTCAAACAGGAACACAACAACACTGCTGCATCCCGGCAGAAATAGACAAAGCTGTACACAGCATGGGAGAGATCTGCTTAGTGAATCTATTGTAGTGATCCAACAAAACTTCTAATTTTAATAGTAGTTTATAGTCGACAAATCCCGCTTTGTCTGGACGAATGATGCAGAAGCACATAAGAGAAAATTACCGCTTTGTCTATTTCTGCCGACAAGCAACAATGTGTAAGCACTGTTGTGTTCCGGTGTGAAGGACATTGAAGCCAGTGTAATTACTGGGCATTATGAGACTTAACACCTTATGTCTCGGGGTGACGAGCGCAGTCCAGTGTCATGCAGTGCTTTATTTAAAGTTCTGTGTGGCGTTGCTTCTGTTTATGGGCAGGCGTGGCGCTTACCATCAGGCGAGCGACCTGCTCGTCTTGTCATTCAATCTAATAAAAAAAAAACTATTTTTTTATAGCTGATGCCGGTGATTGAGGAAGTGGGTCACCTGATAGAAAGTGATTTCCATCGCCCATGAACATCCGGCATAAGGATAAATGGATAAAAGGTAACATGAGGTGTTCATAGAATCATGGGCGCATTGCCAATCTTACAAGGGTTTGGGAAGGAGAGGGGGATTTGGGCCTCCGTATATCTCACTCACCGTAAGAAACGTAACAGCAAGCTGCTACTTCACGTCGGTTGTCTGTAAGACAGTGGTAGCAACTCGGTCGAGCCGGCCCATTGCTGTAGTCAAAACTGTTTACAGCGTGTGTCCACCATTTATAGCGATTAATAGTACTAGCCCCGTATTATACACGTCCCACTGCTGGGCACGGGCCTCCTCTACTGAATGAGAGGGGTTAGGCCTTAGTCCACCACGCTGGCCTAATGCGGGTTGGCAGACCCAGGGTTTATAGAGACACACAAACGAACACACACACGCATACACACGCACACACACACTCCCACATACGCACACACACACTCCCACATACGCACACACACACTCCCACATACGCACACACACACTCCCACATACGCACACACACACTCCCACATACGCACACACACACACACACACACACACACACACACACACACACACACACTACTGCTTCTGGTTGACATCCCTCGAACAACATCATTGGTCCAAATGAAAACCAGCGCCAAGCATTTAATGTTTGGCATAAGCTGATTTGGCTCCTTTTGGCGCGGTCGTGGTGGGACATGTACCGTCCACAGTGGGTGGGTATCTAGGTACCCCCCCCACCTACTACTTATAAAAATGTTTTTTTTTTCTACATCAGATGCATACATACATGTACCACCTAACTAACGCCTGCCAATAAATGCTTTCTTTCTTTCTTAGATTGAGAATGTATATTTCAATGTTCTATATTTGGATCATGGCATCACCATCCGTCGCGATTGTGTCTATCACGGATGATAATGCGCGCACGTCGCATGTCGAGATGGCTGCCCGTCATGTCATGCGGCCCAGACACTTCGTGCTGGGTGGTATCATTATGTTTATAAATATCAGCCCTGTATTATGCTGTTTCACTGTTAGGTCACTGCTAATGGAAGGGGTTACACGTTAGTTCAGCACGCTGGCCCAATGCATGTTGGTTTGGATTACGTTGGTGGCGGAGTATTCCTATTTGCCCTGGGGCGGTTGTTTGATATCCATATCTACATACATACGCACTCACGCCTGTAATCCCCGAAGAGGTAGGCAGAGGTGTAACCAGTACACCCACATTTCGCCGAGCGTATCTCCGTCCCACGATGTGATAGGAGGCGAGCCTATCGCCATACCGGACACAAATTCCAGACTTCGGGCTGATACTGAGCTTTTCGTAATAGAAAAACCCAAATCACTTTTACCCGACCCCGGGATCGAACCCGAGACCTCATCATCAGCCTCAGTCGTAACGCGTACGCATTACAACTGCGCCACCGAGGCAGTGTTATAAATATCAGCCCTGTATTATGCTGTTCCCACTTCTACACACAGACTTCCTCCACTAATGAGAGAAGTTAGGTGTTAGCCCACCACGCTGGTCCAATGCATGTTGGTTTGGATTACGTTGGTGGCGGAGTATTTTTATTTGCCCTGGGCAATTGTCTGATATCCATATCTGTGTTGTGTAAGGACTTGAAATCATAATTCCGTTGCCCATTTTTGTAATAAAATGAATAAATGAGAGAAATGTGAAAAAAAAAACAGCAGCGATATCTCAACAGGGAGTTGTACGGAACGTCGATACAAAAGTCGCAGGTTCGAAACCAGCCTCAAGAGCAAGCCTCTGAATCTAAGTTACGTGTATATTAATTGATGATTATGCCTTAACGGCGAAGGACACATCGTGAGTAAACCTGCATACCTGAGAAGTTCTCCATAGGAATTTCGAAGGTATATGCAGTCTATCAATCTGCATTAAGCCAGCGTGGGGTACTGAGGCCTAACCACTCTCATTCAGTAGAGGATTCCCGTGCCTAGAAGTGGGACTTGTGCGGGTATTATTACAAATGATAGCCCCCTCCCACATAAGGAACGAAAAATCGTCAAAAAAATTGTAACGATCCTTCACTTCTTGACGTTAGTAATACACGACATGATCGGACGTGGCGATCAAATGCAATCATCTTTTTGAAACCGATGAGGGCCTGTATTCGATACAAATTTTTGTTGAGTTGTTCAAGTTCAAAAAAACACATCAGATGCTCGGGATTCGAAGGAAAGCCGCGGTGACTACATCTCTTTGAGTACACTGGAACGCGCGGCGCGGGCGTCCTAAGCTTTATGTTATGTTCCCCTACTCTGCAGTGCGCGTAAACTTTGATATACAGCGGTACGTATAGAGATAGTACCGAGATTCTGGGCGCCGAAGTTTAGTGATACTCTGGGTAAACTAAATTATCTTTAAATTCATGAAGGCATTTTTATTCAGTTCATTTCTTTCGGTGACAAACTGGAGTAAAAATGCTACATTATGATATATTTTTATAGAGAAAATGAGGTAATGTAGAGAACAATACAGTTGTCTGTCGAAGCTGCACGGGGCTGTCGGTCTAGACTAGGTGCCGCCACCGTCGTCGACGCCGGTCGCCGGCTGTTCACCGATAACGCGTTATCACACAATGGATCGCTCAGTTTCCACTGGAAATATTTGAATTTCTATCAAATGAATTGTTTGGTGTTCGTGTTTTTCACGGCCGTTATCTGTTGCCGGGCGGGCGGTTTTTTTTCTAATTTTATCTTTGCCTATTTCGAATTACAGTAATTTTATTTTATTTAATTGTAATTGGTTAAACGTGAAGCGATATTTTAGCACTGAAACGTGTTAGCAGTTTTCGAGCTAAAAATATTTATGTTGATTCGGTAATCGTTTTTGTATTTTAGTGTTATTTTCCTCTTGACCTTTTTCAAATGGTACGGATAACATTGTGGCACAAGCTTGGTGGAGGTCCAAGGTAACCATGTCATTGCTCAACATCGCTATTAACAATGAGGCCTACAAAGCAGATAATTGGATATTAATTATTCATTAAGACCCATTTGTTGTTTAGTTTTTGAGTTTTATTATTTACATAATATATATATATTATGAGTTCCTCGGTGGCGCTGTTTTCATACGTACAATACTATGCGTAGTATGTATGTATATATATTACGTATATGTGAACGGCCCAAAAAGTTCCAACAAAATATATTGGATTTTTCTTTTACACTATATTATTACTGCCTCGGTGGCGCAGTTGTAATGCGTATGTGTTACGATTGAGGCTAACGCTGAGGTCTCGGGTTCGATCCCCGGGTCGGGTAAAGTGGTATTGGGTTTTTCTATTACGAAATGCTCAGTATCAGCCCGGAGTCTGGAATTTGTGCCCGGTATGGCGATAGGCTCGCCCCGTATCACATTGTGGGACGGAGATACGCTCGGCGAAATGTGGGTGTACTGGTTACACCTCTGCCTACCCCTTCGGGGATTACAGGCGTGAGTGCGTATGTATGTATGTACTATATTATTATAGTCGTTGCTTTTAGCGATAAGACCGTCCATTGTAAAACCGAACAGTTTTAAATTTAATAACATGTTTAGTGATTTACATTATTAATTGGTTATACAATAAAGAATTTTGTATTGTATTGTATTATCGATATAAAATATAGTGGTGGTAGTAGATACCTACATGGTGGTAGGTCCCTCGTTTGCGAGAGACCGGCTGGGTTGGTACCACCGCTTTGTCTATTTCTGCCGCCAAGCAACAGTGTGTAAGCACTGTTGTGTTCCGGTGTGAAGGACATTGAAGCCAGTGTGATTACTGGGCATTATGAGACTTAATACCTTATGTCTCGGGGTGACGAGCGCAGTCCAGTGTCATGCAGTGCTTTATTTAAAGTTCTGTGTGGCGTTGCTTCTGTTTATGAGCAGGCGTGGCGCTTACCATCAGGCGAGCGACCTGCTCGTCTCGTCATTCAATCTAATATAAAAAAAAAAAAAAAAAAAGTTAAGTTGTTGTGTACTATGACAATAGTGACAATGTAATCAGACTATGGTGTAAAGGTGTAAATAATAATAACGTGCACGCGGCAAAGGTTTCGGTGGAAATAAAAATAAACATTATAATATACATACGTAGTTAAGTTGGATAACACACACGATGCTCTCTTACGCGGCGCTTTCATCAATATAAAAAAACTGTTATCAGTGAAATTGGACGTGTTGCATAACGCTTTGTAACCGAAAATTTGGTAGGTACCTAATTATGTAACGTATCAAGATATTTCGACCGATTGCTCGTAATTATCTATTAAATGATTAAGCATTCATGTTAAATTAATGGTAGACGCATGCTGTACTAAATATTCTACATACGTACATAAATACGCACCCACGCGACGCCTGTAATCCCCGAGGGGTTAGGCCGAGGTGTAACCAGTACACCCACATTTCGCCGAGCATATCTCCGTCCCATGGTGTGATAAACGGCGAGCCTATCGACATACCGGGCATACATTCCAGACTCAAGGCTGATACTGAGCATTTTGTAATAGAAAAACCCAATTCCACTTTTCCCGACCCCCGGGGATCGAACCCGAGACCTCAGGATCAGCCTCAGTCGTAACGTGTACGTATTACAACTGCGCCATCGAGGCAATCTAAAGGTACTAAATATTGTCTACAGAAATAATCGAGTCAACTTGACCGCCTTGGTAGCATTGACTCATGGAAAAACAATTGTAACTGGCAACTTTGCTGTCGCAGGTGAACCACCAGTGTTATTTTGCCAGAGGCCCTAATAATGGTCGTAAATACTGAATGGATTGGACCAATCGTGGAATTGGGAATATTCATGAGCTGTGGTGGTCATTTACCACCATGAGACCCAATTTCTTGTATACCGGCGGTATCTGCTTAAAAACTAGCAACTTCGTCGACTATACGTTTATTTATTAATAAATTATTATTTCGTGGCGTAGCGGGCGAGTAGCCGGCTGCGAAGCGAGAGGCCGTGGATTCGATTCCCGCACCGAGAGAAATATTTTGTGTGATCCACAAGAATTTGGTTCGGGTCTGGGTGTTGTGGGACCGCAAGTCCCTCGTAGTTCCTGATACCCACGATACAGGTTTACCTAGTGTGGGGTCAGGACTATGTGTGTGACTGTTGGGTGTATTTATTATTTATTATTATTAATTATTATAGATGTATCATTAGATATGACATTATAGAATTGTGCCGCTGATGCCAATTCTAATATTAAATTGACCTGTTTTTTTTAGTTATGCTTCGATGCCCTGTCTCTTTAGTAATTTATGAACGAATAGACGCCGTTTCTGTTGTCACGAACTAAACTTGACTAAAGTATAGTTTACTCGCTTCAAATATAGAGTTTATATATTTCACTGAAGCCGAGTGCACAAAGCGACTCGGGTGCGTACTGCGTACCTCCCGCGTCTCAGGACGATTTCCTCATCTAGACACCTTCGTTGCCAGACTGTTTAATTTTCAAACTGTGATATTATCATCATACTCGCACTTAAATTAAGATTATGATTCCAAATGTAATAATAATGTGTCCGTTATGATAATTTTATCACTGTTTAGTAATCGTGTCCTACATACGATTTTTATTTGTTTGTAATCGCTTAGTTTTTAGGGATCTGATCCAAGTGCCTAAATTGGGTGGCATAGCTAGATCATCCATTGACATGTGCCTTGATTTTTTTTGAGGGATTTTAACACTTGTATGGAATTTCGCCATTTTTAAAATATGAAGCACGAAATTTCATATACTTACCTGCTTTTGGTTAGAAATAAATGTACACGTATATATCGTAAATATTACTCCTTTGAGGGTGAATGAAATTTTACGTCGTCAAAACTTAGTCAGATGATAGTTTGTGTAATCTAGGGGTCCGCTAAGAAAGGATTTATGGAAATTTACATTTTAAGGGGGCAAAAGGGGGCTTGAACTTTATATGAAAGCCAGGAGCGGAGCAGTAATAAGCCCGCGATTGAAACCGCACGGGACATCTAGTAACTAATAATTTTTAGTCTAGTAACTAAGGATTTCTTTTATGACGTAATACATTCGCGGCTTGAATCAATATTTAAATGAAGTTGTGAGTTACAACCGTTCTGTTTGAAAAGTATAATTTACACAATTTGTTTATAGAAAATGTTAAACCTTTCTATTAATAAGGAGAGCGATTAGCTTATTTGTAAAGATCGTATTCGAAAAATATACGTTAATCTTAACTAATATTGTGAAGAGGTAAATTTTGTGAGCTTGTTTGTTAGGGTAATCTTTGGAACTATTGATCCAAATCTAAAAATACTTTATCTTATCACTGAGTTTTAAGGCTTTTGCTTTCCTTTTCATCTATCTGTATTTATAATACTCTTCTTCTTCTTTGCAAGGTGGTAGGTTGCTCGTATCCGAGAGGCAGTGTGGGTTGGTACCACCGCTTTCTATATTTCTGCTGTTAAGCAACAGTGTATAACCACAGTCGTGTTCCAGTTTGAAGGACATTGAAGCTAGAGAAATTACTAGGCATTATGAGACTTAACAACTTATGTCTCGGTGTGACGAACGCAGGCATGCACAGTGCTTTGTAATTCAAAGTTCTATGTGACGTTGCTTCTGTATATGGGCAGGCGTGTTGATTACGATCAGGCGAGCGACCTGCGCGTCTAGTTTTACAAGTTACTTTCTACCTGGCGTTATCCCGACCATTGCCATAGTCCGCCTTCCCACTAAGACGCCTCCACTTCGCCCGATCTTGAGCATCCTCTGTAGTAAGTATGTCTAGTCTTACAAGCTAATAATAAAAATATATAATCATCAATTGCTGTTCTAAAGAACGTCTCGCTAAAACATCTAAACGGTTGGACCGATTTTGATCAAACTTTTTTGTGTGTTTGAGTGGGTCGATGGATGGTTTTTATGGAATTATTTGTTGCGGGTGAAATCGAGCCGGACAGCTTGTAGGTAATAAAAATTACAATTTATAATAAGATACTCTTCTACAGGGGCGGCGCAGCGCCTCGCGGTTTTGTCGCGTGAATGCTTAATATTTTCTTTCAACAGTCGGTATAATATGAACCAAGTGGTTATGTCCTTTTACCGGTATAAATCATCCTAAACGTATACAAGACTATCACACCCACACACCTGCGACTGCAACTCCTGTAAGCCAGGATCGACAGTGGCACGCATATTTCCACACCGAGCAATGAACCTCGGCGAGTCTCTGGGAATGCAAATCTGTCTTTATCCCGCGACGAAATTAATCAAATAGAAAATTATGGAGGAGTTGGAAATAATATATGTCCACTTCCCCCCATAGTAAAGCGGTAGACAAAATATTGAACTAAGAAGGTCTCAACCAGGACATTTACATACAACTGGAGAAGCCAGATGTAAAGTACTACGGATGTCATTAAGCGGGTCCTATCACGTGAGCTGTCCTAAACTTGGTTCCAAAAATAGGTATGGCGAATACGTATAATAAACCTTTCTGCAATTATATCTACGTCATGTACTCCTGCGAAGCATAACCTGAGGAAATCCACGTGCATTTAAAATTACAAATAAATAAGTTTCTGATGCAAGGACAGGTTATGTTGCCTGTACTGGAGAAACGTGTGGGATATCGATCGATTATAAATTGTGTAATTAATAATACGAATAATTTATTTATCCAGTCCAATGTTACAATGACATACTGTGCTATAATGAATGCCCATGCCGCAGCTTGTGTCGTAGGTATCGTTTTTTTTATATTTTTCCGTAGTTCATTTTTATATTTAGTAATGTATTAGTTAAGGAGGCCCGTGCCCGGCAGTAGCACGGTACATGGTCTTTAATATTATTTTATTTTATGACTGGATGCCAATGAAGCTGTATAGGTAGAGGAAGAGGTACATTTTTTCCTTCGATGATTGATGATTGCATTTTGTGCGGTTGAATTATTCAATCGCAAAGTTGTTCCTCGGTATCTCAGTAGCGACTGTGTATTGATAATTTGAGGCAGGTTTAGTATCGGTACATGAGCCAGCTATCATCGATATACAAAAACCCAATATGTATAATATGTACTGATAACACGAAAAACCCGACGGGGCTCGGTCAACTATGGATGTTCTAGCCATAGTCTAAAAATTATAGTCTGTCAATTTGTTTGATGTTGACGACGTCGCATCGTACCGCCCATGTACGCCAACAATACCAGTAAAATCATGAGCGCGATGCCAACATTAAAGGGTAGGGATAATTAAGGGATTTGGAAGGGGAGAGAGATTTAGGCCTATCTCAGGATATCTCACTCACCGTACGAAACACAGCAGCAAGCGGCTACTTTACGTCGGTTTCTGTGAGGCAGTGGTAACGACCCGGTGGAGTCGGCCCATTCGTGCTGTAGTCAAAACTGTCTTAAGCGTGGCTCTACCAATATATTTATTACGTAATATATCTAAAGGGGGCATAATACTACTGTAAGAAGGTAAATGTTTCATTTGAATACTAATCATTGTCATACTATCATACTAATATTATTCCGTGGCGCAGCGGGCGAGTAGCCGGCTGCAAAGCGAGAGGCCGTGGGTTCGATTCCCGCACCAAGACAAATGTTTGTGTGATCCACAAATATTTGTTTCGGGTCTGGGTGTTGTGGGACTGCAAGTCCCTCGTAGTTACTGATATCCACGATACAGGTTTACCTAGTGTGGGGTCAGGACTATGTGTGTGACTGTTGGGTGTATTTATTATTTATTATAAAGAGGAAAAAATTTGTATTTTTGTATGTAACGAATAAATTTAAAAACTACTAGACCGATTTCAAAAATTCTTTTGCCGTTAGTAAGCTACATTATCACTGAGTAACATAGGCTACTTTTTTCCCGGAAAGGCCGTTCACGCGGGCGGAGTCGCGAGCAAAGGCTAGTGTAACATAAGTATATTACTCACTAACAACCGCAACATTAATGTTTGTGACTCAGTTGATAGTGGACTGTTTGTGCGACTGTCGCACCAGTGACGTGGGTTCGAATCTCGATTTGGATGTGATCATGAGTAATGACTGTTTGCAAAGTGGTAGGTACTTCATATGTGAAAAGCCGTCTGGGTTGTTTCCGGAATGTAAAGTAGATTATGTCCTAGTCTTGATCATGGTCAACCTGTGTGCAAAATTTCACCCAAAACCGTTCAGCCGTTACGGCTTGATTGACTAACAAACATCCTCGCCTCTTGGTTTAGTGGCAATGTACTTATGCCGTTGGAATCTCTTAAGGTCCTGGATTCTATCCTCAGATCCTACAATCTTTATAGGTATTTTCTGAATAGTAAATAGGTATATTTGCCCGAGATCAAAATACAGTAGGTAGTGCAGCTGCACTGCCTACTCCTTCGGAGATATAAGCGTGATATTATAATTGTAATGGCATATGATGGCAGTGATAGCTCAGCGGGGAGTGGTATGGACTGTCGAGACGAAAGTCGCAGGTTCGAAACCAGCCCCAAGTGCATACACCTCTGACTTTTCTAAGTTATGTGTATATTAATTGTTAATTATCACTTGCTTTAACGGTGAAGGAAAAACATCGTGAGGAAACCTGCATACCTGAGAAGTTCTTCATAAGAATTTTGAAGGTATGTGAAGTCTGCCAACCCACATTAGGCCAGTGTGGTAGACTAAGACCTAACCCCTCTCATTCAGTAGAGGAGGCCCGTGCCCAGCAGTGGGACGTATATAATAAAGGGCTAGTTTTTTTTTTTTTTTTTTTGTGAATGATACCTACTAGAGTATATCATTAAAATTACAATCTAGCCTTATGACCAATGAGTAATTTAAATTTAACCTAAATTTCTAATGAGACTATGACTAAGAATATGTCCAATAACACTTTTCTTATTGTCTCTATTAAGGGGAAGACACAAAGTTCGCGTGTTCTTTACGAATAGCACTCACTGCACTATATTACACTAACCATTCACTACACTAACTCAAAAGGTTTTGTCCTCTTTAGTCTTCTCACTAGGTCTGTGTTGTCAAGGAGCTGGATTGCCTCGATATTCACATGATGATGAAGTCTGTGTTCGTGAGCTTCGGAATATTTTTTTATGATGTTTTTCACGAAGTCCACTTTAAGGTCCCTATGAAGATCGCCATTTCTTATGTACCAAGGAGCATTTACTATACCCCTGAGCACTTTATTCTGAAAGCGTTGAATTGTTTCTATATGGCTTTGTTTGGTACAGCCCCACAACTGTATACCATAAGTCCATACTGGCATTAGGACTTGCTTGTACAAAAGAACTTTATTGTGTACTGACAACGAAGAGTGTTTACCAAGTAGCCAGTACATCTTCCTGTAGCGAAGTTCCAGCTCGTCACGTTTCTTTTTGACATGTGCCTTCCAGCGAAGCTTTGCGTCAAGTGTCATGCCCAAATATTTGGCCGTGTTTTCATATGGTATTATATTGCCATTTATGTATACTGGTTGGTAATTTGATTTTTTATTAGAAAAATCTAAATGTACTGATTTCGACTCATTTAATTTAAGACGCCATTTTTTAGTCCACTCAGAGATGGTATTAACGGCTGTTTGGACTTTATCCGCTGCTTCCTTGTGAGTAGTGCCAGTAGCTATGATAGCTGTGTCATCTGCGAAGGTAGCAATGGTATTGTTTTTTAGCGTAGGAATATCACATGTGTATAATAGGTACAGGACCGGCCCTAGTACACTTCCCTGTGGTACTCCAGCTTTAATATACTTAATATCTGAATATGAATCTTCATGTTTTACTCGAAACATTCTGTCAGATATATAAGATTCTAAGATATCTGAAAATTGCTTTGGCATCATTTTTCTTAGTTTGTATATAAGGCCGTGGTGCCATACCTTATCAAATGCTTGTGCTACGTCCAGAAAGATCGTAGTGCAAACTTTCCTCTCTTCTAATGCTCTTTCAATTAAATTAGTTATCCGATGCACTTGGTCTATTGTAGAGTGCTTTTCCCTAAAGCCAAATTGATAGTCCGGGATTAGATTCCGTTGTTGTATAATTGGTTTCAGCCGTTTCAAGAAAAGCTTTTCAAATAGTTTTGCCATTACTGGTAACAACGAGATAGGCCTGTAAGATGTTACTTCATGAGGCGGTTTACCAGGCTTAAGTATCATAATAACTTCAGCAAATTTCCACACGTCTGGTACATGTTTCAATCTGAGTGAAGCATTAATAAGAGTAGTTAATTTAACTATTGCTTTGCGCGGAAGATTGTTTAGTACTTCTCCAGTAATCAAGTCGTACCCAGGGGATTTCTTCTGTTTGAGATTTTTTATTTCGCGAATCACTTCTTTAGGAGTAACAAAATTTATATCTAGATCATCTTGAGATATTTCATCTAGCTTGACGTCCTCTATTGAGCATTCATTTGTTTCGAATATGTGCTCCAGGTGTTTTGCAAACAAATTTGCTTTCTGATCGTTATTTATAGCCCAACGACCATTTGATTCTTTAATAGGGGGGATCTGTGTAATAGGTTTTTTCATATTTTTAGTAGCTTTCCATAACGAATAATCTGTTGTACGATCGCTTGTGAGTTTACTTAGGTAGGTAGTCATGGATTCATCCTTAAAGTTTTTAATTTCTCTCCTAAGTCTTTTTGTGAGTCTATTTAATAATGTTTTGTCTTGTGGAGACCTGTTCCTTTGCCATTTTTTTCTTTGTTTTCTTTTTGCTATAATAAGGTTCCTGATTTCTATTGGATAATAATTACCTTTAACTCTAATTTTAGACTCAGTTGTGTTTCGCCAAGCACACTGTTGTATGTTATTTATAAACTTTCTTAAGTCATGTTCAAGGTGTTCCGGATTTTTTAAAGCAACTTTTAAACTTATTATCGATTCTAAGTCAAGCTTGAAACTGTCCCAGTCTGTATATTTATTTGTCAATGTGGGATTTTTCTCTCTCTGAAGTATTCGTTCAGATAGAGTTAGAATGATTGGTGAATGGTCTGAACTCATGTTGTAACTTTCTTCAATATGAACAGCGTTGAGCGAGACGTTTTTGCATATGAAGAAATCTATTAGATCTGGTATTTTTTGGGTATCAGTAGGCCAATAAGTCGGCTTTCCTGTGGATATTACGTCACATTTAACTTCTCTGACAGCTGAGAGTAGCTCTTTTCCTTTAGTTGTCGTAAGTCTAGATCCCCAGTGGGTATTTTTGGCATTAAAGTCACCTCCAAGTATGAACCTAGTACCAAGTTGTTTTAGGAGACTTATATACTGGTCTGCTTTTAGCGAATATCTAGGCGGACAGTATATAGCTGATATAGTAACCGGGTAGCGCTTTGTTTGGATACATACCGCTATCACTTGTTTATCTAGTTCCTCTATCTTTTGTTCCTCGTAGTGGTTGATATTATCCTTAATTATTACTGTACTGCCTCCTCTAGGAGTATTATTTGGATGTAAGGCATGGTAAGCTTTATATCCCTTTATTTGAATCATAGATTCTTTAGTGCAATGAGATTCTGATATGAGGCATACATCAATATTTTCTGAAGTTAAGACTACTTCTATTTCACTAAGGTGTTGAAGTAGTCCATTAGCATTCCATGTCATAATTTTGAGTGTGTTCGCCATTATGTATGGGTTGAGGTAGCTGTTTTGGTGCTATGTTCCAGTTTTTTTAAACGGTTGTCAAATATGGTCATAAAATTTAAAATTTTATTAATTTTATCTTCAAAGTTGTTTGATTTCGGCTGTGGCTGCACTTTTGGCTGGTGAGTTTTAGTGATTTCGGAGTAAGAAACATTATTCTTGACAGTTTGACTAGTAATGGTCTTTTTGGTTCCATTTTCGGCTGATACCTGGATAACATTTGTAGTTTTCTTCATTGCTTTATTTTTTAAATTTTGTAGTTCTTTGGCTACTATGCACCCTCTGTAGCTGGCAGGATGAGGTTCACCACAATGCACACATTTTGGTTTAGCATCAATTGGTTTCTGGCAATCTCGAGTAAGATGCTTGCCCGTACATTTTACGCATCTGGGATCTTTGCGACAGTATTTTTGCGTATGGCCATACGCTTGACATCTTTTACATTGTGGAATGAGTTTTGATGTTTTAATGGGCTGAATTTCTACTTTACATCCTAGTATAGAGCTGATGTTATAGATATTGCTTATATTTTCATCATTTTTGAATGAGAGCATAAACATATTGAGGGGTTCTTTAGTCTTCCAGCTTAATTTATTGACTGCCTCCAGGACTTTATAACCTTTAGACGTCAGGTTTTCGATTATTCTCTCGGGTGAGTACGAATGGTGCAGGTTTTTTGCCATAACTCTTATTGGCCTCTCCTGTTTATTCTCGTATGAGTGCCAGCGACTGTTATTTTCTTCTAGCAGCTTACTGATAGTTCTATAGGAGTCTTCCTTATTGGCGTTTATCTTGACGCTGTCTCCTTTCGTCATTTTCATAGTGAATGCGTCACTGGATATACTTGTAGTAAGAAAATCATACAGTTTCTGATAATCTTTTATACCTTCCACTACAATTGGTGGTGGTGGAGGTATTTTTTTTACTTTTATTTTTTCCGAGTCTTTTTTGCGAGGCTCGCTTTGTTGCAGTGGGGAAAGTGTGGTGTTCAGCTTCCTTTTCTTTCTACTTACTTGACGAATCCACTGGGTCTCTCGTGCAAGCTCCTCTTCATCTGTCTCATATTGAGCTTCAGATGACAATTCTTTGCTATCGCGTGTTTTATCACAAGATTCTTTTTTTTGTTCTTCAGACTTGATAAGTTGTTGCTGAAGGGATTCCACTTTAATTTGAAGCTCGTTAACCAAGCATTCTAATTTTTCTCGTAGGGCTTTTTCTTCATTGTATAATTTGTACAACAGTTGTTCCGATTCGGTTTTTATGGAAATGGTAGTTTTATGATTTGCCATATTTGGTTATAAAATATAGCTTCGCCTTAACAGATGTTAGGTGTTTACGAATAAATTATTACGACTTGCAATAACGATATCGGGGTCATCGCGGCGACCGCTGCTCGCGGCTCGACGCGGCGGCGAAATTTGCTGCGTTAGCACTTTACCCGAACACGAACTGGAGCAATAGTGCAACACAACCTTTTTGTGTGGCTGTCTAACGACTACTCCAATAAAGGGCTAGTAAAAAAAAAAAAAAAAAGATGGCAACCGCGGATGCAAGTTATATTTTATATACATTAATATCAACACAAGGTGTTCATTGATATGGGGTGATCGTTAAAAGTATATTAAAACTGTGTAATGTTTCTATTGCATAGCAGTTACTATATAAAATTACTGTAACGTTTAGTTACAATGTCGTTAGGAAATGGCTATTTTCTGTATAAAAATAAAACACGTGTTGTAAAATTGGTATTCTATGCGGATGCCAATCATTTAAGACCATCAATTTGGAATAATCAGTTTTATATCTAAACGGAAAAGCTCGGTAGTGGTCACGATTCCCGTCTATTCTTTAACATTTTTTATTAGTTTGAACAAAGACTTTAATGTACACTACTAGACAAGCTGCGCGGTACATAGAAACTGTACCACTAAGTTGTGGTCAATTGACCGTAACTCAATATCACTACCTCGCTTACTCTCAACTAGAACCTCTATCGCGCTACCTGTTTGTGAGCTGTCAAACTCCCGCGTTATGTGACGCAATTTTACTTCTAAACAGCCCGTCTAGCAGTATACCTACATTAAAGTCTTTGAATTTGAACTTCGATCATAAATACTCTAGATCTAACATCTCATACAAACTTGACGCACGAAAATGTCTTGAGTTTCATTTATCTGGTCTGCGTCGGGCTTCTAGTTAAATTGAACTTTATATGCATAGCGCTAACGCTTCAAATTAAATTAGTCACGTGGTTGTCATGACGATATTAACCACTTATCTGTAAAAACAGTGGCAGAACATGGAATCCCATGGAGTTGATTCAAATTTTTTCAAGTAGTTAAGTTTTGTTCTCTTAAATATTACTTTTTTTAAATATTGAAATAAATAAATTTTTAAAATAAAGAGCCGCCAAGAGCCACCTTTTACACTTCATGTTTAAAATTTACTGGTACTTCGGAAATGCTAACTTATCTGAGATGAAGCAATAAGAAACTTAGCCGTATGTTTTTTACCCCCGAAAAAACGAGGGGTATTCTTAACTAGGTGAAACTGAGCTGATGCTGCAACAAGCCCTCTGCAGCTTCCAACTCTTCGGTAATTAATAGCAAATATATTGTGTTTGGGCTCATTGAATAGGTTTTGAAGAGTAGTTGACTTCTTGATGGTATCCAGAGCCTGATGATAGAGTAGGAAGGTGTCCACGGGAACGCAGTTTCGTGTTTGGGCTCACTTAATAGGTTTCGATGAGTAATTGGGTTTCCAGATGGTGATCAGGGTTTGATCATGCGAAACGAACTGACAAAAACGTAGCTAAGCGATATTTTTTTTGTAGCATAGGCCTATATAGGCAAACGAGCAAGTGGGTTACGCACGCAGCGGAAGCTCTCAAAAGGAAAAGACCCTGATTTTGAAACATTATTCATTAGTGTTCCGCTCGTATTGGTCTTAGCGTGATGTTATATAGCCTATAGCCTTCCTCAATAAATGGACTATGTAACACTGAGAGAATTTTTCAAAAAGGACCAGTAGTTCCTGAGATTAGCGCGTTCAACCAAACAAACAAACTCTTCAGCTTTATAATATATGTATAGATTATATATATTATAGTATAGATTGCGAACCAGACGACATTGTTGAAACGGCGCATCTGCGTATACCTACTGCTATTTTATTAAGTTTAAAATATTTGTGCTCTTATTTCTCCGGCCGTTTTTTAAGCTGTCATGTTCAATCTGGTAGAATACTATATCGCTGAGTTTGAATGATGAAACAAGAAGGTAAGCGCCAAGTCCGCCCTTTAACGGAAGCAATACCATACAGAATTTTGAATTACCAAAAACTGGACTGCGCTCATCATTCCAAGACGTAAGTTGTTAAGTCTCGTAATGCCCAGTAATTTCACTGGCTTCAAACCGGCTGTGGAACCAACCCAGACGACATCTTGCACACGAGGAATCTACCATGTAACTAACAAAGCTAAATCTATTTATTCACTAGCTTTTGCTAGCGGTTCCGCCCTTGTGAAAGTCCTTTTCCGGGATAATGTTGCCTATGTTCTAATCCCTGCCATGGTCTACCTGTGTGCCAAATTTCATCCAAAATAGTTTAGCTGTTAAGGCGTGATTGACTAACAAACATACAAAATCATCATCCAAACTTGCACAGTTTTAAATATTTCAAATCCTACTTAGTACCTACTACCTACAATCTGTCACACAATTATAATATGCTCGTGTGGTGCAGCATGCGCATTACACATACACGACTCTATACCAATGCATATAACCATGTACATATGTATAATGTATGACAATAATTCATACATTATAAAATTACGTAGCGCAGTCCTCTGTCGCCTCTACGTCATCATACATACGCTCTGCTTTATTATCCTTGGTTTATTTGGTACGTATCATGGATGTGAATCATATTTTTTGTTTTATGAGTTTAATCCTAATGTAAATCGCTGAACCGATTTCGATTAATTTTGGTCACGAGATAGATGGGACCCTGGAGATGGTTATTGGCTACTTTTTATCCTCGTTATTGGTTACTTTTTATTCCGGAAAAGGCTGTTCACGCGGGCGGAGCCGCCGGCACAAGCTAGTATACCATAAAACGGTATATGAATGTAAGGTCGAATCGGAAATTCTTTTCTATTCAGACCAATAGGATAAATAGAAATCTGCACTATGCGTTCATGTGCCTTATGCTACCTTGTAGCCTAACATGAAATGAATAAGGAGGGTTTATTGAGATTAGTTTAGCTATGTTCTAGTTTAAATTAATCGACATTTGCTTTTATTAAACCTATTTACTATCACAAACCACATAAAACTGCAATGTCCCCAAGTGTAGGTACATACCGACTTCCACTTCTGGGGTCGTAGTTTGCATTAGTCGAGGTCGATTGATAAGATAATGCAGTCGACGATATCGACTAATGATGCCTACATCATTGTGCATACTGCATTATCGTACGCTCATTAATACAGTGCCTACATAGTGCGCACTAAGATTTATTCCCGCGCGATTTTTTTGTTGCACGTTTTTTTTGTACAAGTCCAGAAAAATCTTTACGATGATATTGTCTCTCGACAAAGATAAATTTTATCATAATATTTTGACTAAAATTATGAAACAAAAGGCAATTAACGCCATGACAAGTAAACACGATGAAATGTTAATCAAGAAATTGGACAAAGGTAATAAGGTATCTAAGTAAGGTACCTATGATATTGCCGTTCTGTATGAAAAAAAGTAAAGTATTTTATTTCTATCTTAATAATAATAATAATACTAGCCCTGTATTATATACGTCCCACTGCCTGCCGGGCCTCCTTTACTGAATGAGAGGGGTTAGGCCTTAGTCCACCACGCTGGCCTAATGCGGGTTGGCAGACTTCACATACCTTCGAAATTCTTATGAAAAACTTCTCAGGTATGCAGCTTTCCTTCACCGTTAAAGCAAGTGATAATTAACAATTAATACACACATAGAAAAGTCAGAGGTGTATGCACTTGGGGTAGGCAGAGGTGTAACCAGTACACCCACATTTCGCCGAGACTATCTCCGTTCCATGATGTGATACGTGGCGAGCCTATCGCCATACCGGGCACAATTCCAGACTCCGGGATGATACTGAGCATTTCGTAATAGAAAAACCCAATATCACTTATACCCGAGACCTTAGCGTCAACCTCAGTCGTAACGCGTACTCATTACAACTGCGCCACCGAGGCAGTTACACTACCTACGTTCAAACAATTGTTCTAATAAAATAATTGCTTTTACGTCATTATAATTATTTTATGTTACCAACGAGTACGTGTGATCTTATGAGTTGAGTCATGAACGTCACCAGGTCTCGTTATCATGCGGTAATGGGACGTGGAGATTTCCACATTTCTCACGACCTCCCCACGCCCTTTTTTATCTTTAGCTTGGGTGTATGTCGGTCTGAAAAGTCTGTACGGTGCAACATTATAAATACATCCAACAGTCATACACATAGTCCTGACCGCCATCAGGAACAGGACATCGTATCAGGAACGACGAAGGACTTGCGGTGCCACAACACCCAGACACCCCGTATTTGTGGATTACACAAACATGTGATCCCTGTGTAGATCGAATGCGCGGCCTTTCGCTTCGCATCCGGCTACTCGTTCACTGCTCCACGGATGCTGTTTAGACCAATGAAATTATAAATAATTAAGCATAAGGCTTACTTTCGCAATCCATCTGTTATTCACGAATCCATTCTAATACTGCTAAGATTAAGGGCATTAAGGCAGGCTCTGAGGGTAATACAACCTGAAACTGAATTGAAATATGTTCCATCGGGCAAAAATGTCCTAAATATCTTTTGACCGTAACTAAATATATTATGTTTTCTATTTTTACTTTTAAGAAATTATATCCACCAACGAAACAAAGTATTTACAGACTATGCAAATAAAAACTAAGAATAGTACTGCGTTTCAAAAACATGGCACTCGACAGTGAATTGATTTTGTACGCGGACAGTTCGTAATTATGCACTATCCATAATGGGGTATTCTGGGATAGGAAATGAAGATTGAACGTTCAGGGAGGAAATTATTTTGTGCTTTTTTATTTCTATCGGTTTTTTGCATTTAGAGTCTAGTAAAACTTACAGATCTTTTATGTATTGCAATGGTTGTGTGTGAGATAAATGTGCAGTTTTATAAGTGGGATAAATAAAATTTACATGGATTAAAACATTTGCTATAAAATATTATAAAACTAGTATATTATATGAAAAAAGAATACACCGTCTGAAATAAACTACTTACATATAGTATAGTTGTAGTTCTTGATTTTTTTATCCGTAATTCCATAGCCAATCCTTTCACATATTGTTACTTAAGTAATTTAAGAGTTGTAGAACTGACTATAGTTAGTTCTATAGAACTTAATGTTCAAATATAACGTCAACTACATCAAAAACTACTACGTCAAAACTGGACATAAGGGTAGGTATTTGACCATAGCTTTAGTCACTAATCAAAACCGGTAGACGGATCCCTCAAGCAACATTACCTTTTCACATGTGTGGAAAGAAGGTAATGTTACTCGATGGACGCTCCCATCCCAATGCACGGGTGTACAAACATTTATAAGTTTTAAATAAAATAAATACACCCAACAGTCACTCACATAGTCCTAACCCCACACTAGGTTAACCTGTATAGTGGGTATCAGGAACTACGAGGGACTTGCCAACCCACAAAACCAAGACCCGTAAACAAATATTTGTGGGTTACACAAACATTCGTCTCGTTGCGGGAATCGAACCCACAGCCTCACGCTTCACAACCGTCTACTCGCCCACTGCGCCAAGGAAGCTGTCAAGGCTGTTTTACTTTGATTCTTCTTCTTCCACCTGCCCTTATCCCACTCGCAGTGGGGCATTGAATTATAATGTCTTAACTTAGGTACTAGAACCCCGAATAAAGTTTATGCGCCAAGCGTTGTGGTGCAGCACCGCAACTGATACAATAGATGTGAATGCTATTTGTATGTACACATCAAAATGTAACTGTAGAAATACCATATGAAATTTAAAATAACTGCGGGTCAGGTATTATCCACGCTAAATGTACGCTCAATCTGTTCCAGGTAGAGAAGTACGCGTTCAAAGACCACATGCCGCCTAATATCGAGATGATCCAGCCGTTTTGCGAGGACGTGCACAAGTGGCTCAGCGCGGACACCAGGAATGTCGCCGCGGTGCATTGTAAAGCAGGGAAGGGAAGGACGGGTGAGTTCACTGCAGCTAATAATATCAATTGCGGCTTTATAGGAGAAGATATGGTCAGAGCGTGCGTTGCGGACAGAGCGTGTCTACTGGTGTACAGCCGACAGCGACCGAAGATTTGACGACAAATAAACGGTGTGCGAATAAGTGGTAGTATTCAACACCGACTTTGAACATCCACAGCGCCAAAGGACTCGGGTAACTTATATGTGTTTGGAAGGGATTGGGGATCATGGAGCCTACCCGAGGGCAGTCCGGCAATATGACTGACCGTAAGATACATCAAAGCTGCTACTTCATGTTGGTCTTCAACGAGGAAGAGGCAACAGTTCGGTTGAGCCGGCCTATTAATGTTGTGAGCTAAACTAGTTACATTATGATGTTACCATGAATAGGCCTAGTATAATAGTGTATATGTTATATACACCGTGGCGTAGTTAAAACTTATGTGCTTATCTATCAGTGATAGACAAAGGGAATTCTCTATTAATGAAACGTATTCCTCTATAGGGTTATTGACAATCAACAGGTCAGATTTAACGGTGGGCAGCGGCCTGGCTGTGCTCTGGCATTGTTGAGGTCCATAGGCGGCGGTAACTACTTAACATCAGGTGGGCCGCCCGCTCGTCTGTCTATCTACGGCAATAAAAAATAAAAAAAACAGACACCTTTGAAATATATTATGCTCATACTCATGAAGCACAACAATAATGAGGTGTAATCTTCAGCAGGTTATCAATACATCTCCGCGTTTCATTATCGCTCGCGTTACTGTGCGAGAACCTTTGCATAATCGCACAATAGATCAGCGAACGCTCCCCAAAGCACAAAGGTTACTAACAAATTACAACAGCTGTTAACGTCTGTAGGATCGAAGCCGCCATTGTGCCATCCGCCCTCGAAAAAACGACACCTAACCGCACGAAAGTAATTGCAAAAATTCTTTACCACCATAATTGGCAACATTACCAGCTTTCGCGTCGAAGTCGTAAATTCGAAAAAGGACCTTTTGAGCCCGCCTCCTTTTTTGTGGCGCGCCTCGCAGGCACATAAAAAACGTTGGGTTTTGGCCGTCCACGCAAAAACTAGGCCGTTCCGAACGGGCCATTATTATTTTTCATACGATCGTGTGGAAATTTCTTACAAACTTTCTTTATTTATTGTGTTTTGTAGACACGCGAAACGCGTTCGGAGTCCATTTTCGTGGTGGGCCAATTTTAGACAATGCCAGGGGAATATTAGCCGCCGAACAATGCTTCTTGTTCGTAACGTAAATTAGTAAAATGCTTGAAGTTTTTTGAATACAAAATGTATTATGCAATTATGTAGACGGAATATTCTTTGGGCATTGATTTTTTTCTTTAAGCATATGCTGGTAAATTGAAACATGTATTTTCTTTGAAATTATTGAGATGCTAGACCACAGGACCATTTTTGTTAGTTGACTTTACAACCGTCATTCCAAGTTTCACCAAACTTATTCGCGTCCCATAGTGTAATAGTTGGCGAGTCTATCGCCATACCAGGCACACATTTCAGAGCCGGTGAACTCATAATATATGTTTTTTCGAATTTAAACCCGCTGGTTGAGGGAAGAGTAACGAAAGAAAGTTTTTGAAAATGGCCCACATAAGTAGGTCTCTTAACCATAGAGCGTGAGGAGATTAATAACAGTGGAAGAAGCGAAATAGGTGTGTTTGGGCATGGCACTTGGCGCTCCATAGTCTCTGCCTACCCCAATAGGAAACAAAAGTGTGTTTATATGTGTAACATCAAACATGTTATTTTTATATTTTAACTAGCTGTTGCCCGCGGCGCCGCCCGCGTGAATGCCTATTTCCAGGATGAAAGTAGCCTAGTGGGCGCCCCCGGTGAGAAACTCGCTTGATAAAAATACTAAAGTGGCTATTAAAAAATAGGGGTTGATGGTAGAAGGGTGAAAAATTTGGGTTGTATGTATTTTTCATGCTGTATCATAAAAAATAAAAACAATTTTTTCTTGTCTATAAAATAATAAAAAAAATTAGGGGTGAACCTTAACATTTAAGGGGATGAAAAATAGATGTTGGCCGATTCTCAGACCTACCTGATATGCACACAAAATTTCATACAAATCGGTCCAGCCGTTTCGGAGGAGTATGGGAACGAACATTGTGACACGAGAATTTTATATATCAGATATGTCTCCTGGGGATTAAGTAAGACTCAACTCGATAGTTTGACAGGCTAAAAATCCACTTTCGATGGTTGCTTCTAGCTTCAGATACTGGTGTCAGTGACGAGTTGTTTGTCAACGCCATATTAAATTTTAGCTTGACGTAGCATGACCAGCATGCGTTAACCATGGAATAGCCTACCGGCTAACATAGATTACATGGTGTGTAGTACAGAAATGAAATGAAATAGTTTATTAATCATGTAGGCAATTAAAATAGCGCTTATGACAAATCAGTACAAAATAAAGAAACTTATGTATAGAAATCATATCAACTAATGTATACATAACATCGACAAAATACACCAGGCAATTACACTAAATTATTTATTTGTCTTTTAATGTTACATTTTACATTAGTAACAATATTTATACTATGGGTAATGTCCAGAATTATTAAATATTTTGAGTCGATATGGACCACAGGCATATATCGCAGAACGCGTAGACGTCGGACGAGACAATCGGTAGCCTGCCTTTAATTAATTAATTATTTTTAAGATTACGGCTCTGTCCCTATGGACAATTCCGCCAACATCAAGTGAGGCAAATACACGATGAAAATTAAAGAATAAAACCACTCAGACGCGAGATGCCCGGATGATGCAGTTGATATACCTAAAACAAAGATTAAAATGCTACAAACAAAACAAAAAACAATTCTATTATAAATTAGCCTGCCTTTAATACGCCTTTAATATCCAATAGACCAAAGTGTCAATACTGACGTGTACACGTAACGTTTCAGGTACTATGGTGTGCTGCTACCTGTTGTACAGCGGGCAGATGGCGACCGCCGACGAGGCGCTCAAGTTCTACGGAACCAAGCGGACGTTGGACGAGAAGGGTATGATTTATTTAATCTCTAGCAGACACACAGACAGACACCGAACATGTTTCCTTTTCTCGTGCTACTCTCTCTATGTCTGGAGGTGCACGTTACGCTGTAAACGAGGAACTAGTCTTAACTTAACTTTAGGGAAAACGTTCGTGTGGGCACGTTTGATTTTCATACAGATTGTAATACTTACGCCGTCTATTTAGATATAATTCTGTGGATAAGCGAGATAATGGAATAATTTTATTGACAAAAAGGGAAATTGGCTTTCATAAGATCGTTGGCGTGTTTGATAAAATCAGATTGGACATCATAAAGTTAAAAGTGGATAAACAATAATATAACAGTTAGTATCTGCTTACCCATGATAAAATTGCGTTTTTTTTATTAGCTTTAAATTACGAGACGAGAAGGTCGCTTGCCTGATGGCAAGCGTCCAACCTACCCATAAACAGAATCAACACCAACCAGTACTTCGAATTATGAATTACTGCATGACACTGAACTGCGCTCGTCACCCTGAGACATAAGGTGTTAAGTCTCATAATGCCCAGTAATTTCACTGGCTTCAATGTCCTTTAAACCGGAGCACAACAATGTTTACACACTGTTGCTTGGCGGCAGAAATAGACAAAGCGGTGGTACCTACCCAGACGACCTCTCGCATACGAGAAGCCTACCACCTAATAACTTAACAAAGTTTTCATCGAATCAGCTAAAGATTATCTAATTTGATTTTAACCATTCATTCACAGTAGCACAACTGTGGCCGCAAAGGGTCGCGTCAATATGGCAGGGTTGATCATTTCGTGACCACTGACCCTTTTGGGAATCGCATACATTTAGCGAAACGCGTATATGGATTACTGTTTTTATATATTTTTTATGACTGTTGTAAGTTATAATAAAATTCATGTTTTGGTGTTTAAACTTGTCTCTTAAATTGTGACAAATTACTTTGGTTGGAATATCGTTGTTGACAGCTTCAAGGAGTGGCCGTTTCATTTATTGAAATTGTCAACAATAGAATGAATCGGCTAGTATGCATCTAAATAAGATAACTAGAACGATAATTCTCATATGAATCAGCCAAAAATACGGCTCCACTTACACATGCAAACGTAATCACACGTACCACTCATACACGCAACAAAAATTATGAACGTTCAAAATCAACTTTATTTCATAAAAGTTAATGTCTAAATATTAAATTTCAAAATCGCGATACGACGTTCTGCACCGCCCAAAAAATCGAGGTATTAAGTGCCAATTAGAGATCATGAATCAATTTTTATGAACTGATGAATGAACAAGCTGCACAGACTTTTATAGCCCCGCCCCTAGCACAGAGATTTGGTGGGGTCATTTTTTGTTTGAATTACGTTTCTTGTCATCTTATTTCGATGCTAGTAGGGCCGAGCAAACATAAAGTGTTTGTGTCAGTAAAATCTCCATAAGAATCTACTTGTGTTGAACTATTGGCGTTTGTTTTTTAAGCCCTGATATCCTCATACGATTGGGCCTCCTTCTACCTTAATATTTTATTTTCTGTATTATTTTCCGTTCAATTATTAGTATATTATTTATTGAATGTTTATTGTGGGAGTGTAAGTGGGCCACCGACATCTAGGCCCAAAGTTCACCTGACCTGCATCACTGTGCTGATTAGCGGCCGAGTCAATAGCGAAACTTGGTTCCCGTTGCTGGTTGTGAGGGTCAGACGACGGATCGCCCCACATAATACCAAATTTACTACTAAATCATGATTCGAGGCGGACCCTGAGTTAATGTCTGCGAGAAAGAAAGAAATGGTGGTACATAGCTAGAAAGCTAGAATGTTTATTAATCTGTTTCCAGGCGTGACGATCCCGTCGCAGCGTCGGTACGTGGAGTACTACGGCACATTGCTGAGGTCCGGCCTGCAGTATCGTGCGACGAAGGTCCACGTGCGGTCGCTGGTGATGTCGCCCGCGCCGGCCGCGCTGCTCGGCTCGCATTGTGCACCCGAACTGGTCATATCACAAGCTGACCCCTTCCACAAGGTATACCACCTACAGGTTTGTTACTTATAACGCACACGTGCCTTATTCATAAATTAATAATTATAATATATATATACACTAAACAGTCCAGACATAGTCCTGACCGCCGTCCCCCCCCCCCACCCCCCACCCCACACACTAGGTTAACTTGTGAACTACCAGAACTGTCCCAGAACACCCAGACCTGAGATAAATATTTGTGAATCAGACAAACATTTGTCGAACCCACGGCGTCACACTTCACAACCGGCTACTTCCCCACTGCACCACGGAGACTGTCAAAAAAATATTTTTATGTCGAGATGGTAGAGTCACATCGTAGACAGCTTTGTCTACAGCATGAATTGGCCGGCTCTACCGGCTCGTTACCACTGTCTCAGAGAAAACTGACGTAAAGCGAGCTGCTGCGTTTCGTACGGTGAGTGAGATATCCGGAGGCCCAAATCCCGCCAATCCCTTAATTATCCCTTTCCTTTAAGGTCAGCAACTCGCCCAGGATTCTTCTAGTATTTTAGGCGTACATATACAGTGGAGATCACTTACTATCAGGTGACCCACTTGCTTGTTTCAATACTCCGGCCTATGCAATAAAAAAATATATCTGAAATCTCCAGAGCGATTGTCCTCAGGCAGACGACCAGTCGTAAAAACTACAAGCCAAATCTTTCTGTAACATGTGTTATAAAGCATGTTGCGCCGACCCCACTGCCAGTGGGATAAGGGCAGGTAGAAGAAGAAGAATACAGATCAGAAATGTGAAAACAGCTACAACCCAGACAATTACATTATATTAATTATGTTATGCTTCTTTCAACAGTAAATGATGCCTTTTGTTATAATTCGGCAGGCGCCGTCCGGTTGTCAGGATGTGATTCGATCTGATTCCTGCTTACGAGTCCACCTGACACACTGCACGCCACTTTACGGTGACGTCAGAGTGGATGTGTACAACAAGACCAAGCTGAAGATGGGCAAGGAGAAGATGTTCCACTTCTGGTTCAACACGTTCTTCGTAGCGTCCGAGTTAGCGACCGGAGCGCAGCGAGTACCACCGCTTCCCGACAGTATGTACCGTTAGTTACGCGGCAATCACGGATATATAATATATACATAAATAATAATAAAATAAATACACCCAACAGTCACACACATAGTCCTGACCCCACACTAGGTTAACCTGTATCGTGGGTATCAAGAACTACGAGGGACTTGCGATCCCACAACACCCAGACTCGAAACAAATTTTTGTGGATCACACAAACAAACATTTAGCTCAGTGCGGGAATCGAACCCACGGCCTCTCGCTTCGCAGCCGGCTACGCACCCGCTGCGCCACGGAGGCTGTCATACATGGCATACATATACAGTATGTTAAAAAAAAGATATTATACCAGAATCGTAATTGGACATGTAATATATAATACAGGACTAGAGTTATTATATTACATTAAATTTAATATGTTGTTTAATTTCAGGTCCCAACCTAGAAACGTTTAAGCTGACGTTAAACAAGTGGCAGTTAGACGACGCTCACAAGGACAAGCAACACAAAAATTATAGCGCGGACTTCAAGGTATATTGCTAAATGGGACCTCATTAGAATCCTTATCGACATTTCTGGACATTAAAAGAGGCCATAACCCATGAGTTTGTTTCGGCATTTCTTCTCATGGCTATCCCCGAAATGCCGTAAATATAATGTAGCATAAAAAATGACTGACATGTAAAAGTGATATTTATGATCCAATTTACAGAATAAATGATTTCAATTTGAATTTAATATCTTCTATATTATCTGTGGTCTGTAATTGTTTAGTTGTCTGGTGACGTGATCATATCTTACCTTCAAGATTTTATGTATGTAATTGTAAGGTGTTATTAATTTATTTTAAATCATTGTTTGACACAAAAAAATCATTGAGTCATGGAGATGACTCTCGGCGACTTTCACACTAAGCTATTTTAAGGGGTAGTCGATGAAATATGATTTATTATACTTAAGTATGAATATAAAAAGAGCTGGGTTATAATGTAGGGGTGATAAAGGACAACAGTCGACAATAAAGGGAAATTAATTCCAAAGGCTCCTAGTGAGTGATAGGGCCACGCTGTAGACAGTTTTGTCTACAACATGAATGGGCCGGCTCGACTGAGTCGTTACCACTGTCTCACAGAAAACTGGTGTGTAGTGATTGATAAGATAAGTCCTCAGTCTTCACAGTGTAGAACTTTTATCGAAAATCTGTTTGCAGGTGGAGCTGATCATCCAGAAGATGCCGGAGTCATCCCGTTTCGTGGGTCACTCAGGATCGCGCGCCACCTCCGGCGCATCATCCTCCGCGTCATCCTGCTCCGAGCCTGACACAGAGACCGAGGGACACTGGGACTCGGGTGAGCATCACCAGGATCATCAGGATCATCAGGAGACACCTCCACCGCCGTACTCACGTCTGCCGCCACGCGGCAGGTTGTCGCTCGGAGATGTGAAGGCTTCCTGGCGAGAGTTCAGCGGTCGGTTCGCTGACGCTAAACATAAAAGAGGCGATGATGCGTAGTCTATCCTTTTCGATAATTATATTAGGATGTCTATATGTTCCCGTATGGCGGGAGTTCAGCAATGGTGGCAGGTCATGGTGCATGACAGAACCCATCGTATAATCTATATTCTTAGTAAGTCTATGTGCAACTGTCTGCAGCGAGTTCAGCAAACTGTAGACACAAGCGGTAATATTCACAGAACCTATCCTTTACGGATAATCTACGGCGTTTCCAACGTTAACAGAATTCACTACGCATCCTGGCGCATGTCTACAAAAAGGTCTACTCCTCTTTTGTATCTACATAAAACTATGGTTGATTTCGTCTGGTGCAGACATAAGTGAACAAGATGATTCTCCGATACAAGAGCCATCTGAAACGACGTTAAGGGTCTCCTATGAACTATTCATATTGAACCCCAATAGTCCAAGAATGAATTTGTAAATTGCAATAAGACGATTGTGTGAGCGGTGTACACAATTTTATCGATTCGTTAGTGTTATTTATGAGCAAGCATTTTACAAATTCATTCTGGAACCATATCGATAATATCGAGTAGTATCGACTTCTATAATGTGGTCGAAAATGGCACACAATTATATTATTATAAATCGTGTACATTCTCGTAATAATAATTAAGTTCAGATAGATTTTACGTAAAAGCTCTACGTGAAATACGTTTTAAAGACGCTTGCACACGGTGTATTAAACGAATGAAACATATCGAGTGATTACACTCTTTATTTTATCGTCTGTGATACATTTATAAAATAGGAAATGTTGAGTTTTTAAATAATGCCAGTGCTATTATGTGTTCTCGATCACACAATTTCAAATATAGATATAATTTAGCAGTGATTATCAATCTTTGGCCCCAATTCTGTTTGTCGGATTCGTATGTAACTAAGAAATTAGTTGTGTAACATTTCACTCTTATTTTCTAAATCAAATACCTATTATTGTACCTAGAATTCTACTTAGATATGTGCAACTACTTGGTATGAAATTTCAGAATATTAATATACTATAGCAAAGTAGATATTTTACCAATTTCAATCATTAAATGACATTGACATAAATTACGGCAACCAGGTACTGGTTATTAAGCAAAAAATCGCAAATTAGTAATATTGCTTCTATTCCATATAGTTTCTTATACCTGTGGTATAAGACATTTTAATATGGGACTTAATTAATTTAGAAATTACCCAGTATCTCACTCATGCTCCATGTTAATAGTCGATTCATAATTTGAGATTAGCAAATTCGATAAATTTTAATAAATAAAACTGTAAAAGGATACTTTATATCGACTTATACATCGAAAGTTTTTTTTTAATTTATATTAACTATTTTCATTTATTGATGGTTTCGGTGTGTCCTAAATATAACCACATAATTGTTAGAATCATTCACGATAAAAACAACATTTAAATCTAAATTAATATATTGTATACATGCTAATATAAAGTCTATAATTTTTCCATAATTTGATCTCATCTTTATCATTTGTTGACGTCGTGTGCAAGCGTTTTTATAATGGCTACACTTCTCTTGACATATTTGTGCGATAATATCTGGCCAATGCAGAATCAACCTATGACCAAATATAGGTATTGCTATGCTGTAATTTTGCCTATAGCGTGAACTGGCTCATCCGGGCGTTCCTTATCTTACAGAAAACCGACGGGGAGTTTCGTTTCGTCCAACAAGTGAGATTCCCCTAGGTCCTAAAATGGTTATTTTGACCTTCCAACTATAAAAAATAACGCACAAATTCGCCAAGTGTGAAGTGCTGCCATAAAGGCTGTGCAAAATATTATATTAGTACAGCGGTAGGTAATGACTGCATAGTTTCGCAAACTATTTCAAATTACCTTTTCCAAATGAAAACGGTAGGAAATGTGCTGATGTATATGTATTGACGTACACGTTAAATGTTTGTGGGAGGTTTTTTAGGTATTTGTTACGTTATTTAGTGTCGATACTTTTGCTTTTGATCTCAGATCATGGAGGTAGAAATCGGTCTTACTTACTGTCTATATCATAAGCGGCGGTAAGTAACGTATGACATTTTCAATATTATAAGCAAGTCCTGGGGTATAGCATTATTTCAAGCCTTTTAAAAAAATATATATTGAATTTATAACTAATTGGTTGAAACATTTTATAAGCAATAATTCTTAAGAAAAGTCTTGTTGCATAGATTTTACGATAGGTGATCTTATTCATAGCATTTTATGTGTACGTCAATCAAATGGCATCTACTTTAATGATTATATATGAGTAAATAGTTTTATTTTGAATAATTATGTTTATCGATTTTAAATGTTAATTTTTTTCTTTGAAAGTGGGAGGCGAGCATTTGTTCGTATTTTGCGATGATCTCTTACTAATAACGATTTTTCGGTATAGTCTAAGATCTCCCTGCGTGATTTCTATAATCATATGTTCATACAACGTGCTACAGAAAGGTGTGGATAATTTTAAGCAATGTATAGTGTATCCGATTGCATTGTTAGGACATAATTATAGAATTTTCTTTTTTATCGAATGAGTAACCTGTCGATATCGACTTGCAACTTTGGACAACACCAAATGATAAACAGTGATAATAATAATAATCCTTTTAGTCAGTCAGTTCGGTAATTTCTGAAGTATAATTATGAGCATATTATTAAAATATGTTGTATTTAACTAAAAGCAAGTATTATGAATTGGTTTTTTATGTTGGAGCAACTGATAATAATTAAAAACAAAATATAAATAAATACAACAGGCTCATCGGTTGTTTTAACCTAAGTTTATAGATGGAAAACCCGAGAATGAAGTAAAGTAGTAAAGTGCTTATAGAAGATGGTATATCGTCTTTAGCACACAGTCTCTTTCAGATGTTATTTTGTGTTTAAATTAGAAATTACGTATGCAATATTTCCGTAGTACTTACACGTTATTCACGTTTATTAAAAAGTGAGTGTCGTTCATAATAATTAATAGTGATGTGATCAATTTTATCGATCTTAATAAACGAGTGATTAAAATTAACGTAAAATTATAGGCTGTCGCGGTTTTGAAATATCAATGTAAGGTGTATGTAATGACCTTCAAATATGACCACACCATTCTGCAACACGTTGTATAATTAAAATGCACTTTTTGTAGATAATTACTAATAGAAGAATACGGCTTTGCCGGGTTGCCTACAAATACTTTAATTAGGACATAGTTGTTCACTTGTTTTTAAGATAAATTATAGTTAATATTGATGAGAGATTTGTAAAGAACTTATAAAGATTGGACTGGTTCTAACTTGGCGGCAATTTCTTGGCAGCCAGGTGTAAATTTTAATTACTTTGTTATTTATGCATTAATAACACATATATCAAATTAAAGCTTTTTTTTCTCTACGCTATGTAATAAGGTTGCTTTTGTGTAAGTAGTAGCCAAAGGGTGGCCATATTTTGATAGTAATCTGCTAGAACCGTATTCCTCTACTAATAATCTATTAACTATAAAAAATGTATTTAAAAACACAGATGGACGTGGAAATCACGCTATGGGATATCGTTCTAGTTTGTGTGCTCCCATGTATAAATCCATTGTCGATATTACATACATACATAGACTCATAGACTTGTCGATATTCCGCGTGTATAATCTTGATTTTATAATTTCTATAGTTCTTTCTTCATCTATAGTTCATCGGCAGTCAGTATAATGCAGTGTTTGTATTAAAAGGTGAAAATCGAACTTAAGTTGTTGTCACAGCATATTCTCGTTGAGATGATATTTGGTTATTTGTTAGTGTTAATTTTTGTTTTAAGATTGTTATTGTTTTCTTTAGTGAGTTGACATTAGCGCCATTTGATACAGATACTGCATGTGAACGTCCTTCTAAATATACTATGCTCGTTATTTTTATAATCTAGTCGCACAACTCGATTCATGTTGAAATTTTCATTAAATCTAAGTTTGAAGTTAATACAAGTCGATAAAAATATATCGAAACCGTGTAGTCATCATCACTATTGAAGGAATAGGATTGCGTGTAAGCTTTGAAAGGTAATGGTGCTTAGCAGATATATTGCAGACACTAACAAAATGTTTATTGTATTAACACAGTCGCACAGAGATGATGTTGAAGATAATCGGTGGGGGAAGTTTGGTCTTTCGCATATCGTGAACTTTATCGATACTTTTTTATTCTTCACTTCAAAGTGACTACATTGCATCTGATGTTAAGTGCGCTGTAGAGAAATACAATGTCTCTTGTGGGTCGCCAGAATTATACCAGCCTGAATTAATTGGAATTTAAATGACACTATGTTTGGTTCTTCTCGGTGGTCGCTATCTAATTGGGGACAAATATAAATATTATTTATTTTTTATGATCATTATAATATAGGCTAGCCCTCTATCACATCATGGGACGTAAATAATCTCGGCGAAATGTGGGTGTAGTAGTTACACCTCTGCCTACCCCTTCGGGGAGTGCAGGCGTGAGTTTGTATGTGTGTATCATAATATAAATACTTCGATACGACTAAGATATGAACTAAACATATTTCTTATAGAAATGGTTATTGAAACAGAAATTCCTTTTTTTGTCAGACTTTAAGCAAAATATATTTTTAAACTGAAAAACAATCGGTGCACACTATATTTTCCTTGATGTATTTTGATTTTGTGTTGTTACCTGTATAATATGTTGTGAAAATGTCCGGGTTTGTGTGTAACATTATGGGTAGTTGACTGATGCTAAACTTCAAGTAATTTGACAAGTGTTAAATATTTATATCAGAGGTATTTAGTTAACATTTACAATTTTATTAAGATCAACCTGTCATAAAGATGGCTAATAAATATATCAGAAATGATACAATTCGTAGCCAAGTTACTACACAATATTTTCACTTAAAAAATATAAAAAACTTCACACGCGATATTTGGCTCTATTTCTAGAGTGAAATGTATTTTCCCCTTTTCCCTAGGTGGTAGGTCCCTCGTATATGACAGGCCGTATCAGGCGAGTAAACTGCTCGATTCGTCAGTCAGGCTAATTAAAAAGATCTCGAATAAAAACGTACTATATAGTATTGACAATAAATACATCATAACATTAAAAATCAGTTTGAGTAGGCGGAAGGGTACAGTTTGTGCAACGATTTTTAAAATCTCGTCATTTCATGCCAAATGCACCTCAAGTGTTGTCATCTCAGCCGACTATCGAATCTTTAAACGTTTGTATCTTTGTCATTTATTTGTCGAAATTTTAATACCATTTTTTTAGCCATTTTTATTACCTACCTTTGTATCTACATAACAACAGTCAATTACCCTATTACCTATTAAATGGTGTCGGGTTGTAGTAAATAGTGCAGAGCAGTGCAGATTAGATTTGGGACAAATCTCAGTACAAAATCAGTACATTCTGTATTTAGTGTCTCTTCTTTCTTCTTTACTTAGGCTTTTACTATATCGTTCAACCCTAGAGTCGGTTCTGTACGTTTGAGTTTTAACGTTTTCGTTAGCGTCTAAGTAGAGGAGAAATATCTATGAAAACAAACACTACCTATTCTGAGAGCATTGCTTTTTCACACAATTTATCGTTTACTTAACACGTTAGTAAAAGTTTAAAACTTGGGTGGATCGGTTCAAAGCATTTGTAATATTTAGTATGTTGGTAAAAACGTACATTATTTGCTATGTCATCGGTACAATATATGCAAAATAACTTGCTAATGATAGTCGCCTCACACGCTGTCACCCTTTATTCTCTGAAAACAATAACCGCGTCGCACTAACTAAATGGTGGATAAGTTATTTACAAGCTAGAACATCCAACTGTTAATTTACTAACAAAAAGTCTATCGATTACAAATGGTTCGAAAGATGTATCTATAAAGTGTGATATACTAGTGGGTAATATATGCCATGTGGTAGTATCGTGTAATGTGTAATGTGTAACATGTAACGGCATGGTGTGGTGCAGGGACGGTGTGCGAGCGAGTCGGATGCTACCATCAGCTGTCGCCTGACCACTCCAACAATACGTAACTATACATCACAATACACACACGAACACGCACCTTGGGACATGAAAATATTGTATCGAATATATTATAGAAAATATTTTATTAAAAATAATATGCTGCACATATTGATTCCTTTGTCAATAAAATCCTAGTCTAAGTAACAAAATTAATGGATGTATATGGCGATTCTTTTGCCAGAGTAAAAACAAGGGGAAATAAAAATAAAATTAATAACTTCCATCATTAATTCACGGAATTGACTTTTATTAAACTATGTTTACTTTCATTATACGTTTCGCCCTGAAACAAAAAATGTCATATGCTGTATTTCTGATGCGGTAATTGGTTGGTGGAGGTAGGAAATTACAATTTATTATATCGTAATCCACATTTAAATTTATAGATGGCAACTGTTTAAATTTGAATTTGGAAATCCCAATAAAAATACCGGGTTTCTTAACCCTTAACAACGATAAATCATTTATCTCTCATGAAGTAAAAAGGAATCGATTGTGTTATAAACAAAACTCGAATTATCGATCAAAATATCGACTAATTGAGACACAGCATTAAATGAGGAATTTATTTTCATAAACTTTGTGCCTTAGTTTTAATTCCTGTTGTATTTAGGCACGCGTATAATAATTTTATCGATATTATATTCGATGACAGTAGCATGTCGCAAGCCGCGTTAGTGTTGTTTAGAAATCACGTTTTGTTTGTACGCCTCGTCACCACATTAATACTGCCTCATTGTTTTTGTTTTCCTTTGACGCTAAAATTTCACCGCTTTTCACGCAGCAGAGGCCGCAAGAACCAGAACGGCCTAACTATCATAATAAAACATTGCATAAAAAGTAATATATTGAAACGAAAGCTGCTATATCGACAACTCATAAAAGGTGGCCAGACTATTATACCTATTTATAAATAAAGTTGCAATAAAATCGCACACAATTATACATGTTTAAAAAATATATACTTAGGCCATTATGGTTCTCGCGGCCTGACTTTCAATAATATTTTTTCATGTTAATTATTTTCTCATTTCAGAAGTCATAATATATTCGTACTGTGCCTAATATGTTTTTATGTTACATTATATTTCATTTCTGTGTTTTTATGTCTTTGTGTTGTCTTTAAACTTTTTATGCTACGAAAATCATTTTAATTTTTTTTAAATGCAATAAAAGAAAATATTTATTTAAATTTGATTGATTTTCATAATATCATTTCTTTCATTCTATCTTTTCTTTCATTCTTCATTAGGATTATTTCTGTTCTCAGTAATGAAGCATAGAACAATAATTTGCTCTGAGTGTGGAAATAATCGAATTCAGAGAAATTATTAATTGTCAATTAAAGTTAACCTGTATCCCTGAGTGCAGTAATATCGATAAAAATAATTTTCGTAGCTTAACGACAGTGCTATAGTCATTCGCATGCATTATGTAATCGTGCTGTACATATTCTTACTTTTCTGTCATTTTCTCCTTACTTATTTACAGCAATATTGCATATAGTTTGTTTGGTTACAGCCATTTATTCACCAAGCAATAATTGACGCGCAATAAGTTGTTCAACATATTCAATTGACTTGGAACTTAGCAACGTTTGTTGCATACAAACAAAACGACCCGCATCATGTGGTGGTTGTCTAATATGTTGAGCGTCAAGTGTTACGCCTTAATTGTTGCCATGGGAAATCCCATCTGACTGTGTATTTTTTTTTTATAACACACGGTTGCATGGCAACCATATTGTCTCCCTGTCTGTGTGGATTGTGTTATGTGTATAATAAAATTTCACAAATCTTTCATGTGGATATGGGCGTGGCTAGGATATTGATTTGGAGCTATTCTTTCTAAGTTTTTTCCTGGAGTCATTCAAGTAGATTGAAGATTCAATATAATGGAAATATTATAAGGGAGTTAAGATGCATTTTGTCTATAATGGAGATAGGTAGTTAAATTATTATCAAAACTCAACTGGGTGTAAGCTTTTGAAATAGGGACATATTGTTTAGCTAAGCCAGCTAATATCAAAGATATAGAATAGTACCGATATTTGTTGAGTAAATTATATTTCAAATCGTCCCAATAAAACTTTTAGTCAAATTACCAATCGACTCTTTTAAAAATTGAGCCGGCGAATAATAATACGACTCGATTCACTCACAATTTGAGTCTAGACAGTAGCCTCATCATCATACTAATTGGTCGAGTTAAATTATTAAATCATTCAACCAAGTAAAATTTGAACCAAGGCGATAACAATTTTAACTCGACCAAGTAAAAATTACAGTCGATTCAGCTTACATTTGACCCGACCTAGTAACAGTTTGAGTTAATAATATGATAATTACTAAATTGAAGTACTTAACAGTTTCTGGTAGTAATATACATATCAACTAATTGTACACCCCCACTTATTACTTTATTTTGCCACTATTCCATCCTAAGGTTGTCTGGCAGAGATCGCTATTAGCGATAAGACCGCCTATTGTAACACACTTTTTATATTACTTTCCTTTGTATATATCCGTGCAAATGGTGTACAATAAAGAGTTAATAATAATAATAATAATATACGATATTTTTTATATGACAGAATATCATAAAACCTTAGCCATGCCAATATCCTCGCCATCGAGCTAACATTGTCATTCGCTGCACAATCGCTTTGCACAAACAAAACGCATCACACATGCCACATACAGATATACAACACCTTCACCAATTTATAATATCATTTTAGAGTGTGTGTTGTTATACAAGTTGTGTTTATATCGAACTTTTGGGCTTTGAAGATACACAATAAAGTTAAAATACATTTAATATTACTTTAAAATGAAAGCTTTAATCGATAAGTATCGATATTTCCTATGTTTTCGTCGCAGATTACTGTTTGCATAAGCCTTAAAGTTTGAACACGTACACGTATATCTGTGAGTGGCATATGTTTGACGTTCACGTGGTTTACATGGGTTTCTTACATTTTCAGGTGAATCCACGTACTTGTGAGGGTGGCACGTGGTCTCGGTGGGTTCCGAGTCGTATAGTATATAAACCTCCCCCCGCTTATACACCTCCCTTCTCTAACTCGGTGCAAGACGATCCGGAGCCTTAGCATAGTGATGTTGCGAAAACTAGTGTTCTATGTGTGTCTAAATTGTGTAGAGTTTTATCGTAAGAGGGTTGTGCCATTGTCGCGGGACGCGTCCGTGACGTACGACAGTGCGTCAGTACGGGCAGTACTACATGTGATAATAAAGTGTGCTGATCGAACTATGGAGACGTTATAATGGTACTAAACATCGATATCGATGTCGATTTATTTTCACTTCTCCGCAAGCCTTCGACTGTAAAATGGATGGTCACAAGGTATGTTCTCGTCTATGTAAAACGTAATTCTTACGACTGATATAAGTACATTATTTTCTGTGTACACTTGTGAAGAGCTGTTGTTTTATTTTTCATGTGGCTGGTCGATACAATGTATCGACTGCCGTTTCGGGTGTGTAGTGCACGATTCGTTTTAAATATACTCTTTAAGTTTTTTTTTAATGGAGCACAATTCTGAGGATGTTTTAAAAGGATTCCATCATGACGTAATTTGCGTGACGTTATTTGTTTTTAAAATTGACCGCAGTGAGTGATCGTTTTGAAAAGTCCGCAGATATTGTTACAAAGAAAATAATAGAGTAGTATGCTATAGTTAGGTACCGGCCAGTGTTGAAGAGATTCTGTCGCGACGACTGAATTTTATAAAGTGTGGAAATGACTACTGTTCGAATTGGAAAGAGAAAGAAATACGTTTATTATAGAACATCGTATTAATTTGATGTGTACATTGATTTAGAATTCAATGTGAAATCATGCGATTGTGGCGTGTGTGTTGTCGTAAGGTTGAAAACAAGAGCGAAAATATATCGCGTGGGTCAGTAACTATTGGTTCTCGCAACAGACTCGCCATTTTAACGTGAATGAGTAAAATCGATATAACTTAGTGTTTCTGGTAACGACTTAAAATTTTGAGAAAGAAAATTTCAAAAGGAACCAATTACAAGGTGGTGCTGTTAATTTTTTTGTTTTATTCTTCGTCAAAATATTAAGAAGATAAACTTCTCATGTATTTGTATTATCGATAGCGGGCTTACGTATATTTATCGACAATGTGACGACACTATTTTATAGCCATTTCTTTACAAAATATTTTTGATGGATTTTCAAGACTCTTTAATTAAGCAATAGTTATGTAATTAAATTTGAACCTTATAATATTGATTCATTTATCGATATTAAATCGAATAATTTATTGTTTAGTTTACTGCTTATTTTTTTTCTCAAGTAACGACCACATATGTGATGTTTATTAGTGGATAAGTAAACATGAGCCTGTCTATAACGAGTCGATCATTATTACCCATGCCAACGAATCATCAACCAAAATGTAATGAACATTATGTATTCATCAACCATCTCTATTATTGAATTCTATTAGTTAATATCGTTTTATATTAATTGTAAAAGAATAACAATGCCGTATGCGCGAGGCAGACTGTCCCACCAGCTAGGTCCCGTCGCGGACGATTATTATTTTTTTTTGTATATTTTCAAGAGATCTCATTGACTGCAGTCATGTTTGTTTTAGGCTTTCGAGTGGACGTTTTTGGAATATTCTTTCATAAAGATATCGCGATTTGATTAAGTTACTAAACATACACATTCTCAAAAAGTAATATTCACAAAGTTTTTTTTTAAATAATGCGTACATGCCGTATGACATCATAATATGCCTCTATAAAAGATATGTCGTATTTAAATGTAAGAATACACCAAACGGTTCACTTGACACAAAACTGCGAAAATACATTATGTTGGATAAAACCTTTCTTTTGTAAACATATATGAAGGCCTACAAGTCGCTCGTTTATGATTTTCATAAGTCCACATGTCGCTTTCATATTCAACTTGCTTTTTCCTTTGACGCATGCATCACAGTTTACCGTGCATGTGCATGCTTTGTGGGCAAGTTCAATACTATAATTTTGATACTTGCGTTATTGCATGCACTACACGCATGTGACAAATGGTGACGCGAGTGCGAAGTGAAAGGGCACTAATTAGGACACAGCTATACAAATATCATTCTTTACCTCAGAAACATACTGGCGTTAATCACATATTTTACATATGACTTCGCCATATGCTTCTGAAATGAAGAATTATTGCTTTAAATGTGTGTAGAAAATTAATACGGCCTGATGTGTATGAATACAATGCATTAAGTTTATGTAATCTGTGTACGCGAGTGGTTTACACTATGGAAAGAATATGACTTTAGAAAATCCTTACAATGGGAACATATTGCAGAAAATTTACCTTATAATTATTATTTATATCTTTGGGACATGAATTTTTATATGTTATGTAAAATAAAGTATAAAAGATTTTTATTATACAAACTAACTGAGATGCCCTTTTTTACGAACCTTGTCTTAACTTTAAGGGAAGTCTAATCACCAAAACTTGTAGTCAACACAAATCAAACCATTGCGTCGATGCATGCTGTGCCAACATTGCATTGCATGGTCACTTAATATGTCAAAGTCGGTGAAATAGCCATAAATGTTATATTATAATTTCCATGAAAAGCTTGAAAAGTGACATAATTTGTAATTTTAGTGTCTGTAGTGTGAACCACAACTGCACACAGATATCACACGGTGTCCAAAACAAATGGAAATAATAATTTTTAATTGTAAATATTATTGTTATAAATACATAGTGGTTATTTGAGATCTGTTTTCTTCATAATAGTTTAGTTAGTTGTGTTGCAACCGAGGAATCGGCTTCTAATTGTCGCGATTTCGCTAAATTATTCAAATAAAAAAAAAAGGCATCAGTCCAGAAAAATATTTTTATCAAAATCGCGATTTTTAGAAGTTTTTTGTGTGAAAGAATTTTATCATTTTGACAATAGTTACTTAACTAAACGCATGGCTGGTCCATGCGAAAAATATTTGAAAACATGTAACTTTGGAATCATACCATTATTGTACGCTTATTTTTGTACGTCTTCAATGAAACGCCTTTGATTTGAAAATGAAAATTTCCCATTGCGGTGTATTAGAAATAAAAGCAAAAAAATCGCTTTTGACACTGAATCGAGCTCGACCCCTTTGCAATTTCTGATTACCCTTCTCTGACATACATGTTGTCGACATACGTGCGCTTTCATCTTGAGTCCTCTCTCTCTTACGTACTAATGTTCTCTGATCACTGTACATGCGCTGCGAGTTGTTTAATTGCATACTTGTGATACGTGCATTTTTGCATGTGATACAGGCAACCGTCAAACAATGATATAAGGGGAAGTGAAAGCTCGCGAATATGGGAATAGATTTATGTCAGACGTGGGAAAAATCAGGTTGAGTTTGTTTCTATGACGTTTTACAAGTTGAAGAGTTATTGTGATATAGCGGCTTGGTAGATGGCAGCGGCGGCTCAAACCTAGGTAGTCTGGACCTTTGGCTATTCCGAAAACCATAATCTAGAATATTTTTATTTAATACGCTCAATTTAACTTGGCCCGGCTGGTGTTAGTCACAAGCGGCGTTGCAGTTATTGTTTTTAAAGACGACTTGAGGCCGGTCAAGTTATATGTGCGTATTCTATGAATTTACTACGAACGACACTCATTACGTTTGCGGAACCCCCAATCGATGTTTACTGGTGAAATTGGTGTACAAGGTGCAAGCCAAATAGAAAATAAGTAAGACGGGGAGACCACGCAAACCTCTTCACATAACTGTACTGTATTTTGTATGAAAATACTCTGTACTCTGAAGTTTTACTTTTTTTCTATATGTCCTGCCCCAATTAATGTATGAATTCGAACGAAATGTTTCATGTTAGTTTCATGATTAAACTTTGGTTTTCAGCATAGACAATTAGGTTCAGTTCGGCGTCAGTACTTCCGTGTTGCGACTAGGTCGTATGCGTCAGCGAAACAACGACCTATGCTTAAGTCAATTAAATTGGACGATGTAGTGAGTGATGGATTTGGGCCTTCCGCGGGATTGACAGAATTTAACAAAAAATGCCATAAAAATTATTACAGTTTTGAAGCTATGCATTAAAGCGACAACGAGGGCAAAAAAACATCTTACCTTATATCGCTTCACTATCAATTTGAAGTCTCTCTTTCGTATTTCTTTTTCTTTGATTATGCTATTTTTAATCATCCGTAATTAGACTTATTCATTTTATCGGGTTTAAAATGATAATATAATTTTTCTGCGTATAGAGGTATGTAAGAACTGTCAAGTGTCAATATCAGCCTACTCCAACGTCGCACTGCCCTGGTGGCAAAAAATATCTGGATACAATCTAATAAATGTCCCGCCGTATTACTTTTACAACATTCTTGACAAAATTAAAATAATATATAAAACTCATTATTAACTACCGCCACGTCCCGCGAAACCTCAACATAAATTTTTGTATGAATGAACTGAGCTAAATCCGTTGGCCTAATTGTAATCCCCCTTAAAATATCTTTTCTATTTTTATGGCGTTTTTATTAAATTCATTTAAGTTAGTATTGTAAGGAATAAGGAACGATAAATGTTAGTAATTATAGATCGTGTTTAGATAGGATTTATTAACGTCATAGAAATGAAAGAAAAAATTTAATTGAAAAAAAAAAACACAAAAACATTGAAATTTTGTTCGTTTAGGCTATATTTTTTAAAATTTCTTTATTGATAAGGAAAAGGAGTCACACGAATGCTTCCAGTTTGTTCGAAATTGAAAACAATGTTTTTTTTTCTAAGTGTCATGAATTTGTTTCTTTGAGTAGTTAGTTTGTAATTTTTTTAATGGTATCGCTTTCAGACGAAACTTAATTTAAGTGTTTTGGCTCACATACATGATTTCCGTGCGTCGTTTGATGTTAATTTTATTTTTATCCAAATTTTTCTGTAAATAATGTCGATATTCTAAACAAATTAATTTGTGCCGATCGATTTTAAGGGTAATTATTAAGCAGCGAATTACAATCGTATTTGACGTCCGGTTTTTAATAACGCTATATTTTATCACCAAGTACAAATTTAGAACTTTAGTTTGGACCGTCTCTTGCGGACGCGGACGGGAGCGGGCTAAGTCATTTAACTTATTCTCCCGATGTGAATGATAATTTTAAATGTAAAGAAAAAACCAGCCACCTCTAGTATTAAAATATCCCCATTCCAGGTAGAAGTTTTGACGAATTGTTTTTTTTTTATTTGTTTTACACGCAATGAAAACTCGTTATTGGTTCGCTCGACCTCCCCAATCCCCTACCACCAACCCTTCCCTACTCTCCCCTCATAAAGTTTTAGCTTTAAAGATTGTTGTTTGCCTTACAAAAAAATGTGATCTTATGACGATTATACTTAAAGGATGCCGAAGTGCGTCACAGCTGTGAAGCGTTTGTGTCTTATTCAATGCCATATTTTGTACTGACTGACTGTATTAGGTTTCTATTTCTTTAAAAGAAATATCTTTTATTTTCGATGAAATTCCTATTTCTATCTTAAGCTCCAATCTACACAAACTTGAAACTTCTGTACTTTATTTAACGGTATCCTATTAATAAACACATTTATAATCGAGCTTAGATCCTAATTAACAAGTTTTAATATATGTAAATATGTCAGAATGTGCTTTACTTTCAAAACTACCCTCACTTGTGATAAAACACAAACGCCTCGCGGCCGCGACGAATATGAATCAATATGCCTTTATAATGATAACAAATTGAATTATGTAATAATATAGTAAGATTTGACAAACGCGAGGTTCGGTAGGCTCAGTGAAACATACCGGTCAATTGTGAACGACGTGCGGGAGAGATTTACTAGTGTAGGTTCGATTTTGTGTATAACATACTGAAATCAAATGCATCAAATAAATCAGACCTAAGAGTTTACTACCCCATTTAATATCTTGTTAAAATTCTCAAATAGCAAAGATTGATTGAAAAATGTTACGTGTATAATATGGTTAGTGTTACATTTAATTCGCGCCGGACTGCTTGGTGTAAACAAATAACTTTTTCATTCTTTCAATTCTTTGTTAACTTCCAAGCTACCAATATTTAAAATTCAAATCTTTTCAAATATGCAACATAAATTGAACGAAACTGCATATTGTAATGCCCAACATTGAATATTAAGAATTTTGACTAGCTTGGAAGTGTGTAAATCTTACAAGATATTAAAAATATAAATGTATGATCTTTTTATCTAAAATGTTGCCTAGATATGACATTTGCAGTAATTATTTTGAAAATAATTGTGGAAATATAAAAAAAATATCAATTGTAACAGTTATTCGTTGCGTTAGTGAACAGAAGTTTTTATATCGCATTATGTACACAAGTAAATCTTTCCCCGCGACGTTTTTTTTAAGTTATATAAGGATCGTAAGAAATTCTTAGTTCCACAATCATTGTTATAAGCAAAAGTGTAAAATTGTTTTATCTTAGTAAGTAAAAGATCTCATGCCTCTTATATCTTTTGTTTTGTCTTTTTTATATTTTGAAGAAGTTCGGAATAGTCGAGTTGATTTAAAGACAACCAATGTAAAATATATTGATGTACATACTTACTTTGTTTTATTTGTGCTTTCTAAATATCTATGGGTAAGTAAAAGTGAGCAATGTTCCGACAATATTAGTTAGAAAATAGAAAATTACTTGAGAGTTATTCTCATTGCCTGCCTCGGTGGCGCAGTCGTAATGCGTACGCGTTACGATTGAGGCTAACGCCGAGGTCTCTGGTTCGATCCCGGGTCGAGTAAAGTGGTATTGGTTTTTCTATTACGAAACGCTCAGTATCATCCCGGAGTCTGGAATTTGTGCCCGGTATGGCGATAGGCTCGCCACCTATCACATCGTGGGACGGAGATACGCTCGGCGAAATGTACTGGTTACACCTCTGCCTACCCCTTCGGGGATTACAGGCGTGAGTGCGTATTATTCTCAATGATTTTTGCTGAAAGCTCAAAAGTATCGAGCGTCGACTGACAAAATATCATACCTACTTATCGATATGCAAAGTAGTAACGGGTTATTTTATCTAAGTGATAGCAGTTCCCCGAGCTTTTATCTTATTTTTAATGGAAGACCTTAAAGAGTAGTAAAGATAGGAATGACACGCATAATTGTATAAATAAAATAAAAAACCGGTCTCCAATTCATTTTATTGCCAATTCTATTAAAAGTGCAGAATACAGTCTTAAATATACATTCTCCTGTTAAAACATTTTTATATATAAAAAGACGATCTGCAAAAAAATAATTCATTTGACACATAAAATACGTTTTATAAATGCTAAAATTACAATAATATATATCTTACAATAAACTCCGCCACCATTCATGTTAGGAACTAAAAAATCTCAGCGGAGGGTAGATATATCATTCTATATCTACTACTTATCGCATACATATTTAAAAAAAATTGCAACCCACATTCCACACGAAAAAGAACTCTATAGTTTGGCCATCTCAATGGCCATTTTATACTTCATACCCAAATCACTACGATTAAGACCGGGAGTTAATGTTCTTAGATAGTCTGATCAGATCATCAGAAGACACTTTGCTATACATTTTTTTGATTATTCAATACACAACTGACCCCAATAGTTAAGACTGGACATTCTAGTCTGAAATAGCGTTCGACTGTCAGAAGGTCCGCTCTGCGTATCAGGTCAATCAAACTAGATTTGTATTGAGTGAATCTAATCCTGGTCTAAATTATCCTCCAAAAGCAGTCTTTAATGTATACTATTAGACAAGCTGCACGGTACATAGGAATTGTATCACTAAGTTGCGGTCAATTGACCGTAACTCGATATTACCATCTCGTTCACTCTCAACTAGAATCCCTATCGCGCTCTCTGTCTGTGAGCTGTCTACCCCCGCGTTATGTGACACAATTTTACTTTTAAACAATCTGTCTAGTAGTATACATTAAAGTCTTTGGCCAAAAGTATATAATTTGCTCGCTATTGGACTTAAATCTTTAACAATTATAATGAAAATATAGTTTCATATAGATCGATAAAATCCACCTATCGATCAAAAATTATAACACTGGCACTGCAAAACTGGCAATTGGTGTTGAGTAGGACATACAAGAGGCATTACATTTGTCCCGCACATGACGAAATAATGTATGAGCGGCTCAAATTTTTTACATGTAATATGTACTTCAAATTTTATGTCGTGTTTTTTCTTTACTATTCCCATGACGCAGGCAGCGTGCATAAAAGAGAGAACGAGCGAGCGACCTTCAAGAAGGCTTACCTCATTTTTGAGGTGGTGCTTTGTACTGACTCAGTACAAGAAAGAGGCTACTCTTACAAACTCAGAAATGTATATGTTATACACGCACGGTACGATTTTTAGATGCGATTTAACTCTTAAAGTTACAAATTGCAACGATTTTTCGGTCGGTCGAATCCCCTTCTCAAATTACCAGTTTTTATCACACCACACGACAGTATTCTTATGCCCATAAATCCCACAGTGAACTTGAAATAAATGATAAATAGTTATATGTTAAGGTGGGACGTCATCACTAATTAGCAAATACTTTTTTGGTTTTAGAAAATTGCAGCTGGAGCCTTTCACATAATATCGATAAAAATGATTTCGCAGAAATAATCACAATGGCTACACGGAATAATAACATTTAAAGGATAAAAATTGCTTTTAGAGTTATTTAATGTCCAAAATTACAAAGTTTTTTTGACAATTATACTTTATACATGATTATTATTCAATAGATAAACTGATTGTTTCCGCAACATTTATTTTTATCGATATAATTAGGTCGAAGGATCGACCTGGTGCAATATTTATAAACAAAAAAAAAAGTGATGACGTTCCATCTTAAATTAATTGACTTTAGGCATACCCTTACAATCTATTTATGCAATATGATATTAAATATCAACCTTTTCAAACAAAATATGAATATGTTTACATCTAGACACAGTAATTAGGTAATTATTTATTAGATTATTGTTACACTCGATAAAATCTATTCCTCTAGTTAGCGTATGACTGTCTTCTTTTAAACTATTATAATCGCGTATTAGTCAACGAAAATGTATGAAAACTATGAATGGCTATGAAAATAAACTATGAATATTGTGTTTCTTCATAGGTACATATTAGTATCGTTAACTACACGCGAGGGGGCACTAATTTGTTATGGGAGTGTTGTTGTCGAGAATCGACACACAAGTTTATTACATTATTTATTTAAATTACTATCGTTAAAAATGTTTCGTCAAAAGAAAAATAATGAAACGTCGAGTGAGATATTCTGAGGTGTAAATTACTCCTCCCGAAACCATCATTCCATTCCTTTTAGATGGGTAACGCACACATCTTGTATTGTGGATGCTCATGGGCGGAGTAGATCACTTACCATTAGGTGACCATTTGCTCGTTTGCCAACCTCTTACTGGACAAAGAACCAATCAAAGTAAAGTTTACAAGTCAGCTTTATTGGTTTATCTAACATATCGATCTCGATATTTGTATATCTTTTTTTTATTTCGGTAAGAAGCAATAAAGTAGTCTTTAATGGTCGAAACGCGAACTACAACGGGTTTTAATAACAAGTAACAGATAGAATTCTATATTTTCACTTGTTTTTAACCCCCGACAAAAATGAGGGTATTTAAGTTTGGCCCCTGTGTCTGTCTGTAGCACTGTAGCGCTCAAATGGACCGATTTGAATGCGTTTTTGTTTGAAAGCTAGTTTAATCGGGATAACTCTAACTATATTTAAAGAAAATCTTCAGCCGTCAAAAAGTTACTGTTTTACTAATTGAAGTCGGGGGTTTTAACATTTAGTTTTTAAACGTAAAAGCATAATATTAATACGGAAAATCTAAAACTCGGCCTTACGAGCTTTGCCATAGGGTTGATATTAGCATCATTTGAGTCGATTGGTGTTTTTGTACTCTTTATACTATTAACAGCAGTATAAGTAAGGACGTAAGGTTGAGTTTCAAACGCTAGCGAGTATCTATCTGTCGCCACTCGGCACTGACTCATATTTGCGATACAATTTTGATATTAAATAAACAATATAATCTTATTAATTTAGCTAATAGATCTTCGATAAAATATACACTAGATAGAACATGAATGCTTAGTAAACTGTAGAGAAAAACAGTACTTATAATACGAGTAAGCAATATTTTGCCATCAGTAGAGCAAAAAATCATACAAACTTATTTCTTTCGAGAGCGTCAAATTTTAAAACGTCGCTGACTGTTTCATAATTTTAATTAAGAAACTACCTTATGACGCGTATATAAGGTTAAATTTATATTTTTTTAAATAAACTTGAGAATTGTGATCTTACATATACTTTATTTTTTTATTTTGATCAGTCGACACTTTTTAAAATGACATTAGCAAGGTAATGTGTAACTTTGAATATTTTATCGAAGTGACAGATACATAATTCTACCCTGTAATGCGAAAAAGACTCAACACTAATTGAGTGGTTACGTGTAAAGGATCCAAGTTTCAATAAGGTTTAGGATCTTTTTCGCATAACAGCGTGCTTTATATTTTTTACTATCTAAATGTCGAAACAGTTCAATACCAATAAATCTCTAATTCACTTTCATCTCACACGATAGTGTTGGTAAATTATCGAAACGAGTCGTTGTTTTTTTATCCTGGCACCGCAACACTGCACTGTAAGTATAGTACAGTCCAAATATAATGTCGACAGTCGAGAGACATTGGTCGACAGAATTATGCCAGCCTAAAGTTGATATAAATTAGCAGACTCCAGAACGCGACTTGCCTGAACGAGCCACTATGACGGGTTTTTTTCCACTATGCCTATTGTGGTCGCTATCCAAATGTGTCGGGTCTTTCCCACCAGTATACAATAGTAAGTACAATTCATAATTATCGCATTTCTTATCCAATTAGTCATTGTATCTTTTTTCATTTAAAGTGATTAGATCAAGCTTAACATATATGTGCAATAAGATTCAAAATTGACTGGCGATGGGAACCATTTTAGATAAGATGTATAGATAATTCACATCATTCTTGCACGGCTTGCTACGTATACGTCATGTGTCTATAGAAACAATGCACGTGTATGTCTTTATTTACTTGAAATGTATTGGTAGACGGCTGACGCGTCACTAATTAAATCTACAGCCTCCGTGGCGCAGTGGGTGAGTAGCCAGCTGTGAAGCGAGAGACCGTAGGTTCGATTCCCGAATGTTTATGTGATCCACAAATATTTGTTTCGGGTCTGGGTGTTGTGGGTTGGCAAGTCCTTCGTAGTTCCTGATACCCACGATACAGGTTAACCTAGTGCGGGATCAGGACTGTGTGTGTGACTGTTGGGTATTTATATTTACAAGCTCACGTCCACATAACAAGATATGTAAAAATGAACAGGGGCGGTACCGGCTAATTCGCAAACTTCGGATTTAAGCAAATCGATGTTCGATTAGAGAGCCACTGATTCTGTCGTACCGCCGAACGACTGTTTAATGGCCAAAACGATCTACATCGATTTATGACGTCACGTGAACTTCATTAAAACCGGTTGATTTGAATTAATTATTGCCGCCCGCGGGCGATTAATCTGAATGGACTTGAACGCCGGCAGACTCGATGAAGTTCTGCGAATTAGGCGGTACCGGCCCTGATCTATCATTACCATACAGTCAGTCAATAAATCGACTAACTAGTTAGCCGAATTGCATATTGTTTTATATTCAACACATGTCAGTACAACCGACTCGTTTCACTAATATTCGAAGACCTTACTCATAAACACGTATTGACATCATTTTAACCATCGCATATTTTGTCTCAGTCATTCTAAAATCATCAATACGCGGAAAATAACTTGCCCAGACTGATGTAACTCACTCACTAACCTACTCCCCCTCTCCACTTTACACCTCAGCTCCGGTCACCCTTTAGTCTTTGAAAATAATAAGGGCAAGCTATTTCCCGCATACCATAAGATGACAAGTGATAAAATATTCAATAGTTAAATTGCTATCAATAAGCGTTTATGAATAAAGGGGTTATACTAAATAGCCCCCCGTCCTCTGCCCCGGCCCCTAAAACCACCCCTGCCCCTAGGACGGGCTCCTTTGCTAGTGTTTGGGGGACTTTTGGGCCTTAGAGCCTCTATTCTCTCAGTACAGCCCGTACTTTCTCTACCTTCGCTGAAGTATGACGCGTATAACTCTGCATTGAAGTTTGAGTTGGTGAGTTCATGACCGATGGTCACCCAACCAGGACGGATGGTCGAATCGCGGCCGAATAAGTGGATTCTGAAACAAATTATTAAAATATAAGCCTAACTGTCATACTTAGAGACATATATAAATTAATTGTTCATTAGTACTAGCGGAACCAAGGGGGCTAAGGGGCCAAAGCCACCTCCCCCAAAGCATTTGGTCCACTGACAAATCTCAAATTAATCTTAATATTATCCTACCTATAATATAATTATCATCGCTTATGCTTAATTATTCCATTTTAAGTAGGTATAGTACAGTATAGTATACACAATTTTTTGTATTCTAATTTTGGATCAAGCCCCCAAACCAAAATCCTGGATCCGCCACTGCTCATTAGCCATATCTTAGCAACTCGATTATTTCTCAGAGATATCAAAAAATATTTCCGAAACAAGCCATAATAATTTTCATGTTATCATGTTACATTGAGCTACAAGAAAGCAAATAAAATATTTTATAGTGCCATTGTTTCATAATGACTGTTGCAAATTGATCTGTCGGATAACGCATTAAACAGTCAATTTAGAAAGTGTTTTGCTTACCTTCTCCGACCCAAACAAAAATGCTCCATAATATGGAATATTTCAATAGGTTTCTCAGTACTTCCGAATTCAGGATCCTCTGATATTATTAAGTCTATATCCACATTTGCGTGTATGAAGTCACCATCCACTGATCTCCGTACAGTGCCTTTGATCCCCATGAGACAGTGCTCCTTAGTCCTTTGGAAGACTGCATTGTGTTCCAAGTTTTTAGAGTGTCCTGGGTTCTTAATATTAGTTTTTATCCAGCAAATGTCTTCGCAGCGCCGGAATCCCCACTTTTTAAGACATTCCCTGCCCATATCTAAGCCTGTAATAGGTAAAATTGCAGTGTTAGAGGTCGCTAATGCAACTGACGCGCGTGGTCACTCAGTTTAGAATCATACCGCACACAAAGTCAATCAAGTGGAAAATTGATGGTGTACTCAATTTAGATAGTAACATATGTAAAAGGTATTAAGGTTTTAATATACGTTTTTGGAGAACATAATATAAATCTCTGTAGACAACAATTGTAAAACTGTGGGTGAGAATCTGGTGGCAACAGTAGATAGCATTTGCATGAATATTTGAGTGATCAATCTCCAAGCAATCCATTTAGAAACAAAGTTTCTTTTACAGTTTATACTTTTTACCATCATATCACCAGTCCTATAAATACCACTTAGATAGATAGACAGACAGATAACTCTTTAAAGAATACTATTTTAAGGAACAAGACAACAGAAATGACTGTAACATGTCAACAAGCGGTCTTCTCGCTAAAAAGGATCTCGACCAGACGAATCAGAAATAAATGCAAAAAACTTGCCGAAATGTACTAATAGGGATTTAGCCTAACCAGAGTTTGGTGGTATAAGATGGTAGGTCTCTCGTATGCGAGAGGCCGTCTGGGTAGGCACCACCGCTTTGTCTATTTCTGCCGCCAAGCAGCAGTGTATAAACATTGTTGTATTCCGCTTTGGAGTAAATTGAAGCCAGTGAAATTACTGGGCATTATGAAAGAAGAAATAAAGAAACTTTATGTCTCATGGTGACGAGTGCAGTTCAGTGTCATGCAGTACTTCATAATTCGAATTCTGGTTGGTGTCGATTCTGTTTATGGGCTGACATGACGCTTACTATCAGACAAGCGACCTGCTCGTATCGTCATCTAAAGCTAACAAAAAAAAAGTTTTCATTAAGTAGTATACATGAGCATTAAGCCGGGAATCCACTTGAGCAGCCTCAACGCAAGCACTCTCGACTTGAGGCAAACTGAGGCTGCTCACTCTGAAGCAGAAGTTGAGGTATGTTAAGGTGACACATGAGCCAGTGCCAGCCAGTTAATATTGATGCACAATGGCCCGACATTTTTACAGACTAAGTGCCGAGAATAGATGCCCACAATCAAGATCAAGATAGGACTAACGCTGCTAAAATGGATATCCAGGTGTATACATATTACCCTCTGAGCTGCCACACCAAAGGAACACGAATGATCGAGCCTGTGCAAGCTGCTGCAAGTCAAGTGCGAGGACATCCTGCCAGCGCCATCCCGCGCCCAGCGGCGGCTCCACCAGTATCACATCGAACTTGTTGCCCATTTGCTTTAGGTCGAATGTCTGTACATAGATTTATATTGATGATGATATTACAATAAATTCTATGTAATTTTTCATAATTTTTTGTTTTTTTATCGAATCACACCTAAATCTAATCTTAAACAAGCTTGAAAATAAATATATACAGATAGTTAACAAGCCTATAAAACAACTATTGCCGCCACCCGATAGTATCTACAGATAATTGTTATTCCCCTGTCCTGTAAAGTGAGGCAAAACTGACATGAAACATTGCAATATCAATAATGATATGGACTAACAATTGAGCATCTTTTTAAAGATGTCTACGTTTTGATCTTTATTTTTAGATATTGCTATTTTAAAACTTGACATTGATGAAATCATTAAAAATCGATGGGGGGAATTAATCTAAAAATAGAATAGAATAATGATATGTCATCATTCATTTAACTTATACTTGGTGTTGCTTGGATTTTACATTACACTTTGCATCAAAAAGCATTAAAATATATAACGCAGAAATTATATTAAGAAATAAATATTCTTGCTAATATCCACTCCAATAACCAACTTAAAATTTTCTATGTAACATTTCCTAGATTTCATTTCTAATTACATATATTTTATCTAAATTAGTTTTTACTAAGCTATATCCTTTCTTGAGCTTGATGAGATAGCCTTACCTTTAAATCACACTTTAAATACATAGGTGGTGTTGCCGTTTGTGCAATAAGGTCATCTTTTAATTTGATAAGTTCCCGCAGTTTGGGGTACTCTTCAAACCTGTCAGCAAGACCCACATCTCTGATGAAGTTCTGTGGCCTCTGTCCAGTGTCTACAAAGTGCTGGCAGTAGTCGTTGTGTGGGTTTGATGATTGTGTTCCCTGGGGATACAATTATTGGAAAGGTCATATACCGTTCACAATAAAAACTTACACAAAATTTAAACATATGTTAAAGGACAGTGTCAGTGTAGAAATAGGTCAGAAAATTCTAACTTAGTACCTTTATATGACTTTAAAGACTTACATACGGTTTCTAAAAGGCTGATCATTAATCCTGACAGAACTTGATTTTAACTTTGATTTTCAGACCACAGTCAAATCAATTTGAGTTGCTGATACATTATTTAGTGAAAAAATTTATAATGGCTGATGTCTTTCCAATAGTGTTTGACATACAATTTTTCATATCATAATTTGAAAGCTATGTTAACTAACATGTGTGTTAAATCAACGGTGTTCACCAGCTTCTAGCAACTCGATTTTGACCAACAGTTGAATAGTTAAATTTACACATACCTCTTTGGCCTCATTCACTCTTATGAAATTTTTCATACAAGCATGTCGGTTTAGGGTACTCCCGACCTGGCCTTTCTCGAGAATATCTCCAACTTGATCTATGAAGGTTCGCCGAGGCCTTTCCCTCCCAGCTGTACCATTCACACTCGCCATGTATATTTGATTCGTCAATCTTCTTTTATCCATCCTCTCTACATGCCCAAACCATCTTAGTATTCCTTTCTCAATCTTCATCACTGCATCCTCTCTCACACCACACCTCTCTCTTACTTATATTCAACCACTTATAGTGTCTATATGTGTCATCAGGTTACCTAATCATGCAAAATTTCTATTCCTGAATCTACATAGTTTGTAATGTCTTTAACCATGTATCTTAATATCGTATTGTAAAATACGGATTAATATTACGCCAACTGCCGAATGGAACAAGAATTTACCTTCAGAAATGTTGAAGAGTCTTTATACACCAATCCATCAAGTTGTTCCTTCGATGTAGTTTTGTCTCCTTCGTTCCCGCTTTCAGGCACTGCCTGTTTCTTAGCAGGCATGTCTAGAGTCGACCCTAATGCATGCCTTAGCTCACTAACACTCGACACTCCTAACTGTGGAGAAATCCAAAATTGGAGTTAATATTTTGTGAGGTTATGAATAAATAATGTGAAAAATTCACAACTTACTGTTTGTGCTAGTAATTTTTTCCTTTTTTGCGACCTCTCTCGCAGTTCTTTAAGTTTTTCACTCATTATTTATCGTGTATATATTTTGTTAGAATGTAAACGAATCGCGTAAACAACTTGCACAACACTTTTGTTTCGTTTAGAAACTATGGTTTCTAAAAACAAACGTCATGGGCTATAAAAAGCGTAGTGCGTGCGGTGTACCCAGGTGGGTGTATCCTTATGAGTTATGGTTTATGAATGAACTTAAAAAAATAATAATTATAATAAGGCGCACTTGCACGACGATCTTATATCGAGTTTATCCCATTAAACGAGTAGAAACGTCAAATCGTATGAATATTTGACATATGTAATTACATTTTAGTGGTAATTCTCGATTCAAAATGTGCAAGTGGGCCATAAAGTTTGTTATTCATAAAAAAATATGGTATGTTTTGAACATATTATTGTAGATAAAATTATATGTACATAATATCTTTGTTTCCATATTCATTTTAATATTTCAGAACGAACGATATTAAAAAAGAGCTACTACTTTTTACCCGACTGCCAAGGAAGGGTTATGTTTTCCGCATGTATCTTGTATGGAGAGTTTTGGCGGGAATTCTTACAGTGCGGTGGCTCTCTTGTTTTAATTATTTCCTAAACTGGTTTAAAGTTGTGTTTGTTGTATAAAAGTGGTGTGTTTTTGTGCAATAATCATTAACGATGATGAATAGTGTATGGAAACATTGAAATAAGTGGATTTACGTGATTTTTGATCAAGGGTATTGTCGACCTTGTGCTTTCGATTCGCTTGAAGAAAGTCGTCTAAAAAGCATTGAACTGAAAGGAATTATCACCAAAACTCCAGCAAGACCTTGAAACCGGCCACACCCCTGTTTCATCGTTCTTGGAATATAAGAAAATATATAACTAATGACTTGGCAGCATGGTCTCTGATCTTAGCCGGTTCCTTATGGAACAAACAAACAAAAAAAAAAAAATGTATCTTGTATGTATGTTTGTTTGTAAATTTCTTTATTACCACGACGCGGACGTCACTAAAAAGACCGAATCAAGATTAACAGACTATATTATGAGCTGAAAGCCTAAGTTAAATACCCGCATTAAGTTTAGTTGTTATAGTCTGTTATTCTGGTTTCGGTCTTTTTGTTAATTACTTTTAAATTCTCTTTTTTGCAGTCGGGTATTTGATTTTTAATTATTTTTTGTTTTATTTCGTAAAGGTCATCATACTCATCATAGTCTTCGGTAGTAGAGTGGTAAGTATCCCAGCCTGTCACACGGGAGACCGGGGTTCGAATCCCCGCTGGGTAGAATCTTTGTATACTTTCAGTTGGATTTTTGGGACGATTAGGTACATAATAATGCTTCGGTGGCGCAGTTGTAAAGCGTACGCGTTAAGACTGAGGCTGACGCTGAGGTCTCGGGTTCGATCTCCGGGTCGGGTAATAGTGATATTGGGTTTATCTATTACAAATTGCTCAATATCAGCCCGGAGTCTGGAATTGTGTCCGGTATGGCGATAGTTTCGCCCCTATCACATCATGGGACGGAGATACGCTTGGCGAAATGTGGGTATACTGGTTACACCTCTGCCTACCTCTTCGGGGATTACAGGCGTGGATGAATACATAATAATATAATCTTTTTTAGGTTTTTATATCTACTTTTAATTACACAGTGTTCTGTATAGATTTTTACAATAACTGGCAGAAGCTATTCGCTAAAAGTGATATTATTGTATGATGCGATTATGCGCTAACTAAAGAGAGATTTTTTAAAAATTGACATTCATAGCCTGTGTTGGCAGCAACAAAGGGGCTGCCAGGTTGGGCTTGAAGAATCCTGCTCTTCCCAGATGTCTATCTGTTTTTGGTTACTGGGAGAAGTATTTTCTGCGCGTTGCCGACCTTAAAGGAAAGGGATAAGTAAGGGATTGGGAAGGGGAGGGGAATTTGGGCCTCCGGATATCTCACTCACCGTATGAAACGCAGCAGCAAGCTGCTACTTTACGCCGGTTTTCTGTGAGATAGTGGTAACAAGCCGGACGAGCCGGCCCATTCATGCTGTCGACAGAATTGTCTACAGCGTGGCTCTACCACTCAGAAAAAGTTCTCTGACTGCATTCTGACTGTTCGGAGTTACGTGTGAAATATGCCAACCTGCATTAGGCCAGAGTGTTGGCCAAAGTCTAAAGCCTACGCCCTAAGTCCTAACCCCCTAAGTATATTCTTTTTGTAGAGGAGACCCGTGCCGAGCAGTAGGGCGTATACTAATACCGGGGTGGTATTATCATTATTTTATATGGACACTGTTTTTGCTACAGACACTTTGGAAATGTCTTTTACTCAGGACAGTCAATTACAAAAACTAGAAATAAAAATAGTTTACTGTATACATTACTTTCTCATATTTAATTTCTTCAATGTAAGGTAAACATATCCAATCACTATACTCAATTCAATTTTATTTTTTTAATATTAACAACGCCTTCAAAACTGGTGCAGTTCTCGCTGGTTACACATAGCCCAGTGACGATATCGCGCAAGTATTCCAGCTTGCAATGGCAGCCGAGTGTGCAGCGGCGTGGTCGCACATTGCACACCGCTCGGTCGCAACGTGGCTCGCAACCATACCGGCAGACGTACTCCTCGTTCGGTTCTATGCATTTATCTGTAGGATGAAGATAGATTGTGTCTGATCTAGTGTAAGTTTTAGACAGTGGGACGGCGCGGCACATTGCTTGAAGAATACTAAGTCTATAGCCCCTGGAGTGTGATAAAAAAACAGAGTCTTATCCTAGCAATCATAATCTTAGTTTGGTAGTAACTCGCACCTTCCAGGATAGCGACTCTCGTATACAATATGTTAAAACGGGTCTTGTAAAAATGCACTGAGTTAGGGTAAGCATCTAGTCTTTTTTTATTGCACTATATAATTGCCATTCATCCTTCTGAAGCTGACTATATCACTTAGCTAGGAGGTATAATGTTTAAATACCTACATCAAATATAATTTATGAGCTTTAAAAATTAATAATTAAGTACTTAAATAAAATAATATTGCTTTTTTAATGCGAAATGATGTCAGTGTAACTGTTATTAGGCAATTAATTATTATACCTATATTGTATTACCTATAATTTCAACATCAATATTCAATTAATTGCTAAAATAATTAGCCTCCATAAATTAGGTATCTCATTAAAAAGAACTGAAAATGGACCCCGCAGTATCACTTTCTTGATTATTGTTCATGTATTTACGGTTGAAATATCATAAAATTAATTCTTGTATTTGTAAAAGTAAATGCACAAATTTAATTAGGTATATATTGGATCCTTGGATTAGGGAACGAGCAGGTCGATCATCTGATGGTAAGCGCCACGCCTGCCCATAACCAGAAACAACACCATACAGAACTTTGAATTATTAAGCACTGCATGGCACTGGACTACGCTCTTCACTCCGATACATAAGTTGTCTCATAATACCCAGTAATTTCACTGGCTTCAATGTCGTTCAAGCCGAAACACAACAGTGCCTACACACTACTGCTTAGCGGCAGAAATAAACAAAATGGTAGTACCAACCCATACAGCCTCTCGCATAGGAGGGACCCATCACCTTATAATATGTTTACCCAGATAGCACAAAGCACTTATGACACTAAACATAATATAATCTTCTTAACAAGTAGCTAATAACTAAAGACTTCTTGTTTCGGATTTCCCCATAATTTTCCAGTTATATTATTTATTTATTTATTTAATAGCAATACCATTAGGTAAAACACACTACTAACATAATATAAAGATCAAATAAGTAACAAATCATGTGCTTACCTTTTAAAGGTATTTACAGCTAACACAAAAAAAATATTACAATGTCATAATAACGTATTACCTAATAATTATTATAAATTATAAGATAAGTAAAGTACACACACATTAAAATAATGCTATTTTTAAATGAAATGTAATATGTGAAATACGTAAACTAAATATTGTGAAAAACAAATAACTTAATTTTATTTTTAAATGGGCCAATCTTATTGCTTAAAATGTCAGCGTCAATAAATTTGGGCAAATAATTATAGGTTCTCATCATTCTTGTTATGGGAGTAGTGTAACCCAAATTAGTTTTATAAAATTTATAATAATAATAATTTAAAAAATTCTATTTTTTTTTTATATATTTTTATATGATACTCTGTAATAATTTTTTTTATTGCATAGGCAAGCAAACGAGCAAGTGATGGCGATCTCCACCACCCATGTACGCCTACATTACCAAAATAATATGGGGGCGTTGCCGACCTTAAAGGACAGGGATAATTAAGGGATTGGGAAGGGGAAGGGGATTTGGGCCTCCGAATATCTCACTCACCGTACGAAACGCAGCAGCAAGCTGCTACTTAACGTCGGTTTTCTGTGAGACAGTGGTAACGACCCGGACGAGCCGGCCCATTCATGCTGTAGAAAAAAGTGTCTACAGCGTGGCTCTACCATTCATAAAAAATAAGTTCGTGTACAATTGTCTTCCATAGCTTCCATAGACATGGTTGCAAATACTCGTATTTCTATGGCGTATAATGCATCTGCCGATGCCATAGATAATACACTTATAACTGTTAGTCGATGCGCATGTGGAGCAAGGTTGAGAGCGTATCTTATTTATATCCTTTCAAATCTGACAGAAAGTTCAAGGGCACACATTGCCCTGGACGCATAAGGGCCGACCAATTTATTACTTGTATTGTGAAGGGCTGACCTTACTGCGTAACTTATCATTTTCCTATGGATCTTTGTTATTTAGTTTGTACAAGGCTGTAGTAAAAGGGTGCACTTGAGATATTTTGGTGATAATTATTTATGAAACTTCTGCCTATATCCTGCATAAACTAATTTAATTAACTCATAGAATTAAGAGTACATAGTTTGTTGGGTCTCGTTTGCTATTAAGTTCGTCATATTTATTATTTCTGGACAAAGACTTAATACCATAGACTGGCTGTTCAGAAGTAAAATTGTGTTGCTTATGCGGCCGGCGAGGTGGGAGTGACGTCTAAGGCGTGGGAGCGAGAATAGTTGAGAGTAAGCGAGATGGCAATATTGAGACGGCTAGGCTGTTTTGTTTGGTAGGTATTAGTTTTCATACACAATAAATGACTTTTTCAATCAAAACCAAGAAATAATATAGTTACTTCCGTAAAATAACTTCAAATTGAATGAATAATATATGCACGTAAATAATAACAATGTTTTATGGGTCACAATGAACAATTTCGTGTTAGTTTATCGAATTTAACACCTGCTCTTGTCGCTCTCTCGCGGGCGACTAAATGAGTTGCGGTCAATTGACCGTAACTAAGTGCACAATTTCTTTGTACCGCACAGCTTGTCTTGTAGTATACATTAAAGTCTTTGTTTCTGGACGAACTATTGCCTAAGCAAACAACCACGTTACACGTAATCCGTAATAAAATCAAGTCGTCAGCCAATAATGCCAGCCCTACAGATTACGGTATTTTTAAGTGTTGTAAAAATAGTAAGTACCCACATAATGGTTTGCAAATTGATTTGTAGCGCTTTCTTCGAATTGCGTTCTATGTGAGTCATGATTATGGTATCTTTAGTTATCAATAGCAATGAGATTAGCAGTTTTATAACTTACATAGATACATACGCACTCACGCCTGTACTCCTCGAAGGGGTAGGCAGTAGTGTAACTACTACACTCACATTTTGCCGAGCTTATTTCCGTTTTATAACTTACTAACCTTTGCTCGCGGCTCCGCCCGCGTGAACGGCCTTTTCCGGGATAAAAAGTAGCCTATGTTACTCAGTGATAATGTAGCTATCTAACGGCACAAGAATTTTTGAAATCGGTCCAGTAGTTTTTAAATTTATTCGTTACATACAAAAATACAAATCTTTCCTCTTTATAATATTAGTATAGATTTCTTTATTTCTAATACACAGACAAATTGTCTAGAGACAGCCTCCGTGGTGCAGAGGGTGAATAGCCGACTGTGAATTTCGAGACGCCGCAGATTCTATTCTCGCTCAGAGACAAATTTTTGTGTGATGTGTGAAATGTTGTGTGATTCACACGTATTTGTGTCTGGTCTGAGTGTTGTGGGACAGCAAGTCCCTTGTAGTTCTTGGTACCCACGCGGCCACGATACAGGTTAAGCGTAGAGTGTGGTCAGAACTGTTTGTGCCACTGTTGGGATATTTCCTTATTATTATTTAGATTAATCTAGGTCCCACCAAATTCTGAGGCACGCTATTGCTTCAATTGGTATTACCTGTCAACTCATATTGTTACTACATATATCATTATTAACTTATCTTACGCGGCAAACAATTCTTCTCCTGTACGCAGTGTCCACTCCTATGCCTCAAAAGTGGAGGCCTGCATAGGCAGCCCCTGGTACAGACGCCGACAGGACATATCGGCGCAGGATCTGAACAGCTAGGCTCGCACCATCCACAGGAAAGATACTCCTCGTCTGACGCGCAGTCTTCTACAGAAGGGTCGTGAGCACCACCCAGGGTCACTTCAGCTGGAGGGTGATTTATATTTTTTGCTGGTAGGACTTTAATTCATATTTAATTTTGTAGCTGAATAGATAGCGCCCAACATGCACCTAGTAAAATTGCCCATAGTTGTCAAAGACTTCTTGTTCCGCCGAGTCGTGTTACAGGATCATCTAATGAAGATCTAGTTTCAAACGGTTTAATTCTGGAGACCGTCGAGGGATGAAATTTTCCAAAATTGTATTTTCCATCAGGTGCTGTTTGATGTCACTCTGCCGTACCAGGATAAAAAAGAGTTTTCAGGGACTAATTTTAGGTGCTTAAAGGAATGTACTGTGCTGTATTATCACTACCTATTATAAGGTCCAACGCTTCCCATCATAGAGAGGGCTCGTTACAGCAGTGTGACAGTATATACAGGGCCTAGATATTTCCTCACCATGTTTCTTGAATTATGAATAACAATGAATAAACATGTAGCTTAGAAAAGTCAGAAGTTTCTCTTGGGGCTGGATTCGAACCAGCGACTTTTGTCTCGACATCTGTACTACTCCCAGCTGAGGTATCGCTGCACTTCACGTACAACCTTGCTGAAGACAATTAGCCTAGTTAAAATTAAAAGGCAGGTTGTGTTTAAAATAAAGTAATGAATAAGATATCAGCTGTTTAAAAATGCCCCTTCTAAGTACAAATAACTGTGCAGTAGTTAATCTAAACCTACAGTACCCATAAATATGTGCTCACTTACTACACAAACGCTAAAAGTAGAAAGAAGAAATAAGAAATCAAGAGTAAGTATTGCAATAACTTTATTATCAACAAACAAATAGACATTAACAAATAAATATCTTAAACTTAATATAATCTAGTATTCACTGCGTTAATTTTTAACAACAATTTGAAGAATTAGTTTGAATATTTCTTACATCGTTACATAATTAGGCACAGCTCCCGTCTATTTTAGACTGTCAATTGACGAACCAATTAGAGATAAAGTATTTATTTTGTATTAAGTTTATATGGAATTTTAAGACATGACTTTAAATATTACATACTGTGCAGTCAGAATGTCTCTTATTAGGCTACTTTCAGAATTTATTTTATTTGGTGCAGTGAATACATCGGTTAGAGTTTTACAGCACGTTTTTAAGACGCGCCAACGTTCAACACAACTAAACCTCGATACATGCCCACCTTGATTAGCTTTGCACTTTCAAATGAAAATACAACCTCAAATTATGGCTGGAGACTCCCACATGTGCGACGCGCGTATAAAAAACTAGTGTACTAAGGACTAATACCGTTTTACATCTTATTAACGTATAAAATGTGCATTAATCCCCATTATGTGCAAAAATACAGAGAGGCCAATTGAAATTACAGTAATGCTTGTTTGAGAAATATAGGCAAAGAAACATCATGATTATATCATAAAATGTAAAAACAATGTTAGGTATAGTGAAGAATATAAACTGCAGAATATTAATTATTATTTTATTTCTACAATTGAACAGCTATAGAGTGAAGGAGGCAAGCTTTTAAAGTTTATGAAATATTTTATTCTAATAATCCATTAATACTGCATACATCTATCACTTAATATTTCAGTACTTATGAACGAATGCTTAATTCTTTTCTATTCAGATTCAATAGTCAGAGCTTTGCTCGACAACCTTATCACATCCATAAACCTCGGTTTAACCTCTACTGCTTAAATATTAAAATACCGTGCAACTATTACTACTGCATTTTACGAAATAAATAATAATAAAGAAACCAGAGAAAAATATGAATAATAAACGTAAAAATGTATGATTTAAATTCAACCCTGTATAATTTTGCAACTCATTGTCTTTAATTCTTAAAATATCTGTAATCTACTAGTATCTGTAGTCAAGAATCTATTACATACAGACTGACTGATTTTTGTTACAGACCTTCGGGACATTCGTTAAGTTTAACACAGTCTCCACTGGGTGCCTTCACGTATCCTGGGTCGCAAAAACAGCCCTTCTTGCAGGGCATAGGACAGGAAGGGTTGGGGTTGCTGCAAGTCTTCTCACAGGTTTCACAGCGCTTGTACCTTTGGAAGGGTCCGCACACGATGCGGTAAGGGATCGGCTGTGGGATATAACCTGGAAATAAATAGCATATTTAGGTTATTTTTTAAAACATGAAGGTAAGTACAGTGTAAAATGTATTCCAAGATAGTTTTGATCTTGCTATCTCTCTCGCATGCCCACGGTTTTGACTTGTTTCCAAGTTTTTGAACACTATCAAAACTCTTTAGATTTTAGGTAATGTTGGTGATAAAAATAATAATAAAAATCGTGTCCACTACCCTGTTAGTCAAAAGACCTTCATTTCATCAATAACACATCATGACTTGGTAGGCTGTAGAATTGTATTTCTATGACTAACCATTGAATCTCAACTGACTCAGTTACTAGGAATTAAAACCAAGGTTGGTCCTACTCTGAAAACATCCGTATTTCAATGTCGCACAGATAATAATAATTATGTGTGCAAACATATATAAATGTCTGAGATATCTTGTTTGATATAACCTAGGTCAATTGAAAAGTAAATATTGCAATGAAAGAATAATCTGTCGTAAAGCAAAAGGGGTCATCTTTGTTTCCAAACATCACCTCAGGCGCACAACTAGTTGTAAAACTAAAGTTTTGTTACAATGTTATACCAACTCCGCTTAATTAAATAAGATTGAAAGAGGAAGACTAACTCAGTTATAGGTAACACTGGGACGAAAGGAAGTATTTCTGATCAAACAATGACAATACAAGGGAGAAAAACCATATCCAAGAAAGATTAGATCTTGCCAAAATACTAGAAATACCAAAGAACATAAAATAAGATTGTAAAGAACCAATCCAAAAGAAGTGAAGTAAAAAGGAACTCAAATAATTACAAAGCTAAAGAGAACAGCAAAGTACCAGCCCAAGACGCTTACAAATTCAAGAGAAAGAATAGATTCGGGGACTGCATTTACCGATTTCGTTCAAACGCGTAGGTTTCGAGCATTTCTCCAAGTTCACACATTTCCCATCAGAGTCCCGCAATAGTCCGTCCTTACAGAAACAACCGCGGATACACTGAGCCGGACAGATCGGGTTAGGGTTCTCACAGCTCTTGTTACAAGGTTCGCACAGTCTGAACTCCTCAAGGTCCGGACACTTGTCCTCTAGAGGTAACTTAGGATATTCTGGAAGTTTTACAAGATATAAGTAAGATCTAATGCCACATCTAATATGCGTATTTTCGTGAAATATAAGTTGATAGATTTCAGAACAAAAGTCCGCATTTACAAGTCAGTATACCAATAATATAAAATTTCCATCCTCATTGGTCTAGAGGTACTAAGGCTGACAACTGGTGTGGTCTTGAGTTCAATTTCCAGGTCAGACAATCTCAATTTGTTTTTGAGTTTTTATTCGAGAAACCAGACATGAATTGCTCAGTATTGAAATTTGTGCCGGGAATGGCGGAAGGCTCGAGCGCCTATCACATCATTGGACGGAAATAAGCTCGGCGAAATATGAATGCAGCACTAGTTGCACCTCTGTCACCCCTTCAGAGATAAAGGCGTAAGCTTATGTCTTCTACTACCACTTGTTCTTATGCCACTCGCAGTAGGACGGGCATCATGATTTTTAACACATGTTACAGAAATATTTGGCTTGTAGTTTTTACGACTGGACCCGAAACATATATTTCTGGATCACACAAACATTGTCTCGGTGCGGGAATCGTACCAACGGCCTCTCTCTTAACAGCTAGCTACTCACCCATTGACTCTCTGTGAACTTGTATAATAATGTAAAATATATGTGTAATAAATAATATAAAATTAGAATAATTCTAAGATTTTGTACAGCCAAAATAATTATTTTAAAACATTTGATACCCGACGGGGACTGCCTCGGTGGCCCAGTTGTAATGCGTACGCGTTACGATTGAGGCTAACGCTGAGGTCTCGGGTCCGATCCCCGGGTCGGGTAAAGTGGTATTGGGTTTTTCTATTACGAAATGCTCAGTATCAGCCCGGAGTCTGGAATTTGAGCCCGGTATGGCGATAGGCTCGCCGCCTATCACATAATGGGACGGAGATACGCTTGGCGAAATGTGGGTGTACTGGTTACACCTCTGCCTACCCCGGGGATTGCAGGCGTGAGTGATACGCAACGTGATTAACACTGTTTTGAAGTCTAGGATTTATAGTATAACGTGGTGTCACCACCCTGATCCAGATGGGCCTCATTTGGACCCAAGCAGTACCTTGGAATAAATAAATATACGGAAATTGCGTGAGATACATTAAGTTGGATGATCAGACCAAGTGATATGTTTTTGCCAGTGCCGAGGATATTCCAGACTCCTGAGTGAGGAATATTATAGACGAAAAATGGATTAGGTAAGTCGAAAAATTCGCGAAAATTTTGGTTTCGAAGTCAACAAAGTTGGTGGGGATCAAAGACTTTAATGTATACTACTAGACAAGCTGCGCGGTACATAGAATTTGTACTACTAAGTTGCGGTCAATTGACCGTAACTCTATATTACCATGTCGCTTACTCTCAACTAAAACCCCTATCGCGCTCCCTGTTTGTGAGCTGTCAAACTTCCGCGTTATGTGACACAATTTTACTTCTAAACAGCCTGTCTAGTAGTAGGTATACATTAAAGTATTTGGTGGGGATCGAACAAATTTTCTACCACTGAGGTAAACAAATTCTAGCATGCATAAGCTAGGTTCCCTTTGAGAAATTCAGTTTTAAGAGTACGAAATTATCCCACAATGCTTTGATCACACTATTGAGTATAAAATTGATTTAGCTACTTCCGTGTAGAGCTCAGGATTACCAGTTAATAAAAAAACTCAAACTTACTATGTGGAGGACAATCAGCCAGCTTTACACAATGCCCAGTCTGGTTCCTGACCTCTCCTTCTTCACAGTAACAGCCGGGTCTGCAGACGCCTTGGCAGTCTGGTACAGGATCGCGGCAGGTCTTAGGGCACCCGCATTCTAGAAGTCTCTCGTTCGGCCTGCATAATGACGCTACTTGACCTGGAAATAAGGTTTTAGTTTTTTATTGTTTTTTATTCGCGTGAATGATGAGATAAGTATCGCTCGCCAGATGGTGAGTGTGTGGTCACCTGCCTCTAAACAGAAGCGACACCCCATATAGTTTTCAATTACTAACTGCAATGCATGTACTCGACTTCCCAAGTCCCTGTCTTGGCACGGCAAAGTGACACCAGACCTAATGTTATTTACAATGTGGTCAAAATATAATGTCGACCTCCAAGATACATTGTGTCCCTCGAAGTCTGTAGCGTATTCTGTTAATATTGGTATATTGAGGGTGTCTGAGAAAGCAACGATGGGTACACTGAAATAATAATGGTGCGATATAGTTGTGGAAGGGTAGTTAAATGGTATAAAAGAGGTTGTCGCCATAACCGGAGGTCTTTTGCCCGCAGTCGGTCAGTCAGTTCACTAAGATCAGTGCTCAGTTGATAGCCCAAGTGTTCATCACGCGGTAGCTATGCTGGTTGACTATTCGGTCCTAGTTGTTGTAATTGTAATAAGAGAACGGTCTATAGAGAATCCTGACATGGCGTTGTGGTCTGTAAAGTAGTAATAGTGTAAATGTAACCAATAAACTATGAGTTAAAGTGATTACTGTCGTTTGGTATTAATAACATAATACTCGACTCACGTAACTTCTAGCAAGACGATCGGCAGAATTTTGACGGCCTGAAGTTGCTGGATATACACTGACTCGCCTGAACTAGCCATTACGGCGGGTTTTTACCGTGTGCACAGTGGTCGATGCCCAGTCGGGTATATAGATTTTATCACGACAAGGCTGTCGCGGAATACCGCGAAATATTTTGATTTACAATTGTTCATTTAAAAGTCGGTATACAGGAAATCTTATTTTTTATTATAAGATATTGTGGGTAGATAAATACTGCTTGAAAGTATATATTGGAGGAAACTGAGGGCGAAGGGGCTCTTTTTTCTATAGCGAGTGGACTATAGTTAGTGGATTGTGTACCTAGTAAGGCAAAGTCGAGATTAACGGTAAGTGCTAGAACATAATCATGGTGACTGTATAATGCAATATTTCTTTGTGCTTTATGATTCTTTCTATAATATATGTTGTTAAGTTGCTGTGGCGACAAATTTATATGGATATCCTGCTGCGGCAGAAGTGTACGTATGTACAGTATTGCTGGGTCAGGGGTAACTTTATGGGGAGGTTGGAGGTCACCTGGACGAGTTCCCATAATTTTATGGGCATACTGCGATCACTGCCCAGCTCAGACTGCTGTCAGTGAGCCACAAGTATTAAACATACACTACCGTATGTATATTGGTATTTCAAAGGACGTATAACGTAATATTTTAATTTCTTGTGTACATGTTTTGAAAATCTTCATTTCGCTAACCCAACATGTAAAAAGGGATATTTCTGAAACGGTACGCAGAGGTTGTACCACATTTCCCCAATAGTATTCAGTAATGGAGAACGACACTATCCACGTTTAAAAATTTCAACAAAATCAAGTTACTCGATTTAAGATAGAAACTTAGGAACGAGTGGTAGAGCCACGCTGTAGACAATTTTGTCTACAGCATGAATGGGCCGGCTTGTCCGGGTCGTTACCACTGTCTCACAGAAAACCGGCGTAAAGTAGCAGCTTGCTGCTGCGTTTCGTACGGTGAGTGGGATATCCGGAGGCCCAAATCCCCCTCCCCTTCCCAATCCCTTATTATCCCATTCCTTTAAGGTCGGCAACGCGCCCATAAGTCTTTTGTATTGTGGGCGTACATGGGCGGTGGAGATCGCTTACCATCAGGTGACCCACTTGCTTGTTTGCCAGCCTATACCATAAAAAAAAATGTATTTCTATCCAAGTAAGTTATGGTAATTTAGATGTGGCAGATCATACAATCATGTTGTATGCTGAAGCTTTGAAATCAAACAAAAAATAATTCATCATTGTGTGATGTGCAGTCAATGGGTCGTCGTCTCTTGTGTCAGACAGACAATGCTATTTACTAACTTGAATTACTGGTAGTAGTGGTTTAACAGACAACAAACCTGTACTAATGATATGTGAGCTAAGTTCAATATTATTTGTGTAGAAACTTTGTGTACAGTAAAATGATCTGATATTTTTATATATACTGCAGATTTTAAGTTAATAAGATAACTGTGCAGTTTAGGATAAAAGGAATTAAAATCCACACGAATACCACCGTTGTTATTGTAAATGATAAAATAATGGTCAGATATTTATTTGAGATCTTATTAATCGGGTTGAACCCACTGTACTTATTTACTTATGTCAAATTTTCCTACGATTTGACGTTTCTTAATAAACAGTATCAGTGCTTTAAACTCGCGTGCTACTAGACAGGCTGTGCGGTACATAGGAATTGTACCACTAAGTAAGTTGCGGTCAATTGACCGTAACTCAATATTATCATCTTGCTTACTCTCATCTAGAACCCCTATCGCGCTCTATGTATGTGAGCTGATTAACTTCCGCGTTATGTGGCGCAATTTTACTTCCTAAACAGCCCGTCTAGTTATACATTAAAGTCTTTGCCTAAATGTATTTTTTTTTTGTATAATTGACGTACACTAAACAAAAACATAAAACAAAATAACGAGTTAATTATTGATTCACTATTATTTAATTTAATTTATTATAACTATTAATTCTAAAATAGACTTAAATAGAATAATGATGATAGGTTATAAAACAAACATAAATCTAAAATGTATCTATTATTTTATTAATGTACCCTAGATACATAAAATTGATGTTTATTGTTAGAAATACAAAGGAAATGGATCCTATAAACGAGTTTATATATCTGTATATTGATAACATTTACCCTCAAAGCATCCGGCATGATGTCAGTAATGCACTTATTGACGCTACAAATTATGTTAATTAAAGATTGTAATTAATACTTGTGCAGTTTTAATTATAGCGTGGCAGTTACCATAAGAATATATGCATACGCACTCACGCCTGTAAACCCCGGTAGGCAGAGGTGTAACCAGTACACCCACATTTTGCTGAGCTTATTTTCGTCCCGTGATGTGCGGGCTTATTGCCATGCCGAGCACAATCCAGACTCTGGTTTAATCCTGAGCATTTCTTAATAGAAAAACTCAATATCACTTTTACCCTACCCGGGGCTTGATCCCAAGACCTCAGCGTCAGCCTGTCATAACGCGTACGCATTACAACTGCGCCACCGAGGCAGTCTAAAGAATAAGAATATTACACTCGTATTGTTCAATCTTCTTATGTTATTTCACTGAGTTTGATGTAAAATGACTAATGGCCATAGGACTACGAATACGAAATACCTCCTAATATTTTCGTATCATGGTGTGATAGGTAGCGAGCAAACTAACGTATTGGACACAAGTTAATCATGGGCAACTCGTAGTGTCTTTTCGAATCGAGGACTCAAAAACAGTTATGCCCTATCTGGGATTTGAAGCTAAGAAGGACCTCAACATTGTTTTATTCAGTCCAGCTTATGTACGTTGCCAGTAGACAAATGAAATGGTCGAAAATACTAATAGACATTAAATAGTTACAGATTAGAAAGTAAATTTAATGCTCGGTGACCTGTAACAGGGGACACAGAAAAGGCGGGACATTACAATTTATAGCAGGACCGATTTCATGTTCAAGACAGACTGAATGTAGTTGGCAACAAGCACTCAACGTACTTGGCAACAAGCAAAACTGCTACATTGTTACCAGTAAATTTCTCCGGTATGGGAAGACGTTTATTGCTTTTATTGATGTATATTGACTGCCTCGGTGGCGCAGTTGTAATGCGTACGCGTTACGATTGAGGCTAACGCTGAGGTCTCTGGTTCGGTCCCTGGGTCGGGTAAAGTAGTATTGGGTTTTTCTATTACGAAATGCTCAGTATCAGCCTGGAGTCTGGAATTTGTGCCCGGTATGGCGATAGGCTCGCCCCCTATCACATCGTGGGACGGAGATACTTGGCGAAATGTGGGTGTACTGGTTACACGTCTGCCTACCCCTTCGGGTATTACAGGCGTGGGTGCGTACGTATGTAGAAAAGAATAAACAATGGACATAGTACCTAAACCATCGCTCCTGTTTGTTACTATAACATATATTTAACTCAAGTTAATCCTTTTAAAAGTCTTAAGAATATTGACTCTGTGATGTGAAGACATTAGTAACGGGGCACATTTTATGCTACTCATCATATGCTAATTATATGTTTCTAAATTATTTCTGTCACGATCGCAAAGCAAAAAGTTCAATAAACCTGTATGAAGAATGAGCGGCCAATTATTCGAGCGAGTAATTAAAAATATGTAAGCAATGTGGGCTTTGGGGCCAGGGCACCCCCAGAAAAAACCTGTTTAATGTGTTAAAAAATATATTATCCAGTTCAGTACTTGATACGGCCATAATAATCCTATTATGGCCGTATCAAGTACTGAACTGGATAATATATTATACCCGGACGAGCCGGCCCATACATGCTGTAGACAAGTGTCTACAGCGTGACTCTACCAGTCACAAACCACCACTTTACCCACTTTTACTCCTAGTCCTAAGTCCTACTACTTTTATGGTAACCTAAAAATCTTGTTCAGGCTGTGCTTAGAGACTTACTAAGATTTAAATTCGACTATATTTAAACATTTTATTTCGAAATCTTGCGAATTGTGAGGCAATGCATTGTATGTATATTTTTAGCAGATCTTAAGCAAGGCTTATTATGTCATTTATAATACGAATGTAGGTTGACGTCAATTTCTACAGACCTTCAGATATTCAGCTCATTCTTATTATTCGATTCAATTTTATGCTTCCACATAAATACATACAGAAGGGGTGTAACTAGTACACCCACATTTCGCAGAGTTTATTTCCGTCCCATGATGTGATAGGGACGGTCCTATCGCCATAATTCCAGAATAAGGGATAATTCCAGACTCCATGTTGTGCTTCTACATCATGTTTTGTATTATACATATATGTAATTTTTGGAATCGAGGTGTAGATTGTCTTTATACTGCATTTTTAATAATCCCCATGGTATTTGCCCGGTTTTATCAAGTCGCGGCTTTCGTTGTTATACCTCACTGACCCCAACTACTTTTAATATTTAAAGGTGGTAGGTCTCTTGTATGCCAGAGGCAGTCTGGCTAGGCACCACCGATTTGTCTATTTGCTGCCAGGCAGCAGTATGTCAGCACTTTTGTGTTTGAAGGAAATTGAAGCCAATTAAATTACTTGGCAATATGAGACTTAACAACGTATGTCTCAGGGTGACTCAGTCCAGTGTCATGCAGTGCTTTATTTAAAGTTCTGTGTGGCGTTGCTTCTGTCTATAAAAAAACTTCCATCTTTTTTTGAAGATTTTCAACTTTTTTTATTTTTTTTTATTAGATTGAATGACTAGACGAGCAGGTCGCTCGTCTGATGGTAAGCGCCACGACTGCTCATAAACAGAAGCAACACAACACAGAACTTTAAATAACAAAGCACTGCATGACACTGGACTGCTCTCATTACCTCGAGACATAAGGTGTTAAGTCTCATAATGCCCAGTAATTTCACTGGCTTCAATTTGGTGATATATTATTATTTCTATAATAAGCAGATGTTAGCCAACAGTAAATGGTTGGTTAATTGTATTTAATTAGTTACATGATTGACTGTATGCAAATTAATAATTACTGCAATCATTAAATTAAGTTCAATTTGACTTGAATATGCGGTTACGTTACACTGAGCAGCAATATTTTGTACCCACAAATTGCAGGAATACTTAACGTATCGGGGTTATCGTCATTTAACATAGTTTGCATTCATAACAAACATACATCGCAAATCTTCTTCCACCTGCCCTTATCCCACTCGCAGTGGGGTCGGCGCAACATGCTTTATAACACATGTTACAGAATGATTTGACTTGTAGTTTTTACGACTGGCCGCCTGCTTGACGTCAACCCCATTGGGGAGAAAGAACCAGGCTCGCAACATATATTTGCTTCACACAAACATTTTCTTCCGGTGCGGGAATCGAACCCGCGGCCCTCGCTTTATTGCGCCATGGAGGCTTCATTACAAATATTATTTATATGTATTAGGAAGTATTAATAATTGAACGTACAGTTTAATATTCAACAACAACAATGTTCATAATATAATATCATTACATATTGTTGTAATCATATTATAACATTATTATAATGACTATTTATTATTAGGCAATTATTTATTCAGTTAAATTATGCACTTGTTACACATTGCACAATGGTTTTCTCGGACCATACAATTACAGAGAAAAATAACTAAACGGATTTAAAGAAACTGTTGCTTGACAAGTTAGAAAACCTAGTCTATATCTACAGGCACTATGTGATTTAATATCATTAGATAATAGGCTGTATAATATAAGGTTCCTTAGCCACGTTCTAAATTTAAAATAATGCTTACCTAACACAGCGCCGACGAAAACGGTGGATAGGAAACACAAAAGTAAACTCCTGGCCTCCATATTGACTGAATGTTGCAATCAAACTGAACCGGTGAGCAGTGAACGAATACTACGGCTTATATCCAACAACTTGCATCTTTATATCTGTAGCATTATCGCGCGTGTTACTGACACTTCGGGAAATAAGGCTGTTTGAATATTATGCATGTTATGAACATGAAATATATGTTTTGTTAGTGAATATTTTAAATTCCTCTAATAGATTTGAATCACTGACAGAGTGTAGAGAAGTTGTCGAATTTAGTTTTCATAGTTTATAGCGTAGATTTTTCATTGTGTGTAAGGTCTAGAAATAGCTATAGCCTAGTTGAAATTTATATGGGAGCTGACAAATTGAATGACGTCATGAGATTAAAAAAATCTCCCTTTACCATTTCTTGTGAAGTAGGTAACCTATGTGTATTTAATTATATTAACATCAATATAAATACAATTATATCAAAATATTCCATCTACAAGATCTTTCATGATTCTTTGTCTTAGATAAATTTAATAAATGCAATTATCTTTAAAATAGGTATGTTAAATGCATAGATCATATCATTTTAGTTTCACCGTGCTGGTTTCTAATTAGAAATTCATTATTGTTTTGCTAATTACCAGTTTTTAAATCTTAGTGGAATTCGATGAATGATACAAATAAACACGGCGAGTTGAGAACTTTTTTGTGATGCATACATACATACGCACTCACACCTGTAATCCCCGAAAGGGGTAGGCTGAGGTGTAACCAGTACACCCACATTTCGGCGAGCGTATCTCTGACCCATGATGTGATAGGGAGCGGACCTATCGCCATACCGGGCACAAATTCCAGACTCCGGGCTGATTCTGAGCATTTCGTAATAGAAAAACCCAATACCACTTTACCTGGGGATCGAACCGGAGACCTCAGCGTTGGCCTCAGTTGTAACGCGTACACATTACAACAGCGCCACCGAGGCAGTCCTTAAATAAAATACAGTCATTCTGTATTAATATTATTAAGATACCTAGATACCTATATATCACTCAAGGTGTAGGCAGAAGCGTAGCAAGTGCAACCATGGTTCGTCCAAGTTAGTGAAGCTAGGGAGCAGTCTATCTCCGTAAATAATGCATTACCAAGTTTCTTGCTAAACCTATTTGATATTAAACAAACCATTTTTTTAATTATAGTAATTAAACTAAAAATAATTTGTATCTACTTGTAATTTGTATTTTTGAGTGGTAGAGCTACGCTGTAGACAGGTTTGTCTACAGCTCGAATGGGCCGGCTCATCCGGGTCGTTACCACTGTCTCACAGAAAACCGGAATAAAGTAGCAGCTTGCTGTTTGCTTGTTTCGTAAGGTGAGTGAGATATCTGGAGGCCCAAATCCCCCTCCCCTTCCCAATCCAAGGGATAAGTAAGGACTTATCTCTTTTCTTTATGGTCGGCAACGCGCTCATGATTATTTTAGTATTGTGGGCGTACATGGGCGGTGAAGATCGCTTGCCATCAGGTGACCCATTTACTCATTTGCCGGCCTTTACTATAAAAAAAACTACATCCATAAAATATGTTTGGTTTAATAACGCTTAAAACCACTGCACTGCTAAAACCAATGCACTGCTAAAAAGGTATCTAAAATTGACATCATTCTTAACTATTCATATTTACACAACAGTTGACTCACAATTCTTCAGAAAACATTCTCTAATATTGACTTTAATGGTGAATATTAAACGAAACAAGGAAATTACGATCTATAAATTCTTCAATACATAGACATACGTCAATCTCATAATAAATTCCTTTTGGAATATTAAAAAGAAATACAAATTATAAGGAAAATCGAGTTAGCGTATCAAAGTGACGATGTTAAGTAAGTAATTGGCGTCTTCACGTTGTCGGCAAGGAAAAAATAACTTTTAAAAATTATTATTAAATCTCGCCTATTACTTTATTAATTTGTATTCTTGATTATTATAATTTAAAAAAACAAGACATGTGAATGCCCGTGTCTGTGCATTCCAGAATCACAATAATGGTTGCGTGGAACGGGAACGAAAATTGCAACCGACAGACCGAAGGCTTCGGTTTGAGCTCACTTATCTATCGCCGGTAAAATTTATCTCCGCTGTCAAGGTCGGGGTCAGAATGTTCCTCGTATTTTTCATTAATCATCGTTAATAAATATAGTATGTAAATCGCACGATTTTGACATCTTTGATTCTGACTTGGTGACAGTTAAAAGAGAGCTGAGCCGTGTTTTTTTCTCAAAATGTTGATATTGACTTTTGTCTAATCAACGTAGATTTGTGCAGGACTATACTAATAAATTTTGTTACTTCTAATTAATCATTATTTAGTGTTGCTTCATATCCACATATGGTATATTGTTCCATAAACTTACTAAGTTTTATTAGTGAGGAACTTTAAATTTATATTACCTATATTCATAATGTTTTGTAATGCTATTGGTACTTCAATAAATAAACAAATAAATAATACATAAATGCACGAGTATAATCTGAGGGGTAAACATAGGTGTGACTAGTATTCCCACGGCAAGAGGCTTATTTCAGTCCCTAGATGTGATATGTGCCGACCCTATCGCCGTATCATAATAGGGTAGTTTCCTATATTGAATTTTATACATTATTTTATAAGCAACAGAAAATGATACGCAAAAGAAACCCTTTTATTAAAACACAATCAAAATTGGTTCAGAAATGTGCCCGCAGTTATGACTTTAAATGTTGGTATGAGGAAAAGTGGGTGCGTAGTAGGGATATCTCACTATCTCGCTTGCAAGCGTGCACTATATTGAACATTTTACACAGTGACGTCAAAGGTTGCGTCGTATGTCATTTGACAATTACCCCTTCTACAGGATTTGAATGGCTTCTATCTTATTTATTTTTGGTCCGATTTATAAAATTCTTTTTGCAATAGATTTTGAGTAACGTAACTTATTGATTTAAATAATAAAAAAAATCTAGTCAACTACCCTATTATTAACATTAAAACATTAAGTAAAATTTTACAAAACTTATGATTGAAATTTTATTGTGAAATTAGTGAAATAGATAGAAAAATTATCGAAAATATATTAAGCTTACAGTATATACCTATGTTAGTTTAGTGGTGTCCTAATTGGGTTAATACCTATTATTTGTTGCGAATTTGCGATAAAAATACTGTTTTAATTACTACTGTTAATATTGCTCCACAATAAAATGTTATACGACTAATAAATGTGTTGATAGTAACATAAGGTTAAACTAAAATAGTACATAGGAACGCATAATAATTGTTAAAAATTAAAGGACACAGTATAGGTTGAGAAACATTGTCAAACTTAGCAAAATATTTTGACAGCCTCCGTGGCGCAGCGGGCGAGTAGCCGGTTGCGAAGCGTGAGGCTGTGGGTACGATTCCCGCACCTAGAGAAATGTTTGTCTGATTCACAAATATTTGTCTCGGGTCTGGATGTTATGGGACAGCAAGTCCCTCGTAGTTCTTGATACCCACGATATAGGTTTACCTAATGTGGGTTCAGGACTATGTGTGTGACTGTTGGGTGTATTAATTTATTTATTTTACGTCCCAACTACCAGACTCTATGTGTACCTAAAAGGGATTCACGGGTCAAATTCGTCGACCTTTAGGGCTTCCCAAGATGGTCATTTGCGTGTCGAGGTCTTTTATATGTCGAAACACATGAGATGTGGATGCTGGGAAGGCCCGGGGTGACGTAACTCGAGACCTCCTTGTTATGACGCAAAATGCATTATGAAGTGCGGGTTATGCGAAGTACATAATACATTTCTTTAACATCTCTGAGGCTATTAATAGTAGATAATCGCGTCAATAGTTTAGTGATAGCATACATAGGCTTGATGATGTGGGATATGGGTTCAACTTGGGCCGGCGTAATTCTGCAGACCGGTGAGAAACGTAATGTCTGACTGTCGAAATTATATTTTGACTGAATTGTTCTTCACATCAGGACAACTGTAGTCACTTTTCTGTGCCAGGATAAAAAAGTATCTCATTTAGGCAAACATTTTTTATGGCATAAGCCGGCAAACGAGCAAGGAGGTCACCTGATGGTAAGTGATTTCCACCGCCCACAACACCAAAATAATCATAGGCGCGTTGCTGACCTTAAAGGAAACGGATATTCAAGGGATTGGGAAGGGGAGGGGAATTTGGACCTCCAGATATCTCACTCATACGAAACGCAGCAGCAACCTGCTACCTACTTTACATCAGTTTTCTATGAGACATTAGTAACGACCCGGTCGACCCGGCCCATTCGTGCTGTGGACAAAACTGTCTACAGCGTGGCTCTACCACTCACAGTTCGTGTTTGAGATGTTCAATTCGGAAAAAACACATGAGTTGCTATGTGCTCAGGTTTTTTTTTTCCACCTTACAGTCACACACATGGTCTTGACCCTACACTAGGATAAACCTATATCGTAAGTATCAGGAACTACGAGGGACTTGCGGTCCCACAACACCCAGACCCGAAACAAATATTCGTGGATCACACAACGCCGGCTACTCGTCCACTGCGCCACGGAGGCTGTCATTCAGGATTTGTTCCCGATATGACCATAGACACGCCACTTATCGCATCACGGGATAGAAATAAGCTCAGTGGCCAGGGGCGCACTAAGTTGTACCTCTGCCTACCTTTTCGGGGATACAGATGTAAGTTTGATATAATATGATCAGTGATAACGTGCCTGAGATTATCTGGACATCCATCTTTTCCTCATAATCTTTGAGTACCTAATTTATTTACTAGTAGAGGAAACTAAACCAATGTTATAGAAAACTTACGTCAACCGCAGCAGACAAAAAAAGAATGTATAAGACAGCTTTTTGTTACGCATCATGCAGTCATACAGTTTTATTATTTTTAAAACGACTTCAAAAAAAAGGAGGGTCTCAATTCGACTGTATTTTTTTTATTAATAGTTCAATTCAATTAAGTACAAAATCAATAATCGATTTACGAGTATTTTTAATCGAGTGGAATTAAACGTCAATTAAATGTAGAAAGAAAATCGAACTACAGAAGTTGGTCATACTCCTATTCTATAAAAATATTCCACATATTATGTACATTTTGTATCGTACAACTTGTACCTACCAAGTTTTATACATATAAAATGCTGCTTGAGAACACAATAATAATAACTAACTATATTCGTAACGGCTATTATTATGTATTACAATTATTGAGTTTGTTTGTCGTTAAAACTTCTGCATGTTAGAACCTTGGAATTAAAATAAAGTTAATACAAACTAAGGCAAATCGTATTCTGAACTATACAATATTCAAAATCCTCTCAAAATTCATTTAGCGGAGCGTAACTTGCATACAAATTAAGAGACAAGGAATCGCAATAACTCGTCCATTACGTACTCTATGACATCATAATTAAAACAATTCGCTTCCTCCATTCTTTACATTGTTTTTAGATTATTGTCCTTATTACTTATACACGACCTACTGCTGAGTACTGGCCTCCTCTTATGAATGAGAAGGGTTAGGTCTTAGTCCATCCACCACGCTAGCCTCATGTGAATTGGCAGACTTCAAATACCTTCCAAATGATTGTGGAAAACTTCTCGGGTATGCAGGCTTCCTCACGATGTCTCCTTCACCGTTACAGCAAGTTCTTGGGGCTGGTTTCGAATCTGCGACTTTTGTCTCAGTCCGTACCACTCTCCGCTGAGCTACCGCTGCTTACATAGTCAATAGGTTAAAATAATCTATTTACCGTTAAGGGATGTAGCGATTCTCGACCTTGCAGTGCTTTTTAATTCAAAGTTCTGTGTGGTGTTGCATTTGTTTAAGAGCATGTAGCGCTTTTTTATTGTATAGGTCGGCAAACGAGCAAGTGAGTCACCTGATGTTAATGTTCCTCACCACCCATGAACGTCTACAAAAACACATCATGGGGGCGTTGCCTATCTTAAAGGAAAGGGGTAATTAAGGGATTGGGAAAGTGAGAGGAATTTGGGCCACCAGATATCTCAGTCACCGTACAAAACGCAGCAGCAAGTTGCTATTTTGCTTTAGTTCTCTGTGGGACAGTGGTAACGACTCGGTCGAGCCGGCTCATTAATGTTAAATGTAGGCAAAACAGTCTACAACGAGACTCTACCACTCGGATACGATCAGCTTATCTAACGAGCAGAGACCAGTTAATAAACTATCCCGCCCACACACCAGCTACTGTAACTCCTGTAAGCCAGTATCGACAGTGATACGCATATTTCGACACCGAGCAATGAAGCTCGGCGAGTCTCTGGGAATGCGACTGTGTCTATCCTGCAACGAAATTAATCAAATAGAAAGTTAGCGAGGAGTTGGAAATAATAATTGACCACTTTCTCCATAGCAAAATGGGAGACAAAATAATGAACTAAGGTGGTCTCAGGCACAAGGACATTTACAGCTGGAGAAGCCAGATGTAAATCACCACGGATGTCATTATGTGGGTCCTATCAAATTAACTGTTAATTAAACTTAATTTCAATAATAGCTATATATAAATATAGAAATTCCTCCTTGTCTCCACTAGATCCATATAGTTTACAACTCCAGATGTTATTTGCATATTGTCTAGCATATGATAGACCAGTTATAGAAATCATTTTATATAATGGTCGACTATTTATGATCAATTCTCAATTCCACCATCGACATAATAATATGATATGATAGGGAAGGAAAAATGAAACAATTATTATATCAAATATCTATATTCGATCATTTCTTCATTACAAACTACTGTTTGGTAGAGCTCGCAACCTTAATGTCTTACTTAAATTGGGCAAAATTATTTTGTGTTCAAACGGAACGTTCAAAACGTACGAAATTAATATAACTGTCGTTTAGTTCTTGTGGCTCAATCAAGTGATTTTTCTCTAATTATATTACTTTCAAGTGCGTGTTTAGATTAGTAAGTACAATACGCACAATCTTGGCCGGTCTGACGTTACTTAATTCTGAAATGATACAACCTGCTTGCAGACAGGAAACGGAAGAGATTTTATTTTTTAATTCGAATATTATCTGATGTTACTAACTCCTACAGCTGGACACAAAAAAAAAGTTAATCAATCCAATGAAATACAGATGGCACTATAATAAAATATAGATATATATTTTGATATTATAACAACAACTTCGCCCGCCCTGACGCCACTGACGGGAGATGTAGAACCTCTTGTTATCTTTTAGTCTCCGAGAACAATATGTCTGCAACGCCGCTCGTAGCTAACTTTAAGGCGGACAAGTTATTTTGCGCCTATAGCAGTCACAAAGGCTTTTAATACATTATTGTTAGGTAATCTAAATATGATCCCCATTACGTAACAGCATGTGTACATATGATTGTTTTTTTATTTATGATGGGGACGTCAGCGAGTAGCACAGACGGGTGATCAGCTCACGTTAGTGGAACCATTTCACCCTTAATCCCAGTTTGGGTGGCGTTCCACTTTCGCTTCGGATCGGCCCAATTCACCAGCAGCCCTCTGAGAGATCTCCACCGTTGGGGTTTCGGCTGCAGTTCAGACAAGCCTCTGGGGGCATTGTGGCACTCTTTCAGATTTGCACCTTGTTAGAGTTGTCCACTTCCGCCCATGAAAAGTCCCGCCACGCTGATCCTTGGAGATCATTGTTTCAGGACCAATTAGTGTGGACTAGGCTCAGCCTGCACGTGAAACGTACCTGCTACCTGGCATTGTCTGCCTGCATACTCTTCCACCCCCGGATTGCGTGCCCTCAGTTAGGATACTGGATCACTAACCTTACATTGGCTATTCGTGGTAATCTTCTCCCTGAAGCACTGGTTTTACTGGTGCTTCTGCAGTATGCCCCCTTCTAAACTCGCAAATACACATGATTCTCCTACCTTCCAACTCTAATATCAAAATCTCGACAAACTCGATTAATTGGCATTTGGAACCGCCGACCACACCCCGGGGGCATTATGAATCAAAATTTGCGCCTGATAAAAAAAATAGCATTATCTACATTTTTTGTTATAACACAATAACAAAATTATTAAATTTGTATTAAAACTAATTTGATTTGTCATTGACTGAAGTTTTAATTTGTATCTCCGAGGAATATTAAAACCTATTTTTATAATAATTCAAAGTCAGGGATGGCTGCTCGGTAAGGAAAACTTGAAACTTCGGATGCATAATTGAATATGGCTATATCTAAATCCATCATTTTGGTATTTTGGAAGATTGTGGCGAATGCTCTAAATACTGATTTCTTAGGTTTACGCGAATATTACACATTGGAATAAAACTAGTTTATACGGATTTTATCGCGGTTTAATTTTTACTTTAGTCCCGACGTTTCGAAAGCTTTTCAGCCTTCGTGGTCACGGGAGAGACTGAGGTGTAGGTCGTCTCGAAAAGTTAATGTTACAATGGCTACCTTCATTTTAAAATTATACATTTATTTTTAATTATTTAAAAAAGTTAGTTGACACTAGTCCGATCTACGCAGAAAGAGCTCACGGTATCTTGAGGTATCAGACCAACTGCCAGTCTCTCCCGTGACCACGAAGGCTGAAAAGCTTTCGAAACGTCGGGACTAAAGTAAAAATTAAACCGCGATAAAATCCGTATAAACTAGTTTTATTTCAATGCTCTAAATACTAACAAACCTAAATCTTTAGAGCAGAATATATTTTTTTTAACAACATACATACATAATTTTAAATTAAAAAAAAGCAATAGTGCAGGTTATAACTTAGTTTGTCCATGAAAAAGATTATTTGGGATATAGATAGTGGGGATGAAGACATTAAAATATATAAATTCTTATTTTATTGTATTTGGCAGGTTACAAGATATAGTTTTTTCGTTATAAAAATCGCTACTATTCTTAAATGTAATTAATGTTCCGAGACTATTGCTTATATATTTCGAACAGGCAACTACGCATTTATATAATTATATTAATATAATATAACATATGTATACACTGATACGTATGAAATAAAAGAAAACATTTACTTACACATTTTTCTTTCATTTATTCGAAAAGTAAAATTGTACATATTTAAAGGTAACAAAAATAAATGAAAGACGTTATTATACTCAAAGGCACAAATAACTTAAGTACCTGCAGTACAATAATACTAAAACTACTACACGATCTAACATTTATACATGCTAACATTAAAACAAATGAATGAAAATATATGTACCGATTTGCTTAAATATTATGAAAATTAAATTGTTACGCTTTACTCATAAATTGCCATCACCCAAAAACCGTTATACCTGGCAACATTTTTGGCACGCTATTAAACAACTAAATTCGTAATGAATCCACTCCTATAGTAAAAATGTACATAGGAACAATGTACTTTATGTACTTAAGTATATACAGTATATTTACATTTATCTATACAGCAATGTTGACTGGTTTAAAAATATACTCGGTATTGCAAGCCTTGGCAAGTTTAATTAAAGATATCGTCTTTTATAAAAAATATTTATAAATAATATTTGAATATGGATTTCAGGATTTTTTGAATTTTATTTTAACAGCAAATACAGTTTATTCGCTCATAGTCTTAATTAAAATTTCTCATCTCGTGAAATTTTGTATTTACCAGCATATTACATAATTTTACTGCAAAACAATTTTATTATCAATCAATTCTTTCAGAATGATTTTGTATTTGAAATTTGTTACTCTAAAGTCTAAAATGCTCTATCCACATACAAATTCGTGGTGGCAATGAACATAGCTTCATAAAATATTTAGTGTAGCCAGCTACATGATAAAAAATTCTACCAATTTATGATTACAATGGTGTTGCTAAAACTCAAATTTTCTCCGATAAAAGTAGACTCCCTAATTAAGGTACAATTACTAATTATTGTACCTTAATTGTTTTTATACACAATAGTTTAGGTAGCCATTGGAAAAACAACATTCTCTGATTTAGCTCAATACTTACAAATATTTTAAATTTTTGTGTTTATCTGATCACTGTTTGTCACTTTCTTCCTTACATTAAATGACTTAAGAGTAAAAGAAACAAAACACTGATTTGTTTAAACACCTATTAAGAAGGTACGATCAGTATATTACTGATGGTCTATTGAAATGACTCAGACATCCGAGGCCATAGCAGCTAATGCAGCTCTGTCGAGACTGGCATACTCTCTGCCGGACCGGGGTCTCGCCGCGTGTCGTTCTGGAGGTCCTGCTGACCCTCCCGATGATACTGACAAGGATTCCATGTAGTCTGACGTGTCTGACGCACCGCTCCATGTACTTTTCGACGTTGCTTGGCTGTGACGTGCTGATGCTTCTGTTTCAACTGTGGAAGAAACGGTTTTTGATTACATAAATGGAATTAAAGTTTGTGGCACGATTTTATTTGATAACATCGTCTGCTTAGATGTTACTATGGAACAGATAATATATTGTGCACTGATTCGTCTTTTTAAAGAATGAAAATTAGAAGTTGTGTTTCTACTCGTAGTAAAAGTTAGTGCAAAATAACTGATTATTAAGGGACTGGACTTTAAATTAGAGAGTTAAATAAATTTCTTTACAATAAGGACACGAAAAGGAATTGTCAAACTGTTATATTTATTTCGGGTCTGGGTGTTTTCTCCCCAATGGGGTTGACGTTGAGCAGGCGGCCGGTCGTAAAAACTACAAGTCAAATCTTTCTGTAACATGTGTTAAAGAGCATGTTGCGCCAACCCCACTGCGAGTGGTATAAGGACAGGTGGAAGAGAGACTAAACTACATGTAACTCAAGATGCCCCATTGTGTATACTGCACTGCACCATACTCTGTTCATGAAGTTGAAGATATTATTCAAATATTCCACTCACCGTTAGTCTTCTTTCTCCTCGTCAAAGTGTCGACATCACACGAATTGGACTTAGTGAGTGTTGCCACCTCTTCGAACTGAAATGTCAGGTTCTTTAACGGGTCCGAGGAATTAGACTTTATGAAAGCCTGCGGCTGCATCAACGATTTCCTCACTAGCTTAGTACTTAATCTCTTTTTAATACACTTAGACCCTGGAACTTCGAAATCAAAGTCCATTTTATGATGCTTCAGAGAACCAGTAGAAACTCCTGAATCGTTTGAACTTGACGAATCTCTGTTCTTGTCTGATTTGCTCGGAACACTTGAGGATCTTCGGATTTTAACGGCATCTCGGAATTTAGCAACAAATGTGCTTTCGTTCTTGGATTCGGGTTTAAATAGTTTGTCTTTGGATTCAACAATTTCCAAACTGGTAAGCTGTAGTGAACCTTCATTGATCCTGCCATTCTTGTTGGCTTTTCGTAATACGGTTGGTGTGAAACATATCTGCACGTTGCTATAATCATCGTCATATCGTTTAGTGAAATCAGCTGAGCTAGATCGCCTAGTGCTGATAGTAATGTCTGCGTCAGAATGAGTTGGATCCGAAATATGACTGATTCTACTTATGTTGTCTGAATAGTTCTTGTTGCTATTGCTTGAGCTGCTTTCCGCATTCTCAGTATGCATGTAGCATTCAGTTGAAGGATGAACAGTGTTTGTAGTAGCTGTAGAAATATCGTCATCATGTTCAGGGATGTCCTCTAACGCGTCCAACTCTTCTTGGCTGAATCCTGCACTTCTTAAAATATGCAAAGAATTTTGGAACTTCTCCAGCGTTGCATTAAGGTCTATGTTGGCGTAATTGCCGTAATCTTCCTTCGGTTTCTTGGGTAGTGGTGTGACGTTGACGTAATTGGCCTGTGGTTCTTCTGACTCTTCGCTAATGCTAATATCACAATTGGTATCTGTGTTTTGCTTTTCGTGCTCACAGCCGCACGGCTGGTCGCTGATCACGCATTTCAATTTCTTTGGTGTATCATATAGACTTGACGGGTCGGGGTGGCCGTCCACTGGGTGCTCCTGGAAATTAAATCATAAAATATTAAGCGTTATTAAAGGGAAATGTAGCATTCATCTAGAAATTTGTCTAGTATCCAGAAAATATTAAATTTGAAAAAAAAATGATTGATGAACTGGCTGATTTCTTAGGTTTACGCCAATATTACACTATAATAGTCTCTCCCGTGACCACGAAGGCTGAAAAGTTTTCGAAACGTCGGGACTAAAATAAAAATTAAACCGCGATAAAATCCGTATAAATTAGTTTTATTTCAATGATGAACTGGTGGTTAAATTTGAGTGGTAGATCCACGCTATAGATACTTTTGTCTACAGCATGAATGGGCCGGCTCGTCCGTGTTACCACTGTCTCACAGAAGACCGACGTAAAGTAGCAGCTTACTGCTGCGTTTCGTATGGTGAGTGAGATATCCAGAGGCCCAAATCACCCTCCACTTCCCAATCCCTTAATCATCCCTTTCATTTAAGGCCGGCAACGCGCCCATGATTATTTTGGCATTGTGGGCGGACATGGCAGGTGGAGATAACTTACCATCATTTGACCCACTTGCTCGTTTACGACCTATGACATAAAAAACATAATGGAATTATGAATAAAAAAAAAACAATGCATAATTTCTTCCTGGAGACGCCTAGAATCTAATGCTTACAATTAAATATTTACCTGTATCAAAGGCATAGGCGTTTTTGGCACGTCATAATTCTCATAAGGTCCACTGAAGGGTTTCTTCCTGCAGCAGCACGGCTTCTGCTGCCAGCATTGGCAAGTGTTTCCGGTTTTCACTGGCACAGTGGGTGTACAACATCCAACAGGACTCGCACGTTTGGAGTCGAAACTCTTGTCCATAAGGCAAGTACTGCGTGGTACACTGTACTCAGAAGCACTGCCGCTAGACCGTGAGTAGATCGACGCTCGGTCGGAATCGGACCGTTTTTCCATTATGTTGTCCATCGTCCAGACTGGGGACATTATTGAGCCGGGTGTTGCCATTGTTGACGATCTGGAATTCAAAACAAGTGATTTTTAGTAAATAATAATTTTACAATTTATAATCATTTCATTTAGATGTTTTAGGAGTTTGGTTAAGAATTACATTGCAATCCAATTTATACACAAAAAGATCCAACCAACAGCTGGTTCCAATGGAGATATTCGTTAAATTTTAGTCCTATGATCCCAGAGTTCGTCCCATGATGTGATTAGGAGCGAGCCTGTCTCTGGGATAATCTTTGTTAATATATCAGACAGAAGTAAAATACTCACCTAGTCAAATTACTGATCTTGCCAATGCAGCTGGAACATCTGGGCAGTGAGGTGGGTCTTCGGAACTTGTCGTCACCGTCCATGCTGTTGTCCAGGTCAGAGAGGCAGTGCATGGTGTGGCTCGAGGGTCCAGCCCACGAGGGAGACACCGAGCGCATGGATGGGTGGAAACACTCGTCCAAGCACGAGCTTGTGTCTGAGAAACGCTTGTCCATTACTGGAAAGAACGAAGAGTCTAATAGTTTTGTTGGTTTGATTTTTGAATATGATGAGAATATATTATTTAAATAGTTCCAGCTTGGGAATTTGTTATTGCAATATTGTGTATTTTACTGAACTTTTAACATAAATAAAATGTTGTTTGCTTAATATTTTATCGACATCTCCAATGAATTCAGTATATTTTACTGGACACATATATTTGGATTAATTACTTAATTCTTTTGTTGTAGTTCTTATCGACAGCAGTCTTCATAAATGGATCAAGATATTTTATACGAGTAATTTAAATGATCTTATTGAATCTAGTTTTACTCCATAAATAACTTGATTGACTTCTTTTTCTTCTATTATCATATTTTTTTACAAATGACAATCTTCGTCCTGAAGACTAACTGGCGATCAATTTTGCAAACTATTGAATTTTTAGTAATATTTTCTAAGATTATCTTACCTGACCCACTCCTGGAGACTATGCTGAGCCTGGACTGCGCCTCATGGCTGTACACATTGAGCAGTTCAGTCAGCTCCCTGCCTGCTTCAGCCGCAAATACAAACAATCCCTCACCCTTGCCACAACGAGACCCGCCTTCCACACAGAAACGCTTGTCTACCACGCCGTATCGTCTACAACAATAATAAGAGGCTATTAACTTCGACTAAGGAAATTTTAGTACCTGTATTATATTGTAGCCCTGTATTATACATGCCCCACTGCTGAGAACGGACCTCCTCTACTGAATGAGAGAGGTTAGGCCTTAATATACCACGCTGGCCTAATGCGGCTTGGCACACTTCACATACATTCGAAATTCTTATGAAGAACTTCTCAGGTATGCAGGTTTCCTCATGATATTTCCTTCACCGATTAAAGCAAGCGATAATTAACAATACACACATAACTTAGGAAAGCCAGAGGTGTATATTCTTGGGACTGGTTTCTAACCTGCGACATTCGTCTCGACAGTCCGTACTACTCCCCACTGAGGTATCACTGCCTCAGTACCTATGTAAAGTAAATGCAAAGTATGCTGAGTGGTCATCTGCCGGTCACAGTCACGACGCGTAAATAATTGCCAACATCGTTATTTATTTGACTGCCTCGGTGGCGCAGTTGTAATGTGTACGCGTTACGATTGAGCTCAACGCTGAGGTCTCGGGTTCGATCCCCGGGTCGGGTAAAATGTTATTGGGTTTTTCTATTACGAAATGCTCAGTATCAGCCCGGAGTCTGGAATTTGTGCCCGGTATGGCCATAAGCTCGCCCCCTATCACATCGTGGGACTGAGATACGCTCGGTGAAATGCGGGTGTACTGGTTACACCTCTGCCTACCCCTTCGGGGATTACAGGCGTGAGTGCGTATGTATCGCTATTTATTTCATTGTAAATTTTATTTAAATTGCAGTGGATGGTATGGGCGCGTTGTTAATTGTGACAAACCAATTGATTTCTTTCTTCTTTCAAAGTTTCATATAATGTATTATGTATTAACCCATTGACAATTATAAATGCCCGTTTAATATTCATACATTAATTTTGATGGTTAGATACCAATTTAATATAAATACATACATTGAGATGTAAGATGACATTTGAGCTTGATTGTTTACTATATTTTTTACATTTGACGAGAGACGAGCAAGTCGTCTGGCAGTACGCACTTGCCCTTAAACAGCAACACTACCCTGAACATTCAATGTCAAAGTACTACAGGACACCGCAATGCGCTCGTTACTACATAGTGTTATGTTATTATGTTTCATAATGCTCTGTAATTTCACTGCCATCAATATCCTCCGAACTGGAACACAACTCTGCAAGTCTGGCCACTCTACACTTTCCTCCACTGACTTCTGTTAGCGTATTCTCTTAATATTGGTATATTGAGGGTGTCTGAGAAAGCTTATATAGTTGTGGAAGGGTAGTTAAATGGTATAAAAGAGGTTGTTGCCATAACTGGAGGTCTTTTGTCCGCAGTCAGTCAGACAGTCTCTAGTTCATTAAGTGCAGTGGTCCGTCGATAGTCCAAGTGTTCATATATGGTTTACTATTCCGTCCTAGTCGTCTTAGTTATAATTAGAGAACGGTCTATAGAGAATCCTGACATGAGATTGTGGTCTGTAAAGTAGTGATATAGTAAATGTAACCAATAAACTATGAGTTGAAGTGATTACTGTCGTTTGGTATTAATAGAATAATACTCGACTCACGTAACTTCTAGCACTTCTAATATGTATTTAGATAGGGAAAATGAAACGTCACAAATAACTTTTCCATTACCCGCATTATTAATAAAGTGTAATTAAGTTAATGAGCGGGGTGTTGATTGGTGTGTGTTCTGTAGAGTGTAGGGGCTGACGTCGACGATTTGCTCTCACAATTGTTTTATGAACTTCATTGGCGTAATTAATTGATGATGTCGTTGATTGATTATGAATTATTGTTTGAGGGATGTTTTAACCAGGGGTTTGCGACAGTTAATTAGTTAAGGCGTTTCAGTCCTTTTGTGATGCTTTTTTCTTCAAGGTTCACTGAGATAAAAGCTAGTACTATTGTTAGAATTTATTTTATTATCCATTTTACAAAGTACTTCGGTGTTATTACAAAACGTAGACTAATATTAGTCAGTACTAAAGTTAATCTACGATTTGTAATAAATGTTTGTTTTCCTAATAAAATAAAATACAATTTAAACTGACTGCCTCGGTGGCGCAGTTGCAATGCGTACGCATTACGATTGAGGCTGACGCTGAGGTCTCGGGTTTAATCCCCGTGTCGGGTAATAGTGATATTGGGTTTTTCTATTACGAAAAGCTCACTATTAGGCCGGAGTCTGGAGTTTGTGCCCGGTATGGCGATAGGCTCGCCCCCTATCACATCAAGGGACAGATATATGCTCGGCGAAAAGTGGGTGTACTGGTTACACCTCTGCCTACCCCTTCGGGAATTACAGGTGAATGCGTATGTATTTATGTACAATTTAAAACTGTATCTTAATAAAAATACAGAGGTATTACTATTACCGCATTACATCCTTATGAATATTCAACGTGTTATAGAAAGGGGCGGGCAAATTTAAGCAATGTGTAGTGTAGGGTATTAGTATTTTATCTCCCATAGTAGCAAATCCGATTGCATTGCTAGGACAATAATTTTAGAATTTTCTTTTTTATCGAATGTGTAACATGTCGATATCGACTTTCAACTTTTGACAACACTAAATGATAAACAATTATACTATAGACCTCCTTTTATTTAATTATTTTATAATTAAAAAAACATTAAACAGTTGTCAAATGTCAATATTTATTTGACGTAGTCAGTTTGGCAATTTCTGATTTTATGAAGTATGATTACGAGTTCAAAAAATATGTTGTATTTGACTAAAAACAAGTATTATGTATTGGTATTTTATGTTCGTGCAACTGATAATAGCCTATAAGAGGCTCGTCGACTGTATTAAGCGAAATTCATAGATGGATGATCCGACAATGAAATCTTTATAATACTTCAGAGGATGGTACCTATATCGTCTTCAGCAAACAGTCTCTTTCAGGTATTTTGTGTTTAAATTACAAGTTACGTACGTATGTCCGTAGAATTACGTAAATCTTATTCAAGTTTATTAAAAAGAGAGTGTCATTCATAATAATTAATAGTGGTGTCATCAATCTTATCGATCTTAATAAACGAGTGATTAAAATTAACGTGAAATTTTAGGATGTTTTGGTTTGAAACGATCCGGTACACAGGTACTTACTATAAGGAGTGTGTAATGACCCTAAAATATGACCACACCTTTCTGTAACACGTTGTATATTGTATGATAGTATTTGAGTTTAACAAAGGCATAGTTTGGGACTTAATTTATTAAACTATAAGCCCCACAAAGCAAAGAAGCTATTCCTAATCACAAAGTTTGTCGGTCAAATTGAAAATTATTTGACCGGTGTGGAATTTCATTTTGAGTGGTTGCGGCGTGCCGCGGGATGTGGTGCCCGGGAATATCCCGGAATATCCGGGATGCCACCGCCGCAGACGCGATTACATTCAGACCACCTCGCTGACGTCTTAGGAACGGGACAAAGACGTGGCGATACTGGAAATGCAGCTCTACGTTTTGAATAATTTCATTCTACATTTCGAGGAGTTAGTGGTCCGCCTAGTATAAGACTTAGCTTTACTATTGCTCATTTTTGATTAAATCAGGAATTTCATGTGTTCTGTGAGATTAACTGAGGAACTCAAGATATTTATTCCATGAATAAAGTCGATCCATTTCAAGGATCAAAGTATTGGATATTAGAGGGGATATACCTTAATGGCTCTTTTTAATAAACTATCTTACTTTGAATCTTTTTTTTTTATAGTATAGGCCGGCAAACGAGCAAGTGGGTCACCTGATGGTAAGTGATCTCCGCCGCCCATGTACGCCCACAATACTAAAATAATCATGGGCGCGTTGCCGACCTTAAAGGAAAGGGATAAGTCAGGGATAGGGAAGGGGGGGCGGTATTTGGGCCTCCGGATATCTTACCGTACGAAACGCAGCAGCAAGCTGCTACTTTACGCCGGTTTCCTGTGAGACAGTGGTAACGACCCGGACGAGCCGGCCCATTCATGCTGTAGACAAAATTGTCTACAGCGTGGCTCTACCACTCAGTAAATCTCTCTATCAATCCCGGAAATTAACCAATCAAACTAAGTTATTTATATGCGTGACCTTTAAACTGAATTTTGATTGGCTCATTGTGGGATCGATTCGAATCAAACTGTCGCCCGTATACTGAAACGCCACTAAAGCATTTAAGGTCATGATCAACATGTTAAGACCCTTCTTTTCTTTCTTTCTACCTGGCGTTATCCCGGCTAGTGCCAGGGTCCTCTTCCTAGTAAGACGCCTCCACTTCGCCCGATCTTGAGCATCCTCCGTAGTAAGACCGTTAAAATAATGTTACTACTTGTAAAATTACAAAGACAAACAAATAAATTTAGTGTAATTGCCTAATGTATTTTGACGATGCTATGTATCTATGTTATGTATACATTAGTTGATATGATTTCTATACATAAGTTTCTTAATTTTGTACTGACTTGTCTTATGCGCTATTTTAATTGCCTACATGATTAATAAAAATATTTCATTTCAACATGAGTTATAAGATCTAATTTTATTGTAACTTCCATATAGTACGCTCATAGTTCATACGCTATGCTAAGTTTATCCAGTGCCAATATTTCCACGGTAAAGTCCGCTTGCAGACTGCAAAGTAGATGACACTAACTGCACCAGACAAGGCTCTTTGCGTTATTTTGATTCGTTTCCACGCTCAATGCAAATTGAACGCCGGATTTGTTTAAAAGGAACCGCTCGGCATTTTTCCTTCACTGAAAATGGTTTTTAAGAAAACTGCTTGAGAATACCAGAGATGTTGTTTTTAAAGTCAGCAAAATGGCTATCAGCTGGCTGCAGTGCTGTTTAAAATTAACGTCGAAAACTTGGAAACGCCACTGCCACCAGCCCCGATTTTTTTGAACCAAGGCAGTAACTTGATAGTGGCGCCCCCTCTCTCCAGCTTTTGAGATAAATTACATAAAAAAACTTATAAGACAATAAGAACCTTTAATAAATTTGTACTTTTCACTTGTGTGGCGCCTTGTTCTTACAAGTCGACGGTGAGCGAACCAGGATTTCGTATTCTAGGCGCTTTGTGGAGCTAGTTTTTAATTTTATAATCATATTATATTATGATTTTGGTGACCACCCCCTCCTCCCTAGATCCGGGGCTGACTGCTACTCATAGGTAGAAACAGCTATGCTGGCGTATAAAGGAACATGATCATATACTGGCTGGTTTACAAAAGGCTGAAATACTGGCCGTTTTTTATTTGAGTGACGAGACAAGCAGGTCGCTTGCCTGATGGTCGCACACCTGCCCATAAATAGTAGCTATACCACTCAAAACTTTGGATTAAAAAGTAACGCATGACCTTGCACTGCGCTCGTAGTCCGGAGAAACAAAATGTAAATTCTTTATTTTTTTTAGTTAGATGTTTAGTTTTAGTAGTTATGTCTAGTAATATTACTGACTTCAATGTCCTTCAAACAGGAATACAACAATGCACACGTTGCTTAAATATTTAGTTATAGCTCGTTAGTCTTCTTTAATGGAGACAACATTCACGTAAACTAGAAGGCAGTATAAAACGAATTCAGAGAAATTTTATTTTATTGTTCATAAAAAGATGTTAGTTTTTAATTGTTTCTGAATATTCCAGTAGTCGTCCTTTTATGTGTTCGCAGTAATTTATTACTATTCAAATCTCTGCTCATAATTTCACGCAGTTTTACATTAATGACTATATTAAATGGTAAATCCTGTTTAAAAACACATTCCACTGCATTTTTATTCATGCCTGCGCCCATAGTAAAGACCTACGTGATCTGCGTGGGGATTACTCGACGACCGAATAGAGTGTACACTGACTTTCTTACTCATATTCGTGACATTCGCGTCTATCGAATTTAGTCGCGTAACATTTTAAAATTCAAACGTTCTGAAATCAAAATGCTTTGGCGCGATCCGATTTTGACAGTTTTTTATTTTTTACTTTTAATGAGTGCGACACGTGGCATGTTTTGTGCCAGGATGTCGTGCGTTTTATTTTTTATAAAAAGGTTTTAAAAACAAGGGAACTCTTTTGTGCGGTTACGTTTTACGACTGCGCTCGGAAGGGATGTTTGTTCTGATTTAGGATTTTATTTGCGACTATAAAACGCTTTCGGGTTGAAAGATTTTTCTTATTTTATAGCGCTCTGATGCGACTTGTAACTTCCCGTCCTTTAGGGCCAAAGGTGAATGTTAGATGATGTCATAATTTTTTACTGTTGGTACTAGAACTGTTGTTCTTCCTTGTAATAAAATTGGTATTGTAAATAAAAAAATACCTTCTGCAGTTGCAATTTCTTTGATAAATTCTTAAAAATATAAATAGTCTTTTCCGAAATAAAATGTAGCCTATAACCGTCTCCAGGGTCCCATCTATCTCTATATCAAAATTCATCAAAATCTGTACAGTGATTTAGGCGTGAAAGCGTAACAAACAGATAGGATACTTTTTATGAAAAAAAATTATTATGTTACTTCATATACCTCCAAGAATATGTGTACAAAGTTTCATGATGATCGGTTAAGTAGTTTTCGCGTGAAAGCGTAACAAACAAACTTACATTCACGTTTATAATATTAGTATGATGTTACGTATAGGCTCATTGTTTTTTATTTTATATTAAAATTTTACAACACTACTTCTAAAACATTACTACAATAAAAACTATGTAACTTCCATAAAAATAATCACACAATCTTTCACGGAAAATCCGCCGCCATTTTTTATGCCAACAATACAGAAGCTAATATAGTTAAAAGTGCACGTCTTAAGAGAGTGACCCACAAATCAGGGGTAGATAATCTATGGCCGCCGTATTCCATTAGAAAGATGGGCCAGCATTAAATTTGCCTTTCGTCGAAGCCTACCTGAAAGGAACCTCATTTTATTTATGGCTTCTCTGAGATTGAGGGTGAAATGTATTATCTGAACGTACTTATAGTTTTGGCCAGTTATAATATGGATGTGTGATGGATTAGACCTTTTGTGAATTACCCGAAGAGAATGAAAGGTTTTTGTACCCTAGTAAGATCAGGAATTTGCTTTAAAAAATTGAAAGTTTTCCACTGATAACCGATAACCTAGTGTGGAGTTGTGAGAATAATGCTGGGCGGATGCTGACTCGTAAGTTGTAGAAGACTAAGCAACATCCCATGAAGATTTTGTACGACATATTTTCAGATCGATCAGAGTTGCGTCCTTACGCCTCAGTATACGCTTAGTGTTCACTACATACATACATACATACATACATACATACATACGCACTCACGCCTGTAATCCCCGATGGGGTAGGCAGAGGTGTAACTAGTACACCCACATTTCGCCGAGCGTATATCCGTCCCACGATGTGATAGGGGGCGAACCTATCGCCATACCGGGCACAAATTCTCCAGACTCCGGGCTGATACTGAGCATTTCGTAATAGAAAAACCCAATACCACTTTACCCGACCCGGGGATCGAACCCGAGACCTCAGCGTTGGCCTCAATCGTAACGCGTACGCATTACAACTGCGCCACCGAGGCAGTGTTCACTAAGATACGTAAAAGGACCCAAAATAATCCCAGTTTAATTACATCCGGGAAGTGAGGTTCTAGGTTCAATTCTCAGGTCGGGCGACCACAATTTGTTACATTTTTGGTTTTACATAATAACACCTGAATTGCCCAGCATTGGAATTTGTGCCCAGTGTGACGATAGGCTCGCCCCTTATCACATTATGGGACGTCGATAAGCTCTGCGAAATGTGTGTGCAATAGTTGCACATCTGCCTGCCCTTTGGAGATATAAGCGTCAACTTATGTTATGTAAATTTATTACTTATCTAAATATACTATGAACACAATTATTCGTTGTTCCAAAAATACATTACCCCTCTTATAAATTACCTCTATTAAATGCCCTATGAATCCTTGTATCCCTTGAGATTAAGGGATGATAAACATACGTTTTTAAAGGGTTGCCTTGCTAGGGGTGCTAAGCTACCCCTGCAATAAGCTAAGTAAGTTAGCTTAACTGACGAGTTGTTGCGCATAAGTTAACTTACTTAAGTTGTGTCCTTAAGTCAGTTATTAATTTGAGTAAAGTTACACCGACCTTACAGTATATGGTAGGATTATAGTGATGCTATTGTATCTTTATATACAATGCAACAATTATAAGAATATATATAAATTTTAGTATCAATATAATTTTAGTTTTGAATCTTTACCTATAAGGAAAACCAATATTTTTTGTCCTTTTAATTAGTAATTACTTGTTATTCATATCGCAACATGCTTTAACACATGTTACAGAAAGATTTGGCTTGTAATTTTTACTACATTTTACCGCTTGCCTGACGTCAACCCCCCTAAGTCAAAAAAAAAAATCAAAAATCTTTATTGTACATCAAATACAGTGATACAACTTAAAAAGAGTCTCTGACCCCCAAACTAGCATAGCTGTATGTCAGGGGTCAGTCACCTTCCCAGTAAGTGTCTAGTTATATTATATTTAATGACAAAAGTATCTTAGTTATATATTCCCCTCATTCAGCTAACCTTATGGTCATTCTCAACATTGTGTCTATCGACAGATTTGCTTAATGGCAGTAAAATTTTGGCACATTCTGTATGGAAGATCAGTCTAAATACTATTGATGGTAAGCAAATCTATCTTTAAATATATATATTTAGCCTGCAATATATCCGACTGTAAGCATAGTATTACAGACACGGTACATATTAATGAAGCGCAACTGCCAAAGCGGGTCCGAACTGGCGTACATCAATAATTGGCGCGATGGAAATTGAAAACGGTCGGTTAGCGCGTAACAATAATCCCCGATGGTTTGAACATACGTCGTTTGCATGCCGATACTGCGTGTAACGTAGTGTACATGTTAACCGCATCACTGGCAGCGCAGTAAGGTCGGTAAGGTCTTGGATTCAAAACGGTCGGTTAGCGCGTAACAATAATCCCCGATGGATTGAACACGAACCATCGTTTGCATGCCGATATTGCGTGTAACGTAGTGTACATGTTAACCGCATCACTGGCAGCGCAGTAAGGTCGGTAAGGTCTTGGATTCAAAACTGTTTTTTTATTAGCTTGAATGACGAGACGAACAGGACGCTCGCCAACACAATACTTTGATTTAAAAAGCACTGCATGGTATTGGACTGCGCTAGTCACCCCGGAACGTAAGATATTAGGTCTCATAATGTTCGGGCAATTTTTTTGTGAGTATTCAAATTTCGTGAGTCCACAAACGTAGCTTCATACCCTGTATTGGAATTTGTGTCCGATATGACGATAGACTCGCATTCTATCACTTCGTAGGACGGAAATAGGCCGGGTGAATAGTAGATTTTTATTTAATGTGTTCATAGGCTACGCTGTGAATTTTATTAATTATGTTTAAGAGAAATGTATATTTTTATTTATATAACATAATCTATTTTCTCGTATATAAAAGTTCAAGTAATCGCCCTGATTTTTTTTAACGCTTAATTACGTTTTCTGTGACATCCTCCGTAGCGCAGAGGCCGAGTAACCGGCTCTGAAGCGAGAGACTGCGGGTTCGATTCCCGCGCTGACATAAAATGTTTGTGTGATCCACAATATTTGTTTCGGGTCTGGGTGTTTTCTCCTCATAGGGGTAGACGTCAGGCAGACGGCCGGTCGTAATAAGTCTTTCTGTAAAATGTGTTGAAAAGCATGTTGCGCCGACCCCACTGCGAATGGGATAAGGGTTGGCGGAAAAAAGTAAGTTTTCCGTAAAGATCAACACTGGTATCACAAAATAGATTGAAAGTACGAGTAAGTCTGATGTCAAATAAACGCGTTTTCGTATTAAAATATTAGACGATTTTGAATTCACAAAGACCGACTACAATTTCACGGATATTCTACAAAAACAAATAAAATCCTTGGAACCTATGTTTATGGTAGGTACATCATATTCAATTCGGGGAACGCTTTCTTAATATATTTATACATTACTAGCTTTGCTCGCGGCTCCGCCCGCGTTAATAGACTTTTCCGAAATAAAACGTAGCCTATAACCGTCTCCAGGGTCCCATCTATCTCTACATCAAAATTCATCAAAATCGATTCAGTGATTTAGGCGTGAAAGCGCAACAAACAAATAGGTTTTTTTTTTCGTAAAAAGTATCCTATGTTACTTCTTATACCTCCAAGAATATGTGTACAAAGTTTCATGATGATCGGTTAAGTAGTTTTCGCGTGCGTATCGCGTAACAAACAAACTTACATTCACATTTATAATTATTAGTATGATGGCTTGGAATATAGTAAATTAATTTAAATACATTGGCAACACAAAGGCACATTTTTGTTTCACATCAAAGGGCAACAATCGCAACGTTTCGCCGAACTGTTATATAACTTTTATTATTTCCTATTGGCGAGCTCATTAGAGCCGAGTTTGTTCTGTTAAAGCGTGTAGCCTCAGGCCACGCGAACGTTTTGTAACGCAAGTTACAAAAACAAGCGATTTACGGTAAGCTTAAGACAATGTGGTAGGTCCCTCGTATGCGAGGCCATCTAGGTTGAAATGAAAAAATAGTTTTATTCATCATGTAGGCAATTAAAATAGCGCTTATGACAAGTCAGTACAAAATAAAGAAACTTCTGTAATTATAGAAATCATATCAACTAATGTATACATAACATACATAGCATCGTCAAAATACACTAGGCAACTATAAATTTTACAATATTTTTTTATTATTCCAGAATTGTTAAGTATTATTATTATTATTTTTCTCTGTTTTAAGGTTGGCACCGCATTGTCTATTTCTGCTGCCAAATAGCAGTGTGTTAGCACTGTTGGTTCTGTTTGAAAGACATTGAAGCCAGTGCAATTACTGGGCATTATGAGATTTTACATCTATGTCTCGGAGTAACGAGCGCAATTTGGGATTGCAGTGTTTTGTAATTCAAAGTTATGTGTGCTGTTGCTTCTGTTTATGGGCAGGCGTTGCTCTTAACATAAGGCGAGCGACCTGCTCGTTTCGTCACTAAATGTCAAGATAGCGTACAAAATGTTCGACAGCCTCCGTGGCGCAGCGGGCGAGTAGCCGGCAGCGAAGCGAGAGGCCGTGGGTTCGATTCCCACACTGAGACAAATGTTTGTGTGAATCACAAATATTGGTCTCGGGTCTGGGTGTTGTGGGACCGCAAGTCCTTCGTAGTTCCTGATACCCACGACACAGGTTTACCTAGTGTGGGGTCAGGACTATGTGTGTGACTGTTGGGTGTATTTATTTATTAACTAAAGCCGTAAGTCTCGTTGGTTAAGGAACGTTATTTGATTATATATATAAAAGTTACTGATAAATTAAAGTTCTACGATTAAAGTATACGTTTGTGTAACCTTCGGCTAATTCGGAAATATGAAAGCGTGATGATTATATGCCGCAATGGCTAATACGGACCTGTACATGAAATTATATAATTATTTATCTCTTGGGTTATTAAGTCTCGGTTGGTCGGAGTTTGACTGCATATTTATTTAATTCGTAAAAAACTAAAGAGCCGCTATCAAAATTTAATAAAACAATTCCTTACAACTTTCTGAAACTTTCTTTTAAGAAATTAGCTGTGCCGCTATTTCCTTTGCCTCTGGAGCGTCACTGTATAATCCATGAGGAATTGTAGCGGGCACGCGTGTGTACAGTGTACCGGGCGTTAATAATTAAATTACCTACCGCCGCGGTTTCTATGACGCCGCGGGAAGCATTTCGCGGTGTGTGCCCGCCCTTATGCCACTGACAACTCAAACATTTGATGATATGACTATGTGACTTTCTTTTGCAGAAAAAACTTGGAAACTTAGTTTCTTTGGTTTTTTACAGACTTGTCAGCGACAGGTTGCATTTTAGTTTATACTCATTGTTTTTGAATTGCACAGTGGTAGAGCTATGATCTAAGCAGCGATATCTCAACGGGGAATGATACGGACTCCCGAGACGAAAGTCCCAGGTTCGAAACCAGCCTCCAGAGCCTGCACTGACTTTTCTAAGTTACGGATGTATTTATTGTTAAGTATCGCTCCTTTAACGGTAAAGGAAACATCGTAAGAAAACCTGCATACCTGACAAATTCTTTATAAGAATTTCAAGAGTATGTGAAGTCTGCCAATCCGCATTAGGCCAGCGTACAGGCAACCTCTGTCATTCAGTATAGGAGGACCGTGCCCAGCAGTGGGACATCTGAGTATAGGGCTAGTATTTATTATTTTATTTAGGGCTACGCTGTAATGTTTTGTCTGCAGCATGAAAGAGCTCTACCGAGGTAGTACCATTGTCTCAAAGAAAATAAAAAAATAGCAGATTGCTGTTAGGTTTCGTACGGTTAGTGACATTTCCTGAGGCAAAAATAACACCAATCACCGATTCCATTCTGTTTAAAGGTCGACCACGTATCACAAATGCATCACTCTGCTAGCGTTATAGAGTTTATGGGAGGTGGAGATCACTTACTATCAGGTGACTCATTTATACGTTTACATACATAATCACTCATGCCTGTAGTCCCAGCGTAGCGGTGTACTTAGTACCCACATTTAGCCGAGCTTATTTCCGTCCCATGATGTGATAGGGGGCGAACCTATCGCCATATCGGGCACAATTCCAGACTACGGGCTGATACTAAACCATTTCATGATAGAAAAACCCTAATATTACCCGACCCGGAGATCGAACCGGAGACCTCAGCACAGCAGTCGTACCGCGTACGCAATTACAACAGCGTCACCGAGGCAGTCTAATACTTTACAATAAAATAAGAATTCAAATTCACATCACCCCACCTAAGTGGTCGCAAACATTTAATTTACTAGACCATTGAGAACCTTAAAAAGGTAATATTTTCATTACCTTTATAAAATTCTGTTTGTGTACATTTTACAAATAAAATTTCGCACAAGCCTTTTGATATTGGCCCATCTTCTTTTAACGACTTGATAAAGTTGCCTCGGAGTTTTTAAAGGGATTTTTATGAAGCTATCGAACTTCAAAGGGCTTTGTGAATTTCTATTTTATTTTATTAAGCATTCTTGAATGTTTAAAGAGTTGACAACTTCTGAATGGCGAGACGATTTGAGCAATAAATTGACTATCAATTTGGTAAATTTGAACAGTTAAGTTTGTTTGATATTTTAATTGGCGTATAATTCAATGTACAGTGCTCACTTCTTTTCTTTATTTTGGATAACTTACAATAGCAATATGTACGGTAATAATGAAAGTTTTGCTAACCTTTAAGGAAAGGGATAATTAAGGAATTAAGGAGGGGATTTGGGCCTCCGGATATCTCACTACCGTAAAGGTGCTACTTACCTCGGTTTTCTATGAGAATTCCGATACATTGTATTTACCTATTATTTTAACTTAATAACTTTACGATCAACAGGGGTGGTATGTTTACGTGGATGGTTTTACTGTGTCCTCAATTAATTTTATAGCCAATAAATACGTTGGTAACGGGACAAGCGTCCCCTGTCCGGCTCAATTTGTTGATTAAATGTGGAATGGTGGTCGATCGGAGGACACACAAGAAGTTAATTTTTTATTTTCACGTGTTATTTGTAATTATCAGAGAGATTGCCTCGGTGGCGCAGTTGTAATGCGTACGCGTTATGACCGAGGCTGACGCTGAGGTCTCGGGTTCGATCCCCGGGTCGGGTATGTGATATTGGGTTTTTCAATTACGAATTGCTCAGTATCAGCGCGGATTCTGGAATTGTGCCCGGTATGGCGATAGGTTCGCCTCCTATCACATCATGGGACGGTGATACGCTCTATGTATGTCCACCGAATAATTACTTCATGCAAAAAAACATACATACATACATACATACGCACTCACGCCTGTAATCCCCGAAGGGGTAGGCAGATGTTGTAACCAGTACACCCACATTTCGCCGAACGTATCCCCGTCCCACAATGTGATAGGGGGCGAGCCTATCGCCATACCGAGCACAAATTCCAGACTCCGGGCTGATACTGAGCATTTCGTAATAGAAAAACCAAATACCACTTTCCCCGACCAGGGGAACGAACCTGAGACCTCAGCGTTAGCCTTAATCGTAACGCGTACGCATTACAACTACGCCACCGAGGCAGTAAAAAAAAACAACAGGCTAAATAAAAGCTAAACTGTAAGCTTTTATCGAGAAATGCCTAAAAGTAATGATTCCCAAATCATTAAACTGAATGAATAAAGTTATTAAGCGAATTTTTGATGACGATATTAATGTAAATCGTATAACGTTTTAAGTGTTATCATAAATATGAAAATGTCGTTGACAATATGTAAGATACGGACTTACGTAAAATGTCTATTTAACAATATTTTTCAATCGAATCATTGACCTAGTGGCAGCATGTTTCGAAGAATTTAATCGCTTGTATAGACTAGCTGCAGCCTGTTTAGGTTGGGAAACTTTGAAGTTCTGGGTTTAAGTCCCAGGTCAGTGTAATCACAATGTGTGTTTTGAGTTTTCAATACCAAAAATCCACACGATTTTCCCAAAATTGAAGTTTGATGCCGGTATAGCGATAAGTTCGCCCCTATAACATAGGACGGGAATATGCTCACTGAGCCATGCGTGCAGCACTAATTGCACTTCTGCCTAATTGAACTTGTGCATGTATGTATGTAAGAATATTTTTGCTGAAATTCTTTACCATAAATTGTTTAATTGTAACCTTCATTACTTTATATTAACTGAGAAGTGGGACAGAATTTTAAAAGTTACTTAAAAACAATTTATGGTGAAACTGTGTTGTGCGCACAGTGTCATGTTTATAGTCTAAATGTTTGGAGGTTCACAGAAAATAATAGTAAACCAGAATCGAAATTAGTTTAGGTAGTTTTTACGTGATGTGTCAACAAAGTAAGAGACAGCAGAGACTACGTTTATCTTAAAAAGAAGGCAATATCATGTGCTATCATAGTAAATGCAAAGTCAGCCCAAAAAACACGCGTTTACCTTCAACATACATGAAATCAAATTACTGTGATGAAAATGGAGAAACATTTTACATACGCTCTCACGCCTGTAATCCCCGAAGGTGTAGGCAGAAATGTAACCAGTACACCCACATTTCCCCGAGCGTTTCTCCGTCCCATGATGTGATAGGGGACGAGCCTATCCCCATACCGGGCACAATTCCAGATTCCATGCTGATACTGTGCATTTCGTAATATAAAAACCCAATATCACTTTTACCTGATGCGGGGATCGAACCCGAGACCTCGGCATCAGCCTCAGTTGTAACGCGTACGCAATACAGACAGGCTTTGTTAAAATATATTTTTAATAAGCCGTTCGAAAGACTGAGATATATTATATTTCTATTATTTTCAGTATCTATATATTAAGGCCGTGCAAACACGTGCCCCGTCCCCAGGGCATTATGCAAACTTCTTTTTTCAGAATTTGTTTAACTTGGGTAATTAAACGGCGAGTTCTTCAAGTGCCCATTATTATAATTGCGTTGGATTTTTTACGGCTGTTGGATAAATTGAGGGGTTGTACGTATTTATGCGAGATAATGAAATTGTATCTTTGTATCTGTGTTTGAGTGTTTTTTATAATGGCATGACTACTGCCGAGATATAATGGGCTAATGGACGCAAGTTCGACCCCGTATTTCTTTTTGTTTCGGATCTGGGCGTTGCCAGACCGAAAGTATCTGGTAGTTCTTAGTGACAGCCTTCGTGGCGCAGTGGGCGAACAGCCAGCTGCGGAGCGTGAGGCCGTAAGTTGGATTCCCGCACCAAGACAAATGTTTGTGTCACCCACAAATATTTGTTTCGGGTCTGTGTGTTTTGGGACCGCAATGTCCCAGGGGATGGTGCCCCTGGTACACTGTGACAGGCATTTGTGAATGATGTTCTCCTACAATTTCTTCTGAACATAAGCACCTTAAGTGACATTTATTTACCATATTGTGGACACCTAGACTGCCGCAGAGGTATTCGTTTTGGCAGCTAACTTAGTGAGTGGCTTATTTCACTTTTAAACACTACAAAACAATTTGACTGCCTCGGTGGCGCAATTGTAATACGTACGCGTTACGACTGAGGCTGACGCTGTACGTTGAGTCGCGGGTTCGATCCCCGGATCAGGCAAAAGTGATATTGGGTTTTTCTATTACGAAATGCTCAATATTAGCCCGGAGTCTGGAATTGTGTCTGGCATGGCAATATGCTCGCCACCATCACATCAAGGGGCGAAGATACGCTCGGCGAAATGTGGGTGTACGGGTTACACCTCTGCCTATCCCTTCGGGGATTAAAAGCGTGAGTGAGTGCAAAATAATTTGGCTTAACTCTAATAACCATCGGGACAATCGAATTATTAAAAATAAAACACATTTGCCTTTAAATTTAAAAAGCCATACATATTTAAAAAGTCAGTCATTTTCCAAAAAAGCCCAGTCACATATTGCCAACAACAAAAGCCTATGCATAACAAAGCGGAACCTCGTCTGGTTTAAGCGGAAAAAGCGCAGTACGATTTACATAAAGAGCGCTTCACAATCAAACGCTTGGAATTAGGTCACGCGAGCGACGCGTGCGGCGTGATGTATAGGTGACACCCGCTTTTGGAAGCGGTCCATTGGTCATTAATGTTCGTGAAAGGGTCTGATTGGTGACGAATTGATGGTTTTTTGGATTTTCCTCTTGTGGAATATAGGAAATAATATATCTATGTCTAAAATCCGCGTTAGTGGCGAATATTAGCATCAATATAAAATAACTGCCTCGATGGCGCGGTTGTAATGCGTACGCGTTACGATTGAGGCTAACGCTGAGGTCTCGGGTTCGATCCCCTGGTCGAGTAAAGTAGTATTGGGTTTTTCTATTACGAAATGCTCAGTATCAGCCCGGAGTCTGGAATTCGTGCCCGGTATGGCCATAGGCTCGCCCCCTATCAAATAGTGGGACGGATACGTTCGGCGAAATGTGGGTGTACTGGTTACGCCTCTGCCTACCCCTTCGGGGATTACAGGCGTGACTGCGTACATATAACATAACGTAATAGCGCATGCTTGTATACCCCAAGTGCCTGCCTAGAGTCATCTCCACCGCCCATTAACATACATAATAGCTAAAGAATCATGGACGCGTTGCCGATTTTAAAGGAAAGGGATAATTAAGATTGGTGAGGGAAATTTGGGCCTCCGGATATCTCACTCAACGTACGAAACGCGACAGCAAGCTGCTACTTGACGACTGTTTTCTGTGAGAGCATTTCCCGACCAAGCTAATATTGCATGGGCTAAATGGTAAATGACAACCGATCACAGTTGTAGGCACTGTGCCATTAGAGGGTTAGGAACCCTCTAGTGACTAACGACCGTTTTCAATAACCTATCTTAGTTTCATTCATCAGATAGATAGCACAAATGAGCTAATCAGAATACATCACATCATGGTCATGTGTAAAAATTACTTAGTTTGGTTGGTTGATTTCCGAGTTCTATCCGGATAATCAAAGTAAGATAACTTTTTGTTATTGCCCAGATAGACAGACGAGCAAGCGGTCCACCTGATGGTAAGTGATTACCGCCGTCCATGGACCTTAGCAATGCCAGAGCACAGCCAAGCCGCTGCCTACCGTCAGGCACTTATTTGAAAAGTTAGGTTACTTATTAAAAACTGCCGTAAATTAGGCATGCAGGTGTGTAGTCAGGACTAGGAATAGATCATGACGACTACGAATATCTATCCCTCTCACAATAGGGTAGTCGACTAGATTTTTTTAATTATTTAAATCAATAAGTTACGTTACTTAAAATCTATTGCAGAAATAATTTTATAAATCGGACCAAAAATAAATAAGTTAGAAGCCATTCAAATCCTGTAGAAGGGATAATTGTCAAATGACAGACGACGCAAACTTTGACGTCACTGTGTAAAATGTTCATTATGGTGCACGCGTGCAAGCGAGATAGTGAGATAGGGATATCTAGTAGTAGGGATACTACGCACCCACTTTTCCTCATACAAACATTTAAAGTCATAGCTGCGGGCACATTTCTGAACCAATTTTGATTGTGTTTTGATAAAAGGGGTTTCTTTTGCGTATCATTTTTTGTTGCTTATAAATGTATAAAATTCAATATAGGAAACTACCCTGTCTTATAGACAGATCAATATGATGTAGTAGTCAATACACAATGCACATACTGCGTCCGGTCACGAACGTAATCTGTCAAATGGAATCTAGGGGTACATGTCCCTTATGTGCCGATTGTACCCACCCTTCCTGTGTACCGTGTCCCCGATCGGCAGTTACTGGTTAGGGACATTATTAATGATTGATTAATGCTATAAAACTGTACAGATGATTCTGCCTCGTTGGCGCCGTTGTAATGCGTTCGTGGTACGACTGCTGTGCTGAGATCTCGGGTTCGATCACCGTGTCGGGTAAAGTGATTTTAGGCGTGAGTACGTATGTATGTATGTAAATCGACGTAAAGTAATAGTTATAGACTTTTTAGTTTTGTATAATAATAATAACAATACTAGTCCTGTATTATACACGTCCCACTGCTGGGCACGGGCCTCCTCTACTGAATGAGAGGCGTTAGGCATTAGGCCACCACGCTGGCCTAATGCGGGTTGGCAGACTTCACGTACCTTCGAAATTCTAAATTCTAGTCTTGTATGGTGAATAAGATTTTTTAAGAGCAAGTCAAAATTAAATTCTGACAAGTTTAATTATGATTTAAATTATTTTATGTTAAAACGTGCGGCAGTATATGTTTTTTTTATATAAAACGTAATTTACGCCATCATTATATTATACCTTCAAGTAAAGGTCTTGCGTATAATCGACGCGTGATAAGAATTCAAATTACTCACAATTGTCTACTAAAAATGAACATTAGAATATTTCCTCTTGAACATTAGAATATATACTCTTTAGTAGTATTTGAAGGTCCTTTATGGGACAATTTGCTTTATTATTTTTTACTTAAGTAATAGTTTGTGCTTACACACTGTTGCTTGGCGGCAGAAATAGACAATGCGGTGGTACCAACCCAGCCGGCCTCTCGCATACGAGGGACCTACCACCTTGTAAAGCTGTGATTCGGTTTTAAGAACATTGAAACCAGCGAAACTACTGAGCATTAGTAGACTTAACATCTTACGTCTCAGAGTGACGAGCGCAATTTGGCATTGTAGTGTTGTGTAATTCAAAGTTATGTGTGGTGGTGTTAAATTACTGGGCATTATGAGATTTATTATAGATATTTAGATAGATTATTGAGGATATCATGCGAGCTGTTAAACTTATATTCCAATAACATAATCACCTGAGCAGTTTGACGTCCCACAGCGCTAGCACTTCAGGCGGACGTGAGGCACACAGCGCTAGCCGAGGCCCGCATACGTGGAGACGTACTGGGCCAGGACGGACGTTATTGGTCGATGGGGCTGAGATGATCACCGCAGCGAACTCACGACTGCTGCCTAGATTGTGTTGCACCTGCAACAACATTCATACTGTGTTTATGTGGCAGGTCTAAGAATTTGGCGGGCTGCGCTGGGAAGTAGTGGACAACTCTGCAAGGTGTTTTTTTTAGCATAGCAAACGAGCAAGTGGGCCACCTGATGGTAAGTGATCTCTACCATGTACGCCCACAATACTAAAAGAATTATGAGAGCGTTGCCCACCTTAAAGGAAAGGGATAATTAAGGGATTGGGAAGGGGAGGGGGTTTGGGCCTCCGGATATCTCACTCACCGTACGAAACGCAGCAGCAAACTGCTACTACGCCGGTTTTTTGTGAGACAGTGGTAACGACCCGGACGAGCCGGCCAATTCGTGCTGTAGACACAAGTGTCAAATCTGGAAGATCTGGCCACGATACCCCACAGACGCGTCTGAGCTGCAGCCGAAACCTCAACGGTGGAGATCATTTCCCAGAGGATGTAGATATCTAGCCAAGCCGACGCTATACAGGCAGTAACACCTCAACTGGGATTAAAGGTGAAATGGTTCCATCAACGTGAGTCGATCTGTCTGTGCAACTCGCAGGCGTCCCAACCATAAATACAAATCCAAAATGTGTATTTAAAATATATCCAAACCTAAACCGGTTACTCGTTAACGTTACCATACCATGCCACGTGAGATAAAATATGATTTTTTGCAGTATAGTGATGTTTTAAGGAAATAGGAGGGAAGATATATCGCAATTTCCAACTAGAAATCCTATCGCTCTTGTTTCTCTCCGTCTTCTAAAAACTACATTGGTAGAGAGAGTAGGTTTGCCAGAACGGTTCCGACTCTACGGATTATCCAAAAAGATCTTGAGCATTTGAGAAAATATAAAACCGAATGTTACTCTCAAGGATATTAACTAGCAGCCGAAGAAGAAACAGAACAGGAAAATTGATCCTTCTATACACCAAAATAACAGCCACCAACCACAAAAAAGAAAAATACACGATCTTTTTCAATAAACTATCTTAGTTTGTTTCTCTGGATCGCACAAATGAGCCAATCAGAATACAGTGTGGAGGTCACGCGAACAAATTACTTAGTTTGATTGGTTGATTTACAACCTATCCGGATAGTCAAACTAATATCGTTTATTGTAAATGAGAACTGGTAAAAGTGGCTCACCTTAACCCTCCATTGGATCAACCCTTCTCTGGTATCAAAAGCCAGTACAGGCACCACGTCTTCACACAGAATCGCGAGGGTATTGGACTCCTTGTCGAGTGTGAATCCTGACTCGAAACCGAGGTACTGTTGCAGGGAGAGCGAGGCCTTCGTCTGCCCGTTCTTCTGACGCTCCTTTAAGTCTTTGTATAGTTGTAGGTGCACGCAATCTGCGGACAGAAATGTGGGTTAGTCATTTATTTTAAAGAAGAAATAAAAACCCGTATTCAGAAACAACATTTATGTAAGGTCCGATTCTGTGTACATGATTGGTCTGTTTTGATTTAGCGCCAAAACTAACCAATGACGTTTAGAGAAATCGTCACTATGCGTTCGTACTCACTATGCGGTCTCATAGTAACGTTTTTTTCGAATGGATTTGCGCTGTTATCCTATATTGCTTTTACAGCTTCACCTGACAATAAAGCCGGCACTTATAGCGCTCTAGCTAGAAATATGTATAATGTATTTAGTAGCGATTAGGCACAGAGGCGTCTTTTAGAAGGCTCCAGACCTCAGCTTGAGCAATCGCTGGGTGTAACGTTTATGAATACGGGGGTTAGTATTGTACAAGTTATAAAGTAGTATGGTGACCTCAGCGACCTAGTTTTGGTATTCAGTTTGCTGATTAGATATTATAATATCCTGTACTATATATTTGACAGTTATCAAGGTTTATGTTGGTTTTGAAATGTGACATTTTCTGATGGCGATTGGTGACTGACTCTGGAACGCGATTCGCCCGAACGAGCCACTATGGCGGGTTTTTCACCACTTGTATGGTAGTAGCTAACCAATCAGGTACAAGTATGTATCAGATACCCTCCCATCAGCAAATTTGTAGATATAAGGTGTGACAATTTACAGAAGATGTTGAATTCGTCTTTCGAATGTTTTCGTGTGTAATATATTTTTTAAGAGTGACAACTTTTAGGCCCGTATTACTGAAAGCGTCTCAAACAGCGTTTAAACTCTGATCATTCAAAACTAGTTTTAGGTTGAAATCTAAACTCAACCATGCATCTGATACTTATTTCAGAACGAGTCATTGTACTCAGCCGAAACTAAACTCAAGTGTCGAATTGATATTCCCTATTGTAATTCCTTAGAATAATAACGCCAGTAGTTCGTCTTTTGACTTGTTTTCGTCCATGAGCCTGTCATTGATCTGTTTTGAAGAGCTCTTGACAGTTTTTACGTAAATCACGATTGGATCGATGCTTGAGCAATAATCTCATATCAAAGACCAAAATATGAATCTACTCAGCTGAGCGCCGATTGATGAATCTAGTTTTAAAAGTCGTTCTCAAATAGAAACAATAGTTAAAAGCAGACTCGCCTGAAGCAGCCTCGGTGGCGCAGTTGTAATGCGTACGCGTTACGATTGAGGCTAACGCTGAGGTCTCGGGTTTGATCTCGGTTCGGGTAAAGTGGTATTGGGTTATTCTATTACGAAATGCTCAGTAGCAGCCCGGAGTCTGGAATTTGTGCCCGGTATGGCGATAGGCTCGCTCCCTATCACATTGAGGGACGGAGATACGCTCGGCGAAATGTGGGTGTACTGGTTACACCTCTGCCTACCCCTTCGGGGATTACAGGCGTGAGTGCGTACTTAAAAGCAGATTTAAAACTAGTTTCATGAGTATCGCTCTGTAATGCGGGCCTTAAAGCCTCATTGTTTATTACACAAATTATAAAACACCAATGTGTCTATCACACGACCTTCATTTCGCTAGGTACATCGTCTCAATATTTCTATTACACAGAATTTCTTGTGCTCAATACGTCAGCGTTTACGTAAACCTAAATAGTAGGGGCTTACACCCCACTAACACTCAAATATTACTTATTCACGTTCGTAACGATCCCTAAGGTAAATAGAAAACTCCCTGAAGTACAAATATACCGAATTTACAAACGAATACACGTGCCGATATCATGTGTAGCATATTTGGGTACAAGCATCGAAATAACATGACAAGAAACGTTACTCAAGCAAAACAATTACTCCACCAAAACTCTGTGCAAGGGGCGGGGCTATAAAAGTCTGTGCAGCTCATTCATTAATCAATTCATAAAAAAATATTCATGATCTCTAATTGATACTTGATACGTCTAATTTTTTGCGCGGTGCAGAACGTCGTATCTCGATTTAAAAATTTAATATGTAGACTGAAATAAAGTTGATTTTGAACGTTCATTAATTTTATTGCATGTATGAGATGTACAATTATTTTGTTTTTTATGCTTATGATTTCAAGCTTAGTCTCTGCGTCATAAACGGTTTTAAGCACCAATTGATTTAGAATAAAAGTAATTTACACAACAATCCTATTATTCGTGCATTAACATAACAAAACATACACAAAATAAATGTTGCTTTACACAAGTCAATTTGTAGTTTACACAACTAAACTGCCAATCCCAAAATTTCCATTTCTCCAGCTCGACGTGTTTACCGTTCGTGTACGTCCTTTGCAGTGTCAGCGGAGATTTAGTCAAATTGACGCGACGCGCTCGATTTTATTGTATATTTCATGACGAGCGCGTACAGCCCAGCAGAAGTATGACTTGAATATTAATAACTAGGAAACAGAAATCTTTAAATCCTGATTCTAACGCAAGATAGGTCAAATATTGAGTAGAATGTGGATAGTTCCATCGAAAAAGATGACAAGAAACGTAATTCAAGCAAAAAAATTGCACCAAAACTCTGTGCAAGGGGGCGGGGCTATAAAAGTCTGTGCAGCTCGTTCATTCATCAACTCATAAAAAATTATTCATGATCTCTAGTTGACACTTAATACGTCAAATTTTTTACGCGGTGCGGAACGTCGTATCTCGATTTAGAAATTAAATATTTTGACAGTAACTTTTATGACATAAAGTTGATTTTGAACGTTCATAAATTTTTGTTGCGTGTATGAGTGTTACGAGTAGATAATTATTAGCTTTGCGTGTGTAAGTAAGTGGAGCCGTATTTTTGGCAGATTCATATAAGAGTTATCGTTCCAGTTATCTTATTTCGATGGATAGTTAATTGTTTCGTAGACTTCTTCGTTGACAGATTGTGATTTTTAGACTGTGCTATTACTAATCGACTAAAGCAACTAGGCGTATCTCATAGACGTTTTTAGGCTTAGTGATGGGAGCATAGCGTGTTCATATTGATTAGGTAAGTATTATATGTATAATTCTACTGTACGTTTGTATGTCACTGTACTCCTTGTAATGGGCTGGACCGATTGGAATGATTTTTTATGCGTTTGGGTGGCGCCCTGGATGGTTTAGATTTACAATTGGACCCGGTAGGTGGCACTGCAAATGTATGCTGCGGGTGAAACCGCGCGGGACAGCTAGTATTATATAAATTGTGTCTATTTAATCATTTCGTCTAACATATTTTAATGAAATCAATGTAATAATCCACTAATTTATAGTTAATTCACAGGTTAATATGAAAAACCGAACTACAAAATTAATGTCTCGGTAACTGAAATGAAAATGGACTGTCTCGATGGCGCAGATGTAATGCGTACGCGGTACGACTGCTGTGTTCAGATATCGGGTTCGATCCCCGGGTTGAGTAAAAGTGATATTGGGTTTTTGTATAATGAAATACTTAGTATCAACCCGGAGTCCTGGATCGTGGTCGGTATGGCGATAGGCTCGCCTTCACATCATGGGACGAAGATACGCTCGGCGAAATGTGGGTGTACTGGTTATAGCTCTGCCTACCCCTTCGGGGATTACAGGCGTGAGTGCGTATGTATGTATAAAATGAATATGTCACTTCTTAGATACAATACAGGCTTGCAAGAAAGATTCTAGGTGTAGTATACTAGGTTTTCTGTGAGACAGTGGTAACGACCCGGACGAGCCGGCTCATTCATACTGTAGACTATTTTTTTTTTTTCACAGACACTCATCGTCCCGACCCCACACTAGGTTAACCTGTATCGTGGGTATCTGGAACTACGACGGACTTGCGGTCCCACAACACCCAGACCCGAAACAAATATTTGTGGATTAAACAAACATTTGTCTCGGTGTGGGAATCGAACCCACGGCCTCACGCTTCGCAGCCGGCTACTCGCCCACTGCGCCACGGAGGCTGTCTACAGCGTGGCTCTACCACTCGTAAATTTGCATTCCTTCCAAACACCTACATATTTTGATCGACTAATAGTGTAAAATTAAGACATGATTATGCTCTTATATCTAATAAGCTTTATATAACAAATCAAACATGTCCCCAAAACGTGACAACGGTCACGAAATCGCTGATTTATCACTCACGACACACATGTATATGGGAATTTGAATACTGTACGTGTGCAAATATCATGTAATAGTTCAAAAGCTATAGTGGTAACTATTGACAAATATTTACCCTCCCCCTTCCTTCCCAATATTCATTCCTTTCATTTAAAGTTGGCACCACATATATAATTTTCTGGTACTTTGGTGAACATAAACGGCAGTGATCACTGAGCATTATATGACCCGTGTTCTCGTTTCCCGGCCTTTTGCTTTAAAAATACTATAATCATTTCTGAAGATATAAATCAATTGTACTTTATAACAAATAGCTTTTGACGATAATAAATGACAATATAGCGACAATTCAATATTCCAGTACAAAAATGTGTTATTCATTGAATCGGGCTCGAAGGACCACTAATAAAAGAGGGTAGTCGGAGCAGAGAATACTTGTCGTTAAATACAGTACATTTGTACTGTTTATTCTGTTAACAATGAGCGAACTACTGTTTGAAAAGTACCCTAACATCAAACAATTAATGAATTCATCAAGCCCCTTAACAAATATTACACACACTCACACATCTATAGACATATACATGTGTGTGTGCACACAAGACTTATGTAAATTCAATTTAAACTATCGAAACTAACACAAAGCGGTTACTATAATCACAAAGCTTCCAAACGCAAATTACTAAATTCCAAATTCAAACGCACACTGATTATAACCGAACATCGTCTGGGATTACCGAACACAGCCGAGTTACGCCGCGCCAATTAGAAAACGGCACTGAATTAATTCGAAAATGGAACGCTCGATTTTGATGTAGTGGAAACTGTCGTGATATCTATTGTTCACATTTCGTATGTGATTTTCAATCATACCCCATTAAGTGTAAGGTTGTAAATCCATTTTCACGAAAATAGTCCAAAGTGAGCGAACAAACAGCAAAGCAGAAGATAATAGGTGAAATATTGTATGTCATTCACATTTTGACGTTGAAAATTGAATTTGTGCTGAATTCGTTTCCAAGTAAAGTTGCTTTTGGTACGTCACGAAGCTTATGTAATTAGTAAATGTGTTCCACTTCGTCCCAATTCAGATGATCTTGTACTAATAGGCAATTATAGAATGTCATGCTTTTGTCGTTTTGATTTGTCGGATTCCATTTTTGAATGGGCTCTTTGTTTTCGTTACTTTTGTTGGCTTTGTTCTTATTTGTAGCTTAGCTTTGAGTATTTGTTGTCATATTAATAGTGGTTTATTAGTAGAGTTCAAGTCAGTAGTGTTTCCATTGATGGACTTATTTTCTAGTACACTATAGTTGAAAATTCAAAGAGAATTAATTTGGCTTTTTGCTTGGGGGTAGGTTAAGGACAGCCTCCGTGGCGCAGTAGACGAGTAGCCGGCTGTGAAGCGAGAGGCCGCGGGTTCGATTCCCGCACCGACTCAAAATGTTTCGTGTGTACCACAAATATTTGGTGGTATATTTTTGGATCACACCTTATTTAAGGTGGTAGGTCCCTCGTATGCGAGAGGCCTTCTGGGTTGGTACGACCGATTTGTCTATTTCTGCCGCCAAGGAGCAGTGTGCAAGCACTGTTGTGTTCCGGTTTGAAAGACAATGAAGCCAATAAAATTACTGGTCATTATGAGACTTAACACCTCATGTCTCGGGGTGAGGAGCGCAGTCCAATGCCATGCAGTGCTTTGTAATTCAAAGTTCTGTGTGGTGATGCTTCTTTTTATGGGCAGGCGTGGCACTTACCATTACGCGAGCGATCATCATTCACTTGTGTAAAAAACATAGAAGTACAAAAACCCAACCTTCAAAATACACGACAGTAAATTACCCACGCCAGGTCCCCAAGATGGCGGCGTTAAAAACTTCTATCAAAAACGTTTGAGGAGACTAATAGAGTCCCTTCATTAGGGTCCCCCGGAACAAGAGGTCGCCTTCATTAATTCTGGGAGAGTTTGGCTCGATTTTCGCCCGCAAAAGGAATTTTTGTAGCCTGCAATTTAGTTGATTGCCGTACGCGAGTTGACTAGCTTTTCGGCGTTTCTGTACTTGTTTTCGTGAAGGTTGATTTTACTGACTGCCTCGGTGGCGCAGTTGTAATGCGTACGCGTTACGATTGAGGATAACGCTGAGGTCTCGGGTTCGATCCCCGGGTTGGGTAAAGTGGTATTGAAATGAAATGAAATAGTTTTGTTCATCATGTAGGCAATTAAAATAGCGCTTATGACAAGTCAGTACAAAATAAAGAAACATAAGTAAGTACAGAAATCATATCAGCTAATATATACATAGCATCGTCAAAATACACTGGGCAACTATTAATTTTACAATATTTTTATATTAATCCAGAATTGTTTAGTATTATTATTATTGTTATTTTTTTCTCTGTTTTAAAGGTCGATATGGACCATAGGCATTACCGAAACGGCACGTGGTTTAAAACTACCACCGGATCCAAAACGACCCAACCTGAGAAGACCCGGCGAAACAAACTCAGTGGGCTTCCTTTATCAGTGGATTTTACGCGGCGCGACCCAGTCCTGAGAAGATCCAGCTAGTCAAACTCAGTGGGCTTGTTTTTGGCCCGGTTTATCATACCAAAATAAATTAGGGAAATAAAAAGTCCTATTTTTATTTTAAGGGGATTGATACGGACCATGTGTACCTCTAAATTGTTGTTTTAAAACTGCCACCGGATCCAAACGCGACCCTGTCTGAGAAGACCCGCCGAAACAAACTCAGTGGGCTTGTTTTTGGTCCAATTTCTATAATCTCAACAATAATAACTTGTCAATTTAAAATTGTCAATTTTTATTTTTAGGTGATTTTATTGGGTTTTTCTATTACGATATGTTCAGTATCTGCCCGGAGTCTGGAATTTGTGCCCGGTATGGCGATAGGCTCGTCCCCTATCACATAAGGGACGGAAATACGCTCGGCGAAATGTGGGTGTACTGGTTACACCTCTGCCTACCCCTTCGGGGATTACAGGCGTGAGTGCGTATGTATGTTGATTTTACGAGTTATTTCCCACATTTTGGTTAATCTTCGAAAATTGGTTGAGGCTGAACGTTTCCTTTACATTTTATATTTTTTTAATGCTTATTCTTTGTCTTTTGATTTTAGCACAAGGTATAAAGTCCTACATCCTATAAATAAATAAATACACCCAACAGTCACACACATAGTCCTGACCCCACACTTGGTTAACCTGTATCGTGGGAAATCAGGAACTACGAGAGACTTGCGGTCCCACAACACCCAGACCCGAAACAAATATTTGTGGATCACACAAACATTTGTCTCGGTGCGTGAATCGAACCCACGGCCTCTCGTTTCCTAGCTGGCTACTCGCCCACTACGCCACGGAGGCTGTCTCTCCTATGCAGTTTAGGTCCCCATGTTGTAACTGACTAACCGTTTGCTTGTCATCTTTTCTCTTTCTTACTTTCGGCTTACTTATCCCGGATTAATGCCAAGGTCTTTCCCATCATAATTTGAGTAGACTGGTGGACGGTGGATTTGGTATTATGTGGAGCAACCCGCTCTCTGACCCCCACAATCCACAACGGGAATAAAGTTTCGCCATTGCCTCGTCTGTTAATCACCAAAGTGTACCACCTGCAGGTAAGGTCGACTTTAGGCCTAAGATGTTGGTGGCCCACTTACACTCCCACACCTAATAATAATGTAATTAAATATTTTATGAATGTAATATGTAAAAAAATATATAAATTCCTTCTAAAATAAAGAGTACTGTATACGTCAATACTGTAATTATAGAATAATATTAATGTGTAATAATAACTTTTATTTAACTCATATAGGTAATAATAATTAAAAACTTACATCCTAAACTGACTGCCTCGGTGGCGCAGTTGTAATGCGTACGTGTTACAATTGAGGCTAACGCTGAGCTCTCGGGTTCGATCCCCGGGTCGGGTAAAGTGATTTTGGGTTGTTCTATTACGAAATTCTCAGTATCAGCCCGGAGTCTGGAATTTGTGCCCGGTATGGCGATAGGCTCGCCCCCTATCACATTGTGGGACGGAGATATGCTCGGCGAAATGTGGGTGTACTAGTTACACCTCTGCCTACTCCTTCGGGGATTATAGGCGTGAGTGCGTATATGTATACCCTAAACTGATGAAAAATAAATAAAGCAACACCCAGCAGTTACACTCCCAACGCTTTGATCAGCTGTCACGTACATATCAGGATATACGAGAGACTTTCGGTCTCACAAAACTCAAACACGAAATATTTGTAATTACCATAAACATTTCTCGCGATGCAGGGATCAAATTTGCATCGTCGCCTTTCTCAGCTACTTTCCCACTGCACCTCGGAGTCTATCGATTATAGGCATGATAATCAGTTTATATATTCAAAACATTCCCGCATAATGCTACTAAACTAAGATCGTATAAGCCAATAAACACCACTTTCACTGGACTTACGAAATTCAATTTTTCCGCTTTCGGTTTCAACTTGACCCTTTCGGAACTAGTTTCGGTACTTTAGCTTTTTAACATACTGCACAGTTATTTATATATCATCAATGCGGCCAACAACGATCACGACTGTAGAGAGAGAGAGAGAGAGAGAGAGAGAGAGAGAGAGAGAGAGAGAGAGAGAGAGATAGAGAGAGAGAGAGAGAGAGAGAGAGAGAGAGAGAGGATATTTGTGGATCACACAAACATTTGTCTCGGTGCGGGAATCGAACCCACGGCCTCTCGCTTCGCAGCCGGATACTCACCCGCTGCGCCGCGGAGGCTGTCAAACTGCTGAGGCTGGATAGAGAGACAAAGATAGCTATGCGTTAAAAAGTGGTAGAGCCACGCTCTAGACAATTTTGTCTATCATACATGGGCCAGCTCGACAGGGTTGTTACCACTGTTACACAGAAAACCGACGAATTAAAAGCTAGTTACGTATCATATGGTTAATCAGATATACGTAGGCCCAAATCCCCTCCTATTTCCAATCCCTTATACATATATCTCTTTCCTTTAAAGTAAGCAGATTATTTTGTTATTGTGGGCGTTCATGGGCGATGTTTACTTAACATCAGGTGACCCACTTGCTCGTTTACCTACCTCAGCTATAAAAAAGCTAATACACTCCGTCGGATACTTAGCTCCCACGGGAGTGCCATTATGACGGGTTTTTACCATATTGAATGTAACGTACGACTCGCTTGGGATATTATCCTATTGACATTCTTAGGTTGGCAACCCTGGGGTAGATATTTATAGTAGACAAAGTTTAGGTTTTTTTTATAAGCTTGAGTAACGAAACGGGCAGGTCGCTCGCCTGATGGTCCCGCCTGCCCATAGACAGAAGCAACACCATACAGAACTTTGACTTACAAAACACTGCATGTCAATGGATTGCGCTCGACACCCCGAGACATAAGAGGTTAAGTCTCATAATGCCCAGTAATTTCACAGGCTTCTATGTCCTTCCAATCGAAACATAACAGTGCTTACACACTGCTGTTTGGCGGCAGAAATAAACAAAGCGGTGGTACCAACTCAGACAACCTCTCGCATTCGAGGGACCTACCACCTTTTATTATTGTCTAACCTCCTAGGACCTTATTGTCAAAACTTACATATATAGACTCTTTTTTCTGTTTAATTATGACTTCGCATTATTTATGCATATACAATATGTAACAAAAACCCTGTTGTTCCTTTTAACCACTTTATCAGAATCGTTATACAAACGTAAAGAAATATCTCAATTAAGAAAATTCTACCACAAAATTAACGATTGGCGATCACTCGGTGGTTTATCAAAGGTGGTAGTTACTCGGTACGGCACCTTCTTACTATTACAGCAAGTCGCCGCTTTACTAATACGCACGTAAAACACATAAAATTATAATTTTTAGTAGTATCTCTCTATTCTAAAAAAAATTAACTGGCGCCGCTGCCGCTGCCAAAAGTTTTCTCATTCATATGAACTTCATTTCAAGTCTCGGTATCTTAAAGTTTCGATTTTTAATTGTATTTTAAAGAACGATACTTCAACAGAAATAGGAATGAAGAATCGCGTCTTTTCTTGGTTTTTCTCCTCTTGGATTTTATACAACGATTGAGTCATTCATTCACTTGATTCATTCATCGCCCTTAATGTAAGAAACATATAATTAGAGATCTTGAATTGATTAAATCTTTTTCACAGTAAAACAGTTTTTCACTATATTATTTTTTAATTTCGTTTGTTTACGTTAAAAACGTCACGTTAATATCACATTGCAATAACAAATATTTTTTTGCGAGTAAGCCTTATTAGGGGCCATTTACGAGTAAAATATTCTCTATTAAGACTTTTTACGAGTAAGCCTTATTACTTACTCGTAAAAAGTAAGCGCTCGCGTAGCGAGCCTAGGCGAAGCCCCTAGTTTCATTTAAAATACTACTTTCATTGAGCTGCTGGCCCACCATCTTTCCCATTTTTATGTTAGATTTTTCTCATTCGAGATATGTCCTTATGTTTCAGTATCGATTCTCACAACACAGCTAAAGGGACCAACAGGGTTTTTGTTACATGTTGTCTAGCCACGGACAAGTATTTATTAATTTCAAATATGCACAAGAACGATTATAATCGATGTGGCCGATTTCAGTCTTTTTGTAGTTTAGGTGTCAATTACGACGCCTCATAGATTTCCTTCAAACGGACCGAACAACCAAGGTCGATCAAAACACGTCGTCAAAAATGACCTAAATTCACTCATTTTAATGTTTCCACACACTGTTCATCACCGTCAATGTTTATTGCACAGATCCACACCACTTTTATACAAAAAATACAAATGTAAAATAGTTTAGGAAATAATTAAAATAGGAGATAAACCGCACTGTCAGAATTCCCGCCCAAAAAAACCACATACTCATTTCTGTGTCTCACAGGAGTAAGCTGAGACAACGGATTTACACTTGCTACGATTCTTGCACACCTATTTAGCCTGCTTCACTGTCATTGCATTATTCATGCATGCACGTCGGTTTTAGCCTTTCTCGAGAATATCTCTGACTTGATTTAAGGACGTTCGCCGAGGTCTTCCCCTCCCAACTGTACCATTCTCACTCGCCATGTATATTTGTATCATCTACTTTAATCCATCATCTACATGCCCATGTCTAAACTTATTTATAACTTAAGTTACATACATACGCACTCACGCCTGTAATTCCCCAAGGGGTAGGTAGAGTTGTAACCAGTACACCCGCATTTTACCCAGCTTATTGCCCTCCCATAACGTGATAGGCGGCGAGCCTACCGCCACACCGGGCACTTTTCCAGACTCCGGGTTGACACTGAGCATTTCGTAATATAAAAATCTTATATAACTTTTACCCGACCTTGGGATCGAACACGAGACCTCAGGACAGCAGTCGTACCGCGTACGCACACAAGCGCGCCACCGAGACATAATATAATAGTAAATAGCAAAGACTTTAATACTACTAGACATGCTGATTAGAAGTAAAATTGCGTCACATGACTGGGGAGTTTGACAGCTCGCAGACACGAGAGCGTGATATGGGTTCTAGTTGAGAGTAACCGAGATGGTAATGTTGAGTTACGGTCAATTGACCGCAACTTAGTGGTACAATTCCTATGTACCGTGCAGCTTGTCTAGTAGTATACATTCAAGTCTTTGACTAATATAAATAAACCCTCCAACTTATACCAACCAACGCCAAAACTGATGAAACACAAGCAACAGTCTAACAGGGTCTTTTTTTTTGAGGCAATCAATCACAATGTGTCAATATATCGACAAGTTGCGCAAATCGACCTCGTCAACACGTTTATCGACGTGTTTATCGACTAGTGACGTGCGGCGCACGCCTTTTATATAGGGGTTACATACGGTGTTGTTTGAGAAATTATATATGTTTTATATACGTAATATGAACGGTGAAGGAAACATCGTGAGGAAACCTGCATACCTGAGAAGTTCCTTATAAGAATTTCGAAGGTATGTGAAGTCTGCCAACCCGCATTAGGCCAGCGTGGTGGACTAAGGCCTAACCCCTCTCATTCAGTAGAGGAGGCTCGTGCCCAGCAGTGGGACGTATATATAATACAGGGCTGGTATTATTTATTATATACGTAATATGGTAACTATTATGGTGCTCAAAATAAAATATGTGATTATTAGTTGGCGTAATGAAGCCGATTGTAAAATTAAGTTTACAACTTCGATCATAAATACTACTCAATATTTAGAATATATCGATGATTTAAAAGATCATCATCTTTTTTTCGTGCAGTTTGGTAAAAATTACGTAATCTAATTAGATGTCAAAATTATAGAAAATGTAGGCGCTGGGTCCTACCTACCCTTTTGAAAATTAAAGACTATCCACAGCTGCCTCTAGGTATAGAATAAAAAATAGAACTATAAAACTTACGTATAGTAGGTACCACCACCTTAAAACCTTTGCCCTTCGACAATCTTCGTCTATTTCGGAAATACGAACGCGTGATGATGATGATCTCATGCAAAACTGTTACAACATTGGAGCGTTACCAGTCTCAGAAAGATAGAATTGAATGCATTTTCGTTGTAACTACTAAAAAAAAAACAAATATTGCCGAAGCGCATAATTTTAATCGTAGAATTTGTATAAACTATAACAAATATTAAAAATAACAATCCAAATCAATTACAATTCAAAAAAATTTTTTTTTGTTTGTTTCCCAAAACCTAAACTGCCAGCGAAAAAGTTTATTGAATCTGAATATCTCATACAGAATTCCAAATACAGCGCCTCATGAATATTATTTTCCACGAGATTCAATAAAAGTTGCAAAACAATATAAAAACAAGTCAACGCTATGTGCGTAACTCAATAGAAATATCGTCACAAAGGAATTTCCAAAACTAGATATTTGTTGGTAAATTGGGTCGGAAGGTTCGCTAGCGACGCCCCGGGGGTTCCTTCGATGTAGCTGAGTAGATGACGGGTGTTGGATTTAGGTAATTAGATTCAAGCTTTTCGTAATAACATAATAAATTATTAATTTAAATGAAGCGATGGTAGGTATATGCATGTTGTTTTCCTAATGCACACAAAATAATAAACCATAATTTCATAATGTTAAAATTAAAATTCAATTTTCATAATGTTCGAGTTAGCCATTTTTTAAAGTACTTAGTATATACTACTTTTACTTTTTTTTTTTACTAGTACTTTTTTAAAGTTATTTGATAGCTTTTAACAGTTCATTAGTTTTTTCTAATGAACTGTTAAAAGCTATCAAATAATAAGGGCCTTTTCCATAATGTTCGAGTCATATTTAACCAATTAACGTGTAAGATAGCTATTTTTTAAAGTACCTAGTACATGTAGTACATCGGATTTATACGTCAGAATGAAATTTAATATTTGAACGTTGCATATCCTATTTAATAAGTAGTATTTACTCAAAGATGGTGAAACAGGCGCTAAGGGTCTTCACTCTAAAAACAGGTTCAACTAAATGAAGATTTGAAAACCATTCATTCCGACATTATTCTTAGGAAATGTGAAAATGTAGATTGTAAACAAAGAATTTATGTATGTATACTACTAGACGGGCTGTTTAGAAGAAAAATTGAGTCACATAACGCGAGAGTTTGACTGCTCACTAACAGGGAGCACTATAGGGATTCTAGTTGAGAGTAAGCGAGATGGTAATATTGAGTTACGGTCAATTGACCGCAACTTAGTGGTACAATTTCTATGTACCACGCAGCTTGTCTAGTAGTATACATTAAAGTCTTTAGTTGTAAATCTCGATTTATATTGTGGACTAATTTTATTAATAAAATAGCTAAAGTTAACAAAAACCATTCAAGTATATAAGAGTACAATTTTCCACTCCTATGTTGTCCCTAATAAATACCAGCTTATGACGTACAAACAGGATATAATATTAGTTATATACCGAAATAAAATAGACGTAAAATGTTTTAGGCGCGCCTTGACGAGGGTCCGTTGAGACCGACCGACAAATAACATATACATATAGTTTTAGACATTTTAACGCAAACATCTTGACGTGTGATGTGCTGAGATACAATGAATTATAATGTAGAGTTTGTTTGATCTACTGGGGTAACCAACATTTATATACAACGTGTTACAGAAAGGTGTGTTCATATTTTAGGGTCATTACATTTACAATTACAATTAGTACTTATGTACCGGATCTTTTCAAAACCAAGACATCCGAAAATTTCACGTAAAATTTAATCACTCGTTTATTAAGATCGATCAGATTGATGACATCACTATTAATTATTATGAACGATACTCACTTTTTAATAAACTTGAATAAGATGCACGTAATTCTACGGACATACGTACGTAACTTGTAATTTAAACACAAATTAACACCTGAAAGAGATTGTGTGTTGAAGACAAATAGGTACCATCCTTTAGAAGCATGTTAAAGACTTCATTCACGGGTCTTCCATCTATGAATTTGGTTTATTACAGTCGACGATCCTCTTAAAAACTTTTATCAGTTACACCAATACATAATACTTATTTTTAGTCAATTACAATATATTTTTTTAACTCGTAATCATACTTCATAAAATCAGAACTTGCCGAACTGACTGCGTCAAATAGATATTGACATTTGACAACTGTTTAATGTTTTTTTAATTATAAAATAATTAAATGAAAGGAGGTCTATAGTATCATTGTTTATCATTTAGTGTTGTCCAAAGTTCAAAGTCGATATCGACATGTTACTCATTCGATAAAAAAGAAAATTCTATAATTATTGTACTAGCAATGCAATCGGATCTGGTACTATGGGAGATAAATACTTATACCCTACACTATACATTGCTTAAATTTGCCCGCCCCTTTCTGTAACACGTTGTATATACTCACGCCGCGTTTGTATCCCCGAAGGGGTGGGCAGAAGTGCAATTGCTGCTGCACCCATAGTTTGCTGAGATTATTTCGATCCAAATTCCAATCCCGGGAAATTCACGTGTGATTTGAAGAATCAAAAACTCGAACAAATTGTGGTTGCCCGAACTCGGATTTGGAACCCAGAAGGCCAATTCTCGTAATTTAAATGTTCAAAATATGATTCCGATCTAGTCTCAGCGTCAAGAAAGTCGCAAATGGCATTCTCTTAAACCAATAATCAACGTCAAATGCACCTAGCATTAGCAGTAGCATTATACCGTTTTGACTCTTAGGGTTGGAGTGCCTAAAGCATTCGCCCGAAAGTCCGGTGTCGCTGACTAAAGCCGACTCTTGTCAGGCTATCAACAAGCGTCTATCTAAAAAAATAAAAAAAAAACCGTTTTGACTTCAGTTAACTTTTATTCTACATTCAATTTTATTTGAACGTGAAAATTACGAGAATTGGCCTGCAGGACCTTACCATTTTCTTATTTGCTTGAATGACGAGACGAGCAGGTCGCTCGCCTGATCGCCTAAACGTCACACCTGCCCATAAACTGAAAACAACGTCACACAGAACTCTGAATTACATAACACTGTATGACACTGAACTGCGCTCGTCATCCCGAGACATAAGATGTTAAGTCTCATAATGTCCAGCAATTTCACTGACCGAAACACAACAATGTTTACACATTGCTACTTGGCGGCAAAAATAGACGAAGCGGTGTACCAACCTAGACCGCCTCTCGCATACTAGGGACCTACCACCTTGTAAAAGCCTAAGGATGCCACTAAACTAATGAGATCATAGTTCATTATTTTGTCTCCCGCTTAGCTATGGAGGGAAGTGGACAATTATTATTTCCAACTACTCCTTAATTTTCTATTTGATTCATTTCGTTGCGGGATAAAGACACGATTTACATTCCCAGAGACTCGCCGAGCTTCATTGCTCGCTGTCGAATTATGCGTGCCACTGTCGATCCTGTTTTACAGGAGTTACAGCGGCGGGTGTGTGGGCGGGATAGTCTCGTAAAGTAATCAGACTATACTGGAACAAATATTAACATTTTCTTCCATGAAAGGGTCCATAAGTAATAATTTTCAGAACCATACACGCCATGTTCTGGAATTCATTCTATGAAATCCTATGCATAGGATAGACTGCAGTCTCGCACACTTAAGGTATGATTTCGAGCTCGGCGTGAGACCGCAGCGACAGGGTCGCCCATCCACACCGGCAGACCGTAAGGAAGCGACGCAACTGGTTTCTGTCTATTTCAATGAAATTACTTCCGAAGTTTGCGGCATTGTCGCTGCGGTTTGCGGTCAGCCACTGAGTTTGAAATGTTAACTTTATCCGTACCGTACGCGCTATATTTAAGTAAAATACCAAAAGATGGTAGGGAGGCTTTGAGTGGTAGAGCCACGCTGTAGACATTTTTGTCTACAGCATGAATGGCCCGGCTCGTCCGGGTCGTTACCACTGTCTCATAGAAAACGGCGTAAAGTAGCAGCTTGCTGCTGCGTTTCGTACGGTGAGTGAGATATCCGGCGGCCCAAACCCCGCTTCCCTTCCCAATCTCAAGTATCCCTTTCTTTGGGGTTGGCAATCCATGATTCTTCAGTTATTATGGATGTTTATGTGAAGATCACCATCAAATGACCCACTTGTTCGTTTGCCATGATATTCCGCCAGTCCCCATTTTTTTACCTACATTAAAAATATAAGTAACCTAGTCACAAAAAATCACGGCAAATTCTCATTAATACAAGAACAAAAAAAAATCCTATCGCGTCCAATAATTACGTTCATTTGGCGGTAGTCACAAAAAGAACGATTCGCAGGCGGGCCTCGAGGAAAACTCACAACACGAAATGCCCTAATTAAGTGCGCGCTAGTTTTTCCTCACGATATAGCATGTCACGGTTCGTTATATTAAATATAACGGTATCTGCTAATTGATTAGCAAGCAAAAATAATGCTAGGGATTAATGTTAATCTAAGGACTAAACGTGTAACTTTTTCGATGTTATTTTGCTCGCATCATTGGTCGAGGGACAGCCTACTTTGGCTGCGAAACTGTGAGGTCCCGAGTTCAAATCCTAGGTTAGGAAACCACAACTAGTGTTTTTGTTTTTCGATCAAAAAAAATTAAGTGGGTTGCCCGCGATTAGAATTTGAAATAAGCTCGGCAAACTATAGGTCCAGCACTAATTGCACCTCTGCCTACCCCCTCGAAGATACGGGCGTGAACTTATTTTATATTTCTGTCGTATGCACAAAGGGGAACATACTTTTCAATTGTTTAACGTTTGCCGATGTCATTTACTGATTGAAATTGGCTTCTTTATTTTGGGATAGTATTTTTAAATTTTACCATCACTCAGTAAATACAGAGAATGTTATAAAAATCCTTATCCTATTATATACATGTTTGTCTGTTCATTATGTTATAGGGGACAAGCCTATCCATACTAGGTACAATTTTGAATCCCCGGAACTCCTGTATCATTTTTCGAATCGAAAATTTAATGAAATATACACGAGACAAAATGACAACACATTTTAATTGACATTTTTAAATGACAGCCTCCGTGGCGCAGTGGGCGAGGAGCCGGCTGGGAAGCGAGAGGCCGCGGGTTCGATTCCTACACCGAGATAAATGTTTGTGTGATCCGCAAATATTTGTCTCGGGTCTGGGTGTTGTGGGTTGGCAAGTCCCTCGTAGTTCCTGATACCCACGATACAGGTTTACCTAGTGTGGGGTCAGGACTATGTGTGTGAGTGTTGGGTGTATTTATTTATTTTGACACAGTCTCACAAAAACGGTATAGCTGAAACATACAAAATGTTTCATACATCAGCACCGCGTATATTAAAACGGCTATTTATTTAATAGGAACATATTACCTTCAGAATCGTGCGAAGTTGTTCCGCTTGGCACTAGAGTTTCGTACCTATTTAATTAAAGGAAAACGGTACCAAAATATCGTGAGGAACCCTGCATACCCAAGAATCTTATTTCCTACTATTATTAAAGATATGGAAGTTTGGATGTTTGTTAGTCAATCAATTCGTAACGGCTGAATGGTTTTGGATGAAACGTTCTGCTTGGTGGTTGTTTCCTCATTTATCTTATCATAGGCGCAACTCAGGATTTTTTTTCTTTCTAAATAATATTAAAAATCAAAAAGGCACAATACCGATTTTCATAAATGCATTATTAATTATATCCAATTTGTATATTTATTCACACACAACATACCCATTTACCCTAACATTAATTATAAAATAACAAGCGACAAGAGCTGACAATTACCGCTGCAAAATATAAGTGGGATCAAAAGCTGATTTACGTAACATTGCCCCATAAATACTGAAGCATTAAATTAATTATGGTGGATAAAAAGCGACGGCATGGACATTTTGTTAAATTAAAAAGTGACATGTCACGCTGTGGGCCCGTGACCCAATAACGGGCGAGTTGTGATGTTGACAGTTTGAAGGGCTGTTAGCGGCCCTTCAGATCGATGGCTAGAACGAAAAACATTTCACATGGGTATCCATTTATGTTTTGAGGATGGATTTCGTGGCCGTTTTCTAAACAGTGTAAAAAGAAATAAATAAATACACCCAACAGTCACACACATAGTCCTGACCCCACACTAGGTTAACCTGTATCGTGAGTATCAAGAACTACGACAGACTTGCGGTCCCACTACACCCAGACCCGAAACAAATATATGTGGATCACACAATAATTTGATCCGGTATGGGAATCGAACCCACGGCCTCTCGCTTCGCAGCCGGCTACTCACCGACTGCGCCACGGAGGCTATATTGTTAATGAAATAATATTGTTTAAGTTGGAGTTCAGTGGCGAAAGCGAGCAATTCACAGGTTCTAAACCAGCCCCCCAGGGAGATGTGCACCGCTTACTTTTCGTAGTTACGTGTGTTCACTTAAAAGTCGAAGAAAAACATCGTAAGAAAATCTGCATTCCTTGATGCCTTTCCTTCCTTGAGAATGATCAACAAAAATTTCGAAGGCTAACTCTTAACCATTAAGCAAGCGTGGTGGACTAACGCCCTCTACCGCGATGTAAGAGGTGATATTTTATATGTATTGTGTTAAAGAGCATACCAAGTTACACGTTTTGAACAGAAAAATATTATTTGCCACAAACTTTCAGGCCTTTTTGATAATACTATGTCCAACAAGACATGGGTTGACGGCAGGCAGGCCGGCAGGGGTGGTATTAAAAACTACAGTCCAAATCTTTCTGTAACATGTGTTAAAAATAAAAATCATGTTGCGACGACCCCACCGCGAGTGGGACAAGGGCAAGTAAAAGAAGAATTCTTTCCAAAAACAGTCATAAGTGGCATAAACTCTTGCCATTTCAAATCGCCGTCGCGTCGCCGCATCATAGCCCGTGTAATATATCAAAATGAAGACAATTCCGTTTGTGTGTTATTCTCGACGCAATTTACAACAGCAATACTTTGCATACATTTGATCGTTACTTCGAAATTGTTCCTTTTTGTTATTAGGCATGAATGACTGCCTCGGTGGCGCAGTTGTAATGCGTACGCGTTACGATTACGCTAACGCTGAGGTTGAGGTCTCGGGTTCGATCCCTGGGTCGGGTAAAGTGGTATTTATTTATTTCTTTGTTTATTACAGTATTAATACAATCTTAACAGGATTTACACCCAATGCGATTTATATTGTTATACAATTTACATTATGTAGTCGATACATTAGTGAGTATTTCTATAGTTACCTAGTTATTGGGTTTTTCTATTACGAAATGCTCAGTATCAGCCCAGAGTCTGGAATTTGTGCTCGGTATGGCGATAGGCTCGCCCCCTATCACATAAGGGACGGAAAATACGCTCGGCGAAATGTGGGTGTACTGGTTACACCTCTGCCTACCCCTTGGGGGATTACAGGCGTGAGTGCGTATGTATGTATGTAAACAATAGACAGGTTAAAAAAACAATTCAATAACACCCCTGTATTGTACCCAAGGACAAAGAACTAACACAATTCCGAACGTCCCATTATTTGCGATGTGCTGTCCGATAGCAACTAACGACCGCTATACCGATAACGTGTCAAGACGCGCGTTATTTTTAACTGTTAACGAGTAGGTGCTTTACATAAACGAGTAATCTTGATACGAAAAATAATGATCCGGCGACGTTTCATAACGATGTTTGTAAGTTACATCAACGATGTAACTATGATATCGTCAAATATATAATATTGACTGCCTCGGTGGCGCAGTTGTAATGCGTACGCCGTTATGATTAAGCTAACGCTGAGGTCTCGGGTTCGATCCCCGGGTCGGGTAAAGTGGTATTGGGTTTTTCTATTACGAAATGCTCAGTATCAGCCCGGAGTCTGGAATTTGTGCCCGGCATGGCGATAGGCTCGCCCCCTATCACATTATGGGACGGAGATACGCTCGGCGAAATGTGGGTGTACTGGTTACACCTCTGCCTATCCCTTCGGGGATTACAGGCGTGAGTGCGTTTGTATGTATCAACGATGTTTGTTTTTCCCTGACAAAAAAGGAGGATGTTGTTTCGCGCTTATATTGTTTGTTTTTGTATGCACAATGACAATAACATTTCTTCATTGGCAAGGGTATAGATAGCGCGATATTACGTCCTTTTAAATTACAATAAGACATTCCATCGTCTTGGGGGTGAAATCTGGGATTAAAGACAACATTTCATCATTTATGATGATTGTTTCAGTAAAAATAGTAAAAGAAAATCTTTTTATCTTATTAATTGTACGTTATGGCAAATTCGTTCGTGCTGTAGACAAAACAGTCTACAGCGTGACTCTACCACTTGTTGAAACTAAACAAATATGAAGACTAATTAAATATACATACGCCTGTAATCCCCGAAGGGGTAGGCAGCGGTGTACCTAGTACACCCACATTTCGCCAAGCGAATCTCTGTCCCATGATGTGATGAGGGGCGAGCTTATTGTCATACCGAGTACAATCCGGACTGATACTGAGCATTTCGTAATAGAAAAACCCAATATAACTTTTACCCGACCCGGGGATCGAATCCGAGACCTCAGCGTCTGCCTCAGTCGTAACGCCTACGCATTAAAACTGCGCCACCGAGGCAGTCAAACATATATTATTAAAATACTATTATTCTCACCTTTAATTATTCTAATCATGTTGACTTCCTTAAATTGACATCATGAGTCCTTACTTCGAGGTGGTCGACTTCCACACTCGATATTTGGTAGACAACATGTCGACAATGTTCAAACAAGCTCACTGACCCACATGTCAGGGTAACACGTAGCTTCCGTTGATGCTTTTTTAAGGGCCACAAAAAATGTTTACACTTGAAAGGGTTTTTATATCCTGTGTTAATTTGGACTGCCTCGGTGGCGCAGTTGTAATGCGTACGTGTTACGACTGAGGCTCACGCTGAGGTCTCAGGTTCGATCCTTGGTCGGGTAAAAGTGATATTGGATTTTTCTATTACGAAATGCTCAGTATCAACCTGGAGTCTGGAATTTGTGCCCGGTATGGCGATAGGCTCGCCCCCTATCACATCATGGGACGGAGATACGTTCGGCGAAATGTGGGTGCACTGGTTATACCTCTGCCTAACCCTTCGGGGATTACAATCGTGGGTATGCGTATAGCGTATGTATTGAAATAAAACTAGTTTATACAGATTTTATCGAGGTTTAATTTTTATTTTAATCCCGACGTTTCGAAAGCTTTTCAGCCTTCGTGGTCAAGTCTCTCCGACTTAGGTGTAGGTCGTCTCGAAAAGTTAATGTTAAATTGGCTACCTTAATTTTAAAATTATACATTTATTTTTCAGATTATTTAAAAAAGTAAGTTGACACTAGTCCGATCTACGCAGAAAGAGCTCACGTTGTCTTGAGGTCTGGCAGTTGGTCTTTTGGGTTCCGATTTAATTAAATGTATAATTGGATCCCAGGCTTGTGCAAGCTTCCAACCATCTTCTCTATTGAAATAAGTTTTATTTCAATGTGTAATATTCGCGTAAACCTAAGAAATCACTATGTATTATTGGTTTAAGAGAATGCCATTTGCAACTTTCTTGACGCTGAGACTAGATCGGAATGATATTTTGAACATTTAAAATTACGAGAATTGGCCTCCTGATTTCAACAATCTTCATCCTAAATCAAAAAGTTGAGCACTCTTACAAAACGCATGAGTAGGTCGAGGAGACGCGGGGGGGGGGGGGGGGGGAAGGCGGTACGAGGCAGTGCGACGTAAATCTGAAACTTTGAAGATTACCGCCCGTTTTCAGGATACTCAGCGCATCGACGTCAAAAGTTGGATTAATTTATTTATTTTGGAAATAACCGTCGCGCTCCGTCGCCTAATTTTGTGATTTATAACGCAACGATAACAGTTGGTAGTCGCCAAACGGTAATTAATTTTCAAATGTTAATTAACTCGAGTTATGGTATAAGCGAAAATGTGATGTTTATCTAATTTGGAAATTTTGTTGGCTTCTTTGGGTAAAAGGGTTGGCAAAATTACAATTTACAACCGTTTTTCATAGTAGAGGCCCGAAAAACAAAGTGATCAATTATATATTTATTAATAAGGTATGTATATATTACATTTATTTATTTATTTTAATTCTTAGTTTGTGTGTAATTTAATGTATTCTTAGACTGCCATAATCATATTTCCATTCGATGATGTGATAGGTGGCGAGCCTATCGCAATATCGAGCACAAATTCCAATCCCGAGCAATTCATGTGTAATTTTTCAAGTCTAAGATCAAACAGAAATTGTGTCTACCCGACCAAAGAGTTAGAGCCAGGACTTCACAGTTCTCAACCTTACTATGCTGCTACTAGAGCAATAAGGTGATTGACAAGACATACAAAACATAATTACACCCACGGCTGTCAACAAGACCCGAAAACCGGCCTGCGCCTATTGTATGCTAATTGTGATTTGAGGGTCAAGGTCCGCCGGGGTTGGCCACCGAATAATTCTGATGGACATTTAAATAATGTTTACTTGGTTATTTTGGGCAACAAAATTATTTACGTATTTTTTATAGCGTAGGCCAGCAAACGAGCAAGTGGGTCATCTGATGTTTATTTTATACTCTATAGTTTTTTAACGTTTTTAATTTTGTTAAAAAGTTTTAAAATACGCACTCACGCATGTAATCCCCTAAGGGGTAGACAGACACCGGACTGATACTAAGCAATTTGTAATAGAAAACCCCAATATTATTTTTAGTCGAACCGGGCATCGAATCCGAGACCTTAGCGTCGCCCGTAACGCCGCATTACAACTGCGCCACAGTGTTTTAAACCAAAATATAGTTCGCTATTATTTTAATGCTAATCGCACGTTACGTATAGTTTATTTGGGGTAGCATGTGGTGGTTTTTATCCCGGGGAATAAATAGTCCCGTAAGGATCAAATTTATCACGCAGAACCGCGTCCAATACACGTTCGTTTATAAAAATAACTAACACGGAATAACTGAAAACATGTTGGATAGTTGAAAATGTATAAATATTTTATTTTTGACAGCCTCCGTGGCGCAATGGGTGACTCAGAGGCTGCGAATCCGTAAGTTCGATCCCCGCACCGAGACAAATGTTTATGTAATGTTTGTTTCGGGTGTGAGTGTCGTGGGACCAAGTCCCTCGTAGTTCTTGATACCCACGATACAGGTTAACCTAGTGTGGGGAAAGGACTATGTGTGTGACTGTTAGGTGTATTGGGTACAGTACTCTTTATTCTAAAAGGACTTTTACATTTTTAAATATTACATTTCTAAAAAATAAAACATTTAAAAATATAAAAGTGTCACCCTCCAATGGCGAGGCCTAGGACCCAAGCCATCGGTGGTTAGGACCCCAAAGTGAGGAACCTCCTCACAATGCGTGCCGTGTCCAATAACACCGCTTTCTGAATCTAGCTCCTGACCCAACGACCAATCGAGAGCCTCAGGAGGTGTTGGTCGAGGCTCTTTGGTATCAGTTGGTTTGGGTGTATTTATTATTATTTATTTCTTATTATACTAGCTTTTGCTCGCGGTTCCACCCGCATGAGTTTCGAGGTCCCATTCAACAGTAACTGCGCATTTTTAGAGATAAAATGTATCCTACGTCCGTCCCTAGGGTTCAAGCTTTCTTTGTACCAAATTACATCGACATGTTTTCAGTGGTTTAGCCCTAAAAATGTAACAGACAGACCGACAAATTACTTTCACATTTATAATAATAGTATAGAAGTATGGATTTATTTTAACTCATCAAAGTAAACATAAATTAAGCAATCAATATTAGTTCCCTTAGGTTTAAAGATTACGTTTGTGAAACAAACAACTTGTTGGTTAGGTCACACAGTCAGACACAAAGGGGTCACACATATAACACTACTCTTTTTTGTTTGGGGTCAAAAAGCTAATAAAACTCTCCTTTAAATTGTTTAATCAGTTTTTTGTCTCTTTCAATCCCAATTTATCGGATGTACTTAGCAGCAGTATGAATTTCTAAAAGCGAAATCTCTAACTCTCTAAGTTCGTAAAAAATTTCAAATCGTCACGTCGAGGGAAACGACCGGAACACAATGAAATAAATTGAAAAGCTTTATAAACGCACGAGCAAAGGTTGGGGTTCGATCCTAGCACGTATTAAGGAGTGACGCGGCACGATTACGTGGCGGTTTTCCAAATGATTCCATCAGACGGTACTGTGGGTAGGTTTGTTCATATTACGGGTGGAGGATCGTCCACAAGTCGCCTAATATTGTATGTAATACTAGCCTTTGCTCGCGGCTCCGCCCGCGTGAATGACCTTTTCCGGGATAAAAGTAGCCTATGTCGCCCGGGGATAGTGTAAAAATAATATTTATTTGTTTGTTACGCTTTCACGCCTAAATCACTGAACCGATTTTGATGAATTTTGATGTAGAGATAGATGGGACTCTGGAGACGGTTATAGGCTATGTAGTTTATTCACGCGGGCGAAGCCGCTAGCAAAAGCTAGTATTAAATATGGCGTGCCATGTCTTTGACTGCCTCGGTGGCGCAGTTGTAATGCATACGCGTTACGATTGAGGCCAACGCTGAGGTCTCGGGTTCGATCCCCGGGTTGGGTAAAGTGATATTGGGTTTTTCTATTACGAAATGCTCAGTATGAGCCCGGAGTCTGGAATTTGTGCCCGGTATGGCGATATGCTCGCCCCCTATCACATCGTGGCACGGAGATACGCTCGGCGAAATGTGGGTGTACTAGTTACACCTCTGCCTACCCCTTCGGGGATTACAGGCGTGAGTGCGTATGTGCCATGTCTTTTCCTCGTCTTACGTATTATTGATGTGACTAACGTGCAAGTCCTATCCTACAAATGTTATTACCATACGTTATCCCAGACCAACAATCAGTGGCCCAGGATCCTTAATGTGCGGATGCGGCCGACAAAGTTCGGGTCCGGTTTGAATATTCCCATAATTTTGCAATTCAATGCACTAGGTACTTGTCACGGGCGGAGCGGATGTAGCTAGTGAATATATTTTGTTTAAGTTATTAAGTTGGCTTTTACGCGTAGTGCTGTGATTGGGTAATTTAATGTTATCTACAAGTTTTTTCTTCAGCAGCCATCTGGTTTAAAGATACATACGCACGCACTCACACCTGTAATCCCCGAAGGGGTAGGCAGAGGTGTAACCAGTACACCCACATTTCGCCGAGCGTATCTCCGTCCCACAATGTGATAGGGGGCGAGCCTATCGCCATACCGGGCACAAATTCCAGACTCCGGGCTGATACTGAGCATTTCGTAATAGAAAAACCCAATACCACTTTACCCGACCCGGGGATCGAACCCGAGACCTCAGCGTTAGCCTCAATCGTAACGCGTACGCATTACAACTGAGCCACCGAGGCAGTGGTTTAAAGATATAGGATATATTTCATACGACTATTATTTGTATGCAGTGTGACAGGGTAAGTACCATTGCTTTATCCAGGCACGGGCTTCCTCTACTGAATGAGAGGGAGTTAGGTCTTAGTCCACCACGCTGGCCTAATGCGGGTTGGCAGACTTCACATACCTTCGAAATTCATATGGAGAACTTCTCAAGTATGCAGGTTTCCTTACGATGTTTCCTTCACCGTTAAAGCAAGTTACGTGTGTATCAATTAAAAATGAATACACACGTAATTTAGAAAAGTCAAATGTGTATGCTCTTGGGACTGGTTTCAAACCTGCGACTTTCAGTCTCGACAGACCGTACCACTCCCCGCTGAGTGTTTACTGTTATCACTGTAAGTGTTAACAATAAACTATTAAACTGCATCTTATCACTGATAAACAGCTTATTTATGTCTTAGCAATAACACCAGCCGGAAAGAAAAGCAATGAAAAAGCTTTTGACAGCTACCTATTATGGTTCAGAAGATACCGAGCTTTTTAAAAGGACAGACGGCGTAGGCTCTGTAATAGGAGTAATTTGACAGCCTTAGTGGCGCAGCGGGTGAGTAGCCGGCTGCGAAGTGAGAGGTCGTGGGTTTGATTCCCACACTGAGACAAATGTTTGTGTGATCCACAAAAAATTGTTTCGTGTCTGGGTGTTGTGGGACCGCAAGTCCCTCGTAGTTCCTGATACCCACGATACAAGTTTACCTAGTGTGGGGTCAGGACTATGTGTGTGATCCAAGATCCAAGATCGATGCTTGCCAATAGTTCACAAGTACCAAGTAGTTCACGACTTCCTCCGTCGTCGTCCCAAACATGTTTTGGTAGATCCCAACGACTCCATCACAGTCGCTATCGAAGCAGCACTTTCCTTGCCCTACCCGAATCGCAATAATAATACGCGACCCCGACATAGGACACGCCTGTGAGTCCGAAGAACTCCCACAACTGACCGTCGGCACAATGATGTGCAGAGACGGCTCTAAACTATACTCCCCAGCGATTGCTCAAGCTGAGGTCTGAGCCTTCTATAAGGCGCCTCTGTGCTTAATAGCTACTAAGTACATTATACATATTTCTGGCTAGAGCGCCATAAGCGCCGGCTTTATTGTCAGGTGAAGTTGTAATAGTAAAATAAGCTAACAGCACAAATCCATACGAAAAAAAAACCAAGACGACATACTGCACAAGTACGATTAGCATGCCACATTGTAGTGCCCACCGTTGAGTGACCATATCGGGTTCGTTGACCCCCGTGCGTGACAGGTGGGCTGTTTTGCATACGTGTATGAATCATGTTCAAACTTGTCGCACAGTGAATTACTGTCCTTCACTTGTTAGGAGTTCATAGCTTCGATTCCCGCGTTAGAACTATGCGTGATATTCAGAGTTAATAAAAATTGATATCCAAAGTTATATATTTCTCACTAGGATTATCATGGGTAACGGAAAAACAAGGGTCTAATTTCTGCCGCCAAGTAGCAGTGTGTAAACACTGTTGTGTTCCAATCTAAAGGACATTGATGCCAGTGAAATTACTAGGCATTATGAGACTTATCATCTTATATCTATGAATTACGAGCGCAGTCCAGTGGCATGGCTTTGTAATTCAAAGTTTTTGTGTGGCGTTCCGTCTGTTTATGGGCAAGCGTGGCGCTTACTATCAGGCGAGCGACCTACTGGTTTTTGTCATTCAAGCTAATAAAGTAAAAACAACTTTTGTCAACCGACGCTATAGAAATTTACATATTTAGACTCACGACTGTTTACCATAGGGATAAGCAGAGACAACGACTATCTATGCAAACCTACGAATATATTTTCGGTGAAAAAATTATAAAAGTAAAAAACTCACAAAATAAATGTACACTGAATTACAATTTTGGCTCTCGTAACTTGTTTAATAATTTGGCCAGCTATGTAGGCCGTGTCCTGACCGCGGGTCAATGACCGGCAAACAGCTGATCATACGATATTATTTCGGCATTCTATTCAAACGGGCAATAATGCGGAATAAGAGCATCTTTTGTTATATATTATTGTATAAATGTAACGGGCGGTCCGTTTATTGACGATTGAAAAAATGATTGGTGCAGATTATTTTGCCGAAACAATTGTTATGTATGTACGTTTCTATCAATTGTTCTAGAGTCACGAGAACATATTGATATGGTTTTGACAGAATATTTATATATTCAACAAATCTATTTTTTAATATACACACTCACGCCTGTAATCCCCGAAGGGGTAGGCAGAGGTGTAATTAGTACTCCCACATTTCGCCGAGCTTATATCCGTCCCATGATGTGATAGGGGGCGAGCCTATCGCCATAGGCGTAAACATTTCCAATTCCGAGCAACTCGTGTATAATTTGGTGAATTGAAAACTAGATATCCGTAGGACCAAACCCCCTCCGTTTCCCAATCCCTTAATTATCCCTTTCCTTTAAGGTTATCGTGCATGATTCACGTTCGGACGTTCACAGACGGTGGAGATCACTTACCATCAGGTGACCCACTTGCTCGTTTCCTGGCCGCGGGGACAAAAAAATATTGTGATTGCCCTAGGATTTGCAGCAAAGATCACAATGTATCTCATTTTAAGTAGATAGACTGCTATACCAATGAGCTTGTAATCCAAGATATACGTAATTGCCCATTTTAATTTTCATTGTATAGACAAGATGAATATCGGTTTACATATTATCTCAATGATTGTATTTAATTGCCTTGTCAAGATTTTATTGGTGTTAATTCGTATACAAAACGATTGCGTCAATAAGCTGTTAGATAGCCTCAAGGTCTTTTCTGGAATGAAAACCTGTTTTTTCTGTCTATATTGGTCTGACAGCAGGCTACTCAGCGTTCCTAAATAATTTGTTTAAAGATGGTTATTTTGACATGTTCGGTGAAGCAGTTGTAATACTTCCGCGGGTCAGGTAAGTGATATTGGGTTTTTCTATCACAAAATGCTTAGTCAGCTCGGTGTCTGGAATTGTATGGTTATAGGCTCAGTTATCACATCATTAGAAGGAATTAAGCTCGGCGAATTGTGGGTGTACCTACTGGCTACACCTCTGCCAACCCCTTTGGGGAATACGGGCGTGAGTACATATATGTTCTTGAAATTCAGTTCCCAAGAGGAGATAGGTTAAAAAGTTTGTATGGAAAATTGTATTTTTAGTCTTTAGCTGAGACTAGGTGTTGTCTATTTTACGCGGGCGGAACCGCGAACGAAAAAACTAGTTTTAAATAAAAAATACCCGTTAAACCACAACACACAGCCGCCTTAGCTTTTAGAAATGATAATAACTCCGTATACCAAAACCCTTTGCAATTTAATATTAACGCGAACTCAAGACATAACACTTTGGCTTAGAATCATGTGCTAAGATAAAAGGCGATGCAAACTCGTTTCTATCGGGAAGTTAATCCGCTTGTACGTAACACGGTGTCCTATATCATCATTATCACATGCCGGCATAATCCTGGCAACTGATAGCGGAAGGTGGTCCAGTAAGCCTTTAGCTCGGGTATGCCACCCACATTGGTTATTTTGTGAAAATTTGGGTTGTAAAATGTTACAACGGACAATTTGTAGCAGCGTACGTAGGCGATGAAGCTGAGGTCCTGGGTTCAGTCCTAGGTCGGCCGATGAATTTATGTTTGAGGTATTCGATTCGAAAAAATATGACATCAGTTGCTTGGGATTTTGCGTCCGGTATGACGATAGGCTCGCCCGCTGTTACATTATGATACCGAAATAACTTCGACGAATCGTATGTGCGTTGTACTGCTATACCGTTTGGGATACAGCCGTGAAGTTTATGTATATATTTTAGAATTTTGTGGATGAGATAAATATATTATGATGATATCATATGTGATAAAATAAAGTTATAAAAAAAAGTATTCCTTGACGCCCTTATAAATACTGGGCATATTTATGACAACTAGGTCACAGTTTTGATATCCTGTGATGGAACTGTGTGTTTGTTTTACTTGCATATAGACTCATATTGAAGAACACTTTTTATTGATGATGCATATTCATAGTTGTACAGTCAATTGAAATTTATTGTCATTGAGTGTTCCCATTTGTAGTAAATGTCAAAATAATTGTGTTCTACTTTTGTATGCACTAGATGTCACTTGAAATATTATTGAGCTAACTGTACAGTAAAACGAAATCTACGCTCTTTACTAATGTTTGGTTTTTAAAACAATGTGATATTAAATAATTAATATAAAGATAAGTAATATGGAATCTTTATATAAATAAGATTACGCCTGTATCCCCGAAGGCTGAAGAAGTAAGCAGAGGTGTTTAAGTATATTCAAAATATGATGGATTTATTTGTTTTTTTTTTAAACAAAACAATGGAATTAACTTATTTTAATTATGGGAACACAATTTCATGTACACTAATTGCAAATAAATACAGTTTGAACATCTTTAAAATTAGATTTGAATTTTATACAAAAATATGATCGCGGGCAGAATAGATATTATAAATAAATCTTACCTGAAAGCTCCGAGGGAGGCTGTACGTCCGAATCTCTCTGTAGTGTGGCGGAAACTGACTAACACATGAATCATTACGGGGTAATTATAGATTGATAATAAATGTAATGTGCATACTTTTCTCGTAGATAACAGATGTGTGGTCCTATGCGCGGATGTGATACCGATATTGCTATTCTTTGAGTATCAGTACTGTACAAAATCTAGACTAGCTTTTGTATTTATTAGAGTTAAATGAACAGTTCTGGAGTTGGAATCCACATGGATAAAACAACTGTACTCACTCCTGTAATCTCCGAAGGGGTAGGCAGAGGTGTAACCAATACACCCACATTTCGCCGAGCGTATCTACGTCCCATGATGTGATAGGGGGCGAGCCTATCGCCATACCGGGCACAAATTCCAGAATGATACTGATACTGAGCTTTTGTAATAGAAAAACCCAATATCACTTTTACCCGACCCGGGGATCGAACCCGTGTCCTCAGCGTCAGCCTCAATCGTAACGCGTACGCATCACCACTACGCCACCGAGGCCGTCACAAATGAATGCAAATGGCAGTAATGTGTTATAATACTTTAATCGTGGTTTCAGTTCAATATTTAACGTGAATTCGATTGGCTTAGTGGTCTGCGGTTAAACAGTGCTGTTTGATTATCGTTTCATTTGTTTACACTGCGCATCGGTTATTTTAACTGTTATGTTAAATGGTAATTGTACCGTCCGATTTCATTCACTAAGTAGGTATTTGCTTTGCGAGAGTTGTTTTGAGTAGGTAATTATAATACACCCAACAGTCACAGAGTTAGTCCTGACCTCACACTAGGTTAACCTGTATCGTGGGTATCAGGAACTACGAGGGACTTGCGGTCCCACAACACCTAGACCTGAAACAAATATTTGTATAGGTGCGGGAATCAAACCACGCTTCGCAGCTACTCGCCTGCCGAGCCACGGAGGCTGTCAAACAACGCTTAGTCTATTTCTGTCTAAGCAGTCGTATGTAAGCACTGCTGTGTTTCAGTTTGATATTAAAGTCAGTGCGACTACTGTGCGTTATGACATATATAACATCATATGTCTTGGGGGTGGACTGACTCTGTGGCGCAGTTGTAATGCGTACGCGTTACGACCGAGGCTGACGCTGAGGTCTCGGGTTCGATCCCCGGGTCGGGTAAAAGTGATATTGGATTTTTCTATTACGAAAAGCTCAGTAACAGCCCGGAGTCTGGAATTTGTGCCCGGTATGGCGACAGGCTCACCCTCTATCACATCATGGAGATACGCTCGGCGAAATGTGGGTGTACTGGTTAAACCTCTGCCTACCCCTTCGGGGATTACAGGTGTGAGTGCGTATGTATGTATGTATGTATGTATGTATCTTGGGGTGACGGGCGCAGTGCGGTGCCATGCAAGTGCTTAGTAAGTAAAAGTTTTTGTTATAATTTAGGCATCGTTTCTCTGGTCTAATGGCAGGCTAATTACGCTGGGAAACCGATGAGGTTCCGAGTTCAAATCCCGGGTCGAGCAAATAGAATGTGTGCTTGAGTTTTTCGATGTGAAAAATCACAAATGCGTTGACCGGACTTGAAATTTTTGAATGATGTATTGATTAGGCTCGCCACCTGACATCATGTATAACGGAAATGGGCTTGGACAACCACGGGTGCATTAGTTGCATTTCTGCCTACTGTTTCCTACAGGGGATGGGTTTATGTAATTTCAGCATCCAGCCATCTCAATGTCAAGCTCTCAGAATCCAGCAGATTTTGGCTCCGTTTGCAATCCTTCATTCCACCGGGCATCCCATCCTAACAGACAAGCCATACTTAAATTACAATAATCAATCATTATTGAAAGAATATAGTGTGTAATTTTTCGGCAGTGGGTGTGTAAAGTGTACGTATTTGTGAACAACAGTTATTAATAAGTGGGCGAGAGCTCAAGGCGATTCGGCAAACATGATTGTGGGAAAGTCGCCATTATTCTGAATATTTATTATTAATGTTTTACCGCAATATGTATTCAAAGATTGGGAAATTATAATAAATCGTCGCACATAATCCAGATTCTATATTTAGATACGTTACAATTCACAACACTAGATATTACAACGTTCTGCTTCAAAACAAATTAATTTTGCTTCGGGAATCGATCTCGCGATAATAGATTTAATAAAACATTAAGTACTGCTGATGATAAAATAAGTAAGGAAACCATAAAAACCGACTTTTATAAATAACACTGAAACTCATCTAATTTCGATGCTGAAAAAACAAAAATAACAAAAATTTCTAAAGGTCTTTTTGAAGTCGGTTTAAGTATTTTTAAAACTTATTTTTAACCGATTTCGATAATGAACAATATTGTTCGATTGCTTTCCCGATGTGGTCCCATAGTATAAATTTGGTTAAGATCTGACGACGGAGTGCGGAGTAAAAAGATTAAACTCCTCAATAAATAACAGCACACTCGCCGCGATTGTGTAATAGTATTGGTATTTACCTGTAACCTACCACTAAAAACTTAAATTAAAATAAATTTTGAGGAAACAAGTCTCTATATATCCGATCTTTACGGGTACATAAGTCAAAAACCTCTCCACGAAACAATACCGATGATCGCTTGCAATCCCTCTTACGTCCCTCTCAGCAGAAGCGGGATTAGTATGCTTAGACGAAAGCCATAAAACCAGATTCAAAAAAGATAAAACCATAAAGTCTTGTAAGTCTGAATTCGCTCCCTCACTAAATGCTGCGATTTGATCTTTTTCGACAACGCAATAAAAGTCTACTTTAAAGCTTTTTGAGGCTGCTCGGACCTCGCGTTGTATGAAGGTTACAATCGTAACAGGTATGACGGCTTGTTTGAACTTTTTGCACGCAAAAAATCGGTGAATGAACTCGATTCGGTGTAATTGCCCATGTACTATTATAATATTAGATGAATCGAGTGCGAAATTTAAATTATTACACTCGTTTATTTATGTTGCATTTTAAAGAAATAAATTTTACAGAAAATGCATGTTGAATTGTATTTTTACCTACTTAATAAACAGGTTCTTTTTTAAAGTCTCAGATAAATAAAAACCGGACTTTGGTGCAAATAAATGAAAATCGTTATTTATTATTATTTAGCACTGCATGGGACTGGACTGCGGAAACTTGCATACTTGTGAAGTACTTCATAAGAATTATGAAGTAATGTGAAGTCTACCAACCTGCATTAGGCCAGGGTGGTGGACTAAAGCTTTACCCCTCTCATTCAGTAGAGGAGGCCCGTGCCCAGCAGTGGGACGTGTATAATACAGAGCTAGTATTATTTATTGGGAAAAACTAAGGTTGATGATACAGTTATACCATTAGATTTTGTACTCATTTTTCTCTTTTACAGTGTTCATCGAAATAAGATTACACAGTGTCTGACGAGGCGCGGAAGGCCGGTCATTGTTTGCATATTCGTCATAAATCGTAGAACAACGAAGATTGGTGAAGCGCAATTTTATACTAGTATAACTCATGGAGTTTCTTGTCGCTTCTTCACAGCTCTATCATACAGCAAAAGTAGTATTAACAACATAATTGAAAAGATCATTTAATTAATTAAATATTTGTTACTATCGATTTGAAACATCACTAATTTCAAAGCACCACGTTTCGATTGAATAGATCGCACGACAATCGAATAGTCGTAAATTCTATCAACTAAAAACAATTGTTTATTAATTTATGCTTTTGTTCAATATGCAATATGTAATTCAAAACATCAAGAGGTTTGTTTATCCTATCTGCGATGGCTGGATGGATTCGAATGAAATTCGGTTCATATTTTGCATATTCGGTTAGTTTATTTTTATTTTTTATATATTCAGAGCTCTAGGAATTGTCCATTAACTTTTTTTATTCGCCTGGACGATTACGAGCCGGTTGCTTGTCACGCCTGCTCTTAAACAGTAATAATACCACCCAGAACATTGAATTGTAAAGTACTGTATGGCACTGCACTGCGTTCGTCACCCTGAGATATAAAGGTCCTTCAAACCGGAACAGAACATTGCTCCTAGAACAACTTAATTTTGAGTGTCTGAAAAAAAAAATATTCGATCATATTTTTTTCTATTTTCATAACTGTAGTTTAAACATTTATTTTTTAGATTAATTGACATCGGCGTCGTTCTGAGAAATATCGGCCATTAGCCACAACACTGCCATCCATTGTTTTTTTTAAGTTACATCACGGCAATACCCGTAGTAATAACCTGAACTTTTTCTATCATAACAATGGCAGTAAAAAAAATTACATTATTAAAGCCAAGTTAATTATGCAAAACATACTATAGGAGCTACTTAAACATTTCCGAGTGGCGTCTCTCAAGTTTGCACATTCCCCCAAAGCGTTGGCTGAGCGCCTAAAGCGCTTCCTTCATTTCCGCTCACTGTCTCTTATTGTAGAACAGAATTTATTCTTTAAAAATGCTTAAAAAGCGACGGAATTATTTTTCGCCGCGGTTACATGTCTTTTGGAGTTTATGAAAGCGCGATATTGCGGATACGGCCTTTGAAAGTCGTTAGATGGTTTTTTTTTGCATATTTTTTGCGTTTCTTGTGTAGATATTGTAGGAAATCCATATTTTTTTAAATACTTTATTGATTAGACAATTAACGGTTAATTCAATTAATCATTCAATTGCGTTTTCATTGGGTTATTTATTAATCCTTCGTTAAATTAATGTGAGAATTCATACCACAGGATGTTTAAGGCTTCTTTTATACATATTATTAAATTAAGGGCTTTTTAATTATGTTAAGTTATTTGAGAGCCGAAGACCAAACACTGATTCAGCTTATCAGTGATTATGTTTTAGATGCAAAGCTTAAGCTCGGAGTAAAATATTTTATCCACAAGACATGGTCGTTTCACATCTGGGATTCGAGCCAAATTCATTCCATTTGTAGGAGTTTTATATTATCTACCAATTTACCAAGACGGTCACCTACTAGAGATGTCTGATTTCTGTTGGTTTTTTTTATTAGCTTGAGTGACGAAACGAGTAGTCGTCTGTTAGTAAAGGCCACGCCTGCCCATAAACAGAAGCAGCACCACACAGAACTTTAAGTTACAAAGCACTGCATGGCTTTGGACTGCGCTCGTCACCCCGAGACATAAGATGTTTGATTGATGTCTGAATCAATTACTATCCAATGTTTTAACGCTTACAAATACTTTAGTGTCAAACAATTACACTATTGTATTAAAATAATGTAATATGTATACCATAAAAACTTTTAATTAAATAAGTCTGTAAATGTATATAAACTTTATGTAAATGTTATATAGACACATATTTTTGGAAATATTACATATCGCAAGCGACTACGACGAGAACTCAACTAATTCTATTACGTCACAAGTGACGTCTTAACATGACATACGCTCACGCCTTTATCCCCGAGGGGGTAGACAGCGGTGGAACTAGTGGTATAGCAACGTTTCACCGAGCTTATTCCCGTCCCATGGTGTGATAGAGGGCGAGCCTATACTTAAACTTCCTATACTGGGCATAGCAATTCCCAAGCAAATCATGTATGATACTGCGAGTCTAAAACTTAAACACAACTTGTGATTGACCTGACTGAACCCAGAACCTCACGGTTTGCAGCCGTACGCTGTCTAGACCTATGAGGCGATATAAGCAAGATATGACAAAACATATAAAAGTTAACAGGCTTTGGTAATGGTTCCTTTTGCGCACTTGGAAAGTGTATTGAGCAATAAAGGAGAATCGATTCGGAGCCCGACCACTATAAAAACACAATCGAATTGGGTGCGGTTTTTTGTGCACTATCGAAAACTAGAGCTAAAAGTGTACTGGGGAATTTGTGTGGGCAGTTGACTATCGATCTTTTTTAAACGATATTTTTTTAACTACGGCTACAGATAGCGCAGTGGCGTGTAGCTGGTTGCGAAACGAGTGACCATGGTTTCGATTCCCGCACCGATACAAATATTTGTGTGATCCAAAAAGCGCATAGCATACGGAAGCCACGAAAAATGTCAACCTTTATATATTTGTGAGATTTTTAAGTAATTTATCTCAAACGCTGGAGAGAGGGGCGACAGTATCAAGTTTCTGCCCCGGTACGAAAAAAAAGTAGATCCGGAGCTGGCGTTTGTTTTTTATAAATAAATACAACCAACAGTCGCACACATAGTCGTGACCCCACACTAGGTAAACCTGTATTGTGGGTATCAAGAACTACGAGGGACTTGCGGTCCCACAACACCCAGACCCCAGACAAATATTTGTGGATCAGACAAACATTTGTCTAGGTGCGGGAATTGAACCCACGGCCTGATGCTTCGCAACCGGCCACTCGCCCGCTGCGCCACGGAGGCTGTCAAAATGATTGCACATAAACGCGTCTTATTGAGAACCTCATCCGTTTTTTCGTCGGTGAAAAAGTATATTAATCATAATATTAACAATCTTATATATAAAATTCTCGTGTCACAATGTTCGTTCCCATACTCCTCCGAAACGGCTGGACTGATTTGTATGAAATTTTATGTGCATATCGGGTAGGTCTGAGAATCGGCCAACATCTATTTTTCATCCCCCTAAATGTTAAGGGTGGTCCGGTCCACCCCTAATTTTTATTTTTTATTTTTTAGACATTTTTTTTTGTTTTAATTTTTTATGATACAGCAAAAAAATACATACAACCCTAAATTATCAACCCTCTACGATCAACCCCTATTTTTTAATAGCGACATTAGTATTTTTGTGAAGCGCGTTTCTCACCGGGACTCGCTTGATGCGCCCACTTGGCTACTTTAATCCTGGAAATAGGCATTCACGCGGGCGGAGCCGCGGGCAACAGCTAGTAATTACATAAAATTATTATCGTGAACGTCTTTACATTTTTAACGCTATAATGAGGGTTTGTAAGTAAATCCTTGGATGTTTATTTTATTTTATTTTATTAAACTTTTTACATTTAAATTAATGTAAAGGCGGACTTAATGCCAAAGGCATTCTCTACCAGTCTACCCAAGGTAGTGCAGAGATAAAAGACAGTAGGCATGTAAAAAAAAAAAACATGATGATGTTAATTGAAGCGCCCTGAAGAAACAGCGGTTAATAAGCGTCTGTCTGGATTAGTTCTTAATTAATATCTGGAGAGTAATTACAACTTTAATTATGCTACTTCTTTAAGACAATTTGGTTGTAGAAATTAATTTATGAGTGCTTAAATGTAGTAATAGTTTAGGTCTCTCTAGCTTAGTATAAATTAAATTTACATTAATAAGCACACGCCTGGAAACTCGGTGAGGTAGGCAGAGGTACAACTAACCCACGGTTCTCTGAGTCTATTTCCGCCCATGGTGGTGGCGAGCCTGTAGCCATATCCGGCATAAATTCCGATCCTGGCTAATATAAAAGATTTTTAAATTGAAAACTTATACACAAATTGTAATTGCCCGAGTTGGGATTAAAACCCAGGACTTCACTGGTTTTTCAGCCAAGTACGCTGCCACTAGACCAATGAGGAAATGAGAGGTTTTTTTTTTATAACAGAGGTCGCCAAACAAGCAAGTCAGTCACTTGATGGTACGTGATATCCAATTCCTGAATTATCATGGGCGCGTTGCCGACATTAAAGGGTTGATTAAGGAATTAGGAAGGGCATTTGGGCCTCCGGATATCTCCCTCACGGTACGAAACGTAACAGCAAGGTGCTACGTCACGTTTGTTTTCTGTGAGACAGTGGTAATAACCCGGTTGAGACGGCCCATTCATCCTGTAGACAAAACTGCCTACAGCATGGCTCTACCCACTTATACACATGTTTAAAAATAGTTATAATACAGAATTTCAAATCATGAAAAACGATCGGTCGTTTACTAAGCAAAGATGATTAAATTAAATCAGTTAGGGACCAACTTGGACTTAAGTTGTATTAAACCATTAGTTATAAATATATTTATAGCTATAACTAACAAACGAATTTGTCATGGCGACCCTGCTCAAGTTATTTTGGAATTATTACTCGAGATTTAAATAGGTAATTACGTACTAAAATAGAGTTATAGTTCATAATTACTGTTAAGGGTGTTTAGTTCCAAAAGTGAAATTATTTGATACAATATTTTACTTAATAATAGCTTTTACTCGCGGCTCCGCCTGCCCAACGGCCTTTTTCGAGAGATATATAGTAGTCAATTTTTTTAAATTGATTAATTGATTTTGGAGTTGTAGAGCTACGCTGTAGATAATAGATAATCATGAATGCCGCTGCTTACAAAAAAAAACCGATGTAAAGCGGTTTGCTGCTGCGTTTCGTGTAGTAATTGGTAGATATCCGGAGGTCCAAATCCCCCTCCCCTTAATTTTTCCTTTCTTCAACGCGCCCATGATTCTTCTAGTATAGTCTCTTTCCTGTTAAATTCTCGCCTATTTCGTACGAGAAACTCACTCACTCTAATAACTTAATACTCGTTTTCACCAACGTTGGCCTATTTTTAAGTTTCGCCGTCACTGCTGCGAAATATATATTGAATACTAAGGGTCAACTAACTATAATAATAGATGGGTAAAAAGTGTTATTAAAGGCACGCGCTCATCGTACTCATGTCAACTTACCTCACCTTATCTTCTAAAACGTAAATCCATATTTCATTTCATTAAAGGCATAAAGTACCCCGAATAAAGCAATATATTTTAACACGTGCCTATTACCATCTCGGCCTATTAATAAAAGCATATTTTCATGAGACGTATTTTATTGGCCCATCGCTCATCCCGTACATGTGGGACCAGGAAAAGGCGCCTCCATTTTTTTGTTAATTAATTTTTATCAATTATCCCTTCGCGTGTGGGGGAGTGATAAATTTATGTCTTAGATTGATCACATTCATAAATAGATAACATCGTTTGCTTTTATTAGTTTGTTAATTAATTGTTTGTTTGGAAAGTTAGCTATGAAAATACATATTGTTATCTAATATGAACAATTTGAAATGGTTATGGAATGTAACAATAATATCTTCAATGATATATTAGGTTAAATAAAGTAAATGAATTCTAAAATGAAGAGGCATTTTCGTTGAAGCAAACTGAGATGGTTTCCGGTAAGATAAAGCGTCAACTTGCGGAAGCATGCTGGTGATAACTGGATGAAAACCTGTATTTAAAAGGTTCTAAAAATCATATATTTTTTGCCTAAGTCACTCAATATATTCTAAAAAAAAATAGGTTAAAGAAAAAAACTAAGAAAGAAGGTACCAAGTCAAGGCTGACGCTAGATAGAAAGAAAGATTATGACAGAAGACTTGTCTATGGGACGGATGTTTTTGAATACAGATAATTTTGTAATGATCTAGTTATCTACGATTATGAAGAAAACGTGATATTTTCCAACAATAATGTCAACGGAGTAGAACTGTAGAACGTGACTTCAAACTTGTTTTAGAATGATACTGCATCGTGAATTAAGTAACCTTTTCAAACTATGTTAGGTGCATCGGTTGAATTAAATACTTTACGATGTAGCCCAGAGATACTTTAATACTCACTTACCATGTTTACTAAATTGATTTAGATAAATATTTCGGTGACTCGGTGGCGCAATTGAAATGTCTGTATTTTTTATGTATATCTACGCCAAATATGGACCTATTTTGATGATTCTTTTTGTATTTACCCCGAGAGTAGTCCTATCTTTAGTTAAGATTTGATAACGAAGTAGAAGGGATATGCGAAATTCCTGATAACTGCAAATGCCCCGCGATTTGAGTAATTTCATTATTAACTTATAATTTCTTTATTGGTCTTTCATAATATGCATTCAATCGGCTAAGTTAAGGTAGGCTGTTAATCACATTCGTTTCTTCCCATGACATGCACTAAGATATTCTAGACTTAAGATAAAGTAGTAAATATAAATAATACAAATACGTCAGATTCCATGTATGGTATTACGAGCAAGATTGTGTTCTGAGATACCTCCATATATGTACAATCAATTAGATTCTGCCGCTTTAATGGCATTTTAAGATCTTGTAAATCTATTTTACTGCTTATTTACCAGATTTATTATTTAAGTGATTTATAATTTCTTTAACACATGTTTCTGTATGCCTGGTTATTTTGGCTTAATACCAGTCCGCCTTCCCATCAAGATTTGAGAGTAGATTTGGTATTATGAGGGGCAACCCACCGTCTGATTTCCGGCCCCACAATCTGCAATGGGAATCAAGTTTCGCCATTGCCTCGTCCAGAAGGCACCACGTGCCTGTGAGGTGGGCATTGGGCCTAAGGAGTTGGTGGCCCACTTATAATATTATGTTACATGTTTAACACACTATGTTACATAATATTTATAACTATTCGACAAACTACATTGAAAATATTCAATGTATTCCAAAAACAATGTTTTTTATAAGCCTTAAACTCAACAACACAAAGTAAAAAGAAAAATATTATAATTAAAAAAAATCTATAAGCGACTTCGAAACCCGAAACGCGGTACGTTTGAAGTTATCCGTTGGGGAGTTTTCCATTTCAACTCGTGCTCTGTTATCAGATCTTAACCAAACGTATACGGGTACACCCTTAGGGTAAATCCTAGGGAATACAAAACGAATCATCAAATCGGTCCACATTTGGTGGAGATACCGCGTAACATACTTAAAATAAAAAATACACGTTTTTGTAGTAATTTTAGATTTTAGTATTTTATTTTTCAAATGTATTCATTATATTCATGAAGTATGGACACATTTCTATACAAAATGTAATTATTTATGTCAAATTACAAAATAAAAAAATACCTAACCTAACCAATTATTTCGGCCAACACTTCATAAACTCAATATATCAAATCTCCAAGCAATTACAACAAAAATCCTGTCTAATTACAACGAACAACTATTATGAAAGATGATAGAAATATGGCCTGCCTCGGTAGCGTAGTTGTAATGCGTACGCGGTGCGACTGCTCAGCTGAGGTATCGAGTTCAAGCCCCGGTACAATGACAGGCAGAAACATAGAAATAAACTCACTTAACTCAGATACAGTTGTTTTTACCAGACTAAAAAAGAGGGTCTATAATTCATCTTAGAAATGGCCTAAGAAAAAAAATGATTTCTGTGTAAACCATTAATCTACTTTATTTTTTATTTAAGTTTTAGTTAATATTATTCAATAATCAAATCAATGTAGTAGATATGACAATATAATCAAAAAACGGTTGAATATCAATGAGAAAAACTCCTAACGAGAATGAAATCCATAAAGTCTCATAAAGACTGACGTGCATAATCCTGATGCTACTGAATAGTCTAAAATACCAAAAAGTTTAAAGAACTTGAATTTTAACTAAAATTTCTCACACCAGTGTCAATTTACATGTAAGTGATGTATCTACACCACATTACAAAAGCCCTCGGTATATAAATCACGATATTCGTAAATTGCCGCTAACGCGCGTATCCTGCCGTACCATCAATACACCCATAGCTTTACCACAGTTTAAAAAACATACAGGCCGGAAATTCGGCGATAGTGGCGCGTTGCGGGTCAGTCGGTGTATATCTGGATATACAGGAAATAATCATAATCATAAAGGTACTGGTTCCCTTAGGCCGGTATAATTCTGGCGTCCGTCGAGGAATGCAGCGTATCTCGGCGGTTGATATGTTGACTACACGGTACTTACAATCCAATGAAGTGGAGATATTTCGCAGTGCCAGCATAAAAAAGTGTGTTAATGCATTTGACGCTGTCATAAAAGCAGATATTGATTTAATGACCATGAATCTTGACCATAAGTTTAAATAACTTATGGTCAAGATGTTTAACATTAACAGAAAAGCGAACATAGTATATAAGCAATTTATAAGTAATAAAGCGACTTGAGTGCCTATTGCCGGCGTCTCATCCTGCACCGCACTATTGCACTGTCTAGACACCTACATTGACAAACTGTATGATTTTTATACTGTGTCTTTGCTACCGCTCTTCTATTTCAATGAATAATGTGGTTGCACCGTCTTGGATTGAGAAATGGTTAGCTGTGAGTCGGGAGGTTTTAGGATCGATTCCTAGCCTGCATAATCCTGTTGTTACACCAGTCTACATCACGAGACTGGTGTATAAATCACTGTATTCTAAAAGCTCGCTTCCCGCCACATCGTCAATACCCCGACTAGTCTATGAACATAGCTTTTAAACTAGTTTGTCTTTGGTTGTATAGTGTTTTGTCTTAGTTTAGAAGTTGGCTGTGTGTTGAGAAGTCTTGAGTTTGATTTTGAGGTCGGGTAATTTATGGGTCGCATGTAATATTATCAGAGTAAGACATACAATTATTTGGATTGTGATTTGAATGGAATTGTCAAACATTTCGGTGGTTCAACCGGCATAAAAAAGTGACATTACTGTGGCTTGGTACCTATTGTAGATACATATGCCTGTAATCCCAGAAGGAGTAGGCAGAGGTGTAACCAGTACACCCACATTTCGCCGAGCGTATCTTCGCCCCACGATGTGATACCGACGAGCCTATCGCCATACCGGGCACAAATTCCAGACTCCGGGTAATACTGAGCATTTCGTAATAGAAAAACCCAATACGACTTTACCCGGCCCGGGGATCGAACCCGAGACCTCAGCGTTGGACTCGTCACAGCATCCACTGTTCTGAAATCCATTCAAAAGTCTTGTAGTTCCCGATACCCACGTCAAGATGATCAGTATCTTACTTTGGGGTCAGAGTCTCAATGCTGGCTCTTATTTATTTGTTCATTGGATATGAAGCTAAATTAAATATCTATTTATTATGCAGCACTGGTACACTCACCCTTCATCAATGATTATATTATAAGTGCATGTAAACAATAGGTCAGCTTGATGGTGACGGTAAACACCACGTGCGGGGTCAACGTATTGTTCAATATTTACACTGTGTCGGTACAGTACTATGCAGCTGGGATTTGAGTGGGCCGATTAAATAAAAGAAACGATAATGTATATTTTCGAGAGGAAATTTATATGGTTGTTTTATATATATTTTTTATAATTGACGATTAAAGATTTGTTAAAGATGAAAAGAGACGTTCACATTTGTAAAATAAATCACAATATAAATCGCGAGAGATTCGTAATACGGCTCGTTCACATATACATCTGTAATTTACAATTAAAGATTTGTTAAGGTGAAAAGACGTTCACATTTGTAAAGTAAATCGCAATATAAATTGTGAGGGATTCTATTTTTTTTTACATTATTCGTATTTTTTCGCAATTTATGCACACAACATACAGTCGCTCGTGTTTATGAGATACTTAAAATTTAAATCTGTTTCATATATGTGTGAATGATAGAACTGGAAGAAATTTAGGATCAGGGAGGTCAATTAAAAAATATATCAATTACTAATACAAGCATTAAAAACCCTTGATATCATAGTCTCGAACGATTATAAAGTAGCTTAACATCAAAATAACAGACAAAAAATAGCTGAGAAGTGCATTGAAATACGTATATGGTTAATGCACATATATATCTTTGAACGGGAATTGAACTCCCAAACATCTTGGCAATCATTTGTAAACTAAAATATTATTTTTTTACATTTTTCTTCCTTTACTTTGTCCCTTATTTATTCTTCAAATCAAATCTAATAATTTATTCAGTAAATAGGCCGCCAATAGCACTTTTACACGTCGAGTTTGGAATCTACCGATGCTTCGCAAATGCCCACTGGTCTGAGAAGCGCCAAGAAACTCAGCCGTAGGTCTTTTGAATGTTTGTATTTTTTTAATAATTTATATTTGTTATTACAAAACTTAAATAATTTACGTTATAAGTAATACGTTCATAGAAAAACAGTGTCAATTTGGGATTGGTACAGGTTTATGTTTCTATGATATACTATGTTATTGTTCTAAATATTTTTCTAAACAGTGCAGTACTTCAACCCAGACGATCTTGTGGCACTATGTCAACTACACCATATCACTTTTTCCCCCAACAATTTCTAACATTATTCTTACGTCTGTAATCAATAGAGGGTCGTAATGTTTATATAGAAATTAGATTACCGTGTCCGTCCGTATGCGTAACTGATATCAATAAGGTTTGTATGCATTGAAATTATTATTATTAGCTAATATTTTGTGTCACTATCAGTAGGTAAAGAAACAGATGCAGTAGGGTTATTCGACAAATTGATTTCATTGTGATAATAAAATTATGATAGTATGATGAAATAATGCCAGTGGTTTAGTGATATTGTACGTGGTTTGGTTCTAGGTTTAAGTATGTGGGTTTATTCGCCCAATCTAAAATTTTTGTACACAAAAATCGTAGACCGACAAAATCGGCGAAATTAAAACAGATTTTTACTACATTGTATTTTGGTAATATAATACAGGACCTGACGCTGAGGTCTCGGGTTCGATCCCTGAGTCGGGTAAAAGTCATATTGGGTTTTTCTATTACGAAATGCTTAGGTAGTCCGGAGTCTTGAATTGTACCTGGTATGGCGATAGACTCGCCCTCTATCACATAATGGGACGGAGATACGCTCTGCGTAATTTGGGTGTACTGGTTACACCTCTGCATACCCCTTCGGGGATTACAGGCGTTAGTGTATATTTTTTTACTTGCTTGAATGACAAGACGAGCAGTTCACTCGCCTGATGTTAAGCGTCACGCCTGCCCATAACCAGATGCAACGTCACACATAACTCTGGATTACAGAGCACTACGACAGACTTACAGACATAAGATGTTAAGTCTCATAATGCCCAGTAATTTCACTGTCTTCAATGTCCTCTAAACCGAAACACAGCCGTGCTTATACACTACTGCTTGGCGGCAGAAATATAAAAAGCGGTGGTACCAACCCCGACGGCCTCTCGCATACGAGGAACCTACCACGTATGTATAATACAGGACTATTCTTATCAATATAGTCCTTCCATCTTACGTACTTGTATTCCGGACAGAATCCATCACGGTTGTACAATGTATAAAGATAGACATTGCAGACAGTAAAAAGAGACAAGTGGGGTGTACAAAGTTTTACCCCCTCTGCCAGCCAGAGAGAAGTGTTTCGTACTTGTCGAATGCAGTGAATTTGTACTTCTTACTTTGAAAGTACAGATTTTATAAGAGCTCAGTAGGCCTAGTACAGGTTTTAATAGTTTTCCTAAACGATGAAAGTTTTCGTGTTCTCTCCATACGTCAAATATTAGTAGCCACTAGTGGGAACTATATTGAATTAAAATTAATAATATGGTTAATTTTATTTCATATTAGTCGACTAAGAAAATTATTTTCAAGCGATGCTTTCCTTTATTACCGTATGAATTACTAGTTTGACACTTCGACGGTAGTAAATTTATACGAATTCGAAAACTGTGAACGTATTTGTGACTTGTACTAGGCCTACGGTACGTAGTAGATAGATAGATAAACACTTTATTCTACACCATGCAGAATATTATAGTAAAAAAAAACCACAGTAACAATAGGCGGTCTTATGAACGAACGGAATGGCCTTTTCCGGGATAAAAAGTAGCCTATGTTACTCAGTGATAATGTAGCTTTCTAACGGCAAAATAATTTTTGAAAACGGTCTATTAGTTTTTAACTTTATTCGTTACATACAAAAATATATTTCCTCTTTATAATATTAGTGTAGAAAAATAACATATCTAGAACGACACCTTTACAATCTTTATATATGTTTATATACTTCTCGTGTCACAATGTTCGTTCCCATACTCCTCCGAAACGGCTGGACCGATTTGTATGAAATTTTGTGTGCATATCGGGTAGGTCTGAGAATCGGCCAACATCTATTTTTCATCCCCCTAAATGTTAAGGGTGGTCCACTCCTAAATTTTATTTTTTAGTCAATTTTTTTTGTTTTTATTTTTTTATGATACAGCATTAAAAAATACATACAACCCTAAATTTTCAACCCCCTACGATCAACCCCTATTTTTTAATAGCGACATTAGTATTTTTGTCAAGCGCGTTTCTTACCGAGACTCGCTTGATGCGCCCACTAGGCTACTTTAATCCTGGAAATAGGCATTGACGCGGGCGGAGCCGCGGGCAACAGCTAGTATCCTATACCTTGTACAGGCTAGTAAATCCAATACAAACTTTACCCTTTTTCCAATAATAATATGAAATATCCATCTGAAAATATAATCAAACAACAAGAAAGCCATGTTTGAGTTAGTATTGTTGGAACAATTTTTTTCCGATACATTGGCGACAGTGGGTTCAATATCCGTGCATGTAAATAGGGGCCGCGGCGACCCTCGCATTCAAGGGTTGTGAGGAAACGTGTTAACTTGTTATATTAGTTTTGTTACGAGATTTTTTTTTATATTTGGATGTTATTTCCTTTTTGTGTAAACTTGAATTGAATTATATTTGTCATGTTTTGCATAGACCTCGTCAAATGTGTGGGACGACGGCTCGTATTGAGGTCTTCTTCTTCGTCGGTCCCTCAGTGCTGAGGATCGCGACCGCATATGTGCCTCCAGGCTAAGCGGTCATAAGATGTCTGGACCGCTTGATATATACTGCCACCAACAGCCCTTTTCACGGCATCTGACCATCTAGATGGCGCTCTTCCCCTGGGGCGTTTCCCTTCTATTTGACTCAATATTAATACTCTTTCCAAGTTATATCTGGGAGACCGTATTGAGGTATTGACATAAATATTGTTATTAAAATTAACGTGTTCGAAGAAACGAAATCTTCTTTTTCTAAAATTTCTAAAAGTAAAGGGGTCAACTCAAATATTTTAATGTATACTACTAGACAAGCTGCGCGGTACATAGGAATTGTACCACTAAGTTGCGGTCAATTGACCGTAACTCAATATTTCCATGTAGCTTACACACAACTAGAACCCCTATCGCGGTCTCTGTCTGTAGCTGTCAAATTCCCGCGTTATGTGACGCAATTTTACTTCTAAACAGCCCGTATACATTTAAAGTCTTTGGGTTAACTATACTATTTTTATATTTGCCTATTTCTGCCGCCAAGTAGAAGTGTGTAAATACTGTTGTGTTACGGTTTGAAGGACATTGAAGCCAGTAAAATCACTGGGCATTATGAGACTTAACATCTTATGTCTCGGGGTGACGAGCGCAACCCACTGTCATCCATTGCTAATACTGAACATGTCGTAATAGAAAAACCTTTATCACTTTTACCCGACCCGGGGATCGAACCCGAGACCTCAGCACAGCAGTCGTAGCACGCATTACAACTGTGCCACTGAGACATAAAACTATTCATTCATGAATATATTGCATGTTGCAGGTGAAGCGGTTACATGTAGGTGCAGTTTATGAGCCATTTAGATTGTAACTCGGTTACCGTGTATTGTAACAGGCTTTACTGTGTCTCAGCGAGGGTTGCTTACCCCCCTCCGTTCAGTGCTTGATGGTACAAACTACTATAATACCGCGATTTACTGCGACGGAAGACGAGTAGCTTGCTGCTGCGTATCGTACTGTGAGTGAGATATGCGAGGCCGTATGAGTTGGCACCATCGCTTTGTCTATTTCTGCCGCTAAGCAACAGTGTGTAAGCACTGTTGTGTTTCAGTTTGAAGGACATTGAAGCCAGTGAAATTACTGGGCATTATGAGACTTAACATCTTATGTCTGTAAGTCTGTCGTAGTGCTCTGTAATCCAGAGTTATGTGTGACGTTGCATCTGGTTATGGGCAGGCGTGACGCTTAATATCAGGCGAGTGAACTGCTCGTCTTGTCATTCAAGCAAGTAAAAAAATATACACTAACGCCTGTAATCCCCGAAGGGGTATGCAGAGGTGTAACCAGTACACCCAAATTACGCAGAGCGTATCTCCGTCCCATTATGTGATAGAGCGCGAGTCTATCGCCATACCGGGTACAATTCAAGACTCCGGGCTGATACCTAAGCATTTCGTAATAGAAAAACCCAATATGACTTTTACCCGACTCAGGGATCGAACCCGAGACCTCAGCGTCAGGTCCTGTATCATATTACCAAAATACAATGTAGTAAAAACTTAACACCTTATGTCTAGAGATGACGAGCGCAGTGCACTGCCACGCATTACTTTTTGATCAAAATTTTGGATGGTGTTGCTTTTGTTTGTGTGTAGGCTTATTTACCATCAGGCGAGCGACCTGTTCGTCTCGCCATTCAAGAAAAAACACTATGAACACACCCTCAAGGCTATTAAAAAGAAAAACTATTAAATGAAATCGCTCTAACGCTCTTTCTTGCGGCACGTCGAAGTATATCGTTCACTAAATGAAATGCACAGAGCATTAAACTTGAATTTTCAGAGGGCGCACCTGTTTTTGGGGCGAGTTTTCTCACTTCGACGCCACATGATGGTTCCTTGGAACGTTTGATACGACGTTTTTGATGGTATTGCATGACAGCTCATTGAATTCTGTTTATACTCGTAATAGATATTGTGATGGTTGTTGAAATAAATGTTTTACAAGTATTTCATTTATTGCTCGATTTTATAATGGTATTAAATACTCTGTTTATATTATTAAAGATAATGGAACATGTAATGAGTTGGTGATTTAAAAAAGAAATTAGTCTCTTAATGATTTTTCTGAAAATCTCTCTCATTGATAGAATAAATATTATGGGGCCTGGAATCTGAAAAAAGGAGATGTTCGATTCGATGCGTATTTTTTTAAGTTTTTTCTATGTCAAATGTAGATGTTTGATGATTTTTTTCTATAGTCTTTATTTTATTTGAGTTCGAAGACAGGCGAGCTGACTGCCCACCTGATGGTAAGTTTGGACAATTTCAGATCAAAGCTGAAAAGACCTCTACTATTCTATTTTGTAAGAAATTACATGTTTTATTTACCTGTGTTCAGTATTAGTTTGAATTAATTGCAATTTAAATAATTATAATAACTTAATAACAAATACTAAGTCATACTTAGTGTTCTTACTTAGTCCATGTGCCTAATACTAATATACTAATGAGTATTAATAACGTACTTAATAAATTTGACCTATAGCCAATTACAGGACGAAATTAATCATAAGCTCTGCGAGTTTAGGTTCATAGAATGGTATAATATACGAGAAAATTTTCTAATAAAAACAATTAGCTAGGGAATTGGGTAAGTCACAAACGGACATTGAAACGCCCTATTACGTTTATTTTATTAGAGATCGAGAGGGGAAATGTACGAACACATTTTGGTGAATTAACTTGTTTGCACGTCAATCGAGGAACGTTATAATTTTACTTATCGATAAATAGTTTTTTTTTATCGTACCTCGGCAAAGTGACTGCACTGGACCTAATGTTATGTATAGTGCAGTCCAAATATGGGCCAAATATAATATGGGCCGTTAAAAGACATTGCGTATATTTGGACTGCACTATTACTTTACACCAGATCCAGTGCAGACACATTGCCGAGCCAGAATTTAAAAAACCCATGCCATATCTGAATGTATAATTGAGTACAACGGGAGAATCAATCAAGGGGCACCCTAACTCGGCGGTTCTTTTGGACAAATTACAATAATTATTTACAGACAAAGCCCTTCACCCTACAGACGGCATGAAGACGAGTCTGTAGTAGTGTTGTGCAGTTAAAGAAATTAAAAACTAAAAAAAAACTTTCCATAACTATTATGCTCATTCTGATGTTACTATTTTTATTTAGTGTGCGAAATAAATACATATATACTATACTAGCATTTACCCTCGGCTCCGCCCGAATAAATAGACTTTTCCGAAATAAAACGTAGCCTATAATCGTATCCAGGGTCCCATCTATCTCTACATCATAATTCATCAAAATCGGTTCACTGATTTAGGCGTGAAAGCGTAACAAACAAATAGATATTTTTTTTCTTCACAAAAAGTACCCTATGTTACTTCTTATACCTCCAAGAATATGTGTACAAAGTTCATGATGATCGGTTAAGTACCTTCCCGTGAAAGCGTAACAAACAAAGTTACATTCACATTTATAATATTAGTATGATGTGTATGTATTTTCTGTACTACCAAAGGTTTTTGGACAGTTCGATAGTTTAGTGTACCAAAATGCCTACTGCCGTAAATACAGGCTGTAATTTACATACCTTCGAAATTCTTTTGGAGAATTCTCAGGTATGCAGGTTTCCTCACGATGTTTCCGTCACCGTTAAAGCAAGTGATAATTAACTACGAACACGCGTAGCTGACATAACCCTGACTTTGGAGCGCACATGGCCTGCACTGGATCGAACCCGCCACCTCTGTCGGTAGTCCATTTCACTTCCTACTAAGTTACTGTTTGACATACCGTCGCCCTGCAGTGTAAACATCATGATTAGATATAATGTAATTTTACAGGAGAATTAAATAATTAATTTAATATTTGTTTCAACCTAACAAATGAATAGTAATAAAATTCAACTGACTTCTGCTTTACGCGATTTACAGATATCTATATATAGCATGATTTTTAAACGTCTTAAAAAAGAAGGAGGTTCTCAGTTCGCTTGTATATATTCATATGTTCACGCAAAATTCTGACAAATATGCACCGATTTGATTTTTTTTCATTTTGAAAGAGTTTATTTCCATTGTAGTCCCATATCTTTGTGCCTGTTATTCTAGCTTAATAATCAGGATTCCTCTTCCCATCATGATGACACGCTCGATGTGGTATTAAATATATGGGGCCACCGACCGTCGTGACACCCATGACCCGAAACAGGAAACAAGTTGCACCATTGCTTCTTCCATTAACCAATAACCAGCAGAGTTTACCACGTGCCTGACTACCTCGGTGGCGCAGTTGTAATGCGTACGCGTTACGATTGAGGCTAACGCCGAGGTCTCGGGTTCGATCCCGGTTCGGTTAAACTGGTATTGGGTTTTTTTATAACGAAATGGACAGTATAAGACCGGAGTCTGAAATTTGTGCCCGGTATGGCGATAGGCTCGCCCCCTGTCACATCGTGGGACGGAGATATGCTCGGCGAAATGTGGGTGTACTGGTTACACCTCTACCTACCCCTTCGGGGATTACAGGCGTGAACTGTGCGTATGTTTACCACGTGCGTGTAAGATTGTCTTTGGGCCTATTATATTGGTAGCCCATTAATTGGTTAAGATTTGGTGAAAGAATACCAGGGAAAATGGGAGTCTCATCAACGGATGACAGCAAACGCCCCGCGGCTTGGGTTTAGAAGTCGATATTTGAAGTTTTACAGTAATAAACCAAAGAGTAAGTATTCGCTTCACTACTAAACAGATTTGTTATAATGTAGAGTTAAATACACCATCAGTTGGGCGTAATCAAGTTAACGGTTAAACCGAGCCTCAGTTGGGGGAGGTTTATAAATTAACATCTCATTTTAGGGATGAACACCCCTTATTTCATTACAGGTGGGGTGGATCGGGAAGAATCTTTATTATTTGCAGTTATATGTAAAACATTTCGAATGGAATATGGTTTTACAATCGTCTTTGTGACCGTAAGTTACCTTACCTGCCTATTAGTTATTTCCGTTGTTTTTGGTTTCTTACTTATCAGTGCTTACCTGAAAATAAAGATAAATAATGTTATTATATAAATAAATACACCCAACAGTCACACACATAGTCCTGACCCCGCACTAGGTTAACTTGTATTGTGGGCATCAGGAACTACGAGGGAATTGTGTTCCCACAACACACAGTCCCGAAACAAATATTTGTGGAACACACAAAAAATAACTCAGTGTGGGAATCGAATCCACGGACCTACACTTCGCAGCCGGCTACTCGCCAACTGCGCTACTGGGTTCGTACCCCTGGTACGTTCTGGCACAGACATTTGCAACCGACATACTCCTGTGGTTTCCTCAGAGCGAGTTTCCTGGAGTTTATTTACCACGTCGCGGATACCCAGGTCCAATGTAGTTCTTTGTAATTCAAAGTTCGGAGTGGTGTTATTGTTTATGGACAGAATGGCGCTTCATCAAGCGAGTGACCTGCTGCAGCTCGTCTCGTTCATTTAGTCTTCCCCTGGCCTTATCCCACACGTAGTGTGTTCGACAGAACATGTTTTGATACAATATGTTACAGAAAGATTTGCATGTAGTTTTTATGTCCGCGTGCCTGACATTAACTCCTTTGTTGGCTTCTCCTTACCCCTCTCATCATTGGGTAGTTTAAAAAGTCCTGATTGACATCGAAAACAATTATTAAATACATAACAACATTTTACCAACTTCGCAAAACGTTAATGCCTGTCAAAAAAGTTGTCATCACGTTTCCATCAATCCCAGGAGCTGTCAAAACTCTCCTCTCGCGAATAAATCATAGACGACAAAGTAAACACAACTTGACGTGTGAAAATATTCAGGCGGGATATAGCGAGGTCCCTACCGTGCGTTTTCCCCCCATACGCGAGAGCTGTCAGGGTTGGTACCACCGCTTAGTCTATTTCTGCCGACAAGATTGATAGATAGATAGAATATTCTTTATTGCACACTAAATAAAGCAGGTAGCTTATAAACGAGGATCATACAGTAAGGGTGATACAATGGGCGGTCTTATCGCAAACAGCAATTTCGCAAGGAGCAATGTGTAAGTACTGTGTTTCGGTTTGAAGGACATGGAAGCCTGTGAAATTATGGAGCATTATGAGACTGACGCTCAAATAGTGAAACGCAACTCAAACATTTAATATCTATTATTATCTTATTTCTATTCATCATATTACTCACTCACCCCCTATCACATCATGAAATAAACCCTGCGAAATGTGGCTGTTCTAGTTACACGTCTGCCTACCCCTTCGGGGAGTACAGGCGTGAGTGAGCATGTATATATGTACAAGTGTGTAAACGTTACATACACGATGTATGATTTGTGAGACGCGTCCTTTGATCAAATATTTACACAAGTTCGGTGTCAAACGGTTTGAGACTTTACTCATATTTTAAAATAACGTATTATGAATTTTTTATAGAAACAAAAATGAAGATCATGAAGCATATAGAGAATATTGAATTGGGAGCAAAATTGTTTTGTCAAATGCCAAAGAAGTGTTTAAATAAGTAGATTGCCCGTAAAACTGAGCCCATTGCAAATATAAACTTAGATAAATACCTACATCCAACAGTGACACACATAGTCCTGACCCCACACTAGGTTAACCTGTATCGTGAGTATCGGGAACTACGAGGGCCTTGCGGTCCTACAATACCCAGACCCGAGACAAATATCAGTGAATTAGACACACATTTGTCTAGAGGCGGGAATCGAACCCACAACCTCACGCTTCACGACCCGCTACTCGCACACTGTGTCACGGAGGCTGTCAGATGCTTAGATTAATATCTCCTTGGAGGTTTTGCACCATAAATTAAACCTTTTTTCTCGCGGGGAATATCTTAATTGCGGAAACGTTCCTAGCCCCGGGGAGGAGAGATGGTTATGCTGGGCTCACCAGCCTTCCGAGTCAGTTGTCCCGAAAGACCGCTCAATCGGGTCCTTAATATTTTTTTTATGAAAGAGGTGGCAACGGCGCAAGCGCGTCACCTGATGGTAAGTGATCACCGCCGCCCATGGACACCGTCAATACCAGGGGATTTGTCGGTGCGTTGCCGGCCTTTGAGGAAAGAGTATCTACGCTGCTATAGAGACACAAACCCCGGCGTACTTCGGCGCAAGTGGGACGGTCCCGGTAGAGACCCTGGATTGCTGCCTTTAAATTGTGTTATTTTTTTATAGTACTATATGGAGCGACCCGCCGTTTAGTAGCCGACTGTGAAGTAAGAGACCGCGGGTTCGATTCCCGCACCGAGACAAATGTTTGTGTGATTCAAAAATATTTGTTTCGGGCCTGGGTGTTCTGGGACCGTAAGTCGCTCGTAGTCTCGATACTCACCATATAAGTTAACCTAGTGTGGGATCAGGGCTATGTGTGTAACTGTTGGGTGTATTTTTTTAATGAAAATATAAATTGTTTAGGTTAATCAAGAAAATGTTTTAGTTTTAATTAAATAAACAATTACGACAGCGGCCTAAAAACCTGGTTATTTACTAGGCCGACAAAATGATATCAACATATAGTACCCTTTTACGTCGATTATTACACTGCACTGAACTTAGTCATGTTCAGATTGTATTTCATCAGGACAAAAATAGAAAATACGAAATGCTCAGTATCAACCCGGAGTCTGGAATTTGTGCCCGGTATGGCGATAGGCTCGCCCCCTATCACATTGTGGGACGGAGATACGCTGGGTAAAATGTGGGTGTACTCGTTACACCTCTGCCTACCCCTTCGGGGATTACAGGCGTGAGTGCGTATGTATGTAAAAATAGAAAATCAACGAACCTCCTTAATCCAGGAATTCCGGGAAAAATCCCGCTATCTAGCAACACCGGTGTTCCGGTTGCGTCAATCAGGCTGCCATTTCTCACTGACAGCCGCAGGAAAGAACTTTTAAAATATGGAGACTGGGTGCGCCTCAACCGTATCGTATGGCGATTTTTTAATTCCATGCGAAGGGAGACCTTTATCATTTTTCCATTTCGATTTATTTTGACGTGTTAAAATGTATTTTAGAAGGGCGCGGCGGTGTTCGTAGCCCCATCAGGAAGGATCCTTTCTATGTAAAGGTTTGTTTGCCGACTGCAACCTTTTCTTATTAGTCAACGTGGTGCAGTGGGTGAGTCGGCGGCTGTAAAGCGTTACGCTGTGGGTTCCATTCCAGCATTGAGACAAATGTTTGTAAGATTCACAAATGTTTGTTTTGGGTGTTGTGGGACCGCAAGTCTCTCGTAGTTCCTAAAACTCACGGTACAGGTTAACCTAGTGGGGGATCAGGACTTTGTGTGTACTGTTGGGTCTCTTTATTTATTTAGATATTAGTCTGAATGACCTGTCTGATGGTAAACGCCTCACTTGCCTATAAACAGAAGCAACAACACACAGAACCCTAAATTACAAAGCACTGTTTTTTTAATAGCTTGAGTGACGAAGCGAGCAGGTCGCTCGCTTGATGGCAAGCGCCTGCCTATAAACAGAAGCAACGCCACACAGAACTTTGAATTATAAAGCACTGCATTAGATGTTAAGTCTCATAATGCCCACAATACTCATAACTTCACGGGCTCCTTCAAACTGTCGGCAGAAATAAAGTGATAGTACCAACCCAGACAGCAACTTCTATTAAAATACTGTCGATAGTTTGGGGACCATATAGAGACTAGAGCAATGGTAGGGTCACGCTGTAGACCACTGTCTTATAATAAAAACGACACAAAGTGACAGCATGCTGTTTCCGGAGGCCCAAAACCCCCTTCCCTTTTCTTTAAAGTCGAAAACGCATCCATGGTTCTTCTGGTTTTGTGATGCTAGTTTGATATGAAAAAAAAATATCCACTGGATCTTGGTAGCCATATACCACTATCTATAGTTTGAAATACCATTACTGTATGCCCCTCTGATAGGTTTAAATATTTAAAATCTACTTAGAAATCGACCCAATTTATAAAGGAAACGACTTTCCGCAACAATCAAAAGCTATCACAAAAATATATATCCTCAATCAGTCAAGTTGCCAAAATTCAAAGAGAACAGTCCATGCGTTAAGTAGAAAAGCGGATATTCCCTGGGGAGCTATCGGGCGCGCTAATTCGTCCGCGGCGAGATCAAACGCGCCGCCTGGCCAATTACGGCGCGTCGCGACTCGCGGCTGCGTACGCGCAGCGAAACGCTCCGGTTTGAATTACGAACGGTGTTGGTTACTTCTAAGTACAATTTATGGGAGGCAGAGATGTAATAACGCTCTAACTTCCTTGCAAGAATTTATAATTTGTAATTAACACTTGGTCATGACTGGTCTTGGCTGGTCATGATGTATAATTGTTTATACCATATCCGAAGGAAGGAATCCTATTTCCTACTAAGACTGCCTGTTTATCAGTTCTACCTTTAATGAGCTCTATCTTTTGAATCGGAATAAGTAATCGGATAAAATTTTCACAAAATGTGTTATGGGAGCTGATACTCGATCTACATAAGTACACACATACTGACATTCTTACGCCTTCGTTCGGGGACGAAAGGTTAGGCAAAGCTGTTACCAGTATACCCACATTTCGTCGAGCTTATTTCTTTCCCATGATGTGATAGGGGGCGAGCCTATCACCATACCGGGCCTATATTCCAGACTCCGAGCTGATTCTAAGTATTTCATGATAGAAAAACTCAATATCACTTTTACCCAACCCGGGGATCGAACCCGAGACCTCAGCGCCAGCCTCAGTGGTAACGCTCACGCATTCCAACTGCGCCACCGAGGCAGTCATAAATGATCTATTTAAAAAACAAAACATTAAACAATCCACTCTAATCTCCTATAGTTTACACCACAAAACTTTACGCGGTTAGTTACCAGTGGTGTCGAAACAGTCTGCTCTTGCTCGGCGACCCATTGCGCAATCGTGGCTTCAAATAACAATATTCGAAAATAAGACAAATGCCTATCAGACGCATCCGGATCGGTTTTTGTAGCTATCAAATGTTATATCGAACAATTAAGTTTTTTTTATTTTCATACGTGTTTGAATTTATATAAGTGGTTTGTATGATTTAACACTTTACATCATTACATGGCGTACATCCGCGGCAGCTTTGGTGTCCAAGATGTTGCAGATAAACTTCAGGAGGGTCGCTTAAGGTGGTTTGGTCGTTTTAAGCCGTCTAGATTAGTACCACTGCTGTTGTCTATTTCTACCGCCAAACAACAGTGTGTAAGCACAGTTTGAAGGACATTGAAGCCAGTGAAATTACTGGGCATTATGAGAAATTTTATGTCTCGGGATGACGAGCGCAGTTCAGTGCCATGCAGAGCTCTGTAATCCAGAGTTCTGTGTGACGTTGTTTCTATTTATGGGTAGTCGTGACGCTTAACATCATGCGAGCGAACTGCTCGTCTCGTCATGCAAGCAAATATAAAAATAAAGTTTCAAAAAATAACATAAATCCGTTCAATCCCACAAAAACACCAAAGAAATTCCCTTTTAAAATACCTTTCACGTTGCCACCATGAAATCCCATAAAACATCTAATACATCATAGTTTTCACACATCAGGAACGACTCGTGCGTTCCGAAAATATACGAACACCGCTTTTAACTTTCCCTATGTCTTTTTATTTATCCCCTATTGTAAGGGGCGAATAATGATGAATGGCTTACAAATGGTAAATGATAAGTATGATTCACTTGGTTAAATGTAATAGCAGGGACTTACCCTAACTTATAAACTTAACATCCCTAGAGATGTCAGGGTTTGATTCGCCTCTTCCACCTGCCCTTATCCCACTCGCGGTGGGGTCGGTGCAACATGCTTTTTAACACATGTTACAGAAAGATTTGGCTTGTAGTTTTTACAACCGGACGCCTGCCTGTCGTATACCTCTCTGGGGAGGTCTCTCTCAACAAATATTTGTTGTTCATACAAACATTTGTCTCGGTGCGGGAATCGAACCCGCAGCCTCTTGCTTCACAGCCGGCTCACCCACTGCGCCACGGAGGGTTTGATTATTCATAGATATAGTAATTATTGTGTATTTTACTTTGAGGAGATTCTATATTTTATGGTGTGGATAGATGCTTTAAGATCGAGCGAAGTTGAAGCGGCATTGTAGAAATGCAGAAACCCTGACACTAATCCAACGCCAGAGAAAAAAAAATTGTTTACCTGAGCAGAAAAGTAAACAAACCTACATGAGTAACGAAGCGGTAGGCAGAAGTGTAACTAATACACTCACAGTTCGCCGAGCTTATTTCCGTCCCATTTGATACGTGGCGAGCCTATCGCCAAACCGAGCACAGAATCCAATTTCGGGCAACTCTTCTTTTTTATAGCACAGGTCGGCAAACGAGCAAGTAGGTCACCTGATGGTAAGTGATCTCCACCGCCAATGTACGCCCACAATACCACAAGAATCATGAGCGACTGAAAAGCGTTGCCGACCTTAAAGGAAAGGGATAATTATGCGATTGGGAAGGGGTGTAAAACTCGTCTGTAAATTGTTGCATCGAAAACTCAAACACGTTGATAGTAGCTTTCTAGCACAAATGTAAGTAAAGTTAGGCTCGCTCGGTATCTAAATAAATAAATACACCCAACAGTGACACACATAGTCCTGACCCCACACTAGGTTAAACCTGTATCGTGGGTATCAGGAACTACGAGGTACTTGCGGTCCCACAACACCCAGACCCGAGACAAATATTTCTGGATCAGACAAACATTTGTCAGGTGCGGGAATCGAACCCACGGCCTCACGCTTCGCAACCGGCTACTCGCCCGCTGCGCCACGGAGGCTGTCTGATTCAATACAATTCAAAATGTCCAAAAAGTCATATAAGCATGCAAATCCCAATGATCTTATCTGTGTAATGCGTTTATCTTGTACGACGGGCCCATTGTAATTTAGCTGACATTGCCCAAACTTTCTACGGATATTATTTAAATGCGAGGGTCCAGGGCTGCATCGAGTGGACTGACGGCAGCCTCTTAGTCTTTTATAAGTCTGGCCCATATAATTAAGAATTTAAAATTCACTGCCTCGGTGGCGCAGTTGTAATGCGTACGCGTTACGATTGAGGCCAACGCTGAGGTCTCGGGTTCGATCCCCGGGTCGGGTAAAGTGGTATTTTCTATTACGAAATGCTCAGATCAGCCCGGAGTCTGGAATTTGTGCCCGGTATGGCGATAGGCTCGCCCCTATGACATCGTGGGACGGAGATACGCTCGGCGAAATGTCGGTGTATTGGTTACACCTCTGCCTACCCCTTCGGGGATTACAGGCGTGAGTGCGTATGTATGTATTTAAAATTCAATAATACGAAGAAAGATAGATAACATAGCAGAAATCTTTTTTGTTTGTCTACAATCTAAATATCACTTGAAAACAATGCATATTTTCACAGTTTCCATTTTCAGTTAAACTTGCTCTATTTAATTTTGGCCCTTTGCTGACTGCATTAAGGATAAGAGAGGTATCTTAAGGTGCCGAATTCCAGAGAGTCAGATTTTAAAATCAGCTATTTTTACCGATCAAATGGATGCGTTGCTAAAATCTTGAAGCAGAAGAAGGGGGATTGATATGAAGAGAGGGGATATGGGCCTCCAGAAATCTCACTCACCGTACAAAACGCAACAGAAACCAGTCATGTCACGTCGGTTTGTTTTGAGACAGTGGTAATAGCCCAGTCCAGCCAGCCCATTCATGCTGTAGATAAAAATGTCTATAGCATGGCTCTACCACTTCATTTCCTTTGGAGTATCATCGTTTTGCACTAACTTCTTATTAATAAATACGAGTAAACCCAACCGTCACACCCATAGCCCTGACCCTTCAGTAAGATACGTGTCTTGTGTCGTGGGTATCAGGAACTACGAGACACTTACGGTCTCACAACACCCAGACCTCGAAACAAATATTTGTGGATCACACAAAAATTTGTCTCAGTGTGGGAATCGAACCCACGGCATCTCGCTTCGCAGCCGGCTAATCACCCACTGCGCCACGGAGGCTGTCTATTAGTTGCAAGTACGGCCCTGGCAGAACCGCGAAACCATCTGTCTGAATGATTTTACTTTATTCATGCAGATGAACGTGTTACTTTGAAATTTCGTGAATCCAAATGAGATTTGGACGAGCAAGTATTTGCATATGGTCGCAAGAATATTATTAAGTCAGTCAGTCTGGAAGTTGAACAAAAGGTAGTTTAATTATGTACCGCCAGGTGTCACTTTGTTAGCTTATCCTTTCCTTGACTTTTCAATATAAACATTGCCTTTTGTGAAACTAGAGCTTTTTCTCGCCTATGTCTAACGAGAAACTCCGTCCAAATGCAGCTTTAGATGAAATATGTTATTTTACATACGCACTCACGCCTGTAATCCCCGAAGGGGTAGGCAGAGGTGTAACCAGTACACCCACATTTCGCCGAGCGTATCTCCGACCCATGATGTGATAGGGGGAGAGCCTATCGCCATACTGCGCACAAATTCCAGACTCCGGCTGATACTGAGCATTTCGTAATAGAAAAACCCAATATCACTAATACCCGACCCGGGGATCGAACCCGAAACCTCAGCGTTAGCCTCAATCGTAACGCGTACGCATTACAACTGCGCCTTATTTTAGTTTTTTATTAATATATATTTTGTACATACTAATGTATAATACAGGTTTGGATACTAAACTTAATATAGTTTCTAATCCGGAACAAAATGTGCATGTGGTCTAATAAACCGAATTTGATTATTATCTGATCACGTTATAGACAGGATGAAAAAACTAAATGTAACAGAATACTCAGATATTATCGTAACAACCGACGTGTGAAACTGACAGATGTGTTGTCCGATGAATATGATAAGTTGTTTGATTAGTTGACTGATGAGTTGAGTGCATTGTTATTATTAGACGAGTGTGCTCCCGCGAACGATTGACTTTTTGTTGATTGATTGTTGTGACGATGACTTGAAACCTCAGTCAACGCTTGAAACACACAACATTGATGTTTTAACGTGAATCTACTAATTACTAATACTAGCCCTGTATTATATACGTCCCACCGCCTCCTATACTGAATGAAAGGGGATAGGCCTTAGTTTACCACGCTGGCCTAATGCGGGTTGGCAGACTTCACATACCTTCGAAATTCTTATGAAGAACTTCTCAGGTATGCAGGTTTCCTGACGATGTTTCCTTCACCGTTAAAGCAAGTGATAATAAACAATTAATACAGACATAACTTAGAAACGTCAGAGGTGCTGCACTTGGGGCTGGTTTCGAACCTGCGACTTTTCGTCTCGACAGTCCATACCACTCCCCGCTGAGCTAACGTGAATACGTCTCTAAAATTGCTTCCATAGTGGGAGGCAATTCAAAAAAATTAATAATAAATTCCGATAAAAATATATAACAAAACTTTATTTAGTTAAAACGTTTTGATTTTACTATCTACTTTTTATGGAAGAAATGAATGAAAAGAATACTATTTCTGGTTGAAATGTAAATGGGACCAGATTTAAACTATACACTTTCTTCTTCTTCGATCTGCCCGTATCCCACTCGCAGTGGGATCTGCCCAACATGCCTATTATAACATGTGTTACAGAAAGATTTGCTTGTAGTTTTTACGACCGGCCGCCTGCCTGGCGTCAACCCCTTTGGGAAGAAATCTACACACTTTTTAATGAAAAAATCTCAAAATCTATCACTCTGATCTATAATCTTAATCTAAGATATGTTTGGTTATACATACACAAAATATACAATACACACGTCGAGTTGTGAACGTCCTACGTGTTTTGTCGGTTAAAACCAGGCTAAAATGAGCCTTTAACTTTGATTCACACATTAAATTATCATATCAACTAAAGAGTAGATTGCTTAATTAATTTCATACAGTAAAGCAGTTACGCTTTCACCTCGATCTACTTAACCCTCGCTACGTTAGTGGCAGGAATTACGCGAAATATTTACGACTCGTCGCACATCCTAATGCGAATGTGCGGCTTCTGGCCAGTTTCGGCATTCGAGATTTCCGTTTCGCATCTATGACTGCAGTTTCAAAAGTAGCCGACATTGAATTATACATATTTATACGTACTCACGCCTGTAATCCCGGAAGAGGTAGGCAGAGTTGTAACCAGTCACGCCATCACTGTGGCGAGTACAAAAATGATCAAGCACCTACCACCCACGGTTATTCTCCCACCAGCAGTCTACAAAAAAATTGACATACATACGCACACACGCCTGTAATCCCCGAAGCGGTAGGCAGAGGTGTAACCAGTACACTCACATTTCGCCGAGCGCATCTCCGTCCCATGATGTGATAGGCGGCGAGCCTATAGCCTTACCGGGCACAAATTCCAGACTTCGGGCTGATACTAAGCATTTCGTAATAGAAAACCACAATATCAGTTTTACCCGACCCGAGACCTCAGCGTTGGCCGCAATCGTAACGCGTACGCATTACAACTGCGCCACCGAGGCAGTCATTGCAACATTGAATTATGCAATTTTAAATGGTGTTCGATTCTTCCTTCACTCTAATTACATTCTTCATACATGCACGTCGGTTTAGGGTACCTCTGACCCGGCTTTTTTCCAGAATATCTCCGACTTGATCTGAGATCGTTCGCCCGAGTAGTCCTCTCTCAATTCTTCCATTCACACTTGCCATACCAATAATTTCTGAGGCAAGTTTTGATGTAATATTTTAGTACTATCTAGTAACCTTTAAAACATACCAATTTTTTTATTAGCATGAATGAAAAATGAGCTGATGGCTCACTTTATGATAAGCGTTACGCCTGCCCGTAATCATTAGCAATACCACAGAGAACTTTGAATCAAGTACAGAGTACTTGCATTCCACTCGTTACCCATTAGAAATAAAATGTTCAGCCTCACAATGCCTAGTAACATTACTGGCTACAATATCCTTGAATGTCTTCAAACCGGAAAGGGTCAATGTTAATGACACACTGCTGCTTGGCGGGAGAATTATACGAAGCGTGGTACCAACTCAGACACGGAAGTACCAACCCAGACCCATATTTATTATTAGTCGGTGTTGTATTGTCTATTACAATAACAACTATAACAATTAATTTTATCGTAACAATTACAAGTGCAATAACTTGACCTTCCCGTTCTCTGATAACGTTATTTAGTAATAGTGATAACGTATTACTTGTTTATCTGAACGTTGGCCCTGTTGTAGTACTTGAATATATTGATTTTGGCTTAAATGTCGCAAGTCGGGACTGGGAAGTGAGCATAGTACATATGAATTAGCATTTAGAGCCACTTGTAGATGTTTTTTTTATTAGCTCGAATGACGAGACGAGCAGGTCGCCCGCCTGATGTTAAGCGCCATGCATGCTCATAAACAGAAGCAACGCCACAAAGAAATTTAAATTACAAAACACTGCATGACACTGGACTGCGCTCGTCACCCCGAGACATAAGGTGTTAAGACTCATAATGCCCAGTAATTTCACTGGCTTCAATATCCTTCAAACCGGAACACAACAGTACACACTGTTGCTTGGCGGCAGAAATAGACAAAGCAGTGGTACCAATCCAGCCGGCCTCTCGCATACGAGGGACCTTCCACCTTGTAGTTAAGTAAGCTAAGTTTAGAGCAAATAGAGATTCAACAATCCCTTGTCCCTTAAGGGACAATCAATTGTCCCTTACGTAGGATACGTATCCCATACGAGAGATAGCGAGACTATTGCATATCACATATAAATTCCAATCCTGAGCCTCCTTAATCCCCGAAGGAGTAGGTAGATGTGCAGCTAGTGCTGTACCCGCGTCTCGCCTACCTTATTTCCGTCCCATCATGTGAAGACAGCGAGCATATCACCATACCGGGCATAAATTCCAAACCCAAACAATGCATGTGATATTTTAAAATTGAAACTCATACACAAATTGTGTTTGCCCAACGTTTGGGGATTGAACCCGGAACCTCGTGGTTCTCATTATCCTATTCTATTTCAAATATACGCACTCACGCCTGTAATCCCCGAAGGGGTAGGCAGAGGTGTAACCAGTACACCCACATTTCGCCGAGCGTATTTCCGTCCCTTATGTGATGCGAGCCTATCGCCATACCGGGCACACATTCCAGACTCCGGGCTGATACTGAGAATTTCGTAATAGAAAAACCCAATACCACTTTACCCGACCCGGGGATCGAACCCGAGACCTCAGAGTTGACCTCAATCGTAACGCGTACGCATTACAATTGCGCCATCGAGGCAGTCTATTCTATTTCAAAGTAGAGACAAAAATGAACGACCAATGCTAGAATGATTTTTAAATACGAGTGGTAGAGCCACGCTGTAGACAGTTTTGTCTACAGCATGAATGGGTCGGCTCGTCCGGGTTGTTACCACTGTCTCACAGAAAACCGGCGTAAAGTAGCAGCTTGCTGCTGCGTTTCGTACGGTGAGTGTGATATCCGGAGGCCCAAATCTCCCTCCCCTTCCCAATCCCTTATTATCCCTTTCCTTAGGTCGGCAAAGCGCCCATAATTCTTTTGAATTATGGGCGCGTTGCCATCACGTGACCCATTTGCTCGTTTGCCGGCCTATACTATAAAAAAGCTAGTTAGCCTCACAGCTTAGTTTGTCAGTGACAGAGGAAATTTATAAAGTTAACCCAGTGCTGGCTATGACAGAAATCGATAAGCCATGAGGAACTATAAGGCATTTAATTAACCTCGTAAGACCCGGAGAATTGGATGGCCCACTTGGCATTTCGGTCCAATGATCCTAGTGGAAGGTCTCTTATTTAAGAGCGAATATGACCCTTCAGTTTAATACAATATGTGTGTTTACGGTTAGAATTACTTTATTTCTCAAAAGAATTACAAAAAAATCACTTACTTGAGAAACTTACACTAATACACTATGTAACAGTTGTAAGAGCGTACACAATAGTAGTGTCACTTATATTTCTAAAGCTTGTATTGAAAGAATAACAAACATATAATTCACTTAAAAATCACAAATTATAAAATAAAAGCAGATTATTAAAAACGTACATTATGATAATATTATCTAAGAAGGTATACATTACAAATAATATTTTCTCTATCGCTTACGCTCAACATTAACTTTGTGGGTAGTCGCAAATGCATACCACAGAATTATAACAACAGAAATTATGTCTAAGAACTCTATGATGTCATATAATTTCTTGCATGTCAGAACTTTAATTGTTATCTTGAATGTCTGGTACTTAACGGAAAAACAAAATAAAAACATAATGAAATAATCTAAGGGGCAAGGCACATAGAGAGTAATATAAAAATACTTTGATGGTAACCGCGTCTTCGCCCCGTCTTCCTTCTTCTCTATATGCCTTGCACCTAAAATACTTTCTCATACTGTGTATCCCCATTTGTCTGCTTCATTATCATAGAAAAGATGAAGTCGTAACTTGCGCGTTAAAGCCTCCAGTTGGGATATAGATGTAAAGATTGGGTGAGGCATATCGGTTGATTATATTCCTTAACCTTAGAATATACGTTTCATGCTATTCAGATAAGATTAGGTCAGTTAATACAATAATACTGTCCAAATATTTACGTTTGGTTGTGTGAAAGTAAATATTTACACAACTTGTGTTTATGCGGGGGCGGTGACGACGGAAGACCAAATTATTATTAGTAGGTAACTTGATCTATTAATGCAAATATACCATTATAAATACAGCATCAAGCATGAGCATCAAGCCTGCAGCTAGTTTTGTCATCCTAAATAAAAATAATAATATTTTAAGCGTGGTGATACCAGTCTTACAGAAAACTATGGGCATGCGGTTTGTAAGATTGCCGGAGGCTTAATAGATTCTCTACGCTACTCTTATCTTTCATAAAAATGTTTGCAAGACAGCCACAACTAATCTGATAGCTATCTTTGATGACGATGTAAACTAACAATCAGGGTGTTCATGCTCATTTGATCCCGCTTCTACTACAAAAACGATACCGTTCAATGAGATTCTAGCATGTTCTATAATAGTCATTCAGATTACTTTAGTTTTAATGACGAAACACGCTTACATCCAATTTAGATTTCGAAGTCTTGTCATAGCTGCTTTAAGAATTATACCTTTACTACGGATGTGGGTTCCTTTGATCCAAATTACTTAATTAAGTACGGTATTTCTTATCCGGATATTGGACCCACCACCCGCGGTCTAATTCAGGTAAGCTTCTAAGCCACGGAGACAATTACAGGTCTTATACGAAATGGGACACAAGTAAGAAATAGGATAGTTCCTAATCTTGTGTGTAATTGAGATGCCTTTGATAATCAGGGTTTTTGATTGATACTGGAATAAAATAAGACTGATAGAATGTTAAAGTGGGAAGAGGGATATGATATAACCCTATTTCAAATGAATTTAATAGCAATCAGCAACTTTATTTTCACTCCAAAACTAGACATTCATTTGTATTAAATAAACATACATCAATCAATGCTGATCAATAACATGATTAATAATATATTACCGACATTTTGTTTCTATTCGCTTACAACATTGAAATTACATTGATTACTAACAACATCGAAATTACATCGATTCAATCCTCTCAGAGATTGTCAAACGAAAATTTGAATGGCGTTTATTGTGTTCAACTAATTATAAAATAATGAAATATAATTTTAAATACCACGAGATAATATAAAATACTGAAATGATACTTCTGGAAGACTTGCTTTTAACTATTATTTTATTGCCGTACTCAGAGACGTCAGTCAGTTTAAAGTATTCATTGGCCATTTCTTAGAATTCGTCTCACGACATTTTTTGATAATTTTTATTATTTCTGTACTCACGTAACTTAACATATAGCATTATCTGTAGTCAGTTTCGAAGCATAGAGCATTAACTAACTCCGAGTGTGGAAATAATCGAATTCTAAGAAATTACTTAATGACAATTAAAATTAATTAACGTTATTATTAATTAAAATTAAGTAACGTTAACGGTCTCACCGTTAATCACTTCAATACATTCGCTTGCAAATGAAATTCGAATACGACTAGCTGTTCAAACATTCCTTTTATAACATGTCTCGAATATAATGCAAAAACATTTAATATTAATCAAACAGTAAGTGCGATGTCCTGTTACTATTTAGGTAGACAAAGAAACCGCGACGACTTCGCATGCCAGGGTACGCGACATCGCCTGCTTTTAGACTTAACCATATAAGTCTAAATTTACCGATGCGTTTCGGTCTGGATTTACATCCTGAGATGCAGCGCTTGATTCAGTGAGACTTTATTTAGGAAAGGAAAGTTTGAAATGGTATTTAATGGTGGTATAATTATGAACTTAATTGAAATTTTTATTTTTATTAGCCTAAAAGACGTAACGGGTAAGTTGCTCGCCTGATAGTACACCGTCCATAAACAGAAGCAACACAACACAATAGATTTTCGCCTCTTTCCAAAAATTTAACGGCATCCAGTTTAAAGCCAAGAAAATGCCTTGGCTGCTTATAACTTTGAGATTACTAAGATGTCTGTCTTAAGAAGAGTGGTCATCGGTATTTTTCCAAGTAGTTGAATTGAAAATTGTATACGTGACAACTGTAAACACTTTGAAAAAATCGATACGTGTTATTCTACTTCCTACTACTATTTATTATAAATGTGAAAAGTTCGGATGTTTATAATTAAAATGGTTGTTAGTCAATCACGCCTTAACATCTGAACGGTTTTGGCTCAAACATGACCCGGATTAGTACAAAGGCTAATTTGTATCCCGGAAAAGGCCTTTCACGCGGGCGGAACCGTGAGCAAAAGCTAGTAAAGAATAAAATATATAATTATATGAGTGGTAGAGCCACGCTGTAGACCCTTGTCTACAGCATGTATGGGCCGGCTCGTCCGGGTCATGACCACTGTCTCATAGTAAACCGGCGTAAAGTAACAGCTTGCTGCTGCGTTTCGTACGGTGAGTGAGGTATCCGGAGGCCCAAACCCCCTCCCCTTCCCAATCCCTTAATTATCCCTTTCTTTTAAGGTCGGCAACGCACACATGTTTCTTTTGGTATTGTAGGCGTATATGGGCGGTGGAGATCACTTACCATCAGGTGACCCACTTGCATGGTTGCCGGCCTATACCATAAAAAAAAATGTGAATCTAATTTCCCTTGGCATGACCCTGGTACAATATGCTGCTCACCCAATACTCCAGTTATATTCCATCACGTTCATTTATGAAACGTGTTGCATTAATGACACAACTTACAAATCTATGTTAATGTTATCTTTTATCAAAACGATTTCAAGGCCGTGTACTGGCGCAATATTGGAAAAATTGTTACGAATATATTTCAATATCATTGCTTGCAGTATTGCTATATCAACATAGTTGTACTTTCGATGAAGTAGACGTTTTTTATAGCATCGGCCGGCAATCGAGCAAGTGGTAAGGCAAGTGGTAGGTCCCTCGTATGCGGGAGGCCACCTGGGTTGGTACTACCGATTTCAAATTCAAATATTTATTTCATAGAAAATAGATTTACACTTTGGTCTTAAACTACTAAAGCTTCCTCTATTTAGCCAATATAAATCATATTTATATATGATAATATGAAATTTATCACATTTAAAATTTACAATACAATCATATATAAAAAAAATGAATGTAAAGTTTAAAAAAAATATCTACCTCATGTCATATTACAATAATATTCAATTAATTAGTCACATTTGAAAGCCTCCGTGGCGCAGTTGGCGAGTAGCCGACTGCGAAGCGAGAGACCGTGGTTTCGATTCCCACACCGAGTCAAATGTTTGTGTGATCCACAAATATTTGTTTCGGGTCTGGGTGTTGTGGGACCGCAAGTCCCTCGTAGTTCTTGATACCCACGATACAGGTTTATCTAGTGTGGGGTCAGGACTGTGTGTGTGACTGTTGGGTGTATTTATTATTATTATTTAATTATGTCGAGACAAAATAATAATAATAAATATATGCCCATAGATTTTCCATCTTATTGGATTTGTCGCCAAGCATCAGTGTGTGTAAGCAATGTTGTGTTTCGGTAACTTAACAACTGATGTAAAGAACGCGGTAATAATCGAACGGTACAAGTTTTATAAAAAAAACTATCTGAATTTTCTACACTTAGATTTATTTGTAAAGTAGCCCCAAAAGATTAGACCGTACTGATACGGTCCCCACGAATGTTTGAAGTGTCGGGGCTTGATCAGGGATAGCATGCGTGACGTAACGCCGTCCTGAGTGTAACGTTTATCGCTTTAGGGATCGTTCTTTAGGATTATGCATGAGATCTCTAAGTTTAGAAAAACTTAAGCAGACTTAACTGTTTTTTTTTCGAATGTATTTATGTTAGCCTATATTGTTTTTACAGCTTCACCTGATAATAAAGCCGGCGCTTATGGCGCTCTACCCAGTAATATGTATAATGTATTTAGTAGCGATTAAGCAAATAGGCGCCTTTTAGAAGGGCTCAGCAATCGCTAGAGAGTATAGTTTAGAGCTGCCTCTGCACATCATTGTGCCGAGGGCCAGTTGTGGGAGCTCTTCGGACTCGCAGGCGTGTCCTATGTCGGGGTCGCGTATTATAAGTACTATTCGGATTGGGCAAGGAAATGCTGCTTCGATAGCGACTGTGATGGAGTCGTTGGGATTTGCCAAAACATATTTGGGACGTCGACGGAGGATGGACTTAACTGAATTGTAATTTAAAAAGTTATTTACTTTTATAAAGGTCTAAGTTACAAAAATAGGGTCTGTTTTTTTAATGAATATATGATAGAGCCATGCTGTAGCCAGTTTGTCATGAATAGATGACCTGGCCGAGGTGGTAACAATGTTTCACAGAAAACCGTGGTGAAGCCATGGCAGATGAGTGCTGCGTTTCAAGATAGCCGGAGGCCCAAAAAGTACAAATTCCGAATGTTATCAAGTAATAGTTTGTTAAAGATTCAAAAACTTCTGGACAGTTGATATCAATAGTTTTGTAGGATTCGACTTATTTCGATTTATTCGAAATTATTTCCAAAATACAACACGAATTCGCAATCATTGTTTATCGTCACGGCGAAAGTGGTAAAGCATTACGTCACAAAAGCGAAGGCGATATTTTTCGCACAATGAGGCGAACGCACCGAATGTCGTCCATAAACTATTTCCGTACGATTGCGCCGAAGGGCTGGGGCCTAATTCACAAAATATTACGATATAACTCGTGCAATTACTTTGTGATCTTTCCCACTTATTGTTTTTGTTCACGACGTTGATGATAAATTGCCATTTGGCTGGGAAGCAATCAGCATCTGGTGTTGTTACCCTAAACAAAAAAAAAGTTTTATGAATATAGTATAGATTACTGTTTTTTGCTCAGTTTTTTGAGTAAATCACTTCTTTATACTGTAGATAAAATTTAGTTTATAAGTATGTAACTAGTTTTTGGCTGATGTTCCGGCATGAGCTAGGCTTAAAAAAGCAAATCACCTTTTAATATCACCTGGCAATGGCATCCTTATATGTAGCAACTGAACACTTTCAGCTAATAAGTATATAAGCCATGTGAGGACGTAACAGTCAGTTATTATAGGTGGTAGGTGCCTCGTATGCGATAGGCCGTTTGGGTTGGTACCACAGATTCCTCTCTTTCTGCCGCCAAGCAGCAGTGCTATTTAGATTTGCAGGAATTGAAGCCAGTGAAATTATAACAACATATCTCGGGGTGACGAACGCAGTCTATTGGCATGCAGTGCTTTATAGTTTAAAGTTCTGTATGGTGTTTCTGTTAATGGGAAGGTGGCGCTTACCATCAAGCGAGCGACTTGCTCGTTCCGAAGTTATTGAGGACCTATCTGCTAATTTCCTACAGGATTTATAGTTTTTGAGGATTCACGATTATACCAAAGTTAAATTACAGAATTCAGCAAATCTATGCCATTTGACAGCCTCCGTGGTGCAGTGGGCGAGTAGCCGGCTGCGAAGCGTGAGGCCGTGGGTTCGATTCCCGCACCGAGACAAATGTGCGTGTGTACGCACAAATATTTCGGGTCTGGGTGTTGTGACACCGCAAGTCCCTCGTAGTTTTTGATACCCACGATACAGGTTAACCTAGTGTGGGATCAGGACTATGTGTGTGACTGTTGGGTGTATTTTTATTTATTTAAATCTAGCGATTTCCATTATTATGCCGGCTTGTTTCCTCACTTCATATCATGAGCACCCGAACACATGCTGCATCGCAATAAAATCAGATATATTTTTATACAAAAGATAAGTGGCAATCAGGTTGCTCTCGATCAGTCATTGTTAGTTGCTATCATTGTCATGATAAATATAATACAGTACAAGTGTTTATAATGTATGACCTATAATATATAACTGGGTTATATAAATATATTAAATCACTAGACTGCCTCGGTGGCGCAGTTGTAATGTGTACGCGTTACGATTGAGGCCAACGCTGAGGTCTCGGGTTCGATCCCCGGGTCGGGTAGTGGTATTGGGATTTTGTATTACGAAATGCTCAGTATGAGCTCGGAGTCTGGGATTTGTCAGCCTTTTTCTCCTAAACTATGCAACGGATTTTGATGCCGTTTGCAATATAATTTAGAAAAATTATTCCAGAAGGTTTATTATATGTATATCACGGTTATGAACCATGGGAGCAGGCAGTGATAATCCTGCGGTGACAGCGAGGGGCAGCTAGTACCAAATAACCCGACAAAATTTGAGTAAACTTACTGCAAATGTTCAATGTATTACAGCAAATACATTGCAGTACCGTTGGCAGCACAGATTCCTGTCTGAACGTTTTTCTTTGTGTGCTGTCCGTACGTCCGAGTCTTGGCAATGTAGGGCTGGCACAAGTTTTTAGCAGCTTCCCTACTTAATTATTACTGTCGACAGACGACAGATTTTTAATTCTATTAATGTCATTGTAAAATGGTTTGTGTGAGTATTACAGTGCACTCAGAGACGCCAATTAACTTTAATTGATATTGAGTCATTTCTTAGAATTCGATTATTTCCACACTCAGAGCCAGTTAATGCCTTATCTCCATTACTGAATACACAAAGTGGTTAATGCTCAGTTACTGGGTACAGGTATAATTTTGATTGACGTTTCTGAGAAATAAATCTAAGAAGTTAAGCACTGATACTTAAAGTTTCATTTGTGTTCCAGTTTGAAGGACATTGAGGCCGTAGAAATTACTGGGTATTATGAGATCCGTCACGCTTGCCCATACACAGAAACAACATTAATGATAACTTGGTACTACTGCATGGCACCGGACTGCGTTCGTCGCTCTGAGACATTTAAAATTTTAAGTCTCATAAGCCAATAATTTCGCTGGTTTCAACGTCCTTCAAACCGTGTCGGCATAAATAGAAAAAGCGGTGGTGCTAACCCAGAAGGCTTCACACATACAAGGGATTAACCACCTATTTTATACACAAATTGTAAAATAAATAAATAAAAGAAACAAAAATAGTCAAATTGGATTTGGCGCTGACCGCTCTATATTTTAAATGTCGAAGTATATTTTTAAAAATAGAACCGATAAGTCACGTTCTTCCGTTCATATTGTACAATAGTGTTATGTCTAAATGCCTGATTGGTTAAAAATATTCGGCGACTTGCAAAACGAATTCAATATCACGAGAAACCGTGGAATAATTTAATAAAAATAAAATATTTTTAGATAACCCGTTTTGTACACATTCTTGCCTATTTTATATGTAGTCGATAAAACGATTGCCTTTTGGCTAGTGCAGTCTAAAAACAAAATTATCAACGGAAAGGTGACAACGACCTTCAGTTTTTTTTTTAATCCTGGTACGGCAGTGGCTATTCTGCACAATAAATTATAAATAACACCCAACATTCAAACATATAGCCCTGACCCCACACTAAGATTTATTTGTTTATTATTTCCAATTTTATGGCTACTTTTACTACTTTTTTAAGATACGAGTCTTGTGTCGTGGGTATCAGGATTCTCGAGAGACTTACGGTCCCACAAAACCCTCACCCGAAACAATGATTGGGGGATCAGACAAACATCTGTCTCGGTGCGGGAATCGAACCCGCGGCCTCACGCTTCCTAGTCGGCTGCTCGCCCACTGCGCCACGGAGGCTGGCAAATTATAATAGCACTCCAAATATTACATTTATGCAAAAACATATATATTTTAACACTCTGTCATATGGATTACACCTGACACTGGAACGTTATTCACCGAGATAAGCCAGTATGGCAGATTTTACGCCATGTTTACAGTAGTCTTTATTCAGTCGGGTAAAAATATTTAACAATATCTTCTTCTGCCACCTGCTTTTATCCCACTCGCAGTGGTGTAGGCGTAACATTTAACACATGTTACAGAAAGATTTGGCTTGTACATTTACAACCAACTGTCGGCTTGACGCCACCCCTTTGGGGAGAATACACTTAGACCAGAAACAAATATTTGTCTCGGTGCGGGAATCGAACCCGCAGCCTCTCGCATCACAGCCCCACTCGCCCACTGCGTCACGGAGGCTACGAAAAATAGCTATCAATATAAAATGAAGTATTTTCAAATGCTGCCAACCCTAAGACTTGGAGTAAGCTGTCGAAACAATGCCGAGGCTATTTCTAAAGATCTTACTCTAGCACTGAAGAATTACCCAATTCTACTTAATGTAATGATTGGGAGGGACCATTTTTAAAGAGTTTGACTTTACGGTGTGTAGTTTTAATTACTTATGCTGAGGATCTTGAGTGTTATACAACGTGTTATAGAAAGGGGCGGGCAAATTTAAGCAATGTATAGTATGGGTATAAGTATTTTATCTCCCATAGTACCAAATCCGATTGCTTTGCTAGGACAATAATTATAGAATTTTCTTTTTTATCGTATGAGTAACATGTCGATATCGACTTTCAACTTTGAACAACACTAAATGATAAACAATGATACTATAGACCTCCTTGCATTTAATTATTTTATAATTAAAAAAACATTAAACAGTTGTCAAATGTCAATATTTATTTGACGCAGTCAGTTCGGCAATTTGTGATTTTTAGAACTGATTACGAGTTCATATTATGTTGTATTTGACTAAAAACAAGTAACAAGTATTATGTATTGGTACTTTGTGTTGGTGTAACTAATAACAGCTTATAAGAGGATCGTCGACTGTATTAAGCCAAATACATAGATGAAAGACCCGAGAATGAAGTCTTTAACATGCTTCTAGAGGATGGTACCTATATCATTTTCAGCACACAGTCTCTTTCAAGTGTTAATTTGTGTTTAAATTACAAGTTAAGTACGTATGTCCGTAGAATTACGTAAATCTTATTCCAGATTATTAAAAAGTGAGTGTCGTTCATAATAATTAATAGTGATGTCATCAATCTTATCGATCTTAATAAACTAGTGATTAAAATTAACGTGATTTTTTTGATGTCTTGGTTTTGTAAAGGTCCGGTACACAAGTACGCATTGTAAGGTGCATGTAATGACCCTAAAATATGACCACACCTTTCTGTAACACGTTGTATATAATAATAAACAATGGTTATCCATAGTTCATAATAAAATAGACGCACCCGACTTACATAATGAACTTGTTCGCAACTTCGTTCCTAATAACTACTGCCGCAATAGAAAACATGAGTTATTCGCAGTAAGTACCGCTTGGTAGAACGGTTGCCAGATCCAAATCTCCATTGCCTCGCACGCTCAACTTGCTAAACAGATTTCTGGGCTCGAAACCAGAGTGTGACATGTTTACGAGTGACAGAAGATCATTTATGTTAGAACGCTTGAGGTTATGCGAGAATGATGGATGAATTTATTATTATTACAATAATTTGTGTATTGTACTTATCGAATAGTATAAGTGGTATTCATACCATCCTATTCGAATAAATAAATAAATAATAATAAATTAATAGTTTTTTTAAATATATTACACCAAAAAGTGCTCCACTTGTGATATTCGGACGCATCGAGAGCCGTGAATGTGACAAACATGGACCGTTAATGGTTATCAATGCCCTACTGATAGCGCCAATGACACGCGCGTTTGTGATGTTTTATAAAAATATACTACAAATTGCTTGAAGTTGACCACACCTTTCTGTAACATGTTGTATACCTAACTACAATGCCATTAGGTATAACCAACGATCATGTGACTAGTCAAGTATCGAAGGATCGACGTCATAAACACTAAAAAGGTATTTTTGAAGTGAAAACTTCTTTAGGCGCGTTGAGCACTTTTTGGGTGAACAAAAATCATGGAACTCGCGTCATCGTCACCGAACGCTTCCCATCAGCTATATGGATATTTATATAGATATACCTCCGTGCGTTATTAGTATACAAAGAGTATATATCTCTACATACATATTAAATTGGTCATTAACACTTTACAAACCAAAAATAATAATCTAATAGCTCGACGATACAATTCAGAAGTTACTTAGTTTTTACTGCTATCCTCAGAGACTGCCCCGCATGTTTTTTATACTCCAATACTTATTGTAGTTTCATCATTCATACAAAATTCTGATTAATTTTAACCACATTCATTGTCCTTGTCAATGACCTAGTCTCTAGTCTCTCTTTCTCTCTAATTCAATGGAAACTATAAAAACAAGTTTTTTCGGTGACCCTTACATTATTTGACGGTCTTTTCCTGTTTCTTTGTGCTCTAAACCCTTTTTTATTAACAAAGACTGAATTTAAAGTAGGAAAATAACAAAGTTTGCGAAACAAAAGGGATCTACTTATCATCTCTGTGTAAAGAAAACGCTTTTTTGGAGCAGTAGGTTGGCATACAAGCAAGTGAGTCACTTTATAGCAAGTGATCTCCAGCGCTCATGAACAATACCAGCAGGCCAATTCTCGTAATTTTAAATGTTCAAAATATCATTCCGATCTAGTCTCAGCGTCAAGAAAGTTGCAAATGGCATTCTCTTAAACCAATAATCAACGTCACTCAAAAAAATTCAACCAAGATAACGCCATACAGAAAGAATTAAACGCAAATTCAAAACCAAATTCGAGAGTATACGTCAAGTTTACTTTATAACTGACAAACAAAATCGACATACAGTTTACCAATGCCGAAACAATAGATGATTGAATCCGTAAAATTTCCATAATTTATCTGTACAGGGCCAGCAGAATGATGACAATTACTGACATATGGTAGTATCACACCATATCATCTGATGTGACAACATTCGATGAACACATGTTGTTATATCAAACTATAAATACGAAACATGTGTATGACGCAGCTTCAGTTGAGAATGGGCATAAAATGATTAATGGACGACGAAATGTGATGAGAGGGAAGGAGGTTAAAGAAGTGTGCGAATTCTAGCAATTAGAAATCCGCAACCTACCTACCCTATGCACAACAGGCGTGATTCTATGTACAACATAGGCAACCCAACTCTTTATTACCGACTTTTTTAATAGCAAAGTGACTACACTGGATGTAATGTTAAGTATAGTGCAGTCCAAATATATAAGAGACATTTCGCCACTTGAAGGTCGGCAGAATTAGGCCAGCTTCAAAGAACTGGATATATACTGACTCCGGAACGCGACTCGCCTGAACGAATCACTGTGGCGAGTACAAAAATGATCAAGCACCTACCACCCATGGTTATCCTCCCACCAGCAGTCTACAAAAAAAATGACATACATACGCACACACGCCTGTAACCCCCGAAGCGGTAGGCAGAGGTGTAACCAGTACACCCACATTTCGCCGAGCGTATCTCCGTCCCACGATGTGATAGGGGGCGAGCCTATCGTTATACCGGGCACAAATTCCAGACTCCGGGCTGATACTGAGCATTTCGTAATAGAAAAACCCAATACCTCTTTACCCGACCCGAGGATCGACTCCGAGAACTCAACGTTAGCTTAATCGTAATGCGTACGCATTACAACTGCGCAACCGAGGCAGTCAATTGAAATTAGGCAAAACTAATAATAGTGAAATATTTTATGAGAAGAAATCAAACGAGCTAGCAGGTCACTTCATAGAAGTCATCATCGTCGTACATTCAAACGTATTAACATTGTAAATAATTTACTACATAAGAATACACCATGAATCGTAAATTATTTCCGCACTACAAAATATTTGCCGCGTTCAGAAGTTAGCCGACAGTACAATCAGTGCCGATTTTACTAGAAAACGGGTGTCTGGTGTAAAACCGAAGTCAGTTATTACGTAGCATCAATGGCAAATATAACGGTAACACTTTTCAGTATCAGCAGCCGTACTGGAAAGTATTATAGAACGAAAAGAGTATTGTAGTAAATTTCCGAACGCTCCCAATCTTCATATTCATTCCGAAACACGAATTCTTGCTGCCAGTTTTTTTATTATCAGTAATTCTCGGTACTCAGACGGCAATGTTATGTCAAAAAGTCAAATAAACAGTATAGTTGTGTACTTTCTTTATCTATATCCCACGTTTGTGGACAATGGCTCCTACGCAGTAACGGTGCTTCATACCCAAATAATATGGGTTATAAAACGTGATTTATCTGTAACTACATCCGCTCAGTTACCTACGATGTACACGGCACAATGGTCAAAATTAAGTACTTGAGAATTTCTGTTAGTTTCTTATTATGACCCTTTGATAGGTTTATTATTAACTTTTCTTCTATTTTCTTTAGTAGAAACAATCTCTAACGATGAGGTAATTGAGCCCTTTACTTTATATTATTTTATTACCCTGGTACCCATAACACAAGTTAAATCTTTCTTTGAATACCAGTGTTCAACAAATCTGTTGTACAAATAGTAGTTACTTATATCTGATGTGTTTCAACTGTGTGCGGCAAATATATAAATAAAAAAATAATATATGTAAATAAAATATATGTATATTTTGGTTATATTTCTTTATCAATATGGTCAGCAATATCGACAAAAAGAAATGCTTCTAAAAATCCAAGATGACATGTGTCTACTACAATCCTATATGTTAGCGCTTCTTCTTCTCCATTTCCAAAGTATTTGAAACTTTTATGCTTAGTTTTTGCTAGTTCCTTCCCTTTCAAGGATAAAAAGCAGCCTATATCTTAATCCAGGTCATGATTAAGGACGCTGTTAAGGCGTGACTGACTGGCATCCAAATTCACAAACTCAGAAACATCCAAACTTTCACATTTATAGTAGTAGGTTTTTTTATTAGTCTTGCATTATATTCTGTCCCACTGTTAGTCTCGAGTCTCTTCTACTAATAAGGAGTTTAGGCCTCAGTTCACCACACTAGCCTAATGAGGGTTGGTATATTTCACATAACTCGAAGAAATGTGTTTCAAAATGTATTATTTGACAACTGTTAGCGGTGACCATATTAAACGACAGTAATCAATTGAATACATTGAAATTGTGTTATTGGTTACTTTTACAATGTTACTGCTTTACAGACTACAAACCCCATGTCAGGATTCTCTAGAGGCCGCTCTCTAATTATAACTAAAACAACTAGAATCGAATAGGAAACCAGCAGAGCTACCGCGTAATGAACTATATCGACTGAGCACTGATCTTAGTGAACTGGAGACTGTCTGACTGACGGTGGGTAAAAGACTCCCATATATGGCGACAACCTCTTTTATATCATTTTACTCTTTTATACTCTTCCATAACTATATTGCACCATTATTATTTCAGTGTACCCAACGTTGCTTTCCCAGACACCCTCAATACACAAATAAAAAGAATACACTAACACAACTGATATAAAATGTCTAAAAGTAAATCAGCAATCCTAGTGCTTACTTTTTACCCACTAAACTATATAATATATCTAAAGACACAAGTAAAAGAGGGCGACATTTGCATAGATCGTAAGACAATGCGCGACCCACATGTCATTGAATGGATATTTGCATAAACGTTCGCATTGAAACACTTAAATTGAGAAACTGGGAGAAAATCTAAGCAAGATTGTCGACCGGACTTGTACATTATAGCTAGTAGTCATTTTACAATAGACTGTACTAACGTGGTGTCTTGTGATGATTTTACCATTTAAATTTTTAATCATATAATTGAGAGATTATATTTTTTTACAAAATGATGTAAATCTAAATCGAGATTTACCACTAAACTTATTTACTTATGTAAATTTTTCATACGATTTGATGTTCCTTAAACAGGTTTATTGGGTACAACAACGTCGTGCAAATGGCCTTTACTTAGTTCAAATAATATTGTTATACTTAAACAAAATGTTACGCAATATATATACATAAGTAAACTACTAAATAATACGTTTTTAACATAAAAAAGAATAAATAATAATGATAAGTAAACATATTTTTCACTATATCTTTGATACCTACTACTTATTGTAATTTTTCTACATTATTTATAATGACTGCCTCGGTGGCGCAGTTGTAATACGTACGCGTTACGATTGAGGCTAACGCTGAGGTCTCGGGTTCGATCCCCGGGTCGGGTAGTGTTATTGGGTTTTTCTATTACGAAATGCTCAGTATCAGCCCGGAGTTTGTGCCCGGTATGGCGATAGGCTCGCCCCCTATTGTGGGACGGAGATACGCTCGGCGAAATGTGGGTGTACTGGTTACACCTCTGCCTACCCCTTCGGGGATTACAGGCGTGAGTGCGTATATTTATAATGATTCTTTGACGTTCTTTCACCTGCCCTTATCCCACTCGCAGTTGGGTCGGCGCAACATGCCATTTAAACACATGTTACAAAAAGATTTGGCTTGTAGTTTTTACGACCGGCCGCCTGCCTGGCGAGAATATAACGTCAAAGAATGATTATATACTGTGGACCCGCGATAATCCGGCCCCTGTCTAATCCGGCGCCCCTTGTAATCCGACATGTCTATTTTTTTTTAATAATCTTCGCTGATGTTGATCATGCATGATTGAACAGGTTACAACTTGTACGCGATTGCTTTTTTTTGTTTAATTTGTCGGATTACAAGGTACTCTTTAGTAAAAAAATCCGGACTAGGGGGTCTTAGGCAGTACTCTATAATCCGACAAATTCGATAGTTCGACACTGCCCTGCAAAACGTTTGTCGGATTACCGCGGGTCCACTGTATAGACAAAATGTCCATCCCCAAAACCAGTGCAAAATGTAACTTCGAAAATATAAATGGTTGGTTAATCCATCCTCTTGCCCGTAAATCTGGCCTCTTTGTCGGAACTGGATCCCGTAACCGCCGATTAAATGCACGGAAGCACTTAATGGCGCGGGATTGTATATCAAAGGGGGTTTGCAAAGGTCGACCTCTCGTCAAGCGGTTTCCTCTCTATGCCAACATTAAAGGAATTTCGTGTCTTGGGTTTGGTATTAATTATGCTTATAAATACAAGTCAAAAGAGAGCACAAGTTAGCGAAGAAAGCTAATAACCATTTTTATGGATTTTGAACACGTTTGAGACTCATTTTTTTTTATCCTCAGCAAAGTGACTACGCTACACCTGATGGTAAGTGCAGCGCAATCCAAGAACACTGTCGACCAACGACAGGCGATGTGTCTCTCGTAGGTCGGCAAAATTATGCCGGCCTGCCTCATTGTTTCTTCACACTCCGTTTATATGACATAAGACAATGGCAGCATAATTTCTTTGTAGACTGCTGCTGCCTTGTGGCAGTAGGTCCTTCATTAGCGGATGGTCGTCTGGATATGTACCACAGCTTTGTCTTCTTCTGACGCCATGCAGCAGTAAGTAAGCACTATTGTGTTCCGTTATGAATTATATTAAAAGAATTGAAAGCATGTTGTATTATAATACCGCAATGAAATGCCATATTTTTTATTATATCACGGTCAAACTTGGTTCCCGTTGCTGATTGTGAGTATCATATGGCGGGTCGCCCCACATAATACCAAATACGGTCAAATCTATGGTGCGAGGAGGAGAACCCTGGCATTAAGCCGGGATAACGCCAGGCAGGGCTTTAATGACGAAACGAGCAGCTTGCTCGTCTGATATTAAACGCCGTGCCTGTCCATAAACAGAAGCAACACCACACAGAACTTTGAATTACAAATGAATACTTTGCAATTCAAAGTTCTATTACTACTAATTAAAACTCGTGATTATTAAATGTAGACAGTTGTCAAATGTTACGACCTAATGTCAGGATTTGACATTGTTTGTTTTAAATCATGGCATAATGACACAGTTCATGTTACGACATCCAAATTAGCTTAACAAGTACGTGTGACATCCACACCTAGGCTTCTCGGTGCAGCGAAAGTGTTGATGCACATTTAGAACAGTAGAACAAGATGTTCCATGACACCACATACGATGCCTTGGATTATTTCCTTCACTCCTCGTTACCATAATATAAATAAGAATGTTTAAAATTAATTGTTTAGTCAGCTTCAACGCCTAATCTACGGTAGGCGATCATACCAACATGGCTGCCGTGTTTTGAACACGCGTTAACATGTGGGCTGTTTGGACTTTCGTGAGGGTTCTGTATATATAACAAGGGTTTATTTGTAATGTGAGACTGTATAGCTAAGCTGACAACCTCCGTGGCGCAGTGGCTGCGAAGCGAGAGGCCGTGGAATCGATTCCCACAAAGACATTTGTGTGATCCACAAATATTTGTTTCGGGTCTGAGGGTTGTGGGACCGCAAGTCCCTTATAGTTTCTGATACCCACGATACAGGTTAAGTAGTGTGGGGTCAGGACTATGTGTGTGACTGTTGGGTGTTTGTATTTATTTATTAGGTATTAGTTTTTGCTATAGGTTTTGTTTACGTTAGCGCCTGCCGTAACTTACATAGCTGCAACTAACTAGCATGCATCGCTCGTCTATTCGACAGTTAGGAGCTTGTTATATTTTTTTTATTTTCTACCTACAAATGTATTAAACTCTCTCTGCAATTACTCATCGAAAAGGCAATACACGTTTTTGGTTAAGAGCTGAATTTTATTTTCAACTATTCACGACTGGTCCTAAACATGGTCCTACGGAGCCGAATAAAAAGGAATCATCAGCGATAATTAAAATCACAAAGAAATAATTACGTAAAGTTACCAGGACATCGTCGTAGCAAGTGAGCGTGGATTCTATACAGTGTTCAGCGGTATTCGCGTTATTATATTTCCACCCAATACTCATTATCAGGTATTATTTAGCTTATATACCAAACATAAGGTTAGTACCTTTAATCATATTATATACTTGTGCCAATTATGTAACTTAGTTAACGTATTTGTAAAATGTTTAACACTTTATACTTTAACCATACACTTATACCTAACGGCTAAGCAGAACCAGGCATTGAATTATTATTGTTAAAACGTAGTACCTACTTATCGTTAAATTCAATACCTATTTATCATTATCATTGTATTCATGGTAAAATCTGTTCCTTAGTTGTGTATAATAATTAACATGGTCGTGTCAAATATATTTTACTAGAAAATACATACATAGGTATAGGTACATTATTAGTGTAATTGCAGTTTGCACGTTACATATCTCCCACTGTATATTGAATTATTATATACAAAACTTTCTTAGCTTTGTGTCTGTATACATTCCAGGATATACATACGCTTCGCAGATTCCCAAAATGTCTGAGAGAGAAGAAAAGACGGAAAAGGAGCTAATAAAAACGCGAGCAAGCTATAAGGGTCGTCTGACAACGTTCGCTAATTACCTAAATGATTTGGACGAGTCTTTGAGCCCGTCTCAGGTGAATGAATTGCGGCTACGTATAGGTAAGATTGAAGCTTTGTATGAGCGATATGACGAGGTGCAGTTGCGCATAGAATGTTTAGTCGATGATATAAACCTGCAAATACCGGAAAGGAATGATTTTGAGACATTGTATTACAAGCATATTTCCAATGCTCAAGACATTCTTACACGTAATACTATGAAAGATGAAGCTTCAGTTAGTGATAACGCTTCCTCTCGTGCAAGTAATCGTAAGCATGTTGAGTTGCCCACAATTTATCTTCCGAAATTTGATGGATCTTTTGAGACTTGGATAGAATTCCGAGATACGTTTAATAGTCTAATTCATAAGGATGATGATATAGACGACATCAATAAATTTCATTACCTCAAGTCATCTGTTTCCGGGACAGCCGCTAATGTAGTTCATTCCGTAAAGTTTTCTGCGTTAAACTATCCTGTAGCATGGAAATTATTATGTGAGCGCTTTGACAATAAGCACTTATTAATCCAAAATCATGTCGCAGCTTTATTTAGTTTCGAGTCACTCAACAAAGAATCTTCTGAAGGTATAAATCTTTTAATCGACCATTTCAATAAAAATCTGCGGTCATTGGAATCCTTAGGCGAACCCACCACACATTGGGACACATTGCTCATTCATATGATTACTCAAAAGTTAGACAATAAAACATCTCGTCAATGGGAGGAGTATAAAGGTAGGTTGGATAAGGATATGACCATCACATTAAAGATGTGTCTTGAGTTTATGCGGAGTCGCGCTGGCTTACTTGAAAATGTCGAGCGGGCTCGCGCTACTCAATCAAAACAACCCATCAAAACTAATAACAAGCTTAAAACTATGGTGTCAATTTCAAATGCACAGCCGCAGTCAGAAGTAGGAGGCAACATTTCACTGCCATTAAAGCAGTGTCCAAAATGTAATGGTGACCATCCTCTCTATAACTGCTCTCAATTTCTCAGTCTCAGTAACGAGCAAAGACTAGATGTATTACCACAGTATAAAATATGTTTTAATTGCCTTCGTAGTGGTCATTACGCCAACCATTGTAAAAGGAATGGTTGTAAAATTTGCAAGCGCAAGCATAACACTTTATTACATGTTTCAGACCCTAAAAGGTCAGTCGCTATGTCTGCTTCCACGGGTGCAGAGATCAGCGTCAAGCGCTCAGCCCCGTTGTCACAAGATGTGCCTGCCACTCAACTGACACTTTCAGCTTGTGTAGGTACGCCCTTCGAAATTGAATCAGACACTTTATTGTCTACTGTATTAGTTAAGATATATGGTAAACATAACTGCGAATATACTGCACGCGTACTTCTTGACCCGGGCAGTACTTCTTGCCTCATGACTGAGAAAATGTGCCTGTCATTAAATTTACCTGTTGACTACATAAATAAACCAATTTTTGGCCTTAATAACTCCAAATCATACACTACAAAAATGTGTCGTGTTTTAATAGCATCAATGAGTGAAAACTTTTCAACAAACCTTCTTTGTTTTGTTTTACCGGCTATAACTGATAATGTTCCTAGTCGTCAACTAGATATTTCGGATTTGGGTATTCCGAATGATATAGTCTTAGCCGACCCTCGTTTTTATCTGCCAGCTGAGGTGGATTTGGTGATTGGTGCCAACGTTTTTTGGGATTTGCTGGGGTTGCAAAGGGTTGAATTGGGGGATGGTAAACCAAAACTTTGGGAAACCAGGCTTGGTTGGTTAATTTGTGGTACATTACCAAGCATCCATTTACCTCGTCGGTCTAATCCAATTTTATGTAACTTTACAAAAGTTGATTCCAGTTGTAATGATCTTCTTAATGATGACCTCCAAAACCTTTTGACGCGTTTTTGGCAGCTTGAGGAAGTTAGCCCTAAGTCATCATATTATTCGGAAGAAGAAAAAATGTGTGAGGAACACTTTATAAGGAATACAACACGACTTGAAGGTGGTCGTTTCTGTGTCAGAATTCCTCTAAAACAAGCGCCTGAAAAATTAGGTGACTCATCACAAAGAGCTAAGCGTTGTCTGTTTTCATTAGAGCGCAGGTTTAAAAGCCAGCCTTCATTTAAACAACGGTATGTTGACTTTATGTCCGAATATATTTCGCTAGGGCATATGTCTGAATGTCAAATGGATCCAGAATCTAATGCGTACTTTATTCCACATCACGGAATTTTACGGGAAAACCGATCTTCTACGCAGCTCAGAGTTGTCTTCAATGCCAGTAGTCCTACTACTTCAGGTATATCATCCAACAATCTTCAGATGGTAGGTCCCACAGTACAAGATGACCTATTATCCATTCTCCTTAGATTTCGGCAGCATAAATACATATTAGCTGCCGATGTAGAAAAGATGTATCGGCAAGTAGTCGTACATCCCAATGACAGATTTCTTCAAAAAATATTCTGGCGTAATGATTCATCAGAGCCACTAAAGGTTTTCGAATTAAAAACCGTAACATATGGAACGGCTAGCGCGCCGTATCTTGCGACCAGATGTCTCAAGCAAATAGGTCTAGATTGTGATGATGATAAAATCTCTGAAATCATAATTCATGATTTTTATGTTGATGACCTTCTTACTGGTGATGATTCAATAGAAGCGGTTAAATATATACGAGAAAAGGTGACCACTGCTTTGGCTTCAGCAGGCATGCCATTACGAAAATGGAAATCAAACGAGCCGCAAGTCCTTTCAGATCAGGCAGATGGTTCATTGCTTAATTTAAATATCAGCTCTACTGAATCCAGCAAGACATTAGGTCTCTGTTGGCAGACAGAATCTGACCAACTCTGTATTTCGGTTGACCTGAATAATTCAAATAATTTAACAAAACGTGGTATGCTTTCAGTTATTGCTCAAATATTCGACCCATTGGGCCTCTTGGCTCCCGTTGTTATTTCTTTGAAAGTGCTCCTACAAAAGTTGTGGCTGTATAAATTGTCATGGGACGAACCGTTACCATCAGACATTGCTAAAACTTGGTTGGAATTACTTGAGCACTTAACAGTTTTAAACAAAATACGCATTCCTCGTTATGTTCTTTGTTCTTCTCATAAATTCATAGACATTCACGTTTTTTCAGACGCTTCTCAGTATGCCTATGGTGCATGTCTATATGTACGAAGTGTTAGCAATGATGGTGAAACGCTGGTGCGCTTGCTTGTGGCTAAGAGCAGAGTTGCACCTATAAAACCCGCGACCATACCGAGGCTCGAACTCTGTGGAGCTTTAGTAGGAGTTCGCCTGTACGAAAAGGTAATCGCTTCTCTTCGAGTCAAAATAAGACATGCCACCTTTTGGACTGACTCCACCATTGTACTGGGTTGGTTGAAAATGTTGCCAAGCAAGCTTCAGCCCTTTGTTCGCAACCGTGTTGCTGAAATATTAGAAAGGACTGGAGATTGTGCTTGGAGACATGTCCCAACAGATGAGAACCCAGCTGATCATTTATCTCGTGGTGTCGATATCCTTTTAATACCATCTCTTGAGGTGTGGTGGTCTGGTCCTAGTTTTTTAAAACACCATAAATCACGTTGGCCTTCGAACCCATTAAATATTGACGTTCTTCCCGAGGTTCGAGCTGAAATTTCGTTACACGCATCTTTAGCGAGTCATAATACTAAACCAGATACTGATTTTATAGATTTTAATCGTTTTTCAAACGTTTTAAGACTCAAGCGCACAGTGGCATATGTTTTGAGATTTATTAAGGCTTGTAAAAAACAACCAATAACGACCAATTATCTAAATTATGACGAATTACAGGAAGCATTAAACATTTTAATTAAGATTTCTCAGTCTGAATCATTTCCTGAATATAAAGTTCTATTACAAAGGCAGAAATTAGGTCCGAAAAATCCTTTGCTTAAATTTAATGTTTTCCTGGATAAGAATAATATTATGCGCGTCGGCGGTCGGCTCGAAAATTCTTCATTCTGCTATGACAAGAAACACCCTATATTAATACAGTCCACTCATCGTTTAACGAAGCTTTTATTTTTCTATGAGCACAAACGGTTAATGCATGCAGGGCCACAGTTAATGTTAGCTTCTATTAGGGAACATTACTGGCCTATCGGTGGTCGTAACTTAGCAAAGTTCTGTTACCGCCAGTGTGTACGTTGTCATCGCATGAAAGGAAAGGTTATCACCCCTCTGATGGGAAATCTACCAGGTCCTCGTTTACTGCCAGGAGGACACCCCTTTGAATGTGTGGGTGTAGATTATGCGGGACCCATCTCTTCTGCAAGCCGGCAAGGACGAGGCTGTAGGCTAGTTAAAGTGTATATAGTAATTTTCGTATGCTTTACAACAAAAGCGATTCATATAGAGTTAGTGGGTGACTTAACAAGTAATAATTTTTTATCGGCTTTACGCAGGTTTATATCTCGTAGGGGAAAGCCCAAACATATTTATTCAGACAATGGTACCTCGTTTGTCGGTGCGTACAATGATATTGGAAAGTTTTTAAAACGTAGTAGCTCTTCACTGTCTGAGAACGTAGCCAATGAAGAGATAAGATTCCACTTTATACCTCCTTACTCTCCACATTTTGCCGGAATCTGGGAAGCGGGTGTTAAATCCATTAAACATCATTTATATAGAGTATTGGGCAATTGTAACCTCACTTACGAAGAGCTGAACACTGTTTTGGTGCAAATAGAAGCAATATTGAACTCACGTCCACTCACACCAATTTCGTCTGATCCCAATGATTTGCAGCCTTTATCACCCGGACACTTTCTCATCGGGCGGCCATTATGCACACTGCCTGTACAGAGCTACGAGAACTCCTCCACCAGTCATTTAACTCGATTCCAAAGAATTGAACAACTGCGTCAACATTTTTGGAGACGGTGGAGTACGGAATATATTGGCGAATTGCAACAGAGAGTCAAATGGCGTTCAAATGTTTCCTCACTGAAGATGGATAGTCTCGTCGTCGTGAAGGAAGACAATCTCCCGCCATTAAAATGGAGACTAGGCCGCATCGTAGCTGTTCATCCTGGTACAGATGGGATCATTCGAGTTGCTGACATCAAAACCTCAAGTGGAATTTTACGACGATCATGTAGCAAGATTTGTCCACTCCCGGAGAATGATGCTTCTGGTTGAAAGGAAACCTTTCAACGCCCGGGGGCATGTTTACGTTAGCGCCTGCCGTAACTTACATAGCTGCAACTAACTAGCATGCATCGCTCGTCTATTCGACAGTTAGGAGCTTGTTATATTTTTTTTATTTTCTACCTACAAATGTATTAAACTCTCTCTGCAATTACTCATCGAAAAGGCAATACACGTTTTTGGTTAAGAGCTGAATTTTATTTTCAACTATTCACGACTGGTCCTAAACAGGTTTCATTGAAGCTGAGTAGAATTGAAATTACAGCTTAACACATCTTGGGATGTTTTTAAAATCATCATAAATCGACTGCATAACCCGAATTCGTTGAGATGTTTCCTATGAATAGAGTGGTAGTGCCACGCAGTAGCCAGTTTTGTCTACAGCATACAAGGGCCGGCTCGGTTGGATTGTGACCACTGTTTTACAGAAATCAACGTAAAGTAGCAAGGTGTTGCTGCATTTCGTACGGTGAGTGAGATATCCAGAAGTCAAAATCACCCTCCCCAACCCAATAGTTTAATTACCCTTTTCCTATAAGGTCAGCAACGCATCCATTGGTCCTTCTGGTTTTGTGGGCGTTCATGGGCGGTGGACATCACTTACCATTAGGTGACCTACTTGCTCGTTTGCAGGCCTATGCTATTAAGAAAAAAAAAGTCCCTCGTCATCAAATTTTAACCCGATTTATATGGGACCATTCTTGAGATGAACCCTGTCGACTACAATAATAATAATCATCATCGGCCATATCGAGTAGCGTAAAAAAAATATATAATTAGCTATCCCGCGCGGTTTCACCCGCAACTACAGCAGCGCCACCTACTAGGTCCAATTGTGAATCTAAACCATCCAGGGCGCCACCCAAACGCATACAAAAAAATTCCCGCAACTACAGCAGCGCCACCTACTAGGCCCAATTGTGAATCTAAACCATCCAGGGCGCCACCCAAACGCATACAACAAAATTCTTTCAAATCGGTCCAGACGTTTAGGAGGAGTTCAGTCACATACACACGTACAGTAGAATTATATATATAAAGATGTAATGAGAACCTCCTTATTTTTTTAAATACGTTCAAAACTCCACTATCATTTACAATAAGCATACTGTATCAACGACTTAGCTTTCCCAACCTTTCACGGTGTTTCCAAATTTTATTCCAAGGAACCCTAAACATCAAAATTCCTTCGGGGCCGATGTCCGACAAAAATAATCCCTAGTTAAAGTAAACGTAAGTGTTTTGCTTTGAAGTGTTTGTTATAGTTAAATTAAGGCCGCTGTCCGTACGCGATCAGTTCACTCTGAACTTGAACTGTGTGAAATGTGGTTAAAAATATACTGTTTTTCGGGGTTTTTTGACCTGTTGAAAAACTAGTTTATATTTTGGTGACTGCGGGTAATTTAATCATCTTTTTTTTTTACAACTGTCCTTATTCTACTCGCAATGCCGCAGCATGCTTTTTATAACACAAGTTACAGAAACACTTTTTTGGTGGCAGAGCCATGGTATAGACAGTTTTGTCCACAGTAATCTACAGCACAAATGGGCCGGTTCGACTGGGTTGTTACCACTGTCTCACAGATAACCGGCGTAAAGTAGCAGCTTTTTGCTGCGATTCGAACGGTGAATGAGATATCCGGAGGCACAAATCCCCCTACCCTTCCAATCTCTTTATTATCACGTCTCTACGCGCCTATGAGTCTTCTGGTATTATGGGCGTACATGGTCGCTAGAGATCACATATCATCAGGTGCCGCACTTGCACGTTTGCCGGCCTATGCTATAAAAAACGATTTGGCTTTAGGTTTTCAGACCGGCCGGGCGGCCTGACATCACCGTCGATAAAAAGAAAGAAAGATAACATTTATTCAGCACGCATACACAACATAGATAAAGGTAGATCATACAAAGATACACAATATTATAAACTTAGAGTAAAAGAAATAGTATAAAGCGACAGGCAGTGTGTCTTGTGATATGCTGTTGAAAGGGTCTTAGTTCAGCATAATGCCAGGCAAGGTAAATTGGTTGGTGCTGGTTCTTCATAAGTACACTATATTTTTTTGAAGGTGTCTGGACAGTAACTGCCCTAGTGTGATCCGTTCTAGTTGGAGGTCTTTATAATGAAACAGCGCTATCAAAAGCTTGTTACACCTTTAACTGCTTTATCGTCTGGATAAAATCTTATTTAAAGTATCGATTATCGAAAAGCCATTAGCGTGAGGCTCCAGGATCGAACCCGACGTCATTAACACTTCACTCGCTTCCTATACTAGTATATGTATGTGGCTGTACTTGTCTTAGTAATTACTGCTGACTTTTTTTACTAGCTTGAATGACGAGACTTGCCTGATGGTAAGTGAGAGTCTCTGGAGAGAGTGTTTTACTAAGTGTCTCTCTATTTAAAAAAAAAGTAACTGGCACCGCCGCCGCTGCCGCTGCAAAAAGCTTGTCACGCTATCTCCTCCGAAACCGCTGGGGGTATGGGGTCGAGACCGATACCAATCGATGCAGATTAATGTGGGGAAGAAAGTATGATATGTCTCATATTCGTCGGACTTTAAGTTTTTTTTATTTTATGTTTTGTGGAAAAACATGGGCAATGCCCCTAGTTCTTAAAAAAAACTTCCAAATACCACTTGTCTGAACATTTACCATAAGTATTTTCGTCAGTTAAACTTATAATAGTTATCGATGAACCTACATCCGATAGTATAATATATTTAACATTGCATCGTGACCGAGTAAGGTTATTTCTATACAAATAAAACGTGACCGGAGTAGTGTAGTGATATCATGATTCTAGATATCTGTTGCTAGCTGTTACTGCAGCTTTGTGCAAGTTATAAAACTTTGTACATACATACATACGCACTCACGCCGGTAATCCCCGAAGAGGTAGGCAGAGGTGTAACTAGTACACTCACATTTCGCCGGCGCTTATTTCCGTACCAAGATGTAATAGGGGGCGAGCCTATCGCGCTATTGGGCGGATTCAATGGCGGCGCCAATTCCAGACTCCGGGCTGATACTGAGCATTTCGTAATAGAAAAACCCAATATCACTTTATCCGACCCGGGGATCCAACCCGAGGCCTCAGTACAGCAGTCGTACCGCGTATGCATTACAACTGTGCCACCGAGGCTGGCACAAAACTTGGTATTGTATTATATTTAAGTGGAAATCCGTTGTCTCTGCCTACCCCTATATGAACCAGGCGTGAGTCTGTATATGATATGTATATATTAATTATCCTTCGGTATCCTTGGTTATTTTATGTGCTTGTCAATTATCTGCATATAGTTTGAAATCGTTATATACGTTTTACTTTAGTTCTAAGTACATTTCACTCTCACTTTTGCTTCATACGTGACACGTTTAATTTTACAACACCGCTTTCTGATCTCGTATTATGATAAAGCGTACGTTTAAATTGTTATGAGTTTGTTCCGATTCTGATGTAATGTTGAACGTTTTCGGATGAGAAATAGTGCATTTTGAGAGTCTCCGTGACGCAATGGGCGAGTAGCCGACTGCGAAATGTGAGGTCGCCGGTTTGATCCCCGCTCCGAGTCAAATGTTTGTGAGATCCACAGATATTATGTTTCGGATCTGGGGACCGTAAGTCCCTTGTAATACCTAATACCCACAATATAAGTTTACCTAGTGTGAAGTCAGGGCTATGTGTGTGACTGTTGGGTGTATTTATTTTAAAATTGGTAGATAGAACTATAAAGAGTCCTTTATAATAACTACCTACCATTCTTCTATTATATTTCATATGATAATGTTTTGGATGATTGTCAATGGAGTTAAATTACAAGTGATCTAATGATTTGCTTCATTACTCGTATGATTGTTGTGTTATGTCTTTGTATAGTAAGCACGTATTAAACAGAGGTGGATTTGGTCGGTGGTGACGTCAAAAATAAATGTTCCATTAGTCTCATTACGGAGGCTGCACAATATCGGGCGAAGCGTTTATGTAAGAAGGCGGACATTGGCACTAATGTCCGAAAAATCGACCAATCAAACTAAGTAATTTTTACGCGTGACTTTTGAAGTGTATTCTTATTGGCTCATTTGTGGTATCGGTAGGGAGACTCAATCCAAGATCGTTTATTGAAATTGGGTGTAAGCCAGGATAACGTTAGAAAGAAAGTAATTTTTTAATTTGTTGAGACAGTTTTTTCTGAGCTTTCGTTGTACACATGGTCGGTTGTACATTTATTGTGAGTTTAAAGTTTATCCTTTTACTTTTTATTCATTGCCTATAACAACAGTGTGGCTACTTGGCAACATATCAGAGTTTGCAAATACATAATATTTATTTTTCTTCAATCGTTTTTAATGGACTACAATATTAATACATAAATCAGCGCGTTTAAGACGTGTTCTTCACGATCAGGGCCCACACCGCCCAGAACTCTCACCCAATTCCGTCCCCGTAAAGTCTGTTACATAACACAATAAGCTAGTTTTAATAGGTCCGCGTGTCATTCAAACACGCTTTACATAGGTAATTGCCTTTCTCGTGGCGGCCTCGCTTGTTACTTGTTACTGTTTAGCATATCGCAAGGTCGACGTATGCTTTATTAAATTCATACTTAAATCACCATTGATTAAGTGATGGTTATTGGAATTAGAGTAGCAAAATACTTGAATTGATTTTAATTGCAAAATGAATCTTTCAAAAATGATATAATCCACGAATTAGTAAACTATAACATCGCGGTTGCTTCGAGGCAAGGCCTAGGACCCAAGCCATCGGTGGTTAGGACCCCAGAGTGAGGAACCTCCTCACAATGCGTGCCGTGTCTAATAACACCGCTTTCTGAATCTGGCTCTTGACCCAACGACCAATTGTAAACCTCTGGAGGTGTTGGTCGAGTTTGAGCTTATTTATTATTATTTATGCCATGGTTTTGAGATTACCGAAGTGCATGATTTTAATCCTTATACTGTATATTGCAGTACAGCATTTCTATGCATCCATCGGCTTCCTGCAACCCTTGTCAGGTCGTCGGTCCATCTTGTAGATGGACGTCCTCTGTTGCGCTTGTCCGTACGTGGCCTCCAAGGGTTGCAGGTCAGCCTGAAAGGCATTAGGGGAGGCCTATGTTCAGCAGTGGACGTCTTGTGGCTGATGATGATTTCTATACCTTGGAAACGAGATTTCACAAAGTAATATAAAGTATTTTATATGGTCATTAAATATAAAATTATGCATATAGTTTGTAGAACCATAGCACTAAGTCAAGGTGGATAGCATACAACGCGTTACAAATTGGGAACAGGATGCTGCTTCGTAAAGGCTATCTGACTAACGTTATTGATATTGATCGATTGTTTTTAGAGATTTCGCCACACAGATAGTCCTGACCCCACACTAGGTTAACCTGCACTGTGGATATCACGAACTACGAAGGACTTGCGATCGACGGCATGTGGTATTTATTATATGGGGCGATCCGCCCCACAATCCCCAACGGGAACTAAGTTTCAGCACTGTTTTTTTAGCTTGAATGACGAGACGAGCAGGTCACTCGCCTGATGCTAAGCGCCACACCTCATAAACAGAAGCAACGCCACACATAAATTTAAATAACAAAGCACTGCATGACACTGGACTGCGCTCGTCACCCTGAGACATAAGGTGTTAAGTCTCATAATGCCCAGTAGTTTCAATGTCCTTCAAACCGGAACAAAACAGTGCTTACACACTGTTGCTTACACACTTTTCAATCAGCAGAGTGTACCACGTGCAGGTGTTGTTGGATTTGCGCCTAAGATTCTGATAGCCCAATTACACTACAGTGTCATGTTGCAATTGGATAACAAGTTCAAATTCGTCCAAAAAACAATAAAACTGATTACGCAATCCGCCTGCTTCGCACAATTCGGCGAAACCATTTTATTTATCTGAGAACGGAACAGTAAGGTTGGTAACGTAATAAAATACAAAATTATGATCATAAAGGATACCTTTTTGAGAGGCAGTTGGCATTATGCACTGAATAGGAGTATGGTAATAAAAGTCAAGGATATACTCCTATCTGCGCAAAAATAATGTAGTATTTTGTAGCCGGGGTGAGGTCTTCAGAAATAAGACGTATATTGATGCACTAGGTAAGTATTTTTTTTTTTATTAGATTGAATGACGAGTCGAGCAGGTCGCTCGTCTGAATTAAGTAATGATTAATTCAATTAAACGTTAATCATTGACAAATACAAATTCAGATATAAACTCTATAAAGACTTATGAGATATTCCCTATACTTTATACGTAGATCCGGATAGATCCAGGCTAGAGGATACAATTGGGTGCTGATTCTACTACTATACCACTATTCCTGGCGGCTAGACCGAATAAAAATTAAAAATATCTTCGAGGGTATACAATCACTGCAACGAAACCAAATCGCGATGTAATTCTACGCTGGCGCCATCTATTGGGCATAAGAGTAAACTTTGTTACAACAAATCTGTATAGGGTATATTTTTATTAGCTTGAATGACGAAACAAGCAGGTGCTCGTTTTCTATGCGTCAGCCCTTTTTGACGGGGAAAGCAGTTTATTACCGCCTCGCACCGGGGGGAGGAAACGGTTAGCCCTTAAATAGGAGCAACACCAATCAAAACTTCATATTGACTGCACTGTATGGCATTGGACAGCGCTCGTCACTCCGAGACATAAGATGTTAAGTCTCATGATGCCCAGTAATTTCACTGGCTTCAATGTCCTTCAAGCAGGAAAACAACAGTGCTTACACACTGCTTGGCGGCAGAAATAGACAAACAGTGGTACCAACCAAGACGGCCTCTCGCGTACGAAGAACCTACCACCTTGTGAAAACATTCTAGACCAACCGGTTGGTAACAGGTGCAAAATGTGCAATACATCTGCATGCTTATCGCATAATGTAACTGTTTAATTAATCTGTCTTCCATTCATACGGTACTTTCAACTCTAAAATACAGAGCGCAAGCGTCACATTCGTTTTAATCATGAGCCTTTCCTTGTCATTGGAGTTTCAACTTTGATCCATTAGTAATAAAGATTATAATCAGTTGGAGAGGTATCGGAATGGACAGATGTTGATCATGTTGAATTCTGTATGCAGTTTTTTTGAAAAATATTTTGAATAATGTACAGACATCTTGTCCATTTTTAGGTTTTTTGGATTTAATCACAGGAACCTTAGTAATTATTGTCATTAATTTTTTTTCATATTTTATGCTATAAGTATTCTACCATGTCTTGTGTACCAAACATATTGTTTTTATAGCATAGGCCGGCAAACGAGCAAGTGGGTCACCTGATAGTGAGTGATGTTCACCGCCCATGTACGCCCACAAAACATAAAGAATTATATGCGCGTTGCCGGCAGAAAAGGATTGGGAAGAGGAGGGGGATTTTCCTCCGGATATCTCACTCACATTACGAAACGCAGCAGCAAGCAGCCACTATACATCAGTTTTCTGTCAGTGGTAACGACCCGGACAAGCCGGCCCATTCATGCTGTAGATAATACTGTCTGAGAATTCTCCATAAGAATTTACATACATACGCACTCACGCCTGTAATCCCCGAAACCCCTTAGGCAGAGGTGTAACCAGTACACCCACATTTCGCCGAGCGTATTCACTTATGTGATAGGGGGCGAGTCTATAGCCATACCGGGCACATAAGAATTTCTAAGATATGTAAATTCTGCCAACTCGCATTCGCCAGTGTGGTTGACTAAGCCTAAGAATCCCCATGCCTACCAGTGGGTCGGTATAGTATAGGGCTGATATTATACTGCGTCGGTGGCGCAGTCGTAATGCTGAAGCTAACGCTGAGGTCTCGGGTTCGAGTCCCAGGTCGGGTAAAAGTGATATTGGTCTTTTCTATTACGAAATGCTCAGTATCTGGAGTCTGGAATTGTGCCCGGTATGGCGATAGGCTCGCCCCCTATCACATTATGGAACAGAAATAAGCTCGGCAAAATGTGGGCGCACTGGATACACCTCCTACCTACCCCTTCGGGGATTACAGGCGTGAGTGCGTATGTATGTGTTATACTTATCTACTTCCAAATACATTCAAAACACATATATATTTGGAAACGGTATAATTACCAGAATATTTACCGTTATTCATATCTTACAAACTAACACCGCATTTAAAAGCTATTATTTATATAAATTATATCTCCGCTCTGTATATTTTGGCAATTACGCTGATTCACGCTGATTCAACGTATAATTATAGCAGATCTGGTCGATGAATGCTGCTTTATTTACAGTTTTAAACACATTAAACATATTACACTAAAATACAAACACACAAATGTTAGCGTATTCTCTTAATATTGGTATATTGAGGGTGTCTAAGAAAGCAACGTTGGGTACACTGAAATAATAACGATGCGATATAGTTGTAGAAGAGTAGTTAAATGGTATAAAAGAGGTTGTCGCCAGAACTGGAGGTCTTTTGCCCGCACTCAGTCAGACAGTCTCCAGTTCACTAAGAACAGTGTTCAGTCGATAGTCCAAGTGTTCATCACGCGGTAGCTATGCTGGTTTACTATTCGGTTCTAGTTGTCGTATTTGTAATCTCTAGATAATCCTGACATGGCGTTGTGGTCTGTAAAGCAGTAATATTGTAAATGTAACCAATAAACTATGAGTTAAAGTGATTACTGTCGTTTGATATTAATAAAATAATACTTGTCTCACGTGACTTCTAGCACAAGTATGTGTTTTAAACTGTATGGTGTTTCGTAAAAAAATTATGTATAAATAACTGGATTAAATCACTTCCTTAGTGCATGCAATATATAAAACCGAAATACTCACTGATTAATCATAAAATCTCAAAAACTAGGAGCATGAATCAGCCCCGGATCTACGATTTTTTTGAACCAAGGCAGAAACTTGATAGTGGCGCCCCTCTCTCCAGCGTTTGAGATAAATTAGATAAAAAAACTAAAAGAAAAGCAAAGAACGATGCCCAAAGGGCCTGTGTGGCATCGTTTTCTTACAAGTCGACGGTGAGCCAACCAGGCCTCCGTATGCTAGGCGCTTTGTGGAGCAAGTTTTTTATTTTTAATTATATTATATTATGAGTTTGGCGCCACCTGACCCGGGTGCCCCGGTTTGCCCCGTCCCCCCTAGATCTCCGGGCCTGGCATGAAATTTTGTCAGATTATAGTTTGTGTAATGTAGGGGCCCGCTAAGAAACATTTTGGAAATTTACATTATAAAGGGTAAAAGGGGGGTTGTTCATGCGGGCGGAGCCGCGGGCTACAGCTAGTTTTTAATAAAGATATAGTACAAAAACCAGTCTGACTCACGCACCGAGGGTTCTTTACTACCGGGGTCGGGTTGGAGATTTACATGACTGCTGGTAGGTTCCTCGTCTGCGAAAGGCCATCTGGGTCGGTACCACCGCTTTGTCTATTTCTGCCGGCAAACAGCGTGTGTCAGCGCTGTTGTGTTTCCGTTTAAATGAAATTGAAGCCAGTGAAATTATAGAGAACTATGAGACCTCACATATATCTCACCAGCGTAGCCCCAATTTATGCAGTGCTTTATATGTAATTTAAAAATATGAAAGTGGTAGAGCCCCGCTGCTGTGCTTTTGTCTACAGCATAAATAGTACCACTGACTCACAGAAATCCGTCATGTAATGACAGCTGGCTGTGGCGTTTCCTAAAGCCAGTGAGATTTCCGGAGGCCCAAATCGTCTTCTCGCAATAGTTCTGCAACGCGGGTATTTATATGCGATGGGTATATACACTTTGCACATTCCTAGCCTCTGTCATATAAAAAACCTACGAGTAAAAAATATGTCAAAGTGTTAAAAATTAGTCAAGTGTTAAATATTGTCTTCTAAGGATAAGCGCAGTCAACCCCAGCTGGCATGTAACATTCTATATTAATTATAAACACAACTTCACTGTAAGTGTCATGACATTACCCTTACACCAAATATTTACAGATTAAAAAAGTTGTTATAAATCAACCCAAACTCAAAGTAAACGAATAAACCTTTTATCTTTTATGTGCACAACCTTGTTCCCTTTTGATATAGCTTTAACATATGTTCATCATAAATTTTATTGGACCACCAAATTAATTTAATAACATTTCTACAATTTATTGAATTAATTAGTTTACGTTTGGTCAAAGTAATGTTTCGGATGGCCGTGCGTTTAGACTTATTTTTACTTAACTTCTAATGATTAACTCACCAATGCTTCTGAAGATATCAATAAAAATAATTAAGTACCTGTAACAAAAATAAAATGTTAATTAATTAAATGAGCAAAATGTTTGTACAGTTTATACAAGATTATGTTTTAATTATAATTAATCTTCTATTCTCTGTAAATATGCGATTACAATTGCTTAATCCCTTAATCCGAAAGCATTAAATAAATTAAATTCATTAATTGCAATAATCTCCGTGTTATAACTGAAATAACAATTTTATTCAAAATGCACAGGATTTTTACAATAAACGATAAAGAAAATACACAAAGTGGACAGTGTAACAGCTGACAGGTGTATGTGCGTTGGACACACACCGGCTGCATGCGTCGGCGCATGATCGTGATTTACCGCAGGGCTGCCATCTGCTCACATTTATTATTTTAATTATACTGTTATAATGATTGGAAAGTGTTCTCGAATACTCGGCGGGGTGTTTATTGGTATCATTTATATATGGGCCCCATATGGATTTTGAACTTGAATTAAATTAGAGTGTATTTCGTATTGTATTTCATTCTCGTTTTGAGGAAATATATGTACTGGACGTATAATCTTTAGAAAGTTGTAAGCTTGTGTTTAGGAAACTGTAGAAAGAAAGAAATAAATAAATAAAAGCAAGCTATGAGTGTTATAAAAAAAAACATAAAAATTATAAAACATGTAAGTTGCTCCAATAACATGATCCCTCATTAGCTATATGTGTAGTACGACCTGGACTTGGCTACAGCGCTGATTTTCAATGAGGGGTCATAGTGACGCAGAAGCTAAGTCAGTACAGTACATTTTCAATGAGGGGTCATAGTGACGCAGAAGCTAAGTCAGTACAGTACATTTTCAATGAGGGGTCATAGTGACGCAGAAGCTAAGTCAGTACAGTACATTTTCAATGAGGGGTCATAGTGACGCAGAAGCTAAGTCAGTACAGTACATTTTCAATGAGGGGTCATAGTGACGCAGAAGCTGAGTCAGTACAGTACATTTTCAATGAGGGGTCATAGTGACGCAGAAGCTAAGTCAGTACAGTACATTTTCAATGAGGGGTCATAGTGACGCAGAAGCTGAGTCAGTACAGTACATTTTCAATGAGGGGTCATAGTGACGCAGAAGCTAAGTCAGTACAGTACATTTTCAATGAGGGGTCATAGTGACGCAGAAGCTAAGTCAGTACAGTACATTTTCAATGAGGGGTCATAGTGACGCAGAAGCTAAGTCAGTACAGTACATTTTCAATGAGGGGTCATAGTGACGCAGAAGCTAAGTCAGTACAGTACATTTTCAATGAGGGGGTCATAGTGACGCAGAAGCTGAGTCAGTACAGTACATTTTCAATGAGGGGTCATAGTGACGCAGAAGCTAAGTCAGTACAGTACATTTTCAATGAGGGGTCATAGTGACGCAGAAGCTAAGTCAGTACAGTACATTTTCAATGAGGGGTCATAGTGACGCAGAAGCTAAGTCAGTACAGTACATTTTCAATGAGGGGTCAAAGTGACGCAGAAGCTAAGTCAGTACAGTACATTTTCAATGAGGGGTCATAGTGACGCAGAAGCTGAGTCAGTACAGTACATTTTCAATGAGGGGTCATAGTGACGCAGAAGCTAAGTCAGTACAGTACATTTTCAATGAGGGGTCATAGTGACGCAGAAGCTAAGTCAGTACAGTACATTTTCAATGAGGGGTCATAGTGACGCAGAAGCTAAGTCAGTACAGTACATTTTCAATGAGGGGTCATAGTGACGCAGAAGCTGAGTCAGTACAGTACATTTTTCTCTTACACTATTTTTAATTCAAATTTATTAAAATTTATTTTCTATTTTTTAGTTGGATTTTCTATAAAAGCGTATTTTTTTATTTCAAACTGTTTAAAATGTTGAATTGTCATCGGCCCTTAATAAGTAAGCCAAATTTCGAGTTAATCCGACGTTTTGAAGGGGGTCAAAATCATGTTCAAAGATTCCGTACATACTAACATACGTATGAGGCATTCGCCGTATATATAAAGCGTATAAAAACACTCTCTCTAATACATCATCGTTTCTACATTTATATTACTATTAATTTCATTTGGCATTATCAAATGAATTATATTATACTGTAGTTTTGATCCCAATTATGAAAAAAATTGTCAGCATATTAAAATTACCATAATATCAGTTCTTAAATCAATATATTATGTAATCTTATCAGAATCCGCGTGAAAATCCTGGTTAAAGATTATAAAACGTGACCAATTACAGATTTTAACGACACATTTTAAAAACAACTCCTACTATCTTACTAATATTTATTATAAATGTGAAAGTTTGGACGTTTGTGAGTTTGTGAATTTGGATTTTAGTGAATAAATGCCTAAACGGCTGAACGGTTTGGGATGAAATTTGGCATACAGGTAGAATGTGCCCTGGATCCGGAAAAAGCCGTTCATGAGGGCGGTGCCGCGATCATAAACTAGTATACAATATAATATGTGTAACTATTTCCTGCAGTTTGTTCATTTCTTTTAAATTTTCATAAAATCAGGATGCAAGATTCTATTTGCGTAATATCAAGATTGAGGGCTACGTGTATAGTTTTTTTTTAAATAAACATAGATAAAATGAAACACCACCAACCCTGTCCAACAGAACTACGCACAAAGCGAACAATAAACTAACAGTGTAGTCGCTTAGTTTAGACGTAATCTCACTATATTTTAAGCCAGTAATCCGTCCGCGTCTCTATGATCACGACGACGGCATAGAGGGGTCGACACAAGTTTGTTATTTCATTACATTCCCTTCCGACATTGCATGTGGAAGAACAGTGCGGTAAGATTTTGTAGGAGTCCTTAAATAGCCATGTAAAAAAAAACAAAAAAAAAATAGAAAATTGTAAACATTTTGTAACTTTCCTAAAAACACGTCTATGAAAATTAAATTAAATCCAACTAAATAGCATATCTTATTTTCATTAGTCAGAAAGATGCATTTTTATACAGATCTGCAGCCAGGCGATAGCCCCATATCATAGGACGGAAATAATCTCGGCGGTGGGTGTACACACCTTTGCCTACCACTTCGACTATAACAAGCGTATTTTGAATACTTAGCTTCAACACGCAACATTTCACCGATTACGTTAAGAAGTATGCCCATTCTATAATTTTGTCACATACGAGCATAATATTTTTACTTCGTACATAAACAATATTATCTGGCATTCCAAGAATACTAAACTTTATATCCAAAACCTGACAGTTTTGGTCAACAAGGTCGCGACAAGATTTGTTATTCCTCGAAGCGTACTTCTAATATGGCCATGACTATTCTCCGACTTAATCTTTTGTGTCGCTTTCCACAAAAAATACTTTTGTTTGCAATGCAAGGTACTGTTAGTTTATTGTTTAATGCAATTGGTTTGTAACCGATGAGAATTGACCTTAAGTCGTTCAGCTACAATTGGTTTCTTAATTGCATAATGTATGTATCGGAACCTTTTTTAATCGACTTCAAAAAAGGAGGAGGTTCTCATTTCGGCGCGTTATTTTTTCCTATTTTTTATGTATGTACATCGATTTCTCCGCCAATTGTGGGCCGATTTTGTTGGAAAAATTTCACTCGATAGAGTTTAGTTGCGATGTGGTCCCATAGAAATTTGGTTAAGATATGATGACTGAGTACGAAGAAAAAAAAAACTCCTCAACGGACAACAGTACACTCGTCGCGATTGTGTTATTGTATGGAATTTACATGCTATTGCTGTAAATAATTGAAGTCAGTTAGTAAACTTTATTTTATTTATTGGCTTGAGTGACGAAACGAGCAGGTCGTAAGTTTCTTATAGTTCCTGATACTCACGACAGAGCTGTCACCTAGTGTGTGGTGAGGACTTATGTGTGTTGTAATAAAAAGTTAATTTGTGGGACGATCCGTGAACTTACAACTTGCTGACTGCCTCGGTGGCGCAGTTGTAATGCGTACGCGTTACGACTGAGGCTAACGCTGAGATCTCGGGTTCGATCCCCGGGTCGGGTAAAAGTGATATTGGGTTTTTCTATTACGGAAAGCTCAGTATCAACCCGGAGTCTGGAATTTGTGCCCGGTATGGCGATAGGTTCGCCCCCTATCACATCATGGGACGGAGATACGCTCGGCGCAATGTGGGTGTACTGGTTACACCTCTGCCTACCCCTTCGGGGATTACAGGCGTGAACTTATAAGATTTTTTATTGCGCTCTATCCGAGTTATTGTGGATAATCGCATTTTGTAATGATTTATCAATAAAAAAACAAATAGGTCCATACTATTATTAAATACGGTAAAATGGGGTGAACATGGACAAAACTAGTTTTGTTAGTAAAAAATAAAAAAACTACTACATATTTTGGACAGCAATTTAGCTTGAGATAACATTTTGGTCGACCCGTCTTTGTAATAGACTCAATATAAGTTTCGTCCCGATTCACAGTGCCATCCCTATTTACCTGTTTTACGGTAGTAGGTAGGTCCATATTATTAAATAATTATATTTTTGCTCGTAATATCATTTTTGAGTGGTAGAGCCACTTTTGACACTTTTGTATACAGCATGAATGGGCCGGCTCGTCCGGGTCGTTACCACTGTCTCACAGAAAACCGGCGTAAAGTAGCAGCTTGCTGCTGCGTTTCGTGAAGTGAGTGAGATATCCGGAGGCCCAAACCCCTTCCCCTTCCCAATCCCTTTCCTCTAAGGTCAGCAACGCGTCCATGATTAATTTGGTATTGTGGGCGTACATAGGCGATGGAGATCACTTACCATCAGGTGACCTACTTGCTCGTTCGCTGACTCGACATATGCCATAAAAAAACACAAATCAAAGTCGCCATACTGTTCTCCATATAGCGTCGACGTCAACATCTCTTAAACTAGTTACCGAGTTTAGGAGTAAAGTGCAAGAGAATGGAATTGTCCGTTTAAAGTCTATTTTAACGGAAAATTTGGGTACGATTCAAAAGTTGGAAAAAGAAAACACCTTACTACGTAATTCTGTACACGAACTAACAAAGCGCACCAACATAATGGAGCAGCATGCGCGTGCTGCCAACGTCGAGCTACAGTGTGTACCCGAACACAGATCAGAAAACCTAGTCAGCACTGTATGTCAACTTGGTAAAGTTATTAGCTGTGATGTGAAAGATAGTGATATTACACTTTGCACCAGAATGGCAAAAAAGGATACACAAACCAGTAGGCCCAGATCTATTCTCATAAAATTTATTAACCCTCGACTCCGCGATACCTTCCTGGCTGCATCTATTAAATACAATAAAAAGAACCCTAAGAACAAGTTAGACACCAGCCATTTAGGTATAGCCGCTGAGAATCCTGCGCCAGTTTATGTCGTCGAGCACTTGTCGGCTGAAAATAAGGCTATTCACGCGGCTGCGCGAAATCGTGCTAAAGAATTAGGATTCAATTATGTATGGGTTCGCTTCGGAAAAATTCTGATGAAGAAAGATCAGACTTCTGAAACGATAATTATTAACAGCTTAGAAAAATTAAAATCTCTAGGTTAAGGTGTGTTGCCAGGATTTTAATGATAGATATTTTGGTATACAATGTTTTAAATTCGATTCCATCAAATGTTATTACCAGAACACTAGAGGTCTGCGCAGCAACACAACAAACGTACGCCAACAAATTCGTAATAGTGAGTATGATGTCTATGTTTTTACCGAAACCTGGCTTTGTAGTGGAATATTTGACACTGAAATATTTGATGATACTTTTACTGTCTATAGAAGGGATCGTGAAACTTCCAGTTTTTATAATCACAGAAGGACGGGAGGTGGAGTTTTGATAGCTGTATCAAACAAATTTAATTCAATTCGTATGCCTGAATGGGAAAGTCATTGCGAAGATTTATGGGTTAAAATAGAATTAGGAAAGAAAAATAAAAATAACTCGATAAATTCTGTAAATGTGTGTGCGGTTTACCTGCCACCACCGGTACAGAATGAAATTTTCCAGCACTTTTTGCATAATTGTAATACAATAATAGAAACTAATGCCATAAGTGGATCTACTATTATAATTGGAGATTTTAACATAGGTAACATTGACTGGGTCCTTGACGAAACTAATGAACATTGTGTATCAGCTGGCAGCAGTGGAATTTGTAATGTTAATGATTTACTACTTGACTTTATTGCACTAAATCAATTAAAACAGTTTAACTGGATTAGAAACTCTTTAAATAAGACCCTTGATCTGGTTCTTTCCGACATAGAGCGAATAGTAATAAGTGAGTGCTCTCATACAGTAAGGTCAATAGATAACTATCATCCTGCAATCGAATTTACACCATGTGTTTCTGTTAAAAATAAAGTAAGACCAAACCCCATAGAAAAACTTAATTATTTCAAGGCAGACTATGCTTCCATTTTAGAGTCACTAGATATTATCAATTGGGACGAGGAACTCGGCTCATTTACAGATGTTAATGACAAGTTAAATAAATTCTATAATATACTTAACGGCGTTATTAGACAGAACGTACCCACAATTGTATCTCATCGTGGCAAATATCCAGCGTGGTACTCTAAACAACTAATAAAAAGTCTTAAGCTTAAACTAAAGTTACATACCAGAATTAAAAAGTATAATAATCCATTGGATGTTGTTGAGTTCGAATACATACGAAAGGAATGCGGTTTACTAATTAAAGACTGCTACCATAAATACATATTCAGTGTTGAAAGTGCAATAAAGAGGCACCCTAAATATTTCTGGACGCACATTAAAAACCTTCGAAAAGGTAAATCCAATTATCCCTCACAGATGTATCTTAATGACGTAACTGTTAATAACGCCAAGGATATCTCAAATTTGTTCGCAAAACAGTTTTGCTCGGTATATGACCCGCCTTTTCAGGGGCATTACATAATAAATAATTACGGATGTGACATAGCAAAACCTGAAATAGGAGAGTTTTCAATTACACCAGAGAATGTGCGTATCAGACTATCTCAACTTGATTTGTCAAAAGGTGCTGGACCTGATAATATACCAGCTATTTTTCTTTCTCGTTGTGCGCGTTCGTTATCTGCACCTTTGGCCAATATTTACAACGCTTCGCTCAAATCGGGAATATTTCCAAACATTTGGAAAAAGGCTAGGATTGTCCCTATTCCTAAGAGTGGTAAACGTGACTTAATTTCTAATTACCGGCCAATATCAATTCTTTCCGCATGTTCTAAGGTCTTTGAGTCATTAGTTCACTCATTATTATATGATCACACAAAGAATTACCTATCTGATGCTCAACATGGTTTTATGACCAAAAAATCTACTAACACTAATCTTATTCGCTATGTTTCTGATCTGACAGTTGCAGTAGACCAGGGTCTTGAAGTTGATGCTATATACACAGATTTCTCAAAGGCCTTTGATAAAGTAAATCACAGCATACTAGTTCAAAAGCTGAAATCATTTGGCATAACCAACAATGTCTTAAGTTGGTGTAGGTCGTATTTGGATGCGAGACAGTCGACAGTTGTTGTAGATGGTGAGGAATCAGACCCTTTTCTAGCCACATCGGGTGTTCCACAAGGATCAAATTTAGGGCCGCTATTTTTCAATATTTTTTTGAACGACATAACTAATATATTCCAACATTCTAAAGTTTATCTATATGCGGACGATTTGAAATTGACTCGCATCATAAATAACGACTCGGACATGCGGCTACTGCAAGCAGATATTGACGGATTGAGTCAGTGGTGTTTGCGGAACAACATGTATTTGAACAATTCCAAATGCTACCATATCAAATTTAGTCGAAAACGGAATAAATTCAATTCAACTTACCATATTGAAGGCAGTGAATTGACAGTATTGGACAATGTTCGTGATCTGGGCGTGCACTTGGATACACAATTACGTTATACAACTCACATTGATTTAACAGTCAGGGCTGCTTATAAGGCGCTTGGATTCGTACTAAGAAGCTCGAAAGAGTTTAAGAATCCAAACACCACAATATTATTATTTAATACCTTTGTAAGAAGTCGTCTTGAGTACTGCAGTTCGGTATGGAATCCTTCCTATGAGGTACATGCAACGAGAATTGAAGGTATACAAAAGCGTCTTGTCAACCATATGACTTTCAGAAAAAAACTAAAGAAGTCACTAAAATCATATAAAGATAGATTACAATATTTTAAACTTACGTCTCTCAAATCTCGTCGCACTGTGCTCGACCTCATGTTCCTGTATAGGTTACTCAATAACGGCATTGACTGCCCTGAACTACTTTATAAGATCGGTATCAACGTCCCTTACAATGTCCCACGATATCCCTGTGCATTACTAAAGGCTCCCCGACACAGAACAAATCTTGGCAAGCACTCACCAATTGTGAGATTAATTCATCTATATAATGAAATATCACTTACCTCGGTGGACATAGACATCTTTCATAATAAACAAGGCCACTTCAGGTCTTTGATTACTAAGTATTTAGCATCTGACGTTGGCGTACAATTACAATTACAAATACAAATATATAAATAATTCTGATTGTGATTCTGATTGTGTTTGTGATTCTAATTTTAATTGTAATAAGAATTTTTAATTTTAATTTGCTCATTATTATTATATTATGATCATGACTTTGATTTTAATTTTTATTTTAATTTTTATTTCAATTTTAATTTTGTTGTTAATTTTAATTTTGCTTTTGATTTTAATTTTTCATTGTAATCTTGATTTTAATTGTGATCTTGATTTTAATTTTGATTTTTATTTGTATTTGATTTTAATTTGAATTTGAATTTGAATTTTGTTTTTAATTTTAATTTTGTTTTTGATTTTAATTTTGATCGTGATCTTGATTTTAATTTTGATTTTAATTTTAATTGTGATCTTGATTTTTATTTGAATTTGATTTTAATTTTAATTTTGGTTTTAATTTTAATCTTGATTTCATGAATAAGAATTTGCTACTTGTTTTTCTTTGTTTCACTGGTGTCTTAGTTGTGTGTACCAGTATATTTCTAATTAATTATATTATATGTTATTCTCTAATTGTATGCTGTTGTAAGTTAAGCTAAGTATGAATGCTGTGGTCATCTATAATTTGTAACGACATTTAGCATTGGAATTATAACAACCTTAACATTACATTCAAATAATGTACGTTACGTTGATGATCCTATGAAATAAATAATAAATAATAAATAATTAGGTTAGATGTGGTATAATTGTTCAGACGGTTGCCTGGTTTCAGACGGTCGCGACTCGCGGTGCATAATTACTGTACGTCTGGTTGTTTTTAGTGGTTATTTTTGGAAAACTTTTTGGTAGTTACCTTTTACATCATAATGTAAATGATGGTGCGATAATGACGTAGATGGATTATGGGTATTTAGATATTTGAAAAATATCAATCTGTTTTCTTATTCTTGACTTATTGAGGTTTAGGCTCTATAGTATGTCTGGATATTTGTTATCATTACATGATACGATTTATCTCTTTAGCTTGAAACGAGCAGGTCGCTCGCTTGATCTTGGCCTTCCCATGAACAGAAACAACACTGAACAGAGTTTTGAATTACAGAGCACTGCAAGGCACTAAAATGCGTCACTCCTAAAACATAAGTTGTTAAGTCTCATAATTCCCAGTAATTTTATATCAATTCTTCTGCTTCAATGTCCATCAAACTGAAACAACAGCGCTTCTAGGCGGCAGAAATAGACAAAGCAGTGGCACCAACCCAGACGGCCTCTCGCATACGAGAGAACTATCAACTAGTGTATGTGTTTATTCTAATAGAAAACTCAAACATAAATTATTATTACCCGACGTGAGATCTGAACTTAGGACCTCACCGTTTTCTCAGACTAAGTACATAGCCACTAAACCCATTACTAAAGAAATATAAATAAAAGTATAGCTACTATATAACAAAAACTTGAAAATGACATTTAAAAATAAAAAAAGATAATTGATTATTAAATCTAATTACAAATCAACAAAGCTGTTTTTTGCGGCCTTAATACCATTGTCATTCGAATGCAGTCTCTTCGAGGAAGTGTCAAGCGTAAAAACGCCCACTATTCTTAAAAAACAAGACGAGACAATCAGGTTGACCACACCACCTGCCCGGCATCTGCCGCGCAGCTAGCGGGAGATTGCTTCACCTGATCTCCAAGTCAAGTGGCTCTTTTCGACAGATGGTATAAAAAAGTCTCCGTGGCGCAACGGGCGATTAGCCGGCTGTATAACGAGAGGCCGCGGGTTCGATTCCCGCACCGAGACAAATGTTTGTGTGATCCACAAATGTCGGTTTCGGTCTGGGTGTTATGGGACCGTACTCGGAGTTCCTGATACTCACAGGTTACCCCAGTGTGGGGTCAGGACTATGTGTGTGACTGTTGGGAGAATTAAAAAAATACACTGGTTATACCCACATTTCGTCGAGCTTATTTCCGTCCTAGATATGGTAGCATATCGCTATATCGGGCACAATTCAAGACTCCAGGTCAACCAGGTTTTCTATGCTTAGTATTGCCAATATTACTTTACCCGACCCGTGGATCGAACCAGAGACATCAGCACAACAGTAGTACCGCGTACGCATTATAACTGCGTTACCGAGGTAATCTATGATATAAGGCTGGCACATTTATCTTTGTCGGATTTTAGATATTAATAACATCTTTGACTAAGGCCTAACTCGTTTAGTAGAGGACGCCCGTGCCCAGCAGTGGGACGTATACAGGGCTAGTATAATTATATTATTATTATAATTACATATTAATAAAATAGCGAGGTAGCGAGTGTGAAATTGGTCATGGGTTCGATTCCCACGATGGGCAATATTTTTGCTATAGTACTTCAAATTCGTAAAACATATACGAATAGATGTAGACACATGTAGTTGCCCGGGATTCGAATTCGTGTCTAGGATGGTGATAAGTTTGTTATCGTCATGGGGATTGGGAGGTATGCTCGGCGAACCGATGATGTATATCGATTTCGCTAAGTATTTTAGGCTATCTGATTCAACTGTATTGTGAATCCGTATACAAATTGTATTTGCCAAGTTCAATCTTGGTGTTATATTTCTTTTGTTTTGTTGAGCTATAAGTATATGTGTAAATAAAAACTTATGAGAAAAAAACCGAGTCAAAAAGAACTAAAGCGCTAAAAATAAAAATTCGATTTACTACTAAACTACTATTGGGACTGGTACTGTTATTAATTAATAATCAAGAAATGATACGACCGACTCAAAATTAATTAGTTTTAGTTTTACCTTATTAGTTTTTATGTTTAATTTTTTGTTGCAATATATATTTTTTTACTGAAAAATCATCAAAATCAGCGCATAAATGTGTTTTAGTCTTTCATCCCTTATTTCACTCCTTAGGGGTGGAATTACTTCTTATATAACAGAAGAATTGAGAACCATTGATTTTTGTCGGTTAAAAATCAGTTTAAATGCTTCTTACACTTAATTTATATTACCGCTTTGAACATTGGCGACAGGTGTTCTTTTTACATTAGACTGGTCTCATGTAGATAAGATTTCGGCTAGGCAAGTTCATTTTTTTAACCACTCTTATGGTTTCTCACTCAACTGGTTTACGATACATGAGTGTTGAAAAAAAAATCAGTCTCTTTTTTGAGAGAAGCCTGTGTAAAGATTTTGTTGTTCGGCAGCGCGCATCTATGCAAGTCACCTTTTGATGACCGTTGCGATATTTAGACTCATTGAACTTCATCAGGTTTAGAGGTTATTTTGTCAAGCGACGACAAAAAATATTGCTTTATTAGACTCACGTTTATAGCAGCAAAGTCCGGCAACCCTTCAAGTGACCTGATGATGAATGACGTTCACCACCCGGGAACATCCACAATGCCAGGATCATGAACGCGTCGCCGTCCTTAGAGGATAATTAAGGCATTGGGAAGGGGAGGATTTGGGCTTCCGGGTATCTTTATATATATATTTTTTATTAGTTTGAATCACGAGACGAGCAGTTCACTCGCCTGATGGTAAGTGCCACGCCTGCTCTAGACACCACACCACACAGAACTTTGAATTACAATGCACTGCATGGCATACTACTGAGCTCGTCATCCCGAGACATAAGATGTTAAGTCTCAGTCTCTCTATAATACGGGTGTAAAACCGGATGAAAGATTTCAAACTTCCATTTATGCACCGATTTCGATATTTCCTTGACGAAAACTTTTTACAGTAATTGCACTGGCTTCAGTGTCCTTCAAACAGAAACGACAATGCTCACACACTGCCGCATGGCTAGAAATAAGTCACAGAATACAGGAATATAGGATTCACTACGAGTGTCACAAACAAAAGTCTATAAAAATACACATAAACAAAAATGGCGCCACAAAAACTCGTGGAAAATAACTGTATGGAAATGTAGCCGGCCTGAAATTCAGATAAGACAATAACATGTTTTCAGTCTAGATCGAGTACTGCTAGCTCATGATTAGAATCTAGGGTAATGTCATGCGGGACATACAGTTATATTTGCGAGGATAGTCCAGTTTTGTTGTTGGAGAAATGATGGTGTTTTTGGAGTGAAAATGGACCACCAAAATATTAGGCTCAGTTAACCTCAGCTGCACGTGCTGATTGATTGATGAGGTTTGGAGGTTGTTGGGCCAGACGAAGGGTCGCCCCACGTACTACCAAATTCACCGTTAAATGATGATGGGAAGGCGGACTCTGGCATTAAGCCAAAAACTTACCCAAAAATACAAAAAGTAAAACACTAAATTACATAATTTTGAGTCAATGTCAATATCATATAAATGCCGTAGTTCTCTTCATCGCTAATATTTCATCCCTAAATTCACATATCTAGGGATGGAATATGTTCTTAAAATTTAAAAGGGACCAACTTTAAGCTAATCTATCGATTCTTTATATATATAATTCTACTGTACGTATGTTTGTAACTGTACTCCGCCTAAACGTCTGGACCGATTTGAATGTTTTTTTTTGTATGCCTTTGTGTGGCGCCCTGGATGGTTTAGATTCGCAATTGGACCCGGTAGGTGGCGCTGTAATCTGGTTTTAACTACCAATTATATGTTGCTGGTGAAACCGCGCGGTACAGCTAGTATAAATATAATAATCAAAATCAGACTCTGTGCAAACTTACGCGTGGTTATTCATACAAATTCTTTTTTCGCCGGCTTTAAAAGTAAAACGCATTGGTCCCAAATATTACGAGCCATAAAGGGTACATAATATAACCAACTCAATCGTTTATCAGAACCTCATATTACTCATTGTTTTACGTGGTTTTAATAACAAAATAGTATTACTAAACATGAATAATAAAGTATTGTTTGTCGAATAAGCAACCGCATGACCTCAATCTGTATAAACATTTACATACGCGTGAAATAATCGTAACTGGCTCAAGGGACATTGAATGTACCTTATAAAGAGGTATTTTTATTGCATAGACCGGCAAACGAGCCAGTCGGTCACCTGATGGTAAGTGATCTCCACCGCCCATGTACGCCCATAATACCAAAAGAATGATGGGTGCGTTGCCGACCTTAAAGGAAAGGGATAATTAAGGGATTGGGAAGGGGAGGGGGTAGGGCCTCCGGATATCTCACTCACCGTACGAAACGCAGCAGCAAGCTGCTACTTTACGCCGGTTTTCTGTGAGACAGTGGATTACTACTCGGCTCGTTCGGGACATTAGTCCCGGACGAGCCGAACCATACATGCATAGGTATACACAAGTATATTCGAATGGGAGAAAATTTGGGATGAAAATCGGGTATACAGTACTAGTAAATAAAGTAGGACAGACTTTCAATCGAATTGACCAACAAAACCCATACAGTCTGTGTTAATTCATGCCTGTTGATCAACGTAAGTCGAATTGCGTGGAGGTCCAGAGTAAAATAAGGGTTTGAAACTTTCGTATAATTATCTGATAATTTGTAACTATAGTTATTGGATTATATTATGTCCATACATACATACGCACTCACGCCTGTAATCCCCGAAGGGGTAGGCAGAGGTGGTATCAGTACATCCACATTTCGCTGAGCGTATCTCCGTCCCATGATGTGATTCAGTCCCGTCAATTTTAAAGTAAATAGTCTTCTATTTGGCATTGATCTGTCTAGGCCAAGGTGAAAGTTATTTAAAATTATAACACTTTCTAGTTTATTTTACGAGGCGAGACGTTGTGCCTATTGTGATTATTGCCTATACATACTGACTACCAACTGTTTGTCTCATCAGATAGGTCGTCAAATAAGTCAGAATTTATTAAGCAAAACATACATACATACATACGCACTCACGCCTGTAATCCCCGAAGGGGTAGGCAGAGGTGTAACCAGTACACCCACATTTCGCCGAGCGTATCTCCGTCCCACAATGTGATAGGGGGCGAGCCTATCGCCATACCGGGCACAAATTCCAGACTCCGGGCTGATATTGATCATTTCGTAATAGAAAAACCCAATACCACTTTACCCGACCCGGGGATCGAACCCGAGACCTCAGCGTTAGCCTCAATCGTAACGCATACGCATTACAACTGCGCCACCGAGGCAGTCAAAGCACTTTAACAAGCAAAACACTTTACACTTATCGTAATAATATATATAACGTTTAACAAAACTTAGAAACCGACTTCAAGCAATAGCATGTAAATTCCAATACAATAACACAATCGCGACGAGTGTACTGTTGTCCGTTGAGGAGTTTTTTTTTCTCCGTACTCCATCATCAGATCTTAACCAAATTTATATGGGATCACATCGCAGCTAAATTCTATCGAATGATTTTTTTTTTCAACAAAATCGGTCCACACGGAGAAATCGATATACATACATAAAAAAAACGCGCCGAATTGAGAACCTCCTCCTTTCTTGAAGTCGGTTAAAAAGATTTTGACTTACACCTCGTAGCGAATACTCCTATTCGTAAGCAAGACAAACCGTTTGCTGTTTATAGGAACCAGGCGTTAGTAAGTACGAAGTAGATATCATCTAAATATACAACTCAGGTAAAACAAACACAGTTCAGCAAATTATGCACTGCACTGATAACGCTTACCTTATCATATCGCGACTCTCGAGTGATGAATCTACTTATCTGACAGTGGAAATTTTCGCAACATTGATATATTGAATGTTTTAGATTTCACAGTACATTTTGTTTGGATTATTTATGTTTTTACATACGCACTCACGCCTGTAATCCCCGAAGGGATAGGCAGAGGTGTAACCATTACACCCACATTTCGCCGAGCGTATCTCCGTCCCATGATGTGATAGGGGGCGAGCCTATCGCCATATCGGGCACAATTCCAGATTCCGGACTGATGCTGAGCATTTCGTAGTAGAAAAGCCCAATATCACTTTTACCCGATCGAACCAGAGACCTCAGCGTCAGCTTCAGTTGTAACGCATACGCATTACAACTGCGCCGCCGCCATCATAAATAATCCCCAGTAATTTCATTGGCTTCAATGTCCTTCATACTAAAACACAACAGAGCGTACACATTGTTGCGTGGTGGCAGATTTTACAATAAATTCAATTATCACCAGTTACTTTCGTAAAGTTACATTATCCGTGATAACTGAACCGTTATGTAATTATCGGATGATAAGAAAGGAGGAAATTAAAAGAACGACTTCCTGAAGACAGACACGTTATCCAAACTAAATGTGAATGGAACTTTAGAACTTCTTTGGTAAGGTTTATATTTGCTTAAGATACGGGAATTGATAAAAGTACAGTAACAAGTATGTATTGTTAAAATGTCTGTGTCGTTTCTTTTTTATATTTGGCCATTTTATTTTGGACTGCCTCGGTGGCGCTGTTGTAATGCGTACGCGTTACGATTAAGCTAACGCTGAGGTCTCGGGTTCGAACTCCGGGTCGGGTATAGTGGTATTGAGTTTTTCTATTACGAAATGCTCAGTATCATCCCGGAGTCTGGAATTTGTGCTCGTTATGGCGATAGGCTCGCCCCCTATCACATTGTGGGACGGAGATACGCTCGGCGAAATGTGGGTGTACTAGTTACACCTCTGCCTACCCCTTCAGATAATACAGGCGTGAGTGCGTATGTATGTATTGGACATTTTATTTTATGGATTTACGTTCATATGTTTTGTAAAACATCTAGATGTTATAGAATGAGATATAGAATAGTAACGTCTTTCTTTCTGCCTGGCGTTATTCCGGCTTAACGTCAGGGTCCACCTTCTCATCACGATTTGACGGGTGATTTGGTATTATGTGGGTCAACCTTCCGTTCGACCCTCACAACCCACAACGGGAACCAAGTTTCGCCATTGTCTCGTCCATTTATCAGCAGAGTATACCAAGTGCTTCGAGGGAATCGTTTTTTGCTAGGCAAGCGTGCTTCATCTTAGGCCACATCATCGCTTACCGTCAGGCGTGATAGTAGCCAAACGGGAACCTATTACGTATAAAAAAAAGTGCAAGTGAGGTTGGCTTTGGGGTCTAAGATGTTGGTGACCAAATTAACATTAATTGTCATTTCTTAAAATTTCATAATTTGTAGACTCAGACCCAGTTCATGCTTTGTGCTCTGTTACTGAGCACAGAAAATGCTTTATGTTCAGTTACTGGGTTAATTTTGTTCCCTGAGAAATAATTTTAAAGGTGACGATGTGACATTTAAAGTTAATTGACGTCCGTTGCAGCAGAATCTTTTATAATGCTGTTCTAAAAAAAATAACAGCTTTTTGGCACTTTCACATCATATTGATTAACTTATACGTATTTCCGTTAAATTAGCATTAATTAACTCTAGTTTTTAATATCCTTGATTCTAGTATAGTGGTATTGAACTTTTAATAAATAAATCCACTTAATATTTAAATTAGCGAAATTTAGATATCATTTGTAGGTCTAAAAATTCTAATACTCTGCTATTTTTTGACAGCCTCCGTGGCGCAGCGGGCGTGTAGCCGGTTGCGAAGCGTGAGGCCGTGGGTTCGATTCCCGCACCTTGACAAATGTTTGTCTGATTCACAAATATTTGTCTCGGGTCTGGGTGTTGTGGGACCGCAAGTCCCTCGTAGTTCTTGATACCCACGATACAGGTTTACCTAGTGTGGGTTCAGGACTATGTGTGTGACTGTTGGGTGTATTTATTTATTTTGGCATCGTTAGTTTAAACAGTTTTTTATTTCATCAGGTTTACACATTATCTTTATGGTAAATGCTGCCTGCCTCGGTGGCGCAGTTGTAATGCGTACGCGTTACGATTGAGCCCAACGCTGATGTCTCGGGTTCGATCCCGGGTCGGACAAAATGGTATTGGGGTTTTCTATTACGAAATGCTCAGTATCAGTCCGGAGTCTGGAATTAGTGCCCGGTATGGCGATAGGCTCGTCCCCTATCACATCGTGGGACGGAGATATGTGGCGAAATGTGGGTGTACTGGTTACACCTCTGCCTACCCCTTCGGGGATTACAGGCGTGAGTGCATATATGCTTTATGTTAATTCGGCGACTAAGTATTAAAATTAACACAAATTAACAGCTGAATTTAATTTAAACTTCAGAGCGTAAGTTACACCGGAGTGACTAGTAATCTCTCATGACTAAGCCAAGTTGGTAACAAGTTGTAGGACGAATGCACTGCAGTGATGTCAAGTTAAATCCTAGGCTTATATTAATTCGAAATAATAACATTGGAGTGGTACACATTCATGAGTGGTAGAGCCACGCTGTAGACACTTTTGTCTACAGCATGAATGGGCCGGCGCGACCTCGTCGTTACCACTGTCTCACAGAAAACCGACGTAAAGTAGCAGCTTGCTGCTGCGTTTCCTACGGTGAGCGAGATATTCGGACGCCCAAATCAACTCCCCTTCCCAGTCCCTTATTTATCCATTTTCTTTAAGGTTGACAACGCCGGATACTTCTGGTAGTATGGGCATACATGAACGGTGCAAATCACTTACAATCAGGTGACCCACTTGCTCGTTTGCTGGCCTATGCTATAAAAAGAAACCAAGGCAGTAGGAATGAAAGGTGATTCTGTTATTCTGCGCCAAACACTATAAAACTTAAAAGTACATAGCCGCCTGCTTAGCACACGTAAACATTGTATGTAAAAACTCAGTAATCTGTGTTCATGTGAACAAAAACTTAAGCCGCACGCCACCACCTGTCGCCGAGTCAACAACACTATAAACACGTTGTCAGTGAGGGGACGTGTCGATGAAATATATCGATATCGATAAAATCAGCAATATTGTGAACTGGCCACCATTTGATGCAAATTGTATTGGGTAGTGTGTCTTTTTATTTTTATCTTGTGTTGCACCAAATAAATGTTACTATTTCTTTCTTTCTACAAGACGTACAATATTTAAAAGAGAAATAAATTTCGGTTTATACACGGACATAATGCGTCTGTTTCCATATTATGCTATAAGTTTATTCTTCGCAAAACTCGGCAAGACAGATGTGTTTATTGTTATACTGTGAATCTATTACGATCCAGAATATTATTCACCTGTCTTTATACAGTGCCCTTAATGTACATTATTACATTGAAAATCTCGCAAAAACTATTAAGGCACTGTTTTTTTTTATTGTACACGCTTTATACATATTATATGTACAGGCGGACTTAATGCCAGAGGCATTCTCTACCAGTCAACCTTTGGGGGGTGCAGAGAATAAACAAGGCAGGTGTAAACAAGAAGAGAATAAAAAGAGAAATATTGAACATATTATTATACATACTTAAATACATACATATAAAATATGGTAATAAATAAATATATAAAATAAACATACTATACACTTAAACCGACAAAACTACAAAACTACTGAATGCTTTTCGGTACACGATTGCTCCTTAATAATTTTATTTTTGCGTAACAAAATCACTTACATTCTAACATTGATAGTATCTATAATATTCATGGCAAAAGCATAAAACTTTAAGAGTAATTGTAATAAACTGCTAGTTGGCCCATTAAATTTACGATTATTACAGAGTTTATGAGGAAAAATTGGCTGAATAGATTGTGAAATATGAAATGTGTTTTTAATTGGTAATTCTTAGGGATTTGAACCTACGAACTGAACTACCTACACAATACGCGCAAAATAATTTGGCCGGCGTGAAGATAGTCGTGAGAGGATTTGCGGCTATTGTTTTCAAAGCAGGAAAGGGCGCGCGACGTGACAAGAGGCGGAAGTGACGTACTCGAACTCGGATAATTTATTTTGGGAGTAGTCATTACTATTCATCACTGATAGCCACCGTGGCACAGCAGGCGAGTAGCCGGCTGTGAAGTGAGAGTCCGCGGGTTTGAATCCCGCACCGAGAGAAATGTTTGTGTGATCCACAAATGATTTTTCGGGTCTGGATGTTTTCTACCGGGTGTACATTACCATTACATTAGTAACATTGTGCGATGGAGGCAGTCAACGTCTATTATAATATCTACCACTAAATATTTTTTACTGATTACTGTAGTTTAAAAGCATTACAGGCGTATGGTATTATGAAACAAATATTATGATTCAGATATTATACAGCTTAACCTTTTAGTCCGCGCCGTCTACCAGCGTCAACATAAAATCTTAATACTCAAGATGTAAATGTCAGATAAAATTCCATCACGAAACATCGATAAAAATGCCAGACTCGCACCACTATCTGGAGCAACGTTATCATTTTAGGTATCCGTGTGCAAATGCGGACCGTTGAAATCCGTACAAACACACGAAAAAGTTGTTATCTCAAAGGTGGTTTGTTGGCGGTAAGCGGATCAACAATCCTCGACAATTTGATATTCTTATTTACATCTTTAATTGTACTAAAATATATTTTTAGGGGATGTTTCTGTGTTTTATTGACCAGTTATTTTTTTTTATTTAATTATCTTGAATGACGAGACGAGCATGTCGCTCGCCTGATGGTAAGCGCCACGCCTGCTCATAAACAGAAGTAACGCCACACAGAACTTTAAATAACAAAGCACTGCATGACACTGAATTGCGCTCTTCACCCCGAGACATAAGGTGTTAAATCTCATAATGCCCAGTAATTTCACTGGCTTCAATGTCCTTCAAACCGGAACACAACAGTGCTTACACTGTTGTTTGGCGGCAGAAATAGACAAAGCGGTAATACCAACCCAGCCGGCCTCTCACATGCGAGAGACCTACCACCTTGTATTATTATTTATTTATTTACAGTTTTTTTATTACTTGACGAGCAGGTCGCTCACTGATGGTTTACCATCGCTTAGCTTCACGCCTGCCCATAAACAGAAGTAACACGCCACAGAACTTTGAATTACAAATCACTGCATAACACTGGACTGCGCTCATCACCAGGATATATAACATGTTGTCCCATAAGTATGGTGTATATTATATCTAGAACTCTATATCGTGCCATAGAATAGGGTAGTTGACTAGATTTTTTTAATTATTTAAATCAATAAGTTACGTTACTCAAAATCTATTGCAGAAAGAATTTTATAAACCGGACCAAAAATAAATAAGATAGAAGCCATTCAAATCCTGTAGAAGGGGTAATTGTCAAATGACAGACGACGCAAACTTTGACGTCACTGTGTAAAATGTTCATTATGATGCACGCGTGCAAGCGAGATAGTGCGATATCCCTACTACGCACCCACTTTTCCTCATACCAACATTTAAAGTCATAACTGCGGGCACATTTCTGAGCCAATTTTGATTGTGTTTTAATAAAAGGGTTTCTTTTGCGTATCATTTTCTGTTGCTTATAAAATAATGTACAATATTCAATATAGGAAACTACCCTATTAGCATGGCATGTAATATACGAGTACTATAGTTATATTGTCTGACTAAGGCCGCTATTCATTCATTTTATTCATATAAAAATGATCCTACTTCTAGCTCATAGATATATGAGAAATGTATGACAGTGTAATAGCAACATAAACTACATATTTTCAATGATCATATTTCTATGGTCCTATTTCACAGCATGCTGTGACATAGGATCATATATGACGTCATATATCTATGATGCAAATATGATAGTGGAATAGCGGCATAACGGTCGATTAAAATAGACGATTGATACCGAAAAAAAACAAACAAGCTTTGTTATTTGGAATTCAAACTTTATTCTTATTGTAGGATTGATCTGTAGAATCAGACTAAGATTTTCCATTAAACATACTTACACACTCACGCCTGTAATCCCCGAAGGGGTAGGCAGAGGTGTAACTTGTACACCCACATTTCGCCGAGCGTATCTCCGTCCCACGATGTGATAGGGGGCGAGCCTATCGCCATACCGGGCACAAATTCCAGGGGATCGTGGGATATGTATTATTTAAATTCAAGTAACCTCTTGACCGTAAGATTCAATGCATTAAATTAACTACTCAACAGCCAAATCAAGGAAGTGGATAGAGTAGACAGTGATGGCATTCATCTGGGTGCACTAGACATCTGTCTTTATCACACAGGGTCCTGACATATGGTAGGTGAGGTATGAGTGAGATAGATATATACCTTACACATACCTACCTCACTCGGTGTCGGTTACCGTCAAAACATGGCGAGATGTAAACGCGGCCCGCTTGGATAATTAGTCGACGGGAAATGGCTATTGGGGTTTCGTGTTATGCCAATTTTTGGCAATTATACGTATATGCAGATATGCTGTTGTGCTAATTGTCGAAGTAGCATGGTCGTTATGACCTGTTTATTTATTAATTTACAATCACTCTACAGTCAACTATTACAAAATCATTTGACTAACACATATGCACTATATTTGGTTTTAAAACTGACGAGTGTCCAAAATGTGCAAGAATTAATAACTACAAACCTTACTTATATATGATACTAGCTTTTGCTCGCGTCTCTGTGCGCGTGAATCTGTTTTTCTGGGATGAAAGCATCCAGAAGGCCAATTCTCGTTATTTTAAATGTTCAAAATATCATTCCGATCTAATCTCAGCGACAAGAAAGTTGCAAATGGTATTCTGTTAAACCAATATTCAAGATCAAATGTGAACATAGATCGCAATGATATCGAAAGTAGAATACTAGTTAACTGAACCAAAACGGCATTCTGGTAACAATAAATTTGACACTTAATTAAATAAAATGCATTTCGTACATAGACAAACGTCAAAATATTAATTGAGAACGAAATATGACTGACGGTTAAGCAGTGTTGCCAAGTGCACTGTAATTACAGCAGATCTGCCGTATTTTCACGCCATCTACTGGACACCGTATTATTATAAATACAGTATATGGAGACACAGTATTTTTTTACAGTCAAAATTTCGTATTATTATTGTATACTACTAGACAGGTTATTTAGAAGTAAAACTGCGTCACATAACGCGGGAGTTTGACAGTTCACAAACAGGGAGCGCAATAGGGGTTCTAGTTGAGAGTAAGCGAGATGGTAATATTGAGTTACGGTCAATTGCCTGCAACTTAGTGGTACAATTTCTATGTATCGCGCAGCTTGTCTAGTAGTATACATAAAACTCTTTGATTAAACACATTAAAAAAACTACACCGATATCATGATCATCGCTCGCAGCCATCTATTTCTGCATCGATTTAAACAAATAAAATGTTAAGTTAGTTTAGGATATAAAGTTTAAAATAAATTTATATTTTACTTAATAATTTAATTATTTCCTTTTTTGTACGTCATTTTATTGCACTGTAAAATACACTGTATTTTTTTCCATCAAGCACTGTATTTTTGGCGCAAATACCGTATTTTAATGTGGACAACACGGTATTTTCAAAAATCTGACTTGGCAACATTGAGTTGAAGTAACTGTGAGTTAACTGCAGATAAATTCAGTTAACTTTATTCTCTTTTACTGCAAGCAACTAAAAGTAGTCAAAATTGTTCGATTTTGTGTGCTCGTTATTTCAGTAAAGTATTAGAAATGAGTTTACAGCCTATGTTACTCATTGATAATGTAGCTTTCTAACGGCCAAATTATTTTTGAAATCGGCCCAGTAGTTTTTAAGTTTATTTGTTACATACAAAAATACAAAAAATCTTTCCTCTCTAGAATATTAGTGTAGATTAAATTATGAGATCAATCGCACTGTCAAAATTCCCGCCAAAACTCTCGCACAATTCATGATTATAAATATGTCCCCAAAATGTAGCAAATAAAAAAAAAACGTAATTCGGTAGAATTTCAAATTTCAATAAAATAATCGCGATTGTGGTTATTTCCGGAAAAGACTGCCTCAGTGGTGCTGTGGTGCCGTTTTCCTTCAGTTATGCCATATAACATCCCTATGCGCCAAATGGCAATAGGTAGAAATGTACAGGACCGTTTCCATCGCCCAATAACGACCTCTATTCGTTCGTAAGGAAAAGGGTTTTGACAGACGGACAGACAGATGGACAGACAACAAAGTGATCCTTTAATAAAGTATAATAACGATTATTTTTGTTCGTTTTGAAGTACAAAGTCCTTAAAACTAAGTACTGATCACTTTTTCAATTATAACATTAGATCTACTATTTTAATATTAAGGTATACCCAACAGGTATTGAAATCAATCAGCCTCAAAACAAAGGACAACAAAATGGCAGCCACTATTAAAATTTTTAATCAATATTTTTCACTCATTATTGTCAGAACTCCATAGAGCGCAAAATGCAAACTTCGCAAAATACATGGAAATAGATAAATTAATTAAATAAATATAATACATGGAATTAGTCAAATCAATTAATTAAAAAATCATAACCTCCAAGTACGTAATTTTTTAATCACTGAAATTAGTCATATTTTGGGTATTTTATTGTGAGTTGTGAAAGGAAACACTGGATTTGATTCTCAAACATTTAATGTCGGTATAGGAATTCACAGATAATTATATTTATTTAACTTTCACTCTATATTATATATATTAAATTAATACTCAAACATTTGTACGTACCTTATAACAGTTAATATTTAACCTCTACGAGTATTACACTGCACCAATTGTTACCTTCCTTTTCGACTCCCGTGGCAAGACTGACTTTGAGATGTTAGTGCTGCTCCCACTACGCTTCCCCTCCTTTGCCTACTCGTGGTGGGGAGTAGCGGGGTGATCATTCGCTCAGTGAATGAGTAGTATGAACATCGTCAGTGTTGCCATCGCGAGTAAATTAAGTCTTATATTAGATAACATTTCACTAACATATAGTATAAAATCTACTATAATTTAATACATTTGGAGAATTACTCGCAATAATCCTATGATTCCTAACAGCTCGTCCATCCTGATATCTGAGCAAGTCCCTTTGCTATTTGCACATAATCAAACACATATTTTTATATTATAATCAAACACATATTTTTATATTTGTATAGCATTTCCGTTATAGTATTCACACACATAAGTTACCTGGAATTATGTATATAAAACTGTTCCTCATTGTTCCTAATAACGTCCTTGCTATAACACTGAAACTGATATAACTAAGTAGTCTTTATTTGTAGAGTAGTCTCCAGTACATAAATAAATATAAATAAATAATTGATACAATAATTATAGTCATTCTTCACACAGTTCATGATTTTCAGTTACTTCATTACAATCTTCATCTGAATTTTCAGAGCTAGAATCAAAGTTTTTATTGAATACCAACCATGGCTTAAGTTTATCCACCGAAAAAATGTTTTCATAGCGAGACCGGCCAGGCTTGCGAGTTAAAGGGGTGTCTTCAATTACAAATCTGTCATTAGGCAGTAATTTCAAAATACGATAAGGACCCTGATATTTGTTTACCATTTTTTTTGATTTCCCATCGTTATGGACTTCCCGTTTTACACTAACTAAATCGCCAATAGCATAATTATGATTAGTTTTTCTTTTGGAGTCGAATCTATCTTTATCCTTTACTTGTTGCTCAATCATGCGCTTACATGCTTCTTCCCGTATACGTTCTAAATTATTGGAAGAGATGTCTTTAGCATCATTAATAATTTCACTAAGTACATTTTCAGAACTACTATTGATTCTAATACCAAACAAAAGTTCAGAAGGGGTTTTACCAGTTGTCTTATGGACGGTGGTGTTTAATCCTATTTGGATATCCGGTATATACTCGTCCCAACTTCTATCGTCCTTGCCATGGGTTTTAGCTGATAAGGCATCGAGAATAGTTCTATTAAACCGTTCAACCTGACCATTGGCTCGCGGTGTAGCTACTGCATTTAAGACGTGCTTGATGCCTATAGACTTGGTGAACGAACGAAAACTATTGCTTGTGAAGGACGTGCCCTGATCCGTTATTAACCTAGAGGGTGCTCCAAAATAACTTATGTGTTCTTTAAAAACTTTAATCGAGCTGGTACTTTTTGTGTTTTTAACTGGTGTAATATTGATATATTTTGTAAAGCCATCTACAATCACTAGGAGATAGCAGTTACCTTTTTTACTTTTGATGAAAGGGCCTAGGTGGTCAGCGTGGATAGTATGAAATGGAACCTCAATTTTCGGTATGGGGTGCAATTGCCCTGGCTGCTTACCTGAAACACCTTTATGATACGCGCACTCTAAACAGGAACTAACGTACTTTTTTAGAAACCTTCGCATCTTTGGGAACCAGAAAGACTGTTGTATTCTGGATAATGTCTTTTCGAAGCTAAAGTGACCTACATCATCATGATTCATCTTCGCAATCTGCCATCGAACACCTTTCGGGACTAACCAACGAATATCATTATCTCCTTTACCTATGATACGATAAACCTTGCCATTTTTAAGTTTATGGTTTTTAAATACCTCTGAGACTTTAACAGCTTCAGTATCGTTCAGTATTTCTTTGATTCGGGCCACTTCGCTATCACTCGATTGGACAGTGGCTATCCAGTCTTCTATCTCAACATTTAGAACGTCAAGAATATGTGATTCTTCGATTGCATCTCCAACGGGATTTCTGCTTAAAGCGTCGGCATGCTTCATAGCGGAGCCTGGGCGATATTCAATTTCGCAGTCGAATTCTTGAAATTGAACCCACCATCGAGCTATACGAGGGACGAGATCTTTCTTTGTCATGGTTGTTCTAAGGGCGCTACAATCAGTCAGTACTTTGAAAGGTACACCAATAAGATACACTCTGAATCTACTTAATGATGACACCACAGCTAGCGTCTCCAATTCAAACGAGTGGTAATTTTGCTCATCGGATGTAGTCTTACGACTGTAGTAGGAGACGGGTCTTAATAGCCCATCGTCACCCTTTTGGAGTAGAATACCCGCTATGCCGTGCTTACTGGCATCGGTATGAACCTGAGTTTCTCTCTTGGGGTCGTACAATGCGAGTAAAGGCCTTTGGGTTAACTTAGACTTTATTGTTTTGAACGATTCGTCTTGTTGTGAACGCCAATACCACTCAACGTCCTTTTTAAGAAGATCAGTAAGAGGTCCCGCCATAATGGCAAAACCTTGAACAAATCTTCTAAAAAAGCTAGCGAGTCCAAGGAATTGGCGTAGTTCATGTTGTGATTTGGGGGTAGGGAACTTAGAAATGGCTTCAGTTTTTTTAACACCGGGTTGAATCCCGCCTGCCTCTATCTGAAACCCTAGAAAGTCAATGGAATTGAGAAAAAAATTGCATTTTGCCAATTTAAGGGTAAGACCACCTCCCTTAAGGAGAGATAGAACCTCCTCAAGTCGTGACATGCCCTCCTCAAACGAACGGGCAGGAATAAGGACGTCGTCCATGTATACGAGAGCAAATTTGGTCTTTGCATCGGAAAGAATTTTGTTGATCGTTCTCTGAAAAACGGAGGGAGCATTAACCAAGCCAAACGGCATTCTCGTATATTGGAACTGACCATCTGGAGTAACAAATGCAGTTTTGTCTTGCGACTCCTTATCTATGGGAATTTGGTAATACCCGGACGCCAGATCAAGTGAAATAAATACGGTATTGCCAGAAAGCCTATCCAATTGGTCTTCGATAAGCGGGAGCGGATAATGTTCCTTCTTAGTCCGTCTGTTCAAGGCCCTATAATCGACGCATAGTCTTTTCTCGCCGGTTTTCTTCCTAACCAACACGATCGGACTCGCGTAAGGAGATGAAGATTCTACAACAATTCCGGCATCAATCATTTCTTGAACCATCTCGCGTACTTGTGTTCTCTCGCCATAGGACATCCTATATGGTCTATAAACTACTGGGTCAGAATTTTCAAGTTCAATGTTCATTTCCCCTGCAGTAGTAAAACCTAAATCTTTGAGTCCCGAGGAGAAGCAATCTGAATATTTAGCAAGCAAATCCTGAACCATAAGCTTTTGATTAATGGTAAGTTGTTCTCCATAACGTATGGACTCCTTCACAGTGAGGTCGTCGAAGCGCACAGGTAGAACGTCGTAGCCACGAGGTGCAGAAATGGAGCGTGTTACAAGCGAACCTTTTTGTAATAAAACCTCACTATTACACAAATTCTGAATAAGAACTCTACCCAAACCATTATCGAGAGTGTATTCTCCGGGTAACAAATAATGTTCGTTATTAACCTGCCCTCGAATAGTACCATTCACAAATATTGGCCCTTGGAATTTGGAGCAAGATTCGACGGCGACCGCTACTAATTGATTAGGTTTAATAACCACGTCACCACAACACATTAAATACACTTTTTGACCGGGACACTTCTCAAAAACAAGTTGGTCGGGTGTTTTGGTGATCGTAATATTTGGTCTTTCTGTAAAAGAGTGACCCAACAGAACAGGATGCTTAAGAACGAAATCTTCTACGACGAAAACCTCAACGTCTTCCGTTATGCCTTGCACTAAAATTTGGACACTAACCTTACCTAAAGGCTGGACATGATGACCTCCTATACCACGTAGAATTGGCAATTTATCAAAACTATGTTTGAGCCCCAACTCTTTGGCTACGGATTCTTTGACCAGCGTACATTGGCTGCCTAAGTCAACATGTGCAGTTAGCTGTTTGTTATTTATTTGGATTGTGATTAAATACTTTTCGTTTGCTTTTTCAAATTCATCCAATAAAGCAACTTGCTTCTCTTGGTGAAATTGGTTACCCTGTTCCTTCCCATTTGCATTATTGTTTTGTTTAGTCCTGCAATACATATCTAAATGTCCAATCCTACCGCAAAACGTACATTTGTTAGGTGATTTGTTACATTTGAAACTTTTATGGCCGTCTTCATTGCAATTATGGCATTTAAATATTTTTGAAAAATCTGATTTAATTTTATTTGTATAGGCCAGGCTTGAAGTCCTTTTATCTGTTTTAAGTCTGTCAGACGTTTCTCTACTATGGCCTATTTTTACACTCTTGAAATACTTCAGTAAATCGTTTGGTTCTCTAAACTGAGCGGCTTGCGCTCCCACCCTAACAGCGCGATCTTCGATACCATGTAGAATACAGTCTACGGCTTTCCTACCTTTAATTTTGCATCGGTTTAGTAGATTAATTTTAGCGTAATAATATTGTTCTAATGAGTCACCGTAACGCGCACGCTTGGCCAACATTTCAGTAAGTAATTCAGCATAATCATCCCTACAGGGAAACGACTCCAAAAGCTTTCTTTTCCATTCGGTCCAGCTGTAAAGTACAGTACTTAGCCCCTGATACCAAGTCTTTGCAACGCCTGACAATTTCGGGAGAGCAAAATGTATGATTTCGCGCTCATCCCATCCATATATTTCGGCACATTCTTCAACCTTGGTGAGCCAAGTGATTATGGTTTGATCCTTGGATATGGGGTCAAATTCCGGAAGCACATTGGTAAAAGAAAGCTTAGAGGTCGATTGTCCCTTTACATTACTTAATATGTCTAAAAATTTGTTTAAAATGCTCTGATCACCACCGGACATACCCTTAATATTAGAGCCCACACCATTTAACATATTTGTGAAACGCGCGTGACGGGATCGCGATCGTCGCCGTTTCACTGGGCGTCTTAGGTCATCCTCACTTTCTGAGTACGACTGACGCCGCTTCCTTACCTCAGCCAGCATCTCGTCGTCGGATGAACTATCATACGATCCACGTGTTCTACTTCGATCACAGCGTGACCTCTTGTAGAACCGTCTCCGCGATCTGGATCTCCTCGGGTCACAACGTCCATTATAATTAGATTCGCCATGGCGAACCTCACGCGTAGTACGCGAATAACGTAACCTATTTAATGATGCCAAGTCTTGATGCCGCGACATCCCGTGTTCCACACGTTGCCGCGACACCTCCCTACTTGGACTTCGTGATTTAAAGTTATAATACTCGTAAGAGCGTTTGTGGACTTGCCTCTCTTGTAGGCTCCCTTCCACTCCCTCGCTCAAACCTCGTCGCGGACTAAGTGATTTTAAATTACAATATTCGTTAGAGCGTTTGTGGACTTGCCTCTCTTGTAGGCTCCCTTCCACTCCCTCGCTCAGACCGCGTCTCAGACCACGCGAATTAAAGTTATAATATTCGTTAGAGCGTTTGTGGATTTGCCTATTTTGTAGGCTCCCTTCCACTCCCTCGCTCAAACCTAGATCTGAAATCTGCCTTTCTCCGCCTTCATTATCACGGTTAAAACTGGTAGGCGCACCCTCCAACGCGAGAATCTCTTCAGAGTTATCCATTAGTCTGAAACTTCAATTCCTTCATGTATATGTTTCATATTATATTAAATACAAATAGTATTCCTTACTTGAAATACTTAAAGCTTACGAGACTTTAATCAAAAAAGGCTAGTATTATCGTAAACCACAATCAGTCTGTGCAGACAAGATGTAAAGTTTAACTTTATTTCTACGCATTTTTTTTTTAAAGGGTAGTTAACGCTGATTTTGATATTATTAGTAACTACAGTTTAGGTATCCTCCGGTTCGATCACTAGAGTACCACTATCTCACAAAGAAATTCGTGAACATTTTTTTTTTTTTAGAGTGAAATAAAACAAACAGTTGGTAATGTACACAGTAGCACACTAGTCACATTCTCATTGGGTGTTTGTGGCAAATACCATGCAACCGGAGAAAAAAAATGCTGAGAATCAAATATTCGTCTAATTTTAAACTCTATAAGGGGTAGATACAAAAAAAAAGAAAAGGGGATGAGGATAATCACCGAGTGGGCTGAGATTAACGAGTAGTTTGATAAAACATACAAAAACCCGTCAATCCCACTTCTGAGTTGAAAGGAAACACTGGATTTGATTCTCAAACATTTAATGTCGGTATAGGAATTCACAGATAATTATATTTATTTAACTTTCACTCTATATTATATATATTAAATTAATACTCAAACATTTGTACGTACCTTATAACAGTTAATATTTAACCTCTACGAGTATTACACTGCACCAATTGTTACCTTCCTTTTCGACTCCCGTGGCAAGACTGACTTTGAGATGTTAGTGCTGCTCCCACTACGCTTCCCCTCCTTTGCCTACTCGTGGTGGGGAGTAGCGGGGTGATCATTCGCTCAGTGAATGAGTAGTATGAACATCGTCAGTGTTGCCATCGCGAGTAAATTAAGTCTTATATTAGATAACATTTCACTAACATATAGTATAAAATCTACTATAATTTAATACATTTGGAGAATTACTCGCAATAATCCTATGATTCCTAACAGTTGGTAACATTGATTTTGTCGCTTAAGACATTAATTGTAATTTTAATTTGTAGAATTTAGTCTATGGCAGCTGATACGTAAAATTCGGTAAAATACTTGTCATTGGCGAAATGCATAATAATGCGAAGCCATAATTTCAACAAAAGAAAGACATTGAAAGTTATCGAATTGACAGTTTAAATGCAATTTAACTGTGGTGGTTCGATTCGCTTGAAGAAAGTCGTCTAAGAAACATTGAACTGAAAGGAATTATCACCAAAACTCCAGCAAGACCTTGAAATCGACCACACCCCTGTTTCATCGTTCTTGGAATATAAGAAAAGATATAACTAATGACTTGGCAGCATGGTCTCTGATCTTAGCCGGTTCCTTATGGAACAAACAAACAAAAAAAAAAAACTGTTGTGATATCGAATTTTTAAAGTAGCAGAATGCCATATTTTTTATTAAATTCAAAATCTAATCTCAGTTATGTTAAAATTCATTCACAGTGTCAGTTATCAGAATTGGCTCTCAGGTTATAATCTACTCGTGTGCCTAATTTTATCCAAATCCGTTCAGACATTAAGGCGTGATTTTGTAATTTCATTAGGTTAGATGTTTAGGAAGGATTATATTCTTCTTTTTCCACCTGTGCTTATCCCACTCGCGGTGGGGTCGGCGCATGCTTTTTAACACATGTTACAAAAAAAATTACTTGTAGTTTTAACTACCGGCTGTCTGCCTGACGTCAACCCAGGAAGTTGGGAAGGTTTATAATATATTATGGATAAAAATTGTTGACATAACTAAAGGATTGTCCAGCATTTGGTGCGTAAAAGTCGTCAACGACGATGATGGTGAGGCACCACATATAATGTGTTAATAACGCGAAATAAATAGTTTCCACATGCATGCTAATATATTTTACAACACTTTTGGGCCTTACAATTTACATACTAAGTAGTACTGCTTTAGTAAGTAAATATGCCTTCATATTTCATAATATAACTATGTTAACGGATGACGAGACATACATCTAGTTGTTCATCTGTTCTATCTATTATTTTGTATTTATATATTTTTTTTATCCTAGCGCGGCAAAGTGACTACACCTGATCTTTTTCTTCTTCTTATCGAATGGTTAGTGGCCAACCTAGTGTCAGAGTTTTTCAAGCCACCCGAAGGCCTCCGACTTGGCTTAACGACTGCTATCAGTTGATAACAGCCGGGACCGACATTTTACGTGCCCTCCGAAGCACGGAGACGCTCTGTTGAAATACCACTAAGCGGTCACCCATCCATAGACTGACCGCAACCAAGGGTTGCTTAACTCGCTTATCGTTTACAGATTAGTGAGTGCAACTAGCTATGAGCGCCTCAATAACAACAACTAGACCTGATGATAAAAATATAATGATATTGATAAAAATACTGTTAATTGGCCATTTTTATCACACCTCTCAAGAGAGAAATATGGCATGGTATGTTAAGAGGTACGCGACCGAGACGGGGAGACCGCGACACGAGTCAGGCGATAACGTCACGTATGTATTGTATGAAATTATATGAAAATGGTCGCTTTTCCCTCGGTCGCGTATCTCAAAACGTACCTAAAGAATTGCACAAAAAGCGGACGTGTCGCAGTCTCTTGTCTCGGTCGTGCACCTTTAAACGTACATTTACAGAACCGTTCTGTGCAATTGCATTCACTGTACCGGCAATGCGCACGACCGCACATCTGCTAAATGATGGTTACGGAAATTTTATTCGGTTAAGAATCTTTTTGAAGGACTTCGGCTTGAGTGTCTTTTGGAATGGTAATTTGTCTTTAATATTACGTTATGAATTTATTAGTGTTTTATTATAGCATAGGCCGTCAAACGAACAAGTGGGTCACCTAATGGTAAGTGATCTCTCGCCTATAAACAACCACAATACCTACGAGAAGAATCATTGGTGTTGGGAAAGGGAGGGATGATTTCTCACTCACAGTAAATGAAACAGCAAGCTACTACTTCGTTGGTTTTCTATAAGACAGACTGTGTTACTGCCCCGGTCAAGAAGGCATATTCATACATGTAGACAAAATTGTCTAAAGTGTGGCCTTACCACTTAAACTAATTCAATTTTTTTGATCTACTTTTATTTTGGGGCTTTTATTACATTTTAATATGTTAGCCTGTAACTTGGAATAAGATACGATGGAGCTATGTTATAACAGGAGGTGGGCAAAGTCGTTGTTGAGTAAACATCTCCAATAGGTCAACATTTGAAGTCGGTTTCGCTAAAATACTTATAAACATACCTACGTTATACATATTAAGGTTTTATTTGCTCACTAGCAACTCTCTTGATGTCTGGTATTTAACACAATCCTTCAGGAAGTGTTGGATTTCCAAGATTTAAGCCACTAAACGCATTCCTTATTTGGGATGCGATATCCAATACAGCCCAATCATAGGGTCTCACAATCATCCGAACGACATCCAGTCTTAAATGCAGTACCCTTATCCATCTTTACAATCATACACAACCATCCCACGCCTTCACAATCACCTAACAGCTATATAAAGCTCAGCGAGCTCATTACCACAATCAGTAATGTCACGGAACAATTTATCATCACGCGGTGACATCAAGGTGGTGATCACGGGTACTTCAGAGCTAGTCACGGATTCTTGGGCGCTGATGTCAGCTCATTTTCTCAGAACGGTGGCCAAAGAATAAAATGTGTATCGAGAAGCGATGCAACAATTATTGTTAGCCCTGATGTAGACGTAGAGGTGCAACTACGACACTGGTATTTTGTTTTCATTCATAGTTCATAGTAATTAAAAGTCTCCCAAGATTTTTTTTCCTGAATTTGACTTATGGCATTTTTAGTTCGAGAGGACAAAGTGAGATTTCATGTAACTTCTCGTAGATTTTGCAAAGTATAATATATTTTGTCGCGCAATCTGGCTACAAATATAATTTTGAATGTTTATTAGCTGACCTTTCGACAAGTTAAAACTTAATAAAAGTCGAAAAAAATAAGAATTTAAGATTGACAATATTTTGCTTAGCGGACACACAATCAGAATTGGTTCAGAAATTAGCCCACAAATATTAATGTAGATATTTGTGTGGGCGTGTAGTGGGGATCTCACTATCTCGCTCGCCCTGTGCACCGTAATGGTCATTTTACACGGTGACGTCAAGATTTGCGTCGTCTGTCATTTGACAAGTACCCCTTTATATTGCTACAATCAGATTTTACTGGCTTCTACTTCTTTTTTTTTGAAGGATAAAAAAAAATAGGTGTTGGAAAACGTACTTCTTGATTTAAATAATAATAAAAGCAGTCAACTAACGTATTTGAGGCATTTTACTAATCAATTACATACATACATACGCACTCACGACCGTAATCCCCGAAGGGGTAGACAGAGGTGTAACCAGCACACCCACATTTCGCCGAGCGTATCTCCATCCCACGATGTGATAGGGGGCGAGCCTATCGCCAAATCAATCAATACTGACTAATATATTATAGTTCAATCCCCTCCTATGAAACATCCCGTCTACATAACATAGTCTATGACCAGTCGTTGTATTTGCGGACGGATATTAAGGTGTCAAGTACGATACACGTTATTTCAAGGCGTTGCTCTATTGTGACATTTTGGCTACAGTTAGCTAACGTATTGTTGTACTCAAAAGTGCTTTCTTTTGGGATCAAGAAGTGATTCGGAGAGGTCTTCAGTTTGACTATCTTTAGTTTAGCATACTGCATATAGACTAAAAGGACCCTGTACACAAAAAATATATATTATAAGTAGAATATTACTAAGTTATTACTTATTGATTAACTTGAAACACATTCTGATTTAGTTTCTTTGGTGAAAATATGTTTTTGTGTTTTCGCATGTCGACGAAAAGTACCATACGCGCAAATTAGCTTGGCCGGCCTTTAGTCGCAACCCTCTATTGTTTTCGGGAAACGAGTCAAGTGGGTCAAGTGATTAACTTTAGCCCGGCCAAGTTTGCAATTATTGTATAGAATTTTCATAAAACGATTAGACCGATTAGATCATAGTAGACCGTGTAAAATAAATATTTTACACGGTTCACAATGTCACCAATCACTATGTGCTTTCATACGACATTAACAATGGCTTGAGGTTTTAAAGCGTTTGGGTTTTTATTTAATACCATATCTTAGTAATTCATTAAATAAAGATCACTTCTTTGACATTATCTGTAATTAACATTCATACATAGACTCACGCCTGTTTCCCACAGGGGTAGGCAGACACAACGGATTTCCACTTGCAACGATCCTTGCATACCTCTTTGGCCTCATTCACTCTTATTAAATTTTTCATACATGTACGTCGGTTTATCGGTACATCTCCTGGCCTTTCTCGAGAATAACTCCATCTTGATCTATGAAAGTTCGCCGAGGTCTTCCCTTTCCTTTTGTAATTTCTATTAAATAATACTCAGCAACATTTTAGAAAAATACTGTTCTGTTATATTATAACACTATCGCACACGACTGTATTGTATATCTTACCAATTATCGGCTAGTGATCTTTGAAAGTGAATTTAGAAATCTATGAAATGTCTGGCTTTTGTCCACTATTTTATGAAGAATGTCCTAGAATTTGAATGTACTTATATGCACGATTTAATTTTAGCCTCATAGGTCTAGCTGCAGCGAAGAAGTGTAACCGATAGAGTCCTGAGTTTGAAACTATTAGGTCGAATAGTAAAAAATTGTGATTTTGAAATACAGGAGATGCCCAGTGCCTAATATGGCTCGGTCCATGTCACATTATAAGTCGGAATTCAACTTCTACATAAAAAAATACCAAGCCCCAACATCCAATCTCGGCCAACTCATGTGTGAATTTTAATCTATTTAAAGAGAGGAAATTCGCCCATGTACGCCCACAATACCAAAAGAGTCATGGACGCGTTGTCGACCTTAAAGGAAAGGGATTACTTGAGGGATTGGGAAGGGGAGGGGATTTGGCCCTCCGGATATCTCACTCACCGTACGAAACGCAGCAGCAAGCTGTAACTTTACGTCGGTTTTCTGTGAGACAGTGGTAACGACCCGGACGAGCCGGTCCATTCATGCTGTAGATAAAATTGTATACAGCGTGGCTCTACCACTCATTAAAAGATTACCTAGCTGAGATTTGATTACAGAGCCTCACGGCTTCTCAGCCTTCGCAGCCACTACACCAATGAAGCCGTTATGAATATAATAATGGCCTGTTTGTGAGACCTGTTTTGCATTTCAGATTGCATCGCCATGTGTTTGTGTTCAGGGCTTGCGTTATACTTTATATGATTTTAACAAGGCAGATGGCCTGCCTGATGGATAAAACTAGTGTTTTAGTGGTTTATTTACGATAGTGTACAAATTAATGTGTGTGATACATCGTGTTTAGAATAACAAGTTTCAATGTGTGTCGCAAAATTATGAACTTTTTTATTTGTGATGAAAACTATCATACATTGCGTATGTATACATCAAGCCTGTAATCCCCGAAGGGATAGGTAAAGGGCCGCCTCTGCACATCATTGTGCCGAGGGTCAGTTATGGGAGTTCTTCGGACTCGCAGGCGTGTCCTATATCGGGGTCGCGTATTATTATTGCGATTCGGTTTTGGCAAAGAAAGTGCTGCTTCAATAGCCACTGTGATGGAGTCATTGAGATCTGCCAAAACATGTTTGGGTGTTGTTTCGATCCACATTTGACTATACCATACCCCACTATAACCAGTTATTTTGCGATTTATAATCTTTAACATTACTTCAGTTTAAAAGCATTTACAATGATCATATAATAAAAAGCCTAGATGTAATAAACTTAACAGTATTGGCCTTGTACAGCCTCTTGTGTTCACCGTTAAAGATTAGTTAACATGACCTCTTGAACATTGAACGGTAAATTACATCTTGCTAACGATAATCGGATACATTTTATGTTATTAATCATACTATACTATAAAAAAAAACATTTTATGTTATTTATATATGTACTTGTCTTTGGGCTTTTATCGAAAATTGCTTTTGCGATAGGGTCGCATATTGACAGCCTCCGTGGCGTAGCGGGCGAGTAGCCGGCTGCGAAGCGAGAGGCCGTGGGTTCGATTCCCGCACCGAGACAAATATTTGTGTGATCCACAAAAATTTGGTTCGGGTCTGGGTGTTGTGGGACCGCAAGTCCCTCGTAGCTCCTGATACCCACGATACAGGCTTACCTAGTGTGGGGTCAGGACTATGTGTGTGACTGTTGGGTGTATTTATTTATTTTATTTTATGACATCGTGGGACGGAGATACGAAAGCTCGGCGAAATTTGCGTGTACTGGTTACACTTATGCCTTCGGGGATTACAGGCGTGAGTGCGTATGTATGTAGGTATGCTTTTGTGTCAAACAATCTTGGAATGAAAATAAATGTTTTTTAAGTATAATAAATTATACTTTTCCCAATTTTTTCAATGCACTTCGAACCGAAACACAACAGTACTATAAATAGAATACCGTTTTTAACGATGGTTTTTAAGTTTTAAATTCATATTATTTATTGAATCCATAAAATGTTATACGTCATTTTTTTTTTTTTTTTTAATTTTAACTCTACCGCCAGTTCGGAATGTTATTTCGCTAGTGAAGAACGGAATGAATGGGAATATCTAGGACATTTTTTAAATGCCCTCCCAGGCCATCTTTCCAATGGGACAAAACCGCTAAAACTGCAACGAGTGACATTCCTACACATACTCCATAAGCATAATGCTACAAAAAAAGGATTAACATCCAATTAATATAGTGTAAGAATAGGACTGATACAAAAAAAAAACTTATAATGCTGTCGCTTGTTTTTCTCACCGTAAGAGAATACATCCATCATTTTGATACAAGCGTAGCTTGTCTGACGTCCTTTAATACGCCTCGTTTGCTAATACGAACAACTTGTCTAATAAATAAAATATAGGGCTCATATTACACACATAAGCTCACGCCTGGAACCTTGAGGAGGTAGGTCTAAATAAAGATGGAAAAAGTACCTCGCTAGGTAGTAGACCACCGCTTTGTCTAATTCTGCTGCCAAACAGCAATGTGTAAGCTTTCCTCCGTCGACGTCCCAAACATGTTTTGGCAGATCCCAACGACTCCATCACAGTCGCTATCGAAGCAACACTTTCCTCGCCCAATCCGAATCGCAATAATAATACGCGACCCTGACATAGGACACGCCTGCGAGTCCGAAGTACTCCCACAACTGACCGTCGGCACAATGATGTGCAGAGGCGGCTCTAAACTATACTCCCCAGCGATTACTCAAGCTGAGGTCTGAGCCTTCTAAAAGGCGCCTCTGTGCTTAGTCGCTACTAATACATTATACATATTTCTGGCTGGAGCGCCATAAGCACCGGCTTTATTTTCAGGTGAAGCTGTAAAAGCAGTATATGCTAACAGCACAAATCCATTCGAAAAGTAATGTGTAAGCTATGTTGTGTTTCGGTCATCGAAACCTTTCAACAGCAGTTACGTCAGCTGTTAAAGCAGCACTGCGTCACATTCGACACCCTCATATTTCAGCTGTAGACTGCACTAACAGGCGGTTTTCTCAAATTTATTAGTTTTAAAATCTCAGACGCATGTAATTCATCACTGTACTACAACGGTACAATATATAAAACATGCCTATGTCTCTACCGTAGTATTATCACGCAAATCCATTGACCCATAGATACGCACTCACGCCTGTAATCCCGAAGGGGTAGGCCGAGGTGTAACCAGTACACCCACATTTCGCCGGCGTATCTCCGTCCCATAATGTGATAGAGGGCGAGCCTATCGCCATACCGGGCACAAATTCCAGACTCCGGGCTGATACTGAGCATTTCGTAATAGAAAAACCCAATACCACTTTACCTGACCCGGGGATCGAACCCGAGACCTCAGCGTTGGCTTAACCTTAACGCGTACACATTACAACTGCGCCACCGAGGCAGTCTACTAATTTTACAATCTCAGACGCATGTAATTCATCACTGTACTACAGTACAACGTATAAAACATGCCTATGTCTCTTTAGTTGACAGCCTCCGTGGCGCAGCGGGCGAGTAGCCGGCTGCGAAGCGAGAGGCCGTGGGTTCGATTCCCACACTGAGACAAATTTTTGTGTGAACCACAAATATTGGTCTCGGGTCTGGGTGTTGTGGGACCGCAAGTCCCTCGTAGTTCCTGATACCCACGACACAGGTTTACCTAGTGTGGGGTCAGGACTGTGTGTGTGACTGTTGAGTGTATTTATTTATTTATTATTATATAATATGTCTCTACCGTAGTATTATCACGCAAATCCATTGACCCATAGACTAACTGTATAATTATTAAGCGATGTAAGCGATCTAAGCTGGCATTAAGTCAGGCGAGCGGACGGCCTTGGTTGCCTCTCGCGAACCTTTCATGACATCATGGTATGAACAGTGTTTTGAATTCTGTGGGACCTTAGTTTTGTTGGGTTTCTGGGAAATATAAAAAATGTAGTTATCGAGCTTTGTATGCCCTTCAAAATGCAGAAAGACCTGTTAAGCCTTGTAACCTGACCGTTAAATCACTTAGTTGAAGAATTTATCGCACGACGAAGGTAAAAAAATTACAGAATATTCTCGAGGCCGCATGATGCAATTTGAAAATAAGAACCTTATGACGCGTCCTCTTAATGACAGTTTTCTGTCATATTCCCGCTTGTGTCATACGAGAAACCTCTCTATCTACATAAATGGGGCTTACTAGGTGGTGGTAGGTCTCTCGTATGCGAGAAGCCGTCTGGGTAGGTACCACCCCTTTGTCTATTTCTGCCGACAAACAGCAGTGTGTAAACATTGTTGTGTTCCAGTTTGAAGGGCATTGAAGCCAGTGAAATTACTGGCTTAATAACACCTTATGTCTCAGGGTGACGAGCGCAGTCCAGTGTAATGCAGTATTTCATAATTTAAAGTTCTGGTTGGTGTTGATTCTGTTTATGAGCAGGCGTGACGCTTACCAACAGGCGTGCGACATGCTCATCTCGTCATTTAAAGCTAATAAAAAGAGGAATAAAGTTATACTTCATGCTTTTGAAGAAGACGAGCGCTCTTCCAGCAGTACCGTACTTACGTGCATGATGCTATGCGCATGATATTCTTATTTCTATACACAAAGAAAAAAAGTAGTATTGCAGTACTCGCAATAAGAACAACAAGCAAGCAGAGTGTAGTTCGGAATTGGTGTTATTCAAACTATACAAGAAATAAAAAAATTGGAATACATTTGTGGATGAAATCAATTCACGATAATGACGCAGTTTGGTTAGTAGGTGACTAATTATTTATGAATGAAAAGTGAGGGATCGATGATAGATATGATGTGGCAAAATGGGATAAACTGCTAGCAGAGTAAGATAGGAATAAATGAAAAAATACTCCAATATTGCATCATAGTCGTAATATCAAAGATCCAATATTGGACATACTTTACATTGCGCAATAATTACTCACTCTTAGGGCTGTCGCCGAGATTCTATTGAATTCGTCAAGTTCACAAGTAAAGCATAGATTGGACCAAATTTTCAATAGAGCTCATTTTATAGTTTTTAATGAAGAGCTGATTGTTTTGAGGGCCGAGCAAAATACGCTAAAAGTTGTATACGTTATAATCATCCTGACAGAAAGAAATTTTCCAAAATTGCTTTAGGACAAGTTAGCAGCCCTAATATTGCAGATATGGCAATGTCAATATCACACCTATTTTCAAATGCAGACGTTTGGAAATATATTTCTCCACGCGACAGAAAGAAATAGACTTCAATTTCCACATAAAAGAGAGAGATAGAAGCTAGTCGTTGGAACTTGAATGACTCACAATTTTATAGTGAAAAACGTACGCAAACTACTTACGCATTAAACTTTCCTATGCCAATGGCAATAAAGGTGATTATTGCGTGCTTAATTCGTAAAATATTTGTGATGGTGTAGGCACGTAACTAGTGAGAAGCTGGAAACAATGTATAAAACAAAGCATTAATGGTGTGTGGAATAATAATGAGTGGTGTTTGCATTTAATTATTTCCTATGTACACTAGCGCCACGCTTCATTATTTAATTGTACAAGTATTACTGTTAATTAGTGTACAAATTGTATGACAGGGTATTGAGATATCGTTTGTGGAGAATATTTTTGAGTTCCCTTTTGCGATATCATTATTTATTAGAGTGGTAGAGCCACGCTGTAGACACTTGTGTCTACAGCACGAATGGGCCGGCTCGTCCGGGTCGTTACCACTGTCTCACAGAAAACCGACGTAAAGTAGTAGCTTGCTGCTGCGTTTCGTACGGTGAGTGAGATATCCGGAGGCCCAGACCCCCTCTCCTTCCCAATCCCTTAATTATCCCTTTCCTTTTAGGTCGGCAACGCACCCATAATTTTATTGTATTGTGGGCGTACATGGCGGTGGAGATCACTTACCATCAAGTGCTTAAACTTGCTCGATTACCGACCTACCATAAAAATGATACTAAATTTGAAACAACTTCCAATACATTTTGATCGGACACATTCTCAAACACATAACCCTCCGCTTCGTAATCGGTGAAGACAAAACAAAGGACGCTTACCTCATAATACTTATGAACAATGATAAGTAGAAAATATGCAAATATGGACGGATATTATGAAGGAAGTCCCGCACTTGATGCGTCAAACATTTGATTAAGATAACGTGCACAACACTTTAAAACTTATATATCATTGTTTTAAACAAGAAAGAAAGAGACATGCAACAAACATAATACAGTACACAATAGAATAATATTCAACTTTAATTAAATTAAAATTGACTGCCTCGGTGGCGCAGTTGTATATATATTGTATATATATAGCCGTAACACATACATGCGTAGACTGAGGCTGAAGCTGAGGTCTCGGGTTCGATTCCCGGGTCGGCTAAAGTGATATTTGGTTTTTCTATCATGAAATACTTAGTATCAACCCGATAATGTGGGTGTACCTACTGGCTACTTCTGTGCCTACAACTTCGGGAAATACAGACTTGAATATGTATGTACAATTATATGTTAATTAACCAACATCGAACCGTCTTGTGATAGAACCAATTGCTCCAAGGCCACAAATGCCAGTCAATATTATGACTGTGTTTTAATTATATTCAAGAACATTTATTTATGCGTATATTTAATAGAATTTGACGCAGAAACTACAAGTTCCCAATAATGATTTACTCAAAAGATAAGTAGGTGCCCATATTTTTTTTATGACAATACCTTACGTTCTTTATAATTCTTAATTAAGAGTAATTATCTCTAACAGAAGTGAATTAACCACCGTTTTGTCTATTTCTGCCTCCAAGCAACAGTGTGTAAGCACTGTTGTGTTTCGGTTTGAAGGACATTGAAGCCAGTGAAATTACTGGGCATTATGAGACTTAACTTATGTCTCGGTGTGACGAGGGCAGTCCAGTGTTTTAAAATTGAAAGTTCTGTGTGGCATTGTTTATGAGCAGGCGTGGTACTTACCATCAGGCGAGCTACCTGCACGTCTCGTCATTCAAATTAAATAAAAAATAAACACAGTTCTCACAAAACCCCAATGGAAGAATAAACCACAAACGTAACGCGAATTAAACGTGCCAAAATAAAGATTGAACGAAATTTCAAACGGGGTGGGCGAAGTTGAGCCAACAATGTTTTCGGATAAACCTTTAGAGACAGGGTTGGCGGACACGGAAGAGAGGGGGTGATAAGTAACTACGGTCATGCAAAATGTATCAACCCTCACTGTAAATGTAAAAGTTTTGTCAAAGCCTTCTTTGAATATTTAAAATGGTTCTCCGTCGTGTAATTTAGTATCGAGATATTGGTCATTATGGATTATTTGTTTGTACTCTGCATCACATGGGCCCAACATGTGTCACAATTCTCTAAGTACTTTACCAGGAGAAAATGTAATACTGGCTTTTGCTCGCGACTCCAATCGCTTGAACAGTTTTTTCCGAAATAATATTTTATATCCTTATTCAGGGCATGGCCTACATGTGTACCAAATTTCCTCCAAAATCGTTCAGCCTATACGTGATAGTAACAAACAAACAAACTTTTACATTTATAATAGTAGTAGGACAATAGGATGTTATTGGTTTTATAACTGATACAATAATTTCTGTACTTTTTTGTACACGCATTTGCGTCCTGATAGTGTTCTGTCATAAACTACCAACTTTAGAACGCGGGTAATCGTAATTAACATTTAGATTTTTTAACCTCTTTTCTTCATTATTATTTGCAGTATCATTATCACTTGACTTGATTACTTTTTCTATTATATTTTTAGATTATGGCGCCATCGATTTTCGACTTGATTACTTATTTACTTATTTATTTGTAATGCTTTATTGTACATTAGACACTTAGTAAAACTTAAAAGACAGTGAAACATAGTACAATTGGCGGCCTTATCGCTCAGGGCAATCTCTTACAGGCAACCATACGATGGGGATAAGAGTGCGAATAAGAGAGGCAGTCATGGGCGAGTTTATATCAATCGGCAATGCATTCCACAACCGAGTCGCCTGAACGGTAAACGATTTGTCCATAAAAGAAGTGGAATGCACCGGCATCTTCAGACTCAAGTTCTCTGATGATCTGAGGGTTCTAGGGTGCGTGTCTTGCAGAAATTGAAAGCGAAATTTGAGATAACAAGGAGTTAGAGGATAGAAAAGAATGTTGTACAGAAGAGAAAGAGTGCGAGCATTCCGACGGACCCGTATGATGATGTACTTAATGGCTACTGAATGAATTATAATGTCCAATTCTTACCTGCTACTGGTGACAGCTTTCTCATGACACACCATCGCGATTTCCACTGTGAACAATAAACAGTAGATTATTAATGACATTATATTGAGAAATTAAAATGGTTTTTGTTCTTTTGGCAACATAGAGCCTTGAAGAAGCCTTTTCGGCAACGCACCCAACATTCTTTTGGTATTGTGGGCGTACCTGGGCGGTGGAGATCACTTACCATCAGGTAACCCACTTACTCGTTTGCCGGCCGATGCCATAAAAAAAACAAAGATGGCGGGTAATGGATGGATGCAGACTGCAGACAACCCAAGATCTAGATGGTTGGTGCTCTCTTGGGGATTTCTATGCCCAGCAGTAAACAGTAATAACACTAAAGGGCAAAGACTTCAATGTATACTACTAGACAAGCTGCGCGGTACATAGAAATTGTAACACTAAGTTGCGGTCAATTGACCTTAACTTAATATTACCATCTCGCTTACTCTGAACTAGACCCCTATCGCGCTCCCTGTTTGTGAGCTGTGAAACTCCTGCGATATATGACGCAATTTTACTTCTAAACAGCCCGTCTAGTAGTACCTTTACATTAAAGACTTTGCTAAAAGGCTTGAATGTGCCGAGCTATGGCTCAAGTTATTTGTCAAACTAACTTGTTAAAAGCGCTATTTTAATTTCCTATATAATAAAATAAACGATTTCATTCTTTCATTAAATGCAACAGTATATAAAATTTTCTAGCAAATTGATTAAAGTTCTAATGGAGAATATGACTGACGAGTTTTTAACTCGTACATTTCTATTTCTGAGTCAAGAGTGGCATTAAAATTTTAACAGCGGCTGCAGCAGTCGAAATAACCCTTTTGTGCATGATTAACCTTTTTCAGCTGGGTTAAACGACCACTACAGTTAAAAGTTGTGTGCCAGTTTGGGTTAGGCTATGCGAGTATGAGTGCCAGTGGTGCTTTTGTTTATGTGATGTGTTTAGTTACATTGGGCCGTTGGGCGATGATAATGGGTAAATTTAAAAGGACATTTTGGTTTTAAATGTATGCTCCGAAGCGGTAGGCAGAGGTGTAACTAGTAACCCACATTTCGCCGAGCTTATTTCCGTCCCGTGAAGTGATAGGGGGCGAGCCAATCGACATACTTGGTACAATTCTAGACTCGGGCGGATACTCAGGATTTCATAATAGAAAAACCCAATATCACTTTACCCGACCCGGGGATGAAACCCGAGGTAACATATATGTACCGCATATGCATTACAACTGCACCACCGAGTGTGACGAAATTAAACAATCCAAGTATATGATTCTTCACTTTTAATATTCACTCCACAATTATCTTAATTAAAACAGTCGAGACTTCTTCGTTAGTTAATAGCTCTGCACCGAATGAATCAAATATCCAGAATCAAGTCTCCCCGGCTACCGCCGGAAATACGTTTTTCTTTAACTCCCCACTCTCGCTTAATCTTAATGTTTTTACATTGCACGACAATAGTCAACTGCATAACTTAATATACTTATAAAACATTTCACAAATCGTCAAAATCATTACACATGTATAATTTAAAATAAGATTTGCTTTTGATAAAACTACACTAAATTACTGTTAACTAATAATTCTTAAAAATTAAACGACAATAGTCAACTTCATAACCAAATATCTGTAAAATCAATTCGCATTTTTCTAAATATCGTCTAAATCATTACATTCGGCCGTCCTACTACGTGCGATCTCCTGACGCACGTCACTACTTAATTAATTATAACATATTAAAAAAAAAACTTAAAATTAATGTATAATGGCACAAAAAAATATTCTGATTAGTCATCAAAATCATTACATTCGGCTTATATGGTCTCAGATTGATTTGGTGACTGTTGATCGTTATCATTTTCATTGTCAGAATTGTCACTACTATCAGTAGAATCATTTTTATTAGTCGAGTCAGATACATTAATGTTAATCCATGGTCGCATACGATCGACTGCAACTACACTTTCAAACTTATTCTTTCTAGAGCTAAACCCCGGTATTTCAACAATTTTATATCTATCATTGCCTAATACTTCAGCAATTTTATACGGACCTATGAATTTAGACAAGAGTTTAGTGCTGTTACCTTTATTATTGAAATTAGTTCTAATGATTTTAATTAAATCACCTTTTTTATAAATAGGTGCAGGTGTTCTACCTTGGTCGTAAGTTTGCTTTTGTTTAATTTGACTAGATTGAATGTTATTACTTATTTCACTTCTTATGTTTATTAAAGATTCAGGGCTAATAGTTTCATCGGTATTAATATCTAATTTATTACTAAGACTATCCCTCAATCTAATCCCAAATAATGCTTCTGTAGCGGTTTTCTGAGTGGTAGCATTAGTAGAGTTATTAATTCCCCATTGGATTTTGCCTATACACATGTCCCAGTTCCGCTCGTCATCACCGTCGTTATGTTTTGCTAGTGCATTTAATATTGTTTAATTCTATCTTTCGGCTTGACCATTGGCTCTAGGACATGCGACAGCATTAAGCACATGTTTTATCCCATTCGTATCACAAAAGTTTTTAAAAGCAGTTGAAGTGAAGGAAGTGCCATGATCGTTTAAAGCCTTCTTCCAGGTTAGCCGATGGCACAAGAATATCATCCAAGTATGCTAAAGCAGACTCGTGGCGTTTATTACCATTGCAGCATTGTGTTCATAAATCTCTGGAAAACCGCCGGTGCATTGGCTAATCCGAAGGGCATTCTCTTAAATTCATAATGCCCATCGGGCGTTACGAATGCTGTTAATGGACGACTTTCTTCCGCCATCGGTACCTGATAATATCCGGAAGCTAGATCTAACGAAGTAAAGAACTTGTTACCACTAAGGTTTGTTATTTGATCGTCAATTAGTAGTAAAGGGAAACAATCTTTGTTAGTTTTATTGTTCAGAGCCCTAAAATCGACACATAAGCGCTGTTCTCCTGTCTTTTTCCTTACCATTAGAATAGGGCTTGCGTAGCTGGAATTAGATTCTTGTATTAAGTCGTTTTGTAAAAGATCACTAATTACTTCCCTAACTTGTCCTCTTTCGGAATGGGACAATCGGTAAGGTCGATACACGACAGGCCTATCATCTAAGACGTCTATTTTCATCTCTACAGAGTTAATGCAACCAATTTCATTCAAGTTAAATGCAAAGCAATCACGATAGTTAAGTAACAAATTATGTAGTCTATTTAATGTTTCTTCATCTATTCCAGGTCCGACGTTAATGTCGGACATCTGTAAAGGTTCAAATTTCGAAGTATCTTTAGCAGTTATCCTATTATTATGTCAAACTTTACTCTCAACAAAAGGGACTGCTCTAGCAATGGGGCAATTACCTGCTAACACTAGGGTTTTATCTGACAAATTAGTTAAATTCAAGAAACATCTCCCGTTATTGACATGATAAGCAACTTGGTGGAAATAATATTCTTCCCGAGGTGTATTGTTGTTGTAACCTTTAACATATATATCTCCAGAGTAATTAGGATCAGATGTTGTAACTTCGATTAGACTAGACAAGGGTACTTCACTGTCATCTATAGTGTATAATTTAAAGCAATTTACGTAATGCTCTTTATTATCAGAAATGGGGCTTTGGTAAAAAGTTAACTGACTGTTGTCCTTGAAAACAGACACACATGCCAGCTCAGTGACATTCTTACCTATTAGTAAAGCTGATTGCATAAACTCATCTTTGACTACAAGAACTTCAACAGTAGCTATTACTTCGTCTAATTTTAAGTTTACTACGCTTTTATATATAGGAAACACTTCAGAATTACCAAATCCCCTGATAACGGGTAATTCTGCTAAAATCTTAGACAACTTCAGACCTTGAGCAACAGATTCGCGTATCAAGCTACATTCGCTCCCGAAATCAATAAAAGCTATTAAATTATTATCATTGACCTTAACAGGCTTATAAAATTTGTCACTATTATTGCTCAAAGTGGAAATTGTCAAGGTCATTCGTTCTTGTTTGTCTACAGGCTTTATTTCATTCCGGGTAATAAGGGGTTCAAGCATGCAATTTTCATTGTTATGACCTACTCTTTGACACTTTTGGCACCTTATAATCGGCTTAGGACATTTAAAGTATGGGTGTCCCTTGGTGCGGCAGTTAAAGCAAGTAACTGAACTATCATTCGAGGTGGACATAGTATTGTCAGATCGATTTGTGATTAAATTGTCTCGTCTTCTACTTAATTGTAGGTTATTGTCTAGCATGGGACGCTGAGAGCTGAGAAAACTCAATAAATCCTCCGGCTCATTACAACTCAACGCCTGAGCACTACTTCTAATCGCCTTATCTAATATACCATGAATTATGCAGTCTACGGCTTTCTTACCTCTTATCTCACATCTGTTTAATAGCGTTAACTTGTCATAGAAATATTCGCGTAGATTTTCATAATGTCTTGTAGTACGAGCTAACATTTCTTCGAGAAGCCGACCATAATTTTGCTCATTAGGAAATGCTTTCTCAAGTTTTGTTTGCCAATCGTTCCAACTAAACACTACACTAGGAAGAGCCTCAAACCATCTCTTCGCCAGACCAGCTAGTAAATGTATGGTTTGCTTCTCGTCTCATTCGTATATGATAGCGCATTCATTAACCTTTCTAATCCAGCAATGAATACTCAGATTTACTAGATGGATCAAACTCCGGTATTACATTATTAAAAAGACTATTGTTAAAATTAAGTGATTTCCGTCTGCAGTTTTCTTGCAAAGAATTAAAAAGTTTAAGCACCTTTTTAGTAGACCAGCTCTTAGGTTCCCAGTCTATAGATACTGACGAAGACGTCAACTCTTGGATGAGGAAGAGCTCGAATATCGTTTCCGCTTCGCTTTGGACCGCTTCTTTGAATGTCTAATCTTTGCTGCTCCCTTTGAACTCGAACGCTTACGCTTTCTTTGTCTGTCCTTTGAGCCTGGCGGTTCGCCCTCAGGGGTCATGGTTCCATCCGAATTCATATCCTCAAAATAATTATTAAAATGCATTAGAATTATTATCTGTATATCTAACTATTTTATAAGGATAATAGAAAAGAGCAAAGTTAACTTGACATTACTATTCTATATTATTTGAAATAAATAATAAAGATATAAGGTATATGAAATAATTTCTCTTCATTGTACTACTTATATAAACTATATTGAAATCATGGCAAATATTGAACTACCTGTTTAATATTTTGGTGTGTATAAATTCGTTCATAAATCTATCTCAGCACACATGGTTGGTAGGGCACACTTAGCCGGTATAAGCACACATGGCTATCTTGGCATACATAGCCCATGATCACAATCAATAAAGCACACTTGGCTAAATGGGCATAAATAGCCCGTGATCAAGTAAATAAGCACACTTGGCATAGAAGGCATACATAGCCTACTAACTATAGGAAACACACTTGGCTTCCGTACACTCTGAAGTCGTTATGTATTATTTACCTATCCATGTCGTAGTTATAACAGTCATTATTTCTGAAAAGGTTGGTACCTAACTGTATGTGCCATATATTTATTAACTTGGCACACGTGGTTTTTAATAGGGGCATTCGACTACCTCACTAACTTAGCACACATGGCATATAAGAAATATAAGTAGGTACTTGAATAAGATTTACTAGTTTATCATACTTTTGTTACCAGAATCATGCCTGTTATCAATACACTTAAGGTGGGCTGATCAAAGTTTGTGTATATGCTAATCGCAATAAGATTTATTCAAGTAACTCAAAAATAGCTGATTTATGTAATTTTACGTACCTTTTATCCCACTTCTGAGATGTGACGAAATTAAACAATCCAAGTATATGATTCTTCACTTTTAATATTCACTCCACAATTATCTTAATTAAAACAGTCGAGACTTCTTCGTTAGTTAATAGCTCTGCACCGAATGAATCAAATATCCAGAATCAAGTCTCCCCGGCTACCGCCGGAAATACGTTTTTCTTTAACTCCCCACTCTCGCTTAATCTTAATGTTTTTACATTGCACGACAATAGTCAACTGCATAACTTAATATACTTATAAAACATTTCACAAATCGTCAAAATCATTACACATGTATAATTTAAAATAAGATTTGCTTTTGATAAAACTACACTAAATTACTGTTAACTAATAATTCTTAAAAATTAAACGACAATAGTCAACTTCATAACCAAATATCTGTAAAATCAATTCGCATTTTTCTAAATATCGTCTAAATCATTACACGAGGTAGTCTGGTTATAAATGTTACAGAAATATGATATAGGACCTCGAACAAGCGTCTACAACGTGGCTCTACCACTCACTTCACATTGTTTTCTCTAAGACAGTGGTAGTTACTATCTAATGACGTAGATAATACTGTCTGCAGTATAACTCTATCACTATATACAACGTGTTATAAAAAGGGTCGGGCAAATTTAAGCAATGTATAGTATAGCGTATAAGTATTTTATCTCCCATAGTACCTAATCCGATTGCATTGCTAGTACAATAATTATAGAATTTTCTTTTTTATCGAATGAGTAACATGTCGATATCGACATTCAACTTTGGACAACACTAAATGATAAACAATGATACTATAGACCTCCTTTCATTTAATTATTTTATAATTAAAAAAACATTAAACAGTTGTCAAATGTCAATATTTATTTGACGCAGTCAGTTCGACAATTTCCGATGTTATGAAGTATGATTACGAGTTCAAAAAATATGTTGTATTTGACTAAAAACAAGTATTATGTATTGGTATTTTGTGTTGGTGCAACTGATAATGGCTTATAAGTGGCTCGTCGACTGTATTAAGCCAAATTTATAGATGGAAGACCCGACAATGAAATCTTTAAAATACTTCAGAGGATGGTACCTATATCTTCTTCAGGAAACAGTCTCTTGCAGGTGTTATTTTGTGTTTAAATTACAAGTTACGTACGTATGTCCGTAGGATTACGTAAGTTTATAAAAGTGAGTGTCATTCATAATAATTAATAGTGGTGTCATCAATCTTATCGATCTCAATAAACGAGTGATTAAAATTAACGTGAAATTTTAGGATGTCTTGGTTTAAAATGATCCGGTACATAGGAACTTACTATAAGGAGTGTGTAATGACCCTAAAATATGACCACACCTTTCTGTAACACGTTGTATATAATGAAATCGAAAACTAAAAGAGCATAGTTTTAATGAGATCCTATAGCTCGCAGGCAACTTAAAATATCCTATCCCAAATTAAAGCATATGAAAGTAATTACAGCAATACAAATGCACAACGGTTAAGGCTCACTCGCTCCGAGACATTTGCAGAGTCGCGTCTGCAATGCCCAATTCTAATTTGAGCGTCTCGGAAGTCAAACAATCTCGTGGATTCGCTCGCTGGCATGTGTTCAGGAGACTTTTCTGTCTAGATTGAAGATTTCATCAAGTTACGTACAGTATTGTGAAGCGAAGATGTTTCATAATATTTTTACTTTACTGTTTTTGTATTATATTCGAAAAGCAGGGTTGCAATTTCACCTTTGGTGTCTTTATCGTGTACATATCGAATCGAAAATAGGTAATCTTTTTTATTAATTTCTACAGAATAGACTTTGGAAATTGTCTCAGGACCTTATGGTTCCCCGCGGAGACTAGCTCTGCATTTGAGTATCCCATGGGTTACGAAATATCTAAGGGAGAGAACGGAACACGGCGGGGTTTGGTCGCTAGGACGGTACAGGCCGGAGAGTCTGATATACCTATGGGAGATGAACAGATTCCCCGCTTAACAAAGATAGAAAAATGGACCGTGACCATAAACTGTACCGTCTCACATACTACGTCTATAGGCTATTAGTAATTTGAGCATAATGTAATAATAGTCCTGCCTCTTATGCCGTACGGCGCCGAGACGTGGACTCTAACAAAGGGCTTAATCCACCACTTTAAGGTCGCTCAACGAGCTATAGAGCGGGTTATGCTTGGTATCTCTCTGAAGGATAAAGTCCAGAATACGAAGATCCGTCAGAGAACTAAAGTAACCGACATAGCCCGCCAAATTAGCAAGTTGAAGTGGCAGTGGGCTTGTCATATTTGTCGCCGCAACGATGGCCGTTGGGGTCGAAAGGTACTAGAGTGGAGACCACACTATCCAAGCGAAGTGTGTGACCTCGAGCCCGCTGGACCGACGACCTTATAGACGTGCCGGGAAGCGGCTGGATGAGGAAGGCGGAGGACCGTCAAGGGTGGTGCCAACTTGGAAAGGCCTATGTCCAGCAGTGGACGAATTCAGGCTGATGATGATGATGTAATAATAGTTGATAAGGGCCAGGCTAGAGGAAGCATTACATGAAATATAGAGTAAAACATAAAGTGTGATCATGTTAAATACTGCTAGCATCTCTATTATTGAAAAGTATGGATAAAATTCCGATATCGGCACAGCTGCCAGATCGTTTTAATTCTAAAGATTGACTTATTTTTCGTTTCACTGTGAAGAATGACCGTGAAAAACGACGGTGCAGGCTTTAATTAAAACCTTATGCGGAGGTAACTCCGCTGGAAGGTGCCTGGACAGGCCGATATGATCAGAAAGTTTCTCTGTTTCTCTCTGTATCTGTTTCATCGACACGTTTGAATACGTGGAGTAATTTCATCTAGGTGGATTTGTATTTATTCGTTTTTTTTTTATTTGCCTACGTGGCGCAGTTGTAATGCGTATGCGTTACGGCTGAGGCTGACGCTGAGGTCTCGGATTCGATTCCCGGGTCGGGTAAAGTGATATTGGGTTTTTCTATCATGAAATGCTTAGTATCAACCCGGAGTCTGGAATTGTGCCCAATATGGCGATAGGCTCGGGTCATCACATCGTGGGACGGAGATACGCTCGGCGAAATGTGGGGGTACTGGTTACACCTCTGCCTACTCCTTCGGGGATTACAGGCGTGAGTGCGTATGTATGTATGTATGTATGTGGATTTATTTATTTTATTTTTATTTATTACAGTATCAATACAATCATAACAGGATTTACACCCAATGCGATATATATATTGTTATACAATTTACATTAAATAGTTGATACATTAGTGAGTATTTCTAGAGTTACCTTTACGGATTCCGCCAATGAACAATCAAAGATATCTATTCTCTGCCCAACGTCGTTGATTATATTTATGGCTTTATAATGCATGTGGTCTTTATTTGGCAAGAATTAGGCACTGCATTCAGCGTTTTACTCGTACTTGCCATTCCTTTTAGTTTTGTCTGTCAGCTTGATTGATATTTGAGGTTTAACACATAGCATTTATTTAATCAACTTAGGAGTAATTACAATTTAGCGCCATTAGTATATTCAAGTTAATATTAGTTTCTAACGCGTAATGCCATTGGAAAACTACCAGGACAAAGGTTTTTAGTTTATTTTTTTTGACCCGAAACAAATATTTGTCGATCCACACACTCAGTGCTGGAATCGAATCCACGGCCTCTCACTTCGCAGCTGTCTACTCGCTAAATTGCGCCACGGAGGCTGAAACCCAAATTCTGATGTTTAACACACCTTTAGAGAAAAACACAGCATTCAAGAATTCCGATTACTTTTGGATATTAAATGTGTACGTACACATATTTAAGCTACAACACATAATAATAATACTAGCCCTGTATTATACACGTCCCACTGCTGGGCACGGGCCTCCTCTACTGAATGAGAGGGGTCAGGCCTTAGTCCACCACGCTGGCCTAATGCGGGTTGGCAGACTTCACATACCTTCGAAATTCTAATGAAGAACTTCTCAGGTTTGCAGGTTTCCTCACGATGTTTCCTTCACCGTTACCTTCTACAACACATAATATGATGTATTTTAATTGAAAATATAAAGAATTCGTTTACCTTTAACGCAATACTGTATACTCTTATAATCTTTTACCTCAACATTCTAAAAAATACATTTACTTTTGACTAGCTTTTTCTCGCGGCTCCGCCCGCGTGAATAACCTTCAACCTATATTAACCGTTATTTATTATTATAATAGCCGTCTCCAGAGCCCTATTTATCTCTGTACTAAAATTCATTAAAATCTGTTCAGCGATTTAGGCGTGAAAGCTTAACAAACAGACTTTCGCATTTATATTAGTTAGGATATGCACCACAATTACGATGATAAGACCGGTTAACTGGCACGACGGAATTTATTAACTGCAATTCCGGCAACAAGGTTTCAGAATCGAAAGTTAATTTACCAATTACTGCGTGCTCAAGACATTTCTTACAATACGCGGTTTGGGAAAGGACTATGCTGGCCCTATGTGGGTTAATTATACCATCTTTGCTGTAACTTCCGAGGGTATAAGCTAGATATATTGGCATCAAACACAAACACATTTTACCCAAGGCTTTAATGTACACTACTAGACGGGATGTTTGGAAGTAAAATTGCGTCACATAACGCGGGAGTTTGACAGCTCACAAACAGGTACCGCGATAGGGGTCCTTGTTGAGAGTAAGGTAGATGGTAATATTGAGTTACGGTCAATTGACCGCAACTTGTGGTAACAATTTCTATGTACCGCGCAGCTTATCTAGTAGTATACATTTAAGTATTTGCATTTTACTAATGGTGTTATCGTTCTATGATGATTTTTTTATTAGCTTGAGTGACGAAACGAGCATGTCGCTCGCCTGATGGCCACGCCTACCCATAAACAGAAGCAACACCACACATAACTTAGAATTATAAATCACGGCATGGCACCAATGCCATGCCAAACTGTGCTCGTCACCCCGAGACATAAGATGTTAAGTCGCATAATGCCCAATAATTTCCCAGACCCGAAACAAATATTTGAAAACAAATAGCCGGCTGTGAAGCGAGAGGCAGCGGGTTCGATTCCCGCACCGTGACAAATGTTTGGGTGATCCACAAATATTTGATTCTGGTCTAGGTGTTTTCTCCCCAGAGGGGTTGACGCCAGGCAGACGGTCGGTTATAAAAACTACAAGCCAAATCTTCTTGTAACATATTTTAAAAAGCATATTGCGCCGACCCCACTGCGAGTGGGATAAGGGCAGGTGGAAGAAGAAGAAACGTGAGTGCAACACTAGTTGCACCTCTGCTTACCCCTTCGGGCTTATTTTTACAACATTTATAAATCAGACCTTTGCAATTAACATTGAATTAAAGTCGAAACATGACTAAACCAATCAATCAAGAACAATTTAAAGCAATTAAAAAAGATAAACAAATCGCAAAATGAACCAATGGCGTGCATCAAGTTTAATTAACTCAGTGATTAAATCCAATTATAAGATGAAGGGAATATCAATTATAACAATAAAGATTGTAATCTATATTCTTCCTTGATTCCTGAGTAGACTGTTGTTAACAAAAAGAAATAACTGGAAGTTCTGAATGAGAGTGATTTTTAGGGTACATAAAGGTCTCTGTTGGAGCCCTATTACTAAGTTTACGCCGACTGTCTGTCTGTTTGTCCTACCTCTAAAGGAAGATTTCTATAGATAGCTAGCTATATCTTTAGAAACGTAATAAGCAGGTGGCAGAAATTTCACTGATTTTTTCTTGAATTACGAGACGACCACTTCGGTAGTCTGTTGTTAAACGTCACGCCTGCCCTTAATCAGAAGAACCGTCACACAGAACTCTGTATTACAGACAGAACACTGCATGGCACAGATCTGCGCTCGTCAGCCCGAGACATAAGATGTCCAGTTATTTCACTGGCTTTCAATGTGTTTCAAACCGAACCCAACAGTGCTTACACACTACTGCTTGGCTTCAGAAATAGACAAAACGGTGGATCCAACCCAGACGACCTCTCGCATACGAGGGACCTACCACCTAGTATATAACGGTAAGTCGCATGACATAATTCCAGAAAACTCGTCGATGCCTTGCTGATCTAATGATTGGACGGTTCGCTGACACCTATTCTCGCATTCAGTGATCTATAGGATGAAAGAGGTTAACACTGTTACACTTAATAAGTAGTCATATGGATTCTAGAGTTGTGAAATCGCATATAACGGTTCGCTGGCATCTGTTATTTGCTATGTAATAAAACAAACCTATTGAATATTTTTTTACACTTAGCGTATGGTGAGATGCAAGCTACGCAGCACAGATGGACGTAAATCAATAGAAAAAATCCTACAAATGTTCTTAATATGAAACTTTGTGATGTTGAGAGTTCGTGAATTTGGATGTTTGCTAATCATCATGGATAAACTTGGCACATTAGTAGACCATGCTCAGCATTAGGTAAATTTTATCTCGAAAAAGATATTCAGCCGCGCGGAGCTGCGAGCAAACCCTAGTTCATTATTAAATCTGCTTTGGGCTGTGTTATGCGCTTCAGCTTACGCCTTGTCTAAGACGAGTCATCACCAGTCTCCTATTGAGTACTGAGGGGCTAGCACGGAAAACTATCGAAATCGTAATGTAAAAGTATCGAGGGCTCGATAGACAATTCCTTAAATATCATTGGTCTATATTCCATATATATTAGTTTCTTTTACGTACGATAGAGGCGCTGTACCAAAATCTCATAGAAATTGTTGTCGATGACAGCTCGAATAACTTTTCCGTGCTAGCCCCTCTGTCCCCTCAATGTGACACAAGTCTACGCCCGCACACCTCATGATTACACGTTCGCTTGCGTTTCCATTGGGCCTATCTCTTTGTGTCTCGCTGCACTTCCATTTCATATCGATGGCTATTGATTTTTCAGTACATTTTTTTTTAGTTTCTTGTAGGATTATGTGCTTGGGCTGGAAGGATTTACAGTCTAAAACTATCTGTTATCAGTTTGAATTCTTATGTCAAGAAATTGTCAAGCATTATTTGGTCAACAGGCCATTATAATCCAAAGAATTTACAACAGGCAGCACGATTTTTTATTAGCGTTTTTGTTGAGACGAGTAGGTTGCTCGGCTGAGGGTAAGCGTCACGCCTGCCTGTTTATGGGCATTAAGCAACACCAATCAGAACTTCGACATAACTACATAGTTCTGAACTGCGCTCGTCACCCCGAGACGTGAGGTGTTAAGTTCCATTATGCCCAGTAATTTCACTGGTTTCAATGTCCTTCACACCGAAACACAACAGTACTTACACACTGCTGCTTGGCGATAGAAATAGACAAAGCGGTGGTACCTAACCAGACAGCCTCTCCCATACGAGGGACCTATCACCTAATGAATTGAAATGGTTTTTTCGATGATATTGAGTAACAGTAAAAAGCCAGTTAGCTCTGCATTTGATATACCATTAAAAATAACCAGCATGATTTCTTACTTTAGATATCTTTAAGTTCCGTTCAATTTTGGTAGTAAAGTAACTGCTAATTAGTTGTGAAACAATTTTATCTTACAGGAACATTGTTCCGGATATAAAACGCCTATCATGTTTGTTTTGATAGCGTCTAACGCGTTAGTCATTAATAGAGATACTGACTCAGGCAGTGGGCACCAGGAACCACCGCTTTATATGTGGCACTACAAACTTTATGATGAATGAATGTTTTTAATGACATACGCACGGAATGTCCGGTTTTAGATTAACGTTTAGTTTATAATGTCTATAATCCAAATGAACCTTCCAAAACCGGTATTTTTTCAATCGTACTCTTTCGTTGTTATTAGTAGCAATTTCGTGCTCATTTATACTGATGTTTCATTGTTGAATAATAATGCTCAGTAATTGCACAACGTTCTGTTAAATAAAGATTCGTTTGTTTAAAGAGTTGACTTCTGTGCCCTAGCAAATAGCATTTACATATTTTTTTTAATGCAAAGGCCAGATAACGAGCAAGTGGGTCACCTGATGGTACGTGATCTCCACCGCCCATGTACGCCCACAATACCAAAAGAGTCATGGGCGCGTTGCCAACCTTAAAGGAAAGGGATAATTAAGGGATTAGGAAGGGGAGGGGATTTGTGCCTCCGGATATCTCACTCACCGTACAAGACGCAGCAGCATGCTGCTACTTTACGTCGATTTTCTGGGAGACAGTAGTAACAACCCGGACGAGCCGGCCCATTCATGCTGTAGAAAAACTGTCTACAGCATGGCTCTACCACTCCACTCGTATGTCATGTGTTACATGTCGTGTTCTTTCTTTCCGCTGCCAGAATCAGCCTTCTTGTATCTTAGATTTGACCGTATTATATACGAAGACCCGCCGTCTGAACCCCACAACCCGCAACGGGAACCAAGTTTTATGTGTTGTGGCTAGTAAATTTATTTTTCGATTTTATTTCTTTGATATTATAATAACTTCCTCGGTGGCGCAGTTGTAATGCGTACGCGTTACAATTGAGGCTAACTCTGAGGTCTCGGGTTCGATCCCCAGGTCGGGTAAAGTGGTATTGGGTTTTTCTATTTCGAAATTCTCAGTATCAGCCCGGAGTCTGGAATTTGTGCCCGGTATGGCGATAGGCTCGCCCCCTATCACATCGTGGGACGGAGATACGCTCGGCGAAATGTGGGTGTACTAGTTACACCTCTGCCTACCCCTTCGGGGATTACAGGCGTGAGTGCGTGTGTATGAGTGCGTATATAATAACTTCGTTTTATTCCTCCAATATTATAATAACCAGAGGGTGTAAAATAATTGAGAAGTTCCCAGTAACCGTTATCGAGTGTTATCGATGACACATATTCTCGATATCGATACTCAAACACCGGCTATCAGGAGCTACTTTGCTTAATGTACCGATAAACATGATAATATTCACGAACAATACATTTTAGGTCAATTTTTAACGTTTTATGGCGCAATTTTAATACGTTTGAAATTAATTTTGATATTTTCAACTACGTAGAAAAATTAGCAATAACTCAAATGGGAGTGACAGACTGGCGGACAAAACCAACCCAAGAATTATACTGCAGGATGATGTTTGATGATGATACGTTGAGGATCTTCCCATTTTAAAGCAACCAAATTTATATATGATCACAATCGAACTCCGATCGAATACAAAAAGAGTCATCAAAATCGGTCCACATTTAGCTGAGTCATGCGTGAACATACATAAAATATAGATAAATGCTGTTCTCCCTTTTTGAACTCTGTTAAAAACGGGACATATGATCACGTTAAGAATAAAAAACGAGGCATATGATCACGTTAAGAATAAAAAACAGGACATATGATCACGTTAAGAATAAAAAACGGGACATATGATCACGTTAAGAATAAAAAACGGGACATATGATCACGTTAAGAATAAAAAACGGGACATATGATCACGTTAAGAATAAAAAAAACGTCGGAAATGAACCGTAATAGGGTATTACACTATATATAATTTTCTAAATTTTTTATTTATTTACTTATTTTTACACTTCATATACATGTAGTATAAAGGCGGACTTAATGCTATAAGCATTCTCTCCCAGTCAACCTCAGGGTGATGTAGAGATGTACATGGCAGGTGCAAAGATGACGAAGAAAACGAAACAGAAAAAACCATATTATGAATCTATAAATAAACATAAACATAATTTAATGAGAGTGAATGAAACCAAAGAAGTATGCAAGGATCGTACCAAGTGGAAATCCGTTATCTCTGCCTACGCCTATGGGAAACAGGCGTGAGTCTATCTATGTATATAAATAAACATATATCAGCATACATAACATACATAATATCCATTATTTTATATGGAACAGAAAATAATACGAAAAAGAAACTGTTTTGTAAAAACAGCATTAAAATTAGGCAAAAAATGAGGCCGCAATTCATATTTTAAATATTGTAACGAGCAAAGGTGTGCGGGTAGTGGGAAAATCTCACTATCACCCTCGCACGCGTGCACCGTAAAGGCGTGACGTATCTTGTGACATCATAAGATACGCCGTGCATCCTTTTCTTGTTAATTGACAATTACCCCTTTCAGCGGATTTAAATGGCTTTTAACTTAAATATTTATGATCTGATTTATAAAATTCTTTTGATAATACATTTTGGCTAGCGTAAATTATTGATTGAAATAATTGAAAGAAAAAACGTGTAAATACCCTATTGCTTTTTATGCTATGCTACTATGCTCAAATGAGTAACTTGAGACTATCGTGAGATTTCTGGTCTATTGTTTACACACAATTGGTGTCAAGTGTGGCGCGGCAGTATCGGATTCTTGTTGATTAAGTGACTCTTTGGAAGTTAAATTTTTGTTGAATTGACCCAAGACGCGATGTGTGGATTTTTTTTGAAAGAGAGTGGGAACTGGGAATTGGTGATTTTGGAATTTTGAAGATAATTTGTGGGAGTTGGAAATTAGTTGTTTATTTTACAAATTTAATTGTTTGGTTTTGTTAGGAAATGATAATGATAATTCTGTCGTGATAAACTACTTTACTAAAATATATTTTTTAGTTTGACAGTTTGGCATGATACACTGTAGCTTGACACAAACGAAACACTACAACAGAATATACACTAATATCTACTAAAATACGAACTTGTAATAACCACGTACTGGAGTCAAGTTCAATATGATCGCATCGCATGCCACATTTTATACAATTTTTTGCTAGTAACTAAAGTGTTGACTTAGGGAAATGGCTTTTCATATATTTTTTATAGCAGAATTCGGCAAACGAGCAAGTAGGTCGCCTGATGGGAAGTGATCGTTACTTCCCATGAATACCCACAGTAGCAGACGAATTATGGATGAATTAAAGGAGGTGAATGGGAATTCGGAAGATAGGCGAGGGGCAGTATTTGGACCTCCGGAAATCACACACCGTACGAAACGTCACAAGTTTCTACTTAGCGACGATACTTTGTGTGCAGTGCTACCTCGGTCAACCCGACCCATTTAAGCTGTAGGCAAAAGGGCTTATAGCGTAGCTCTACCACTTAAAAAATCAAAACATAAGTAGGCATTTGTTTGAACTAAATAAACATAGTACGTACGAAAATCAATTGCATAATGAATGGCTGATCTGAATAAAAAGATTTCAAACATCAACGGTCAAACAGAAATCAAAGAAATGATAACCGCACCACGATATCCTAATGGGGATTAGTAGGGCATCGCTAACGAGGGTAGATAAGTGGACCGAGAATGGTATAGAAATCAGCGAATTGCGAGTCTTTATGTACCTATTCAAGAATTTTATTTTGTGAAATAATACATTGTATTAAGTAGAACAAACAGTAATTGTTTTTGGTAAAGCAGTCTAAAAATATAGACCGGTGCTTTTTATCGGAAATGTTAGCTGAAAAATATCATTCTGGATTGATAAGCCTATTTAAACCTCCTCATTAACTAATTTATACACACTTAAAACTGTACTCACTTTTTTCCCATCGCGAAATTTGACAGTTCCCTCGATGATTGACGTGGCGGGACTGCTCTCCGCCATTTTGTTTTGCAAACGTCACGTAACCCGACCACAGCGCCACCGTGGCGACATCATGAACTAACACATTATAACATCTGGCTACTCACTAAGATACACTTGTCTCACAAATAGTAACACTTGCAATCTGTAACAAAAAAAAAACTGTTAAAACTCAATTATCAACTATAGTACGTACTGTTTCTATCGTATCGACTAAATTAAAACCAAATTAAGCAATTTTTAGTTTAGTCCATTTTTTGATTGTAGTCAACTTTTTATACGACGAACTTAACAATAAACTCCCTATAAGTAAGTATAATGGTAATCCTGTCAAACGTAAATGAAATAGATCCGTTCCTTACACACACATGTAACAGGAGTCAATTATTTAGTGTTCTGCGTGGTAGAGCCACGCTGTAGACAGTTTTGTCTACAGCATGAATGGGCCGGCTCGTCCGTGTCGTTATCACTATATCAGAAAACCGGCGTAAAGTAGCAGCTTTCTGCGTTTCGTACGGTGAGTGAGATATCCGGAGGCACAGAATCTTAAATCTTAGGTGATAAAATAAATGCTAAAAATAAATAAATTATCTAAAATTATTCCATTTTAATACAATTAGCGGTTGGTCTGTCTTTTATCGTCTGTATCACGGTGAATGCTCTGAAGAATTGTTTGACCTTATTCCTTCCTCACCTTTCCTTAACAGAACCACGCGTGCTGGCTTGCGAAACCATAGTAGCTTCGTGGTCTCTTCCATCTCGGCTCGGACCAAGAGGTTCGTAAAATCTTACTTCTGTCGGACCATAAAGCTGTGGAATAGCTTGCCGGCGCACGTGTTTCCTCCTTCCTATAATATGGGATCCTTTAAACGGAGTGTGAAGAAGCAACTAAGCAGGCCAGCATAATTCTGCCGATCTGCGATAGATTCAGTGTCTATCGTTGGTCGACAGTATTCATGGAATGCGCTACACTTACCATCAGGTGTAGCGTAGTCACTTTGCCGAGCCAGGATAAAAAAAAAAAAGTCTTCAATTATATTAGCACAATATATCCATCGCATTTCGTATAATCATTAACGATGTAGGAAACAATTTCTGGTACAAAAACATGTTATATTGAATTTAGTGGGAGGTTAAAGGGCAATGTATATTCTGAGAAACAAATAGTTTTTTACATAAGTTGTACTTTAAACCTGCATGTTTTTATTCAATTATCTATCGGCTATTTAATGTCAGCGTATTCTCTTAGTATTGGTATATTGAGGGTGTCTGAGAAAGCAACGTTGGGTACACTGTAATAATGGTGCGATATAATTTCGGAAGGGTAATTAAATGATATAAAAGAGGTTGTCGCGAGAACTGGAGGTCTATTGCCCATAGTCAATCCGACAGTCTCCAGTTCACTAAGATCAATGCTCAGTCGATAGTCCGAGTGTTCATTACGCGGTAGCATGCTGGTTTACTATTTGGTTCTAGTTGTTTGAGTTATAATTAGAGAACGGTATCTAAAGAATCCGGACATGGGGTTGTGGTCTGTTAAGTAGTAATATTGTAAATGTAACCAATAAACTATGAGTTAAAGTGATTACTGTCGTTTGGTATCTCTCTATTCTAAAAAAAAGTAACTGGCGCCGCCGCTGCCAAAAGCTTGTCACGCTATCTCCTCCGAAACCGCTGGGGGTATGGGGTCGAGACCGATACCAGTCGATGCAGAATAATGTGGGGAAGAAAGTAAGATATTTCTCATATTCGTCGGACTTTTAGTTTTTTTTTTATTTTATGTTTTGTGGAAAAACATGGGCAAAGCCCCTAGTTAATGAAATAATACTCGTCTCACGTAACTTCTAGCATTATTTTCAACAGACTTCGAAAAGCACGATCAACCCTTGGCCTAATGTAGCCCGATTTTGATGATTCTTTTTTTATTCTTGTTTACCTCAAGTAGACAAATTTTTTGTGTGATCTACAAATATTTGTCTCGGGTCTGGATGTGTTATTCTAGAGGGGTTGATGTCAGGCAGGCGGCCGGTCGTGGAAACTACAAGTCAAATCATTCTGTAACATGTGTTATAAAGCATGTTGCGCCCACCCCACTGCTAATGGGATAAGACCAGGTGGAAGAAGAAGGTTACTTCGAGTATGCCCTGTATAAATTTGGGTACTCTCATGACGACGAAGTAGACAAACTAGTCACTAGAAATCAACAGATAACCACGATTGAAGTTTTTAATTATGATTATTTTTCAAAGATAAATCGCAAATGTTTAAAACGATCTCAAATATGTTTGTATTTAGTATTCAGTAGTTAGTTTAAAGTTGTTAGTTTAAAGTTGTCTAGATTGTAACAAAAACAACCTTACAAATTCAAAATAAAGTATTAGTAAACAAGTTTGCCGGCTCAACTTGAATCAAGTTTAAAATTAAAAAAGTTTTTACGGCATCGATTTTGTGTAAGAAAACTGCGTTCCGAATTCATATTATTAATATGTAAACAAGTTAATGTCTCAGAAACACGGCACCGAGTCCTAAAGGCCGCGGATTTAGAGGGCAATGGCGGGGTCGAGACCGCATCAGTGTTTGGATAACCTAGATTTTAAATTACCTTATTATTGTATGCGAATGTGCTCAAAATACACTGTATTCCTTAAACAATACATTTAACGTTCAGGCAATGAATTACATTGAACTTATTACCCATGAGCACTCTGAATGAACTGAATGCTTCTAGGCAACAATAAGTTCAACTGAGCCAGCGTAACCCCGTAGTAATGTATTCGAGACTGGCGACTGATTACCGAGAACCAAGAACACACAGAACCCAGACAACTGAGAGCACTCGCAGTACTCGCAGCACTCACAGGTCTGAGCTCCCAATGACGGAGCGCTCTCTCATAAAGCAACTATCACCCCACCAGGCGTACAACTTGTTTACTACTTGCAAGGCTATTATTTCAATCTACCCGGCATTACATTCTCAGACCTTCATTATCAATCGATAAATTATAAATAGGGAGTTCCCAACAAGTCCGGTGTTGCGATCTAACAAATTTTGCCCAACAATATATATATATATTTATAATTAGTTTGTGTGACGAAACCAGCTCACTCGTTTGATAGTAAGCGTCACGCCTACCCATAAACAGAAGCAACGCCACACAGAACTTTGAATTACAAAGCACTGCATGCCATTGGACTGTGCTCGTCACCCCGAGACATAAGATGTTGTTATGTCTCTTAATACCCAGTAATTTGACTGGCTTCAATGTCCTTCAAACCGGAACACAAGAGTGATTACACACTGCTGATTGGCGGCAGAAATAGACAATGCGGTGGTACCAACCCAGACTCTCGCATACGAGGGACCTACCACCTAGTGTATAACTTTACTAGTTATAGATAGTTTAATTCATTTCTGCTAGTCTTGTTTTAATTCATAATTAGAAGCCTAAATTTGTCCATTGAGCTTGATCTTCAGTTCTTTGCATACAATCATTGCCTACTGCTTTCCACAATTCGTCACTCTGCCTGACCGCAGGGCGTGTATACACTACGTTTGCCTAAACGTAGTTTCCATTCAAGAACATCAACTCATGCTGAGCTTGTTTTTCATTTGTACAACACGCACACACAGTCATTTTATCTATAAAACACATTTATTTATTTATTTATTTGTATTTGTATCGCCAACGCAACGTACATTAATTGAGTACAATATTAGGTATCTTACAATAGTAGTCTTAAGCTAAATGTCGTTACAATGTAAGGCGAACACGGCATGCATATTAACAAGAACAAAAGAACTTATAGAAATAGGATATAGTAAAAACATATCAATAATAAAGAAAAGTTACATTTTATACTAATTTATCTGTTAGTTGGTGTTGCAAAATGGCGTTCCGACAAATTTCACAAATGAGTTCAAGCATCTATACGAAGAACGCATTTTGAAAAAAAATTACTTTTTTCAACCGCCTCGGTGGCGCAGTTGTAATGCGTACGCGTTACGATTGAGTCCAAAGCTGAGGTCTCGAGTTCGATCCCCGAGTCGGATAATTGGTAATTTGTGCCCTGTATGGCGATAGGCTCGCCCCCTATCACATCTTGGGACGGAGATACGCTCGGCGAAATGTGGGTGTACTGGTTACACCTGTGTCTACCCCTTCGGGGATTACAGGTGTGAGTGTGTATGTATGTATGTATGTATTAATTTTTTCCCATTCGATCAGAAATAACAAACATTCAATAACGTAGAAGCCAAATCCCATTAGAGTTAAAAAAAAGTATCCAAAATTAATCTTAATCGCACACGTGTCGGGGGTCGGATTCGGAAACTCATTCATAAACGTACCCCCGGCCGGGGGCCGAACTCAGAAATTCATCGGCACACAAATGTACCCCTAGTGTACAATAAAACGTATTGCCCGGATCCCTTGGATTTGGCGTGATTAATATCGTTTTGTAAACACACCCGGTCGTTGATTGAAATTTCGGTTCGGATACATGGTGTTGAGAAATTGTAATTTAATGTAAAAATAACGGTTTCAAGGGAAATATTTTCAGTATATTTCTCATTGTTTATTGTTGCTGGTGGGAGGGTATCTGATACATATTTGTACCCCGACTGCATAGCAACCATGTGTACGGTATAGTGGCTTGTTCCAGCAATTTGCGTTCCGAGGTCAGCCAGTATATATCCAGTAAATTCAGGCCGGAATAATTTTGGGGATCGTCGAGGAATGCAATGTTTCTCGAAAACTCTGTATTTACACTCAGGTAAGTGTATGTACATGTAAATACACTAAATAAAAAATAGGTTAGGAGTATTCCTATACATATCATATTACATATATTATATTACGTAGTATTTGAAATGCATTCGCAAGGCAGCATTGATCATAATATGGTATAATTAGTTTTTAGCCCCGATAAAAAAGAGGGGTGTTATAAGTTTGATCCCCTTCCCTGTCTGTGAGTGTGTATGTGTGGGTGCATGTATATCCTTCTTTGGCATGAAAGCGTCTAAACTAATGGTATGATGTGAATGGTTTTATTTTCATTTTAAAAGTAGTTTAATCGAGGTGTTTTGCCTATGGTTGAATAAAATCTGTTCAAGCATTAAAAAGTTACAGATTTTTTTCTAATTGACGCCGGGGGTTTTAAAGGTTAGATTTTTCTATAGAAAAGACTGTCGCTTATCGCTATTATCTCTTATGGCTATCCAAATTTAAATATAGAGAGTGAACCTTTTAGTTGAACCTTAGCCCCGTGGTTTATTAGTCAAGTAGGTACCTATTATGTAGTAAATGTATAGTAGAAAGTCCAGAATGTTATCAACTCGCTTGTAACACGCAAGAACATAAACATAGGAAACTTATTCGCAAATGTTTAGAAAGTGTAAAAATATTTAGCAGTATATAACATGTAAATGTGTTATGTCGTAAACATAAGTAAAGCACTTTTCTCACATTCCTAGCTGATTAAAAGGTATAAAGGGATGTCATTAAAATTGCTTGTTTTCTAGACTGTGTAGAAACCGCGCTCGCGCCTGACTATGGCGTATCAGATGCCTCGGACCTTCCATTTCCGTTTTATTTTTGATTTCTTATACAAAATTTTGGGAATTAATCGTCGTCGTTTTGGTTTGGCGTAAGTCTCAAAGGTCAATTTCTCACTTGTGATGTTAATGAAGGAACAAGAGCTGCTTTAAAGTTTTATTTTTATCCTGGCTCGGCAAAGTGACTACGCTACACCTGAATCTATGAATACTGTCGACCAACGATAGCCACTGAATCTATCGCAGATCGGCAGAAGTATGCCGGCCTGCTTAATTGCTTCTTCACACTTCATTTAAAGGATCCCATGTTGTAGGAAGGAGGAATCACGTGCGCCGGCAAACTATTCCACAGCTTTATGGTCCGACAGAAGTTTATATGTTTAAACTAAAGTCGACGCGAAAGTACTTGTATGTCGGTTTTTACACATTTTTTTAAATAAAATTTCATACACAAATAGGTTACTCAAACATAAAATCTTACTATACGTTTAACTTCAACGTCATCTCAGAAAGCCAAGTTACAAGACGAATCATAAAACCTTCGCGTCATGTTATTTACCAAAAAATACCCCGAAAATGTATAACAAGTTTGTTAGTAAAGTATCAGTAAACTTTTATCAAACAAAATCAATAATCATAGACACCATAGGACGTGCTTTGCATACCACAGGACGCATTCCCACGTCTCCCACGCTGGACAAACATTTGTCAAGCAAATATTGGTCCCTTTATGGGAACTAAATACGGGTCTGTCCTATCATTTTATCATTATAAGTCAACTGAATAAATATAACTAACGTTAGATAATGAGCATTAGGTTATGGAAAAAAGGAGTGAGTTGATAAAGTTAGTTTTTGTATGGCTACAGAATTAGCAAGATGTTAAGTAACTACTCGTACAGTTTTTATACCGAGTAACTAATTGTAAATCTTAAAATAATCCTAGGTATTCATACAATTGCAACAAGTCAGTTTTATCTCTTCTTCATCCCCCAGCCCTTATCCCACTCGCAGTGGGGTCGCCACAATATTTTTTTTCACATGTTACAGTATGATTTGGCTTTGTAGTTTTATGACCGGCCTCCTGCAGTCAACCTTTCTGGGGAGGGAACACCCAGACCCGCAAAAAATATTTGTGGATCACACAAATACATATTTTTGTCTCGGTGCAAGCATCGAACCCGCGGCCTTTCGCTTCCCAACCGGCTACTCGGCCACTGTGCCACGGAGGCTGTTAGTTTTATCTATTACTGTTTATATTAGCCGATATGCTAATATGCATACAAATATAATGCACATTAGGTAGAGGTTTTATACCAAATCAGTACTTTTAATAGCTTAATTAATTCAACGACAAATTTGTTTCCATTTAATAAATTAGTTAAGCTTAACTTTAGTCAAGTCCTTTGAGAGGTTAATTATTTTTGCCTTTGAGGCACTTACACAAGAAAAATAAAATTTATTTATACAGATTTCGCAACACGCTGTACATCCGTTAAATAGGGTGGTCTAATTTCATATTACCGGAATAGAAAGTTTTCATCACAAATATTAATATTTTAGCCGGATGAGTTAATGGTTATTTACCCCAAAATTTCACGCAATAATTCACATATTGCATTATACCCCCAATATAATCCTATTAGGGGTACAAATGTTGATGACTTTACTAAGTATGAACATATGTGTGTACTATGCGTTATATTTTCATTTATATTTTAAAAACTGACTGCCTCGGTGGCGCAGTTGTAATGTGTACGTGGCGTTACGACTGAGGCTGACACTGAGATCTCAGGTTCGATCCCCGGGTGGGGTAAAAGTGATATTGAGTTTTTGTATTATGAAATGCTTAGTATCAGCCCGGAGTCTGGAATTGTGCCCGGTATGGCGATAGGCTCGCCTTCTATCACATCATGGGACGGCGATATGCTCGGCGAAATGTGGGTGTACTGGTTACACCTCTGCCTACCTCTTCAGGGATTACAGGCGTGAGTGCTTCTGTATGTATGGATTTATAAAAAAAAAAATTGTAAGCTACTAATGAACTAATTTGTATAATTATCTGTTAATGAATAACTATTACATAATGTTTATAAGAGATTCAGAATATAGAGCGTTTAAGATCGATCAGTGTTTACGGGAATACGGCAGACGACCAAAATTTACTCCTAAACAAGTTTACAAAGAAATCAATACTGAGGAATAAAAAACAATTAAAAACATGTAAAACGATCCGCCGCAAGATTCCCGCGCAAACCGAAACACGTCGAAACATGTCGATATAAGATCCCTTAACTTAATGATCCTTCGAGCCGGATCGGCAACGTCAAAACGAACCGTGACGTCATAGCACATTTTTTGCTTCCCAAGAAGTTGATGGTGGATTTGGGTTTGTTTTGCGTAATTTTGTATCACAAATAAACCTATTTAAAGTACACAAAACATTGTATGAAGCTGATATGTTGACACGATGGATGGAATGTTTAGGATATGTTCAGAATTATTTTTAAACTACTTAAAAAGGAGCAGGATCTGTATTTCCGAAGGAGTGCTTTTGTAACTAGTGCATCCATAGATCGCCATGGCGATTTCCGTCCCTTGATGTGATAGGAGGGGTCGAGACGAGATCTTATAGCCATATCGGGCACAAATTCCAATCCCGGGCAAATCATGTGTGATGTTTCAAACTAAATCTTATAGACAAATATTTTTTTTATAGCATAGTCCGGCAAACGAGCTAGTGGGTCACCTAATGGTAAATGATCTCCACCGCCCATGTACGCCCGCAATACCAAAAGAATTATGGGTGCGTTGCCGACCTTAAAGGAAAGGGATAATTAAGGTAATGGGACGTGGAGGGGATTTGGGCCTCCGGATATCTCACTCACGATACGAAACGCAGCAGCAAGCTGCTAGTTTACGTCGGTTTTCTGTGAGACAGTGCTACTCGTAACTACCCGGACGAGCCGACCCATTCATGCTGTCGACAAGAGCCTACAGCGTGGCTCTACCACGCAAAAAAGTTATTGGCCCGACCGGACCTAGAATTTGAATTCAGCATACTTACAATTAAATTCAGGAGTGATCGCCCTACCTATAGTAAAGTAAAAGAGTTCCTATCCGCCCGCCATCTCTGTTCAAAGTTTTCTGCACAAGTCAACTACAATTCTCATCATATTACAACAGCATAAATTGTCACCAACAAGCCCCTTCAAATGTCCCAACTAAAAATGCACCGACATAGTTATTTTTAATAGCAGCGGCGACATTTTTGCCACACGTAATGTCTACGCTAAAATAGACATCGACGGACGTGGGTGAGCAAATTGTGTTCATCGCGGCGCGTTTCAATTGTCTGCACTATTTAGTTATTAGCTGAAAATGTAGGGCGACTGATACTAGGCCTGTGATGCCGCGTCAAGCGATTAATGGTCGCTCCCTATATTCTGTCTATCGCAAGATTTGCTTAATATCGGTATGCTTTTGACAGATCTTCCATACAAAATGTGTCAAAATTTTACGGCCAGTAAGCAAATCGATAGACAGAATATTGGGAACGGCCATAAGCGCAACGTTAGTAATGTACTAACATAAACCGATGTAAAGTAGCAGCTTGCTGCTGCGTTTCGTACGGTGAGTGAGATATCCGGAGGCCCAAATGCTCCTCCCCTTCCCAATCCCTTTCCTTTAAGTTCGGCAACGCGCCCATGATTCTTCTGGTATTGTGGGCGTACATAGGCGGTGGTGATCACTTACCATCAGTAACCCACTTGCTCGTTTGCTGACCTATCCCATAAAAAAAAAAAAAAGCTGACACCTGTAAGTTGTTAGCACGAAGAGTTTAGCAGAGATGCAGTACACCAAAGGAAAAAATCAACTCCTTTCTATTTTGCTGCGGGATAAAGACAGCTTCACATTCCCACAGACTCGTCGAGCTTCATTGCTCTGTGTCGGAATTTTCGATCCAGTGTCGATTCTGACTTACCTACAGTGGCGGGTGATTGGGCGTTAGTCTCTAGTACCTACACAAATGGTTCGCCAATCTTATTTCCGTCCCATGGCGTGATAGGCGGCGAGCATATCGCCACAACGGACCCAAATTACAACCCCAAGAAATTCATGAGTAAATATATCCTAACTACAGTACCTATGTACGAGTATATTAACTTGGCCGGCATGAAGATAGTCGCGAGTGGATTCAGAGCTATCGTTCTATTACCGTTCCCTGTATTCTATCTATCGACAGTGTGCTTACTATCAATAGTATTTTGACAGATCTTCCATACAATATGTGTCAATTTTTTACTGCCAGTAAGCAAATCTGCCGATAGACAGAATATTGGGAACGGCCACTAGAGATAAAAGGGTGACGGAAGGCGTAGACAGCAGGCAAAGTGACTAGCTTCGGGCCAACCAAGTTATGTAGCGTATAGTAAGTTGTATTGTTGGGTTTTAAAACACTAGTCGCCACTTAAATAATCTTACTGTACACGGAATTGTGTGTGAGGATTTATGAAGCGCGTCATTTCAGATTAGATAAGCTATAAACTGCTATAAGCGCTATTCAACATCGAGAAGACAAAAAGTCACGTCAAATTATCGGTTGTCATCTTGTGATAATAAAGTGGCACATCTGTCGAATCTGAGACGATAGTGACAATGCGATATTGTTAATTTTCGCCCATTTTTTTTCATAGTACAATGATACCTTTCTTCGACTCGATACATCCGCACATCTGCCGTTAACAACCACGTTTTAGGGATGATATAGTAACGATATGTAGATATTTCATATATTCGATAATGATAATGTAAATTAAAGTAATTAATGTAAATTAAATTTATAAAAAAACATTTCTAGAATAGGTTAGGGTTTTCGGGTATGTTAGGGTTTTCGGGTATCCGAAACACATCAGTACGAGTATTTTAAATATATATTAGTATTTTATATATTTTTACCATCTCCAAGTAAACTTTACTTATTAAATAGAATATAAGACAAATAATAATAAAAATAAGACAAACTATAAATTTATCACACTGTTAATATATGTCAAATTGCTATTCCTTAAATTGGCTGCATAGAACGTAAGTTAGCGGTTAGAATTTACTATGGCATTTTGTTCAACATGTTCTCAGAATATCGTGTAGTAAACTTTCAAACATTCTATATTCCGGGACCTATATTAAGATCATTCACATTTCGCCGTTATCTAGGTTTTAAATATTTACTTACACAGTCAACACATCGAACCCAAACGCTCTAGAAATTACTAACAGATAAGACATAGGATATTAGAAATATACTTGTAACCGGTACTGTTCAGTTATTTCGTGTACTTACCAATATATTACTTAGTTCTAAGTGGTATTTACAAGTGCAAATCGTGCAGCCATTTCTTATCTGGTACAAGTTCATCTAAACCCTGACTAAGTGTATATAGGCTAAGAACCTCACCGGTTTCTTAGCCTATATACACTTCATCAAGATTATTATAGACCAATGAGGCGATTATGAATATTATTTATAGTGATATGTTTAAATATGATAGTAATTATTTGGAGCAAGATAACATTAATTACATATTTTCCTGTTAAGCATATGACATGACGTCATCAGAATGTTAATCCACTGCACATTGACCTCTCTTAAAACATGCCAATATGTCCGATCGTCTTTTCTGCTGCTACCTACTTTGCATATGGCATAGGGGTTACTAAGCCAATAACTTTAGTCTATACCAAAAGCCAATCTAAAGCTGGTGGGTACCTCATATATATTCGTATCGGATTGGATAGTCTACCATTATACATATGGTGCAAACGATTGGTTCTGGCGAGTCACGTAAAATCTTTCGGTGTCAGATATCGTCAATTCGTACCATCATATTGACGAGGATCGCAGTTGACATTTAAAAAAATGGTATTGACCAAAAATGCTCGATATTTTTCATCGAAAGTCATGAAAAAACATCTCATCCCTATTCCATAATTCTGTGCGGCAGATGGCCAGGGCTGCAACGCTCTGAATAGCATAAATATAATATATTTCATAGCGCTCCATTTGCTATAAATATAACTGTTATTAGAGCGTGCCTGTTCATTACAGAGACATAGGGCATGTTAATTAGTTTTTTTACTTCGTCACGGCACGACGGCGCTAACGTAATTTTAGGCAATGATAAATTAGGACAGAAAGGTGTTTTAAATAACAATTTACGTCACTAAAGGTCCTTGTGTCAATTCCGTTCTCACCAACTAAATAAAAAATAATTTACTCCTGTCAAATGGGTATGTAAGCAATGGACATATCTAATTTTAGTTTGACAGGACTAAAATTATACTTAATGGTCTTAATTTAAGTTAAGCTGATGATCGTAAAAAGGTTGACTTTCAATTAAATTCTGTTTTTTATTGCCTAGATAGGCAGACTAGCAGACGGCCCACCTGATGGTAAGTGGTTACCGCCGCCCATGGACCTCAGCAATGCCAGAGCACAGCCAAGTCGCTGCCTACCGTTAAAAGTACTGCCTACCGGAGTAAACTAAAAGTGACTTGGTTACGCTTTAGTTTAGTCAGGTGACAACTGAAAATCTAACACTAATGGCTTATGTTAAGAATAGTGTTGTGGAAATCCCAACCTTATTTAATTTAATGATTTTCAAGTTTTAGCTTCTCACAATAATAACTTTCCAGTAGCTTCAGGCCGCAATAATTCTGCCGACTCTCGAGGGACAGAAGAACTCTTGACGGTCAGCATTATATTTCACATTACTTATTGCACTTTACTTAACATCAGGTCCAGAGAAGTTACTATACCGTATGCGGATTTTTAAAAAAACTACCATACCATAAAATTTATAATATAAGCATTTTTGGTTAGTAATTATGATTATTGATCAAATTTGATCTCAGATTTGTAATATTAGCATAGATACTTAATCTTATTGGAAGTCTGACTAGATTATAATATAAGCATTTTTGGTTAGTAATTATGATTATTGATCAAATTTGATCTCAGATTTGTAATATTAGCATAGATACTTAATCTTATTGGAAGTCTGACTAGATTATAATATAAGCATTTTTGGTTAGTAATTATGATTATTGATCAAATTTGATCTCAGATTTGTAATATTAGCATAGATACTTAATCTTATTGGAAGTCTGACTAGATTAAATATAGCCATTAGCAAGCCCTGTTAATGTAAGCTAGATTGGGTTTCTCTTGAAGATGATTGCGTCATTTAATTCCTAGAATTTGTGTAATAAAATTGAAATCTGTGGCAGTGTATTTTAATTTCTAATTTATTATTCGATTCTTGGAAAGGTTACCTACTATAAAAGGAAATACACATAGAAATGACGCTATAACTACTCAGCATATAAATGAGTTTCTATAACTTCAAACTGTGTAATCCTAGAAAATTAATACAAACAGAAAACTTATTACGTAAATACAAATCAACCAACAAATTTTACAAACATAAAAGGTTTATTGACTTACCTAAATATTGAATTACCAGGAAATCCGACAATGATTGACACACAATAGCATTTAAACAATATATTTGTGACAGCCCTTAACGGTATCGACAGGGAGTCGAATGCACACCTGCTTGGCGCGTGGGTTGTTATACCTTAATTTGGATTTTATTGTCGAGATCAGGCTACTTTTTGTTTCTTTTGTTATTGAAGGTACGTTTAAAAACGCTATATCTGATTTTATCTTTCAGATTTAGATCATTCTACGTATAATAAATAGGTATTAAGCAAGGAAATTTTAAATACCATGGTCGTTAAGTGGGTCAACTTTATTATGGTCTATGCTGACGAATACAGACTGATGGATAAATTATCTCTGGTAAGTTCCTCGATAATACCAGGACGAAAGAAAATAAGTAATTGTTATACCGAAAAAGCTAACCTAAAAAGATAAAACGTAGTTCCAAACCTACATCCCGAATTTAAAAATGTTATCGTTTTTATTAAACCTTATGAAAACTAACACGGAATTCTTGTGACATTGTGACTACAGACAGAAATCATGAAAATATTGAAATATCAATTTAATCAGAAGTATAAGACAAAGAACTAAATATAAACATTGCCTTCCTACAAACAACTGAAGGATTGACACAAAAACTTATTTAATAAACCCAAAGACCTCTTACGCCGACAAAATAAACTTGCCAGAGTTGCCCTATAAAAATAATTTAAAAAATCCCAACCCTTACAAAAAGTGTTGTATCCACCATATGTTGCGATTTCCCAGTCACACTATGGGGTCAAATGGTATAGTAATGTCTAGTGATATAAAGCTTTATTGCCTTACGCTACAGTGTATATTGCTTTAAATAGAGCAGCACTTTCTTCCGGGCGGTCGAGGGTATTTATATGGAATCTTTAGTCAGTTTAATAGTTTCAAAGTATCTGCTTTTCGTTATGAAATGGATTATATTGGAAAATACTTAATCTATCTCATTGATTACGTATTGATCACTGATTGCAAATCCACACCATATTAACACGGTTTCCTATTTTACGTAAATATCGATGTGGATAGGCATAACATAGAAATGACTAGAAACTTCTGAACTTATTCTAATGACACCAATGTCTTTTAATTTATCTCGTCCTAGTATCTATATAATTTTGATAGCTCCAACTGAATGTATCTGATTAACTGATGGTATTAACAATATATTCTCTTCCATCATCCTGGAGGCTTTTCATACTCTTATGCTATTTTCTTCTTTCACCCGTCGTTATCCCACTCGTAGTGGGATCGGCGCAACATTATAACACATGTTGCAAAAAGATTTGGCTTGAAGTTTTTAAGACCTGACGTCAACCCCACTGGAATAAACATCCAGACTGGAACAAATATTTGTAGATCACACAATTTTTGTCTCGGTAGAGGAATCGAATCCGCGGCCTCTCGCTTCACGGCTACTCGGCTACGGCGCTACGGAGGCAGTCAAATACTCTTATGCTATGTAGGAATAAAATCATTAGATTCCTACTATAATAGCAATTCAAACAAAACCATATCAAACAGTACGGCAAACGCATTACGGATCCGCACAATGTAATTGCGATTCGGAATAGGTTTGATTAACTGGATGCGGTTGGTCCTTCGAGCCGGACTGCGTTATACATCGTTTGCGTGTACGGTATGCGAAGCGTTTAGTATGCAGCGACAGCAACGGAGGGTTTTGTTTGTTAATTTTAGCTGCCATATTTTTTTAGTATTGCCTCGGTGACGATTGCTAAGTGGAGGTCTCGGGTTCGATCCCCAGATCGGGTTAAAGTGATACTGTGTTTTTTTTATTACAAATTCTCTGTATCAGACCGGAATCGTGCGCGTTTTGGCGATAGACTCGCCCCCTATCACTTTATGGGACGGAAATAGGTACGGCGAAATGTGGGTGTGCCGGTTGCACCTCTTCCTACCCCTTTTCGGATTATAAGCATAAGTGCGTATGTATGTACTTTTTAGTGAATCACCATAATATAAGGTAATTAGATTTTTTTTATACCCACCAACAGCCTTTTTGGGAATTTTATCACCACGGGAAGTGTCCATTTCCTTCCTGACTATATTATAGCATATCATAAATTATACAAACCTTAAATGAATCGCAAGCATTTTTACAGCGAATAATTTAGTTTATATTAAACAAAAGCGGAAATTTCCAAAGACAAATTACGGCACTGAAGAGTTAATACCGAATGAAATTTCTTACAAATTAATGCCAGCAGCAGATGTTGAGGATTCTGCATGAAAGCAAGTAATAAAGACCACCCAGGCTTGAATGGCAGACGTTATAACCTACCGCAGTATAATCGATGTATTAAATATCATAACGGTTTACTTAATGATAGTTGGATTACTCTTTTCGGGAAATAGTAGTATTTTACGACAAATATTCTTTGAACGTTTGTATCAAAGAGTTTGTCCATAGTTTCGATCCAGGATTTTTTTAGCTAAATGAGATTTGATTCAGATCTGATGATAACTTTACCAGTCGGTGGAATGTTCTGTCGACAAACCAATCCATATTGAAGTTGCGTGGTGAGATTACAGTTCAAATACCTCTGTTTAAATTGATTAAGAAGATATATATCATTATTACAAGAGTATTTTGTTTAGCACTTAGAGACCGTCCTTGATCTTGACTCATGTTGTGACAGTTTAATTATTGTATTTTTATAATTGGTGTAATACTAACATTTAATTTTGTATTTGAGTATCTATTAGCGGAGGCTTGTAATTAGCAACTTTAGTTATTTAAGAAGCTTCTACATATTATGCATGTTATTAGTCTGTAAGCCTTCCGACAAGTAAATAAATATCCTATAGATATTTTTTCTCCACTGACAACACACCGCTTGGGACTCATTTTTAGATAACGTAGGACTTCCCGGGAACCTACGCTATGCTCTGACCTCATCGACGTATCCCACAGGAATGACAAGTCAATAGATGCGGAGTTGGTTCGGTTGGAGGTACTCTGGCTTGGACCAAGCCGTTTAACTATTTCACCACTTAAAAGCATATAAGCCAAATGCCAAGACAGTTATTCTACAACCCAAAATAATTCTCTACAAGTCCAGGTAAGAATTAAGAAGACATAAATGATTGCCATATTCAGTAGGCGTGTACTAGGATGACGAGAGACGCTTCTAGTAATTCAAAGAACTGGTTTGTTTCGTGTAATAACAGTATTAGTTCGTGCTATTTTTAAATCAACTACAGCGGAATATATCTCATTAAATCAAGTTTCTGCAATAACTTAGTTTGCATAAGCCCTTGGGCTTGCGTGTTCTTCGACAAAGTAACAGTACATTAACATAAAAATGAAATTAACTCAATTTGCTACGACAATTTCATTCCTCTTAGTTTAGACTTCAAATTGAATCTTTACTAAGCGTGAAGTTATTTAGAGTGTTTTAAACCTTTTTGTTTAGACTTACACTTGATTTAACTGACTTTACATGTCGTTGGACGACAGTATTCATGGATTCCGCTATACTTACCATCAGGTGTAGCGTAGTCACTTTGCCGAGACAGGATAAAAAAAAACATATTTTTTACTTTCGCCAAAAAGAGGGGGTTGTAAGTTTGGCTTCTTTGTCTGTCTCTCTGTGGCATTGGGGCGTATATGTAGGTATATCCTGACTAATTTATTTTAAGCATAATAATATAATTTCCAAAAGACATTATTATAATTTTATATACTAACTAGGGGCTTTACCCATGCTTTTCCACATAACATAAAATATTAAAAAAACTTAAAGTCCGACGAATATGAGACATATCTTACTTTCTTCCCCACATTATTGTGCATCGATTGGTATCGGTCTCGACCCCATACCCCCAGCGGTTTCGGAGGAGATAGCGTGACAAGCTTTTGGCAGCGGCGGCGGCGGTGCCAGTTACTTTTTTTTAGAATAGAGAGATTAGTACCTTATTACTTCACAGAGTTCGGATAACTCAATAATAGATTATTTCATGGTGTCTATAAAACTCCTATTTTTGTAAAAAAAATTATTGCATAGGCCGGAAACGAGCAAGTAGGTCACCTGATGGTAAGTGATCTCCACCGCCCATGTACGCCCACAATACCAAAAGAATTATGGGCGCGTTGCCGACCTTAAAGGAAAGGGATAGTTAAGGGAATGGGAAGGGGAGGGGATTTGGGCCTCCGGATATCTCACTCACCGCACGAAACACAGCAGCAAACCCCCACTTTAAGTCGGTTTTCTGTGAGACAGTCGTAACGACCCGGACGAGCCGGGCCATTCATGCTGTAGACAAAAGTGTCTACAGCGTGGCTCTATCACTCAATTCAAATTTAACTACAAATGTATTGTTCTATTTTTATCATAATTGTTATACAGAACAATTAACGTAATGAATTGAGAGGAAGAATTTATTAGACTGCCGTTTGTCATGAATAATCCTGAACGGCCAAATTATACTAGACAAAACGAGTAGGAACTTTTAAAACTTTGAATTACAAAGCACTGCGTGGCATTGTCTCATAATGCAATTTCACTGGCTTCAATATCCTTCAAACCGAAACACAACAGTGCTTATACACTGCCGCTTGGCGGCAGAAATAACAAAGCGGTGGTACTCGTGCCAACCTAGACGGCCTATCGCATACGAGACACCTACCACCTAGATTTGCCACAAATGGTCACGCACTTTAATGTGACTTACGCCAATATGGTTCTGGGGTGAAAAAATCTTATATGGCGATTATATTTACTATTATTTAGGATTGTAACCATCGAAATAAGATGACAAGAAACGTAACTCAAGCAAAAAAAGTCTGTGCAGCTCGTTCATTCATCAATTCAAAAAATAATAAATATTCATTACTGCCTGACTGCCTCGGTGGCGCAGTTGTAATGCGTACGCGTTACGATTGAGGCTAACGCTGAGGTCTCGGGTTCGATCCCCGGGTCGGGTAAAGTGGTATTGGGTTTTTCTATTACGAAACGCTCAGTATCAGCCCGGAGTCTGGAATTTGTGCCCGGTATGGCGATAGGCTCGCCCCCTATCACATAAGGGACAGAATAACGCTCGGCGAAATGTGGGTGTATTGGTTACACCTCTGCCTACCCCTTCGGGGATTACAGGCGTGAGTGCGTATAATAAATATTCATTAAATTAACACGTCTAATTTTTTGCGCAGTGCAGGGTTTTTTATTATTTTACCCCAAACATATACTCGTACATCTGCTTTTATTATATTTAAAAACTGGTACATTAAATTGAATTAATTGCTGAAACAAATGGCTTCCACCGACGTGTGGTGTCCCTCCATCCAATTGTAGGCCATCCTGTGCCCCACTTCCGCTGGTTATTTGCGAACCTAAACTACACGAGTTATGCAGTTATTTAAACTGCAGTTAACGGCATTACTAGAAATACTAAGTATATTATTAATCATAGATACTACATAAATAATATACCACTTAATACTGTATCTGAAATTCGTGACCTTGGAGTCTACATGGACAGTAAGCTTAGTTTTAATTCTCACATTACTAACATCGTTACTAAATCCTATAAAATGTTAGGCTTCATCATACGAAATGGCAGTCAATTTAAACGGCTTTCTACGAAAATACTCCTTTACAACACGCTGGTCAGGAGTATTCTTGAGTACTGCTCTCAAGTTTGGTCCCCTTATTACGATACTCACAAAAACAGAATAGAAATTATCCAAAAAAAAAATTCTAAATTATTTGTCCCATTCAAAATATCGTTCCGGTTTCGTATCATCATATAGTAAAAGACTAGAATTTTATAATATGCAATCACTAATATCACGCAGAAAGTATTTAGATTTAGTATTTTTACATAAGCTTTTAAACTCAGGTATAGATTGTCCACAGCTTCTTTGGAGAGTAAATATTTCAACTCCATGCCGATTACCTAGATTTTCTGCCTACAAATTATTTAAAGAAAAATTTTATAAAACTAATTTGGGTTACACTACTCCCATAACAAGAATGATGAGAACCTATAATTATTTGCCCAAATGTATTGAAGCTGACATTTTAAGCAATAAGATTGGCCCATTTAAAAATAAATTAAGTTATTTGTTTTTCACAATATTTAGTTTACGTATTTCACATATTACATTTCATTTAAAAATAATTTACTTACTTTGCTTATCTTATAATTTATATTAATTATTACGTTATTATGACATTGTAATTTTTTTGTGTTAGCTGTAAATACCTTTAAAAGGTAAGCTCATGATTTGTTACTTAATTGATTTTTATATTATGTTAGTAGTGTGTTTTACCTAATGGTATTGCTATTAAATAAATAAATAAATAAATAAATTAAGGTTACATACTTTTACAACACTATTGCCGATATTTTGTGTATTATCGAGCAACTTAACAAATTGGTACCCGTAATAGTACAAATTAGTTACTTGTTCAAAGCCTGGATTACATAACTGTTGATAGGTGTCGTTTACTGATTGTTAACGGTCAAAATATCGGCCTTTTAGCAGTAGTTCTTACTTTTACACCTACTTCAAAAAAGGTTGATGTTCTCAATTCGGCGAGAGTTTTTAAATTTTATTTTTCTTATTAATGTATGTACATCGATTTTGTAGAGCATTATTACTAGTGAATTTGTCTATCGCCTTGCAACTGCTTGCATAGTAATATCTTTCCTGGCTTGACTTCTGGATCTGCCTTTCCGTACCATAGAATTGACGGTATTATATGGGGCGACCCGTCGTCTGACTCCCACAACCCGCAACGGGAACAAAGTTTCGCCTTTGCCTCTTAATCAGCTACACCTACCACGTGTGGGTGAGGTTGGCTTTGGGCCTATGATGGTAGCCGACTGACATTCCCGTAATATAGTTAGCTTAAGCTTATAAAGATCGTCAGGAATTGCAACTCTAAATTGAATATGTTTTACTCGCGGCCCGCCTGTGTGAACAGCCTTTTCGGGGATAAAAGTAGCCTATAACCGTCTCTACGGTCTCGTCTATCTCTGTACCAAAATTCATCAAAATCGATTAAGCGATTTAGGTGTTGAAGCGTAACAAACAAACTCACTTTCATATTTAAAATATTAGTTAGGATTAAGATTACAAGGTGGTAGGTCCTTCGAATGCGAGAGGCCGGCTGTGTTGGTACCACCGCTTTGTCTATTTATGCCCCCAAGCAACAGTGTTTAAGCACTGTTGGGTTCCGGTTTGAAGCACATTGAAGCCAGTGAAATTACTGGGCATTATGAGACTAAACACCTTATGTCTCGGGGTGACGAGCGCAGTCCTGTGTCATGCAGTGATTTGTTATTTAAAGTTCTGTGTGGCGTTGCTTCTGTCTATGAGCAGGCGTGGCGTTTACCATCAGGCGAGCGACCTGCTCGTCTCGTCATTCAACCAAATAAAAGTAGCTAGTAAGTACATACCATAAACTTGTCAATATCAACGCTTTTGTCAATCCGTAGGAAAACTTTCCCATCAGTATCAGCTGCGCGCCTACTGCCTGCATTCAAACCAGCGATGTGGAACCGCACGCTCCACCGCAGCTGATTTTCTCTTTCACTTTTATGCGTTACAACGGTTGTGATGCAATCTGACAGGACGGCAATTGATTGCAGTTGCTTGGTAATTGCTAGATTGATTATCATGGTCATAAGGTTTATAAAGGGGCATATAGGACTGGTATGCTGGACTAGCGATGCCGTACCATGGTGTTATTATATCTTAAGACTCAATTTTCGCTTCAAGTGGCAAGGCGTTCGAGGAGTTTTCATTGTTCAGTAAGTGGTTTTTTTTACTTAAAAGGGGGAAACGAGAATGTGAGCCACCTAATAGTCCACCACCACCCACCCACCAGCCACCTAATCACCGCTATCCATAAATACATACGATGCCAGAGTAATTGTCGATGCGTGGCCGGCGTTTTAAGAATATACTCTTTTTGTTAAAGTTCTTATGACGTCAGGACCAAATTTTAAAGAATCTATATAAGATTTAAGTATTGATCTTAAAGTTTATTACAAAGCATTAGACGATGTATGAATACTTACTTCTTCATTTATGGAGAGACTTAAGATCATAATATTTCATAGAACATTAGCAACTGTGCATTCTACAAAAACATATGCTTTAACATATACATACATACGCACTGACGCCTGTAACCCTCGAATGGGTAGGCAGTGGTGTAAACAGTGCACCCACATTTCGCCGAACGTATCTCCGTCCCATAATGTGATAGGGGGCGAGCCTATAACCATACCGAGCACAACTCCAGACTCCGGGCTGATACTGAACATTTCGTAATAGAAAAACCCAATATCACTCTTACCCGAGACCTCAGCGTCAGCCTCAGTCGTAACGCATACGCATTACGACTGCGCCACCGAAGCAGTCAAGATAAGATTTAACGCTATACCTAACTGGTCTTCCATATAGAATGCCATTGATTAAATATACATATCATTGTATGTTCATTCTGAGTCATTAATTCTTAATGATTGATGGCTATTGGGTAGTACATTTGCTTATAAATAAAATGCTATCAGGAATGTCCGGGCAGAATACATTACAATAAAAAAAGACATAATAAGCATGGATATTGGTTTATGACGGCATGTTTCTCCGAGTATTGATACTCTCATCTCTTTTCGAAGAATCACAAATGATACGTAAATAGTTTGTAGTCTGGGTGTTGTGGAACCGAATCCCGAGTCTATTGTTATTAAGGACCAGTAGTTACTGATACCACTCAAATCAAAACACAGCGTATTCTCCAAATGCATGTCTCGAGCGATTATGTGGAACCTAAATTGCATTATAGTTCTCAATATCCATGATACAGGATATCCTATTTTATTATCTATACAAATAAATAAAATTGAAGTGTCTGTTTGTAATATTAAAATAACCGCTTTTTACTACATGCACATTTATGTATATACGGTACATATTCCAAAAAAATTTTTTTTTTAATTTTTGCTGTTTGTCTGTTTGTTCCGGCTAATCTCTGGAACGACTGGACCGATTTTGACGGGACTTTCACTGGCAGATAGCTGATGTAATAAGGAGTAACTTAGGCTACTTAGGTACTAATTATCCCGGAAAATTACATTCACCCGGGCGGAGCCGCGAGCAAAAGCTAGTTAGGAATATTTTAGACAGTTGGGTGCAGTTATGTAGTTATAAATACATATTCCGTCTTACCTAAAGACGTTACTAATCTATGATATTATATGAGCGATTTGTCACATATCTACTGATGGATTAAATCTTGTCGAACATTATGAAATAGGTTCCTATGGCCGAATTTTCAATGTCTGAATACATTTGTACAGCCCAATAACTTTTCTTTCTTTTTTTTATAGTATAGGCCGGCAAACGAGCAAGTGGGTCACCTGATGGTAAGCGATCTCCACCGCCCATGTACGCCCACAATACAAAAGAATTAACAGACAAATTAAGAACAACCAATTTGACAGTCGCTTTTCCGTCTATTTACCATCAGGCGAGCGACATGCCCGTCTTGTCATTCAAGCTTATAAAAAAAAAACGGTCAACACTCCCACAAACATCAGCCATCAATAATTGCATCAACAATTCACGTTACAGCTCATTAACACACGGACATTACAAAATAATACCTATGTGTGTATACCGTGTGGTACAAGATTCAAATTATGACATTTAAATTATATCATCTATTGGCAACTACAATTCAGTGCTACCAACTGCCGAGACGTAAGTTGCAGGTACGAAAACAGCCCAAGAGCATGCACATCTGAATTGCCTAAGTTACGTGGGTAGAAACATCGAGAGGAAACCTGCATACGTGACAAGTAATTCTTCATAAGAATTTTGAAGGTATGTGAAGTCTGCCAACCCATATTAGGCCAGCGTGGTGGATTAAGGCGTAACCCCTCTCATTCAGTAGGGGCCCGTGCCCAGCAGTGGGACGTGTATATGTGCTGGTATACATATAACATATCCGTAGAAATTTTATACTATGGCGTTAGTTTTGTATGGTTAACTTACAGACATATGGAGTTATAACTTAGGTACAATACGCGCCAAATAACTTGACCGGGCTGAAGTTAGTCAATTTACCAACCCTGTACGCCTCTCGCCCCCCCCCCCCTAAGTTTCTGAAAACTACAAAGACCTTATTGTATACTACTAGACGGGAGGTTTAGAAGAAAAACTGCGTTACATAACGCGGGAGTTTAACAGCTCAGACAGAGAGCCTATGTCGCTCTCGATTCTAGTTGAGAGTAAGCGAGATGGTAATATTGCGTTATGGTCAATTGACCGCAACTTAGTGGTACAATTTCTATGTAACGTGCAGCTTGTCTAGTAGTATACATTAAACGTCTTTGGAAAACAATAGTGGTGACGCCGCCTGTGCGCAACTTCAGGCTAACCAAGTTAAAGCGAATTTTGTATATGAAAAGCGATTTAAAATGCCTTCGTATAAAGTATGAGTTGTTAGATGATGTCAAATTGCTACAATCGCAAAGCGTGAACAGTCATGATAGCAGGAAGTCGTAATTTATTTGTCGAATGCAGACTCATCTTCATTGTGGTTATTCTTTTGCATGAAAATATCAATTTATTTTTAAGTGGACATATGAAAATAGTGAAATATGATTTCTCCAATCCTCGAATTTGACTGCCTCGGTGGCGCAGTTGTAATGCGTACGCGTTACAATTGAGGCTAACTCTGAGGTCTCGGGTTCGATCCCCAGGTCGGGTAAAGTGGTATTGGGTTTTTCTATTTCGAAATTCTCAGTATCAGCCCGGAGTCTGGAATTTGTGCCCGGTATGGCGATAGGCTCGCCCCCGAACACATCGTGGGACGGAGATACGCTCGGCGAAATGTGGGTGTACTAGTTACACCTCTGCCTACCCCTTCGGGGATTACAGGCGTGAGTGCGTATGATTTCCCCAATCCCTTAATTATCAGTTTCTTTTAAGGGCAACGCAGCGATGATCCTTTTGGTATTGTGGGCGTACATGGGTATTGGGGTGACCCACGTACTCGTTTTTTTTATATATATAAAAAATCATTATAATTTATAACAAAATTACCACTTTAAGTAAATATGACAGGATATTATTATGCTCATTATATAAACCCATTACACCGCTAATTAGTATTTAAGACTAGAATAAATAATCCAAAATATTCATACGAGTAAATAAGTCATATCCTTAAGCACCGGAAACACATTTTGAAGAATTATAGTTTTTTAAGTAATTAAAAGGTCAATGAACAGACGTTTAGCCAGATGCTAGTCATTACTTAGTTAGACTAACACGTGACGAGTGCCCAGCACGCGTTAAGTTTATAAAACAATTAACAGATTTTTGTGAAAATGAATTTGTAGATTTTTTAAATTGTTTAGACCATATTCCATCACGCTAGTCTAATGAGGGTAGCCTTTACATACATTCGAAATTATTATGAAGAATTCTCTGATATACAGATATTGCTTCCAGGATTACTAAAAATAAGACAAAATATATTTTCCCAGAATAAAATCCACATGAATTTTAAATTTATGTTTATGTATTTAAACATAAACATATATACACTCAACAGTCACACTCACAGTCCTGACCCCACACTAACCTGTATCGTGGATATCCGTCGTAAATCTAATATAGCATAAAAATGATTGACATGTAAAAGTGATATTTATGATCCAATTTACAGAATAAATGACTTCAATTTGAATTTTGAATTTATCAGGAACTACGAAGGACGTGCGATCCCACAACACCCAGACCCGAAACAAATATTTGTGGATCGCACACACATTTGTCGCGATGCGGGAATCGAACCCACGGCCTCTCGCTTCGCAGCCGGCTGCTCGCCGGCTGTCTTTAAATACAAAATACAAATACAAATATTTATTTCGTATCAAAAAATCATTACAAGGAAGTATGATAAAATGCAACGGTCCCCGCACTAGGCGCACCTGTATCGCGGGAGACCAGTTAGATTTACAATCATTATTCTTCTTTACATTAATAAAATCAGAGTGGGCGTAACGAACAAACATAAAATTTTGGTATTTCAGGTATATTTAAATATAGAATAATAGATAAATAAGTATTAAAATATATATTAAGATATATATTCTTCTATATGAATTTAATACGAATTATTTAAATAAAGATAGTATGAAACAAGAATATATATATATACATATATAATAAAGTATTTAAAAATTTCTAATAGTGTCTTCTAATGAAAGATGTTTCGATAAAAAATAATAAATAATATAGAAAGTTGAATACAATATAGTTGGTTATAGAACAGGTTATTTAAGATTTGTTAAAATTCGTTCTGTATCAGAATAGTTAAGAGTTAGGAAGTATTTTTTTAACTTGTTTTTTATTTCGCTATTGTTAAGTTGGTAAATTGAGCAAATATTATTTACTGTGTTGTATATGTTAGGAAATGAAAAATGGCTAAAACGTTTGGCGAAGGAAGTATTAACCCTAGGTATGTGTATCTTTGGACGTCGACTCTGCTGGGAAAGCTGATATTCAAAAGAACTCTTGTACACACCATTAAATTTGAGGACAACACTGAGGATGTATAGTTGGCGTACAGTCAGCACCTGAGGGCCAATTCTGCTATTTTAACTGACACTCCGAAGGAATTTTAACCGAACTGAGATTACATTTTGAATTAATTAAAAATATGGCATTCTGCTCCTTTAAAAATTCGATATCATCTCAGTTAAATTGCATTTAAACTGTCAATTCGATCAACTTTCAATGTCTTTCTTTTGTTGAAATTATGGCTTCGCATTATTATGCATTTCGCCAATGACAAGTATTTTACCGAATTTTACGTATCAGCTGCCATAGACTAAATTGTAGAAATTAAAAATGACCTAAGCGACAAAATCAATGTTACCAACTCACAATAAAATACACACAATATGACTAATTTCAGTGATTAAAAAATGACGTAACTGGAGGTTATGATTTTTTAATTAATTGATTTGACTAATTCCATGTATTTTATTTATTTAATTAATTTATCTATTCCATGGCATAACTGAAGGAAAACGGCACAACAGCACCACTGAGGCAGTCCTTTCCGGAAATAACCACAATCGCGATTAATTTATTGAAATTTGAGATTCTACCGAATTACGGTTTTGCAACACTGCTGAGGACATATTTATAATAATTATGAATTGTGCGAGAGTTTTGGCGGGAATTTTGACAGTGCGATTGATCTCTTAATTTAATCTACACTAATATTCTAGAGAGGAAAGATTTTTTGTAATTTTGTATGCAACAAATAAACTAAAAAACTACTGGGCCGATTTCAAAAATAATTTGGCCGTTAAAAAGCTACATTATCACTGAGTAACATAGGCTGTAAACTCATTTCTAATACTTTACTGAAATAACGAGTACACAAAGTCGAACAATTTTGACTACTTTTAGTTGCTTGCAGTAAAAGAGAATAAAGTTAAGAATTTATCTGCAGTTAACTCACAGTCACTTCACCTCATTGTTGCCAAGTCAGATTTTTGAAAATACCGTGGTGTCCACATTAAAACACGGTATTTGCGCCAAAAATACAGTGCTTGATGGGAAAAAATACAGTGTATTTTACAGTGCAATAAAATGTCGTACAAAAAAGAAAATAATTAAATTATTAAGTAAAATATAAATTTATTTTAAACTTTATATCCTAAACTAACTTAACATTTTATTTGTATATATCGATCGCTGCAGAAATGGATGGCTGCGATGATGATGATATCGGTTTAGTTTTTTTAATGTGTTTAATCAAAGAGTTTTATGTATACTACTAGACAAGCTGCGCGGTACATAGAAATTGTAGTTTAATAAATTCATTAAATTGTAGTATAGTAAATTAGTTGTATTACTAAGTTGCAGTCAATTGACCGTAACTCAATATTATCATCTCGCTTACTCTCAATTAGAACCCCTATTGCGCTCCCTGTTTGTGAACTGTCAAACTCCCGCGTTATGTGACGCAGTTTTACTTCTAAATAACCTGTCTAGTAGTATACAATAATAATACGAAATTTTGACTGTAAAAAATACTGTGTCTCCATATACGGTATTTATAAAAATACGGTGTCCAGTAGATGGCATGAAAATACGGCAGATCTGCTGTAATTACAGTGCACTTGGCAACACTGCTTCACCTTCAGTCACATTTCGTTCTCAATTAATATTTTGACGTTTGTCTATAGACGAAATGCATTTTATATAGTTAAGTGTCAAAATTGTTACCAGAATGCCGTTTTGGTTCAGTCAACTTGTATTCTACTTTCGATATCATTGCGTTCTAAGTTCTTGAATATTGGTTTAGCAGAATACCATTTGCAACTTTCTTGTCGCTGAGATTGGATCGGAATGATATTTTGAACAATTAAAATTACGAGAATTGGCCCTCTGAGCGTCTTGGTAAAGGAGATGTGTCGGATATCGAAAATCTTTTTTCAACATCACTTTTAAAACAGATCTTTGGGCTCTTTCGATTAAGATAAGGGAAGACTTCGCCGCACTTCCCCAAATTGTGATACAGTAGCGAAGGATGGATTCGCATAAACTGATGTAAACAAGCTTTAGAGTTTCTTTGTTGGCTCCATTTCTAAGTAGTTTCATGACATTTATAATTTTCCTGACACGTTTTGAGAGCGCTTCAATGTGATCATGAAAGGTAAGTTTAGCATCTAGGATGACTCCAAGATATTTAAGATTATTTACTCTTTTAAGCGGGGGACATTGGCACAAACTTTGATGACAGGTGTGAATTTTCAAAGATAGTGACGAGTGGGGAGAAGAAGCTTTGGTTTTATGGAAGCAAAGATAACTTGTCTTTTCAATATTTAGAGTGAGCAAGTTACCGTTCAGCCAAGTGGCTATCTTTTCCATACCTCTTTCGGCTTTCAAGAATGTTTCTTGCCAAGTTGAATCTCTAAATAAGAGTGCAGTGTCATCAGCATAACAAATAACTTCAACGTTGTCCTCAGTAGGAAAGAGCTGGGTAATGTAAATCTTTAATTTAGTAAAACAATTATTAAATAATCTCTTCAGTTTATTCTTTACGCCACTAGCGTGGCAGAGCGATTTGGCAACGTTGCCAAAAACCGAGGGAAATTAGGATAGAGTGCACTATTATGGACACTAACATTACTTGGGGCTTATTATTTCGTTGGCCCGCAGGCTTGTCACTCAGCTTGGAGCAAACTGCTCAATTTACTGTAAAATGCAGAGTGCTCTTGTTACGTCAATGCAAATTACTTTCACAGATCTTCGAAGGGTATGGCACCAAAAGATGCTCATAGTGTAGGATGTACCATGCGACATCAGACATAGAAGTCAATGATGTCAGATATAGTTCATCCAGGTAAATGAGCCATTTACGCAAGCCTTGGGTAAGCCTGTAAGCAAAACTAACAAATTTAATTTGAAATTACATGAAAGGCCTTATAAACATGGAGTCCAAGGGTTTAATACCAGGGTCGGGTAAAACTTATATTGGATTCTTCTATTACAAAATGCTCAGTATCATCCCGGAGTCTGGAGTCGTGCCCGGTATGGCGATAGGCTTGCCCCCTATTACATCATGGGACGGAGATCCGCTCGGCGAAATGTGGGTGTACTGGTTGCACCTCTGTTTACCCCTTCTGGGATTACAGGCGTGATTGCGTATGTATATTGTCTTAGCTCGTAAATATACAATCGCTGAAAGTAGAACCATACCGCTATGATTGAGCAATGTATTGAGTGAATATTAACTGCGTAACTGATTAGCGTTGGTAATTCAATAGGTTTGATTATAGGAAGTCTGACTGATATGGAATGATGTAATCCTCTCAAAACGCCTCATTGGTCTGGTGGCAGCGTACTTAGGTTGAGAAACCGTCAGGACCTTGTTTCCAATCCCAGGTTTGGCGACCACAAATAAAAAGTTTTTAATCCTTGAGAGTTACTACTTTGTGCAATTTATTAGAAGACTGCCTAGGTGGCCTAGTTGTAATGCGTACGCGTTACGACTGAGGCTGACACTGAGGTCTCGGGTTCGATCCCCGCGTGGAACAAAAGTGATATCGGGTTTTCTATTACGATATGCTTAGTCGGAGTCTGGAATTAAATGAAACCCGGTATGGCAATGGGCTCGGCCCCTATCGCACACCATGGGATGGATACGCTCGGCGAAATGTAGGTACTGGTTACACCTCTGCCTACTCCTTCGGGGATTCCAGACGTGAGTGCGTATGTATGTACAATTTATTAGAAGAGTAAATCCAGCAAATTTAATATTTTATTCTGACAATTCAAACACTGGAGTTGGGCATCCTTTGTCCACCAACTCGCATTATACCAATATTGTTGAATACCGTCCAAATATAAGGGTCTGGAGCGGGACCGGCTAATTCGTCGAAGTTCGGATTTATGCAAAACGATGTTCGATTAGAGAGCCAATGACTCTGTCGTACCGCCGAACGACCGTCTAATGGCCAAAACGATGAACAACGATTGATGACGTCACATGAACTTCATAAAAACCGATTGATTTGAATAAATTAATGGCGCCAACAGGCGATTAATCTGAATGGGCTTGAACGCCGGCAGAGTCGATGAAGTTCGGCGAATTACCTACGCGGAAATAAATCACCCATTTCACCACCCTTTGATACTCATGCACATTCCTACGTACCCAAATTCAAAACCTTTTTAGTATCCTTTCAGATAATCTATTTTATTCTCGTTACATAAAATTTATGGGCGTTCGGTATATTGTCTTTGAAATTAACGTGGCTATAATTACGTCCAATGTGGGTCAGGGAAATAAATTTAAAATGTACGGAAAATATACCTATTAGGGCTAGCAAGCATTGCGAAAAGATCGTACCGATTTTATATTCGCAATAGGGTAGTTTCCTATATTGAATTTTATACATTATTTTATAAGCAACAGAAAATAATACGCAAAAGAAACCCTTTTATTAAAACACAATCAAAATTGGTTCAGAAATGTGCCCGCAGTTATGATTTTAAATGTTGGTATGAGGAAAAGTGGGTGCGTAGTAGGGATATCTCACTATCTCGCTTGCACGCGTGCACTATAATGAACATTTTACACAGTGACGTCAAAGGTTGCATCGTCTGTCATTTGACAATTACCCCTTCTACAGGATATGAATGGCTTCTATCTTATTTATTTTTGGTCCGATTTATAAAATTCTTTCTGCAATAGATTTTGAGTAACATAACTAATTGATTTAAATAATAAAAAAAATCTAGTCAACTACCCTATTCTGTAACACTTGAAATCATATGGATGTAGTTGCGATTTAAAATTCGTCCCAGAACCTAAGCTAGTAATTACATTGAATTGAGGATAATTCCGGTAATTCCAGCCTCGGTGGCGCAGTTGTAATGCGTACGCGGTACAATTGCTGTGCTGAGGTATAAAAGTGATATTAGGTTTTTTACAACGAAATGTTTAGTATCAGCCCTGTCGAGCCTGGAACTGTGCCCGGTATGGCGATAGGTTCGCCATATCATATCATGGGACGGAAATAAGCTCGGCGTAACGTGGGTGTACTGGTTACTCTCTCCTGGCCTCTGTCTACTCCTTCGGGGTTTACAGGCGTGAGTATGCATGTAATTTTATTAATATTTCACTCGTTAAAAATTCCCCTCAATACCGAACGAAGTCACAAGTCAAAAGTGTAAAACTAAAATGCTCTTTTGCAATAACTTAAAAGGATTCCTAGTGCGAAATTGGAAACGTATTTTTCCTGTTAGTTTATTTGTTTTTCTCACTTCAGACGTTGAAATAAAATCAACGCTCAAACGTAATGAAAAAGTCATAGCTTAATAAAAAAAAGGAAAAAAAAATTGTTTGCTAGTATTTCTGTTGGTACTCCGAGAAATATATTTCTATAGACTATTGTAACTTACAGCTTAATAGTTTTTTTATTTGCCGAAATGACGAGACGAGCTGATCGCTCGTCTGATAGGAAGCGCCACGCCTGTTCACAAAGCACCCAAGCCTTTGAATTAAAAATTACCGCATGTCACTGTACTGTGCTTATCATTCGGAACATACCTGAGATAGTCAGTCTCATAATAATATCAACCTGTATTATACTCAGTCGGGTACTAAAATTATTGTCTGTAATGTGGTAGGTCCCTCCTATGCGAGAGGCCGTCTCGGTTAGAACCACCACTTTGTATATTTCTGCCGTCAAGCAACAGTGTGTAAGCACTATAATCCAGAGTTCTGTGTGGCGTTGCCTCTGTTATGGGAAGGCGTGACGCTTAACATCGGACGAACGACCTGTTCATCTCGTCATTCAAGCAAATAAAAAAAACCACACACCATCACCAGCACTTTTAGAATTCTTACTGTAAGTACTGTAAGTCTGAGTGGTAGAGCCACGCTGTAGACACTTGTCTAAAGTACGTAACGTAAGTACGTACGTAAGTTACGTAAAGTAGCACCTTGCTGCTGCTTTTCGTACGGTGAGAGATATCCGGAGGCCCAAACCCCCACCCCTTACCAATCCCTTAATTATCCCTTTCCTTTAAGATCGGCAACGCACCCATGATTATTTTAGTATTGTACATGGGCGGTGGAGATCACTTTCAGGTGACCCACTTGCTCGTTTGCCGGTCTATACTATAAAAAAAAGAACTGTAATATTACTGAATATATAGACATTGGTCGTTTAACACAACAATACATGAAACTGCATGTCCTTAGGGTGTATAGAGGGATGCATTATGAACTCTGTTGGCATTTTGGCAAGCTGTCATTATTGTTATTGCGAGTTTGGGGATTTGGCAACAATTCTACAATGGTATTAAACCTTCAAATGTGAAGAAATATAACTTAATATTATATTTTGTTATTACACGTATGTTGTAAGTTGAAACTGAGTAAAAGAAACTGCACGGATTGTAACACGTCATTGAGCGCTGTTTTTTTTATTTATTACTTGGCAATTGCTTTTTTTGTACAGTTGGTTAGGAATACAACTTTCAAAGTGGTATGCGAGAGGCCGTCTGGCTTGGTACCATCGCTTTGTATATTTCTGCCGCCAAGCAGCAGTGTGTAGCACTGTTGTGTTTTGGTTTGAAGAACATTGAAGACAGTGAAATTACTGGACATTATGTACATTATGGCATTACTTAACATCGTATTTATCAGGCTGAAGTGCGCATTCCAGTGCGACGCATACATACGCACTCACGCCTGTAATCCCCGAAGGGGTAGGCAAAGGTGTAACCAGTACACCCACATTTCGCCGAGCGTATTTCCGTCCCTTATGTGATAGGGGGCGAGCCTATCGCCATACCGGGCACAAATTCCAGACTCAAAACTCGAAATAGAAAAACCCAATACCACTTTACCCGACCCGGGGATCGAACCCGAGACCTCAGCGTTGACCTCAATCGTAACGCGTACGCATTACAACTGCGCCACCGAGGCAGTGCGACGCAGTACTTTGAAATTCAAAGTTCTGTGTGGCGTTGCTTTTGTTTATGGACAGGCGTGGCGCTTACGATGGCTAGACGAGCAGATCGCTCGCGAGCGATCCGCACGTCTCGTCATTCAAGCTAATAAAATGCAATATATAATATAAAGCTGTCTCGCGCGGCTTCACACACGTGCAAATCTTTGAATTTTTCGACTTTTCTGTACTATAATATGTATGTATTATACTTCGACAGCTCCGTGGCGCAGAGGGCGAGTAGTCGGCTGCGAAACGAGAGGCCGTGGGTTCGATTCCCACACCGAGACAAATGTTTGTGTGAACCACAAATATTGGTCTCGGGTCTGGGTGTTGTGGGACCGCAAGTCCCTCGTAGTTCCTGATACCCACGACACAGGTTTACCTAGTGTGGGGTCAGGACTATGTGTGTGACTGTTGGGTGTATTATGTAAACCTTCCTCATGAATCCCTCTATCTATTGCTGAAAACTGCATTAAAATCCGTTGTATTATTAAAAGATCTAAGCGAACAGACAGCGGAAGCGACTTCACTTTATACTATGTAAAGAAGTTCCAGACCGTTTTCGGCCACGCTATTAAGTTACTGATGGATCCTCACATGGAACTTCAACATATAGTGATGCTGAGAACATCAAAATTAAAATCAAGGTAAGGAAGTTTTGAGCACTAAAATCTTGCATGTTAAGTAAATTATGATATTTAATCAAATACTTTAATGTATACTACTAGACGGGCTGTTTAGAAGTAAAATAACGTGGGAGTTTGACAGCTGACAGACAGGGCGCGCGAGAGGGATTCTTGTTGAGAGTAAGCGAGATGGTAATATTGAGTTACGGTCAATTGACCGCAACGTAGTGGTACAATTTCTATATACCGAGCAGCTTGTCTCGCAGTATACATTAAAGTCTTTGTATTTAATGCGATATTTCTAAATGGCTGCAGTAAAATTAAACTGGAATATGGCGAAAAATATACAAATGTTACTGTTTGGTGACCACTAAAATAATAAAAACGTGTTTATTTCAACACGAAACTTGCGTAAATTTTTTATGGACCTTTTCCACTGAGCCCATAATAATGGAACTATAACTATTGCATAAACAACCGTGGGCGTGTATAATACGGGAGGTCGTAGATTCGATACCCGCATAAGAAATGTCGCAAATAATCTGTTTAAATACTTATAACGTACACTTACTGTCATCATTGGCCTTATAATACGTCTGTTTCAGACGATTTAATCATCATCTCATAGACATTTTTTTTCGTGGCTGTATAAACCAATTCTAGAGCGGCAGAGTCAACCGCAAACTCTTTTTTTTTGTTTTTACGAATGGATTTGTGCTGTTAGCCTATATTTCGTTTTTACAGCTTCACCTGACAATAAAGCCGGCGCTTATGGCGCTCTAGCCAGAAATATGTATATTGTATTTAGTAGCGATTAAGCACAGAGGCGCCTTTTAGAAGGCTCAGACCTCAGCTTGAGCAATCGCTGGGGAGTATAGTTTAGGGCCGCCTCTGCACATCAATATGTCGAGAGCCAGTAGTGGGAGCTCTTTGGACTCGCAGGCGTGTCCTATGTCGGGGTCGCGTATTATTATTGCGATTCGGGTTGGGCAAGGAAAGTGCTGCTTCGATAGCGACTGTGATAGAGTCGTTAGGATCTGCCAAAACATGTTTGGGACGTCGACGGAAGAACCGCATACTCTGCAAGAGACGCTTCCGACTAGTGGGCTGTTGTCGATCTGGTGACGTTTTAGTTTCCTGTCCGCTAGTGTTCTGAACCACGTGTTGTGAGTTTCACGCCCATTGTGCACACACTTTCTTCACTTATCTCTATTTTCAACGAGCTTTTCCCACACATGGTCGATCCCAAATGAGATCATATCTCTTACTTACGTACACTATACGTTGCTTAAATATGACCACACCTTTCTGTAACACGCTGTATGTAAATAGATAACAGAAATACTATTATTTTATTATTTAGAGTTATTAGGCAGTTGCATGCCAGCTATATATTTTTAAACCATCACTTCGTACTCAAAAAGTAATTTTTATTCAACTAGGGTTGCCCGTGTTTTTCCACAAAACATAAAATAAAAAATAACTTAAAGTCTGACGAATATGAGACATATCTTACTTTCTTCCCCACATTATTCTGCATCGATTGGTATCGGTCTCGACCCCATACCCCCAGCGGTTTCGGTGGAGATAGCGTGACAAGCTTTTGGCAACGGCGGCGGCGGCGCCAGTTACTTTTTTTTAGAATAGAGAGAGATAACTAAACCTCAGAATTATCAAAACATATCTCTATTCGAATATTATTTAACGAAACCCACAACATTCAATGATAATAATAAATGACCTTATTGCATAACAAACGATCTGACCAAGTCACGGTTGGGCTAGACGTTATTGATTCCGAATTCTGATTTACTCATACATTTTGTGTTGTTGAAAATACTATGAAACTGAAAGATATTATACCTAGCGCATGTTTCACCAGACTGAGTAAAGAGTGAGTACTTAGTAAAACTTTTTAGTGTGGTAGAGCCATGCTGTAGACACTTTTGTCTACAGCATGAATGGGCCGGCTCGTCCTGGTCGTTACCAGCGTCTTACAGAAAGCCGGCGTAAAGTAGCAGCTTGCTGCTGCGTGTGGTGAGTGAGATATCCAGAAGACCAAATCACCCTCCACTTCCCAATTCCCATAATTACCCTTTCTTTTTAAGGTCGGCAACGCGCCCCTGATTCTTCAGGTATTGTGAGCGTACATGTACGGTGGAGATGACTTACCATCAGGTGATGCACTTGCTCGTTTGCCAACCTTAGCTATAAAAAATATTAGCAAATTACCCAAGTATTTTAAGCAAAATTTAGCAACAAAAACTAGACCTGACCAGATAATTTAAAAGCACGGTCGCAGATGGTCGTCGCTGTTAGTATTATTACATAAACACATGAACTTGAGCGGCAATTGGCTCGGCAAAAACTAGATAAACCAGCCTCGACTATTCATATTAACACGATCACATTCTGTTATGATTCTAGATGATAGATGATTGATCCAAGCACTGCAAAGTGACCACACTGGGCCTGGTATTAAGTGCAGTCCAAATATAACGTCAAACGTCAAGACATATTGCGTCCCTCAACGGTCGGCAGAATTATGCCCGGCTGACTTCGGAACGCGATTGGCCTGATCAAGGCACTATAGTGGGTTAACCGGGTTGTTACCACTGTCTCAGACATGTATGTGTTAGACTCTCGACAATCTGTTATCAAAAGATCCTCGGTTATTTTGGGCATATTGCTCGTCGACAACCGGACAACCTTGATGAATTAGTTGTTGTGGGTAAGGTGGAAGGAAAGAGACCTTCAGTAATGAAGAATACGACCAAGAAGACGAGGAAGACCACTGTCTCATAGAAAACTGACGTGGAGTAATAGGTTGCTGTTGCATTTGGTACGGTGACTGAGATATCCTGAGGTCCAAATCGAACCAAAGGGAGTGTTACTCTGAGTATATACACACTCAAACTTGAAATCTCCGAAGTGGTAGGCATAGGTGTAAACAGTACACCCACATTTCGCCGAGCATATCTCAATCACATGATGGGATAAGGAGAGCCCATACCCGGCACAATTCCAGACTCCAGACTGATACCGAGCATTTCGTAATAGAAAAACCAAATATCACTTTTACCCAACCCGGTGATCGAACCTGAGACCTCAGCACAGCAGTTGCACCGCGTACGCCTTATAACTGCGCCACCGAGGCAGTCGCATTATTATTATGGTATGTTTTATTTCAGCTCCTTATCCTGTCCTTTAAGGCTTTATTATTTTGTTCCATATTACCACGCGACTGACGCTGTACATAAACTAGGTATATCGGCAGTTAATTTCTTTACCCACCCGCATACACCATGGGTTGTGGCTGAAGTCATTGACACACGACCGTTGGCACATGTTGTTGGCAACCGCGAGGATATATTTCAATTTTGTACATATTTTAAATGTAAGACTGGGAAGATTTAGAGTTGGTGAAATAAAGCATGTGAATATTCTAATGCAAACTTAGTATGTGGAGTTTTGATAAAATATAATACATACGCACTTACACCTGTAATCCCCGAAGGGGTAGGCAGAGGTGTAACCAGTACACCCACTTTTCGCGGAGCGTATCTCCGTCCCACATGTGATAGGGGGCGAGCCTATCGCCATATCGGGCACAATTCGACTCCGGGGTGATACTAAACCTTTCATTATAGAAAAACTTAATACCACTTTTACATGACCCGGGGATCTAACCCGAGATCTCAGCGTCAACCTCAGTCGTAACGCATACGCATTACAACTGCGCCACCGAGGCAGTTTCTCGTAATTGTTACAATATTGAACATTGTGAAAGTCGCTCGCCTGTTCATGCGAGATCCGTACTGTTGTTTTGCTTTGTTTCGGTCTGTGCAGTTATTTTGTTGGAATTTAGACGAGGTCCGGTGACGTTTGATAGACATCGTATTCTGGCGGGAAAACTAAATTTGAATACGAATGCTGTTTTAATAGCTTCCGGTGGATGTTATTGTTGAATAAATATGAGTCTAGTTATACTTTTATAGACATACAGAGTCAATTGGTCGTATATCGTGTATAAAAGTTGTCGTGGTCATGACTAGAAAAACTTTCTGATTAGAAAAACCCGTACCCAGCAGTGGGATAGTACATAATATAAGGCTATTGTTTTATATTTAGGCCATATATTCTATACTTGTGCAAGATCTTATGTCTCGGAGTGACGAGCGCAGTCCAATGAAATGCAGTGTTTTGTAAAATTCAAAGTTCTGTGTAGTGTTGCTTCTGTTTATGGGTAGGCGTGGCGCTTGCCATCAGGCGAGCGACGTGATAATCTCGTCATTCGAGATAAAAAAAAAACATTTTACGCAAGAACATTCCGTCAGGTGTAAAACAAAGATATAAGGAAATTATGCGCATTCATTGAAAAACGGCCTGATTGACGTCACGGCTTACCGAAGCATTTACGTTTATATAATGGATTTTTTCCTTCCCTCTAACTTGATAACGCAGTTTCTGAGAAGTACGGAATTGACCTTACGCAGTCGCATAAATTAAAAAAAAAGATTTGATTCCGTATCTTGGGGAACACCCTTAAGTTTATAGACAGCCAAAAAGTGAAAATTGTAACACTTGTAATATTAAACAGCCCCGTCTATTAGACTATATGATATATCAAAATTATCTACATTTGTATCGAGGCTTCGCCTGCGTAAATGCCTTTTCCGAGATTAAAAGTCTTTCTTTCTGTCCGGCGCAGCGTTATCGTATTAATGCACAGATTTTAATTTTTTACTACTAGATAGGCTTTAGAAGTAAAATTGCGTCACATAACGCGGGAGTTTGACAACTCATAGACAGGGAGCGCGATAGGGGTTCTAGTTGAGAGTAAACGAGATGGTAATATTGAGTTACGGTCAATTGACCGCAACTTAGTGGTTCAATTTCTATTTACCGCGCAGCTTGTCTAGTAGTATACATCAGTCTTTGTATTAATGCTAGGGTCTAATCGTCTAAGGGTAGGTGGATTTAATACTATGTAGGGCGATCCGCTGTCTGACTCCCACAACCCGCAACGGGAACCAAGTTCCTCCATTGCCTCGTCAGTTAATCAGCACACGCCCACTGCGCCACGGAGAGACTGTCAATGTGGTCGTGTATCAAAACAAGATACCTATTAGCACGCCTATTAGCAAAGAATTTATCAATGGTCCGTCATTAATCTAAGCCTATTAGTAAAGAAAACATTAAATGAAAGATAAATATTAACTTAACAAATACTTGAATCTTTTTACATACATATGCTCACGCCTTGATTCTCGAAGGGGTAGGCAGAGGTGCAACTGGAGCATCCATATTTAACCGAGCTTATTTCCGTCCCATGATGTGAAAACGGGTGATGAGCCCATCGGGCACAAATACGAATCGAAAATTCAAAGAAGAATTGTGATTGGTAATTAAACACAGGGCCCCTCGTTTCTCAGTCTTAGCGGCCACTAGATCAATGAGACGACACGACATACATATACTTATGCTGTTTTTTTTACTAATTACAGTTTTCAATATCATGCCAACAATGTCTGAGAGACCTGTAATTATCCACTTTCGAATAACTTTTATTATTGCGAGTGCAGCGCGTCACATGAAAAGAATGTCGAAAAAAAAATGAAAGAAAGTTGATTACAACCGATTATTAAGCGCTTAAACCATATTTGTATCATGTACGAATGTCTCAGAAACTGCATCTGTATGTTTAGAGATGTTCGACTCCGAGAAAAGCAATCATTTATGAGTTGTTTTGTTTCAAAAATAATTAAATAATGCGTGTCTGAATAATTATTGTTATTCTTCCTTTTATTTTTATTATTATATAATTTTTAAATAAAATACATAAAAATAAATAAATTAAAAATACTTTTATTTACATAATAACATAATATGTTGGATTTATTTAATCGTAAAATTGTAACAATTTATAACTGTTCGAAATAAACAATAAAGACTTCATTGTTGGTACTTGTATCTGATAATATGTCCCCGTCATGTCGTGTGTGATGGATATATTAAAATCGTAAGAGAAATTAAGTGATTAAATATGTGATTTAAATAGTAATTAACATTTATATTTACTCACTAAAACAAACATTTACAAAATTGCAGTAAAGTAATTAGAAAGTGTTATGTTTATCTAATATCCGTTAAACACACATTAACATTAACGACTTAATATAAAATTAAGTTTATATTATTATTATTATTATTTTGTGCACAGACATTTAAATAATTTAATATTATACACAAATTTTCTACAGTGAAATCTGTAATGGTGTAGATTTCACGAAAACAAGTTGGTGTATTTTAGTGCTATACTTATCAACCGACCCATCGGTTTAGTGGCAGCGTACATAGACTGAGAAACTGTAAAGACCTGGGTTTAAGTCCTAAGTCAAGAAATAAAAAATTGAATGAAAATTTTCGATTTGATAAATCATAAGTAGCTCAGGATTGGAATTTATGCCCGGTATGGCGATAGGCTCACCCCGTAAGCTGGGTGAACCCTTGATAATAGTTGGACCTACGCCCTAGAGTATACAGTTAACAGTTAAGTGTAACTAGACGTAGGTCGAATCTGTAAGTCGCAGAATTTATAGATGAGTGAATAGAAATCCCGGAAGGGAAGTGCTTATGTAAGCAATACATAGAATCCCGCCTGTTTCCCATAGGGTTAGGGAAATACAACGAGATTACAATAATACGTTCCGGAATATTCCCTGTTGATAACCTTTTGTCTAATATGCACCACATAGTTATAGTACAAAAGCAAACTCAGCGGGTAGTGGTACGGTTTGCCGAGACGAAAGTCCAAGGTTTGAAACCAGGCCCAAGAGCATGCTCTCGCAGATTTTTCTAAGTTAACGTCTGTAATCCCCGAAGGGGTAGGCAGAGGTGTAACCAGTACACCCACATTTCGCCGAGCGTATCACCGTCCCATGATGTGATAGGGGGCGAGCCTATCGCCATACCGGCCACAAATTCCAGACTCCGGGCTGATGCTGAGCCTTTCATAATAGAAAAACCCAATATCACTTTACTCGACCCGGGAATCTAACCCGAGACCTCAGCGTCAGCCTCAGTCGTAACGCAGGCAGACAGGCATATAGGGCTTGTGTTATTATGATTATAGTTCATGTAGCCAAAGAGTTATAATTCACCTAGCTGAAACAATGGATTACTAGATATACACCTAGCACCGGTAGTCAATTTACTAGTGTCCAGTTTAGAAATGTCAAGGCATTTGAACGTTTTCTGGCTTGGCAACTTTTACTATCATTTACCAAGAGTTTTGGTTCCAGTTTATACACACTAACCTTCAAAAATACTCCATACGAGTATCAACAGTTTACCAAATTTATATGATACCGTATCACACACATCTATCAAGTTTTTTTTTATAAATTCGGTCTATAACTGGCGGAGAAATCGATTTACATATTTTTAATATTTTTTTATAGCATAGGCCGGCAAACAAGCAATTGGGTCACCTGATGGTAAGTGATCTCTTCCGCCCATGTACGCCCACAATAAAAAAAAAAATGGGCGCGTTGCCGACCTTAAAGTAAAGGGATAATTAAGGGATTGGGAAGGGTATGGGGATTTGTGTCTCCGGATATCTCACTCACCGTACGAAACGCAGAAACCTGCTACTTTGTGTCGGTTTTTTGTGAGACAGTGGTAACGACCCATTCATGCTGTAAACAAAAGTATCTACAGCGTAGCTATACCACTCATAAAAAAAAAACAAAAAAAACGCCGATTTAAGCTTTTTTGAAGACGGTTTCAAATAGATTACAACCTGCTACCCGACACATATTGTAGCTATCTCTTCAATCTTACATTTGACAGCCTCACGAGACAAACCTTTCAAATGCGGATACCTCTTAAATATCCGGTTAACATATCCGGCCAAACTAACCATTAGTTAAACGTAAGGTCAGATATTAATCTAGTAAATACTTTCGCTACTTGTTATTGTATATATTTTTTCCTTGGCCTATTCAACTATAATAATCATGCAGTCGTGGTTTCATCGAAAACTGTTCAGCCGTGAAGGCGAGATTGACTAACAATCATCCAAAAACACAAACCAACAAAAATCCAAAATTTTCACATTTTTTAAATTTTAGGAAGTAGGCTATTCAAACCACAAACACGTAAAAAGTAAATAAATACTTTGAGAAATATCCGCAACTCTATTATATATTTCAAACACAAAAAACCATTTAATTAACACAAAGCAGAAAACTCAAATACGAAATGTTACATCGAATTTAAAACTCAATTTCCTTTGATATTTAACTTGCTTTATTACTTGCTGTTTTTACTGCATCCTTTATTACATTTTATGTAACAACCAAATGCCAAATGTTACGTGGTATATAACAGAAAGTAACGCTTATATCCCCTAAAGAGTAGGCAGGGATGTAACCGAAAATTATGTGTCCGAATGATTCACCGGGCTTATTTACGTCTCATGTGTTAGATGTTTATTTTTTTATTAGCTTGAATGACGAGACGAGCATGTCGCTCGCCTGATGGTAAGCGCCACAAACAGAAATAACGCCATACAGAACTTTAAATAACAAAGCACTGCAACTACTAGCATAAGCTACGTTAGTAAAACTACGCCATATATGTATATATACGCTGTATAGTATGAACCAGCTCGACTGGGTTATTACCACTGTGTTACAGAAAACCGATGGGATGTGGCAACTCGCTAATGTATGTTCAGAAACCCCTTCCCCTCTACAATTTTATGAGTGGTAGAGCCACGCTGTAGACACTTGCAGCGTGAATGAGCCGGCTCGTCAGGGCCGTTACCACTGTCTCACAGAAAACCCCCGTAAAGTAGCAGCTTGCTGCTGTATTTCGTACGGTGAGTGAGATATCCGGAGGCCCAAATCCTCCTCCCCTTCCCAATCCCTTAATTATACCTTTCCTTTAAGGTCGGCAACGCGCCCATAATTTATTTTAAGATCAGTACTGCATTCATAATTATTCTAGTATTATGAGCGTTCATGGTTAAAGGTGACCCACTAGCTAACTAGTGAACTCACCGACCACTGATATAAAAAAGTAATTTTCTCAAGCCAGTATGTAAATATACGATTCTTGCCCGCAAAAAAATTAAATAAACAAAAGAATTTCCCCATGTAATGTAGAGACCAAACATGCCACCTGTTTGGCAAGGGCGCGCCCGCCCAAGTTCGTTGTTGACACAACTTGACTTACGGCTTATGACTTTTCATTTACTCTAGGGATAATGTGCAAAGACCCTTGGAGGTGCGGTTTTGTTGAATGTGGGTAGTTTAAGGAATTTGGTTTGGTGTTATGAGCATGTCACAACACCCAGACCAGAAACAAATATTTGTGGATCAGACAATCAGCTGTCTAGGTGCGGGAATCGAACCCACGGCCTCACGCTTCACAAACGGACACTCGCCCACTGCGCCACTTAAATAAAACTGAAGATACGTAAACGCCAAATTGCGGAACAAGTTGCCGGAGTCTTTGTTCCCCGATAAATATAATCTGGGTGTATTCAAGTCGCGAGTGAATCGTTTTTTGCTAGGCAAGCGTGCTTCATCTTAGGCCACATCATCGCTTACCATCAGGCGTGATAGTGGCCAAACGCGAGCCTATTACGTATATAATGATAAACGTTGATGAGTGGTAGAGCCACGCTGTAAATACTTTTGTCTACAGCATGTATGGGTCGGCTCGTCCGGGTCATTACCACTGTCTCACAGAAAACCGGCGTAAAGTAGCAGCATGCTGCTGCGTTTTGTACGGTAAGTGAGATATCCGGAGGCCCAAAACCCCTCCCTTTCCCAATCCCTTAATTATCCCTTCCCTTTAAGGTCGGCAACGCACCCATGATTCTTTTGGTATTATGGACGTACATGGGCGGTGGAGATCACTTACCATCAGGTGACCCACTGGCTCGTTTGCCGCCTATGCAATAAAAAAAACGCCAATTATAGTAAACACAATTCCTGAACGATAAATTGCGTCGTGACAACAGAGCAAGGTTATAAGAACAGAACTAGATTATAAAATACTCGACTGATATAACAGACTGCCTCGGCGCAGTTGTAATACGTACGCGTTACATTTGAGGCTAACGCTGAGGTTTCGGGTTCGATCTCTGGATCGGGTAAAGTGGTATTGGGTTTTTCTATTACGAAATGCTCAGTATCAGCCCGGAGTTTGGAATTCGTGCCCGGTATGGCGATAGGCTCGCCCCCTATCACATCGTGGGACGGAGATACGCTCGGCGGAATGTGGGTGTACTGGTTACACTTCTGCCTACCCCTTCGGGGATTACAGGGTGAGTGCGTATGTATTATTAAAATATTCCGTTTGCCTTTATCGTCGTCCGGATAGCTATAATAAAACGATATCACATCTTGATTATCTTGGTTCTTTATAAGCTTAAATTACTAAACTAGCAGGTAGCTCGCCTGATGGTAAGTGTCACGCCTGCTCATAAATAGAACCAACACTACATATAACTTTGAATTACAGAGCATTGCGTGGCATTGGACTGCGCTCGTCACCCCGAGACATAAGATGTTAAGTCTCATAATGCCCAGTAATTTCACTGGGTTCAATGTCTTTCAAACCGAAACACAACAGTGCTTACACACTGCTGTTTGGCGGCAGAAATAGACTAAGCGGTGGTTCCAACGCAGACAGTATTTCGCATACGTGGGACCTACTACCTTCTTACTTATTTACTGTAATAGCGTTTCACATTCTTTTGTCAGCAAATTATAATTATTTATATATTTAAAAGATGATTTTGATGATTCCTGAAGATTGAGTCATTAAGCGCATGTATACTTTACTAATATGATCATATCAGACAAAGCTGAAAAATACTGTTTCAATAAAATTACGACTTGGGTTGGTTTTCGAACAAACCCTCATGTTTCACGATACACGACCGCTACACCAATATCAGGTAATTACAAGTGTATTCACAAACGGACCAATCAATTCAATACATTAATATTATCATAACCATATGAGTTATACAACGTTCATACAAAAGCATCAGTCATCACGAACAATAATTGATCATCATTAAGTTTAATATGAGCGATCAATCATTCGAGAATTGTCGAAACAAATTCGGCAACGTCGGGCGTACGACCCCGTCGGCGACTATGCGTTTATATATTTTTATAGCATAGGAAAAGCAGTCAATTGGTTCATTTAGCAGAAAGAAAAAGGGGAAGTTTACCACATAAATTTAAATAGCATACATATGCATTCACGCCTGTAATCCCCGATGGGGTAGGCTGTGGTGTAACCAGTACAACTACACTACGCCGAGCTTATTTCCTTCCCACTATGGGGTGCGATCCTATCGTCATACCGGGCCCAATTCCAGACTCTGGGCAGACTAAGCATTTCGTGACAAAAACACCCATTACCCGACCCGAGGGTCGAACCAGAGACCTCAGCACAGCTGTCGCCACCGAGGCAGACAAATATGATAACAGAAAAATCACCTATGTACAATTTATTTTTATTAATTCAGATATACTAACAACATAAGCAGCACGTTTTGTTTTGTAAACCGGGTCTTTAATCAAATTGAAATGAAATATTTGTTCGTCTTTTTTGTACGTTATTGGTTTTAAAACCAGTTTTGTCGGACGATGGAGCTTATACTATTATTTTATTTACAAAATTTAGTCGCAATATTAGAATTTGATAAATATTCCAATAAAAATATACAAACATTTACATTAGTAACAAGGACATCAGTTCTTATAAAGGTTTTCTAATTTGATCATATTATCGCATCATGTCTCCGTATAAGTTTCTGATGATCACACGTCCTCCTTATTTATCATCTTGTTTACCCACCCGTACCGAAAAACTAATAACATCTTTATTTAGCACAACATCAATTTTAGTACAAGTTTTAGGTACAAAAACAGAAGGTTAAAAATTGTTGCTTTATGCGAAAATATACAGTAGATTTTGGTAAAGATACTATCTAAAATTACAAAATTAACTAAGGGCATACATACATTGATTTTACAGCATTTAACTTTATTTAAGAACCTAATTTACAAAAAGAAAAATAACAAACTATCATGTGTCTAATTTAAAAAAAATAGATAACATACCAACAGAATACATGCCACACAAATGAGGATGCTGAGATGGGCAGCTGGTGTCACTATGCAAGACAAGGTGAAAAATGTCCACATACTCGGAAGTTTCAAGATCCGCCCAATTGAAGACAAGTTGGTATGGACACGTAATGAGAAGACCAGAAAATCACATGACAAGGCAGGTCCTGAATGAATAATGAATGAATGATACTTTTATTTACAAGAATGTGGTGAACATCGACACAGACCCGAAGAAATGAGGAAGATCCTTCCAAACTTGGATGTTCGTAATCAACAACGACCTCGAAAATGGAGCAATCGACGATCCAGAATAGTATTATCTGGAGAAAATTGACGAGGAAAGCCAACAACAAATGAAACCAGATAAGGCTAGGCTGAATAACGATGTGCCTAATTCAAAACCACAGTTGACGAAAATTGATAACATTCTCTTCTAAGAACGAACTTTCAGCCGCGAAATTGCTTTACAAAATTACATAATATAACACTCAAATTATTGTTAAGTTCATTTGATAAAATACTAAATCCGTTAATCAAATCACGTATTAAATAACACGTAATCTTTTTACTTATTGTTGGGTCGACAATGAGTACTTTCACCCTACTTATATAACACTATGCTTAGCATCCGGTACTGTCCATATGCAATTTAGATTGTCAATATAGCTATTGTTGGTGGTTATGTCAAAATTAAGCCAATACAGACTTTCCTATTTCTAGATTCTATAATCTAGGTTGTACGTAGAAAGTGTTATCATTGGAATATTACATTACCAATTAATTGTACTGGCTTCCTTTGTTCTTTTTTGCCAGACTTTAAATTATGTAAGTATAATGTAGTAGCCGAGTGTTGATATGACAGGTCGTGAGTTCAAATCTCGGGTCGGGAGCTTTTATTCGATATTAAATAGAAAAAATAGAAAAAAAAAATAGAATAAAAATAGAATAGAATAGATATGAAATAGATGTATTCTTTGATTCCCTCAAGAGTTTTAAGAATAAAATTACCGCTGGACATAAAAATGTGACTAATTAACCAGGTATAACCTCTTTTTATTTTATTTTAAGTACTTTTTAATATGTTTTACCCGACTGCCAAGGAAGGGTTATTGAATGTTGTTGCTATGTGTTGCTAGCAAAGTTTAATTGAAATGTTGTGTTTATCCGTAATTGGCGCAAGTATTGGAATTTGGCTTTTGTAGTGGTAATGTATGAGTGTTGTATTCATTGTGCTGTGGATATTCCTTAAATAAATAAATATATACATAATCGATATAGATATTGTTTTAATTACCTATAGCCTCTGTAGTTTAAGCCTTCATGACTGGGCGAGTATCCAGCTGTGAAAAAAGTGGCCACGTGTTCGATCCCCGCACAAGGACAAACGTTTTTATGATTGATAAATTCATATAACTAATTTTCGGATCTTGTTGTGAGATCATAAGTCCCTCGTGGTCTCAAATACTCACGTTACAGTTGGCTTTATGTGTATGAATGTTGATTATTTTTTTTCTCAGAATCAAACAAAGTCTTTAATGTATACTACTAGACAAGCTGCGCGGTACATAGAAATTGTAGCACTCAATATTACCATCTCGCTTACTCTCAACTAGAACCCCTCTCGCGCTCTGTTTGTAAGCTGTCAAACTCCCGCGTTATGTGACGCAATTTTACTTCTAAACAGCCCGTCCAGTAGTGTACATTAAAGTCTATGGGATCAAACTAAAATTATATGTTAAAAAATCAACTCAATTGCCGAGCGAATATACGCTTTGTCAGTAATTTGAAGAATTCCAATATGGTATTATGTTTATCACAAGTATAAACAATTTAATTAATATTATCAAGATATAAGAGATATTATCGATTCAATTTCAATTAATTAAAAACCAATGAACTAGCAACAAAGGAACGTAATGAAATGTCAATAACTTTGCCTTATCTAACCTTGCTTTATTATTTACTAGCTTTTGCTCGCTAATAAGATTTTTCTGAAATAAAATGTAGCCTATAACCGTCTCCAGGGTCCCATCTATCTCTACATCAAAATTTATCAAAATCGGTTCAGTGCTTTAGGCGTGAAACCGTAACAAACAAATATATTTTTTTTTCATAAACAGTTTCCTATGTTACTTCTTATACCTACAAGAATATGTGTACAAAGTTTCATGATGATCGGATAAGTGGTTTTCGTGTGAAAGCGTAACAAACAAACATACATTCACATATTTTATAATATTAGTATGATTTACATTTATGCGCACGCCTGCATCTCCTAAGTAGTAGGCAGAAGTGCTTTCTTCGTCACATGATATGATAAGTACCGAGTTTATTGCCATAATAATAATAGTAATGCTAGCCCTGTATTATACATGTCCCACTGCTGGGCACGGGCCTCCTCTACAGAATGAGAGGGGTTAGGCCTTAGTCCACCAAGCTGGCCTAATGCGGGTTGGCAGACTTCACATACCCTCGAAATTCTTATGGAGAACTTCTCAGGTATATAGGTTTCCTCACGATGTTTCCTTCACCGTTAAAGCAAGTGATAATTAGCAATTAATATACACGTAAATTAGAAAAGTCAGAGGTGTATGCTCTTGGGGCTGGTTTCGAACCTGCCACTTTCGTCTCGACAGTCCATACCACTACCCACTAAGCTATCATTGCTATAGTGTATTTTTATTGCCATATCGGGTTCAAATTTAAATCCTAGACAACTCATGTGACTTTTCAGAACGAAAACTCCATAAAGTGTAATTTAATAAAGCATTAATTCAAAGCAAATTAGAAGCAGTGATTAGAGTGCAGCTCAGTGGCGAGTGGTACGGACTGTCGAGACTAAAGTCGCAGGTTCGAAACCAGCCTCAAGAGTATACACCTCTGACTTTTCTAAGTTCTGTGTGTATTAATTGTTCATTATCGCTTGCTTTAACTGTGAAGGTAACACCGTGAGGAAACCTGCATATACCTGAGAAGTTCTTCATAAGAAGTTCGAAGGTACGTGAAGTCTGCCAACCCGCATTAGGCCAGCGTGGTGGACTACGGCGTAACCCCTCTCATTCAGTAGAGGAGGCCCGTGCCCAGCAGTGGGACGTGTATAATACAGGGCTAGTATTATATTAATTCAAACGATAGACACCATAGACACAGAACTCTGATGTCATTCAAAACCTAATTGCCAGAGTTCGCACGTTTTGAAAACCTGTTCACAAAACTCGGCCAAAGACAATCCTCATTGAAGTTTTTTTTATTGTCAATGGTCTTTGCGTGTGAAATTCAAATTGTGAATTGGTGCTTTTAGAATTTATGGTTGGTTTATTATTTTTCCGTCTTATTAAATTGAATGCGCGACTTGCTCTTTGACTCGTTTAGCCTTGAATAATAAATAAATTAATTGAATAAATACAAGTTCTTGTATATAATGAAGTAATGGATGATGCCGTCTTGAGGACATTAATATTTATCAGAATCATGCTAATATTATAAATGTGAGTATAAGTTTGTTTGTTACGCTTTCACGCGAAAACTACTTAACCGATCATCATGAAACTTTGTACACATATTGTTGGAGGTATAAGAAGTAGCATAGGATACTTTTCATGAAAAAAAATATATTTGTTTGTTACGCTTTCACGCCTCAATCACTGAACCGATTTTGATGAATTTTGATGTAGAGATAGATGGGACTCTGAAGACGGTTATAGGCTACGTTTTATTTCGCAAAAGTCTATTCACGCGGGCGGAGCCGCGAGCAAAAGCTAGTAATTTATAAATTTTAATTAAATAAATATAGTGATTTCTTAGGTTTACGCGAATATTACACATTGAAATAAAACTAGTTTATACGGATTTTATCGCGGTTTAATTTTTATTTTAGTCCCGACGTTTCGAAAGCTTTTCAGCCTTCGTGGTCACGGGAGAGACTGAGGTGTAGGTCGTCTCGAAAAGTTAATGTTACAATGGCTACCTTCATTTTAAAATTATACATATATTTTCAATTATTTAAAAAGTTAGTTGACACTAGTCCGATCTACGCAGAAACAGCTCACGGTATCTTGAGGTCTGGCAGTTGGTCTTTTGGGTTCCGATTTAATTAAATGTATAATTGGATCCCAGGCTTGTGCAAGCTTCCAACCATCTTCTCTATTGAAATTTGGGTGTTTCTTAATTTCAATAGCCTCGCGAATCATCCTAGGTAGGAATCGGTGTTCTTTGGCAAGGATTTGTGGTTTGTCAAATCTAAGGTAATGTTTGGAGCCTTCATCTGAATGTTCAGCAACTGCAGACTTCGTAGAGCGTCGGTGTTTAACATCAGCTATGTGTTCTTTTACGCGGGTCCCTATGCTTCTTTTAGTTTGTCCAATATAGGAGAGTCCACAGTCACAATCTATTTTATATACACCCTGTTCTTGTAGAGGTATGTGACACTTGACAGATGGTAAAAATTTACTAATCTTCTTGGGCGGCTTGAAATAAGTTTTAATAGAAGCACGCTTCAGTATATAGCCAATCTTGTCTGTGACACTTCTAACATATGGTAATACAACAGGGGCACGTTCAACTGTGGCTGGTTTCACTCGGTTTCTGTGACGGCGGCGTGGAATTTGGAGCTTATTGTCTCGCAGTACTCGCTTGACATGCTGTAGCTCAGTAGCCAGATGTTCCTCGTCACAGATTCCTTGTGCTCTCTGAAACAAGGATTTACCCACGGTAGCTAACTGTTTTGGATGGTGGTGGAATCTCAAGTTCTTGCCAAAGAACACCGATTCCTACCTAGGATGATTCGCGAGGCTATTGAAATTAAGAAACACCCAAATTTCAATAGAGAAGATGGTTGGAAGCTTGCACAAGCCTGGGATCCAATTATACATTTAATTAAATCGGAACCCAAAAGACCAACTGCCAGACCTCAAGATACCGTGAGCTGTTTCTGCGTAGATCGGACTAGTGTCAACTAACTTTTTAAATAATTGAAAATATATGTATAATTTTAAAATGAAGGTAGCCATTGTAACATTAACTTTTCGAGACGACCTACACCTCAGTCTCTCCCGTGACCACGAAGGCTGAAAAGCTTTCGAAACGTCGGGACTAAAATAAAAATTAAACCGCGATAAAATCCGTATAAACTAGTTTTATTTCAATTAAATAAATACTTATTCTCTAGTTGATTACAAAGCAGTACAGTAGTAACATTATTCTGAGGACTGTAGCGGACAGATTCTCATCGCCACTTTGGAGGAGCCTTGTCCGAAGAGTAATTTAAACTTATAATAATATTTAATTTAATTCCCTTTGTTTTAATTGAATTTGTAATAATATAATATTTGTGTTTTAGACTAAACATTTTTTAAAATTGTAAATGTTTGCCAATATGGACTGTACTTGTCTGAAATAAATAATTTTAATTTAATTTAAAGCTCGGTAAACACATACGGCAGTTTTATATTCCCCAAATAATATTCTACACTTCTTCGTGTGTATTGACTGTGTGATAAATTTATATCATATGAACTCACGCCTGTAATCCCCGAAAGGGTAGGCAGAGGCGTAACTAATACACCCATATTTTCCGAGCGTATGCCCGTCCCATGATGTTATAGGGGGCGACCCGATCGCCATAGCGGGCACAATTCCAGACTCCGTCACTCACACACCACTTTTAACCGACTCGGGGATCGAATCCGAGACGTACGCGTTAGCCTCAGCCGTAACGTGTACGCATTACGCCATTAGGCCAGCGTGGTGGACTAAGGCCTAAGCCCCACCCTTCTCAAAAGTCATATGCTGACATACAATATACCGAAAAAAAAAACTACTAGATACATAAAAAAAAGTAACTGTTTCAAAAGTTAGTCGATGGTTAAATATTACTAGATTATTATGAAATAAGCCATAAGAAACAAATAAAAATAAATGTGATGTTACAAGGAGCATTTGTGTAGATAAACACTTGAGACGCGAGTATTTTTCCGATTTGATAACTGAGTACACATCTCAAGTGCTCAGACTTCTTTACTTTTAAGATTAGGTAGCATTTTGCAATAATTCAATTTTAATTCGTTTTTACTCTTGACTCGTGACTAATGTCACCCTTTTTTTTTTTTTTTTTTTTAACGTTGGGAAACCCTTTATGGGTACCGCCCCACCGCGTGGTCAGTCGGGGCGGTTATGTCCGACTCCCACGGACTAAAACTCAACGGTGTTCCTCCGGGTACGCTTGTTCGGTCGGGGCTGCGGGAACGCTATTGTACTCTTCCGCGGCCCCGACGGCGCCGGCCCTTGTACAGGACCTCTCCGGTCGGTGGGTGTTTGGGGGAGTTATCCACCCACCTTTTTGCTCCGCTCGACAGGTTCGCGCGGGAACGCCGCGCGCGTCACCTCGAGGCCTTAACTGTCGGACGACGGACTTCCACGAGTCCGCCGCCCAGGCCTCTGTCAGGGGGGTAGGAGTGCCTCCCGCATCCTCCTGCGCGTGACCCTTCGGCGGCGGATAGCGAGCTGGGATGTTATTTCCCGCTCACGCTCCGCCACCTCCTTCCGCGACATAACTGTTTCGCAGAAGGCGGTCATCGCGTTCCACGACCTCTCGTTCTCGACCATGGCCTTAACCACAGCTGGTAGCGAGAGGTCGTCCCCCAATTCTGCGACGAGTTCGCGACGCTGCTCTGCCCACGCGGGGCACTCCTCCAAAGTGTGCGCCGCGGTGTCCTCGTCGCAGCTGCAGTGGACTAATGTCACCCTGGCCAATTTATTGTGCGGTTAATGTACAGTCAAATGAAAGTCAAGTACTGTGTTCGTATTTTTGAATATATACCGGAGTAACCCTTTGCTGGATATCCAGATATGGAAATATACATACGCACTCACGCCTGTAATACGCCTTCGTAGGCTGCTTCTAGACCAATAAGGCAATTAATAAATTAAAAACATTAGCTGGTAAGGAAATGTTCTCAATTCGGCGCGTTTTTTAAAATTAATTTTTCCTTTTTCTATGTATGTACATCGATTTCTCCGCCAACTGTGAACCGGTTTTGTAGGAAAAAAAAATCACTCGATAGAGTTTAGCTGCGACGTGGTCCCGTATAAATTTGGTTCAGATCAGATGACGGAGTACGGAGAAAAAAAATAAAAACTCCTCAACGGACAACAGTACACCCGTCGCGATTGTGTTATTGTATTGGAATTTACATGCTATTGCTGTACATTGAAGTCGGTTTCTAAGTTTTGTTAAACGTTATTACATTTCCTTTTGCCATTACTATCGGCACTTAATACGCATAAATAGTTACCTCAAAAACATACGGGCGTAATATAATTTCCGTAAGACTTACGACCGTATGGTTCTGTGTTAAAGGTATTGAAACCAACAGAAGAACATAAAGAAGCTATGGTGCAGTGCAATGATCAATGGCGGATGAGAACCTCATTAGGGTCTAGTCATTTTCAAAATCGATAACATCGACATTTGGATGGCCTAAATCTGATTAAGGATTTCTGATTTATGACGCTAGATAAGTATCTTCTTATCGCGTGTCTGGAAGTTTAGTTGGCTAACCATAAAGCTGGAAATACCAAGGCTCAGAAAGACATTTTTAATTTAATTATAATTTATCTGCACTGTGAAATTACCATAAATAACCAATGAGGGACCAATAAGTTAGGTAGAAGACTACAATTACAAAATTTGTCCGAAATCATCCTTTTACTGCGGATTCCATCGGATGTATACTTTGGGCATAAAAATGTCAATACTAATGTACCTAATTGTAATAAAACATCTAGCAGATTTGAATTTGAAAGCGACTTACAAGCAAGTTAGCGGAGTCCATTAAATCATAACACAGTGTCCATAAATGTTAATGTTTGATGCAATAAACATTTGTCGCCTGGGTGGCTACACACCCACAGCTGCATGATCTTTGTTTCTAAATAAGGATTACAAATATATGTGGTAGACGTGAATGCTTGAAAATATTGGAAGTGTCAGTCTAGGGCAGCTTTCAAAAATGTGATTTCAGTTATTTGAATTTAAGATGAATTTCAGTTATTTCAATCTTGCTTACGCTCGTACTGCGCGTAAGTCCTATCAAAATCGATAATTAGCTATTTCCAATAAACTATCTTAGACTGCCTCGGTGGCGCAGTTGTAATGCGTATGCGTTACGATTGAGGCTAACGCTGAGGTCTCGGGTTCGATCCCCGGGTCGGGTAAAGTGGTATTGGGTTTTTCTATTACGAAATGCTCAGTATCAGCCCGGAGTCTGGAATTTGTGCCCGGTATGGCGATAGGCTCGCCCCCTATCACATTGTGGGACGGAGATACGCTCGGCGAAATGTGGGTGTACTGGTTATACCTCTGCCTACCCCTTCGGGGATTACAGGCGTGAGTGCGTATGTATCTTATTTTGATTCTGCGGATAGATCGCACAAATGAGCCAATCAGAATAAAATTTCAAGGTCACGCGTAGAATTTACTTACTTTTATTGGTTGATTTCCGTGATTTATCTGGATAATAAACTGAGATAGTTTATTAAAAATAGCTGGAAGTAATAACGCTAACACAAAAAAAAACATATTAAATAACCTCATACACTTTAACTTTCCTGAAAGTATGTAAACTACATTAATAAAACAACCATCAATATGTACTCATTAGTTTTTGAGAAAATCGCTAACATACATTCATGCCTACGGATCGAATAAAGAACCTCTTTTTAAGTATGTTTAACAGTAAGATTCTTATACTATCTTTATTATTTTCAGTTAGATAATTTAGGCCATATTCAGAAATGTCAATATACAGACCAACTCCGTCATTTTATAATAACATCGATCCATACAAAAAAAATATTCGTTACTCCCCTTTAGCACTTAAAATTTTACAGAAAGTCGTACGTTTTTTTAACATTTGAGAACCGTAAAGGGGAACGAGTGGCTTCAGAGAGGGGCGGTACGACGGAAGTGATGAATATACCTATCTAGTGTTAATCAAGTAGGATAGACTAGACCTATCTATACACTAGATTACACTGAGTCCGGTTTTAAGTGGCTTGGAAATGTAAAAACTCTTAATAAAACCTTAACAAATTGAGACTTTGTAAGTGGTCTTCGTCTTCTACCTACTCTTATCCCACTCCCAGTGGGGTCGGCGACAGAACGATTTGGATTGTAGTTTTTACGACCTGGCGTCAACCCCTCTGGGGAGATAGTGTAAAATAAAGTGAATGAATGAAGTGTAGAAGTGTAGTATATCCGGATGGTCTGATGTTACTTTTACAGCCTCTGTAGCGCAGTGGACAGTAGTTAGTTGTCAAAAGAGATGTCAGGGGTTTGATCCCCGCACCGATATAAATGTATACAATATGAGCCAAAGTATTTCAGGTCATGTAAAATAATTTAGGTAGATAACTTTAATACTTCAATAAAACATTGTTATCCAATAATTTGGTTGATCAGTGTAATTTAATCTAAGTTTCATTTCGTTTCACTCCGAAATTTTATTCAATCCAGTTACATCATTTCTTAGCCGTCGTCGAGGCGAAATAAATAATAACATAACCATTATTCCATAAAACAATAATAATGTATCGTTACATCTAGGCTTCTATTTAAATATTTATTAGAAAGATAAGTTGATCACCTTCGCGGATGCCTTCGCGCGAATATTGTATAAGACATCTGTTTATACCGTTGTCAGTTCTTTTGTTTATTTTGATGGCTGAAACGAACGTCCTCATAGCAACTTTAGCTGGAATATGCCCTCCATCTCATACCGTACGGAAACAGTTTGACGGCACTTGTGTTCTCTCTTTCATACACGTCCTTTGAGCGGAGTTTGTAGAAGCAATTATGCAGGCCGACATAATTCCGGCGATCTACGATAAACTCATTATCTATGGTTGGTTGCCACTTCTGGGATAGAATTGCAGGTATCACCGGTGTAGAGTATTACCGTAGGTATACCGGTCAATTTAGCGAGCCACAATAATAAATAACTATTTGACCCAAAACGTTATGCTACCCATTTTGATCTGCAGAGAATGATTCAATACGACAATTAGAGTTACTGGATCAGAATATGAGAAACACAATGTCTATGCTAGTATACAGAGTAGTATTTAACAAATAGCTTGTTATATGCACTTTGATCTATAGTTACTGATAAAATTGTATTACTATACTATTAAAGTTTATTATATTAAGTTATAATATATTATATAAACTGGTGAACATTTTTTTTTGGTATTGTGTCAGTCGTTCGATAAAAACTTAAGTCTGACGATACTGCTATTATTGGTAGATTTAATCAAATCAAAAGAAGTCTAATAAACAATAATATAAGCCCTGTATTATACTGATGTACTTCTGACGGGTTTCGTCTACTAGTGATAGGATAGGCCTTACGTCGAGACTAAACACACCTCCTTACACTCCTAAAGTGTAATGAAGAAATTTCAGGGATGAAAATTATCCTTGCGATATTTTTTACTTCATTGTTACAGCGAGCGCCACAAGACTTGCAAAGGTTTTCTAGCGACGTTTTATTAGAATCAAGTGATCATTTTAACTAAGACTTAAAAAAACAAATCATAGATAATAAATATTCCCATGGTGTGAAACAAACAATATAGCAATGCTTTCTAGCGAAACTAATGCGTTAGATGCATACAATTCAATTCGTTTCGTCGGAATAGCCGCATGTGATCCCGAAAAAGCTGTTCTTTTATTACAGCTATAACAAATAACAATCCAAATACAATTGAATATCTTCTGATATTTATTTTACATAACTTTATTAGCTTTTATGTAACAAATGTTGAGAATACGGTGTGGTCGAACGAGGCGACCGAGAGGTCGCGTTTGACAATACCCCCGGTTTCTGAAAGGCTGATCAAATCAACATTCAACTAACAGAACTTTGAGTTGACATCTCTGTCAAATCAATTAGAGTTGCTGAAACGTTATTTAGTGAAAAAAAATATAATATTTGATCTCTCTTTAGTACCGTTTGACATACGATTGTTCATATTAATTTGAAAGTTATGTTAGCTAACATGTGTGTCAAATCAAAGGTGTTGACCACGCTTCTAGCAACTCAATTTCGACTTGACATGAGATTTGACATTTGATTAGTTAATTTAACATTGATCAGCCTTTCAGAAACCAGGCGTTTTTTTTATATAAATATCCTTACGGCTATGTAAATGTACCTGATAATAAATAATAAATAATAATAATAATAATACACCAAACAGTCACACATAGTCCTGACGTCACACCAGGTTACTCTATTTCGAGAGTCTCAGGAACTACTATAGAACAGTTCCACAACACCCAGACCCGAAACAGATATTTGTGGATTATACAATCATTTTTTATGAGAAGCAGATAATAACTTTCTTTACGCGTTTGAGGGAGACAACGGTATAGACTATTGAACGATAGGCTCCACAACTCAGCATACCTAGTGCGAGATTTTCGACAAGTCAACCGTAATTTATGAAAATACGAAATCCATAGTGCCCCTATTGGAACGTACTCGCTGCATATTTCTCGTACAACACAGGTATAAAAAGCACGCACTAGGCACACCAGCGTCGAATTTCGAGACATTAGACCTTCATGTATGGTGTCTCAGAACGCTTACATTCCGCAGGTAGAAAATCTAGACTGGTCAAAACATAAAACCCACATACACAAAGGGCAGTTAAATAACGTAGTACGAGTGCATTTTACAATGGAGTAATAACCTTCGATGTTTTCCCACAAGTCGGTAGTGACGTCATCGTACAGCCTTTCATTGCTGTTGATTTATTTATTACACTGCTTGATTAGTTGGTAATATAGTGTTACGATGTATGAATTAATACGTGATATTTTGCGAGTGTTAAAACTGCGTTATGGCCAGATTTGAAAGAATGAACAGACGATCGGAGTTGTGACACGGAAAATCGGCGTGAGATGTCTATCTCGCTTTGTACTCGTGCCCGTCTGTCTGGCTGTCTATTTGTCTGTATCATATCGCTAAAATGAATGCACTATTGCTAATGCTGGTTTTTTTTCATAGCATAGGCCGGCAAACGAGCATGTGTGTCACCTGATGGAAAGTGATCTCTATCGCCCATGTACGCCAACAATACCAAAAGAATTATGGGCGCGCTGCGGACCTTAAAGGAAAGGGATAATTAAGGAAATAGGAAGGGGAGGGGGATTTGTGCCTCCGAATATTTCACTCATCGTTCGAAACGCAGCAGCAAGACTTTACGTCGGTTTTATGTGAGACAGTGATAACGACCCGGACGAGCCGGCCCATTCATGCTGTAGACAAAATTGTCTAAAAAAATTATTTATATTGATTGATATGGCTCTGATTCTTAGCTATGTTTGATGAAAATCTGTCCAACGATTCAATAACAGATCTTTTTCTAATTAATGTGGGCGGTTTTTAACAGACGAGAAGTAACGGCACGAGCAGATCGCTCGCCTGGTGGTTATCGCCACGCCTACTCATAAACAGAAACAACACATCACAGAACATTAAATTACAAAACACTGCATGACATTGGACTGCGCTCGTCACCCCGAGGCATAAGACTTTAAGTCTCATAATGTCCAGTATTTCACTGTCTTCAAAAAGTAGCATTGGTAGTCTGGCTTATTGCAATTCGTCGTGTGAACTATTGAGCGTATGCTTTCCACGTTTTAAAAATACAGTAGTCTGGAATGTTATTGCCTACTTGTTCTTGAGCATGTAATATGACGTCAGCTCAATTTTGTACCTATCATGCCTTATTTATTACATGTGTATACGGTTGAATTTAAATTACCTAGTTTACAACTTCTGCTTTTGTATTGTACATTTTTTAAACATGTACATATTTTTTTTGTACGTTTTGTAGTTAGTAACAAGCGTGTGAAACAATGCTTCAGATAAAAAGCAGCGACACCTCAGCGGGGAGTTGTACGGACTGTCGAGACAAAAGTCGTAGGTTCGAAACCAGCCCCCCAAAGCATGCACTTCTGACTTTTCTAAGTGACTTGTGTATTCATTGTTAATAATAGCTTGCTTTATTAACAATGAATACACAAGGCCGGCAAACGAGCAAGTGGGTCACCTGATGGTAAGTGAACTCCACCGCCCTTGTACGCCCAAAATACCAAAAGAATTATGGGCGCGTTTCCGACCTTTAAGGGAAGGATAATTAAGAGATTAGGAATGGGAGGGGGATTTGGGCCTCCGGATATCTCACTCACCGTACGGAACGCAGCACCAAACAGGTACAGGCAGGTGGGACAGTGGTAACGACCCGGACGAGCCGGCCCATTCATGCTGTAGACAAAAGTGTCTACGTATTATGAGTATCACCGTATGGTAAGTGACTTCAACCGTCCACGCATTCTGAATACAGAAGAAGATATAGAAGATAATTGAGAAGAATCATGGATGCATTATCGATGAACGAAGGCTTTTTTGGAAATATAATCCACAATAGTTCATCATTGAACTTACTCACTCATTAAGTGTCCCAGAGCACGCGAATTGGAACAAAATCCAAAACAACATCAATCAAACAAAATCCCTTTCTGAGAATCGAACCTGCAATCTTTCTTCATCAGTTAAATTATGTGAGGCAACACTAACTATTTACTGGTAAGTAACTCGAAACGTACTATGATTCCAATGAATTTTACATTGTTATGCTTCTTGGAACGGTGCATTGGCGTAGCATATGCAATTGATTAACTATTCTAAGTACAGTTGCTTAGATTTTAAAATTTGCTTTTTATAGCAGAGGCCGGCAAACGAGCGAGTGGGTCACCTGATGGTAACTTATGCTAGAAGTTCATGAGACGAGTATTATTTTATTAATAAACGACAGTAATCACTTTAACTCATAGTTTTTTGGTTACATTTACAATATTACTGCTTTACACACCACAACGCCATGTAAGGATGCTCTAGAGACCGCTCTCTAATTACAACTAAAACAACTAGGACCGAATAGTAAGCCAGCATAGCTACCGCGTAATAAACTCTTCGACTATCGACTGACCAATGATCTTAACTGGAGACTGTCTGACCGACTGCGGGCAAAAGACCTCCAGTTATGGCGACAATCTCTTTTATAACATTTAACTATCCTTCCACAACTATATCTCCCCATTATTATTTCAGTGTACCCAACGTTGCTTTCTTAGACACCCTCAATATACCAATATTAAGAGAATAAGCTAACACTTATCTCATGCTAAATAGTGGATGATCCACTATACAACCCGTTGCCGACCTTAAAGGAAAGGGATGATTAAGGATGATTGGGAAAGCGAAGGGCATAACAACCTCAAAATATTTAACGTAAGGAACGTAATAGCAAGCTGCTTTGTGTCGTATTTCCGTGAGACAGAGGTAACAACCCGGTCGAGCCGGCCCATTCGTGCTGTAGACAAAACTATCTACAATGGGCGGTGAAGATCACTTACCATCAGGTGATCCACTCGCTTGTTTGCCGACCTATACTATTAGAATACAAATATTTTATTTCGCTTCCACCACACAGTTCCTATGGAGTATCTGCCTGTACTTAGTTAATTCAACTCTATGTACCCATGTAGGTTGTACTTAAATTATTCCGAACTGTCCAAAAGCCGCCTTTCCAATACCTCATTCCAAAACGCCTAACTTTCAGACTATGCTAATACCTGTTTCCAATTTTAGATTACAAAATGTTTTACACTCTAAAACTGCTCTCAAAGGCTTTGGAACTATTTCACTTAACGTACCCAGTTTATTCCCTTTAGTCAAAATGTGTTGTATTTGAGAATAAAAATACTACGATTATCATCATATTGGTCTAGTGGTAGAATACTATGGCTGAGAACCGTGAGGTCCTGGGTTCAATTCCCAGGTCGGGCAATCATGCGTATGTGCGTGACTATAGTGACAGCCTCCGTGGCGCAGAGGGCGAGTAGCCGGCTGCGAAGCGAGAGGCCTTGGGTTCGATTCCCGCACTGAGACAAACATTGGTTTCGGGTCTCTTCAAACAAGGTGTGAAAAGATATTTTCACAATAGACAGGGGCTTGGCTGTGCCCTGGTATTGCTGATATTTTTCTTTATGCTAGTCTAAAGTGCTGGCTATATAAAGTTCTTTTATTTCTATTTATAAAAATAAAGAAAAAACTAACTTTTGTGCTGACGCTACGTGAAATAATATTAAAGGTTATCATGATCTTGTAATTGATTTCATCAGCAAGCTTCCGGTAATACACATCCCATGACTAAATTTTAAATGACCATAAAATATTGGCAATATTTCAAGTTGTGTGAATATTTTAGAGTTGACATTATGACGACCTCCGTGGTGCAGCGGGGAGTGGCGTTCAGAAAGGTCGCTAGTTCAAAGCATCAAATGTTTATACATTTGCTCCTAGATAAACACATCGTCTGTTGTTGGTCGGTAGTATTCCTGGATTGCGCTACACTTACCATCAGGTGTAGCGTAGTCACTTTGCCAAGCTAGAATAAAAAAAAGGTGATAGGCCCTAGCAAAAATGCTAAGTATAATCCCTCATAGATTCTAAATTAAGGGTTGTGGAGATCACTTACCAAATTTACCGCCTGTAATCTCCAATGGGGTAGGCAGAGGGGTAACCAGTACACCCACATTTTGCCGAGCGTATCTCCGTCCCACGATGTGATAGGGAGCGAGCCTATCGCCAAACCGGGCACAAATTTCAGACTCCGGGCTGACACTGAGCATTTAGTTATAGAAAACCCAATACCACTTTTCCGACCCGGGGATCGAACCCGAGACCTCAACGTCAGCCTCAGTCGTAACGCGTACGCATTACAACTGCGCCACCGAGGCAGTCCTTAGTCCAGTAAGCAAGATATTACATTATATTTTATTTTTCTTAACGAGACTCGCACAACATCCAGACCCGAAACAAATATTTGTGGATGTGATGTGGATGTTTGTTAGTCAATCACGCCGTAATGGCTGAACGGTTTTGAATGAAATTTGGCACACAGGTAGACCATGACCAGGATAAGGATATAGGCTACTTTTATCCCCGAAAAGACCGTTCATGCGGGCGGAGCCACTAGTAAAAGCTAGTCATATATACAGCCGGTGTCGGTCATTTAAAAAAATAAACCCATAAACTTTCGACTTGATACGTCCATGCCGTGCAATGAAGAATGTTAATTATGAAACAATTCGATACGCGCTATTGTGTGATCACAACTAGGTATGTAAGCGAGTGTTAATATTTTTCCAAAAAACTAATGTTAACCTCATCTCTTCTCACATGACGCAGCTAAAGTAAATGGCCGAATCAAATCATACGTTCGGCAAGTCACGTATTTTATTTGGTACGTAATTTTTTGCCTATTTGTCTCAGGTAATTTGCAATGAGGCGATTGCTTGGTAGATTTGGTGTATAATGCCATTTTATTTTACAAACAGAACTTTAAAATTACAACGTAATGTAAATTACAAAGTACTGCATGGTACTGGTTTGCGCTCGTCACCCCGAGATATAAGTTTTTAAGTCTCATAATGCCCAGTAATTTCACTAGCTTCGAAAACACAGCAACACAAATACCGAAACACAGCAGTGCTTACACACTGCTGCTTGGCGGTAGACATAGACAAATCGGTGGTACCAACTCAGACGGTAAAACATCTTTCCATTCGGCAGTTAAAATTCGGTGTATTTTATACCCGCAAATATTAATAAAACGAATTCTTTATTCCTTAGAATGTGTTACTCGTAGATTAGATAATACAGGTTAATCGTCGAGTATTTAATATTCAAAAAGTCGAAATCAATTCTTCATTCAATGTTTTGCACGATTCCGTGGTTTATTTATAGGTACTAAAATTACGAATAAATTGCCCATAGCTATTATTGTCAGGTTTTTTCGCCATGCAAACTCGTTAGCAAATGTTTTAGGTAGGTACCTACCTATTTTCTTATGTCAACAACCTTGAAGATACCTAACCTTGTAAGATTATGTTTTGCCTTAGGAAATGTACTCGCACTTATAAAAAGTTACCAATTTATTCAATGTTATAGACTTTGTTCAATCGGAAAATGTTACATAGGAAAGAGTCAACGGTTCGAAATTTAAATAGGTACAGTATGTTTTGTGTAAATGTTACACAAAATCTTTTTTGTCTTAGGTACGGCAAAGGCCTTTTGTTATTATCACTGAAGGAATAAGATTGTTTTTCTATTGTACCTACATGTACTAAACTACGAGTGAACTAGGCACCTACTTTGATATTTCACACAAAACAAAGGAAACAACACTACGTAATATCCATAATATTATGCTAGGTTCCGAAATTCACCTTAATAAATACAATATAAAAATTCAACACAAATACCTAGGCTACGTGCAGTTGTGCAAACAAAATAACCAGCCACCGCGGTACTATCAATACGATTCGTTCTGATAACGATAAAACTTAAAATCAATACTAATATATCACGTGAAATGTCACATATTCAACACAAAACGCATTGATAAGCAAAAAATTGTACTAACCTCGGCAAAAATCCGCTTTCTTCGCGCCAAGCCGACACGCTCACTACCTGATATTTGCAATATTCCAAAAATGCACTAAAACAATACAATTTCTTTCACGCAATATCAAACCAACACAACAACACTCGCAAAAAGTTTTTAACTTTCGCACTGACACTGCAGTAGTTTGTACGATAAACACGAAAAGAAATGCTTACGACGGTTTTTTTACGAAAGTTGTGTGACGTGTATTACGGAGTAATGCGACACAACCGTTATACACAAAGTGCTGTCGCGTACTGAAGAGCGTGCCAGAGCGAGAGAAAGGTCAAACAAAACGCGTGGAAAAATGAACGCGTGCGAGAGGGATGGCAAATATGAACGAAGTTAGCGGAATTTGTCACGACCGAGAATGACCACATGGCACGCATTCGGTTTTAAATACAATCATTGCACAAATTGTGAGTTGCCGCGTTTTTGTTAGGGCCACGTGTTACGAATATTGTGTTTTAAAAATAAAAACACTCAATATAAGTGTTATTGGTGTACAACATACTTATGTTTGTTTAGGTTTTTTTAATAAGTAATATATTTTTCAAACTTTTCCAACACAAGGCATTATACCTAAGTATAAACATTATGCCTTGAGCATTTTTTTAGCTAATTAAATCTCTCGAACACATTGTTTTCTTTCAATTTACATTTTAATAAAAGAGAATTCCCAAAAAATGTACAATATTCAAGTCGGTGTGTTATCTGACCTCGTTCTCTTATTCATTGTTCATGTTTTTTTCAGCCAAATCGTCTACAATGATAATGGAAATATTATGTTTTTACGACATTTTGTGATATTGTTCTAACTTCGAATATCATCAAATGTTTTTATTAGAGGTATGGCGATAAAATAGGTTAGGCACTTATTGAACTGTATTTTTTTTTTATTTATATAGTTAAGTACATACATATAAGTGTTGCCTCGGGTTCGATCCCCGGGTCGGGTAAAAGTTATATGTACTGGATTTTTTTATTACTAAATGCACCGAATCAGCCCTGAGTCTGGAGCCCGGTATGGAGATAGGCTCGCCCCCTATCACATCATGGGACGGAAATAAGCTCGGCGAAATGTGGTGTACTAGTTGCACCTTTGCCTACCCCTTCGGGGATTAAAGGCGTGAGTGCGTTTGTAAGTACTTAAAAAACACTAAATACACACTAGGTCTGTATGAAGTACATACGGGTATACGCGTATAGGTTAGGTAGGTACTTTCTTTCGTTTCTAGAAGTACGCATTTTTTTTTTAAATATGTCAATCGTATATTATCATATCTGCAAAGTCAAGGGGCAAAATATATGTACATTTGACCATCGAAATAAGATAACTAGAAAGATAAAATGAATCTGCCATAAATACGGCTCCACTTACTTACACATGCAAAGGTAAAATCACACGTAACACTCATACACGCAACAAAACTTAATGAACGTTCAAAATCAACTTTATTTCATAAAAGCTAATGTCTAAATATTAAATTTCTAAATCGAGATACGACGTTCTGCACCGCGCAAAAAATTAGACGTATTAAGTGTCAACTAGAGATAATGAATCAATTTTATGAATTGATGAATGAACGAACTGCACAGACCTTCATAGCTTCGCCCCCTTGCACAGAGTTTTGGTGGGGTATTTTTTTTGCTTGGGTTACGTTTCTTCTTCTCTCTTCATCTTATTTCGATGTTAATGAGCATCATCATCATCATCATTCACAGCCTTTCTCATCCCACTGCTAGGCATAAGCCTTTCTTTTTATATGCCATTCACCACGATCCTGCGCTAATCTACTCCAATATCGACCCCCGGTGTTAACAATATCGTCGGACCATCTCGCCGCCGGACGACCGACATATCGCTTACCTTGCTCCACCTGCCGTCACTTTGTCTAGCCATATGTCCTGCCCAACTCCATTTCAGGTTCGCAACTGTGGTCCCGATATCTCGAACCCTTAGTTTTTCGTCTGATTTCCACATTGCGAACTCGGTCTTGTAGTTTGATACCGAGCATGGAGCGTTCCATGGCTCTTTGTGCCACTCTAATATGGCGCATAGTTAATGAGCATACCTTAGAATAATAAAGCGAGCATACCTACTGATCTTCCAGTAAATGTCAATAAAAGAGGCTATTTTTTTATTTTTTTCTAACTAGTTTGTATGACGGGACGAGCAGATCGCTCGCCTGATGGTAAGCGCCACGCCTGCTCATAAACAGAAGCAACGCCACACAGAACAAAGCACTGTATGACACTGGACTGCGCTCGTCACCCCGAGACATGAGGTGTTAGGTCTCATAATGCCCAGTAATTTCACTGGCTTCAATGTCCTTCAAACCGGAACACAACAGTGCTTACACACTGTTGCTTGGCGGCAGAAATAGACAGAGCGGTGGTACCAACCCAGCCGGCCTCTCGCAAACGAGGGATCTACCACCTTGTATAATTGGCTAATTGTATTAGCTAAATTAAGCAACAATAATTAGTAAACAATAACAGCCGACAATCACACACATAGCCCTCACCCCACAGTAAGATATTATTAACTTGTATCGTGGGGCAAGATCTACGACAACTTTCGGTTTCACAACACCTAGGTACTCCCGAAACAAATATTTGTGAATCAAATAAATATTTGTCTCGGTGCGGGGATCAAACCCGCGGCCTCACGTTTTACAGTCGGCTACTCGCCCACGGAGGTTGTCCGTGGTTGAATAATAATATCAGTAATTAGTTTAATCTATGGGTTTTTTATACGTAATAGGCTCGCGTTTGGCCTCTATCACACCGTGTATACAAACACACTGTGTATACAGTATACTACTAGACGGGCTGTTTAGAAGTAAAATTGCGCTACATAACACGGGAGTTTGCCAGATCTCAGGTAGGGAGCGCGATAGGGGTTCTATTTGAGAGTAAGCGGGATCGTAATATTGAGTTACGGTAATTGACCGTAACTTAGTGGTGCAATTTCTATGTCCCGCGAAGCTTGTCTAGTAGTATACGTTAAAGTCTTTGGATATTACTGATTATCTTAAACCTCTCTAATTCGTCTTGACTGTTGTAACACTGGCAGATGTCAAACAAACAAGATTATGTAGCCCAACTTTGACGTCAAGCTAAGCAGACGGTCGGTCGTAAAACTTTGCCGCTTGTACTGCCGACCCCCCAGGCCCCCACGCATTGCAAAAGGACAGGGAGGTGAATATTTAAGTGGCAATTATAATCAGTGTGGCTCAGTTTACAATTTACACCAATCGTGTTATAAATGTTACGGACCAAACTCATTTAGTTTTTTTACTGACGGTTTTTTGCAGAAGTTTTCTGTTTCTAGCGCCATCTAGTTACAACACTGGAAGTACATACTTTGTACTCAAATCTAAAAATCAAGTGCATGTTTGAAATATAAAGAATACACAGACATTTATGACTAGTATTTTTTATACCTTTTTAAGTGTCTGTGTTAAAAAGGAGCTGCATTTCATGATTCGTCTTATTTTCAACTCGTCTGACACATATGTACAAAAAAATAGAAATAAAACACATATAAAAAGTATTTTTTCCATCTACGATTTCGTAACACTTATCAGGGTCACACATTAATATTTAAGTATGTCTAAAATAAAATAAAAACTATATGAGTAATTTTTTTTTTAATAAAAAAATAATAGGACTAAATATTATTGTCGCTATTTTGTTAGGTGCTTTATTGTATATTGTCGGACGAGTTGGGAATGAGATAGAATATGCATGACACGAATTGGGATACAAGGTGCCGTATAGACAAATAGCTAATGAGACAAATTTCATCACATCCATCGAGCCGGTCATTCGTGTTGTAGACGAAAGTACACAACAATAAGTACAAGTCTACAGCTTGGCTCTACCATTCTCAGATATTCTTCTTAATCGGGCACTGTTGACAGAGTGGTCATGATTGACAAAATGGTGGTGGTACATCTCCACGTTGACGACCCTCCGGTCGTCTGTCATCTTGGCAGCGATCGCAGATCTAGCAATGCCTCTCCATTATTGCCGGTTGGTAACGTTGCGCGTGCACTCTGTTAAGGAAGACTGTGTTGCCTTTTTAATTATATCAGTCCGAGATCTGTCTTTAACTCTCGTTTCTGCTACCTGTCATTAGATAACTAGTCTTTCCATTAAGTCTTCATTCCTGAAGATGCGCCCAAAGAACTTTCAAATTCGTAGTTGAACGAACCACTCAGACATATCGATATATAATTGACAATCCAAATAAATTATTCGCCCAATACTAAACTCTTAATCCCAGTTTAGATGCAGAAAGTTTATGGCATGACACCAATGAGAATAAAAGGAAAACTTTTGTTTCCGAGGTCCCATCATACAGTTTAAAAACAGAATCGTACAACGCGGCTTCGTAAATGACGGCTTTCAGATATATTCTCGTGTATTTTGTGCGAAAAACATTTCATCTCTCTGTTCTTTATCATTCCTCATCATTTAATTCCAGCTACGTCCCTGCCCCTCCCTTACATACTTGCGAAATGTCGTGGCAATAAAATAGAATTTCCTGCAATTAGTATTTTTATAGGTATTCCTAGAACGTTGAAATGTAGATTGTTTTGGTAATGCGGTCGGTGTCCTTTATAGAATTCAGAGACGGTACGATCGATGTTCGAAGTAATTTATTTAAATCACAGTTCATACTTGAGCAGACTACATCGATAATTTGCAACATATTTCTGAAAGGCTGATCAAATTAAAATTAACTAATCAAATGTCAAATCTCATGTAAACATAACTTACACTTAATTAATATGAAAAATCGTATGTCAAACGGTACTAAAGAGACATCAAATATTATTATTTTTTACACTACTAGGGGCATTGCCTATGTTTTACCACAAAAAAAAAACTTAATGTCCGACGAATATGAGACATATCTTACTTTCTTCCCCACATTATTCTGCATTGATTGGTATCGGTCTCGACCCCATACCCCAGCGGTTTCGGAGGAGATAGCGTGACAAGTTTTTGGCAGCGGCGGCGGCGGCGCCAGTTACTTTTTTTTAGAATAGAGAGAAATAAAGTTTCAGCAACTCGAATTGATTTGACAGCGGTGTCAAAATCAAAGTTTTGTTAGTTGAATGTTGACTTGATCAGCCTTTCAGAAACCGGGTGTTAGTGTTCAGTGCTCACAGGAGCCCGACGCACATCACTCCATTCTACTACTATAATAAATCCTTCCAGTAATCGACTATGGTGATGTGTGCTATTTTGATCTGAATGCAGATCATCTTAACAAACTTGACCGTCTTCTCAATAACTGCATTCGATTTATCTTTAATCTTCGTAAATATGACCACGTTTCCTCTTATCGTACGCAATTACAATGGCTACCGATTCGCCAACGCCGATCTATGCGAGCACTCACAACTCTCTTCTCGCTACTTACATCCCCTACGCCGCTTTCTTATTTATCTTCTGACTTTATTTATCTTTCTGATAGCCATGATAGGAATCTTCGCTCTTCTAACAATCTTCTCCTCGAATGTCCTCCTCATTCCTCTGACTTCACCCACTCTTCTTTCGCTATTCAATCTATACTTCTCTGGAACGCACTCCCACTGGAAATCAGGTCGTGCACCACACGAGTGGCTTTCAAATTGAGAGTTCGTCAACTATTGTTGGACGGATTGGTAGAATCACATTAGTTTCTCCTACATATCGTATATATTTATGTATTGTATTGTATTTTATTGTATTTATTATATATTTTTGTATGTTTATATTTTTTTTTTATTCGGCATTGTACGTTTTATGTCATATTTTTATATTTTGTATCTTCCTTTTTTTTGCACCTACTGTGTTCATCTCTGCATCGCCCTAAGGTTGACTGGTAGAGAATGCCTTTAGCATTAAGTCCGCCTTTATACATTGTATATAAAGTGTAAAAATAAATAAAATATAAATAAAATAAATAAATGTGAAAGTATGGATGTTTGTGTGATCCACAAATATTTGATTCGGGTCTGGGTGTTGTGGGACCGCAAGTCCCTCATAGTTCTTGGTACCCACGATACAGGTTTACCTACTGTGGGGTTAGGACTATGTGTGGTACTGTTGGGTGTATTTATTTATTGGTTAAGGTCCGATGAGGGAGTAGGAGGAAAATTTGAAACTCGTCTATCGAAAACAGCAAACACACCGCGATTCGGGTATTCAAGTCGGTTTTTTTTACTTGTAATGACTACATTTGTGATTCGATTCTAAAACGTAAACATTTGTCTAAAGGTATAGGTAAGAACCACCTTGTTTCCAGTCAAAAAATATTTTCTTATATACATATGAGTTTATATCTATAAACTATCTTAGCACAAAAAATATGTAACTCTTGAATAATAAGAAGTGCAAATAAATCCTTTTGAAAACTGATTACTCAAAAATAAGAAAAAATATAAAAAAAGTTTAGAGAAGGTCCTCAAGGTTAGTCAAGAATTAAACCGACGACATTTCTTTAGTCAGTTAACTTTGCGTGGTAGAGTCACACTGTAGACACCTTTGTCTACAGCATGAATGGGGTAAAGTAGCAGCTTAATGCTGCCTTTCGTACGTTGACTGAGATATCCGGAGGCCCAAATCCCGTTCCCAATCCCTTAATTTTCCCTTTCCTTTAAGGTTGGCAACGCGTCCATGATTCTTTTGGTATTGTAGGTGTTCATGGACGGTGGAGATTGCTTACCATCAGGTGACCCACTTGCTCGCCCCAATATCTCTCTATTCTAAAAAAAAGTAACTAGCGCCGCCGCCGCCGCTGCCAAGAGCTTCTCACGCTATCTCCTCCGAAACCGCTGGGGGTATGGGGTCGAGACCGATACCATTCGATGCAGAATGATGTGGGGAAGAAAGTAAGATATGTCTCATATTCGTCGGACTTTAAGTTTTTTTTTTATTTTATGTTTTGTGGAAAAACATGGGCAACGCGCCTAGTGTGTTAGAAAGTGTTAGAAAAAAAGCAATGAATATTATAACAGAAAGACGCATCCGTCAACAAGACGTTTCACTTTTTCTGTTGTCTTTTTGCTCGTCTAATTACGTCGCGTGGTCTTAAATTAGAACATTTGTTGCTTTCTAGCTTTACGTACAACGCAATTCGTATGTTGTTTAAAATGAAAGAACTAATAGGACAGAGATGAGATAAGATAAAAGTCAAGGAGGCTAAAGAGGTGTACAAGGATCATAGCAAGTGGAAGTTGTCTCTGTCTACCCCTATGGGAAATATGCGTGAGTCTATCTATATATGTATGTAAAAGGAAAAAGGGATATTTATCTCAGCCTGTTGTCGTCCACTGTTGGACGTAAGCCTCCCCAAGTGAGCGCCAACCATCCCGGTCTTGAGCAGCCCGCATCCACCCGCTACCCGCCATCTTTTTCAAGTCGTCGGTCCACCGTGCAGCAGGGCGTCCTACACTACGTTTGCCTAACCGTGGTCTCCACTCCAGCACATGTCTGCTCCACCGACCATCTGTCCGTCTGCAGACATGACCGGCCCACTTCCACTTCAGGGATATACAACGAGTTAAACTTAAATCATGTACTTGATGTTGCTCTTATTCAAACTTTCAAATCAAATGCTACTATTAAACTAACATTTTTGATCTGGGTCCTTCATCAGTAATTGTCCTCTTTAAATTATTGTTTAAATAGTTAAGTAAAGTAGTACACTGGGGTTGTCATGCCACTAGGGAAAACACTCTTAAAATAAAGAAAGGGGATATCTATACATCTTGTAATAATTACCTCCGACATATATAAACTACACCTGTACGCTAAAAGGGGTAGGCAGAAATGCAATTTGAAGCTCAACTGAATTCTTCTACCTCCTTCTCGAGTTGTGCCTGCCCGGTTGAATAATTTGACCAATTTTATTATTAATTAGTCTTTCTTTTTTCTTTCTTTCTAGTGAACTGTAATTGTTTGTTCACTTGGGTAATATAAAATTTACTAGCTTAATAAGTCGAGTAAATTAATCTCTAGTGATATTCTTGATCCTCCGGCAGGGTCAGCTCGGCCGTGTGGCTAACATTTTTTTAATTTTTTTTTATTAGCTTGAATGACGAGACGAGCAGGTCGCTCGCCTGATGGTTGCTCATAAACAGAAGCAACGCCACACAGAACTTTAAATAACAAAGCACTGCATGACACTGGACTGCGCTCGTCACCTTGAGATATAAGGTGTTAAGTCTCATAATGCCCAGTAATTTCACTAACATCATGTCAGTTTTATATGAAATTTTAATACAATGTTCATTGAAATACAGGGAACAAAAAAGCTTGTATGGTACAAGTAAGAATTAACGACGTGACATGCTCAAAAGAACAACGTACAAGTAGCGTCAAAGGCAGCCTTTTGCAACAAAGCCTTAGCCTCTTACGTACTTGGGTTAAGGATGTATTGATAACAGAAGCGATAGCGGAGGCGATTTATCAGTAAACGTTCGTATGTGAAGTGGCTGCTTGAATTAGATGTTTTAATTCATTCTAGGTTTTGGTAACAGGAGAACGATCCCGCGGTCGGTCCAAGAAGTGTTATTTTGACGTATTAGCGGGAGAAATGAGAGCCAACAGTCTCACTACGCAGGATGTTCAAGATCGGGTGAAGTGGACGCAACTAGGAAGGCGGACGCTAGCACTAAGCCGGGTCTACGCCAGGCAGAGAGTTATTTATTGGTAGAGCCACGCTGTAGACAAAACTGTCTACAGTATGAATGGGCCGGCTCGTCTGGGCCGTGACCACTGTCTCACAGAAAACTGGAGTAAAGTAGCAGCTTGCTGCTGCGTTTCGTACGGTGAGTGAGATATCTGGAGGCCCAAATTCCCCTCTCCTTCCAAATCCCTAACTTACCCCTTTCCTTTGAGGTCGGCAACGCGCCCATGATTATTTTAGTACTTATTGTGGGCGTACATGGGTGGTGGAGATCACTTATCATCAGGTAACCCACTTGCTCGTGTGCCGACGTATACTATTAAAAAAAAAAATGGTTTTATGAGTGCTACTTATGTTACGGGTGTTTTTTGATCGTCTGAATGATGAGCCGAGCACGTGTCTCCTGTTATAGTAAGCGTCACGCCGCCTGGTCATAAATAAAAGCAACATGAGTCAGAATTTTAAATTGAAGAATTGGCACTACCTACAGTTTGCTCGTTACCCCGGTATATTAGATGAGTCATAATAATTGTATTTATCACACGATAGAGACGAGATTATAACAGAAAAATCTCGTTTACGAAGTTGTGTTATAGAATTTGACAGCTAGAATCGTATGATGTGGCCATGGAGACAAAGTTTTCTGTTATATTCTCGCTTACTATATAAGAAATTCTCTCTGTGTATATATCTCTATGATTGGGCTTTAGACACAGTATTGCTAAAGGATTCACTTCTGAGATAATTTTAGGTGTCTTGTGATAGTATGCTTCCCATAACAAACATTCAAATAGAATATTATTATTATTACATTAATTCCAAGCAAAGGGTGGCCTGACCTCGAGCCCGCTGGACCGACCACCACCTAATAGACGTGGCGGGAAGCGGCTGGATGAGGAAGGTGGAGCACCGTCAAGGGTGGCGCCAACTTGGAAAGGCCTATGTCCAGCAGTAAACGAATTCAGGCTGATGATGATGACATTAATTCATTCAGGCTGGGAATAAGGCTGGAACAAAGATATCGTTTTATAGTAGACATTCCGTAACTTGGTAAACGTAAACCATACTGGTGATTAAATCGCTGTCTCCTATCACACAGTTATGAGCAACTTGCAGGAGCTTTTTGCACTAGCTTTCGAGCATTACAGAGCTCGTACAGTTGAACAGTGAGGGCTCAAAGTTAGTCATTGATCGGGTGGAGACAGACAGCAGTGACGTTTTGGTTTCTTTTTTACTTTTTCAACTTCTTTTATTTTATTTTTTTATGAAAAAGGGGCAACGGAGCAATTGGGTCACCTGATGGTGAGTGATCACCGCCGCCCAGATAGCGCAGATTTAGTTAAATATGACAAAGGTTACCACGGCTGTAATTTAAAATGCATACTTGCAACTCCTGCGAGGTGTGGAAAGGATTATCACTCGCTATAATTATGAAGGATAACATCGTGAGAAAACCTGCATATCAAAGAGGTCTCATAAGAATTTCAAACTTATGTTTTTTTAATGTTTTATATGACTGCCTCGGTGGCGCAGTTGTAATGCGTACGCGTTACGATTGAGGCTAACGCTGAGGTCTCGGGTTCGATCCCCGGGTCGGGTAAAGTGGTATTGGGTTTTTCTATTACGAAATGCTCCGTATCAGCCCGGAGTCTGGAATTTGTGCCCGGTATGGCGATAGGCTCGCCCCCTATCACATCGTGGGACGCAGATGCGCTCGGCGAAATGTGGGTGTACTGGTTACACCTCTGCCTACCCCTTCAGGTATTACAGGCGTGACTGACTGCGTTTTTTTTATCCTGGCTCGGCAAAGTGACTACGCTACACCTGATGGTAAGTGTAGCGCAATCCATGAATACTGTCGATCATCGATAGACACTGTATCTATCTTAAATCGGCAGAATTATGCCGGCCTGCTTAAATGCTTCTTCACACTCCGTTTAAACGATCCCATGTTGTAGGAAGGAAGAAATACATGTAAAGTCTGCCTACCCGCATTAGGTCAGCGTGGTGGATTAAGCCATAATTCTCTTACTATTAGAGGAAACACGTGTCCAGCAGTGAGACACATCGTGAAGAAACCTGCATATCAGAGAGCTCTCCATAAGAATTTCGAAGTTATGTAAAGTCTACCGACCAGCTTTAGGCGAGTCCGATGGATAGTTAAAGCTACTAGACCACAGGCCCGTGCACAGCAGAGAGTCAGTTTATATAATATATTTTTGTATTATACTGTATATAACAAAAACCCCGTGGGCCCTTTCTAGGTCGTGAAGATAGACATATAGACAGCTTAATAAAAATAGTATAATCGAAATACGGTTTACAAACAATAAATTTAATAAAGTTTAAGTAATAAATATGATTATTTTTATGGTAAAATTTTCGTCTGCGAGATTTTTCATTACGTTTGAATATCGATTCTGATATCACAGTTAAAACGCCCAACAGGGTTTTTGTCACATATTGTATAATTGATTATAACATTTCTCCCAGATGATAATGTGGTAGAATCATCTCATACATGCTCTACGGGACTATGTATTTAGTATTTACCTACAATTTTATTTTATTCCACTTTTACAAGTATTTTCAAGTACCAATAAAGCGATACTTAAGGTTACTTGACTACCCTCATGTAGTTTCCATTTTCAAATGTTCCTCAAGGGAATTAGGGGTAATACCGCAGCTATTACAACCGATTATTCACGGTTCGATTTGAGGGAGGGGAAAAATTGTGCTTTTTGTCCGGAGTTTTACCGAGCCATTCGACTGCTTGCATATGTTTTGGGAATACAACAATTTGATATTTAAATAAATAAATACACTCAATAAATATTCCTGACCTCACACTAGGTTAACCTGTATCGTGAGTATCAGGAACAACGAAGGACTTGCGGTCCCACAACACCTTAACCAGAAACAAATATTTGTGGATCACTCAAACTTTTGTCACGATGCGAGAATCGAACCCTTATATCTTACAGCCGTCGACCATCGAACCGTCTATTGCGCAGCGGAATACAAGCACTGTCTCTTCATTAAATTATAAAATACTTATTTATGGGTCGTCGTGCTATTCTACCAATTTGTGTTTCGGTTTGCAGGACATTAAAGCCAGAGAAACTACTGGACATATGAGACTTAACATCTTATGTCTCGGGATAACGAGCGCAGTTCAATGCCATACAGTGCCCTGTAATCCAGAGTTCTGTGTGATGTTGCTGCTGTTTCTAGGCAGGCGTGACGCTTAACATCAGGCGATCTGCTCGTCTCGTCATTCAAGCAAATAATATAAAAAAATCTTAAAGGGTTTAATACGATTTTAAATGCTTGAGTTGCGTTTTAGTATTCGGGCTCTAGACATCTATTTTTAAAGTACCTACCTAGGATATATATTTCTTCTAATAAATAAACCATCGAAAAATAAACATATTAGTATGTAAAAATGTGACTTTTGATTTCGAACGATTCATATTTTACTCAGAGGTGGTGGAACAGGGGCCTATAACAATAATTTTATTTACAAAATCACTCATAGATTTCTAATTTATTTATTATAACTATTTATTTCATTGTATCTAGGAAATGAGTGTGAAAGTTATTATAGTGTAATCAAATTTAAAAAATATCCGCTGTCTGCAACGACTGAAATTTCCAACGACGAAAAGCTAGTTTACATTAACATCTCTGAAACCAACTCAATTACTACCGATTGTAGTTTGTTTTAACAAAAGCTCGAACTAGCAACACCTCGGATAAAAAGTAGCGCACAAATTGCCGACACCGCACTCTATTACAGTTTTATCGCCGTATCCCTAAAATGAATGGGCTTTTCGAGTCAGTACGAGGAGATTGGGGAACGGTGCAACATCGCTAAAAGCTTTGTGATAAGGGAAAACGGCTATTATTCCCTCAGTGCCTTGAGGTATTATGTGTAAAAACTAGCTCTTCTTTATTACCTAGGTATCTAGTTTATTTATAGCCTGGAGGTGTGCTTAGGAGATTTTAAAGAAATATGGTAAGTACTTTTAAATTGAATTGGTTTTATGGTTGTGATAGTATAGAGGAGATAGGCGAACTAGAAGGTAGTTTGTCTGCATTGTGTTGGAATTCTAAAAGCCAATCAATCTATTAGATTACATGGCTCCAATTACCTATACAAAGGGTTCTGGCAAGGGTTGCAGGAAGCCGATGGATGCAGGCCGCTTCCAACAGGTCGGCCTGGAAGGCATTAGGGGAGGCCTATGTTCAGCAGTGGACGTCTTGTGGCTGATGATGAATTACCTATATGTCTATATATTCCTTCTCCAACTTAGATTAACAGTAAAGAAAAAATATCTAATGCTCTTTTTGCCTATCCCCCATCTTTACCAACTCGTAAACTACAAACATTTCAAAACGTAATTTACCGTATCAAAACCTAATCTGACGCCGAGCGCTGAACCCAGTCTCCCCTAAACGCAACTAATAAAACTATCAAAGCGCAATGAGCGCTATCTCGCGCCGCCGCACCGTCAGTTATCAACCCCCGTAGATTTATGGCCAATTTTATCTCGGATACGTCGGATGTATGTCAATATTTGACAGTAATTTATCTTGTCACCTGCGTGCTTAGAGTTCCGTAGCCAAGGGTACCAACAGAGTTAACCAAAAGCTTATGAGCTACATCGTCTGTCTAACTATCCTTTAATTAGACGGTTCCATTTTGTGGTAGGTCTTAGGCCAAATGGCTGCAATTTATACAGAATATGTGTTAATAAAGCGAATATCTAACAAATAATTAAAAAAAAAAACTACAAGTTAGTATCGGCCCGAGTACAAGAAACATGTATTTTTTTTTTGTTTTTGCTTAATCGTAAAAACGGTTAACACATACAATCTTCTTACTCGTCTAACTAGGTGGTAGGTCCCTCGTTTGTGAGAGGCCATCCGGGTTGGTACCACCAGTTAGTGTATTTTCCAAGCAGCAGTGTGTGGGCACTGTTGTGTTTCGATTTGAAGGAGACTGAAGTTACTGGGTATTATGAGGCTTAATATCTTATGTTTTAGGGTGACGAACACAGTTCAGTGCCTTAAAGTGCTTTGTAATTAAAGTTTCTGATCAGGCGAGCGACCTGCTCGTTTCGTCATTCAAGCTAATAAAAAAGCCAATCGTTTTTATAGCAGGCCGGCAAAGGAGCAAGTGGGTCACCTGATGGTAAGTGATCTCCACCGCCAATGTACATACCAAAAGAATCATGGACGCGTTGCCAACCTTAAAGGATAGGTAAATAAAACAGCCTTTGACAGCCTCCGTGGCGCAGCGGGCGAGTAGCCGGCTGCGAAGCAAGAGGCCGTGGGTTCGATTCCCGCACCGAGACAAATGTTTGTATGATCCACAAATATTTATTTCGGGTCTGGGTGTTGTGGGACCGCAAGTCCCTCGTAGTTCCTGATACCCACGATACAGGTTAACCTAGTGTGGGGTCAGGACTATGTGTGTGACTGTTAAAAAAAATAAAATAATAATAATAATTTTATTTATTGCATGTATGAAAAATTTAATGAGAGTGAATGAGGCCAAAGAGTTCTGCAAGGATCGTAGCAAGTGGAAATCCGTTGTCTTTGCCTACCCCTATGGGAAACAGGCGTGAGTCTATGTATGTATGTATAATTAAGGGATTGGCAAGGGGACTTGGGCCTCCGGATTTCTCACTCACCGTGCGAAACGAAGCATCAAACTGCGACTTTACGTCGGTTTTCTGTGAGACAGTGGTAGCGACCCGGAGGAGCCTAAATGAATGAGCTATTCATGCTGTAGACAAAAGTGTCTACAGTGTGGCTCTACCACTAAAAAGATATCAACATTACTAGATAATTCACGATTCCCAACCGAATTTTCACCACCAAATACCATTTGAAACCGTTTCCAATACATACCATCTCATTTACAGTTCGCACAAAAGTAAAAATATTTCCACTACGCCAAGCCCTTTATTCCCAAGTGGACGTTCGATGGTCCTTACAACGGCTACCTTCCGTATACCACTCCGACGTATCCTGAAACATCCCCTAATAGCCCAACAATAAAGGTCAATGTCGCTTAAACATATAAAAAAGATTTAAGTGTGAATTTTATTAGGTCCGTGGAAAATTAAATATTTTTTCAACTCGCATGGACATTCATTAATTTTAGGTTTTTAAAGTGGCATTTTGTGAAAGAGAAGAATGCTTTAAATTCAATTCTATGCTATGTACTGTGTATCATTATTGCACAGTGATAGCTCTGCGTGGAGTTGGGAGACGAAAGTCGTAGGTTCGAAACCAGCCCACCACAATAGCATACACCTCTGACTTTTCTAAATTACGTGTGTCAGTTAATGATAGCCCTAGGCTTAATCTCTCTCATTCAGTACAGGAGGAGGAGTGCCCACCAGTGGGACGTTTATATTACAGGACCAAAGACTTCAATACTACAGACGGGCTGTTTGGAACTAATTACGAGTGGTAGAGCCACGCTGTAGACAATTTTGTCTACAGCATGAATGGGCCGGCTCGTCCGGGTCGTTACCACTGTCTCACAGAAAACCGGCGTAAAGTAGCAGCTTGCTGCTCGTTTCGTACGGTGAGTGAGATATCCGGAGGCCCAAATCCCCCTCCCCTTCCCAATCCCTTATTATCCCTTTCCTTTAAGGTCGGCAACGCGCCCATAATTCTTTTGTATTGTGGGCGTATATGGGCGGTGGAGATCGCTTACCATCAGGTGACCCACTTGCTCGTTTGCCGGCCTATACTATAAAAAAAAATTAATGAGAGGTGTCAAGGGACACCCGGATGGAACGAAGTTCCTTTCGATTAATTAGTGAAAGAATTGTAATAAAATTTTATTTTTTTAAAGTTATAATAATATTTTTTTATTATTAACAAATATAATGTTATATAAACTTAATCAGTAGGCTCAATTTTCGTAATAATTGGCTTGTGGTAACTGAAGTAGGAAATTAATTAATATATAATTAATTATTAATTTTTGTATTTATTATTAATAATAAATAATAATATTATTTATTATTATATATTATATTCGTAACACTGTTCAATGCGAAATAGAAATGAAAATATCTGGCTTGCTTTCTATAAGAGAGAGAGAGACAGACAGAGAAACATGCGACGCCGCGCAGCTTACAATAGCTCACTATAGCAAAAAGTGTCGTGACAACTTTTCGTAAGAATTTTTTCCGTCTAGCCCCCTTTCACAACGCGCGATAAGCTGAATCCAAGATGTATCGATTAACAACCTCATCCAACTAGTTTTCACTTGATTCACAAATTGACAACACTGGCCACTTAAACACAAAAAAGTTTTGAAAATCGAACACTATTATGTCCAACTTTAGTCGTTAAAACTGTCTACATAATTTCAAAAATGGAAAAAAGTGTCGTGACAACTTTTCGTAAGAATTTTTTCCGTCTAGCCCCCTTTCACAACGCGCGATAAGGAACTTCGTTCCAAAAAAAAAAAGTAAAATTGCGTCACATAACGCGGGAGTTTGACAGCTCACAGACAGGGAGCGTGATAGGCGTTCTAATGGAGAGTAAGCGATATGGTAATATTGAGTTACGGTCAATTGAGCGCAACTTAGTGGTACCATTTCTATGGTATAGTAAAGTCTTTGTACAGGACTTATTAATTTTGCACAAAGAGGCTAAGAATTATGATGAAAATAATTTTTTGTCGAAGACATTGTTTAGTTGCATACATTTCAATGATTGGTTTCTGTATAAGTTGATAAGAAGTGGTAGAAATAATTTTTTGTCGAAGACATTGTTTAGTTGCATACATTTCAATGATTGGTTTCTGTATAAGTTGATAAGAAGTGGTAGAAATATTTTTTTGTCGAAGACATTGTTTAGTTGCATACATTTTAATGATTGGTTTCTGTATAAGTTGATAAGAAGTGGTAGAAATAATTTTTTGTCGAAGACATTGTTTAGTTGCATACATTTTAATGATTGGTTTCTGTATAAGTTGATAAGAAGTGGTAGAAATAATTTTTTGTCGAAAACATTGTTTTGTTGCACACATTTCAATGATTGGTTTCTGTAAAGTTGATAAGAAGTGGTAGAATTTTTTTTTGTCGAAGACATTGTTTTGTTGCACACATTTCAATGATTGGTTTCTGTATAAGTTGATAAGAAGTGGTAGAAATTGGCAAAGTTTCTGTGCTAATATTAGGGCATAACCAATAATAAAGCATCGAGAGGCGACATGACGCTATCACACGTATTTGGGCGGATGTCGTGATATGCACTCATTACATACATACGCACTCACGCCTGTAATCCCCGAAGGGGTAGGCAGAGGTGTAACCAGTACACCCACTTTCGCCGAGCGTATCTCCGTCCCACGATGTGATAGGGGGCGAACCTATCGCCATACCGGGCACAAATTTAAGACTCGGGGCTGATACTGACCATTTCGTAATAGAAAAACCCAATACCACTTTACCCGATCCGGGGATCGAACACGAGACCTCAGCGTTAGCCTTTATCGTAACGCGTACGCATTACAACTGCGCCACCGAGGCAGTCACTATCATGTTACTGTGACTTAAAGCATAAAATGGACATGTCAGTCTCTAAGTGTCAGGCGAAATGTTATGGCGTGTTATGGGTCTTAGAGCGGATCTCTCAGTCACATTCGGTTGTAAAATTTGACAACATTTGACAGTTGAGAGTTCATCACGTGTTTTTGTCACAATCACACATCTCGGTATGGAAAAATGTCACAAGTCGAGACACACTTTTAGCAAGCTACTTATCTAGCTTCCGAAATACGAACCCATTACAAAATATATTTATAATACTTATTTCTGTATACCAGAAACCCAAAATCTACACCACTCAACCCTACAATTCGCACCCGATCCTACTCATTTAGCTAATCATTAACCCTAATTACATATTACAATTTATCAAATCGTACCCCAGGTGTGTGGGTTCCGTAGTTAATAAATTGTTTTGGTCAATGCGGACCCCTAATTACACTCTATGAATAGGGGCGTTGATATATTGCAACGCGTGCGCCCAATTTAGCAGATGGGGCTAATGTAGAAAAAACTAATTTTCGGAAAAAATTTAAGGGTGGCCTCAATATACCGACTTACTGAGGGTTACATTTTATAATATAACATTTTTCGTTTATGATAAATGGTAGAATAGGTAATTTTTGAAAAAAAAAAAAAAATTTTTTTTAGTAATAGGGGCTTTGCCCATGTTTTTCCACAAAACATAAAATAAAAAAAAACTTAAAGTCCGACGAATATGAGATATATCTTACTTTCTTTCCCACATTATTCTGCATCGATTGGTATCGGTCTCGACCATGGCCGGGGTCGAATTCGAAAAGTCCCTTTTGAGCACAAGGATACCCCCAGCGGTTTCGGAGGAGATAGCGTGACAAGCTTTTGGCAGCGGCAGCGGCGGCGGCGCCAGTTACTTTTTTTTAGAATAATTAGATAATCATACAAATCTGTGCATTAGTAACGTGTCTTTCATCCTAGTGCTCAAAAGGGACTTTTTGAAGTCTGTTAAAAATATAATCCTACCCGAGGTGCTATCCTGTGACGTAAGGACCCATGTCCACTTGCTTTCCTGGCTGTCCGAGGAATTCACCGGACAAAATAGCCTTGTTTACCGGACGAGCAGTATTATTATCAAATGTGTTCACGCCGCGAAAACGTGTCCGGCGTCAAGGTTACATTGAGCACCGGCCACATTAACTCACAAATAAAACTCAACCTTATATTTTGTGAAATACAACTGATATTAGTATAACCATTACAAAATTCAACGAGCGGGTCGAAGCGACGAATAGTGTTTTGTCATGCTAACATCATCCGTAAATTGAATAGCATAAGGTTGAATTTAAATTGTTAGTACTCCGTCGTGCCGGATACACACTTAGCTCCCCCCGGCGACACACGACGGCGTCATTCGAATTTCGAACGAACCAGTTCGGTAAAGTTTGTTTACGGTACCGGACGTTTCGCTTTCTGACAAGTCTGCTTTTTGTAAAATGGATTCAGTTGACATTGACATGGATTTGATGATATCTTTGGTTAAAAACAAACCGGGGCTGTGGGACAAAACGGCTGAATTGTATAATAACAGACATATGAACTACATAGCTTGGCGGAAGATCTGTAAAGTGCTATGTACTAGTTTCGACTCGATGTCCGAGAAAGAAAAAACCGAGTTCCGTAAGTGAATTTTGTTTATAAAATTATTGGTTAATGGTTAATTTGAGCAATATTTAGAATACCCAAGCCCCGGATTTGTGCTTGAGCCTGCCTGTCTCCACTTGCTATTAAGATAGTATAATTGTAGTTATGCGCTACATCAATCTTCGTCTATTTCTAAAATACGAATGCGTTGTGATGATGATCTAAATTTATTTTTCTTTCGAGTGACTGTCTAGGCGCTCTATCATTGACTGCATATTCGTCGGTATCAATTCGCAAAAAGGAATATCGTTGTAGCGCATAACTGTGATCAGGTTGTCACGTGATTCTTGTCAGATGGGAACAGCCTTGTATTTGAGGCGCTCAGAGCCAGTTACATTCACAAATCGGTAAACAATTAGCGAGTGAAGCAACTTCTGGTACGGTCTATGGATTGGTGACTGGATTCAACTGAGCGTTGCTTCGGAGGGTACGTAAAAACGAGGGTCAAATTGATAGTACCTAATTGTTAAGCCAAGTCTGAGGGTTTCGGGTGGCTTGAAAACTCTGGCACTAGGTTGGCTGCTAAACAATCTATATATAATATTAACAGTCTTGTAAATTGCAAGGCCATTGTGTTATTCATTTGTATAACAATAGCATCTATAATGTAGATCACTAAACACAGCCTTACTTTGTAATGTAAAATATGTATTTTTTTCTAGGCCTAGGTGTGGTAAAGAAATGGAACAACGCAAGGGACAACTGGATGAAATGTTATAAAAGAATGAAGACGTCAAGTTCCAAATATGGCCGACCTGTTCGAAAATATAGATATTTTGATCAGATGATATTTTTACATAAAATCGTAACTGGTCAATCAGTAGAATCAGATAATTTGTCGAATTCAGAAAGTGTTGAAGAAATTGAAACAGTTACGAACGAAGAGAGCGACGCACAAACTGACGATGAAACAATTGTACTAGACAATAAAAGTGACATAGTAAGTGATAATGATAAAGAGGAGAGAGTAGAACCAAGAAGAAATAATAAGAGAATAAGAAAAGAAATGAGCGAAGAAAATGAACAAGTGGTTACTGCGACTAGTTCTACAGAAAATGAAGACCAGAGCAGTAGAGTTATGTCTTTTTTTAGGGGTATTGCGCCTACTGTAGAAAAGTTTAGCGATGATGCTATGGTGGAATTTCAATATGAGGTGATTAAAGCAATGCGAAATATAAGTAGAAGAAATCAGGCGTCACACTGTGTGTACTTGCAAAGTTCATAATACAGTTTTTAAGATATGATATCAGGACAATGCTATCGCAGATCCAAAGTCTTTGGGCATTATTCAAAAACTATTGTCAGCCATTTTAAATGTTTTGTCGCTTGTCGTGTCGCATGATAAGATTTATAAATAACGGAGACAATATATGCAAACATATGCTTTTACTATGCGTATATGATATTTATCAATAACTATAATTTAGGAATGTAACGTTGGTTGAATGTCTTCATCAACTGAGTGGTAACTAAGCATGTATGCTTTATGTAAATTAAATTTAACTATTTGAGACTGTTTCGTTTTCTTAACAACTTGTACTCACAAGTCACAAATAAATTAAAATATAAAAAGTCATAACTTTAGTAGCCATTAGCGTGTTACGCAATATTTGCAGGAGATTTGCGCGTCTCCAGCAGTGTTCTCGTAATTTCTACTCATCCGAAAACTTGTATCATAATTTATTTCACCTTTTGCGAACAGTTTAAAAACATCGTCCTTCTGAGGGTACTCGGGTAAAAACGCAATGGAATTCATCATATCTTTTTCCCTTTCTGTCAGTTTAGGATATCCCCCCATATTGATGGATAACCTATGTCTGTTTCTTTCTCTTGATTAAATATTTTAAATCAATTCACAAAATAAAGTGTTGTGAGACCTCATGGAGAGTGTCTTTCGTTAAAAGTCACTAGTATCTACCACCCAAACTACTCATTTAAATGTGTTAATGTCTATCCGGTACAACATAAGATTCTTGTCGGTCTTATATCCGGCGACAACATAACACGAACGTTTCCAAAGAGACATAAAATTAACTTGAATGATGTTAAAGACTTCAGTTAGTCGCGGTTGGCGAAACTTGGGTCTCATTGCGGGTTGTGGGGGTCAGATAGCGGGTCGTACCAAATCCACCGACAAATCTGGTGGGAAGGTGTACCCTGGCATTAAGCTGGGATAGCGCCAGGCAGAAAGTCTAGACTGCCTCGGTCACGCATTTGTAATGCGTATGCGCTACGACTACTGTGCGGACTACTAGGTATTGGGTTCGGTCCCCGGCTCGAATAAAAGTATGTTTTCTATTACGAAATGCTCAGTATCAGCCTCCAGTCTGGAATTATGTCTGGTATGGCGATAGGCTCGCATATCACATCATACGGAACGGACGGAAATAGGCTCGGTTAAATGTGGATGTGTTTACTACACCTCTGCCTACCCCTTTCGGGAATAGGCGTGAGTGCGTATGTATCTGTGTATGTACACGACTCCGTCAAACACGTTGAGCCCTACCGTCCAATATATCTCCCCTAAGTCAACAATGGGGCGGAAACGCGTGTGCGTGCGCACCAGAAACAATTGTACAAGAATAGCAAATGCTCTCGAGTATATATAGTTGTCCATTATGGGTAAAAAGTTAATGTATTTGGGAAGTAAAGTCGTTGGGAGTTACTCTAGCGATTAGTAATGGTATTGTCAAGATAGTTTTATCCATTTTAGTTATTTTTGTGTTATTTTTCTTGAGGGAAATATTTTGTCTATTTTTTCAGTGATAAAGGACGGTAAGCTTGGCTTGACGAATTAACCTTTTACTAAATTATCTTGCCTACCTCGGTGGCGCAGTTGTAATGCGTCCGCGTTACGATTAATGGCCGTTCCCTATATTCTGTCTGTCTCTAGTTTTGCTATACCGGCGATAGAAAAATTTATCTATTTTCCGTTTTACCGTCCCAATAAACTTACTAATGATAGGTAATCCTATTCTTCATTGCTGTCTACTGATGAGAGGACTGATAGCTGACTACAGATATACAACACTATGAAAATGACAGTTCAAGCGTCCCAATATTTTTTATGCGCTATCTGTCGATAAAGTTATTTAGTTTTTTCTTTATCGGTAGATTTTGACCGACAAACAGATATCCTCGGCTGTAAAAAACGAAATAAATAACGCCTTTTGAAGAAATAGCCATGAGTATACAAGGCTTACATGGCACTTGCACTGCACTACAAAAAACTAAATAAATTATGTAAAAATCTAAAAGAAAATATAAAAAAATTCTAAAACTCCCATAAATAAACATAATGCACCGTTTTGATAATTAAATTAAGTGCAAGAGACATAAATATTTGTTAATGTGAACAAAATAATTCCCCACTTCAGTAAAATCCCCCAAATTCGCTTGGGATTTTTGTTCAAAGGACTTGTATTCAGAGCCGTAATGTATTGACAGTAAAACGTTTTATTACTACATTGTGTTTTGCAACATAAGTATTTCTCGTTATTATTATTTCATTTACAGTGGTAAAAAATTAAAATTATAGATAAATGTTAAATTAAAACTTATATTTCTAATCTAAATCATATCTTCATATTTTCTAACATAAATTAAACTATAGTTCCTCTTTCTCAGCTTGTATGAACATAACGCACAAGAGGGCCCAGATAGACTGCCTGTCTATTGCTATCATAGTATCCGACGTGCATATCTAAAAAATAGGGACGATTCCAAGCAGTAGATAGAACAATACGTATGTTTGACGATAGCTATCTATCGTGAAATTGAAGATTAATATTGGGAATGGCCATAAGCTAATACTGAGGTCTCGGGATCGATCCCCGGGTCGGGTAAAGTGGTATTGGGTTTTTCTATTACGAAATTCTCAGTATCAGCCCGGAGTCTGGAATTTATGGCAATAGGCTCGCCCCCTATCACATCGTGGGACGGAGATACGCTCGGCGAAATGTGGGTGTACTAGTTACACCTCTGCCTACCCATTCGGGGATTACAGGCGTGAGTACGCATGTATGTTAATTATCATGAATATCAAGTAATTTTTCAGAAATCGGTTATCTCAATAGCTTCGTTACAGAACTTTACTGTGAAGCAGAATTTGTTACAACGCGTTGTGATCGTATGAAAACTTACTTATTACCTTTACAACATTCTTAACCAAATGTCAAAATAAATAAATCCATAGTGATTTCTTAGGTTTACGCGAATATTACACATTGAAATAAAACTAGTTTATACGGATTTTATCGCGGTTTAATTTTTATTTTAGTCCCGACGTTTTTGAAAGCTTTTCAGCCTTCGTGGTCACGGGAGAGACTGAGGTGTAGGTCGTCTCGAAAAGTTAATGTTACAATGACTACCTTCATTTTAAAATTATACATATATTTTCAATTATTTAAAAAGTTAGTTGACACTAGTCCGATCTACGCAGAAAGAGCTCACGGAATCTTGAGGTCTGGCAGTTGGTCTTTTGGGTTCCGATTTAATTAAATGTATAATTGGATCCCAGGCTTGTGCAAGCTTCCAACCATCTTCTCTATTGAAATTTGGGTGTTTCTTAATTTCAATAGCCTCGCGAATCATCCTAGGTAGGAATCGGTGTTCTTTGGAAAGGATTTGTGGTTTGTCAAATCTAAGGTAATGTTTGGAGCCTTCATCTGAATGTTCAGCAACTGCAGACTTCGTAGAGCGTCGGTGTTTAACATCAGCTATGTGTTCTTTTACGCGGGTCCCTATGCTTCTTTTAGTTTGTCCGATATAGGAGAGTCCACAGTCACAATCTATTTTATATACACCCTGTTCTTGTAGAGGTATGTGACACTTGACAGATGGTAAAAATTGACTAATCTTCTTGGGCGGCTTGAAATAAGTTTTAATAGAAGCACGCTTCAGTATATAGCCAATCTTGTCTGTGACACCTCTAACATATGGTAATACAACAGGGGCACGTTCAACTGTGGCTGGTTTCACTCGGCTTTCGAAACGTCGGGACTAAAATAAAAATTAAACCGCGATAAAATCCGTATAAACTAGTTTTATTTCAATAAATAAATCCATTAAAATATCTGCCACTACGGCGCGCGAATTGCAATACTTCAACGACGACGCATAGTAGCTTTTCTTTTGGGCGCAGTGAGCTCAAACCGTTAATGTTGTTGTAACAATCCATCAATAGTGCAAGCGGTGCCTCTGGGGTCCTAAGGGTTAATTTATTTGTGTCGGAACAAATAGCATTTATAAGAGATTTTATGCATTTTTTATAGCATAAGCCGGTAAACGAGCAAGTAGGTCATCTGATGGTAAGTGATATCCACCGCCCATGGACGCCCACAATACCAGAAAAATCACGATGCGTTATCGACCTTAAAGGAAAATGATTATAAAGGAATTTGGGTTGTCCCTCCTGATCTTACTCACTGTACGAAACCCAGCACTGAGCCGCTAATTTACGCTGATTTTTTGTAAGACAGAGGTAACGACCCGGTCGGACCAGCCAATTCGTACCGTAGACAAACTCTCTACAGCGTGGCGCTACCACTCATTTAACATGACTGCATCGAAACCGTCCACTGACTAGCATTATCTGAGCACAGCTTTCGTGTAGATCAATTGTTTTTTTACCATTATTAATGGAACATCGATTGAATTTTATGGTGCATTTATTTGAGGTATTAATATTCACCGTGTGCTATAAATATATTTATATACAAAAACTAATAACACACCCTCACCCCTAGAATAGGGTTGTGCGCAAATTAAGCCACGTGTCAAATTATATCCGGTGTTTTTGTGTGTTTGCCTGTCACTCATGATTTGACGTCGATTGGTGTGTGACCCCTGCCACAATGCCATCGGACTCGTATAGAATTGGATGTTTTTTTTTTAATTCATTTTCGACGATGCTATCGACCAATACTATCAATAGGGTATTTAACTAGAATATTTTTATTAATTTAATCAATAAGTTACGTTTCCTAAAATCTTTTATCGGAAGAATTATGTAAATGTAATCAAAAATAAGGAGGCCTATGTTCAGCAGTGGACGTCTTGTGGCTGATGATGATGATGAATCAAAAATAAATAAGTTACAAGTCATTTATTTAAATTTGCTTAAATCTGCAGAAAGAGGTAGTTGTCAAATGACGAAAAAAGGATGCACGGCATGTCGTGTTACGTCACAAGACAGGTTACACCATTACGGTGCACGCGTGCGAAGGAGATAGTGATACGTTCCCACTACGCGCACACCTTTGTTCATACCAGAAATTAAAACATGAACTGCGGAATAATAATAGTTGAGAACGTCCGTCCTTCCTTTTTACGTCTTCTAATAGATCTTCTTTTATTTTATTTTTTTTTATTTTATTAAACTTTTTACATTTAAATTCATGTAAAGGCGGACTTAATGCCAAAGGCATTCTCTACCAGTCTACCCAAGGTAGTGCAGAGATAAAAGACAGTAGGCATGTAAAAAAAAAAAAACCAAACAAGCAACCAAGCGGTGTAGAAAAAGAAAAAAAAAAAAATTAAAATAAAATTGCTATCTTTACATAAATGAAATTAATACATATATTTAATATACATAATATATAAATACTTATGAATATATATATATATATTTACATATAATACATAATATATATATCAATATACATAAACTATGTAAAATAAAATTGTTTCACGTTTTCTTTCACGTTAACTTTAAATGTCCGGAATACAATGACATGTCTATGTACATTTTTATATCTACGCGGTCTTGTTAGTACAATAACACTCAAGTTTGAGAGTCGACACTCTGTATTTGCGCTTTGTCATTTACTGAACACTAATTGTGTACACTTTTACAAACTTCACTCCTCACAAGCTTTAGCTAAGAAACGCCCGATGTAATTTGCTTTTGATTAAAAAAACTCTCCAACATAATATTTTTTTATTATTTTTATAAGCATTAATGGCGAGACGAGCAGGTCGCTCGCCTTATGATAAGCGCCACGCCTACCTACCCATAAACAGAAGGAATACCAATCAGAATTTCGAATTATGAACCATGGCACTTGATGGCGCTCGTCTTCCTGAGACATAAGACGGTAGGTCTCGAAATGTCCAATAATATCACTGGCTTCAAAGACCTTCAAACCAGAACACGACAGAGCTTACACACTGCTTTTATGTCTTGAGGTACATAGCGCAGTCTATGGTGGCATGCAGTGCTTTGTATTTTTTTTTTATGGTATAGGCCGGCAAACGAGCAAGTGGGTCATCTGATGGTAAGTGATCTCCACCGCCCATGTACGCCCACAATACCAAAAGAATCACGGGTGCGTTGCCGACCTTAAAGGAAAGGAATTAAGGAATTGGAAAGGGGAGAGGGTTTGAGCCTCCGGATATCTCACTTACCGTACGAAACGCAGCAGCAAGCTGCTACTTTACGCCGGTTTTCTGTGAGACAGTGGTAATGACCCGGACGAGCCGGCCGGATACATGCTGTAGACAAGTGTCTACAGCGTGGCTTTACCATTCGTAGCTCTCACATCAATTCGAAGTTGTGTGGTGTTGCTTCTGTTTAAAGACAGGCGTAGCGCTTGCCATAAGGTGATCAAATTGCTATAAGTAACAAGCACAAAAACTAGAACAGAACTAAACGTACAAATATTACGAATAAACACTAGAACTATTTTATTTTGCGGCGACCAACGTTTATTGCTGATATTCAGTAATATTATACATATATCACACACACATGCACTTACTCACTCACTCTCACACATTACACACACAAACACACACCTATTTCAATATTTGTTATATCTAATTTATTTACACAAAATATACTCTGTGTCATACTTGTTGTGAGAGGACACTGGCACCTGTAACACAGATTTAATCTAGCACAGGAGTCAGTGGCTTCGATTGATTTGCATATTGTTTTTGTGCCTAATAAATATTATTATTATTATTATTATATATCAAAAATCACAAACCATTTCTCTTCAACTTGAAACAACTTCCAGTAGCAAGTACAGTGTTACTCATGACCAACATAAAAAACACCGCCTCTTTATTATGACTCACATATAGTTTAGTATTCCGCGATAAAGCCGAGTTCATAATCGATTTTAAGTCTCGTTACGTGAAGTCAGCTCGGGTGTTGAGGTGAATATCAAACGCTTGGACATTCTTATGGGTTTTGATTCTTCGTGTTTGGGTATTTTAACCGATGAAAATAACGGAGGAGGTTCTCAATTCGACGCGTATATTTGTTTTTTTGGGCATAACTCCGCCAAATGAGGACCGAATGAATTATACTTTTTCCATTCGAAAGATTACTAAGCTCAAAGTTGGTCCCATTTAAATTCCACAAAGGGGATGAAATTGGAGATGAAAGATTTAAATTTCGCTATTTATGTACCAATTTTGATGACTTTCAATATAAAAAGTAAAATAAAAATTATTAAAAATAAAACTAAATAAAAAATAAACTAATATGCAAAAAATAATTGCGTCGGTCCTTTCTATTTATATTCGACCTTTTAATTTAAATTGCAATTGCACCGACTCAAAATTGGTTATTATTAAGTAGGTACTTTGAGACGGTTTTATTTTTATGGTTCCGTGTGGCTGAGGAACGGAACCCTGGTTACATAGTGATCTTTAGTAAGTATGAAATGTTAGAAAATAAAGTGACTATTTCTGGAAATTAGGTAATAAAAATCCTAACTATTATTACAAATGCGAAAGTGAGTTTGTTTGTTAAGTTGTCATGACTAAATCGCTGGATCGATTTTGATGAATTTTGGTACAGAAACAGAACAGACCCTGGAGACGGTTAAAGGCTAGTATTTATGCCGGGAAAGTCTGTTCACGCGGGCGAAGCTGCGAGCAAAAGCTAGTAATAGTGGAAGGAAGGAAGGAGAGGCTGGCAAACGAGCAAATGGGTCACCTGATTGATCTCCACTGCTCATGAACATCCACAATACAATAAGAATCATGGACGCGTTATATTATATTATAAACTAAAGACGAAATTGTCTACAGCGTGGCTCTACCACTTTGAAGGATAGTCTCTTATGGTGAATTTTATTATTACATTATTTTATACGAAGTTCTATGTGGTGTTGCTTCTGTTTACGGGCAGGCGTGGCGGCTACCATCAGGCGAGCGACCCGCTCGTTTAGTCAGTCAGGCTTTTAAAAATAAGGTAAAAATCTTTCAGTAAACTGTAGCCAAAAAAATAATACGGATTTCTTGCCAAAAAACAGAAGTAAAGATTAAAAGTAACGTGCGATAATTTATGCTGAGGCTATAAATCGTACGCTAGCTAATATTGACTGGGTATAAATTATGGATGGGCCACGTCGCCCACCTTGCTCCGGTCTTAAATATTTAATATTACCCATGTTATTCATTATAAGAGTATTTTCAGGCATTATTAGCTTTAATATTGCAATTATTGACTGCCTCGGTGGCGTAGTTGTAATGCGTACGCGTTACGACTGAGGCTGATGCTGAGGTCTCGGGTTCGAACCCCGGGTCGGGTAAAAGTGATATTGGGTTTTTTTACTACGAAATGCTCAGTATCAGCCCGGAGTCGGGAATTGTGCCCGGTATAGGCTCGCCCCTATCACCTCATGGGACGGAGATACGCTCGGCGAAATGTGGGTGTTCTGGTTACACTTCTGCTTACGTGCATATAGTTGCTGCTAGCTGCTACTTTACGCCGGTTTCCTGTGAGACAGTGGTAACGAAACGGACGAGCCGGCCCATTAATGCTGTAGAAAAAGCCGTCTACACGTGGCTCTACCACTCAAAAACGTGTTACATTCTTAACTTACTTTTAAAATATCGATATATATATTTTTTTTTATATAGCAAAGGCCGGCAGTCGAGCAAGTGGGTCGCCTGATGGTAAGTGATCTCCACCGCCCATGTACACCCACAATACTAAAATAATTATGGGTGCGTTGCCGACCTAAAAGGAAAGGGATAATTAAGGGATTGGGAAGGGGAGGGGGTTTGGGCCTCCGGATATCTCACTCACCGTACGAAACGCAGTAGCAAGCTACTACTTTACGCCAGTTTTCTGTGAGACAGTGGTAACGACCCGGACGAGCCGGCCCATTCGTGCTGTAGACACAAGTGTCTACAGCGTGGCTCTACCACTCTTAAATATTATAATCGATTATTAAATTATCATAATCGATTTAAGATTAAATTGTATCTTTACTGTACTTTTAACGTTAATCCGCGATATGAATTTTTATACAGGTATTTAAATACCGGTATAAAAATACTTTACTTTTACCGATATTAGTATTGGTCACCGGTAACGTTCTGGTAATCCTTAAGTAAATAAATACACTTAGTAGCAAGCTCCCAGAAAAATCCTATACTGCGAATTCTCTAACAAGAGACAGGAAAAGGAAGTGAGTCCGTTAGGAACACGGGCTACACGGCTAGTCCATTAACTGTTCTAATTGCAGGATACAGGCTAAATAAGCTCTCATTTATCTTGTAATTGTACTAATTATTATGAAAGAAAAGATTTGACCAATTTGGCATAGAAGATGGCATATACTGTCGATGGTGATGTGATGGCATGTACTAGCTTATATTTTATTTATTTATTATTTATTTAATTAATTATTAAAATACAAGAAAAGAAAAACTTATGAGCTACTACAATGTCCCACAAAACTGTACAAACAGTTTGACTGCAGGATCAGCAAAACTATACAAAGAATATACTACGATATATAATACACTACGAGTACCTTCATAGTGTTAACTTCTTATAAATTACAAAAGAATTTATTTTATGTCGCGTTACTCTGTTACTATTCCCATGATGAAAGAAGAAAGAAATATTTTAATGACAGGAGTACATACAACTTAAATCTATTAATTAATAATTAAAAATAGGTCTATATAATATAAAGAAAAATGACAAGTTATATAAACTCAGTGTCAATTAGGTGGCACACTCAGCGTGATGCTGTGCTATGGTACCTATACATACCATCACACAACGCTGATTTTCAGTGACCACCTAAAGTGACGCACGGAAGTCAAATCTATACTAATATTGTATAAAAAAAGTAAGAATAAAAAATATAAATAAAATAAAAACGTGTTTAGCTAAAATTATGTAAGTACTTAGAAGTTAGAGGTAACAATAACAAAATAGGCACGTATCTAGGCTACGTGCCTAAAAAAGTGAGAACGAGCGAGCGTCCTTCAATTTGATTTGAAGTGGGACCTTGTACTGGGTCAGTACAAAAAAGAGGCTACTCTTACAAACTCTTTTAAAAATCTTGTCTTACTCAACACTAATTGTAATTCAAAATTCTGAGTGATGTTAAGTTGATATGGTTTATGATAAGTTACATAGGTCTGTTGCAAGCATGGCGTCTACTAGGCGAGCGACATGTTCGTCCTGTATTATACACGTCCCACTGCTGGGCACGGGCTTCCTCTACTGAATGTGAGGGGTCCACCACGCTGGCCTAATGCGGGTTGGCAGACTTCACATACCTTTGAAATACTTATGAAGATCTTTTCAGGTATGCAGGTTTTCTTACGATGATTCCTTCCGTTAAAGCAAGCGATAATTAACAATTCATTCAAACGTAACTTAGAAAAGTCAGAGGTGCTCTTGACAGAGAGACATGCTCTTGGGGTTGGTTTCGAACCTGCGACTTTCGTCTCGACAGTCCGTACCAATCCCCGCTGAGCTATCGCTGCTTATTTTGCCTGACGCTAACATAGTTTGCAATAAATGATATATTTATTTCTAATGAACAAAATTAATCGATAAATTCCAACATCACAGATTCACACGAAGGAAAGTTGTAATGCACGATAAATACTAATTTCTCCCGCGGCGCCGCGCGTCGTCCGGTGTCTGAGAAAATGTCTATGACTATATACATTTCTGGATTTATCGGTAAAAAATATTCGCATTGGAATAAATTAAATCGATTACCATGTTACTGCACGTCAGGTTTTTATCGATTTGATGTGTCAGGAAAGTTGCTTGATCACTTTAATAAGTTGTTAGCTTTCATTAAAGCTTCACATAATGTTTTAAATAAATGTTTGGAAATTTTAATTGACTTCGACAAGAAGGAAGTTCTCAGTTTGTATATTCTTAGTGGAAGCTTTGATGATAACTTATTTATTTTTGGCGTATTTTATCGGAAATTAAGAACTAAATTATACTCGAATCAAGCCAAATAAGCTCCGGCGGCGTCATAACTCCCCTCCCCCTTTCCTCCTTTAAAATTTAATTTTCCAATAAACCTTTCTAAGTGGGACCCCTACTTTACACAAACTATCATTTGACTAAATATAATGATCCTAGCTTAAGTAGTGTTTGAGATATCTCGATTAACCAGTGAGTTAGTGAGTGGTATTTTGCTTTGATATAATAAATATTGGGCAGGTCACGTGAGCCGGATGCATCCGGAAAGGTGGGCCAGGACTGTCACTCAATGGGTGCCCGAAGATGGTAGACGGCGACGAGGCAGACCCCGAAAGAGGTGGCGCGACGATCTTGACCACTTTGACAAAAACTGGCCGATAACAGCCTTGGATGGGGAACGTTGGAGGGAGTTGAGGGAGACCTTTGCCCAGCAGTGGGACAGTATAGGTTAAAAAAAAAAAATAGGTATGAACTTATATAGAATGAACTTATTAGGATATACTTTACCTATGAAATTGTTGTTATGTACGAAAAAAGTTAAAGTATTTTTTTCAATCTTTTTTGTTTCTATTAATCAAAGTAACCACTCATGCTATCGATGCATCTTTGCCAGTGCAGTGCTGAACAGTGCTTTCTTGAAGAAATCGGCTGGACGGAAGCCAACAATTTCTTCAAAGGCATTTGTACTGCATCTCGAGTATTGATTAGTTTCCCGCCAAAAAGTTGTGCAAATTATGGAAAAAGTACAAGTCTGTAAGCGCAAGGTTTGGTGAGGACGGCGGATGACAGAGACCTTCCATCCCCAGCTCTTGTAGCTTGGAGATTGTCTGTTGCGCAATATGGAGTCGAAGGGTATGGCCTTTGACGGGTTTGTTGCCTCCCATTCAGCTAATTTCGTCATGAAGGGCATCGTAAATTGCCACTGTGCTGATAAAGATGCATCGATAGCATGCCCGTGGTTTGATTAATAGAAAGAAAAAAAGATGGAAAAAATAGTTTAACTTTTTTCGTATAGAACGGCAATTTTTTTTATATCATAGGCATACTAGCAAGTGGGTCACTGATGGTAAGTGATCTCCACCGCACATGTACGCCCACAATACCCAAAAGAATTATGGGTGTGTTACCGATCTTAAAGGAAAGGGATAATTAAGGGATTGGGAAGGGGAGGAGGATTTGGGTCTCCGGATATTGTCACTTACCATACGAAACGCAGCAGCAAGCTTCTACATTACATCGGTTTTCTGTAACGATTCGGATGAGCCGGCCCGTTCATGCTGTAGACAAAAGTGTCGACAGCGTGGCTCTACCACACGTAACAACTAGATGTTGAAATATTACAAGGTGGTTGGACCCTCGTTTGCGAGAGACCGGCTGGGTTGGTACCACCGCTTTGTCTATTTCTGCCGCCAAGCAACAGTGTGTAAGCACTGTTGTGTTCCGGTGTGAAGGACATTGAAGCCAGTGTAATTACTGGGCATTATGAGACTTAACACCTTATGTCTCAGGGTGACGAGCGCAGTCCAGTGTCATACAGTGCTTTATTTAAAGTTCTGTGTGGCGTTGCTTCTGTTTATGAGCAGGCGTGGCGCTTACCATCAGGCGAGCGACCTGCTCGTCTCGGCATTCAATCTAATATAAAAAAAAGAAAACACCAATATAAATCTACATTATCTCTGTGTGCAATTTTAATTGTAACAAAAATAAAATAACATACATAAAGACCTAGATATACTTCATCTACCATTTATAAATAAATAAGTAGGTCCTGTTAACCAGCTGGGAGCTAATCAAATGGCACAGTTGCACCCTCATGTTAAAATAATATCACTCGTAGTTACGCTTCACTTGATTTTAATTACCTAATTTATATTTATGAAGCTCGCCATCTGTGTAAGTCACGCGACACGAATATCGGGTATAGATATTTAAAATAGAATAAATAGTGTGTAGTATCATTTCTAGTCAAAATTTGACCATATTTTTTAAGAAATGGAAACAACGTTATTGATTGCATAACCTTTTTAACCAATTTCTAAAAGGAGTTTGTCAATTCGGCGAGTTTTTTTTTACATGATTTTTCCGTTTATTGTGGACTGATTATGTCGGAAAAAATATCAATCGATATACCTAGTTTAGTTGCGATGTGGTCCCATATAAATTTGGTTAAGATCTGATAATGGAGTACGGAGTAAAAAAAATAAACTCCTTAACGGATAACAGCACAGTCATCGCGATTGTGTTATTGTATTCGAATTTACATGTCAATGCAATACTTATCATAAAAAACTTAAAAATATACTTTTTTAACAACACTAAAAAACCGACTTCAAAAAATAACACCGAACAGTCAAAAATAACAATTTCTCTAGCATCAGTATTTCTATAGGTCTCTTTGAAGCCGGTGCAATTTCATTGTACCGGCAGCTGCACCGGCAAAAAACCAAAGTTTTAGCAACAAAAATATATGCAAACAATGGAATAGTTTTAATCTCTTTCAAAGTTTTATCGAATTTTGACCTGATGCGATACTGTAAACTAATTCTTTCTTTCTGCTTGGTGCTATCCCAGAGTAATGGTCTGCCTTCTCGTACCATAGATTTGACGGCGTTTGGTATTATATGAGGTGGCCAGCTACCTGACCCCCATAACCCGCAACGGGAACCAAGTTTCGCCATTGCCCCGTCCGTTAATCAGCAGAGTGTAAGTGAGGTTTATTTTTTTATTTATTTTTTGGTAGAATGACGAAGCGACCAAGTCGCTTGCCTGATGTTAATTCCCACGCCTTCTCATAAACAGAAGCAACACATACAGAACCTTGAATTACAAAACACTGCATGGCATTGGAGTGCGCTCGTCACCCCGAGACATAAGATGCTATGTCTCACAATGACCAGTAAATTCACTGGCTTCAATGTCCTTCAAACTGAAATGTAACAGTGTTTCCACCCTGCTGCAAATAGACAAAGCGGTGGTACCTACCTAAACGGCCTTTCAGATACGAAGAACTGCCTTCCAATGAGTAATGTAACAAAATATGTTTTAGCTACCCTCCCACCAGCATATTGTACCATCATCATCTCAGCCTGTTGCCGTCCACTGTTGGACGTAAGCCTCCCCAAGTTAGCGCCAACCACCCCGGTCTCGGAAGCCCGCATCCACCCGCTACCCGCCATGTTTTTCAAGTCATCGATTTACTGAGCAGCACGGCGTCCCACACTACGTCTGCTTAAGCGTGGTCTCCACTCCAGCACATGTCTGCTCCACCGACCATCCATCCGTCTGCAGACATGACCGGCCCACTTCCACTTCAGTTAGTTTTGCGACCAATATCGATGACTTTGGTTCTCTGGCGGATGACTTCATTCCGAACTCTATCCATCAGAAATTCCAAGCATTGCTTACTCCATAGCACGCTGAGCGACTTTGAACTTGTGGACCAGTCCGCTGGTCAGTGTCCACGTTTCAGCTTCGTAGGTCATTACGGGTAGGGCGCATTGGTTAAAAACTCAAGTTTTAAACACTATTGTACCATCGTTTTTAGTCAACCAATTTTAGAACAATAATCCGGTATCCACAGGAATCTAATCTTATTTTACAGTCAGTTATCACAACAAACCAGTAGTTCAACTGGCTATGAACCGCGTGTTTAGTGAGTACACAAAAGTGTGTGCGGTAGGCAGTAGGCGCCGATCGCTTGTTAATATATAATATCAATTACTGAGGGTTTGTTCCACTTACGTCGTGCTAAAGCACTTTCTATTAGTTAATAATATTTAATTTAAGACGCTTAATTGATGGTTGGGTCAGAAGTCAGTTGCAGAAGGCAGTATTATTGGACCCGGCACGCATTGTGAGGAGGTTCCTCACACTGGGGCCCTAACCACCGGTGGCTTGGGTCTTAGGCCTCGTCATGAGAGGCTGTTACTTTTTATATTTTTAAATGTTTTATTTTTGAGAAATGTAATATTTAAAAATGTAAAATCTTTTAAAATACATGATATTTAATTGGTTGATATAGGTTAAAAAAAAATACGTGGTAAACAGACTGGTAAACAATGGTAGAACTACGGTGTAGACAGATTGGTCAGTATGAACGGGCTGGCTCGACCGTTTTGTTACCACTGTCTTAAAGAAGGCTGACGTAAAGTAGCGGCGTGATGCTGCATTTCTTACAGACTCAAATCCCCCTCTTTCGCATCTCATCCCCCTTTCCTTTAGGGACGGCACGCGTCCATGATTCTGCTGGATCTGCGTTCATTTGCGGTGATTACTTGAGGTGACCCACGTGTTCGTTTTTTGGCCTATGCTATAAAAATACATAATATGTACCCCGCTGGATAGTGACCCATCGTATACATGGTTAAAAATGGCTAGTCACGCTCCTAGTCAGCCAGTGTATTTCCAGTAGCTCCAGGACGACATAATTCAACCGACCATCGAGAAATGTAGGTAATGCACCTCAACAACTAAGATGATATTTGGACTTCACTACTACCTAGATTTTGTAGCGCGTCTAGTATGTTTGTTGATGCAGGTGCTCCAGACTTCTTCGCTATAAGATCGCGGATAGAGTATTTTTGGAATGGGCTGAGAAACTCCAAAAATGGCATTCTCCGGAGTATGACAATCTGTACAGTCCGATGTACAGGAACAGGAATCGGAAGTAGATGTTTAATATAAAAATGTTTATATTGTTGTACTGAAATCGTGATGTGTTTTTTATTACTTTATTACTTTGTATGATATGATTTGATTTGTTTGTTTGTACTATGGGTCATTTGCCATTTATTTTATTTACTACATTTATTATCACTGGATAAAAAAGTATTTTTCTGCCGCACACAGAACTCTACGGTTCACAATAAAGTAAGAACACCGTGGTAACAACATTAGATTCAATATCTTATTTCGATGGATTCAATACATATTTGGGACATGTAAAAAGTAGAGTCGACCGTGACAGGACTCGAACCTGCAATCTTCGGATCCGAAGTCCGACGCCTTATCCATTAGGCCACACGGTCTTGATTGTTATGTGTCCTTAAAGAGCTTAGCTTTAGAAATATATAAGTAATTGACATTTTCAGAGGAATTTTCCGGAAAGAAAAAAAGAAAAGAGGTGACTATAAAAAAACATCTCCTTTACGGAGACTTAGGTTCATTCATCGGACCAATACACTTTTCGAATTTCAAAGACCGCCGCGGTAGTTTAGTTAATGTGACTCAATTTCTTTAAACACTAATTGTCGTCCTCAGAGACGTTAATTAAGTTTAAGTATTTATTAGCCACTTTTTACAAATTGATTATTTTTCAGAGACGTAAGCTTAGATAATTTCTAGACTCAGTAATGGAACATAAATCACTAACTGGATCTGAGTGTGGAAGAATTATGAGAAATGAGTATGTGACAATTCAAGTAAATAGGCTTATGCCCAGCGATGGGATGAAAAGGGATGTTAATGATGCTGATGATGGCGTTTCTGAGTGCAATATGCAATTATACTTTTTTCATATCTACCAACTACCAACTACCTACCAGCTCTACCAACTCTATATATTTAGTACAATAATTATGACAAACTTTTTTAATGCAGTTTTAACTGTACTACCTATACGTAAGCGTATTCTCTTAATATTGGTATATTGAGGGTGTCTGAGAAAGCAACGATGGGTACACTGTAATAATAATGGTGCGATATAGTTGTGGAAGGGTAGTTAAATGGTATAAAAGAGGTTGTCGCCATAACTGGAGGTATTTTGCCCGCAGTCGGTCAGACAGTCTCCAGTTCATTAAGTTCAGTGGTCAGTCGATAGTTCAAGTGTTCATTACGCGGTAGCTATGCTGGTTTACTATTCGGTCTTAGTTGTTTTAGTTATAATTAGAGAGCGGTCTCTAGAGAATCCTGACATAGGGTTGTGGTCTGTAAAGCAGTGATATTGTAAATGTGACCAATAAACTATGAGTTAAAGTGATTACTGTCGTTTGGTATTAATAGAATAATACTCGACTCACGTAACTTCTAGCATATATGTAGCTTATATGAAGTGTCTAAAATTAAAATAAAATACCTCAAAATTTACTTATTTCGTACAATAAAGCGAAATATACAGTACTTTACGGATCTTCTTTATATTTTTTTTTTTGAGGCAATAAGTTTTAGCCGCATGACAGGTGGTCAGTTTGACAATTGCAATATTAGGGTCTTTGTTATTTAGCTACCTGTTCGAGTAGTCAAATAATAAAGTGTCTTTTTCTTTTATCTTTAATAATATATTATATAGTATGTGTCCCTGCCGCACTGGTTTGTAAAAATTCGGACTAATATGGACCATGACGTAATATTTTTTAGATTCTAAGATGCTCACTGTTTTTAATCATCATTGCTTTCTACCTAGTTTAGTAATTATATCTTCTGTATATAAGAAAATTAGGTTTTTAATTCGACGTGGATTTTGCCTTTTTAATGTATGATCATTAATTTAATATAACGTAAGCAGCGATAGCTCAGTGGGGAATGGTACGGACTGTTGAGACGAAAGTCGCAGGTTCGAAACCAACCATGCACCTCTGACTGCCTGCATTGTTAATTATCGCTTGCTTTAACGGAAGGAAACATTGTGAGGAAACTTGCATACCTGAGAAGTTCTTCATAAGTATTCCAAAGGTATGTGAAGTCTGCCAACCCGCATTAGGTCAGCGCGGTGGACTAAGGCCTAACCCCTCACATTCAGTAGAGGAGGCCCATGCCCATCAGTGGGACATGTATAATACAGGGCTAGTAAAAATAAAGTATGGTTATGCGTATCTTTTAACAGAGTTATCCGATTTTGATTCGATCTCTAAGGGGTAAAATCGAGGATAAAAACTAAAACGTCGACATAATTTTGATGACTCTTGCTAAAAGTGTTAAAAAAGTAATTAAAACAGACTTTAAGAAACTGAAAAGCCATCAATAAAAATAGCTCATAAAATGACTTTTTTATTTTATTTTTTATTGCCCTAGATAGATAGACTAGCGGGCGGCCCACCTAATGGTAAGTGGTTACTGCCGCCCATGGATCTCAGCAACGCCCGAGCACAGCCAGGCCGCTGCCTACCGTGTACAATTTTGAGTCTGTGTGTTTAATCATTGACTATTTTAAACTGCATTGACTTAAAATTTATTGCATAAGAACTAATTTTACATACGCATTCACGCCAGAGGTGTAACCAGTACACCCACATTTCGCCGATCGTATTTCCATCCCTTATGTGATAGGGGGCGAGCCTATCGCCATACCAGGCACAAATTCCAGACTCCGGGCTGATACTGAGCATTTCGTAATAGAAAAACCCAATACCACTTTACCCGACCCGGGGATCGAACCCGAGACCTCAGCGTTGGCCTCAATCGTAACGCATACGCATTACAACTGCGCCACCGAGGCAGTCAACTAATTTTATTGTTGAATTTATTTCGGTTTTATATTTTACGATGAAGAAACTTATTTACTAATATTCTACCAAGTGTGGGGTCAAAGCAACGTGACTAGTAAAGATTTGGCTCATTGGTTTTACGACAGGCCACATGTCTGTCGTTACCGCTGCTTTAGAATATTAAACTTTTATTCACGCAGATAATTTATCACATTTTTAACCGATTGCATCAAAATGAGGGTTATTTTTTATAACTTATAGCACCGATTGTTTCTGGCAATTGCACCGAAAATTAGACACATTTTGGTATTTTCACATTAAATGTTGTGTTGTCATGAAAAATATTTTTTTAACTTTATGTATGAAGTCTGTTTTTATATAATTATATAATACTTCTATTGTTTCATAAGTTTAATGGAAAATATCATATTTGTTAGAAATTACGTGAGAAGAGTATGATTATTTTAGTATTGTGGGCGTACATGAGCGGTGGAGATCACTTACCATCAGGTGACCCACTTGCTCGGTTGCCCGCCTATACTATAAAAGAAGAAAAAAAGAGTATTATTTTATTAATACAAGCATTATGCCTAGTCCTGGCTTCAGTGTCCTTCAAACCACAACACAACACGCTACACGCTGCTGTCTAGCGGTAGAAATAGACAAAGCGGTGGTACCAACCCAGACGGCCTCTCGCATACGAGAGACCTACCACCCTTTGAACCTTGTGTGTTTAGTTTGACTTAAAGACTGTCATAACTCATCCATCGTGTGATATTAATTAACATGTCATAGCGCAGATGCGACGAGCAGTTGCACCGTCGCGTCGCTGTCAATGGTAGTGGGTACAAATAACGCGGCGCATTACAGAACATAACTAGATGCGAAAAGTATGAGATGCTACTGTATGTTAAGATTTATAAACTCTTTAAAGTACATTTTAGAAAAGAAATTTAAATTAAATAAATACACCCAACAGTCACACACATAGTACTGACTCCACACTATAGGTTAACCTGTGTCGTGGGTACCAGGAACTACGAGGGACTTGCGGTCCCACAACACCCAGACCCGAAACAAATATTTGTGGGTCACACAAGACTTTGTCTCGGTGGGGGAATCGAACCCACGGCCTCACGTTTCGCAGCAGGCTACTCGCCCACTGCGCCACGGAGGCTGTCAAAATACAAAATAACCTTAAAAGTTATAGCGAAGTACATGCGGTCTTATCGCTAATTTCTTCCAGACAACCTTTGGATGGAAAACGATATAGAAGGAGAAAGAGCGGGTGATCGTCACAAACAGAGGATATTGTAATAAAACTAGTTTATACGGATGTTATCGCGGTTTAATTTTTATTTTAGTCCCGACGTTGCTAAAGCTTTTCAGCTTTCGTGGTCACGGGAGAGAATGAGGTCGTCTCGAAAAGTTAATGTTACATTGGCTACCTTCATTTTAAAATTATACATTTATTTTTAAATTATTTAAAAAGTTAGTTGACACTAGTCCGATCTCCGCAGAAAGAGCTCACGGTGTCTTGAGGTCTCAGCTATGTTAAACACCGACGCTGTACGAAGTTGCTGAACATTCAGACGAAGGCTCCAAACATTACCTTAGATTTGACAAACCACAAATACCCTTTTATTAAAACACAATCACAATTGGTTCTGAAATGTGCCCGCAATTATGACTTTAAATGTTGGTATGAGGAAAAGTGGGTGTGTAGTAGGGATATCTCACTATCTCGCTTGCACGCGCGCACCATAATGAACATTTTACACAGTGACGTTAAAGTTTGCTTCGTCTGTCATATGATAATTACCCGTTCTACAGGATTTAAATGGCTTCTAACATATTTATTTTTAGTCCGATTTATAAAATTCTTTCTACAATAGATTTTGAGTAACGTAACTTATTGATTTAAATAATAAAAAAAATCTAGTCAACTACCCTATTTTCGTTATAAATCACGATTGCCATACTGAAACATGCTCATACAGTGTGTTATTGAATACGATATTAATACAACACTCCAGATAGACAGACAGACCGCTCTCTAATAAGGAACGCTTTGAGTCGTACACCAGATGCGTGTTGGGAATACATTCTAATGTTACTCATCATTATTTACGTTCACATTTGGATTGATTTGACTTGTTATTTCGGAAGACAGGCGTCGATGAATGTGACGTGCCATAAGTATTTAGTAAGTAACAAAAGTCTTTGAGTGGTAGAGCCACGCTGTAGATACTTGCGTCTACAGCACGAATGGGCCGGCTCGTCCGGGTCGTTACCACTGTCTCACAGACAACCGGCGTAAAGTAGCAGTTTGCTGCTGCATTTCGTACGGTGAGTGAGATTTCCGGAGGCCCAAACCCCCTCCCCTTCCCAATTCCTTAATTATCCGTTTCCTTTAAAGTCGGCAACGCACCCATAATTCTTTTGGTATTGTGGGCGTACATGGGCGGTGGAGATCACTTACAATCAGGTGACCCACTTGCTTGTTTGCCGGCCTATGCTATAAAATAAAAAGTTAAAGATCGTTAAGGGCAAACGGATGGCTATTCTTACCTTTAAAGTAGTATTTGCTCGCGGCTCCGTCCGCGGGACGACTTTTTCCGGGATAAAAAGTAGCCTATCCAGGTCATGGAGCATTAAAACACATTGCGAGCTACAAAAATCTGTTAACCAATCGAAAAACTAAATAATAGTCCTCAGAGTAGAATCCAGGATTTCAATATTTCAAACGGTTAGTGAGAATTAACAATCCTAAAAAAAAAATGCCGGCATGCCTAATTGCTTCTTCACACTCCGTTTAAAGGACCCCATATTATAGGAAGGAGGGAACACGTGTGCCGGCAAACTATTCCACAGCTTGATGGTCCGGCAGAAGTAAGATTTTGCGAACTTTTAAGTTGCTATCTGTGCAGCGTATGTGACCTTGTAAATATACAAAAAAAAAAATACAAAATATTTTATTTGGCACCAACTTAATCTATTAACAGCTTGCTGGGTTTGGTGTCTCCTTTTAAGTATGAAATACCTGTGTTAGGAGACACTGCTCTTCCATATCCAATTTAATACATTGTGCAGATCAAGGTAGGCAAGTAGCTAGGTATATGGTTACAGTTTATCTATAATTATAATTTTAGTTTAGTTTTTGCGCGTACGTGTATAATATGAAATGTTAGTTTGTGTAATCTGGTAACTGTCATTCCAAACAAGTCAATAGTGACAGGCCACAGTCATTCATACTATACGAGTACAATCACTATATCACGCATATACAAACAACATTCACTCATACAGTACATACGCACTCCCGCCTGTAATCCCCGAAGGGGTAGGCAGAGGTGTAACCAGTACACCGACTTTTCGCCGAACGTATCTCCGCCCCTCGATGTGATAGGAGGCGAGCCTATCGCCATACCGGGCGCAAATTCCAGACTCCGGACTGATACTGAGCATTTTGTAATAGAAAAACCCAATACCACTTTTACCCGGCCCGGGGTAATCCGAGACCTCAGCGTAGGTCTCAGTCGTAACGCGTACGCATTACAACTGCGCCACCGAGGCAGTCATTGATACAGGAGACTACATTAAAGACATTCTATAACCTCTATCCCTATTGCTCTATATTATACACAGATCCTTTATGTATTACTCAAAGGTCTAACGCACTAAAGGAACACTCGAGACCTAATCAAAGGGCTCTCAACCCATTTACACAGGCCATTGAGGGTACTCACCGAGACGGAATGACCCTACAAATGATATTTACAAGCGTATAAGATATGCTTGTTTGTGTTTAGACCACGCACCGAAGACTAAATAGACACTCACCCGTGTTCACAAACCTTACTATGAAATCTAATAGTGTTCGTGAACGCATAGGGGCGTATATACAATACATACGTACATACACACTCACGCCTATGTCCCATAGGGGTAGGCAGAGACTATTGAGTACCACAAGCTACGATCCTGACACACCTCTTTCGCCTCTTCCACATTCATACATCTTCTCATACATTTTCGTCGGTTGAGGGTACTCGTGACGTGCCCTATACAACAATATGTAACAAAAACCCTGTTGGGCGTTATCAGAATCAAAGATATCAGAATCGATATTCAAACATAATGAAATAACCTGCATACGAAAATGGGCCTATAAAAATAATCATATTAATTTTTTATAATTTAATTATTTTATTGTTTGTGAACCGTATTTCGATCGATTACCTCAGTAAGAGTGAGATAGCAAGTTGCGGCGTATACGTGTATCAAACGCGACGCGCCTGGCTACGTCAGTACGTCACATGAGTCAGCTGTTCATAACTTTTCAGATGAAAATATAATTTTTTAAATATGTTCATTTTTCAAAGCTACCTGTGTAAGGATGATATCTCGCTTCTGTTTTTTTTTTTATTAAACTATTTTTCTTAAGCCGTCTATATATCTGTCTTCACGACCTAGAAAGGGCCAACAGAGTTTTTGTTACATACTGTATAAGGTTGCCGGATTTCCGAGCGCGAATTCCGGAACAAAAAAACCACCTATTTGCCTATTAGCACAGATTTTTTTTCATTGCCTCTGGCACTATAAATAATTTTTGAGCAGGTTTGTTTAATATACTTACTAATTCCGAACAAGTCTTATCGAACGTTGGACTCAAGGTTCAACTGTAAATACTACACTAGTACTGACGAAAGAATATAAAAATAATTAAAATAATAAATAATTTAATAAATAAAATAATTGTTACGTTTAGGTTATTTTTACTTTGTTTTTATAACAATATAGGCTATAAATATAGGCTGGCAAACAAGCTAGTGGGTCACCTGATGGTAAGTGATCTCCACCGCCCATGTACCTGCTATGCATCTCTAGTAGGCAATATCTAGTTTATTAAAGTTTTTACAAGATATTCGTTTGTCATACTTTCTTCCATGTCAACTCCGCCTGGATCTCTCTATGGACTCAAAGCTACCAAGACCGTGTGGCCTAATGGATAAGGCGTCGGACTTCGGATCCGAAGATTGCAGGTTCGAGTCCGGTCGAGTTATTTTTTTTAATAGCCTGTCTCATTTAAATAATCTGAAACGTTGGGATTTTAATGGTATCTTCTTAATTTAGAATTAATATTGAATTAACAATCAAGAGTTTAGTCAACTCGTCAAATGGTTACGGTCTTTTGTGTATGGCGATTTCCTGTCGTTTTCAGCGTTAAAGCGTTGAGGGTGTATCTAAGGCTTAATCGTAAAAAATACGTTGGATTCTTCGAAATAAGATAACTAGAGCGATAACTCTCATATGAATCTGCCAAAAATACGGCTCCACTTACACATGCAAAGGTAAAATCACGCGTAACACTCATCAAAAATTAAATGCCATTTAAGCTAGTGAAGTTACTGGGCATTATGAGATTTAACATCTTATGTCTTGGGGTGACTAGCGCAGACCAATGCCATGCAGTGCTTTCTAGTTCAAAGTTGTGTGTGGTGTTACTTCTGTTTATGGGCAGGCGTAGCGTTTACCATCTGAAGGCCAATTCTCGTAGTTTTGATCTCGTTGATTATTGGTTTAAGAGAATGCCATTTGCAACTTTCTTGACGCTGAGACTAGATCGGAAGGATATTTTGAACATTCAAAATTACGAGAATTGGCCTGCTGGCGAACGACTAGATCGCTTTGTTACTCAAGCTAATAAAAATGAAGGGAGTCAAAATCATGTTCAGTGGCGGTGGTGGTGGTTGTTACACACACACACATATACATATACTACCACCCAAACCCAAACCACCTTACCCTACCCCACCAACGAAACTACGATGTTTCTCCCCCCTGCCATGCAACAGTCTCTTACATCACGAAATCTAATTAAATCAAAAATTAAAATTAAATTAATTTAATTTCTTGATTTGTCATCGGTCCTTGATAAGTATGTAAAATTTCCGGTTAATCCGACGTTTTGCAGGGGGACAAAATAATTTTCAAAGTTTCCGTTACATACATACATACATACGTATGAAGCTAAAATAAAAGCGTGTTAAAAGGGCGCGCTCTGAAGATCAAGTTGACAAAATTAGAAGTATAAATGAATCCGATCCGATAGTCTGATCAGGCAGTCGGAAGAAAAATCGGATGTCTATTCTCAGTGTAAAACTTATTCATATCCGCCTTTTACATACTCCATCCATTGACAACTAACCTACCCGCTATAATATTTTATTGACAAAAGTAATAAAGTGAGGGAGTGATAGCTTTGTATGTGGAAGGGATGGTTTTTATCTAAAAGTTGGGACGTTTTGGAAACGGCGTACGTAATCCTACGGAACATTCCCATTCAAATGTGTGGAAGTCTTTTATAAATCATTTGATATTGCTTCGGTAACCGCTAAACCCTTCCTATTGGTACGGTTGGGAAATAAATTCAGGGACTCGAAACAATCTGGGGCTTTTTATAACTTAGCACGACGAATGTACTACATTGTAAGTCTTTACTTACTCACGAACTTACTTACTTTACTTACTTACGAAGCATAAAGCAATAACTAGCTCCGTGTGGAAGTAATCGAATTCTAAGAAATTACAACAATTAAAGTTAATTGAAATCTCTAAGTGCGGCTGCCTCGGTGGCGTAGTTGTAATGCGTACGCGTTACGAATGAGGCTAACGCTGAGGTCTCGGGTTCGATCCCCGGGTCGGGTAAAGTGGTATTGAGTTTTTCTATTACGATATGCTCAGTATCAGCCCGGAGTCTGGAATTTGTGCCCGATATAGCGATAGGCTCTTCCCCTATCACATCGTGGGACGGAGATACGCTCGGCGAAATGTGGGTATACTAGTTACACCTCTGCCTACCCCTTCGGGGATTACAAGTGTGAGTGCGTATGTATGTATGTATCTAAGTGCGACAGTAAAATAATAGAATTAAAGATCGTTGAGAAAGTCAGCCTTACACATGCTTTATTGATATCCAAATCGTTAAGCCTCATTAACACACAGGCGTTAGTGCAAAAAAAAATGTTTTTATTGTTTACAATTTTTTTTGCAGACTGTACCGGTTGTAAATAGGCCGTCCGCTGCGCATGCCTATCAAAGAGCTACCTTCACAATGGACGCCGGATTTGAACCCGATACCGTACACTGGCTAACCCATCCGGATTTACTCGCTTACGCCTCTACCGCAAATCACAGAATCAATTTACACTGCACTGTGTCCTGAGCATTAGATTTTTAAGTTTTGCTTTAAGAATCTTAAGATCTTTAAAAATCTAGTTTGGCTGTTGGTAGTAATCAGATTTTCTTTTCCCAGAGAATTGAAAGGGTCTAGACTCTCAGAAACTCTCAGAAAATCGGGAACGGATATTTAAATTGCAGTTTGGTGGATATAATCAAAGAATTTAATGTATACTAACTAGACGGACTGTTTATAAGTAAAATTGTGTCACAAAACAATTTGACAGCTCACAAACAGAGAGCGCGATAGGAGTTCTAGTTGAAAGTAAGTGAGATGGGCGTATTGAGTTACGGTCAATTGACCGCAACTTAGTGGTACAACTTCTATGTACCGCGCAGCTTGTTTAGTAGTATAAATTAAAGTCTTTGATATAAATATTACTAAATAGCATAAAGTATACTTATTAAACAGCGAATAAACGTGTGGTGTATTTTTAGAATTGTAAAATCCCAGCTTTTGAATGCCCGACCTGGAAATCGATCCAACGACCTAACAATATAACCAACCAAAACTCTACACATACATTTTATAAAGCCTGGATATACACTGGATATTTTAACAACAAAAATAAAACAAATTGCGTTAATTAAACGGTGTAAGGTATCCATTTAGCCGGCATCTGCGTTTTACCGCCTCCCCGTAGGGTGGCAAAAACACCCCTCAGTAAAAAATGACTTGTTTGATTTCTCAGACGCGACAAATGATGTTTCGAATGACAATGATTTAACGACTTGGGGTTTTTTCTTGGCGCCATTTTGGTGTGTTTTTATTTTGAATTTCTTTTTTGCTGTCTGGGAGATGCTTTTGCTCTATAAAATGAAAGTTGACCTTTATGGAGGATGGATATATTCCCGTATCCTTGAGGGGATAGTCAGATGTGCAGCAAATGCACCCACTATCTTTATTTAAAAAAATACATTGTCTGACTACCTGATTCATTAACGCCCAGGCTAGACTTAAAAATCTGAAATTTTAACAGGGTAACCACGTGATATAGGTAACCACAAGAATTTTTTTTGATAGTTCATTCCTAGGGGGGGGGAGGGGTTTCTTACAATATATTTTGTATGTATAATATCTTGTATGTATAATATATTTTTATAATAAATAATTTAATTTAAAACTTGGTGTTGTTGCTGCTCAACAACATTAATGAAAAAAAAAATGGACGTGTTTCAAAATTCAAGCCCTAAGGGGGAGAAATGGAGTAGATAGATAAGTTCGCATTAACGCGGTCAGGCACTCGAGCGAAACGCTAGTTTTTACGACTCAGAAAAATATAGAAATCTCGTCGAAAAGCAAAAAGCGTATCCCATCGACCGTGACAGGACTCGAACCTGCAATCTTCGGATCCGAAGTCCGACGCCTTATCCATTAGGCCACACGGTCATGTTGTTATTGCTCCTATTTAACAACTGCCTTTGAATTTTCATTCCCTATTGAAGTTTAGATATAAGCTCATACCTATATTCCTGAAAGTGTAGACAGTGACGCAACTCGTGTACTCGCAGTTCAAACATATTTCTGCCTCATGTTGCCTTTTGAATATCACTCTATACAGAATTGTGTAAGAGGATTGATGAAGGATATTTTATCATTGCAGAAATCCACAAACAGGCAAGTGGGTCACCTGATTGTAAATGATCGCCTCTGCCCATAAACATCCAAAATATCAGCGGACTTATTAACGCATTGCTGACCTTATAAAAAGGGATAATTTAAGGGAAGGGGGGCCCTTTCTTGGTATTTCACTCACCGTATGGAACTTAACAGCAATTTGCTACGTCATGACGTCGATTTTTTTTATTTTATTTTACACACTTTATGCATAATATATGTACAGGCGGACTTAATACCAGAGACATTCTCTACCTTTGGGTGGTGCAGAGAATAAACAAGGCAGGTGTAAACAAGAAGAGAATGAAAAGAGAAATATTGAACATAATAATATTATTATACATACTTAAATACATACATATAAAATATGCTAATAAATAAATATATAAAATAAACATACTATATACATACATACCGACAAAACTACCAAACTAACATGACGAGTCCGCTACACCGCCGTCACAAAACCGAGCCGAGGTGTATGGTCTTGGGGTTGCGAACCTACAACCCACTCCCCGCTGAGCTATCGTTGCTTCGACTTGCAGTATTCAATAAAAAAAGTTTGTCCCGCCAATTTCCATTATAAGGGACATTGCCTAAATTAGTAGGCGTGGTGAAATAATTTGGTGGTCACGCAATATTTTACCATGATTGATTGTTAAAATTTCAAAAGAGGAAAGTATCTGATGTTATAATACGTTTTGTGACCGCACTGAAAGACGATCGTAATCGTGCTTTCATTTTCAAAGTTGAATTATCCCAATTTAGTCTGTTAAGAAATAAATTTGTAATATTCATATTTCTTTATTTAAGACTGCCACGGTGGCGCAGTTATAGTGCGTACGCGTTACGATTGAGGTCGACGCTAAGGTCTCGGGTTCGATCCCCGGGTCGGGTAAAGTGGTATTGGGTTTTTCTACTACGAAATGCTCAGTATCAGCTCGGATTCTGGAATTTGTGCCCGGTATGGCGATAGGCTCGCCCCCTATCACATCGTGGGACGGAGATAGGCTGGGCGAAATGTGGGTGTACTGGTTACACTTCTGCCTACCCCTTCGGGGATTACAGGCGTGAGTGCGTATAAATTAGACTTAACTGGCTGTCTCCAGAGAGATTACCTCGACAGCTGGACCTAACCGTTACTCCCATGTTGACACACTCGGCCTGCCATTAGCGACTTTCAAATGACATTCACCCTATCCCATGGCGGTCATAAATCCATTTAATCGACATTTACTCTTCCACGCGCTTTTAGTCGGCGCCGTCGCGGCGCTACTGAATTCATTTGAGTAATTTTTTATCCTAGCGCAAACTGATTACACTACACTTACCTGATGTTAGCGTATTCTCTTAATATTGGTATATTGAGGGTGTCTGAGAAAGCAACGTCAGGTACACTGAAATAATAATGGTGCGATATAGTTGTGGAAAGGTAGTTAAATGGTATAAAAGAGGTTGTCGCCAGGCCTGGAGGTCCAAGAAAAGTTCATTACGCGGTAGCTATGCTGGTCGTTTTAGTTATAATTAGAGAACAGTCGCTAGAGAATCCTGACATGGTGTTGTGGTCTGTAAAGCAGTGATATTGTAAATGTAACCAATTAATCGTGAGTTGAAGTGATTACTGTCGTTTGGTATTAATAAAATAATACTAGTCACACGTAACTTCTAACAATGATGGCAAGCAACAGTGCAATCCGGATATAATGTAGATCTTCGAGGGTGGTTACAGACCTCGACGGTCGCCAGAGTTATGCCGGCCTGAATTAATTGGATATGCACCCGACGAATCGCCAGAAAGAGCCACTATGTTTGGTTTTTAAATCCACCAAACTGAGGGGTTTTATAGGTTTAGGTTAATCACCATGTTTTTTAGCTTGTGTGACGAAACGAGCAGGTCGCTAGTCTGACGGTAAGCGCCACGCCTACTCATAAACAGAAGACATGACATTGGAATGCGCTCGTCACCCCGAGACATAAGATGTAAAGTTTCACAATGCCCAGTAATTTCACTGGTTTCAATGTCCTTCAAACTGGAACACAACAGTGCTTACACACTGCTGTTTGGCGGCATAAATAGACAAAGCGGTGGTACCAACCCGGACGGCAACTCGCGTATGAGGGGTAGGGACCTTGTAACCACCATGTATACTATGGTATTGTATTTTGTATTTGTATATATGGTAACTTACTAGTCATATTTAATTAATAGCACTGTATTAAGTATATTAATGTTTTGTTTCTTCATTCTGACTCATCGAAATAAGATAACTAGAACGATAACTCTCATATGAATCTGCCAAAAATACGGCTCCACTTCCACGTTCCACGGGGAGTGCTCCGAGGAACTGTTTAATATGGTGCCAACATCACCATTTTATCATCGCACCACCCGACACCGCAGCAGAGTTCATCCATACCACCTGGAAACGATTCCGTCTAGCACGGTTCGTTTCCAGCGTTCATTCTTACCACGTACGTGCAAGCTCTGGAATGAACTCCCTGCAGCGGTGTTCCTTGAGCGCTATGACATGTCCTTCTTTAAACAAGGTTTAAAAAGAGTAATCCTTCGACGGTAGGCAGCGGCTTTGCTGCCAGGGGCATTGCAGAAGTCTATGGGCGGCGGTGACTACTTACCATCAGGTGGCCCGTTTGCTCGTCTGCCTATCCAGGCAGTAAAAAAAAAAAACTTACATACGAAGATAGATAAATAGAAGAAATCACACGTAACAACATCATGGGTCCAAATGAAAACCAGCGCCAAGCATTTAATGTTTGGCATAAGTTGATTTGGCTCCTTTTGGCGCGGTCGTGGTGGGACATGTACCGTCCACAGTGGGTGGGTATCTAGGTACCCCCCCACCTACTACTTATAAAAATATTTTTTTTTTTCTACATCAGATGTATACATGTACCACTTAACGCCTGCCAATAAATGATTTCTTTCTTTCTTTCTTTCTAACACTCATACACGCAACAAGACTTTTATAGCCCCGCCCCCTTGCACAGAGTTTTGGTGGGGTAATTTTTTTGCTTGAGTTACGTTTCTTGTCATCTTATTTCGATGTTCTGACTAGCTCTATCCGGTTTAATGCCGGGTCCGCCTTCTCGTACCATAGATTTAACGGTATTTGGTATTATATGGGGCGACCTGCCGTCTAATCCCCATAACCCGAAACGGGAATCGAGTTTCGCCATTACCTCGTCTGTTAATCAGCAGTGTACCACGTGCAGGTGAGAATGGCTTTAGGCCTGAGATGTTGGTAGCCCATTTACACTCAATATTATTCATGAATATAATATAAGCAAATTTTTAAGACAGATATAAACTCTAAAGACTAAAGACTGCCTTGGTGGTGCAGTTGTAATGCGTACTCTATTACGAAATGCTCAATATTAGCCCGGAGTCTGGAATAGTGCCCGGTATGGCGATAGGTTCGCCTCTATCACATCATGGGATGGAGATACGGTCGGCGAAATGTGGGTGTACTAGTTACACCTCTGCCTACCCCTTCGGGGATTACAGGCGTGAGTGCGTATGTATATTTAGATATAAACTTAACTCCCAAGATTTTTTTAGTCAAAAGTACACAAAAATATTCCTTCTTTTAGGTTCTAAAGCTGTCAGTTGAGATCATTAACAGCTATTAAAACGTGGTTACTGTCGTCTTTCACACAGTATGTCTTTTATTGACGTTTTCGGCTTACATAAGTAATGTTTCAAATGTTGATACGCACATTTTAGTGATAAATAGTGATTTTTCAACTTTTAGAAGTTTTCGATTATGTATATTTTAACTGACTTCAACAAGGCGGAGGATTTCAATTAATCTGTTTTTATATTATTCTTATGTATGTTCACGCATGGTTGGAAGGTTGTGAGTCAACCATATCAACATAATAACCATCCCTCCTCCTCCGGGGCTGGGTAGGTATCCGTAATCGGGATATTCATCGTGGGAGAAAAAAAAACTCCACTAAGTGTGGTTCCATTTTGATGATTCTTTTTGTAATCGATAGGGTTTACTCCGATGGTGGTTCCAGATAAATTTGGTTAAGATTATGACGGAGAATCAAAGAAAAAAAGCAAGTAAAAACACCATAATTTTGGTTTGGAGCAAGGTTTTTAAGCTTTAGTTAATTTATTTAGCGAATCGTAGACAAGAACTCACTGACTACCTCGGTGGCGTAATGCGTACGCGTCACGACTGAGCCACCGAGGCAATCATAAAAAAAAGTTTATAAAAACTTAGAAACCGATTTGTAATTTTATTTGGTCGCCAACACAGGCACCGAATCCAAAGAGACCTATAAAATTGTTATTTTTACTTTTCAGTGATTTTATTTTGATGTCGGTTTCTAAGTATTGTAAAAAAAAATATTTCAATTTTTAATGGTAGTTATCGAATGATTTTTTTCTAACTAAATCGGTCGACAATTGGCGGAGAAATCGATGTACGTACATAAAAAAGCAAAAAAAAAAACGCTCAGAATTGAGAACCTTCTCCTTCTTTAAGTCGGTTAGTAATATTACGTGTATTTTGAAGATTGTGTCAAGATCTGTTAACACGAGATGGTATGGTGCCGAAACACCTCATTCACACGTCATGAGACCGTTCATTAAATGTGGCAGAAAAAACACTTTGGATAAGCGATCTGGGAGACATGTGGAGGAGTGTATGTGTTCAACACTTTAAACATTTAAATAGATAAATTGAATATTTTCATCTCTTTTAGTGATGACTGAACTGTGAAGACGTGTGATAAGAATTTTGTGAGGTGAGAAGCGCAAAATGTCACTTTTGAAAAACTTTGCTATTAATTATTAGTGTCGATATAGTAGTCAGGTCAAACCATCCAGGAATTTTAAGTCGTGATTCTTGCCTCCTCTATTTTTGCGATCCGTCTTCTACAGTACAGTCGACGCTCTAAAAATCGTCAAAATATTCAGTTAGTACGCACTCACGCCTGTAATCCCCGAAGGGGTAGGCAGAGGTGAAATGAAATGAAATGAAATAGTTTTATTCATCATGTAGGCAATTAAAATAGCGCTTATGACAAGTCAGTGTACCCAGTACACTCACATTTCGTCGAGCGTATCTCCGTCCCATGATGTGATAGGTGGCGAGCCTATCGCCATACCAGGCACAAATTCCAGACTCCGGGCTGATACTGAGCATTTCGTAATAGAAAAACTTAATATCACTTTTACCCGACCCGGGGAGCGAACCCGAAACATCAGCGTCAGCCTCAGTCGTAACGCGTACGCATTACAACTGCGCCACCGAGGCAGTCACAAATATAATGGATGGTAAAATACGGGTAAATGCAGAAAATTTTCCACTATCTATTCCAATATTTCATTTACCTTATTTTTCTCCAATAATTCCTAACGACCTTGATCATAAAATCATTTACAGATAGTTCAAAGGTCCAAAGCATCGGCCATAAACCATTCACAGGATAGTAAATATTATCCAGTAAGTATAGCGGTATGTCGACAGATTACGGTTTACGAGACCTTAAAAAAAGGGTATTTATTGAAGAGTAAAGATAGAGATCGGTTCATTGGTCTAACGTACTTTTTTAAGGCAGATGACGGCACAGGCAAGTAGGTCACCTAATGGTAAGTGATCTCCACCGCCCACAAACATCCCCAATACCTATTTTTTATGGTATAGGCCGGCAAACGAGCAAGTGGGTCACCTGATGGTAAGTGATCTCCACCGCCCATGTACGCCCACAATACCAAAAGAATCATGGGTGCGTTGCCGACCTTGAGGGAAAGGGATAATTAAGGGATTGGGAAGGGGAGGGGGTTTGGGCCTCCGGATATCTCACTCACCGTACGAAACGCAGCAGCAAGCTGCTTCTTTACGCCGGTTTTCTGTGAATCAGTGGTAATGACCCGGACGAGCCGGCCCATACATGCCGTAGACAAGTGTCTACAGCGTGGCTCTACAACTCAAAAAACTACCTGAAGAATCATGAACCATGATTAAAGGATATTGATGATTAAGGGATTCAGCATGGGTAGGGCTATTGTACTTCTCGTCCTCCTTTCTCCTCCATCTTTTCTAAAGTAGGTCTATTTTTAGGTAGGCGTACGCGTTACCACTAAGACTCACGCTGAGGTCTCGGGTTCGATCCCCGGGTCGGGTAAAGTGATATTGGGTTTTTCTATCTTGAAATGCTTAGTATCAACCCGGAGTCTGAAATTTGTGCCCGGTATGGCGACCCTATCACATAAGGGACGGAGATACGCTCGGCGAAATGTGGGTGTACTGGTTACACCTCTGCCTACTCATTCGTGGATTACAGGCGTGAGTGCGTATGTATTTTCATTATATTTCTAACTTCTCCTTAATTTTTTTATTGATTATTTTCGTTGCGGGATGGCAGCAATTTAGGATTCTCAGAGACTCGCCGAGGTTCACTCCTCGATGTTAACAAAAATACGTGCCACTGTTGACCTTTTCTTATTTCTGGTAATGTATGTGTTAATGGATGGTGGAGATCTTACCATCAGACTATCCACATCTTCTACCGGCTTCTGCTATAAAGACACACATTGGCCTGTCAAGTGTGTTCTCCTGTTTAGGTAGATGTAGTGATATAAAAAATATTAATAATAAATGCACCCAACAGTCACACACATAGTCCCACCCCACACTAGGTAAACCTCTATCGTGGGCATCTACGAGGGACTTGCAGTCCCACAACACCCATACCCGAGACAAATATTTGTGAATCAGACAAACATTTGTCTATGTGCGGGAATCGAACCCGCGACCTCACGCTTCGCAACCGGCTACTCGCCCACTGCGCCACGGAGGCTGTGTAGAATTTAGGCATGTTAACATGTCCTTGTTGACCTAGGCATTGCAGCTCTGAGAGATCGAATTCAGCTGATTCTATTTTGAATATGTTAAAGAACTTTCCCTCAACCTTATATAAAAATAATGCCACCTATTGTTTAAAACGGTACTGTTACAAAATCTTGTCTGAAATATGATTATTTGAATGGAGGGAGTAAAAATAGCTGTTTAGGGGATCTTCACATGAGGCAGGACACGCGACTGATTCATTGTAATACCGTTGTTTCCCCTTGAAAGCTGTTTATTTTTACTATCAATTATTTACACGTTTGAGCTCAGGGGCAGGAAGTATACTAAATATGCGGGTTTGAAGCCGTATAGGGAGCAAACAACGTTCAAGTTTGAGGACGTAGATCTCTAATGCTTCCGTGCAGGCCTCTCTTATGCAAAGGTTTTGAGGACAGACACTATAGTTCGAGGCAAGCAGGCTTTTCGAATAAGTTTTAGTCCTTTCCAGCCCATTTATTTCTGCCTGGCTTATCTCGGCTTAATGCCAATGGCCAGGGTCCTCCTTTTCTTACCATGAGAGATGATAGTACGAACTGAGATTGTGACTTACAAGTCACTCATCATATTCATCTAAGTGATCGCCACCATCCATGAACACCTAATATACTAAGAGAATTTGAAGGTAAGGTGGAGATTGGTGGAGGGGGTGGATGGTTTGAGCCTTCAGAAATCTTACTCACCATTCAAAACATAAAAACAAGCTGTAAATTTCACGTCAGTTTCTGAGAGATAGTGGTAACCTAGTCGAGTTCACTTTCACTGCTAGAGCTCGCTATAGACATAAGTGTCTACAGTGTAGCTCTACCACTTCTTTTTCTTCTTCCACCTGCCCTTATCACACTCGCAGTGATATCGGCTAGTGGAGTCGGCGCAACATGCTTTTTAACACATATTACAGAAAGATTTGGCTTGTATTTTTTACGACCGACCGCCTGTATGACATCAACCCCTCTAGGGAGATAACACCTAGAACCGGAACAAACATTTGTGGATCACACATGATCTGAGCATGTGGATCACATAAACATTTGTCTTGGTGCGGGAATTGAACACGTGGCCTCTCACTTCACAGCCGGCTACTCACCCACTGCGCCATGGAGGCTATAAACTCTACCATAACTCTACTAGAACTTAACTTTAATCGTAGTACTGTGTACTAACTCATGTGTGCTGTATTTAGTGTGTACATTGTTCGATCACATCAGGAAATAACTTCAGACCGCGTTTCAGTTTGAAAAGCTGGCGGGAAACTTCTCTCACTGTTTTACCTTTCAAAAAGTCTAGGAGACGGAACACGATTGCATTTCTTTATCTAAGTTCTTGCATGACCTTTTCTGAGCCGAGATAAAAGCTTGATATTGTCATTGCCTGATTGGTTGATTGGACAGCCTCCGTGGCGCAACGGGCGAGTAGCCGGTTGCGAAGCGTGAGGCCGTGGGTTCGATTCCCGCACCTAGACAAATGTTTGTCTGATACACAAATATTTTTCTCGGGTCTGGGTGTTGTGGGACCGCAAGTCCCTCGTAGTTCCTGATATCCACGATACAGGTTTACCTAGTGTGGGATCAGGACTATGTGTGTGACTGTTGGGTGTATTGCTCTCCGCCAAATTAACTTGATAGGTTTTATGCTAGAGACCATCTGGGTTGATACCACCTCTCTATGTATTTTAGCAGCCATGCAGCACCATGTGTAGGCACTGTTGTGTTAAGTTTCAAAGACACTGAAGCCAGTGAAATTAATGGGTATTAAAAGACTTAACAACTTATAGGGGTGACGGACACACGTCTAGTACAGTGCTTTGTAATACAAGGTTGATGTTCGGTCTGGAGTTGCTTCTATTGAGGCCCATGCCTGTTTACCGTTTTCCTTATTGTTTAACTGTTTATTAGCAAAATCTACTAAGTACTTTAAAAATGGCTAACCTATATGTTAATTAGATTTTTATTTTTTATTTATGGTTTAGGCCGGCAAAAGAGCAAGTGGGTCACCTGATGTTAAGTGATCTTCACCGCCCATGTATGCCCACAATATTAAAAGAATTATAGGTGCGTGGCCGACCTTAAAGGAAAGGGATAATTAAGAGAGGAATTGGGAGGGGGTTTAGGCCTCCGGACATCTCACTCACCGTACGAAACGCAGCAGCAAGCTGCTACTTTACGTCGGTTTTCTGTGACACAGTAGTAACGACCCGGACGAGCCAGCCCATTCGTGCTGTAGACACAAGTGTCTACAGCGTGGCTCTACCACTCTAAGAATGTACCATCGTTTACCATCAGATGAGCAACCTGCTCGATTCGTCATTCAGGCTAGTAAAATAATATATATCATGTTTGAGCTTGTCTAATAAATTTCGATAAATAAATGGTGATCAGGGTTTGATGATAGAGTAAGAAGATGGCCAGATGAACTCAGCTTTATCGTAATCAATGTCGAGGTTTTTATGGGTAGGTTATGTATAGTAAGCATAAACAAGATTTTTAATTAGCTTTAGATGAGATTGGCTGGGCGCGCTGATGGTAAGCGTCACGCTTGCCCATAATCAGAAGCAATCAGAACAGAAACACCATGAGAATTTTGAATTATGAAGTACTGCATGGCACTGAAGTGCGCTCATCACTCTGAGGCATAAGGTGTTAATCATAATGCCGAGTAATTTCACTAGCTTCCATGTCCTTCAAACCGGAACACAATAGTGTTTACACACTGCTTCTTGACGGCTGAAATATACAAAGCCGATCTACCCAGACGGCCTCTCGCATACGAGGGATCTACCACTGAGTAAAAGTGCAATAGCATGTGTGGCTCCTAAACCGCAGTCGATCAGGTGGTCGAGTTCCGATCGTTATTGACGCGTGGTTCGAACGCCATTGAGTTATTGCTAAAGTTTACCACTGGTTGCGACTGCTCGTCCGTTCGTTGTTTTGTTTTGGTTTGAAATTGCTTATGAGTTGTAGAAATGTTCATTTTACTGGTATCGCTTTTTTAAAAGTCTCTTGTCCTTGTCGATTGTATGCGAACAATAGGCTAGTTGACTTATACCAAAATGTAATAAATAATTGTTTATTTTCTACAGTAGTTGGTTTAAGAAACCCAAATATATCAATTTCCATACATTAAAGTAGAAGATGTCTTTAAAATTCAAATTACAAAATATATTTTTTTATCTTTATTTTAAAACTTCGAAAACGCTACCGCCATGATCGTGACGTCAGACAATATGTAAACAACTAAATGCCATTCGCAAATCGCATGTTGTGATCTTTTCAAGCAAAAATAATAAGATATTATGTAAGTACTTACATCGAGTGATCATCGCAAAAATAAATTTAAGTTTCAGTCGATAACGATAATCCTTTTTGGCAAGTTTTAACCAAGTATAGCGCATGTTAATTTCACTGGGTAGTCTGATCCACAACTTTCTGGAGTCTTTATGGATGTGTTTTTGCATTCTCGCACGATACAGTAATGTTAATTACTATATTTACCGTGTAATTCATTAAAACTAATGATCTTTTAGTTTTACCTCGCAGAGGTTATTTCGTTTTTTGTGTTTATTTACAAATAATAATGTGTCGTCATTGCACAGATAAACTATAGGCCAACATGGCCGACGGCGTATTCTTATGTTCATAAAAAAAAATTAATTAAAGCTTTGTTGTTTTATAAGTCTCAGAAAAATAAGATAAAATAAAAAAACGGTCTAGAAAAGTCTCATTAACAAAATAAGACCTATTTTAAAAATGTGTCAACTAGCATATTATACGTTTGCAGTAGTATATAGTCTAAGGTTTGCAGATAGATATATTGACAAATTTCAAATTGTCACCTTTAGAGTATTATTATATATCTATACCACGACAATACTAAAGTAGATCTTTAGAAAAAAAGAAACCATGTTAGAGTCAGACTCGGGCACAAAAGATTTCCGTGCTCGAGTAGCCTCTTAAATATATATCTAGTGTTTTTTTTCATTGTAAAGCCCCATTTCGTCTCGTCGAGGTGGATATAGTTCATCGCATGGCCGAGGCAAACATTTAACAGAACTTACAAACATACTTCAAAATAAAATGTATATGGGACCACATGATACCTTAACTCTATCGAATTAATTTCTACAAAATCTGTCCACAATTGGCAGAGAAATCGATGTAGATACTTACATAAAAAAGGAAAATAAAATATACGCGCCAAATTGAGAACAACCTCCCTTTTTGAAGTCAGTTAAAAATTTAAGGTTTAAAAGGGCTCTATCCCTTTAAATGTAATGTAATTTCCTTGGCGAGAATATTACAACAAGAGAAAGGTGTGAAGTAAAGAACTTTTTCAAATACCCTAAATATGGATTTAAAGGAAATTGTTTTATTTAAAAATTGTTCACTTACTATGTGTTAAGTTACTTAGCGATGTTACCATTTCCGTCGTACATTACTCGATATGCTATAAATTAGTTAGCACCTTTTTTACCTCAAACGTGTGTTCTATACAACGTGCTATAGAAAAGTGTGGATAATTATATAGCAATGTATAGTGTACGATATAAGTCTTTCATCCGTTATAGTGCCAAATACGATTGCATGGTTAAGATATAATTATAGAATATTTTTTTTATCGAATATCGAATAACATGTCGATATCGACTTGCAACTTTGGATAAAACTAAATGATACAAATAGTTGTTAAATGTCAACATTTATTTGAAGCAGTCAGTTCGGTAATTTATGAAGTATGATCAACAGTATATTTTTAAAATATACATACGCACTGACGCCTGAGTCAGTGACTCAACTAATACACCCAAATTTCACAGAGCGTCTTCCCATGATGTGATAGGGGGTGAGCCTATGACCATACCAGACTCCGAGTTGATAGTAAGCATTTCGTGATAGAAAAACCCAGGAACACATTTTTTTATGTGTTAGAAGTTACGTGAGACGAGTATTATGTTATTAATACCAAACGACAGTAATCACTTTAACTCATAGTTTATTGGTTACCTTTATAATATTACTGCTTTACAGACAACAACCCCATGTCAGGATTCAGAGTCTAAAGACTGTTCTCTAATTATAACTAAGGCAACTAGGGCCGAATAGTAAACCAGCATAGCTACCGCGTAATGAACACATGGACTATCGACTGACCACTGATCTTAATGCACTGGAGACTTTCTAGAGACCGACTCGGGCAAAAGACCTCCAGTTATGGCGAAATACTCTTTTATACCATTTAACTACCCTTCCACAACTATATCGCACCATTATTATTTCAGTGTACCTAACGTTGCTTTCTCAGACACCCTCAATATACCAGTATTAAGAGAATACGCTAACATTTGTAAACATTTATATTCTAAAACATAATTTGTCCACCATTCCTTACCCAAGTAACGTCTCATCGATATAACAATGAGTATAAAATCTCTATCAATCCAAATTTATTGTGATTTTATGTATTCCGCCTAGTTCCCGGGTGGTCCCATTGATTTCCTTACGCAACTCATACAAATTGGGAATTTTATTGCTAAATTCATTTTACGAAGTTTTTATTTTTGGATTGCATCTTATACACAGTACAGTCTAGTCCGTCAACGTTTTTCAAAGATCACCATGCTGAAGTTACTGTATACACACTGGCTAAAACCGGAACGCGGCTTGCTGGGGCGAAGTTTTTAAGCAATGTGTATGCAGTCCAGTAAAAATGAAGTTTAGTCATAGGTCGGCGAAGGAGAAGGTCGGTCACCTGATAGTAAGTGATCTCCATCGCCCATGTACGCCCACAATACCAGAAGAATCATGGGCGCGTTCCGACCTTAAAGGAAAGGGATAAATTATTGTGATTGTGAAGGGCAGGGAAATTTCGGCTTCCGGAGAAGTTACTTAAGGCAGCAGCAAATCGCTATTTTATGATGGTTTTCTGTGAGACAGTGGTAACAACCCGGTCGAGCTGGCCCTTCATGCTATAGACAGAGCAGTCTACAGCGTGGCTCTACCACTCATAAAAAATGTTTATGGGAGATAAATCTTAGTTTTTCTCGCTAAAGGCGTTGTTGTCGCTGAGTTCAATCAATCAACAAGAATTCGTTTTATTCCAGTATGCAGTCACAATGTTTAATTTTTGTATGCCAAATTACTTTAGATTTGTTTAAAAACTTCGCTGACCAAATTATCATATTTTTTGTTAACGTAGCATTAATATTTTGTTACTAAATTTTACTTAGTTTTGACCATAGAGTCGAAGCAAACGATTGTATAGCGACATCTATGCCTAGCTTTGCATTTTCCCTCCATTTTAACAGCGAAGTGAACCAACCGACACGTTAGTGTGTAGTGTTTTACATTTATTATTTTCATGATGAAGTAAAAAAACAGGTACATTGTTACATGCCTATTTAATTGATAGTGTAAAAAGCTAGACATAATCCGGTCAGCTCTCACAATAGTGTAAGGTTTTATTTAAAGCTCAATATCACCTATTTTTATTCAACTATTTGAGCACTTCATTTTCTATGTAGCATAACTTTGGAAGATTTGATTACCGGATGATTTTTCCATCTCCATATTATACGATACACGAGATAAAATTGTATTGAAGACAAGTTGTTGGAAAAAAGCTGTATACTATATTATTTGAAATAAAATATAATCCTGGTATCCTTCAGCGACCGTGACAGGACTCGAACCTGCAATCTTCGGATCCGAAGTCCGACGCCTTATCCATTAGGCCACACGGTCATATGAGTTTTAAAGCAATATGAAGGTACCTTTGAAATTGTTTTCAAAAGTTGTAATATTAAGATTTTCAGTTATATTTTGTGTAGCAAAATTACGAAGAATTTAGCGGCTATTACATATACATATCCCTGAAAGGGTAGGTATAGGTGTAACCAGTACACCCACATTGCGCCGAGCGTATCTCCGTCCGATGATGTGATAGGGGGCGAGCCTATCGCCACATCGCGGACAATTCCAGACTCCGGGTTGATACTAAGCATTTCGTAATAGAAAAACCCAATACCACTTTACCCGGCCCGGGTATCGAAACATAGACCTCAGCGTTGGCCCCAATCGTAACATTGCATTATAACTGCGCCACCGAGGCACCGAGGCGGTTATTACCCGTGGTAAATTGGTACATAAAGTGGTAGCTGTTGCGTTTCGTATGGTGAAAAATTCCGGCAGCCATTCTACGCCATTTCAAGTGCAAACCGTAACAAGCCTGTAAACAATTATAATTATCGCTGAATAGTAAATCTTTAGCAAATACACGGCGTGGACGGACATGTGTCCCACAAAGGGAATGGCTAAATCTAAATTCATTACAGAGTTAATTTCTTCATGCATGTTAATATAGTGTAATTATATACTTATTGATGCAGTGATAGCTCAGGTGGGAGTGGTATGGACTGTCGAGACGAAAGCCGCAGGTTCGAAACCAGCCCCGAGAGCATACACCTCTGACTTTTCTAAGTTACGTGTATATTAATTGTTAATTATCACTTGCTTTAACGGTGAAGGAAGCATCGTGAGGAAACCTACATACTCCATAAGAATTTCGAAGGTATGTGAAGTCTACCAATCCGCATTAGGCCAGCGTGGTGGACTACGGCCTAACCCCTCTCATTCAGTAGAGGAGGCCCGTGCCCAGCAGTGGGACATGTATAATACAGGGCTAGTAGTAGTATATACTTATTGACTTTTTAGAGTGACGCTACGAGACCGGGTAAAGTGGAAACGCCAAGTAAGATGGCGAAACTTAGGATAACGCCAGGCAGAAATAAAGCAAGTGATTATTATGGGATATAAATCCCTTGTACTTTGCAACACTTGTATCCTAAAAAAGCCAACCTTAACCAAGTGGTTGTCAGTAGGGTTGGATGTTAAATTAGGCATCGGCAGGGGCGATAATTCTGTCTGTAAAAAAATCTTGACCTTTAGATGGACTATTTGAAGTCGTTTATAAGGTGGTAAGTCCCTCGCATGCGAGACGCCGTCTAGGTTGGTACCACGGTTTGTCTATTTCTGCCGCCAAGGAACAGTGTGTAAGCATTGTTGTGTGTAGGTTTGAAGGACATTGAAGCCAGTGAAATTACTGGGTATTATGTCTTAACATCTTATGTCTCGGGGTGACGAGCGCAGTCCAATGCCATGCAGTGCTTTGTAATTCAAAATTCTGTGGTGTTGATATAGGGATGGTTTCAAACCTGTCATTTTCGTCTCGTACCTAGCAGAGCTATCGGTGCTATCTATAATAATATTTTTTTTTTCATGATATTGTTCTTCGCTATTGAAGCGAGTGATAATTACTGAATACATAAGTAACTTCGAGAAGTTAGAGTGTGCCCTGGTACCGAACCTGCGTGGGACTTTTATAACAATAATAATAACATATACTGAAAAAATTGCCAAATATATGGACCTATCAATAGAACTCAAAAACCAATTGAGGGTAAACACTGTAAAAACAATTCCTGTGATCCTATCTTCCACAGGCGTCATACCTCATACACTGCACACTAGTCTCCAATCTCTCGACATGCATAAGCTCTCGTACACTCTTCTCCAAAAAGCCACAATTCTGAACACTTAGAAAATTTCTGTCAATCGATCTTACATATTAATTGATATAGGTAGTTATGTCTCAACTTCCATTTCTTGCTTGGCACAAAAGCCCGCAGAAATGGGGTCTAACCCCATCACGATGGGAGAATAAAATTTATAAAGAAATATAATAATAATAAATATTATTTCACATAAGGGATGGAGATACGCTCGGCGAAATGTGGGTGTACTGGTTGTAACCAGTAACCAGGGGTAGGCAGAGGTGTAACCTCTGCCTACCCCTTCGGGATTACAGGGGTGAGTGCGTAGGTAGGTAGGTATGTACGTATGTGTATATTATTTTATTATAATAATTATACTGCCTCGGTGGCGCAGTTGTAATGCGTACGCGTGACTTAGGCTAACGCTGAGGTCTCGGGTTCGATCCCCGGGTCGGGTAAAAGTGGTATTGGGTATTTCTATTACGAAATGCTCCGTATCAGCCCGGAGTCTGGAATTCACATTATCCCTCATGGGATCATCACATCATGGGACGGAGATACGCTCGGCGAAATGTGGGTGTACTAGTTACACCTCTGCCTACCCCTTCGGTGATTTCAGGCGCGAGTCCGTATTTATTATTATAAATCATTATAAGTTTATCCTAACTTTTTTACATGGTGAAACGAATTCAATAAATAAATAAACCTCTATCGTTCATATAGGTAATTAAATCAGCATAAATGTTACGAAATTTAATCTGATCTGTGAGGAATTGAGTTCGATTCTGAATGAGGCCAAACCGCAGTCATCAACTACCACCGCAAACGTGACAAATGACTAATTCGAAAACGCATGATCGTGTTTGTTCACAATAGTCGATACGTAATGAACAATCGAACAAGGCAAGTTAATATTTAACAGCAATTTGCTTTGTTCGATTGTTGAAATGTTGAATTAAGCATCATATGTTTTTTATGGTATATGCCGGCAATATGGTATATGCGGATATCTCACTCACCGTACGAAACGCAGCAGCACGCTGCTACTTTATGCCGGTTTTCTGTGAGACAGTGGTTACGACCCGGACGAGCCAGCCCATTCATGCTGTAGACAGAATTGCCTACAGCGTGGCTCTACCACTCAGAAAATAGATACTGTGTATAGATGTCATTTCTGTAATTGCTTGATTGAGCTGCTCTAATTCCAATTAAATATTGTAAAACCTTATGCTGTACTCGTAATAATTGTAAACTAGTTTTGAGAAGAGCGACGCTGGAGTTTCTTGCTCGTTCTTCTCAAGCGAAACAGCATTCCGAACTAGAGGTAGAATTTTGGCGGAATCTAAATAATGTAACATTTTATGGATTCAATAAATAATTTGAATTTGAATTTGAATTTGAATTTGAATTTGAATTTGAATTTGAATTTGAATTTGAATTTGAATTTGAATTTGAATTTGAATTTGAATTTGAATTTGAATTTGAATTTGAATTTGAATTTGAATTTGAATTTGAATTTGAATTTGAATTTGAATTTGAATTTGAATTTGAATTTGAATTTGAATTTGAATTTGAATTTGAATTTGAATTTGAATTTGAATTTGAATTTGAATTTGAATTTGAATTTGAATTTGAATTTGAATTTGAATTTGAATTCGAATTCGAATTCGAATTCGAATTCGAATTCGAATTCGAATTTGAATTTGAATTTGAATTTGAATTTGAATTTGAATTTGAATTTGAATTTGAATTTGAATTTGAATTTGAATTTGAATTTGAATTTGAATTTGAATTTGAATTTGAATTTGAATTTGAATTTGAATTTGAATTTGAATTTGAATTTGAATTTGAATTTGAATTTGAATTTGAATTTGAATTTGAATTTGAATTTGAATTTGAATTTGAATTTGAATTTGAATTTGAATTTGAATTTGAATTTGAATTTGAATTTGAATTTGAATTTGAATTTGAATTTGAATTTGAATTTGAATTTGAATTTGAATTTGAATTTGAATTTGAATTTGAATTTGAATTTGAATTTGAATTTGAATTTGAATTTTAATTTTATATAATTTTCGTATCACCTTGATTTTTTTCTTTGTTGATTTTGATTTTGTTGATTCCTTGGTTTTGATCTTCGATTACGTGTTGTTTTTTACTAAGCTGAATGACGAAACGAGCTGGTTGCTCGCCTGAAGCATCGTGCCTGCCATACCAACAGACGCAACAAAAGAGCTTTTAATTACAAGTACTGCCTGGCATTGGATTGCAGTCTTCATCCCGAGACATAGGATATTACGTCTCTAATGCCTAGTAATTACACTAGCTGCAATATCAGATATGGAAAACGGTTGTACCAATCCAGACAGCCTCTCGTATATGAGGGACTCTACCAACATAGTGATTGATAGGACCGACTAAAAGCTGATTATTGTTTTTGGTTTGTTTTTTTTTAAGTTAGTTCTTTATTTTTAGTGAAAGAATTGTCAAAATTGGTGCATAAATGATTTCTTATGTCTACGCGAATATTACACATTGAAGAAAAACTATTTTATACAAATTTTATTGCGGTTTAATTTTATTTTAGTCACGACGTTTCGAAAGCTTTTCATTCTTCGAGGTCAATAAGGGTAGGTAATGTAACATTAACTTTTCGAGATAACCTACACCTCAGCCTCTCCCGTGAAAATCCGTATAAACTAGTTTTATTTCAATCGGTGCATAAATGTCAAAGGTTTTTGGTTTTACATCCCTGGAATCACCCCTTTAGAGGTGGATTTTTCTTCCAATTTTAATACGAACTTTGAGCTATATTTTGGATGAAAAACTCATCTCACGCGTCGAATTGAGTGCGTTCCTAGTTTTATTTCGTTGGTAAAAAAACTACGACACACGGTCATAATTTCGATATTCCAATCGTCCCGTACAACCGATGTAACACAAACATGGCGGTCGTTGTTACAAGTGAATCAACATGCACTAGTGAAATATCAATATGGAATATAAAAATGTTGTTTTAGTATAACTAACTATGGCATGTCGAATTGCTTTGGTGGTTTATGAGTGGTAGAGCCACGCTGTAGACAGTTTTGTCTACAGCATGAATGGGCCGGCTCGTTACCACTGTCTCACAGAAAACCGGCGTAAAGTAGCAGCATACTGCTGCGTTTCGTACGGGGAGTGAGATATCCGGAGGCCCAAAGTCCTTCCCCTTCCCAATTCCTTAATTATCCCTTTCCTTTAAGGTCGGCAACGCGCCCATGATTATTTTAGTATTATGGGCGTACATGGGCGGTGGAGATCACTTACTATCAGATGACCCACTTGCTCGTTTGCCGGCCTGTGCTATCCTATATGGGGTTCTTTAAACGGAGTGTGAAGAAGCAATTAGGCGGGCCGGCATAATTTTGCCGACCTTACGATAGACACATAGTCTGTCGTTGGTCGACTCTATTCTTGGATTGCGCTACACTTATCATCAGATGTAGCGTAGTCAATTTGACTAGCTAGGATAGAAAAAAAAAGAGAATTTGGTAACATCCTGATCATAAGTCAAGTCAGCACATTTATGTTGAAGACCGTATTATCAAGAGAATGGGCTCTACGACTTACGGCTGTCTGAGTGGTAGAGCCACGCTGCCTGAGTGGTAGAGCCACGCTATCTGACTGGTAGAGCCACGCTGTAGACACTTTTGTCTACAGCATGTATTGGCCGGCTCGTCCGGATCATTACCACTGCCTCACAGAAAACCGGCGTAAGGTAGCAGCTGGCTGCTGCGTTTCGTACGGTGAGTGAGATATCCGGAGGCCCAAAACCCCTCCCCTTACCAATTCCATAATTATGTCTTTCCTTTGAGGTCGGCAACGCACCCATGATTCTTTTGGTACTGTGGGCGTACATGGGCGGTGGAAATCACTTACCATCAGGTGACCCACTTGCTCGATTGTCGGCCTATGCCATAAAAAAAACTTTAAAGATGACATTGTGACTATATCTAGTCAGAACTTAAATATTTGTATCTATTTTCTAACCCACTCATCGGCCATTAATGGGAACACTATTGCACAATTATGCAGTTCTTTTACAACCCATAAATCCCGTCCAACATTATTTTCATTAAGTATTTTGATGAGATCGTAAAGGAACCCACACAGTCGTAAACTAGCACTGCACACGTCCGTGTTTACATTCGTTTTATCTGAATTTCCTGTAGACATTTGGTTTCTTCGCGAAAGTATTTCGTAATAGACCTTAATCTTTAGGAAGATAATATCGATGTGCAGATAGGTAGTAAGTTAAAAAAATCTAGATATATATTTAAAATAACATTCGCTCATATGCTCACGCGTGTAACTGCGACGGGGTAGAAAGAAGCTAGTGCGCCTACGGTATTCTGAACATCCTATCGTCTATCGCCATCTTGGAAACAAATTCCAATCCTAAGTAACTTTTCGAATTGTGTCAAACAAAAATTGTGTAGCCTGACTTGAGATTTGAACCCAAAATCGGCTCGACCGGGTCGTTACCGGTGACTCACTCAGAAAACCGACGTAAAGTATCAGCTTGCTGTTGCGTTTGCTGCAAGATATCCGAAAGCTCAAATCCCTCTCCCCATCCCAATCCTTTAATTACCCCTTTCCTTTCAGGTCGGCAACGCGCCTATGTTTCTTCTGGTATTGTGGGCTTACATAGGTGGTGGAGATCATTTACCATCAGGTGACCCACTAGCTCGTTTGCCAGTCTATGCTATAAAAAAAACCTCATCATTTTACAATCTAAGTACATTGCCACTATAGCAGGCGATCCTTAAATTTAAAATCGCACCATTAAAATATACAATTTGCCATGCAATTTGCTACTTAAAAAGTACAAACAGGCGCGGTCGGTGCTTGAGATTTCCCTTGAAACGCAATAAGCGACGCCATCGATCACAGAAGCGTCTCGTGACTACGTCATATCAAATTAATTGATTGCTGAGTGTTTAGAAAGAGGTCAACTTTGTAGACAGAAGGCTCTTTATATCATTGATAGAGGGTCTTGATAGATTATAAAAGTAGTGACATGAGGTCAAGCGATAAACTGCAAAAAAAGGCAATATATGTGTCTTTGCGATCTCTTATTTTTATACGTTAGAGTTACGTTGGGACATGTGTTCAGATACAAAAGATACGAACTCTTGCAACTTATTTTGACAGCCTCCGTGACGCAGTGGGCGAGTAGCCGGCTGCAAAGCGAGAGGCCGTGGGTTCGATTCGCGCACCGTGACAAATGTTTGTATTATCCACAAATATTTGTTTAAGGTCTCCATGTTGTTGGACCGCAAGTCCTTCGTAGTTCCTGATACCTACGATACAGATTTACCTAGTGTGGGGTCAGGACTATGTGTGTGACTTTTGGATGTATTTATTTATTGATGATGGGAAAGATCGTCGGAAACAGACAACATGGACGTAAGTGACAGCCTCCGTGGCGTAGCGGGCGAGTAGCCGGCTGCGAAGCGAGAGGCCGTGGGTTCGATTCCCGCACCGAGACAAATATTTGTGTGATCCACAAAAATTTGGTTCGGGTCTGGGTGTTGTGGGACCGCAAGTCCCTCGTAGTTCCTGATACCCACGATACAAGCTTACCTAGTGTGGGGTCAGGACTATGTGTGTGACTGTTGGGTGTATTTATTTATTTATTTACTTAAGTGTAGTAAAGTACTACTACTTTAGTGTGTAAAGTGGAGGGACATAGTGAGCACTGAAGAGTCTTTCCGCCTCGCGGAAGATAATATCGAATATTCCAAACTGACGGCCAACCTTCAGTAATTGGAGAGGCACACAAAGAAGAAAAAAGAAGAAGACAGTTTTGTCTACATCATGGATGAACCAGCTCGACCGGGTCCTTACCACTGTCTCACAGAAAACGGACGTTAAATAGCAGCTTGCTGCTGCGTTTCGTAAGGTGGGTGAGATATCCGAAGGCCTGAATCCCCCTCTCCTTCCCAATCCCATAATTATGCCTTTCCTTTAAGATCAACAACGCGCCCATGATCCTTTTGGTATTGTGGGCGTACATGGACCGTCTTGCTCGTATGCCAACTTATACTTAAAAGAAAACACAACTTAAAAAGTTTGGTTCTAACTTAAAGAAATACTAGAAATTTCAACATTGGAACTTGTAGCCTGACAGAGCTGCCAATCGTTATTTTTAGTCAAATTTATCATGAAGTTTATAATTTACAAATCACAAGCTAGATAACCCTTCTCATAACCGACGTCGATTCGCGCTAAATTCCCATAAATAGAATTAAACACATATTTAAATATAGCAAACAAACAAAGTTGCAGCACAGGAACGTGAAATGAGGGCAACACAAACATAGTTAATACTGGCTGGTGTAAACTTAGTTTATTTGCGCGCCATCTCTGTGTTGACTTTGGAACTATTAAGTTCGAAATTATGACGTAATATGGCAGTTTGTAAATACTAGTATGGAAAACATTTACAGAGGCGTTCGAAAATTGACTGACAGTACTGGATTATCATTCTAAAATTCTTTGGAGCTATTTTACGGCTAAGGATTCTGAAAAGTAGGACCGTTATTTGGCGCCCTTTGGTTTTACAAGTAGAGACAGCCCTATCAGCAAAGAGGTCGTCTGGGCTGGTACCACTGTTTTGTTTATTTCTTCCGCCAAACAGCAGTGTCTTAGCATTGTGTTTCGGTTTGAAGGATATTGAAGCCAGTGAAATTACTGGGCATTATTAGACTTAACATCTTATTTTTCGGGGTGACGAGCGCAGTCTAGTGCCTACAGTGCATTGTAATTCAAAGTTCTATGTGGCGTTGCTTCTGTTTTTGGGCAGGCGTGGCGCTTACCATCAGGCAAGCGACCTGCAAGTGTCGTCATCCAAGCTAATAAATATCGCTAAGCGGTCACCTATCCATATACTGACCACGCCAACGATTGCTTAACCAGCTAATTGTTTACCGACTTGTGAGTGCAACTGGCTATGAGCGCAATGATATGATACCATCGAAATAATATGACAAGAAACGTAACTCATGGAAAAAAATTACCCCTCCAAAACCCTGTGCAAGGGGGCGGGGTTATAAAACTCTGTGCAGCTCGTTCAATCATCAGTTCATAAAAAAATATTCATGGTCTCTAGTTGACACTTAATACTAGTAGTCTAATTATTTTCGCGGTGCAGAACGTCGTATCTCGATTTAGACATTAACTTTTATGGAAGTTGATTTTGAACGTTCATTAATTTTTGTTGCGTGTATGAGTATAACGTAACCTTTGCATGTGTAAGTAAGTGGAGCCGTATTTTTGTCAGATTCATAAGAGAGTTATCGTTCTAGTTATCTTATTTCGATGATACATCAAAATCTCGACAATCATCTGAACCTTTCTTACCTACAAACAAAATTCAGAACTCATACCTTCCTCAATAGCGTTTAATTTCATTACCAGGTACTAAGGCTTAAAGTTTGAGCCTTACTGTCTCGTTAGTTGTTTCGAAGATTGGTAGTTAGGCTTTAGTTAGGGATTGTTCAAGTCTAGGCGAGGCGCTGTTGCTTGAACTTGGAGTTAAGTTGAACGTTGTTATAAATTGTTTGGAGATGTATGTTAACGAATGGTGTTAGGTTACATTAAGATTTTGACAAAGCAAAGCTTTCTGCGTAGATCGAACTAGTGACAACTAACTTTTTAAAATAATTAAAAAATAAATGTATAATTTTAAAATGAAGGTAGCCAATGTAACATTAACTTTTCGAGACGACCTACACCTCAGTCTCTCCCGTGACCACGAAGGCTGAAAAGCTTTCGAAACGTCGGGTATAAAATTAAAAATTAAACCGCGATAAAATCCGTACAAACTAGTTTTATTGAAATGTGTAATATTCGCGTAAACCTAAGAAATCACTAAAGCAAAGCTTAATAATATTATTAGCAGTGATCTTCTTTAATGTGACATGCTCAATAATCGTTATTTTGTGTTTTAATGTTCCTCTTGGGATAAAATGAGCTGCTTTAACTGAAAATAATATGTATTATGAACATTGTAAATCAGTTTTGAAAAGAGCAACGTTAGAGTTTTTTCTGTTCTTCTCTAGCGAAACAGCATTCCGAACTGGCGGTAGAGTTAAAATTTGACTGAATCTAAATGATGTATAACATTTTAAGGATTCAATAAATAAATTGAATTGAATTGATAACTTGTCTTCAGAGCTGTCAAAGCCTTCTATTCTTCTTTGAATCCCATCTCCTACCAGAGGTTAACGATCATACAAACTATTTTAATTTTGGAAACTGCTGCACGGAACTATGATTTTGTGCTCATATGTCAATGGTTCACCATTTGCATAGATTTTTAAGCTATGATATTCTTCTACGATTGATCTCTTACTGTCCTTTATTTTTCCTTGAATGGTTTTATTTTCTAGTTAAAATATTAATATGGATTTTATATTAAGAAGCGTCAAACAGACATTTCGGGCAAGTGGTGTTAAATAATACAAGAACTATACGCTTATTAATTATTTTTGGTAGGTATATCACAAGTAGGTACTTGTGATTAATTTTGTAACTAAAGCCCTCTTTACAATATCCGAATAACATTTAACCATCAATTAACATAAAAGACGGCTATTTTTTAAAGTTTGTCTACGTCAACAAACACTTAAAATCTAAGTACGTCAATTATATTATTTTTGGTAAGTAGCAGTTACAAAGAGGTGATGAAACAGGCGTTAAATCTAGTTGTAGACCTAGTAATACTTACAATGCTGTTTACACAAGTATTTTTTTCAATAAGTTACTTTTGGACTTAATTTATGTGAGTAAAAGTAACAACAACCTTAGCGATACCTACTATGCTTTTAAAATAAGATATTCTCGTCAAAAATCAAAATGAATTTAATAGTCTTTACGCCAATACCGAAAAAATATCTAACTTTTGATCTCCGAAACTTCTATATAATATACCCTCATTTTAATAAAATTACGTACCAACAATTTTAATAGCATAGGTATATATAGATTACAAACAAAAATCCCACAGCACAATCTGAACGTCGACTTTTGTCAAAAAGCTTTCATTAATTGAAATCGTCGAGAGCAATAAATAACGGAAAATAATTCCGGAAAAGTATTCCACGGAAGGACGGTTGAATGGTCCGTTTAAATAGAGACTGAACGTTTTTAAACGCTTTTGTTATAAGTTGAAGCACAGTTTAAAAATTATGCAGTTTGTCCATGAAGTGCGGCTATTTTGCGCGGCAACAGATGTTAGCGGAGACGAGATATTTTAATTATTAGATATACAACGTGTTACAGAAAGGTGTGGTCATATTTTAGGGTCATTACATACACCTTACAATAAGTACTTATGTACCGGATCTTTTCAAAACCAAGACATCCAAAAATTTCATGTTATTTTTAATCACTCGTTTATTAAGATCGATAAGATTGATGATATCACTATTAATTATTATGTTCGCCACTCACTTTTTAATAAACTTGAATAAGATGTACGTAATTCTCCGGGCATACGTACGTAACTTGTAATTTAAACACAAATTAACACCTGAAAGAGATTGTGTGCTGAAGACAATATAGGTACCATCCTCTAGAAGCATTTTAAAGACTTCACTCTCCGGTCTTCCATCTATGAATTTGGCTTAATACAGTCGACGATCTTAAACGCTGTATCAGTTACACCAACTCAAAGTGCCAATACATAATACTTGTTTTTAGTCAATTACAACATATTTTTTATCATATTTTTTACAAGAAAATTCTATAATTATTGTACTAGCAATCGGATTTGGCACTATGGGAGACAAAATACTTATACCCTACACTATACATTGCTTAAATTTGCCCGCCTCTTTCTATAACACGGTGTATAGATAAAATATATTTTTTTGCACACCAAATAAAGTAGATATCATAATAACGTTTAACAATACTTAGAATCCGACTTACATTTTTATTTAGTGGTAGTTACAGCAATAGCATATAAATTCCAATACAATAACACAATCGCGACGAGTTTACTGTTGTCCTTTGAATTTTAATTTTTTTCTCCAATTTTTTTTAACCAAATTTATATGGGACCACATCGCAGCTAAACTCTATCGAGTTAAATTTTTCCAACAATATCGGTCCACAATTGGCGGAGAAATCGATGTACATACATAAAAAAGGGGGATAAAACGCGCCGAATTGAGAACCTCCTCCTTTCTTGAAGTAGGTTAAAAACAAGGATTATACAGTATGGGTCATACCATGGGCGGTCTTATCGCAAACGGCGATATCTTTTAGACAACCTATTAGCAGGGGCAGGTAGTCTGGAATATCTTTCACCCCAAAAGACGTTGCTGCATCAAAGAATTAGACAGTAGAGCGGTGCGGGATGAGACGTAGGTGGTCTGCATTATACTCGCTTTGCAGAAACTTTGTTTCAACATAACATAACATAAGATCTTAATAATTAACATTTAGTGTAATATTGTTACCAATTATTGTCAAAAAACGTCGGATAAGAAGATCGGTTGCTAGGATTGCCGCAGAACATAACAAATGCAAAGTCTCAGGCCTGTGTGTGTTATCAGTCAGGGCTGTATTCAGTATTTTAATTTGGAATGCATTCGATGACAATACGAGGAACACCGAGTCGTCTGACACCTTTTAATCGACGATTAACTCAAGGCTTCAAAGTTCTTATGGAAGGTGTCTCTCATCAATACCAAAAGCGTCGAGATATTGTTCAAATCTTATACTGTGGTTAAAGCGTTGCGGACAGGCGCGGTCGTTGACAAAGGAATATGAATTAATTTTCGGAATTGATATTTTGCTATTTAAGTGTGTTTTTGTAGAATTGATTGAATAGATTTACGAGTGGTAGAGCCACGCTGTAGGCAATTTTGTCTACAGCATGTACGGCTCGTCCGGGTCGTTACCACTGTCTCACAGAAAACCGGTGTAAAGTAGCAGCTTGCTGCTGCGTTTCGTATGGTGAGTGAGATATCCGGAGGCCCAAATCTCCCTCCCCTTCCCAATCCCTTATTATCCCTTTCCTTAGGTCGGCAACGCGCCCACATATTTTGTATTGTGGGCGTACATGGGCGATGGAGATCGCTTACCATCAAATGACCCATTTGCTCGTTTGCCGGCCTATACTATAAAAAATATATATGTATAGAATTATATAGATGTATAAGTTTGTTTTCGAAGGACATGTAAAGATTTTTAAGTGTTGACTAAGGATGATCTTTGTTTCAAATTTCTGTCTAGTCGATAACTATAAAACTTGCAAACTAATTATTATTCAGACCCTGATGATAAAGGGACACAATATCAGAGAGGTAGAACAAAATGCCTTTGAAGAGTTTGTTGTCTTTCTTCAAAAAGGGCATCGATAAATTGCCACTGCGCTGGCAAAGACGCATCAATAGGACGGGTGGTTACTTTGATTAATAGAAATAAAAAAAAAAAACTAATTTTTTTCGCACAAAACGGCAATGTCATAAGTTATATAACAATTTTAAAATTATGTTAAATTAATTTTAATTGTAAATACTAAAAAAGTAACGCCCGGTTTCTGAAAGGCTGATCAAATCAACATTCAACTAACAGAACTTTGATTTGACATCGCTGTCAAATCAACTCGAGTTGCTGAAACACTGATTAGTGTAAACATTTATAATATTTGATGTCTCTTTAGTAGGTACCGATATGTTAGCTAACATGTTTGTCAAATTAAAGGTATTGACCACGCTTCTAGCAACTCAATTTCGACTTTAACGGTAGGCAGCGGCTTGGCTGTGCTCTGGCATTGCTGAGGTCCATGGGCGGCGGTAACCACTTACCATCCGTCTGGTCGTCAGCCTATATTGGCAATAAAAAAAATATAAGAAAAACATGAAATTTTACATTTGATTAGTTCATTTAACATTGATCGGCCTTTCAGAAACCGGGCGTAAGAGTTCCAAAGTAAAGTAACTGATTTATAATTTCACAGAACCGAAGTATAGAAAGGGTTAAGTACAAAGCCAGTATATAGAGAAGCTTACAATTAAACGGGGTCAATACTTCTCGGAAGCAATTAATATGAAATCTAATAACCATACAAACTCCGGATGACGTCTATCAAACTCCCATCATAATGAAGTGAGGGGAGGTTCGAGAAATAAAGTATGGTGACACATGTTCAAGATAATATTTTGATTACTCCTTGACAAGTAAAATCACTTAGCACCTGTTTCACCACCTTTGAGTAAATGTTATTTACCAAACAAAATATGACACATTTAAATATAATACAAATACCAATCTGATGTAATATCGGAGGAAAGATTTACTAGGTACTTTCAAAGATAGGCTGTCTTGTATGTTTTTTTATAGCATAGTCTGGCGCCCACCGCCCATGAACGCCTAATATACCAGAAGAACCATGGGTGCGCCGGCGACCTTAAAGGAAAGGGATAATTAAGGGATTGGGAAGGTGAGCGGATTAGGGCCTCCGGATATCTCCACTCACCGTACGAAACGTAGCAGGAAGCTGCAACTTTACGTCGGGTTTCTGTGAGACAGTGGTAACGACCAGAGCCGGTCCATTCATGCTGTAGACAAAAGTGTCTACAGCGTGGCTCTACCACTCTAACCCCCGGTTTCTGAAAGGCTGATCAAATCAACATACAACTAACAGAGCTTTGATTTGACATCGCTGTCAAATCAATTCGAGTTGCTGAAACGTTATTTAGTGAAAATAATTATTATATTTGATCTCTCTTTAGTACCGTTCGACATACGATTTTTCATATTAATTTGAAAGTTATGTTAGCTAACATGTGTGTCAAATCAAAGGTGTTGATCACGCTTCTAGCAACTCAATTTCGACTTGACATTAGATTTGACATTTGATTAGTTAATTTAACATTGATCAGCCTTTCGGAAACCGGGCGATAGTCTATCATTATTATTAACTCCCCATTGTATGTGCCGAATAAATGATTTTCTTTCTTTCATTTCTATCTATTCACTCTTAGTAACACTAATTATGCACTAAGATATATAAACGCTTCAAACCTAAATCGTCGTATTACCAGGGAATGAACATCTCCATACATAGTTCGTCAAAACAAGCACACTGCACACTTCCGACAGTAAAACTATCAAGCGGTGTTCACCGGCCCTAAATCAAACTAAACCCTATTTATAGCATGACGTTATGCAACAGCTATGACATGTTGGGATGTGTTTATCTCACGATCTCGATGTACCGTATGGTCGACGGTAGGCCTAGTACAAGTTTTAATAGTTTTCCTAAGTGATGAAAGTTTACGTTTTCTCTCCATACGTCGAGTATTAGTAGCCACTCGTGGAAACAATGATGAATTAAAATTAATAATATAGTTAATTTAATTTAATATTAGTCGAATATGAAATTAGTTTAGAAGCGATTCTTTCCTTTATTACCGTATGAATTACTAGTTTTACACTTTACACACACACACACACACACACACACACACACACACACACACACACACACACACATACACACACACACACACACACACACACACACACACACACATACACCCACACACACACACACACATACACACACACACACACACACACACACACACACACACACACACACACACACACACACATGTACACGCTAAACTAAACTAAAATTATAATAATAAATAAACGTTAACTATATACCTGGTTACTTACCTACCTTGGTCTGTTTAATGTATTAAATTGGATATGGAAGAGCAGTGTCTCCTAACACAGGTATCTCATACCTAAAAGGAGACACCAAACCCAGCAAGCTGTTAATAGATTAAGTTGGTGCCAAATAAAATATTTTGTATTTTGTATTTGTACTTTGATGGTAGTAATTTCATACGAATTCGAAAACTGTGAACGTATTTGTAACTGGTACTAAGCCTACTGATGCAGTTTTGATTCGTTTTAGCGGGGTTTGGCCTAGACTGCCTCGGTGGCGTAGTTGTAACGTGTACGCCTTACGACTGAGGGTGACGCTGAGGCGTCGGGTTCGATCCCAGGGTCTGGTAAAAGTAATATTGGGTTTTTCTATTGAAATTGTGCCCGGTATGGCGATAGGCTCGCCCCCGATCACATCATGGGACGGAGATACGCTCGGCGAAATGTGGGTGTACGGATTACACCTCTGCCTGCCCCGTCAGGGATTACAGGTACCTAAAAAAAGTATTTTAAATAGAGAAAAAAATCCATACCGGTGCGGTCATGCGTAAACATACATAAAAATATATAATACTAGCTTTTGCTCGCGGCTTTCCGGGATAAAAAGTAGCCTATGTTACTCAGTGATAATGTAGCTTTCTAACGGCAAAAGAATTTTTGCAATCGGTCCAGTAGTTTTTAAGTTTATTCGTTACATACAAACATACAAATCTTTCCTCTTTATAATATTATTGTAGACAAAAGTATTTATAACCTTCCGCTTTTTGAAGTTGGTTAAAAATATTGATACATCGAATGGATATGTTAAGCCCATTGTATCATAATGTAGGAAATACTTTCCAAACGTGCTGTGGCTGACATTTAATATCTGCACGAGTCTGTTTACCCACGAACCTGCATTCACATCTTGTGTGGTACGGGAAATGGGTGGGGTCATTCAAAAATATCTTAAGGCTTATGTAAATCTGTATAGGTAAGACTAGTATACAAGGTGGTAGGTCCCTCGTTTGCGAGAGGCCGGCTGGGTTGGTACCACCGCTTTGTCTATTTCTGCCGCCAAGCAACAGTGTGTAAGTACTGTTGTGTTCCGGTTTGAAGGACATTGAAGCCAGTGCAATTACTGGGCATTATGAGACTTAACAACTTATGTCTCGGGGTGACGAGCGCAGTCCAGTGTCATGCAGTGCTTTGTTATTTAAAGTTATGTGTGGCGTTGCTTCTGTTTATGAGCAGGCGTTACGTTTACCATCAGGTGAGCGACCAGATCCTTTCCTCATTTAAGCCAATCAAAAACCTACCACCTTTCCACTTATGAAAGCTTCCGTGGCGCAGTGGGCGAGTAGTCGACTGAGAAATGTGATGCCGCGGGTTCGATCCCCGCACTGAGACAAATATTTGTCTCGGGTCTGGGTGTTGTGAGAACAAAAGTCTCTCGTAGTTCCCGATACCCACGACACAAGACTCGTATCTTACTGTGGGGGTCAGGAGTACTATATATGTGATTGTTGTGCGTTATTTATTTATTTTATTTATCAAGTATATATAAGTAATCAAAACCTACTGCCAATCCCCTTCCCTTTTCCATTTATAAACACGTTTTATTAATCTCGTGTCAAATCATTCAAAATACAAAAGGACTAGGTAATGGATTTCAATTTGAAATACAATCATCACGCTGTGGCCTAAGAGGCGTGACTAGAGGAAGCGTTTCAGATGGTTAAACTAACATAATGTGTGTTTAGAATGATCGTTTATGTTTTATGGCTTAATTTAGAAATGTGTTAGTTATCTATGAATGAGTGAACCGCTGTTTTTTTTATTTTGTTTATGACATAGGTCGGTAAACGAGCAAGTGGGTCACCTGATGGTAAGTGATCTCCACCGCCCATGTACGCTCACAATACCAAAAGAAATATGGGCGCGTTGCCGACCTTAAAGGAAAGGGAAAATTAAGGGATTGGGAAGGGGAAGGGGATTTGGGCCTCTGGATATCCCACTCGCCGTACGAAACGCAGCAGCAAGCTGCTACTTTACGTCGGTTTTCTGTGAGACAGTGGTAATGACCCGGACGGGCCGGCCCATTCATGCTGTAGGCAAAAGTGTCTACAGCGTGGCTCTACCACTCACAAATTCATGAATGAATGAGGTTGATTTGCTTGATATCAATATGTGGCAGACTGTATGATATGTCTAAAGGGTGCTAACGGATCGCTATTTTTAAACGACTTCAAAAAAATGAGGAGGTTCTCAATTCGACTGTATTTTTTACCACTAAAAATTTACAAATAAAATAACGTTTAACAAAACTTACACACCGACTTCAAAATAAAAACACTGAAAAGTCAAATATAACAAATTCTATAGGTATCTTTGGAGTCGGTGCAATTTTATTTGACCGGTAGCGACACAGGCACCGATTCTAAAGAGACCTATTGAATTTGTTGTATTTGACTTTACAGTGTTTTTATTTTGAAGCCGGTTTGTAAGTTTTGTTAAACGTTATTTTTTACATGGAAGTGTTCATAGTTAGGTTTTTTCCTCGCCCGTGTTTCTTCACTATCTTAAAAAGCGCCATGCAATGCTTTGTAATTAAAAGTTCTGTGTGGTGTTGCTTCTGTTTATGGGCAGGCGTGACGCTTACCATCAGGCGAGTGACCTGGTCTTGTCATTCAATCTAATAAAAAAAAACTCCGCCAAAATGCAAAAATGCATGACTGCGAGTAGTATGCACCGATTTTGATGATTCTTTTTTTTATATAATATTTTACTCCAAGACATATGAATTTGGTTAAAAGCAGCCTGATCCGTGTAATGAAGTCGGTTTTTGGAATATTAACGCATGTAATTGATATTCAATTATTTTAAATAACAAAAACCTTTCGAAACAGTGTGAACAATTCAATGATTACCATAAACGATGAGTTCAAACTATGATAAATCCTTAACGGCTTAATAACATGTCGGATATGTATAAAACATGAAAGCACGCACGTGTCACGGTAGTAGAAATTAGGTGTAATTTGTAGGTGATAGCGTTTTACATGCTGTTGACGTCTCCACAGTGGAGTTGACGCACGCTTAATTAAGTTTACACTTACAGTTAACTGGAACGAAATTATCAACTGTATTGTAACTTTATGTGATCTAATTCTAGTCTATTCTATTAGCCCTTTTCTCATTTGATCTTAAATATTAAACAAAGTCGCTATCTGTGTATGTCTGTTTGTGCGCTCGTCTTATAATCGTCGATAACTATGCAACGGTTTTAGATACCGTTTTTACTATCATTTAGAGAATTTATTCTGGATGGTTAAGGTCTCTCCCCAGTGGGGTTGACGTCAGACATGAGGCTGGTTGTAAAACTACACGCCTAATCTTTCTGTAACATTTTTTGGAAGGCATGTTGCGCCGACCCCAATGTGAGTGGGATAAGGTTAGGTGGAAGGAAGAGTAAGTAGGATACCTTACTTGTGGAAGCGGGAGGAAACAGACAGGAGAGTTCCCTAATGGTTAGTAATTCATGCAAACCCACAATACCAGACGAATATGGCGCATACAATGTAGTCTAAAATAAAAAAATCAAAAGCAATCATTAAACCAGAATTCATTGGTATTTCTCGGAGAAACGTATAAAATAATCTATTAATTTAACAGAAATAAGCTTATGCCTTGCTCCACCACGATGATGCATAAGAATGGCGGAAGGTGAAAATGCACAAAATTATCATATTATAATACTATTGTCCCTAGGCGGTTGATACAGACGAATGCATCCGCTTTCGTAATGGCTGCCTGCACTAGGGTATACGACACTGTTAGCGTCACGATTATATATACAAAATATCATAGATTTGAGTACCATCACATGTAGGTGAGTAGTTTAAAGTAGGTATATAATAATAATTAAAGGTATGTTTTATATTTACTTATTAAAAATTTAAATAAAAGTTAAGATAACATGCAATTAACAACGCTAAATTCCTCGGCTATTAACTGTACTAAGAAAATTATCATGTGGGTATTTAATTAATTTTTATTCACATCGTATATTTGTGATCCATTAATTGTCTTAATTTTTTATCATATCATGATTGCAGTTACCCATCTCTGCATAGAAATGTTATCTCTTTGACAAAAGAAAATTTCGAATTAATCTGAGATTAAGTCTTGACAATGTAATCCACCCTTGTATATCCAGAACCTGCAAATTCCTCTGCGCCTGTTTAGTTCTGCCTGGCGTTATCTTAGCTTAGTTCCAGGATCCAACTTCCTACTTAAACGCTTCCAATTCATACCCTCTTGAGCATCCTCCATAGTGAGACTATCGGCTCTAACGTTTTTGATACATCAAGTTAATGAACTTTCCTCTCGACCTAACGTAAATTATATAATGTAAGAAGAGAATAGCAAAAAAGAAGATTAACATATGAAATACTACAGGGCCGCCAACACAGCCCTTCACCCCACTCATTTGCGTTGCATCGCTGGCCGTATACAATGGATTCGAATTTAAATTCTATTAAATGGCTCCGCAGCTCGTTTCGTTTTCAATTTTGTAGTTACCATATAGACACGTCTGTTATGAGGTAGACAGAGAGTATGCTTTGTTATGTTGATGGTTTGCGCTTCTTGAATAGTAAATAGTATTAAATAGAACCATTGGTAGTATTATGGTACATAAATACAATTGTTAGTTCTTATTACATATATAACAATTTCGTGATTTAAAAACTAGTAAGTGCAAATTGGACTCGAGCACCAAACATTTTTTACCCATATACTTACATTTTTTCCTGGCCGGCAAAGTAAGGGCACACTAGGGCGTTAAGTACAGTGTAGTCCAAATGATGTTTATGAGTGGTAGAGCCACGCTGTAGATACTTTTTTCTACAGCATGTATGGATCGGCTAGTCCGGGTAATTACCACTGTCTCACAGAAAACCGGCGCAAAGCGGCAGCTTACTGCTGCGTTTCGTACGGTGAGTGAGATATCCGGAGGCGCAAACCCCTTCCCCTCCCCCATTCCTCAATTATCCCTTTCGACCTTCGACCATCAAACAGACATTGCGTCCCTCGACGATCGGCAGAATTATACGCCATATACAACGTGTTACAGAAAGGTGTGGTCATATTTTAGGGTCATTACATACACATTACAATTAGTACTTATGTACCGGATCTTTCAAAACCAAGACATCCAGAAATTACACGTTAATATTAATCACTCGTTTATTAAGATCGATAAGATTGATGACATCGCTATTAATTATTACGAACGACACTCACTTTTTAATAAACTTAATGAAGATGTACGTAACTTGTAATTTAAACACAAATCAGTACCTAAAAGAGGTACCATCCTCTAGAAGCATTTTAAAGACTTCATTCTCGGGTCGTCCATCTATGAATTTGGCTTAATACAGTCGACAATCCTCTTAAAAGCTGTTATCAGTTGCACCAACACAAAATACCAATACATAATACTTGTTTTTAGTCATAACAACATATTTTTGAACTCGTAATCATACTTCATAAAATCAGAACTTGCCGAACTGACTGCGTCAAATAAATATTGACATTTGACAACTGTTTAATGTTTATTAATTATAAAATAATTGAATGAAAGGAGGTCTGAAGTATCATTGTTTATCATTTAATGTTGTCCAAAGTTGAAAGTCGATATCGATATGTTACTCATTCGATAAAAAAGAAAAATCTATAAGTATGTCCTAACAATGCAATCGGATTTGGTACTATGGAGTATAAAATACTTTTACCCTACACTATACATTGCTTAAATTTGCCCGCCCCTTTCTATAACACGTTGTATATCATTATTACATAAAATCTAAAATAGATCCAATTTGACAACAATCAATAAAAAAAAATCATAGAGTCGTTAGAAAAACAAAAGAACCGTCGATGTCACATCCTTCATTATTTGAAAATAAGAAATATCTTCACGGCGGCACTCGTTGGTATTGCCAGACGCGACAAATATGTCCCGTATTGTGCAATGGAATTTGAAGCTCGGAAACCATTGTATAAAGGGGTGGTAGACGGGGAGATAGAGTTTTATTAAATTCATTGTTCGTAGACGAATTAAATTGCATTTTAGAAGTGAGGTGAAATTTTAGGCTTTCTACATACGCACTCACTGCAATCCCCGAAGGGGTAGGCAGAGGTGTGACCAGTACATCCACATTTCACCGTGACCCACATTTAAGGCGTGATTGACTAACAATCATCCAAATTCACAAACTCACAAACATCCAAACTTTAAAATTTAGGATAGTAGTAGGAGTCTAAAGAACCTGTAGAAGAATAAATTGTTTTTGTATCAAACAAACTGGATCAGCGGCCCAGATACAAAACCCATATAGCGTAGTACGTACGATAGAAATATACCACATACCTATAAAGTGGTAAAGCCACGCTGTAGACACTTTTGTCGACAGCATAAATGGGCCGGCAGGTCCGGGTCGTTACCACTGTCTCACAGACAACCGGCGTAATGTAGCAGCTTGCTGCTGCGTTTCGTGCGGTGAGTGAGATATCCGGAGGCCCAAATCCACCTCCCATTCCCAATCCCTTAATTATCCCTTTCCTTTAAGGTCGGCAATGCATCCATAATTCTTTTGGTATTGTGGGCGTACATGGGTGGTGAACATCACTTACCATCAGGTGACACACTTGCTCGTTTGTTGGCCTATACTATATTTAAAAAAAACAAAAAACTTGTCGGTTCGAATCGTGAATAGATCACACAGTTTACAGTCAGTATATTCTATTTCAAGATAGATCCCAAAAAGCAATCTACACTTACAGTATATGTGTGTTAATATTCGTCCTGACCAGCAAACCCAGCGCCAACGCGTGACGCCTGAGGTTGAGCAGCACACTTCAACTAAAGTTTATCCCGAACCGAACACTATCACTAAAAACACCATCAAACCAAGGGTCCCCAAGGCACCACCGCGTTAAACAGTCCGAAAGTCGCGCGAAAGTATCGCTTTACACAACCGAGACTGATGACGTAGTGTCCATCTAGACTCTCTAAGCGCCACTCGGCCCGGTTAAAAATATTAACAATAGGGTAGTTTCCTATATTGAATTTTATACATTATTTTATAAGCAACAGAAAATGATACGCAAAAGAAACCCTTTTATTAAAACACAATCATAATTGGTTCAGAAATGTGCCCGCAGTTATGACTTTAAATGTTGGTATGAGGAAAAGTGGGTGCGTAGTAGGGATATCTCACTATCTCGCTTGCACGCGTGCACTATAATGAACATTTTACACAGTGACGTCAAAGGTTGCATCGTCTGTCATTTGACAATTACCCCTTCTACAGGATTTCAATGGCTTCTATCTTATTTATTTTTGGTCCGATTTATAAAATTCTTTCTGCACTAGATTTTGAGTAACGTAACTTATTGATTTAAATAATAAAAAAAAACTAGTCAACTACCCTATTATGAGGGTAACCGATCACAATTGGAATAATAAATACCGCCCGGTACCTAATTGATAATTTTTATTTCGTACAGTTTCTATTATACTGCCTCGGTGGCGTAGTTGTAATGTATATACGCGTTACGACTGCGACCGACGCTGAAGTCTCGGGTTCGATCCCGGGGTCGGATAAAAGTTATATTGAGTTTTTCTATTACGAAATGCTCAGTATCAACCCGGAGTATGGAATTTGTGCCTGGTATTACGATAGCCTCACCCCCTATCACACCACGGGACGGAGATACGCTCGGCGAAATATGGGTGTACTGGTTACACCTCTGCCTACCCTTTCGGGGATTACAGGCGTGAGTGCGTATGTATGTAGTTTCTATTATAATCAAATAACTGCTGCAATGGAATAGATATGACTATGACTGTGAAAGAAGAGGACGCCGCACTGGTTCCATCCCTGCATCGTGAATCTTGGCGATCGGACAAGGCGATTGAGGCCGATCTACCGAGCAGGTGGAGAAGTTACTTTGGTACAGGGTACATAAACTCACAAAGAGTTTTACCCCCGTATTAATAAACGTTACTATGAGGCCTCATAGTGAGTGCGAAAGCATAGTCATTGGTTAATTTTTGGCGCTAAATCTAAACAGACCAATCATGTGCACAGAATTGGATACTTGGAAAAGAGCTTACTTAAGTGTTGTATGTGAATGTACGGGTTAGTCTTATGAAAACATTCACTTGAAGTATCAGTCTTTATTGACGAGATCTTTACCAACAATACTATCTCTTATAACAATTTTCCCATTATCATCCACATAATATATAAATCCAATAGCCAAGGGCTGTCAATCCCTTGTCAGTTCATGTACCCTAACGTCGCTTATAACCTTTTATTATTGCAGACTGATTGATTCATTGATGTACCTCGATCTTCGCCAATTATTTGATTCTTGCTATATTGGTTGTGGCGAAGTTGTGTTATTGTTACATATGATGTTTATTTATTCACTACGCGGACGTAGCTCGTATGTGAAAAGCCTTCTGGATAGGTACCACCGCTTTGTCTATTTCTGCCGCCAAACAGCAGTGTGTAAGCACTGTTGTGTTCCGGTTTGAAGGATATTGAATCCAGTGAAATTACTGAGCATTATGAGACTTAACATATTATATCTCGAGGTGACGAGCGCTGTCTAATTACAATAATTACGCAACTTAGAGCCACAACCAATATAGCAAGGATTAAATAATAAGCAAGGTAAATTAATAAATAAATACACCCAACAGTCACACACATAGTCCCGACCCCACACTGGGTTAACCTGTATCGTGGGTATCAGGAACTACGAGGGACTTGCGGCCCCACAACACCCCGATCCGAAACAAATATTTGTGAATAACACAAACATTTATCTCAGTATGGGATTCGAACCCACGGCCTATCGCTTCGCAGACGGGTACTCGTCCACTGCGCCACGGAGGCTGTCAAACAGAATTAGTCAACCTGTAATAGCGACATTAGGGCGTATAGTACATGAACTGATAAATTCGTCATTCAAGCATATGAAATTAAAAGTACTTTGTAATTCCAGAGTCTGAGTAGTTTGGCTAGTACGTACGTACGCACTCACGCCTGTAATCCCAAAGGGGTAGGCAGAGGTGTAACCAGTACACCCACATTTCGCCAAGCGTATCTCTGTCCCACGATGTAATAGGCGGCGAGCCTATCGCCATACCGGGCACCAATTCCAGACGGGCTGATACTGAGCATTTCGTAATAGAAAAACCCAATACCACTTTACCCGACCCGGGGATCGAACCCGAGACCTCAGCGTTAGGCTCAATCGTAACGCGTACGCATTACAACTGCGCCACCGAGGCAGTCAGTAGTTTTGCTAGTGTTTAGGGAAAGGTGCATTTGCCATCAGGCGAGCGACATGCTCTTGACATTGTAGTTAATAAAAATGAATACCTACTTATAATATCTGTATTATATACGTTACACTGCTGGGCACGGGCTTCCTCTACTGAATGAGAGGAGCTAGGCCTTAGTCCACCACGCTGGCCTAATGCGGATTGACAGACTTCGCATACCGGCTTATACTTTTTTTATTATTGCTTTTCTTGTTTCGGTCAGTGCCGGCGTCATTTGTGACATCATGCGTTAGAGACGCTACCGTCGAATGCGAGTCTCTCAATGATTTCTGAACAGTCTAAACGCGCGTAATTGACGCTTGTTACTGACGGACTATCCCAAGTCTACCGTCAGCGTAAAATAGAACAATATAAATCAATTTAGACTACTCTCTACACGATCAAATCTCTACAAATTAAATTTCAAAACACATCGAATGCAACTTTAAAATTCTAAACTAATTTAAAGTAAATCCAAGATATTCAATACATATTATATCTGATTCACGTTCCAATGGCATCCGTACGTCGGTTTGTTCAGAGGAGATCTAATAACGTACTGCAGACTGCACCGTGCAGGCTACTACTCACTATATGTGGAGGAATTTAGAGGAGGTAGCGAGAGCCAAAGGACGCCAAAGCGGGAGCGTTAGAATCATACTTCATACTAGACAGCTCCGTGGCGCAGCGGGCGAGTAGTCGGCTGCGAAGCGAGAGGCCGTGGGTTCGATTCCCACACCGAGACAAATGTTTGTGTGAACCACAAATATTGGTCTCGGGTCTGGGTGTTGTGGGACCGCAAGTCCCTCGTAGTTCCTGATACCCACGATACAGGTTTACCTAGTTTGGGGTCAGGACTATGTGTGTGACTGTTGGGTGTATTATTATTATTATTATATTATAAATGTGAATGTAAGTTTGTTTGTTACGCTTTCACGTGAAAACTACTTGACCGATAATCATGAAAGTTTGTTCACATATTTTTGGAGGTATAAGAAGTAATATAGGATACTTTTTATGAAAAAAAAAAATTATACCTATCTATTTGTTTGTTACGCTTTCACGCCTAAATCACTGAACCGATTTTGATGAATTTTGATGTAGAGATAGATGAGTTCCTGGAAACGGTTATAGGCTACGTTTTATTTCGGAAAAGTCTATTCACGCTAATAAACTCGTTTATTGGACATGTAGGCAATTAAAACAGCGTTTATGACAAGTCAATTATGTGGGGGAATTTAAAGGAGGTAGCGAAAGCGTGAGCGTTAGAATAAAGAATAAAATAGTTGATTAGTCATATAAGTCATTCAAATAGCGTTTATGACAAGACAATACAAAATTAAAGAAAGAAGTAGGTATTAGAAATTATGGTATATTATCACAAGATGGTAGGCCCCTCGTCAAAAATCACATTGAGCATCTTTTTAAACATGTCTACGTTTTGATCTTTATTTTTACATATTGCTATTATAATACTTGACATTGGCGAAATCATCGAAAATCGATGGGGCCGTAATCTAAAAATAGATAGAATAGGCCCCTCGTATGCGAGAGGCCGGCTGGGTTGGTAGCACCGTTTTGTCTATTTTTGCCGCCAAGCAACACCGCTGTTGTGTTCCGGTTTGAAGGACATTGAAGCCAGTGAAATTACTGGGCATTATGAGACTTAACACCTTATTACCCGTGGTGACTAGGGCAGTCCAGTGTCATGCAGTGCTTTTTTATTTAAAGTTCTGTGTGGCGTTGCTTCTGTTTATGAGCAGGCGTGGCGCTTACCATCAGGCGAGCGACATTCTCATCATTCAAGCTAATAAAAAATTTAAAAAAACTTATTTATACATAGTCGTAACATGCACTACGTAGTGATCACGCTAGCAAGATAGTTCTTTTATCAAGTAAAGATCCTAAAAACTTTTAAAGCTATGAACTCAAAATAAGAAGGTAAAAATTTCGACGATTCGTTGATCTTGCATCATCTTCGAGTCCTATATAGTAATGGATGTTGTGAATTTTAGTCCGACAATGCTATTATGACAACGCATTGGTATTACTTTGCCTATATACAGTATGTAACAAAAACCCTGTTGGCCCTTTTAGGGTCGTGAAGATAGACATATAAACAGCTTAATTAACAAAGTTAAATTAAAAAAAAATAACAGAAGCGAGGATTATTCTTACACAGGTAACTTAGAAAAATGAATATATTTAAAAAAAAATATTTTCATCTGAAAAGTGATGAACAGCTGACTCGCGTCATGCACTTTTCATGCACTTAGACGCCGCAACTTGCTATCTCGCTCTGGCACCGATTTATCGCTCTTGCAGAGGTAATCAATCGAAATACGGGTCACAAACAATTAAATAATTAAATTATAAAAAATAAATACTTTGGATTATTTTTATAGTCTCATTTTCGTATGCGAGTTATTTCATTATGTTTGAATATTGATTCTGATATCGGGGTTAAAACGCCCAACAGGGTTTTTGTTACATATTGTATATTGCAAATATTTGATCCTAGTTTCTAGAATGTAACTAAGTCTATCACTTGGACTACACGAGGCAGGTAATGCGTTTTAGAAGCGTGATAACTCGGTTTGTATGAGAAAAGGATTATTTTTGTCGTATGTCTAGAAAAATTCAACCTACAGATGTCATTTTTGTATACTCTTACCACTCTCTCACGGAAAACTGATGTAAAATAGCGGCTTGCTACTACGTTTCGTACGGTGAGTGAGATAACCGGAGCTCCAAATCCCCCTCCCCCTCCCCGTCCCAATCCTTTAATTAACCCTTTACTTTAAGGTCCGCAATGCGCCCATGATTCTTTATGTATTGTGGCTACAGTAGCGGTGGGGATCACTTACCATATATAACAAAAAGATGATATATCAAAAAGACCCTATCGAGTATAAAAATCATGAATGAATCATCAAAATCCCTCCTCATTTGGCGAAGTTATGCGTGAACACACAAAACAATATACATAAAGAATTGAGAACTTATCATTTTGAAGTCGGTTCAAAAGGTTTTACCAGTTCCTAAAATCTACATTTGTCTAAAACCAGACAACGTTTAAAGCTAGTCTATCCACTGCAATGATAGTGTTGGCATAAACCTATTACAGCTGTACTAATTCATCGCGGCGGCTACACGAATATTGCATTAGCTTTGTTGGTAGTTACGCCACGCTAGCCACGGATTCATTATAAATAACTTGTCTAATTATATCCTGTTAAATTGGACGCTGTAGGCAGTTTTGTCTACAGATTAAATAAGACAGCTAGACCGGGTTGTTACCACTGTGTCACAGACAACCGACGCGATGTGAAGTAGGTTGCTATTACGTCTCTGTGAGTGTCATATCCGAGGATCTAACCACCCCAATCTTTTTTATACCTAGATAGCCCGCCTCTGCTATTAAAAAACGAGCAATTAATCGTAACTTATCTCCACCACCGATGTCCTCAATACGAGAAGAATCATGGATGCGATGCTGACGTTATAGGTAGGGGATAAATAAAGTATTGGGAAGGGGAGGGGTTTGGGCCTCCGGATATCTCACTCATAACAGGAAGCGCACCGCACGTCTGCCAGCTTTTTTATAATAAAAAATAATTATTAACAGAGCGTTTTGTCTATTGACTGCCTCGGTGGCGCAGTTGTAATGCGTACGCGTTACGATTGAGGTCAACGCTGAGGTCTCGGTTTCGATCCCCTTGTCGGGTAAAGTAGTATTGGGTTTTTCTATTACTATATGCTCAGTATCAGCTCGGAGTCTGGAATTTGTGCCCGGTATGGCGATAGGCTCGCCCCCTATCACATAAGGGACGGCTTCAAACTACATATAAACTTCACGGTTCCTGTAATAGACAAATCGCACTAGATACGCTCCCACGCATGTAATCCCTGAAGGGGTAGGCAGAGGTATAACCAGTACATCCACATTTTGCCGAGCGTATCTCGGTCCCATGTTGTGATAGGGGGCAAGCCTATCACCATACTGGGCACAATTCAGACTCCAGGGTGATACTGAGCATTTCATAATTGAAAAACCCTATATCACTTTTACCCGACCCGGGGATCGCACCCGAGACCTTAGCGTCAGCCTCAATCGTAAAGCGTACGCATTACAACTGCGCCACCGAGGCAATTATGCTTGGATTTTATCATGTAACCTATGTGACTATTTGACCAAAGTAACTATACTTACTAAGTAATGATGACATTATTGACCAATTGCGAGCTATATCACGAAACATAAAATCCCAATTTACGTGTACAATGCTGTAGTGCTCGTATTAGTTTCCTACATGTTCGTTGTTCTTTTCTTAAGAATATGCATTTCGCATACCCCGAGGTACATTTGTAAGGTGAGTAGTCAGGGACGTATTCAGGGACAGGTAGGAGGAAATAAAACCTCCTTTTCACATCCCTACCTAGGCCCTTCTTAAAGAAAGCAGCTGGATTGGAGGCAACAACCTCTTCAAAGGCTATCAGGTTTTGATTTTGAATAAAAAAAACAATATTCGAGGCAGATTACTTGAGGAGAATGTGATAAATTGCCACTGCGCTGGCAAAGATGCATCAATAGCATGGGTAGTTATTTTGTAATAGAAATAAAAAATATGGAAAAACCTTTAACTTTTTTTGTGCAGAACTGCAAATTCATACGTAAACCTATTATAAGTACCTATATTTGAAGGCCAAGGTGTTTTTATTTGAAGTTGAAATGTGGTAAAAAATCATAAACTTGTCTGTTTCTTTACTTACGATCACCTCACGTCAATATTACAACAAGCATCTTAAAACAAGTTTGTCTTCTGGTTATCAGTATTTGTTAATGTTAACATCATAGGGCATCGGTGTGTGGTGTGTCACATCATGGTGCAACACTGCCTCTGTGGTGCAGTTGTAATGCGTACGCGTTACGACTGAAACTGACGTTGAGGTATCGTGTTTGATCTCTGGGTCGGGTAATCCGGATATCTCACTCACCGTACGAAACGCAGCAGCAATCTGCTACTTTACGTCGGTTTTCTGTGAGACAGTGGTAACGAACCGATGATGATGTAGACAAAAGTGTCTACAGCGTGGCTCTATCAATCATTGTAGACTCGAACCCGGGGCCTCTGTCAGCCCTTACCACCATTCGCTAGGTCCACCACTGCAATAAACTCAATAATAATGAAAGAAAGTTACTAGATATTCCTATAAACTACAGAAATCGGCACTAAGTATAGAGGGTGGCTTTTTCGGAAAATCCCCAAATCCGCCCAGCAAGTTCTATTTGCGCTAACTGGACTGAAAACTGTCGGATTGCGTCCCCCAGTCACGGGACAACTGGGTCGTGCCCTGATCTCCAAGATTGTTTTCGATGCTCTTTTGTCATGCTAGCATTTTGTGAGATTTGCTGCTGGAATCCTTAGAGGAAAAGGAAAAAATTAAATAACAGGGCATTTAAGGATAGGTTTGGTGCAGGCTCTAATGTGTTGTCAAGACTTTTCAGTCTGATTTGTCTATTTCTGCCGCCTTGCACTGAGTTTTGGTGCGTTAATTTGCTTGAGTTACGTTTCTTGAATCGATGCTTACATAGAAACAAAATACATATTTTCCAGATGTTGTATTTTTAAGATTTTCCTACACAAGATTTCACATCCAAATGCGTGTTGCGATGTCGAGTGAAGTCGGGTGCAGTGCCTGTATGATGAATTCAATTTACTGTCGCCGCGGGCTGACGTGAATGTCTGTATAGAAGTTTTCAAATTTTATTTGTATGCTTTTCAAAGAATATTGTATAAATTTTAGTCGCTCGCAGCGTTTGTATTTGTTAGACGATGTTTTTATGGTTTTTGTTACGTGTTTTGTGACTTTGTTGCCACAATTTATTTGTTACATTTACACCCGGTTTCTGAAAGGCTGATCAAATCAACATTCAACTAACAGAACTTTGATTTTGACACCGCTGTCAAATTAATTCGAGTTGCTGAACGATATTTAGTGAAAAATGTATAATATTTACCTAATGTCTGTTTAGTACCATTTGATATATTATTTTTCATATTAATTTGAAAGTTATGTTAACTAACATGTGTGTCAAATCAATGGTATTGACCACGCTTCTAGCAACTCAAGTTTGAATTGACATGAGATTTGGCATTTGATTAGATAAGTTTATTTTGATCAGCCTTTCAGAAACCGGATATCTCACTCACCGTACGAAACGCAGCAGCAAGCTACTACTTTACGCCGGTTTTCTGTGAGACAGTGGTAACGACCCGGACGAGCTGGCCCATTCGTGCTGTAGACACAAGTGTCTACAGCGTGGCTCTACCACTCTAAAAATTTTGGAATAGTGCCCGGTTGCCGATAGGCTCGCTCCCGATTACATCATGGGACGGAGATAAGCTCGGCGAAATGTGGGTGTACTAGTTACACCTTTGCCTTCCCCTTCGCGGATTACACGCGTGTGAGTGTGTATGTATGTAATATGTATGTATATGTCTTTATTTAGACAGTTAAGTAGAAATAATAAACAGCAGATATTTTTAAACCAAAGTCCGGCAAACGTACAACTCGATCGCCTGATGGTAAGGCTCATGGACATCCACTAAACCAGAGGAAACAGAAATGTGTTGCCGATCATAAGATATTTAAATAAATACACCCAATAGTCACACGCATAGTCCTGACCCCACACTAGGTTAACCTGTATCGTGGGTATCAGGAACTACGAGGGATATGCGGTCCCACCACACGCAGACCCGAGACAAATATTTGTGAATCAGACAAACATTTGTCTAGGTGCGGGAATCGAATCCACGACGTCACGCTTCGCAATCGGCTACTCGCCCGCTGCGCCACGGAGGCTGTCAATTGCATCATCATTTGATTTAGGTTTCAGAAAATCATACTCACTGTTCGAAACGCAACACAAAGCTTCCACTTCACGTCGGCTTTCTGTGAATGGGGCTACCCCAGTCGAGACATCCTATAACGGTGTAGATAAGACAGCGTGGCTCTACCACTTAGAAATTTCTTACTGGCTATTTCCAACTCCTCCCTAATTTTCTGCTTTATTTCGTTGCGGGATAAAGACAGATTTGCATTCCCAGAGCCTCGTCGAGCTTCATTGCTCGCTGTTGAAATATGCGTGCCACTGTCGATCCTGGCTTACAGGAGCTACAGTGGTGGGTGTGTGGGCGGGATAGTCTCGTGGCTATTTCCATCCAATTACTTCCAACCTTTAACTTATATTATGGCTTCACAAAATAATTCCCAACATATCCCAGTATAAAATAATCACGAACTTTATCCTAATCGCTCCAGAACCGGGTTAGGGAGGGCTGTAGAGGGCGTTTTCGGAACATAAATCAATTTCAACGCTGAAATTATAGTTTCCCTTAGCTCTTATTCAAATTTCATTTATCCAGCCACGTTAATTTGCACCTTATGACAATTGCATAGAGTGTAAATTCAATTGAGAAGATAAAGGATGAATTTCCAAAAGAAATAATAATTTTTCATTTGAAACAATGCGATGTCGCCAAACAAAAGGAAGTGTTTGTATTACGTAGCAGTTACAAATGTGTTTATGTTTATTATTTAATTTAATGTAGAAGCTTTTGGGCCTTACTTATAAATGTTACTTCAGCATTGATTAGTTAAACACTCTGTTGTCTTTCTCTGTCAACGTGATTTATAAATGGCTAGTAAAGGACGAAAACAGTGGTTAACTAACACCTAAATGCTTAAGAAAGTTTATAAGCAAGGCCCTACATGTTCCAGTGATTAGATAGCTGCTGAAAAAAACAGCAGTCAACGTAACAAATTCACTATTAAAAATATATTACATACATACATACGCACTTACACCTGTAATCCCCGAAGGGGTAGGCGTAGGTGTAACCAGTACACCCACATTTCGCCGAGCGTATCTCCGTCCTATTATGTGATAGGGGGCGAGCCTATCGCCATACCGGGCACAAATTCCAGACTCAGGGCTGATACAGAGCATTTCGTAATAGAACAACCCAATACCACCTTACCCGACCCGGGGATCAAATCCGAGACCTCAGCGTCAACCTCAGTCGTAACGCGTACGCATTACAACTGCGCCACCGAAGCAGTCAAACTGACCTGCATGAAAAATCTATTCAACAAAACATCCAGTAGTATAAAAGCGATCCTGGGCAGTAAAAGCCCCTGGTCAGTGTATTATAAAGCAGTTTTACGTCAGCCCATGCAATGTATACAAGCATTAAGTTGATTGGGCGCGGCTGTGCATACATCACCTTATTGACATTGTGCCTGCTCCCTACGATACTTGTTTACTAAACTTGATACAGCTGAATATTGTGTAGATTGTAGGAGAACTTAGCCTTTATCTACGGAATCTTTCAAGTCATATTTCCTAGTAATACTACAAATGGCGCAGTGGGTGAGCCGCCGGATGTTAAGCAAGAGCCGTGGGTTCAATTTGCACCAATATTTGTCTGATCCATATTTTTTTTAGGTTCGGTTCGGATCGTGTGTGACCGCAAGTCCCTCGCAGTTCCTGATACCCACGATACAGGTTTAACCTAGCGTGGGGCCAGGACTACGTATTCTTGTTATGTGTAATGTTGTGTTTTGACTATTCAGCTGTTACAGCGTTTTTTTTATGGCGTAGGTCGCAAACGAGCAAGTGGGTTACTTGATCGTAAGTGATCTCCACCGCCCATATACGCCCACAATACCAAAAAATCATGGGCGCGTTGCCGACCTTAAAGGAAAGGGATAATTAAGGGATTGGGAAGGGGAGGGGGCTTTGGGCCTCCGGTACTACTATGTATGTACTAACAAACATCCGAATTCACAAACTGACAAACTCACAAACATCAAAATATTCACATTTATAATAATAATAGGATAGTGGGTAATAGGACTGCCTCGGTGGCGCAGTTGTAATGCATACGCGATACGATTAAACTAACGCTGAGGTCTCGGGTTCGATCCCCGGGTCGGGTAAAGTGGTATTGGGTTTTTATATTACGAAATGCTCAGTATCAGCCCGGAGTCTGGAATTTGTGCCCGGTATGGCGATAGGCTCGCCCCTATCACATTAGGGGACGGAGATATGCTCGGCGAAATGTGGGTGTACTGGTTACACCTCTGCCTACCCCTTCGGGGATTACAGGCGTGAGTGCGTATGTAGGATAGTAGGATTTAGATACTGCTGTACCATGACGTCACGATACGATTCAGCGGCACTGGCTGATTATCCATTACATTGCTTTTAATAGAGCCTTCAAGCTTTGTAAGTAACTTCATTGGATTGTTAAGGGCCGTACTAAGGATACTTTTGATACCAGAGTGCTAAGCAAATCTTCTTACTGACATGAAGAAACCGGAGGCCCAATCCCAAACTTCCCAATCTCCATTAAAAGAATTTAAAGTATACTACTAGACAGGTTATTTAGAAGTAAAATTGCGTCACATAACGCGGGAGTTTGACAGCTCACCGACAGAGAGCGCGATAGGGGTTCTAGTTAAGAGTAAGCGAGATGGTAATATTGAGTTACGGTCAATTGACCGCAACTTAGTGGTAAAATTCCTATGTACCGCGTAGCTTGTCTAGTAGTATACATGAAAGTCTTTGTCTCCATTCATCTCTTTTAAAGCCGGTGCATCTACAATTATCTGGTATTGCAGGTGCCTCTGCAGGTATCTTTGGGCAGTGGAGATCTTAGTGATATCATCCCATGAGGTGACCCACTTTCTCGATTGCCACTACGCTATGATCGGAAGTCACTCTTAAAATGTTCTAATAACAAAGGCATCAAGGGCTCATAAACATTTTTTCCCACACAATAATTAAGTTTCGCAATTTCCAGACAACAAACTGGTACACAATACAATACAATCACGCTCGGCCGCGCTGAATGCTCAAGGATGTCACTAATTTTTTATTGTCCAGACAAAAAGTATGTTATTGTGAACGGCAATAAAGGTCAGCGGGCAGCCCTGTGACAGTGGTGGCAGACTGCATTAATTCATTGGTGATAACGGTTGTTTATTAGTAAAAATGTTTAACTTGTCTGATTTTTTGGTTTTAAGCATAGTAGCGTTGAGCTGCGGCCTTTATGTAGTTAAAGGTAAGTTTTTCAATAATTATTAATTTATGACTGCCTCGGTGGCGCAGTTGTAATCATACCGGGCTACCTCGGTAGCCATACCGGGCACAAATAGGCTCGCCCCCTATCACATAAGGGATGGAAATACGCTCGGCGAAATGTGTTTTCACCTCTGCCTACCCCTTCGGGGATTACAGGCGTGAGAGCGTATGTGCGTATTAATTTATAAGTGTTACCCATAGACTAATGTATCTAGACGGGCTGTTCGGAAGTAAAATTGCGTCACATAACGCGGGAGTTTGACAGCTCACAAACAGAGAGCGCGATAGGAGTTCTAGTTGAGAGTAAGCGAGACGGTAATATTGAGTTACGGTCAATTGACCACAACTTAGTGGTACAATTTCTGTGTACCGCGCAGCTTGTCTAGTAGTATACATTAAAGTATTTGCTGTTACCCTCATATTAGTAATAGCACCGGTTATTGTTTATGTTAGTGAAGGTACTCACTAAGGATAATAGTTATTTAAAGAGAGTAGATAATAATATTGATATTTCGTGGCCTTGATTTACTGAGCTATACGTATAAGAGGGTGCGTTATTAATTGAGAGGAATCGTGGTAACGCTGTCCAAATGCAGTTATAATTGTGATTAATCATACCAATTAAAAGTGATAATAGCTTACATAGGGTAGAAAGTAATACCAAACACCGTCAAATCTATGGTACAAGTGGGAATCTGTCATTAAGCCAGGATAATGCCAGGCAGAAACATAAAAAAAGTACAATATAATAGCGACCATCATGAAACATTTCGTACCTCTTTCTTATGTTCTAAAACTACTTTTTATTACGGATGTGCAGCTGAAAAGCAAAAGCAATACAAATAGACATAATAACATAAGTGCCTACCTAGTAGTGCAAAAAATTGTAAATGTAATATTTTTTACGCATACGCGTTGCGACTGAGGCTGACGCTGAGGTCTCGGGTTCGATCCCCGGGTCTGGTAAAAGTGGTATTGAGTTTTTCTATTACAGAATGCTCAGTATCAGCCCGGAGTCTGGAATTTGTGCCCGGTATGGCGACGGCCTCGCCCCATATCACATCATGGGACGGAGATACGCTCGGCGAAATGTGGGTGTACTGGTTATACCTTTGCCTACCCCTTCAGGGATTACAGGCGTGAGTGTGTATGTAATTTTTTTTTATGTTGGAAATGTTTGTTCACTTCGGAGAATATACCGCCATCTCTACGAAATTAGTTCGACGTGGCGAAAACTCAAACGAACCACCACAAAATACAAAGTTTTTATGATATTTCTATGCCATACCAATGGAAACCTTTTTGAAATATTCACAAAAACAATGCAAAATAAATGTAAACCTTAGCAAGTTGGATGGCTTACGTTTCGCTAATAGTTTATCACACATTCATCATCGGTACACTCAGAAAATATTTTTCTAGCAATCTATTTTGTTTTTTACCAACATATAGCAGAAATAATTTCACTTTGTATATGTTTCTTACGCATACAAGATTTTTTAAATTATATGTCCGTCACGGCGGAAAAAATCATTAAGGGTCAAGTGGATCGTTTTGAAAGCGGTTGTTTTTATCGAGATGGTTTTCACCAGTTTTTACTTGGCTATCTATGCTTGTCAAAAATATGTACAGACTTTTAGAAATTACGATTATTTTTTAACTATTAGGTAATTCATTCATAAGGCACGTATAAAATATTTTAAATTGAAATCCTTTATTAAAAACTAGGAAATAATTCATACCCTCTATTTAAACCTTCGTCACGCATGATTACTGCCATCTAGTAACAGTTACCGAAACTAAATACATAACAAGGTTGTTTCCGCGCCACACTACAATAGGAACCTAATCAATATTTAATTAATATTGAATCAGTCTCTATAATTGGATATTTGTTGTTAATTAAGTAAACATTATTTGAATTAAACTCGGTTTTGATTATTAGTTATTACTTATCTGTTAATATTATAAATGCGAAAGTGGATCTGTCTGTCTGATACGTTTTTACGGCTGAACGGATTTTGATGAATTTTGGTAAGATTATAAGGTGTATTCCGGAGTAGGACATAGGGTACTTTACTTAATAATATATTTCACTTCCTTTGTCTGTAATACAGAGCTGTAATACAGTACTTAAGCAATATCATACTAGTTTCAACCATTATTCGAATGACGTTGAAATTTATCGAGAAAATAACCCGCATTTCAAAAATAAAATAAATTTTGTATATCACAAATAATAAAGTAGGCAATAAATATTTAATCGGTCATTTAAATAGCGTTTTAGTATTTGAGTGTAGAGCGGTAAGTTAGTTATACAAACAGGAGTCAGATAGGCAGACAAAGAGTTTAAACGTATAACACCCCTCTTTTATGACAGAGTCGTTGTAGGAATAGGTCCTTTGGTAACTAGCTCATATAGTATAATATACATACATATAGTACACAACGAAAATAACAGAAGTTGTTGCAATCCTGATTAGACATTAATTATAAACAAGCTACATGTGTGGAAGTTCCGTGGGTAATTTCCTGAGTAAGGCCTGAAGTCTCCGGTTTCGACAAGCGGCTGCTACTAGGCAGGGCCCCTCGGGGTAGGCACGAACTAGACCCTTTCTGAAAACGATATTTTACCTTCAAAACTGTAGAGCGTAGGTTTTCTTTAATGGTTCTATATACAAAATTAGTTGATATCGAGGAATATCTTTAATGTTCTCTTTACGGAAGTTATACCTCAATAGCACAGTCAAATGCTATGCGAAGTTTTAGACAAGCAAGATTGCGAAACTATAATCTTTGGAAGTCAAAGTAGCCAGTATTGTCGTCTTCAGTGTGCATGGCCCGGCTCGACCATGGTATTATTGTGTCACACAAAACCGACTTTAAATTGAAGCTTTGCAAATGCGTTTCGTTTAGTCAGTGAGATTGCCGGAATTCCAAAGAATTCCATCCTCCATACAATTCCTATTTTTTTCTTAAAGGGAGGCAACCCACTCACGACTCCTCGGGAATTTTAAGTGTTTATGGTATTCTGTTTTTCTTCTGTTAAAAAGAACACGATTTATGCAAAGGCCAATTAAAACTTCAATAGTAACATGAGAAACAGTATCAAATCAAAACAAGCATTGGGGTCACCTGGTAAGTGATCTCCACCACCCATGAACGCCCACAATACCAGAAAAATCATGGCCACATTGCTGACCTTGAAGGAAAGGGTTAAAGGATTGGGAAGATTTGGGCCAAGATTAAGGAATAGTCAAGCAAACCTACTTGCAGTAACAACCAGCTTTGCAATGTGGTAGCCGTTTAGATGCCGCCTTCACTCTCTCCAAACGATCAGATCGGGTCCAGCACGTGTATTCCTCTAGAAAAGCGCATGATCTGTGCACTTCATCGTGGGGACACTCTTTCTCTGTGATGATTTCATTATAAAACGTAAATAATAGAGAAGATGGTTGGAAGCTTGCACAAGCTTTGGATCCAATTATACATTTAATTAAATCGGAACCCAAAAGACTGCCAGACCTCAAGACACCGTGAGCTCTGTCTGTGTAGATCGGTCTAGTGTCAACTAACTTTTTAAATTAAAAAAAAGGTATAATTTTAAAATAAAGGTAGCCAATGTAACATTAACTTTTTGAGACGACCTACACCTCAGTCTCTCCCGAGACCACGAAGGCTGAAACGCTTTCGAAACGTCGGGACTAAAATAAAATTAAACCGCGATAAAATCCGTACAAACTAGTTTTATTTCAATGTAAATGATTACGGCAAAAGTTACTTCTGCAGTACTAGTTTCAAGCCTAGATGTTGTGGAATCGAAGATGTCTTGCTTTTGTGTATCGGTACAATATATATATATATATATATATATAAATATTTATATTTATCAAAACAACTAATTATTTTTAAATAACATAACATAAATAAATGTTATATACTCACTTAGCATAATTAATAACCCAGATTGAATTACAGACGTTAAAATCACATAAAATGTAATAATATTGATCATTTCACGTCACAAGTGTTCACATTTCCAACGAACGCTTTCAATATGTCTAAATCAAGTTGGTTTAATATGAAACCTTATCGTAGTTACTGATATTTTATTGTTTCTGGTTATTATAACGATAATAACCATTAGAAAGTAAAAAAGACAATTTTTTTCTCATTTTGTGATAGTTCCTATTCTTCATTTGGAATCAAACTAATACAGCACTGTCTGGACATAATTATAGTGGCTCATTACGTCGAGTCGTGGTCCTAGATCACACTATCCAGTAACTTCTGGTCAGCATTATTCTGTCGCCAACCTTGTCCTGCAATGTCCCCCGACGGTCGACATTATATTTAGACTGTATTTATTCACTACAATCAGGTGCAGTGCAGTCGGAACATTATTATCGGAATCTATTTGTTACAAGCCTCTCGGGATGTAAGATTGATTAACTAGCTATTAAATCCACCTTATACCACACCACTGTCATAGATCAAGTTGGAAATATTCTCGAGAAAGGCCAGGTCAGGAGTACCCTAAACCGACGTGCATGTATGAAAAATTTAATGAGGGTGAATGAGGCCAAAGAGGTATGCAAGGATCGTAGTAAGTGGAAATCCGTTGTCTCTGCCTACCCCTATGGGAAACAGTCGTGAGTCTATGTATGTATGTATACCACAATGCTAGCTTATAATGTTGTTTCTAGATGAGTGTCCAGCAAACGAAGAATACTTGCTGTGCGGTAGCGCATGCCCCTTTAACTGCACGAGCCCTGAGGGTCCTGTGAATTGCTCTGAAGACTGCATTGAGGGTTGCTTCTGTAAATCTGCATATTTAAGGAACGAGAACGGAACTTGTGTCAGTGCTGATCAATGTATTGGAGGTACGTTTAGTCGAAATTTTCATAATACTTTTTTATGGCATAGGCCGGCAAATGAGCATATGGGTCACCTTATTGTAAGTGATCTCCACCGCCCATGTACGCCCACAATACCAAAAGAATCATGCGTGCGTTGCCGACCTTAAAGGAAATGGATAATTAAGGGATTGGGAAGGGGGTTTGGGCTTCCGGATATCTCACTCCTATTCACTAACTGCTAAATCCCATGCGATTCGAACTGTTTGAACATACTTTCAATCGAATACGAAATCCATACAGCTTTTATTAAATCAAGTCAGTTGAAGGAATTGGGAAGGGGAGGGGGTTTGGGCTTCCGGATGTCTCACTCACCGTACGAAACGCAGAAGCAAGCTGCTACTTTACGCCGGTTTTATGTTAGAATGCGAGTATTGCGAGAATAATGGATGAATTGATTATTAATTAAAATAATTTGTGTATTGTACCTAGTGAATAATTTAAGTGGTATTCATACCGTTCTATTCAAATAAATAAATAAACAATTATTATACATCATATAAACAAATAAAACATTCCTCGCAAATTTTAGGCAAAAACCCAGTATGCGGCGATAACGAAGAGTTCCTATCCTGCGGCACAGCTTGCCCGCTAACCTGCAAGCAGCCGGAGCCGCTCTCCTGCGGGCTGGCCTGCAGCATGGGTTGTTTCTGCAAGTCTGGCTATGTGCGCGACGAGAGCAATAACAAATGTGTTACGCTGGATAAATGTCCTGCAGGTAAGCATTCATTTTTATAAATATTAAGTATTTATAATTTAGTGATTTTCTTACCTCTAGCTCTAGCTTTAGCTCAGTTGTAATGCGTACGCGTTACGATTGCGGCTAACGCTGAGGTTTCGGATTCGATCCCCGGGTCGGGTAAAGTGATATTAGGTTTTCCTATTACGAAAATGCTCAGTATCAGCCTGGAGTCTGGAATTTGTGCCCGGTATGGCGATAGGCTGGCCTCCTATCACATCGTGGGACGGAGATACGTTGGTCGAAATGTGAGTATACTAGTTACACCTCTGCATGTCTAACTATATCTGTATTTAAGAAAATAATATGTACTTAGATCCCTAATGGCCGTTCCCAATATTCTATCTATCGACAGATTTGCTTATTGGCACGAGACTATCCCGCCCACACACCCGCCACTGTAACTCCTGTAAACCAGGATCGACAGTGGCACGCATATTTCGACACCGAGCAATGAAGCTCGGCGAGTCTCTGGGAATGCAAATCGTGTCTTTATCCCGCAACGAAATTAATCAAATAGAAAATTAGGGAGGAGTTGGAAATAATAATTGTCCACTTCCCTCCATAGCAAAGCGGGAGACAAAATAATGAACTAAGGAGGTCTTACCCTCAGGCACAAGGACATTTACAACTGGATAAGCCAGATGTAAAGCACCACGGATATCATTAAATGGGTCCTACCACGGGAGCTGTTAAACTTGATTCCAATAATAGGTATGGCAAGAACGCCGGAATTGCTAACTGGCAGTAACATTTTGACACCTTTTTATATGGAAGATCTGTCAAAACAATACTGATAGTAAGCAAATGGGTCGATAGACAGAATATAGGGAACGGCCATAAGAGAATTGGTTACCTACTCAAAGTTAGATCCGTACAGCGCCCTAGCGGTTCATATTGAATGACGTAATAGCTGCAACTCGCACTACCGCTAAAAATATAATAGCGTTACTTGACGTCACCATGATCGACAAATCACATCATAAAATGTGATTGTTTAGACGTAAACACACTCAAACCAAAACCAACTAATCCCGTTCCTACTTTGATATATCAAATCGGATCAAATGATAGCTAGATGTCAAGCCGTCATGTCATACGACATATGAAGATATTGCAGCCTAACGTGGATTAATCTTGATATCAATTGCTATGACGTGATAATTGATTGATCTTCATATTAAATGACCTTTCGCTAGGCATAAGCCTCACGTCACGCTGAAGAAGGTATAAGCACAATATGTAGAATGCAGCAAGCATAATGTATATATACTTTATTTTTAAAAAGATATTTAAATACTCTATGATAAGTTATGATAATGCTTAGTTATTATTGATAGAGGAAGTGACAAAGCATGAACTTGAAGTTTACAATTCTTTAGAAAGTGACAGGGCAATAATTTCAGTTAGTACAGGCAAATAAGTTAGTTAACTTTAACTTTCAATCTAAATTTCAATGAATTTGCTGTTATTTTATTTCCCACCCTCGAGGTTAACGTTATCTCTCTATTCTAAAAAAGAGTAACTGGCGCCACCGCCGCCCCCGCCGCTGCCAAAAGCTTGTCACACTATCTCCTCCGAAACCGGGGTATGGGGTCGAGACCGATACCAATCGATGCAGAATAATGTGGGGAAGAAAGTAAGATGTGTCTCATATTCGTCGGACTTTAAGTTTTTATTTTATTTTATGTTTTGTGGAAAAACATGGGCAAGGAGCCTAGTCGACAATAAAAATAATCATCAAAATTGGCCCACGTTTGGAGATGATATCGCCTAACATACCTACATAAAAATAGAGCGGTATCTCTGTAACCAGCTGTAGCCTTAGCTGTAGCATTTAAGGCATTAGCTGTATGCTGCATAATCTTCTCGTTTTTTTAAAGTTGGTTAAAATATTGATCTACTTGTTTGTGTCTCTTGAGTTTTATAAGTAACTAGTTGTCCCGAGCGGTTTATCCCGCAACTACAGCAGCGCCACCTACGGGTCCAATTGTGAATCTAAACCATCCAGGGCGCCACCCAAACGCATACAAAACAATTCATTCAAATCAGTCCAGCCGTTTCGGAGGAGTTCAGTCACATACACACGTACACACAGTAGAATTATATATATATATAAAGATTTGTAGAAAGTTTATTTCTCTACATCTATAAAAATATAGTCCAAATTCAAGAGTTCTTCAGTTAATTTGATCCCATTGTTTTCAGAACAATGTCTCAACCAAAACGAAGTGTACGACATCTGCAACGCATCCTGCGAGCCGTCCTGCACAGACCCCGAGCCAATTTGTACTAAAATGTGTTCCGGAGGGTGCATCTGCGCTACAGGATTATTCAGGAACGATGCAGGAGACTGTGTGAGCGTCGACAAGTGTCCTGCAAGGAACGGCACCGATCCAGGACTTTTGGGGAAATATTTAAATGTAATTAATAAGATTCTGCATTTGTAATGTGGGAGTCTATTTAACGTGGAAGTGTAGAGCCTTTAAAATAGAATGATATCAACCCTGTATTATACTGTCCCACTGCAGAGTACGAGCCTTATTATTTATTTATTATTATTTATAAGGGGGCTTATTATCCACTACTCTGGTCTAATGCGGGTTGGCAGAATAATAGGTTTTAATGTTATATAGACTTTAAAAATAACGGTATCAAAGCTCATGAAGATGAAAAGGGAAATATTTTCTTTGTGCCTTTTGTAGTAAATTTTCTGAGTCCCCATTCTCAAATACAGAGGTTATAACAAATTCATATAAGTTTGATTGCCTCATTCGTCTAGTGGCAGCCTACTTAGGCTGAAAAGTCATGATGGCATGGTTTAAAATCTCTGATCGGGCAATTATAATTTGTGTTTGAGTTCTCAATTCAAATAAACACACTAGTTGTCCTAGGTTGAAATTTGTAGCCGGTTTGAAAATAGGCTCTCCCACTATCATACCATGGGACGGAAGTAAGCTTGGCGAACCATGGTTGCAGCACTAGTTGCGCCTCTACCTCGGGATACAGGCGTGAGCAGTGTATTATTTACGTACATTAAAATTAACAAGCATTTCTATAATATTAAGGTCATAGTTAAGGGCTTCATGAAAACAAATATTTGTCTCGGTGCGGGGATCGAACCTGCATATTCTCGTTTCTCGGTCAGCTACTCGCCTTAAGGCTATCATGATCGATTTGTAATATAAGTAAGTTAACTTTAATTAAAAAACTATGGTTATAAGTTATATTGTAATGTAATAGTAATGTAAAAAATAACTTATCATAAGTTAGACTAATTAGTTGCCAAAATTCCAATAATCAGACTCTACTTTACCATATTAAATTAAATAGGCTAATGAACGATAAAATATTTGAGTTGATATTAAATTAGACAGTTTTTTGTTTTTTTTCATAGCATAGGACGGTAAACGAGCCCGTGGGTCACCTGACTACAATCAGGTGTGATTTCCACCGCCCAGTACGCCCACAATAAAAAAAGAGTTATGGACGCGTTGCCGACCTTTTAAAGGAACGTATAACTAAGATATTGGGAAAGGGAGGTTTGGGCCTCCACATGTCTCACTAACCCTACAAAATGCAGCAGAAACATGCTACTTTACGCCAGTTTTCTGTGATACAGTGGTAACAACCCGGACGAGCCGGCTCAGTCCAAGTTTTATTTACAACATTATTTGCTTTTGTCCTCGTTCTTCATTTTCGTTCGTCCCACTTTCTAGTAATGTTCTTACAGTAAAAAAGGAATGATTTTCAGAAACGTAATTTAATTCAGAATAAATATTATTAAGAACTAATGATAATTTAGTATAAAGTATAGAATAAATATTGTAAAATAAAAAATATTAACGTAAAATAGTTGTTGAGTTTCATCGCATTATTCGTCATTGGCACAGCAATTATATTCGTGATCTGAAAAAAAATGTTACCCATGAACTAAATAATATATTAGTTACTAAAGAATTAATTTTATATACAAAATAGTTTTACTTAAATAGCGCCATCTAGGAATCTTTGCTGTAACTTTACGTGATATCAAAAACGAATGCAACACGCTGATTCAAAAATATATTAGCTACTAAAGAATTAATTTTGTAAACAAAATAGTTCTACTTAAATAGCGCCATCTAGGAATCCTTGCTGTAACTTTACATGATATCAAAAACGAATGCAACACGCTGATTCAAAAATATATTAGCTACTAAAGAATTAATTTTGTAAACAAAATAGTTCTACTTAAATAGCGCCATCTAGGAATCCTTGCTGTAACTTTACATGATATCAAAAACGAATGCAACACGCTGATTCAAATAGTTCTTTAAAATGAGTATAGATGGCGTTATTTCCAATTTTTATTATTATCAGATAATTGGTTTGTGGGACAGTTTCTTAATAGCCGACCTCTTTTATAAATTTCTTAGTGGGTTTTAGGAAAATGACAAAATAATTCTAATTCTTGAACTTTAATTTCACTCTTACCATCAGGTGCAGCGCAGGTCACTATGCAGTGATCAGGATTTTTTTATTTTATGGCACTGAACTGCGATAGTCACCCTGAGACATAAGGTATTAATTCTCATAATACCCAGTAATTTCACTGGTTTCAAACTGGAACACAACAGTGTTTACACACTGCTGATTGGTGACAGAAATAGACAAAGCGGTGGACCTACCCAGACGGCCTTTCGCATACGAGGGACCTACCACCTAGTGAATCCAAAACTAGCATCAACCACCTAACCTAACTCCATCCAGAGACAGCGATCACCTTTCGATATTCCTCTTCCCTGATCCCGTAGGCAAGATAGGAGTACGACAAGAAGTCGCTGTTGTTGGACACGAGCTGGAAGACCATGCTCTGGGAGCCGGCCTGGCCTCGGACGAGTTTGAAGTCCACGTTTCCTTCGGCGTCTGTTGTGGCGCTCGCTTCCAGGTATGATATTACGAAGCCGCTCTGAAATTGAAAATATAATCATTAAACTTTACGAGCACATGATAGTGAGTGATCTCCACCGCCTATGTACGCCCACAATACCAAAAGTATCATGGGCGCGTTGCCGACCTTAAAGAAAAGGGATAACTAAGGGATTGGGAAGTGGAGGGGGATTTGGGCCTCCGGATTTCTAATAATAATAATAAATAAATAAGATAAACTAAAAACACGCTTTTATAGAAAATCCAACTAAAACATGAAAAATAAATCATAGTTTAAAATTATTTATTGTAAAAAAGCGTGGGGTCAAAATCATGTTCAAAGGTTCCGTTACATACATACATACATACGTATGAAGCTAATAAATGTCATTCTCCGAAAAGGGCACGTCACGAGTACCCTCAACCGACGAAAATGTATGAGAAGATGTATGAATGTGGAAGAGGCGAAAGAGGTGTGTCAGGATCGTAGCTTGTGGTACTCAATAGTCTCTGCTTACCCCTATGGGACATAGGCGTGAGTGTGTATGTATGTATGTATGTAAAAATGGTACTGAATGTTTACCTTAGCCGTGGCTGTTACGGTAACATAGAAAGGCTCGTAGTTATTCCTGTGACGGTATCTGTCAGAACCACCATTCATAGGCAAGGATTCTGAAAACAAAATATACACGTCACACCAAAGACTAATGTATACTACTAGACCGGCTGTCTAGTACATAGAAAGTGCGCACTTAGTTACGGTCAATTGACCGCAACTCATTTGGTCGACAGCGAGCGAGCGACAGGAACGGTTGTTGTCATTTGAGGCTATTCGAACGCTGAATTCGACAAAATAACAAGACTTGTATTGCTTTTTTATGTTCTCAATTCGGCTGTATAATATTATACCTATTAAATATATTTTTGTATGTTCACGTATAACTACGCCAAATGTGGACCGAATTAGATGGGGGGGGGGGGGGGGTAGAATATACAAAGTAGGTACATAAATACGCCCTCACGCCTGTAATCCCTGAAAGGGTAGGCAGAGGTATAATCAGTATACCCACATTTCGCCGAGCGTATCTCCGTCCCATGATGTGATAGGGCGAGCCTATCGCCATACCGGGCACAAATTCCAGACTCCGGGTTCATACTGAGCTTTCGTAATAGAAAATATCACTTTTACCCGACCCGGGGATCGAACTCGAGACCCCAACGTCAGTCTCAGTTGTAACGCGTACGCATTACAACTGCGCCACCGAAGCAGTCATATAATATGTAAATATTATAAATAAATGTTTTACATTACTTACGGTCATACTCAATCCCAACCTTGAACTTCTGGGTCTGGAATAGTTGGGGGAAACTGACCACGGCCCCCACTGTCACCAACAAAAGCAACCAGTTTTGCATCATGTCCACAAGACAATGGCTAACTTTAAATAACTTTGGGCTATCTGTTATCACCATGATAAGAACGTCTTGGGATGATTTGATACGGTGTGGTTTCATACAAGTATTATTTGGTTTCAAAATGGGCCAATTTATAAGACGATATTTTTGTTAACATTTAAACATTACGGGCATTATTAATAGACGTTGTATACATTTGACATAGTTTTAACTGTATAACTGTGTATTGAGTGGCAGAGCCACGCTGTAGACACTTGTCTACAGCTTGAATGGGCTGGCTCGTCCGGGTCGTTACCACTGCCTCACAGAAAACCGGCGTTTTGTACGGTGAATCATATATCCGGAGGCCCAAACCCCCTCCCCTTCCCAATCCCTTAATTATCCCTTTCCTTTAAGGTCGGCAACGCATCCATGATTCTTTTGGTATTGTGGGCGTACATGGTACTACTCCCCATGATACATACAAAAAAAGTTTGTTTTTAGCATCGTAATAAGATAACTAGAACGATAACTCTCATATGAATCTGTCATCTAATACGGCTCCACTTACTTACACATGAAAAGGTAAAATCACACGTAACACTCATACACGCAACAAAAATTAATGGACGTTCAAAATCAACTTGTATTTCATAAAAGTTAATGTCTAAATATTAAATTTCTAGATGGAAAAATAATTTTGTATGAAACCGCCATCAAACTCTTATCACGTTGATAAACTTCGGATGCATCATTGACACATTTCGTAATTCTATTGATATTTATTTTTATCTTTGCAACTGTTGGCATCATAGTTCACTATCATTTTTTTATTTGTTTCATATTTGTGTATTTTGGATAAAGAAAGAACTTTATACTGAATAAAATTCCGAAAATTGGTCAATGATGAATAGCAAGCTTCCTGACAGCCTCCGTGGCGCAGTGGGCGAGTAGCTGGCTGTGAAGTGAAAGGCCGCAGGTTGGATTCCCGCACCGAGACAAATGTTTGTGTGATCCATAAATATATGTACGTTTCCGGTCTGGGTGTTTTCTCCCTACAAGGATTGACGTCAAGTTGGCGGCCGGTCGTAAAAACTACAAGCCACATCTTTTTGTAACATGTGTTAAAAAGCATCTTGCGCCGACCCCACTGCGAGTGGGATAAGGGCAGGTGGAAGCAAGCTTATAAGATTTGTATCTTATAAGCTTGCTTGGCAGTTTTAAAACAACAATTTTGGAGATACACATGGTACAATTTTGGAGATTGGTCTTTATCAATCTCCCTTAAAACAAATATAGGACTTTGTATTTCCCTAATTATTATTCTGGATTGAAAAACCGGACCAAAAACAAGCCCACTGAGTTTGTCTAGCTGGATCTTCTCAGGACTGGGTCGCGCCGCGTAAAATCCAGTGGTAAAGTAAGCCCACTGAGTTTGTTTCGCCGGGTCTTCTCAGGCTGAGCCGTTTTGGCTCCGGTGGTAGTTTTAAAACACGTGCCGTTTCGGTAATGCCTATGGTCCATATCGACCCATAAAAAAGAAGAAATAATAATAATACTTAACAATTCTGGACTATTCCATAATAAAAATATTGTAAAATGTATAGTTGCCTAGTGTATTTTGATGATGCTATGTATGTTATGTATACATTAGTTGATATGATTTCTATACATAAGTTTCTTTATTTTGTACTGACTTGTCATAAGCGCTATTTTAATTGCCTACATGATTAATAAACTATTTCATTTCATTAAGAAATGACAACTACAAGTTATAAAATATAGTATTTCTCCAAAATTAATTAAAAAATGAACGCAATTTACAACACTTTTTTACGATATTACACATTTACAGTAATTATTTAGAGCGATAATTCTTAGCAATATTTATAAATCAAATAGTTAAAACACCTCAACATAAATAACTTTTAACATGTTTTGCGAAAAAATGTAAAATATTTCCACGCACTCACAATGTAATGGAAAACGTTTAAACGTATTCAGAACACGTCGAGGGGGGCGCGACCCCCGACCCCCGACCTTCGTCATGCCTGACAGCGACTAAACATTACAAATTTTCACGTACATTATTCAATATATTAATTAAAATGGCCAGGATCAAAGTTGTGTGAGCGATTATAAAAGGATTAATACTTCCTCAGCCTCAAGGTTCTAGTAGTAGCATATTTAGACTGAGAAACCTTAATTTAATGATGAAAAATTGTGAACGTTTTCCTGGGTGTACTAGTTGCAACTTTACCTATCTCGTAGGGTGCAGAGGCGCGTATATCTATAATATAAAAATGAATCGCTGAATGTGTTGCTAAGCACAAATCTCGAGAGCAGCTGAACCGAATTCGCTAATTCTTTTTTTAAAAATATTCCTTGAAGTACGAGGATGGTTCTTACGGAGAGAAAAATTTAAAAAATTGTCTGAATAAGTCTAAAAACAACACATTTCTATACTCCCATACAATCGATTCGTAATAATACTTAAAAGACAATTTGAACTTTAATACCATACCATAAAGTTTAAGTGTTAGTGGAGAGGTTCCGGGAAGGCAAAACAATTGAGTGACGTTAGTATGGTATAAATATTAATGTCAATGTTTGTCAATATTTATACTATGGTATCTTTGTATATATAATTCTACTGTGCGTGTGTATGTGACTGAACTCCTCCTAAACGGCTGGACCGATTTGAATGAATTTTTTTGTATGCGTTTGGGTTGCGCGGCGCCCTGGATGGTTTAGATTCACAATTGGACCCGGTAGGTGGCGCTGCTGTAGTTGCGGCTGAAACCGCGCGGGACAGCTAGTATATAATAAATAGATAAACCCATCGCTTGATTAGTTCCTCGTTATTAATAATAATAATAATAATACACCCAACAGTCACATACATAGTCCTGACCCCACACTAGGTAAACCTGTATCGTGGGTATCAAGAACTACGAGGGACTTGCGGTCCCACAACATTGACTTGAAGATTTACCATTTCCTTAGCCTACTTATCTAAGCTACTTAATCACTTTTTATCCTGGCTTGTAAATAGATTGCCTCATAAGTTTTTATCCTAGCTCGGAAATATATTGCATTTAATAATAAGTGCAGTGCAGTCCAAATATAATGTGGCGTTTCGTCCCTCGACGATCGTCAGAATTATACCGGATTGATGTATATAATGGCGGACATCGAAATGCGACTCGACAGAACGAGCCACTATAGCAGAATATTCACCATGAGTGATCGCTACCCAGTCACGCACACATAAAATAAATAAACACACCAAACAGTCACACGTATAATCCTGAATCCACACTAGGTTAACCTGTATCGCGGGTATCAGGAACTACGAAGGACTTGCGTTCCCACAACACCCAGACCCGAAACAAATATTTGTGGATCGCACAAACATTTGTATCGGTGCGGGAATGGAACCCACGGTCTCTCGCTTCGGCCACCACTACGCCACAGAGGCTGTCAGAATATGAATGTCAAATATGTATCTGATACTGTCCTTCAAATTTTATATTGATTATGTTTACTCAATCATATTTTCATAAATATTTATTCTTTACACTAAAGCCAGTATAATCATTATAACTTGTATTAGGCACGTGTGCTTTCCCTAAACTTTCACTGATGTGAGACTTTTAAGCTCTATCATACTTCAGCTCAACCCATCCAACTCCATTCACTATGTATATGATATCATCAGTCTAAAAATAAATTAAGTGGTTTTGTGTTTTGCCTAAATATTTACCTTTATCTTGTAAATGATTTGACATTTACTAAGAATCGAACGCATTACTACGCTCTTGTGAGTCAGACAAATGTGGATCGGTTTTAATTTATTCGCCTCGTTAGTAAAACGTTTTCAACATAGTACTTGATATTGTACAGGGACGGATCTATCAGATATTTAGTGGAGTTATGGGCCCCGTGAACTACTATATTTCGTTTTATCATTAAATTTGATAAAACCAACTGGAACAGTTATTTCGAATAGCCTGCAGCTATTACATAAATAAAACCAAATGGAATACATTTATTTCGAATAGCCTGTAGTTATTATAACAGAAAAGATAAAAAGGTTATTTTTTAGAACAAACGCTGGCAAACAAGAAACTGAGAAACCTGATGATAAGTGCTCTCCAACGACCATGGATACCCAATAATACCAGCAGAATTATGGAACCTGGTGCTGGTGGTTGGTGAAGCTAAAAGAAAGGAACAGGGATTGGGCAGGCGAGGGTGTAATGTTAAAGCAACACTGGGCTAATTAATCCCTCAATGTTTGCCATGACAATCCACTTCATTTTGACCCAGCAGTGAAAGAAGAAGTATGTCCCCGTATGCGTTTGCGTGCAGTATGAAACTCCGCAGTAAGATTTGTGAATACTGGTGTAAATCTTCAATTATTCCTACCTTTTTTATAGTATAGGCCGGCAAACGAGCAAGTGGGTCACCTGATGGTAAGTGATCTCCACCGCCCATGCAGGCCCACAATACTAAAATAATCATGGGCGCGTTGCCGATCTTAAAGGAAAGGGATAAGTAACGGGTTGGGAAGGGGAGGGGAATTTAGGCCTCCGGATACCTCACTCACCGTACGAAACGCAGCAGCAAGTTGCTATTTTACGCCGGTTTTCTGTGAGACAGTGGTAACAACCCGGACGAACCGGCCCATTCATGCTGTAGACAGAACTGTCTACAGTGTCGCTCTACTACTCAGCGTCCACTACCACCTAGAGGCTAATACTCATACGCACTCAGGCCTGTACTCCCCGAAGGGGTAGGCAGAGGTGTAGCCAGTACACCCACGTTTCGCCGAGCTTATTGGGGGGCAAGCCTATCGCCATATCGAGCACAATTCCAGACTCCGGGCTGATACTAAGTATTTCATTATAGAAGAATATATATATTTTTTATTTATTGAGAAAAAACAGCTGATATACAGAAAATATTAGTAACTAAACACTTTGATTAAAATACAAGCCAATTATAGGTTTATATAGGTTAAAAAGCAGTGATAGCTCAGCGGGGAGTGGTATGGACTGTCGAGACGAAAATTCGCAGGTACGAAACCAGCCCCAAGTGCATACACCTCTGACTTTTCTAAGTTATGTGTGTATTAACTGTTAATTATCACTAGCTATAACGGTGAAGGAAACATCGTGAGGAAACCTGCATACCTGAGAAGTTCTTCATAAGAATTTCGAAGTCTGCCAAGCCGCATTAGGCCAGCGTGGTGGACTAAGGCCTAACCCCTCTCATTCAGTAGAGGAGGCCCGTGCCCAGCAGTGGTACGTATATAATACAGGGCTGGGATTATAATTATAGGTTTACCTAGTTTAAATTTACACGTAGTATTAGCAATAATCAGCATGATACATTACATATTATACAGAAGTTTTCATCCATGAAACAAAACAAATATGTACAGTAAAGGTAAGTTATTAGTTTAAAAGGTTTATGTGTGAGTGTATGAGTGTGTGGTGTTTATAAATACACCCAACAGTCACACACATAGTCCTGACCCCACACTAGGTAAACCTGTGTCGTGGGTATCAGGAACTACGAGGGACTTGCGGTCCCACAACACTCAGACCCGAGACCAATATTTGTGGTTCACACAAACATTTGTCTCAGTGTGGGAATCGAACCCACGGCCTCTCGCTTCGCAGCCGGCTACTCGCCCGCTGCGCCACGGAGGCGGTCAATTGCTGTTTATGGGTGTATGAGTAGGATATTATGTATAATAATGCTATTATGTATAATACTCGTATATACAAATCGATTAGCAACTCAAGATGTTCTTCAATACCATCCAAATACCCCCGTATACGTAAAATAAATATTTACAAGTACCTATTTAGTTAGCGAAATAAAAGATTGTAATATTTATTTTTGTGGTTGACCTCCACCTTACAAATAGACAGACGCACATTTTATTATTAGATACGAGATTATCGCCTTGTTTTATATGGTTTCCGGGAATCTGCTTCCAATAACTTTATGTAACGTTATATATTTTATTTATTGACAGCTCCGTGGCGCAGCGGGCGAGTAGTCGGCTGCGAAGCGAGAGGCCGTGGGTTCGATTCCCACACCGAGACAAATGTTTGTGTGAACCACAAATATTGGTCTCGGGTCTGGGTGTTGTGGGACCGCAAGTCTCTCGTAGTTCCTGATACCCACGACACAGGTTTACCTAGTGTGGGGTCAGGACTATGTGTGTAACTGTTGGGTGTATTATTATTATTTATTATAAGTGAGATTTCTAATATTTTAAAATAATATCATCGAGTGTCATGGAGGTTACGAAATCTTTTATATTTTGAGATAAGTATACTTCTTTCTTCTATCTAAGAGTTTTTTGCACGAATAAGACGAGATTATTACAAAAGGTTTTATTAATAACATTTTATAGTTAGAGTAACAAAACAGTAGTTTTTGAATGGTAGAGCCATGCTGTAGACACTTTTGTCTACAGCATTAATGGGCCGGCTCGTCCGGGATGTTTACTGTGTCATAGAAAACCAGCGTAAAGAAGCGTTGCTGCTGCGTTTTTTACGGTGAGCGAGATATCCGGAGGCTCAAATCCCCTCCCCTTCCCAATCCCTTTATTGTCCCTATCTTCGCCCATGATCTTCTGATATTGTGAGCCTACATGGGCGGTGGCGATCATTTACCATCGGGCAACTCTACTTGCTCATTTGTTGACCTATGTTATACAAAAAACTACAACAATATTGATTCTTGGGTGTTTTGGGTGCACATGGGCAGTACCACGGACCGGCAGTGGTGATCACTTACTATCAAGCAAAACACGTAACAAGTTGATGCTATGCAGCGTGTTTTTTTTATTGCCCTAGATAGATAGACGAGCGGGCGGCCCACCTGGTGGTAAGTGGTTACCGCCGCCCATAGACCAGCGATGCCAGAGCATAACCAGGCTGTTGCCTACCGTGTGAAAAGAAAATAATATAAAAGTTCATTTACGTGACGTATCTAATCAAAGCTTCCTTAAATATGTATACAGGATAAGCGAATGTTTTTATTATGCCACGGAGCTGCTTTAAAGAATTTTCTTCTTAGAAATATTAAATTACGTTTTATTGTCTCTCAGTGGAATTAACTTTCTTCATCTTTTCTTTTTACTTAAAAACGGTATAATAATGAAATTATTTATATTAATGTGAATGAGGCCAAAGAGGTATGCAAGGATCGTAGCAAGTGGAAATCCGTTGTCTCTGCCTACCCCTATGTGAAACAGGCGTTAGTCTATGTATGTATTAATGTTTTGATTATTTAATAATGTTATTTTTTATATAGATGTATCACGCTAACTGAAACTTAAAAGTGTCGCTGCCGTCGCTCAGTATTGCCATCTTACTAATTCATTCATTATGAGGGATATTTCAGATGTTATGACACACAGCTCCGTGGCGCAGCGGGCGAGTAGTCGGCTGCGAAGCGAGAGGCCGTGGGTTCGATTCTCACACCGAGACAAATGTTTGTGTGAACCACAAATATTGGTCTCGGGTCTGGGTGTTGTGGGTTGGCAAGTCCCTCGTAGTTCCTGATACCCACGATACAGGTTTACCGAGTGTGGGGTCAGGACTATGTGTGTGACTGTTGGGTGTATTATTATTATTATTATTATTATTACATATTTCATATAACATAATTAGTTTATTTTCAGCCAAATTAGAGAAACTGTAAAAGTGACTCTCAGAATGCCAAATAAAATATACTTTGAATGTCAGCATCGCCACTTCTTTTAAAAAACCTCTGGATACCTATAAACAGTGAAATTGTATGCGCATGATGCGAAAACTTAGACATGTTAATTTGTGCGTTTAATAATAATAATAAAAACATTTATTGCACACAATATACATATGTAGTACATTTAAAATTAAACTCTTTTGAATACTGCTTCAGAACCGGAGGGTGATGATGGTAATCCATCACGTTCCCTCCACCACACCAACAAACGCTGTATATAATGCAACAAACAACAACAAATGTTATACGAGTGGTAGAGCCACGCTGTAGACTATTTTGTCTACAGCATGAATGGGCCGGCTCGTCCGGGTCGTTACCACTGTCTCACAGAAAACCGGCGTAAAGTAGCAGCTTGCTGCTGCGTTTCGTACGGTGAGTGAGATATCCGGAGGCCCAAATCTCCCTCCCCTTCCCAATCCCTTATTATCCCTTTCCTTTAAGGTCGGCAACGCACCCATGATTCTTTTGTATTGTGGGCGTACATGGGCGGTGGAGATCGCTTACGCTTACGGTGACCCACTTGCTCGTTTGCCAGCATATACTATAAAAAAAAAAAAAAAATACACAGCAGCCACACATGAAGCGCCCCGTCCTTTGAGGAAGTCTTACTACTACAGATGCAATACAACGAATATGGGCATGGTGGGAACAAAAACATAATAATATTAAATTTAAATGCATTATTCCGAATGTCATGGTGTGTGCAAATGGGCTTATTCAGCGTGAGGTCGCAGTCAACCGCTGGTCTTCATTTAGTGGATGAAGACATTCCTTTCCACTAACTAAGTAGTTAACTAAACTACTAAATCATCCACTGGCTACTAGATAGCAAAATTTATACACTAGCGGCGAGTCCAACCTATAAAATCTAGGGATAACTCCATTAAGTTGGGAATACTGTCTATATTTCCATTTTCTGCCGTTTCAAACTAAGCTTATTACATCTACAACGTGTTACAGAAAGGTGTGGTCATATTTTAGGGTCATTACATACACCTTACAGTAAGTATTTATGTACAGGCTCTTTTCAAAACCGAGACAACTTAAAATTACACGTTAATCACTCGTTTATTAAGACCGATAAGACTTGGCATATCAATAATTATTATTTTGAACAACAATTACTTTTTAATAAACTTGAACAACGTGTACGTAATTCTATGGAAATATTACGTACGTAACTTCTAATTTAAACACAAAATAACACCTGAAAGAGCCTGTGTGCGGAAGACGATATACCATTTTATAGAAGCACCTTAAAGACTTAATTTTCTGGTCTTCCATCTATGAACTTTGCTAGATACAGTCGACGAGCCTCTGATAAGCTATTATCAGCTGCTGCAACATAAAACATGAACTATAATACCATAAGTATTTCTCAGTAGCCTGTTACGAGTTACGACCTTCGGAGGGATAATTTTGGTCAATAACTGCCTCGAAACAAACAACCAATTAGTGATTAGTAATATTTATTTTATCGTTAAATAACGAGACGATCAGATCGCTCGCCTGATAAATAGTAACAACACTATTTGGAACATTTAACTATGAAGTACTGCATGGCAATGCACTTCGCTCGCCAGCTCGAACCATAAGATGTTTATGAAACAGTACTTTCACTGGCTAACATAGGCTACTTTTTATCGAGCGTAGCTGCGAGCAATAGCTACATACATAAGCCTGTAATCTCCGAAGGCGTAGGCAGAGGTGTAACTAGTACACCTACATTTCACCGAGCGTATACTCGTAATATGAAAAAGCCTATAACCATACCGGGCACAATTCCAGAGTCCGGGCTGTTACTGCATCTCGTAATTGAAAACCCAATATCACTTTTTCCCGACTGGGGGATCGACCCGAGACTTCAGCGTCAGCCTCAGTCACGTACACAACTGCGCCACCGAGGCAGTGTAAAAGCTAATTTGTAATAAATAAATAAAGAAACAACACAAAAACTCCCAAACCTTATCAACAAACTACACTATCCACTATACTGTCCACCCTCTTCAAATCGAGGCGTTAATCCCCGTGAACAAAAGCTTCAAGTTCATTGAAGTGGATTCCTTAACCCTCTCCAAAGTACAATAGGCTCGTTTTAGTGAAGTCAAATATTATACGAAAGTTACTTGAAGGCTGTTAAGGGTTGAATTTTGATTTAGCGACTGGAAAATAGCGATAAGTACGCAATAAAAGATAGGAATAATGGTCTATTACAGACCGTTCTATCGAATGTTCGCTGGTGAAAGGATATCTTTATTCTTTTAAGTATCTACAATCGGACTGCCTCTGTGGCGCAATTGTAATGCGTACGCGTTACGATTGAGGCTAAAGCGGAGGTCTCGGGTTCGATCCCCGGGTCGGGTGAACTGGTATTGGGTTTTTCTATTACGAAATGCTCAGTATCAGCCCGGAGTATGGAATTGTGCCTGGTATGGCGATAGGCTCGCCCCCTATTACATTATGGGACGGAGATATGCTCGGCGAAATGTGGGTGTACTGGTTCCACCTTTGCCTACCCCTTCGGGGATTACAGGCGTGAGTGCGTATGTATCTACAATGCCTCGGTGACGCATTTTTTGCATTTTACAATCACACATATAGTCCTGAACATTAGGGTTAACCTGTATCGACCATGAACGAGGGATTTGTGGTCCCCAAACCATCAAACCTGAAATGTCGATTACACAAACATTGTCTCGGTGCGGGAATCGAACCCACCGTCTCTCGTTTCACAGCCGGCTGGCAATTCGCCCACAGCGCCATGGAGGCTGTGAACTTACTCACTTTTGGTTTTTGTTTTTATTATTATTTGTTCAGAAATCCGCCATAATATCTGACACCTATTCTGCGAAAATTTCAACCGGCCTCCTATAAAGGATCAAAAGATAGAGTTCATTAAAGATCGGACATACAGACGGCGTGTACTCTTTAATAGAATACCTTTAGTACCTTTTGGGTACAGTACCTTAAAAAAGACTAGGTATAAAAAGACCCAATAAAATTACGCGTGCATAGCTAAGAAAAACTCCAACAGGAAAAGATCTCAGGAAATATCTTCACACTGTTTTATAAACAACTATTTTTAACGTAGAATCGAATAAATCTTTCATCGTGTACTATCAACCGATATTATCTCAATAACGTTTCGAAAAAATAAACAAAAGTTTGCATTTAGATCTTTTCAAATCGGTCACATTTAGAATGAGACGATCGATGTTCGGGCAGCTCGAGTAGAACGCCAATTCTCGTAATTAAAAATGTTCAAAATGCTAGAAGTTACGTGAGACGAGTATTATTTTATTAATACCAAACGACAGTAATCACTTTAACTCATAGTTTATTGGTTACATTTACAATATTACTACTTTACAGACCACAACCTCATGTCAGGATTCTCTATAGACCGTTCTTTAATTATAACTAAGACGACTAGGACCGAATAGTAAACCAGCACTACCGCGTAATGAACACTTGGACTATCGACTGACCACTGATCTTACTGAACTGGAGGCTGACCGACTGACTGCGGGCAAAAGACCTCCAGTTCTGGCGACAACCTCTTTTATACCATTTAACTACCTTTCCACAACTATATCGCACCATTATTATTTCAGTGTACCCAACGTTGCTTTCTCAGACACCCTCAATATACCAATATTAAGAGCATACGCTAACAAAAATATCATTCCGATCTAGTCGTGTCCAGAAAGTTTCAAATGGTATTCTCATAAACAATGTACAAAGTAATGAGATCGAAAATAGAATAAAAAATTGACTCAAGACAAAACGGCATTATGAAAACATTTTTAAATGACAAATGCCCTTATAAAAACGTAAAAATTGCCACTGAAGTAAGATTGCAATGGGATAGATATCAGATCATATTAGAACTGGATTGAACTTAAAGAGGAGCAGGGTGTTCTTGTCTTTGTCTATTTCTGCCTTTGTCTTTGTCTTGCTTGGTCTATTTCTGCCGCCAAGCAGCAGAATGCAAGCACTGCTGTATTCCGGTTTGAAGGACATTGAAGCCAGTGTAATTACTGGGCATTATGCGACTTAACACCTTATGTCTCGGGGTGACGAGCGCAGTCCAGTGTCATGCAGTGCTTTATTTAAAGTTCTGTGTGGCGTTGCTTCTGTTTATGAGCAGGCGTGGCGCTTACCATCAGGCGAGCGACCTGCTCGTCTCGTCATTCAATCTAATAAAAAAAAAAAACATAACTAGCTCAGCAAGGAGGTACGGACTGTCAGACGAAAGCCGCAGCCGAAACAGCCAACAGCATGCACCTCTAACTTTTTTAAGGTACGTGTGTATTTTTTTTTAAATAAATAATTTGAGAAAATGTTGTCTACATCATGAAAAAACACAATATCGTTATTATTTCTAGCATTCTAAAGCACAGAAGTTAAATTAGATTCTTGATCTGAACGGTAGTGTCACATCCACACAATATTAAATTATATCTTATGGTTATATTTTCGTATGGTCTTCATCCTGTGGTAGTACTGGGGGAGGGGGGGCGTGTAATACCCTTGCTAGTTCCGCCTTCTCATCAGCTGATAGCACGTAGACTGGAGGCGCTGGTGGTAGAAACCTCTCCGCTTTGTGAGGTTCTCTTTGGGGGCCGGCTATGGTCGGCAACGCACCCATGGCTCTTTTGGTATTGTGGGCGTACATGGGCGGTGATGATCACTTACCATCAGGTGACCCACTTGCTCGTTTGTCGGCCTATGCATTAAAAAACTGGCTACAAGCGTTCCATAACACCCAGATCTCAAACAAATATTTGTGGATCATACACATTTATCACACTCATCTCAGATTCGGCGACTCGTCCTCGCCACGTAGGTTACCAAAATACCTTTCTTTTATCCTGGCATGGGATTGTGGTACTACCATACACATGGTAAAATCCCGCCATAGTGGTTCAGTCCATTAATGTACTTAATAATGAATGTGACATAGTAAATTTATATAATTCTACATTAATTACAATTAATAATACATACATACGCACTCACGCCTGTAATCCCCGAAGGGGTAGGCAGAGGTGTAACCAGTACACCCACATTTCGTCGAGCGTATTTCCGTACCTTATGTGATAGGGGGCGAGCCTATCGCCATACCGGGCACAAATTCCAGACTCCGGGCTGATACTGAGCATTTCGTAATAGAAAAACCCAATACCACTTTACCCGACCCGGGGATCGAACCCGAGACCTCAGCGTTGACCGCAATCGTAACGCGTACGCATTACAACTGCGCCACCGAGGCAGTCATTACCGTAATTAATAATATTATAATTAAAATTTCATATTGAAGTAGTGCTTATCACTATAAATGATGTATGTTTGCATGCCATGTGGTAGAGGAATATGGCTAATGGACCTACAAAATTGCATATTGTATCTATATAAATGTACCCATATTCGCAAACAATAAATGATTTGATTATATTTAGACCAATGTACATCCAGTAACTAGACCAATGTACATCCAGTAACTAGACCAATGTACATCCAGTAACTAGGTCGGCATAATTCTGCCGACCGTCGAGGGATGTAATATCTCTTCACGGTCTACATTATATTTGGACTGCACTGGACTTATCATCAGGTCCAGTGTAGTCAATGGCCGCTGCGCCGTGTAGGATTAAAAAAAAAGTCTGAAATGAATTTCAATATTGAAACAAGTCAAACTTAATAGCCGTAGCATACGTAGGCGATTTTAGTTATGAACATAACAGAATGTGGGATTAAAAGCGTAACCGCTCCATCATAAACTTGAAAGGCGCAAAGGGGTCGACTGCAGTGCGTGAGGGCCACAGGTGGGGGGTGTTCCAACCCCCTCATCTAGCCACATCTCAGTGCCGAACACTCGGCGATCGCGGTTGGTCGTTTCGACCCGCGCGATTCGACCGCCATACAAAAAACACGCGCGAAAAACGGTTAACAAACGAAAATAAAAAGTGTTGATTTTTGTATTTAATTGTGAGCTGTGATTGGTCAGTGCTGTGAATATTTCAAATGTCGGTTATAGTGTGCGGTATTTAAGCAGGAATGGATGGCGAGAATCGAATCATTTTGAACGTTGGTGGCATAAGGTGTGTTCTTTTTTTAAATTTTCAAGTACGGAAAACTATTTTATTAATTTCATTTTTAAATATTTTGATTTTTTACTACCCTCGCCAGTCTGTGCTGTTAATATCTTTAAATGAAAAGTTTATTTCCTTTTGAATTTTTGTCAAAATCCCACCCTAAAAACAGCATAGTTTAACGTTAATTGATGAATATTTATTAGATCAGTTAGATCAAAGCTGCACTATATTTAAGGTGACGCATTTTGACTCTTCTGTAAACTGATATAAACAGAGGCGAATACTTCTTTAAGGGGGCAATCCTATTTAACGCCCATATAGATTTTAATTTCTAAGCAAAATTTGTATTAAAAGCCAAGGCTTAATTAAAATAAAAATCACGTCCCGTGAGAAAGATTTGCCGTCAAAAAGACCTTTATTATCGGAATTTAATTAAGAACTGGAAGTTCCGGTGGTACGAAAATTCTCTTTTCAGTATTTCGGGTTTATTGACGTATTGTTCGTTTTCAATAATAAGTATTGGGTTCCGTATTATGGAGATTATTGTTTATTTTAATGTGATTTAGGAATTGTTAATTTGATTGGTTTAAGGATTCATAATTGAACAGTTTGGTATTTTATTTTTGAGTCGTTTCTGTTTTAATAAAGCACTGGATATTTATTATTAAGTACTTAATAATTAACATTTGTCTGTTATAACTATATGTATTATTTTGTTATTAATATTTTTACTTAAATGTATTTTAGATTAACCAATAGATAACGGTTTTTATGAATTTAATTCTATTTAGCTTAGAATGAAAGAAATACTAATTTTTAATAATAATATTTTTTTCAAATAAAAATACATTTTTAATTTTGAAATGAAGGTAGGCAATGCAACATAAATTTTTGAGGCGACCCACACCCCAGTCTCTCCCGTGACCACGAAGGCTGAAAAGCTTGCGAAACGTCGGGAATAAAATAAAATTAAACCGCGATAAAATCCGTATAAATTAATTTTATTTCAATAATCAAACTTATTTTAAGCCTAAGGTACACTAGGGAGATAAAAAAATATACGGGTCGAATTAAGATCGTTCTACTTTTTTCATTATTTAAATCTACGGAATTAAATCGTGTCTTTCTTCATGTATTAATCTCACGATTTATTCGACTGTAAACCATAAGGTTTTGGCTTCGATAACCAATTCGGGCAATCTTTTATGCTAGCCAATATGCTCGCTCTGAAGATAACCGATCAGAAATATGGTCGGAGGGACTCTGACTAAATTTAGAGGACAATGTAACGTTTGTAATTATATAACTCTCATTTTTTGTCCCACTGACCGACTATACTGCTCCCGTGATGACAATCATCAACTGGCATTTGAGATTTGTAACTTTTATAACATTATTTTTTTTACATTTATTTAAATAAATAAATACACCCAACAGTCACACACATAGTCCTGAGCCCACACTAGGTAAACCTATGTTGTGGGTATCAGAAACTACGAGGGACTTGCGGTCCCACAACACCCAGACCCGAGACCAATATTTGTGGTTCACACAAACATTTGTCTCAGTGTGGGAATCGAACCCACGGCCTCTCGCTTCGCAGCCGGCTACTCGCCCGCTGCGCCACGGAGGCTGTCATTTAATTTTTTTCTTTTAATAATGTTTCGAAATTGTTAATTTTTTCGCCACAAATTGTTATTTTAAATTTTTTTTTATAGCATAGGCCGACAAACGAGCAAGTGGGTCACCTGATGGTATGTGATCTCCACCGCCCATGTACGCCCTGCCCTTAAAGGAAAGGGATAATTAAGGGATTGGGAAGGGGAGGGGGTTTGGGCCTCCGGATATCTCACTCACCGTACGAAACGCAGCAGCAAGCTGCTATTTTACGCCGATTTTCTGTGAGATAGTGGTAACGACCCGGACGAGCCGGCCCATTCGTGCTGTAGACACAAGTGTCTACAGCGTGGCTCTACCACTCATAACATTATTATTATTATATTCCAAATGAACTTAAATTCTGTTAAATGGGTGCTGTCTCACACCTATTATTGGAGAGTAGTCTAATCTAGATCAGAAGGCCAATTCTCGTAATTTTAAACGTTCAAAATATCATTCCGATCTAGTCTCAGCGTCAAGAAAGTTGCAAATGGCATTCTCTTAAACCAATAATCAACGTCAAATGTGAACATAAATCGTAATGAGATTGAATGTAGAATAAAAGTTGACTAAAGCTAAAACGGTATAATGCTACTACTAATGCTAGATGCATTTGACGTTGATTATTGGTTTAAGAGAATGCCATTTGCAACTTTCTTGACGCTGAGATTAGATCGGAATGATATTTTGAACGTTTAAAATTACGAGAATTGGCCTTCAGGAATCGATGAACAATATTTTGGATGTATGCCTATAAGCTGTTGGTGTATTCATTATTATAAATAAATGAAAAAATTGTTAATAAAAAAGGGTTTTGGACTATGATCATATTTTTAACCGCTTTCTGATGAAGTAGAGGTGTCTTAGTAGGAAGACGGACATTGGATGGTAGGTGGTAGGTCCCTCGAAGTGAGAGGCCGTCTGGGTTGGTAAGTTCGCTTTGTCTATTTCTGCCGCCAAGCAGCGGTGTGTAAGCACTATTGGGTTTCGATTTGAAGGACATGGTAAGTGAAATTACTGGGCATTATGAGAGTTACATCTTATGTCTCAGCATGACGAGCGCAGTTCAGTGTCATGCAGTGATCTGTAATCCAAAGTTCTGTGTGACGTTGTATCTGTTTAAGGGTAGGTGTGACGCTAGTGTGAGGCGAGTGACCTGCTCGTTTCATCACACAAGTAATAATAAAAAAAACATAATTCAGTGTGTCTTTTTATAGCATAGGCCGGCTAACGAGCAAGTGGGTCACCTAATAGTAAGTGATATCCACTGCCCATGCACTCCCACAATACCAAAAGAATCATGGGCGCGTTGCCAACCTTAACGGAAAGGGATAATTATGGGATTGGAGAGAGGAAGGGGATTTGGGCTTCCGGATATCTCACTCACCGTACGAAACGCAGCAGCAAGCTGCTACTTTACGCCGGTTTTCTGTGAGACAGTGATAACGACACGGACGAGCGTGGCTCTACAACTCGAGCAATTCAAATTCGTACTTATCTACACAAATATTATAAAGAGGAAAGATTTGTATTTTTTTTGTATGTAACGAATAAACTTTAAAACTACTGGACCGATTTCAAAAATTCTTTTGCCCTTAGAAAGCTACATTATCACTGAGTAACATAGGCTACTTTTTGCCCCGGAAAAGGCCGTTCACGCGGGCGGAGCCGCGAGCAAAGGTTAGTATTGAATAATATTGAAACCACGAAGGTCAGTAATATTTCCAGTGGCGAAACTATTATAAATCATACAGAATGTACTGGAGAATGCAAGTGGTGTCATAATATTTCATATTACGCTTCATATATATAGTTTAACTGAGGTCAAGTGAATTTTGGAATGTAAAATTATATGTGACTATTAACATAAATTATATATTATACTTCTATTCTCCCCGAGGGAGGAGACTTCTTTTATTAATACCTTTGTTAATTTGTTTATTTTTTGTGTTTTTATTTTATTCTAATCAATTCAATTCTTTTAAATTTTCATTTTAAAATTAATTCATATTGATGTTAAACATTTAATTTTTGACATACTTTGGTTAATTTAACATACATACGCACTCACGCCTGCCTGTACTCCCCGAAGGGGTAGGCAGAGGTGTAACCGGTACATCCACATTTCGCCGAGCGTATCTCCGTCCCATAATGTGATAGGGGGCGAGCCTATCGCCATATCGGGCAGAATTCCAGACTCCGCGTTGATACTAAGCGTTTCATGATAGAAAAACCCAATATAATTATTCTGTAAATTGGATCATAAATATCACTTTTACATGTCAATATTTGTTTAAGCTACATTACATTTAGGACATAATTACACACATACATTCACAAATAATTAACCTACTAAAAACCTATTAAAATACAATACTCCTTTTCTGGGCGGTTGTTTAAAAATAAGCAGCATCATCCCCCATATTTAATCTGAAAATAAGTAAAATTATACCTTTTGGTGCAAACCCTTTCAGTTTTATGAGATTCCTGGGCGGACTTAAACATCCATATTTAGCCGAGAAGCGAAATTTGAAATATTCATAGTTCACACAATTTCAGTAGCAACAGAGAAACATTTTATAATACATATTTTAGTAAGTGGCCGTTTACTTCATATGAAACCTAAATAAATAAAATTTGTACAATGCGGGCCTAGTGGACCCATATTCGCTTTCGACGGTTAGATTGTCTTTTTCCTTGCGTCGGCGTTTATAATTTTACATGTTTTTATATCTACTCTACAATAGAGTCAAATATTTGCAAAATCGTATTTTTACCTCCGATTAAAAAGAAGACTGCCTCGGTGGCGCAGTTGTAATGCGTACGTATTACGACTGAGGCTGACGCTGAGGTCTTGGGTTCGATCCCCGGGTCGGGTAAAGTGGTATTAGATTGAAATAAAACTAGTTTATACGGATTTTATCGCGGTTTAATCAGCTTTTCAGCCTTCGTGGTCTCTCCCGTGACCACGAAGGCTGAAAAGCTTTCGAAACGTGAGGACTAAAATAAAAATTAAACCGCGATAAAATCCGTATAAACTAGTTTTATTTCAATGTGTAATATTCGCGTAAACCTAAGAAATCACTATGTGGTATTAGATTTTTGTATTACGAAAAAGCTCAATATTAACCCGGTGTCTGGAATTTGTGCCTGGTATGGCGATGGGCTCGTCCCCTATCACATCATGGGACGGAGATACTTTCGGCGAAATGTGGGTGTACTGGTTACACCTCTGTCTACCCCTTCGGTGATTACAGGCGAGTGCGTATGTATGTATGTATTAATATCGACTCTACAATAGAGTCAAATATTTTCAAAATCGTATTTTTAGCCTCCGACTAAAAAGAAGTGATAGTTTGACCTTTTTGTCTGTTTGGGAATCTATGTACTCGTATGTGTGTTTTCTGTGTATATACGTGTGTATGTGTGTCTATGACATCGTAGCGCCTATACCACTAGTGCCCAAAATGGTCCACGGGAGACTCGACGGGGGTCCATAGTTAGATCTAATCTTCACATTTTTTGTCGAGTTTTGAGTATATGGTAGAAATGTGGCTGCAGGGGGTCCATAAATAAATATTACATATGTAATACATGCCTTAAACAATAATAATAATAAATACACCCAACAGTCAAACACATAGTTCTGACCCGACACTAGCTTAACCTGTATCTTAAATATCAGGAACTCCGAGGGTCCCTCAACAACCAGACTCGAAACCGATATTCATGGATCACACACACTTATCTCGGTGCGGTAATCGAACCCACGGCTTCCCACCCTACAGCCGGTCACTCGCCCGCTGCGCCACGGAGACTGTCAGTACAAAACTTATTAAAAGAAGTTTTACCAAACCTTACAAACCCACTTCAGAATGAAAACACTGAAAAGTCAAAAATATAAATTTTTGGGCTCTTTAGAGTCGGTGCAATTTTATTTGACCGGCAGCGACACAGACACCGACTATTTCATCGAAGTTTTGTTACAACTTATTCTATAGTTACAGTAATAGCATGTAAATTCCAACACAATAACGCAATCGCGGCGAGTATACTGTTGTTCGATAAGGAATTTCATTATTTAACTCCGTACTCCGTCATCAGATCTTAACTAAATGTATATGGGACCACATTGCAAGTAAACCCTACCCTTTTTTTTTCCAATAAAATCGGCCCATAATTGGTGGAGAAATCGATATATATATACATAAAAAAAGCATAAGAAAACATGCGGGGAATTGTATCGTCGAGCTATTAGATTATTATTTTTGGTTTGTAAAGAAGTGTTAATGATAAATTTAATTGTATAGATATATATAATGTATACTAATAACGCACGGAGGTATATCTATGTACACAGTATACATATAGCTCATGGGAAGCGTGCGGTGACGATGACGCGAGTTCCATGATTTTTGTTCACCCAAAAAGTGCTAAACGCGGCTAAAGAAGTTTTCACTTCAAAAATATTTAAAGAAAATCTTATCGAGAAACTCCTCCTTTTTTAAGTCGGTTAAAAATAACTGTGTGTAGATTTTATAATACACTCTTATTTTTGGGAAACTAGGTACCTCTTATATTATGAAACACAAGGCACGGACACCATACTGTAAGGACAGATCCACTTCTAACAGAACAACTAAAATCTCACACTTTATACAACAGCGACCCTCGACTAAAATGCCTAATTTCAATCTGCTTTCAACACCTGAACTTTAATATTATGGGGGCGTTTCCAGCCTGGAAACGTGACGAGCATTTTATAAATGGTAGAGCCGCGCTGTAGCCAGTTTTGTGCATGAATAGGTTGCCTCGACTGGGGTCGTGCTTGTTTCACAATTACAAAATTTCTTCCCTTTAAGGTTTTTTTTATGGCATAGGCCGGCAAAAGAGCAAGTGGGTTACCCGATGGTAAGTGATCGCCACCGCCCATGTACACCCGCAATACCAAAAGAATCATGGGTGCGTTGCTGACCTTCTAGGAAAGGGATAATTAAGGAATTGGGAAGGGGAGGGGGTTTGGGCCTCCGGATATCTCACTCACCATACGAAACGCAACAGCAAGCTGCTCTTTACACAGGTTTTCAATGAGACAGTGGTAATGACCCGGACGAGCCGGCCCATACATGCTGTAAACAAGTGTCTACAGCGTGGCTCTACCACTCATAAAGTAATTATTTTTTCCAAATTTAAATGGAACTATCACCCAAGTAAACCCTATCGAACACATATAGAATCATTGAATACGGTCCATATTTGGCGGCGTAAAACATAAAAAAAATCAATTCAATTAGTAGTTAAATGCTTATTTTATAAATCTCTAACCCTATAAAAATTAGCACAAATCCGGGGAAATCTGTATATATGGCAACCCTAGTTATTATGTAAACAAGTGTACTCCGCATCGCTGAATATTTCAAAGGCTGAAACATTGCCATATGCGACAGTCTTGAATTTTTGTCAATTGTTGAGTGTATGTACTAGAATACTAATCGATTACCGTTAAGTAAGTGCAATTGGATATAAGCGCCTAATTCACAAACTCAATACTCGTAACTTTCACATTTATAATAGAAAAATATAGCATAGGCCAACAAACGAACAAGTGGGTCACCTGATGGTAAGCGATCTACACTGCCCATGTGCGCCTACAAAACCAGAAGAAACATGAGCACCTTGCTGACCTTAAAGGAAAGGGATAGTTAAGGACTTGAGAAGGAGAGGGGATTTGGGCCTCCAAATATTCGGTTTTGTACTCACCGTATAAAACGCAGCAGCAAGCCGCTACTTTACGTCGGTTTTTTGTAAGACAGTGGTAACGACCCGGTCGAACCGACTCATTCGGGCTGTAGACAAAACTACAGCGTGGCTCTACCACTCAAAAATCCTAAATTACCTAAATTACACAAAATATCGTCTTTTGGTAAAGGTCATGATTTCATAATACCAGCTTTAGTAGTTTTTGAAATTTTGTGATTAATCAGTGAAGGAGACCTCTCTAGGATTAGTAGGAAGTCATCCTACTGATATCATTATAAGAAAGACTAAAGCTCTAATAGGACCATAACCCCATGGTCATATTTTTCTATTTTCTACACATTTTTGCACCAAAAATAAATTAAAAACTTTTATATCACATTTCACCTAAAACAAATATAGCCCGTGTCATCAACATTTTTATACAGACCCCTTAAGGACCATTTATATTTTTAAAATCCCTAGCCGTACTCAAATTGAGTAACATGTGTAGCCAGAGTAATGTTATAAAGATCTATTATCTGGATTTTACTAAAGTGGATTGCTTCGTCGCTAGACGCTGGTGTTGCCTGGTTTTGAAAATGTTGAGGGAATTGAAAGATGTATTTAGAAAATAATATCAGTGCACTAGTTTTTTCTGGGCTCTCCTATCTCTTTTTCTGCGACAAAATTTAGTTGTGGCTCATATATTTATTGGAATTTTGCTTAAAATAACCGTGAAATATAAATCAACATACAAACAATCGACAACAGAAACTCTACTGGTTTATTATATGTATAAACTAGCTGTTGCCCTGGCTCCGCCCGCGTGAATGCCTATTTCCAGGATTAAAGTAGTCTAGTCGCATCAAGCGATTCCCGTCATCGCGATCGGTGTGAGAAACGCGCTTGACAAAAATACTAATATCGCTATTAAAATATAGAGGTTAATCATAGAGGGTTGAATATTTAGGGTTGTATGTATTTTTAATGCAGTATCATAAAAAAATAAAAACAATTTTTTTTAAAATTTAGGACCTCCCTTAACATTTAGGGGGATGAAAAATAGATGTTGGCTGATTCTCAGACCTACCCGATATGTACACAATATTTGATACAAATCGGTCCAGCCGTTTCGGAGGAGTATGGGTACGAACATTGTGACACGAGGATTTTATATAAGATTGTATTGTTGAACTAATGCGTGCGTACGTGCGTGTGTGTGTATGCCATTTTCGTGTGTATCTTAGCGCCTTAACAATCGCACCGATTTGAATGCGTTTTTTGTTTGAATCCTAGTTTAATCGTAATGGTTCTTAGCTATGTTTAAAGATAATCTATTCAACTATTTAGAACTTACAGATATTTTTCTTAACGGTTAAGTTTTGAGAATGACATTTTCAGCATAAAATCCGGGACTCGTAGAATTCACCGTTTCGCCTAGCAACACTGGTTGTAGCGAACGAGTCATACAAATTACTTTATGTGTCACATTTCTTCATCCTCACTTGTGAGAAATGGTCTAAACAAAATAAAACACATTTATTTTTGGTTCTTAGCGAGTAGGCCAGCAGCTGTATATATACGTCCTACTGCCGGGGCCGTGCCCAGTACCTCTTCTATAAATGAGATGGGGAAGGTTTTAGTCCACCAAGCTCGCTGGATGCGGTTTGGTTGACTTCATATACCATAGAAATTCTTATGGATAATTCTCTGGTATGTAGGTTCCCTCACCATATTGTTCTTCACCGTTAAATAAAGCCATCAATAACAATGAATACAAAAGTCAAAATATTTATTGAATCCATAAAATGTTATACATTATTTAGATTTCATCAAAATTCTACCGCTAGTTCGGAATGCTGTTTCGCTCCAGAAGAACTAGCAAAAAACTCCAGCGTTGCTCTTTTCAGAACTAGTTTACAGTTATTAGAGCATTAGGTTTTACAGTATTTAATTGGAATTAGAGCAGCTCAATCAAGCAATTATATAGAAATGAATGAATCAATAGAGAAATGATATCTACGCATTGGATTAACTTGGATGACCTCCATAAGCATGACGAATAAATTAAGACATTAAAATAGTGTAAACACACAAACAAACAAACAAACAACACAAAACAAACACAACTTAGTCGGAGATGCATGCTCTTCGGGCTGGTTTCGAACCTGCGATTTTCGTCGCGACAGTTCGCACCATTCCCCGCCATTGCCCGCCATCGCCGCTTAACTACCTTTTTTAATTACAGATTTTTAAATAAGTGAGTTAACAATATTCGTTTTTCTTTCTACCTGGCGTTATCCCGGCTAGTGCCAGGGTCCGCCTTCCTACTAAGACACTTTTACTTCGCCAGACCTTGAGCATTCTCTGTAGTAAGACCGTTGGCTCTCACCTCTCCCTCTAATACGTGAAGCCAGCGTTTTTTGGGCCGTCCGCGGGATCGTACTCCTGGTACGTACTGGCACAGGCACCTACGTCCGACGTACTCCTGTAATTTCCTCAAAACTCGACCAAACCACCTTAAGCTACTTTCCTGAAGTTTATCTGCCACGTCGCGGACACCCAGGCTGCCGCGGATGTACTCGTTACGTATACGATCTAGTCGTGTAACGTTGCACATCCACAGCAGCATCTTCATTTCCGCGATGTGGATCTCCTCATGGCGATTAAGTGTAGGCCACGTCTCACTCCCGTACAAGAGTACAGGCCGAATGATGGTCTTGTATATGAGACCTTTAAATCTCATCGCCATCTTTCGGTCACAAGTGACTCCTGTGACCAAAATCTGTGGGCAATTATTTTATTCTATCTTATAACTACTTATTTTTAGCTTCCGAAATATATTTTTTTTTGACTTGATTTTAAACCATCGGATATAAATAAATAAATACACCCAACACCGTTTTCCTGAAAATCGCGAAAAACCCGTTTTTGTGATTTTTTACCCCGAGTATTTTTTTTTCCAGGTGTTGGATCGATGAGGACTTTTCACATTTCATTTATAATAGTGTTTTGAACAACCCTACCAATATTCAGCCAAAAGTGTGAATTTTTGTAACCTCACCCCTATTTTTTGGTTTAATTTTACCGAACTACGTTGCATAGTTTAAGAGAAGGCAAGCGCACAAACACACAGACACAGATAGCGAATTTGTTTAATATTTAAGATCAAATGAGAAAAGGGCGACCGTCACAGAACAGACTAGAATTAGATCACATAAAGTTACAATGACTGACTGCCTCGGTGGCGCAGTTGTAATGCGTACGCGTTACGATTAACGCTGAGGTCTCGGGTTTGATCCCCAGGTCGGGTAAAGTGGTATTGGGTTTTTCTATTACGAAATGCTCAGTATCAGCCCGGAGTCTGGAATTTGTGCCCGGTATGGCGATAGGCTCGCCCCCTATCACATTATGGGACGGATATACGCTCGGCGAAATGTGGGTGTACTGGTTACTCCTCTGCCTACCCGGGGATTACAGTTGTGAGTGCGTATGTATGTATAAAGTTACAATACAGTTGATAATTCCGTTCCAGTTCACTTTAAGTGTAAACCTAATTAAGCGTGGTGCCCTCTGCAAACCGCTTTGAATCTCTGGTGAATATGTGTGAATATATCATAGTTATTATATGATTAATGTCATGTGTAGCTGGGATAAAGATTAATGGTAGTTAGGAACCAAAGGACGATATCTGATTACGTTAGGTGTTATGTGCTAAAGCTACCTAGAATTTTATCTTTCTAGAATATACGTGTTACAGAAAGGTGTGGTCATTAAGAGTCGTTACATACACCTGACAGAGAACATTTATGTATGGGATCTTAGAAAAATCCAGATATCCTAACATTGACAGCCTCCGTGGCGCAGCGGGTGAGTAGCCGGCTGCGAAGCGAGAGGCTGTGGGTTCGATTCCCGCACTGAGACAAATGTTTGTGTGATCCACAAAAAAATGTTTCCGGTATGGGTGTTCTGGGACCGCAAGCCCCTCGAAGTTCCTGATACCCACGGTACAGGTTTACCTGGTGTGGGGTCGGGACTATGTGTGTGACTGTTGGGTGTATTTATTTATTTATTATTATTATTTATTAATTTCACGCCAATTTTAATCACTTCTTTATTACGATCGATAAGATCAATCACATAAAATAAGAAAAGTTCTTGAGGGAGAATAACAATAGTGACAGAAAAACACAGCTGTTCATCATTTAGTATTGTCCAAAGTTGCAAGTCGAATCGATATACTACGAGTATTCATTCAAGAAAATTGTTTATTTATGCCCTAGTAATGCAATCGAAATGTGAAAGTTTGGATGTTTGTGATTTGTCAATCACGCCTTACAGCTAAACCGTTTTGAATGAAATTATATACACAAGTAGACCTTTCATACATACATACGCATTCACGCCTGTAATCTCGAAGGGATAGGCAAAGGTGTAACCAGTACACCCACATTTCGTCGAGCGTATCTCCGTCCCACGATGTGATAGGGGGCGAGCCTACCGCCATACCGGGCACAAATTACAGACTCCGGGCTTATACTGAGCATTTCATAATAGAAAAACCCAATACCACTATACCCGACCTGGGGATCGAACCCGAGACCTCAGCGTTGGCCTCGATCGCAACGCGTACGCATTAAAACTGCGCCACCGAGGACCATAGACCTTGGGATAAACCACAGGCTACTTTTTATCTTGGAAAAGAGCATTCACGAGGGCGGAGCCGCGAGCAAAAGATAGTATACGATAGATGAGGTCGTCATAAGTAACAGAGAATACAAACTTATATAATATTAAAATAAAACTAGTTTATACGTATTTTATCCACGAAGGAGGTCTTCGTGGTTAGTCTCTCCCGTGACCACGAAGGCTGAAAAGCTTTCGAAACGTCGGGTCTAAAATAAAAATTAAACCGCGATAAAATCCGTATAAACTAGTTTTATTTCAATGTGTAATATTCGCGTAAACCAAAGAAATCATTATATAATATTAATATAGATTGTTTGGAGACCCAACTACTATGCTTTTAAAGTAATAACAAAGAAGTGCAGAACCTCTTAGACGAACATGAACAAGTTGACATCGATCATTCGCCGATGTAATCTCGCCTTTCGGAAGCGCAGAAAAAAGTCTACGGCAACCGCGATCCGATTACGAGTTTATTGCTTCCTTTTGACTCTATAAAAGAAGATTTTATCGATGGTATTAGTGTTCTGTTTGCGTTTTTTTAATCGGTCTATGTAATGTAATGTTACACTATTGACGAGTTTTTAAACGATAGTAGCCCATGGAATTAGTTGTTCGTGATAAATAGGATCAATATTTTGTTTTTAAACATAAATTTGATTTATCGTTTTAATTTAATTTATAATTTTAATTTGATTTATAATTTTAATTAAATTTATCGTTTTAATTTGATTTATAATTACATTTATTATTTTATATTTGTTAATTTAATTTAATTTTTATTTATATAAATAAATTTTAGATTTGCATTTAAACGCCAATTTTATATGGAGTTCTAAGACGTGATAGACCTTTAAGAAACCGTAAAAATCGAGTTTGTATTTTAGCATTACGGTTCCGTCACATCTTTCAGTTGGTCTTTTTATTCAATTCTCGAATAGGGGCCAATCAGATGTCACAGTTTTCAAAATGTCAACAGTGTAGCTTTACTACTTCCAAACATCGATGTTCTTCTAGAAACAATTTCTAATTAGTGAAGTCCAAGACACAAACTTACATTTTTAGTCTTGATTGAAACAGAATAATAATTATGGTGGCCCATATTATACACGTTCCACTGCTGGGCACGGACTTCCTTTACTGAATGAGAGGGGTTAGGCTTTGGTCCTCCACGCTAATGCGGGTTGGCAGATTTCACATACCTTTGAAATTCTTATGAAGAACTTCTCAAGTATGCAGGTTTCCTCACAATGTTTCCTTCACTGTTGAAGCAAGCGATAATTAACAATTAATACACACATAAAAGTCAGAGGTGCATTCTCTTGGGGCTGGTGTCAAACCTATGACTTTCATCTCGATAGTTTGTACCACTATGACAAGGTGGTAGGCCCCTCGTAAGCGAGAGGCCGGTTGGGTTGGTACCACCGCTTTGTCTATTTCTGCCGCCAAGCAACAGTGTGTAAGCACTGTTGTGTTCCGGTTTGAAGGACATTGAAGCCAGTCAAATTACTGGGCATTATGAGACTTAACACCTTATGTCTCGGGGTGACGAGCGAAGTCCAGTGTCATGCAGTGCTTTGTTATTTAAAGTTCTGTGTGGCGTTGCTTCTGTTTATGAGCAGGCGTGGCGCTTACCATCAGGCGAGCGACCTGCTCGTCTCGTCATTCAAGCTAATAAAAAAAAAAAACTTTCCGCTGAGCTATATCTGCTAAATCATTTAAACGTACATATTGTAAATATTAATCCAAAGATATCCTGAACTTTAAGCTGTAGAAAGTTAAGGAAATGCTTTTCTAAACCGACGGGGAGAGATCGCATTAACTCCTGGTTTATTGTGGACATAAAACTGTAAAACTTTTACCCGTGTTTATGAGGTCCAAGTGGTAAGAGAATGGAGAGTTTATATTTTTATAAGTTTTTTTGTTTAATAAACAGCAACTAGCAACTTAGACTGCCTCGGTGGCTCACTTGTAATGCGTATGCGTTACGACTGAGGCTGACGTTGAGGTCTCGGTTTCGATCCCCGGGTCGGGTTAAAGTGATATTAGGTTTTTCTATTACAAAATGCTCAGTATCAGCCCGGAGTCTGGAAATGGGCTCAGTATGGCGATTGACTTGCCGTCTATCACACACATCATGGGACGAAGATAAACTCAGCGAAATGTGGGTGTACTGGTTACACGTCTGCCTACCCCTTTGGGGATAACAAGCGTGAGTGCGTTTGTATGTATGTATGTAAGTATGTAAAGATTAGCAAAATGCAGTTTTATATAGTAATTTTTATCTTTTTCTATTTGATAAGATTTGCCTCGAGAGTGGTTACACCTGTAAGCTAATGGCAATAATACTGTACTATTCAAGTACTTATTTCAAATAATTACAATATTAGAATTTTAGACAGGTTAACAAACAAGCTTATTCAGAAAGTGTATTGACAAAATAATTTATGAATACAAGCAGTCGATTGACTGCAATTGTGGCGCCACGGGTTTTCGGCCGAACTGTTTTGTAACATGTCTACCGTCCTAGAGAAACTTGTAATTCAGTTTGTCTCGAAGAAACACTGCTCCCAGAATTGTAATATACCCAAGTATTGTTAGAAGTATTAAAAAGTGAGTGCTGATATTTAGTATTATTTTACACACCGATACATAAGTTGTTATAATATTATAATACTTTATAATAGCCGGTAATTTCACTAGATTCAAAGCCCTTCAAATGGAGATACAACAGTGCTTACATACATGCTGTTAAGCGGCAGAAATAGACTAATTTGTGATACCTACCCAGACGGCACGTCACATATGGGGGACCTGCCTAGTAACCTACGGAATAAATATTGGCACGCTTGGTTTCAATATAGATCTACGTATACTGTATAGGCCATACGTGATATGTGGTAATGGCGATACACGTGCCAGAGAAAGACGTAATTTGAAAGCGCACGATTTCACATAGTTATATATATATATATATAATAGTTCACACATACAGTGGTATAGTAGCGCGGCACCCCTTTGATCTTAAGTCACTTAAGCTACCGCATGGATTACCTTGAACAAATGTTACGGATTACGACTCTAAGCTTATCCTTTATTACGTTGGATGATTTACGCCATAACTTGGTGTTTGTGATGATGAATGTACGTATTGTACAAATAATAGTAGATACTTGGACTACTACTACTACTTAGACTACTTGGTTATCACCAATATAGATCTTCATATGCTCTTGCATGACAACCTCTTGGTCGTCTGGGTAGGTATTTTTTTATGGCATAGGCCGGCAAACGCCGAAGTTGGTCATCTGATAAGTGATCTCCACCGCCCACAATACCAAAATAATCATGGGTGTATTGCCGACCTTAGGTGTGGCACTTCGTCCATTTTGCCACCAAGCAGCACTATGTAACTTTTGTGTACTGTTTGAAGGACATTGAAGACACTGAAACTACGAGGCGCTATGAGACATCATACCTTCTGTCTGGGGACAAGCGCAATCCACTTCTATGCAGGACGTAATTTGAAGTTCCGTTTGGTGTTGCTTACCAATAGGCAGGCGTGACGCTTACTATCAGGCGAGCGACCTGCTCGACTCGTCATTAAAGAAGATAAGACCCAACATTAAGATACATTTATCTTGTATCTTGTGTCTTTACTTTAAAGCACGTTATCGCCTATAACGTGTACCACACTGCGCCAAACTGTCTTATAAAAAATTAACGCCATCATAAAAAACAGCGAAATTATATTCTTACCCGAGTTTTTTCTTACTATCATATCATTATGCGTTTAATACAACATTTTATAAAGCAGTTAAGTGATTCATAAAGAAATCAGCTTTTACACATTGCATGCATGCATTGCATTAATACTACTTTATCATTGCTTGCAGTTGCGTTTCGTACAGTGAGAGATATCCGGAGGCCCAAACTTCTTCCCAATCTGATTTCCCAATAGTCCATGATTCTTCAGGTGTTGCGGATGGTGAAGGACATCACTTAATCCTTGCTTGGTTTGTGGGTAATGCATGCAATACATCTATCTCCTACATTCGCTAATGATTAATTAGTATTTCATACTTTTTTTTTTATTGCATTGGCCGGCAAACGAATCAGTGGGTCACCTGATGGTAAGTGATCTCCACCGCCCATGTACGCCCATAATACCAAAAGAATTATGGGTGCGTTGCTGACCTTAAAGGAAAGGGATAATTAAGGGATTGGGAAGGGGAGGGGGTTAGGGCCACCGGACATCTCACTCACCGTACGAAATGCAGCAGCAAGCTGCTACTTTACGCCGGTTTTCTGTGAGACAGTGGTAATGACCCGGACGAGCCGACCCATACATGCTATACAAAAGTATCTACAGCGTGGCGCTACCACTCATAGTACTTAATTAACTATAACACATTTTATTTCCATTTGTGTAATTTAATTAATTAACTTATAAAATAAGGCAGTATTTTATAAGTATTATTAAAAAAAAAATTGTTTGTATCTATATCTATCTATCTATATTTTGAATTGATATTTCACAGCATTCGAAGCGAGAGGTCGTGGGTTCGATTCCCGCACCGATACAAATAGTTGTTTCGGTTTTGGGTGTTGTGGGACCGCAAGTCCCTCTTGGTTCCTGATACTTACGATAGTAGTGTGGGATCAGGACTAGGTGTGTGATTGTTGGGTGTTTTTATTACTCTATATTAAATTTCATTCATTTTATACTATTTACAAAAAAAAAACATTATGGGACGAAGTTATGCTCGGTGAAATGTGGGTGTACTAGTTACACCTATGTCTACCCCTTCGGGAATTACAGGCGTGAGTGTGTATGCTTGTATTTTATTTTTTTTCATTTTAGATGTATGAATGTGGAAGAGGCGAAAGAGGTGTGTCAGGATCGTAGCTTCTGGTACTCAATAGTGTCTGCCTATCCCCATGGGATAGGGGCGTGAGTGTGTATGTATGTATTTTATACTATTTCACTACTCCTTAGTAGACAAAATGGCTGTAACATACGGGACAGAAAGACGGACATGATGAAACTATAAAGTTTCCGTTTATGCCATTTTGTCACGGAACCCTTAAACAATTGTCTTATTCTTATACATTAAATCATTAACCTCTGTAGCAAAACCCAGAATACCAGTAAAAATCAGACACCAGTATGTACAAAGCGAGCTAAAAATAAGCATTCTGTTTTGTTTGAAGAGATCTATCATGTCAAACGATTGGCTCGGATTTGACGGCCGAACTGTTGATAGATGTACTAGTGTACATCCTACACACGTAACTCCTAACACTAGTGTGTTAGGAGTTACGTGTGAGGAGTATTATTAAATAAACCAAAACGATGATATTCACTTTGACTCATAGTTTATTGGTCACTTTTACAATGTTACTGCTTTACAGAGCACAACCACTTGTCAGGATTATCCTCTAGAGACCGCTCTCTAATCTCTCTATTCTAAAAAAAAGTAACTGGCGCCGCCACCGCCATCGCCGCTGCCAAAAGCTTGTCACGTTATCTCCTCCGAAACCGCTGGGGGTATGGGGTCGAGACCGATACCAATCAATGCAGAATAATGTGGGGAAGAAAGTAAGATATGTCTCATATTCGTCGGAATTTAAGTTTTTTTTTATTTTATGTTTTGTGGAAAAACATGGGCAACGCCCCTAGTTAATTACAACTAAGACTGAACTAAGACTCGAATAGCAAACCAGCAGAGCTACCGCGTAATAAATACTTGGAATATCCATTGAGGCGACTGAGAGTCGTGAGACACTGACTAAAGGTTCCAACTATGGTGACGACCTCTTTTATACGATTTATCTGCCCTTCTACTACTATATCTCACTAATATTTCAATGTACCCATCCTTATTTTTCTTAGACACCCTCAATTAGCTAATAGAAAGGAATTACTCCTAATACTAGTTATAGATTTTTAAAATTCACTGCAGATCATCATTCAGCTATAAATATTGTGTAAGCCGCTGAGGATGTCAGAAGACAGGATTGTAATGTTTTACCATCTGAATAGCAGCTAAGTTTTACAAGGTGGTAGGCCTCAACTATGCGAGAGTCCGTCTGGGTTGGTACCACCGCTTTGTCTATTTCTGCCACCAAGCAGCTGTGTGTAAGCACTGTTGTGTTTCGGCTTGTAGGAAATTAAAGCCAGTGAAATTACTGGGCATTTACAGACTTAACAACTTATGTCTCGGGGTGACGAACGCAGTCCAGTGCCATGCATTGCTTTGTAATTCAAAGTCCTGTGTGATGCTGTATCTGGTTATGGGCAGGCGTGGAGCTTACTATCAGGCGAGCGACCTGCTCGTATCGTCATTTAAGCTAAAAAAAAGTGTATGAATGTAGGATTTTTTAATTAGCTGGAGTGAAGAGATCAGGTCGTCTGATCGGCGCTACGCCTGTCCATAAACAGAAGCAACGTGACACAGAACTCTAGACTACAAAACACTGCATATCTCTGAACTACGCTCATCATCCCGAGACATAAGGTATTAAGTCTCATAATGGCCAGTAACTTCATTGACATCAGTGTCCTTCAAACCAGAACACAACAGTTCTGCTTAGCGGCAGAAATAGACAAAGCGGTGGCACCAACCCAGGCGGCCTCTCGCATACGAGGGACCTACCTTGTAGACCTAAGCTTTAAAACTTTTAACAATTGTTCTCGTACTTTATGTCTTTTGGTAATGAAAGTTTCAAAATAAAACGGGTGAGAAAATTAAACAGCTTTAAGCTCAAGTAATAAGGTTATTTGCATTTATAGGAGTAGGGTTTCAGAATTTATTGTTTTAATAAAACTATTAGAGCTACGAGTAGTAACTATTTCATGCTAGCTTAGTTGGTGACAGATATTTACTATTGGACTGAGGTGGAGTGGGTTTGAATCAATGGAGATTTTGATTATCAGATTATTATTGACAACTTGCGGTTAATATCTCCTTAGTTTATTAATTTGTTTTCCTCTTTGCTATAGACTATAAAGGGAAGTAGAAAATGTATATTTCCTCCCTAACTTTTTATTTGATTAATTTCGTTGCGGGATCTTAAAGAACCAAGTCTAGCATTCAGATGTTATATGAGCTTCAATGTTAGGTGTTAAGTTGTTGACTTATGTCAATATGTGATTTAAAATTAAATAAGAGCAGAATAAAAAACGGACTGAATTGAGAACCTCCTCCTTTTTTGAAGTCGGTTTAAAAACTGAGGTAGTGTAAGTGAGCCAAGACAGGCTCCGTGGCGCAGTGGGCGAGTAGCTTCTGTGAAGCGAGAGAGTTCGATTCCCGCACCGAGACAAAAAAAATGTGTAATTAACAAATACTTTTTTCGCATCTGAGTGTTGTTTATGAGCGCAGTCCAATGCCATGCAGTGCTTTGTAATTCAAAGTTCTGTGTGGTGTTGCATCTGTTTACGGGTAAGCGTGGCGCTTACCATAAGGCTCGCGACCAGGTCAATTCGTAATTCGTCAGAGGCTAATATTCTTATTGAATTCAACAGCACTGCATTTTTAGCAGTTTATTTATACATCTTAAAAAATTAGAGACAAAAACCAATAACTTTTATAGTGATTTCTTATGTATTTGTGGGTGTACTGGTTACACCTCTGCCTACCCCTTCGGGGATTACAGGCGTGAGTGCGTATGTATGTATGTATGTATTTCTTATGTTTACGCAAATATTATACATTGAAATAAAACTAGTTTATTCGGATTTTATCGCGGTTTAATTTTTATTTTAGTCCCGACGTTTCGAAAACTAAACCAAAAATAAAAATTAAACCGCGATAATATCCGTATAAACTAGTTTTATTTCAATTAATTTATATTTTATTTTAAGAACAGTAACATAAACAGTGAAAGTTTTAATAAGGCATCTCATGAGGGGTCCTATCACATCCGTCCGGATGACAAACGAGCCCCGGACCTTCCGATTTGAGGTCCGTATGACCTCCGTATATTTTACACTGAATGTGCTTTTTACTACAGGCATTTATTTGTGGAGTTGGGTTCTATGGTACTGGGTTCCGTATATATCGAGTTTTTAAAAAACCTGTTTAGCTAAAATCACGACATATCACAAGGAGGGTGTAGTAAGATATGACATGTATTTATTTTTTTGTCAAACGCACGATTTCTAAACCGAAAAGCGGCGTGTTGACAATATATGTTTTTGCATAATTACACCATCCCTTTAATATTATTTTTATGCCACTCAAAAAAACCTCTCACCTTTCTGTCTAGACATTTTTGTCATGGTCTTTACTTTCATAATAAAATTATATTATACTTTATACCTGTATTTAAAGATAACATTAAAAAATAAGATTCTTTATTGGACCAAAAAATACACGTGATTTTTGGTGGGAGGAGGGGGGGGGGGCTGTTAAAAATGCTAAAAGACATAACTTAATTATCCTGTTATTTTGTCTACGACTCCAACCATGATGACGTAATTTTATCTAATGTTGACACTTTAACCCGAGATATTTAACAGCCTCCGTGGCGCAGTGGGCGAGTAGCCGGCTGCGACGCGTGAGGCCGTGGGTTCGATTCCCGCACCGAGACAATTAATGTTGGTGTTATCCCCAAATAATTGTTTCGGGTCTGGGTGTTTTGGGACCGCAAGGCCCTCGTAGTTCCTGATACCCACGATACAGGTTAACCTAGTGTGGGTTCAGGACTTTGTGTGTGACTGTTGGGTGTATTTATCTATACTAATATTATAAAGAGGAAAGATTTGTATTTTTGTATGTAACGAATAAACATAAAAACTACTGTACCGATTTCAAAAATTCTTTTGCCGGTAGACAGCGACATTATCACTGAGTAACATAGGCTACTTTTTATACCGGAAAAGGCCGTTCACGCGGGCGGAGCCGCGAGTAAAGGCTAGTTTATTATATTTGTCGTCCATAGTAAAATCTCTCGCACGCGAGATATGTCATGTTGCATATCCTAAGCTCATAAAAACGGATTCATTCTCAGATTATGCATTTACGACTGCATCGGTGGCGCAGTTGTAATGCGTACGCGTTACGATTGAGTCCAACGCTGAGGTCTCGGGTTCGATCCCCGGGTCGGGTAAAGTAGTATTGGGTTTTCTATTATGAAATGCTCAGTATCAGCCCGGAGTCTGGAATTTGTGCCCGGTATGGCGATAGGCTCGCCCCCTATCACATCGTGGGACGGAGATACGCTCGGCGATATGTGGGTGTACTGGTTACACCTCTGCCTACCCCTTCGGGGATTACAGGCGTGAGTGCGTATGTATGTATTATGCATTTACGGAACCCTAACGGTTAACCACCTTCCGTCCCTCATTAATGTTTAGTTATAGTTGTAACCTGTCCTGTGTTTTATACTAGCCCACTTATGACGTTTTCTGGTAGAGACGAAGATTCATGTACCTTTTGACGTATTTCTCTTGGTATTAAAATGCTTAAAATGTTGAGTCTCAGTGTAAAGGTGTTGAAAGTTAGATCTTTTGATTTTATATTGAGTGGTAGAGCCATGCTGTAGACAGTTTTGTCTACATCATGAATGGGCCGGCTCGTCCGGTCGTTACCACTGTCTCACAAAAAACCACCGTATGAAACGCAGCTTGCTGCTGCGTTTCATACGGTGAGTGAGATATCCGGAGGCCCAAATACCCCTCCTCTTCCCGATCCCTTAATTATCCCTTTCCTTTAAGGTGGGCAATGCAACCATGATTGTTTTGGTAATTTTGGCGAACATGGGCGATGGAGCTCACTTACCATCAGGTGACCCACTTGCTCGTTTGCCGGCCTATGCTATAATAAACTGCCTTCAAAATCCTTCAAACTAGGACACACCAGTGCTTTTCTTATACACTGCTGCTTGGCGGCAGAAATAGACAGCGGTGGTACGAACTCAGACGATCTCTCGCATACTAGGGACCTTCCTTACCTACCTTATAAATATACCCGTAAATTAATATAGGCAACACGCAAAGTGCATAAAATTAACGTTTAACCAAAAGTAAGTAATAAACAAGTTGGTAGGTCGTTCGTACGCGAGAGGCCGACTGGGTTGGTACCACCGCATTGTCTATTTCTGCCGCCAAGCAACAGTGTGTAAGCACTGTTTTGTTCCGGTGTGAAGAGAGGACATTGAAGCCAGTGTAATTACTGAGCATTATGAGACTTAACACTTTATGTCTCGGGGTGACGAGCGCAGTCCAGTGTCATGCAGCACTTTGTTATCTATAGTTCTGTGTGGCGTTGCTTCAGTTTATGAGCAGGCGTGGCGCTTACCATCAGGCGAGCGACCTGCTCGTTTCGTCATTCAATCTAATAAAAATAAAAAAAACAAGAAAAACATTCGACAGTAAAATTCTTCATAATAACACAAAGTCCTGACCCCACACTAAGGAAACCTGTATCGTGGGTGTCAGGAACTACGAGGGACTTGCGGTCCCACAACAACCAGACCGGAAACGTATATTTGTGGATCACACAAGCATTTGTCTTAGTGCGGGAATCGAACCCATAATTGAAATAAGGTTTCGCAAGACAGATCCATCGTTTTTAATTTAGTAGTGAAGAAAACTACACAAAGTGAAAGATTACGCGGGCCAAGGTCACTCTGTAGGGCTGTCTCGACTCAAATTATTTGTTTTGGATTTTTTTCTTCGTATTTTATAGAAAACCGAGAAAAAGTTCATAATATAATATAGGTATTTACTGTCGGATTATGAGCTGGATTGAAATTATTGTGGATTCTGAATAGTTCATCTACCAATAATTTTTTATAGCATAGGCCGGTAAACGAGCAAATGGGTCACGTAGTAAAATGGGTTTTACAAGGTGGTAGCTCTCTCGGATGTGCGAGTCCGTATAGGTTGCTACTACTGTTTTGTCTATTTCTGCCGCCAAGCAGCAGTGTTTAAGCATTGTTGTGTTTCGATTTGAAGGACATTAATGCCAGTAAAATTACTGGGTGTTATGAGACTTAACATCTTATGTCTTGGGGTGACGAGTACAGTTCACTGCCATGTAGTAAGTACTTTATAATTTGAAATTCTGATGGTGTTGCTTCTTTTCATGGGCAGGTGTGACGCTTACAATCAGGCGAGCGCCCTGCCAGTCTCATCATCTAAAAAAAAAATCTTAAGCTTTGGTTTTAATCAATAAATATGTAGGTATTTCTAATAATTTAATTATACATTTCAAATAGGACTTATATTACATTAATGTTAAGATTAAGATCTAGAAACTATCCATGTCACCTTTTTAATGAAGAAATTTGAGTCACCAAATTGCAGCGTCTGTAATATAATTGAAGATGTACAACATTTGCTAATGGATTGCGTTATGAATACAAATGAAATGGAATGATTGATGAGTTAAACTTAAATGTATTTGATGTTCTCAATGGTGGTATGGTCTCATTCAAACTCTTCTGTTTAATCCAAAATCAAATGCTACTAAAAGCTAATATCCTTGATATGTAATATAATCATCAGTGATTGATTTTGAGTGGTAGAGCCACGCTGTAGACACTTTTGTCTACAGCATGTATGGGCCGGCTCTTCCGGGTCATTACCACTGTCTCAGAAAACTGGCGTAAAGTAGCAGCTTGCTGCTTCGTTTCGTACGGTGAGTGAGATATCCAGAGGCCCAAACCCCCTTTCCTTCCCAATTCCTTAATTATCCCTTTCCTTTAAGGCGACAACGCACCCATGATTCTTTTGGTATAGTGGGCGTACATGGGCGGTGGAGATCACTCACCATTAGGTGACCCACTTGCTCGTTTGACATAAAAAAAATTAGCTCTTTAAATTATTGTTTAAATGGTAATGTAAGCTAGCTTAAGGTACAAAGGGATTGTCGTGCCACTAAGTAGAATAAGTAAAGAGAAAAAACAATAAACCTAAATAAAAAACATAACAATAAAGTTTACCTAGTCAAAAAAAGTTAACTTAAAGTCTAGTTTAGAAAATAACAAAAAAAAACAGTGATTCGATCAATATGGAGTTTGGTGTAGATAAATGTGCGGTCATTCGTGTGGGTCGAGGTGAGGTTATGGTCTCTGATGACATCCATCTTTCAGAGACTACCTATACGGCTTCGATCCCTCTCCGAGACGGAAACCTATAAATATTTGGGTATGTCCGAAGCGTAAGGTATAATGGGTGCAGACGTAAAACAATCGATGAAAGAACGTTTCTTTAGCTGTCTGAAAAAGTAGTTTTTTGTCGGGTGGTAACAAAATTCGTGCTTTTAACGGTTGGGCTATGCCTGTGCTCATGTACTCCTTCGGCATACTCAAATGGACTCAGACTGAGTTAGATACCCTGGATCGAAGGGTCCGAACCCTACTGACGGCGCATCGAATGCACCATCCACGATCGTCAGTGACGATATTGTATATCCCGTGGAAGTGTGGGGGTCGAGGCTTACTTAATGCTAAGGATCTGCATAACCGCGAGATATGCAATCTCAGGGATTATTTCCTCCACAGCGGAGTGGATGTGCATAGAGATGTGGCTACAGTGGATAAAGGATTTACTCCGCTGTCCCTGGCAAAAGAAAACTGGCGGGTTCCTATGGTAATGAGTACTGGTGAACGCAGGGTGGTATGGAAGAGCAAAGAACTACACGGGCGAATCGAATTCTAAATGGGCCCGATGTGGATCAACTTGCTTCCGTATCTTGGCTACGTTTCGGTGATCTTTTTGGAGAACTCAGTTTCTCCGGTTTTGTCTTCGCAATTATGGACGAGGTTATCAAGACAAACAACTACAGAAAATACATCCTGAAAGATGGTACGGTCGACATCTGTCGGGCATGCCACCGTCCCGAAGAGTCAATTAGACATGTTATTTCGGGTTGTTCGTATCTTGCTAATGGCAAGTATTTCCATAGACATAACCTAGTAGCCAAGATCATACACCAGCAACTTGCTCTTCAACATTACCTTGTGACCACTGAGGTGCCATATTACCAATATGCCCCCCAACCGGTTCTCGAAAATGGACATGCAACGCTGTATTTATCGATCGATAGAGCGATCTATCATCACGGACAGAACTATTGTTGCCAATAAGCCAGATATTGTGGTAGTAGATCGATTAGCGCGCCGGGCAATACTTGTTGATGTCATCCCACATGTCCTGACAAAACCTCGTTAAAGTCGAAAAAGATAAAATATCCAAATATTTAGACCCGGCACACGAGGTTACTGACATGTGGGATGTGGACTCTACAATGATTGTCCTGATAGTCGTTTCTGCTAATGGGTTGATACCATAGAGCCTCGATCAACACCTCCAGAGGCTCTCAATTGGTCGTTGGGTCAAGAGCCAGATTTAGAAGGCAGTATTATTGGACACAGCACGCATTGTGAGGAGGTTCCTCTCTCAAGGGGTCCTAACCACCGTTGGCTTGGGTGTTAGGCCTCGCCATTGGAGGGTGAAACTTTTTATATTTTTAAATGTTTTTTTTAAGTAATAAAATATTTCAAAATGTAAAAAAAACCTTTTAAAATAAAGAGTACTGTACAAGTTTAGTTAATAGATGGCAACCCTAATGTAACGTTTACAGCGGAACGCTTTTTCAAATAACAAAAACATATTCAAGTGAATATAAATAAAAAATATAAAAAAAACGATGATTTGTAAGTTTTAATAATAAATCAAAGATGTTTTTAATCACATCTCACATTACTCAACATCAGAAGACAATGTTTTCATATAAAACTTTAACTTTTATTTTAGATAGTTATGATTTTTATTATTGTTTTATTCACTGGTTGATTTATTACCATAAATTTTTGTTTTTCGTAGCCTTTGTAGAGTTTACTTTGGGAATGTTTTTTGCAATAAAAATTGCTTTTAGAAATCAAATTGTTTTCTTAGCGACTAGAACTCTTATCTGTGACTATAGCCTCGCCTCATTGGTTTAGTGGCGTAGTACTAATGCTGAGAACCGTGGGTTCTAATCTCAGGTCGGGCAATCAAATGTGAATTTAGAGTATTTTATTCAAAGACACACAGCACATGCTCGGAATTGGACTATTATATCTACACTAATATTATAAAGAGGAAAGATTTGTATTTTTGTATGTAACGAATAAATTTAAAACTACTGGACCGATTTAAAAAAATCTTTTGCCGTTAGAAAGCTACATTATCACTGAGTAACATAGGCTACTTTCTATCCTGAAAAAGGCCGTTCACGCGGGCGGAGCCGCGAGCAATGGCTAGTATATAATATAAAAAAATTTAACTATTGTTAGTGACTTAAAAATTTGTTAATTTAGTCAAATTATCAAATTCGTGAGTTCGCGGGTTCCATTCCCGCACGGAGACAATTTTGTCTCTGGGTGTTGCCAGACCGAAAGTCTCTCGTAGTTCTTGATACCCACGAAACAAGACTCATATCTTACCGTAGGTTCTGAAGAATGAGTGTGAGTGAGTGATTTTTCATTACAATAACACTAATGCAGGGTTTATGTGAACACAATTTTTTTAAGTATAGATTGTAATATAAAAAACTATATAACAGTCTTCAAAAAAGGAGGAGGTTCTCGATCCGGCGCGTACCTATATTTTTTTTTACTTTTTTTATGTATGAACATCGATTTATCCGTCAATTGTGGACCGATTTTGTTGAAAATTCATTCGATAGAGTTTAGCTGCGATGTGGTCCCATATAAATTTGTTAATGATCTGATGGAGTACACAGTGAAAAATTAAACTCCTTAACGGACAACAGAATACTCGTCGCGATTGTGTTATTTTATTAGAAGTTACAAAATAAAATAAGTTTAAATAATGCCTACGTCGCTGCCGGTCAAATAAAATTGCACCATCTCCAAAGAGTCCTATAGAATTTGTTATTTTTGTCTTTCAGTATTTATATTTTGTAGCCGGTTTCCAAGTTTTATTAATACTTATTTTTTGCATCTCTATTCATGTGCTGCATGATAGCGAAACTCAGCATGTACTGAGCATTTGCAGTCACTTCTCCGACCCCAAAACAATTCACATAATAGCTCAAGACAAGCAGTTAATCTAAAACAAAGAAAAGATACTGTCGGAATCAAACCTTAACCTGGTTTTACATTCGTTTTCACTACTCTACGTAATGGAGGTCCGCAATAAATTTAAAAGAAATTGGCCCCAGGCTATTTAAATTCGCCTGCTCCAATTTAACGTAAAACCATTTTTCGTGGCTTCAAAAAAACAAAGTGCGTGTGTTTCTCGACCGGTCCAAATGAAAATTTACATATTTATATCGTAAATAGAAATGAAGTGACGGTATAAAAGACCACGACTGAATTATGAAAAAATATTCTTAGGGAAATTTTCTTGTAAAATGTGAGCTTGAGATTGGATCATCTTTTTATAGTAGGGGCTGGCAAACGAGCAAGTAGGTCACCTGATGGTAAGTGATCTCCACCGCCCATGTACGCCCACAATACTAAAAAGATCATGCGCGCGCTGCCGACCTTAAAGGAAAGGGATAATTAAGGGGAGGGGGATTTGGGGCCTCCGGATATCTCACTCACCGTACGAAACGCAGCAGCAAGCTGCGACTTTACGCCGGTTTTCTGTTTGATAGTAGTAACGACTTGGAGCCGGCCTATTCGTGCTGTAGACAAAACTGTCTACAGCATGGCTCTGCCACTCAATATGAAATCAAACGATCCAACTTTCAACACCTTTATACTGAGACTCAACATTTTAAGCATTTAATCTTTTTATAGTAGGGGCTGGCAAATGTGCAACTGGGTCACTTGATGGTAAGTGATCTCCACCGCATAAACGCTTACATCAGAAGAATTATGGACGCATAGTGGACTGTAAAGAAAGCAATAATAATTAAGGATTAAGAAAGGAGAGGGAGGGGAGATTTGGGCCTCTGGATATCTCACCGTTAGGAAAGGTAATGGACAGTGGTTTTGAAAGTGGTAGAGTCACGCTGTAAACACTTTTGTTTACAGCACGAATGGCCCGGCTCGATCAGGTTCTTAGCACTGATTTACAGAACACCGACGTGAAGTACTGAGATAACCGGAGACCCAAATCCTCTTCCCTTTCTCAATACCTTAATCATCCACTTCTTTGAAGGTCGGCAACGCGTCCAAGATTTTTCAGGTATTCTGGATTTTAATTTCGCTAGAGATAAGATCATTTACCATTACGTAATCCACTTGCACGTTTATCGTCCTCTGCTATAAAAGAGATAAAAGACAAAAAAAATTAAATACCGATGCTTGCCTTATATTTAATAAGGCATTTGTCGCCGATACACAAATTTGTTGGAATAATTTGTTCTAGAAAGAAAAGTTTATTAACATCATAAGACATGCAACAAATATAATGCAGTACACAATATAAGTAATTAATATACAACTAACTTCAAATTAATATAAAAACTATACAGTTGCATGCCTTCACGGTGACAACAGGAGACCAGCTCAGTATAATACTGTGGTTATGGGGCGAACCACAACACAGCGCTGGTTTTCAGTGGCCTCCTAGAATGACGTCCGGAAACCAAACCAACCCATACTACAAACAAACGGTTTGCAAAAATAAAACAATCTTAAAATCAATAATAATATACTACCAAGGTAAGTAGGTACTATAAGTAGCTACCATTTCAACTGCTCCGCCGTTGATTTCTATCATTTGTTGCGGTAATATTTCCATTCATTCTGAATCGGGGTATTTTAGCGTTTCGTGTATTGATTTCCCGAGGGTTGTAGCAGGATTCATAGCCTCTAGTAATGTACCAAATGATTTTTATTCGAACAAATAAATGTTTCATTAAACTTTATGATTTCATTACGTTTGAAGGAGTTATTTTTCTGCTCAAAGAATCTCATTCTGTTTTTGTTCAACTTGAATTTGGAAAGGAGCAGCTGTTTGTAATGGAACAGATTTAAATATATACGTATGATCATTTACATTATTAGTGATAAAATATATATTTTTTTTTATTGGGGCTGTGAGAACCCAAGTTGCCTAACTAGGGATTGAAGTCTAATAAAGTGGGATCCGTGAAAATCCAGTCATCCTTACCGCACTTAGGAACGCAGTTGATGATTTTTTACATCATACGCATACATACATACGCACTCACGCCTCTAATTCCCGAAGGGGTAGGTCGAGGTATAACCAGTACACAAAATTTTCGCAGAGAGTATCTCCGTCCCTTGATGTTAAACTCGTAGGGGGCGAGCCTATCGCCATACCAGGCACAACTTCAAACTCCGGGCTGATACTGAGCATTTCGTAGTAGAACAACCCAATATCACTTGTACCTGACCCGGGGATCGAACCTGAGAACAGCCTCAGTCGTAACGAGTACGCATTATAACTGCGCCACCGAGGCAGATTCTCAATTCGACACGTATATTTGTTTTTTTAATGTTTACCCATGCATAATTGAGTGGTAGAGCCACGCTGTAGACCCTTTTGTCTACAGCATGTATGGGCCGGCTCGTCCGGGTCATTACCACTGTCTCACAGAAAACTGGCGTAAAGTAGCAGCTTGCTGCTGCGTTTCGTACGGTGAGTGAGATATCCGGAGGCCCAAACCCCCTCCCCTTCCCAATTCCTTAATTATCCCTTTCCTTTAAGGTCGGCAACGCACCCATGATTCTTTTAGTATTGTGGGCGTACATGGGCGGTGGAGATCACTTACCATCAGGTGACCCACTTGCTCGTTTGCCGGCCTATACCATAAAATAAAAATAAATATAATTCCGCCAAATATAGTCCTGCAGATCCCATCCCTTTACCTGACTGCAATCCTTGGTTAGGCCTGTTTAGTTTTTACAGCTTCGATTTATAGTTGAAACAATATTGCCCTTTTTATATTCCGAAACGCTTTGGCAATTCGGGGAATTTCTTTAGTTTTAAATCCTTACCACTATTATTCTTTTACTATATTTACCGTCTTATTATGCTTTGCTAATAAAATTGTGTTTTTTATTGTCATGATAAACAGACGAGCAAACGGTCTGCCTGATGGTAAGCAGTCACTGCCGCTCATGGGCAATACCGGGGCACAGCTAAAGCGCTGGCTACCATTGAGAAAATACTTTTTTTAAGTGTTGTTTAAATGAGGCAATCCGCCGTCTGACCCCCACAACCCGTATTGAGAACCAAGTTTCGGTATTTCCTCGTCCGCTACATAACAGAGTGTCCCACGATGTTGACTTTAGGCTTAAAATGTTGGTGGCCCTATTACCCTCCAATACATATAATGGAACTAAAATAACACGTAAAGTTAATATGGTGATTAATCGAACATATTGAAAATTCATCGAAAATTTTGCAGTCAGTAATTCTAATTCTTTATTTGTGCTAGCATGTTTATTAGCAGATTTAGATTCACATTCTGGATGATATACTGTACTCTGATGGGAACGCAATACTTTTTCCAGACTGGAAAACAACCACTATACTCGTACACATGGTGAAAAAATCCGTTTATCATCAAGTAAAGTGTACATACCAGTAGTAGTGTGAACTAATTTTGTCTACAGCATGTATGGGCCGGCTCGTCCGGGTCGTTACCACTGTCTCACAGAAAACCGGCGTAAAGTAGCAGCTTGCTGCTGCGTTTCGTACGGTGAGTAGGATATCCGGAGGCCCAAATCCCCCTCCCCTTTCCAATCCCTTATTATCCCATTCCTTTAAGGTCGGCAACGCGCCCATAATTCTTTTGTATTGTGGGCGTACATGGGCGGTGGAGATCGCTTACCATCAGGTGCTCATTTAACCAAATACCAAACCTATACCATAAAAAGAAAACCAAGATAAAAAGGTTGTTTAAATTAAATTATCAGCTCATAAGAATGCACGAGTAATTTAATGTGCTTAATTTTAGACAGTATTTGCTCGAAGTTTGGCAGTAGTTTTGAAAACTAAATTAAACTATTAAGAATATATTTCACAAACTCAGGATTCCAGAAGGAAACTCGTTAACTTTCTACAAAAGGTTTGACCGATGAAAAGATGATAATTTAGAAATAGTTGTTAAATAACTCAACTCACCGGAGAGTAATCAATTTGAATTAATGATTACACATTTATTTAGTTTGTTTAGTACAGTTTCCGACTTCTGAATAGAATTGATGGATCAACAAACACAAATTAGTAAACTCTTTGCTTTGATTTTTATTTTTATTTTTATTTTTATTTTTATTTTATTGTATAGGCCGACAAACGAGCAAGTGGATACTGATGGTAAGTGAACACCACCGCCCATGTACGCCCACAATACCAAAAGAATCATGGGCGCGTTGCCGACCTTAAAGGAAAGGGATAATTAAGGGATTGGGAAGGGGAGGGGATTTAGGCCTCCGGATATCCCACTCACCGTACGAAACGCAGCAGCAAGCTGCTACTTTACGTCGGTTTTCTGTGAGACAGTGGTAACGACCCGGACGAGCCGGCCCATTCATGCTGTAGACAAAATTGTCTACAGCGTGGCTCTACCACTAAAACCGACTTTAAACGCATGGATTTTAAAATAGTAGAGCCAGACAAACTCACCAGTATACAGCCATGAGCAAAGATCAAATCTTCTATGTCTATCTTCTTTATATATAAAAGCGAAATACTGCTCACTCAATGATTATTCACGATATTACAAAAACTACAAAAGCTAGGATCATGAATTTAGTCAGATAATAGTTTATATAATGTAGGCGCCGCTAAGAAAGGGTTATTGGAAATTTAATAGCCAGTAACCTATCTGCGGTGGCTCGTAATTGGCTTATCTATTGTATTCACTTCGTTATATATATGTTTTTCTATTATTGATAGATGTGAGCCACCCGAATACAATAAAATAAAATAAATAAAATAATAAATAAAAAAATATATAAGTGTTGAGCCAAGCTGTAGCCAGTTTTGTCTACAGCATGAATGAGCTGGCTCAACCGCAGTAGTACCACTATCTCACAGAGAACTGACTAGAACTGGCTTCCTGGCGCGTTACGTAGGGTAAGTAATATTTCCGGAGGCACAAATCCTCCTTCATCACAGTTTCTTTTAGGGTCACAACGCATTCGTGATTCATCTGGTATTATGCTCATAGACGATGGAGATCACTTACGATCAGGCCTCTGCTATAAACAAGGAAAAAGTGTAGGATAGATGTTCCCGAGTGCTATGACATGTCCTTCTTTAATAGCATTACCGTCAGATGCATGGTAATAAAAAAAAGGACTCTGGCATGAAGCCGGGATAATCGTAAAGTGAGATATCCGGAGACCCAAACCCCTTCCCCTTCCCAATCCCTTAATTATCCCTTTCCTTTAAGGTCGGCATCGCACCCATAATTATTTTGGTATTGTGGGTGGTGGAGATCACTTACCATCAGATGACCCACTTGCACGTTTGCCGGCCTATGCTATAAAAAAAGCCAGGAATAAAGAAAAAGAAACTGTATTGAAATGCAAAGTTAAATGATGAAACCATCTTGACAATCGTTTGTAAACATTAATATGTAAAACGCAGGCACGCACGCACACATAGGCACACACGCAACACCCCTTTATCGTTGTTAGGGGTTAAGATAAATATCTATTGATTAGTATATTTTCCCCACTATAGGCAGTTGGCGTAATACAAAGTAAAGACACTCTAGAAATGAATTTTTTATGATAAATAATATCATTGTGGAAATTGCGGAAAGAATTGCGAATGTGGTACACGTAGATGTATAAAGCTAATAAAAATATAGAAAGGAAAGGCTGGGAAGGTAATACGTAAAAACCGTCTGTATATTTTGTGTATGATATATTTGTTGCTGTTGATTTTCTGCTATTTTCGGCTTTCGCTGTTCGTATTTCTACTATTTAATGCAAACACATCTAGACGTGTTAGCGCATTCTCATTTATTGCCGTATTAAGAGTGTCTGAGAAAGCAACGTTGGGTACACTGAAATAAAAATGGTAGTTGTGGAAGGGTAGTTAAATGGTATAAAAGAGGTTGTCGCCAATACTGGAGGCCTTTTGCCCGCAGTCGGTCAGACAGTCTTCAGTTCATTAAGATCAGTGCTCAGTCGATAGTCCAAGTGTTCATTCCGCGGTAGCTATGCTTGTTTACTATTCGGTCCTAGTTGTAATTAGAGAGCGGTCTCTAGAGATTCCTGTCATGGGGTTGTGGTCTGTAAAGTAGTGATATTGTAAATGTAACAAATAAACTATGAGTTGAAGTGATTATTGTCGTTTAGTATTAATAGAATACTCGTCTCACGTAACTTCTAACAGACTCATGTCATAAGACATGAGTTATAGGGGCTTCTAACAGACTCATGTCTTATGACATGATGACATGAGTCTGTTAGAAGCCCCTATAAAGGGGTAGGCAGAGATTTCACTTGCTACGATCCTTGCACATCTCGTTGACCTCCTTCATTCTCATTACATTCTTTATATATTCACGTTGGTTTATGGTTCTTTTGACCTAGCCTTTCTCGAGCATATCGCTGACTTGATCAGAGAATTTTCGACGAGGTCTTCCCCTCCCAACCGTATCTTCACATTCACACTCAACATGTGTATTATTTGTTTTGTCAATATTCTTTCCTTCATCCTTTCTACATTCCTAAATACTCTAAAATTATAGTTCTTTGGTTCACCACCATTGACCAAATTTTTGGCTACTGCCTCGGTGGCGCAGTGGTGGGTATGCGTTACGACTGAGGCTGACGCTGAGGTCTCGGGTTCGATCCCCGGGTCGAGTAACTGTGATATTGGGTTTTTCTATTACGAAATGCTCAGTATCAGCCCGGAGTCCGGAATTGTGTCCGGTATGGCGATAGGCTTGTCCTCCTCTGCCTACTCCTTCGGGGATTACAGGAGTGAGTGCGTATGCATTCTACCCCTTGCCTAAATGTGGAGGAAGTCCAGCGATGACGATAAGGTTAATCCTGTCATATTTATTCATAGAACTGTATTGTTCCAGATACGAGACTTACAAGGCGACCCTAAAGAAGATCCCGGCGACGCGGTTGTCGAGGCTCACGGAAGCGCTCGCCAACTACGACCCGGTGCTCAACGAGTACTTCTTCGATCGCCACCCGGGGGTCTTCGCACAGGTCCTCAACTACTACAGGTATTTAATGTTTGTGATCTTTAGAAGTGGTAGTAGACTTTATGCTTTAGCTTCCGGAATTTCCAGACCAATACAACTGCCAGACTCCGTGGCGCAGTAGGCTGCAAAGCGATAGGCTGTGGGTTCACACACCGATTTGTTTCGGGTCTGGGCGTTTTAGGACTGCAAGTTCCTCGTAGTTCCTGATACCCACGATACAGTAACCTAGTGTGGGGTCAGGACTAAGTATGGGAACTGTTGGGTATATTATTCTATTCTTAATATCTTCGAGAAAAGAGCCTACTCCTTTCTGAAAAACCAGCACTGACAATTTCTCAGTGATAGGAGATGTTTATGAGCGATGGTAATCACTTGATCAGGTGACCCACCTCATCGTCTCTTTTTTATAGTTTAGGCCGGCAAACAAGCAAGTGGGTTACCTAATGGTAAGTTATCTCCACCGCCCACGTACGCCACAATACCCAAAGAATTATGGACGCGTTGCCGATCTTAAAGGAAAATGATAATTAAAGGGTTGGAAAGGGGAGAGGGATTTGGGTCTCCGGATATCTCACTCATCGTACGAAACGCAGCAGCAAACTGCTACCTTACGTCGGTTTTCTGTGAGACAGTTCTAACGACCCGGACGAGTCGGCCCATTCATGCTGTAGACAAAAAATCTATAGCCTGACTCTACCACTCAAAACTCTGTGTTACTTATAGAGTAATGTTTAGCAAATCCTATCTATGTTGATTGGGGATCGTACCGACATATCCTTCTCCAAAGTTAAATATCACTTATATATATGTCAACTGTCACTCAAAGTTACTCTGTGCATGGTCGCCAAAATGTCGTTCTTTGAGATCAAGCATTTAGACACATGACACAGCCCGAGCATTGTTCCGAAAATATACCCGGCTTTTTCCTCTTTAACTTGTTTTAGTGGTCGTTTTTATTTGATTTTGAAATCAGTCCAGTAGTTTTTAAGTTTATCGTTACATACAAAAATACAAATATTTCCTCTTTCTATTATAGATTAATCGAGTTCAAAATATAATATATTCTAATAATACTTTAATAATATTGCATATTGATTTCATATGTTTACGCGAATATTACACATTGAAATAAAAACTAGACCGCGATAAAATCCGTATAAACTAGTTTTATTTCAATATTGCATATTATTGTTTACTCTTTTCGAATTATTTATACTTATAATAATTATAATATTAGCCCTGTAATTCTTTCACTACTAGGCATGGACCTCCTCTACTAATGAGATATTACAGCCTAGTCCACCATGCTGGCCTAATGCGGGTTAGTAGACTTCATATACATCTAAAATTCTTATGTAGAATTCTCGGGTATATGCAGGTTTCATCAAGATGTTTTCCTACACTGTTATAGCGAGCGATAATTAAATACACACATAACATCGAAAAGTAAAAAGTGTGTGTCCTGGTTTCGAACCTGCGACTTCCGTCTTGACAGTCCGTTCCACACTCCGCCAAGCCATCGCCGATTTTAAAAGGTAACTCTAAATAATATTATTATCCCCCGGTTCTTGTGACCTTCATCCCATTTTTACTAAAGGTCGGCTCTTCTAATCGTGTGTCTCCAGAGGCGTCTATTTTGGACCGTCGTTGGGTCTATAATATTATAATATAGGTCCTAAAAAACTACAAAGACGGGGTCTTCCGCACCTCTTGTTGTGAGTGAAACAATTTATTTTTATATATATCATGTGGCCGGTAAATGAGCAAGTGGGTCACCTGATGGTAAGTGATCTCCAGCGCCCATGTACGCCTACAATACCAAAAGGATCCTATGATCCTTGATCCCCTTTCCAATCCCTTTCATTTAAGGTCGGCAACGTGCATAGGAGAGGGATTTGGGCTTCCAGATATCTCACTCACCGTAACACAAAAGCAAGCTGCTACTTTATGCCGGTTTTCTGTGAGACGGTGGTAATGACACGGGCGAACCGGCCCATTCATGTTGTAGAAAAAACTAATAATATAAAAACACGCTAGCATACTTGAATAGATTTCGACGGATCTGCGCTGACTCTGAGTAAGTGTTCCAATTCACCACCACATAAAATCTAACTGTCTGCCACAGGATAGATCAACTTTGTAAAAAGTTAGTTGAGAACGGGACGTTTGACAGATCGACTCGATTTCCGAAGTGTTCACGCGGGAATGAATTATGATTTCGCATCACAAAGGAAATTGGTTCATTAAGGATCCTTAATTGTAAATGAAAGTTTGGAAAGACATTTTCTAAAGAGATCTTATTTTATTCTGGCAAGGCTGTGAAACTTCAGCCGAGGGTTAGTACAGTACACTTTGAATATAATGTAGATCGTTGAGAGACATCGAATTCCTCGACGGATGACAGAATTATGCTGGTCTAAATTAGTTGGATATAGGTACGAGTATACTGACTGACCTCTCCAGCCCACGCCACGCTGGATTGTGCTACCACAACCATGTGTATGGTGGTAGGAGTTGTAGCTAATCATCATCATCATCAGCCACAAGACGTTCACTGCTGAACATAGGCCTCACTAATCACTCAGGTATAAATATGTGCCAGGTATCCCCACCAGATTTGCGTTGTTTCTTTTAAAAATAAAAGATTTATTTAAATAAACGCCTTCATTTCAAATACCGAAATTTTATTATATTATTATTCATTACTATTTCTTGAATGTACGCTGTAGGCAGTTTTGTCTATAGCAAGAATAAGCCGGCTCGACCGGGTCCTTACCACTGTCTCACAGAAAATCGATGTAAAGACGTAGCGGTTTATTGCTGTATATTATGATATCCGGAGGCCCAAATCCTCCCGCGCCCCCCTTCCTAATACCTTTTCCTTAAGGTCGGCAACGCACCCATGATTCTTCTGGACATACATGGGCGGTGGAGATCACTTACCATCAGGTAACCCACTTGCTCCTTTGCCGGCCTATGCTATATAAAAAAGATATAATTTAAAGAAGCGCTGTCATTTCACATGCATCGAAAACGATGCTAACTGACGTTACATTTCTAAATTATGGAAACAAACTTAAAATTACCATAACGAACATTACCGATCCAATTTATTCGCAGTACGTTAAATGATAGCTCATGTATCACGCTCCAATGCTTAAATTCACTTAGCGAGACCGTCTGAAACGCTCGAAACGCGGCAATATACGTCTTTGAAGTCTATCAAAATCGAATCTTTGGAATTGAACTTCATAGGATCAATTTTTAACTGAACGAGCGCACCTTTTACCAATTTCGTCTTTTAAAAAGATTGTTACGCGCTTTGTAATACGCATTTGATGATGAAAACCATTTATATTGGTATATAAGGTTATATAAAGAACCTAAATTAAAAACATTAAATAGGGCCTATTTTATTACCATAATGTTACCCCGTGCTGGATCCTATGGTCTTTACAAAATTATTCCATTATTCACCGACTTCAAAAAAGGAGGATATTCTCAATTCATTCCGTTATTTTTGTTTGAACCGATTTAGTTGAAAAAAATATATTCGAGTTTAGCTACCATGTGGTCCCATCTAAATTTGGTAGTACGAAGTACAGAGTAAAAAAATGAAACTCCTCAACGGACAACAGTACACTCTTCGCGATTGTGTTATTGTATTGAAAATTATATGCTATTGGTGTAACTACGACTAAAAAAAAAACAAGTTTTAACAAAAAAATAAAAACACTGAAAAGTCAAAAATTAAAATTTCTATAGATCTCTTTGGAGTCAGTGCAATTTTATTTGACCGGCAGCGACACAGGTCCCGACTCTAAATACACACAATTTTCAGTGTTTTTATTTTGAATACATATATAGACACTCACGCCTGTAATCCCCGAAGCGGTAGGCAGAGGTGTAACCAGTACACCCAAATTTCGCCGAGCGTATCTCCGTCCCACGATGTGATAGGGGGCGAGCCTATCGCCATACCCAATACCACTTTAACCGACCTGGGGATCTAACCCGAAACCTCGGCGTTGGGCTCAATCGTAACGCGTACGCATTACAACTGCGTCACCGATGCAGTCCGTTTTATTTTGAAGTCAGTTTCTAAGTTTTGTTATTGGAGATACTAAATTTCGAAATAAATAAATTTTATCCTTCATGTCGCTAAAATATTAAGTGTAATTATTCACACACGTACACTGAGTTATAATGGCTGTAAAATTTTATTGAAGCCGTATAATTTTATACGTGTTGTTGTACGTTCATAGATTGTAATAAACTTTGTAATCACGTACTATGTGAAATGTAAAACGGTTGAACTTGACAAACATTGAGTGTATGTTGTTTTTCATCTAAGAGGAGTCTTTCGGATGCGAGAAGCCATCTGGGTTGGTAGTTTTGTCTATTTCTGCCGCCAGTTAACCACTGTTGTGTTGCGGTTCGAAGGACATTGAAGCCAGTGAAATTACTGGGTTATGAGATTTACGTTTGACGTGACGAGCGCAGTTCAGTGCCACTTAGTACTTTATAATTTTCTGTCTGGTGTTGCTTCTATTTATGGGCAGGCGTAGCGCTTACTATCAAGCGACCTGCTCGTTTTGTCATTCAAGCTAATAAAATGACATAAATAGTAGAGCCACGCTATAGACAGTTCTGTCTACATCATGAATGGGCCAGCTCGACCGGGTTGTTACCACTATTTCACAGTAAACAGGTGTGAAGTAGCAGATTTGAAACTTGAAACTTTATTAAAAGAAAATAAACATACAAGGTCCTTAAAATAAACGAAAATCACACAAACATAATCTAAAAGTACACAAACCATTACGACAGCTGATGTCTAAACTAGATTCTGGTGAATCTGTCCAATAAACATCAGTTCTCATCCGAACAGAAGGTACAAAAATTATTATAATATTTTAAAGTGATTATGACATTCATCTTTAGAAAATATTAGTTAAATTAAAAGAAGGGGAAAAAAGAGGAGTATTACATATTGAGATAGGTACATTGTGTGTGTGTGTGTGTGTGTGTGTGTGTGTGTGTTGTGTGTGAGATTGCTGTTCACCTTCCCAATCTTTATTTACGATTTCCATTGATGCGTCTATGATTCTACGGGTATTGTGTGCCAGCCTATACTATAAAAAACACATAAAGCCATTTGAATTTAAAGATTGATATGAATGTTTTAATGTTTGAAGCTTATTATGTCCCCAGTATATTTAAGTTAGTATACATATTGTATGGGTGGTATATTTAAGTTGCGGTGTTAGCCTTTAAGGTAGAAGTAAAGGTGTAGGTGTACCGCAGAAATGAGGTAGGCAGAGACAATTAAAAGTCAGGGTTTTGTACGTGGATACGAGCTAAATTTCACATCACCGCGTTGCAACTCGGTACTCGTTTGCAGGTGTTAGGCAAACTGAGTCACTGGCCTGTCGTGGACTCCAAATCCAGGTGAACGGACACGCAGGGAAGTAGGCACGTGGCACGGTGTAGTGAGAAAGTAAGTAAGAAAATAATTAAATAAATATTAAATTTAATAATTATTTAATTATTTTCTTCTTTCCTCACGTAGTAGCGTGTCAGATCATTATATCGGTTGGCTGGCGTCCGTAAGTCACATAAGGTGACCATAAATGTATAAATGTAGCTCCAAGTAGAATCCCCCGCAATCCCATCACACCCCTTTATCCACCACCGCGCAGAACAGTTTCTGGTGCCAACTCTCCAATCCCACGGCTGTGTAAAATCTTAAATGAATGCAGTAATCTTGTTGATATTCATTTCGACAAAATGGGCATGTATTATAAAACTATTTACTCTTACCTTATCAATTAAATGTAATTTTGCAATAAGTTATAATAAGTCACATCTTTATGATTAATGTTAGTTAGTATCTACTGTAATAGAATTTGTTTTGCATGCTGTGATTACCTTAATGTGGTTGTGCATTTAGTTCTAATTATTTATAAGCATTTTTTGAGTACATGTATCAATGTGACAACTGTTCCTAATAAAAAAAAAAAAAAAAAAAAAAAAAAATGTAATGATACACTCTTATACGCGTTGGCGTTACAAATAAATAGTTTTTCTTTCTTCTTTCTTAATTATTTCTTTTGCAATGTTAAAACATATTCCATTGCAGCCTGTTTGGACAGATGCCTTGTTTCCTTCAAGATATAAGAAATGTACTGTAAAATGTTTAAATGCTCCAACGACTGGGAGCTAATATCTCACTAGTTGGCTATGTAAAAACTTTTTACTGGAGTTGGGTATTTTTCTACAAAGGATTATAAAGAAATAGTGCTTTATCTTTTATAATTATAAAAGTAAGTTTTCTTAGTCTCAGTAGCAAAATGTCTTTCACACACATGAATCCGCGATCAAAAGTTTGCATTAACTCTCTTTTCAAAAGAAGCCGTTTACTTCTTTTGAAAAAGCCATCATTATTTCTTTATCCCGGCTTAATACCAGGGTTCGCTTTCTAGTGCCATAGATTTGAGGGTATTTGGTATTATATGGGGCGACCCGCCGTCTGACCCCAACAACTCACAACGGGAATCTAGTTTCGCCATTGCCTCGTTCGTTCATCAGTAGAGTGTACCACGTGCAGGTGAGCTTAGCTTTGGCCCAAAGATGTTGGTGGCCCACAGACACTCCTAACAAACTGAACTTGAAAAAACTATCATCAAACAAATTCTACTTAAAACTCTACGGATTTTTCCGCAAGTCCGGTTTTTTACTGTAGATAATTAATTTAGAGAAAAAAATTACATCAAACAAATTTTCTCGCACGCTTTCGTGTTAAAAGATAAAATATTTTGTTATTTTCTCCATTTTTACGATGATTATACCGCAAAATGTTCGCCATCAACCCGCCATATTACAAGCAATTAAACAATTTCAACAACGTGCGTTTATGTTAATACAATTATTTAGGTTACGTTTAAAACTCGCAAAATTACAGGAATGACGCGTGTCTGTAATGCAATGAAAATAAATATATGAAATTATCTCACTGAATATTAATTTTGAACACGCGGGTGCGCGTATACTTTTATCTCATATATTTTATTTATTTATTTAGGTTTTCTAACAGACTTAACACTAATAATACAATAATAATTACTATATATCTTAAGTTATAATGCAAGTCCAATTTAGGAAAACTCATCATGCACTTAGTATATGATAAATATTTTCGAGCGGTACTTATGTGAGCACATATATAGTACATACATACTGAAAGGGCTCACGCAAACAGCTTCCTTAAAACAACCCAATCTCTCGAAGCAAAGTAGAAAATTAATTATGTAAAATATAGATGTAGAATAATATGCAATTAGAGTGAACACTAACAACTATTACAATGTTTTATACTTATACATCAAGTTTTTAAAACTGCACAAAGAACAATTTAATACGTCAACCTGCAGATATTTGAATAGGATATTGTGTTCACGACTAATTCTTGCGATAAGACTGTGGGTGCCAACATTTGTTCTATATCTCTTATTTGTAAACGGGTGTAAATTTACAATTCTAGCACCTTTCCGAGGAACAGTAAAAGAAAATTTTGAATTTAGCTCAGGACAATCAAATAAGCCAGTCAGAATCTTGAACAATAGAATTTGATCTGCAATCCAACGTCGACTTTCCAAACTTATCATATTAAAGCTAGCTAAACGGTCAGTGTACGATGTAAGCTGGTATATTTTGGGGGCTTTTGGTGATATTTTCACCATGCCCTTAGACTTAGCCTATGTTATTTATAAATGTAGATATATGGCTTTAGATAGGAGGACAATGGAGGGGGTTCTCAATTCGAAACGTATTTTTTTTAAATATACGGGGTGACTTTTTAGCGTAAAGATGAAGAGATACATGACATAAAAGCCTTTGGCATATTTTTTTTGTCGTGAAAAATTAATTTACCTTTAACTTGACAGTCTCCGTGACGCAGTGGGCGAGTAGTCGGCTGTGCAGCAAGAGGCCGCGGGTTCGATTCCCGCACCGAGACAAATATTAGTGAACCACAAATATTTGTTTCGGGTCTGCGTGTTTTCTCCCCAGAGAGGATGACGTCAGGCATGGCCGTTCGTAAAAACTACAAGCCAAGTGATATTGTAACATGTGTTTAAAAGCAAATCCACTGCGAGTGGGATAAGGACAGGTAGAAGAAGAATAAGAAGTATACGCACTCACGCCTGTAATCCCCGTAGGGGTAGGCAGAGGTGTAACCAGTACACCCACATTTCGCCGAACGTATCTCCGTCCCATGATGTGATAAGGGGCGAGCCTATCGCCATACCGGGCACAAATTCCAGACTCCGGGCTGATACTGAGCTTTTCGTAATAGAAAAACCCAATACCTAACACTTTTACCCGATCCGGGGATCAAACCCGAGACCCCAGCGTCAGCCTCAGTCGTAACATGTACGCATTACAACTGCGCTACCGAGGTAATCTTAGGCAGTAATGAATAAGAAGTGTACAATTAATTTACTAATACAGACTGAAATAAAATGTTCAACTGTGTATAAATTATATACATACATACGCACTCACGCCTGTAATCCCCGAAGGGGTAGGCAGAGGTGTAACCAGTACACCCACATTTCGCCGAGCGTATCTCCGTCCCACAATGTGATAGGGGGCAAGCCTATCGCCATACCGGGCACAAATTCCAGACCCCGGGCTGATACTGAGCTTTTCGTAATAGAAAAACCCAATACCACTTTACTCGACCCGGGGATCGAACCCGAGACCTCAGCGTTAGCCTCAATCGTAACGCATACGCATTACAACTGCGCCACCGAGGCAGTCATAAATTATAGTAAAACGATATTTATTTTGATTTAATATGTGGTCAAAAACCCCTATAGTAAACGAAACTTATTGCAAATCATAAATTAATATTCAGACGAAACTTGATCCCAAATTTATGATCTCCATAAAGTATCCATTGACTTGGTAAGTAATTACACATGCAAGCGTGTTATTATCTATGACCCCTGGCTTTATCTAAGTGTTGATGTACTGTACCTGGAAGACAAAACAGCTTGGAATTAAGCCGCTCACTCCTTACAAAATTGGATGTACATAGTTCTCTTTTTTTTATATATTATATTATTTAATATTGACTGCTCTATTGGCGCAATATTAGTATGTAAGGGAATATTGACATTTTGATTTTTTTCGTTATAAATTATTTCATTTATTTTTTTAATGTGAGTGCGAGTGCTACGTATGTCTGATATACTTTTGGCTATCTCTTGAAAGGGCCAATCCAGGAATTTCTGTAAAACAATGTCTGGACATTAAAAGAGGCCATAACCCATGAGTTTGTTTCGGCATTTCTTCTCATGGCTAGCCCTGAAATGTCGTCGTAAATGTAATATAGCTTAAAAAATGATTGACATGTAAAAGTGATATTTATGATCCAATTTACAGAATAAATTATTTGAATTTGAATTTGACTGAAATTTAACAATATGCATATTATTAGGAATCCATTGAGACAGTAAATTTAAAGATTTAAGTTTGTTAAAAGCGACTCCATGCTGCTTTATTTATAAGATGAATTTTTTAGTGGTTGTTACAACAATAGCATGTAAAAACACAATCGCGACGAGTGTACTGTTGTCCGTTGAAGAGTTTTATTTTTTTACTCCATACTCCATCATTATCAGATCAAACAAATTGCAATGGGACCACCCGGAAAGCACCAGCTTTCAAATAAAAAAAGAATCATCAAAATCGGTTTACTCAGTCGAAAGTTCTGAGGTAACAAACATTAAAAAAAAACAGTTGAATTGAGAGCCGTCTCCTATTTTGAAGTTGGTTAAAATAGGTGCTGCTTTGTAAAATGCAAAGGTTTAAGTAAGAGCATCTTTAAGACATTGTATGTAGTACTAAAGCTTTGATTAAGCGCTGAGTAACGTTTTTAATTAGGACTTAAAATTTAAACGCATCTTGCAGTCAAGCTACTGCTACTAAAACTAACTAGATTTTTTTTATCTTTAGCTATTCTTAGTCTAGACGCATTCTCCATCCTTGTAAACCTTTCATATGCTCGGTCTTAAGTTAACGAAGCAGTGATAGCTCAGCGGGGAGTGGTATGGACTGTCGAGACGAAAGTCGCAGGTTCGAAACCAGCCCCAAGTGCATACACCTCTGACTTTTCTAAGTTATGTGTGTATTAATTGTTAATTATCACTTGCTTTAACGGTGAAGGAAACATGGTGAGGAAACCTGCATATCTGAGAAGTTCTTCATAAGAATTTCGAAGGTATATGAAGTCCGCCAACCCGCATTAGGCCAGCGTGGTGGACTAAGGCCTAACCCCTCTCATTCAGTAGAGGAGGCCCGTGCCCAGCAATGGGACGTATATAATACAGGGCTAGTATTATTGTTTATTATTAAGTTAAGGCTAGTAAACGAACACGTTGGTCACCTGGTGATGAGTGATATTAATCGTCAATGTCAACACTACCACATACCACAAGAATACACACGCGACGAGTGCGATGTTTTCCGTTGAAAAGTTTCGGTTTTTACTTCATAATCGCAAATTGACGTAGATACATATATACAACGCCTCCTTCTTTTTTGATTATAACAAAGACCGGCATACAAGTAAGTGATCGGATGATAAGTGATCTCCACCACCTTGTACATCCACAATACCTGGGGAATCATGGACGCGTTGCTGACTAAAAGGAATTAAGGGATTGGAGTTGGGAGGCGGATTTCGGTCTTCGGATATCTCACTCACTGTAAGAAACGTAACAGCAAGCTGCTTCTGCACGTCGGTTTTCTGTGAGACAGTGGTAATAACCCGGTCGAGCCGACCTATTCATCCGTCTACAAACCGTCTACAATGTGGCCCTTCTTATAAACATATAGACAACATCAACAATAGGGTAGTTGACTAGATTTTTTTGTTATTTAAATCAATAAGTTACGTCACTCAAAATCTATTGTAGAAATAATTTTATAAATCGGACCAAAAATTAATAAGTTAGAAGCCATTCAAATCCTGTAGAAGGGATAATTGTTAAATGACAGACTACGCAAACTTTGACGTCACTGTGTAAAATGTTTATTATGGTGCACGCGTGCAAGCCAGATAGTGAGATATCCCTACTACGCACCCACTTTTCCTCATACCAACATTTAAAGTCATAACTGCGGACACATTTCTGAACCAATTTTGATTGTGTTTTAATAAAAGAGTTTTTTATGCGTATCATTTTCTTTTGCTTATAAAATAATGTATAAAATGCAACATACGAAACTACCCTATTTTATGAAACAAGATAAAGATGTTTTACATCTCATTCTTAGATAATTGAAATGATTCTAGTTTCAGAACAAATCCTAGTCGATAGTTACTTTAATGATACAGTCACAAGATTAGTAAATAAATCGTAAAACAAAATCGCAGACCGGTTTTATGTTTTGTTTTTAAACTATCGGGTTTATACGTCACTTTTGCGTTTAATTAGGTTTATTTTTACGATATGTTAACGCTGTTTGTTGAGCTTATGTATTTTCTCGGAGTAATGATGCAATTCTATTGTAGTAAGTCTACAGAGACTTCTAGAAGATTCCTGAGATTAGTGTCTAATAGACGGACCGTAAAACCAATTAAGACGCTGTAACAAAGGAAAGAATCGCGCGAAAACTAATTTCATATTCGGCTAATGTACACTAATATTATAAAGAGGAAAGATTTGTATTTTTGTATGTAACGAATAAACTTAAAACTACTGGGCCGTTTTCAAAAATTCTTATGCCGTTAGAAAGCTACATTATCACTGAGTGACATAGGCTACTTTTTATCCCGGAAAAGGCCGTTCACGCGGACGGAGCCGCGAGCAAAGTCTAGTATGATATAAAGTGAACCATATTATACATTTTAATTCATCATAGTTTCCACTAGTGTTTCATGCTAGTCGTGTGAGCCCCGGATCTAGAGGGGGGGGGGGAAACCGCAACTTCAGGGGGTGCCAAAATCATAATATAATATGATACGCGCGTGCTGGCTTGGGTAACCATAGCTTCGTGGTCTCTTCAATCTCGGCTCGGACCAAGAGGTTCGCAAAATCGTGTTTCTGTCGCACCATAAGTCTGTGGAATAGCTTGCCGGCGCACGTGTTTCCTATAACTTGGGATCCTTTAAACGGAGTGTGAAGAAGCAACTAAGCAGGCCGGAATAATTCTGCCGATCTGCAATAGGTTCAGTGTCTATCGTTGGTCGACAGTATTCATGGATTGCGCTATACTTACCATCAGGTGTAGCGTAGTCACTTTGCCGAGCCAGGATAAAAAAAAAAAATGATACTAGTACTCGTACTCAAACTACATTACACTAAATCTACATTTATAAAAATTATCATAAAACTAATCCAAAATAAATAATAACTTTTGTACTTTACAGTAACTTAAACTAATAACAAATCTATACATATACGCACACCCACACACATATGCACATGCGCATGCGCTTGCACATGCACTTACACTTGCAAATACACATACACACACACATACACATGCATATACACATACACACAAAGATACACACATATACATGCACATACAGTCAAAGGGGTCAAATACCACCTCTTACTACCAACAGTAAATATATCCTATTGAACCCTTCCACACTTACCACTTTATTAAATTGTTAATGTTTTTTTTTATTGCGCTTATCAGCATACTAGTTGTTATAGATAGAAACCTATTATTAGCCTTATTTTGTATTATGTACTTTAAGGAATCTTACATTTGTAACGCCGTTGGTTTCTAAATAAATAAATAAATGATTAAAAATTAAAAACTTGCTCCACAAAGCGCCTAGCATACGGAAGTGTGGTTGGCTCACCGTCGACTTGTAAGAAAAAGGCGCCACACGGGTGCACAGTCCCTTTGTGCATCATTCAACGCCAAAATTTAGATATACATACATAGATCTACTGAACGTAGATCTATTCTACTTTTTCCCGGGTATATAATTTCATGTCACACAAATGAAAATTTTATTAGGTAATAGATAATAAGGAGATAGACTGCCTCGGTGATAGAGATAGACGCGTTACTGAGGCTGACGCTGTATCGTTCCCCGGGTCAGGTAAAAGTGGTATTGGGTTTTTCTATTACGAAATGCTCAGTATCAGCCCGGAGTCTGCAATTGTGCCCGGTATGGCGATAAGCTCGGCCCCTATCAGATCATGGGACGGGGATATGCTCGGCGAAATGTGGGTGTGCTGGTTACACCCTACCTACCCTTTCGGGGATTACAGGCGTGAGTGCGTATGTATGATTAAGAAACCAGAATATATTATAACAATATCACTTATTAAAACGCAGATCACAAGCTTTACGTCACTTTGTACCCTTCTCAACTTGACTCTTTGATCTCATATAACGCTAATATTCAGGTTTGTTTTAACTGAACAATCGTTGCTGAATTTGTTTTCATAATAGCGCCAGCAATTGCTTTTGGGTTCCATACACAAAGAGATCCAATAAACCCTTAAACAGAGTCTATTTAACTCTGAGCAAGAGCAATCGTTGCTGATTTTTATGTCATAGGTCTGCAAACGAGCATGTGGGTCACCTGATGGTAAGTGATCTCTACCGCACGTGTACGCCCACAATACCAAAAGAATTATGGGCGCGTTGCCGACCTTAAAGGAAAGGTATAATTAAGGAATTGGGAAGGGGAGGGGGATTTGGGCTTCCGGATATCTCACCGTACGAAGCGCAGCAGCAAGCTGCTACTTTACGTCGGTTTTTTGTGAGACAATGGTAACGACCCGGGCGAGCCGGTCCACATTTTTGACTACAGCGTGGCTATACCAACAAAAAAATTGACTTCATGATGGCACCGGCAATTACTTTTTGGGTTCCATACCCAAAGATGACCAATGAACCCTTTAACAGAGTCAACGCTATCTGTGTGTCCTGCTACTAAAAGGTTGTCTTTTGAGCCTTGATATGTAGTACATCTTCACTCATGTTGATATTCATTGGGTCTCGGTGGAAGTGAGCCAACATCTTAGGTCCAAAACTAACCTCACCTGACATGGTACACTCTGCTAATTAACGGACGAGGTAATGGCAAATGTTGGTTCCCATTGTAGGCTGTGAGGATCAGATGGCGTCCATGTAAAGAGTCTTGTGTCGTGGGTATCCAGGACTACGGGAGACTTACGGTCTCACAACACCCAAACCCGAAATAATTATTTGTGGATCAGACAAATATTTGTCTTGGTGTGGGGATCGAACCCGGGCCTCACGTTTCACAGTCGGCTACTCGCCCACAGCGCCACTTGTTGCTTTCCTCCACTCAAATTTTTCATCATTACTTGATCTTCTTTATGAATTGAAAGGGCTTAAGTGGTTAAATTGCTTCCCAACAATCTGCTGGAAATCCTCACTGCCATTTTTGATGCGGCTCTTCGCAAATGCCTTTTTCCACAACAGTGGAAGGAGGCAGTTGTGATAGGGATCCACAAACCTGGCAAACCCGCCACCGAACCGACATCTTACCGCCCCATTAGTTTGCTCAGTTCCCTGGGTAAGATGTAAAAAAAAAGTCAAGATAACAACCACAGTTTGATAACTTATAAACGGCTACTTATTTTTATACAATAATAACATCTAAGAGGGCCTCTACATGTTTAAAACGATCTTAAATTATTGAATAGCGTTTCAGCATTCGGGCGTAACACTACAGAAAATGTATAAATTCTTCACTTAAACAATTGATGTTTTCAATTAGTATTTTACAGCTCTTAAAAGAAACTTTTATACAATTTGAACAGTACCTCACCGTAATAAAAGTGATATAACAGACAATTAACTCGTCTTACAGTTGACGCCAGACACTTTAATTGTGAATTCACTTGAACGAATGTCAAATGCATATTCATCATACTAATATTATAATTGTGAATGTAAGTTTGTTTGTTACGCTTTCACGCGAAAACTACTTAACCGATCATCATGAAACTATGTACACATATTCTTGGAGGTATAAGAAGTAATATAGGATACTTTTATATATATATATATATATATATATATATATTTGTTTGTTACGCTTTCACGCCTAAATAAATAAAGCGATTTTAATGAATTTTGATGTAGAGATACCATCTATCTCTACAGGCTCTCTCTATCTCTAAAACCGTCTCCAGGGTCCCATGACCCTGGAGACGGTTATAGGCTACGTTTTATTTCCACGTGGGCGGAGCTGCGGGCAACAGCTAGTAAGAGAATAAAGTTGAGGTTGTTCTGTGCGTATTTTACGTCGTGACACGTGCATCTATTAGAGTTGTTCATTTGTATATAGAAGCATATAGATAATTTTCTAATTTAGTCATTTTTTTCGCGAAATTGGGGAATTTGGTTAAGTCTGCGAGTGGTAGAGCCACTCTGAAGACGTTTTTTTCTACAGCATGATTATCTCACAGAAAGCCAACGTAAAGTAGTAGCTGGTTCGTACAGTGAGTGATATCTGGAGCCCAAATATACATCTCCTTTCCAATCCCTTAATTTCCTTCCTTAAAAGTCAACAAAGCGTTCGTAGTTCTTCTGGTATTGTGGGCGTTCATGGGTGGTGAAGATCACTTACCATCAGGTGACCGCTTCGTTTGCCGGCTTCTGCTATAGATAAAAAAGTCGCCTGGAAGACTAGGATGAAATTTTTATCACATTAATATTCATTTTAATTAATGTTTGATTGGCACTAATTTGATAATTCTCTAGATTCTATTTAAGTATTTTGCTTACGACTACATTTCTATCTTGAATTTGTTGCTTTTCAACCGACGTGCATGTATGAAAAATTTAATGGGAGTGAATGAGGCCTGCAGTGAGAGGTATGCAAGGATCGTAGCAAGTGGAAATCCGTTGTCTCTGCCTACCCCTATGGGAAACAGGCGTGAGTCTATGTATGTATGAATGCTTTTCAAATTCTTTATGTATTTTGAAATGTGAAATGACATACATTTTGTGACAAGAGAGATTTCAAAAATTTCTACTCTCCCTAATATCCAAGATACCAAAGATGATTCGAATTCACCCCAGCATCCCTATACTGAACATAAAATAAAAATACTTTACAACCGCCACAAGCCACAGATTGAGGCCTGCGCCAGTAAAACTTATAAATCAGCCGGTCTCAACAATGCCCAGGAGGGACTTTCGATGTTAGGGTTGCCACATACGTGGTAATGGCTTTCAGGTAATGACTGTGCCTTTGAATGTAGTTGAGTCGAATAGAAAAATAACAAATTCAAGATCCATATTATTATATTGTTTGATCATGATGACAGAGCTTCGTTTGGCATTATAAAGTAATCAAGATTTTAATTGCAGAATTATGTAAATTTTTATATTGGCACCACAAAGTGAATACAATGCCTGATGAGAAGTCCAGTGTAGGCGAAACATAATGTTGAAAATAGAGATATGTTGTGTCTAAATTATTCCAACTTGAAATAATACACCGGCTGATCCCGTAAAGCGAATTGTCGCAAAGTGCCACTACGCTAGTTTTAATAATAATACATTTTGAGGTATTTTTGACTGCCTCGGTGGCGCAGTTGTGACGCATACGCATTACGATTAAGGCCAAAGCCGAGGACTCGGGTTCAATCCCCGGGTCGTGTAAAGTGGTATTGGGTTTTTCTATTACGATAATGCTCAGTATCAGCCCGGAGTCTGGAATTTGTGCTCGGTATGGCGATAGGCGCGCCCGCTATCACATAAGGGACGGAGCTACGCTCGGCGAAATGTGAGTGTACTGGTTACACCTCTGCCTACCCCTTCGGGGATTACAGGCGTGAGTGCGCATGTATGAATATGTATTTTGAGGTACTTTCTCGCTAACAGCAATTGTTCTACATTAAGGAAATTTGGCATACACCCTATAGACCAGTCTTGGAACTCACACTTATGGATCAGACAAATATTTGTCTTAATACAGTAATTAAACCCATATTCAATTAATTTTTACACTTCAGTGTGATATTCACTCTCCCCAGAGGGATTGACGTCAGGCAGGCGACTGGTCGTAAAAACTACAAGCCAAATATTTATGTAACATATTTTAAAGCATATTGCGCCGACCCTACTGCGAGTGGAATAAGGGCAGGAGGAAAGAAAAAAGTGTGATATTTACTGTACATATACCTATTATAACAATATAGGTAAAAAAAAGGTTCGATTTAATATCGACTCCAAAACTTTCACTAAAAGTAATTTCTAACCGAGCTCGTCCCTTGACACCAGATACTGATCTTTAGAATTACGATTATGAAAAGGAAACGGTGTGAAATGGAGGCCGACGAAATAAGGGCACGGAAGAAACACCTGCCCGACCGATGACAATGGAAACTGGGGACTCAAATTATGCAGTACAGAAGCAAGGGACAGGAAATGTATTGTGTATATTGCAGAAAATACGAGAGATTGTGTTGCAAAAGGAAATATCAGGTGTACCAATAATACATTGTAAGGAGTATTTAGTTTATTGCATGTAGCAGAAATGAGAATGTTGAGATGGATGTGTGGAGTAACAAGGATAGACAGAGTCAGGAATGAGCACGTTAGAGGGAGTTTGAAAGTGGCACCTATGGTGGATAAGATGAAAGGGAACCGCCTGTCTTGGTATGGGCATGTTCCCAGAAGAGAGGGAACATATGTGGGTAAGAAAGTGATGAATATGAATGTTAATGGATGGAATGGTAGATGAAGGCCAAAAAAAGGTGGATGGAGTGTGTGAGGAACGACATGAAAGAAAGAGGGGTGAATGACGGGACGACGGCTGATAGACATGTATGGAAGAAGAAGACATGCAGCGCGGACCCCAAATAGAATTGGGACCAGGGCAGGAGAATGATGATTTAGTTTATTTATTGGCTTGTATGACGTAACGGGCAGGTCCCTCGACTTATATTAAACTTCTCGTCTGCCCATAAACAGTAGCGACACCACACAGAACTTTAAATTACAAAGTACTGTCTGATATTGCACTGCGCTTGTTACGTTTACACTTTATGGCTTGCATAAGATTGAAAGTCTTATAAGGCCCAGTAATTTCACTGGCTTCAATGTCCTTCAAATTAAAATACAATAGTACTTAGACATTGTTGCTTGCGGCAGAAATAGATAAAGCGGACTACCGCTTTATTTGGGTACTACCCAATCGTATAGAGGGACCTATCAACTAGAAATATAAGTCAAAATTAAAGAAGTTTTTGAAAAATTTATTTATATAAAATTGAAAAGATTTTTTGCGTTGGACCTAAAATCACTGAACCAATTTTACGATATCATGAAATGGCCGGAGCTAGGTTACGAAAGGTTGTCACTTTGAAAGGATTTATTAACCATGTGTTCCAATTTTCTCTACTGTTACTGTAACAGTTGCCAAAATGAAAATTTTACAAGGTGGTAGGTCCCTCGTTTGCGAGAGGCCGGCTGGGTTTGTACCACCGCTTTGTCTATTTCTGCCGCCAAGCAAAAGTGTGTAAGCACTGTTGTGTTCCAGTTTCAAGGACATTGCAGTCAGTGACATTCTTGGTCATTATGAGACTTAACACCTTATGTCTCAGGGTGACGAGCGCAGTCCAGTGTCATGCAGTACTTTGTTATAGTTCTCTGTGGCGTTGTTTCTGTTTATGAGAAGGCGTGGCGCTTACCATCAGGTGAGTGACCTGCTCGTCTCGTCATTCAAGCTAATAAAAAAAATACAGAAAAACATTAATGATATATTAATCATACTTTTTTAACAAAACATCTCGTAGATGAACCAATTTTTTTCATCAGGTACTATTAAAATATTGAACCCTGAGAAATCATAAAAACATCGAATCTAGGTAATCTAATATATCAAGTGAAGACATTGACGACTCTGAAACTAGGCTAAAGTCATTAGAACTTGGTATTTCATTTTTGACGTTACATGGAATACAATATGTACAAAATAAGTTTTCAACAGAGATCTTTGAGTGGTATAGCCACGCTGTAGACACTTTTGTCTACAGCATGAATGGGTCGGCTCGTCCAGGTCGTTACCACTGTCTCACAGAAAACCGACGTAAACTAACAGTTTTCTGCAGCGTTTCGTACGGTGAGAGATATCCGGAGGCCCAAGTCCTCTCCTCTTCCCATTCCCTTAATTATACCTTTCCTTTAAGGTCGGCATCGCGCCCATAATTCTTTCGGTATTGTGGGCGTACATGGGCGGTGGAGATCACTTACCATCAGGTGACCCACTTGCTCGTTTGCCGGCCTATGCTATAAAAAAAGATGGGATTGAATTCGAAACCAAAAACAATTGCATTTTGTTTGATCGGGTGATTATCCTGAGATAAAGCTGTTACAATTTTTGAGCAGCCTTTACTTTCCCATTGCGTTAGTATGCATTCAGTTCCCTTAAGTCTTGAAGCATCATTATTTGAACCTTTTCTTTACTAATTTTATTCCTTTGTTTTTAAATTTAAAAAAACAATGTATATAATATATTTGTCAACCCTACCGTACGTCAGTTTCACTTACAGCCTTTTAGATTTACGACACTGAACGGTAACCCCCACTGTAATGTCTGTAATAATTTTTCTTTTGACCGAATTATTGTACTTTATTTTTTATTTGTTACTTAGTTGATTCAATACGTAGGTAGAGTTCCACTTAAATTGTATTCAAAAGCAATGGTAGTTAGATTTTGAGCTATAAGATTAACAGCTTAAAGTTTAAAATTGTTTGCGTTATTTGAATTTCTACGCATGAATGGGTGATCGATTTTAGCACTAGTGAATGATTCAAAGCGGCAATTTACACCAGAAGCAAAATAATGGAACAAGTATTGGAGGTCAACAAAATACGTCGAAAACATTTATTTCCTTTACCTAAATATTGTGTTGTAGGGTATGTGACTTTCGGGTTACTAAAATTAGGATTGATTTAGATCGACGGCGTTATCTCTCTCCTAGAAACGAAGATGTAAAAAAAATTCTACTATCCGTTTCAGCTTCTTAATTAGGTTATAATAATATATGAACCCTATATCATACTGTCCCACTGCTAGGCACGAGTTTCCTCTAAGAACTACAAGGTGTACCTTAGACCTTAATCCATCACACTGGTCTAATGCGGGTTGAAATCTATCAAGATTTTACATACCTTCGAAATTCTTATGGTGAATTCTCAGATAAGTAAGTTTCTCAGATAGGTAAATGAATACACACGTAACATAAAAAGTCAGAGATGCATGATCTTAGATTCAGCTGGTTCGAACCTGCAAATTCTAGTCAACCTGCTGTACCAATCCCTGCTGACCTGTCTCTGCTCTTAATCAGAACACAAATCAATATCTTTGATTACTTATTACACAAAGAAATTATAACTAATGGTCTTTACATAAATAACTGAAGACTAGACGTAGTGGAAACGGATAAGTAAGGAGGTGGAAAAGATCGGGATAGAGCGAGGCAGAAAGACAGAAAGGAAGAAAAAAGATAGCATTCATATTTTGGTGGGCACTCATGGCACCAAGGTTTCCCCACGATTATAGTCGCGTAAAAGAGCTATTACCTACCACAAAATATCTAAAGTTTTAAGGTTTAAAGAAATTTATTCTCAATAAGACAATGTCACTACCTTGAGAACAATACTAAACTTAATTATATTATCAAGTTGCCAAACACAAACGGCTGCTGTTATATTACCCATTTACATACGCACTCACGCCTGTAATCCCCGAAGGGGTAGGCAGAGGTGTAACTAGTACCCACATTTCGCCGAGCGTATCTCCGTCCCACGATGTGATAGGGGGCGAGCCTATCGCCATACCGGGCACAAATTCCAGACTCCGGGCTGATACTGAGCATTTCGTAATAGAAAAACCCAATACTTACCACATTACCCGACCCGGGGATCGAACCCGAGACCTCAGCGTTAGCGTAATCGTAACGCGTACGTATTACAACTGCGCCACCGAGGCAGTCAGTTATTTGCTATTAGATATCTAATATCAGTTAGCTAGCCGAGTCTTAAATGTACGAGTATTAAAGTGTACATTATTTATTAATGAGGGTATTTTACTATACTATATTATATATATCTAATAATAATATTGTGTTTATTATTTAGTTTATTAACTAGTTCTTTTTCAGTCTTATACACGAATACTGTTGGCAGCAAATGACCAAACTTTAATGCTGTAACAAGGGCTTGGTTATTCGCACTAATGAAAATTTTCTCTAACTGTGAACTTTAGAAAATATTCTGTGAATCTTTTAACTCACTTATTCGGACAAATTTATTTGTTTAATTTGTTTGCGAAACGAAAATTAAAGTGTGACATTTATTTTATCAAAATTGAGTAATTTCAATTGTTGGCAAAAAGTTAAACAAACCGTGAACAATTATTTCGTTCATAGACTTATAAACTGAGTGATGAGATGACCAGGGCACTAATGATGGTAGACACCATTAATAATTCAAATTATTAGTGAAAAGCTGTTTTCAGACAACTACTTAAAATAAAATGCTACCAGCATATTACGTTCTCACGTAGCCAAAATCTCGTGTTCATTTTTAAAACGATATCAATCTAAATAATGCAGCTGACGGAAATACAGTAAAAGAAACAAATCTGGAACCGTTTGCAGCGGTAAATACTATAGTTGGCACGCTCCGCTACTTGTGAATCGGATTACTGAGCTTATTTACTACAAAATACATTTCTAAACGTAGAAAAAATTTAAGTTTTCTTCTGAGGTTTTAAGATTGAGATTGAGATTGGCTGGGTAGTTAATATGGGATTACATGTGTGGATTTGAGCTTGATTTCTTATCACTATTATCAGATTTCCAACAGATTAGTTAAGTTAGAAAAGATAGTAAAGATACTAATGTTAAAACCCCAGAGGGGTTGACGACAGGCAGGCGGCCGGTTGTAAAAACTATGACTCAAATCTTTCTGTAACATGTATTATAAAAAACATGTTACGCCAACCCCACTGCATCGTGAGGAAAAAAAGTATTTCATAAGAATTTCAATGGTCTGTGAATTCTGCCAACCGCGTTAGGGCAGCGTGAAAGCAACTCTAATTTAGTAAAAGAGGCTCGTGCCCAGCAGTGGGACGTGTATAATACTGGTACTGGTAAAAGGCCGTGACGTGCATGTATAAGGAGTGTAATGAGACTGTTTCCCACAAGTTCAACTAAAAAAAGAAGTTAAGTTCGCTTCAATTCTTTAATGATCACTATTGGAAACATAATTTTGTATTAAACTTAGAAATAACTAGAGATCGTGGAATATTACAAACTTTATCCTGCGAGTGGGAAATGCAGTGAATATGCTAATTGTTTAAATTAATATTGTTCTTTTTAAAGTGCTTGCTCTGTTGGTGAAAAGCAAGAAGTACGTTTATTTCATATTATACCAATTTATTGATAAGAAACACATATTATAACCATTGAAACGACGCGACGCTACAGGGCGTTTTTCTGTGTTCAGATATCTTACTGCAGTATCACCAAAAATTATTTTGCCCTGTATTTCGTGTGATGTGAGATGGCGGACGGACGGACGCGCGATGATTGACAGTAATGCGTATTTTGTTTCCTGATGGTAAGTGATCTCCACCGCCCATGTACGCCCACAATACCAAAAGAGTCATGGGCGCGTTGCCGACCTTAAAGGAAAGGAATAATTAAGGGATTGGGAAGGGGAGGGGGATTTGGGCCTCCGGATATCTCACTCACCGTACGAAACGCAGCAGCAAGCTGCTACTTTACGTCGGTTTTCTGTGAGACAGTGGTAACGACCCGGACGAGCCGGCCCATTCATGCTGTAGACAAAATTGTCTACAGCGTGGCTCTACCACTCGTATCCCTCCCTCGTAGTTCTTAATATAGGTGATCCTAGAGTGTGGGGTCAGGACTATGTGACTGTTGAGTATATTTATTTTATTCTTAACTTTTGATACAGTAGGTTAGTTTCCTATATTGAATTTTATACATTATTTTATAAGCAACAAAAAAATAATACGCAAAAAAAACCCTTTTATTAAAACACAATCAAAATTGGTTCAGAAATGTGCCCACAGTTATGACTTTAAATGTTTGTATGAGGAAAAGTGGGTGCGTAGTAGGGATATCTCACTGTCTCGCTTGCACGCGTGCACCATAATGAACATTTTATATAGTGACGTCAAAGTTTGCGTCGTCTGTCATTTGACTTACCCCTTCTACAGGATTCTAACTTATTTATTTTTGGTCCGATTTATAAAATTCTTTCTGCAATAGATTTTGTATAACGTAACTTATTGATTTAAATAACTAAAAACAATCTAGTCAACTACCCTATTATTATTATGCTAGTAGTAAGAAATAGACAAATAATAGAGTTAAACCAGAGCTGGATATACTGAGCACTCCACAAATACTCCCAATTAGCGAATGCAAACAATACATGACCCAACACAATGGTATTGAGCACTATTCTGATACAGAAATTGAATTAATTTTATATACCTGTGCCGTCTCCGCCAGATGTCGCCAAACAATACCGTCAAATGAACAATACAGTGGAGCTGTTTTAGTGGCGCACACCAATATAAGGCGGGAAATAAAGCCAGCGTCTAAGGACTAGAAACTTTTTATTTTATTTTATTGCATAGTCCATGTCCTTTTATCTTTAGTCGTGTTTTATTTATAAAATTTTCTTATGCCTGCTTACGTCATGAGGCAAGGGGCAATCCTAAAATGACATATACAATATAACAAGTTCACGGTAGCCTAAGGCATAAATAGAGCATCCGTAGCTCTCAGAGCTTATTTCCGTGCCATGATGTGATAGAGGGCGAGCCTATCGCCATACCGGGCACAATTTCATACTCTAGGCTGATAGTGATTCCTTATGTTTACGTGAATATTACACATTGAAATAAAACTAGTTTATACGGATTTTATCGCGGTTTGTTAAATAAACCGCGATAAAATCCGTATTAACTAGTTTTATTTCAATCCGGGCTGATATTGTTTTTTTCTATAAAGAAATGCTCAGTATCACTTTTGGCTGACCCGAGATCGAACCCGAGACCTCAGCGTCAGCCTCACTCGTAACGCGTACGCATTGCAACTGCGCCACCGAGGCAGCCTAGATTATAAAGCAAACGAAATAAAATTAAACACAAAAACGCTCTTAAATTTGGATCGTAACTCATTATGCTACCTACGAGTACATCCAGCAGTGTTTGGTCAGCGCAGTTGTATGGAATTAAAATGTTGAAATCTGTCCTGAGACGACACTGCCCGTTGAATATAAAGTTGTTTCCAGGTTTTAATATCTCCCTCTTCATGATTCATTATAACGTAGCAAAGTTTTAATTAAGATTTACATGAATAAAACAGTATAGATAATGTTGTTAAGGTTTGCGGACCCTATTTTGCTTTAGAATGATTGATTTACTTTTCTTTGAAATCTAATCGCTCTCAATTTTTTGAAGTGAAATCTTGTTTAGGCGCGTTGAGCACTTTTTGGGTGAACAAAAATCATGGAACTCGTGTCATCGTCACCGAACGCTATCCATGAGCTGTATGTATACATAGATATACATACGTGCGTTATTAGTACACATTATATATATACAAAGAGTATAAGCTAATAGTTTCGATGATACAATTCACAAATTACTTAGTTTCCACTTCTATCGGCAATCCCCAAAGACTGCCCCGCAGGTTTTTTTTGACAGTTGTTACTGATTAGTTAGACTCCATTGCTAATTATTAAGTCAGGGCCTTTGCACGTCTTTTGTACTTCTATTATTCACTGTTTGACAGGGGTGTAAGTAAGGTGTAGTGTTTCTGTAAATATAAGTATACAATATTTATTAAAAACCTTGCTTTCATAACGCATGGTTTTTAAATAATTGTTTCAATTTCTGCATTTAGGAAACATGTTACATTATTGATGCGGTTTTTTTTCTTTTTAACTCGTGACAAAAAAGAGGGCTGTTATGAGTTTGAACCCTTAGTCTATCTCTTTCCCTCCCGCTGTCATGGTTAGATTACATATATAATTTTTTTTGGTCCTTTATTTATTTATTTATTTATTTTACACTTTATATACAATGTATAAAGGCGGACTTAATGCCAAAGGCATTCTCTACCAGTCAACCTTAGGGCGATGCAGAGATGATCAAAGTAGGTGCAAAAAAAGGAAGATACAAAATATAAAAATATGACATAAAACGTACAACCGAAAAAAAAAAAAAAAAATATAAACATACAAAAATATATAATAAATACAATAAAATACAATACAATACATAAATATATACGATATGTAGGAGAAACTAATGTGATTCTACCAATCCGTCCAACAATAGTTGACGAACTCTCAACTTGAAAGCCACTCGTGTGGTGCACGACCTGATTTCCAGTGGGAGTGCGTTCCAGAGAAGTATAGATTGAATAGCGAAAGAAGAGTGGGTGAAGTCAGAGGAATGAGGAGGACATTTGAGGAGAAGATTGTTAGAAGAGCGAAGATTCCTATCATGGCTATCAGAAAGATAAATAAAGTCAGAAGATAAATAAGAAGGCGGCGTAGGGGATGTAAGTAGCGAGAAGAGAGTTGTGAGTGCTCGCAAAGATCGGCGTTGGCGAATCGGTAGCCATTGTAATTGCGTACGATAAGAGGAAACGTGGTCATATTTACGAAGATTAAAGATAAATCGAATGCAGTTATTGAGAAGACGGTCAAGTTTGTTAAGATGATCTGCATTCAGATCAAAATAGCACACATCACCATAGTCGATTACTGGAAGGATAAGGGATTGCACAAGCAAAGTCTTGGTTTCAGAAGGGAGGAAATTTTTCAGGCGATATAGAGCACGAAGAGTACCGGTGACTTTCCGGCTGACAGAGGTTACCTGAAAACGCCAGCTCAGGGTGGAGTCGATATGTAGCCCAAGATCCCTAACACTGGGACACCAAGGGATGACAGATCCATTAAATGTGACAGTTGGAATCTTGGTGATATCCAGTCTGCTCATCATCCTTGAGCTGCCCACAATTATTGCCTGACACTTAGAGGGGTTCACAGACAGACCGAAACTGTCAGACCAGTTCTTGATATGTGCCAGATCCCTGTTCACCCTTTCGACTGCTGCGACCACATCATCGACGCCAGCCCGAGAATAAATCTGTAAGTCATCGGCATACAGATGGTACGCACACTGAAGATTGTTAGTTAAGAGGTTAATAAAGATAGAAAATAACAACGGGGAAAGAATGCCGCCTTGAGGGACTCCAGAGTCGATATTACACCAATTTGATGACGACTCGTTGAGTCGCACCGACTGCTGACGTCCCTGAAGATAAGATGAAAACCATTCCAGTGCCGCAGGAGAGATCAAGAGATGGGAGAGGATTGCAAGAAGGATATCGTGACTGACGGTATTGAAGGCGTTTGAGAAATCTACCAAAGCCAATACAGTGACTTTGGTGTCTTCCATACCCGCCCTAATATCGCCAGTCACTTTGAGGAGCGCGGATACAGTGCAGTGACCAGGTCGGAATCCAGATTGCAAGGGGCACAACAGGTTATTAAGATGCACGAACCTGGACAGCTGCTTGTGGGCACAGGCCTCCAGCACCTTAGAAAGAAAAGGAAGAATAGAGATAGGACGAAAATGGTTTACGAGTGAAGGGTTGGGGGTTTTGGGAAGAGGAATAACAAAGGCTTTCCGCCATAAAGACGGAAAAATACCAGTCGTTAGGGACACATTAATAATGTGGGAAATGGCAGGGAGAAGATGATCCAGGATTGGGGTTATCATACGACGGCTGATGTTGTCGCAGCCGGTCGCATTGGACTTAATAGAGAGGATTATCTTTTTGATCTCACCAGGCGGAACTGGAGAAAACAGAAAGGGGTCAATTTTAGGTCCTGGAAGATCAGCTAAAAAATCCATGGTACGACGTTTGGTTTGGTGATCAATTAAATGAGCAGTTGAGAAATGGCGGTTTATGTCATCCAATCCAATAGTCGCCCCATGGAATTCCAAGATTTTCTTTCTGCCAATATCTAGAGTCTGGAGGAACTTCCAAATACTGGCAGGGGACGATGAAGAAATATTACTGAGAATATGACGGCGTTTAGCATTACGCACCATCTGATTACACCGATTCCTTGCAACCTTAAAAAGGCACCTGTTCTCTTCTAAGCGATCCTTCTTATATTTCCGAAAAGCCCGGTCCCTTCGCCTCATCGCCATCCGAACACCACGCGTCATCCATGGTGGTGGTGGACGCTTTAATTTATGATGATGAATGATGTTGGCATTAAAGATATTTACTTTCTCATCAATAGAAGAGACTGCTGATAGATGGTCCCAATTAAATTTCGCTGCATCCCTATCAAGTTTGTCCATATCCATGCGACCAAAACAACGCAAGTGCAATACCTTGGGTGGGGATTTGGCGGGTTTTAAGGCGTAACTTAAGTATATAAGGTCATGGTGAGAGAAACCAGGAGCAAGATACTGACCATGTGAGGAAACCAGAGACGGAGCGGAAGTGAGGATAATGTCGAGCCAAGTGTCATTACCATCGGCATTGTGGTGGGTGGCTTGTAGTGGAAGCACATGCAGGCTAACGGACTCAAGAATGGAAAGGAGTTTACGGGATCGAGGGGAGTGGAGGGCAAGGAGATCAGTATTAAAATCGCCCATGATAATGTGATGTGCATATTCTGATCCCAAGGATTCCAGAACTGATTCCAGACTGGAGAAATAGTCAAGAGATGGGGGACAGTAGACAACACCAAGTAAAGTTTTTACTCCCTTGACCCAAACCTCAAGAAAGAGATACTCCGCAGAAGCAGAACAAAGAGGAGAAGAAGAGGCAACTATATTATATTTAAAATCGCTACGTAAATAGATAGCTACCCCACCCCCTCTCCTGTCGACTCGGTCATTTCTAACAAGAATGAAGCCAGGAAGGGGGTATAGGGTTGAGGCAAGATGAGGTTTGAGCCAACTCTCAGAAATCAGGACGGCATGGACATTGGCATCTACGAACGCTTCTGATAAATCACTGTAGTGACTTGGCACACTCTGAGCATAGATGTGGCAGATATTGAAACTGTGGGCAGATTGCTGGTTAAATGTTTGGCGCACCAAGTCACCCAGTCCATCAGTAACTGAGCAAAAACTTTCATTACCGGACGAAGTTGTAGAATCATTTACAGAATGAAAAGAATCATCGTCTGAAGTCATATATATGTATATACTAAAAATATAATACGTAAAAAATATATATTAAAAAAAAGCCTACAAGCAGGTGTACGAGATCAGTATCTGCACCACCCGCCAGCCAACCTGCGTACATACAAAAGATAAAATAAAGGATTAATAAACATTACGACTGTATTAGCATAGGTACATAAATGACTCAACCCACGGCACAAAGAAAAAGAAAACAACACAAACTTAATTGGTTTCGGAACGAAACGTTAATGGTACGTAAAAAATAGACATTTGGCGTAGCACAGCAACTCAGTGCTTGTAGCCATATGAGAAAAAATTAAAAAACTAAACGTCAACCAAACGTCATTAAAGTCAATAATTGTGACAAATAAATATTTGTGCTGTGGCTTGTGGGTATACCAGTAAAAACAAATAGCGACATCAAACACTAACTAGTTATGTATCCTAGAGTATGTGTACGATCTGATGGCGTCGCATCACAGGATGTACCATAGACGCAAGCTAAGCACATTTTGTAAAACAGTAAACAGTTCTTAGAACAAGTACATGTTGTTTTTATGTAATTTGAGACATCACAGGTGTGCTCCAGACACTACCTCAGCACTTTTATCGTAAACATGTCGAAGGTTCTAGAATAAGTAATGCGTATTGTTTACATCGCTCGACCATATAAATAAGGAAATTGTACATGAAAATTAAGTCTAATAAAGATCTTCACTCTGAACAGTCTTTTAAAAAGCTCCTCGAGCCGTCGCCCGATTTGACTGGCGCAGCCGGTAGGATACTCGCGTCGAGAAACCGTGCCCTTGAAGACACAAAAATCGGTCTGTCCGCGGAAATTTTCGGCGAACGTTTTAACGTTGTTACGGGTATCGCGAACCATCAAACAAATAAGTCTACGTAGCGACAAAGCCGAGGACGCAAGACTCAAGCAGCTACATTTGGGAGAATGGCCACGGAGATAATGTGAGTAGACCTTTTCACTTTCCCTCTGTGTCCCGTCTTATCCTAGATTGCTGTATTTAATTTAAGTTTTTTTTTTTTTATTGAATTACTTTGAAGTAATTATTTTTTTTTGAAGAATTTTAAATAATATAATTATTAAATAAAAATGGAAAGCCACAAAGTGGATAATGTTATTACGATAATACCAAAGGAAATGGTATCCATTATACCTAAATTTGAAGGTGATGGAAAATTAATTAATTTATGTATTAAGAAATGTGAATATGTTATAAGTCATTATAGAGGATTAAATAATCCAGCGCAGGAATTATACGTATTCCATATTATCACAAGTAGACTGGTCGGTCGTGCCGCGAATTTAATAAGCGAGCGTGAAGATATAGAGACATGGTCCGAACTTAAGAATCTGCTAACGCAACACTTTGGTGATCCGCGTTCGGAAGAATGCATAGCCATAGAGCTAGAGTCACTAAAGATTAATAACGGTGAATCATTTATTGATTTTTGCAATAGAATACAGTACATGCGTAGTACTCTATTTTCAAAAGTGAACTTGTTGAATGATACTGGTGTTCGTAATGCCAAAATTATTATTTATAATAATATGGCAATGAATGTTTTCTTGTTTAATCTCCCTGAAGATTTAATACGCATCGTACGTCTTAAGGGATGTACCACTCTTGAAATGGCACTTAGTATTGTGACGGAAGAAGTAAACTTCCAGAATCAATACAATTCTAGAAAAACTAGAGCCACTCAGCAACCGAAACCTTTCATTCAGAGTAATTATAAACCGATGATGTCGAATAACATGACACCACAAAATTTTAAATTTGGTTATCAACAAAATATTGCCGTTAACAGACCACAATTCATACCTAATCAAAAATTTACTCAACCGAATAATAATTTTAAATTCGGTATGCCCATGCAACAACATTCTCCAATAAATAGATTTTCACAGCCGAACAATTATGGACAATTTAAATTCGGTGTTCCACAACCACAACAAAATTTTAAATTTGGTTACCCAAACCAAGCCTTCAAGCCAAATTTTATGCAACCCCATAAACCCCAATCAGGATTCTATAGGAATCAACCGGGACAATTCCGTTTTGGCATTCCGCCAAACGCTCAAGCACATAGACCATCGTACAAATTAGACTCAGATGTTTCTATGCGCATCGCAGTTCCGTTGAAGAATACACAGCCAACTAATCATCTATTTTTTAATGATGAACCAGAATATTATCAGGAAACGTGTGAAAGTTATCCCGAGGAATATAACGAGGATGAAAACTCGTATGTATTCAATAACGAAGAGGAAAATCAAGTAGAACTTGATAATTCAGAAAACTCACAAGATGCTGTAAAACAAAATATAAATTTTTGTCCAGCAGCCTCCCCCGAGGATCCCAAAAATAGAATACATTTAAATTATGATAAAACTCTAAAATTACCTCATATCATTATTCCGGAAATCAAGTCACGATTTATCATAGACACAGGTTCATCAAGGTCCTTTATAAGCCCAGCTAAAGCGTTCGAATATTTTCCCGACTCTATTTACAAGGAACAGTTTGAAGTTATTAGCACTCATGCCCACAGTACTCATAATGAGGTTCTTTACATACCGCTATTAAAAATCTTTAAAAGTTCGAAATTTCACAAATTTCATATTTATGAAGTTGATAATCTATATGATGGACTGATAGGTTCCGATTTATTAAAACAAATTGGCGCAAACATAGACATGAATAATCAGTTATTAAGTACATCTATCACACAAATACCTATAATGTATAGTTCACCAGCTGAAATTCAGCTAGATAAAAACGAATTTCTTAGTAAGGTAATCGCATATAGAGATCATACAATTACTCTTGATAGTTCAGATAGAGTCATATAGATTCAGATAAGAGTCAGATAGAGTCAGATAGAGTCAGATAGAGACAGATAGAGACAGATAGAGTCAGATAGAGTCAAATAGAGTCAGATAGAGTAAAATAGAGTCAGATAGAGTCAGGTAGAGTACATCTTAATATTTTTACAGAGCAGTGCTGTCGGTTAGTTCCAAAGCTCAGAATAAAAAGAGGTCTCCTGAATTCTCTTGGTTAATTAATAAAGCTAATTAACTTACTGGAATATTACAAATTAATAAATGGATTAAAATCCTCATAATCTGTATTAGACAGGAAGCAACTTATATTAAAAAAAAATGGTAATGTAGAAATTATGAACATCTCTAATAATGTATAGTTGAATCTTGTTCAAATGGATAAATCTATTGCAAATTTAAATAAAAATGTGAATGAATTAAAACTTCAAGAATTATTATATCATGTTGTTCATGCTTGCAATCTATTCATTCATAATTTTCAATTAATATGTATAAAATTAGATGAGGTTGAATCCGCTATAGCATTCAGTAAAATAGGCGTATTACACCAGTCAATTGTGGATAGTAAGGAATTACTTACTATATTAAAAAAATATTGAGGAAACTGAAAAACTAATTTATCCATCAAAACCTGAAAATTTAGTGAAAATAGAACAAACGATTAGTATGAAATCATATGTTAGAGATAAGCAGATTAATTTTATTATGGAAATACCTTTGGTATATAAGCAATCTTATTTTTATTATAGAATTGTTCCCTTACCTATTACCGAACCCTTTACTCAGAATACCTTAATTATAATTCCAAAACACCCTTACCTTATAGTGAATGGGTCGAAAACTAAATCTCTATCAAAGCCCTGTAATGTAATCGATGCTGATACTTATTTATGTAATGAAAAGGACGAGTTCCTTGTTGCCGAAGATACTTGTGTTGCAGATTTAATGCGATACTCCACAAACGCTTCTTGCGTTCAAGTTCCCGTCGAAATAGATGACGTCAAATTAGAAGCAATTCAGACTAATCGATGGATACTTTATTCGAAGAAATCCATAAAAATCACAAGATCCTGCAAGGATGAAACATTTCATCATGAAATTAAGGATACTTACGTAATAACCATAGATGATGATTGCGAATTGCAAATCCAGAATTATCACCTCCGCCAACATCAAACGAAATCCGGAGAAATACTCTATAATAAATTACCTATAATCAGCATACCAGAGACGATGTCCATAACAAGGATGCCAGAGTTGAAACCCTTGAATCTACGAGGAACCGAGCTGTCAAACTTGCAATTATTAAATTACCCTTTGGAAAATAGTGACAAAAATAGTGAAAATATGGTGAATGTGAAATCAATTAGTGTCGGAACAATAGTTTTATATATTATTGTAATATTAAGTGTAATTTTTATTATTTTGTATAAATTTAAGAAATTAAAAATGATAATTTTTCAAAATCATCTGCCGAAAATGAATACTCCAGATGATTTCGAACTTAAGGAGGGAGGAGTTATGTATCCTAGAGTATGTGTACGATCTGATGGCGTCGCATCACAGGATGTACCATAGACGCAAGCTAAGCACATTTTGTAAAACAGTAAACAGTTCTTAGAACAAGTACATGTTGTTTTTATGTAATTTGAGACATCACAGGTGTGCTCCAGACACTACCTCAGCACTTTTATCGTAAACATGTCGAAGGTTCTAGAATAAGTAATGCGTATTGTTTACATCGCTCGACCATATAAATAAGGAAATTGTACATGAAAATTAAGTCTAATAAAGATCTTCACTCTGAACAGTCTTTTAAAAAGCTCCTCGAGCCGTCGCCCGATTTGACTAACTAGATTCAGTATTGTGAAAGTGTGAACTTTGAAAAATAATATATATTGAAGAAGAAGATATACGAAAAATAGGATTATTATAACTGAAATATCGGATTCAACGAGACACAGTTTCACACATTCAGTTCTTACGCGGTTTATGCTTGGAACCCGGGGTTGCTGCAGGGTCATCGCCGCTTCCAGACGTCGATGAAGCCGCCCTGGGGTATTTAATCGTCAAGGGACTCAGCTCATCGAAGGAGGTTACCTTGACACGACTACCATCTGGGGTTTTCACGACGACTACACCGTCCTGGGTCCAAACCGCTCGCATACCGAAATGTTGCCGAGCCTTACCGAAAACTAGCTGCCGAGGTCTAGTCAGGAACTCCTTCACGGAAATCGGTGTACTCTTGAGCTTAGATTTGGCTCTCCAGACTGCGGATCGATGGTCGAGCTGTGAGAAACGGACAAGAATTGGCCGGTGGTGATCCTGATTAGATGCCCCAATTCTATGGCATGCAGAGATCTCTGCTGCAGATATGTCCTTCAAGGCCATATTAATATTAATTGCATCCAGGACCAGAGTTATGCAGTTTTCTTTTGTTGTCTCAGGAACTCCAAAGAAAATAAGTGCCTTCCGACGGTGCCTAGACTCGATTGCATCCACAGCATGAACACAGTCAGCAATTTGCTTCCTCAACAGTCGGAGCATCTCGAACATAAGCTCCCTAAATGTCCGGAACTCTTCTGCGACACGCGCCACTGTGTCCTTGCCTGATCCTCCAGACTGCAGCTTTGCTTCAAGTTCGGCCATTCTTTGTGAGAAGCATTCCTCCAGTTTATTTTGAGCCTTTTCAATACTCACTAATCGAGCCATTGCGTCAAGTAAATTTACTTGTATTAGAAAAAAAAAAAAAAAGATATATATGAACAGGTGTTTAGCTGGCAGGTGGTGTTCCAAGAATTATTGCATGTGTGGTGTTGAAAATCTATGAACTGTGTTAATATACTGTATGGCACACAAAGCAATCCGAATAAGGTACGAAATTGTTGAATTTATAATTATTTTAAATAAAATTATCAGCTGATTTACGAATATGTGTTAACTTTTTTACACCTACCGCCGAAAAAAAAAATTATAATTCCTTTAATTTCCTGTTCACTTTCAGATTAATCACAATCTTCTGCAGATACTTCTTGAATCATGTTTAAATCTTTCATCATCATACGCACTCACTCACGCCTGTAATCCCCGAAGGGGTAGGCAGAGGTGTAACTAGTACACCCACATTTCGCCCAGCGTATTTCCGTCCCATGATGTGATAGGGCGCGAGCCTATCGCCATATCAGGCACAATTCCAGACTCCGGGTTGATACTAAGCATTTCATGATAGAAAAACCCAATATCACTTTACCCGACCTGGGAATCGAACACGAGACCTTAGGCGTCAGCCTCAGTCGTAACGCGTACGCATTACAACTGCGCCACCGAGGCAGTCTTTCATCATCAGTTTTCTATTATTTATCTGTAATCTATGTTTTAAAGTTAGTTTTCAATAAATATCTTAAGCAATTATAATCCATCCTTAACTAAAGTATTGATTTATTATGACACCAATATTGTTAATGCTGTGGGGAAAGTTTCGTCGGCTTTCATTAAGTTTGACGGCGGCGATCGCTTTGCGATTTCGCTCGTTTAGATAAAACAATCTATGTATAGTGATTAACAATAGAAACTTGCTTTATTGAATTATGTTTGCGTTGTTACCAAATGGGCCAAATTACTAAATTAATACCTAGTGGCAGACTACTATGCATGTAAGCAGTGAGGGCCTCAGTTCAATTCCCAGGTGGGGGAATCACAATTTGATGGATGGGTCATGAAAATAATGGATGTGTTGCCGACTTTAAGAAAAGAAATGAGAGGGAGGATTTGGGCCTCGGGTAATCTCACCCACCAATCTTTTGAGTGGTAGAGCCACGCTGTAGACACTTGTGTCTACAGCACGAATGGGCCGGCTCGTCCGGGTCTTTACTACTGTCTCAACGAAAATCGGCGTAAAGTAGCAGCTTGCTGCTGCGTTTCGTACGGTGAGTGAGATATCCGGAGGCCCAAAATCCTCTCCCATTCCCAATCCCTTATTATCCCTTTCCTTTAAGGTCGGCAACGCGCCCGTGATTATTTTAGTATTGTGGGCGTACATGGGCGGTGGAGATCACTTACCATCAGGTGACCCACCTGCTCGTTTGCCGGCCTATATTATAAAAAAAAACGCTCGGCGAAATGTGGGTGTACTGGTTACACCTCTGACTACCGCTTCGGGGATTACAGGCGTGAGTGCGTATGTATGTATGTACAATTTTGGAAATATTTTATGAGTTTAGCTGCGTGTAAAGGAAGTACGTACTGCTTATCTATTTCAGGAAATTTGCTTTCCCGCTCGATAAAACAGTATCATGGTTTATTACTTTACACTGTCACAGAAACTTTCCTTTTATTTTACTAGGGGCTTAGCCCATGTTTTTCCATAAAACATTAAATTAAAAAAAAACTTAAAGTCCGACGAATATGAGACATATCTTACTTTCTTCCCCACATTATTCTGCATCGATTGGTATCGGTCTCGACCCCATACCCCCAGCGGTTTCGGAGGAGATAGCGTGACAAGATTTTAGCAGCGGCGGCGGCGGCGGCGGCGGCAGTTACTTTTTTTTAGAATAGAGCGATAGATACTGTTTACCATGTGTATGGTCTATATAGTATCAGATTACACATCACTTAGATAAACCGTCGTGAACCCATCGAAATAAGATTATACAAGAAACATAACCCAAGCATATAGCAGTGATAGCTCAGCGGGGAGTGGTATGGACTGTCGAGACGAAAGTCGCAGGTTCGAAACCAGCCTCAAGTGCATACACCTCTGACTTTTCTAAATTATGTGTGTATTAATTGATAATTATCACTTGCTATAACGGCGAAGGAAACATCGTGAGGAAACCTGTATACCTGAGAAGTTCTTCATAAGAATTTCGAAGGTATGTGAAGTCTGCCAAGCCGTATTAGGCCAGCGTGGTGGACTAAGGCCTAACCCCTCTCATTCAGTGGAGGAGGCCCGTGCCCAGCAGTGGGACGTATATAATACAGGGCTGGTATTATTATTATAACTCAAGCAAAAAAATTACCCCACCAAAACTCTGGTCAAGGGGGCGGGGCTATAAAAGTCTGTGCAGCTCGTTCATACATCAATTCATAAAAATTGATTCATGATCTCTAGTTGACACTTAATACGTCTAATTATTTGCGCGGTGCAGTACGTCGTATCTTGATTAAGACATTTCATATTTAGACAATAACTTTTATGAAATAAAGTTGATTTTGAACGTTCATATTTTTTTATTTTTTTTTTAATAAATACACCCAATAGTCACACACATAGTCCTGACCCCACACTAGGTAAACCTGTGTCGTGGGTATCAGGAACTACGAGGGACTTGCGGTCCCACAACACCCAGACCCGAGACCAATATTTGTGGTTCACGCAAACATTTGTCTCAGTGTGGGAATCGAACCCACGGCCTCTCGCTTCGCAGCTGGCTACTCGCCCGCTGCGCCACGGAGGCTGTCAAATTATTGTTGCGTGTATGAGTGTTACGTGTGATTTTACCTTTGCATGTGTAAGTGGAGCCGTATTTTTGGCAGATTGATATAAGAGTTATCGTTCTAGTTATCTTATTTCGATACGTGAAACTTATCTTTAAGAAATAATTCGATTTTCACAGCGTTTTCGCGGATTTTAACAATGTCGTTTCGGGGATAGTATTTGGTTTTTGTCTTTGTCTATAATGCATTTAATTCCCTGATGGATAAGCAAAACATGGTTTTGTTTTTAGTTTATCTCCATTTATTAACCACTTCAAGCATTATACTTAGTTTATGGCACTTTTGACTTGCCTTCTGTTTTTTGAATTTTAGTTTTATGTTTAGAAAAGTAATTTTGTTCATTAGTTTAGTAGCTATCAAAGTCGAATGCATACCGCAGGGTCCTATATTTCTATTCATTATAATGGTAAAGCTGTAAAAGAAAGAGTACATCCGCGGCAGCCTTAGTGACAACTTGGTGTAACCTTCAGGAAAGTTGCTTAAAGTGGTTTGGTCATATTGTGAGAACACCACAGGAGTACGTCGGTCGCAAATGCCTATTCGAGATTGTACCAGGAGACGGCCCAAAATCGCTGGGTTGACATATTAGAGGGAGACATGAGAGGGGGAATGGTCTTACTACAGAGGATGCTCAAGATCGGGCGAAGTGGAGGCGTCTTAGTGGTAAGGCAGACCCTGGCACTAGCTGGAATAGCGCCAGGAAGTAAGAAAAGGAAGGTAAAAGTAAAGCTGTAGATAGATATGAATGAGCTGACTCAACCGAGGTGTCACTGTGTAACTAACGTGAAATGGCAGATTGCTGTTGCGTTTTGGTGCTATTTCCGGAGGCCCAAATCCATTCCCCACGCAGCTAACGTACCGTACGAACGATGAATCTGTAATCTCCAACATGACTTTGAACACAACACTATTTCTGATTACATTTCCGCAGAAAACTAAAAATACTAAACCCGTAAAAACACCTAACCACCACAATGACATCATGAACCTCGGACCGTGTGATTCAGACCAACATCCGTCGACCGCTGCGTCCCATATCAAACGGAGTTCATTACTATTTCATTGCTGACCGATGATAAACATCCGTAAATCAATTTTATCGAGTTTCAGTGTAAAATAAAACAGTTTATTGTTTTATGAACGTATCCGTTAATTCTATACCAGGTCTTCTAATTCTTGAGACTCATCATCAGCCACAAGACGTCCATTGCTGAACATAGGCCTCCCCTAATGCCTTCCAGGCCGACCTGTTGGAAGCAGCCCGCATCCATCATCATTCTTGAGAGTGCTTTGACGAATACAAAAGTCATAGATCTTTAGCTTGTTTTGGCGACTTTATTCAAGTATTAACCTGGTAAAAAGTTGTCTAAACATCCCAAAAATACTAGAGAACTTTATATATAATTAACCTTGATAATCTTAAAAACTTCTAGTTGCTTCTGTGTAGTTAATAAATGTACAATTGTGGATGAAGTTTTGTCAAAGAGTTGTGCTTCTTTAAGAGATCACCTTGCTGTTAAATCTCTTCCATGCATACAAGGAACTTCCGGAAAGCCAGTGAAACCTTACCTCGGGGTAATTCGGGAGCGCATTCCATTGCCATGTAGTGCTTTGTAATTTAAAGTTCTGTGCGGTGTTGCTTCTGCTTATGGGTAGGCGCAGCGCTTGCCATCAGGCGAGCGACATGTTCACTCATCATTAAAAAAAAACTTGTTTGGTACAAGGCTAATGCTTACACTTTACAGTCTTAATCGAGGTCGTATTTTTCACCCGTTGATAACAGGTATGGCGGAGTATGGCGATAATCCTTCTGAATTATGCATGAATTGGGTTGAGAGAGTTTTATAAAACAGGCAACACGTTTTCAATCTACCAGAATCAACAGGTAACTTTGAGGTATCAGCAAAAAGTCGGATCTCTGTTTGCTTTTCATATTCGTATTAATAAATAGCAGTGATAGCTTAGCGGGGAGTGGTATGGACTGTCGATACGAAAGTCGCAGGTTCGAAACCAGCCCCAAGAGCATACACCTCTGACTTTTCTAAGTTACGTGTGTATTAATTGTTAATTATCACTTGCTTTAACGGTAAAGAAAACATTGTGAGGAAACCTGCATACCTGAGAAGTTCTTCATAAGAATTTCGAGGGTATGTGAAGTCTGCCAACCCGCATCAGGCCAGCGTGGTGGATTAAGGCCTAACCCCTCTCATTCAGTAGAGGAGGCCCGTGCCCAGCAGTGGGACGTATAGGGCTAGTATTATTATTATACATATTTGGATATGTTTAGTAACTTTTCTTTTTAATTAGATTTTGTTTTAGAATAACACGTTTAGTTCATCCAAAAAAGTCAATTAAAAAAACCAGTAAAATTACTAGGCATGATAACTTATGGCTCAGGGTGACGAGCGCAGTTCAGTGCCATGTAGAGCTTTGTGATTCGAAGTTGTGTGTGGCGTTACTTCTGTTTATGGGCAGGCCCTTACCATCAGGCGAGCGACATGCTCGTCTCATCATTCATCAAAACAAATGTAGTAATGTGGTATGAGCGCGTTGTGAATTTGGCAAATAAATAGTTTTTTTCTTTCAATGAAGCATAGTCACAAATAAAATATTTTTGTGTAATCTTCCTAAATAATGGTGCCAGCGTGATTTTAAATTTTTACAATATGGTTTAACAACAGAAATCCTTTTTCCGTTGTTTCAGAACTGGCAAACTCCACTACCCTACAAATGTGTGCGGGCCGCTGTTTGAGGAGGAGTTGGAGTTCTGGGGGCTGGACTCCAACCAGGTGGAGCCTTGCTGCTGGTCCACCTACAGCATACACAGAGACACACAGGTTTGTGATAGCAAATTAGATCGCCAACTCGTTTTTAGTATTTTACAATAACAAGTTTTAAGTCTAAGTGTACTTAGGGTTTAAGATGTAGGGTGTGATGAAATTTAAACTTTATAGCTACACAAATACTGTTGAATATTAAGTTCGTAATGTATTCGTGTTTGGCAGAGCCTCGCTGTAGACACTTTTGTCTACAGCATGAATGGGTCGGCTCGTCCGGTTCGTTACCACTGTCTTACAGAAAACCGATGTAAGATAGCAGCTTGGTGCTGCGTTTTGTACAGTGAGTGAGATATCTGGAGGCTCAAATCCCTCTCCCCTTCCCAATCTCTTAATTATCCCTTTCCTTTAAGGTCGGCAACGTGCTTATATGTTTTTAGTATTATGGGCGTACATGGGCGGTGGAGATCACTCATTATCAGGTGACCCACTTGCTCGTTTGCAGGCCTATGCTATAAAAAAAAATCCGAAATATAATTTGGAATTATGTGATACCAAATGGTGTATTGATCGTAAAGGTGCATATAAACGACCCATGATGACGCGAGCAACAGACATGACGCGGTTTGCGATGCGAACGGATATACCAAAAAAAATATAGATTATATACATACATACATACGCACTCACGCCTGTAATCCCCGAAGGGGTAGGCAGAGGTGTAACCAGTACACCCACATTTCGCAGAGCGTATCTCCGTCCCTTATGTGATAGGGGGCGAGCCTATCGCCATACCGGGCACAAATTCCAGACTCCGGGCTGATACTGAGCATTTCGTAATAGAAAAACCCAATACCACTTTACCCGACCCGGGGATCGAACCCGAGACCTCAGGCATTATCACCGTCAGGTGTGCGCATTACAACTGCGCCACCGATGCAGTCAGTAAAAACTAGATTCTTAGAAAAAATATTCAATCGCTTCTTTACTTATTTTATACAGCGATCGATGTATATTGGCTAAATACAAACTCTTTAGTAATAAGATATTTCCTTTACTAAATTACTTTATAATAACATATAATCTATTCACGTGAACAAAAATAACAATTGTAAATACTTTGTTTGTAGCCCTGAGAATGCTTTAGACATTCCATACTATAAAGTAAATATTGTAGACTATTGACTGTGTGTTTATATTATCTAACTCAGCACTTACCCAGGTGCGTAAAAAGATGTAATTTATGACCGGTTACGTCGGTGGAAAGTCATATTTATGTAACATTCGACTGCCGTAGTTTCGTCCCATCATTCACGTCGTAAATATATGGCCATAAAGTTCGCGAATTTGTGTTAAATTTCTTAGTTATTACAATAATCTTACTTGCGTACTTTAGTAGTTGGCAACTCTACCTCTAAAAAACGATCTGTTGACAACAAATTTGATGTCCCTTGGTGAATACTTTGTCAAAATAGAGTACTACTTTTAAATTTGTTATCAACAGATCGTTTTTTTATAAGCTTTGGATGACTAGACAAGCAGGTCGCTCGTCTGATAGTAGCGTCACGCCTGCCCATAAACAGAAGCAAAACCAATCAGACTTCGAATTATGAAATACTGCATGGCACTGAACTGCGCTCGTCACCCTAAGATATAAGGTGTTAAATCTCATAATGCCCAGTAATTTCACTGGCTTCAATGTCCTTTAAACTGGAACACAACAGTGTTTTCACACTGCTACTTACCCAGACGACCTCTCGCATACGAGGGATCTACCCCCTAGTAAAATTAATGTTGTCGGATTTACGATCTAAAATCCCGCAAAGATGCTCTGAATGCTAATAACGTAGAACAAAATGGTGGTGTATAATGCACCTAACTGACCTTCCCACTCTGAACGATGTATTTTATATTTAATTAAATTGCTCCGTAATATATTTTCTCACCTTAGCCATATACCACATCATCAATTAAAAAGTTGAGTAATAAACAAATCCTCTCTCGTTACCGCGTTTTTAATGGCCGTACATGAGCGAAGCATTACGGCGATCATAAAACATGATAGACAATTGCTTCCTCAGTAAACGCGCTCGTTTCCGCCTCCGCTCGTCACTCACACCACTCCACATCCTATTGTTAGGTATACCGCCTCCGCTTGTAACCTACACCCCTTTAGAAATATCTCTTTGTTCTCTGTAATAGTTAATGTGGTTGATTGCGGTCATCTTATTTCGGTGATTGCGCCAAATATATAAAAATATATAAACTAAAAAAATTATCAATTTAGATCAGGTTCTATCTGTTCTATTTCATTCAAATCGTTCCAGTAGTTTTTTAAAGGCGCTCGAACAAACAAACTGACAGTTATCCTAACTAATATTATAAATGCGAAAGTGAGTTTGTTTGTTACACTTTCACACCTAAATCGCTGAACCGATTTTGATCAATTTTGGTACAGAGATCGATGTGGCCGTGGAGACGGTTTTAGGCTATTTTTTGTCCCGCAAAGGCTGTTCATGGGGCGGAGCCGCGAGCACAGGCTAATGGTTTTATAATAAAACTTACTTAAAAAGTCTTTTATTTCTCAAATTTCTTTATTAACGGTCACCACCAGACTGTCAGAGATTAAGGTTCAATGAGATCATAGAATCAATACTTATAAACTCTTGGTAAAGTTTGTAAAGTACCAATTGAATGTAAACATCTTCAGTAAAATTATAAGGTGCAAGTTCATTTATAGTCTTTAATTAAAGAGTGTATTTGCTTATTTCTGTGGTTTCGTTTGAGAAGACGTTTTGTTTTTAGTATTAGGAAGAATAAATACATACATACATACGCACTCACGCCTGTAATCCCAGAAGGGGGTAGGCAGAGTAAACAGTATACCCACATTTCGCCTAGCGTATCTCTGTCCCATGATGTGATAGGGGGCGAGCCTATCGCCATACCGGGCACAATTCCAGACTTCGGGTTGATACTTGCGTTTCGTAATAGAAAACTCAACATTTTACCCAATCCGGGGATCGAACAGGAGACCTCAGCGCCAGCCTCACTCGTAACGCGTGCGCATTACAATTGCGCCACCGAGGTGCGAAGAAAGAAAGGCGAACATAATACACATACATAAATACAGACACAAAATTATTATGGTAATATAACATCACGGTCCCCCTTTTTAGGGTTCTGTACCGAAAGTTACCAACGAAACCCTCTATATCTGTCTGTTTCTCTTACATTTAAAAGGCTCTATCTTCTGAACTATAATAGGAAGCCGCCAGAAAATGTGTTACTAGCTTTTACTCCACCTGCGCGCACGTGAATATCCTTTTCCAGGATTAAAGTAGCCTATGTCTTAATCCGGGTCATGGTCTATCTGTGTACTAAATTTCATCCAAAACCGTTCACTCGTTAAGGCGTGATTGACTAACAAACATCCAAATTCGCAAACTCACAAACATCCAAAACCACATTTATAATAGTAGTAGGATTATGGCAGATCTTTTCTTCTTCCTGGCTGGCATTATCCCAGCCTAATGCCAGATTCTGCCTTCTCATACCAAAGATTTGACGGTACGAGTATTTCGATTTATATGGGGCGACTCGCCGTCTGACTCCCACAACCTGCAACCGGAATTGCCTCGTCTGTTATTCAACAGAACATACAATAGGTGAGGTTGCCTTATCTACACTAATAATATTATAAAGAGGAAAGATGTATTTTTGTATGTAACGAATAAATTTAAAAACTACTGGACCGATTTCAATAATTCTTTTGCCGATAGAAAGCTACATTATCACTGAGTAACATAGGCTACTTTTTAACATAGGAAAAGGCCGTTCACGCGGGCGGAGCCGCGAGCAAAGGCTAATGGTAGATATTCTAACAAGTAACAAAAAGAAACATAATAAGGCCACACGGAACCCTCGGTGCAAGTAGGAGTCGCACTTAACCAGTCCTAAAATCCATACCCTAAAACATTACCTCACTTATTAACAACTTTCCGTCCAAAGAAGCTTTTTACATCTTAAGCTTTCCTTGTAAACAATCCACTGTTGACATAATTAGGAGATTATTCTCGTAAGCTCCTGAAAGCTCTTAGTATTTTTGAGTAGATTAAATTAATAATTACTGCTGACTACTTTTGTTTATTATATTAACGAGAATGGTTTTTGTCTTTGTGAATTATAATTTGATTTTTATTTCGTTTCTTCTTTTTAATTTTCAGTAATTTAGGAAGTTAAGAAATCACGAAACCTTTCTTATGTAACACGGCTTTCGATATTTTGATTTATAGGGTATGGAACAGTATTTTGTTCTGAGTAGTGACCTAAGAGTACGTACTATAGTCCATGCGCTACTGCTGGTCACCTCCTGAGATATTGCGTGGGAAGCGACGTGTCAAGTCACTCTTTCCCTTAACTTCAGATATCTGGAAGTGACTAGCAAATGCGTTTGAACTACAGCTACACTCCTTCCGGAAATGGGATTAGATGCGATTAAAATAAACTAAGGGACCATTTACTTACCATGTTAGTAGGGTAATTGTAAATTTTCTAAGTGTTAGAGCCACGCTGTAGACACTTATGTCTACAGCATGAATGTGCTGGCTCGTCCGGGTCGTTACCACTGTTTCACAGAAAACCAACCGAAAGTAGCAGCTTGCTGCTGCGTTTCGTACGGTGAGTGAGATATCCGGAGGCCCAAAACCCCTCCCCTTTCGAATCCCTTATTTATCCCTTTCCTTTAAGGTTGGCAACGCCATATATCTTTTAGTATTGTGGGCGTACCTGGGCGATGGAAATTACTTACCATCAGGTGATCCACTTGCTCGTATGCTACCCTATGCCATAAAAAAATTAATTACCGACCAAATCAATATGAGTTATCGAACTTTTTCGGACATTCTTTGATGTTTGATAAATCGAAAACCAATGTATAAATTTTGATGGAATTTCTAACAGCCTAGAATATTCAATGTTGACTACCAAACTAGATATTTTTTTTACCGTCAATTACTTTGTTTCTTAGAAGAGCCTTTAATTCCAAAGAAATCGTATGCTGAGGGCTTTCAGTATTCATCGAGTATATTTTCTGTGAACATCGAGATGTTTCTTTTAGCGTCAGAAAAAGACACCGTGGCGTAAACACTGCCCGAGGACTCTATTTAAAAACGAAAGCCTAGGAATTCTCTTCATGGAAAAATAAACTTTAACGTAACTGAAGAAGATTGTGTTTAATTGAGCAAAATATCTATGCCTTGATACTTCTTACACAGGAAATTTACAGGGAAAATGCTTTGTTTACCTATTATAAACTTTAATGAATAGGTAATAGGATCTAATAATGGAGTTGGTTTTATTTTTAATTGGATTTTATTAAGATTAAATTGTCAGGTGATTTTTTCAGGTTTTATAACTGCCTCGGTGGCGCAGTTGTAATGTACGCGTTACGACTGAGGCTGACGCTGAGGTCTCGGTTTGATCCCCGCGTCGAGTAAAAGTGATATTGGGTTTTTCTATTACGAAATGCTCAGTATCAGCCCGGAGTCTGGAATTGCGCCCGGTATGGCGATAGGTCCGCGGCCGCCCCTTATCACATCGTGGTACGGAGATAAGCTCGGCGAAAGGTGGGTGCACTAGTTACACCTCTGCCTATGTCTACGAGGATTATAGGCGTGAGTGCGTATGTGTAAATGAATTACTAAACGTTGTATTATATTTTTCTAATAATAATCCCACTTAAAATATGAATGTGAAAAGGGGGCCATGTTTGGTATAAACTACGTTCAAGCTTGTCGACATCGCCGATGAAAGAATTGGATCAGAACGGGTAAATTTTCAAGTTCCAAGTTCCAATCAACAATAGAAAGAAAGAAGAAGAAAGAAAAGAAAAAATATTTATTCGCAACAAGCAAAAATTAAAAGGAAAACGAAAAAACAAAAAAACACTTAAATTAGATGTGCTCGTCACAAAAACGACACTAACTCGGCATAAGCTGGTAATAAAACCAGCGCTGGTCTTCCAATAGTAGGTACAACGTACTTCAAATGATAAAAATATAGTTTTGTTAAGTTCTTTGTTATTAAATTACAAACTAGAAAGGTTTGATCAATAAATTATGTTTAATCTTATATTTAATAAAGATTTAAAATCTAACTGCTTGTTGTTCATCTAGCAAAGTACCACAGACAATTTAGTTAGCTATAAAATTTGCCAATTTTAGCTAATTAAAAAGTTACTTAAAAGGTAACACTTAGATACCTATCCAATCTAATCTAGATAAAAACAATATATTGAAATGGGCTATACCGTTTGTATGTAAATCGGTCTGGGGGTCTTTGGAAAAATGTGATCGCATTTCTCATGGAAATGCTTTGTCCGGTCAGGGGACACCTTTCAAGGTAAGATTTGGTTTGTTCTTTATGTTTTTGGGCGTGGAATCTGAAGCGATTATTTATCTGAAGCTTGGGAAAAAGGCTAAATGTTTTTTGAATGGACCTTTTATGTGTGTCGATTACAGCTTCAAGAAGGTTTACTAGGTAAGTAGGAGCACTTCGTATTTATGTGGTAAGACCATCTTTATCTACAGCGTGTTACAGAAAGGTGTGGTCAAATTGAAGCAACGTATAGTGTACGATATAAGTATTTCACCCCCCGTAGTTGTCCGATTGCATTGCTAGGACATAAAAACATTTTCTATTTTCTTTTATTTGCTTCAATAACGAGACGAGAAGATCGCTCGGCAGATGTTAAGCGTCACGCCTGCTCATTAACAGAAGCAACGTCACACAGAACTCTGAATTACAGAACACTGTATGGCACTGTACTGCGCTCGTCATCCCGAGACGTAAGATGTTAAGTCTCTGAAATATTAAAAATTTGGATTTACGAGTGTTGGTATATCTCAAAATGCTTTTATAGTTCAGAGTTCCATATAAAGTCTTTCAAAAACCTTGACAAAGTTTTATGACAGTAAAAAATCCTCCAAAATTATTTTAAAGCATTTCGAATGTTCTAAATAAGCATATTTAACTATAAAGCGTCGAACGATCAGGATTTAGACTCACGCCCTTATATACAACGTGTTATAAAAAGGGGCGGGCAAATTTAAGCAATGCGTATGGCGTATAAGTATTTTATCTCCCATAGTACCTAATCCGATTGTATTGCTAGTACAATAATTATAGAATTTTCTTTTTTATCGAATGAATAACATGTCGATATCGACATTCAACTTTGGACATCACTAAATGATAAACAATGATGCTATAGACCTCCTTTCATTTAATTATTTCATAATTAAAAAAAAACATTAAACAGTTGTCAAATGTCAATATTTATTTGACGCAGTCAGTTCGACAATTTCCGATGTTATGAAGTATGATTACGAGTTCAAAAAATATGTTGTATGTGACCAAAACAAGTATTATGTATTGGTATTTTGTGTTGGTGCAACTGATAATGGCTTATAAGAGGCTCGTAGACTGTATTAAGCCAAATTCATAGATGGAAAACCCGACAATGAAATCTTTAAAATACTTCAGAGGATGGTAGCTATATCGTCTTCAGCAAACAGTCTCTTGCAGGTGTTATTTTGTGTTTAAATTACAAGTTACGTACGTATGTCCGTAGGATTACGTAAGTTTATTAAAAAGTGAGTGTCATTCATAATAATAAATAGTGGTGTTATCAATCTTATCGATCTTAATAAACGAGTGATTAAAATTAACGTAAAATTTTAGGATGTCTTGGTTTAAAATGATCCGGTACATAGGTACTTACTATAAGGAGTGTGTAATGACCCTAAAATATGACCACACCTTTCTGTAACACGTTGTATATTTGATCTCTCTTTAGTACCGTTTGACATACGATTTTTCATATTAATTTGAAAGTTATGTTAGCTAACATGTGTGTCAAATCAAAGGTGTTGATCACGCTTCTAGCAACTCAATTTCGACTTGACATGAGATTTGACATTTGATTACTTAATTTAACATTGATCAGCCTTTCAAAAACCGGGCGTAAGACTAAGAACTGACTAGAAACGGTTGAAATTTATGTTACCCTGTTGTAACTAATCTCTGGGAATATTGGAGGCTCGTTTACATTAGTAAATACTAAGGAGTGACTAAGACGAGGTTAATGAAAACAGAGTACATTTATTAGCTGCTGTTGATTGCTAAATATAATAATGAACCCAACAGTCACATATAGTCCTGACCCCACACTAGGTAAACCTGTATCGTACATATACCCTATATACTACGAGGGACTTGCGGTCCCACAACACCCAGACCCGAAACAATTTTTGTGGATGATACAAACATTTGTCTCAGTGCGGAAATCGAACCCAACACCTCTCGCTTTGCAGCCGGCTACTCCCCCACTGCGCCACGGAGGCTGCCATATGGTCATAATTATTTAATAGTTACTTGGTATTGCAGACAATAATAAACCCAAAATAATTTTAAAGGTGTAAGGTCTCTCGTATGCCAGAAGCCGTCTGGATCGGTACCACCGCTTTATCTATTTCTACCGCCAATCAGCAGTGTGTAAGCACTGTTGTGTTCCGGTTTGAAGGACATTGGAGCGAGTAAAATTACTGGGCATTATGAGACTTAACATCTTATGTCTCAGGGTAACGAGCGTAGTCCAATGACATGCAGTGTTTTGTAATTCAAAGTCCTGTTCACACAGAACTTTGAATTGTTGCTTCTGTTTATAGGAAGACGTGACGCTTACTATCAGGCGAGCGACCTGCTCGTCTCGCCATTCATGCTAATAATAAGAAAAGAATTATTTAAACCTTAACGGTAATATAAAAAAAAATAGAAACTTTTTAGAATTTGGAACTTTTGTATAATATTGCGGCGTGAAAACCTTGTAATTAGGCGTAAATCAACTGTATTTATGGAGAGGACTAATCGTATAACAGAGACGAGAAAATTCTTCTTTTCAAGGCAATAGTTTTGAATTAAAAAAAAACTCCAACTTCAATTAGAAAATCTTTCTCCAAAAATAGCGAAGAACCATATCGATTAGACCAGATTTCAAATCGGTCCATTTATTTATTTGGCATAGATGAAGTAGTGGAATAGCTAGATGAAGTAGTGGAACAGGCCAAAAAGGCCTATTTTTTATAGACCAGTAAAAGAGTAAGTGAGACACCTGATGGTAAGTGATCTCCACTGCCTAAGTGCGCTCACAATACCAAAAGATGTAATAGGGATGAAATAGGAAAGTTAATAGACAAATTAAATACAAACACTAGTTCTGGAATTGATGGAATTACAACTACGTCAATAAAATGTCTTAAGGAATTGATACTTGATGAATTAACAACGTGCCTAAATAAATGCTTAGAACAAGGGGTGTTTCCTGATAGCCATAAAGTGGCCAAAGTTACACCGATTTTTAAATCTGGAAATAAATCGCACCCTGAAAACTACCGACCAATCTCAGTCTTACCAGTAATATCAAAAATATTTGAACGGGTACTTTATAACAGACTAGATGCGTATTTGACTTCCGAAAATTTTCTCCACCATAATCAGTACGGGTTTAGAAAACATTTTAACACACTTTCAGCTACTACAGATTTAGTTACAAAAATAAAATTGCATATTGATAAAAAACAAATAGCGTTAGGGATTTTTATTGATTTACAAAAGGCATTTGATACCGTTAGCCACAACCTATTGCTTAAAAAACTTGAGAAAATTGGTATAACAGGAACAGCTCATGATATATTTAAATCATACCTTTCACACCGTAAACAGGTTGTTAAAATAGCGAATATGCAAAGTAGCTCAAAAACTTTACATTGTGGAGTACCCCAAGGATCAATATTGGGGCCATTATTGTTCCTAATATATATCAATAGCATAAACGAAATTGGACTCAAAGGCGACATTACACTGTATGCAGATGACACAAGTTTTTTCTATTTTGGAAATTCTATCAAAGATAATGTATCTGATGCACAAAACGACCTTAACAAGTTAAATGAGTGGTTCCAATGCAATCTCCTTACATTAAACACATCAAAAACTAACTTAATGATTTTTAAGGCTAAAAATAAGAGAATAGAAAGTTTTCCTCCGTTAATGATTAATTGCAATTGCGTGCAATAGTCAGATGTCTCCCCCGTAATGTACGGTACACAATATATAACTCACTCGTGAAGCCGCATATAGATTACTTAATAGAAGTATGGGCCACTGCTACTAAAAATATTTTAAAACCTTTACAAATAGCACAAAATAAACTTATAAAAACACTTTTTCAGTACAACCCTCTAACATCCACTGAAAAAAAATATAATGAAACTAAAATATTAGATATTGCACCATAATTCTATATTAATACGAAAAACACTAAATAAAGATATAGAAACACAAATTGCCTTTACAAAAAACTTACAAACACATAGGATCAAACTTAGGAATGCAAACAATATTAAATTATACACTCCCCGAACTAATTACGGCAAAAAATGTATTATGTACGAAGGTGCGAGACTATACAATAAATTACCTAACAATATAAAACAAACTAAATCTATAAAAACATTTAAAAAATTACTAAAAACATATTATCTAAATAACTAACACAACTACGCTCATGTTAGATGCCTCATGTCACATCCAGATGCACATATTGCTACGAAACTTGTACATTGGTATTGTGTGAAGTGTTGCGTTTAGAATCTAGTGGTAATATAGACATACCCTCAGTTTATAAATATTTAAGTATTGAACGTCATATGTAGTTTAGTTTACTTAGTTAAATATGTTTTTCATGTAAGTGAATGTTATTCTTATATGAGAAATAAATATCTTAAACCTAAACCTATAATTAAGGGATTTGGAAGGGAAAGAAGATTGAGGCCTACGGATATCTCACTCACCGTACGCTGCAAGCTGCTACTTTACATCGATTTTCTGTGAGACAATGGTAATGACCCGGTTAAGCCAGACCATTTGTGCTGTAGACAAATCTACAGCATGGCTTAAGCCACTATACCACTCAAGTGTATATTAGTGAAGTAAATAAAACAAGAAACTCTATGTGCACGATCTACTAAAGCTTATAACTTCGGACTTGGACAAGGGTATTTTAAATAAAAGTCAAGTAAATTGCATGCATTCATGCGTCAGCGGAATTTGCCTCTCGTGGGAGTAAGTGCAAAAGGCATGAGTGCCGGTCATTTCAGTACTGAATGTAAGCAGCTAGTGATATACGGTATGTAACAAAAACTCTGTTGGCCCTTTTTGGGTCGTGAACATAGTCATATAAGCAACTTAATAAAAATTGTTAAATAAAAAAAAACAGAAGCGCAATATTATCCTTACACAGATAACTTAAAAAATGAACATATTTAAAAAATGTTATGTGCATCTGAATTTGTGTGCTGATATTTACAAAGTTCCCCAGCGCGCGGCACGTTTGATGTACATGTGGACACCGCAGCATGCTATCTTGCTCTGGCTCCAATTCATCGCTCTTGCAGAGGTAATCAATCGGTATACGGTTTACAAACAATAAATTAATTCAAGATTTAAAATTAAATATGATTATTTTTTTAGTCCATTTCGTCTCATGGCTAGACACGAAATGCTGACTTAAATGTAATCCAGCTTAAAAAAATATTTATACGTAAAAGTGATATAAATATCACCGGAGATCGAACCCGGGATCGTAACGCGTACGGATTACAACTGTGCCACCGAGGCAGTCACACCACTAAGTTTTTATTATAAATGGTTGAAAACAGTAATCGATTCGACAATATATCTCATTCACTTCTACGGTCCAAACTCTTCAAAAATTAAGGATCTGTTTAATGTAATTGTTAAAGTTGGACAAGTATCGGGTACAAGGGATAGTTACGCAAGCTTTTGAAGTGTGATGGGATACGATATGTGATCCGATCAATATGTAAAAGGAATATTTGGGTTTACGAATACTGGTATTATATTAGAGCACATTGTACTTGGGTAGTGAAGTTGTAGGTTTGAAATCTAGTATGGATTCTAAGAAGTTGTATTAGCTTTGTTCGTTATTAACCAAATGAAGGAGGTTCTCAGTTTGACGCGTATATTTCAAATAAAACCTTTTTAATAGAAATAAAATCAACTCAAAAAGAATATCGGCGTTATTGCAATTTAATGGTCAATTGTAGGTAAAAAGCACCGTCTTCAAATTTGGTTATTTTGGTTGAAAATTGGAAATATTTTTTGAGTCGGCTAATGCGAATCAGCTTTCGAACAAAAATCGCATTCATATCGGTCAATTTGTTGAGATGCTACATTTTCATAGACAAATATACTGATAGATACACCAATTTATTTCTGCCGCCAAGCAACAGTGTGTAAGCACTGTTGTGTTCCGGTTTGAAGGACATTAAAGTTAGTGAAATTACTGGGCATTATGAGACTTAAATCCTTATGTCTCGGGGTGACGAGCGCAGTCCAGTGTCATGCAGTGCTTTATTTAAAGTTCTGTGTGGCGTTGCTTCTGTTTATGAGCAGGCGTGGCACTTACCATCGGGCGGGCGACCTGCTCGTCTCGTCATTGAAGCTAATAAAAAAAAATGGGTAAAATTTATTACACCCTTCTTTTTGTCAGTGGCTAATTCATATAAAGACTTACATTTGTGTAAAGTACACGGAAACCACTGACGAAGTTATTTGGTTCGTTTAATTAGCCATCAGATAGACATGTGCGGAAGTCAGACAATACAAGGATCAGAGAATTTAATTAATTAGGCCGGGATTAGACGGCCCTTTATTCGTAGATAATGCCTGTACATAACAGTAACTATCTACAAAAAATATTGAGACCAAAAAAATCTAATCAAAGATAATATTTAAACGCATATACAACTAACACTTAGGGCACAGATTATAGAATTCAAAAGTTTTTTTTTCTGGCCTACGAAGCGACGAGCAGACGGCCCACCTGGTGGTAAGTGGTAACCGTCGGCCATAGACATCAGCAATGCCTAGGACACAGCCAAGCCGCTGCCTTCCGTGAAAATATCTTTTAGTTCTAAGTTTACTAACTTATTGAATAACTAACTTTACTCATCTTTTTTGAAGCAGCGACCATCTAAGGAGCGGGTGGGTCACCTGATAGTTTGTAATTTTCATCGCTCATGAATATCTGAAGAATCATGGATGCGTTGCTGACGTTAATAAGAGGGTTTGGGCTTCCAGAACTTTCTCTCACCGTACGTTATGCGACATCAACAGAACACGCCAGTTCTCTGTGAGACAGTTGTACCGCCTTGTGGGCCCACATATGTCCACGACATATCTCGCGTGAGATAGAAAACTATCGATGTCAAATATTTGGGATAAAGTACGATTTTCTCTACTCTACAAGGTGGTAGACGAGGGGTATGCGAGAAGCAGGCTGGGTTGGTACCACTGCTATGTCTATTTCTGCCGTCAAGCAACAATGTGTAAGGACTGTTGTGTTTCGGATTGAAGGGCATTGAAGCCAGTGCAATTACTGTCCACAGCTATAATACTCTATCGCGTGCGAGATATGACGTTTTGCATATGCTTAGGCAATTGGTCGAGCTGCTCCATTCATGCTGTAGATAAAACTGCCTACAGCGTGTCTCTCACATAGAAAACTATTTTAACCTAACTTGGTTTCTTTTTCTTTCATTTTAATTACATGGATGTTGCATGAATAATGATTATGTTTAGTAACTTTAATAACACACAATACCCAAATACAGCAGCAATGAAATGTTTTTTTTTTTATACAAATACAATAATCATTCAAGAGTGAGAAAAAACATTATTATTTCAAACAAAATATTTTTACTGCCTCGGTGGCGCAGTTGTATTGCGTACGCGTTACGACTGCTGTGCTGAGGTCTCGGGTTCGAACCCCGGGTCGGGTAAAAGTGATATTGGGTTTTTCTATCACGAAATGCTTGGTATCAGCCCGGAGTCTGAAATTGTGCACGGTATGGCGATAGGATTGCCACATTATGGGACGGAAATATTCTCGGTGACATGTGGGTGTACAGTTACACCTCTGCCTATCCCTTCGGGGATTACAGGCGTTAGTGCGTAGGTATGTATGTATGTAAGTTGGTTTCTCATGAATAATACCTCAATACAAATCTATATTCCACATCCATCCCACTCCAATATAAACAAGTAGCTTCGAAACATATTGGTAATAAAAACACATTTCCAAAGTAAACGTCATAATAACTTTAGCTATCATAACTTGGAGTGTAAATAAAATTTTATGGCAACATATAAAGTAGCAGTTGGATGGTGCGAGTTCATTGATTTTTTAGCGAGAAAGAAGATATTGCAATCTATATAAATAAAAATGAGTGGCTAAATTTGTTGCTAAGTGCAAAACTCGAGAACGGCTGGGACTATTTTGATGATTTTTTGATGATGTGTTTAAGTGGATCCCTGGATGGTTTATATTCACAATTAGACCCGGTAGGTGGCGCTGCAATCGGCTTCTGACTATCAATTACATTTTGCGGATGAAACCGCGCTGGACAGCATATTACAATTTAGTTGGCATTGACTATTTGACCTGCTTTAAAAAGAAGGTGTTATAAGTTTATATGCTCTTTGTCTGTATTTATGTGTATCAATATAGAGTGTAACGCGACGTACGCGCATCGAGTCGCAGGGCTTGTACCTACTTCCCGAGTCCCGCACCCCGCCAACCCTTTCTCCCCGACACCGTGCCGGGGGATCACGCCACCGCTCGCCAGTCGAGCGAGAGCCTTCGGAAGTGCGTCCACGCACTTTAACCCGCCGACCTCGCGGCTCGCGCGCTTTCTTACTATGATCGAATGTTGTAATAACTAGTAATCCGCATTGTAACCTTTTATAATTAAACCGTTTGTACGAGACGCAGTACTTTCAATTTTATAACCGACCCGTAGTGGATAGTTATAGTAGTCAATATATATTGATATAAGAACATACTTATTAATTAGTGTAACATATTATGTAAGTTTTTTTTTTGTTAAAATGTTTTGTTTGTGATGCACAGGTACGGTTCGAGGTATGCGAGCGAGACAGGAGTGACTGTTTTCTTGCAATTTCATTCTAAACGGACGCGATGCTGACGCCTGACGCGCATCATGCGTTACGTCAATCATTACGTTCTGCTGTACAGCGTACATCAAAACGTACTTTTATTAAATCTATGAGACTATTTGACGATAATGTCACAAGCATCTTAACATTGAGATTATGGTGTTTGTATCCTAACGCTCGACGCAACCATCGGAACACGGGATTCAAAATAAAACTCCACGAATAGAATAATAGTTCAAACACTTGAAGTCGAAAATAACTTATAAAAATAAACTAATCGAAGGTCGAGACAGATAGACGGTTGGACATCATTCGATAAAATGAATGTTAACATCAAAGTGCTTCCATCTAGCGGCGATGATACGTTATTAAAATCAGTCTGTTTGAAATGTATCAGATCAAAGCGATGTGTTCCGAGAAGTTTATTGAATATTTGATACAGTATTTCATATGTACATGAAAAACTCACCGGAAAAATCTTTTATTTTTGGTAGAGCCATGCTTTAGTTTTGTCATGAATGGGCCGGCTCGACCGGGTCGTTACCACTGTCTTAAAGAAAAGCGACGTGAAGTAGCAGTTGCTAAGGAAGCCCCCTCCCCTTCCCAATCCCTTAATTATCCCTTTCCTTTAAGGTCAGTAACGCGCTCACATTTCTTTTCGCGATTTTTTTCTGTATAATTTTTAATACGTAATAGGCTCGCGTTTGGCCACTATCACGCCTGATGGTAAGCGATGGTGTGGCCTAAGATGAAGCACGCTTGCCTAGCAAAAAACGACTCACTCGCGACTTGAAGACACCTAGATTATATTTATCGGGGCACAAAGACTCCGGCAAATTGTTCCATAACTTGGCAGTCCGTATGATGACGTCCGGTTACTATTATATTTTTTTTTGAATGACCAGACACTGCAGTAAGTTCATTCATATCACTTGGAGATATCCGTCTAGCACGGTTTGTTTCCAGCGTTCATTTCTACCACGCACGTGCAAGCTCTGGAATGAAATCTCTATCTTCTTAAAGCGAGGCTTAAAAAGAATTTACGCCTCCAACCTAGGCCTTTAAGGCACAGTTGGCGAGTAGCCGGCCGTGAAGCGAGAAGCTGCGGGTTCGATTCCCGCACGAAGACGAAATGTTTGTGTGATCCACAAATAGTTGCTTTAAGTCTAGGTGTTTTTTTCTCCAGAGAGGTTGACGTCTCTGACGGCAGGAAGCCGGTCGTAAAAAGTGCAAGCCGAATCTTTCTGTCTTCTTCTTAGTCGGTCTCTTCATAGCTGAAGGTCATGTCTAGCCTCAAGTAGTTAGATCTTTCTGTAACATGTATCAAAAGCGTGTTGCGCCGACTCCACTGACGTCAGGCCAGTCGTAAAAACTACAAGCCAAATCTTTCTGTAACATATATTAAAAGCATGTTACGCCGACCCCACTGCGAGTGGGATAAGGGCAAATGGAAGGATGGGTAGGCAGCGGGTTAGTTGTATGGTCTATGGGCGGCGGAGACCGCTCGCATGCTCATCTGCTTTCTTTCCTGAGTAATAAAACAAATACTTGTATATTTTTTCATTAACTATTATATTTCAACTATGGGATATTGGTCTATTAGTAAATATCATACATTATTAATAAAATTGTTCATTCAACCACAGTTTCGAGTTTAGGGACCGTGATTAAGGAAGTTTTAGCCAAAATTTAATCAAAATTCTGTGAATTACGTTCCGCTCCAATATATGGATTAAAATTTTCGTTATTAATTTTTAGTTCATCTGTGAAGGAAATGGGGCGATCGTCTTTGTCCAGGATATTAATGAAAATTCGTCGAAATATTAAATGCTTTCTCAATTTATTGTTTTTGATTTATTTCTTGTGAATCTCTCTTCATTCTATATCATTGAAATTGCATATAACGTGTTACAGAAAGGTGTGGTCATATTTAAAGGACGTTACATACACCTGACAGTGAATGTTTATGTATTGGATCTTATCAATTTTAACCACTCGTTTATTACGATCGATAAGATCGATCATATCCCTATAAATTAAGTGAAGTGCGTGAGAGAGAATTACAGCAGCTCCACCTACCGGGTCCAATTGTGAATCTAAACCATCCAGAGCACCACCCAAACGCATGCAAAAAAAAATCATTCAAATGGGTCCTGCCGTTTAGGAGGAGTTCAGTCACATACACACGTACAGTAGAATTATATATATAAAGATGTCTAATAAATTAAATTCTATTTAATAAAAAAAAATATTTGTTGACTGCCTCCGTGGTGCAGTTGTAATGCGTACGTGTTACAACTGAGACTGACACCGAGGTCTCGCGTTTGATCCTCGGGTCGGGTAAAATTAATACTGGATTTTTCTATTACTAAATGTTCAGTATCGGCCCGGAGTCTGGAATTTGTGCCCGGTAGGGCGATAGGCTCGCCCTCTATTACATAATGGGATGGAGATACGGTTGGCGAAATGTGGGTGTACCGATTATATCTCTGCCTACCCCTTCGGAGCTGCAGGTGTGAGTGCGTGCGTATGTTATACTTTTAAACCATTTATTTTTCTACACATACATACATATAGCACAACAAAAAGATGATGAAAACACACATTTATAAAACATAAATTTGCTACTATATAAGCGGTAGAAGGGGTCCAGCTCAGTGTACGCTGTTGTGACACAGCACTGATTTTGAGCTGGACCCCACCGTCGCGTCATCTTAGTACAAACAAATTACGGATCAGTTTTTTCGGATTCCGTTATCAGTTTTTTTTACGTTTAAGCTTAAAGAATATGAGATACAGTCGAATTTCGAACTCTAGGCTATATATTTAGACTAGTGGTTACTAGTCTAAATAAATACACGAATCATTTATTCGAATCGATGATGCAGTTATATGGTATACCACGTTTATCTTACAATAAACATTACATCCCACACGCGCTGAAATAAAAGGAAGACGATATGCGAATCACATTTGTTATTTATAACATATTAGATTTTACAGCTGCATCCGATTTACCAACGTAAAACATTTTAATCATTTGTTAACTTTAGTAAAAAAAGCAATGATTTGCATTTGTTTATATAGTTAGCAAAACACTAGAGAAAGATTTTGTTTATCCGCGTATTATTTGAGAATCTATCGGACTTTTATTGGTGAATAAATCTATTTTTATATGTTTCAATAGAAAATAATTCACCAACAATTGCTTTTTATCGAAATGGTCTTATAATATCAAATCATGTCTAGAATAAGGATGTAAAACAAATTTAAATTTCGAACACGAATCACAACCAATCCCAGCGCATTTGATTTAAATCGCGCAATCTGATTTGTTAACGACGTTTTAAAACGTCCGTATTCCGTACATGTCAGGGAGTTTAATAATCGAATTGTTTCGATACCAACAATCGTTTAAGTTAAAGCGGTATGTCGACAGTTAGCCCGCTAATGCGTTTTATACCGGTTTTATGTGTTCAATACCGCTTTAATAACGACAAGGTCGTGGCAAAGTCGAATTGTTTATTTCTCTTTTTATGAAGATTGCGGCGTGTACGGAGATATGAAATTACTGGAAATATGTCATCCCGTCTGTTTGTTTTGAGAATGATGGTGGAGATATATCGTTTAGTCCGTCTTTGTTTAACGCACGAGGTGTGAAAGAGAGAAGAATTTCATTTAGATATTCGTTCAAATTATACTAAAATATTGTTGTATAGTTTGTTATTTTAGGCGGGGCTAACAAAAAAATGTTTGAAATAAAATAAATCAATAATTTAAGTAGTATAATTTGTAAGTCTGTACCTAAGACTTTAATGTATACTACTAGACAAGTTGCGCGGTACATAGAAATTGTACCACTAAGTTGCGGTCAATTGACCGTAACTCCATATTACAATATTATAATTTTATATAGTGCAGTGTCATGTCATTGTAGTACATGCTTTTGAGTGGTAAAGCCACGCTGTTGACAGTTTTGTCTACAGCATGAATGGGCCGACTCGTTCGGATCGTTACCACTGTCTCGCAGAAATCCGGCGTAAAGTAGCAGCTTGCTGCTGCATTTCGTACGGTGAGTGAGATATCCGGAGGCCCAAATCCCCCTCCCCTTCCCAATCCCTTATTTATCCCTTTCCAATAAGGTCAGCGACGCGCCCATTATTCTTTTAGTGTTGCGTACATGGGCGGTAGAGATTACTTTCCATCAACTGACCCACTTGCTCGTTTGCCGGCCTATGCTATAAAAAATACGCCGCATCACTACGCCGCGTAGAGATACGCTGGTTCATTTGAGTGGCACTGTCATCGACAGCTGTGAAAAATGCGGGGTCGTTAAATAATATCGAAATATTTTCTTTTTAAAGGACTAGGGGCTTTGCCCATGTTTTTCCACAAAACATAAAATAAAAAAAAAACTTACCACTTACTCAAAAAGTCCGACGAATATGAGACATATCTTACTTTCTTTCCCACATTATTCTGCATTGATTGGTATCGGTTTCGACCCCATACCCCCAGCGGTTTCGGAGGAGATAGCGTGACAAGCTTTTGGCAGCGGCGGCGGCACTTACTTCTTTTTTAGAATAGAGAGAAATTAATGGAGTGGCTTGACGGGTTTATTTTAACTGCTGATTGTAAAATGCTATAATCATTTTTTTTTCCTACCGCGTAGAACGTTAAAGTTGAATCCTTTTAGTAATAAGTGGATATTGGTGTTAATAGTATAATACGTAAGAGTATCCTTGTACTTATGTGTGTGATATTGTATTGTACTACTGTTTTTATCCCGTTTTTTTATTACATTGGCCGACAAACGAATAAGTGGGTCACCTGATGGTAAGTGATCGCCACCGCCCGTGTACGCCCACAATACCAAAAGTCATAGGCGCGTTGCCGACCTTAAAGGAAAGGGATAATTAAGGGATTGGGAAGGGGAGGGGATTTTGGCCTACTTTACGCCGGTTTTCTGTGAGAGTGGCTCTACCACGCGTAAAATAAAATAAGGTTTGGATGGGTCGGAAAAACATTTCTTAATAACATTTTACCATTGCTTTATAAAACTTGTTATACTGGTCACCAAGTTCTCGGTAAAGTTGTTAAAAGTTTGCTAGGTGGTAGGTCCCTCGTATGCGAGAGGCCGTCTGGGTTGGTACTACTACTTTGTAAATTTCTGCCGCAAAGCAGCAGTGTGTGCTTAAACTAACGCGTTCTAAGATGACTAATAAGCAGGACGTCTTGCTAAAAGGGGAAGATCTGGCAACACTAGTGTCGTGGGACCTGAAATCGAACCACAACATATTTCTCGGCTTTCTGAGATTACATTTACGACGGACATTACATTTCCACTACACGTTACTTAACATTAGATCCAGTGTAGTCATTTGGCCGCGTCAGGATGAGAAAAAAAACTGGTAAAACAATCAAATATTTTCGAGTGGTAGAGCCACGCTGTAGACACTTTTGTCTACAGCATGAATGGGCCGGCTCGTCCGGGTCATTGCCACTGTCTTACAAAAAACCGACGTAAATTAGCAGCTTGCTGCTGCGTTTCGTGCGGTGAGTGAGATATCCGGAGACCCAAATCCCACTCCCCTTCCCAATCCCTTAGTTATCCCTTTCCTTTAAGGCCGGCAACGCGCCCATGATTCTTTTGGTATTGTGGGCGTACATGGGCGGTGGCGATCGCTTACCGTCATGTGACCCACTTGCTTGTTTCCGACCTATTACATAAAAAAAAACACTGAAGTGGAAAAATTATATATCCATTTACTTCATCATAGACACCTGTTTGCCCTTACAACAGCGATACATACTTACAGCGTCTCCATATTCACCAAAATCTTCCTTCCATAATATATAACAATTCATCTCTCTCGTAAACACGCTTCCACACTTCATGCGATATAAATCAACACTTACCGCAACAATATTGTTTAGAAGCCATAAACTTATTGTTAAACTTTGTATATTACATATTGGGTGATAAATATATACGCACTCACGCCTCTAATCCCCGAAGGGGTAGGCAGAGGTATAACCAGTAGACCCACATTTTAATGTCTTTCAAGCCGAAACACAGATACTTACACTGCTGATACTTAACTGCTGAGTTTACAGGAAGCACATTTTAACTCGTTTATAGAAATAATAGAATAGTGAAGTGGCCTCCGTGGCGCAGTGTTCGAGTGGCCGTCTGTGAAGCGAGAGGCCGCGGATTCGATTCCCGCACTGAGAAGGATGTTTGTGTGATCCACAAATATGTTCCGGGTCTGGGTGTTTGCTCCCCAGGGGCGTTGTCGTTAGGCAGGCGGCCGGTCGTAAAAACTATAAGCCAAATTTCTGTAACATGAGTTAAAAAGCATGTTGTGCCGACCCCACTGGGATGAGGGCAAGTGGAAGGAAAAGATAGAAAGAATAAAGTGAAGCCATGGTAAAAGGCTAGTATTGATATTGCGATTAGATAGTAAAATATGAGTAAATCCGTGAGCAGGTGCGAGCCACGTTAAAACTGGCCATAAATCTTCGAACGTAAAAATGTGACTGAATTCGTATTCATTTTTTGTAGCATTTGAATAAATGTAGGTAGATTCAGTGATATTTTTTTGCGATAAATATGAGTGACTTGTAGAATGTTTTAATTCAATAAAATTGTTATTTATTCAGTTTCAAACTAGTTATATCAGCTGTTTTTGTAAATGGGGAATATCCTCTTGGATTCCCGTCTACTTTAAAATAAAGACGGGATATGCCGGATTATTACCGGGTAAAAACCCATGGATGTCGCCATCTGCACTATGGGAAGGGTTTCTAGACCTCCATAAGAAACACACCAAAACCTCTCCAATACAACACTGCAATAGCACGCCGAGGGGGCGCATGTGTAAACTCCCCAAGCAATTATATCTTGCCTATAGGCAGAGGAACCGGGGTGATTTCTGGCAAAGCCTCTTTCCTAACCATGATAGTCTCTAGAAGGAGGCTAAATAATATTAGCACTAGTTTGCCAATCCGCATTAGGCCAGCGTGGTGGACTAAGGCCTAACCCCTCACATTCATAGAGGAGGCCCGTGCCCAGCAGTGGGACATATATAATACTAGTATTATTATTATAATGTAACACAGTAATGACCTTATATTATGTTACAATGTTCAAATCTAATACAAAGTAAATGTTGGTTGGAGAATCTGTGGAAACGTCAGGGCTAATACAATTTATTTATGGAGGCTGAAATTTTCCTCGAGGCCTGATTTGATTTTTCATATAACGTAAATTGATTTATATACATTATCTATTTATTTTTTGTATACGCAGCTTTTAAAGGTGACTTTAATGATAGTCTGGACTTATTTTTGAAGATAATTAATTTGAACAAAATTGACCTAAATATTTTCTGACATAAACATACATACATACGCACTCACGCCTGTAATCCCCGAAGGGGTAGGCAGAGGTGTAACTAGTACATCCACATTTCGTATCTCCTTTCCACGATGTAATAGGGGGCGAGCCTATCGCCATACCGGGCACAAATTCCAGACTCCGGGCTGATACCGAGAATTTCGTAATAGAAAAACCCAATACCACTTTAGCCGACCCGGGGATCGAACCCGAGACATCAGCGTTAGCCTCAATTGTAACGCGTACGCATTGCAACTGCGCCACCGAGGCAGGCAGTGATGACATATACATGCCCAATATATTTTTTACCAACAAGGCATAAGGCTGAAAAACTAGAAAGTGGGTCAACTGATAGTAATTCATCTCCACCGCCCATGCACGAAGAATTAAGGACGTATTGTCGACCTTAAAGGAAAGAGATAATTTAGGGATTAGGAAAGGGATTTGGGCCTCTGGATATCTCCCTCACCGTACGAAACGCAACAGCCAATTGGTACATCATTGCGGTTTTTTATATAACAGTGGCAACCGCTGGGTCAAGCCTACCTATTCATGCTGTAGACAAAACTGTCTCCAGCGTGGCTCTATTACAATTAAAATGTATTCATATAATCTCATTTTTTAACAGACTTCAAAAAAGGAAGAGGTTCTCAATTCGGAGAGTTATGTTTTTTTTGCTTTTTTATGTACGCACATCGATTACTACGCCAACTGTAGACTGATTTTGTTCGAAAAAAAATCATTCGATAGAGTTTAGCTGCGATGCGGCCTCATATAAATTTGGTTAGGATCTGATGACGGAGTAAAAAATAAAACTTCTCAACGGAGAACAGTATGCTCGTCGCGAGTATTTATTATATTGGAATTTACTTGCTATTGCCGTAAGTACCCCTTTTTTAACGTTGGGAAACCTTTAATGGGTACTACCCCACCGCATGGTCGGCCGGGGCGGTTATGTCCGACTCTCACGGACTAAAACCCAACGATGTTCCTCCGGGTGCGCTTGTTCGGTCAGGGCTGCGGGGACACAATCGTACTCTTCCGCGGCCCCGACGGCGCCAGCCCTTATAGAGGGCCTCTTCGGTCGGTGGGTGAGGGGGAGTTATCCACCCACCTCTGCTCCGCTCAGACAAGGTTCATCACCTCGAGGCCTCAACTGTCGGACGACGGACTTCCACGTGTCCGCCGCCCAGGTTCTGTCATGGGGGTAGGAATGTCTCCAGAATCCTCCTGCGCGTGACCCTTCGGCGGCGAATAGCGAGCTGGGATGTGATTTCCCTGACGTAACTACCCCTAAAGATTGAAAAATAAAATAGGTTTTAACAAAACCTAAAAATGTTTCTAGGTTTTGTTAAAACTTATTGTTCATTGCTATATTGCACGTTTGAAACAGCATTTTATTCTACACATGGAACGGTCGGATAGGTCGCTGCCTTTCTTATTAAACAATACAATAGGCGTTCAGCCATCGATGAAGTTTTAAATTGAAATTTTCAATTAGTTGGTAACAACATAACTTTTTATTGTATTCTTTTTGCGGTACGAATAGCTTCATATATTGTTATTAAACTAGAGTCGATTTCTTTATTATTAATTTGGGAGTGTAAGTGGTTTTAGGGTCAAAGCCAACTTCACCTGCACTTGGTACCCTCTACTGATCAACGGATGAGGTAGTGCCGAAACTTGGTTTGCGGATTTCGAGATAACTTACCATCAGATGACCCACATGCTGGTTTGCCGGCCTTTGCTATAAAAAAACCTGAAGGTAAGTAAATGGGTCACCATTTGTTCGGTTATTTGCTAAAAAAAACTGGTGCGCTTTGTCTTTCAACCCACGTTTTTATCATTCTCTTCATTTTGTAAATCTACAGACTGTATAATAATAGCACAATAAATTTTGGCATATCCCTTCAATCAATGTCATGAAATATAACGGTTAAAATAATATTCGCCGAGGGTAGTTGATATTCAGTCAGTGACCAAAACAAGTGGGTGGCGGGTCGGGACCGTATTCTCCAGTCGACTGCATACAGAATAATAAATGACCTATAATCAGAAACTTGGTCGGAGACTTACGAACTAAGAAATATCAGAACAAGACTGTTGCTTCGTGAACTATTCTGAACAAAGGATTTAGAACTTTGATTCACACTTTTTTATTAGATTTAATGACGAGACTAGCAGGTCGCTTGCCTGATGGTAAGCGCTACGGCAGAAATAGACTAAGCGGTGGTACCAACCCAGGTGGTTTTCGCATACGAGGGTCCTACCACCTCGCGAAGGGCGGGCCGGGCGAAGTTGAAGCGAATAAGTAGCAAGGCGGACCTTGGCGCCGAGCGGAACGAAAAAGTGTAGGGTGTCCTACTGCACGATAGACCGATGAATTGATAATCGTGGTAGGTATTGGATAGATGCTGCCCGAACGTCCATCAGTGGTTGGAGATTTTTTTATTGCCTAGATAGGCAGACGAGCAGACGTCCCACCTGATGGTAAGTGGTTACCGCCGCCCATGGCCCTCAGCAATGCCAGAGCACAGCCAAGCCGCTGCCTACCATTGAGAGTTGAGTTGCTACGTCACGCTGTATAAATCGCTTAACCGTATGACTTATACCACAAACTCCAAGCAACAGATGGTCAGACAACATAAAAAGCTCCAGTGATTATTTTCTCACGCAGTTACTAAGTTCAAACTTTATCGTTTCTATTTTATTCCGTAGTTACGTTCTGATCTTAATGTTTGTGTTCAGATTTCTGTTAGTAATGGCTAAGACTGTTTTGATTCAAATGGATTTGGATTAAAATGTTTCAGAATTTTTGGGTCAAATTGATCCATTTTTTATATTCACCTAAAATAGCACAGCGGTGTCTGTTTATTAATAACTTTCTTATTGAAATAGATATTCGAGTCTGATTCAATAAGAAAGTTATTATGATGATTATGATTAAGATGATCGAGTTCGATTACTGAAGTCTTAAATCCTCCTTCTCTCTCCCCAATAATATTCCTTTCCTTAGAGATCAGCAACGCATCTATATATCTTTAACGCCTGGTTTCTGAAAAGTTGATCATTGTTAAAAAATTTAATCAACTGTCAAGTCTCATGTCGAAATTGAGTTGCTACACCTTTTATTTAACACACATGTTAGTTAACATAGATTTCAAATTAATATGAAAAATCGTATGTCAAACTCTATTGTTGGCCAATTCTCGTAATTTTAAATGTTATAACACGGACGAAAATCCGAACGCACCGCGCCGTTCTCGGCGGCGCCCGCGCCACATCGCCTCATATCACGCGATCCCACGCAGCCAATCAAGGCGCTCCGTGGACGCGGGGCGCGCGTTGCCAACCAACTCCGCCGCGAGTGCCGGTCGCGAACGACGGCCAGTCGGCCACCGGAACCCGTCGCGTGCGACCGCCACGCAACATAAAACTCCCCGCGCGTTTTACGGACTATGCCTACATCGACTCGGTTAATGTATAAGTTACAGTGTAATAACTTTGTGTTAATTAATATATATGTTGTAACAAGAAAGTGTCTTATTCCACACACACACACACACCTGACTCGCTCAGAACCCTACGAACACATGAACCTAATAATCTACGTTAAATCTGGCTGCCCAACGAGCGGGCCAGTTAAGTGTGTGTTTAAATTGTGTGTGTGTTGTGATCGGTAAACTCCAGAATGCCACGTACCGCAACGCGCAGTAAACGCCGGCAAACCGAATTCTTCGACATGGATCCAGAACAAGTCATGACTACGCCCACGTCAGCGGGACGCCACGTGCCCACAGCGGAAGGCTCGACGTGCATCACAGCGAGCGACATGGCCTCGCTCATAACATCATTGCAGCAAGCACAAGCCGAAAATTTCGAGCGACTTCTGACAAGAGTTTTCGAAGCACGACAGTCATCTTGTTCGCCCGCGCGTGTTTCAACCGCGCCGGCCACACCCACGTCATCGCCTGCTCAACCTGCGCCTGGCAACTTCGCCACGTGCAAGGCTCGTTTCAGCGGAGCGACAACGGAATCCTTGGACGGTTTCATTGATGCTATAGAAGCATTCAAAGACTGCGCGAACGTCAGTGACGCCAATGCGTTACGCGGACTCTCGATGCTACTTACGCACGAAACCGCTACATGGTGGCAAGGAGTCAAAGCAACTGTCACCACTTGGGACAGCGCACTTCATTACCTGCGCAGCGCTTTCGGAGATAGCCGCCCTCCACATCGTATATACGTGGAACTCTTCTCCAACCCACAAGGTCAGCAAGAGAAGACGGAACTATTCGTGGCCAAAGCGCGCGCCCAACTAGCACATCTTCCGAGCGGGGATCTTAGTGAAAAAGTCCAGTTAGACATGATATATGGACTTCTCAGTTACAAAATACGTAAACGACTACGCAGAGAGGAATTCTCCAATTTCAATGACTTCCTTCAGAAGGTTCGAAGTATCGAGGAAGCCACATCAGAATCGCAAAACTCGCGCGCAGACTCTTCGAAGGGCGCCGCCGCTGGCACCCGCGCTCGATTGAAGTCGCCGACGAAAACGACGACAGCGCAGCCGTCAACGCAGCGAGCTACCTTTTGCCGACGGTCTTCAGCAACGGAGACTTCTTCGCGTCACCATGAGCCAAGCAGCGACTCCGACGCCACTCCTGCTAGGAAATCTACGTTTTGTGTATACTGCAAAAATTACGGACATACTCGTGAACAGTGCCGTAGACTAAAACAAACTGATAATGATAAGCCTAGTGCTAGTAAAGTGAATAGTGTAATATCGTGTTACGGATGCGGCGAGAGCGGAGTGATGCGTTCGAATGGTTCGAAGTGTAACTCGAATTTTAGCTCATTTGATGTAATTCCTATATCGAAAAGGTCAATGACCCCACGAGCAATAGTTGCTGGTAAGGTGTCTGCACACGTAAGTAATTTTGTTCCTCCTAAGGCTTGTACTGGGGCTGTACCTGGCTTGTGTTCTTATAATTATTGTAGTGGGAATCTTATGTGCCCAAATTGTATAAAATTAAATACAGCGCATCCCGCTACAGAACATAGTCATATATCACATAAAAATAGTGAAAGTTTACACCCCGAAAACAATGTTTCTAAACATAACAGGAATGTTTTTCGTAACCGTACATTAAAGCAGAAAAGTAGTAATTTTGCATATCCATATAATATGCCTACGGCATCCCATCCTATAATTGAGGGGGGCCCTTATAACCGCACACATGTAGCTAGTGAATTTGAGTCAGTGCCGCCTAGGGTACCTAGCGATAATCAGTGCGTCGTAAATAAGAATTTACAGAATTATTGTGTACCTTTTAAAATAAATAGTCAACGTAACGAAAGTAATCAAAATTTTCAAAATCAACCTCGTCAGTGTCCATCACGAAGTAGGGTGTCCATGAATTTTTCGGGACAAATTTCGGAAATCGGCTTACCTGATGGGGTGACCATGAGTTTACCAGGACAAAGTCCGGAAACCAATTTTTCCAGTAGGTTGTCCCCAATATCTGGAAATGAGGGATTCGTTACCTTTTCATCGATAAATTCTCACCAGGAGGATACACCGCGTCGACCTATATTAGGTATTGAGATTTTAGGAATCCAAGGAAGGGGATTAATCGATACCGCGGCCAAAGGAACGATCGCCGGATCCGCACTCTACGCGTTACTAAAACAGCATAATCAACCTTTCAAGCAGAATTGTATGCGTGTTAAACTCGCCGATGGTTCAGCACCAACACGCCAGATGCTGTCAACGACACTCGAAGTTAAAATTAAAGGTAGGAGTGTTCACGTAGATTTTTTTGTTTTTCCGGATGCCATAGACAATGACACATTACTTGGCATAGATTTTTTAACAGCAGCCGGATTGGAAATTAATTTTGAAACTTCCACATGGCGCTTTCATGGTTCTGGAAAAGTATATCCCTTAGAGTATGAGTATGCCAGTAACATTGCGTCTTGTTCCGCTGCTGAGTTCCTGAGAGACGACGAAGGAACCATGCTCAACCCCCACGAACGTGAAAGGTTAGCTTCTCTTCTACAGTGTAACGGAGACATCTTTGAATCAGGGGGAGCACCCACTCCTCATGCCGAACATCATATTGACACTGGGGAACATCCACCAATATCAGTTCCTCCGTATCGCCTCACACCAGCGAAAAAAGAATTAATGAAAGTTGAACTTGACAAAATGCTGAAAGATGGAATTATTGAAGAATGCGAGTCTGCATGGGCATCTCCGGCAGTGCTAGTGCCTAAAAAGGATAATAGCATCCGATTTTGCGTAGACTACCGCAAACTTAACGCTATCACAAAGACTGATAGTTATCCGCTTCCGCTCATAGATGAGCTGCTCCAGCTGACGAAACGTCATTGTTTCATGTCTTCCATCGATTTGAAAGCAGGCTATTGGCAGGTGCAAGTTCGCCCAGCTGATCGTGATAAAACCGCCTTTGTAACACCATTTGGTACATACCGCTTTACGCGTATGCCTTTTGGATTGAAGAATGCGCCATCTACCTTCCAACGGCTGATAGATCGGTTCCGTTCTGGCGCTAGTTTACAAGGCGTCGTATTACTAGCTTATTTAGATGACCTGCTCATTATTTCCGAAGACTTTTCTAGCCATCTACAAGACCTACAAAAAGTCTTTGACCGGTTGCGTCTGTTCGGTTTACGAGCAAATCGTGTGAAATGTTACTTTTCCCGACCAACGATAAATTACCTCGGACATGTGATAACTCCTGAAGGTATTAAGCCGGATCCTTCAAAGATCGACGCAGTCGTAGGGATGGCCAGTCCTAAGAATTTAAAGCATTTAAAATCATTCTTGCAGACATGCTCCTGGTTCAGGAAATTTGTCCCAAATTTTTCCCAGGTAGCTCAACCCCTATCTAAACTCACACGTAAGAATGAACCGTGGATATGGGGAAGTCAACAGCAGGAAGCATTCCAGTGCCTGAAAGAAAATTTAACGTCGGCTCCAATATTGGTCCAGGCCGACTATACTAAAACTTTTGTGTTACGCACGGATGCCAGTAATTATGCCCTAGGGGCTGTATTACTGCAGGGAGAAGCTACTGAAGAGCGGCCAATAGAATATGCCAGCCGTCTGTTAACTGCTCCCGAAAGAAATTATACCACGACCGAAAAGGAAGCCTTAGCAGTTGTGTGGGCCACAGATAAATTCCGTGGTTATTTAGATGGTCACCCGGTCATCGTTAGAAGTGACCACCAGCCGCTGAAGTGGCTCTTCACTCTAAAAACTCCTAACGGGCGTCTTATTAGATGGGCTATGAAGTTACAAGCTTTTGATATTCGTTTCGAATATACGCCCGGTAAAGCTAACGTTGTGGCTGATGCTTTAAGCCGTCCGCAGTGCGACGAAACCAACGTTCAAAGTTGTGATGTCTGCAGTGTTAACGTCGATTTACCACGTGTAGGTGCCGCTGAACTTCGTAAGGAGCAGCTCGATGATCCTGAAATTGCCAAAATCATCAACAGCCTAGAAGACACTGGACCTGATGACACTCAATGGTTGGATAGAGGATACATCATGAATCAAGGTGTATTATATCGATATCTACCCGATTCGGACAGTGAGCAGCCGCAACTCGTCGTACCATTTACTATGCGCGAGAAAATCTTAAAGGAATTTCATGACGCTCCCACCGCCGGTCACCAAGGGGTAGAACGGACATTCAATCGGATCAGTCGAAATTATTATTTTGTTGGGATGCGTAAATATATTACAGATTACCTGAAAAACTGTGAAGAGTGTCAGCGATACAAGGCGTCAAACCAGAAGCCCGCTGGACTCCTTCAGACACCGGTCCTCAATCAACGCGGTGAGGTCCTCGCCATTGACCTGTTTGGTCCGTTACCGGAAGGGCAACATGGCGAGAGATGGGTACTGTTAGTTGAAGATACGGCCACCAGATGGGTCGATTTATTTGCTCTGACAGAGGCTACTGCAGAAGTATGTGCGCCCGTACTCATCAATGAATATTTTCTTAGATATGGTTTCCCCCGCCGAATAATATCAGACAACGGTGTTCAATTCATTTCAGCCACCATGCAACAGTGCATGTTTATTCTTGGTATTAAACAAAACCTTATTCCTTTATACCATCCTGAGGCAAATCCTGCAGAACGGAAGAACCGGGATTTACGGACGCAACTTTCTATATTAGTGAAAAACGAACACCGCAAATGGCCGGAATGTTTGCCCTCGGTGCGTTTTGCAATGAACAGTGCTACGTGTTCCACTTTAGGGACCAGTCCCGCGCAGGTTATGTTTGCCAGAGAAATGCGTACCCCGTTTGATGCGCAATGCGATTTAAGGGCTATATTAGACAAGGAAAACTTCCTTCCTCAAATCACCCCATACCTTCGGAGGTTCATAGAAAATTGGGATGTAATCAGAGATAGGGCTGAACAGCATCAGGATGATAGAAAGCAACATGCCGACAAGTCCCGACAGACGGTACACTACCAAGTAGGTGACTTAGTTTTCGTCTCGACTCATTTACTCAGTAATGCTGCCAAGGGTAGGACCCGTAAATTCATGCCGAAACGTGATGGACCCTATTGTATTAGCAAAATTGTTAGTCCTACCACTTATGAAATTGCTGACTTACATTCAAAAACTTTAGGAAAGTTCCACGCTTCCGATCTGAAGCCGTACCATAGTCAGGCAGGTCAGGTCTCAGACCCAGTTCAGCCTCGGCGCCTTCGTGGTCGCCCGCGTCATTCTGTTTTTACCGAGCCACCAACGGGGCGTCATAGTGACTCGGAGGGGGAGGATATAACACGGACGAAAATCCGAACGCACCGCGCCGTTCTCGGCGGCGCCCGCGCCACATCGCCTCATATCACGCGATCCCACGCAGCCAATCAAGGCGCTCCGTGGACGCGGGGCGCGCGTTGCCAACCAACTCCGCCGCGAGTGCCGGTCGCGAACGACGGCCAGTCGGCCACCGGAACCCGTCGCATGCGACCGCCACGCAACATAAAACTCCCCGCGCGTTTTACGGACTAAGCCTACATCGACTCGGTTAATGTATAAGTTACAGTGTAATAACTTTGTGTTAATTAATATATATGTTGTAACAAGAAAGTGTCTTATTCCACACACACACACACACCTGACTCGCTCAGAACCCTACGAACACATGAACCTAATAATCTACGTTAAAATGTTCAAAATATCATTATGATTTAGTCTCAGCGTCAAGAAAGTTGCAAATGGCATTCTCTTAAACCAATAATCAACGTCAAATGTGAACATAGATCGTAATGAGATTGAATGTAGAAAAAAAGTTGACTGAAGCCAAAACGGTATAATGCTACTGCTAATGCTAGGTGCATTTGACGTTGATTATTGGTTTAAGAGAATGCCTTTTGCAACTTTCTTGACGCTGAAACTAGATCGGAATGATATTTTGAACATTTAAAATTACTAGAATTGGCCTTCAGAACTTTTCACTATATAACGTTTTAGAAATTCGAATTGATTTGTCAGCGGTGTCAAAATCAAAGTACTGTTAGATGAATGTTGATTTGATCAGCCTTTCAGAAACCGGGTGTTAGTGTTATCCATGGGCGATGGAGATCACATATTATGTGAGTCATATCCCACGTTTGTGGGCTTTTGCTATTAATATACCCTTGTCCAACAATAACTACTAAACATTTCTAAAGCACATGCTCAACACAAAAACTAGACATTTATACAATTTATTCACTAAAACCTACACATTTAATCTTGTTAAACTAAAACACCAGAGGTCAACAGATGCTTTTGCAAAAATAATTCTCTCACATATTTTAGTGCGTTAACAATTTGTTTTCAAACTTTAGTTAATCCCTAATGTTTTGGATTGAATACGTGAAATAGAATCGTAAGGAAAGAAAATATATTATTTAACAAAAACTATTTTGTGGTTTTGGTACTAACGCTTTATCTATTTCTGCCGTCAAGCAGCCGTGTGTAAGCACTGTTTTGTGTCGGTTTGAAGAATATTGAAGCCAATAAAATTCCTGGGTATTATGTGACTATTTTTATAACATAGGCCGGCAAACGAACAAGTGGGTCACCTGATAGTAAGTGTTCTCCACCGCCCATATACGCCCAAAATATCAAAAGAATTATGGGTGCATTGCCGACCTTAAAGGAAAAGGATAATTAAGGGATTGGGAAGGGGAGGGGGTCTGCGCCTCCGGATATCTTACTCACCGTACGAAACGCAGCAGCAAGCTGTTACTTTACGCCGGTTTTCTGTGAGACAGTGGTAACGACCCGGACGAGCCGGCCCATTCGTGCTGTAGACAAGTGTCTGTCTACAGCGTGGCTCTACCACTGAACATCATATGTCTTGGAGTGACGAGCGCATTCCAATACCATGCAGTGCTTTGTAGTTCGAGGTTATGTGTGGCGTTGCGTGTGTTTATGGGTGGGCATGACGCTTAACATCAGGCGAGCGAACTGTTCCTTTTGATCATTTAAATTAATAAGAAAACATACAAACGAGCTGAGAACATCCTCCCTTTTGAAATCAGTTACAAATCGATAAAGAATCAATTACTTAAAATCGACTTTCTGACATCAAAGTTTTACATCACTATTCACATATGTAAAGGCAACATATATAAATTAAAGGCATGTACACATACAAGTTAAACTCGGTCCCTTCTCATTGTATGGGGATAATTGGAGCGAGGGCCTGTCATTGCAGAGCTTTGATAAATTTGATGAAATACGTGGAAACTGCTTCGTAACATCTGTGCGGCGTATTTATTTCGTTCCTAGGTTAAAATACCTTTATGTAGAACCATCGAAATAAGATGACAAGAAACGTAACTCAAGCAAAAACATGACCCCACAAAAACTCTGTGCAAGGGGGCGGGACTATAAACGTCTGTGCATAATAATCTCTAGTTGACACTTGATACGTCTAATTTTTGCGAAATGCAGAACGTCGTATCTCTCGATCTAGAAATTTAATATTTAGACATTAACTTTTATGAAATAAATTTGATTTTGAACGTTCATGAATTTTTGTTGCTTGTATGAGTGTTACGTGTGATTTTTTTACCTTTGCATGTTTACACATACACTTACTTACGTAATTGGAGCCGTATTTTTTTGGCAGATTCATATCAGAGTTATCGTTCTAATTATCTTATTTCGATGTGTAGAACCCTTATATCATTGGAATTAGTTTTTACTGATTTTTTCAAAGGTGACTAAGGATCGTGAACCAGGCCATGCTGTAGTCAGTTTTGTTTAGCAGAGGCCGACAAACGAGCAAGTGGGTCACTGGTGGTAAGTGATATCCACCGCTCATGAAAAACCACAAAAATTATAGGTGCGTTGCCGACTTTAAAGGGATTGGTGGAAAAAGCGAGGGGGCCGGGGGAGATTTGGGCCCCCGAAATCTCACTCAAGCGGTGGTACCAACCCATCGCACACCAGGGAACACCAAGTATACTTTGCCGTGTTCGCATCTTCTTCTACCTGCCTTTATTCTACTGCGAGTGGGTTCGGGGAACATGATTTTTTAACAAATGATACAGAAAGATTTGGGGTCCCCAGAGGGGTTGACGTCAGGCATGCGGCCGGTCGTAAAAAATACAAACCAAATCTTTCTGTAACATGTGTCAAAAATCATGTTGCACCGACACCACTGCGAGTGATATAAGGGCAGGTGGAAGAAGTTACAGAAAGATTTGGCTAGTAGTTTTTACGACCAACCTCTCTGGGGCGAAAACACCCTGACCCGAAACAAATATTTGTGGATCACACGCACATTTGTCTCAGTGCGGAATCGAAACCGCGGCGTCACGCTTCACAGCCGACTACTCGCCCACTGCGCCACGGGGCTGTCAACTTTGTCAACTATCCCTTTGCCGTACTAGGATGAAAAATAATTCTTTATTGTACAACATTTAAAGTACAAGTATGTAAAAAATAATAATACAAATAATAGTACAATTGGCGGTTTTATCGCTCAGGGCAATCTCTTACATCATCATCATCAGCCACAAGACGTCCACTGCTGAAAATAGGCCTCCCCTAATGCCTTCCAGGCCGACCAGTTGGAAGCGGCCTGCATCCATCGGCTTCCTGCAACCCTTGTCAGGTCGTCGGTCCATCTTGTAGGTGGACGTCCTCTGTTGCGCTTGCCCGTACGTGGCCTCCATTCGAGAACGAACGAAGGTAGTGGGCAGGCCACATGGCTCGCAGAACTGATAGCCGATGGGGCAGAAAAGTTCTCGAATCTCTTACAGGCAACCAAAAAATAAAATATGAAATCTCTCGTCGCCCTTGTCTTGTGCCACTACAGAATCTTTTGCAATGCGACTGATCCTTTGTTAATTGACTGAATGGCGATTGTTTAAAATCATTTTATGGACCGCCAGTCAAAGCTTTAACAATTTGATTCTGCGAGTTAGAACATCATTCGCTTTTATTGGATGGGGAATTTTTTGGGTGAATATAAGATTTTTTTTATATAGCATTGGCCGGCCAACGAGCAGGTGGGTCACCTGATGGTAAGTGATCTCCACCGCCCATGTACGCCCACAATACCAAAAGAGTCATGGGCGCGTTGCCAACCTCAAAGGAAAGCGATAATTAAGAAAATGGGAAGGGGAGGGAATTTGGGCCTCCGGATATCTCACTCACCGTACGAAACGCAGCAGCAAGCTGCTACTTTACGCCGGTTTTCTGTGAGACAGTGGTAACGACCCGGTCGAGCCGACCCATCCATGCTGAAGATAAAACTCTCTGCAGCGTGGCTCTACCACTCAAATGTAAGTTATGTAATATTTTTTTTAACAGTAGTAATTAATATCATAATTAGCATTGATCGATTGAGGCCAACGCTGAGGTCTCGGGTTCGCTCCCCGGGTCGGATAAAGTGGTATTGGGTTTTTCTATTCCGAAATACTCAGTATCAGCCCGGAGTCTGGAATTTGTGCACGGTATGGCGATAGGCTCGCACCCTATCACATCGTGGGACGGAGATACGCTCGGCGAAATGTGGGTGTACTGGTTACACCTTTGCCTACCCCTTCGGGGATTACAGGCGTGAGTGAGTGCGTATGTCTCTAATTGGCCCTTCTTCTAAAGGGCCAACTTCGATGGTGTGGACACCTCGTTCGCATGAATGACGACTGTTTGCCTAAGTCCGTCTTTTACTCGGAAATCTCTAGGTAAACGGAAATCAGGTGGCCAGTACTTGCGGTATAAGGATGTTCTGAAGCGGCACTTAACAGCATCTAACATAAAACCAAACACCTGGGAAGAGCTTGCACGCATAAGAGCTGAATGGCGGAAGGCTGTCCTAGCAGGTACGGATGCCTTTGAAACTGCCCGACTCAAAGACCTTGATGCTAAGCGCGAACATCGCAAGACTCGTCCTAAGGCCTTCTACAATTACACGTATGATCGCGCCGGACAATTATATAGTGCCACGTGTAACCGGACCTTTAAAACAAAACTCGGATTTTCGAGCCATATCCGATCTCATAAACGAAGAGAGTAAGAGTCGCCGTCGACGGATACGTGGTGGAGGACATCATCATGTCTCTAATTAAGTAAAGGAGGCCCGTGCCTTTTGAGGCCATCATCGAAACCACGACGCTATATACCGGTTTCTGCTACAAAAAATAAATAATGAAACTATATTCAGCTTTCTGAAATATTAATAATGTAATATTTTGGAAAATTTACAATATGGTAAATGTAATTTATTTTCAGCTATCTTGATATTGTTAAATTAGATCCAATATATGATTCGGCACAATGAAATATATCTTCATGGGACGATCTGAAAGCCAATATTAAATATTTAATCTCAATAAACTTGGAGATAATTAAAGATTCCATTACTGATATATTAGCTTTAATACATACATACATACACACTCGCGCCTATGTCCCATAGGGGTAGGCAGAGACTATTGAGTACCACAAGCTACGATCCTGACACACCTCTTTCGCCTCTTCCACATTCATACATTTTCGTCGGTTGAGGGTACTCGTGACGTGCCCTTTTCGGAGAATGACATTTATTTGATCCGCATATGTTCTCCTCGGGCGCCCTCTTCCAACCCTACCATTCACATTCGCACGATAAATACCTTTCGTAAGTCGTCTTTCATCCATCCTCTCCATATGCCCAAACCATTTCAGCATACCCTTTTCGATCCTAGTCACCACATCATTCTTCAACTTACAGCGATCCCTTATCACACTATTCCTCATCCGGTCAGCAAGGGTGACTCCACACATACTACGTAGGGAACGCATTTCCACCGCATTTATTCTACTTTCATGCTTCTTCTGCCAAACCCAACTTTCACTGCCATACATAAGTGTCGGTACCAGCACACCATTGTGAATAGCCATTCGTGCCTTATGTGACACCGACTGGCTGCTCATTACTGCGTGCAAGGCACCATTCACTTTGTTGCCTGCCGTCACTCTCCTTTCAATATCCCCCTCGCACTTCCCATCTCTCGTTATCTTGTTACCCAGATACATAAATTCATTAGCTTTAATGTAATATTAATATAATTTTTTCGATCTATTTACGGTTATTGTAATTCGGGAAATAATTGTGTATTATATAGGTTTATTTGCATTGCAGTAGCATGGGTTCTTTTTCTCGTATTATCAGAGGCAATTTTTTTTTTTTAAAGTAAACTTAAGTTGGTCAATGTCATTGCCAAGTCACAATAATCCTCAGACAGTTATATAATATCAGCCCTGTATTATACTGGGTATAATGGGAATGCTTCCAAAGCCGAAAGGGTAATAAAATAATACCTTTACCATCGAAATAAGATAACTAGAACGATAACTCTCATATGAATCTGCCAAAAATACGGCTCCACTTAAACATGCAAAGGTAAAATCACACGTAACACTCATACACGCAACAAAAATTAATGAACGTTCAAAATCAACTTTATTTGTGTAATAATATTAACAACTGTATCCTAAAAGACCAAGGCAGAGGTGCGACTATTACATTCAGCTATACAACGGAGTTGCCCGTAGTTTGAATATACCTACTCCGTATCACATCATGGAACGTTAATAAGCCAGCCAGTCAGCCAGTTATACCACTGCCCACTCCTTTGGGGACAGGCGTGAGCTTATTTAACATAAAATACGTAGATAATGTGGTATTTTAAGATTTTCGGTACAAAATCCACTGTGACTGTTCAGCTGGGTGCAAAGGATCGACTTTCCATTACAGGAGATTATCTCGGACTGAGAGATTTGTTGTATATTGATTCAGTAGGTACTCTATCTGAATTTCATATTATTTCTCTTGAACTTGGTAGAATTTCGTTTATTTATTTAGAAATTGTTTTGTTGGTTGTTTCGTTTCATGCAGACAGATGTTTTTGAGTGGTAGAGCCACGCTGTCAATAGTTTTGTCTATAGCACGTATGGGTCGGCTCGAGCGGGTCGTTACCACTGACTCACAGAAAACCGACGTAAAGTAGCGGCTTGCTGCTGTGTTTCGTACGGTGAGTGAGATATCCGGAGGCACAAATCCCTTTCTGAATCCCTTAATTATTCCTTTTAATGTCGGCAACGCGCCCAAGATTTTTCTGGTATAGTGGGTGTACATGGGCGGTGGAGATCACTTACCAACAGGTGACCCACTTGCTCGTTTGCCGGCCTATGCTATAAAAAAAGAAGGAGTTAAGTAGTCAACTTTGTATGACATACATACACACTCACGCCTGTATTTCCCGACGGGGTAGGCAGAGGTGTAACCAGTACACCCACATTTCGCCGAGCGTATCTCCGTCTCATGATGTGATAGGCGAGCCTAACGCCATACCGGGCACAATTCCAGACTCCAGGTTTATACTGTGCATTTCGTAATAGAAAAACCCAATATCACTGTTACCCAGGGGATCGAATCCGAGACCTCATCATCAGCCTCAGTCGTAACGCATACGCATTACAACTGCGCCACCGAGGGTGTCAGGCACTTTGTACGAGATGTGAAAATAATATAAGGTCTTTTTCTATATTTCTAAAGTTAATAACACACGAGCATCAATCTTCATTACTTTAGAACTTAACTTTATTACATTTTTACGAAACATGATATACAGCGCAAGTTTCCATTAACCCAACGTAAAATGTTACGCTTAAGAAATCCTAAACACGTCCGCTCTATAAAAATGTCATTAAGAGTGATTTTATTCGGAAGATAAGGGTCAGGATTTACAGCAAATGAAATGGTTTTATTTTTAATTTTGGTAATGTAGCGTGCCCAGCTCGGATGGGCAGCGTTCGGGAAACTACGCAAGGTCTTCTCGTCCAAAATACCTCAGTGCCTGAAGACGAAGGTCTTCGACTAAGGTGTGTTGCCAGTGATGACATATGGTTCTGAGACGTGGCCGCATACGTAGACTCACTCTCACTCAACGGGCTATGGAGAGGGCTATGCTCTCTACGTGATCGAATCAGAAATGAGAAGATCTGTAGACGAACGAAGGTAACCGATATTGCCCAGCGGATTAGCATGTTGAAGTGGCAGTGGGCAGGCAACATAGCTCGCGGAACTGACAGCCGATGGGGCAGAAAACTTCTCGAATGGAGGCCACGGATAAGCGCAACAGAGGGCGTCCACCTACAAGATGGACCGACGACCTGACAAGGGTTGCAGGAAGCCGATGGATGCAGGCCGCTTTCAACAGGTCGGCCTGGAAGGCATTAGGGGAGGCCTATGTTCAGCAGTGGACGTCTTGTGGCTGAATGTAGTGTATAGCTATTGGATGAGCAAATATTACCAACACTATCAAGTATAGTGGAGGTAGATAATAATAAATATGACATCTGTGTCAAATAACACCTTTTAAATACGCTCGCCACTACGGAGAGCTTAGTTCCATTAATGTACCAATAATCGAGTGTTATCTCAGCCTGTTGCCGTCCACTGTTGGACGTAAGCCTCCCCAAGTGAGCGCCAAACATCCCGGTCTTGAGCAGCCCGCATCCACCCGCTATCCGCCATCTTTTTCAAGTCGTCGGTCGGTTTCAATGTGCAGCAGGGCGCCCTACACTACGTTTGCCTAACCGTGGTCTCCACTCCAGCACATGTCTGCTCCACCGATCATCCGTCCGTCTGCAGACATGACCGGCCCACTTCCACTTTAGCGTGCTAATTTTGCGAGCGATATCAATGACTTTAGTTCTCTGGCGGATGACTTCATTCCGAATTCTATCCACCAGAGAAATTCCAAGCATTGCTCGCTCCATAGCACGCTGAGCTACTTTGAACTTGTGGACCAGTCCTCTGGTCAGTGTCCACGTTTTAGCTTCGTAGGTCATTACGGGTAGGACGCACTGGTTTAAACACTGAGGGATCGACGACTCGAAAATATGCGGTCTAATGAAACTAATATGCGGTCTGGGTTCTTGGCTGTTGGAAGTGGTTGGAGGCTAGACAGATACACAACAAACATGGAACACTACAGGTAACAGTGAATTTAATTCTATTAGGTTATTTTAAGTCAAGTGACAAGTCACATTTATGCAATTCAATGACGAGACGACCATGTCGCTCGCATATAAACAATAGTAATACAAATCAGAATATTGAATTACAAAACACTGCATGCCATAGATGGCAATTGATCTCCACCGCCCATGAACATGCTTTGTTAGTGGATTCACAGATGTATTACTAAGATATAGGAGGAATGGTCTTCCAAAAAAAGAGAGGAGGATGTCTTAGGGTATTCTCTTTTTATTGGTATATTGAGGGTGTCTGAGAAAGCATCCTTGGGTACACTGAAATATCAATGGTGCGATATAGTTGTGAAGGTTGGTTAAATGGTATAAAAGAGGTTGTCACGATAACAGGGGATCTTTTGCCCGCAGTCAACCAGTCAGTCATCAGTTCACTAAGATCAGTGCTCAGTCGATAGTCCAAGAGTTCATTATGCGGTAGCTCTGCTGGTTTACTATTCGGTCCTAGTTGTCTTAGTTATAATTAGAGAACGGTCCCTAGAGAATCCTGACATGGGGTTGTGGTCTGTAAAGCAGTAATATTGTAAAAGTAACCAATAAACTATTAGTTGAAGTGATCGTTGCGGTTGGGGACGGCGCTGGGGTCTCGGGTTCGATACCCGGGTCGGGTGGGGTGGTGTTGGGTTTTTCTATTATGAAATGCGCAGTATCAGCCCGGAGTCTGGAATTTTGTTCCCGGTATGGCGATAGGCTCGCCCCCTATCACAACGTGGGACGAAGATGCGCTCGGCGAAATGTGGGTGTACTGGTTGCACCTCTGCCTACCCCTTCGGGGATTACAGGCGTGAGTGCGTATGTATGTATTGAAGTGATTACTGTCGTTTGGTATTAATAAAATAATACTCGTCTCACGTAACTTCTAACAGATCTATACAGTGGAGTACCTAAGATCCCTTAAATACCTTGTCCTAACAAGGGCAATCCCAAGATTTCTTATGTTATATTATTTATCGTTTTTTTTGTTTTGTCCATAGAGTAAATTTTGTGTGCACCGATTTAATATTATATTTATTATTGACCTTTAATAATTTTAAACCAAAGACTTCAATGTATACTACTAGACAAGTTGCGCGGTACACAGAAATTGTACCACTAAGTTGCGGTTTGTGAGCTGTCAAACTCCCGCGTTATGTGACACAATTTTACTTCTAAACAACCCATCTAGTAATATACATTAAAGTCTTTGTTTTATACAGTTAATTATTTGCGGGTACTTCATAATATTTATACCCCAAACCACCGGACGTTCAAGTCACGTTCCGGGACGAGGGATGCAATGTCCCTTTATGGGCGACATTAAATTTGGACTGTAATGTACTCTAACTATCGTTGCTCATCACAAAATATGCAACAAAAAATATTTTCAGGGTTCAATATTGGATATGAATTTTCGTTTTACATATCTGACGGCCCTAATAACGGGTTCCGTACGTTTGGACGGTCAGCCTTCGGTACTTTTGAATTATGTACGAATGTACGTTCCGAATTCAAATGAGCTGATATGGCAGAAGTTTTGGCTGACTTTTTTAGCTGACGTTATTTTTCTAAGTGTGGGCATATTGAGTTTTTGGGAAGGATTAGGTTTTATGTATTTATGTCTTTTATACTTTTTTTTTATTAGCTTGAGTGACGAAACGAGCACGTCGCTCGCCTGATGGTAAGCGGCACTTCTGCCCATAAACAGAAACAACACAGAACTTTGAATTACAAAGTGCTACATGACATTGGACTGCGCTCGTCATCCTGAGACATAAGATGTTAAGTCTCATAATGCCCAGTAATTTCACTGGCTTCAATGTCCTTCAAACCCGGAACACAACAGCGCTTACATATTGTTGCTTGGTTTGCGGTTCAAGGCTCAATTTAGTTGACATTTCATAGGGAAGTTCAACATTGTGTCATTTGGAAAATTTACGTATCAACCCAGGGTTGATCTTCGACAAAGCAACTTCGGCTTCTGACCCGGTCTTCTTCTTCTTCTATCGTGTCAACGGCTTTAAATGTTGATATGTTGTAATGTATATATTACAACATATCATTTAAATTTATATTCTGACCCGGTTTTGACTTGTGATTTGCTCATTTTGCAGCACTTTTTTGTGGGTGCGTGCGTGTGTGTGTGATGCATTTGTATATAATAATAATATATTACAGTGTGCAATCCTGTCAATAGGTATTTTATAATTTTATAGTGGTAGAGCCACGCTGTAAACACTCTTGTTTAAAGCATAAATGGCCCGGCTCGACTGGGGCGTTACCGCTGTCACAGAAAACAGACGTAAAGTAACGGCTTGCTGCTGCATTTCGTACGGTGAGTGAGATATGCGGAGGCCTAAATCCTCCTGCTTCCCATTCCATAATTATCCCTTTAATTTTATGTTGGCAATGCGCCGATGATTCTTCTGGCATTGTGGCCGTACATGGGCGTTGGAGATCACTTACCATCAGGTGACCCACTTGCTAGTTTGCTGCCCTGGGTCTTGGCATTATTGATAAAATTTATAGAACAAAATTAATATTAATAAACAACTTTAAAAATAACTGTTTCCAACTCTTAAACAATGTTTCTTTTAACAAATCTAGTATCTACAGCAATAAAATTATCTAAAACACAGATAATTAAAACAAATTATGTTTAACACGGACAAACTTTACTAATTTGGGTGAGTTAACCAAAGTTAAAACCATTGTCATAAAATTAAAAGAGTTGAAAGCACAGATTAGAAGATAAAGGGTAATAGTTAGTTTTAATCGTCTTCAAAAATGAGATGCCCAGTTCGTCTTTATTTTTGGTGTAAGTATTAAAGGCCAGTAATTTCACTGATTTCAATCTCCTACAAACCGAAACACAACAGTGCTTACACACTGCTACTTGAAATAGATAAAGCTGTGGAACCAAACCCAGACGGTCTCTCGCATACGAGGAATCTACCACTAGTATTACCATTTACGATAAAGACAAAACTGTTTGAAGTATGATGCAAACAATTCGTAAGTGCCATGTTTTTTTTGTAAGGGCTTTTTTTTTGTGTAATATCTATCAACCAAATTAATAATTGGTGACAGAATCTTATTATATCCATAGATTTTTGAACATATCTTTCCCTCATACAGAACTCCGAAAATAATTGTCATGAGTCACAAGCAAAAGTTTTATTATAGTTAAGAAAAAAAGATTTGTTCTTACTGGAAAGGTTTTCCACTGTTCTACAACCCGCGCTTTTGCGCTGTTACAAAGTTTTTGGGATAAAAACTTGGACCGTTTTTTTCTCATGTTGAATCAAATAAACCTGACTTAGTTATAACAGTATTATTCCAGTTTTAATAATTTATTTTTAGACTGATAAACATATTGAGGACCGACTTTATTGTATTAAGAAACCGTACTGCAATGTTGTTTTCGTAGAGGTAATTTTTAAATGGAGTATTTCAATACATAGTATAAAACAAAGTCGCTATCTGCGCCTGTCTGTCTGTTTGTTAGCTTATTTCTCCTAAACTATGCAACGGATTTAGATGTGGTTTTCACTATTACTTCTCTTTTACGCTATGACTCGTGGGAGCAGGGTAGTAATATGCCGGCGAAGAAACCGCGAGAAACAGCTAGGTAGACCTGTATAAAATTTTATCAACATTAATTGGGCTATACGGTGTGCAGATTAAGGCGAGTAACTGGTTGCGAAACGAGAGGAGATTCCCGCCTAAAGAAATACTTGTGTGTTATATATTTAGCTTTTTATACATATTATGTTAAGTAAATACATAGGCTCACTCCGGTACCGGTAGAGGTAGACAGAAACGCAAATAGAGCACTGACGTTTTGCCGAGCTCTTTTTACTTACCTGAATGACAAAACTAGCAGGTTGCTCGCTTGATGGTGAGCGCCGCGTCTGTCCAGAAACAGACACAATACCACAGATAACTTTAATTTCACAAAGCGCTGCATGGCACTGAACTGCGCTCGTCACCCTGAGACATAAGTTGTTAAATCTCATAATGCTGTACTTCAAACCGAAACACAGTGGTGCTTACTGCTTGGCGGCTGAAATAGACCAAGCGGTGGTACCAGCTCAGAAGGCCTGCATACGAAGGACTTACCACCGAGTAAATTTTACGTGGTATCCTACTACTACTAAAAATGTAAAAGTTTATATGTTTGAGAGTTTGAGAATTTAGATGTTTGTTACTCAATCACGCCTTAACGGCTTAATGTTTTTGGATGAAATTTGGCACACATGTAGAATTTAACCGGGGCTAGGACATGGGCTAAATTTATCCCGGGAAAGGCCGTTCACGTGGGCCGAGCAAAAGCTAGTATAAATATGTGTTAAATGAATTTGTAAATACTAAACTCAATTTTATCTCCTTGTTCACAGAATACCCTGGCAATTTTGGACAAGCTGGACATCGATAGTGAAAAGCCGTCTGAGGAAGAAATCGCGAGGCTTTTCGGTTATGAAGAGGCATACTTATCAGGGGATATCGGTGTGTGGCAGAGGCTTAAGCCGAAAGTCTGGGCGTTGTTTGACGAGCCATCAAGTTCACCAACCGCTAAGGTAACTTAACTTAGCTTTTTTTTAACGAGCAAATAAGTCTTCTATCATACATATGCTCTCACGCCTGTATTCCGCGAAGGTGTAGGCAGAGGTGTAACCAGCACACCCACATTTGGGCGAGCGTTTCACCATACCGGGCACAAATTCCAGACTCCGGGCTGATACTAAGCATTTCATAATAGAAAAACCCAATACCACTTTACCCGACCCGGGGATCGCACCCGAGACCTCAGCGTTGGCCTCAATCGTAACGCGTACCCATTACAACTGCGCCACCGAGGCAGTCTTCTATCAATCTACTCAAAAATGATAGTCCTATACATAAAACGAGCAATTCTTGCGTACGAGTATATGGTTTTTTGGAAACGGGTCGACTCATTTGGATAAAATTTTGAATTTATTAACGCCCGGTTTCTGAAAAGCTGATCAATGTTAAATTATCTAATCAAATGTCAAATCTCATGTCAAGTCGAAATTGAGTTGCTAGAAGCGTGATCAACACCTTTGATTTGACACACATGTTAGCTAACATAACTTTCAAATTAATATGAAAAATCGTATGTCAAACGGTACTAAAGAGAGATCAAATATTATATTTTTTTTCACTTTTCAGCAACTCAATTCGTAATTTGACAGCGATGTCAACTCAAAAGTTCTGTTAGTTGAATATTGATTTGATGAACCTTTCAGAAACCGGGCGTTAATGTTTTATTTCCATAATTGATCATATAAATAAGTGTTTATTTGATAGGTAATTGGTCGACCAAATTGCATTTTTTTTCTTTTTTTTTATGGCATAGGCCGGCAAACGAGCAAGTGGGTCACCTGGTAAGTGATCCCCACCGCCCATGTACGCCCACAATACCAAAAGTATCATGGGTGCGTTGCCGACCTTAAAGGAAAGAGATAATAAAGGAATTGGGAAGGGGAGGGGGTTTGGGCCTCCGGCTATCTCACTCACCGTACGAAACGCAGCAGCAAGTTGCTACTTTACGCCGGTTTTCTGCGAGACAGTGGTAATGACCTGGACGAGCCGGCCCATACGTGCTGTAGACTAAAGTGTACTTACTACTTAATAAATAAATACACCCAACAATCACAGACATAGTCCTGACCCCACACTAGGTTAACCTATATCGTGGGTATAGGGAAACACGAAGACCTTACAATCCCACAATACACAGATTAAGATCAGAAATAATCTTAATTGACACATCTGAATAATAAATAATCGAATTCAATTGCTAATGAATTATAATAATACTAGCCCTGTATTATGCACGTCCCACTGCTGGACACGGGCCTCCTCTACTGAATGAGAGGGGTTAGGCACTAGTCCACCACGCTGGCCTAATGCGGGTTGGCAGACTTCACGTACCTTCGAAATTCTATTGAAGAACTTCTCAGGTATGAAGGTTTCCTCTCGGTGTTACCTTCACCGTTAAAGCAAGCGATAATTAACAATTAATACACACATAACTTAGAAAGGTCAGAGGTGTATGTTCTTGAGGCTGGTTTCAAACCTGCGATTTTAGTCTTGATAGTCCGTACCACTCGCCACTGAGCTATCACTGCTATGCTAATGAATAATTAAACTTAATTGGAGTCTCAAGTACGGCAGTTAGAATACGTTGACTCATATAGCTTTGTTTTTCTGGTAATGAATAATCACTACCAGGAATCTTAGTATTGTCAACCTTTAAGAGACTTATGGAGGATTGGGGAAAAGGACCATGTTTGACCTCTATTTAAATATTAAGTAACAAAATCTCAAGACAAAACACTTGAGAATCTATTCAGAACCAGTGTATATTTATGCAGCATATTTTGCTACAGAGTGCTCCAAATGCAACGTTTCGGCCACGGAGAACGCATAAAACGTCCGATTTAAATTTTTATGCCTTTTATTTTTGAATACATCTCACACTAATGACACCAGTTTAAAAATATTTTTCTTTTCTTGTGGTATTAAATGAGTTTTATGATGACCTAAATACTATTAAGAGCGTATAGCCCGCACGCAACTGCTAGTCACCTGCAGGATATGAAAGCAAAAAGCGACAACAGCTTAGCAAGAAATGGAACGAACTATCAAGATACAGGTTGCTACAGATGCCCAGGGCGTCCCAATTGTGTGGGGACTTCAGAGGCCTAAATGAGAGACAGGTCATAGAAGCAGAGTGCTGGGGCGGCACCGATAGCAATCCAGGTATTCCCCACGTGGCGCATTGGGTGAGTAACCTACTGCGAAGCGAGAGGCCGCGGGTTCGATTCCAATACCGAGACAAATGTTTGTGCGATCCACAAGTGTTTGTTTCGGGTCTGAGTGTTGTGGGACTAAGTCCCTCGTAGTTCCTGATACCCACGATACAGGTTAACCTAGTGTAGGATCAGGACTCTATGTGTGTGACTGTTGGGTGTGTTTATTTATTTAATAAAAAATTGTAGTCACTCACCTCCTTAAATTATTTGATATTTATATTCCCGGAACCCTCTAATATGCGCCGATGTAGGCTACTGCGAGTTTTTTATTTGGTACATGGGCGTAGGAAAATTGGTTACGAGTCCCGATCTAAGAGCCACTTGAATGTGAACTGGGTCCCTCTCTCCACCTCCGTGTTAGCAAGGTATCCATGTATTTTCCCCGCGCCAAAGAAAACCTCCAGAGATTATGCTTCTGACTTTTTGAAGTTACGTGCATCTATCATGAGGATGCCCGTGCTCAGAAGTCGAGCAGTTTATGACACTAAGAGGTGAAAGCAAAGCAGGCAGCATGACATTGGCCAATAAATTGGGATCTCACAAACCTGCGGGAACCAACATCCTTATCCTACTCGCAGTGGGGTGGACACAACATGCTTGTTTTAACACATGGTCCAGAAAGATTTGGCTTGTAGGTTTTACGACCGGTATTCTGCCTAACGAACACCTAGAAATCAAACATTTGTGGAATACAAACGTTTTGTCCCGGTGTGGGAAACGAATCCACAGCTTCTTCACAGGCGGCTAAGCCATGGAGGCTTTCAGATGCGAAGAACATGATTATTCCATAAATAAATATTAATAAGCATCATATTCCTAGGCTTTTTCATAAATAAATATTTGTTATCCAACATTGCTATACACTTTCAAACGTTCTAAGTAAATTTAATAACACCCAACCTTCCTGTAATAAAGAAAATGAGATAGCATCTATTGACGTGATCTGCTCAGAGGGGATTTAATATTTTATTGGCTCGAGAATATTCTGTTGTACAAATTGTTAGCAGATATATTAAAAACGTGTGATGGGGGATTTTATATTTGAAACTGATTTAGATTAGTGACTTCTATTGGGTGGCTTGGGCTATTGGTATTGTACAGTAGAACCTCTATAAGTCGAACATCAAGGGAGACGCCAAAAAAATCGAGTTATAGAGTTTTCGACACTATAGAGGTAATAAGTCTCAAATAATCGAGTTGTAAAGGTTATGAAATAAAACATTGCTATGTTCGAGATACAGAGGTAAAATTTTATTTTTCGTGTTATGGAGGGAAAATATGTACCAAAATGGCTTGGAGGGACTCACTGATTATTTCGACAATTAAGGGGTTGACTTTTCGAGTAATGGAGGTTTTGGTGTTTGAAGGGAAGGGAACAATTTTTTTTTCCAGATTTGGAGGTTTTCAAGTTATCGAGGTTCGACTTAACGAGGTTCTACTGTAGTACTATGGGAACACTAATCCATTTTCGAAGTTGGGATAGATGAACAATTATGAAAAGTCAAGTAGTAAAATTAACAAAAAACATACCTAAGCTCACGTTTTTATCCCCAAAGACCTCTTTGGACTTCACTTTTGACTACCTAGTCAGAAGTGTAACCAGTAGGTACACTCGAGGCGAGATTATTTCTATCCCATGATATAGGGGGCGATTCTATCGCCATACCGGGCACAATTTAATTTACTGGATGGTAAGTCCCTCATATTTGAGGCCGTTTGGGCTGGTACCACTATTTTGTCTATTTCTGCCGCCAAACAGCAATGTGTAATGTGTTGTGTTTTGGTTCGAAGAACATTAATGCCAGTGAAATTACTGGACATTGTGAGACTTAACATCTTATGTCTCGGGGTGACGAGCGCAGTACAATGAAATGCAGTGCTTTCTGTGTGGTGTTGCATCTGTTTATGGGCAGGCGTGGCGCTTACCATCAAGTAAGCGACCTGCTCGTCTCGACATTCAAACTAATAAAAATAACAATAAATAAAACAGTAAGATGGGAACACTATTCCATTTTTCAAGTAGTTTTTCTCGTTCTGCCTCACACTTTAAATACTCTTTCTTTTTCGCATACGAGGGATCTACTATTAAGTCATCTATTTATCTGCACATGACTGCTAATTGGGACTAAATAAGACTTAAGCCTTATGTCTTAAGTATTATCCCACACATAACCGCCTAAACCAATCACAATATAAAAGGTATATGCATTTGTCATATTGTAACTCGGGCTTTTTTCCAACGATTAAACCCGTTATTACGTAAAGGGTTTTATGAAGTTTTTAATGGAAAAAGCACCTCGTAATGGCTCGTCGTCGTACAATTTTGTTCTAAGCTAGATATATTACCGGAATGTCAGTTAATTTAAGGATAAATACAATTTAGTTGCTTTTCTTTGGAGTACTATCTAATTTTGTTGTAACGTTATGTCATTAGATTATATTAATTGTTTATTTGAGTTACTGATTAGTATTGAATGGTTAGACATTGGTTGTTTTTGAAGTGAAAACTTCTTTAGCATCGTTGTGATTTGAAAGTCGATGAGACGAAAAAGAGACAGGCACATAAATTCATAAGATTTAACGTGGTAGAAAATGTGATAGGAAGCATTATACAGTTGCGCGCGCATGCGTAGTACAAAGCTTGAGAAAAGGCATCACAACAACCGTGGTGTTTTTTATACGTGTACGTATTATACATTTGAAGCACTTTCATCATTTTTATAATAACATTCTTCATTGTATCATTTATCGAAAATGTAAGCTCTGAGTCTGAATAAATCTATGTAATATATACGAATAAAATGTAAAATAATTATCAAACTTAGTATCACTATGATCATTACTAAAACCTACAAATTTCCTCTTCCCGAAATTTTACATTCGTCCCTTTATCTTGAAGCCAAAATTTTTAAAGGTTTCACTTCTACCACGTGTGAATTGCACACATAATTTTTTATATTTTTTTATTAGCTTGAGCTTCAAATTGAAAGTCCATACACAAATTGTGAATGCCCGACAAGGAATTGAACCTTAAGGTGGGACCTTAGTTCACTGCCAATAGAGCAATGATGCAATTATTCATTATATCGACACTATTTACCGGGTATATAAATATGACAGCCTCCGTGGCACAGCGGGCGAGCAGCCGGCTGCGAAGCGAGAGGCTGTGGGTCGATTCCCGCACCGAGACAAATGTTTATGAGTCCCTCGTAGTTCCTGATACCCATGATACAGGTTAACCTAGTGTGCGGTCAGGACTATGTGTGTGACTGTTGGGTGTATTTATTTATTTAAACACAGCTCGTTAAATTTTTCAACTCGCGATACGATTGAGGCCAACGCTGAGGTCTCGATTCCCGGGTCGGGTAAAGTGGTATTGGATTTATCTATTACGAAATGCTCAGTATCAGCCCGGAGTCTGGAATTTGTGCCCAGTATGGCGATAGGCTCGCCCCCTATCACATCGTGGGACGGAGATACGTTTGGCGAAATGTGGGTGTACTGGTTACACCTCTGCCTACCCCTTCGGGGATTACAGGCGTGAGTGCGTATGTATACAACTCGTTCAATTAACATATTGTCAAACCGACCAATTCCGGTCTTATTACTCAACCAACCTAAGAGTAAATAAAATATCCTACCAAAATACCTAGCCTCGCCCATCGTGACAATTTTCTAAACGAAACAGGATATGTGGCAATCTCATGTGTACCGAACCATTATTCCGTAAAACAACCTTCCGGCTCACGTGTTTCCTTCCTTCAACACATCTTCCAGAAATTAAGCGCGTTTTATCCTATTATACCTTCGCTTTTTCATTTTTTCCTACAAATGTTGAACTTTTTTATAGCATAAGTCGGCAGATAAGTTTTACGAATGGTAGAGCCAGCTGTAGACAATTTTGTCTGCAGCAAGTATTGGCCGGCTCGTCCGGTCGTTACCACTGTCTCACAGAAAACCGACGTAAAGTAGCAGCTTGCTGCTGCGTTTCGTACGGCGAGTGAGATATCCGCAGGCCCAAATCCACTCCCCTTCCCAATGCCTTATTATCCCTTTCCTTTAAGGTCGGCAACGGGTGGGTGAAGGTGGTAGATCTCCATCGCCCATGAACGCCCACTATTCTAGAAAAATCATGTAAACATTACTGACCTTAAACAAAGGAATAAATTGTTGGAAAAACCCGAATTACGAGAATATGACAAACGTATAAACCTTTTATATTAAGGTAAGAGATTGGGAAGGCGATTGGAGGTTTGAGCCTCCGGATATTACACTTACCGTACGAAGTGCAACAGAAAACTGTTACGTCACATCGGTTTTTTTGTGATAGTGGTAACACCCCGGTCGATAGGCTGTAAAAAAATGTGTCTGAAGTCTTCTTATTGACTGTAAACAGAGTTTTATTGATTAAATGTGTTATTTATTTTTGGCAATGTCCAAAATATTATTCTTCTCCGTCATTTTAGACCTGTTAAATAATATAAGCAGCGTGAGGATATGTATTCGACGCGTATATTTTATTGTATTCACATATCTTTTAAAAAATTCCAAAGTAAAAAAATAAAATTAGACCCTTATCTAGTCTAACCCATTTTGAGTCGGTGCTATTAAACATCGATCAACAAAATACAATAGCATCAACTCAAAACTGACTAGATAAAGAGCATTTTTTTCAGTTTTGTTTGCCTCATTTTCGTCTAAATTTTATCCCATTTGTTTGTATACATATATACACACTCACGCCTGTATTCCTCGAAGGGGCAGGCAGAGGTGTAGCCAGTAGGTACAGCAATATTTAATTGAGCTTATTTCCGTCCCATGATGTGATAGGGGGCGAGCCTATCGCCATACCGGGTACAATACTAGACTTTGGTCTGATACTAAACATTTCTTGATAAAAACTCAATATCACTTTTACCCGCCCCGGGGAACGAACCCGAGAGCTCATCAAGGCAATCGTACGCATAACAACCGAGGTAGTCACCATTTGTGTTCAGTCGTAATGGTTTTTATACACAAAAAAATAAATAACTTTCTGAACGAAACGTTATTGGAATACTGTTAATCAGTGAACTCGGTCACTGGTCACAACGCTTCATTGAGCAATTACCTGTGGTTTCCTGTACATACATAGTGAAACACTGATAAAGAAATATTATGTTATGTATAACTTATTAACAATAAATAAAACATACAAAGATCTTATATACGCACTGACTCACGCCTCTAATCCCCGAAGGGATAGGCAGAGGTAAACAGTACACCCACATTTCGGTGAGCGTATCTCCGTCCCACGATGTGATAAAAGAGCGAGCCTATCGCCATACCGGGCACAAATTCCAGACTCCGGGCTGATACTGAGCATTTTCATAAAAATACCCAATATCACTTTACCCGAGCCGGGGATCGAAACCGAGACCTCAGTGTTGGCCTGAATCGTAACGCGTACGCATTACAACTGCGCCACCGAGGCAGTCTTATAAGCAAATCTTGAAAGGTAAAATAAAACAATATGAATGGTAGAGCCACGCTGTATACAGTTCTGTCTACAGCATGAATGGACCGGCTCGTCCGGGTCGTCACAGAAAACTGACGTAAAGTAGCAGCTTGTTGCTGTGCTTCGTACAGTGAGATATCAGGAGGCCCAAATCACCCTCCATTTCCGTCTCCCTTTCAGGGTGGTACCATCAGGTGACCCACTGGCTCGTTTGCCGGCATATGCTGTAAAAAAAACTAAACAATTTTAACAAGTTAATCAATGAATTAACAACTCGAAAGTTATTTACTCTTATGTTTTTAATTTTTAGTTTACGAGTCTGTTTTATTTTTAGTTATTAAAAGGTTTTTTTTTATTTTACTAGGGGCTTTGCCCATGTTTTCCACAAAACATAAAATAAAAAAAAGACAAAGTGCGACGAATATGAGACATATCTTACTTTCTTCCCCACATTATTCTGCATCGATTGGTATCGGTCTCGACCCCATACCTTCAGCGGTTTCGGAGGAGATAGCGTGACAAGCTTTTGGCAGCGGCGGCGGCGGCGCCAGTTACTTTTTTTTAGTATAGAGAGACGATTTTTAGTAAAAGGATCATCAAAATCTACCACGTTAGCACCTACTAAACATATTCCGGTGTCATTTCCATCCTTTTTATCACATTATGGAGATGGGACACGTACCCCCCTTTCTAAGGGGGGCCATTAGTCGCGTATTGCCATCATTATGTAAACAAAGTGCCGACTCACGACCTCGTCCGTCATATCACACGGTGTCATGAAGGAAATTTATAATTCCTTTCACATCAAAGGAAAATATACTTACTAAATTAGCGTTTGTTCGCTACTTCGCCCGCGTGAACATCCTTTTTGGGATAAAAAAAAAACCAAAAAATTTCCAACCCTCTTTCTTCCTATATGGGTTGAATTTGGAAAACGTGGGAATACGTGCTTCGTTGATTTTTTAAACCAACTTCAAGAATGGGTTCTCAATTCGGCGAGTTTTTTAAATTTTCGCTTTTTTATGTATGTACTATTTTTATGTATCAATTTCATAGCCATATGTTGACCGATGTTTTAAAAAAAAAATCGATAGAGTAAAGCTGCGACGTAGCCCCATATAAATTTGGTTAAGATCAGGAGGACAATTCTCGTAACTTTAAAAGTTCAAAATATGATTCCGATCTAGTCTCAGCGTCAAGAAAGTTGCAAATGGCATTCTCTTAAACCAATAATCAACGTCAAATGCACCTATCATTAGCAGTAGCATTATACCGTTTTGGTTTCAGTCAACTTTAATTCTACATTCAATCTCATTACGATCTATTTTCACATTTGACGTTGATTATTGGTTTAAGAAAATGTCATTTGCAACTTTCTTGACGCTGAGACTAGATCGAAATGATATTTTGAACATTTAAAATTACGAGAATTGGCCTTCTGATGATTGAGTACGGAATATAAAAATGAAACTCCTCAACGGACAACAGCATAGTCATCGCAATTATCATCTTATTGGAATTTATATACCATACCTGTCTATCTATATCTACCACTAAAAAGTAAAAAATAAAATAAGTTTTAAAAGTTTCTATATGTCTCTTTGGAGTCGGTGCCATTTCATTTGACCGGCAGCGACATAGGCACCGAACGAAGAGACCTATAGAAATTGCTATTTTTGACTTTTCAGTGTTTTTTTTGAAGTCGGTTTTTAAGTATTGTTAAAACTTTTTTTAACAATACCAAGCTTCAAGTTTGACCTAATATTACTTCCCATACTAACTTTACCACCCCATTTCACCCTTTTAAAGTTCGTGACACTTGTGACATTTCGCCGTACCGTGAGGCGTGACTATGTAGAAACACGCATAGCAAACTCTCAAGTTTGACAACCTTCTAATGGTACGACTTAATGTCACGGATACGCTCTGAGGCCCCGTGGCATTTCACTGTGACATGTCATTTAAGGTTTTGTAAATACCCGCCCACATTAGCGTAACAAGTACGTCTGACAGCCAAGCCTCTCGGTGCGGCGAAATGTCGCGGTAGTGTGCACTAACCAATTATAGGTGACAGATACACATACATACATACATACGCCTATAATCCCCGAAGGGGTAGGCAGAGGAGGTAACCAGTACACCCACATTTCGCCGAGCGTATTTCCGACACATACACAAGGTGGTAGGTCCTTCGTATGCGAGAGGTCATCTGGGTTCATGCCCCCGTTTTTTTATTTCTAACGTCAAGCAGCAGTGTGTGGGCACTGTTGTGTTAAAGGACATTGAAGCCAGTGGAATTACTGAGTATTATGAAACTTAACATCTTATGTCTCGAGGTGAGGTGACGAGCGTAGTCCAGTTCCATGCAGTACTCAATAATTCGAATACTTCTGTCCATGGGCAGGGCTGACGCTTACCATCAGGCGAGCGATTTGCTCGTCTCGTCATTCATGCTTATAACACAAAGTTAAAAAATATCTATATACTTTTCTCATAAGAGACTGATCGGGCCCGGATAGCTTATTGCATATTCTCATTAATTTATTTTTAAAAAAACGAGAATTAAATAGTTGCCGAACGTATAAAACATGTATGTCCGGAACCCTCCTAGGGCGGAGTCATAGCATGACCAGTTTTCTTTTCGTACAATATATCTGTGGTATTCAAAATCCCTCGTTTATTACGTCGATCGGCGACATGTCAACATCATCTTTAGTACAAATAAAGGATCGCAAATCCACACTCGGTGCCAATGTTTGCGCCAACATGAGATGTTTAGGCAGCCATTGTGCGAGACTGAATGAACTAACATTAAATTTGTTTGTGTGTTAGAAGTTCAACTTCTTAGAAAGCTATTTTCTAGATTACGTTAATTCAAATTTATCAGAATAGGGTAGTTGACTAGAATTTTTTAAATATTTAAATCAATAAGTTACGTTACTCAAAATCTATTGCCGAAAGAATTTTATAAACCGGACCAAAAATAAATAAGTTAGAAGCCATTCAAACCCTGTAGAAGGGGTTATTGTCAAATGACAGACGACGCAAACTTTGACGTCACTATGTAAACTGTTCATAATGGTGCACGCGTGCAAGCGAGATAGTGAAATATCCCTACTACGCACCCACTTTTCCTCATACCAACATTTAAAGTCATAACTGCGGGCACATTTCGAACCAATTTTGATTGTGTTTTAATAAAAGGGTTTCTTTTGCGTATCATTTTCTGTTGCTTATAAAATAATGTATAAAATTCTTTATAGGAAACTACCCTATTAGACTGCCTCGGTGGCGCAGTTGTAATGAGTATGCGTTACGACTGAGGCTAACGCTGAGGTCTCGGCTTCGATTCCCGGGTCGGGTAAAGTGATATTGGATTTTTCTATCATGAAATGCTTAGTATCAACCCGGAGTCTGGAATTGTGCCCGATATGGCGATAGGCTTGCCCCCTATCACATCATGGGGCGGAGATGCGTTCGGCGAAGTGTGGGTGTACTGGTTATACCTCTGCCTACCCCTTTGGAGATAACAGGCGTGAGTGCGTATGTATGTATATATAATTTATCATAACCGAGAGTCTTTCTGGGTAAGTATATATACCTTTTTTATCTGCATCTGTCAATAAGCACTATTGTGTTCCAGTTAGAAGGACATTGAAGCCAGTGAAATTACTGGGCATTATGAGACTACACCTTATGTTTCGGGGTGCAGTGCTATTAGCACTTTGAACTTCAAAGTTCGCAGTGGTCATGAGACTGTGGTCTCATGACCACTGCGAACTTGTGCGAAGTGCCCATGAGGGCATGTGTGGCAGTCGAGCACTTTGCTCGTGTAGTCATTTTGGCGAATGAAGAAACCCTTGGACACTATCACGAATCAATCTATATTGATCAATTGGATCAATAACTTGATATCTCAAAATAAAAAGGCAACAAGCACATTGCATGTAGTGTAGTTTTTTAAGAGTTTTTCGATGGTTGATGGTTGCATTGGCATTAGTACTTTTTGTTATAACATAAAGTATTGCTATAGCAAAAAACTGCAAACGAGCAAATGGGTCACCAATTCACACTTGACCGGATATTTCCTTGTATTTTCTAATATCTAACAGTTTCACCAATTCTAAATTGAGCGGTAACATCAAAGAGACATTAATTCGTGTGGCATCAGCTGTCAATACTGCGAAACTGATCGAAGCTCTGGCTTTCACAAAACATTTGCATGTCAGACTATTGTGACAAATGATATTGTGGCCGTATAAAGAATGAATGAGAAGAGACAGCGGATTTTTCTATGATATTTTATGAATTTGGAACATGCTGTATGTGTCTTCATTCCTTGCACCTGCACTTATCCCACTCGCAGTAGGGTTGGTGCAACATGCTTTTAACACATGTTACAGAAGATTTGGCTTGTAGGTTTTACGACCGGCCGCCTGCCTGACGTCAAACTCTGAGGAGTAAAATACATGTTGTATGTTATTGACAGAAAATAAAAACAGATTTTGGGAGTTTCTTCAAACTTAGAATACGCTGTATATGAGTTTTGGGAAGTATTAAAATTCTGTAAATAAATTGTACTCGAATAATATTTTTGGTCTCCGGTTCGAACCCTGGATCGGGTAAAAGTGATATTGGGTTTTTCATCACGATATGCTTAGTATCAGCCCGGAGTATGGAATTGTGGCCGGTATGGCGATAGGCTCGCCCCCTATCACATCATATTACGGAGATACGCTCGGCGATATGTGGGTGTACTGGTTACACCTCTGCCTAGTACATAGGCGTGAGTGCGTATGTATGTATAATATTTTAAAAAGGAATCATATGCAGACTGTTCCATCAATTAAAACTAGGTATATAATCCAAGATTAAAACGAAGCTGTCAAAGAGACATTTAATACGTATGACAATACTGCAAAACTGATCTAAGCTCCGATTTTTAACAGACTTCAAAATAGGAGGGGTTTCTCAATTCGGCGCGTATTTTTCCGAATTCACAAAATAATGTTTAACAAAACTTAGAAGTCGATTTCTAAGTTTTGTTAAACGATATTTGATTTTTCATATTTTAGTCGTAGTTAATAGCCAGTCCATATAAATTTTTGACAGCTCCGTGGCGCAGCGGGCGAGTAGTCGGCTGCGAAGCGAGAGGCCGTGGGTTCGATTCCCACACAGAGACAAATGTTTGTGTGAACCACAAATATTGGTCTCGGGTCTGGGTGTTGTGGGACCGCAAGTCCCTCGTAGTTCCTGATACCCACGACACAGGTTTACCTAGTGTGGGGTCAGGACTATGTGTGTGAATGTTGGGTGAAAAAAAAAAAAAAAAAACCAATACAATGACACAGTCGCGACGAGTGTACCTTTGTCCGTTGAGGAGTTTTATTTTTTATTCCGTACTCCGTCATCAGATCTTAACCAAATTTATATGGGACCACATCGCAGCTAAACTCTATCGAGTGATTTTTTTTCCAACAAAATCGGTCCACAATTGGCGGAGAAATCGATGTACATACATTTAAAAAAATGCTTTACAGCTTCGTTTAAATCTAAGATTATAAAACGAAGCTGTCAGAGAGACATTTAATACGTATAACATTGGCTGTCAATACTGCGAAACTGATCAAAGTTCCGGATTTCAAAAAAACATTTACACGTCACTCTATTATGACAAATTATACTGGTGTGCAATGCTCGAGTGAGAGGAGGAAGCGAGTTTGGTAATTTTTGTAAATTTGGAGCATGCTGTTTATGAGGTACCCTGTATTAAGTACCACTCATATTTAGAAATATAAGGACACGCACAGATAGCCTCCGTGGTGCAGGGGGCGAGTAGCCGGCTGCGAAGCGAGAGACTGTGGGTTCGAGTCACACACCGAGACAAATGTTTTTGTCATCCACAAATATTTATTGTTTCGGATCTGGGTGTTGTGGGACCGCAAGTTTCTCGTAGTTCCTGAAACCCACGATACAGTTTAACATAGTGTGGGATCAAGACTATGTGCGTGACTGTTGGGTGTATTTCTATTTATAAATACAGACAAAACAAAACATCTTGTGCTGGCCCGTGTCAGAGCGCTAGATGCGTATATGTTCATAGATATAATGTATGAAACTAGCTTTTACGGAACAACCCTCGCCCCTATTCACCCTCTAAGAGGTTAATTTTCGAAACAGCCCCCGCTTGTATAAAACATTTTACACCCTTAGGGGTAGATTGAATTGATTGATTGAATGCGAATACGTATTTGCTTATTTGTTCTTAGGAGTACTCCTACGCAGTTTCAAAATGTCTATTTAAAAATTGTTCTCTGTTTGAATAATATTATAGGAAACCATTGATGAGTTAGTGAATGAGCCAGGACTTAACATAAAAAGTTGACTTTACCTTGTTTGCATATTAAACAATCATTTAAAACGATAAATAATTATGCCGCTTCTTTTCTGTAACTTAAACCAAACATCCAACGCTCGCTTGCGGTTTTATTCTATGATTGATGACTCAAACTAAGTTTTGTGCCGAAATATTTGGTGGAATAAATACTCCTTTGAATAAATCTGACTCCGGTAACATGCAATAATAATAGTATTAGTAAGTTTTTGTATATAGTTAAAGATGACAGATTTTCTGCGAGGGAAATCTGTACCGGATTTTTCTTTATTGCTACCAAGGAAATTATTTTGGAAAACCAACGGAAAACTCATGGTGGTCAACTTCTTCAATAAATTAGTTTAGTATCTGCTCTGTTAGGTTTTCTAGTTAGGTCCTTCGTATGCATTGGCCTAGTATCAAGTACAGAATCCTAAAAATGAATTCAAAATCTAATCCTCCAAAATCGATTTCGATTTAAAACAGGACGACCGTTTCTAAACAGCCACACACGAATTGAAATTGCCAGTCGCACGATTGAAAAGGTAAAGTTGTTTTTCTTACCTGCGGAAGATCCTTAGTATTTATGGGTTAACCATGTATAAGGAAGCGTTACAAAGCAACCTGGTTTCCACAGCTTGTGCCAAATATCAAGCTTATACTTGAAGTTTGGCTCAGTTGCAAAAGTAAGTTCCATGCGTCTTTTACAGATGAAAATTGTTTGACAATATGGGGTGTGAATGTTACGATGGTAAGGGATGTAATGTTAAGATATGGAACACCTTAGAATCTAACAAAAGAAATTCGAAGGTATGTGAAGTCTACCAACCCTATTAGGGGAGCGCGTGGTGGACTATGTCTAAGACCTAACCTAACCCCTTTTATTTAGTATAGGAGACCCGAGCTCAGCAGTAGGATGTATATACATAGCGGGTATTAATATTAAATGATTAACACATAGTCCTGATACCATACTAGGTATAATCTGTATCGTGGGTAGGAACTTCGAGGGACTTACGGTCCCACAACACCCAGCCCCCTAACCAATATTAAATTTATTTCTTTCCAGGTGATATCGGCCATATCAGTGTTCTTCATATGCATCTCGGTGCTCTGCTTCTGTCTGAAGACACACCCTGACCTCCGAGTCGCCTCCCCTACCATCGCCCCGTATATCATTCCCAACATGACGGACATTGACAACACCACAGCTGTCGACAGGTCGTGGCACGACAACGGGCAGCCGCATGTCGCGTTCTTCTATATTGAACTAGTCTGCAACGTGTGGTTCACGATCGAGTTACTTGTGAGATCTGTGGTAAGTGTTTTTTTGATTATCTATTACAGTGCCTCTGATATTACAATGTGTTTATGGAGGGGGCAAAAAATCAGGATTAACACCTGATTTCTGAAAGGCTGATCAATGTAAAATGAACTAATGTCAAATCTCATGTCAAGTCGAAATTGAGTTGCTAGAAGCGTGATCAACACATTTGATTTGACACACATGTTAGTTAACATAACTTTCAAATTAATATGAAAAATCTTATGTTAAACTCTACTAAAGAGACATCAAATATATTTTTTTTCACTAATCAACGTTTCAGCAACTCGAATAGATTTGACAGCAGTGTGAAAATTAAAGTTCTGTTAGTTGAATGTTGATTTGATCAGCCTTTCAGAAACCGGGGGTTAATCTCTTACCAGCACCAACATACAGTGATAAATTAAGTCAGATTTGACTGAACCAAGGCGTAATATATCGTTTATAGGGTAGATGTATCAGCAGATTAGTGTAGATTCTTAAAAACAAACATATTTCTAAGGTGATAAACTACAAGGTCTATATAATATTTCCATCTAATCATACTCTCAAGCACAACACCCGATTTTTACCGTTATCAGTTCGAGGATTCTCCACAAAACTACACAATTTTAAAGATGATTGTTGGCGTTTATGAACTTTAAGGGTACAATGGACAATAGAGGAAATAAGGATTTTCAAAACAAGAAATTTTCCGCTGATGGTAAGTGATCACCGCTGCCCATGGTCACCAGCAAGACCAAATATATATGGTAGTTTTTGTTATACAGCCGAATGATGAGACGAGTACGTTGTTCACCTGGTGTTACGCACCACGCCATCTCATAAACAGACATACCACTCAGAACTTTGAATTCCAAAGTGCTGCATAGCACTGCATTGTGCTAGTTATATGACAATTTAAAACTCTTTAAAACTTCCAACAAAACAGAACAGCAAATTACAATCAAAAGGTATCACAATAAACATTGATTTTCCTTTAAAGATTGCAATTGTATCTACATTGTAGTGAGCAATAAAGTAATAATGAAAGCTTCCGCTTCCGCAATTGTTGGTTATTTTTCAACAAATATTTGTATAGAACTCTAATACCTAAAACCAATTTTCGAAATGTTATAACTATATCTCAGTACTATAAACCTATAAAAGAGATATTTGTCACGCGTTTTCCGTAGCGCCAGACGTATTTGTGCGATTGTAACTGGAGCACGTATAAAAGGTAACTTGGCTTCGATACTTTGTGCAAAGATTTATAGTGGGGCTTATCTGCTACGCGTTTCTACAGATTCAATGTATTGCTACGACCTATGACTAGTATTATCACGTAGGTATGCTACGGATGTAATCAGTTACTAAATCTGCTAGGAGTTCTATATAATAGTCTTTTTTTTATTGCAATGGCCGACAAACGAGCAAGTGGGTCACCTGATGGTAAGTGATCACCACCGCCCATGTACGCTCACAATACCAAAAGAATTATGGGCGCGTTGCCGACCTTAAAGGAAAGGGATAATTAAGTGATTGGGAAGGGGAGGGGGATTTGGGCCTCCAGATATCTCACTCAGCGTACGAAACGCAGCAGCAAGCTGCTACTTTATGCCGGTTTTCTGTGAGATAGTGGTAACGACCCGGACGAGCCGGCCCATTCATGCTGTAGACAAAATTGTCTACAGCGTGGCCCTACCACTCTAAAAACGTAGATTAGAATTAGACATTCATACCTATGCTACGTGAAATTCTAATCAACCTAATGTAATAGGTATAAATGTATATATCTATCAATGGTCTGTAATTACTGTGATTATAATCAAGAAAGTGCTTGGTGAGGTAATTAAGTTTGTAATCGAAATAATATTGCTATTTTTTACAGTTAGTCGGTTTATCTGACGGTTTGAACACAAACGTATGGTGCTTATTTCATGTCATTCATAAAAAGAATATGTAAACATAATTTTATTTATCACATAGCCAGGATATTTTTTGACAGCCTCCGTGGCGCAGCGGGCGAGTAGCCGGTTGCAAGCGCGAGGCCGTGGGTTCGATTCCCGCACCTAGACAAATGTTTGTCTGATTCACAAATATTTGTCTTGGGTCTGGGTGTTGTGGGACCGCAAGTCCCTCGTAGTTCCTGATACCCACGATACAGGCTTACCTAGTGTGGGGTCAGGACTATGTGTGTGACTGTTGGGTGTATTTATTTATTTATTTATACATGTCAAAAACAGATATTGTTTATTTTGGATTATACTATTATGAATATTTTATTTTTACGGCAAAGTGACATGATAAGTAAAGTGCAGTCCAAATATCGCTACTGTTTGATATTGCGACCCTCGACAGTTGATGGAATTATGCTCTCCTTTTTTTATTCTGGCACCGCAAAATACTTTGGATCTTGATGTTAAGTACAATGCAAACCAAATATTATGTTGACCATTAAGAGATTCTGCGCCCCTCGACTGTCGGCTAAATTATGCCGGACTAAAGTGTAAGTATGTGTACTGTTAACTATATACATCCCACTGCTGGGCAAGGGCCTCCTATACTAAAAGAGAGAGGATAGGTTTTAGTCCACCACTCTGGCCTAATGCGGGTTGGCAGACTTTATATACCTTCGAAATTCTTATGGAGAACTTCTCAGGTATGCAGGTTTCCTCACAATGTTTCCTTCACCGTTTAGGTAAGCGATAATGAACAATTAATACACACGTTACTTAGATAAGTCAGGGTGTATGCTCATGAGGTTTCGAACCTGCGAATTTCGTCTCGACAGTCCGTACCACTCCTTACTGAGTTATCCTTGCTTGAAGATTAACTTGTAGTATAACTCATTATGAATTAAATACAAGAATTTATAAGACTTAATGTTATCATGCACTTCTTTACACTACAAACTATATCAAAAGGTGAAGCTAAAACCACTCAAGTTAATATTACGTGATTTAGAGGATAGTTGATCCACAAAGGAGTTCTGCTCGAGCGTCTCAGCATTTCTCAAATTGACGTATTCTAGAAATAATATGCAAGGCTGTTATGCGTTTAAAGCTTTGTGGTTCGTCTGAAGCTTAAAGCTATGTGCCCAGTTTTGGGTAGGATCCCCGGGTCGAGTAAAAGTTATATTGGATTTTTCTATTACGAAATGCTCAGTATCAGCCCGGAGTCTTGAAATGTGCCCGGTATGGCGATAAGCTCGCCCCGTATCACTTGAGATGGAAATAAGCTCGGCGAAATTTGGGTGTACTGGTTAAACCTCTTCCGATCCACCTCGCCTTCGGGGATTATAGCCATATGTATGTATGTTTAATCGTATATTTATATTAATTTAAGTGTATTATCATTATTTGATATACATATTTATTCCATAAGAAGCGTTTATCACCCACTAAACATCTAGTTTCTCAGCGCCTTAATCTAGACAGCCTGGCACATTGCCCGTTTTGCCACACTATATCTAACTCTCTGTCCACCCTATTATGAAACTGGCGTTAGTAAACTGATAATTATCTTTAACTATAGTTATATATCTTGTTAAACTACTACAATTAAAGTTGTCTGCCTCGGTGGCGCAGTTGTAATCCGTACGCGTTAAGATTAAGCTAACGAAGATTAAGCTAACGCTGAGGTCTCGGGTTCGATCCCCGAGTCGGGTAAAGTGGTATTGGGTGTTTCCATTACGAAATGCTCAGTATCAGCCCGGAGTCTGGAATTTGTGCCCGGTATGACGATAGGCTCGCCCCCTACCACATCGTGGGACGGAGATACGCTCGGCGAAATGTGGGTGTGCTGGTGCCTACCTCTTCGAGGAATACAGGCGTGAGTGCGTTCATTTGCGTCATTATATCTTAAATTTTTGGGGTAAGAATAAGCAACAAAGGAACACAAATTTAGCGTCTGCAAGTGGGCCACAACTTTCTCCATTTTTTATGGCATAGGCTGGCAAACGAGCAAGTGGGTCACCCGATGGTAAGTGACCTCCACCGCCCATATATGCCCACAATACGAAAAGGGTCATGGGTGCGTTGCCGACCTTAAAGGTAAGAGATAATTAAGGAATTGGGAAGCGGAGGGGGTTTGGGCTTCCGGATATCTCACTCACCGCACGAAACGCAGCAGCAAGCTGCTACTTTACGCCAGTTTTCCAACAATATATGTTATCCTCCTACTATTCTAAATGTGAAAGTTTGGATGTTTGTAGGTCAATCATGCGTTAACAGTTGACTGGTTTTGGATGAAATGGCACACAGGTAGACTTGGATTAGGACATTGGGTAATCTTTATCCTGGTGGCCATTCACGCGGGCGGAGTCTCGAACAAAAGCTAGTAAAAAATATTTCCCTTATTTTCACAAATAAAGCATGCAAAGCAACGAGAAAAATGTATACATATTTATAAATGGCGCACGTTTTGTGAATACAACAATAGACAGATGATAATATTCTTATCCCACATTTGGGTGGCCTTAATAAATGTATTATTATGTGTGATAACACCCAATGTTGAGAACAAAGGAGTCTGAGAATAGATTGTGTGGGTTTAGGTATTATGTTAAATCTGTCATCAATTTCAATGTCTTTTTTTATACCATAGGCCGGAAAACGAGCAAGTGGGTGTTATTTATTTTGTGTATCTATGCCGCGCCCCTCCCCGTGCCACCCTTGTACCCGTAGGCCTGTCAATAAACCAGTGCGTAACTAACTACCGATCCTTGTGTCCGCATATTTAACAGTGGGTCACCTGATGGTAAATGATGCCCACCGCCCATGTACGCCCACAATACCAAAAGAGTCATGGGCGCGTTGCCGACCTTAAAAGAAAGGGATTGGTAAGTGGGATTTGGGCCTCCGGATATCTCACTCACCGTACGAAACGCAGCAGCAAGCTGCTACTTTACGTCGGTTTTCTATGACACAGTGGTAATGACCCGGACGAGCCGGCCCATTCATGCTGTAGACAAAACTGTCTACAGCGTGGCTCTACCACTCGTAAATTATTTTATTAGGTCTTTCGTTCGTCTTTGTGCCATTTTATTTCCTATATATATATTTTTAAATGTATAAAGCAATCAATTACTGTAAACCCTTATTCCAAAGTGTCTTCAAATGTTTTTGTCAGTTTCAATTGTTGAGCCACTGGAACTTGTTTGACAATGAACAGAGTATGGGCCTGGTTGGCAGCAATTAAAAATTAATTATAGGAAAAGTGGCGAACTAATTGTTCGGCGCACTTTGGCCGGTACAAAGGTTCGTTTTCGCTCCACTGTGCAATTTTCTTAAGAGATTTTTTGCGGGAAAATTGATGGACGCGACATTTTCAGTCTTGTTTTTATGAGGCCTTTTTGTCAGTTTCAAATTTTAGGATTTGCTTTCGTTAATGTGCTATTTTGTTCCATATTTTTGCAGGTTAAATGAATCGTCTCGATACGAGATTTTTGAAAATTTTACGAGATATAAAAAGTGACGATTTGTGATTTGCCTGGCATTTTTAACCAAATAACATAACGTTTAACAAAACTTAGAAACCGACTTCAATGTTTTGTGGTAGTTACAGCAATAGCATGTAAATTCCAATACAATAACACAATCGCGACGAGTGTACTGTTGTCCGTTGAGGAGTTTTATTTTTTTACTCCATACGCTGTCATCAGATCTTAGCCAAATTTATATGGGACTACATCGCAGCTAAACTCTATGAAGTGATATTTTTTTCTACAAAATCGGTCCACAATCGGCGGAGAAATCGATGTACATATATAAAAAAAAATAAAAAAAACGCGCCGAATTGAGAACCTACTCCTTTTTTGAAGTCGGTTAAAAAGGAGGAGATTCTCAATTCGGCGCATTTTAATGCCTTTTTTTGAGCCATAGTCACTCGTTCGAGTGGATCACGTTCTGGGAGCAGCTATTGTACATCCATAAGTTCAGGCCGATGAAATTCTGCCGGCCATCGAAGGATACAATGTTTCTTGATAGTTGACATTATATTTGGGCTCTACTGTCAATGCTTTAAGTCCAGTGTAGTTACTTTTCTGTGCCAAAGTAAAAATACATACATACGCACTCATGCCTGTAATCCCCGAAAGGGTAGGCAGAGGTGTAACCAGTACACCCACATTTCGCCGACTTTATTTCCGCCCCATAATGTGATCCGAGCCTATCGCCGTACCGGGCACAAATTCCAGACTCCGGGCTGATACTGAGCATTTCGTAATAGAAAAACCCAATATCACTTTTACCCGACCCGGGGATCGAACCCGAGACCTCAGCGTCCGCCTCAGTCGTAACGCGTACGCATTACAACTGCGCCACCGAGGCAGTCAAGGATAAAAAAATATAACATTTTCAACGAACCAAATGATTTCATACACGCTTAGACAATTTTATTATTTTGCTATAGTGGTTATTACAACGCAATTTTCTGCGATATTAAATTTGCTTACGTTTTATACATACACAGAGATAGATCAGCGGGAATTGGTACAGACTGACGAGACGAAAGTGGCAGGTTCGAAACCAGTTAATTATCGCTTGCTTGAACGGTGAAGGAAACATCTTGAGGAAACCTGCATACCTGAGATTAAGTTCTCCATAAGAATTTCGAAGGTATGTGAAGTCTACCAACCTGCATTAGGCCAGCGTGGTGGACTAAGGCCTAACCCCTCTCATTCAGTAGAGGAGGCCCGTGCCCAGCAGTGGGACGTGTATATATAATAATAATATAATAATAAAATAAATACACCCAACAGTCACACACATAGTCCTGACCCACACTAGGTTAACCTGTATCGTGGGTATCAGGAACTACGAGGGACTTGCGGTCCCACAACACCCAGACCCGAAACAAATATTTGTGGAATAGACAAACATTTGTCTCGGTGTGGGAATCGAACCCACGGCCTCACGCTTCGCAGCCGGCTACTCGCCCACTGCGCCACGGAGGTTGTATAGCATAGGGCGAGTATAATTATTATTATACATACTTAAATAGACTCTCGCCTGTTTTCCATAGAGGTAGACAGGCCATCTCTTTTTTATAGTGCGGTTTTCATATTATAATACATACATACATACTCACCCCTGTATTCCTCGAAGGGGAAGGCAGAGGTGTAACTACTACACCCACAATTCGCCGAGATTATTTCCGCCCCATGATGTGATGGGGGCGAGCCTATCGCCACACCGGGCGCAATTCTAGACTCCGGCCTGATAAGAAATAAAAAAAGAAAGAAAAAAAAACATTTATAAGGCAAAAGAGACACACTAATACACTAGGAAAGAAGAAACAAGGTTTCTCAGCCTAAGTAAACTACCGCTTGATCATAGAAAAAGTGAAAAAAATAAAAAATAATAAAGAAAGATACAAAAACATTTGCCAGGGGTTCTCAAAATAGGCGGAGCCTGTGTCTTGAAAAACCAATTAACATAATGAATTTTTTTTGTTAGCGTGAGTCAAGAATGAGCGAGTGTGCGTTTATTTTTGTGTTAGTGTGTGTTTATGTTTGTGTGTGATTATATGTGTGCGTAGGTGTGTGTTTATGTTTGTGTGTGATTATGTGTGTGTGTGTGTGTGTTTATGTTTGTGTGTGATTATATGTGTGCGTAGGTGTGTGTTTATGTTTGTGTGTGATTATGTGTGTGTGTGTGTGTGTTTATATGTGTGCGTAGGTGTGTGTTTATGTTTGTGTGTGATTATGTGTGTGTGTGTGTGTGTGTGTTTATATGTGTGCGTAGGTGTGTGTTTATGTTTGTGTGTGATTATGTGTGTGTGTGTGTGTGTTTATGTTTGTGTGAGTGTGGGAGGGGGGGTAATGTGGTCGTGTGTGGTGTATGAGAGTGAGGGGTGTGTGACTGCCTCGGTGGCGCAGTTGTAATGCGTATGCGTTGCGACTGAGGCTGACGCTGAGGTCTCGGGTTCGATCCCCGGGTCGGGTAAAGTGGTATTGGGTTTTTCTATTACGAAATACTCAGTATCAGCCCGGAGTCTGGAATTTGTGCCCGGTATGGCGATAGGCTCGCCCCCTATCACATAAGGGACGGAAATACGCTCGGCGAAATGTGGGTGTACTGGTTACACCTCTGCCTACCCCTTGAGTGTGAGTTTGTGTTTGAGCGTGGGATTTATGCGAGATAGTACCTATATCTCGTGATAAATACATACATACATACTTATTCATAGTATATAAGGTATATTTTGAGCTCAAAACTATAATCATCATACGGCTCTAGTGAAACACTTGAATGGAAAAGCTCGCCGGTGAATGGAAATTCTTTCATGACGCCCGCATTCAGGCCACTTCACCTACTAATGAGCCAGTGGGAGAATTTGTGCTTGACTTTGGTATCTTCAGTCTATTTTTAAGGGGTAAATGGTAGCGGACAGCCTCTGTGGCGCAGAGTGCTAGTAGCCGTGAAGCGACAGGCCGCAGATACGATTCCCGTGCCGAGACAATTTTTTATGTGATCCACAAATGGTCTGGATGTTTTCTCCCCAGAGGGGTTAACGTCAGGCAGGGACCGTAAAGTATACCCCAAATCTTTATAACATGTGTTAAAAAACATGTTGCATCTAATCCCACTGCGAGTGGGATAAAAGCAGATTGAAGAAGACAAGAAACGATATTAAAGTCATGCTTTATTATTACAAGTCGTAGAGCCACGTTGTAGCCAATTGTCTCCAACATAAATACAGCTTGACCGGGGCAGTGCAACTGTCTCACAGAAAACTGACGTTTGTTGGCAGCTTGCTTTCTTTCCTTTATTGTTTTAATGGCAGACGTTGGCAAACGTACAAGTCGGTCATCTAACCGACTTGAAGTAACAGCTTGCGTTTCGTACGATGAGTGAGATATCCGGAGGCCTAAATCCCCCCCCCCCTCCCGTTTCCAATTCTTTAATTATTCCTTTCATTAAATCTCATGAATTTGGTAATGACTGAGAAAAAGCTAAACTGCTACCTACCGTAAGGAAAAATTATTTTAAGCCAGGAAATTGAACCCATGACCTCTCAGGTGAATGTATCCCTAAGAGTACTTCTAATTGACTATGGTGACAATTAAATAAAACATATAAGTATTTACAAGATGGTAGGTTCCTTGTGCGCGAGAGGCTGTCTGGTCTGGTACCACGGCTTTGTCTATTTGTACCGCTAAAAAGCAGTGTGTCAGCACTTTTGTGTTTCAGTTTGAAGGACTTTGATGCCAGTGAAAGTACTGAACATTATGAGACTTAACAACTTATGTCTTGAGGTTGTATTGTTATGTAATTCAAATGTCTGTTCATGGGCAGCCGTGGCGCTTACCCCCAGACAATCAACGTAATAGTAACGTCATTCAAGCTAAAAGAAATATTAGAATACCCACTCACGCCTGAAGGATTACCCCGAAGGGGTAGGCAGAGGTGTAACCAGTACACTCACATGTCGCCGAGCGTATCTCCGTCCCTTATGTGATAGGGGGCAAGCCTATCGCCTTACCGGGCACAAATTCCAGACTCCAGGCTGATACTGAGCATTTCGTAATAGAAAAACCCAATACCACTTTACCCGACCCGGGAATCGAACCCGAGACCTCAGCGTCGGCCTCAATCGTAATGCGTACGCATCATAACTGCGCCACCGAGGCAGAAATATTAGAAATATACAAAATATTATAAAATCTTGAAAGAAATACGCAATTTTTAAATCTACAAATTACATTAAAAAACCTCAACTAATGTGACCAAACATCTGTACGTTTAATACTGGCCAGATATCAGTCCCTCCCAAATGGCCCGCCCTGAATAATTCAATAAGAGTGGCCCTTACGTGTTCCTTAACAACATCGTTAGTAGCCCTCCGTTTACGACGGCCCTCAGGAATCTTGCCCTGTAATTGACTATCCTGTTGAAGTAAGGTGTGTTGTGGTGAACAGTATGTTAAGTTAATATTTGTACGAAGATTGGTACATAATATAGTAATAATAATACTAGCCCTGTATTATATACGTCCCACTGCTGGGCACGGGCCTCCTCTACTGAATGAGAGGGGTTAGGCCTTAGTCCACCACGCTGGCCTATTGCGGGTTGGCAGACTTCACATACCTTTGAAATTCTTATGAAGATGTTCTCAGGTATGCAGGTTTCCTCACGATGTTTCCTTCACCGTTAAATCAAGTGATAATTAACAATTAATACACACATAACTTAGAAAAGTCAGAGGTGTATGCACTTGGGGCTGGTTTCGAACATGCGACTTTGGTCTCGACAGTCCATTCCACTCCCCGCTGAGCTATCACTGCTTACATACCTTCAAGAAAAGAGCCTACTCTTTCCTCAAAGGCTAGCAACGCACCGACAAATCCCCTGGTATTGACGGTGTCCATGGGCGGCGGTGATGACTCATCATCAGGTGACCCGCTACGTTGCATCCCTTTTTCATAAAAAAAGACATTTGGGCTTATTAATCATAAGCATTTTAAAATAATCCGTAACAGTGATAGCTCAGCGGGGAGTGGAATAGACTGTCGAGACTAAAGTCGCGGTGTCAAAACCAGCCCCAAGAGCATGCACCTGACTTTTCTAAGTTACGTATTTACGTATGTATTCATTATTAATTATCGCTTTTTTTAATGGTGAAGAAAATATCGAAACCTGCATAAGAACCTTCATAAGAATTTCCAAATCCGTTGTCTCTACCTAAACCTGAGGGAAACAGGCGTAAGTCTATGCATGTATATATTTTTTTTAAAGTGTATGGAGTCCGCCATCCCGCATTTTTTTTTTATAGCAAAGGCCGGCAATCGAGCAAGTGGGTCACCTGATGGTAAGTGATCTCCACCGCCCATGTACACCCACAATACTAAAAGAATTATGGGTGCGTTGCCGATCTAAAATCTAAAAGGGATAATTAAGGGATTGGGAAGGGGAGGAGGTTTGGGCCTCCGGATATCTCACTCACCGTACGAAACGCAGCAGCAAGCTACTACTTTACGCCGGTTTTCTGTGAGACAGTGGTAACGACCCGGACGAGCCGGCCTATTCGTGCTGTAGACACAAGTGTCTACAGCGTGGCTCTACCACTCTAAATTTTTTTGGCTGGCATTTGGCCAGCGTGGTGGATTAAGGTCTAACCCCTCTCATTCAGTAGAGGAGGCCCGTGTATTGGGACGTGCGTAATATAGGGCCGGTATTATGATATAATCTAGGCATACGCGAAAGCATAGGCCTAAGGTTCGGTAAGCCTAATCTAATTCCATGATTAAATATAATGGCTCCATATGGGACACAAGTTCCAATCCCGGGCAAGTCACGTTAGCTTTTAGTCCGCCACGCCAGCCTTCAGTCCGTGACTTCACATATTTTCGAAATTCTTCTCAGGAAATTTTTCATGTCGGATTTCCTAACAGACCTTTAAATTGACCTGACCTTTAAGCATTTTTGAGGCCTTTTCAAAGGTGGGTGGAGTAATAAAATAATGTAGATTTTCGGTCACAAGAATTGTGTTGGAAAATTGCGTGATTAAATATTAAAGCGACTTTTGCGGAATTATAATTTACTAATGGACTTCTTAAAAGTTTTTGATCATCTAGTACTTTTATTGGTTTTTATTTCTTACGGTTGAAGCTGTACAGGGTTTAGTTTATTTATACAATATGTAACAAATATAAATAAATAACTGACTGTCGAGACGAAAGTCGCAGGTTCGAAACCAGCCTCAAGTGCATACACCTCTGACTTTTATAAGTTATGTGTGTATTAATTGTTAATTATTACTTGCTTTAACGGTAAAGGAAACATCGTGAGGAAACCTGCATACCTAAGAAGTTCTTCATAAGAATTTCGAAGGTATGTGAAGTCTGCCAACCCGCATTAGGCCAGCGTGGTGGAGTAAGGCCTAACCCCTCTCATTCAGTAAAGGAGGCCCGTGCCCAGCAGTGGGACGAGTATAATACAGGGCTAGTATTATTATTATTATGTAACAAAAACCCTGTTGAGCGTTTTAACTGTGATATCAGAATCGATATTCAAACGTAATGAAATAACTCGCATACGAAAATGAGATTATAAAAATAATCATATTTGTTTTTTAAACTATAATTCTTTTATTGTTTGTAAACCGTCTTTTGATTGATTACCTCTGTAAGAAAAATGACTCGGAGCCAGAGCGAGATAGCAAGTTCCGCCGACTACGTGCATCAAACACGCCGCGCCGCGTGCGCGCCTGGCTTCGTCAATACATCACATCAGTCAGCTGTTCATAATTTTTCAGATGAAAATATACCTGTGTAAGAATAATATCTCGTTTCGGTTTTTTTATTTCTCCGCTAGGTGGCGCCTTCAAACAAAGTAGCCGTTAATTTTCTCTGCAATATTTTATTAGTTTTTTCTGTAACTTATGCAGTGATAGGAAAAAAATTGTTGTTGTGACCATTATAAATGCTCAATAACCACGTACAAACGTTATCTCTCGAAACCTGCGACTGTGTGCTATAATTATTGGTGGAAAGAATATCACAAGTGATAACCGTCCAAAGAGGGAAAAGTGCTGTAATGACTGTGAACGATACTTCGGACCTTCTTAGCTACTCTCTACCGATACGGTGATACTTTTTCTTTATTAAATCAGTTACTGTTCATATATTATTTCTGGCTAGGAGATAAAATTAACAGATGTTCAACATTTGAAAACGTGGTATCAACGCCATCTATTTTTGCCACACGGAACTAATCATCGAATTCCGCGAAAGATCCATAGGCGTTGTTCCTAGAGGGCGCTATCAGTAGACTTGTGTGACCGCTCGACAATAATCTCGATAAAAATCCGGCTCAGATGGGAACTGCCCTACTATAAATTGTTTTAAATGCGCTGAGGTTTATCACTTTGCCTGTTTAAATATGTCTAGAAAGGAACTTAAGACTTATTAGAACAAAGGTGAACCAGTTTATGTGTCCTAGCTGCCAATTGAAAAATAAGACTCGAAAAACGAATTGCACTCCGGTGCGACCTACTCGTCAAGAATGCGTAGACGAACTGGTGGTCGAAGAACTCGCATCCTTAGCATTAAATCGGTCAAACTTGGAAGTATCGGGAGTGCTCACCTCTTCTCTCGCGGCCGCAGTGCACTCTCTTCAGGAAATGTTTTCTTTAATGAAAAACGAAATCAAAGAACTCACCACTTCGCTCAAGTCGGCGTGCGAGGACATCGTAGACTTTCGGCAAGAGTTAGGCGATATGAAGTCTCAACTAAAGGAGTTGGAAAAGTATAAAGCTGAGGTCTCTAATCTCCGCGCGGAATTATCCGCTATGCGTCATAAGTTTCAGGTAAAAGAGCAACGGCAACTCCTCAGAGACATAGAAGTCACCGGTTTGAAAAACAAAACAATGGCGAAAACCTTAACCAACTCATGAACGTGCTTTCATCGAAACTGGGCGACGAACTGGATCCGCGAGATGTGGACGACGTGAGAAGGGTCGGACAGCGTGGCGGCGGATCTAGTAGTGCTGAAAGACCAAGGCCGGTGATTCTTACACTCACACGCCGCGCACCCCGGGACCAACTGATTCGTGCCGTTCGGGCGCGCCGTGGTCTCACCACTGACATGCTGGAGATGCAAGGAACCCCTCGAAGAGTGTACATCAACGAACATCTCGCTAGGGAAAACAGAATCCTGTTTAGTAAAGCGCGTAAAATGGGATCCGAGCTCCACTTCAAGTATGTATGGTCCTCCAACGGTACCATTTTCATGCGACGTTCGGAGACCAGCTCAGTGTTACACGTCACTTCCGAAGCCATTCTCCACAAACTTTCCCTTCAAAACAGTTCTCGCCCTCCGGCACCCGACCCACATCATTGTTCTTAACAAATGCACCTTTATAAAACGTTACCACTTTTGCGCCTCACTACTGAACCATAACGTACCGCTTTCCTGTCATCGATACAATTTAGCCTACTACTACTACTTCAATGCTGTATTTTTCTATGTCGCTATAATTTTTATTTCAACTCAACTCAAACAAAACACCACAGAAAAATTGTACCACTTCACCAGACATACATACCACTTGCACATATTACATAGTAGATTACGAAGCCGTGACCAACGAGCTTAAGGGTGTGGACTGGACTGAGCTCACCTCGAAACATTATGTCGACTCTGCAACAGAAATTATGACCTTTACTATAAATAAAGCAGTAGAAAATCACTCAAAAATAGTGAAAGCTAGTAGGACGAAACACACCTTATTCCCATGGATTACACCAGGTCTGCTGTGATGTGCACGCCACCGCGACGGTCTTCACACCAAGCATAAATCAAACCCTAAAGACGATACTATAAAAAACATCTACATCCGTTATAGAAACTTCTACTATGAATTGGTTAGGAAACTAAAATTTCAATATGAACAAACTTAATTACAATCGAATACAAATGATACAAAACGCCTATGGAATACAATAAAAAATATATGTAATTTAAGCACCAAACGCGATCGGACCAGCCACCTCACATCACTAACAGACAATCCAACAGAATCCTTGAACATCGTTAACAAGTTCTTCTCTAACGTTAGGCGCAATCTTGCCAAAGATATTCTCGATCGGACAGGTGAAACTGAAGAAAACCTAGCATCAAAAATCAAGCTTAGTAATGAACCAGTTAATTCCTTATTTCTAGAACCAACCACCCAATATGAGGTACTTTCAATACTAAGTAACTTAAAATCTGATAGCGCACCTGGTCTTGACGGGATTCACGGTCGCCTTTTAAAACATATTAAATTGCAAATTTCTGATCCTCTCGTCCATATATTTAATCTAAGCATGAGCTTCGGTCGCTTTCCAACCTCTGGGAAAATATCCTCCGATACACCGATTCATAAAGATGGCCCGAAAGACACTCCTGGAAATTATAGGCCCATTTCTCTGCTTAGTATCTTATCTTAAAGTCTTGAAAAAATAGTCAACAAGCGTCTAGTAAAGTTCATAGAAAATCTCAATCTACTATCACCTCGACAATTCGGTTTTAGACAAAATAAGTCTACCGAAGATGCTATGAATCTACTCTTAGACCTAATTTCAAATTACCTGGAAAGTGCTGCATAGGTGTCTTCCTGGACCTAGCCAAAGCCTTTGACGCAGTGTCTTTAAAGATCCTCTTGAAAAAGCTAGAATATTTCGGTGTCAGAGGCTTAGCTCTAAGCTGGTTTGAAAGCTACTTGTCCAACAGAACACAGTTAGTTAAAACAGGTCAATATAAGAGTCAAGAGCTTCCTATCTGTTGCGGAGTTCCTCAAGGTAGCATCTTAGGCCCTACATTGTTCATAATTTATATTCATCATCAAACGGTTCAGGGGGCAGAAATTATATGTTACGCAGATGACACAATAGTCCTCTTTAACGCCAAAGACTGGAATAAAACTTTCAAATGCGCTGAAATAGGATTGTCAAAAGTCAATAAATGGTTAGCCACCAACTTGCTGACCCTTAACCATAAAAAACCCAATATTTGTGTTTCCATAAAACCTCCGCATCCAAACCTCCAGCTTACAAAGACATTAAAATCCATATTTGTGACAAAAACACCCGTGATAAAACAATATGTGAATGTTATAAAATCGAACGCGTCGACGTCATAAAGTACCTAGGCATTATGTTAGATCATAACTGCAATTTTAAAACACACATCCTATGGTTATCTAAACGCATTAGAAAAACCGCTGCTGTCCTTAAAAAACTCCGAGACTCCGCAAATAAGATTTACTAAAACGCATTTATCTTGCCATCTGCCAACCGCTAATAAACTACTGCATCACAGTATGGGGCAGTGCAGGAAAAACATACATCTTGGATGCTGAACGGGCCCAAAGGTCAGTATTGAAAACAATGCTCAAAAAGCCTTTCAGATACCCAACTTGGAACCTATATAAAGAAGCACAAGTAATCACAGTCCGGCAACTTTTCATACTCAGATTAACTCTATCCACGCACAAAAATCTGATTGGGACGGATACACATAAAACAATGCTCAAAGAGAGGCTTTTCAAATTGACTTTACCAACTATACACACGTCTTTCGCACGCAGATTCGGTTCTTTCGTAAGGGCACATACCTATAATCATATTGTGAAGCTTTGTAACATCAAATCCTCCTCAGTAAGAGAAGCAAAAATTAAACTCACCAACTGGTTACTCACACTTGACTACAACAACACGCAAGCTAGATTAGAATAATGTTCCCCTCCTTTGATCTCAAACATTAAAATTACAATTATCTTATAATGTTTCTAGTTATTTTTATTTTATTTTTTATTTTTAACAAATATTGTATCTAAGTTTAAGTGATAAATTTGTAACTTCAGGCATACTGTCGCTGTTGTTAACAATTAGATTATTAGAGAGTTTTCGTTTTATTTACTTATACTTAATTTATAGGCTTTAAATTCACGGCACGTCAATTAGTAATTTGGTGCCCCAAGATACAGGCACAGCCTAGTTTGGGGACCTCTGTCAATACTCTTTATATATATTTCAGATATGCCAATTTATGCGTTTGCTTAATTCTTTTTGTTTGTAATTATGTGGTTTTTGTGGCAATAAAGTTTCTTTTATTATTATTATTTAACTATTTTATTAAGCTGTCTATATGCCTATCTTCACGACCTAGAAAGGGCCAAAAGGGTTTTTTTACATACTGTATAACATGGGAGCTGAGGGTGTTACTGTTATCCCATTCTTCAGATATAAATATTATAACAATTGCTTTGCCCTATAATCGGCCAAATATGACGTAATCATTCATTCAATCTATTTGAAAAATGGCGTATGCTCTACGTTGAGGTACGCGATGGGGACTACGCGACCGTGAACCGACCGTGCCGAGTCAGGCGTTAGCGACAAATCCGCTTCACATACCTCAAAACGTATAATATATAGCCGCAGTTGTAATGGGTACGCGTTACGATTAAGCTAACGCTGTGGTCTCGGGTTAAATCCCCGGGTCGCCTAAAAGTGACATTGGGTTTTTCTATTTCAAAATGCTCAGTATCAGCCCGGAGTCTGAAATTATGCCTGGCATGGCGATAAGCTTGCCCCCTATCACATGGGCCGGAAATAAGCTCGGCGAAATGTGGATGTACTGGTGGCAGGCACCAGGTGCAGAATACTCAATGTGCCGTGCCAGGAAAAAAACTAATAAATATACTTTTCCAAATCATATAATATTCCGTAAAGAATTTACATTCTTAATTCAGATAGAGTTCAACTCCTTCCACCTGCCCTTATCCCACTTGCAGTGGGGTCAGCGCAATATACCTTTTTAACACATGTTACAGAAAGATTTGGCTTGTAGTTATTATGACCGACCGCCTGCCTGACGTCAACCCTTCTGGGTAGAAAACACCCAGAGCCGAAACAAATATATCGCACAAATATTTTATCACGGTGTGGGAATGGAACCCGCAGCCTCTCGCTTCACAGCCGGCTACTCGCCCACCGCGCCACGGAGGCTGTAATTAAGATAGATTTCAAGTATGTTATTATTTATGCTTTAGATACATAAAACATCCCTTATTTCTTATTGCTATTGTACTGATATTTACAGCGTCGTGCATAAAGTTCAATTACCCAGTTTTTCGGTAAAAAGATATATTAGCCTAAAACTGAGTGGTAGAGCCACGCTGTAGACAATTTTGTCTACAGCATGAATGGGCCGGCTCGTCCGGGTCGTTACCACTGTCTCACAGAAAACCGGCGTAAAGTAGCAGCTTGCTGCTGCGTTTCGTACGGTGAGTGAGATATCCGGAGGCCCAAATCCCCCTCCCCTTCCCAATCCCTTATTATCCCTTTCCTTTAAGGTCGGCAACGCGCCCATAATTATTTTGTATTGTGGGCGTACATGGGCGGTGGAGATAGCTTACCATCAGGTGACCCACTTGCTCGTTTGCCGGCCTATAATATAAAAAAGAAAAAAAACTTTTTCCGTAGATTTTTGATTGCTCGTAAAAGTTAATTCGTGGTTGATAAATATTTATGTACTGGCGTTGTAACAAATTTAGATTATTTGAGCATTATGGGCTGGTCTGCTCAGACTATTTTGCTTCTTATATCTAATCTTATTTCATAGTCATCTTCAAAGTATTAATTTATTCATCGTACTCATAAAGATCATGCGCAATAATCATTTGATTTTATTATTTTACTTTTTATTGTTCCTACATACATACGTACATAACACTAAAAAGTAATATGATATTTAGTTCCTGGCGCAAATCTCCACGGTCTACCTCACATTCCATGTGTCAAACTTAATTAATTACATATCTTTAGAGAGGGTTGATCCATCTCAATATCTGGGACATTTATTAACGTCTGACGATAACGACTAAAATACGATGCTGATATTTATATATATTATATATTATATAGACATAAGGTGTTAAGTCTCATAATGCCCAGTAATTTCACTGGCTTCAATGTCCTTCAAATTGGAACACAACAGTGCTTACACACTGTTGCTGGGCGGCAGAAATAGACAAAGCGGTGGTACCAACCCAGCCGGCCTCTCGCAAACGAGGCCTACCTTGTAAAAATATTGATATATTGGTATACTGAAGTGTAATCTATCAGAGATATTTTCCCGCAGATTTTTTAGTATTTTTCTTATAACATAGACCGGTATATGAGCTAGTGATAGCATGTGAACTTCACCACTAATGAAAATTCACAATACATGAAGAATCATGGACATGTTGCCGACCTTAAAAGAAAGAGATGATTAAGGGATTAGAAAGGGGAAGGAGATTTGGGCCCCGGATATCTCACTCAGCATATGAAACGCAGCAACAAGCTGCTATTTTACGTCGGTTTTCTGTGAGACAGTGGTAACGACCCGGACGAACCGGCCCATTCATGCTATAAAAAAAACTGCCTACAGCATAGCTCTATCACTTTAAACTGCGACCATTCGACGATAGCTTTACTAACCCAAGCCATAACTTGCTGTTAAGAAATAATTTTGTAGTGTTGAGAAACGAGTTACTGACGCCAGTATCTGACGCTTAAAGCGACTAACGGAAGTCAGTCTTAAGCCTTTGAATTAGAATTTCGCTAAATATCAGAAGGTCAATTCTTGTAATTTTAAATGTTCAAAATATCATTCCGATCTAGTCTCAGCGTTAAGAAAGTTGCAAAGGGCATTCTACAATAATCAACGTCAAATGTGAACATAGATCGTAATGAGGTTGAATGTAGAATAAAAGTTGACTAAAGCCAAAATGGTATAAAGGTACTGCTAATGCTAGATGCATTTGACGTTGATTATTGGTTTAAGAGAATGCCATTTGCAACTTTCTTGACGCTGATACTACATCGGAATGATATTTTGAACGTTTAAAATTACGAGAATTGGCCTTCTGAAATTAAGATTGTTGAATATTTTTATAGGGACACATATATAAGTTACCTTAGCGTTAAGTATGTGTGTATGTGTAACATAAGTACTCCTAGCATACGGTAGAGGCGACTACGCCCGCCAGTAAGTAGGTGTAAGTCAGTCGTTAATTTACTATCTTACCAGTGTGTATTCATTAACTGTCCAAATAGGTAACTTGGTATCAGGAGTACCTATAGTGGTGACCCGGCGTAATAAAGACAAAAATTAAACAAGTAAACATTTTACACTCGCCAAACCATTAGTCAAACGAAATAATTAAGCGAGCTGCCGCCCCTTTTTCGCAGGTCATCGTTCCAGTTGGCCAGGGAAGTCTTACACTACATTTGCCAAGATGCAAAACATTTTGTGAAGATACTATATTGGCATGTATACAGCCTCTGTGGCGCAGTGGGCGAGTAGCCTGCTGTGAAGCGAGAGGCCGCAGGTTCATTCCCGCACCGAGACAAAAATATTGTTTGATCCATAAGTATTTGTTTCGGGTCTGAGTGTTTTCTAGAGGGATTGAAGTCGGGCAGGCGGCCGGTCGTAACAATTACAAGTCAAATCTTTCTGTAGCATGTGTTTACGTCATTTTGCGCCGACTCCACCGCGAGTGGGATAAGGTCAAGTGGAAGAAGAAAACTATGTAGAATGTAGATCGTTTTTTTGAAGTTCAAAAATACTTTAAGTAATTTAAACTTATTAATTTATGATACAATCAAGGGTGTCTAGATTTTTATAAGTTTCGGTATATAAACACTCACTGTCAGGTAAATGTGATCCTTAAATATGACCACACCGTTCCGTAACACGGTGTATATTTCTGCCGCCAAGCAACAGTGTTTTCATTTGCTAAGATGGTACTTACCATAAAGCGAGTGGCCTACTGGTCTAGTCATTCACACTAATAAAAAAAATCTGTGACTACTAACCCTTTTTTGTGTGGAAAGTCTAGCGATAGTAAAGTTTTTTCAAGCCTTACCGTTCCCTATCATCAAATGGTAAAGACAGTGTTAGGAGACTTATATAAATCCCATTTTATTGACCAATAAAATGTAGTTGGACATCCGCTATCCCACGAAAGCTGTGAGATAAAGCTCGCGAGCAAATTGTGGGATAAAATAGAGCTTTTATTAAACATATCCGTTTGTGTGTCAAACGAAATGACAGGACGAAATTGACATCGTATAAATTGTATAAATAAAAGCTTTATTAAGACTAAAAATGTGACTATAATGTAAACTATTTTATCCGTGTGAAATAAATATAGAATTCAATATCTCATCGTAACTTTTAGTGTGATGTTGGAAATAATGAGTTGACATGGGAAATATATACTTTATATGTTATGTTTTATCAGCCATTATTTGAACGATGCTGTTATAGCATACAATTTGATATATACGCACTCACGCCTATAGGCAAAGGGGTAGGCAGAGGTGTAACCAGTACACCCATATTTCACCGAGCGTATATCCGTCCGATAGGCGACGATCCTATCGCCATACCGGGCACAATTCCAAACTCCGGGCTGATACTGAGCAATTCGTAATAGAAAAACCCAATATCACTTACCCGACCCGAGATCGAACCTGAGACGTCAGCGTCAGCCTCACTCGTAACGCATACGCATTACAACTACGCCTCCGAGGCAGGTAAAATACACGTTTGATTTTTACTATTTAAAATATGCTTAAGAATTAAAACGTATAGAATCGCGTATGTTGCGTTACAGGCGTTTGATTGATCTCCTCAGATTGTGTTACAAATGAATTGCCTTTGCAGCAGGGAAGACTGTAAAACGAGAGATCGTGGATTCAATTGCCGCATTGAGAACAATGTTTGCGTGATGTACAAATATTTGTTTCGGGTCTGAGTGTTAAGGCCGAAATATCTCATTGTTCCAGATACCCATGAATCAAGATAATCGAATCTCACTGTACCGTTAAGACAATGTGTATCACTGTTGAGTGTTATTTATTTAAATGAGTCGCTTACGTAGCAATCGAGCCTTAACTCTACGCCGTGCTTTAGCGCTACGCCGTAGTGCTAAACCGTAGCATAGTCGACTACTCAACGCTTGCGACGCTTTTTGAGTGGTAGAGCCACGCTGTTAACAGTTTTGTCTACAGCACGAATAGGCCGGCTTGAACTGGTAATTACAAATGTCTCACAGAAAACTGACGTAAAGTAGCGGCTTCCTGCTACGTTTCAAACGGTGAGCGAGATATCCGAAGGCCCAAATACCCTTCCAAATCCTTAACTATCCCTTTGCCTTAAGGTCGGCAACGCGCCCATGATGATTCCATAATCATATTGTGGGCGTACATGGCGATGGAGATCATTTAAAATCAAGTGACTCACTTGCCCGTTTGCCGGCCTATGCTATCAAAATAGCTTGTGTTTTTTTTTTTATTAGATTGAATGACAAGATGAGCAGGTCGCTCGCCTGATGGTAAGCGCCACGCCTGCCCATAAACAGAAGCAACGCCACACAGAACTTTAAATAAAGCACTGCATGACACTGGACTGCGCTCGTCACCCCGAGACATAAGGTGTTAAGTCTCATAATGCCCAGTAATTACACTGGCTTCAATGTCCTTCACACCGGAACACAACAGTGCTTACACATTGTTGCTTGGCGGCAGAAATAGACAAAGCGGTGGTACCAACCCAGCCGGTCTCTCGCAAACGAGGGACCTACCACCTTGTAAAATTGAATTATTAGCTCGAACTTATCTCAGTAAATTAATTTCAATCTATTTGAATTAGAGTACTAAATAACTTCTGTAAGATAATTATGTTCATACAACACTTGGTCCGGGTTAATGTGACACTACACAGATTGTCAATTCGTATTACTTTAATATTCACAACACTTTCAGAATTACACGCTATTTTACACTGGCATAATCACATCTCGAATATTACAAGAATACTGTTCCCTTTGGCAGCTAGTCCACCTCTTAAATACAAATATCCCCTCTATAGTTACCGTCATACAATGATTTACTAGATACCCTCTTTATTAAGATATTCGTAAACCCTACACTAGATTATTTGACATACCTCTATATTAAAATATTCATAAACCCTACACTCGACCGTCCTGACATCGTGTCTGCCCTCATACACACTTCATTTGGTAACAAATAGTCTAACCCTACACTAGGTCTTAAATGACGTTATTACATAATGAACCCTTTTTTTCATTACAATATAATCGGTTTACTAAAATAATAATTCTCCTATATTCTTTTGAGTGGACAATATAATTATCGCTATAACTAAATGTAACTAACTTATAAATCTAACTTACTTCCTACTCCACCAGATCATGAACCAATCACTTCTCATGTCTGATCAGAGCTACGCTACTTGTTACTTCATCAGATCATGAACCAATCACTTCTCATGTCTGATCAAAGCAACACTTTTGTAACATCGGGCGAACCAATCAATTCTCGCCACTCATTCTGCGGCTCTATCAGGTCATGAACCAATCAATTCTCATGCCTGATCAGAGCAAAGTTTCTTAAAACCGAGCGAACCCATCAATTCTCGCTATACACGTTCTGTTACTTCATCAGGTCACGAACCAATCACTTCTCGTGCCTGATCAAAGTTAGCTGTCGCTGATGCGGATAGGTGCATTGATGGTCCTAGCAAATCCTCCAATCATCTCGTCAGCCAGTAATCTTGCAATCAGTTCACTCTGCAACAATCAGTCAATCAATCAATGTGAATAACAAAGATTTAAAAATAATAGTTTTCTTATTATATGCCAGTTAATTCTTCTACATCAGAGGATTCGCTAGTATCTGATTCATTTTTAACTTTATTCAAAGTAGGATTAATTTCACTATTCATAACCGTACCCATCATAACCTGGGAGGGTTTCCCACCAGTTGTTTTTCTAATAGTGTTAAGCCCCTATTGTATTTTTCCTATCTGAGTGTCCAAACCCCTTTCGTCATTCCTTAAATTTTGAGCTTTTAACGAGTTAAATATTGTTTTGTTATGTCGTTCCACCTCACCATTCAATTCGGACTAGAGACCGCGTTTAAAATATGTATCACACCTATATCATAGCAGAATCTTTTGAAAGACTTAGACGTAAAACAGCTGCTACGGTCACCAACCCCAATTTTTCAAGTTGTAAGCGAAACAATGCTTGTATCGATTAAGTATAGCAAGATTCATTTGTCCATCTTCCTTTATTAGAGAATCACTTAAACGGACTTCTTGATCACTAATATCTTAAATATCTACTTCGGGCCCAGAAGATTCTACTTCTCCGGGAAATTCTATTAAGATTCGACGAACATAATCTACCTTTCCTCCTCTACAAACAACGCAATTCTGATTTACTTTACAGGGAACTGAAAATGGAAAAATTACGTTAGCTAAACATCCACCTTGAACGTGATACACCCCACCCAACACTACAACTTCTTGATTCGGTTCACCGACAATTGTATTATTCAGCATTAATCACCCATTAAAATCAAGGTCTACTAGAGCCTTCACCGATGCAGGCTCATAAATCTCTATATCGGCAGCAATTCTAACTATGCTACGATCGAACTTACTGGTTTTAGGATACATCCATGGAATTTCGGTGTCCAATCTACGGAACTAAGGTATGAGAATCTTTATACACAATAATATGTTGCTGCTCCGTGTACGATTGACCCGAATAATATAGGTTTATCCAATAAACTATCTTCGACGACCCTACATGAAGCTATAGCATCTACTTCATCTACTGCTAGATTTAAGGTCAGGCTACCGAAAGACCAGACAGATTTATTCCGAACCCTTTCATGAATGTAGGCACATGATCATGGGCTAGTTCAAGACGCAAAACTAGAGAGTAGAAATACCAGCGTCACTTCGCTGCCGAAATCAATAAATGCTTCCGCTTTCACACCATTCTCAGACACCCACTTTTCAAACTTTGAATAGGGATCACAATTTGATATACACATGGTTTTAGAAACCCTTACAGCCCTTACAACTTTGCTCCCGTATTTTTAGAGTTGGTGTCGTGTAAGCAGTTTTCAACCGTGTGACCCACTATATTACACGTAACACACTTTATTATAGGTTTTGGACATCGCAAAAAAGGATGACCAGTCTCTTTACAATTATAACAGTATACAGCGTTTTGAGTTTGCCTAGAGTCAATAGACTGTCTTTGCTTGTCACTCATAAGAAATTTGAGAAGTTGATCGGGCTGAGAACAACAGAGTGCTAAAGCACTTGATTTCATGGTTCTATCCGTTATGCCGTGAATTATACAATCTACGGCGCGTTTACCTTCAATGTCACTGATTAATTAATGCAAGTTTCTCGTAATAGTAAATTTCTATTGGTTCACCAAACTTACTTAGTCTATTTAACATATCTTCCAGATTTTGGCCATAGTTCTGTTCACCAGGGAAAGCACTTTTTAACTTGTCTTGCCATTCAGACCACGTGAGTAAAACAGAGCTCAATCCCTCATACCAAACCTTGGCCAAACCCTGGAGCTTCTGCATAGAAAAATGAATAGTGGTCCTGTCATCCCAGCCGTATACAGCAGCGCATTCATTGACTTTACGTAACCAGATGTCTACACGCTGGTTTTTGGCGGAAGGGTCAAAATTCGGGAGAATATTTTTGTGGTCAATACTTTTAAATACTTACGGTACTTGTAGACGGCTGAGATGCACAACCATTCTTCATAGAATGTACTAATTCCATAACTTCTTTTAAAGAAAAGGAAGGATTACATAACCTCTTATTCCGTGGTGCGTCGTTTTCACACCTAATGCTTCGCTCACGAGAGTTCCTTCTTCCCTTTGTTGTTTTCTCACCGCGCTCATCCGATTCTCTGCTGCGACTATTACTGTGATCGCGCCCGGCCTGGCTACGATACTGGTTACCTTCGACATTGTGCCCGCGGAGCATATTGGCTTGTGATATTCTTTGATCCCGATGTACCTCATCTTCTAGTGCACGTAACTGCCTCAGTTTTCTTTCTACTTCGAGCTCTTTCTCAAGTAAACTGTAGCGATTACGTCTCTGTGAATTACTTCGGCTACGAGTGCGATTTCGACTGTGACTGCGACTGCGATAGGTAGCGCATCGGCGTCGCGATGCTCTTCTTTCTGGCGTTTGCATTGCCGTTGGTTCATTTTGTTACTACTAGATTTATTTTTTCTATCTCCGTTTACATTTTCCATTTCTGTGGATGATCCCACTTCTGAAGTGTAAGATAATTATGTTCATACAACACTTGGTCCGGGTTAATGTGACACTACACAGATTGTCAATTCGTATTACTTTAATATTCACAACACTTTCAGAATTACACGCTATTTTACACTGGCATAATCACATCTCGAATATTACAAGAATACTGTTCCCTTTGGCAGCTAGTCCACCTCTTAAATACAAATATCCCCTCTATAGTTACCGTCATACAATGATTTACTAGATACCCTCTTTATTAAGATATTCGTAAACCCTACACTTCGTAGTTAAGTATTTAAGCAACTTACTAAAATAATATTTTAACTTTGTATTGCAAATCAAATTTTATTGAATAAGTTTTAAAGTTCACTTCTACCATTTTTCTTGTTGTTTGCAAAAGAAACAGTTGAACTTTTGAGACATATTGGATTTTAGTAGCATTCATAAATATCCAAGACTGCCATGACTCGATGCACGACTGCCTCGGTGGCGCAGTTGTAATGCGTACGCGTTAAGATTAAGCTAACGCTGAGGTCTCGGGTTCGATCCCCGGGTCGGGTAAAGTGGTATTGGGTTTTTCTATTACGAAATGCTTAGTATCAGCCCGGAGTCTGGAATTTGTGCCCGGTATGGCGATAGGCTCGCCCCCTAACACATCGTAGGATGGAGATACGCTTGGCGAAATGTGGGTGTACTAGTTACACCTCTGCCTACCCCTTCGGGGATTACAGGCGTGAGTGCGTATGTCATGAATATCCATTGGCTGTAATGAAATAGCCAATGAGCCAATCCTATAGATTATAACATGACAGCCTCCGTGGCGCAGTCGGCGGGTAGCCGATTGTGAAACGTGAGGCCGCGGGTTCGATCCCCGCACCGAAACAAATATTCTAATCCATAAATATTGAAGTTTAGGGACTTTCAGTGAAACCGAAAGTCTTTCGTAGTTTTTGATACCCACGACACAAGACTCGTATCTTGCTGTAGGGTCAGGGTCATGTGTGACTGTTGAGTGTTATAATACGAAAATATAATTAGTGTAATCCACTTTAGTATTATTTTATTCCGCTTCATTAGATAAGTGATATTCATGCTACAAAGAAGGACAAGGAACTGTGGAAGAAAACACAATATTTTCTTATGAAACAAAGGTTTTTTTATGAGCAAATAAGGAAAGCCGCCGCTAAAATAATAAGCTCTGGATGAGTTTTTATGTTAATGTATAAATTCAAATAACAGAAAGACGTTCAAATATTTTCTTAAGAAATTGATGAGTGTAATGAAGGGAAAAAATAGCAAAGAGTAAGGGTTGAATTTATATAACTATTCGTGTTTTTGTTCCGATTTGTTGGCAATCCTAAATAATCTACACTAATATTATAAAGAGGAAAGATTTGTATTTTTGTATGTAACGAATAAACTTAAAAACTACTGGATTGATTTCAAAAATTCTTTTGCCGTTAGAAAGCTACATTATCACTGAATAACATAGGATACTTTTTAGCCCGGAAAAGTTCGTTCACGCGGGCGGAACCGTGAGCAACGGCTAGTATTAAATAAATGCGAAAGTACGTTTGTTTGTTTCTTTTCAATTCTTGAACTGATTTGGATGAATTTTTGTACAGAGATAGATGAGACCCTGAAGACGGTTTTAGGTTACTTTTTATTCCAGAAGACTGTTCACGTAGGCGGAACCGCGAGCAAAAGCCAGTTATTTTATAAAAGCGGCAATGCGGAGCGGGGACTGGTATTTACTATCGAGATCAGATGTTAAAACGGAAGTCGCAGGTTTGAAACCAGCCTCAGGGCACCTTTCTTTAACATTTCAAAGTTACATTGGTGGACTAAGGCCTAATTACTCACTAGTAGAGAAGGCCTGTGCCCAGCAGTGGGACTAATACAGGGTTGATACTATTTTTTATTATTATTACGATAATTATACCTTTTTATCATTATATAAGAAGGAGAATGAAACATATAATCGGAAAGGTAAAAAATGAATCATAAAACCATTTAAACCATTTATTTTTTCTACACACATACATATATATAGTACAACAAAACAGATGATAAAACATACATATATAAAGCATAAATTTTCTACAATATATGCGGTAGAAGGGGTCCAGCTCAGTGTACGCTGTTGATACAGCACTGATTTTCAGCTCGACCCCACCGTCGCGTCATATTAGTACAAACAAATACAGACGTGTGACAAGTGACAAGAAATAATCAAAAGGAAATAAATATTAAGGAAAAAAAAACTTTGCGCCTGTTTTGACTGCCTCGGTGGCGCAGTTGTAATGCGTACGCGTTACGATTGAGGCTGATGCTGAGGTCACGGGTTCGATCCCCGGTCGGGTAAAAGTGATATTGGGTTTTCTATCACGAAATGCTTAGTATCATCCCGGAGTCTGGATTTGTGCCCGACATTGCGATAGGCTCGCCCTCCTGTAACTTCATGAGACGGAAATAAAATCGGCGAAATATGGGTGTACTAGTTACACCTCAGCCTACCCTTTCGGGGATTACAGGCGTGGTGCGTATGTATGTAAATATAATAACAGATACATTTTCTACCAATAACAAACGATTACATTACAATACTGCCTCGGTGGCGCAGTTGTAATGCGTACGCGTTACGATTGAGGCCAACGCTGAGGTCTCGGGTTCGATCCCCGGGTCGGGTAAAGTGATATTGGGTTTTCTATCACGAAATGCTCAGTATCAGCCCGGAGTCTGGAATTTGTGCCCGGTATGGCGATCACATCGTGGGACGGAGATACGCTCGGCGAAATGTGGGTGTACTGGTTACACCTCTGCCTTCCCCTCCGGGGATTACAGGCGTGAGTGCGTATGTACATTACAATAAAAATACTGCGAACAAACTTTCCTGATAGCCCATTATCATTATTATTATATTAATCATGCATGCATGATTAATTTACATAATTGGTATTAAAATATGCCATGAACCAAGCATTTGATTGTTTTCCAGATATTTTGCGATTACGCGCTGATTAAACGGGTATTTGGCATTACTGAACGCGTCTGTTTTTTGACCCTCTACAAATTAGGGGTGTTCTAAGTTTGACCTTTATCTGTTTGGTTGTGTATCTTTTTATCATCGTAGCGTCTAAATTTGGGCCGATTTGAATGTATTTTTAACACCTAATATATTAGTAATGGTTTTAAGCTAACTTTTTGAAGAAAATTTCTTCACCTATTTATAGGCTCTAGATGTTTTTTTTTTTTTTTTTTTTATGGTATAGGCCGGCAAACGAGCAAGTGGGTCACCTGATGGTAAGCGATCTCCACCGCCCATGTACGCCCACAATACAAAAGAATTATGGGCGCGTTGCCGACCTTAAAGAAAAGGGATAATAAGGGATTGGGAAGGGGAGGGGGATATGGGCTCCGGATATCTCACTCACCGTACGAAACGCAGCAGCAAGCTGCTACTTTACGCCGGTTTTCTGTGAGACAGTGGTAACGACCCGGACGAGCCGGCCCATTCATGCTGTAGATAAAATTGTCTACAGCAATTTCTTAATCCGATAGATGCTTCGTCGATCGTGGGTCACTACTATTCTTGGATTGCACTTAATGTACCGTCAGGTTAAGCGCAACCATTTTTCTAAGCCAGGATAAAAAGCAGTATTTGTGGATTACACAAACATTTGTAAGATTACATAATGTAGTAAAAAATTTAGTACGAGGTAAGTCCCTCGTATGCGAGAGGCTGTCCGAGTAGGTATCACCGCTTTGTCTATTTCTGCTGTCAATTACCGGTTTAAGGACATTCCAGCCAGTGAAATTACTAGGCATTATGGGACTTAACACCTTATGTCTCAGGGTGACGAGCGCAGTTAATTACCATGCAGTACTCCATAATTCGAAGTTCTGATGGTGTTGCATCAAGCCTACCTGCTAGTCTCGTCATATAAGCTAACTAGCTTTTGCTCGCGGCTCCGCCCGCGCGTGATGTGATATAGCCTATAGCATTCCTCAATAAATGGGCTATCTAACACTGAAATCATTTTTCAAATAGGACCAGTAGTTCCTGAGATTAGCGCGTTCAACCAAAGAAACAAACTCTTCAGCTTTATAATATTATAGTATAGATAAAAAAAAATGTTTTGGTGCGTTAATCGATCCCGCGGTCTCTCATTTCAAAACACGCGTGGGCCGCAAAGGTGTTAATTACTATTTGATCTGCCAATACAGGCATAATGAATAAACTGAAACTTCATATTCATTAATCTGAATATACTCCAATTATAATATCATGCTAATATTATAAATGTGAATGTAAGTTTGTTTGTTACGCTTTCACGCAAAAACTACTTAACCGATCACCATGAAACTTTGTACACATATTCTTGGAGGTATAAGAAGTAACATAGGATACTTTTTATGAAAAAATATATCTATTTGTTTGTTACGCTTTCACGCCTAAATCACTGAACCGATTTTGATGAATTTTGATGTAGAGATAGATGGGACCCTGGAGACGGTTATAGCTAACATTTTATTTCGGAAAAGTCTATTCACGCGGGCGGAGCCGCGAGCAAAAGCTAGTATTCTATAAACTAACTAAATTGCTGTTTTGCTTAACGGATAAGTTAATAATCCCCGGCGAGCGAGTTCTAACGCCACTTTCTACCCCCAATAAAACGTTTTACCCCAATATACATAGTCTAGGCAATTTATCTCGAGATATTCCTAGTTTAGAAACTAAAGTGCCGCATGAAACTTTTGAATTATGAAATGTAGATGAATGAATATTTAAATATAAACTTTGAATAATGCTTAGAATATTATTAAATTATAAATAAAATAATACTTGGAGATTTTTGAGTGCAGGAATTTTTGAGTGGTAGAGCCACACTTTAGACACTTGTCTACAGTATGAATGGGCTGGTTCGTCCGGGTCGTTACGACTGTCACAGAAAACCGGCATAAAGTAGTAGCTTGCTGCTCCGTTTCGTACGTTGAGTGAGATATCCGGAAGCCCAACCCCCTCCTCTTCCCAATCCCTTCCTTTAAGGTCGGCAACGCACCCATGATTGTGTTGGTATTGTGGGCGTATATGAGCGGTGGAGATCATTTACCTACAGGTGACCCACTTGCTCGTTTGCCGGCCTATGCCATAAAAGAAAAGAAATAAAGAATACTTGGAAAAATATTTTTATTCTTTATTATATTTATTGTAACGAAGTAGAAGAATTGAAACACAATGTACACGATCTTCTCCATTTATTTGGGCAGAGTGACACTTTATATTCCGTTTAGCAACCGACTGACTGCCGACAATAATTATCCCACCTTATTTATACCTTTTCACAAATAGTTCACATTAGTAATTGTATTTATTATTGAACATGTTGGAACGTTCTAAATAGCGTGTATATTATTTATAATTGAATAATTAAATAAGTCAGAGTATCTTATGGATTAACAGACAATATAACGTTAATAATAATAATAATAATAAAAACATTTATTGCACACAACACAATATACATTTGCAGTACATAAAAAAATAAAAATAAACTATTTTAAACACTGCTTCGGAACCGGAGGGTGATGGTAACCATCATATTCCCTCCACCACACCAACAAACGCTGCACACACCCACAGTTGCCACACATGAAGCGCCCCGTCCTACTTCCTCAAATGAGGCATGCGTAGCATCTCAATAGTAGTCTGTGAATGAGGCGACGCACCGGTGAGACCACTACAGATGCAATGCAACGAATATCGGCATGGCGGGAAGAAACATAATAATATTAAATATAAGTGCATTGTTCCGAATGTCATCGTGTGTGTGCAAATGGGCTTATTCAGCGTGAGGTCGCAGTCAAGCCGCAACCGCTGGTCTTCCATAAGCCCGATAATAAATCTTATACAATAATAGTGTGACGTCATAACCGTTGTGTTATTATTTAGTACTGGCAGCACTTATAACATTCTTTATGCGAATGTAGTGAAAAACAGTATGTCCAGTGTGATACCTGTCACGTCATACGAGAAATATGCATGAATATAATGCATTCCCAGCTCCCTCAGCTCACGGTAGTTTTCACGCCAATATCAACGCTTCTCGACTGCCTCGGTTGTAATGCGTACGCGTTACGACTGAGGCTGAAGCTGAGGTCTCGGGTTCGATCCCCGGGTCGGGTAAAAGTGATATTGGGTTTTTCTATTACAAAATGCTCTGTATCAGCCCGGAGTCTGGAATTTGTGCCCGGTATGGCGATAGGGTCGCCCCCTATCACATCAAGGGACGGAGACACGCACGGCGATATGAAGATGTACTGGTTACACCTCTGACTACCCCTCAGGGATTACACGCGTGAGTGCGTATGTATCAATGCTTCTCATATCTTTAAAGATAAGAAATCATTAAATTTTGTTAATTATATTTCTTAATATAAATAATATATAACGCCTATAATCCCCGAAGGGGTAGGCAGAGATGTAACTAGTACACCCACTTTTCACCAAGCATATTTCCGTCCCATGATTTAATAGGGGCGAGTCCATCGCCATACCGGTCACAATTCCAGACTCCGGGCCTATACTGATCATTTCATACAAACCCAAAATCACTTTACCCGACCCGGGATCGAACCCGAGACCTCCGCACACCAGTCGTACTCCGTACGCATTACAACTGCGCCACCCAGGCAGTCTCAGTAACATAAATAATCCGATTATTATTATCTAATATAAAAATTTGTAATGTATTAAAAAAACTACGTATCATTCTAAATCTGAAATTCCACCGACAGAAGTTAGGTCGCCTTATATATATAAATTGGATGTAAGAAAGTTAGCCAATATAATTTAATATCGAATACTCAGAGCATCTCTATTTTATGTGACGTCACTGGCTAAATTTAATACCAAAAAAAGCACTTTGCTTTCACTGTCAAGATTAGTACAAAAGGTATTTGGTTTCCATTGAATTACACAACTAATGGATGCCGCACTTTACACAATGATTATGTCATGTATTACGAAACTTATTATTAAGGGTCTTCTTTTTTTTTTTATACGTTATAGGCTCGCGTTTGGCCACTATCACGCCTGATGGTAAGCGATAATGTGGCCTAAGATGAAGCACGCTTGTCTAGCAAAAAACGATTCACTCGCGACTTGAAGACACCCAGATTATATTTATCGGGGAATAAAGACACCGGCAACTTGTTCCACAATTTGGCAGTCCATATGATGAAGGTAGAAACAAAGCGTTTGGTGCGCGTTTTGGGAACGTCTAATATAAATGGGTGGCGTTTTGCCGTATCTCTGGTCGTCTGATGATGGAATGGGGAGGAGGGAATCAAATTATGCAGTCTTCTTCTTCCACCTGCCCTTATCCCACTGGCAGTGGGATCGGCGCAACATGCTTAACACATGTTTGTAGTTTTTACGACCGGCCGCCTGCCTGACGTCAACTCCTCTGGGGACGGATTATATCATACACTACATACATACGCACTCACGCCTGTAATCCCCGAAGGGGTAGGCAGAGGTGTAACCAGTACACCCAAATTTCGCCGAGCGTATCTCCGTCCCTTATGTGATAGGGGGCGAGCCTATCGCCATACCGGACACAAATTCTAGACTCCGGACTAATACTGAGCATTTCGTAACAGAAAAACCTAATACCACTTTACCCAAACCGGGGATCGAACCCGAGATCTCAGCGTTGGCCTCAATCGTAACGTGTACGCATTACAACTGCGCCACCGAGCCAGTCATACACTACATGTTGCTTAAATTTGAACACACCTTTACACGGTGTATACTTAAACACCACCAATCAATTACAAGGAAGTACCAAATCCCTATAAACAAAAGGGTTCTTTGTACGACGAATTAATTGACGCAAAGTAACTCGAGTTAATACGAGACGTCATTAATTACTTCCTACACTCTCTAATTTGGGGTAACTAATCTTTCCTTAAATCGACACGGGCTTCAGTATAACTTTATGTCGTAACTAGTTATCGAACACTTTTGCTGACTTTTGCTACGCGTGTGAAAGTTGTTTTATTGTATTAATTGAGTGTGATTCTAGGTAAAGTTTCTATTAACTAGTTGGCAAGAATTATTATGTATTTATTTGTGAAGTTATTTGTGAATACGAGTTGGTGATTGATGCTTATGAAAAATGACAAAGAGCTTTTGTTAAAGCTGATGGTAAATTGCTGGAACATTTTACAGTGTTTCTTAATAAAAAAAACGCCTTATTGGTTTAGTGGCATTGTACTACGACCGCCAACCGTGAGGCTTGGGTTCAATTCCCAGGTCCGGATAATCACAATTTTTGTTTCCGGTTTCGATTTGAAAAATATCATATTAATTGTTCGCGATTGAAATTCATGACGGGTATGGCGATAAGCTCAACCCCTATCACATCATGGAACGGCAATAACCTCGGCGAAATGTGGATTCAGTGTAGCAACTTTGGGGATAAGGGCGTGAGCATATATTATATTAAGTGTGATGGTAAATTATCACTAACATCTATTGAAACTAATGTGGTAAGTAAACACATGACTTGCCTGATGGTAGGTGGTTTCCTTAACTTACAGACACTTGCAACACTAGAGGCATCACCATCGCGTAGCTGACTATTTAAAATATTTTACGCTCTATGTTTTAGAAAAACGCGGTAACGCGTCCATGATTCTTTAGGTGTTGTGGATGTTCATGGGCGGTGATCACTTACCATCAGGTGACCCACTTGCACGTTTGCTTAAGCTATAAAAAAAATGGTGACCTATTTCCTCGTTTGTCGTCAAAGCTGAGTACAGCGTAGCACTATCACTTAACTATATTTAAGTCTGGTAGGTTGAGGTACATACAAACGCACTCACGCCTGTAATCTCCGAAGAGGTAGGCAGAGGTGAAACTAGTACACTCACATTTCGCCGAGCGTGTCTCCGTCCCACGATGTGATAGGGGGCGAGCCTATCGCCATACCGGGCACAAATTCCAGACTCCGGGCTGATACTGAGCATTTCGTAATAGAAAACCTCAATACTACTTTACCCGATCTCAGCGGATTGGGGTAGTTATACAAATTAACCGTATTTTATATAACTAAGCATAATGCCTTTCATTAGACCTTAGAATTGATATTTACTAATTGAGTAAAATTGCAGAATCTAGGTTTTAGTTACAAAACTTCGAACTAATCAAAACTTAACTTGGCCTTTACAATTGAAATTTAAGCTTGTGATAAATTTAACTTTAATAATATATTAGATATTAGTCAGCAAAGTACTAAACATTTCGCAATAAAGCTTTTGATTATAAGTTATTTAGTATTTCGCTTTGATGGAATATTAAAGTGACTAATTCATTAAGTACCGTAGTCATTTATCTCTCTAATACTGCTATAAATTAATAAGATGTTATTTGATAACGGTGTCCATTTACAATTAAACTCTAAGAAAAGAGTAATTTATTAAAGTTATTTTTAAATAAACCTCGTGTTTAGATAATAAATAAATAATAAATAAATACACCCAACAGTCACACACATAGTCCTGACCCCACACTAGGTTAAACCTGTATCGTGGGTATCAAGAACTACGAGGGACTTGCGGTCCCACAACACCCAGACCCGAGACAAATATTTGTGGATCAGACAAACATTTGTCAGGTGCGGGAATCGAACCCACGGCCTCACGCTTCGCAACCGGCTACTCGCCCGCTGCGCCACGGAGGCTGTAGGGTATTTATTGGCCAGTTTATCTTCTTAAAATAAAATAGTCTATATATCGTGTTCAATTGTGTTCAACTCCTGAAGGTGGAAGAAGGAGAATTGTTTTTTTATGAAAGAGGGCAACGGAGCAAGCGGGTCACCTTATGGTGAGTGATCACCGCCGCCAATGGACACTGTTAATACCAGGGGATTTATCGGTGCGTTGCCGGCCTTTGAGGAAAGAGTAGGCTCTTTTCTTGAAGGTTCTTAAGTGGTATCGGCCTGGAAATACCGCAGCTGATTCCATGTGGATGCCGTATGGGGAAGAAAACTTCGCGTAGATCGCACCTTTGAGGAACGCCAGACATCCAGATGGTGTGGATGGAATCCCACCTTGATATGAATCAACAAAGGTGTATGGTTGTTCTTGATCAATTTGATTCAAATCACATGCGATTTAGCAGTCGAACACTTAAAAGCGCCGCGTGTGAACTTGCTATATCTAATATGTAATAAACGCCTGGACAGCCGCGGGCGGTCAAAGCTGATCAGCTTTGACCGGTCGCGGCTAATCAAGAGCCTAATCAACATTCAACTAACATATCTTTGAGTTGACATCGCTGTCAAATAAATTAGAGTTGCTGAAACGTAATTTAGTGAAAAAAAATATAATTGTTGATCTCTCTTTAGTACTGTTTGACATACGATTTTTATATTAATTTGAAAGTTATGTTAGCTAACATGTGTGTCAAATCAAAGGTGTTGATCACGCTTTTAGCACCTCTATTTCGACTTGACATGAGATTTGACATTTGATTAGTTAATTTAACATTGATCAGCCTTTCAGAAATCGGGCGTTAGTCTTTATTAGATCATTGAAAGCCTCCGCGGCACAGTGGCTGAGGAGCCGGCTAAGCGAGAGGCCGTGGGTTCGATTTACGCATAGAAGCAAATGTTTGTGTAATCCACAAATATATGTTTCGGGGCTTAGGTTGGGTGTTTTCTCCCCAGAGGGGTTGACGTCAGGCAGGTGGCCAGTCGTAAAACTACAAGCTAATATTTCTATAACATGTGTTAAAAACGGCTGACCCCACTACGAGTGGGATAAGGGCAGGTTTATTATATCTCCAGCTCGTGTTCTCATCATTTCCCAAATAGGGGAAGCGTATAACTTTAATCCTAGAGCTGTATTATAAGATGAACTTCCAGGTAGATTTTACATGCTTCCTGTTATATGCAATCTGAAAGTTAATTAAGAAAGGTTTTAAATAAATAATATAGTGTGAAACTTACCCGTCTAGTTTGCGGTACGTTATCAAAATGTAGAGCTGGCCGTGTTTCTAAATAGCTTATGAAAATGTTGAAGTTTTCTGGCATGAGGTGAAGAAATTTTAAGTACAATTTATAAGCGAATATTTTGGGCTATCAAACTTTAAGCATAAAAAACAATCATTTGATGTACTAAATAATAAATAAGTTAAAGGAATGCATCTAGTGAGAATTGCTTGAAAGGCAGTTTTTTTTTTATTGCCTAGATAGACAGACGCGCAGACGGCCCACCTGATGTTAAGTGGTTACCGCCGCCCATGGACCTCAGCAATGCCAGAGCACCGCCAAGCCGCTGCCTACCGTTAAGATAGTTGATATCAAATATTAACAATTGTTTTAGGGTGTGTCTTTAAGGTCCAACTGAAACGCAACTCCAAATATATACCATCGCGTTCATCATAAAAAGCGTCTCCACTTGTGACATATCGCCGCATCGTGACTGCGTCAAACTCTCAAAAGTAGACGGATTGTTATAGTTAGGACGTGATAGTTTCTTTTTCATGTAAGTAATATTTTAGTTTTGTCTAAAGCGTGAATGAGTCGGCTCAGCTCGACCGAGGTGTTTCTGTGTTAGAGAAAACCAACGTTAAATGGCTGTTTTGTTTTGGTCAGTAAAAATTACGGGGGCCCAAAATATCCTCCGTTCCTTGTAAATGTTCCTACACCGGCAGATCCACATATAAAGATATACATGTTTCTAAAATAGTAATTTGTTATGTTTACGCGAATATTACATACATACATGCACACATACACACTCATGCCTGTAATCCCGAAGGGGTGGCAGAGGTGTAACCAGTACACCCACATTTCGCCGAGTTTATTTCCGTCCCATGATGTGATAGGGGGCGAGCCTATCGCCATATCGGGCACAAATTCCAGACACCGGGCTGATATTTCGTAATAGAAAAACCCAATATCACTTTTACTCGACCCGAACCGAACCCGAGACCTCAGCGTCAGCCTCAATCGTAACGCGTTCGCATTACAACTGCGCCACCGAGGCAGTCAATATTACACATAGTGGAATATTACACATTCAAATAAAACTAATTTATACGGATTGTATCGCAGTTTAGTTTTATTTTAGTCCGGACATTTCGAAAGCTTTTCAGCCTTCGTAGTCACGGGAGAGACTGAACACGTATAGCATATATTTATAAAAATTCAATGCAACTCACAGAAATCAGAATCTGCCGTTGAAAATTCTGCTAGGTGTCTCATGTAGATTGATACGATTTATATTCTACCGTGTTTGCTTGTGAAGTATCTAGATATCTCGTTATTTGTGAAATGAGATTTTTATTTTACGAATAAAATATTATAGAGCACGATAAACAGCACAAATAACATAATTCAGTGAGAAGTAGATATACCTTATGTAATATGCAACAAAAACCCTGTTAGGCGTTTTACACAGTTAAATCAGAATCAATATTCAAACATAATGAAAAAACTGGCATACGACATTTGTATTAAATTGGACTATAAAAATAATCATATTTATTTTTAAACTTGAATTAATTTACTGTTTGTAGGCCGTATTACGATTGATTACCTCTGCAAGAGCGATGACTTGGATCCAGAGCGAGATAGCATATTGAGGCGTACATCAAACGTGCCGCGCTCTCGGCTTCGTCAATACACATAGAAATTCAGATGTAAATAACATTTTTTTATTATGTTCATTTTCTAAGTTACCTGTGGAAGGATAATATCTCGCTTCTGTTTTTTGTAGGTCCCTCGTTTGCGAGAGGCCAGCTGGGTTGGTACCACCGCTTTGTCTATTTCTGCCGCCAAGCAACAGTGTGTAAGCACTGTTGTGTTCCGGTGTGAAGGACATTGAAGCCAGTGTAATTACTGGGTATTATGAGACTTAACACCTTATGTCTCGGGGTAACGAGCGCAGTCCAGTGTCATGCAGTGCTTTATTTAAAGTTCTGTGTGGCGTTGCTTCTGTTTATGAGCAGGCGTGGCGCTTACCATCAGGCGATCGACCTGCTCGTCTCGTCATTCAAGGTATTAAAAAAAAAATGTAACTATTTTTATTAAGTTGTCTATATGTAGGGCTAACAGGGTTTTTGTTACATACTGTATAATCTAACTATTCATAAAAATCCCCGACGTCAATTAGAAAAATACCTATAAAGTATATGTAAAAGTTTCTATTTAGCGCGGGTGGAGCCGTGAGTGGGAAGCTAGTAATTAATAAATGCTATCTCTGTCATGCTTTAAGCACATCACCCTAGCTTTTTTGCACTTAATGTGGAAGAAAACTACTTGAGTGAATGATAACCTACGTTTTTGGCTGTCAAAAAAATCCAGCATGATATTATGAAATATTTTCACAAAACCTGAATGAGTGTGTAAATGAATTAAATTAAATGAATAAACCCAACATTTTTTAGTAGTAGAGCCACGCTGTAGAAAGTTAGCGTGTGCGTCTATGAATGGGCCTCGCCCGGGTCGTTACCCCTGTTTCACAGGAAACTGGCGTAAAATAGGAGCTTGCTGCTGCGTTTCGTACGTTGAGAGATATTCGGAGGCCAAATTCCCCCTCCCCTTCCCAATCCCTTATTTATCCCTTTCCTTTAAGGTCGGCAACGCACTCATGATCCTTTTGGTATTATGGGCGTACATGGGCGGTGGAGATCACTTACCATTAGGTGACCCACTTGATCGTTTCCGACCTAAATAAAATAAATAATAGTCCTGAACCTACATCAAAATACGAGTCGTGTGGTATCAGGAACTATGAGAGACTATCTATAGGTCTCGATAACACTCAGATCCCTAAACAAATATTGTATGTGCTACAAATATTTTCACAGTTGGTTACATATCCACTGCGCCACAAAGAGTGTCGAATTAAATATAATAGAGTAATTTAAGAATCATGGACGCGTTGCCGTCCTTTAAGGAAAGGGATAATTAAGGAGGTTTTTGGCCTCCAGATAAATCATCCACCGTAAGAAATGCAATAGAAAACTGCTACTTCTCGTATGTGTTCTGTAGGACAGTGGTAACAATCGACCCGGCGTATTCATGCTGTAGACAAAATGGTCTAATTGGGTAGTTGGCTAGATTTTTTTTATTATTTAAATCAATAAGTTATGTTACTCAAAATCTATTGCAGAAAGAATTTTATAAATCGGACCAAAAATAAATAAGATAGAAGCCATTCAAATCCTGTAGAAGGGGTAATTGTCAAATGACAGACGATGCAACCTTTGACGTCACTGTTTAAAATGTTCATTATAGTGTACGCGTGCAAGCGAGATAGTGAGATATCCCTACTACGCACCCAGTTTTCCTCATACCAACATTTAAAATCATAACTGCGGGCACATTTCTGAACCAATTTTGATTGTGTTTTAATAAGAGGGTTTCTTTTGCGTATCATTTTCTGTTGCTTATAAAATAATGTATAAAATTCAATATAGGAAACTACCCTATTGACACCTTGCCGTGCCAGGATAGTAAAATAGAAAAAGGAACAAATTGTGATTGCCATGTATTTCAATCCAAGACCCCACGATTTTTCAGCCTAAGTAAGCAGCCAAAAGATTTGAAGCGATATTTTTCAGTCAAAGTAGGTCTCTTTGAAGCGGTATTTTTCAGTCAAAGTAGGTCTCTTTGAAGCGGTATTTTTCAGTCAAAGTAGGTCTCTTTGAAGTGGTATTTTTCAGTCAAAGTAGGTCTCTTTGAAGCGGTATTTTTCAGTCAAAGTAGGTCTCTTTGAAGCGGTATTTTTCAGTCAAAGTAGGTCTCTTTGAAGCGGTATTTTTCAGTCAAAGTAGGTCTCTTTGAAGCGGTATTTTAATAGAATTTTATTTAGCGCGAAAATATGTACGTATTTCATTAATTATGTACGTTTGTATTACATTATTATGTAGGTATGAATGTGTTATGCGTGAATTAAAATAATATAATATTGATAAAAAATATATAAATGTATAACTAAATACATTCGTCCATTCATTTGCAAATAAGCTTGATATAAAATATTTTCTAACTTCTACCTACTAATTTACAATACAACTCATTAAATTTGTATTTGCCTACAATAACGAAATACCCTTTGTCTACATATTGGGGTAAAGCTACACATACATTTTACAATATATGAATAATTCAAACAAAGCCTCAAGGCGTCTACGGGCAAAACTATGTCCAACTGCTATTTCGTTTTATAGTACGTCATTTAAAAAAAAAGTTATATTTTGTTATACACGGGTTTGTAAGATGAAGTCAATCATAAAAATTGTCTCTCAAGTTACAAGTTTTTCGCTTAGTTTGAGAGACAGTAGACTAACGCCCGGTTTATGAAAGGCTGATCAAATCAACATTCAACTATCAGAACTTTGATTTGACATCGCTGTCAAATCAATTAGAGTTGCTGAAACGTTATTTAGTGAGAAAAATTCTAATATTTGATCTCTCTTTAGTACCGTTTGACATACGATTTTTCATATTAATTTGAAAGTTATGTTAGCTAACATGTGTGTCAAATCAAAGGTGTTGATCACGCTTCTAGCAACTCAATTTCGACTTGACGTGATATTTGCCATTTTTTTAGTTAAATTTAACACTAAATCAGAAAATCGGGCGTTAGACTGTTATGTGTTTTAGTTTGTCTAAAGAATTAGTAGTTAATATTTTTTGATATTTTGTATGGCAAAGAGTCGAAATAAATCTTATTATTATAAAAGCAAAAAAGCTAATGTAATACAAAGTGGTAGGCCCCTCGTTTGCGAGAGTCTGTCTGAGTTGGTACAGGCGCTGCTCGTCTCGTCATTCAAACAATAAAAAAATAGAGCATGGGTACATCTGATCAGTTTCATACATACATACATACGCACTCACGCTTGTAATCCCCGAAGGGGTAGGCAGAGCTGTAACCAGTACACCCACATTTCGCCGAGCGTATTTCCGTCCCACGATGTGATAGGGGGCGAGTCTATCGCCATACCGGGCACAAATTTCAGACTCCGGGATGATACTGAGCATTTCGTAATAGAAAAACCCAATACTACTTTACCCGACCCGGGGATCGAACCCGAGACCTCAGCGTTAGCCTCAATCGTAACCTGTACGCATTACAACTGAGCCACCGAGGCAGTCACTAATAAGTTTCAGTTTTGTCGAAGTATGGTGTGACCTTTAAAAACCGCTATTCATTTACTTTCTCACGCGTATAATTTTCAAACGCCACAAAAAACCACCCTTTACGGAATTCAAACGTAATCCCGTCATATCCTCGAAAATTGTATCTGACTATGTAATGTAAACAAAATAAACGCGGCCCGCATTTTTTCGCGGGGATTTTTTCCATTTATTTCTTTAAAGCCGACCCGACCATATAGGACAGGATATAAGTCATCAAAGATTTTTTAAGCTAATCGTACACTGAGAATTAAACGAGGCAGCGCTCATGAAGTGTACTAGATGTACCTCTGCCTACCTACAACGATACAGGCTCATAAAACAAAAATTATAAAATCTTTACCACTCGATCAAAACAATTAGGCGCATGTCAAATATGACGGTTTGAATTTACGATTAGAGATGGGGGCATATCTTTGAATACCCGTGTAATAGATTACTTAATCTGGTAATAATAATACCAGCCCTGTCATATACATCCCACTGCTGGGCACGGGCCTCTTCTTACTGAATGTGAGAGAGTTAGAAATTGCATGGATTTCAATAAAAATACGTGCAGTTTAGTGTTATATATACCTGTATAAGGAAACTATTAGAGACAGACAGCAATATGTAAACATAAAGTTAGTACGAGTAATATCATGTTTATTTAGGTTAGCTAAGTTATAACTTCATCCAGTAAACTTAGATAAGTTTGTACAGACTTGACTTGGCCATATTCATGTCAAACGTAGAGTTATAGTAATATGGGTTAATATTGCTTATTTTACATAATAATTATGTAGTGTTATAAGTGCTGGCAGTACTAAATAATAACACAACGGTTATGACGTCACACTATTATTGTATGACGTTATATTGTCTGTTAAATCCATAAGATACTCTGACTTATTTAATTATTCAATTATAAATAATATACACGTTATTTAGAACGATCTAACATGTTCAATAATAAATATAATTACTAATGTGAACTATTTGTGAAAAGGTATAAATAAGGTGGAATATATATTGTCGGCAGTCAGTCGGTTGCCAAACGGAATATAAAGTGTTACTCTGCCCAAATAAATGGAGAAGGTCGTGTACATTGTGTTTCAATTGTTCTACTTCGTTACAGTAGCTTTATTTCGACAGCCTCCACGGCGCTGTGGCTGAGAAGCCGGCAGCGAAGCGAGAGGCCATGGGTTCGATTCCCGCAACAAGATAAATGTTTGTGTGATTCAAGAATATCGGTTTCGAGGCTAGGTGTTGTGGGACCTTAAGTACCTCGTAGTTACTGATACCCAGGACACAGGTTAACCCACCTTTTTTTTTTTTTTTTTTTTTTTTTTGTCGCGGGGAAAGCTTATTGCTACCGCCCCGCCCCGGGGGAAGGCGGAACGGTTATGTTGGGTTCACCGGTCTTACGACTCAGCACTACGCCACCCGGAATAGATGTTAAATCCGGGCGACCACTGGGCCGAGTCCCTAACACTATATACAACCTACACCGGCATACCAACTAAAACCCCGCGGTGGCCTTCTTCGGCGCATGTGGAGCGGCCCCGGGGTATCCTTAGCTAATCTAAGGATTGCTACCGGAACCGCCCCTGCGCGGTGCCGCCTTGCGGCCCGTCTCCTTATGGGGGGCTCAGAAGCCCCCGCACACCGAAGGACGCCCTCGGCGTCAACGGCAGACACGAGGCCGACCACCCGTGCTGCCGTCCATCCCGGGGTCGCATGTACAACAGTACAATAATGGCGCTACGACAGCCCCCGGCTGCGCGCCTACGACCCCCGATGGCCCCAATTAGTCGCCTCTTACGACAGGCAGGGGATACCGTGGTGGAATTCTCCAAACGCCCCCATTCCACAGGGCGGGAGACGCCGGTCAGTCGTCCACCCGACGCCTCCTACGTCTCCTTTGGCGGCGCGCGGGATCGTTCTGCTCACGATCCCGCTCGGCGCTCTCCTTCTGCGAGATGACGCACTCGCAAAAGGAGGCTACCGCCCGCCAAGACCTCCGGCTGCCGACCATGGCAGACACCACGGCCGGCAGCGACAGGTCTCCTCCGACGACTGCTCTGAGAGCGCTGCGCTCGTCACTCCAGGCTGGACACTCCCCCAAGGTGTGTTGTGCCGTGTCCTCGCGGCAGTTGCCACAATGGTGGCACACGGCGGAATCCTCCTTCCCGGCTATGCGACACAGGTACGAGCCGAAACAACCGTGACCCGTCAGTACCTGTGTCAGCCGGAATGTGGGCGCACCGTGGCGCCTGTCTAACCACTCGTCAAGGACAGGACGCACTGCCGCGACAGTCCTCACACCGGCACTTGGGCTCTCCAGCCTGGCATGCCACTCCTCCACGGCGGCTCTGCGAAATCGGGCCGCAATCTCCCTCGGAGCCAATCTCTGTCTACGTTGGGACGCCCCCTCTCGCCAAAAGAACGCAGACGAGAGGTGCTGGGCGTCCAACTCCCAAGGGAGAGTACCCGCCAACAGGCAGGCCGCCTCATGGGAGACCGTGCGGTAGCCCCTGATGATCCGCTGTGCCACTAAGCGCTGCGGTTTACGCAGAAGAGTGACACAGCGGGCGTTCAGGGACCCGGCCCAAACGGGACAACCGTAAAGGGCCATGGATCGCACGACTCCCGCATACAAACTACGGCAGGGGTTGCCGGGACCTTCCAGGTTCGGCAGCAGGCTTCCAAGCGCACCTGCTGCCCGCACCAGTTTCGGCGACAACTTCTCGAAATGGGCACGGAAATTCCATCGGCTATCTAGTACCAATCCAAGGTACTTCATGGTAGAGCCGACGGAAATCCGCACCCCCTCCACAATGATGTGGGCCTCCATAGGTGGCCCCCTCCGAGGCCCATGGAAACAAAGGGCCTCGGTTTTGTTCAGGGCCACAGTGAGGCCCAGTCGCCGAATCCTGCCCACCACCCGCTCTGTACCGACAGAGGCGAGCAGGGCGGCATCCTGGAAGGATCTCGCCGTCGCTGTCACTAAAGTGTCGTCCGCGTAGCAGACGACAGCGACGCCCCGAGGATTGGCACCACGGAGCACCCAATCGTAGCCGATGTTCCACAGAAGCGGGCCCAGAACTGAGCCCTGTGGAACACCGCAGGCCATCGCTCTTCGGTGCCACCCGTCGGCGACAGGTTAACCCACCTAACCCAAGTTGATTGTTCGGAGTATTATTTATTTATTTAGATTTTCGCTTTAGGTGATAGATTACTTGTATGCGTACTTTGTCTATTTCTGCCGTCAAGCAGCAGTGTGTAATCACTGTTGTGTTCCGGTTTGGAGGTAATTGAAACCAGTGATTACCGGACATTATGAGACTTAACATCCTATGTTTCGGGGTGACGAGTGCAGTCCAGTGCCATGCAGTGCTTCGTCAAGGATATGTGTGGCGTTGTGTCTGTTTATGAGCAGGCGTGGCGCTTACCATCAGGCGAGCGACCTGCTCGTTTCATCACTTAAACTGTTAAAAATATAAGTAAAATAATTTAAATCCAATTACCCAGCTTACAATACTGTACGTAACACGCGCAGTTTACCATTATTTTTGGTAAACAATCACACGCTCGTTAGGCATAGCGAGTGTGAAGGGCGGCGCTGAGCTGCGAAAAGCCTTAATTGCCCGGTTTGTTTACACCGCTACTTAATTTGGGGCTGTTAATTTGGCGGAAGTGTAAGCGGGGCGGGATAAATTCGCTATGCGATGAGATTAAGCGCGAGCATAAGGTGTACAATAACGCGGTTAAAATGCTTATATGAATAACTATATTTTGCCCGAAAAAAATATAATTTCTCATAAAAACTTAGCAAATTTTTTTAACCCCTGAGGGGTTGAGGGTTTAAATCCCTTAAACGATGCATAAAGTAATAAAATTAAGACCTTAAAATTCTATCTTCATCGGTTAAGATTTGTCATTATGAGTCAGTAAGAACTTTGTATTTTACATATATAGATAAGCGATAGCTAAGCAGAGACAATGAAGGACAGGACAGGGAAGTTACGTGTATATTCTTTATAAATTATCGCTTGCTTTAACAAGCTAACAACTTTGAAGAAAAATTGCAAACTTGAAAAGTTATCTTCAACATGTTTGAAGTTATATGAAGTATACCAATCCGTATTAGACATAGTGGACTAAGTCTTAAACTCTCAACCTCAGTAGAGAAGGGCCATGCTCAGCACATATCCACCCATATTAATGATAGGGTTCTAAATTAAATTATGACTACCTCCATGGCGCAGTAGGAGAGTAGCCGGTTGCGAAGCGTGAGGCCGTGGGTTCGATTCCCACACCGAGACAAATGTTTGTCTATTCCACAAATATTTGTTTCGGGTCTGGGTGTTGTGGGACCGCAAGTCCCTCGTAGTTCCTGATACCCACGATACAGGTTAACCTAGTGTGGGGTCAGGACTATGTGTGTGACTGTTGGGTGTATTTATTATTATTTTATGATCGCGTACTTTATGGCCTAACCACATTACACGTGACAAGATTTTCAGATCCGTTCTTACAGAGCGTAAAGGTTAATTTTGTCATCAAATAATACTTTAACGACACCCAGGCACCTGAAAGTGGTGATTACTAATCCATTTATAGCCTTAGACTAGCTCGGTGGTGCAGTTGTAATGCGTACGTTACGACTAAGGCCGTCGTTGAGGTCTCGGGTTTGCTCCCCGGATCGGGTATAAGTGATATTGGGTTTTTCTATTACGAAATGCTCAGTATCAGCCCGGAGTCTGGAATGCGTGTCCGGTATGGTGATAGGCTCGCCCCCTATCACATCAAGGTACGCATAATCCCCGAAGGGGTAGACAGAGGTGTAACCAGTACACCCACATTTCACCGAGCGTATCTCCGCCCCATGATGTGATAGAGGGCGAGCCTTTCTCCATATCGGGCATAATTCCAGACTTTTCAGAGATACTAAGCATTTCATGATAGTAAGAGCCAATATCAGTTTACCCGACCCGGGAATCGAACCAGAGACCTCAGCGTCACCCTTAGTCGTAACGCGTACGCATTAAAACTGCGCCACCGAGGGACGTTAAACAAATAAAGAAATATAAAATGTTGAGTGGTCTCACAGAAAACCGGCGTAAAGTAGCAGCTTGCTGCTGCGTTTCGTACGGCGAGTGAGATATCCGGAGGCCCAAACCCCCTCCCCTTCCCAATCCCTTAATTATGCCTTTCCTTTAAGGTCGGCAAGGCAACCATAATTATTTTAGTATTGTGGGCGTACATGGGCGGTGGAGATCATTTACCATCAGGTGACCCACTTGCTCGTTTGCCGGTCTATGATGTAAAAATATAGTGGTGTTAGTGCAGATGGGGGGCTAATTCACAATGGACTGGTTTTTTTTGTATCACGTGAGTAAACTTAAAGCTAAAGTTAGTATCCTCTCATACGACCTTAAATGGGACTAAGATTTTCATTACCATTCTTTCAGTATATAAAGGATAATTTTCTCCAATAATAGTTGAGTGCTACCATTACTTGGTAATTGTGTGGGCTAATACAGAATAAATGGAGGGTTAAACACGATTTTGTTATTAGATAAGAAGACCTTATGTAGATACCATTATACTAAAACATAACTAATGGGATATCCAGTAATATGACTAGTTCTATAGCTAGAAATTACTTGTACACTATCTATATATACAGTACGTAAAAAAACCGTGTTGGCTCTTTCTAGATCGTATAGATAGTCTTAAAGACAGCTTAATAAATGTAGTAAAAATAAAAAATAAAAATAAACAGATGCGATATATCCTTACACACCTGTGTAGCTTAGAAAAATGAACATATAAAAAAATGTTATTTTCATCTGAAAGCTGTTGAACAGCTGACTGATGTTACGTATTGACGAAACCGCGCGCACGCGGCGCAGTGCGTTTGATGCACGTAGACCCCGCAGCTTGCTATCTCACTCTGGCTCCGAGTCATCGCTCTTACAGAAGTAATCAATCGAAATACGGTTTACAAGTAATAAAATAATTAAAGTACAAAAAATAAATATGATTATTTTTATAGTCTTATGTATGTATTAGTATGCGAGTAATTTCATTATGTTTGAATATCGATTCTGTTATCACGGTAGAAGCGGGCTTTTTATTACATATTGTATATAGTAATATACATATTGTATATAATTTTAAAATGAAGGTAGGCAATGTAACATTAACTTTTCGAGACGACCTACACCTCAGTCTCTCCCGTGACCACGAAGGCTGAAAAGCTTTCGATACGTCGGGACTAAAATAAAAATTAAACCGTAATAAAATCCGTATAAACTAGTTATATTTCAATGTACAATATTCGCGTAAACCTAATAAATAACAATGATATAGAGGTTGGCATATGACTTTTTTATATAAATCATTAGTTTGTAAGATATGCGTGTGCAAAGTCATGAAAAATGTCCTCCTCTCCTTACTTTTAAACTACGGGGTGGAAAAATTTGTTTCATTATACTAGGTTCTATAGTATTGAGATACGAGATGTTTTCGGTTTCACTACGGAACCCTTCATTGTGCGTGGTCCGACACACACTTGGCCAGTTTTTTGTTGCCTTTTTATGTTATAAAAATATAGTATAGGAAGTAGACAATTCATCTCTGCCTAGTTACTATTTTAAAGTAACATAATAGCACTAGAAGTAGCAGCTATATAGCTTGGCGGGGACTGTCGGCATCAAAATCACAGGTTCGAAACCAGCCCCGAGAGCATGCACCTCTGACTTTTCGAAATTAATTGAAGGAAACTTTATGAGGAAACCTGCATAACTGAGAAGTTCTCCATAAGAGTATCGAAAGAGTGTGAAGTCTGCCAACCCGCATTAGGCCAGCGTGGTGGACTAAGGCCTAACCCCTCTCATTCAGTAGAGGAGGACCGTGCCCAGCAGTGGGACGTATATACAGGGTATTATAATAGCACTATATTTATCAATACTAAATTCTTCCTCGGTGGCGCAGTTGTAATGCGTACGCGTTAAGATTAAGCTAACGCTGAGGTCTCGGATTCAATCCCCGGGTCGGGTAAAGTTTTTCTATTACGAAATGCTCAGTATCAGCCGGGAGTCTGGAATTTGTGCCCGGTATGGCGATAGGCTCGCCCCCTGTCACATTATGGGACGGAGATACGCTCGGCGAAATGTGGGTGTACTGGTTACACCTCTGCCTACCCCTTGGGGGGTTTACAGGCGTGAGTATGTATGTATGTATGTATGTAAATTCTTAATATACTGTTAGAACTATTAGCCATGAGCACTCTGAATGAACTGAATGCTTCTAGGCAACAATAAGTTCAACTGAGCCAGCGTAACCACTTAGTAATGTATTCGAGACTGGCGACTGATTACCGAGAACCAAGAACACACAGAACCCAAAGAACTGAGAGCACTCGCAGTACTGTCAGCACTCACAGGTCCGAGCTCCCAATGACGGAGCGCTCTCTCATAAAGCAACTATCACCCCACCAGGCGTACAATTTGTTTACTACTTGCACGGCTATTATTTCAATCTACCCGGCATTACATTCTCGGACACCTTCATTATCAATCGATAAATGATAAATAGGGAGTCCCCTACAAGTCTGGTGTTGCGATCTAACAAATGTTGCCTAAGAATACATTACCACCATGCAGCCCTAAATACACAACGTTTAAGTAAACATATAACAAGGTTATGGAGTTATCTTCGAAAATGGCAGCCCGTACATCCCAAAACGGATTATCACACGACGTGTATACTGGTCGGATATTTTTAATTGAATAAAACCAACACCAACGTCTAAACAAAATTAACTGTTTGACTAACATGTGAGTTAATTCAGCCTCCATAGCGCAGTAGGCTATGAAACGAGAGGTCGGTGGTTCGATCACCGCAAGACAATGTTTGTGTGATTCACAATTGTTTGTTTCGGGTCTGAGTTTTGGGACCCGATAAAATCCCATACATCATCATCATCTGTATCTGATACCCACGATACAGGTTTCACATAGTGTGGGGTCAGGACTATGTGTATGAATGTTGGATGTATTTATATTAATTTATTAATTGTATATTAAAATAAAACCATTTTATACGGATTTTACCGCGGTTTAATTTTTATTATAGTCCCGAGTTTTCGAAAGCTTTTCAGCCTTCGTGGTCACGAGCGTGGTCGAAAGACCAACTGCCAGACCACAAGACACCGCGAGCTCTTTCTGCGTAGATCGGACTAGTGTCAACTAACTTTTTAAATAATTAAAAAATAAATGTATAAAATAACGTTCAGGGTGACGAGCGCAGTTCATTGTCATGGAGTACTTCATAATTCGAAGTTCTGGTTGGATATAATAGAATGAATAGAATACATAGAATTTGTTATTTTTGACTTTTCAGTGTTTTTATTTTGAAGTCTGTTTCGAAGTTTTGTTAACCGTAATTTTATTTATAGACCGAAATGTTCGAATTATTATTCCTATCCCTTCCTATTAATCGAATGGGACACAACCGACAACAAACCCGTTAAAAAGTAAAACATTTGCCCCACTAAGTGCATTTCTAAGTGCTGAAAACCGCATTGCCCACACTTACTTACAGTAAAATGGAGGCCAGACCGTCTAATTGCTGTTTCAAATAATGACTACAGATATACGGACGTTACGGAAAAGGATCCAAGTAATGGCTAATTCAAATGGAGATATTAAATTAAATCGTAGGTCTTTTGCATATTTTTTTTGCCGCGTTGGGCACTTTTTGGTAGGGGAAAATCGGTAGGTTTGCGTCACTGACATGCTCATGACGCGCAGCGGTCGTGTGCTGTGCGCTTTAAACACTTTGTTGGATGGGTGAAATCTCGTGCGTTCGCGTCACCGACACGCGTATAGCAGTATATCTGTAGCTATACAGCTGACGTATTGTGCAACATTAGTGCTGTGTATATCTTATAAGTGAAATTGAGTGGATTTAGTGAAAACTTAAATATGTATGTACTGTGCATTGTTGAAATAGTGTTTTTGTTTGATTATTATTTGAATCGTTTAATTGTAGAATCATTGTGCAGTACAATAGTGAGTACTAAAAAACCATACAAACATGCTATATACATATAACTGTCGCTCGGAGTGTCAATAGATGTGAAAACCAGATTGATGTTGATAATTTTAATTCAAACATTGTGATATTTCAAATTTTAATACTAAAAGTTCTAAGTTTTCACTTCTATCGGCAGTCTCTACAACTGCCATTTTTTATATATTTCCATTTCGTATATAAATCAAACATAAATCAACTTCAAACGCGTTGACTGTGTAATTTTTAGACTGTGATCACACCAAAGCCTCTGCTGAACATAAGCTTTCTTAGAGCCAAGACCGGTTTCAATCTCCGAGGGGAATTGATTTGTGGTTAAAACTAAGAGTTACGTCACCAGTGTTAGTTTCTAGGAAGTTGCACAAATTCAAATGAATAAAGTCGAGTCAATTATATTTCTCGAAGACTTGAAATGAATGCGTAAGGGTGCATAAAGATTGGCGAACGTACCGGCCCATTCGTGCTGTAGACACAAGTGTTTACAGCGTGGCTCTACCACTTACACATAATATAATAATATAATTGATTTGTATGAAATTTTGTGTGCATATCGGGTACGTCTGAGAATCGGCCAACATCTATTTTTCATCCCCCTAAATGTTAAGGGTGGTCCAACCCTAAATTTATTTTTTTGTTTTTATTTTTTTATGATACAGCATTAAAAAATACATACAACCCTAAATTTTCAACCCTCTACGATCAACCCCTATTTTTTAATAGCGACATTAGTATTTTTGTCAAGCGTGTTTCTCACCGGGACTTCCATGCGCCCACTAGGCTACTTTAATCCTGGAAATAGGCATTCACGCGGGCGGAGCCGCGGGCAACAGCTAGTATAATAGTATTAATAGTAGTTCTGTCTTTACCTACGGGTACTGTGCGTTGTGCAAGTGAAGCGTGCTCAATGCTTACGACCCTTGCAAACCGCCCGATCGAGGCATTTCAGAGGCGCGTTCGCCAGCCTAGAGCCACGTTAACAGTTAAGATTCATATTCAGGATTTGCCGAACACAAACAAGGTTGACTGTACTAACCGAGGCAAAATTAACTAATTTCGTATTCAGTTTTTATAGCTCTTTGTTCATTAGGCTTAGTATGAGTTACAAATACGTTCACAGTTTTCGAATTCATATAAAATTACTACCGTCGAAGTGTCAAACTAGTAATTCATATGGTAATAAAGGAAAGAATCGCTTGAAAATGAATTTCATAAGAGACATATGAAATAAAATTAACCATATTATTAATTTTAATTCAGCATAGTTCCTACTAGTGGCTACTTATACTTGACGTATGGAGAGAATACGAAACCTTTCATCGTTTTAAAAAACTATTAAAACTTGTACTAGGCCTACTGTAGTCCGGGTTATAAAAGTTTGTACAAACGTCACGATTCAAGAATTATATTATGTGATGTTTCTATAAACTGATATAAATATTAGATAATTTATCTGTTATCATAAATTACCTAAGCATATTTAGACTGCCTCGGTGGCGCAGTTGTAATGCGTACGCGTTACGACTGAGGCTAACGCTGAGGTCTTGGGTTCGATTCCCGGGTCGGGTAAAAGTGATATTGGGTTTTTCTATTACGAAATGCTTAGTATCAGCCCGGAGTCTGGAATTTGTGCCCGGTATGGCGATAGGCTCGCCCCCTATCACATCGTGGGACGGAGATACGTTCGGCGAAAAGTGGGTGTACTCGTTACACCTCTGCCTACCCCTTCAGGGATTAGAGGCGTGAGTGCATATGTATTTATATGTATATTTAGACTGAATTTAATTCAATTTTTGATGTGTTTTTATGAGCTGCGCCACATTACGAGTTATGACGGTACAGACGCCACTGATCATTTATTGGTCATATAAAGTTCATTAAAAATAGTGATAGCTCAGCGGGGAGTGGTATGGACTGTAGAGACGAAAGTCACAGGTTTAAAACCAACCCCAAGTGCATACACCCCTGACTTTTGTAAGTCACGTGTGTATTAATTTTTTATTATCACCGTTATAGGTGAAGGAAACATCGTGAAACCTGCATACCTGAGAAGTTCTTCACAAGAATTTCGAAGGTATGTGAAGTCTGCCAACCCGCATTAGGCCAGCGTGGTGGACTAAGACCTAACCCCTCTCATTCAGTAGAGGAGGCCCGTGCCCAGCAGTGGGACTTATATAATACAGGACTGGTATTATAAAGATAATTCAATAGAATTAATAAACAATAGGCAAAATTTAATGACAAGTGTAAATGTATGATCAAAATAGATTATTGAAATATACCTAGCTAATAAATTTTAATTGAAAATACTCGATTTATATGCAGGCGTGAGCTAATGTTACGATCTCCAACTTCAAAAGTGAAATTTCGAAAAACTGTGCAAGTAAAACTATACAGAATTATCAATAAAACAGGTACAATTTGCAAGCAAGCATCACCCGGCGCATATTATATGCAAATCATTCTGCTTTGTGAATACGCTATGTGTCCACTTTACTAGAAACATTTGTATGGTAAATGTTGCTATTCATTTATTTTCATTGCATTTCATCCACAATTTCACTTGTGCTGTGATTTGGGAATGGGAACAAAAGTAAGATGTTTATTTATTTATTTAATTCAATTAATACGGTTATAACCAAGTACATAAATTGAATGTTTTATATTATTTTATATGTATTACATACCGCATGGATAACTCATAGGGTACAATAAAAAAAATAGAAGTATAATGTTAGCTTATATATAACATATATGGCTGTTAGCTTATATATGTTAATATATACCTATGTTAGATTATTATTATGATTATATTTTGTAGTTTGTATACTGTAGGTAATCTACCTTTAATTGATTAGTATTTAAAGCTAGCTCTCGGATATCATGGTCATGAGTACAGTTTCTAAACTGACTACCCTCTCTTTATGATTGTACGGCGTGGCGTGGGGATAGCTATGATATAGTGAGACAGCAGAAGGCGCCCGGCAGTCGTGTCGTAGCCGTCAATGAGTGAACACGTCTATGAATAGATAAGTGTTGTAAAAGTGTCGGTAATAAACGGGTAAAGTGAATACAGTGTTTTACTTCTGAAACTAATTACTACTAATTCCTACAGTTTCAGAAGTGGGATCGACAGAAATCCACTGGATTTTTTTGGCCACGTCACACAAAACCTTCAGATATGGAATCACACAGCGACCAAGGAGTACCCGAACCAAAGGGTCTTGGTCCAAATTATATCCATGATCTAAGAGCGCCCAGGTCACAGGGCCAAGGATCAGATCATAGTGACCCAGGAGTGCCCAGGTCACAGGGCCGGGGTTCAGATCATAATAACCTAGGAGTGCCCAGGTCACAGGGCCGGAGTTCAGATTATAATGACCCAGGAGTGCCCAGGTCACAGGGACGGGGTTCAGATCATAATGACCCAGGAGTGCCCAGGTCACAGGGACGGGGTTCAAATCATAATGACCCAGGAGTGCCCAGGTCACAGGGACGGGGTTCAGATTATGAATACCTAAGACCGCCCAGGTCACAGGGCCAGGGTTTAGACCTTGAAGACATAGGAGTGCCCAGGTCACAGGGCCAGAGTTCAAACCGTAGCAACCCAGGGGCGCCCAGGTCACAGGGCCGGCGTTCATACTATAGTGATCTAAGAGCATCTAGGTCAGAGGGCCGACGGCTCGAGAACGAGACTTTTACCAACCCGGAAGTAACCAGAAGGCACCAGAGCAATGAAGTAACCGATTTTTCCATGGGAAACTATGACCCACCAACTACTAGAACATATTTACGACCAGAAGTCCATGGGGTGAATAGCAGCCGTAGACGACCACACAGTCCATCTTCTGAGGACTCCGGTGAGCATCGTTATACTTTTGCCAAACGCTCTAAGGTATCTAAGAGTAGTGATCGTGAGTCGGTCATACTTGATAAGTTCCTCGATATTTTAAAACATATAAAAGATTCTGACAAACCAAAGCTCACTTTCGACAAAAATGTTATTCCGGAATTTGATCCGATGGCCAAGGAACAAACCGTATTAACATGGCTTACTAAGATTGAAGAATGTGCTACTATTTATCAATGGGATGACAGGGAAACAATTCACTACGCCCTCCCTAAGCTATCAGGAGTCGCTAAAACGTGGTATCAAGGCTTACCAACGGTTCTACTTTCTTGGAGCGAGTGGAAGAAGAAATTGATAGAATCGTTCCCCTGTCGAGAAGACTATGCTGAACTTCTTACAGAAATGTTATCAAAAAAATCTCGATACGGCGACTCGTTAGAGCAGTATTACTATACGAAGATTAATTTGTTAAATAGGTGCAAGTTATACGGCAAGCAAGCAGTAGATTGCATTCTTTATAGTGTGGAAGATCGTGCAGTAAGAGTGGGTGCTCAAGCAGCTCAATTCTCTGAACCTGAACAGGTACTGAGATATTTTAGAACCGTAAAAGTAGGTCAAAGTAGAGATTACCAAGACCCTCATCAACGATTTCGTAGTAACGACCGAAAGCATAATTTTTCGCGACCGAATAATACAAGAGAGAATACTAGCCCTAATATTAAATGCTATAACTGTAATGGAGTTGGTCACCGAAGTTCCAAGTGCAATAAGCCGGCCGTAAAATGTAACTACTGTGAGAGGACAGGCCATCTAGTAGATCACTGTTTTAAGAGATTAAATAAAGGTCGAGAGAAAGATGAGGGAGGGGCCAAAGAACGACAAGAAAAACAAGTTGCTGAGTTACATATAGATGATACGAACAATAAGTATATTATTGATATCAAAGTCAATTGCTCAACAATTAAATGTCATATTGATTTAGGCAGTCAATGTTCTTTGATAAAAATAGGCACGGCCCGAGAATTGAAGCTTGATATAAAAGAGTCCGAGGTTCTACCAGTATTGAGAGGCATAGGAGGAAATCTAGTGTCACCTGTGGGCATTGTAACGAGCGACGTCGAGGTTCAAGGTATTCGTGAAGTGATCAATTTGTATGTGGTAGAAGACTTCGTGATCAAACAGCCAGTTTTATTAGGTCATTCCTTCACTGAAAGGCCAGGAATTACAATAACTAAAACTCCAAAGGAGCTCATCTTTCGTAGACCTACCAACGAAAAAGTACATTTGAAAGCAGCCAAACAAATCGACTTGATTCACAATGTTTTAACGCCAGTACCCATCGAATCCACATCTCTCGTAACGGGAATAATTCTAATTAACGGCGCACTACGCGGTCCGGAAGGTGGAGAGTATTTTCTGCTTTCTGGACAATACGATATCATTCGTGGTTGCAGTATAGTGCTCGCTTTGAATGTATCGCCCAAAACTGTTACCATCGAAAAAGGATCTCTCTTGACACGCGCAGATTGTAAGCAAGGAGATTACAGTACTGCTTTAGATTGTTACAGTGTAATATTTAGCGAGAAAGAGGTTGATGAAAATGTAAGCTGTGGAATTATGGACAATGAGGAACGCTTAAAACTAATGCAACTTCTATCGAAATACGGTGATTGTTTTTCACAAGGTCTTTATGATCTTGGGTTTACAACAGTTACAGAGATGGTTATAGAGCTTGAGGACTCTCAACCTGTTGCATATCGACCCTATCGTATGTCATACGCCGAAAAGGCGTTAGTAAGAGATATGGTTCAGGACATGCTTGATAATGGGATTGTAAGGGAATCTTCGTCGCCTTATGCAAGCCCCATCGTTTTGGTTAAAAAGAAAACCGGGGAGAAACGATTATGCGTCGATTATAGAGCGCTAAATCGCAAGACAAAAAAAGATCATTACCCGCTTCCTCGAGTTGAGGATCAACTGGACCTACTTTCGGGGAATACTTTGTTTACATCTTTAGATCTGGCTTCTGGATACTATCAGATACCTATTGCAGAGGAATCTCGTCACAGAACAGCCTTTGTAACTCCTGACGGACAATATGAATATAATAGAATGCCGTTTGGACTTGTAAATGCACCATCGGTGTTCCAAAGAACAATCAATAAAATTTTGTGCGAGGCCAAAGTTAAATATGCCATAGTTTACATGGATGACATTTTGATTCCGGCAAAAGATGTCAATGAAGGGTTACAAAGGCTGGCGGAAGTTTTGCAGTTGCTCAAAGAAGGAGGCCTCACTCTGAAATTAAGTAAGTGCAGTTTCTTCCAAAGTCAGATTGACTTTCTTGGATTCGAAATTAGCGCTGAAGGTATTCGTCCAGGATCTAGGAAAACTAATGCTGTCTCGAAGTTTCCTACACCAAATAATCAGCATGAAATAAGGCAGTTTCTTGGATTGTCTGGGTTCTTTCGACGTTTCATCAAGAGTTACGCCCTTATAACTTCCCCGTTGACAAATCTATTACGAAAGGACACAGTGTGGGTATGGCAAGAGGCTCAACAACATGCTTTTGACAACATCAAATCTCTACTGACTCAGAGACCATTGCTGGCATTATACGATCCAAATGCCGAAACTCAACTACATACGGATGCCTGTAAAGACGGCGTTGCCGGTATACTTCTTCAAAGCAATGCAGATGGAATTTTTCAGCCAATATCCTATTTCAGTCGCAAGACTGCACCTGACGAACGTAAATTTCACTCGTATGAGCTAGAAACGCTCGCAGTTATAGCATCATTGAATCGATTCAGAGTATACTTGATTGGGATACCATTCAAGATCTTCACAGATTGCAATGCCCTGAGATATACGTTGACAAAACGTGACTTAATTCCCCGAGTCGCACGGTGGTGGGTGCAGATACAAGAGTACGACTGTTCCATCGATTATCGTCCTGGTTCACGAATGTTGCATGCAGATGCGCTTAGTCGAAACCCCGTTGATGAAAGTATTTCAGAATCTCATGTCCTAGATGTACTCGTTGCGGAAGAAGCAGATCAAGACTGGATAACTACCGTCCAATGCGCAGACGAAGAAATTAAAAAAATAAAACAAATCCTTGGCGATTCAGCATCAGAGCAAGTGGCAGATATTTACAAAAATTATAAACTCAAAAACGGTCGTGTTTACCGCATTATTGGTGATGATTTAAAGTGGTTAGTCCCCAAAAGCGTCCGCTGGCAAATACTTCAAAGAAACCATGATAGTGTCGGTCATTGCGGATTTGATAAAACCCTGCAACGAATCCAAAAACATTACTGGTTCGCCAAAATGCGACGTTTCGTAAAAAAATACGTTGCATCTTGTTTGGAGTGTGCTCATCACAAAGCACCTGGTGGTAAACGAGAAGGTGAACTCCACCCCGTAGAAAAAGTTAGTATCCCTTTTCACACCATCCACGCTGACCATTTAGGTCCTTTTATAAAAAGTAAGAAAGGTAACTGTTATCTTCTTGTAATAGTCGATGGTTTCACGAAATTCGTGAACATAACCCCTGTTAAAAATACAAAGTCTATTACGACTGTGAAGGTTCTCAAGAACCATATTAGTTATTTTGGGGTACCCACTCGTCTAATCACGGACAAAGGTACTAGCTTCACTAGCAAGACATTCAAGGATTTCGTTTGCTCGTACGGCATCAAACATATTGAAAACGCAGTTTCTACTCCACGGGCCAATGGCCAAGTGGAAAGGTTTAACAGGACAATCCTTAATGCCCTATCCACCTCGTCTCACGGCAATGACGAGAAGAACTGGGACGAATATGTTGCAGAAATTCAAATTGGCCTAAATACGACGACACATAAAACTACCCAAAAAACCCCATCGGAACTGCTTTTTGGATTCAAAATCACCAGTCATTCAGAAGGTATATTGAACTCTATAATAAATGACACTCTAAACGCCGTAAATTCGGATAGTTTAAATGACATTAGGGCGCAGGCGAATGAGAAAATAAAAGAGCAGCAAATCAAAGATACCCAGAGGTTTAATAAATCCCGCAAACCGGGAACTGTTTATAACGAAGGTGATTTAATACGTGTAGAAAGGCAGGTACCGCATGAGGGAAAATCACAAAAACTTGTGAACAAATACCAAGGTCCCTATCGTATAGTGAAAATACTACCCAATGACCGGTTTCTCATACAAGATACACCCTTAACTCGTAAACATGGACGCCGATACGAAAATATTGTAGCACTAGATAAGATTCAACCCTGGTTAAACTTTAATAGAAATCTCGATAGTGATACTAATGATGAAAGCGCTACTAGTGATAAAGAAGAGTAGTATGAGTTCACATATCAAAGGTATGTAAAGACGAATGATCGTATTCTTCTTCATATAAAATACAATATTAGTGTAATAAGTGAGGTGGACCACTCAAATTGTTAGTAATTTCACATGACTTTGGATCACTTATAATGTTTAAACAACCATGCGGCCATTGTCCTCGTTTTCTTAATATATATATATGTTTCATATAACTATTCTAGATGCATGTTATTCTCTAACTCTTTAAACAAAATAATTTAATTTAACTTGTGTAGCGATGGGACTCGCTATGAACAGGATGGCCGAGCTGTTAGCTTATATATAACATATATGGCTGTTAGCTTATATATGTTAATATATACCTATGTTAGATTATTATTATGATTATATTTTGTAGTTTGTATACTGTAGGTAATCTACCTTTAATTGATTAGTATTTAAAGCTAGCTCTCGGATATCATGGTCATGAGTACAGTTTCTAAACTGACTACCCTCTCTTTATGATTGTACGGCGTGGCGTGGGGATAGCTATGATATAGTGAGACAGCAGAAGGCGCCCGGCAGTCGTGTCGTAGCCGTCAATGAGTGAACACGTCTATGAATAGATAAGTGTTGTAAAAGTGTCGGTAATAAACGGGTAAAGTGAATACAGTGTTTTACTTCTGAAACTAATTACTACTAATTCCTACAATAAGATATCAAGGAAAATAAATAGAAAATATTAACAATACAAATGCTCGTTAAATTTTATGTATGTTGTAGAAAATTAAAATTAAAATTAGAGTAGTGGAACTACTTTTGTCTACAGCATGAATGGGCTGGCTCGTCCGGGTCGCTACCACAATCTGTCATAAAACCACACACATGAACACGTACACACACTCTCAAACAGATCAAGAGGTCAAACTTATAACATACCTCTGTTTTTAGTAGCTCCTAAAAACAAATATATAAACTTATAACATCATACTTTCCCAGCAGATTAAGTCATATTATTGGATCCAGACACGTTAGAAAAAGCCAGTGCTTAAATAAATTACAAAGGCCAAGAGCAACCTCCCCTGAGAACAAAAAGTCTTTGAAACAGGACCTTATTTAGTATTTCTGCGGAAAATCACCTTCCTAACAGCACCTTTCATTTAACACAACCTACTTACGGCTTTGCGCCTGAAATCTTATCCTCTTTATATGAGAACTTTTAATTATATTGGGGTATTTATTTGTTTGGATCGCTAGTGGGTGATACATATTGTAAACTCACTATCACTTTTGTGCAGCAAAGATAAATAACTTCGTCAGGATGTTCAAAAAGTTTAATAGTCTATTCACATTAAATGCAATATTCACAATTCTAATTACACTCGGGCAGCGTTACCACGAAAGAGTTCTAAGCACGTCTAAGTTCCCTCAAATAATAATGCGCCCGCTTATATACCTTAGCAATCACCTCCACCACATCTCAGTGTTATTATCTACCCGCTTTACATAGTTATTACCTCGACTACCTTCACTAAGATCAATTACGGTGCTATTACTAATATGAGGGTAACAATATGAGACTTAATAAGAACCAAACCTTTTTTTTCTATCGTCTGTATCACGGTGAATGCTCTGAAGAGTTGTTTGACCTTATCCCATCCTCACCTTTCCTTAACAGAACCACGCGTGCTGGCTTACGGCACCACAGCTTCTTGGTCTCTTCCATCTCGACTAGAACTAAAAAGTTCGCAAAATCTTACTTCTGCCGGACCATCAAGCTGTGGAATAGTTTGCCGGCACACGTGTTCCCTCCTTCCTATAATATGGGGTCCTTTAAACGGAGTGTGAAGAAGCAATTAGGCAGGCCGGCATAATTTTGCCGACCTACGATAGACACATCGTCTGTCGTTGGTAGACAGTATTCTTGGATTGAGCTGCACTTAACATCAGGTGTAGCGTAGTCACTTTGCCGAGCCAATATAAAAAAAAAAAAACAAGTATATTTTTTTAACTAGCTTGAGTGACGAAACGAGTAGGTTGCTCGCCTAATGGTCAGCGCCACGCCTCCCCATAAACAAGCAACACCACACAGATTTTTGAATTACAAAACACTGCATAGCATTTGACTGAGGTCATCGCCATGCTAATATTATGCTACCCTTACACGTGACCACAATTAACGCAAAGTACCTATTGCACCGGATATTTTTTTTTAATAGCATCCATAAGTGCCTAGGTGGCGCAGTTGTCTACCGGCAGTTGTTTCTGCGATGCTGGAGGGAGAGGATGAATGGAAAGCGGTAGCCTCCTTCTGTGAGACTGTTATGGTTAGGAAGGAGTCTGCGGAGCGGGTTCGGGAGAGGGCTGACCCTGCTCGGAGGCGTAGACGCCGAGGCGATGCCAGAAATCACCTCGGTTCCTCTGCCTAGAGGCGAGATATATTTGCTGGAGGAGTTAACACATACTCCCCCCTCGGCGTGCTATTACAGCGTTGCATTGGAGGGGTTTCGACGTGTTTCTGTTGGAGGTCCCGAAACTCTTCCATAGTGCAGATGGCGACAACCATGGGGTTTTTAGCCGGTAAAAATCCGGCATATCCCGTCTATCTTCTTTTAAGGTAGCCGGGAATCCAAGAGGATTTTCACCATGTAAAAAAAAAAAAAAAGGTGGCGCAGTTGTAATGCGTACGCGTTACGACCGAGTTTGACGCTGAGGTCTCAGGTTCGATCCCCGGGTCGGGTAAAGGTGATATTAGGTTTTTCTATCACGAATTGCTCAGTATCAGCCCGGAGTCTGGAACTGTGCCCGGTATGGCGATAGGGTCGCCCCCTTATAACATCAAGGGATGGAGTTGCGCTAGACGTAAAATATGGGTGTACTGGTTACACCTCTGCCTACCCCTTCAGGGATTAGAGGCGTGAGTAGGAGTTTCATTGGCTGATAGCAATTTATTTGTTATCACAAACAAAAACGCAGTTAATATTTTATGGATATGCAATCAGTGCAGTTAATTAAGAATTTACATGTTCATGAACCAAAATGTAAATCAAACCGGCTATATTTCAAATTATATTTTGGACAGCTGTTTAATTAATTTAAGTGTAGCAAAACTATATACGTACTTTATACCTTACTGGACGGTATCTGATAATTAAGGTTCACGAATGGATAGAGAACATCATGCAGGGTGTGGATCACACAAACATTTGTCTAGGTGTGGGAATCGAACCCACGGCCTCTCGCGTGGCAGCCGGGTACTCGTCCACTGCGCCACGGAGGCTGTATTTATATATATTATTCATTTTATTTCATTAGTCTGTTCATGAGTGGTAGAGCCACGCTGTAGACACTTTTGTCTACAGCATGTATGGGTCGGCTCGTCCGGATCATTACCTCTGTCTCACAGAAAACCGGCGTAAAGTAGCAGCTTGCTGCTGCGTTTCGTACGGTGAGTGAGATATCCGGAGGCCCAAAACCCCTCCCCTTCCCAATCCCTTAATTATCCCTTTCCTTTAAGGTCGGCAACGCACCCATGATTCCTTTGGTATTATGGGCGTACATGGGCGGTGGAGATCACTTACCATCAGGTGACCCACTGGCTCGTTTGCCGGCCTATCCAATAAATAAAAAAAAGCTTTCTGTAAAATTATTAAATAAACCGATCATACATCCATAACAGTCGATGAAGATAGAATTTAGAAATTTTGAGAGGATGTTGATGGGATTTCTTGAAGAGGAAAAACTGGGTGGCAACGTTGTATGGACATTATTATTATTAGGTCAAAGTTTAATTCAGCCGCGAGCAAACTTGTTAAATAAATGGTTTTAGAATGTCAACAAAATGTTCTTTTTATGGAAATACCGCTTATCCGGGACCTGCTTATGCTGCTTAGGTGGTAAGACTGCTTGTCCATTTCTGCTGCCATGCAGCAGTGTGAAAGCATTGTTGTGTTTCAGTTTGAAGGATATGGTAGCCCGTGTAATAACTAGGGAATATGAGACTTAACATCTCATGTCTCGGGGTGACGCAGTCCAGTGCTGTGCAGTGCTTTATAATTCAATGCTCTGTGTGGTGTTTCTTCTGTTCAGGGGTAGGCGTGGCGCTTACCGTCAGACGAGCGACTTGTTCGTCTCATCATTGAACTGAACCGGGAGGCATCAAAGTTTACTATTTTGACTGTGTTAACCTAATCAACATTTTCTTTGTTTCAGGTAGCTCCAAATATAATAGAGTTCGTCAAATCTCCAGTCAATATAATTGACTTTATAGCGACCCTCAGTTTCTACATGGACGTAGTCGTAGAGCTGACAGTTGTTAGACAGTACGTGGAGAAAGCAGACATCCTGGAGTTCATCTCCATTATCAAGATCCTCAGGCTGTTCAAGCTGACGAGGCACAGTCCAGGCTTGAAGATCCTGGTGCATACCTTCAAGGCGTCTGCTAAGGAGCTGACGCTGTTGGTATTTTTTCTGGTGCTCGGCATTGTGATATTTGCGAGTTTGGTGTATTATGCTGAAAAATCACAGGTGAGTTATAAAGGAGGTAGTATTAGAGGCGATGGAACATCAGTCTGATAGTCTTCGTGGCGCAGTGAGAAGCCGTGGGTTCGATTCCCACACCGAGACATATTATGTTTGTCTAATCCAAATATTTGTTTTGGGTGTTGTGCGACCGCAAGTCCCTCGTAGTTCCAGATACCCACGATACAGGTTAACATGGGGTCAGGACTATGTTTGTGACTGTTGGGTGTATTTATTTATTATTTATTGTGATTAAAGTGGTAGAGCCACGCTGCAGACAGTTTTGTCTACAGCATGAATGGGCAGGCTCAGTCGGGTTGTTACCACTGTCTAACAGAAAACTGACGTGACGTAGCAACTTGCTTGCGTTTCATACTGTGAGATATCCGGAGGCCTAAGTCCTCTTGCCCTTATCACCCTTTAAGGCCGGAAACGCGTATAATTCTTCCGGTATTGTAATTGTTCATGGGCGGTGGAAACTTCTTACCATCAGGTGACCCACTTGCTATCACTTACCATCAGGTGACCCACTTGCTCGTTTGCCGGTCTCAGTACCTAAATAACAAAAACGTGAAATTTGTATGAAAATGAGTGCATGCATAATCTTTACATAGTATAAAATGAAGTCGCTTCCGCTGTCTGTTCGCTTAGATCTTTTAAATTATTCAACGGATTTTAACGCAGTTTTCAGCGATAGATAGAGTGATTCAAGAGGAAGGTTTATATGTATAACAAGGGGGTAAAGGGGGGTTGAACTTTGTATGAAACACGGGAGCGGAACTGTAATATGCACGCGGGTGATGCGCTTTAACACCTCCAATGTAAATTGACTTTAACAATATTCAAATGAATTTATGTAGTTTATATCCAGTGTGACAAGTGTATTAAATTTCGTTTAGTTAACTACAAAATAAAGTAGAGTGTACTGTACACAATGCACGTCAATTCAGTTAAAACTTTCATATTTGACCATTAAAAGTTCAGAAACCATTATTTTGCTATTTAATAACAAAGAAAGAAAGAAAACATTGCTGTGCCAGGATAAAAAAATGCAACAAATGTGAAATTTGGGATGTTTGTGAGTTTGTGAATTTGGATGTATGTTAATTAATCAATCCATATCGGCTGAACGGATTTGGATGAAATTTGCACTACAGGTAGAACATGACCTGGATTAGGTCATATGCTACTTTTTTATTCCCGGGAATGTACTAGTGCGGATCGAGCCGCGAGCAAAAGCTAGTAGTGAAATAACCTACTACCCAAACAGGTATATTACATACGTACATACATACGCACTCACTCCTGTAATCCCCGAAGAGGTAGGCAGAGGTGTAACTAGTACACCCACATTTCGCCGAGCGTATCTCCGTCCCACGATGTGATAGGGGGCGAGCCTATTGCAATACCGGGCACAAATTCCAGACTCCGGGTTGATAGTGAGAATTTCGTTATAGAAAAACCCAATACCACTTTACCCGACCCGGGGATCGAACCCGAGACCTCAGCGTTAGCCTCAATTGTAACGTATAGGTATATTATATTTATTATTTATTAGCTTCAATGACGAAACGAGCAAGTCGCTCGCCTGATAGTAAGCGCAACGCCTGCCATAAATAGAAGCAACATCACTCAGAACTTTGAATTGCAAAGCACTGTATGGACATTGGACTACGCTCGTCACCCTGAGAAACACAATAATAGTTACACACTGCTGTTTAGCGGCAGGAATACACAAAACGGCGTTACCCACCCAGACGCCCCTCCCCTTCCCAATTCCTTAATTATCCCTTTCCTCTATGGATGGCAACGCGCCCATGATCTTTTTGGTAGTGTTGGCGTACATGGGCGGTGGAGATCACTTACCATCAGGTGACCGCCTTGCTCGTTTGCCGGCATATACTAAAAAGACTCAGGTATATGCCACAACCTACCTGTATTTTAATTTCAACCATGACAACCCGTGGCGTTGAACTTAATTGGCAGTCGATTCCGTCTGGAAAAACTTTGTGCAATCATGACTATTCATAGCGGTTTTCTGGAAAATTCATCGCTTTTAAAAATCGCTCGCTGTGATATTGCCATTTTATTTTTTGTCAATTTCAATAGGTGTAGGTTTCGGTGATTTCAATTGCTTTTGGCGTAAAATCATGATATTAGTTAACTTTAGTTAGTAATCGTTATAGTTTTTTTGTTTCAAAGTATACAATCTACTCACTTTGTAAAATATAAGTTGATTTTAAAACTGTAGAGTCTGTGCTGTACATACGCACTGTCCCCGGGTCGGGAAAATGTTATATTGGGTTTTTCTATTACGAAATGCTCAGTATCAGCCCGGAGTCTGGAATTTGTGCTCACTATGGCGATAGACTCGCCCCCTATCACATAATGGGACGTTGATACACTCGCCGAATGTGAGTGTACTGGTTACACCTTTGCCTAACCCTTCGGGGAATACAGACGTGAGTGCATATGTATGTTTATGGCTATAGACTATTCACATTATCGGAATTAAGTTCGGCGAAGCGTGGGTGCTAGTTGTACCGCTGCCTACGGGATTATAGGCGTGAGATTGTACATGAATGATGATGAATACACAATCATTAAAGTCTATTTTAACCGACTTTAAAAAAGGAGGAGGTTCTCAATTCGGCGCGTTTTATGTTTTTCTATATGTACATCGATTTATCCGCCAATTATGGACCGATTTTGTTGGAAAAAAATTAACTCGATAGAGTTTAGCTGCGTTGTGGTCCCATAAAAATTTGGTTAAGATCTGAAGACAGAGTATGGAGAAGAAAAATAAAACTCCTCAACGGACAACAGTACACTCGTCGCGATTGTGTTATTGGAATTTACACGCTATTGCTTGAAGTCGCTTTCTAAGATGAATACATAATCACTAAAAGTCTATTTTACAAATGTTAATTTCGCTGTTAGATTTGCTATGGCTTTTTTACGATGGTCAGTCAGCTCAAAATTACGAAAAATCTAAAAGTCGATACTATTCTTGGATTGTGCTACACTTACCATCCGGTAAGATAGTCACTTTGCCAGACAAGATAATAAAAGCTAGGATAGAAAAACGACGCAGGAAAATAACAAATAATCTGCACAAAAGTCCCCTTTACTTACAAAGATGTGTCATCAAGCATCAAAAGAAACACGGGAAAAGCTTTACTGGGCTCTTACTTGAAGTAAGTAAGTTTTCATTCAAAGGGGTAAGAATTTCCATTGACAATAGAGGCCAAACAAAAATAGCTGTCACATTATAATACAGTACGTGGCATAGTAAACATTGATTATATAGATGTACCAAGCTATCTGTGAATTGAAGAGCGTCGCTCTGTTCGTTCCAGTATTGCCATTTTACAAATAATCATTATTTATGTGGGATATTTCAGGTGTTATGACACACATATTTCACATTAGGTGATCAATTTATTTTCAGCCAAATTTGAGAATACACAAACATTTGTTTCGGTGTGGGAATCGAATCGAATCCAGGCCACGGCCTCTCGCTTCTCAGCCGGCTACTCGCCCACTGCGCCACGGAGGCTGTCAAATTAATTTAATTATCAAAAGAACACGATCATTCATGTTGGAACACTACCAGAGTAATCACTACCTGCATTCTTGGCGAATTGCCATAAATCTACACTCTTAAACTTAAAAGCTTGTTTTTGGGCTGCACTGCTTCATCTTCAGGTTCAGTTATTTTACCGAAGTTTTAAAAAATCAACGCTGTTTTCATTATTTCGTTATCTTCTATGGTATTACCTACACTAATGAATATTGTGTTGTGTGCAATAAATGTTATTATTATTATTAATAGATGATCTGTTTTAGGTAAGAAATTCGTCTGGGTGGTTTTTTTTTATTAGTCTGAATGACGAAACGAGCAGATCGCTCGCCTGACGGTAAGCGCCACGCTTGCCCATAACAAAATCATCACCACACAGAAACTTGAATTACAAAGCACAGCATGCATGACTACCTCGTCACCCCGAGACTTAAGATGTTAAGTCTCATAATACCCAGTAATTTCACTGGATTCAATGTCCTTCAAATAAAAACACAATCATACATACACGCTGCTGTTTGGCGGTAGAAATAGACAAAGCGTTGGTACCAATTCCGACGGACTCTCGCATACCAAAACCCTACCACCTAAAGCAATTTGATACTATTTACCCATCAGTCACACACATAGTCCTGACCCCACATTAGGATAACCTGTATCATGTATGTGTGTGTGTATCAGGAACAATGAGGGGCTTGCGGTCCCACAACACCGAGACCCGAAACAAATATTCGTGGTTTACACAAACATTTGTCTCGGTGTGGTAATCGAACCCACGGCCTCTCGCTTCGCAACCGGCTACTCACCCACTGCCGCCACGGTGGCTGCGGCTATTTATTTTTATAATTCCCTGCTATAAAAAAAGGTTTTTTTTATATCTCACATTAAGAAGCATAACAGCAAGCTGCTGCTTCACGTTGCTGCATGACCATACCACTTATGAATTCAGAACATAATTAAATTAACAAAGCAAAAATACCAATGAAAAATTACGAACCACACCCTCAAAACTGTAACCCCTAATTTTTCTACAGGACAACCCAGACAACCAATTCAAGTCCATACCACTGGGATTATGGTGGGCGATCGTCACCATGACAACGGTGGGCTACGGTGACATGGCGCCGAAGACGTACTTGGGCATGTTTGTTGGCGCTTTATGTGCGTTGGCCGGTGTACTCACGATTGCACTACCCGTTCCAGTTATAGTGTCCAACTTTTCCATGTTCTACTCCCATACTCAGGTAAGTGGTAGTGATTAAGGAAGATTGTTTTTTTATTTATACAGTATGTAACAAAAACTCTGTTGGGTACTTTAACTTTGATATCAGAATCGGTATTCAAACGTAATGAAATAACTCGCATACGAAAATGAGATTATAAAATACATAATCATATAATTTTTTTATATTTTAATTATTTTATTTGTGCCCGGTATGGCGATAGGCTCGCCCCCTATCACATAAGGGACGGAAATACGCTCGGCGAAATGTGAGTGTAATGGTTACACTTCTGCCTACCCATTCGGGGATTACAGGCGTGAGTGTGTATATATAAATTATTTATTGAATCCATAAAATGTTATACATCATTTAGATTCAGTCAAATTTTAACTCTACCGCCAGTTCGGAATGTTACGCTAGAGAAGAACAGACAAGAAACTCTAACGTTGCTCTTTTCAAAACTTATTTACAATATTGATACTACATTAATACAATTTAATTTGGGTTAACGCAGCTTAGTTTATGCCAAGAGGAACATTCAAACACAAAAAAATGATTATTGATATCTGATATCTGTCCCCGTCAGTGCGTAATAACACTAATATGTGGGTAGATAAGTTAAAGTTTCTTTTCAACTAAGATAATTTATCGCACGATAGAGCAAAGCATTTACAAGGAGAAAGTTTCTCGTACAACTTAGGTGAGAATGTAACGGAAAACTCCGGTTTATCGGTCTGGATGCCGCTTCAAGCAATTTTTGCTGTCAGATTGACGAGGCCTCGTAATCAAGATTTTTTTATATACCACACCAGTTAATACATCATTATTTACTTTTAATAATAAATAAATAAATACACCCAACAGTCACACACATAGTCCTGATCCCACACTAGGTTAACCTGTATCGTGGGTATCAGGAACTACGAGGGACTTGCGGTCCCACAACACCCAGACCCGAGACAAATATTAGTGGATCACACAAACATTTGTCTCGGTGCGGGAATCGAACCCACGGCCTCTCGCTTCGCAGCCGGCTACTCGCCCGCTGCGCCACGGAGGCTAATAAAAATATAGTTTCAATATGTGCAAAGAAAATAGCATCAGATTGACCCGTTCTATTATAGACTACGATGAATAAAACCTAACCCAATTACTAAGCCATTATCGGTTTTAAATAAATAAGAGGCTGATGGGTCAGTATATTTTAGCTGCAATTTTTTATACATCATTAGAATAGTTATTCAAAATTTTCAAAAAAAATGTCGTGGGTTCGATTCCCACACCAAGATAAATGTTTGTCTGATCCACAAATATTTGTCTCGGGTCTGGGTGTTGTGGGACCGCAAGCCCCTCGTAGTTCCTGATACCTAAGATACAGGTTTACCACAATCGAAAGTTCTGAGGTAACAAACATAAAAAACAGTCGAATTGAGAACCTCCTCCTTTTTAGAAGTAGGTTAAAAAACTCTCACTTACTCTTCAAATGAAACAATAGCAAAACCACACAGAATTTTGTAATTTAACCTGTATAGTGAGAAAACTATAAGTTGGAGAGATGAATGGTGCCGTCGTCAAAAGCTCATTTGACAGATTATTCTATACATTTTCAATTAGTTCCAACATTTGTCACCGCCAATTTATAGTTGTTACACTATATAGATTCTATACAGCTTATCATATAGATAGACGAGTCTAAAGACTTATAATCTTAATCAAAATTCACCCCCTTCTTTACCCCTTACTCCTAACGAGGTCGTAATCTAATTAAAGTTAACATTGAGTTCTGAACTAACCTCGTTTGTAGTAACCGCGGAATTGTATCGAGTTTGTTTTCGGTACCATATTTTTGAAGCGCGAATCGAAAAGTTTAAATTAAGCGAAAAGTTTTGTTTGGTGAACGTTGAGGGGGTTTTATGGCGAAAATCATAAGGCACAAGTGATTTTAGGGTATGTAATTCTATTCTATCTCGAATAGTTAGTGGCCAACCTAGTGTCAAAGTATTCAAGCCGCCCGAAAGCCTCCGACTTGGCTTAACGACTGTTGTTAGTTGATAACTGGAACCAACTTTTTGCGTGGCCTCCGAAGCACTGAGACGCTCAGTTGATAATTTATATACTACCAAGCGGTCACCCATCCATTAAGTGACCGCGCTAAGGGTTGCTTAACTCGCTTATCGTTTACCGTTCAGTAAGTGCGACTGCTTTTTTTATCCTGGCTCAGCAAAGTGTCTACGCTACACCTGATGGTAAGTATAGCGCAATCCAAGAATAGTGTCCACCAACGATAGACACTGTATCTATTGTAGATCGGAAAAAATATGCCGGCCTGCCTAATCGCTTCTTCACACTCCGTTTAAAGGATCCCATATTATAAGAAGGAGGAAACACGTGCGACTGGAAACAATTCCACAGCTTTATGGTCCGACAGAAGTATGATTTTGCGAACCTCTTGGTCCGAGCCGAGATGGAAGAGACCACGAAGCTATGGTTTCGCAAGCAAGCATGCGTCGTTCTGTTAAGGAAAGGTGAGGAAAGAATAAGGTCAAACATTTCTTCAGAGCATTCACCATGATACAGACGATACAAAACGTATGAGCGCCTATTATTATCTAGGTTGTTATTGTCAATATCTGTGTTGTATTACATACTATCCCACAGTTGGACACAGGGCCTCCTCTCTTAATGAGAGGAGTTAGACCTTAGTAGTAATTGGATATATACCGGCTGAATTTGAAACACGACTTACCGGAAAAGCTACTATGACGGGTTTTTCACAATGTATACGAGCCCCTCAGTTCTCCTCCCACATTGTTTAGGCCCGCGTTAATTAGTGTGAAAAATGATAACACTTTTGTTGTAAACGTTTTCATTTGTATAGCCTTAACAAGCTTACAACCGTACTTAAAACTAATTTGAGTACTTAGTATAATACTAGCCCTGTATTATAGTCGTCCCACTGCTGGGCACGGGACTCCTCTACTGAATGAGAGGGGTTAGGCCTTAGTCCACCACGCTGGCCTAATGCGGGTTGGCAGACTTCACATACCTTCGAAATTCTTATGAAGAACTTCTTAGGTATGCAGGTTTCCTCACGATGTTTCCTTCACCGTTAAAGCAAGTAATAATTAACAATTAATACACACAGTATAATAACTTATAAAAGTCAGAGGTGTATGCACTTGAGGCTGGTTTCGAACCTGCGACTTTCGTCTCGACGGTCCATACCACTCCCCGCTGAGCTATCACTGCTAGTACTTAGTATGTAGTTTTAAAATGTTGCTAACAAGTTGTTATATTGCTTTACGTGATTAAAGTGTCAAGAGACAATGTTTAGTGGCAGCAACTTACATCAATAGTGAAGCGTATAAAAATTTTAAAATTTATTATAAATATTTTAAAATGTTTTCATCGCCAACAACCAAATCGGTATATTTGTTAAATTGTGTAAATTAATTCATTTAGGCGCTACGATGCCACTGAGAACATCCCACTCAAAATGATACCCCTCTTTTTTGTCATGGATTAAAAGAAACGAGATAAAATCAGTAAACAAAAAATTGTGCTAATAATACGTAACAACATATTACTGATATTAAATAAGAAGAGAAAAGCCTTCGGATTAAAGCCCGCAGGATATCCATGCTGCTGTGTAACGAATTCAGTGTAATGAACCATACCATCCTTTTACCCCAATATGTTTCTTAACTAAAACACAAAAGGTTTTTGTGTGGCGATATTTTTTCAGACTACAGACATTATATAGTTAATCCAATCAATTATTGAAGTGAAAACTTCTTTAGCATCGTTGTGATATGAAACGAAAGTCTATGAAACGAAAAGAAATAGACACATCAATTCATAAGATTTAACGTGAGAGAAAATGAGATAGGAAGCATTACACAGTTGTGCGCGCATGCGTAGTACAAAGCTTGAGAAAAGACATAACAACAACCGTGGTGTTTTGTATACGTGTACGCGGTAAAAAGAGACGGACACATTAATTCATAAGATTTAACGTGGGAGAAAATGAGATAGGAAGCATTACACAGTTGTGCGCGCATGGGTAGTACAAAGCTTGAGAAAAGACATAACAACAACCGTGGTGTTTTGTATACGTGTACGCGGTAAAAAGAGACGGACACATTAATTCATAAGATTTAACGTGGGAGAAAATGAGATAGGAAGCATTATACAGTTGTGCGCGCATGCGTGTTGTGCGCACATGCGTAGTACGAGTACAAAGCTTAAGAAAAGGCATCACAACAACTGTGGTGTTTTGTATACGTGTTATACGTTTGTAGAGTTTTTCATCATTTTTATAATAAAATTCTTCATTGTATAATTTATCGAAAATGTAAGCTCTGAGTCTGAATAAATCTATGTAATATATACGAATAAAATGTAAAATAATTATCAATCTTTGTATCACTATGATCATTACTATTACCTACAATTATCCTCTTCCCGAAATTTTACATTCGTCTCATTATCTTGAAGCCAACATTTTTAAAGTTTACACTTGTACCACGTGTTAATTGCACACTTTGTTCTTTTTACCGATAGTATATTTTTCCACATTACAAAAAAAGGAACTTACATAGTCTAAGTCGACTTTATTACAAATGTTAATACAACATATTATGGACTTATATTTTAAATGTTTTTAGCCTTTTGAGATTTGTGTACTATAATAGTGATACTATAACGGTTAACGGTTTAAGAAATTTATTTCTCCAAAGAACAAAATATTCACTTATAAGAGAAACACTGGTTATCTTAAATCTATGTATATATTTTTTTGCCACGAGCAAACACTAGCACAATACTTGTCGAACAGATAGCGATAATACGATTTATTAAATAATGACGGTAGTAATATCATAAATACCAATACTGTACGCGCGAGTAATAGACATTGGTCATAGCAATGCCTTTATTACGTTTCATCGATGTCATGATTTTATTATAATATTATTATTTGTTTTAAATTTAGTCTCTCTTCACTTTTATCTTTACTATATAGGTTAGGATTTAACTTTTCTTTTTTATTTTAATATTATATACATTTTTATAATATTACAAGCCGATACATGATACAACATCTACAATAAGTAATATATTTTTCTTAGGTTTTATTTTTAACAATATGATATTTTAATCTTTTTTTGAATAAATAAAAGATTATTTATTAAACGGGTCCTAATCAATGTGCCAACCCGTGAGCGCGGCCGATGTAACTTGGTCGAAACGTTGGGAACTAAATAAACAGGTATATTTACATTAAAATAAAACTAGTTTATACGGATTTTATCGCGGTTTAATTTTTATTTTAGTAGCTATTGTAACATTAACTTTTCGAGACGACCTACAGTCAGTACGACCCCAGTCTCTCCCGTGACCACGAAGGCTGAAAAGCTTTCGAAACGTCGGGACTAAAATAAAAATTAAACCGCGATAAAATCCGTATAAACTAGTTTTATTTCAATGTGTAATATTCGCGTAAACCTAAGAAATCACTAGGTATATTTACCTTCAAATACTACGTGATTAAGATTTGTTTGAATAAATATAATTGTTTGTATGTTTTACTTATTTACTACTTACTCCCTTGTGAACGAAAACCACTTGATATTAAATTATATTATTTTTTTCGATAACATTTAAACATTAAGGCACAATCTGCCTTAATGTGGGTGGTTTACTGGTTACACCTCTGCCTACCCCTTCGGGGATAACAGGCGTGAGTTCGTAAGTATGTTGGTTAGCGAATATATATTTATTATTAATAATAATATAAATATCAGCACCTTATTTTTTACATGTACTAAAACACAAGTATACAAGACGCGATGGGGTAACTTCACCGACGGGGTAACTTCGCCGACGGGGTGACGTCGGTGGGGTAACGATCGCCTAATGAACTGTGCAGACCATCGAGGTAGTAAACCGACCGCGCGTTTTTGCAAACATAAAACGATATTAAAACGTTTTGCCGGCATCCCACCGTGTTGTTTGTACGTAATTAATTGATGAAATTGATTGAACCCAGAGTTGTGATTTTCAATCTATGTTGTTTTTTAGAGTGCATTGAATTTTGTGAGGATATTATTTTGTTTTGTTTACGGGATATTGTGTTCTACTTCCTAATATCCCATTTTAATATTATTATAAATGTGAAAGTTTGGATGTTTGTGAATTTGATTGTTTGCTAAACAATCTGTTTAACAGTTTGTCTATACGATAGGCCGGCAAACGAGCCAGTGAGTCACCTGATGGTAAGTGATCTCCACCTCCCATGAATACAATACCAGAAGAATTATGGACGCGTTGCCGACCTTAATAGAAAGGGTAATTATGTGATATGTATACGCACTCATACGCACTCACGCCTGTAATCCCCAAAGGTGTAGGCATAAGTGTAACCAGTACACCCACATTTCGTGGTTTTCGCATGTGAGTGCGTATGTATGTATGTATGTAAAGACCAATTCAATTGCCGTTATGTACGAAATAAGTTAAAGTACTTTTTTCCATCCTTTTTATTCATATTATAAAGTAACCACCCCTGCTATCGATTATATTTAGTAGTAGTATATTTGCCAGCACAGTGGCAACACATTTATCGTTGCCCTTCTTGAAAAAATCGGCTAGACAGGAGGCAACAAACTCTTTAAAGGTATTTTGTACTGCCTCTCGGGTATTGATTCCCGCCAAAAAGTTGTCCAAATTATGCTACCAACTGCCAGTCAGTAAGCCAAGTCAGGGGATTTTGGGCAGTTTAAAAACTTTGAAATTAATTTGGTCACTAACCATTTGTTATAGAATATAGATAGGGATGAAAAGCACTGGAAAATATTGTGCGAGAAACTACTTTATATCCCAAAAAAAACTTACACCCGGTCGAAACCGTAATCAAAGCTAGCAGCTTCATATATCATCATAATATGCATATATATCAGTATTGCCGCTGCATACCGTATAACTAGTTAGCGAAATGAATTTCCAGAATGAAATACGGGATGTCTCTGCGGTCTATTCAGGTCGATTATTATTAGAAATAGTATTTTAAAGTGCAGTGTTAGTTTTTAAAGTAAAATGTTAGCAAGTGGGTCACGTGATGGTAAGTGATCACCACCGCCAATATAACAATGCCAGAGAAACCGTGATTGGGTTTTGGGGTTTTTTAATTGTGTATCTGTCTGGTATCACAGAAATACACATTCAGATATACAGACATGGCATACAGTTTCATCAAGGGGGTGAAGTTGGGGATGAAAGACTAAAACTTCGACATTTATGCACCGATTTTGTTGTATCTTTCACTAAAATATAGTAAAATAAAAGCTTTTGTCAAAAAATAAAACAGATTAAAAATCTCTTCTTCTCTAAAAACCTTATCCCACTCGCAGTGGGGTAAGCGCAACATGCTTTTTAACACATGCTACAGCAAGAATTGGCTTGTAGTTTTTACGAGCTAAAAAAAACTTAAATATAAAAAATAAAACTAAAATTTTGAGTCGGTGATATAAATCATTGACTGTTAAATTACAATACCGCCGACTCAAAATTGTTTAGCTTTGTTTTTAGTTTTTAGATTTTTTAATCTGTTTTATTTTTGATATTTTTTTATTATTTGTTAGGATATCCGTCATAGTAATCTTCTATATATTAATACGTGAAGATAACACTTCAGACCCCTTTTTAAGCATATATTTAAACTATTTCATTTCATAACAAATATTTACATTTATTTAATTATATATTAATAGAAAACCCAATATCACTTGTATCCAACCCGGGGAATGCATAACAGCAGAACAAAATTGCGATTAGGTTATTTTTTTGGATACTACATACAAATGATCCGGTGTCACAACATCCAGATGCGAAAAAAATAATTGCTGATTACGCATTTTTTTATTCTGCATAGAGCCCATATCTATTTTATTTAATATATCAACTTCTTTATACATGAAAATTAAAGACTAAATTTGTTGCTAAGCGCATAACTCGAGAACGGCTGGACCGATGTTGATGTTTTTTTTTGGCTGTGTATAAGTGGGTTCCTGAATGGTTTATATTCACTATTGGACCCGGTAGGTAGTGCTACAATCGGGTTCTATCAATTTTATGTTGCGGGTGAAACCGCGCGGGACAGCTAGTTGATAATAAAATTAATTAACATGTTCTTCTATACATCCCCACTTTTTTACTAGCCTTTAATAAACGATTATATTAGAAAAAGGGTGTTTGTTACAGATCTTTTTTGAGCGATAAGACCGCCTGTCGTCATGTTATAGTTAAGAAGGTTCTTTAGTATTGTTCCTGAAAATGGTGTTTAATAAAAAACGCGCCGAATTGAGAACCTCCTCATTTTATTGAAGTCGGTTAATTAAGAATTATCTATCTATCATCGGTCTGTCTATCGATTAAAGTTCACCTAAGTAATAATTTCGATTTAAATCGAGAATATCTACTAACTAATTAAAGCGATTCCAAAATCGTCTATCGAACGAATTAACTAATTATTTAGTATTCGATGCGCCAAAATGCACGACCGATGCAACAGAGAGAAATTAGGTTTAAACTGAAGGCTGTTTGACCTAGATACCATTATAGTCTAGACAGGGAATAGGTCAGACCAGAAATCTATTACCTCGTTTAATATGTATGAATATATAATATAAGAAGCAGCGGTAGCTCAGCGGGTAGTGGTACGGACTGTCGTGACTAAAGTCGCAGGTTCAAAACCAACCCCTCTGACTTTAATAAGTTCTGTGTTTAATTATTGTTAATTATCGCTTGCTTTAACGGTGAAGGAAACATCGTGAGGAACCCTGCTGCACACCTGAGAAGTTCTTCATTATAATTTTGAAGGTATGTGAAGTCTGCCAACCCGCATTAGGCCAGCGTGGGGGACTAAGGCCTAACCCCTCTCATTCAGTAGAGGAGTCCCGTGCCCAGCAGTGGGATATAATACAGGGCTAGAAAAAAAATATCAATAATATTTTTGATTAGCTATGTTACTTAGATTAATGACAGCCTCGTGAATCAGTGGGCAAGTAGCCGGCTGTGAAGTGAGAGGCCGCGGTTCGATTCCCGCATCGAGACAAATGTTTGTGTCATCCACAAATATTTGGTTCTGGGTCTTTTCTCCCCAGAGGGGTTCGCGTCAAGCAGGCGACCGGCCGCAAAATATACAAGCCAAATCTTTCTGTTACATGTGTTACAGAGCATATTTCTGCCGCCAAGTGTGTGTAAGTATTGTGTGTTTCAGTTACCAGCGAAATTACTGGGCATTATGAGACTTAACAAGTTATGTCCCTGGGTAAAAAACCCAGCCGAATAGCATGCAGTGATTTGTAATTCAAAGTTCTGTGTGCTTTTGTTTATGGACGGGTGTGGCGCTTATCATCAGGCGAGCGACTTGCACATTTCGTCATTTACACAAAAAAAGGCACAGTATTGTAAAAGCAATGCGGAATAACGTAAAATTATGTTACAAATATCAAACAAACGGAGTCACAAAGGTGAGCTTTGAATATTTTAAATGTCTACGAATCCTAGCTACGTGTATACGAGATTGCAATATTAGCTACGAAGACGCTACGAGATCGCTACGATTACTAAAACAATGTTGAAATGTTATTTTCTATGTTTGAACATTTGTAAAGCACTCGTTGACATTTGCAACATTCATTCTTTGAATTAATTTTTCATTTCAGCTCTAAATGGACGTAGTATCAAATAAAACGTCTTAGAATCGTAGCATTTATATTTTTTAAGTAATATTTAGCGATATACATAAATATAGATGTTAGTTGGTGTTTTGAATGATATACCTTCATCAAATTAATAAATAAAAATTTACATAAGCTCACGCCTGTATGGCCTAAGGGACAAGCAGAGGCGCAACTACTGCACCCTAGGTTTACCGCACTTATTTTGGACCAATTATATCATAGGTGCCAGCCTCTGTAGCGTAGTACGCGTGTAGCCGGCTGTGAAGCAAGAGGTCGTAAATTCGATTCCCGCACCGAGACAAATATTTGATTCAGGTCTGTTTGTTTTCTCCCCAGAGGTGTTGACGTCAGGCAGGCGGCCGGCCGTAAAAACTAGAAGCCAAATCGTGACAAGAAACGTAATTCAAGCAAAAAATGACCCCACCAAAACTCTGTGCAAGGGGGCGGGGCTATAAAAGTCTGTGCAGCTCGTTCATTCATCTATTCATAAAAAATGATTCATGATCTCTAGTTGACACGTAATACGTGTAAGTTTTTGCGCGGTGCAAAACGTCGTATTTCGATTAAGAAATTTAATATTTAGACATTTAATTTCATGAAATAAGTTTATTTTGAACGTTCGTTAATTTTTATTGTGTATATGAGTGTTACCTTTGCATGTGAAAGTAAGTGGAGCCGTATTTTTGGCAGATTAATATGAGAGTTATCGTTCTAGTTATCTTTTTCGATGCACAACCCCATTATTCAGCCTAACTATGCTACAAATAGACTTTCTGTCTTTCTGTCTGGCGCTATGCCGGCTTAATACCAAGGTCCACCTTCTTGTATAACAGATTTGATGGTATTTGATGTTATATGGGGCGACCCGTTGTCTGACCCCCTCAACCCCAACTGGAACCAAGTTTCGCCATTGCCTCGTCTATTAATAAACAGAGTGTACCATGTGCAGGTGAGATTGGCTTTGAGCCTAAGATTTTGGTGTTTTTATAAGAAAAACATTTAAATTCCAATCTTCAGATACGAAACAAATTACCCATATTTGAATTGTTTCCGTAAAAAACTGACGTGTTCATTTCAACCGTTTGATATGGAAGTCCAAATATTAGACGATTTACTGTCCGGAGTCAGCAAGAATCGACCCCCTTGACTCATTTCGGAGGGAAAATGGAAAAATATAACGTCAGAGACAGATATTATTTTGGTGAAAATCTTTATTTGGGTTTTCATCATGGCAATAAGCCTAGTTTATGTGGTTGAGAGGTTGGTGTTGGTTTACATGTGCAATGATAGTTATAAATAAATAAAAATATACATACATACGCACTCACGTCTGTAATCTTCGAAGGGGTAGACAGAAATGTAACCAGTACACCCATATTTCGCCGAGCGTATCTCCGTTCCATGATGTGATAGGGCGCGAGTCTATCGCCATACTGGGCACAATTTCTGACTCCGGGCTGATACTCAGCATTTCGAAATAATAATAAATACACCCAACATAGTCTTGTGTAAAATAAATAAATAATAGAAAAATCCAATACACTTCCAGCCTTCGTGGCGCAGCGGGCGAGTAGCCGGTTGCGAAGCGTGAGGCCGTGGGTTCGATTCCCGCACCGAGACAAATGTTTGTCTGATTCACAAATATTTGTATCGAGTCTGGGTGTTGTGGGACCGCAAGTCCCTCGTAGTTCTTGTCACCCACGATACAGGTTTACCTAGTGTGGGGTCAGGACTATGTTTGTGGCTGTTGGGTGTCTTTATTTATTTACTTATACCCGACTTGGGGATCGAACCCGAGACCTCAGCACAACAGTCGTACCGTTTACGCATTACAACTGCGCCACCGACGGAGTCACTATTTAGTGGAGTAAAAAATATATCAGGTACCCTTCCATCAGTAAATTTAAACTAGCTTTTATTTTTAACAGACGAAAAAAAACTGGGGACGTTTAGAGAACACTTTTTTTTTGTATTGATAACCATCGAAATAAGATAACTAGAACGATAACTCTCATATGAATCTACCAAAAATACGGCTTCACTTACACATGCAAAGGTAAACACAAATTAATAAACGTTCAAAGTCATCTTTATTTCATAAAAGTTAAGTCTAAATATTATATTTCTAAATTGAGATTCGACGTTCTGCACCGCGCAATAATTAGACGTATTAAGTGTCAACTAGAGATCATGAATCAATTTTTATGAATTAATAAATGAACGAGCTGCACATATTTTTATAACCCCGCCCCCTTGCACAGAGTTTTGGTGGGCTCATAATATGTTTGCTTGAGTTACGTTTCTTGTCATCTTATTTCGATATGTATAACACAACTCGGCTAAATACGGACCAATTTGAATGGTTCCTTTTTCATTCAAACAAGTATAGCTCCAAGTTGGTCCAATTTAAAGAAGAAATTCCACTAAGGGAGTGAAATTGGGGATGAAAGATTCAAAGTTCGTAATTTATACACCGATTTTGATAATCTCACTAAAAATAGTGAAATAAAATCTTTTTAACAAAAATAAAACCGGCATTAAATATCTAAAAATTGAGTCGCCGCTTCCTACCTACTACTACGTTTCTCCCATTACACAGAAGTAGTCGACTCAAAAGTGTTTATTTTTTACGTTTTAGTTATTTTGTCGGCTATATTTTTAAACAACACAAATCAAGGGATATCAGCTCTATTCCCCCGTAAATGCCATCTCCATAAATCCGCAGGATATTTATCAAACAGCGCGTAAGAGGATTCTCGTTTTTATGTACTTTGATTTCCATTCCTCATTTTTCTTAACCACGACTATAAATCATCTCGAACTGTTGTACCTATTGCTTTATCTGAAAGATGAACACAATAACCAAGTTTTAGTAACGTTTCATTTAATTTACGATTTTGTTTATCGTTGTTTCGACTGCCTCGGTGGCGCAGTTGTAATGTGTACGCATTACGATTGAGGCTGACGCTGAGGTCTCGGGTTCGATCCCCGGGTCAGGTAAAGTGGTATTGGGTTTTTCTATTACGAAATGCTCAGTATCAGCCCGGAGTCTGGAATTTGTAACCCGTATGGCGATAGGCTCGCCCCCTATCACATCGAGGGACGGAGATACGCTCGGCGAAATGTGGGTGTACTGGTTACACCTCTGCCTACGCCTTCGGGGATTAAAGGCGTGAGTGCGTATGTATGTATATTTATCGTTTGTTAAAAGCGGCGATAGTCTGGTACGGATAGAAAAAAGGATGGATGCGGGATTGCTGTTTTTTTATAATTAGCTGAGTGACGAAACGAGCAGGTCGCTCGCTTCATGGTTAGCGCAACGCCTGCCCATAAACAGAAGCAATATCACACATAACTTAGAATGACAAAACACTGCATGGCATCGGGCTGTGCTCGTCATCCCGAGACGTAAGACTCATAATACCCAGTAATTTCAGGCCGTCTGGGTTGGTGCCGTTGGTTCAGTTTGAAGGCCATTGAAGTCAGTGAAATTACTGGGCATTTTGACACTTCACATCATATGTCTCAGGGTAACAACTGCAGTCTAATTACATGCAGTGATTTGTAAATCAAAGTCCTGTGTGGTATTGATTCTGTTTATGGGCAGGCGTGGCGCTTACCATCAGGCGAGCGACGTACTCGTTTCGCCATTCGGGCTAATAATAAAATATCTTATTATGAATATTTCTCTTACAGGATGGCTTTGTTTGTGAAATGTAGAGAGTTATGGATTTATGACACCGTTTTATGGAATAGATTTTTTCTGTTTTATTGACTTATAAATGTCGATGGTTTTATGGTTGCTATGAGTAGATATTTGAAAAAATAATATCGAGATACTAAAAATAAATTAAAGCCTGTAAAATAGCGCGTGTTTCACAATGACCAAGTTATCGTTTAAAGTGGTAGAGCCACGCCGTAGGCAGTTTTAACTCTACCATGAATGCGGCTCGACCGGGTCGTTACCACTGTCTTACAGGAAACCAACGTGAATTAGCAGCTTGCTGTTGCGTTTTGAACGGTGAGTGCGATGTCTGGTGGCCCAAGGGTGGAAAGGGCTACTGCCCAATCCTTAAATATTAATTTTAGTTGATCAACTGACTTGATTCAATAAAAGCTGTATGGATTTCGTTGACCTATTCGATTGAAAGTATGTTCAAACAATTCGAATCGCATGTGATTTAGCAGTTAGTGAATATGAGTGAGATATCCGGAGGCCCAAACCCCCTTCCCAATCCCTTAATTATCCATTTCCTTTAAGGTCGGCAACGCACGCATGATTCTTTTGGTATTGTGGGCGTGCATGGGCGGTGGAGATCACTTACCATCAGGTGACCCACTTGCTCGTTTGCCGGCCTATACCATAAAAAAGGTGATTTGGGACCACCAGTTTTCTTACTTTAATTTACATCGCTGACCTTTATGTCCCATAATAGAGCTCGAAAATACTTTAAGTAAAATTAATATGTTATATTTTCAACAAATATGCACGCTTTAATAAATGCAAAAGTTTCATTTCTTAACAAAATGTTCAAGGTCAAATGATAAATACATTAATCATCGAGCAATAACGAGTTATTTATTTCTTTTGATTTTGTAGTTTTCAAATACAAACAGAGTTCAACCGACGGTGAAGGAAATTGGATTTACGTAAACAGCTAGTGGCAATTTTCAACAACAATCTCATAAATTACTTACTACTTACTTACTTACTCTTACCAATACTTTAGACGAATTGTACGTGTTTTGTTTTAAATAAGATTAGAATATAACGTTTAACAAAACTTAGAAACCGACTTCAAAATAAAAACACTGAAAAGTGAAAAATCACAAATTCTATAGGTCTCTTTAGAATCGGTGCGTGTTAAACGTGATTTTTTTATCAATTTTTAGTGGTGGTGGTGGTGGTGGTGGTAGTTACAGCAATAGCATGTTAATTCCAATACAATAACACAATCGCGATGAGTCTACTGTTGTCCGTTTAGGAGTTTTATTTATTTACTCCGGTCTCCGTTGTCAGATCCTAACCCAATTTGACTTTGATGTTGACCAAAATGGGACCACACGGGAAACACCAGCTTTCAAATAAAAAAATAATCATCAAAATCGGTTCACCCAGCTAAAAGTTCTGAAATAACAATCATTAAAAAAAAATGTGTCGAATTGAGAACCTCCTCCTTTTTTGAAGTCGGTTAAAAATAATAGCGAAAGATGACATGTGTGACATAGACTCGAGGATAACTTTATAGTAGTCCTTTTTGGGTTAATACCAAAGATCCTCGATCAACATGTTCAGAGGCAATTGAGGGTCGATGAGTCAAGATTCAGACACAGAAGACGGTGTTTTCATTATGAGGAAGTTCCTGACTCTGTTGTCCTAAACACTGGTGGCTTGGGCATTGCGATTGAAAATGTATATTTTTTGTCAAATATTTTAAAGTTTAAATTGCTATAGTGGCTCTATAGCACTCTATTTCACACTAGATCCAGTGTAGTCATTTTGGCGTGCCAGGATAAAAAAACTCAGACGAATTCAGAACCTCCTTCTTGAGGATAGATGTTTAATTTAATATTGAGAATTAATAAATGTATCGTATCATATTCGCCTCGTCCATCTTGTAGGTGGACGTCCTCTGTTGCGCTTGCCCGTACGTGGCCTCCATTCGAGAACTTTTCTGCCCCATCGGCTATCAGTTCTGCAAGCTATGTGGCCTGCCCACTGCCACATCAACATGCTAATCCGCTGGGCTATGTCGGTCTGTCCCTTGTCGACGATCTGACAAGGGTTGCAGGAAGCCGATGAATGCGGGCTGCTTCCAACAGGTCGGCCTGGAAGGCATTAGGGGAGGCCTATGTTCAGCAGTGGACGTCTTGTGGCTGATGATAATGATGATAATATTCGCCTGTGTTGTCCTAACGTTGGGCAAAGGCCTCACTAAGATTCTTTCATGAATCGCGATCCTGTGCTTTTGTAAGCCATTTTTTGTTAAATTTATCAATTTGATGTATTACTACTAAATTACACCTACAAAGAATGGCGCATTAACCTTCAACTTATGAACGCACCCTGCCGATATATTTTTAATTAAATTAATTCACCCTATATTGGGATGTAATTAATCGCCCTCATGAATTTTCACATTCTTTCGCCCCTAGGCAACGCTTTTTTCGTTTTTAATTAACCCACTACGCCCATAATTCACAAGCAAAGTAATTGGCGATTTATGAAATTTTCCCTCACGTAATTTTTCGTTGAGCACAAAGGTTTATATTTTATCTTGCACGTTTTATGGTTTATGAAATGTTGATATTTATAGTCGATGCTAAAATTTCAATAGACTTTTTTGTCGCATTGGATAAGAGTGAGTTATTGCTAAATCATTCGTTCTCCAGAGTATATAATTATACAACGTGTTACAGAAAGGTGTGGTATTAAATGGTTGTTACATACACGTGATAATGAATACTGATCAGGTACATCTTAGCAAATCTAGACATTCTAATATTTCACGCTAATTTTACAGACGCACTCACGCCTGTAATCTCAGAAGGGGAGGCAGAGGAGTAACCAGTACGTATTATATAACATTTCGCCGAGCGTATCTCCGTCCCACGATGTGATAGGGGGCGAGCCTATCGCCATATCGGGCACAAATTCCAGACTCCGGGCTGATACTGAGCATTTTCGTAATAGAAAAACCCAATACCACTTTACCCGAACCGGGAATCGAACCCGTGACCTCAGCGCTGACCTCAATCGTAACGCGTACACATTATAACTGCGCCACCGAGGCAGTCAACAAGATCAAGAGAGATTACATCATTATAAATTATTTGTATTCTCTCATCCACAAATATTTGTTTCGGGTCTGGGTGTTGTGAGACGGAAAGTCTCTTGTAGTGCCTAATACCCACGACACAAGGCTCGTATCTTACTGTGGGGTCAGGACTATGTGTGCGACCATTGGGTGTTTAAAAAAAACAGTCTAAGCATCATTGAGTAACTAGTAATATCACCTCATTAATTTCCAGAAATGTCAGTCACTTAACTACCTCTTATATAAAAATGCTTTATTTGTGTCTTATGAATATCTACAGGCGGTGAAATACGTATATAAATATTAGTGTGCAATCTATTGCTTAAATCTGACCACATATTTTTGTAACACGCTTTAATTACGAGACGTGTGAGTCGCTCGTCTGATGGTAAGCGTCACGCCTACCCATACACAGAATCAACGGTAATTAGAACTTCAAATTATGAAGTACTGTAGTAGCATGGCACTGGACTGCGCTCGTCATCAAAAGAGATAAATTGTTAATAGCATCCAGTAATTTAACTTAGTTTCAATTTTCTTTCAACTGAAACAACAGTGTAATACTGTTGATTAGCGGTAGAAATTGACAAAGCGGTGGTACCTATTCTGACGGCTTCTATACGAGGACCTACCTACCTACCTAGTAATATGGAAAAAATACGATCCATTTATCAATTATTTCTTATAACAGCTACCAAATATGTTCTGTTCAGATGAAGCTTTACGTTAATCACTCGATCTATCTACTACTATTTGTTCTCGTAATGAATTATGTATTATATTATTTGACATGATTCATGGAATGAAATTGATGGATTTATTTAATTGTGTTTGTATATCAGTAAAAGCATTTCTTTTAGTTGTACATTTATTTGGCTAGTAGGTATCTGTACTATTTGGGGTATTGTGCCTTTTCTAATCTATGGCAAAAGATTGTTCTAGAAAAATGTAAGTATTTTTATTGCTTGCTAATAAGCTGGCAGCGCACCTAATGGTGGTCATAGCTGCTCCACAACATTTGAAATTACATGACATTATGGGCTTAACGTCGAATGTCTCAGATTGACGAGCAAAGTGCAGTATCATGCATCTTGAGTGGTAGAGACTTGTAGACAGTTTTGTCTACAGCATGCATGGGCCGGCTCCACAGAGTCGTTTCCACTATCTCTCAGAAAACCGAAATAAAGTAGCGGCTTGTTTCTGTGCTTCGTACTGTGAGTGAGATATCGGGAGGCCCAAATCCCCTCCTCCCCTTCCCAAACCCTTAATTACCTCTTTCTTTAAGGTTGGCAACGCGCCCATTATACTTCTGGTATTTTGGGCATACATGGGTGATAGAGATCACTTACCATTAGATGACCCACTTGCTAGTTTGCCGACCTATTCTATTATAAAGTATTTTGTATCTCAAAGTTCTAAGTGGTGTTTTTACTGATAAGCGTGGCGTTTACCATCAGGCGAGTGACCTGTTTGTTTCTTCAGTAAGGCGAAGAACAATAAAAGAAGTCTAGGCTGATCATTGTTAAGGTTGTCTGTAAGAAATCGCCGTTTGTGATAAGACCGCCCATTTTATCACCCTTACTGTATGATCCTCGTTTATAAGCTACCTACTTTATTTGATGTGCATTATAGAATATTCTATTTATTATTGTGGCGTTCTTTCTTTGTAATGAAGTAAAATGAATTAGTTTTATTCATCATGTAGGCAATTAAAATAGCGCTTATGACAAGTCAGTACAAAATAAAGAAACTTATGTATAGAAATCATATCAACTAATGTATACATAACATACATAGCATCATCAAAATACACTGGGCAACTATAAATTTTACAATATTCTTATTATGGAATATTCCAGAATTGTTAAATATTATTATTATTTCTTCTTTTTTATGGGTCGATATCGACCATAGGTATAACCGAAACGATCTCTCTTTCAATACATGTCACAGAAACTAAACCATGTCACGGTTCAAAACACCGTCAGTGACACATGGTAGAGGTCCCCTAGTCAGTCTATTAGACGAACATAAATTAGCCTGTGGCAGCAATCTGCGCCTTTGATTAAATCCACCTGCGTGGTGATTTGTTGCCTCAATAAGTCGTCGTGATGGAGAGCTTCGGGTATTGGCAATTTGTTAAGTTGACCTTCGTTGAGGTTTCCTAAGTATTTTTTCTTAAGATAAATTTGTTAGAACGGACTGAAGGTTTTCAGTAAAATACAAAAAATATAATTTACTTCACTAGGGGCTATTCCCATGTTTTTCCACAAAACATTAAAAAAAAACTTAAATTCCCACGAATATGAGACATATCTTACTTTCTTCCCCACATTATTCTGCATCGATTGGTATCGGTCTCGACCCCATACCCCCAGCGGTTTCGGAGGAGATAGCGTGACAAGCTTTTGGCAGCGGCGGCGGCACCAGTTACTTTTTTTAAGAATAGAGAGATGTTTTAACCATTGACAAATGTCTACCTGTATGTCTTTAAATGGTAGACCAACGCTGTAGATATTTCTGTTTACAGCATGAATGAGCCGGCTTGACTGGGTTACCACTATCTCACAGAGAACTGGCATAAAGTACTGCTTGGTTCTACACTGCGCTCATAAACTCGAAGCATAAGATGTTAAGTCGCATAATGCCCAATAATTTTACTAATGCTTAAACAGACGAAGAAATGCACTTAACCAAATAGCCCCGCATACGAGCAACACTTGGCGGCGTCAGTCTGTGGATGGGTGACTGTTTAGTAGTGTTTCAACTGAGAGTCTCCGTGCTTCGGGGGCATTCGCAGGGCATTTTACGTTTTTTTTAATACGTAATAGGCTCGCGTTTGGCCACTATCATACCTGATGGTAAGCGATGACGTGGCCTAAGATGAAGCACGCTTGCCTAGCAAAAAACGATTCACTCGTGACTTAAAGACACCCAGATTATATTTACCGGGGAACAAAGATTCCGGCAACTTGTTCCACAATTTGGCAGTCCGTATGATGAAGTTGGAGGCAAAGCGTTTGGTGCGTGTTTGGGAACGTCTACAATAAATGGGTGTCATTTTGCCGTGTCTCTGATCGTCCGATGATGGAATGGGGCAGGAGGGAATCAAATTATGCAGTTCCGCTGCACACTCTCTAAAATGCATCCGATAGAATGCTGATAAACAGGCAACCTCACACCGATGTTCAAGGATCTGAAGCCGAGACTCAACACGGGTGTCGTTGCCTATCAGCCTCTTGGCACGTCTCTCAATACGGTGCCTCGATTACGGCTTATTAAATGACAGCAGTCTTTATTGGATAAATTGGAGGTCTTTTTTATAGCATAGGCCGGCAAGCGAGCAAAAGAGTCAGCTGATGGTAAGTAATCTCCACTGACTATGTAAGCCCACAATACCAAAAAAAATAGGGGCGCGTTACCGACCTTGAAGGAATGATATAATTATTAAGGGATTGGAAAGGCCCAAAGCCAACCTCACCTGCACGTGGTACAATCTGCCGATTAACGAACGAGTCAATGGCGAAACTTGGTTCTCGTTGCAGGTTGTGGAGGTCAGATAGCGGGTCGCCCCATATAAAAATAAATACACCCACAGTCACACACATAATACTGACCCCACACTAGGTTAACCTGTGTCGTGGGTATCAGGAACTACGAGGGGTCCCATCACCCAGACCCGATACAAATATTTCTGGATCACACAAACATTTGTCTCGGTGCGGGAATCGAACCCACGGTCTCTCGCTTCGCAGCCGGCTACTCGCCACGAAGACTGTCATACCAAATCAAATATCGTACATGGCACATGACATATAATAACAAATACAGTCAAATCATAATGGAAAGGCGCACGGTGGCATTAAGCCGGGATAAAGCCAGCCAGAAAGAAATACTTAGCATTTTTTATCGTCTGTATCACAGTGCATGCTCTGAAGAGTTTTTGACCTTATCCCATCCTCACCTTTCCTTAACAGAACCACGCGTGCTGGCTTACGGCACCACAGCTTCGTGGTCTCTTCCATCTCGGCTAGAACGAAAAAGTTCGCAAAATCTTACTTCTGCCGGACCATCAAACTGTTTGCCGGCACAGGTATTCCCTCATACGCACTCACGCCTGTAATCCCCGAAGGGGTAGGCAGAGGTGTAACCAGTACACCCACATTTCGCCGAGTGTATCTCCGTCCCACGATGTGATAGGGGGCGAGCCTATCGCCATACCGGGCACAAATTCCAGACTCCGGGCTGATACTGAGCATTTCGTAATAGAAAAACCCAACACCACTTTACCCGACCCGGGGATCGAACCCGAGACCTCAGCGTTAGCCTCAATCGTAACGCGTACGCATTACAACTGCGCCACCGAGGCAGTCAGGCAGGCAGGCAGTATTCCCTCCTTCCTATAATATGGGGTCCTTAAACGGAGTGTGAAGAAGCAATTAGGTAGGCCGGCATAGTTTTGCCGACGTACGATAGACACATCGCCTGTCGTTGGTCGACAGTGTTCTTGGATTGCGCTGCACTTACCATCAGGTGTAGCGTAGTCACTTTGCCGAGCCAGGATTAAAAAAACTTATAGATACAAAGGCCTCTAACCCCTCTCATTCAGTAGAGGAGGCCCGTGCCCAGCAGTGGGACGTATATAATAAAGGGCTAGTAAAAAAAAAAAAAAAAAAAAAGATACAAAGGATCATTTCACACAAAAGCTAATGTTATATTCCCCATTTTTCTCATTTCTTTGTGATAACTAAAATCTATATACATAAGGCCACTCTACGTGACCCATTTGCTATGATGGAAAAAATCTAATCAATCAGGAGTGTTGGCCAAGTGTCCCCAAGTCCCTCCATTAAGTATTCATTAAGATTAGTGTACGTATTTTCGGTAACTAAGCGTACATTTGTGGTGACATTGAAATATCGGGGTCATTTGGTATTCATTCGATTGTAATTTAGATGTAGTTGTTTATAAAAGTGTCTTTTTTCGTTTATTAGCTTAAGTGACGAAACGAGCAGGTCGCTCGTCTGATGGTAAGCACCACACCTGGTATTGGTGGTATTTATTTTATGTAATTTGAGGTTTAAAAAAAAACTCGTTGAATTGAGAACCTCCTCGTTTTTTAAAGTCGGTTAAAACATGGTTAAAGTTACGCAGTCGTGCCCAAAGTAACAAGGGCGTCATATCTTCAAATTTCAGATTCATGATTCATGTTCATGATGATTGAATGGGTTATGTCCAACCATCGAAATAAGGTGACAAGAAACGTAACTCCAGCAAAAAAATTAGCCCACCAAAACTCTGTGCAAGGGGGCAGAGCTATAAAAGTCTGCGCAGCTCGTTCATTCATCAATTCACAAAAAAATATTCATGATCTCTAGTTGACACTTAATACGTCTAATAGTGCAGTACGTCGTATCTCGATCTAGAAATATTTAGACATTAACTTTTATGAAATAAAGTTGATTTAGAACGTTCATTAATTTTTGTTGCATGTATGAGTGTTACGTGTGCTTTTACCTTTGCATGTGTAAGTAAGTGGAGCCGTATTTTTGGCAGATTCATATGAGAGTTACCGTTCTAGTTACAAGTTTACAAGGTGGTAGGTCCCTCGTTTGCGAAAGACTGGCTGGGTTGGTACCACCGCTTTGTCTATTTCTGCCGCCAAGCAGCAGTATGCAAGCAGTGTTGAATTCCGGTGTGAAGGACATTGAAGCCAGTGTAATTACTGGGCATTATGAGACTTAACACCTTATGTCTCAGGGTGACGAGCGCAGTCCAGTGTCATGCAGTGCTTTATTTAAAGTTCTGTGTGGCGTTGCTTCTGTTTATGAGCAGGCGTGGCGCTTACCATCAGGCGAGCGACCTGCTCGTCTCGTCATCTAATAAAAAAAAAGTTATCTTATTTCGACGTGTCCAACACAATCTGGAGATTCCATTGTTAGATCATTGTATTGGAGTAGATGAGAATTGGGGCGGAAGGGAATTTTGATAAGGATTAACCCTTTTGTTGATGTTCATATGTTTTGTCACATCCTGGGTTATAGTTACCATTTAAAAAAACATGCGGGGAAGTCTTTGTGGATTAAAGATAGAAGTGGAAACTTATTAACTTGTGAATTGTATAGTAGAGCTGTAAGATTATTATTTTAGGTTTGTAAAGAAGTGTTAATGACCAATTTAGTATACATGTAGAGAGATATACTCTTTGTTTATATATAATGTATACTAATAACGCACGGAGGTATATCTATGTACATATATACACAGTATACATATAGCTTATGGATAGCGTTCAGTGACGATGACGCGAGTTCCATGATTTTTGTTCACCCAAAAAGTGCTTAACGCGCCTAAAGAAGTTTTCACTTCAATAAGTATAGGTAGACAATTTTGTCTACAGCATGAATGGGCCGGCTCGTCCGGGTCGTTACCACTGTCTCACAGAAAACCGGCGTAAAGTAGCAGCTTGCTGCTGCGTTTCGTACGGTGAGTGAGATATCCGGAGGCCCAAATCCCCCTCCCCTTCCCAATCCCTTATTATCCCATTCCTTTAAGGTCGGCAACGCGCCCATAATTCTTTTGTATTGTGGGCGTACATGGGCGGTGGAGATCACTTACCATCAGGTGACCCACTTGCTCGTTTGCCAGCCTATACTATATAAAAAAAAAAATATGGTCCAACATCTAAAGGTAACATATAAGGGATCCACGTATTATTCCAACCCGTTCCCGGGGGAACCTGTTGAGGATCACACCGTAAACAAAGAATTCAGAAACATTTTATCCCGTAGAAAATGTTGTTTTCCTAGATGGACTGTCCCATTGCGGCATTAGGCCGGTAAATAAGCGGTAAAACGCAGCGGTAGCGATTTAAAATCACATTGAATATATGAATTTTTAAAGACATATTAAGTAGAGTTGGGGCCATAAAATCTGCATAATGTCCACGTATCTGAATTTGGCGAGATTGTGCGGAAATGTTATGGCATACGAAAAGTGGCATTAATTCTGTTTAAGTACTTAAGATAATGTCGGCTCACGACGGGAGATGTTTATTAAACGCTGTTATATCGCTTTATATTCTTATTAAAATACGTATTCGTAGCACCTACGGTCACAGATATGAGATTTAAAGTATTTGCATGGTAATAAAGGTAAAGTCTAAACAATCTGGGAAACTGTTATTCTAGGCCTCGGCGAAGTTTCATAGATCAAGAAAGGATCTAGATATTCTCGAGAAAGGCCAGGTCAGGAGTAACCTAAACCGACATGCATGTATGAAAAATTTAATGAGAGTGAATGAGTCCAAAGAGGTATGCCAAAATAGTAGCAAGTGGTAATCCGTTGTCTCTACCTACCCCTATGGGAAACAGGCGTGAGTCTATGTATGTATGTAAGTTATTTTAAGGTTTTTAGTACTTAATATATTTGGAGTGTAAATTGGCCACCAAATTCTTAGGCCCAAAGCCACTTTCCTTGCCCAATCTGAATCGCAATAATAATACGCGACCCCAAACATAGGACACGCTTGCTCAGCTCCCACAACAGCTCCCACAACTGGCTCTCGGCAAAATGATGTGCAGAGGCGGCCCTAAACTATACTCCCCAGCGATTGCTCAAGCTGATGTCCGATCCTTTAAAAGGCCCCTCTGTGCTTAATCGCTACTAAATACATATTTCTGGCTAGAGCGCCATAAGCGCCGGCTTTATTGTCAGGTGAAGCTGTAAAAGCAATATAGGCTAACAGCACAAATCCATTCGAAAAAAAGGACCTTTGAGTGATGCAGAGATGAGATGATATGGGTGTATTTAAATCATTGATAAGAAAAGTGATAGTAAGAAAGAACTAGACAAGATATGTACTTAAAACTACATAAATTTACTTAATACTATATTATACATACAAACATATAGACATATAAAATAAGATAGTAACAGCTAACTACATAATATTATAGTACACATATAAATACATAATATATATACATATAAGCTAGTATTCACACGGATCACCTAATTTGTTTGTATTTCGGAACAATCTACGTTAGCCTTTACATTTCTTGTAAAAGGCTACATATAAATTGTAGTCCTTTAGTTAATTCAATTATAAGCTTCAGCATTGGTTAATGCTAAGCAAAGCCGCTATCAATCGCCATTTCTGTGGCCCTAAGAAAATGTCAATTTTCGTCCGCACTCCTAGAAAAATACCTATTGCATTATTTATAAATACAATGTTCTACGATAACAGTACTGTTTATTTATTTATTTATTTACACTTCATACAAGTCATGTAAAGGCGGACTTAATGCCGGAGGCATTCTCTGCCAGTCAACCTAAGGTGGTGCAGAGATAGAAGAAGGTAGGTGCAAAAATAATGATCCAAGTTAGAGAAAAAGACAACAATATTCAATATAGGTACTAATACATTAAAATAAAACAATATTAGGATAAATAAATTTACAGAAGAGAAGCTACATACATGATACTAATATATAATATTGTATACTGTTGTATACATTTTATGAAGGAAGAGGCAATCTGTTCCATTTATTTTATGTAATGTGAGTTTTCGGGCCTATTTTTTAATACTTTAGTAAGATTTAACGAATTAACGTAAATGTTAGTTATTTACGAGTACATAATAGACATTACTTTCTTTAGTTTAATATGTTAGAGTGTGACTGTTGTATTTGCGCGTGTTATATTATGTACGCGTTACAATTGAGGTTAACGCTGAGGTCTCGGGTTCGATCCCCGAGTCAGGTAAAGTGGTATTGGGTTTTTCTATTACGAAATGCTCAGTATCAGCCCGGAGTCTGGAATTTGTGCCCGGTATGGCGATAGGCTCGCCCCCTATGACATCGTGGGACGGAGATACGCTCGGCCAAATGTGGGTGTACTGGTTGCACCTCTGCCTACCTCTTCGGGGATTACAGGCGTGAGTCCGTATGTATATTATATTATACATGACTTGTGCAACTTACAAGCGCCTGTTTTACCCCTCTCAATAAATGCTACAAACCAAATAAAATATACATATATACGCATTCACGCCTATAATCCTCGTAGAGGTTTAACCAGTATACCCACATTTCTTCGAAATTATTTCCGCCCCATAACGACCCATTCGTAACGTACGCATTACAATTGCGCCACCGAGGCAGTAAAGTAATAAAACACAACCAACGCATTGGACTTCGGCGTCCTCTGTTGTATGACTGCATAGAGGTCAAATCTTCAAAGTCATTGTGGCGCAGCGGGCGAGTAGTCGGTTGCGAAGCGAGAGGCCGTGGGTTCGATTCCCACACCGAGACAAATGTTTGTGTGAACCACAAATATTTGTCTCGGGTCTGGGTGTTGTGGGACCGCAAGTCCCTCGTAGTTCCTGATACCCACGACACAGGTTTACCTAGTGTGTGGTCAGGACTATGTGTGTGACTGTTGGGTGTATTATTATTATTATTGAAAATCAATATCAAAATAACTTTATTTTCATAGGCCCTACTGGGCACTTAAAACGTCATAATTTACAATATAATAATCTTATTATAACCATTATACACTATAAATAAAATATGTATTGCGCCATATTGCGCTAGCAACACCATGGTTTCGTATCATTTAATTAGTCTCTAATTTTATAATAACCTCGTTAGCAGAACGAGGTGTTTTTTAACAATAATTTTGAAGTTGTGAAACAATTGGCGTACATGATGAGTTGTAGAGCCGCGCTGTAGACACTTATCGGGCCGGCTCGTCCAGATCGTTACCACTGTCTCACAGAAAACGGGCGTAAAGTAGCAGCTTGCTGCTGCGTTTCGTACGGTGAGTGAGATATCCGGAGGCTCAAACGCCCTCCCCTTCCCAATTCCTTAATTATGCCTTTCCTTTAAGGTCGGCAACGCACCCATGATTCTTTTGGTATTGTGGGCGTACATGTGCGGTGGAGATCACTTACAATCAGGTGACCCACTTGCACGTTTGCCGGCCTATGCCGTAATAAAAAAAACATTACAACCTTAAATCGCAGCTTTTCTATTTATTTCCCTAATTCATAAAACTCCTATTTTTTACCTATTCTAAAATGTTTTCAACTCATATCAAAACTACTGCAAAGTTTCCACATCTGCGAATAAGCGATAACGCAAGGCGAGCTTTAGAATCTCATCTTCCATCTCTTTCTATCATACTACTATTCCTATCCCCATCCCTCTCTCGTGCATTTCAGAAATTTAATGCAACTGAATATAAGTGTAAATTAAATCCGCTCGTTAGTAAATCCAATTAGTGTATGCTGAATGGGGAGGATGGGAGGTCATTTTTGTTATACTGGATATGTTTTCGATTGGGGTCGCCCGTTCTCAGACCGTGGCGCAGTGGGCGACTAGCCGGCTGCGGAGCGACAGGCTGTGGGTTCGATTCCCACACAGAGACAAATGTTTGTGTGATCCACAAATATTGGTCTCGGGTCTGGATGTTGTGGGACCGCAAGTCCCTCGTAGTTCCTGATACCACGATGCAGGTTAACCTAGTGTGGTCTACGTCCCATGAGGTGATAGGGCACAATTCCAGACTCCGGGCTGATACTGAGAATTTCGTAATAGAAAAACCCAATATCACTTTTATCCGACCCGGCGATCGAACCCGAGACCTCAGCGTCAAGCCTCAGTCGTAACGCGTCACATTAAAACTGCGCTACCGAGGCAAGCAATTGATATTATTTACTTAATTCCATTATAATCAGGACTGCTTAGCCACAAGATCCAGAGCGAGCTAATAATATTTATATATAGCATAAAAATTATGACTATTATTAATTACGCAGCAATTTGGTCGACCCGTTCCACAAATAGGCTGAATTGTGGCCAAAATTAATTATTATTGACAGTGGATAATATTAATGCTTTCTTGCGGTTGGGACTTAGGGTGGTCAGCCACTCGTGACAGCCACTCATCAAATATATATTTGTGCTATTTTATTTTTTGAGTGGTAGAGCCACGCTATAGACACTTTTGTCTACAGCATGAATGGGCTGGATCGTCCGGGTCGTTACCACTGTCTCGCAGGAAACCGACGTAAATTAACAGCTTTCTGCTGCGTTTCGTACGGTGAGTGAGATATCCGGAGACCTAAAACCCCTCACCCATTCCCTTAATTATCCCTTTCCATTAAGGTCGGCAACGCGCCCATAATTCTTTTGGTATTATGGGCGTATATGGGCGGTGGAGATCACTTAACATCAGGTGACTCACTTCCCATATATTTGATTAAATTCACATAACCTCTCGGTGGCGCAGTTGTAATGCGTACGCGTTACAATTGAGGCTAACTCTGAGGTCTCGGGTTCGATCCCCAGGTCGGGTAAAGTGGTATTGGGTTTTTCTATTTCGAAATTCTCAGTATCAGCCCGGAGTCTGGAATTTGTGCCCGGTATGGCGATAGGCTCGCCCCCTATCACATCGTGGGACGGAGATACGCTCGGCGAAATGTGGGTGTACTAGTTACACCTCTGCCTACCCCTTCGGGGATTACAGGCGTGAGTGCGTATGTATAACCTCTCATGTGTGGCCATTTTGTGTAATTTGAGATTGGGCGCGGGGCCCGAGGGGACACCTTTTTGAATGAAAACCTTTGACTAAATATGATGGAATCATATGTTTTTTAATCGAATTGATGTTTTTTTATCTAGTTATGAATCGAAATAAGATGACAAGAAACGTAACTCAAGCAAAAAAATGAACCTATATATGGGTCATATAAGTCTGTGCATAATAATCTCGAACTTGATACGTCTAATTTTTCTACGCGGTGCAGAACGTCGTATCTCGATCTAGAAATTTAATATTTAGACGTTCAACTTTTATGAAATAAAGTTGATTTTGAACGCTCATTAATGTTTGTTGCGTGTATGAGTGTTACGTGTGATTTTATCTTTGCATGTATAGGTAAGTGGAACCGTATTTTTTGGCAGATTCCTAAGAGAGTTATCGTTCTAGTTATCTTATTTCAATGTAGTAAAGCCGTCAAATGTCCTATTCAAACAAGTCTTCTAAATCAACCCGATATTGTATAATAAAATATTTGCCTAGTTAAAATTGATCGCAAACAGTACCGCAAAGTAGATCGCAAAAAGCTTCCAAAGCACACATGGCAATAAAGCCTGACGATTCAATAAAAATTCTCAACTTCCTTCCTTTCATAACAGCCTTTGGCGTTATACCCTTTAATATTTCCTTTGTTTATTTTTCATTTCTTTGACTGTCTCGGTGGCGCAGTTGTAATGCGTACGCGTTACGACTAAGGCTGACGCTGAGGTCTCGTGTTCGATCCCCGGGTCGGGTAAAAGTGATATTGAGTTTTTCTATTACGAAATGCTCAGTATCAGTCCGAAGTCTGGAATTGTGCCCGGTATGACGAGGGCTCACCCCCTATAACATCATGTGACGAAGATACGCTCAGCGAAATGTGGGTGTACGGGTTACACCTCCTACGTCTTCAGGGATTACAGGCGTGAATGAGTGCGTGCGTTTATCTTTCATTTGTTTATATAGTTTATTCTACGAGCTGTATGCGGATATCAAACTATACTTCCGTACCGTATGCATACGAGGGCCCTTTTTTAACTTTGGAAAACCATTTCGTCCAGGGCGGTTTTATTAGACTTTCACGGACTAAAACCACGAGTGGTAGACAGTTTTATCTACAGCATGTATGGGCCGGCTCGTCCGGGTCGTTACCACTGTCTCGCAGAAAACCGGCGTGAAGTAGCAGCTGGCTGCTACTTTTCGTACGGTGTGTGAGATATCCGGAGATCCAAATCCCTCTCCCCTTCCCAATCCCTCAATTATCTCTTTCCGTTAAGGTTGGCAACGCGCATATAATTGTTTTTGTGTGTGTGCTCTTCGGGCTGGTTTCGGACCTGCGATTTTCGTCTCGATAGTCCGTACCGCTCCCCACTAAGCTATCGCTGCTTCTATCAATCTTATCATCATATTAACTAATAATTTTCATCAAATCAAATCACCGAAAATCATTTTGTGAAGTCTTCGAAAGATAAACATTGTAATTTTCCTTTAGTAATTATACCCGGGTAAGCTAGGAACTGCAAGGTTATCCGAATATAGTGTAGGTTGTCGGATTATCTCGTAACAGGACTTAGCTCGGGGGCGTTCTTAACAAGATTCTCCGGGTAACATTTTACCTGTAAGTAAAATAAATAATTGGAAACTATTTGATTTATCTTTAAAGCCTTTAAAGAAAGATCAAATAGTTACCAAAATATTGTAGAGCTGAATTTGGTAAATCAATAAAAAATATAATTATAAATTTTATGTCGGTCTGTCATAAACCTTGGCGAATTGGACATTAGCTGCTTCTCTACCATCCCCTTGGGATACATGCGTGAGGTTATATTATAACGTATTCCGTTTTAATGTTTTAACTTTTGACAAAAAGAAGGGTATTTTAAGTTTAACCCCTTTTTCTGTGGAATCGTAACACAGAAACGAATTCACTAATTTGAATGTGGTTATTTTGTTTGAAAGCTCATTTAATTAATATAATTGGCCAGATTTCAAAATAATTACCAGTAATTTAAAAGTTACAAATGTTTTTCCGATTGACGTGATTATTTTGTGTTCCAACTGATCTTTCAACAAATTTAATTTCAAACTTGCTGTTTTTAATATCATTGTTTACATTACAAGTTGTTTGTTTGAATACATATTTAAATGCCAATCATTATAAATGGCAATTCATACCGAATGTGATTCAACGCAATACATTTTGCAGCATTAATATTGCATTCGAATAAACAAAATATTGAAATACGAAATACATATTTGAAATACATTTCGTTTGATTGAAAAATGTTTGTCATATTGTAACCTAAGTAATGACTTCTAAAAGGTTTAGGTAAATCTTAGAATATGGAGGTTTTGTCTTTGTTATATACAGCGTGTTATAGAAAGGAGTGGTTATATTTCAGGGTCCTTACATACACTTAACAGTGAATATTTATCAGGTGGATCTTATCAAAATCTAGACATCCTAAAATAGAATGCGTACATGCTACGAATGGACCGAGTTGGACGCTTTTATGTTGTTTGAAAGCTACTTTAATTAAGATAGAAAATCTTTCGTTTTCGCTTATTTAATACTAGTTTTTCCTCCACCTGCTTGCCCAGCCTTTCTCGAGACAATAAGAATCTTATGACCATCTCTAGGGTATCACATCTATCTATGTAAAATTCATAAAAATCGGTTCAGTGATTTAGGCGTGAAAGCGTAACAAACACACTTTCGCATTGATAAAATCAGGATTTGAACCGTGTATAAGCTATAGTCGATCTTCTGAGACAGTCCACAAACAACATTTTTTTATTTTCAACAACACATTTTTTTTTTATTATTATTAGCTTGAATGACGAGACGAGCATGTCGCACGCCTGACGGTAAGCGTCACGCCTGCTCATAAACAGAAGCAACGCCACACAGTACTTTAAATAACAAAGCACTGCATGACGCTGGACTGCGTTCGTCACCCCGAGCCATAAGGTATTCTAGTCTCATAATGCCCAGTAATTTCATTGACTTCAATGTCCTTCAAACCGGACCACAACAGTGCTTACACTGTTGCTTGGCGGCAGAAATAGACTAAGCGGTGGTACCAACCCAGCCGGCCTCTCGCATACGAGGGACCTACCACCTTGTAAAACATGTTTCATAATAGATTTCCTCACATCCCAGCTCAGCTTTCATAAAGAAAGCAGTGATAGCTGAGTGGTATGGACTGTCGAGACGAAAGTCGCAGATTTGAAACCAGCCCCAAGTGCATACACCTCTGACTTTTCTAAGTTGCATGTGTATTAATTGTTAATTATCACTTGCTTTAACGGTGAAGGAAACATCGTGAGGAAACCTGCATACCTGAGAAGTTCTTCTTAGAATTTCGAAGGTATGTGAAGTCTGCCAAGCCGCATTAGGCCAGCGTGGTGGACTAAAGTCTAACCCCTCTGATTCAGTAAAGAAGGCCCGTGCCCAGAAGTGGGATGTATATAATACAGGGCTAGTATTATAATAGATTTCCTAGACATTTTGATGACAAACTCGTAGTAAACATTCCCGTGGGGCAACAGTTGGAAACTATCTCTAACTGTTTACGATGTACTGTTTAATATCCGTTATTAATTTTAGTTTCATTTGTTTTGGGTTTATTTTGTTTACGGTAAAAGCCGCGATAGTACGGACTATCGGAAAGTGTCGGGTTCGAAACCAACCCCAAGAGCATGCAACTCTGACTTTTCGAAGTTATGCTTGTATACATTAAATGAGTGCTTGCTTTAATGATGAACGAAAGTGAGTAAACCTGCATGGAAAATTCTACTTACCAAATAAATTGTAGGAGTTCATAGGCGATTGACACCATCAGATGACCCACTTGTTAGTTTGCAGATGTATGCTATAAAAAGGTTATAATAAAAAAATACAACATTCCGTATCTTAGTATGTAGGCTATGTGTATAATTGTTGGATTTATTTATTATATGATTGAAATGGATTAACTACCTAAAACATATGAAGATAGTGTACAAATTCGCGAAACACGCACTTTCAGACTCTGGAATGAACTTCCTTCCGCGGTGTTTCTTCAGCGCTATGACATGTCCTTCTTCAAACATACATACATACGCACTCACGCTTGTAATCCCCGAAGGGGTAGGCAGAGGTGTAACCAGTACACCCACATTTTACCGAGCGTATCTCCGTCCCTTATGTGATAGGGGGCGAGCCTATCGCCATACCGGGCACAAATTCCAGACTCCGGGCTGATACTGAGCATTTCGTAATAGAAAAACCCAATACCACTTTACCCGACCCGGGATCGAACCCGAGACCTCACCCGAGACCTCAGCGTTGGCCTCAATCGTAACGCGTACGTATTACAACAAACAAGGCTTAAAAAAGTATTTCCACGGTAGGCATCGGCTTGGCTGTGCTCTTGAATTGCCAATGTCTATGGGCGACGGTGACCACTTACCATCAGGTGGGCCCTCAGCTCGTTTCCCTTAAAAGCCAATAAAAAAAACAAAGTTGATCCGTTTTCATAATTTTTACAGTAAAGTTTCATAATGGGAAGCCACCCTCCGAACCGAAGTATGTTTATTCCGTTTCATGGAAACCTTGCAAACGGTCTTTGCCTGCGATTTATTTTTAACAACTCATTGGGTAATGTACGAAGTTCGTGGATTTCGAGGAAATATTTATACAATACCTCGGTAGCGCAGTTGTAATGCGTACGCATTGAGGGCTCGGGTTCAATCCCCGGGTTGGGTAAAGTGATATTGGGATTTTCTATCATAAAACGCTTAGTATCGGAGTTTGGAATTGTACTCAATATGGTGGGCGTTAGCCTCGCCCCCGTATCACATTAAGGGACGGAAATAAGCTCGGTGAAATGTGAATGCACTAGTTACACCTCTGCCTACCCCTTCGGAGAGTATACGCGTGAGTACGTATATATGTATTTATACAATGAGTTACAAAAAGGTGTGGTCAAATTTAAGCAACGTATAGTGTACGATACAAGTATTTTTCCCCCCGTAGTACCAAGTCCGATTACATTGCTAGAACATAAATAAATCATTATCTGTTTTAACCGACTCCAAAAAAGGAAGTTTTTTTTGTTTTTTATGTATGTATATCGATTTTTCTGCCAATTGGTCCGATTTTGTTGGAAAAAAATTAATTCGATAGAGTTTAGCTGCGATGTGGTCCCATATAAATTTGGTTAAGATCTGATTACGGAGTACGTAATAAAAAAAAATACTCCGCAAAGGACAACAGTACACTCGTCACATTGCGTTATAGTATTGGAATTTACATTTTATTGCTGTAACTCCCACTAAAAATACAAAAATAAAATTAGGTTTAACAAAACTTAGAAACCGAATTCAAAATAAAATCACTGAAAAGGCAAAAACAACATATTCTATAGGTCTCTTTCGAGTCCGTGCAATTTGATTTGACGGTAGCGACACAGGCACCGACTCTAAAGAGACCTATAGAAATTTTTATTTTCGACTTTTCAGTGTATCATAATGCCTAGTAATTTCACTTGCTTCAATATCCTTCACAACGGAACACAACAGTGCTTACACATTGCTGCTTGGTGGCAGAAATAGACAAAGCGGTGGTACCAACCCAGGCGGCCTCTCGCATACGAGGGACGTACCACCTTGTTTTAGTTAGGATAGGGGTCACTCGCAGTTTCTACACTGTTAGTTTAGTCGTCGTGAATTATAAAATGACATACAAATATACTTTTTAATTATTAGTATATACAAGATATACAAGATTTTATTATATTATTTGTGAAATTCTCGGTATTAAAAAGGCGATCCAAGAAAAGGAAATATTCAGTAATGAAGTTGTTAAATTTATTTCGCGAGCAAAGTTTGCGTTGCTTTGCTAAAAATTATTTACTAACGATGTAAACATCGAAATAAGATAACTAGAACGATATCTCTCATATGAATCTGCCAAAAGTACGGCTCTACATGCAAAAGTAAAATCACACGTAACACTCATACACGCAACATAAATTAATGAACGTCCAAAATCAAAATTTCTTTCATAAAAGTTAATGTCTAAATGTTAAATTTCTAAATCGAGATACGACGTTCTGTACCGCGCAAAAAACTAGACGTATTAAGTGTCAACTAGAGATTATTAATCAATTTTTATGCATTGAGGAATGAACTAGCTGCACAGACTTTTATAGCCCCGCCCCCTTGCTCAGAGTTCGTGGTGTAATTTTTTTGCTTGAGTTACGTTTCTTATCATCTTATTTCGATGGATTTAAAGAGGAATTAAATAAAAATAATATCAGCCCTTTGTTTTACTGACGCACTGGGTACTGGTATCCTTTACTAATGGTGTAATATGGGATAATAGATTTCACCCACCTTTGAACTTTCTATGAAAAATATCTGAGTAAGCAGATTTCTTTACGATATTTTCCTTCAGCGTTGAAAATCTATAATATAAAAATGATTCGCCGAATGTGTTGGTAAGCACAAAACTCGAGAACGGCTGAACCGATTTCGCTAATTCTTTTTTTAGAATATTCCTTGAAGTACGAGGATGGTTCTTACGGAGAGAAAAATTTAAAAAATTGCCTGAAAAAGTCTAAAAACAACACTTTTCTATACTCCCATACAATCGATTCAAAGTCAATTTGAACTTTAATACCATACCATAAAGTTTAAGTGTTAGTGGAGAGGTTCCGGGAAGGCAAAACAATTGAGTGACGTTCGTATGGTATAAATATTAGTATGTAAATGTTAGTATGGTGCGGCTGAAACGCGCGGGACAACTAGTTAAATATAAATTTAACACACCTAACAGACACACACATAGTCCTGATACAGTAAGATATAATTATATTGTGTCGTGGGTATTAGAAACTTAATATAGTAGATTTTTGAGTGGTAGAGCCACGCTATAGACGGTTTGGTCTACAGCATGAATGGGCCGGCTCGACCGGTTCGTTAACATTATCTCACAGAAAATCGACGTAAAGTAAAGGGTTGCTGCTGCGTTTCGTACGGTGATTGAGATATCCGGAGGCCTAAATCCCGCTCCCCTTCCTAATCCCTTTCCTTTAAGATCGGCAACGCGCACATGATTCTTTTGGTATTATGGGCGAAAATGGGCGACAGGAATAACTTACCATGACCCATTGGCTCATTGGCCGGCATATGCCATAAAAAAATGAATGGAAATATTTGTTGCTAAGCGCAAAACTCGAGAACGGCTAGATCGATATTAATGTTTTTTTTAGTATTTGTTTAAGTGGTTCCCTGGATAGTTTATATTCAGAATTGAACCCGGTAGGTGGCACTGCAATCGGGTTCTTAATATCAATTATATGTTGTAGGTGAAACCGCGCGAGACAGCTAGTTTTTTTTTATAAAAACGAATAAACAGAATTTCTTTGAACATAAAATTGGTTCCTTGATAAGTACTAGAGCTTTTAATGTACTTGTCAAAATCACATATATCTTGCTGACATATTGCCGAATTGCTTGGTTTGAAGTTCGTGATTTTGCCATGAATGATTTCAGTTATTGCGTTTTGTATATATACTATAATATTTCAGACTGCCTCGGTGGCGCAGTTGTAATGCGCACGCGTTACGACTGAGGCTAATGCTGAGGTCTCGGGTTCGATCCCGGGTCGGGAAAAAGTGATATTGGGTTTTTCTATGACGAAATGCTTAGTATCAGCCCGGAGTCTGGAATTGTGCCCGGTATGGCGATAGGCTTATAATCACAATATCATGGGACGAAGATACGCTCGGTGAATTGCGGGTGTACTAGTTGCACCTCTGCCTACCCCTTCGGCGAATACAGGCGTGAGTGCGTATATATGTTTTATTTATTCTTCTCCAAACAATATCATATGTAAACAATGGCAAATATTTTTTCCCAATCATACGCTTAGAAAAATATGTTAAGTAAGCTGTGATGTAGAACGTTGAAAGTTTGCGGTTAGCGTTATTTTCTCACGTCCCCTTTGTTGTGCCGAATTGTTATCGAAAACTCTGAAAGGGATCACCGCGGGGGATGTATGTGTACGTGTGTGTAATGTTGCTAGCGAATTCATATAGAAAATATAATGGAATCAAACGAAATAATAATTATCAAATTCAGATGATAAAAAGTGGTCTTATAATTTCAACCCTATTGAAGAAAGAAAGAAAAGTTTATTGTCCTCATAAGACATGCAACAAACATAATGCAGTACACAATATAAGTAATTAATATACAACTAACTTAAAAATATAAAAACTATACAGTTGCATGCCTTCACTGTGACAACAGGAGACCAGCTCAGTATAATACTGTGGTTATGGGCCGAACCACAACACAGCGCTGGTTTTCAGTGGCCTCCTATTGCTTGTGTGCGTGTGTGTTTGTGTATACGAATGGTCCAATTTGAACGCAATTTTTTTTTAAGTTGGATAATTCGATATGGTTGTTAGCTTTGTTTGAAAAAAAACTGTTGACTTATTTAAAAGTTAGTTTTTTTTTATAAATACACCCTACAGTCACACACATAGTCCTGACTCCACACTAGGTGACACACTAACCTGTATCGTGGATATCAGGAACTACGAGGGACTTACGGTCCCACAGTTGTAGATCAGACAAGCATTTTAGGTGTGGGAATCGAACCCACGCCCTCTCACTTTGCAACCGGCTCCTCGCCCACTGCGCCACGGAGGCGAGTTGCTTTTCAATATTCGGGCGTTAGTCTACCGGATCTCCGGTACGCGTTTATGAGAAAGTGTTATAAACTCTAAAAACAACAGAATTCCTGAACTCATAACGATGTGTTCACACAAACAAAAACTCAATACCTCATACCTTACGCAAGTGACATTTTACTTGGCATTTTATTAAATAACTTTCCTGCATAATTGGGAAGTTTGGAGCAGTTCTTACTTACTGAATAATTACTCGGAAACAATATGGTAGTGTCTTCAAAAGACACACATTTTTTATTTTATTTTTAGTAGCTTGAGTGACGAAACGAGCAGGTCGCTCGCCTGATGGTAAGCGCCACACCTACCCACACCACACAGAACTTAGAATTATAAAGCACTGGTATTGGACTGCGCTCGTCACCCCGAGACATAAGGTGTTAAGGCTCATAATGCCCAGTAATTTCACTGGGTTCAATGTCCTTCAAACCGGAATTCAACACTGCTTGCATACTGCTGCTTGGCGGCAGAAATAGACAAAGCGATAGTAAACAGGCGCCTTCTCGCATACGAGCGACCTATCACCTAGTAAAATGGTAATAATTAAATTAAAATACGGATTTTATCGCGGTAAATTTTTTATTTTAGTCCCGACGTTTCGAAAGCTTTTCCGCCTTCGTGATCACGTGAGAGACTCCGTATAATCTAGTTTTATTTCAATGTGTAATATTCGCGTAAACATAAGAAATCACCAATTAAATTAAATTAGTAAATTGAAAGAAATTTAATAAACTGGTTCAAACAACCAAAAACGTATTGTAAAGACGGGATCAAACAAATCCAAATATAATTCACAGAGGCCTGTTAATTAAACTGGGACCGATACGCGACCTTTTATTAAAAAAAATAGCCAAGGGGATAAAAAATGTTCGGTAAAAGTGTACGAGACTTTTAACAAAAGTCCAATTTAGGCTTATTTTAGGAGTCATTGATATTAAAAGCACCGAATCTAAATTGATTATTTTTATTTTACGCTTTTTAGTTTTTCTTTATTCAGTTTTATTTTTGTTAAAAAGTTTTCATTTAACTATTTTTAATGAAAGAATCATTAAAATCGATGCATAAATGAAGAAGTTTTAGTATTTAGTTCCTGTAAGGTTGACATTTTGAGCTTTGCGAGATAGTTTTTTTATTGAAATTGGGCTATTCTGTGAAATGAACCGATTTCGAAGTTTTAGGAGTATGTCAAAAAATACTTGACATACTCATCCGTTTTTAATATTGGTTAAAAATATTAGAGTGCAGGGATCTATACAAAACAATGATATTTTGTTTGAATTTTAGCCTTCGTTGAGTAAATTTTAAGGAAATATGTCTCAAAAATAATTATGAAAGACGTCATCCATACTCGGGCCTTTTCAGCTGTGAACTTTCTTTCTATGACGTATGTATGCCTCTTGGATCACGGTACAGTATTACGGATAAAATTAGGTGCTTCGGCAATCTTCGGATATTTCGAAAATACGGATAACAGACGATGATGATTAAATAAATAGACCTAGACATTAGAATACCTATTTTCTCTTGAATTTCTGACCGAACCCGGATGGCGTTTACTGTATATTTGTAAATTAAAAAAGAACCGGTGTGAGTTGGACTCGCGCACCAAGGGTTTCGTCCCACAGCTTCACATATTTACTTTTCCTTTTTTTATTATTTGTTAATATAATATCCGCCATAACAATAATAATACTACACACATACATACGCACTCACGCCTGTAATCCCCAAAGGGGTGGGCAGAGGTAACCAGTACACCCACATTTCGCCGAGCGTATATCCGTCACATGTGTGATAGGGATCGAATAGTGGAGTAATTAAGAAAATTGAGCTTCATCTTGTGGCAGTCTACTAATGCTGCGTACCGTGAGATTCTGTATTCAATTCCCGCGTCGGGCAATCAGAATTTATATTTGATCTCGATTCAAATTATCACAGGAGTTGTTCGGGATTGGAATCTGTTGTTGTAAGGCGATAGGCTCGCCCCCTATCACATCATGGGACGGCAATAACTTGGCGAAACCTGGGTGTAGCACTAGTTGCACCTTTACCCTTTTTGTTTTTTTATAGCATAGGCTGGCAAATGAGCAAGAGGGCCACCTGATGGTAAGTGATCTCTGCCGCCCATGAACGCCCACAATACCAAAAGAATCATGGGTACGTTGCCTACCTTAAAGGAAAGGGATATTTAAGGGATTGGGAAGGGGAGGGGGTTTGGGACTCCGGATATCTCACTCACCGTATGAAACGCAGCAGCAAGCTATTACTTTACGCCGGTTTTCCGTGAGACAGTGGTAATGACCCAGGCGAGCCGGCCCATACATGCTGTAGACAAATGTCTCTACAGTATGGCTGTACCACTCAAAAAAACCTTCGGGGATAAAGGAGTCAGCTTATGTAAGTACGTGTGCTCAAAAATTCTAACGGAAGTACAGTTAGCATAAAAACAGATACGTTTCAATGGTTCGGCGACCTCATTTCCCGCGTACTTTCATTTATCTCCGAGGCCTTGCGATTGTTATGTTGAATTTTCTACATTTGCAACATTTAAAAACCCTCGTAAAGATAGGTCGCGTTACTCAGAAATGTCTTTTAATCCAAATCTGCCATTTCTCGTAAGGACAATCGGAACGTCCTTTTGATATTTTTGTTGTTATGACAGCTGTGCCCTAGAAGGGGTTATCGAATAAGCGGTAAGGGGGCAGTGTGTGTGTGTGTGCGTATGTGTGGGGGGGGGGGGGTGTATTTATGTAGGTGTGCGCCACTTCTTCACACTTTCTTCTTCCACGTGCTCTTATCCACTCGCAGTGGGGTCGGCGCAACAAGATTATTAAAACATGTTACAGAAAGATTTGGTTTGTTGTTTTTACGACCGGCCGCAACATTTATCTCAGTGCGGGAATCGAACCCGCGGCATCTCGCTTCGTAGATATCTAATTTTAATTTAATTTATATTTTAATTTAATGTAACTTTTAATTTAATTACACATATTATTTACAAATGCCATGCACGCCTATGATCTGTATGATTACATTGTACCTCATTTTCATAATGTCAATATATAATTTTTAATTATTATGTAATTATTCTGTTGGTATGCTAAATAAAATAAAATAAAATACCTGATTATTTTCCCACTGCGCTACAGAGGCTAGAGGTATCTTTTATTTAAGAATGTTTCATTTAACAAAGAGATATATTTCTTGGTACCATTAACTAAAACAAGCTTTGTTAGGATTTTCTTTTTTCCTTTTGTTAGACGTAGACACGTTGCGTGCAATTATTTTGTAAATGAACTCTACATTTTTCTAACATAGTTTCTGTAACATAACGTTACGCTTTTGAGTTGTAGAGCCACGCTGTAGACAGTGTTGTCTACAGCACGTATGGGCCGGCTCGACCCGGTACCACTGTCTCACAGAAAACCGACGTAAAGTAGCGGCTTGCTGCTGCTTTTCGTACGGTGAGCGAGATGTCCGGAGGCCCAAATCCCACTCCCCATCCCAATCCCTTAATTATACATACATAGACTCACGCCTGTTTCCCATAAGGGTAGGCAGTGACAACGGATTTCTACTTGCTACGATCCTTGCATACCTGTTTGGCCTTCTTCCTTCATTAATTATCCTTTTACTTTAAGGTCGGCAATGCGCCCATTCTTCTGGTATTGTGGGTGGTGGAGATCACTTAACATCAGGCGACTTGCTCGTTTATCGGCCTATGCTATAAAAAAATTGTCGAATATTAAATACATAGAAAAATATAAATAAGTTAGTAAGTTTTTGTCTGGGTGTGTGTAACTGAAAATGGACCGACGTGAAAGTTGTTTTAATTGGGATAGTTCTTAGCTATGTTAGAATAAAATCTATTCAGGCCTTCATAAATTACTGATGTTTCTCCACATAAGGAAACAAAATATAATGTACTGCCTTCACGGCACGGCTTACAAGTGAAGCGAGCAAAAATGAAAAGTTGTCCATTATTTTGACAGGCTAAGTACAAGCTACCGTACTTGATTACTGTCATATAAATAACATGAGGAAAATATGAACTGGACATTAGAAGTGCGTATATTTTTGTTTTATGTTGAATAGCTTTTGGTGATATGTATTGAGGGTGTCTGAGAAAGCAACGTTGGGTACACTGAAATAATAATGGTGCGATATAGTTGTGGAAAGGTAGTTAATGGTATAAAAGAGTTTGTCGCCATAACTAGAGGTCTTTTGCATGAAGTCAGTCCGTCAGCCTCCAGTTCACTAAAGTCAGTGCTCAGTCGACAGTCGAAGAGTTCATTACGCGGTAGCTATGCTGGTTTACGATTCGGTCCTAGTTGTTTTAGTTATAATTAGAGAGCGGTCTCTACAGAATTCTGACATAGGATTGTGGTCTGTAAGTAATATTGTAAAAGTAACCAATAAACTATGAGTTGAAGTGATTACCGTCGTTTGGTATTAATAATAAAATACTCGTCCCATGTAACTTCTAAGAATATTTGATGTTTCTATCATGAACTGCTTAGAAGATAGAAGTGGAGCTATAATTATTCGATTTTATTTTTAAACATAAAATAGGCTGCCTCGATGGCGCAGTTGTAATGCGTATGCGTTACGAATGCTGTGCTGAGGTCTCCACGGCTTCAATCCCTGGGTCGGGTATTTCTATTTCGAAATGCTTAGTATCAGTCCAGACTCCTAAATTGTGCCTGGTATGGCGATAAGCTGTACTAAATAATGAAATCGATTATTAAATAGAATCAAATTAGTAAACCACTTTACTATTTTCTACATACGCACTTACGCCTGTTACCCTCGAAGGGGCAAGCAGAGGTGTGACCAGTACACCCACATTTCGCCGAGCGTATTTCTGTCCCACGATGTGATAGGGGGCGAGCCTATCGCCATACCGGGCACAAATTCCGGACTCCGGGCTGGTACTGAGCATATCGTAATAGAAAAACCTAATACCACTTTACCCGACGAGGGGATCGAACCTGAGACCTCAGCGTTGACCTCAATCGTAACGCGTACGCATTACAACTGCGCCACCGAGGCAGTCTATTATAACTACTTCTATCATGTAATCTTTAAAAATACCACCACACTTGGCTAAATAACTAAAAACACGTCGAAACCATGAACCGAATGCTAAGTAAATTTACCCTACCTCTCAGAAGTAGAAAAGTCTAGCATTTTTTCACAAACTAGGCTCAAACAATAGCCCTCCAAAGGCTAGAGAGCTATTGGAGTGTTGAAACAAGTAAGTCCTACATTGTTATGGGCACACTACTTCCTTCTCTCTTACTCACATGCGGCCGTATAGCTGTCTCGCTCGCACACTAAAAACTTTCCTTTCATAAAATATTTAGAAGATATTATAAAGGTCTTATTTTGTTTGTCAGTATGAGTATTTACTTACGATATTATGTTTGGGCGTTTTGAATAAATTATGTTCCGAGATGATAGTTTATTTGTAATTCGGTAATGCCTATGGTCCATATCGACCTTTAAAACAGAGAAAAAATAACAATAATAATAATAATACTTAACAATCCTGGACTAATATAAAAATATTGTAAACTTTATAGTTGCCCAGTGTATTTTGACGATGCTATGTATGTTATGTATATATTAGCTGATATGATTTCTGTACTTACATAAGTTACTTTATTTTGTACTGACTTGTCATAAGCGCTATTTTAATTGCCTACATGATGAATAAAACTATTTCATTTCATTTCATTTCAATTAGCGTTTTACTCTTTTGCAAAATGTTGTTAAATTATAATTATTTTGCTCATTTTGCTCGTTTTGTATTTTATAACTTGTAGACAGAATTGTCTACAATGTAGAGCATAAATAGATCAGCTTGACGGGGTCATGCCGCTGTTAATAAAAAACTGACGTAAAGTTGCAGTTTTCTATTGTGTTTTATTTCGTACTGTGAGTGAGATTTTGGGAGACCCAAATTACCCCCCCCCCCCTTCTCCTTTGATATCGTCTGAGGAGGAAGGGGGGGGGGATTATTTTGATTAACACTGTACAAAATGCAAATCAAGGTGCCATTTTACGTCCATTTTCTATAAGACAACCCGATCTGGCTCTACCAGTCGCATTACTTTTATATTACTACCCATGGTAAAATCTCAAATTTAAATGTAAATTTTCGCTTATTATATTTATTTGACTGCCTCGGTGGCGCAGTTGTAATGCGTACGCGTTACGATTGAGGCTAACGCTGAGGTCTCGGGTTCGATCCCCGGGTCGGGTAAAGTGGTATTGGGTTTTTCTATTACGAAATGCTCAATATCAGACCGGAGTCTGGAATTTGTGCCCGGTATGGTGATAGGCTCGCCCCTTATCACATAAGGGACGGAGATACGCTTGGCGAAATGTGGGTGTACTGGTTACACCTCTGCCTACCCCTTCGGGGATTACAGGCGTGAGTGCGTACTATTTTCACTTATATACCTACCACACGAGCGATTTGCTCGTCTTATATGTGTGAAAAAAAACATATACGAATAAAAACCCCCGAAAACTTTTGGCCATTGTTCTTACCGATTCTCCGGAAATCATTTCCATTGACAGTCTGACAAAAAGAACTTGAAAAGGCTTATTTGAATAAAAATCTTTTGACTTTGACATGAACCGAGCGACAAGAACTTTCCTTCCTGAAAGAGCTTTTGTTTCCTCCAAGTACAAAGACTGTAGAAAAAATATAAAGGAATTGAACAAGTAGTTAGGTCGAGAAACTGATGATATGGATTTACGAACACTTTTGTGCCAGCGGTTCCGCCTGTGTGAATATATTTTTCCCCTAAAAAAACTAGCCTAGTTAGTCCACCTGTGGGTTAAATTTCATCCAAACTTGTTCAGTCGTCACAACGTGATTGATTAATAAACATCTAAACTTTCATGTTACCTGCTCACCCTCTATCACATCATGGGACGGAAATACGCTCGGCGAAATGTGAGTGTACTGGTTACACCTCTGCCGACCCCTTCGGGGATTACAGGCGTATGTATGTATGTAATTGGTCCACACAAGCGAAACTAACACTTTGCAATTTTTAACGAACATAAACTCTTCATTCTGACCCGCACATCACTCGCATTTCAAATGACATTCACTCGCGCGATCAATTCTGCTTGACAGTCCGAACTGAACTCTTCAATTTGCATTTGATGCGCGAAAATGATCGTTGTGCTATCGTAATAAGGAGTGGGTTTGTCAAATTTTATTTCAATTAAAATCAAGCAACACTTTGGTAGGTTTCATCCCCACATTTCGTCGGGAAACGCGAACAAGAAAGTTTTTATTGGCTTAGCTTACTTACAGGGAAATAGCTTGTGTGCTGGAAGAGACATCTGCTTAAAGTATTGTATTTACGAAGAAAACTTTTTAATTTTTCTGTATTTTCGTCTCAACCCTGGCTGTATGAAGTTTTGTCTTTGAACAACTGGAATTTTAGGGATAAAAATAAAGAAATAAATAAGTACACCCAACAGGCACACACATAGTACTGATCCCACAGTAGGTTATCCTGTATTGTGGGTATCACATGTGTATTGTGGATTTGGTCCCACAACACCCAGACCGGAAGCAAACATTTGTCGATCATACAAATATTTCTCTACGGGAATCGAACCCACGACCTCTTGCTTCGCAGCCGGCTACTCACTCACTGCGCCACGGAGGCTGTCAAAACATATTTGCACTAGATTTTAATTTACCATTATGCAACATTTTAACAGAATCCAATAACCTTTTTTAGTACAGGTGACAACTATCACTACTAATCACAGACTTAGGGCCGAGTAAATGACGAAAATTCATGAATCTGTATGAAAACCAAACGTGCTATATAATATAATATACTATTTTTTACTCGCGGCCATGGCGGGCACAAATTTCAGACTCCGGGCTGATACTGAGCATTTCGTAATAGAAAAACCCAATATTACTTTTACCCGACCCGGGGATCAAACCCGAGACCTTAGCGTCAGCGTCAGTCGTAACGCGTACGCATTACAACTGCGCCACCGAGGCAGTCTAATAAGACTTTTAAATCCAGTGTGTAGTAATCTATAAATGTGTAAATACGTAGGTATATTTCCTTTACATTACTTTCTAACAAGACTACGCTTGCTTGAACATATTGTCGCTTCCACAAGTTATATGTTCAAATAAAAAAGATTTGGTAGGATAAAAGCCGAGATTTTAGTAATACGAAGTGGAATACTGAAAAGGCACTTTAGGATGGGATTTTTTTAACGAAATTAAGTTCCGCGGAACCACTCTGATACGGTGCCTGCTCTCAAATCTTAGGTATGTTGACAGACAGACACAAAGATTTTTTTTCTTATAGGTACTGTTATTCATTTTAGTTTTTGATAAATTACTCTTTTTACTAAAATGGCGTCTATATGCGTCTAAATGTGATATCAAAAAATAAAATTGACCAATTTAGAGTCCGTATTAACTATTGGCTATTAAACTAAACTAAATTTCATTATCAGATTTTTTTAAGACATGGGCCGGCAAACGAGCAATTGAGTCACCTGATGGTAAGTGATCTCCACCACCCATGTACGCCCAATACCAAAAGAATTATGGGTGCGTTGCCGACCTTAAAGGAAAGGGATAATTAAGGGATTGGGAAGGGGAGGGGGTTTGGGCCTCCAGATATCTCACTTAACGTACGAAACGCAGCAGCAATCTGCTACTTTACGTCGGTTTTCTGTGAGACAGTGGTAACGACTCGGACGAGCCGGTCCATTCGTGCTTTAGACACAAGTGTCTACTGCGTGGCTCTACCACTCACAATTCTGATCGGTTTGATAGCCTAACCCATCTCATTCATAGAGGTATTTATTTATTACTAGCTTTTGATCACGGCTCCACCCGCGTGATGTTCACTGTTAAAGCAAGCGATAATTCACAATGAAAACTTAGAACACACGTAACTTCGAAAAACTCCGAAAAAAGACCATCACGCGAGCGGAGCTACCAGCAAAAAAATAGGGAACATAATAACATTTTAAGAACATATTTTTCACGAATAACCGTCTAAAAATACTTCTTCAATCATTTTTATGTAAAGGCATATTTTAACAAAAAAAAATGACTGATGGCACTGACATCTTTAGGCTCCCCGATGTTCCATGATTGGCTTCTTTTTTACAGAACGATGATAAAAATAACTTTAGGAATACTGCAATATCATGTCGCAAATACGTTGCGTTTGAGATATAAGCGGGAGCGATTTACGCTGTATTTCTTTTGGGACAACTCTCTGAACGATCCTTAATGGTGTTTAGCCTTTAAATATGTATACTAATCGCAAACCCCAGAGGGGTTGACGTCAGGCAGGCGGCCGGTCATAACTACAAGCCAAATCTTTCCGCAACATGTTCAAAATCATGTTGCGCCGACCCCTCTTCGACTGGTATAAGGGTGGATGAAGAAGAAACCTGTTTCCTAATGTCAAATGAACAACTCGCTCACTTGATGGTGAATGCCACGCCTGCTCCTATACACAGGGAACACTACATACATACGCACTCACACCTGTAATCCCCGAAGGGGTATGCGATGGGTAACTAGTACACCCACATATCGCCGAGCGTATCTCCGTCCCATGATGTGATAGGGGGCCAGCCTATCGCCATACCGGGCACAGATTACAGATTCCGGGCTGATACTGAGCTTTTTCGTAATAGAAAAACCCAATATCACTTTTACCCGACCCGGGGATCGAACCTGAGAGCTCGGCGTCAGCCTCAGTTATAAAGCGTACGCATTACAACTGTGCCACCGAGGCAGTCGAGGTAGGGAGCACTACTCAGCACTTAAAGCTCCTACCATATGGAATGCACTACACTCATCGTCCTGAGATATAATATATTAAGTCTCATAAAGTCCAGTAATTTCAACAGCTTCTATGTCCTTCAAACCGAAACTCAATCGTGCTTTTACGCTATTACCACCAGGCGTTGTGTTATAAGTTTTTGGAACAATAAAAGAACACATTTGAGGGGTAGAGCCACGCTGTAAACACTTTTGTTTATATCATGATTGGGCCGGCTCGCCCGGGTCTTTACCACTGTCTCACAGAAAACCGACGTAAATTAGCAGCTTGCTGCTGCGTTTCGTACGGTGAGTGAGATATCCGGAGGCCTAAATCCCCCTCTCCTTCCCAATCCCTTAATTATACCTTTCCTTTAAGGTCGGCAACGCGCCCTTAATTCTTTTGGTTTTGTTGGCGTACATGGGCAGTGGAGATACTATCAGGTGACCCACTTGCTCGTTTGCCGACCTATGACATAAAAAAACATCGCTAACAACATCGTTGAGTCGTTTTTTCATCGGATAAAAACACAGCTTCATCTATAAATCGCCATCTTCCATACCTTGACCGTGCCAAAAACTTTCCACCCACGTTCAGCAACATAAATACGTCAAGGGTCCGTGGCTCGTGACAAAGCATCCACTCCAAAAGGCACGTCTTGTGCCTCAAAAACACGCCAATTTATGAATGTTACTTATATTTACATTAAGTGGACAAAAGGTCTGAGATTAGTAGCGATTAAGTCCAGAGGCGCCTTACAGATGGCTCAAACCTCAGCTTGAGCAATCGCTGGGGAGTATAGTTTAGGGGCGTCTCTGCACATCATTGTGCCGACGGTCAGTTGTGGGAGTTCTTTGGACTCGCAGGTGTGTTCTATGTCGGGGTCGCGTATTATTATTGCGATTCGGATTGGGCGAGGAAAGTGCTGCTTCGATAGCGACTGTGATGGAGTCGTTGGGATCTACCAAAACATGTTTGGGACGACGACGGAGGAGGACGACTACGGAGGAAGAATTACAAACCACTGCATGACACTGGACTGTGCTCTTCACCCCGAGACATAAGTTGTTAAAACCCGTATTATAGAACAATAATTAATCAAGTGGGCTCTTTGCTAAGTGTCGATTTCAGTACACGTGATTGGTCTATTTTGAGCGCCAAACACAAACGGACCAATCACGTGTACCGAAATCTGCACTTAGCAAGCTTGCTTGAGTATTGTTCTATAATACGGGCCCTAGTCTCTTAATACTCAGTAATTTTACTGGCTTCAGTGTCCTTCAAAACGAAATAACACTGTTTCAAGACAGAAACACAAAGCCATGAGTGGTATATTTATTTATTTTATTTATTTATTTATTTAATCCAGAATAAATTCCATATCAATACAAATTTTAATTTTAGTATATACATTATTATTGCTACTTATGACCTAATGTTTTACTTTTTCACTTGGACCTCGATCCACCTATCAAGTAACGGCCCGTGCGTTTGTAGGAGTGCGGTGAGCACCGAGTTGCCAGACCTGTAGAACCGCTCTCTCGTGTTTGCAACTCTTTGTCTCATTAAGGCCACGAAACCAGGGAGTCTTCTCTCCGTAAACATACTGGAGGCGCTGCAGAACTTCGGCAGCCTCGTTAATATGCGTAATGCATTATTGTATTGCACCCTAAGTGCACTTAATTCCGCCTTCGTATGGTTACTCCACAGCTCGCAGGTATAGAAATTTGTGCAGTACGTTCGGAAGAGCAGTATTTTGACGTCCTCGCTGCATCTGGAGAACCCACGCGCGAGCATATTCGATCTGACACTTAAGGCACGTCGCTGCCTGTCAATATCTTTTGAGTCCGAAAGATTACTGGTAATTATGTGGCCCAAGTACCTAAATTCGTTCACCCATTCTAGTTCTTTGTCATCAAGTGTAACCGGAGGAATATATTTCGGTATAGCCACGCTGTAGACACTTTTGTCTACACCATGTATGGGCCGGCTCGTTCGGGTCTCACAGAAAACCGGCGTAAAGTAGCAGCTCCCTGCTGCGTTTCGTACGGTGAGTGAGATATACGGAGGCCCAAACCCCCTCCCCTTCCCAATTCCTTAATTGTCCCTGTTCATTTAGGGTCGGCAACGCACCCATGATTCTTTTGGTATTGTGGGCGTACACGGGCGGTGGAGATCACTAACCACCCACTTGCTCGTTTGACGATCTATGCTATATAGATGCTATAAAAAAAACACAAACAGAACGAACCAACACATGCTCTCATACGAGGGTCCTACCAAGTTAGTAAATTAATATCTAATTACGAAAATGGATGAGGGATCATTATGTGTAAACATGACCTATTGGAATGTTATGTTGTTTGTTCGATATGTTGTAATATTCCGTGTATCGATGATGCTCACGTTTGTTTATTAACGTCACTACCATTGTACGATATAACAAATAGGATCCTATAAATATTGAAATAAAATTAGTTTATACGGATTTTATCGCGGTTTAATTTAGGTATATCGACACACTCGACAAGGCTGCCTCGGTAGCGCAGTTGTAATGCGTACGCGTTACGACTGAGGCTGACGCTGAGGTCTCGGGTTCGATCCCTTAGTCGGGTAAAAGTGATATTGGGTTTTCCTATTACAAAATACAAAGTATCAGCCCGGAGTCTGGAATTTGTGCCCGGTATGGCGATATGCTCGCCCCCTATCACATTATGGGACGGAGATACGCTCGGCGAAATTTGAGTGTACTGGTTACACCTCTGCCTATTCTTTGGAGATTACAGGCGTGAGTGCGTATGTATGTATGTAATATTCTGTGTATCGATGATGCTCACGTTTGTTTATTAATGTCACTACCATTGTTCAATATAACAGAATCCTATAAATAATGAGAATCATTGAAGCATGATTTATCCAGTAAGTAGTCTTTGACTAAACAACGTTTGTATTTCTTCTTCTTCCACCTGCCCTTATCCCATTCGCAGTTGGTGCAACATGCTCTTTAACAGTAAGTCCTAAGCACCCCGCACAACACCTAAGGGAGTAAGGAATGGCTGAAAATCAGCGCTGCTTGGGGTTCCCGCCCTAGGCAGCATTAGCTGAGCGATATCCTTTTGCCATTTTTTTGTCTTTTTTTTTTTATCCCTGCTCGGCAAAGTGACTACGCTACACCTGATGGTAAGTATAGCGCAATCCATGAATACTGTCGACCAACGATAGACACTGAATCTGTCGCAGATTGGCAGAATTATGCCGGCCTGCTTAGTTGCTTCTTCACACTCCGTTTGTTTTGTCTGTACTATTATTTTAAGATACCTGTAATATTATTAATTTTTTTTGGCAATAAACAAATTTATTATTATTATTTAACATGTAACACAAAGATTTAGCTTGTAGTTTTTACGATCGGCCACCTTCTTGACGTCAACCCTTCTGGGGAGAAAACATCTCGACCCGAAACAAGTGTTTGTGGATTACGCATATATTTGTCTTGGTGCGGGAATCGATCCAGCGGCCTCATGCTTCACAGCCGGCCACTCGCCTACTGCGTCACGGCCGCTGTTGTATTAATTAAATAAATAAATAATAAATAAATACACCCAACAGTCACACACATACTCCTGACCCCACATTAGGTAAACCTGTATCGTGGGTATCAAGAACTACGAGGGACTTGCGGTCCCACAACACCCAGACCCAAGACAAATATTTGTGAATCAGACAAACATTTGTCTAATTGCGGGAATCGAACCCACGGCCTCGCGCTTCGCAACCGGCTACTCGCCCGCTGCGCCACGGAGGCTGTCAGATTAATTTGTACAAGTCCGTATTTGTCCGGCAGCGATATAGGCACCGACTCGAAAGAGACCTATAGATATTGTTATTTTGGACTTTTCAGTGTTTTTATCTTAACGTCGGTATCAAACTTATTTCATTTTTTAGTGGTAGTTACAGCAATAGCATATTAATTCCAATACAATAACAATACCGACGAGTGTATTGTTGCCCGTTGAGGAGTTCAATTTTTTTACTCCGTACTCCATAATCAGATCTTAACCAAATTTATATGTGACCATCGCAGCTAAACTCTATAGATATTTTTTTTCCAACAAAAACGGCCCACAAATGGCGGAGAAATCAATGTACATACATAAGAAAGAAAAAAACGCTGAATTGATAACCTCCTTTTTTGAAAATAAATTTATTTTAAACAATATACGCTCACACATTAATTCACTACGTTGACAACTCTCTAGAGTGGTAGTTTGAATAGAGCTACCTCTACTAGTTGATTTGCGGCTGCGTATTGTGAAAGGGTGAATAAGCAATCGCACGCTTAATGGAATACTGACCTAACTAAAAAAACTCATTTTTTGGGAAATGGCAAAAGAAGATCTTGCTATGAGGACTCATATTACTTATTGACACATAAAATTACTTCTGATTATTGATTAATCATGAATGCTTTTATTTTGAAAGAATGATGAAGTATTGATCAGATCTGTGTAAAAAAATGCTAGAAAGAATTTATATATTTCTTTCTTTTTTTATTTTAAAAAGGAGATTCTAAGTTAAGTCGGTTTTATATTAAAAGTAAAGCAAATATTTTTTAATGCAAGTGTTCTATTAAGTTATAAGCTCGTTTTATTTTAAATTATTTATTATTTTAATGACTCATTTAGTATTTAGTCTGTACATGATTCATTTACTAAAACACATTCAGAGATTGGGTCACTTTATTCAAATTAGAAGATCGTGAATAAACTAAATATTGGCCTTTTTCAATTAATAGATGTTACATAAAAAGCAAGCAACATAAAAATAGGAAGTTTAACTTCTCAGTGTTATTTACCTATACCTAGGTTTTATAAATCAACATTAAAATTAAGCTGGTGAATTACTTAATTTATACATCAAAAATGCTATAAAAAATATCCAAATGTTCTAACAAACTTACTTTAAACCAACTTAATTTAAAAAATGTAACCACATTAGTATGTAACTTATGAAATAAAACAATGTCATGATCAAGTTTAATTGAATCACTATAAAATATAAAATAAAAACTTCTAAAGCAAATATAGGTAAATTTAAAGGAACTTTCTTTTTTAATTAACTTTGGTATGTAATCAGTATTCAATCAATGTTAAGACAGGTATATTATTAAAGAATAGAGTTATAAAAGTCAGAATAGAAATTTGGGATCAATTTTTTTGACAATAACTCTCTTAGATCTTTCTTTTTATTCTCACTTAGCTCTTGCTTTTGTGTGTAGACGTTAGTTGGTGTAATTTCACACAGAGGAAGCATTTTCTTCCTTTTATTTCTGACGCTCACTTCCTGGTATTCGCTATCTTTGTACGAGGTCTTAATGAAAAATTAAAAAGGTGTATCTCTGTTCACTCTTATCACCTTTAGGTCATTCCATAAAATAGTTCTCCCGTCTTTAGTTTTATTAAAGTTAAAACCCCACTTTTCTTGAAGTTCTTTCAGGTCTAAAAATGACTCAAATGTTAATTCATGTACTGAAAATTTCCGCGTCGACTTCTTTGCGTTTTTAATTATTGCTACAATTATTGGTGAGGGGAATAGATTGGCCCGGATTTTAGATTTTTTGCTATCTCCTTTTCAATGAGACTATGAATATTATCACCCTCGTTTTGGGTATGACCTTTTACTAAAAATTTATGAGTGATAGATTGAATATTTAGATGAGTTACTGCAAACAGGTAAAGTGCTACCATGAATTTATTTTTATTTTGACCAGAACAATTGTCAGAATATAGAATTAAGTTACAGCCGTTGTCACTAATTGGAGACTCCACTGAGAGTTTCTCAAAAACTTTTAGTAAACAAGATCCAATTTCGTTTGCCCCGCGTTTAGCATCAGTTTCATTCCAGAAGAAACAGTGTACATCATCATACGAATCTTTCATCTGGCCCTCAACCTTTTTGTTTAAACACGTGACTGTAAAGTTGTAACTATTCAACTTTGATTTGTTTCCAGCTTTCTTCGTTCCGTTTACGTTTCCTCCCCTTTTTTTTTCTTCTTGTGATGTAGTATTTTCTCTAAATTCTTGATTTGTCGAAACTTCTGTTGTTGTAGGTTCATCAATGTTTATTTTTCCGGATTGCTGTTCTGTGGTTACCTGAATCATATTCTCTTGTGTTTTGTTGTGTTTATTACAAGATTCTGTATCGGAACTATCACTGGAAGATCCTGAAGATGATGAGGACGAGGAAGACAAAGAAGACGAGGAACTCCTTGAAGATTTGGATTGACTTGGATATACTAGTATTTGCTTTTTCTTCGGATTCGGAACTTTGTATGTTGGATCTTGATCTCTTAAATCGACATCGCTATTTTCAGAATATCTCGCATCGGTGCAATCGTAGACTACAGTGGTGTTATGAAGGTGATTTTTATTGCCGACTGAAGCTGATTGCAGATTCTTAAAATATTCTTCTACGTTTAAGTAACGCTGATTTTCGGGATTGTTTGTTATATCACTTAACAACTACAAAAAAAAAACATATTTTAGTAGTAAAAATAAAAATTATACACACCAAATTTTTAAAGTCACTTTTAATTCTTACCGTCACTTCTGTTGTTGGCACTGATTCACGTTCTTGTGTTGCAGTTTCTGGCGCCGGATTTTGAGCCTGAACAAGCTCCATCATCTTTTTCGACCTGTTGAATGGCATTTTCACCCTAAAACATAAATAGTAACATTATAAGCCTCTCGCACAAATTATTTTTGTAATTAATATTTAGACTAACGCAGACTTAACATAAAATATTTACTGAGAATGAAAAAAATACGCATTATATTCCAATCTTTTTTTTCAAACAAAGACTCAACTAATATTTCGGCTCCTAAGTAACAATAACCTTTAGTAGTAAACAGACTTATACTTGAATGTCACAAAGCGTTACCTTAAATGATGTATAGATTTAATAGTAAACTGACTCAACTCGTAATGGGTCACAAAAAATATAACATGGTTCAATGATAAATTGTCTTAAAACGAAATGTTTCATGTAACGTATTAGCAAAATTTGTTGTAAACTGACCTAAGATTTAATCAGTCAATACAAGATTACAAAATTTGATAAAACTTACCTGTAAATTTATTCGTAAACACACTCAACAACGATTGGGTCTTCGTTCAATAAAAAAACTATAAGCTTGTTCCGCAAGTGCCGGACACATACTGGCATGAGTCGCTGTTCCGCGAAAACACAATGAGAGATCTCATAAAAGTGAAAGAGACGGATATATCACTGGGGCGGAAATAATTCGTAATTTCAACGTTATTCGACAGGGGATGGTAGATGGCGTTAACAGAAGCCTGTCTCTGTACGTAACTCATTTCTGACCTATCTAGTAATGGGTCAGTTTTCCATTAAGCATGCGCAATGTCCGGCATAGTTCCATTCGAATGCGATATTGCGATTGACTCTATTCTAAGGGATAGACTCAACATTTGGACATGTTAAATCTTATTTTTTTATAGCATAGGCCGGCAAACGAGCAAGTGGGTCACCTGATGGTAAGTGATCTCCAACGCCCATGTACGCCCACAATACTAAAAGAATTATGGGTGCGTTGCCGACCTTAAAGGAAAGGGATAATTAAGGGATTGGGAAGGGGAGGGGGTTTGAGCCTTAGAAACTATATGCTAATAAAATAACACTCACGCCTGTAATCCCCGAAGGGGTAGGCAGAGGTGTAACTAGTACACCCACATTTCGCCGAGCGTATTTCCGTCCCATGATGTGATAGGGGGCGAGCCTATCGCCATACCGGGCACCATTCCAGACTCCGGGTCGATACTGAGCATTTCGTTTCCGAGCATAAAAAAACCCAATACCACTTTATCCGACCTGGGGATCGAACCCGAGACCTCAGCGTTAGCTTAATCGTAACACGTACGCATAACAACTGCGTCACCGAGGCAGTCTTAATAGGCATATGACAGAGTAACTTTTATATTTGAGCGTGTCATATTTAATTAGTAAGTAGCATTTAATTACACAGTAGTGTAACAGACGGCAATAATATTTGTGACTTTTTAAGCGATTGCAAACTTCATAATAGAATATTTTGAACTAACTTTTGCCTGCAGCTCTGCCCGTGAAAATGACCTTTTCCGGGATAAAAAGTAGCCTATGTCCTAATCCAGGTATACTTGTGTGCCAAATTTCATCTAAAACCGTTCAGATGTTAAGACGTGATTAATAAGTGTTAAGACGTGAGTAATATTTCCAACTCCTCCTTAACTTTCTATTTGATTAATTTCGTTGCGGCACAAAGACAATTTAGCATTACCAGAGACTCGCCGAGCTTCACTGCTAGGTGTCAACAAAAATGCGTGCCACTGTCGATCCTGGTGCACAGGAGTTACAGTGGCGGGTGTGTGGATATTCTCGTAAAAGACGTGATTGACTAACGAACATCCAAATTCGCAAACTCACAAACATCCCAATTTTCACAATTATATTAGAACTAGGATTTACAAAAAGTGAAAAACACCCAATACGCTTCCCTGAGTTTTTATGAATAGATGGAAAGGATATAGAGTACATTCGGAGTATGTATGTGCTATCTAAATCATGTAATTACTTTAACGAAAATGCGGTCTGAAAAAAGCTAAAAAATAATGGGCCTTACTTAAAAAGGTTATTCAAGCAGTACACTGCTTTGTCTCTTTCTAGCAACTTTATAAACGACGTTGACAGAGTAGGTAAAAGATTGTTTAATCAATGTTTTAACAACCTTTTAATAAGTAAGGCCCATTAACAAACTTCAAAAAAGGAGGAGGTTCTCAACTCGGCGCGTTTTTCTTGCTTTTTTATGTTTCCAAAATCCACAATTGGCGGAGTAATCGATGGTCATACAAAAAAACGTGCCGAATACACGTTACCTATACCTCCCCCTTTTTTGAAGTTGATTAATAATAGGAAATCCACGTTGTACCTAAGCTTCATACTGATCTGAAGCCATTTGTAATAAATATGTGTGTTTATTACAGTAAAGTTGCGGCTATGTTTAGAGCGGGTATACCTTAATGTAGCTAAAAAAGACATTGCCATTTTTTTTAGCATAGGCCGGTAAACGATCAAGTGGGTCACCTGATGGTAAGTGATCTCCACCGCCATGTTACCGACCTTAAAGGAAAGGAATAATTAAGGGATTGGAAAGGCGAGCGGGATTTGGGCCTCCGGATATCTCACTCATCGTACGAAACGCAGCAGCAAGCTGCTACTTTACGTCGGGTTTCTGTGAGACAGTGGTAACGACCCGGACGAGCCGGCCCGTTCATGCTGTAGATAAAAGTGTTTGCAGCATGAAGCAGTTTAACAATGTCTAAATTAGGAAGGTACTCCTCTTTTTCCAGCCTCAGTGGCCGGCTGCGAAGCGAGAGGCCCTGGGTTCAATTCCCGTACCGAGATAAATGTTTATGTGATCAACGAATATTTGTTTCGGATCTGGGTGTTTTGAGACTTCAAGTCCTTCATAGTTCCTGATACCGACGATACAGGTTAACTTGGTGTGCGGTCAGGATTGTGTGTGACTGTTGGGTGTATTTATGAATTATTTATTTTGTCATCGGTTTAAAATTATCTAGAATAGTCGCTGCAATATTATGAGTTATTACATTTAGGTGTATAGAAAGCTATAGACGGGGGGAAGGTCGCAGTTTCAGTTACTGCATGGAAAAATACTCGCGAGGTCACAACAGGTTCGTTTAAATACGGTTTAAGTACCGTTAGAAAATTGTGTATAGTTTAGATTACAGGTTCGATGCCCGTAAAGAGACAAATGCGAGATGCACAAAGCATATGGTTGCTTTGTGACTAACGAATCTTAGCATTAGAAATCTTACTTCAATATTTTTAAAGGCAATTACTATCATAAATGTTGCTTTACCAATAAATATATATTTTTACAAACATTAATCTAGTGGCGTACTTATTAAGGCTGAGAATATGTTAGGTCCTGGGTTCAAATACCCCGTCGAGTAATCACAATTTGTGTTTAAGTTTTCCATACGAAAAATCACACACAAGTTTCCCGGGATTCGAATTTGTACCCGGCATGGCGATGGGCTATCTTCCTCATCAAACATGTTTATTAAAACATTCTACTGAAGTGAGAACTACTGCATTGCGACAACACGATGCATTGTGACTCAGGTGTGCAATAAATATGTCACCTAAGAAGCTTTAAGCTCATCGCACTAGTGTGCGATGTGTGTGGTAGTCCACTGACTATCGCATGTAGCTATAAAATACTAGAAAACTACGGCTTATTATAGACGTGGTTCCGTAGTGAAATATGCAATTACTCGTAGCCCACTTCTCGGACCCTCTAAGACAAATATTTGTGCCATCCGCGAGTACTTATTTTGTGTTTTATTTTGAGTAGGTATTATTTTATTTCCATATCGATTAACGAATTGAAGGACTCTTTATTATGATTGATCGACCTATCTGGATCCGATTTTTTAATATAATAGTATATTCAATTTTTATATTGCCTAGATAGGCAGACGAGCAGGCGGCCCACTTAATGGTAAGTGGTTACCGCTCATGGACCTCAGAAATGTCAGAGCACAGCGAAGCCGCTGCCTACCGTTCTTTATCCCACAGTCACTGCTTGTTAATGGCACAGCCTAAACTACTTTTTTAAATTCTAAAATATTACTACTATTTCTTTACATTGTGGGGGTTTATGTTGAAGATCACTTACCATCAGGCAACCTACGCTGCCCGGATACCTGCAGGCCAATTCTCGTAATTTTAAATGATCAAAATATCATTCCGATCTAGTCTCAGCGTCAAGAAAGTTGCAAATGGCATTCTCTTTAACCAACAATCAACGTCAAATGAACATAGATCGTAATGAGATTGAATGTAGAATAAAAGTTGACTAAAGCCAAAACGATATAAGCTACTGCTAATGCTAGGTGCATTTGACGTTGATTATTGGTTTAAGAGAATGCCATTTGCAATTTTCTTGACGCTGAGACTAGATCGGAATGATATTTTGAACGTTTAAAATTACAAGAATTGGCCTTCTGACTTATACTTTAAAATATAAAAATGTAGAGCAATGCGTTGCGATACCCGATGTGCAATGCGCTTACCTTTATATGTAGAAGAGACACGTTTCTTCGAATTAAATGCATATGAGAGATGATATCATGTCAAGACTTTTTAATAAAGACTGCAGAGAACAATATATGTATAATATAAGTGTTCTGTGATGTATAAAGGTTATAAACTGATACTGCTTACTCTTTGACATCCAACTTTGATCTCTATATATTTAACGCTGGATTTTAATTTAACAATATTGTAATTAAAAATGTCTAATAAATTAATGAACTCGTGAGTAAAGTGTATCAAAATAGCTCTTATTTAATGTTATGGAAATTATTAGAGATATCCGGAGGTGCAAATCCCCTTCCCATTCGAAATCCCTTTTCTTTAAGTTTAGAAACGTGTCAATTACTCTTCAAGTATTGTGGATGTAGGTATATGGGCGGTAGAGATCACTAAAAATCAGGTGAAGTGTTTGATCGTTTGCCAGACACATCTGTAAAATAACTCTCAAATATTTTTGTTATTCATATATTTTTGTTATTAATTGTTATGATAGATATCTGGCATCGTACTATACATATTCTGTAATTTATTATTACAGTATATTAATTTTAGCTGCCTACATATTGCGGTTCAAAAGATGGTGTCTTACAGGCAGGAGTAATAAACAGACAGAAAGATTAGTTCCGTGGTTACGGCAATAATTCTTTATTAGGTTACTTAAATAATAGCTGATATTGAATTTTTCTATTTCAAAATGCTCAGTTTCAGCCCGGAGTCTAGAATTATGGCCGGTATGGTGAGAGGCTCGCCCCCCTATCACATCACGGGACGGAAATAAGCTCGGGGAAATGTGTACTGATTACACCCTTTCGGGGATTATAGGCGTGAGTGCGTATGTACGTAAATAATAGCTGTAGGTGATAAAAAATTAAAATCAACAGACTTTTTCGAGACATCGCATGCAAACATTTCAATACTGCCATCGCAGAATTAAAAATTCAGTTCGGTGTCGCCGTCTGGTCAAGTCTGGTGATAGTAGATAATAGAATGTCAGTTAAAAATAAAAATCTATTGATTTGTTAGCGCACCATACAGTTTTGATCTCATTATAATATGCCAAGGTATGATTTTGATTTAATAATGTGTGTTGCGTGCAGCGTGGCCTAAATTAGCTTGCTGGCGGTCTCACCCCTGTGAAAGACGTGTTCTTGGAGCAAATGTAATTTTTGTAGCCTATAATATGTTTACTGAAACACGTAACATGAAAGTGAAAACTGTATGAACTATACTTGTTTTCTCATGAACATTGTATTTTGTATTCATGGTGGGGACGTCTTTTTTCTTTTATTAGCTTGAATGACGAGACGAGCAGGTCGCTCGCCTGATGGTAAGCGCCACGCCTGCTCATAAACAGAAACAACGCCACACAGAACTTTAAATAACCAACCACTGCATGACACTGGACTGCGCTTGTCACCCCGAGACATAAGGTGTTAAGTCTTATAATGTCCAGCAATTTCACTGGCTTCAATGTCCTTCAAGCCGGAACACAACAGTGCTTACACACTGTTGCTTGGCGGCAGAAAAATAGGACAGACGGGTGATCAGCTCACTTAAGTTGAACAATTTCACCCTTTCACATGAATATACAATCTATCTGAACAAGTAAATAAAAATAAAATATAAATAAATAAAATAAATAAATAATAAGTAGCGGTACCTCAGCAAGGAAGGACTGTCGTCGCAGGTTCGAAACCAGCCCCAAGAGCATGCACCTCTGACTTTTCTAAGTTGTATTAAATTGTTAATTATCACTCGCTTTAACGGTGAATGAAATATCGTGAGGAAACCTGCATACCTGACAAGTTCTCTATAAGAATTTCGAAGGTATGTGTGGTTTACAAACTTGCATTAGGCTCGCGTGGTAGACTAACCCCTCTCATTCAGTAGAGGCCCGTGTGTAATACAGGGCTAGTATTATTATTATACTATGTATTCCTGGTGGTTTACCTGTGTGGACGTTATTGCTCCGCTTTTTTTTTTATAGTATAGGCCGGCAAACGAGCAAGTGCGTCACCTGATGGTAAGCGATCTCCACCGCCCATGTACGCCCACAATACAAAAGAATTATGGGCGCGTTGCCGACCTTAAAGGAAAGGGATAATAAGGGATTGGGAAGGGAAGGGAGATTTGGGCCTTCGGATATCTCACTCACCGTACGAGACGCAGCAGCAAGCTGCTACTTTACGCCGGTTTTCTGTGAGACAGTGGTAACGACTCGGACGAGCCGGCACATTCACGCTGTAGACAAAATTGTCTACAGCGTGGCTCTACCACTCGTAGATACCACTCGTTTTGTAGATTATAACGTGATATGTAGTTTTGAAACGTTGTCTCATTATAACTAATTAATTAGTCAATTTCTAATAAAAACTGCCTTGGTGGCGCAGTTGTAATGCGTTCGCGTTACGATTGAGGCCAACGCTGAGGTCTCGGGTTCAATCCCCCGGTCGGGTAAAGTGGTATTGGGTTTTTCCATTACGAAATGCGCAGTATCAGCCCGAAGTCTGGGATTTTGTACCCGGTATGGCGATAGGCTCGCCCCCTGTCACATCGTGGGACGGGGATACGCTCGGCGAAATGTGGGTGTACTGGTTACATGTATGAGTGCGTATGTTCTAATAAAAATAAAAAAGTATATTAAAAAAAATTAATGGTGTGAATATGACCTTAATCAGTTAAGTCATTCCAGTTACACGATCAGACAAACGAACGAATGATTTTATATAATAGAACTTTCAAACTTTCGCTAATCGCTGTGACAATGACCGAAGCCGTACCGTGCAATATCCCTCGGATCACGTGACACGGTAAGGACGATAAAATCCCTTATTTTTCACCTATCACATTGTTTCTCCGCTACACTGTCATTGTAAACATACGTACTGTTGATTCAACGGGATTTTTTGTTTCATTATTTCTATACACAGTATGTAAAAGAACCCTGTTGGCCCTTTCTGGCATATAGACAGCTTAATAAAAATAGTTCAATAAAAATAATAATAAACAAAAGCGAGATATTATCCTTGCAAAGGTAGCTTAGAAAAATGAACATATTTCAAAAATGATATTTACATCTGAAAAGTGATGAACAGCTGATTGATGTGACGTATTGACGAAGCCGGGCACGCACGCGGCGCATATTGATAATATATCCGCCAGCCTCCGTGGCGCAGCGGGCGAGTAGCCGGCTGCGAAGCGAGAGGCCGTGGGTTCGATTCCCGCACCGAGACAAATGTTTGTGTGATCCACTAATATTTGTCTCGGGTCTGGGTGTTGTGGGACCGCAAGTCCCTCGTAGTTCCTGATACCCACGATACAGGTTAACCTAGTGTGGGGTCAGGACTATGTGTGTGACTGTTGGGTGTATTTATTATTGATTTATTTATATATATAAGATTATATTATTGAGGATCTTGAAATAAACCACCAATTGTTTCTCTGAAAATACAAAGTTTTGTTTTATTTAACACGTATTTACAATATTACAACAATTATCAAGTTTTGACAATTACATTTCTAACTCACCTGAAAATACAAAGAAACGACATTTAAAGTTTACTAATATCGCTTCCTCAATTGTATCCTCCGATAAGTTTTTATAACATTAAATTGCACAAGGTAATTTATGCGTCATCCGCCATTTTATCATAGTTCACACGTCACTCCGATTCTCTACCATTTTCCACAGACCACATAGATACGCGAAGCGCGGCAAATTCAAATTAATGAAATGTCATTCATTTCATTACATATATACTAATACCTGCCTCGGTGGCGCAGTTGTAATGCGTACGCGTTACGATTGAGCCTAACGCTGAGGTCTCGGGTTCGATCCCCGGATCGGGTAAAGTGGTATTGGGTTTTTCTATTACGAAATGCTCAGTATCAGCCCGGAGTCTGGAATTTGTGCCCGGTATGGCGATAGGCTCGACCTCTATCACATCGTGGGACGGAGATATGCTCGGCGAAATGTGGGTGTACTGGTTACACGTCTGCCTACCCCTTTGGGGATTCCAGGCGTGAGTGAGTATGTATGTATGTATATATACTAAAAATATATAGCGACTGTGATATGGTCGTTGGGATCTACCAGCACATGTTTGGAACGTAGGCAGAGAAGTCATAATAATGTTACAAGACTGTGGTACGAGCTTTCTCCATCACTAATTATTGAAGAAGAATAATGTTATAGTGGGATATTTTTGTGTTAGGCTCGACACATTTCAACCACGTGTGTTATATCTTCAAGGGGCGTATACGCCTAAGTGGGAAACAAGATAAGAAATGAATACAGCCACTTCATTTCATTACTTGGTCGTGATGTACTGAACAATATGTAGGCACTAAGTGGCGCGGCGTACTACGCAGTAAGTAGAAATACCAGGTAACCAGCATATTTGAGATTTCTTCACAAAAAGGTATATGAAGTTTTCCAACCCGCATTAGATCAGTGTTTGAGTGGTAAAGCCACGCTGTAGACACTTTTGTCAACAGCATAAATGGGCTGGCTCGTCCGGATCGTTACCACTGTCTCGCAGAAAACCGACGTAAAGTAGCAGCTTGTTGCCGCGTTTCGTACGGTGAGTAAGATATCTGGAGGCCAAAATCCCCTTTCCAATCCCTTAATTATCACTTTCCTTTAAGGTTAGCAACGCGCCCATGATTCTGTTGGTATTGTGGGCGTAGATGGGCGGTGGAGATCACTTACGATCAGGTGACCCACTTGTTCGTTTTCGACATACGTCATAAAAAATACGCCAAATGCACGTCCCGTAGAATCTAGATTGAATGAAATAAATGATTCAAGGTGGTAGATCCCTCGTATACGAGAGGTAGTCTTGGTTGGCACTGCTTTGTCTATTTCTTACGCTAAGCAGCGATGTCTAAGTACTGTTGTGTTTTAGTTTGAACGACATTGAAGCCAGTGAAATTACTGGGCATTGTGAAACTTATCTTATCTTATGTCTCGTAATGACGAGCGCAGTTCAGTCATGCAGTATTCTATAATCTAGAGTTATTTGTGACGTTGCTTCTGCTTATGGGCAGGTGTGACGCTGAATATCAGGCGAGCAACCTGCTCGTCTCGTTATTCAAGCAAATAAAAAAAGTACGCTACGTAGTGCTACTCAAAACGTAAAATGTAGAAAAATATTGCATAAATTTTTAATAAAATAAGTTTATACGAAATTACATACTGGCTTTTTTCGATAAAATCTGTCTACAATTGGCGGAGAAATTTATGTGTACACTGTACACATAAAAAAGCAACACAAAATGTCGATTGGAGAACCTCCTACTTTTAAATACGCACTTACGCCTGTTACTCCCCGAAGGGGTAGACAGAGGTGCAACTAATACATCCATATTTCGCAGAGCTTATTTTTTCCGAAGATGTGATAGAAGCCTATCGCCATACCATTTCATGATAGAAAACCCAATATCACTTTACCCGACACGGGCATCGAACCAGATACCTCAGCACAGCAGTCGTACTGCGTACGCATTACAACTGCGCCACCGAGGCAGTCGTTTAAAAGTCATTTAAAAAATAATATAGATACGCCAAATGGCATATTTTGTTACTACATTTTCTTTATGAAAACTGAACACGAGTTTAATGATATAAAGCGATATACAACTTAGAGAAACGTGTAATTGAACATCTCAGGAATTGTATAATAGTCTAACTCCATTGAATAATTGTAGATATAATAAACAAGCGTGTTACGCAACAGTACGGAATTCAGAGTTACGCGACAGGGCATATTTTGGTAGAATATCATGGATAATCTATATTAAAGTAGAACAATTGAAACACAATGTACACGACCTTCTCCATTTATTTGGGCAGAGTAACACTTTATATTCCGTTTACCAACCGACTGACAGCCGACAATAATTATTCCACCTTATTTATACCTTTTTACAAATAGTTCACATTAGTAATTGTATTTATTATTGAACATGTTAGATCGTTCTAAATAACGTGTATATTATTTATAATTGAATAATTAAATAAGTCAGAGTATCTTATGGATTTAACAGACAATATAACGTCATACAATAATAGTGTGACGTCATAACCGTTGTGTTATTATTTAGTACTGCCAGCACTTATAACATATATTAATGAATACTGGAATGAGTAAAATAAAACCGTTTTCTTTATTAACTTGAGTGACGAAAATAGCAAGTCGCTCGCCTGATGGTAAGCGCCACGCCTGCCCATAAACAGAAGCAACACCATACAAAACTTTGAATTACAAAGCACTGCACGGCAGTGGCCTGCGCTCGTCCCCCCGATACATAAGATGTTAAGTTTCATAATGCCCAGTAATTTAATTGGCTTCAATGTCCTTGAAATACACTCATTTATTAAACTTTGTAGAATATATAGCACTATCGGCAATACTTAAGACGTCAATTAAGTTAAAGTATTCATTAGCCATTTCTTAGAATCGACTATTTCGCAGAGAAGTCATTATTTATTATTTCTGAACTCAGTAACCGGGCATAAATCATTTTCTCTAGTAAATCTTGATTTAGGATCGTCGTGCAAGTCGGCCTTAAACTAATGAATACTCATTTCGATTTGAAATGAAATAAATAATAATAATACTAGCCTTGTATTATACACGTCCCACTGCCGGGCATGGGCCTCCTCTACTGAATGAGAGGGGTTAGGCCTTAGTCCACCACGCTGGCCTAATGCGGGTTGGCAAACTTCACATACCTTCGAAATGCATATGAAGGACTTCTCAGATATGCAGGTTTCCTCACGATGTTTCCTTCACCGTTAAAGTAAGTCATAATTAACAATTAATAAACACATAACTTAGAAAAGTCAGAGGTGTATGCACGACTTTCGTCTCGACAGTCCATACCATTCCCCACTGAGCTATCACTGCTTTTTTTGAAATGAAATGAAATTAAATAAATTGAAATGTTTCACCTGAAGCTGAAACATGGCTGACAAAAATAGACATAAAATTCTAAGCCAATTTACACCATTTTACACGCCCTACGATAATAATAATAATAATGAATACTCATTTATTTCTTTCCTTAACCTTCAGTTAAATATGACCACATCTTTCTGTAACACGTTGTTTACCGGAAGCAAGAAGGTCTACTAAGTACTTTCAAAAATAGCTCGTCACTATTATAAGGTGATAAGCTCCCCAAGTTCGTTTCAAGTACGTTCCATCGGAGTCGTACCAAGGATTTCATTCAATTATAAAGCAATCGCGGATTGCGTCAATCGCAAATCTCATGCGATCGATTAGTTGATGAAGTGATATCGATTCTGTGATTAGGTTTCTCGTTTGATGAGGTCTTGAACTTAACTTATTAAGGGCCGTTACATACACCTGGTAGTGAGTGTTTATGTAATGGATTTATCAATATATAGACATCCTAAAATTTAAGCTATTTTATTCACTAGTTTACTACGATTAAGTGAAGTGCGCGAGCGAGAATAAAAATGCAGGATTGAGACAAAAGCTCAGCTTTTTATCATTTAGGGTTGCCCAAAGTTGGAAGTCAATTGAAAGACACGTTACTCATTCGATAAAAAAATTCTTTATTTATATCTTAGCAATGCAATCGGATTTAACACTATGTAGGTGAAATAGTTATATCGTATACCAAATGTTGCATTAATGTGACCACACCGTTCTGTAACACGTGGTATATTGACAGCTCCGTGGCGCAGCGGGCGAGTAGTCGGCTGCGAAGCGAGAGACCGTGGGTTCGATTCCCACACCGAGACAAATATTTGTGTGAACCACAAATATTGGTCTCGGGTCTGGGTGTTGTGGGACCGCAAGTCCCTCGTAGTTCCTGATACCCACGACACAGGTTTACCTAGTGTGGGGTCAGGACTATGTGTGTGACTGTTGGGTGTATTATTATTATTATAATGTTTTTAAGTTAATTTTTCTCAGGGTTATTACCTGGGGTTATTATTATTATTATTATTATTTCAGAATGCGTTTTGTATTTGATTTGGTAAGTAACATTTACTAATGGCCATTCCCAATATTCTGTCTATCAAAAGATTTGCTAACTGGCAGTAAAATTAAGACACGTTTTGTATGGAAGATCTGTCAAAACACTATTGATAGTAAGCTAATCTGTCTTTAAATAAAATATAGGGAATGGTTATAAGGTAGTGATGATACAGGCTCTAAATCTACCGATGTACCAAAAGTATCCTAACATTTTTTTTTATAGTATAAGCCGGCAAACGAGCAAGTGGGTCACCTAATGGTAAGTGCTCTCCACCGCCCATGTACGCCCACAATACTATATAATCATAGGCATTGCCGACCTTATAGGAAAGGCATAAATAAGTAAGGGACTAGGAAGGGGAGGTGAATTTGGGCCTCCGGGTATCTCTCACCGTACGAACCGCAGCAGCGACCTGCTACTTTACGCCGGTTTATGTCAGACAGTGGTTATGACCTGGACGCACTGGCTCATTCATGCTGTAGACAGAATTGTCTACAGCGTGGCTCTGCCACTCACACATGACAAAATCTGTCAATTTGACTGATCGTGTATATGAACATAAAAGAGTTACTTATGAGCAGGAGTTACTTAAAGCAAGGGTTTACTTAAGGCAACATGAGATTATCTTGGAACACTAAAGTGAATGGTTAGGGCGGGTTACATGTAAAGCGTGTGTCACATAATTCCTTCCATTGAATATTCAATCGCGCCCCTCGTCAAGGGAAAGTGTCCTTTATTTTACTTATGTAGGGTGACTGCATAATGGAAATCTATTTCTGACAAATGTATCGATAGGTAGTGGTTTGTGAAGTACTAGTTTGTTTGTTTTTAACCGACTTCAAAAAAGGAGGAGGTTCTCAATTCGGCACGTTTTTCTTAAAAAAAAAACGTTTTTTGTTATTTATGTACAACGATTTCTCCAGCAATTATGGATCAATTTTGTTGAAAAAAAAAACTCACTCGATAGTGTTTAGCTGCGATGAGCCCCATATAAATTTGTTTAAGATCTGATGACGGAGTACGGAGAAAAGAAATAAAACTCTTCAACGGACAAAAATTGTATTGGAATTTACATGCTATTACTGTAACTACCACTAAACATTGAATAATAAAATAACATTTAACAAAACTTACAAACAGACTTCAAAATAAAGAGCAGAGTCAATTTAATTTGACCGGTAGCGACACAGGCACCGACTCTACTTATAGAATTTGTGATTTTTGACTTTCAGCGTTAGTATTTTGTAGTCTGTTTCTAAGTTTTGTTAAACGTTATTTTATTTTTTGGTTTGTTTTTAACTGTGATATATTAACGAAAAGTATATAGATCCATCAGTAACTTAATAGCAGAAATAGTTGCCGTAGCCGAAAACGGTCTGGAATTTATATATATCAACGGAAATTTTAAAAACACGGCCAAGAGCATGTCTGACCAGGGACAGTAAATGTATAACCGAAAATATCGCAAATCTCATAAACTACACAACCTCTTTGAAACCAACTTTTGTTGGAACTACCTTTTAAGTTATACTATGTTGAATTGTCTCCATCCACATTTCATCCATATTATTATAGTGCTAAAAGTCTTCGAGTAAAATGGCTATACCATATAGACGTGACGAAAGTATAAGGGTTCCGTTTTTGCCATTTCCCACGGAACCCCAATAAAAAACTACTTACAAAGAATATAATTCCTTGTAGGTGTTAGGTAATTTGATTAAATCTTGTTTACGGCGAGCTCTATCCCGCCGAATCTCGTGCAAATACAACGCGATGTTTATGAACAAAGGAGCGAGGAAAATATGTTGGACCCAAATAAACGAACAAATCTCCCATCTCACAAAGTGGCAAGCAACCTTGGAAATATTTCACTGAAGCATTAGATAATGGTTTTAAATGTGTTGTGCTAGAAGTTACGTGAGACGAGTATTATTTTATTAATACCAAACGACAGTAATCACTTTAACTATAGTTTATTGGTGACTGCCTCGGTGGCGCAGTTGTAATGCGTACGTGTTACGATTGAGTTAGCCTCAATTGAGGTCTCGGGTTCGATCCCCGGGTCGGGTAAAGTGGTATTGGGTTTTTCTATTACGAAATGCTCAGTATCAGCCCGGAGTCTGGAATTTGTGCCTGGTATGGCGATAGGCTCGCTCCCTATCACATTGTGTGACTGAGATACGCTCGGCGAAATGTGGGTGTACTGGTTACACCTCTGCCTACCCCTTCGAGAATTACAGGCGTGAGTGCGTATGTATGAGTGCGTATGTTTATTGGTTACATTTACAATATCACTGCTTTGCAGACCACAACTTAATGTCAGGATTCTCTAGAGACCGTTCTCTAATTATAACTCAAACAACTAGAACCGAATAGTAAACCAGCATAGCTACCGCATAATGATCACTTGGACTATAGACTGAGCACTGATCTTACTGAACTGGAGACTATCTGACTGACTGCGGGCAAAAGACCTCCAGTTATGGCGACAACCTCTTTTATACCATTTAACTACCCTTCCACAACTATATCGCACCATTATACCCAACAGTAGACCCAACGTTGCTTTCTCAGACACCCTCAATATACTAATATTAAGAGAATACACTAACAGTTGCTTAATGTTTTTTATAAAACGTCGGCTAATATGCTGACGACATGTGATCTCCACCACCCATGAACCCATTTTCAGAGTGGTAGATCCACGCTGCAGACACTTGTCTACAGCATGTATGGGCCGGCTCGTCCAGGTCCATTACCACTGTCTCACAGAAAACCGGCTAAAAGTAGCAGCTTGCTGCTGCGTTTCGTACGGTGAGTGAGATATCCGGAGGCCCAAAACCCGTCCCCTTCCCAATCCCTTAATTATCCCTTTCCTTTAAGGTCGGCAACGCACCCGTGATTCTTTTGGTATTGTGGGCGTACATGGGTGGTGGAGATCACTTACCATCAGGTGACCTACTTGCTCGTTTGCCGGCCTATACCATAATTAATTATTTTACATAGCTATCGTGTTACCTCAATTGGAAAAAAAACGAACAGATAATTTTACTCGTAATTTTACATTTTGTATTTTTTTGCTGATACAGCAGTCAAAACACTTGTGGAGTTTTGTGGGATATTGTATTAGTTCATAAGCTATTGTATATTCTGAATTTATTAAATAAGTAACATTAATTCACGTCTTCACCACGTACGTTCTCCTTCTGCACAAACTCTACCTTAAATTATGTTTTAGCGACATCTATAAATAATTTTCCTAAACTCTTAATCAACACCATCTATCCCCAGGCGAGGTCAAAACTTCCGAAGAAGCGGCGTCGGGTGTTACCAGTTGAGCAACCACGGAGAAAGCGCGACGCCAGCGCCTCCAATCGGCGCGTGAACGCAGTCAAACATCCGGTGGTGTTAAAGGACCTCTCGCCGGGAGGTAACAAGTTCGGTAAGTTTATACAAATTTTTGATAAAATTGTTACAGGATAAACTAATAGACGGCGCTGTTATAAATTTTCAATAATATAGTAATACTGTTATTACGTGCAAGCAAGTTAGAGGTGGATAGTGTGTAATATTTTTGTTAGTGTGTAATGCTTACAGAAGCATCGAAATAAGATAACTAGAACAATAATTCATATGAATCTGCAAAAAATACGACTCCACTTATTTACACATGCAAAGGTAAAATCACACGTAATACTCATACCCGTAACAAAAATATGTGAACGTTCAAAATCAACTTTATTTCATAAAAGTTAATGTCTATATATTAACTTTCTTGATCGAGATATGACGTTCTGCACCGCGCAAAAATTAGACGTATTAAGTGTCAACTAGAGATCATTAACAATTTTTATGAATTGATTAATGAACGAGCTGCATAGACTTTTATAGCCCCGCCCCCTTACACAGAGTTTTGGTGGGGTAATTTTATTGCTTGAGTTACGTTTCATCTCATCTTATTTCGATGACTGTAAGATACCTTTCCTTTAGAGTTGGTAACGCATCCATGATTCTTCTATTATTGGCAATGTTCAATGGAGGTCGAGACCAATTTCTATCAAGTTGAGCGGCTTACTTGCCAGCCTCTGATATTAAAAATCTACGGATATTCTATTAAACAAGTTTCACCGATTCGTGACTACTTAAAAAATATAATGATTAATAAACATGTCTATTATAATTCCAGGAGTAAACGGCATGAACATGATCAGCCTGGCATTGCAGGGTCCTCCAAACCTCCTGCGCCCTCCGTCAGTCGCCCAGCCGTTGCAGGCACGAGCACCCATCGGTAAAGCGCACATCATTGTAGTTCATCCCAACTACCATTTGAAACCATGAATATGCTTTAAGAATTTCTTTAGATGACGCAATTTTAATCTGATTTTTATTAATATCTGTTAGCTTGAATGTACTGTTCTAAAGTATTTTTTGTATCGCCTTTTATTTTATTAACATTTAGTTTGTTAAGTAGTGAATTAATTGTAGGATAAGGGACGTAGTACTTGGGATTGATTTTTAAATAAATTTCTCTTATGGAAAATAGGACAACCTGGCCAGAGGGTCATCTCATTAAATTCATTTAATTGTTACAATACGTATCTTTTTTGATTAGTTTTATTTCATATAGATTAAATTTCTAGATTATTCTTTTTATAGATTAAATTCTCAAAGCTATTATCATTGTTATACATATTGTAGTATTATACCATTATTGATAGAGCTCTATAGTTTAAAAGTCACGAGATACCACACACCAATCTGTTCATAAAATATCAGCTGCTGACATTAAGTTTCTTAAAAATCTAATTTTCCTAATTCCAGTCGAAAGCCCAATAATCAACACGCAGTCAGGCGCCATATCGTTGGCGTCGCTGCAACCGCCCCTGATCACGGCCCCACCACTGCAACCACGACCTGCAACCACTGGCTCCCTCGACCTAATGCTACCACTGCAACCAAAGTTACTACCCGGCTACAACCTCCAGTCTTCGTATCTTTCCAACACCCTGTCAACAGTAAGACCACCAGATTTAGAAAAGAAAGAAGACTTCAAACCAAGTGTTGATGTAATTTTGGAGAATAGTGAAGAAAATTCAGTCAAATGTGATTTAGTTCAGGATAGGTGTAATGGTAGAGACAGTCATAATAATTTAAACGATAACGATTCGTGTAAGGATGAAATCAATTCTAATGTTATTGAAAGGAACACTGATACTAAATCAGATGATAGTCCTAATAATAATTCTTATTAATGTGATCATAATGATTCTTTCAGACCAATAATTATTATAAACTATTTGAAAACTACAATCTAAAACGTTTTGTTGCAAAAATTAAAGCAAAATTGAAGATCTGAAAATGTTTTATAACTAGTATTAACTACTGTTATCAAAAGAACTGTAAAATAGGGTCTCAATATTCAAATATCAGAAAGATTGGGTCTGAAAGGATCAATGGTATATTATTGTTTGTATATAGAAAATGATGTTAAAAAAACCGAATATATTCACACCATTCTCACATTTTCGGCAGTAAGCAAATTTGTAAAATGTGCCAAATTAAATAATTCGTGCTCATTGTAACTTACTAAAGGTATTTTTAAAACACGCTCTGAATTTTACTGTCTACTCCATGAGTATTTGGTGTGATTGTATATATACATGTGATTTCAAATAAGGGTCTCGCCATATCACGACGAAGCTTGCCATATCAGACGTCGCTGATGTACCATTGTGTGTATTTTTACGATAATGTGTTATTAAATAATATGAGTGTGTTATTCTTCTTCTTCCACCTGCTCTTATCCTACTCGCAGTGGGGTCGGCGCAACATGCATTTAAAACATGTTACAGAAAAATTTGGCTTGTAGTTTTGACGACTAGCTGCCAGAAGTCAACCTCTCTGTGAAAAAACCCTGACTCGGAACAAAGATTAATTCTGAATCACAAACATTTATCTCCTTGGAGGAATCGAACCCACAGACCGACTCAACAACAACAAGCAACAGACTCATCTACCGCACCACGGAGGCTGTCACAGACGGAAATTGTGTGATTCACAAATATTTGATTCGGATCTGGAGATTTTCTCCTTAGAGGGGTTGACGTCAGGCAGGCGGCCGGTCGTAAACCTACAAAGTCAGATCTTTCTGTAACATGTGTTAAAAGCATATTACGCCGACCTCACTGTGAGTGGGATATGGGAAGGTGGAAGAAGAAGAATATAAGTGAGTTACAATTATTGTAAAATCTTCACTTACAAAAGAAATACGAATTTGAATGGAAGACCAGCGATGGCTAATATGTTACACTTGCGATGTAATTTGGCGGGGCCCTGTAACTCTATATACGATACTTTGTCAAAAATCGAAAGACCTTTGGCCTCTTGGCGTTTGACGATGTACGATAATTTTATTCAAATAAAATCTAGCTGTGAAACCCCATAGTCTTATAAAAATGTCTCCCATTAGTTTATATTGTAATATAAATGTAATCTTGTATCGAATTAGAATTTCTAGTCAGTTGAAAATATCTAGAATAAGGAAATACTGGAATAGCTAGAAATGAATGGAAATGTGTTTGATATAAATCTATCCATGATCATCATGCTGGCTATCACATGGTAGGGAATTATAAATAAAATTAAAAATATCTTACTTGCTGGAATTATAAAACATGTTATATTCTTAGTTTTAATTGACAATGAAGATAATGTATTTCTATATCATCGATGTTTTGAAGAAAGATATTATCGTTTAACAAAAGGAGCAAAATAAAAAATGAAAATTAGATAAAAATTAATTTCTATGTTAACATTGTAAAGTCAGCTTTGATGAATTCAAGTTGGAATTATAGATCTCGGCCTTATAAGAAAATGAGTGAAAAATAATCTACTTAAAATAAATTTTCCATCCATATAACCAAGTCTCTTTGTTTGTTACGCTTTCACGCGAAATCTACTTAACCGATCATCATGAAACTTTGTACACATATTCTTGGAGGTATAAGAAGTAACATTGGATACTATAATGAAAAAAAAATCTATTTGTTTGTTACGCTTTCACGCCTAAATCACTGAACCGATTTTGATGAATTTTGATTTAGAGATAGATGGGACTCTGGAGATGTTATAGGCTACGTTTTATTTCGGAAAAGTGTATTCACGCGGGCGGAGTCGCGACCAAAAGTTATTAATGTATATTTTAACCTTTAACAGACACATTTCCGTTCAGATTCTGCACACAAAAAAAAAATGGATGTCAAAGTTTCTTCGCTCGAAGCGAACGCCCACGACCAAAACGTAGTATAGTCTATAATTTACTCGTGCCGTTGAAATTTTTGTATATTTTGTAAAGGAAAGCGAAACGCATTCTGAATATCTTGATAACGTGTACATTAAAGATGTGGGTGTTTTTATATTATGGATGGGGGCGGATTTAGAAGTGAACTTGGGAGGCAATCGCTGTAAAACGGCTCCATTTCTACATAATACGATATTTTGGCGGTAGAATAATGTTGAATTTATGAATATTAGATCTGTATCTATCTAAGTAAGTATTTAACGTCTAATAGCCTTTCCCAATATTCTGTCTACGGGCAGTAAAATTTTGACACATTTTGTATGGAGCATCTGTCAAAATAATACTGTCTGATAGTAAGCAAATCTGTCGATAGAATATAATAATAGGAACGGCCATAAGTATTTTATTCCATCTTTTTTATTTCTATTAATCTAAGTAAACGCCCATGCTATCGATGCATCTTTGCCAGCGCAGTGGCAATTTATCGATGGCTTTTTTGAAAAAATCGGCTGGATAGGAGGCCACAAACTCTTCAAACGTTTTGTACTGTCTCTCGGGTTTTTTTCCGCCATAGAATTGTCCAAATTATGGAGGCCCTTATTTATTACTTTCCTATAATTTCGGAAACTCGTATATGATTCCTCTGGCAATGTTCACAGGCGGTGGAAATCACTGACATCGGGTGACTCACTTGCAGTTTGCGTGAATATAAAAATAAACGGCATTTAGCCCGTTTTTTTTCAAGTAACTATTCATTGTCAATTTTTAAAGTATTATTATTAAACGATTATAAATGTACATATGGAGCCGCTTCAGAGACCCAGTTTTGACCTCTAGGGCGCGATAACTACCAAAGGGTATTTAATAATAGCCAAGAATCAAGTTCTGAATTAACACGTAGGTGGGAATTATGGCTCCCGGCAATTTACTACGCGACGCGAAGTCAAGACGCAAACGAAGTATCATTTTCAAAATGTACGGTAAAACAAAAATTATATGAGAATGGAAAGACGTCAGTCCGTATTAATGTGGGAATTGGGTATGAAACGTAGTTAGTATGGAACACTGTGAAAGTAATGAAACGAGAGGGAAGTATGCGTGCGAGAAGGATGAGGATCGGAAAGGTAAGATGGCGAGTTACGACGAACGACTGAAAGTGTGCGCATCGAAAATTCGTCACAAAAAAGTAATATATATGACGATTATTAGTAAAAAGTGTTTTTTTTTGCCAAAACAAATCCCACATTAATACTTCATAGTCTATTAATTAAGCCCAAACGAATGGAGCCAGATTTTTACAATTACAAGGGATTTATTTCGATACAAAAACTATGCAATTAAAGCAAGCTGAGAAAGCTATAATTTGTCAACAAACAAGTACCACTCGTGTGTATTTTAAATTTAAAATTGATAAAATAAAAAAAGGATTTCTTAAAGATCTTGTTTCACCTCAATTTTGCAAGTAATATTAGACACTTTACTTTGAAATAAAACTAGTTTATACGGATTTTATTTTTATAAACCTTCAATGTAGCCAAGGTAGCCATTGTAACATTAACTTTTCGAGACGACCTACACCGCAGTCTCTCCCGGGACCACGAAGGCTGAAAAGCTTTCGAAACGTCGGGACTAAAATAAAAATTAAACCGCGATAAAATCCGTATAAACTAGTTTTATTTCAATAAGTAATATTCGCGTAAACCTAAGAAATCACTAGGCACTTTACTTCTCAAAATCCGACCCTGTACATTATAACTCTAATTCACAAGTCTAGATGTCTATATGTTCATATTTGGCTTCATGTAAGACAAAAAGCTTTATTTTTCGCAGACATACCTATCCTACTGGATTTACTTACTAATAAACATGTCAAAATATAAAACGTGAACAAAGAAGCACAGGTTTTCAAATATTTAGGGCCTACATACATACATATGCACTCACGCCTGTAATCCCCGAAGGGGTAGGCAGAGGTTGTAACCAGTACACCCACATTTTGCCGAGCGTATTTCCGTCCCTTATGTGATAGGGGGCGAGCCTATCGCGTTACCTATATAGGGCCTATTTCAATACTATTAATTTGTAACCGCCAGATAACGTGTAAAGGCACGTTTTGTGGTATGCAACAGAGATAAGAAAACATTCTTCTTTGTATGAAATTGTATGGGACTGCCTCGGTGGCGCAGCTGTAATGCGTACGCGGTACGACGGCTGTGCTGAGGTCTCGGGTTCGATCACCGGGTCGGGTAATATTAGTGTTTTCCATCATGAAATGCTTAGTATCAACTTAGAGTCTGGAATTTTGCCCGATGGCGATAGGCTCGCCCCCTATCACATCATGGAAAATAAGCTCTGCGAAGCGTGGGTGTAATAGTTACACCTCTGCCTACCCCTTCGGGTGTACAAGCGTGAGTGTGTATGTATGTATGTATGTGTATGTATAAAATGTACCTATACAGCTGCATACAAAGCTGCGTGTCGCTTTCGTCGCGCGTGGCGGTCTCTGGTCTCGGTCGCATGCCTCGAAAACAGACCTTTAGACAGTCATTTTAGAAATTATTTAATAGCTTTCCCGGACTCCGTATCAGCGTTAGAGCTCTATTTTATTGTCTTATAATTTAATTTGAAAAATGAAACTTATCTGTGAACAGTACACGCAAGCCTCAGAGTACATTAAAAAGTTGTTTGTTATATTAGGTGTGGAAAAAAACGGATTTGTAAAATGTGCCAAATCTCAAAAGCGTCTTCGATTATTCCTTGAAATTCCTTAGTCACTTTCGCTTCAAAACATTAGCGAATCTATGAAGCCACTGAAATATTTTGAATACATTTAAAAACAATGGTTGTCTCTGCCTAACCCTATAGGAAACAGGCGTGACTTATGTATGTATGTACAATGGTTTATTTTTGTAACAAACATTATGTAATTTTTTAACTGTCATAGAAATAAATGAATACAAGTAAAATGCACGCAATCTCGTTAATTTACTTTAATTAAAAAAGAAATCATTTTTCAAACTACTTATGTATTTCCCGATATTGTGGAAATAAAAATATGAGATAGGATTGCCAAATACGATGTAGATACGATTATTGTATATAGATTATAGAAAAGATGGCTGTTCGATGTTATATGAAATACTGTCGGGAAAAATAAAAACTTGTATATTTTCAAAATACGTTTTTCCCGACAGTATTAATCATAATTATTCCCTTTTAATATTGTTAGTATATTGATTTACCTACATCTAAAATATTTTTCTAATGTTACATATTTTTCTTATTTGTTCGTGTTGAGCCTGTTTGAATTTGTTCTAAATCATAACAGCTGTAACTAAAATCGTAACCATCATAATTTGACAGCCTCCGTGGCGCAGTGAGCGAATAGCCGGCTGCGAAGCTGGAGGTCGCGTGTCCGATTCCCACGCTGAGAGAAATGTTTGCGTCATACAATTTTTTTTTTCAGGGTCGTAAGGTCCTCGTAGTTCCTGATAGCCAGGATACGGGTTGACTGGGTGTATTTAATAATTATTTTTATTTATTTATTTATCACAAAAAATATAGATGAATTACTTTCCGACTTATTGAATTAATTTCATCTAATCATGGAAAAATCTTAAGCATATCTAAAAAGTCATGAATTTGATTCCTATAACGAGTGTAAGGAAAGCGCTTCCGAAAACGTGAATAGGATTACAGATAAATGTGATAAATACTATGACTTAGGCCCCATTGACGTTCCTAAATAGAGTTTAACCCACTAAATCAGTTTAAGAGACGTCAAATCGTATGAAAATTTTACAGAAGTAAACAAGTTTAGTGGTAAAACTCGATTTAGGATCGTCGTGCAAGTCTGCCTTAATATTAGAAATCGTGTTTTTATTATTAAAGCAGTGGAAATTGATGTGCAAGCGGCGCTTTGTTTCAACTGCCTACTGAGTATTGCCGGGGATACGCGCACTCAGTAACCCCGAGTTTAGTACGCTTTACATTGCGGGTTTACGAAATATCAAATTTGCTATATTTGTCAAAATAGTCTGCAAAAGAATATCGTTTTCTGTTTATGTAAAGGTAGTTTAGTTTCGGCTTGAAAGCGTTCCCTTTACACTCAGTATTAGTCAATTCTTTATCTTAATGACCAAATTCAAGCGGCCTCAATACTTATTGTTCGTCAAACATCATATTTTATTGTTTGAATAAATAAAAAAAAAACGAAAACTTAGTTTAATTTAAAACAACATCTTACGTATTACCTTGACCTATTCTCGTTAATTACGATCAATAGGGTCAATAAGACAAAAGCTCAGTTGGTTATCATTTAGCGTTGGCAAATATCGGCATGTTACTCCCTCCTACCACCTGCCCTTATCCCACTCGCAGTGGGGTCGGCGCAACATGCTTTTAACACATGTTACAGAATGATTTGGCTTGTAGTTTTTCCGACCAGCCGCCTGCCTGACGTCAACCCCTCCCCTTTCCAATCCCTAAAGTATTCCTTTCCTTTAAGGTCGGCAACGCGCCCATGATTATTTTAGTATTATGGACGTACGTGGGCAGTGGAGATCACTTACCATCAGGTGACCCACTTGCTCGTTTGCCGGCCTATACTATAAAAAAAATTGCTTAAATTTGACCACACCTTTCTGTAACACGTTGTGTAATGATCGTGTATCCAAATGTAGGTATTTCTAACCCTGTCAGCATCTTCAAACACGAGCGTTAATTTCATTTTGCAGTATGTACCGGAGAGAAACAAACATGTTCAATACACCTAACAGGTTGCGACAAAGCTTTGTCGGTACAAAGCACGGCCCGGTATCCGTTGATTATGTTACCATCTTTACGCTAGTATACGAATTTTAGAGGCCCTGACTTTAAAATAACCTTAAAATTACTAGACGGAGGTATCTCGTATGCGCGAGGTCATTAGCGTTGTTGCCACCGCTTTGACTATTTCTGGCTCCAAACAGCAGTGTGTAAGCACTATTGTGTTTCGGTCTGAAGGACATTGAAATCAGTGAAATTGCTGGGCATTCTGAGGCTTAACATTTTGTGTCAGGGTGACGAGCGCAGTTCAGTACGTTGCAGTACTTCATAGTTCGAAGTTCCAGCGACCTGCCAGTCTAGGCATCTAATGCTAATGAAAGAAAACCTAGCTATAGTGTAGCTTAGGGCTAAAGAGGGTGATAACGTATGCATTACAGCATAAAGGTAAACGTAGTTTTTTATACCTAAGGCCAGTATAAACGAGCAAGTGGGTCACCTGATGGTAAGTGATCTCCACCGCCCATGTACGCCCACACTACCAAAAGAATCATTGGTGCGTTGCCGATCTTAAAGGAAAGGGATAATTAAGGCATTGGGAAGAGGGTGTTTGGGCCGCAGGATATCTCACTCACCGTACGAAACGCAGCAGCAAGCTGCTACTTTACGTCGTTTTTATGTGAGACAGTGGTAAATAAAACTGTTTAAAGCGTGGCTCTACCACTCATCAGGTCACCTGGATAGGTACCACCGTTTTGTGTTTGTCACCGTTAGAAAAGTCAGAGGTGCATGCACTTGGAGCTGGTTTCAAACCTGCGATGACAGCCCGTACTACTTCTTGCCGAGTTATCGCTACTTTTTCAGATAAGTAGTATCTCCCTAGGTAGTAGGTCCCTCGTATGAGAGAGGCCGACTCGGTTGGTGCTACCGCTTTGTCTATTTCCGCCGCCAAGCAGCTGTGTGAAAGCATTATTGTGTTTCGGTCTCATGGACATTGAAATCAGTGAAATTGCTGGGCATTCTGAGGCTTGATGCGTAGGCGTTACGATTGAGGTCAACGCTGAGGTCTCGGGTTCGATCCCCGGGTCGGGTAAAGTGGTATTGGGTTTTTCTATTACGAAATGCTCAGTATCAGCCCGGAGTCTGGAATTTGCGCCCGGTATGGCGATAGGCTCGCCTCCTAACACATAAGGGACAGAAAAACGCAGGGCGAAATGTGGGTGTACTGGTTACACCTCCTACCCCTTCGGGGATTACAAGCGTGAGTGCGTATGTATGTATATGTATCTTCCTCCAATTCGTCAAACCTAGCTTTTGACAGTTTTGTCAAAATCTACGTGAAGTGACAGCTTGCTGTTGCATTTCATACGGTTAGTGAGATATCCGGAGACCCAAATCCCCTTCCCAATCCCTTAATCATCCCTTTCCTGTAAAGTCAGCACCGCGTTCATGATTCTTCAGGTATTGTGGATGTATTTGGGCGGAGAAGATCGCTTACACATAAAATGGCGGTGAGATACGGACAGATGACAAGACGAAATTAAAAGGATTTTCTTTTAAGCCGTTTGGTCACGAAACCACTTAAATGAAGGACCTATATTTATACTGTCTAATAAAGAATATTATTTTCTTTCAATTGGCCGTTGATTTTTTATAGAAGCCTTTCAAGCGATGCAAAGTACCATTTTTACGAAGAAAGAAACGTTAATAAAGAAAAGGTGGTTTAAAACTGGCTTCAACAAAACCAATCCTGAACGGAAACAAAAAAGCAAGGCTAATTAAAGAACGCCCGAACTGAAGTGTTCGCATAAAGGAATATTTTTCAATTGTTTTATTAAGAGCACTACTTGTAATTAAATATTGTATGATAAAACATCATCCGTCCGTGGCGCAGCGGGCGGGTAGCCGGCTGCGAAGCGAGAGGCCGTGGGTTCGATTCCCGCACCGAGACAAATGTTTGTGTGATCCACTAATATTTGTCTCGGGTCTGGGTGTTGTGGGACCGCAAGTCCCTCGTAGTTCCTGATACCCACGATACAGGTTAACCTAGTGTGGGGTCAGGACTATGTGTGTGACTGTTGGGTGTATTTATTATTTTAAAAATATCGATTTGGGAAACTACAGGATATTGCAGTCAAGCTGTGTTAGGCCAGTGTGAAGCAGTGGAAAAGTATTATGTTTTTAAACTTTTAGTAGTAGGTACAGCTATAGAATATGTGGAATAGCTTGCCGGCGCACGTGTTTCCTCCTTCCTTTTACTTGGGATCCTTTAAACGGAGTGTGAAGAAGCAACTAAGCAGGCCGGCATAATTCTGCCGATCTGCGATAGATTCAGTGTCTATCGTTGGTCGACAGTATTCATGGATTGCGCTATACTTACCATCAGGTGTAGCGTAGTCACTTTGCCGAGCAAGGATAAAAAAAAAATATATATATAAATTCCAATAATAAAAATAATAATACTAGCCCTGTATTATATACGTCCTAATGCTGGGCACGGGCCTCCTCTACTGAATGAGAGGGGTTAGGCCTTAGTCCACCACGCTGGCCTAATGCGGGTTGGCAGACTTCACATACCTTCGAAATTCTTATAAAGGACTTCTCAGGTATGCAGGTTTCCTCACGATGTTTCCTTCACCGTTAAACCATGCGATAATTAACAATTAATACACACATAACGTAGAAAAGTCAGTATGCACTTGGGGCTGGTTTCGAACCTGCGACTTTCATCTCGACTGTCCCCGCTGTAGCTCAGCGATAAACGGTGTTATTACTACTATGTTTGGCCTCGGTGCTGCCGTTGACGTCGAGAGCGTCCTTCGGTGGCAGGGGCTTCCATGCATACTTGAACACACTAGTTTCCCATTTAAAATCACATTATGTAAGTTTTTACAAAAACACCCCTATTCGCAATGAAAGAGTCTGCAATAACATCTACTGTATTTTTTATTATTTCAAAGAGAGCATTTAATGTGGTATAAATGAAGAAACATACTCTACTCATACCTCTATAATATAACATAAAGAAAGTCGAATTGATTGGGGTCGCTCACCTGATGGCAAGCGCCACGCCTGCCCATAATCAGAAGCTACACCACATAGGACTTTTAATTGCAGAACTATATGACAATGGTCTGCGGTTATCACCGCGAAAAATATGTAAGTTGCCAAGTCTCATAATTCCCAGTAATTAAACACAACAGTGCTTACACCAGCAGAAATATATAAAGCGGTGGTACCAACCCAAATGGTCCCTCGGATACATGGAACCTACCATCGAGTTTGGGATAATCCAAACTAATTTTATGAGCCAAAGAAGAGTGTATTATTTTATAGCAAAGGTCAACAAACGAGTAAGTGGGTCACTTTATGGTAAGTGACCTCCACCGTTCATGAACACCAACAATATCAGAGGAGTAATGGATGTATTGCCAACCTTAAAGGAAGCAGTGGAGTCTGGAAAGAGAAGGCAGGATTTGGGCCTCCAGAAATCAAACTCACCGTACGAAACGAAACTGCTGCCTGCTACTTCAAGTTGGTTTTCTGTGAGACAGTGGTATACCGGCCCATTGATCTTGTCGACAAAATTTGTGACCCATTGGCAACCTTTGAGTACGAAACTCCAAAAATAATGTACGAAATTATTATAAATTCATTTATGTTACAAGCAACACTACTAAATGGTCACACAGCGGTTATGACGTCACACCAAGATTTTTTAGCTTTATATCGCCTAATAATAGACTGTCATTTATCTTGGTCTGCGCACATTAATGAAGTCAGCAAGAAATTGCATTACTCTTCCCACTCTCTTAAACGCCTCCAGAACTTCCTCCCCTTTCACACTAAAATTCAGCTAGCTCAGTCCCTTCTTCTCCCTCTTCTCGACTACGCTGACGTTTGCTACTTAGATGCCACCGAAGACCAGCTTAATAAGCTTGAAAACCTAATACTCATGATAATCTCTGATCTATTTTATTATTCAATTAGAATTATTATAAACGCTTTTTCGAATGTTCGAACATGTTCAATAATAATACAATTACTTATGTAAAACATTTGTAAAAAGGTATAAATAAGGTGGAATAATTATTTTCAGCAGCCAGTCGGTTGGTAAACGGATTATAAAATGTTACTCTGTCCAAATGAATAGAGAAGATCGTGTACATTGTGTTTCAATAAAATGCATCTACTGTGTTATGTATATAACACACATACCTTACCTATTACCTACCTATTTATACCTTACTTGTTTTTTAAAATAATATACATAATACATAAGCACTCACGCCTGTAATCCCTGAAGAGTTAGGCAAAGGTATAACTAGTACACCCACATTTTGCCGAGCGTATTTCCGTCCCACGATGTGATAGGGGGTGAGCCTATCGCCATACCGGGCACAACTTCCAGACTCCGGGCTGATACTAAGTATTTCGTAATAGAAAAACCCAATACTACTTTACCCGACACGGGGATCGAACCCGAGACCTCAACGTTGGCCTCAATCGTAACGCGTACGCATTACAACTGCGCCACCGAGGCAGTCAGGCAGTTTTTTAAAAATCAATACAAAATAAAGCATCCAAAGATACAATAAGAAATCCGAGACTCTTGTTTCAATTTAAAAGCGGTACGAAGTGCAAACGATGGGGTGAAGTTTTTTTATTCCCACCGCTAACAAGATACCGTACCCAGTTACTGCCTTTAGTTAGTCTGTTTTAAGGGTGAGATGAGCCATTTTTTGGTATTTTGATTGTTGTAGTTGGTCTTCAACCGCCGTTAAAAAAGAGGGATGGAAGGGTTTATTTAAATAAAGGTATGTACAATTGACGATTAGCTAATAAATCTTCCACTTGGCGGGGTATACTTTCATTAGCAATATTTACACTTGTAACACTATCATTTAAATCAATATACTATGAGTATATTTATGAGTGTCGTAGACCCACGCTGTAGGCACTTTTGTCTACAGCATGTATGAGCCGGCTCGTCCGGGTCCGGTTACCACTGTCTTACAGGAAACCGGCGTAAAGTAGCAACTTGCTGCTGCGTTTCGTACGATGAGTTAGATATCCGAAGGCCCAAACCCCCTCCCCTTCTCAATCCCTTAATTTTTTTTCATAGCATAGGCCGACCCGAACCTGTTTTGTCACTCACGAAAAAATATTTAAATAATCTAATATTTAATTACCTTCAACACATTTTCGTATATCTGACAAAGACGAAGATGTCTTAGTCCTATTATTTCAAAAAAAATATTTTTAATTCACTGTTTTCACATTGACTGGAATGTTAATTCAAGTAGAGACGATATTAGTTCTATCTTCATTAAAGCGAAGTAAAAAATATATTGAAAACTCGGGAGTAGTTAAAAGTGCTGGAGAATGGATTTGTAATTTTTTGCGATGAAAATTGGATAAAATCGACGTGCTATGAAAATATAGAGGGAAAATTGTAGTCTAATTATCTGGCGCTGTAAGCAATGTATACGTGTAGACACATTGTAAATATAATAATAATACTAACCCTGTATAACACACGTCCCACTGCTGGGCACGGGCCTCCTCCACTAAATGAGAGGGGTTAGACCTGTCCACCACGCTGGCCTAATGCGGGTTGGCAGACTTCACATACCTTCGAAATTCTTATGGAGAACTTCTCAGTTATGCAGGTTTCTTCATAACCTTTCCTTCACCGTTAAAGCAAGCGATAATTAACAATACACACTTAGAAAAGCCAGAGGTGCATAGTCTTGGGGCTGGTTTCAAACCTGCGACTTTTGTCTCGACAGTCCGTGCCAGGCCCTGTTAAGCTGTCGCTACTTTTTTATTGTTGTTAGCATTATAGCTATTTCTGTAACATATGAAATAGCACCCCAGAGATAAGGGCAGGTGGAAGAAGATTATATCTAATATCCATTGCACATACTCATACAATTTAGTATTGACCCGACAAACATTTAATCTAAGTGCGGGAATCGAACCCGCGGTCTCTCGCATCACAACCAGGTACTCGCTCACTGCGCCACGAAGGCTGTTTATACTACTACTTAATATTATAAATGAGAACAGAGAATGACTGCCTCGGTGGCGCAGTTGTAATGCGTTACAATTGAGGCTAACTCTGAGGTCTCGGGTTCGATCTCCAGGTCGGGTAAAGTGGTATTGGGTTTTTCTATTTCGAAATTCTCAGTATCAGCCCGGAGTCTGGAATTTGTGCCCGGTATGGCGATAGGCTCGCCCCCTATCACATCGTGGGACGGAGATACGCTCGGCGAAATGTGGGTGTATTACACCTCTGCCTACCCCTTCGGGGATTACAGGCGTGAGTGCGTATGTTTTTATAAATGAGAAAATTCAGATTTTTATGTGTTTGAGAATTTGGAGTGTAAGTAGGCCATACACATCTTAGGCCCAAAGGTTGGTCCCGTTGCGGGTTGTGGGTGTCAGACCGCACGTTGCCCCACATAATACCAAATCCACCGTCAAATCCTAATGGGAAAGCGAACGCCGGCATTTAAGCCCGAATAACGCTAACCAGAAAGAAAGAAAAAGAATGAGTTTAGGAATTGGGATGTCTTTTAACCAATCAAGCCTTAACAGCTGAATGTATTTGGATGAAATTTCGCACACAGGTAGACCATGACCTGTATTATATCAACAACAACAAGATTTATCCCGGAAAAAGACATGGGCGGAGTCACGAGCAAAAGCTAATCTTCCAAGAAACCATGAAACTTTGCACAGTACATTAATCAAACAATATTCGCATACAACTAAGCCAACAACCCCAAAAATATTACCAGCTTAAAACGAAACGCTTCAAAGCGATTTCAGCGTACAAACGACGCTGTAAACATTACGTATAATACCCGATTAACTTATATTTTATCCCTGCAATTACATAGGCGTTTCATCGTCCGGTTAATGTTCTTTTGCGACGGCTTTTGACTGTTTAATATTTACTTTGTCTGCGTTCCTTGTGTTACTACGCATAGACGTACTGGGCATTGTCGTGTACAGAGTTTTAATCTGTAATTAATTAAGTGATGTTATGTTAAAGTTATTATGTAATTATTTATTCGATCTATTATCGCCTCATTGGTCTAGTGGCAGCGCACTAATGTCTACCTTGTCTATTTCTGCTGACAAGCACTGTTGTTTTTAATGAAATTTGGTAAGGAGATAGGTTATATCCTGGGGGAGGACATAGGTTACTTCCGTCCCGGATAAAAGCCAATCACGTGGGCGGAGCCGCGATCAAAAGCGTAAGGTAAATCGTATGAATCGGCCCATTCATGCTCTACAGCTGGCTCTACTGCATTTGCTCTAGCAAAATATAGTAAGTAAGTATCTAATACTATAAGCAACGAAAGCTCAGCGGGGAGTGGCATGGACTATCGAGACAAAGGTGGAAGATGCAAAATCAGCCTCAAGAACATGCACCTCTGACTTTTCTAAGTTACATGTGTATTCATTCTTGATGATCGCTTGCTCTATTCTGTCCTGGCAGTTTACCGGTAAACTGATTTGACAAGCAGAATTCAAACTTATTGACACTTGACCTGCCCTTCAAATTAGAGACTTAATGCATTATCAATAAGAACTATTACGCAAATACACTGACGTTTAGATAATTCTACCATAGAATTACCGGTAAATCACCCGGGATGACTGGTTCCGTGAACGAAATCTGCATATCTGAGAACTTTTCCATAAGAATTTCGAAGGTAGGTATGTGAAGTCTGCCAACTTGCATTAGGCCAGCGTGGTGGGCTGAAGTCTTACCCCTCTCATTCATTAGATGAAGCCCGTGCCCAGCAGGGCGATACCTATCTCATTCAGTAGCGGAGTTCCTTGCCCAGCAGTGGGACTTGTATAATACAGAGCTAGTATAAAAGTAATATTATGTAATACAAAATCAAACGTTCTAACGAGCTGACGCAATGTAATGACGTCAAACAGTAAAGTGGCTGTCGGTAATTATTTAAAAGTATTAAAATTACGACCCACTGCCCTCTGGGGAAATTATACTTGAATGGGTGCAATGCGTAACAGTACATTGAAACTTATTAACACACTGTTGTAATCAATAACTAGCAAAATTGTATGAAAGTGTTGATTTTACTGAATTATGTTTTAGCCCCAACAAAAAGAGAGGTATTGTAATGTTGACCCCTTTTTTTGTCTGTTTGTGTATCCGTCTGAGGCGTTTAAACTGTGTCATTAAAATATACATACATACATACGCACTCACGACTGTTATCCCTGAACATTTCGCCGACCTTATCTCCGTCATTGATGTGATAGGGGGCGAGCCTATCGGCATACCGGGAACAGTACCAGACTCCGGGCTGATACTGAGAATTTCGTAGAAAAACCCAATATCTCTTTTACCCGAATCAGGGATCGAACCCGAGACCTCAGCGTCAGCCTCAGTCGTAACGCGTACGCATTACAACAGCTCCACCGAGGCAGAAGAAAAACGCAATATCACTTTTACGACCTTTAATTAAAAGAATAATTAAGCGATTGGGAAGGGGAGGGGGATTTGGGCCTCCGGATATCTCACTCACCGTACGAAACGCAGCAGCAAGCTGCTACTTTACGTTGTTTTTTTGTGAAACCGTGGTAACGACCCGGTCGAGCTGCCCCATTCATGCTGTAGACAAAACTGTCTACAGCGTGGCTCTACAACTAATGACAGTTTATGTCATGTCAAAATACACTGACTTGCCAATAGTCAAACACAAAATGTCAAATGTACTGCAACTTCTGAGGTATGACTATGGCCCCGGTACCGCGCAACCAACACCAAGCAAAAAAAAAAAACAAGCAAAATTCAACCTTAATGACCTTCAACCCGCCCGCCAACTTTGAGATTTAAATGTATATGAAAATAAAAGCTATTATGCCATGAACATTCACTGACGTTTAGATAATATATCGTAGAACACTGTAGAATTTTTTAATCGTATTGTGGCAACACGTGTGAGTGAAAAAAACGATTTCAAACGATTTGATTCATTCTGGCGGCCATTTCGTAAGCGTGCAGTCATAAACGACTAAAGTGATATATTTTATTGGTTTTTTGCTTTCTGTTGCAGAGTAAGTGCATTATTTCTTTAGAATAATGTTTTTGAATAATATAATTATGTATATTTATTGTAATTTGTGTTTGTTTTGTGTTTGTGTTCTTGCCTTGGAAACCGGGTACGTATATTTGATAATTCCATATATTTTGGGTACAGTTTTGTGAATATCCATTGAAATAGGCTATTTTATACATATGTACAGTGATATTGCGATGATATATAGCATATTTATTATGATTTATTGCCATTTGAGTTTGTTTTCAAGCCTTGAAAACGGTTACGTATATTTCGATAATTTCAAGTATTTGGGTACAGTTTTGTGAATATCTATTGAAATAGGCTATTTTATACATATGTACAGTGATATTGCGATGATATATAGCATATTTATCATAATTTATTGCCATTTGAGTTTGTTTACAAGCCTTGAAAACCGTTACGTAATATTTCGATAATGTCAAGTATTTGGGTACAGTTTTGTGAATATCTATTGAAATAGGCTATTTTATTACATATTTACGGTGATTATTTCAATGTATAAAAGCACATTTTTGATAAATCTCCCAAAATAATTTTCAAATATTGGCAGTTGAAATTCAAAAATGTACCTAGCCAACGCCCGATAGTGATGTATCATGTAGTGATTTATCGAGTTATCGATACGAGGTTTTTGACATTTGTGAAGCGCGTAAATGCATAGGCCTTTACCGTCAAGGGGTAGGCAGAGGTACACCCACGTTTCACCAATTTTCTTTCCTTCCCATGATGTGATAGTGGGGCGGGTATATCTATGATGATTGTGTTTCTGAGTCATATTTATTATTTTCAGTCATGTCTGAACGTAGAGAGTGGCTTCAGGGGAGGCCAGCACCTGACCGGCTCATGCAGGAGCTGTACGACAGTGGGGACTCTGAGACCGAGGTTCTCGAGCGTCTGTCGGATAGCGACGAGGTATTATAAAAGCAATATATATTATATATATAATTATAATCATTTATTTTTCATGTTTTTAGGAAAGAAGCTACCCGTTGCACCTTCATAACCATCACTGCAGGTATCTAATATTTACCCTCAGGATTGTGGTGGCTTTTTGGACTTATATGTATGATGATTTTCATGCATGAGGGATAAAACCTGAGGATTTTGATGCAGGCTTTTTTGCATGTTTCATATAATTGAGTAAAAATGTGCATGTACCTAACATAATATATGTTTGGCAGTCCGTTACACACTGCCATTTATTTTTATACAACGTGGCCAGTTACTGCTACTCTACGAAGCAGTCTACAACATAGTCAACAATCTAAAATAAATGGTTATTTATTTTTTATACTGAGGATTTTGATGCAGGCTTTTTTGCATGTTTCATATAATTGAGTAAAAATGTGCATGTACCTAACATATATGTTTTGCAGTCCGTTACACACTGCCATTTATTTTATTTATTTTTTATAGTACGATTCCGGCGACGCAGAGGAGCCTGAGGCCCCGCCTTATTCTCCGCTGACGTCGCCGGAGCGCTACTCGTCGCCATCTCGTCGGCGCTCGAGAACCCGGTCCAGATCTCCACTGCAGCGCGTGGACGTGGACTTCGAGGAGCTGCCGCTCGCAGACGCAGAGGACGAGGTACACCCGAACGTCCACATTGTGCACGAGGTAGAGCGCGCGCGTCGACGCGGTCGTGGAGCTCGTTCACGCGGGGGTCTTGGGGGTAGTGGGGGTCTGGGGGGTAGTGGGGTTCTTGGGGGTAGTGGGGGTCTTGGGGGTCTTGGGGGTAGTGGGGGTCGCGGGGGTAGTGGGGGTCGCGGGGGTAGTGGGGGTCGCAGGGGTAGTGGGCGTGCACGTGGACGTTCGGGTGCTGGCCAAGGCCAGAGGGGACGTCGTTCTCGGTTCCAGTGGTCAGTGGGTGACCCCCTCCACGAAATCTGGCTAACCGATGACGACGTCCCCTTGGAATTTGCGCAAATGGAGAGGGATGCGAGGATGAGGAATGATTCTGTCGCTATGAATGAGGATGCCGCTGGTGGAAGGAGTCCTTCGCTGCAGGATGCAGACCTCCAGTTTCATTGGTCCCCTATGGACAGTTTTTTAGCTCAAGAGGAGGTGTTTAGGCCTGAGCGAACTGGTTCTGTTGAGGTTCATGAGAATCCGTACGATGCGTTTCGTAACTTCTGGGACGATCGCATCTTACAGGTCATTGTGACCGAAACTAACCGGAACGCTTCCAAAATTTCTTCTCCAACTTTTCAACGTGTTTGGCGTCCAACTACCGTGGACGAAGTGTTATGCCTGTTCGCTTTTTGGATGATGCTAGGCACCATCAGAATGCCAACTATCAAAAGTTGCTTCTCTGTAAACCCTTTGTTAAAAACGGAAGTTTTTAGGCGTTTATTTACCCAAGAGCGCTATAACCACCTGATACAGGCATTACACTTCGTCGACGAGGACACAGCGAATCCGACCACCGGTGATCCTGCTGCAAGCGTGGACCGAATATATCAATTGAGGCCTATCGTAGACCATCTAAACGCCAGGTTTCAGTCCAGTTACGTTCCTGAAAAGGACATTTCCATAGACGAAAGTCTAACCCTTTGGAAAGGCAGGCTGAATATCAAGCAGTATATTCGGTCCAAGGCTGCAAAATTTGGAATCAAGACCTTCGAGCTGTGTGAAAGTGCCACAGGCTACCTTTGGTCTTTTGTTGTTTACACGGGTAAGCAACACAGTGCTGACCTCGCTTCAAACCGGGGTTCTTTGACCAGCACTGTAGTAAAAACACTCATCAATCCTTTACTGAACAAAGGACACCGGTTGTTTATGGACAACTGGTTCAATTCACCATCATTGGCACGCTTTCTGAAGCGTAATGGTACCGACTGTGTTGGTACCCTACGTCCTTCACGAAAAGACGTGCCATATAAAGTGGCTAAAGCTCCGCTCGAGCAAGGCCAGCTTGTTGCCAGGCATTCGGGGGATGTTTGTGTGTTGGCTTGGCAAGACAAAAAGCGCATTACGTTGGTGTCCACCTGCCACAACTCCCATATCGCTTTGGCCAGCGTACAAACTAAACCCATCTCTCGCCGTCCACTAGCCTTCAAACCTCAAGTAGTCTTAGACTACAACAGGTCGATGGGTGGGGTGGACCTAAAAGATCATATGCTCGAGAGGTACTTGCTCGAACGGAAGCAATGCCCTAAATGGTATATGAAGCTGTTCAAACGGTTATTGAACGTTTCAATACTCAATGCAAGGATTCTTTTAGAATCCTGCAATAAAGCTCGAGTAGATCATTTAGCTTTTAGGTTGCAAATAGTTGATTCTATAATGGAGAAACACCTCCCTAACTGTCCGCGTTATGTGTCGCGTTTTAATCCCGAGGGGAGCCGCGGAGCCGTCTCTTCATCTCGTTTTGCACCCTTGCACTTGCCCGTCCTGCTCACATTGAGTGATAAAACGAGAAAGATAGACGGCAATCGAAAACCGCGGGATAGATGCCATGTGTGTTATGTCCAGGGCCGCAAAAATATAACGACTAATGTAAAATGTGAGACTTGCAACATCCCGCTTTGCATGAGTTGTTTCCAGCCTTACCATACACCATAATCTTCAATTATGGTGTTCCAACGACCGGCCGCCTACCTGACGTCAAACTGGGGGAGAGTGTTTATTTCCTTTTTATTTTATTGCAGAGTAACTTTATAGGCCATCTGCCTGACAAACTGTCTAGTTTTTTTTTACTTATCAGACGAGCTAACGGGACACTTACCTGATGGTAAGTAGTCACCGCCGCCCATAACCTGATGGTAAGTAGTCACCGCCGCCCATAACCTGATGGTAAGTAGTCACCGCCGCCCATAACCTGATGGTAAGTAGTCACCGCCACCCATAACCTGATGGTAAGTAGTCACCGCCGCCCATAACCTGATGGTAAGTAGTCACCGCGGCCCATAACCTGATGGTAAGTAGTCACCGCCGCCCATAACCTGATGGTAAGTAGTCACCGCGGCCCATAACCTGATGGTAAGTAGTCACCGCCGCCCATAGACACAGGGCAAAGCCGGAGCCAGTTGGCCATAAACTGATCGTTGTCTTTTTTCTGCTAAACTTTGTGTATTATTTATATTGTTATTTTGTTTGCATGTTCTGGAGCACGACGCCTGAGACGAAGCATGGTGGGCTCACCACGGTAAGAAACTCGAAAGCAAGTTGCTTTGTCACGTCGGTATCTGTGATATTGTGTATTATAATGTTTGTTTGTTTGTTTGCATGTTCGGAGCCCGAAACCGACGTTAGACGGCGTCCACGAAGCAGACGTCACGACGCCTGAGACGAAGCATTCGTGGTGGGCTCACCACGGTAAGAAACTCGAAAGCAAGTTGCTTTGTCACGTCGGTATCTGTGATATTGTGTATTATAATGTTTGTTTGTTTGTTTGCATGTTCGGAGCCCGAAACCGACGTTATGACGGCGTCCACGAAGCAGACGTCACGACGCCTGAGACGAAGCATTCGTGGTGGGCTCACCACGGTAAGAAACTCGAAAGCAAGTTGCTTTGTCACGTCGGTATCTGTGATATTGTGTATTATAATGTTTGTTTGTTTGCATGTTCGGAGCCCGAAACCGACGTTATGACGGCGTCCACGAAGCAGACGTCACGACGCCTGAGACGAAGCATTCGTGGTGGGCTCACCACGGTAAGAAACTCGAAAGCAAGTTGCTTTGTCACGTCGTTATCTGTGATATTGTGTATTATAATGTTTGTTTGTTTGTTTGCATGTTCGGAGCCCGAAACCGACGTTATGACGGCGTCCACGAAGCAGACGTCACGACGCCTGAGACGAAGCATTCGTGGTGGGCTCACCACGGTAAGAAACTCGAAAGCAAGTTGCTTTGTCACGTCGTTATCTGTGATATTGTGTATTATAATGTTTGTTTGTTTGTTTGCATGTTCGGAGCCCGAAACCGACGTTATGACGGCGTCCACGAAGCAGACGTCACGACGCCTGAGACGAAGCATTCGTGGTGGGCTCACCACGGTAAGAAACTCGAAAGCAAGTTGCTTTGTCACGTCGGTATCTGTGATATTGTGTATTATAATGTTTGTTTGTTTGTTTGTTTGTTTGTTTGTTTGTTTGTTTGCATGTTCGGAGCCCGAAACCGACGTTATGACGGCGTCCACGAAGCAGACGTCACGACGCCTGAGACGAAGCATTCGTGGTGGGCTCACCACGGTAAGAAACTCGAAAGCAAGTTGCTTTGTCACGTCGTTATCTGTGATATTGTGTATTATAATGTTTGTTTGTTTGCATGTTCGGAGCCCGAAACCGACGTTATGACGGCGTCCACGAAGCAGACGTCACGACGCCTGAGACGAAGCATTCGTGGTGGGCTCACCACGGTAAGAAACTCGAAAGCAAGTTGCTTTGTCACGTCGGTATCTGTGATATTGTGTATTATAATGTTTGTTTGTTTGTTTGTTTGTTTGTTTGTTTGTTTGTTTGCATGTTCGGAGCCCGAAACCGACGTTATGACGGCGTCCACGAAGCAGACGTCACGACGCCTGAGACGAAGCATTCGTGGTGGCTCACCACGGTAAGAAACTCGAAAGCAAGTTGCTTTGTCACGTCGTTATCTGTGATATTGTGTATTATAATGTTTGTTTGTTTGTTTGCATGTTCGGAGCCCGAAACCGACGTTATGACGGCGTCCACGAAGCAGACGTCACGACGCCTGAGACGAAGCATTCGTGGTGGGCTCACCACGGTAAGAAACTCGAAAGCAAGTTGCTTTGTCACGTCGGTATCTGTGATATTGTGTATTATAATGTTTGTTTGTTTGTTTGTTTGTTTGTTTGTTTGCATGTTCGGAGCCCGAAACCGACGTTATGACGGCGTCCACGAAGCAGACGTCACGACGCCTGAGACGAAGCATTCGTGGTGGGCTCACCACGGTAAGAAACTCGAAAGCAAGTTGCTTTGTCACGTCGTTATCTGTGATATTGTGTATTATAATGTTTGTTTGTTTGTTTGCATGTTCGGAGCCCGAAACCGACGTTATGACGGCGTCCACGAAGCAGACGTCACGACGCCTGAGACGAAGCATTCGTGGTGGGCTCACCACGGTAAGAAACTCGAAAGCAAGTTGCTTTGTCACGTCGTTATCTGTGATATTGTGTATTATAATGTTTGTTTGTTTGTTTGCATGTTCGGAGCCCGAAACCGACGTTATGACGGCGTCCACGAAGCAGACGTCACGACGCCTGAGACGAAGCATTCGTGGTGGGCTCACCACGGTAAGAAACTCGAAAGCAAGTTGCTTTGTCACGTCGGTATCTGTGATATTGTGTATTATAATGTTTGTTTGTTTGCATGTTCGGAGCACGAAGCAGACGAGCTCTCTTCGTCGTGGACCCCCACCTCATCTCATCTTGGCGTTCACCACTAGACAGGATAGACAGGCGAATCGCGTAAGTTTTCTTTCAATTCAATCAACCGCTCTCTACTCTAGCCGTGACAAATATTCACCAACACGACCCAAAAGCACCCATCAAATCCACAACAAAATTATCTTTTTGGTCTACTCTAATGGTCGTGTGTTTTGTTTTCAGGATTCCTGATACTTCAGGGTCGCGCAGGGAGCAGCGCCAGAGTTTCTTGCCAGTTATTTTCAAGCGAAACAGCATTCCGAACTAGCGGTAGTCTTTTATGACTCTTTTTGTTACTAATTTTATTTCTACGTTTATTGTAAAATAAATATTTTCAAAGTGACTCAGTTTTTTATTGTATGGTAAACAAAACACACAAATATAATGCTCAGTCATTGGTCTATAGGCAGCGTACTTTGGCTGAGAACCGTGAGGTCGTCATGGGTGCAAATCTTAGGTCCTGCAAATAAAATTTGTGGGTTTGATTCTAATAAAAATAAAGTAAATAAAACAATTTACATATTTAGGTAGGTAAAAAATAAAACACATTTTATTATATTTGTGAAATAGGAAAGTTTTGTTAGCACTGAAAAGGGCTGTTGTGTAATAAAACAAAAAATAAAGTAAATAAAACAATTTCATAGAAAGGCACACTTTTTTATTTTATAATACAAATCCTAAATTTACTAACATGATTGAGTAAATTTGCTCTACACAATTATTACAAAACAAACAGTATGCAAATAAAAGTACACCAACATAATTCAGGAAAATATCGATAGGTATCGATAAGTCGTTCAATAGGTGAGCGGCGCACCACTAAGTGTAAACAATAAATTTTACGCGAAACACAAAAATATTATTTCAATGGTTTTACTATTATTTCTTTATGTAGACGATATCTGATTACTATGAATATAAACAATATTCAATATTTCACATGATTACGAATGATTACGTAAATTATAAGCTTGAAAACGAACTTCACAAACATGTCTTATTTTATGCCCTTTTTACACAATATATAACGGTAATTCTATCAAAATAATGTTTTCAAGAGTATATCCTGTTATTGTTAGCTCATTTCGACACGTAACAAAGTTTGAATATAAACTAACATCTGTTTACAAAGGTTCCGTTACGCTGACGCAACCGTTTTTTGTCCCGTTTTTTCAAGTGGGTGACCTCATATTATTTTTGTGCATAGTTCTGTCGATGTTGTGTTTTTATTCTATATGTATGCTACACCTATGACAGGGACCATAGATTTCTATCATTTACGGCGCTAATTTCAAATTATCCAACCAAAACGTGCACCGATTCGGTTGACCAACATAAAAAAATTCTAAATTCGGATACACATATTATAAATCGTAACTACATTTTATTTGTTATTGTTTATCATAAGAGAATGTATCTATAAGTAAAATATCATTTACAGAATAAAGATCCATTCAATAAAACTGTTTTTATGATTGTTTAAATATAACCTCGGCGCGCGGATTCGCGTTCCGCGGGGAATCATTTGGTGCCATTGTCGCGCGGGCGAAAAGTTGCGATTAAGGGTCACTGACCCCCTCGAGGCCTGAAACTATACACCCACGTGTATAGTTACTTAGACACATTGCTTTCTCATAAGGATGTGTTTGAGAGCCAGTGAGTCTATCTGATACATATTTCATGTTGGCAACGGGTGTCCCCACTTAAGATTCATCTCCTGACCATACATTGTGATAAAGGGTGTTTTGTTTTTCTTTCTTTATGGATTAAGAACTGGATTGTGAGTGTGGTAGATTTACACTTTTTTTACAGATTTGCTTTTCGCCTCCTTGATCTCTTGACAGCGTTATGGGGTTTCTTGGGTTTATTTGCAAATTTTGACTCTTGTACCGGGAGTTCCGTAGGATATACGCCATATTTTATTTATGTATTGCAGAGGCACGCAAACGATAAAGCGGGTCACCTGCTGTAAGTAATCCCTACCATTCATGAGCTTCCACAATACCGAGAACCGTGTACGCGTTGGCAACCTTAAAAAAGGGGATGACAAGAAAATGGGGAGGGGAAGGGCGAAATCATGCGACATCCTCTAATAACACATATTCTGTGCAATTATATTACTACAACCGATTTAAAGCAGGACATACAGACAGAAGGCTTAGGTTAGCACCCTTTGAACACAGAACACTAAAAGCATAATTGAGAGCACGCATTTACTCGTATCATGAAAAAAACATGCGGGGCAGTCTTTGGGGACTGCCGATAGAAGTGAAAACTAAGTCACTTTTGAATTGTATCGTCGAGCTATTAGATTATTATTGTTGAATTATTTTTGGTTTGTAAAGAAGTGTTAATGACCAATTTAAATGTGTATATATAAGGTATACTAATAACGCACGCAGGTATATCTATGCACATATATACACAGTATACATATAGCTCATGGAAAGCGTGCGGTGACGATGACGCGAGCTTCACGCTTTTTGTTCACCCAAAAAGTGCTCAACGCGTCTAAAGAAGTTTTCACTTTTTTTTTATTAGCTTGAATGACGAGACGAGCATGTCGCTCGCCTGATGACGCCACGCCGGCTCATAAACAGAAGCAACGCCACACAGAACTTTAAATAACAAAGCACTGCATGACACTAGACTGCGCTCGTCACCCCGAGACATAAGGTGTTAAGACTCATAATGCCCAGTAATTTCACTGGCTTCAATGTCCTTCAAACCGGAACACAACAGTGCTTACGCACTATTGCTTGGCGGCAGAAATAGACAAAGCGGTGGTACCAACCCAGCCGGCCTCTCGCATACGAGGGACCTTCCACCTTGTGAAAAATAAACTGCCTAAAAGCAATTCCAGACTATTTTTAATATAATCCAAACCAATAGGCAATATGTAACACATCAAACGATAGATATTAGCAGATCATTTATAAACGTTTACCAGCGCGTCTACTTTCCGCACGTCTGTATCATCAATCATCATGACTGGATACGTAATGAGAAGCGTGTCTTTATGTTATACTAGCTTTTGCTCGCGGCTCCACCCGCGTGAATAGACTTTTCCGAAATAAAACGTAGCCTATAACCGTCTCCAGGGTCCCATCTATCTCTACATCAAAATTAATTAAAATCGGTTCAGTGTGTAACAAACAAATAGATAGTTATTTTTTTCATAAAAAGTATCCTATGTTACTTCTTATACCTCCAAAAATATGTGTACAAAGTTTCATGATGATCGGTTAAGTAGTTTTCCCGTGAAATCGTAACAAACAAACTTACATTCACATTTATAATATGAGTATAAAGTATAATATTAGTATGATTCGACTCGCCTTACTGTTGCTTATGTATGTAGGTTAAATTTAGAAATTTAAGTAGATATAGAATATTCTTTGTATACATCGAAGTAAGATAACTAGAACAATAACTCTCATATGAATCTGCCAAAAAATACGGCTCTTCATACTTACAAATGCAAAGGTAAAATCATACGTAACACTCATACACGCAATAAAAATTAATGAACGTTCAAAATCAACTTTATTTTATAAAAGTTAATGTCTAGATATAAAATTTCTAGACCGAGATACGACGTTCTGCACCGCGCAAAAAATTAGACGTATCAAGTGTCAATTAGAGATTATTATGCACAGACTTTTATAACCTTCCCCCTTGCACAGAGTTTTGGTGGGGTTTTTTTGCTTGAGATAGGTAGAGTAGTTCGATGCTCTGGCACGACAAAATAACTTTTTATTACCTTGAATTATGAGACGAGCAGGTCGCTCGCCTGATAAGCGTCTGTCCATAAACAGAAACAACTCCACCAGATCTTCGAATTACAAATTACTGCATGGCACTGGATTGCGCTCGTCACCCCAAGACATAAGATGTTAATCTCATAATGTCCAGTAATTTCCCTGGCTTCAATGTCCTTCAAACCTCCTAATCGTTCCCTCATTGTTGAGGATCGTGACTCCGTGCAAGGATTCTAGCAATGGTTTTTCTCCATTTGCTACGGTCTTCGGCTTGATGGATTGCGACTTTGACTGCTTTCTCCAGCTGTTCCGACACCTTTTTAGACCAACGTTTCGGCCTCCTTCCTCTTGGTTTGGTCCTTCAAACAGTGTTACACATTGTTAATTGGCGGCAGGAATAGACAAAGTAATGGTATCTACCCAGCCGGCCTCTCGCATACGAAAGACCTACTATCTAGTAAAGTAGTAAGTTCAGTCCAAATAATATCCGTCAAGAGAAATCGTATCACTCGAATTATGCAGGCCTAAAGTTACTAGATATACACAAGCTATAACTAGGTAGTAGGTCCCTCGTATGCGAGAAGGCGTCGGGGTTGGTACCACCGCATTCTATTTCTGCCGCCCAGCAGCAGGATGTAAGCACTGTTGTGTTCTGGTTTGAAGGACATTAAAGCCACTGAAATCACTGGGCATTATGAGACTCAACAACTTACCTATGTCTCGGGGTGACGAGCGCAGTCCAGTGCCATATATTGCTTTGTAATTCAAAGTTCTATGTGGCGTTGCTTCTGTTTATGGGCAGATGTTGCGCTTAACATCAGGCGAGCGATCTGCTCGTCTCCTCATTCAAGGTAATAAAAAAGCAAGGGCTTATGCCTTTTTCGTACCCTCTTATAAATATACTGTGTGAAACAGTAAGCTGTACTTTATTGTAATTTTAAATACACGTGCAATAAATAAATACAATACAATTGTAATATTCATAAAGGCATTCACACGGAACAGGACATGAAACAATTCCAATTACATGTATTATGTCACAGTCTACAAATTAACGGTTTTTATAACAATTCGAATGCATGTAGACACCAGTGCGAGCGGGATAGAATTTTCCGCAATATAAACGCACCCTTTTCCATCCCTACATTTAAATATATACTTTAATGTCTAATCAATAAGGAAGCGAATCGAATGGAGAATGCAAATTTCAGTTCATTACAAAATGAAATGTGTCTAGGTACCAAAAATGTAGGCGCGCATGCGCGACCACGTACAGAGCTTTAGTAAGTTCGAGACCGTGGTAGAGGGCGCACGCCAGCGCCGCCCTAGCGGCACCATACAAAAACAAAAATAATGTTCGAAAAACACAGGCAGAAGTCTGTAAGAGTGACGTCATTGGATACGAGTGCATTTTTTTGAAAAGTGGATTTGGATTTTTTTTTTATGTGGGCATCGCAGTGCGGCAGTGAGTGAGGCCCCGAATGTGGCTTTGCACCTCGGCCTAAACACAGGTCTGTATATTAAATTATTATGTTGCGTGCACAGTTACGGAAATGTTAATATTTTACTTAATATTTAGTGATATTAAAGTTTTTACGCGAACACAATTTAGGGTGATTAAATGGGGTGGGTTAGATGGTATTTTAACTAGGTTTGTAATATACACGACCCACTGCTGGGCACGGGCCTCCTAACCTATAAAGCATAATAATAATACTAGCCCTGTATTACACACGGGCCTCCTCTACAGTATGAGAGGGGTTAGGCCTTAGTCCACCACGCTGACCTAATGCGGGTTGGTAGACTTCATATACCTACTTTCATAAAGAAAAGCTTTCAAATATGCAGGTTTCCTCACGTTTCGTTCACCGTTAAAGCAAGGTATAATTAACAACGAATACACACGTAACTTAGAAAAGACAGAGTTGCATGCTCTTGAAGCTCTCGAACCTGCGACTTTCATCTCAACAGTCCGTACCATTTCCCGCTAAGCTACATTATGGGATAATATTTTATATAAAAAATACGCAGTCTATTTGTCTTAAATTAACGGCTTAAATTCCTTTTCGGGGCAAAGTGGGCTTATAGAGGCGGAAATAATACATACATACATACGCACTCACGCCTGTAATCCCCGAAGGGGTAGGCAGAGGTGTAACCCGTACACCCACATTTCACCAAACGTATCTCCATCCCATAATATGATAGGGGGCGAGCCTATCGCCATACCGGGCACAAATTCCAGACTCCGCACTAATACTGAGCATTTCGTAATAGAAAATACCAACATCACTTTTACCCGACCCGGGATCGAACCCGAGACCTCAGCGTTAGCCTCAATCGTAACGCGTACGCATTACAACTGCGCCACCGAGGCAATACTTTTGACGAAACTTTAGTGTATTAGTAACACCTTTGCCTACCCCTTCGGGAATTCAAGCGTTGGCTTATGTTATCTTACTAACTTACTACTCTTACTATTATAAATGTGAAAGTTTGGATGTTTGTGAGTTTGTGAATTTGTATGTTTGTTAGTCAATCATGCCTCAACGACTGAACAGTTTTGGATGAAATTTGGCACACAGGTAGACCATGACCTGGATCAGGACAGAGGATAATGAGCATAATGATATATGAGCATACTTTTATCATTTTTATCAGAGGATACTGAGCATTTCGTAATAGAAAAACTTAATATTACTTTTACCCGGGATCGAACCCGAGACTTCAGTACAGAGTCGTAACGCGTACGCATTAGAACTGACCACTGCGGCACTCATACAATGGTAACTTATGGCCGTTCCCAATATTCTATTTACCAATAGATTTACTTACTAGCAGTTCATTTTTGACACATTCTGTATGGAAGATCTGTCATAACTCTATTGATAGTAAGCAAATCTATCTGTAAATAGAATATAGGGAACGGCCATTAGTCCATAATACTAAACTACCTCAATAAACATAGAAACGCAAGATATTGTTTATACAAAGTAGAAAATAAAGTAAAGGAAATGGCTTGAAAATGAAAGTCATGCCACTTAACTGTTTATTATTAGTGACACAGCACTTCAATGTTTTTTTATATGCAAACTAAGGCTTTTTTGCGTTAGTGAACTGAAATAAAACTAAATAAGTGTTGGTGTTATTGCAATTTCATGGACTATACTTAATTCTACCAACTTAAAAACAAGTTGTTGAGTTTTAGCTTTTACATTTTTGAGTCGGTTTTATTTTTTGTTAAAGTTTTTAAATTTGATTACTTTTCATTAAAATTAAAAAAATACATACATACGCACTCACGCCTATAATCCCCGAAGGGGTAGGCAGACGTGAAACGAGTACACCCACATTTCGCCGAGCGTATCTCCGTCCCATGATGTGACAGGGGGCGAGCCTATCGCCATACCGGGCACAAATTCCAGACTCCGCACTAATACTGAGCATTTCGTAATAGAAAATACCAACATCACTTTTACCCGACCCGGGGATCGAACCCGAGACCTCAGCGTCAGCTCAGTCGTAACGCGTACGCATTACAACTGCGCCACCGAGGCAGTTAAAAAAATACTTACATAAATTAATATTAAACATAAGTAAATAATATTCCTTATTTTTGTTTAGTCTACCAACCCGCATTAGGCCAACATGGTGTTAGATGGCATTAGGCCTTATTAACCCCTCTCATTCAGTATAGCCCGTGAAACCCGTACCCAGCATGGGAACATGTATATTACAGGGCTAGTAAAAAAAAGCGATATTATTTATTATTTTTTTTTTTTATAGCAAAGGCCGGCAATCCAGCAAGTGGGTCACCTGGTGGTAAGTGATGTCCAGCGCCCATGTACACCCACAATACTAAAAGAATTATGGGTGCGATGCCGATCTAAAAGGAAAGGGATAATTAAGGGATTGGGAAGGGGAGGGGGTTTGGGCCTCCGGAAATCTCACTCACCGTACGAAACGCAGCAGCAAGCTACTACTTTACGCCGGTTTTCTGTGAGACAGTGGTACCGACCCGGACGAGCCGGCCCATTCGTGCTGTAGACACAAGTGTCTACAGCGTGGCTCTACCACTCTAATACGATTTTTTCCAGCTAACTATGTCCTTCCTTTAACTGATTACATACATATGTATGTAGTTATTGTTATATTGCAACTTTACTCGGGAAATTGCATGACTCCATGCTATAAAAGCTCTATGGCCGGAGTCTTCCGTCGTTCTTAGCTTATGAGCCTTTCGTAAACTAGGGAGGCAATATAAGCACTCCAAGTCAAAGTATTTTGGTATACAATATGTAACAAAAACCTTGTTGGGCGTTTGAATGGCGATATCAGAATCTATATTCAAACGTAATGGAATAACTCGCATACGAAAATAAGATTATAAAATAATCGTATTTAATTTTAAAACTTTATTTATTTTTGTGAACCGTATTTCGATTGATTGCCTCTGCAAAAGCGATGTATTGGAGCCAGAGCGAGATAGCAAGTTGCGGCGTCTACGTGCATCAAACGCGTCGCGCGTGTACCCGGTTTCGTCAATACGTAACATCAGTCAGCTGTTCATCAGTTTTCAAATGAAAATAAATTTTTTTAAATATGCTCATTTTTCTAAGCTAACCGTGCAAGGATAATACCTCGCTTCTGTTTATAATTTTTACAACTGCGCCACCGAGGCAGTCATTACGTATTAGTAATCATATTTTTCTAATCCCTTAAAAAGAACTGTATAAAAGTATCAAGAACCTTCAAGCCATCTATAAACCACCGTCCGTACATAAAGTCGCTGCTCCCCATAATTCTTACACGTCAAATTACGTTAAAGGCACACGTCCTACTTCTGGGAATTTGGGAATATAATAATTATTTCAAGTGGAAGGGACAATCCAATTCGGTGATACATACTTTGTCTTCATAAAAAGTCGGACCTCGCATACTTTTTTTTATCCTAGAACGGTAATGTTATTAGGCTTCACTCAATGGTAAGTGCAGTCCAAGAATTACGGCCACCACCGAAAAATGATGACTGTTATTACGCATTGTGTGAATGGAGCTTGTAGAACAAATAAATAAATAAAATAATAAATATACCCAACAGTCAGACACATAGTCCTGACCCCACACTAGGTTAACCTGTATCGTGGGTATCAGGAACTACGAGGGACTTGCGGTCCCACAACACCCAGACCCGAAACAAATATTGTGGATCACACAAACATTTGTCTCGGGGTGGGAATGGAAAACACAGCCTCTCGTTTCGCAGCCGGCTACTCGCCCGCTGCGCTACGGAGGCTGTCTAAATATTAACACGAGTTTCTCTGAGACCTGCTTTTGGTTTTCCGTTGAAAAACGATTAGGTTCATTATTTCAACTGAATTAATACCCTCCTTGATAAATCAGAAACGAGAACGAATGATAGACCTAAGAACAGCGAGTCTCAAGTCTATACAGAGGGCCAATTCTGCTATTTTAACTGACACTGCGAATGAATTTTAAACGAACTGAGATTACATTTTGAATTAATTAAAAATATGGCATTCTGCTCCTTTAAAAATTCGATATCATCTCAGTTAAATTGCATATAAACTGTCAATTCGATCAACTTTCAATGTCTTTCTTTTGTTGAAAATATGGCTTCGCATTATTATGCATTTCGCCAATGACAAGTATTTTACCGAATTTTACGTATCAGCTGCCATAGACTAAATTCTAGAAATTAAAAATGACCTAAGCGACAAAATCAATGTTACCAACTCACAATAAAATACCCACAATATGTCTAATTTCAGTGATTAAAAAATTACGTAACTGGAGGTTATGATTTTTTAATTAATTGATTTGACTAATTCCATGTATTTTATTTATTTCATTAATTTATCTATTCCATGGCATAACTGAAGGAAAATGGCACAACAGCACCACTCAGGCAGTCCTTTCCGGAAATAACCACAATCGCGATTATTTTATTGAAATTTTAAATTCTACCGAATTGCTGGTTTTTTATTTTGCAACACTGCTGAGGACATATCTATACTAAATAAAAATTGTGCGAGAGTTTTGGCGGGAATTTTGACAGTGCGATTGCTCTCATAATTTAATCTACACTAATATTCTAGAGAGGAAAGATTTTTTTGTATTTTTGTAACAAAAAAACTTAAAAACTACTAGGCCGATTTCAAAAATAATTTGGCCGTTAGAAAGCTACATTATCACTGAGTAACATAGGCTGTAAACTCATTTCTAATACTTTACTGGAATAACGAGCACACAAAGTCGCACAATTTTGACTACTTTTAGTTGCTTACAGTAAAAGAGAATAAAGTTAACTGAATTTGTCTGCAGTTAACTCACAGTCACTTCACCTCAGTGTTGCCAAGTCAGATTTTTGAAAATACCGTGTTGCCCACATTAAAATACGGTATTTGCGCCAAAAATACAGTGCTTGATGGGAAAAAATACAGTGTATTTTACAGTGCAATAAAATGTCATACAAAAAAGGAAATAATTAAATTATTAAGTAAAATATAAATTTATTTTAAACTTTATATCCTAAACTAACTTAACATTTTATTTGTATATATCGATCGCTGCAGAAATGGATGGCTGCGATAATGATGATATCGGTTTAGTTTTTTTAATGTGTTTAATCAAAGAGTTTTATGTATACTACTAGACAAGCTGCGCGGTACATAGAAATTGTAGTATAATAAATTGTAGTATAGTAAATTAGTTGTATTACTAAGTTGCAGTCAATTGACCGTAACTCAATATTATCATCTCGCTTACTCTCAACTAGAACCCCTATTGCGCTCCCTGTTTGTGAACTGTCAAACTCCCGCGTTATGTGACGCAGTTTTACTTCTAAATAACCTGTCTAGTAGTATATAATAATACTACGAATTTTTTACTGTAAATAAATACTGTGTCTCCATATAAAGTATTTATAAAAATACCGTGTCCAGTAGATGGCATGAAAATACGGCAGATCTGCTGTAATTACAGTGCACTTGGCAACACTGCTTCACCTTCAGTCACATTTCGTTCTCAATATTTTGACGTTTGTCTGTAGACGAAATGCATTTTATATAGTTAAGTGTCTCACAATGGACACTGGCGAAATCACCAATCTACGGTGGAGCCAAACACAATTAAAAGAAGAAGAAGATAGTTAAGTGTCAAAATTGTTACCAGAATGCCGTTTTGGTTCAGTCAACTTGTATTCTACTTTCGATATCATTGCGTTCTAAGTTCTTGAATATTGGTTTAGCAGAATACCATTTGCAACTTTCTTGTCGCTGAGATTAGATCGGAATGATATTTTGAACAATTAAAATTACGAGAATTGGCCCTCAGGTCACTTAAATCAATGAGTTACTTCGACTTAGATGGATAATGCTCTTAGAATTTCAAGTTAAGTTCGATTATTGTCACATTTTTTTTTAAATTCTCTTTAGATAACTAGACGAGCAGCTTGTCGCGAAGGACCTGCCACCTAGAAATATATTTATATAAATACTTCTATTAAATATATTAATTCATCATCATCAGCCACAAGACGTCCACTGCTGAACATAGGCCTCCCTTAATGCCTTCCAGGCCGACCTGTTGGAAGCGGCCTGCATCCATCGGCTTCCTGCAACCCTTGTCAGGTCGTCGGTCCATCTTGTAGGTGGACGTCCTCTGTTGCGCTTGCCCGTGGCCTCCATTCGAGAACTTTTCTCTTTAAATCCTTTCTCACATCCTGAAAGCAATGACCGAAAGAATCGGTCAGGTGCGAGTAGGGTCCTTTGCTTACGGTTCCGTATCATTACATGTTTCAAAAATATTTGCACATCGTACTATATATTATGTTTATTTATCATCGAAATAAGATGACAAGAAACGCAACTCAAGCAAAAAAATGACCCCACCAAACCTCTGTGCAAGAGGGCGGGGCTACAAAAGTTTATGCATAATAATCTCTAGTTTACACTTGATACGTCTAATTTTTGCGCGGTGCGAACGTCATATCTCGATCTAGAAATTTAATATTTAGACAATAAATTATACGAAATAAAGTTGATTTTGAACGTTCAATAATTTTTGTTGTGTGTATGAGTGTTAGGTGTAATTTTACCTTTGCATGTGTAAGTAAGTTGAGCCGTATTTTTAGGCACATTCATATGAGATTAGTTACCATAATTCGATGTTATTTATACGTGATTCGCCCGGTTTCTGAAGTACAGTGGTTTAACTATTGTGTTATCACACCCACTTACTTGTAATACAGTAGTTAAACCCGCACAGTAGACTTCCCCAGGGAGACTGCGACGCGTGTCGCGAGTCAATCGATGTCGACACGTCCGCTTTGTGTCAAATTCTTGTCTTGTTCGCACACCTCAAAACGTATATATGCAATTGCATTCAAAGCAGACGTGTCTCGGTTGCGCACCGCAAAAAGTCTTAAAACATCATATTATATTCACGCCCGGTTTCCGAAAGGCTCATCAAATCAACATTCAACTAACAGAACTTTGATTTGACATTTCTGACAAATCAATTTGAGTTGCTGAAACGTTAAATTTAATGAAAATAATATAATATTTGTTCTCTCTTTAGTACCGTTTGATATACGATTTTTCATATTAATTTGAAAGTTATGTTAGCTAACATGTGTGTTAAATCAAAGGTGTTGATCACGCTTCTAGCAACTCAATTTCGACATATAATGAGATTTGACATTTGATTAGTTCTTCTTCTTCTTTCTTTTATGGCTTTTGCGGTGTTGCCCTACCACAATTCTGCCAGTGTCACGTAGATATTATGAATCAAAAATGATACCGATTAAGATACAGAACATATGAATTTTGACATATATTTTCCAAGTTGACTTTCATCTACAACTAAATAGACCTACAACAAAGAGAGACGAAAAATAAGTACAAGATGAACACCATAAATACTCGGGCGTAAGTGTCACAAAGGAGCAAATTAAAATATAATCTAATTAAAGCGATTAAAACACTAAACTATTTATTTTATTAAACTGAATAGTTTCGAAAATGTTCTAACATAACCTAAAAACGAATTACAATTACAATTCCAAGAACTTTCCAGACTTTTTGAGAAACTAATTAGGTAATTAGAAAACATGCAAAATGGCGCATGCAAGTCAATTCGCTAAATTCTGCGAATTTCGAGATGTACGGTGGAATAAAGTATTAAATATGATTAATTATATGCCAGAAGCAGGCGCGAGGAGATTAACTCGAGAATCTCTTGCCGATCGTTAATATTATGGTGGATAACAATATTAACAATAATGTGCTTGGCTTAGACTTGAGGCTTTGTTTAATAAAGCTTGTAAGTAAATTATTCAATAGTTACATCCTCTTCTCCTCAGCTTCCCAAAGGTAGGCGTCAGGCGTAAAAATTACAAGCCAAATCTTTCAGTAATATGCGTTAAAAGTATGTTGCACCAATCCCACTGCGAGGGCAGTTGGTAGAAGACATCCTTATCTCCTGCTTCGAACACTCTCTAACGTGGCGAGGCATAAGATGCATTTACTCATGCGGCAAAGAGGATCTTTTTTACATACATACACAGACTCACGCCTGTTACCCATAGGAGTACGCAGAGACAACGGATTTCCACTTGCTACGATCCTTGCATACCTTTTTGTAACTTTAGACTTTTTATAATATGCTGCCTGGTTGATGTATATGTTTAAAAAAAATCTACTAAATGAAAACTGAACCTAATGCCTACCCGTTTTGCAACCAAACAGTCAGTTTTTGTTAATTTATAACTTGAAGATGAAGAAACCAATATTATATTGTTTTGCTGCATAAAGTGGTGTCAATTTGTGCAATAGATATATATCATCGATGATGAACAGTGTATGGAAACATTTAAATAAGTGGATTTGGAGAAGTTTCGTCGGAGCGCGTTCATCGATCTTCTCCGTTCGATCCGCTACGAGAAAATCGCCTAAGAAGTATCATACATGCATACGCGCTCACGCCTGTAATCCCACATTTTGGTGAGCTTATCTCGGTTCCATGAGCACAATTCCATCGCCATAACGGGCACAATTCCAGACTCCGGGCTGATTGTGATATTCTGACACATAATCCAAAAATAGCCAACAAAAAGCAGGAAACCAGTTCATGATTTGGATAAGTTTTCTGATAAGGCTATTAAGTAATGATTTATTGCCCGCCACAGCCGGAGTCTGTTATTAACACTGCGCTTATCAGGGCTCATTACACGGATTCCCGAAATACTGGCTTTGTTATCATTTCCTTTGTTATTTATAAGGAGGCAGAGATTTAGCTTACTTTATGAGATGAGGATGAAACTACGTGAATGTGCTTGTGTGTTAATAGTATGGATGGTTTAAAGTGTGTCCCCACTTGTAACATTTTGTCGCAAAGAGAGGCGTGACTGTGGAAAAAAAGCTAGGAAATTACAAGTATGGACAGTTCTCAAAGGCTACGAAATCACGGAACGATACTCTGGTTTTCTTTAGCAGAGGTCGGCAAACGAGCAAGTGGGTCACCTGATGTGAGCTCCACCGTCCATGAACATCCTCAATACCTGAGGAACCAAGATGCATCGCTGACCCTAAAAGAAAGTGATGTTTAAATAATAAAAAATTGAAACGAAAGAAAATCTGAAGTATCCCTGTTTATCTTTTAGTGTTTTCCAAAGTTGCAAGTCGATATCGACATGTTACTCAATCGATAAAAAATTTAAATTTTATTATTATTTTCATTATTTATCATCATTATTATAATTATTTCGGATTTGGCACTATGGGAGATGAAAGACTTATATCGAACACTATACATTGACCACACCTTTATGTATCACGTTGTATAAAATAAAGAATATCTTATATATAAAATTCTCGTGTCACAATGTTCGTTCCCATACTCTTCCGAAACGGCTGGACCGATTTGTATGAAATTTTGTGTGCATATCGGGTAGGTCTGAAAATCGCTCAACATCTATTTTTCATCCCCTTAAATGTTAAGGGTGGTCCACCCCTAAATTTTTATTTTTGAATTTTTAGTAAATATTTTTTGTTTTTATTTTTTATGATACAGCATTAAAAAATACATACAACCCTAATTTTACAACCCTCTACGATCAACCCCTATTTTTAAATAGCGATATTAGTATTTTTGTCAAGCGCGTTTCTCACACTTTGATCCTGGAAATGGGCATTCAGGCGGGCGGAGCCGCGGGCAACAGCTAGTTAATATATAATATATTCATATTAAACCAAACCCACTTGCTCGTTAGTCGGCCTATACAATAAAAAAAAACCAAAGCAAAAAAAAATACATTATTTCATTTCCGTCCAAATTCTTTCACACTTTCTGACGTAACGAATAGGTCAGCCGCGCCTAGCAAACAATAATATGAATGCTGTTGCTGTCGCATAGAGATTTATTGACAGCCTCCGTGGCGCAGCGGGCGAGTAGCCGGCTGCGAAGCGAGAGGCCGTGGGTTCGATTCCCACACTGAGACAAATGTTTGTGTGAACCACAAATATTGGTCTCGGGTCTGGGTGTTGTGGGTTGGCAAGTCCCTCGTAGTTCCTGATACCCACGATACAGGTTTACCTAGTGTGGGGTCAGGACTATGTGTGTGACTGTTGGGTGTATTTATTTATTTATTGTATAGCTACGGCCATTCAGCGTCTATCTAGAGCGAGCTATTAAAACCGATGGTAATTATATCAACTGCTTGTTGTTAAAGTTATTACACAATCGTGTCTGTGATAAAATATACATGTTATGAGGTAAGCGACCGTGAGAGGAGACCGCGACACACGACCAGAGACCATTTTTTTATCGAATGCATTTGTGCTGTTATCCTATATTGCTTTTACAGCTTCACCTTACAATAAAGTTCACATATCTCACTCACCGCACGAAACGCAGCAGCAAGCTGCTACTTTACGCCGGTTTCCTGTGAGACAGTGGTAACGACCCGGACGAGCTCGCCCATTCATGCTGTATACAAAAGTGTCTACAGCGCGGCTCTACCACTCAAGAATGGTAGTTGTTAATTCTCATAATACCCAGTAATTTTACTGACTTCAATGTCCTCCAATACCGGAACACAACAGTGCTTACACACTGTTGCTTGGCGGCAGAGAATGTATCCGACTAAAATGGCTGTGAGATACGGACCCCTAAAAAAATAAAGCTTGCATTTAATTTTAGGTATTAACAATCAAGTTAGCAAATAAAGACGTACAAACAAGAAATAACATTTTCAGTAAAAGATAAATTAAATTTTATCTGGTACATACTCGTAGCAGAAGCAATTACAAAATGATTTTTGTTATTTCAAACATAGGTTTCACTGCAATTGAATTGGAATTTCTCGTTTCATTTCTGTTAAAGAAATTAAAATGTAACAAAATATGTTTTAAAATTTATAGAAATTTTACATACAGACGCACTCACGCCTGTAATCCTCGAAGCGGTAGGCAGAGGTGTAACCAGTAGGTACACCGACATTTCGCCGAGCTTATCTCCGTCCCACGATGTGATAGGGGGCGACTGGCGATACTATCGCCATACCGGGCACAAATTCCAGACTCCGAACGTATACTGAGCATTTCGTAATAGAAAAACCCAATACCACTTTACCCGACCCGGGGATCGAACCTCAGCGCTAGCCTCAATCGTAACGCGTACGCATTACAACTGCGCCACCGAGGCGGTGAAATAACATTTTCAGTGAAAGATAAATTAAATTTTCTCTCCATGGCAGAAGCAATTACAAAATGATTTTTGTTATTTCTAGTGCTCAAACGTAGGTTTCACTGCAATTGAATTAGAATTTCTCGTTTCGTTTCTGTTATAGAAGTTAAAATGTAACAAACTATGTTTGAAAATTTATAGAAATTTTAATAGACATTTATTTTAACTGTAAATGATTACTGTATCTGTGAAGGGATAGTCTAGTTAGACACTATGATTTGCTAGTATAATGAATGCACCCACGTTTCGTCGAGTTTATTTGCGTCCCAAAACATGATTAGGCGCGAGCCTTTCATCCTAGGCATAAATTGCAATCTCGGGCAAACATGTGTAATTTTCAAATCGAAAACTAAAACACCAATTATAATTAATTACCTAACCTCGGATTTGAACCCAGTACATACTACACAATTCTTGAGCCTACGTATACTGCCACTAGTACTATAAGGTCAGGCTATACAAATTTTGTATTAAAATGTTTCCAAATAACAATAAAAGAGTTAAAATATAAATAAATTAATAATAAGTAATTGAATATTGTAGCCAATAAGCCTAATATTGTGGTAATAGATCGATTGACGCGCCGGGCAATGCTTGTTGATGTCAGTATTCCGCATGATGAAAACCTCGTAAAAGCCGAAAAAGATAAATGTCCAAATATCTATAACTGACGCACGAGGTTACTAATATGTGGGATGTAGACTCGACAATCATTGTCCCGATAGTCGTTTCCGTCCATGGGTTGATACCGAAAAGCCTCGACCAACATCTTCAGAGACTCCCAACTGATGGTTGGGTCAGATGCAGAAGGCAGTATTATTGGACACGGCACGCATTGTGAGGAGGTTCCTTACACCGGGGTCCTAACCACCGGTGGCTTGGGTCTTAGGCCTCGCCATTGGAGGGCGATACTTTTTATATTGTTATTTTTGAAAGATTCTAATTTTTTAAATGTAAAAAAAAACTTTTAAATAAAGAGTATTGTCCAAAGAGTTAATAACATCCCAAAATCGAACACTATCCTCTCACAAGAACGTTGTCACCGATGTCTCAAATATATTGTTCGCCTGCTGAGTAACAATGCGGTTCATCTTTTAAGAAACTTTTCAAAATGGATTTGTTATTTTGTCATATGAAATACGTTTAACTAGTGCAGTAATATTTCTTATTCGCATATCCGCAGATATAAAATTATCCGATATATTTTTATAAATGACATTAATAGATCTAGTGAGGCCTACCTAGGCTGAGAAACCACGAGGTCTTAATCCCAGGTCGGGAAATCATAATTTCTGCTTGGGATTAGAATTTGTACCTGTTATAGTGATAGACTCGCTCCTTATCCCATTATTAGACGAAAATAAGTTCGGCGAACCGTGGGTACAACACAATTACACATTTGCCGCTTTGGGAATACAAGCGTAAGCTTATGTTTTTTATTTTATAGTATAGGCCGGCAAACGAGCAAGTGGTGGTAAGCGATCTCCACCGCCCATGTACGCCCACAATACAAAAGAATTATAGGCGCGTTGCCGACCTTAAAGGAAAGGGATAATAAGGGATTGGGAAGGGGGGGGGGGGGATTTGGGCCTCCGGATATCTCACTCACCGTACGAAACGCAGCAGCAAGCTGCTACTTTACGCCGGTTTTCTGTGAGACGAGCCGGCCCATTCATGCTGTAGACAAAATTGTCTACAGCGTGGCTCTACCACTCGTATATTATTATTATTATTCTTATTAATAATAATAATATACGAGCTTATTCTATATTCAATGTTTTTTCATACATACGCAATCACGCCTGTAATCACCGAAGTGGTAGGCGAAGGTGTAACCAGTACACACACATTTCGCCGAGCGTATCTCCGTCCCATGACAAATCACTAATTTCAAACTTCGGGCTGATACAGATCTTTTCGTAATAGAAAAACCCAATATCACTTTTACCCGACCCGTGGATCGAACCCGAGACCTCAGCGTCAGCCTCAGTCGTAACGCGTACGCATTACAACTGCGCCATCGAGGCAGTTGACTGTTTATTTTTTTTTCATTACGTTATACCCAGAAGGGTTGACGTCAGGCCGGTGGCTGATCGTAAAAACTAGAAGTCAAATCTTTCTGAGGGGCTAGCACGGAAACTTGCGAAAAGTTATTCGAGCTGTCATCGACAAAAATTACTATGTGATTTTAGTACAGCGCCTCTATCGTACGTAAAAGAAACTAATTTATATGGAATATAGACCAATGATATTTAAGGAATTATCTATCGAGTCCTCGATACCTTTATATTACGATTTCGATAGTTTTCCGTGCTAGCCCCTCTGTAATATTATGATTACTTATGTTTACGCACATTGCACCTTGAAATAAAACTAGTTTATACGGATTTTATCGCGGTTTTCTGTAATATTATTAACAAACATGCATGCACCGAACCTACTGCTAGTGGGATAAGGACAGGCGGAAGAAGAACAGGAAGAGATTACAATAGCTTTGGCTTTGTTTTATTCACCGGAATTACGAGACGATCAGGTCGCTCGGCTGATGATAAGCACAACGCTTGCTCTTAAACTAAAGCAATACCACCCAAAACTTTGAACCTCTAAGTACTGTATAGCATATCGCTTTAAAGTAGGTACCCGAGACATTAGATATGTTAATTATATATTTTCTTTTCATTGCTATCTATAATTTGTTTGCGCATCCCCTGTTTAACCTAAGTTTACTTCTCGTCTATACATAAAATGAGTTATCATTCTATAAATGTAATGTCGGATAAAAAATCCAATTTTATTCGACAACTCGTCACATCTCTATCTCGGGCACAGTTAAAATGAGATCTGCGAAGCGGTAAAGTTGGTGAAACTCAAGGAATGTGCTTAAAAGTTGGCGAACTTTTAGAGCTCGATCGTAGTGTGCTGTGGGATAAAGTACTTGTGGGATGATACTGCGTTATGTTTAATAAGAGCAAAGAGAAAACCTGCATAGCTACATCTTTATATATATAATTCTACTGTACGTGTGTATGTGACTGAACTCCTCCTACACGGCTGGACAGATTTGAATGTTTTTTTTGTATGCGTTTGGATGGCGTCCTGGATGGTTTAGATTCACAAGTGAACCCGGTAGGTGGAGCTGCTGTAGTTTCGGGAGAAACCGCGCGGGACAGCTAGTAGATGTATATAATTTCATGACCTCTAATAATTAATATTAGATTATTTAGATAGCCGAATACGGCTGCAGAGGCTATCTAAATAATATAATATTACTGTGGGTATTAACCCACGATATATAATCACAATAACTCTGAGCCCACTGGAGTTAGACCTCAGTCCACCACGTTGGCATAATACGGATTGGCAGACTTCATATACCTTCGAAATTCTTATGGAGAACTTCTTAGAAATGCAGGTTTCCTCACGATGTTTCCATCGCCGTTAAAACAAGCGATAATTAACAATTAATACATACCTAATTTAGAAAAGTCAGAGGTGCTTTCTCTTGGGGTTAGTATGGCTTACCAACGCCAAATTTAATATTATCTAATCACAAATCAAAAGCTATATTTAGTAAATCGATAAGTTTGCGTGCGTCAGTTACGTTCCATGGTATGGAACTCACACACGAAAACCATTGGACCATAAATCTACCCTTCGATATCCACTTTCCATGAAAGCATGATGTATTGCTGTTAATAAGTCAAAAGTCTTCCAAATCTGAAGAAAAAAGGTTTTGGAACCTTACACCATAATGGCTACACTGGACCTGATTTTACGTCTTTTTAACCGACTTCAAAAAAAGAGGAAGGTTCTCAATTCGTCGGAATCTTTTTTATGTATATTCCCCCGATTACTCGAAGACGCCTGGACCGATTCGAGATATTATTTTTTTGTTTAAGAGGGTACATACTTCCCAGGTGGTCCCATTAGCACTAAGTCAGATGATGGGATCCCAGAAATCGGGGGCAACCCTCAAATTGTATAAGGACGCATATTGTGTTTTATATATATTATAAAACTATTCAAGTACTTGCATCTAGCATTCATCATCTCATATTGCTGATCTGATGATGGAAATATAACTCTTTATCTATTGGGAGTTAGTTTTATAGTTCTTTAAATGTTATAGGCTCGTATAGACCGCTACTTATGTTGCTTTGAGTTATTCAGGTGAGCTGATGATGGAAGATACAACTCCTTGTTAGTTAGGAGTTGGGAGATAATTAGTATAGTACCGTATAGACCGCTCGTTTTTATATTTCAAATTATTTTAGTGTTTGCGTCGAGAGCAACTTAATTTTATGCTACTGAACACTACATAAACGGTAAAAATTAATAAATAAAAATAAGTTTTAACAAAACTAAAAAACAACTTCAAAAAATAACACTGAAAAGTCAAAAATAATAATTACTATAGGTCTCTTTGAAATCGATGCAATTTCATTTGAACGGCAGCGACACAAGCACCGAATATATGATAGATGATGAGCTTTTGCTCGCGGCTTCGCCTGCGTAAAAGGCCTTTTTCTAGGATAAAAAGTAGCCTGGCCGAACCGAGGCCATAGTCTACCTGTGTGTAAAATTTTACCCAAAAGCAGTTAAGACGTGATTGACTAACAAACGTCCAAAAAATTGATGAGTGGTAGAGCCACGCTGTAGACACTTTTGTCTACAGTATTAATGGGCCGACTCATCCGGGTCATTACCACTGTCTCACCGAAAACCGGCGTACAGTAGCAACTTGCTGCTGCGTTTCGTACGGTGAGTGAGATATCCGGAGGCATAAACCCCTCCTCTTCCCAATCCCTTAATTATCCTTTTCCTTTAAGGTCGGCAACGCACCCATAATTCTTTTGGTATTGTGGGTCTACATGGGCGGAGGAGATCACTTACCACCAGGTGACCCACTTGCTCGTTTGCTGGCCTATATTATAAAAAAAAACTTTCACATTTGTAATAGTAGTAGGATTTGATTTAGTATAGGTATAATAAGTAAAAGAAGTGAAATGTGTCTTTAAATTTTTAGTCAGGTAAGGAAAACGAATCATACTTATGATTTTCCATTCTAACCTTAATATGGTCGAAAAATATCACAAAAAAAATCTAAAAGAACTCAAAATTATGCAAAGGGTGGCCAAGTGAGAAATTTCATTTCTTGCCTCTCTCATTCTGTTTATTATGAACAAAATTACTTTGAACCATAAAGGACCTCTTTTTTGTACAATGGAAGCCAGGAAAGTAACTGACTGACTGGTTAAAACTTCAATACTTTATACGGATTGCTTTTTAGATTTCTCGTCAGCCAATTTCTCGAATTCGGTAGATTTTTAATTGTTCTTTTTGTTAAAAAAATGCTTTTTGTAGGTTATGTTTGAAACAACTCGTATTGGAGTGGAAATTATGCGTATAAAATTTGTATGGAAATTAGTAGTTTTATTTTATTTATTACACTTTATATACATGGAGTATAAAGGCGGACTTAATGCTAAAAGCATTCTCTACCAGTCAACCTTTGGGTGGTGCAGATATGTATAAGGTAGGTGCAAAGAAAAGACGACAGGATACATAAATAACACACGAGTATAAATAGGCATAAATATACGATAGCTCAGGTGGAAGCGGTATGGACTGTCGAGACGAAAGCCGCAGGTTCGAAACCAGCCCCAAGAGCATACACCTCTGACTTTTCTAAGTTACGTGTATATTAATTGTTAATTATCACTTGCTTTAACGGTGAAGGAAACATCGTGAGGAAACCTACATACCTAAGAAGTTCTCCATAAGAATTTCGAAGGTATGTGAAGTCTACCAATCCGCATTAGGCCAGCGTGGTGGACTACGGCCTAACCCCTCTCATTCAGTAGAGGAGGCCCGTGCCCAGCAGTGGGACGTATCTAATACAGGGCTAGTATTATTATTTATTATTAAAATATATAAATATATATACGACAACTAATGATACATAAAAATACATATTATGTATGCTATAAAAAAAAAAAAAAACTAACGTAATCTATCAATCAGTTCTCTAAAAAAATGCAATTTATAGCTTTTTATTCACTAGGTAACAAGCTACACTCAATAATATGTTGGCCAACATAATATTGTAGCCACGGTATTTCTTTTACACATTTTTGAAGCCAGTGTAATTACTGGGCATTATGAGACTTAACACCTTATGTCTCGGGGTGACGAACGCAGTCCAGTGTCATGCAGTGCTTTATTTAAAGTTCTGTGTGGCGTTGCTTCTGTTTATGAGCAAACGTGGCGCTTACCATCAGGCGACCGACCTGCTCGTCTCGTCATTCAATCTAATAAAAAAAAAAACATTTTTTGGGAATGTTGCCTAAACAGACCACATACATACAACATGACGAGCGACATATTTCGGATCATGGCATTGTCTCCTATACATCAATTTTATTGTTAATTCGAATATCGCCTCATTGGTCTAGTGGCTGTGTAATAAGGCTAAAAACCGCAGGTTCAATTCCCAGGTCAGGGATTACAATTTCAAGTTTTCGATTCGAAAACACACTTGAATAACCTGGGCTTGGAATTGGTGCCCGGCATAACCCACCACATATCACATCATGGGACGGAAATAAACTCGGCGAAACATACTTCAGGGATAAAGTCAGGATTTACGTTACATAAATAACAATTTCTAGACGTCTCTTTGGAGTCGGTGCAATTTCAGTTAACCGGCAGCGGCACCAACAATTCTATTACGACATTGACATGACGGAGGCTCCGTGGCGCAGTGGGCGAGTAGACAGCAAGAGAAGCGTGAGGCCGTGGGTTCGATTCCCACACCGTGACAAATGTATGTGTAGCCCACAAATATTTGTTTCGGGTCTGGGTGTTGTGGGTTGGCAAGTCCCTCGTAGTTCCTGATACCCACGATACAGGTTAACCTAGTGTGGGGTCGGGACTATGTGTGTGACTGTTGGGTGTATTTATTTATTTATTTTTGGCTAAAATGTGCGGTGATAAAGGCCTCCCCATCGACGGGCACGTTCAGGAGCTTTATCTAAACGCTTCTATAGGCCTAATAACGTTATCGACCCTCGATACAGTGCAGTGCTAATATATCGGTTATCTATCGTTTTTAGGTCAAACGCAATCTCTTGTCAACACGAATAGTGGTTTGATAAATTATAAAGGTAATTACATAAATACATACATACGCACTCACGCCTGTAATCCCCGAAGGGGTAGGCAGAGATGTAACCAGTACACCCACATTTCTCCGACCATATTTCCGTCCCTTATGAGATAGGGGGCGAGCCTATCGCCATACCGGGCACAAATTCCAGACTCCGGGCTGATACTGAGCATTTCGTAATAGAAAAATCCAATATCACTTTACCCGACCCGGGGATCGAACCCGAGACCTCAGCGTTGACCTCAATCGTAACGCGTACGCATTACAACTGCGCCACCGAGGCAGTCACCAAGGTAGTAATCGTGTTAATAAAAATATAAGAAAAGTTTAGCTACAAATAGATTGTTATAGGCATGAAATAACATTTTTTTATAGCATGGGTCCGCAAGCGAGCAATTCGGACACGAGAGGGCCAATTCTCGTAATTTTAATTGTTCAAAATATCATTCCGATCTAATCTCAGCGACAAGAAAGTTGAAAATGGTATTCTGCTAAACCAATATTCAAGAACTTAGAACGCAATGATATCGAAAGTAGAATACAAGTTGACTGAACCAAAATGGCATTCTGGTAACAATTTTGACAATTAACTATATAAAATGCATTTCGTCTATAGACAAACGTCAAAATATTAATTGAGAACGAAATGTGACTGAAGGTGAAGCAGTGTTGCCAAGTGCACTGTAATTACAGCAGATCTGCCGTATTTTCATGCCATCTACTGGACACCGTATTTTTATAAATACCGTATATGGAGACACAGTATTTTTTTACAGTCAAAATTTCGAATTATTATTGTATACTACTAGACAGGTTATTTAGAAGTAAAACTGCGTCACATAACGCGGGAGTTTGACAGTTCACAAACAGGGAGCGCAATAGGGGTTCTAATTGAGAGTAAGCGAGATGATAATATTGAGTTACGGTCAATTGACTGCAACTTAGTAATACAACTAATTTACTATACTACAATTTAATTAATTTATTAAACTACAATTTCTATGTACCGCGCAGCTTGTCTAGTAGTATACATAAAACTCTTTGATTAAACACATTAAAAAAATCAATCATCATCGCAGCCAGCCATTTCTGCAGCGATCGATATATACAAATAAAATGTTAAGTTAGTTTAGGATATAAAGTTTAAAATAAATTTATATTTTACTTAATAATTTAATTATTTCCTTTTTTGTACGACATTTTATTGCACTGTAAAATACACTGTATTTTTTCCCATTTTTGGCGCAAATACCGTATTTTAATGTGGACACCACGGTATTTTCAAAAATCTGACTTGGCAACAATGAGGTGAAGTGACTGTGAGTTAACTGCAGATAAATTCTTAAATTTATTCTCTTTTACTGCAAGCAACTAAAAGTAGTCAAAATTGTTCGACTTTGTGTACTCGTTATTTCAGTAAAGTATTAGAAATGAGTTTACAGCCTATGTTACTTAGTGATAATGTAGCTTTTTAACGGCCAAATTATTTTTGAAATCGGCCCAGTAGTTTTTTAGTTTATTTGTTACATACAAAATTACAAAAAAATCTTTCCTCTCTAGAATATTAGTGTAGATTAAATTAAGAGATCAATCGCACTGTCAAAATTCCCGCCAAAACTCTCGCACAATTCATAATTATTATAAATATGTCCTTAGCAGTGTTGCAAAACCGTCATCATCATCATCATCAGCCTGAATTCGTCCACTGCTGGACATAGGCCTTTCCAAGTTGGCGCCACCCTTGACGGTCCTCCGCCTTCCTCATCCAGCCGCTTCCCGCTACGTGTATCAGGTCGTCGGTCCAGCGGGCTCGAGGTCGGCCTACACTACGCTTGGATAGACGTGGTCTCCACTCTAGCACTTTTCGACCCCAACGGCCATCGTTGCGGCGACAAATGTGACCAGCCCACTGCCACTTCAACTTGCTAATTCGGCGGGCTATGTCGGTTACTTTAGTTCTCTGACGGATCTCCGTATTCCGGATTTCATCCGTTAGAGAGATACAAAGCATAACCCGCTCCATAGCTCGTTGAGCGACCTTAAAGTGGTGGATTAAGCTCTTTGTTAGAGTCCACGTCTCTGCGCCGTACGTCATAACAGGCAGGACGCACTGGTCGAACAGTTTGGTCTTTAGGCACTGCGGTATTGTCGACGTAAATATGTGACGCAACTTTCCAAATGCCGCCCAACCCAAGCAAATTCTTCTGTCAGCCTCGGCATCGAAGTTGTTTTTTCCTAGTTGGATAACCTGACCTAGGTAAATGTATCTATGAACAACCTCGACGCCTACTCTGTCGACGGTTATTGGCCTTTGGATGACATGGCAGTTGGATATGACCTTAGTCTTATCCAAATTCATCCTCAGGCCTACTACTACTCTCCGTTTACGTTTATGCCTCGTCCTTTCCAGTTTAGTGTCTTGAAGACTTCCTCCAGCGCAGCGGTAAACAGTTTAGGGGAAATAACATCCCCCTGTCGCACACCACGCTGAAGATGTATTGGTCTTGATTGTACACCCTGTACTTGGATGGACATCGTAGCGGAGTCATATAGGCATTTCAGCACCTCCACATATCGCCAGTCAATTTGACATCGCTGCAAAGATTGAAGAACAGCCCAGGTTTCGATGGAGTCGAAGGCTTTTTCATAGTCCACAAACGCTAGGCATAAGGGCTGGTTATACTCTTGAGTTTTCTGTATAATTTGCCTAAGCGTGTGGATGTGGTCTACGGTGCTGTAGCCTTTTCGAAACCCAGCCTGTTCCGGAGGTTGAAAGTCATCAAAGCGTTGGGCGAGACGATTCGTGATAACCCTTGAAAACAACTTGTAGGTGTGGCTCAGGAGCGCAATCGGTCTATAGTTCTTCAAAAGGGTTTTGTCTCCTTTTTTGAAGAACAATATGATCAGGCTCCTGCTCCACTCTATCGGCGTTGTTCCAGTATGAACTACGGCATTAAAGAGCTGCTGCAGCTGTTTGAGTATTAGAATACCTCCAGCTTTTAGCAGCTCTGTTGTGATGCCGTCTTCGCCTGGTGCCTTGTTGTTTTTTAACTGTTTTTTTTTTTTGCAAAACCGTAATTCGGTAGAATCTCAAATTTCAATAAATTAATCGTGATTGTGGTTATTTCCGGAAAGGACTGCCTCAGTGGTGCTGTTGTGCCGTTTTCCTTCAGTTATGCCATGGAATAGATAAATTAATTAAATAAATAAAATACATGGAATTAGTCAAATCAATTAATTAAAAAATCATAACCTCCAGTTACGTCATTTTTTAATCACTGAAATTAGTCATATTGTGGGTATTTTATTGTGAGTTGGTAACATTGATTTTGTCGCTTAGGTCATTTTTAATTTCTACAATTTAGTCTATGGCAGCTGATACGTAAAATTCGGTAAAATACTTGTCATTGGCGAAATGCATAATAATGCGAAGCCATAATTTCAACAAAAGAAAGACATTGAAAGTTGATCGAATTGACAGTTTAAATGCAATTTAACTGAGATGATATCGAATTTTTAAAGGAGCAGAATGCCATATTTTTAATTAATTCAAAATGTAATCTCAGTTCGGTTAAAATTCCTTCGGAGTGTCAGTTAAAATAGCAGAATTGGCCCTCTGATGGTAAGTAATCTCCACTGCCCATGTACGCCCACAATACAAAAATTATGGGCGCGTTGGCGACCTTAAAGAAAAGGGATAATTAAGGGATTGGGAAGGGGAGCGGGATTTGGGCCTCCGGATATCTCACTCACCGTACAAAACGAGATATACACACAGAAAGAGGTCAAACTTACAATACCCTTCTTTTTGTCCAGGGTAAAAACACAACATTTCCTATCACAACACACTCAAAACAAAGCAAGCTTACTTTACGTCGGTTGTCTGTGAGACGGTGGTACCCGGACGAGCCGGCCCATTCATGCTGTATAAAAATTATCTACAGCGTGCCTCTACCACTCATAACCGTAACGTTTTTTGTAATCACGAGGCCTAGCTCCAGATTATTTGCTCTAGCCTATAATATCCTTGATTTGAAAGATCAACAAAGCACCTGTATTAGACATAATGTTTTGTTATAACAATGCTTGTAATTATGAACTAGTAAACGGAACGGTTACTATAAACATTTACGTGGTTAGTTTATTTCTAAACCGCTCACCGGTCACCGCACGGTACTAAATCATTGAGATTTTTGCGGTGTAAATAAAGGAAGGCCATGACGAGACAACGTGGTTCCGAATTTTCGTTTGTTAAAGTTTTAACGTATCCTAATGACCTTGCGATTTTAAGTATGTGCGGTCTATGAGTTACCCGTTGAGGTATTGAAGCTGAGATCCTCCAGTAAGACCACAATGATGTTTTTTTTAAACGATGAAACGATCGCTCGCGTGTATACCTACAAAATAACAATAAGGCCGTCGCGCGCCCCATACATTGCATTTTTTTTTGTATATGGTATCGAAATAACCAAATATTGAGGGTCTTTCTACATTTAGACAATAAAAGCTGTAGGTATATATATGGAATCTACATTAAATTATCTATAATATATCTAACAAAACTAGTATTATAATTATAAAATTACATGTGATATTCCAAAATGCAAATAAAAAACAATAATTAATAAACAATAATAATAATAAAGACCCACAATACCAAAAGAATTATGGGTGCGTTGCCGACCTTAAAGGAATGGGATAAGTAAGGGATTGGGAAGTGGAGGGGAATTTGGGCCTCCGGATATCTCACTCACCGTACGAAACGCAGCAGCAAGCTGCTACTTTACGCCGGTTTTATGTGAGACAGTGGTAACGAACCGGACGCCCTGGCCCATTCATGCTGTAGACAAAATTGTCTACAGCGTGGCTCTACCACTCATAAAATGTATGGTTCGGCAGTCGACTTACACCCTCCACTGAGTAGAACCTTTAGTCATAAAACCATGGTATTATGGCTCAAAGGTAAAGATCGCTCGTGTATCACTGCAAAACCATGGTTTTAAATCCAGATGAAACAATATCGCGACTCGATAATCTTTATACGAGTACAAGCTCCAGAGCTAAATTGTTGCTTGCCAGGAGATGAGCGGCAGTAACTGCGAGAAAAACCGTCGGTCATAAAACCGCGGTATTATGGCTTGTACGTCGATCTTCAGCTTTAAATAGTAGTCTATTATAAATTAAGGTAAATGTACCAATGGTTGACACGTTTAGAGTTTAACATGTTTTGTTGAAAAAAATATTTTTACAAATATATGGCAGAAATGATAAACATTGAGATGATGTCGAGCACTAGTACAGCTACCTTAATCCTAAAGAAACTAGATCTGAAAGTGAAAAGTGTTTTTAGACTCTCCGAGTTTACCCTTTTACTATTTGATTTTTATGGCATTGGGCCCGCCGGGGTTGAAACCACCGCTTCGTCTGGTGCTAAACATCAGAGCGTGATGACTGTTGTGTTTCGGTTTGTAGTTTGCATTGAAGCCAGTAAAATTACTGGACATTATGAGACAAAACATCTCATGTGCCGAGGTAACGAACGCAGTATGCAGTACGTGTTCAGGGTTGTGGGTGTTGCTTCTGTTTATCAGCATACGTGGCGCTTACCATCGGGCAAGTGACTTTCTTGTTACGTCATTCAGACAAATAAAAAAAACTAATTCCAATTCCTGGTAAAATAAACATGTATGATTTTTCGTATCGAAAATTCATACACAAATAATTGTAATTGTCTGACCCGGGATTGAGCACAGGACCGCCACATTTCTCAGTCCAAGTACACTGCCAACAAAAATACGGTCGGCGTTTAATGATTGAATACGTAGAATAAATGAAATTAAGAGCTTAGAGTATAAATTATTTAGAGAGCAAAATCAATGCAAATTAATGATAGAATAAATTAGTTTATTTCGAGTGTAATTGCATCTTATTTCGTAATCTCGAATTATTTTGAATGCACAGTAGTTGTTTGCGAGAGTTTAATTTATAGATTAGAGTGCTTACATGTTTTAAATGTTATTTTTTTCTTGAATGACGAAACTAGTAGATCGCTCATAATTACTTTACGTTACTTTGTGATTCACAGTTCTGGGTAGAGTTTCTACTGCTTATTGGCAGCCTTGATTTTATTTATTATTTTGACTGCCTCGGTTGCCCAGTTGTAATACGTATGCGTTAGGACTGGCTGACGCTGAGGTCTCTCGAGGAGTTCGATCCCCGGGTCGAGTAACAGTTATATTAAGTTTTTCTATTACGAAATGCTCAGTATCAGCCCGGAGTTTGGAATTGTGCCCGATATGGCGATAGGCTCGCCCCCTATCACATCATGAGACGGCGATGACTCAGCGAAATTTGGGTGTACTGATTACATCTCTGCCTACCCCTACGGGGATTACAGACGTGAGTGCGTATGTATGTAAGTTTGTATGCTTATTGTCAGGCGACTGACTTACTCTCCTCTTAATTTAGACCCATAAAAAGGGCCCTTCGCAGTTTCGCATTTGAGAGGCCTTCCACCTAGTAAAACCTCATATCTGGGATATTGCTCTATCTTAATAAAATAAAATTAAATAAGTTTTCGTCATTACACAATAATTCTTAATTGACTGCCTCGGTGGCGCAGTTGTAATGCGTACGCGTTACAATTGAGGCCAGCGCTGAGGTCTCGGGTTCGATTCCCGGGTCGGGTAAAGTGATATTGGGTTTTTCTATTATGAAATGCTCAGTATGAGCCCGGAGTCTGGAATTTGTGCCCGGTATGGCGATAGGCTCGCCCCTTATCACATCGTGGGACGGAGATACGCTCGGCGAAATGTGGGTGTACTAGTTACACCTCTGCCTACCCCTTCGGGGATTACAGGCGTGAGTGCGTATGGTATGACAATAATGCTATAAATCATTCGATTACTTTACTAAACTACGTAAAGATCTATTCTCAATTTATCTCTCCATTATTCCAGCTGTGATAGCAAAGTTGTTTGTGAGATATCTTTAGAAAAATCGATTTCTTTCTAAATCATTACGACGGAAAATATTTGTTCTCTAAATAATTTCTATTGGCCTTCAGTGTAACGTTTAATTTCTTCATGAAAATCGGCTTGCCTAATAGTTTCTAAATTAAATATAATATTTATTGTAAATACTGTAGTTTAGTTTGGGATCTTGTGTGTTTTTTTAACTCGACGGGTATTTGCCGAGATGGTTTTTAGTCTGTTTTATGGTCGGCCTTTGTTTTTGTATAAGGTTAAAATAATATTAAGGAAGTGAAATTACAAGTTTATTTATATTTGGTAACATTTACATAAAAGCGTAGGGAATTACCCAAAAGTTGAAAACCCCGAAGTCAATTAGAAAAACATTTAAGTTTTATTCAAGCATAAAACTTAAAAAAAGGACTAAAATACTGAAAAGCTAAAATAAACCTAAACTATTTTGGTACTGTATTTTAATAATCAACGATTTATTACACTGACTCAGAAATGTTCTTTTTTATTTTTAGATTTTGGAGCTTAAAATACTGAGTGACGACAAACAAATATTTCTTTCATGTCTAGGTGTAGTATAAAAGCAATTTGTAGTCTTTTATATCCACGACTCGGACAATAAATGTGATAAGGACAATATATGACACTGCTACATGAAAAAAGAATTTGTTTTTATATCAAATTTAAAGCACGAAGTACTAATACATACGAGCTCCTTCAACTCATAATGATGGGAAAAGTAGCGGGTAAGAGAAAAGTTGGTCGAAGGAAAAAGTCATGGCTGCGGAACATCAGAGAGTGGACAGGGATAGCGAGCGCTGCTGAACTATTTCGTCTCGCAAAGGATAAAAGACAGTATGATGAGCTGACTGCCAACCTTCACTAGTTGGAGAGGCACTACAAGAAGAAGACTAATACATAAATAGATACATAGACTCACGCTTGTTTTCCACAGGGGTACGCAGAGCCTACGGGTTCAGTATTGTGTAAGACATGATTTTTAAATGAGTTTGTAAAGCTAGCCTCTTTTTTGTACTGAGCCAGTACAAGGCCCCACTTCAATTGAGGCAAAGCGTCTTGAAGGTTACTCGCTCGTTCGCACTCTTTCAGGCACACAGCCCGCGTCATGAGAATAGCAAAAGAGAAACGTGACATACATTAACAAGGTGGTAGGTCCCTCGTAGGCGAGAGGCCGTCTGGGTTGGTACCACCGCTTTGTCTATATCTGCCGCCAAGCAGCAGTGTATAAGCACTGTTGTGTTTCGGTCTGAAGGACATTGAAGCCAGTGAAATTACTGGGCGTTATGAGACTTAACATCATATATGATATATCATATTTCTCGGAAAGACGAGCGCAGTACAGTGCCATACAGTGTTCTGTAATCCAGAGTTGTGACGTTGGTTCTGTTAATGAGCAGGCGTGACGCTTAAATCAGCCGAGCGACCTGCTCGTCTCGTCATTCAAGCAAATAAAAATAAAATACAATTTGAAGTAGTACATGTAAAAAAAATTACGCTCTTTCATTATTGCGTCAAGTACGGGACACATGTAATGCCTCTTGTATGTCTTACTCAACACTAAACAGATTTCGATTTGATACAATCCTTGTACTGTTTGGCCTACTGTTATTATGTTTTGTTTTTATTACTAGCTTTTTCACGCGGCTCCACCCGCGTGATTGTCTTTTTTCCGGGACGGAAGTACCCTATTTCCTTCTCCAGGATATAACCTATCTCCTTACCAAATTTCATTAAACTAACAATCAATCCATACAGCCATTTAGCCGTGAAAACTTAACAGATAGATAGAGTCAGTTTTGCCTTTGAAATATTTTTTTTACACATTGTAATAATAATAAATAAATACACCCAACAGTCACACACATAGTCCTGACCCCACACTAGGTAAACCTGTATCGCGGGTATCAGGAACTACGAGGGACTTGCGGTCCCACAACACCCAGACCCGAGACCAATATTTGTGGTTCACACAAACATTTGTCCCGGTGTGGGAATCGAACCCACGGCCTCTCGCTTCGCAGCCGTCTACTCGCCCGCTGCGCCACGGATTGTGTTGGTTTTAGTAGGGATTCCTAAGGGTTTATATTTTTTTCTAGTAATAAATATAACTTATGTTACTCATTGATAATGGACCTTTCTAACGGCAAAAGAATTTTAAAAATCGGTCCAGTAGTTTTTAAGTTTATTCGTAAGATACAAAAATACAAATCTTTGCTCTTTTTAATATTAGTGTAGACGAAGGACTTATGTTACTTTTAAAGTTTAAAAGTGCTTGTACTCACACAAATGGGCATATCTGAAGAACGGATATGGTACTTTTTGAGATATTTATTTGCTTAGATATACAGATGTGTAGGCAGCCCACCTGATGGTACCTAAGTGGTTACCGCCGCCCATGAGCCTTAGCAATGTCAGATCACAGCCAAACGGCTGCCTACCGTTGAAGGAAAACTCTTTTTAAGCCTCGCTTAAAGAAGGGCAGGTAATAACGCTCGAAAAACACCGAAACTCGAAGACCGTGGCCGTTTCTATACAATACTAGCAGACCCTCGCGGCTTCGCCCGTGGGAATGTCTTTAACTCTTTAGCGCCACCTAAAATCTTCCGGAAGAAATTTCGAGTAATTGTTGCTATGACAACCGTTACATTTACCATAGCAACTTTACTAAGGCAAATTATAATTCAATAAAAAATAAGCCATTCTAAGGCCGCTATTCCACTCTCATATTTGCATCATAGATCCGTCTATGATGTCATGATGTCACAGCATGCTGTGAAATAGGACCATAGAAATATGATCATAGACAATATGAAGTTTATGTTGCTATTACACTGTCATACATTTCCCATATATCTATGAGCTATAGAAGTAGGATCATTTTTATATGATAGTGGAATAGCGGCCGTAGCATAGAATTTTCCGTTTCTTTTCTTTCGTTTCTCTAGAATAAAAAATATATACAAACACTCTTCTGTTAAAATGCAACGTTGTGTAAAGATTTGGAGGCGATCCAAGTAGTGGATACTACTTTCTGAGATTTGCGGCCACAAGCATATGGGTCCATTTTTTTTATATTTAAAATATATAATTACACCCAACAGTCACACACATATTCTCGACCCCACACTAGGTTAACCTGTACCGTGGGTATCAGGAACGACGAGGAACTTGCGGTCCCACAACATCCAGACCCGATCTATTTGTTTGTTACGCTTTCACGCCTAAATCACTGAACTGAATCTCTACATCAAAATTGGATGAATTTTGATGTAGAGATAGATGGGACCCAGGAGACGGTTATAGGCTACGTTTTATTTCGGAAAAGTCTATTCACGCGGGCGGAGTCGCGAACAAAAGCTACTATAATATATTTCTTTATTTACTGTGATGGTGGGATGAATTCATATTTATTTTAGAAATGAAGAAATTAATAAATCGTTCAAACTTTCTATGAAATTCGGACCCCACCGCTACGATAACAAAGGCTTATCTATAAAGCTGCACCTACCCTAGAGAACAATTACATTGTTTTCGAGGCGAAGATTGTAAACAAACAGAAATAAAGTCAATATTATACAGAGGATATTGCCGGGAAATTGGCTGGGGAATGGAAATTCTACGCATCCATTGAAAATGTACACTTCTTTTATTCATAATTTTAAGTAAAATAAAACGGTAAGGTCATTGTAATTTATGATTTATGAATAAAATGACTAGATGTACTTGATGAGTATAATGCAGTCACAAGATGGTAGGTGCCTCGTATGCGACAGGCCGTCTGGGTTGGTACCACCGATTTGTCTATTTCTGCCACCAAGCAACAGTGTGTAAGCAGTGAGTTCGTGTAATGTTATATAATAAAATCTAATGTAATGTTTCAAATCAGAATTTTTTCACTGACGTATAAACTGAGGACTAAACTCGCTTAAAATAAAAAAGAAGATATTCATCAAGTATCCACTCAAAAGCTCTCGGTTGAAAACCAATTGGGCGAGCCAAATCGCCGTACAGGGTACTCCGCAGACCGTCTGGCTCGTTACGGATATCAGATTTTCTGTACGATGAAAAATATTGGAAAATATGATGGACCGTGTCCTTTGAAAATTAAGTGGCTGGAAAGATTTGTATTGGAAGCCTAAAATAGTTTTTTTTAATGAATATAAGGACATTTTATACACGTTGGTATTGCCGATATATTTATTTTAGCAATTATATTAATATTGGAAGAGAGAGAAGGAGAGACGACATTGTAATTTTTTCTCCAAAGTGGCAAGAGATCGTCTAAGAGCATAAGAAGTGGCAGAAGTTGGGGGATGCCTTTGTCCAGCATTGGGATACTATAGAAAGTATTAAAATAAAATATTACAATTAAAACTTTTAAACTCATTTGAAACACAGACCTCATTTAACGTTCACTCTTATTATTTCCTTTAAAAACATCACGTCATCACTTGAAAAAATATCAAATTATAAAACGTTGGAAATGATCCGGCTCGAAGGACCACATATTATTTTAATTGTAGGAATACTTATGTTTATTAGAGGTCAAGAATGACGAATATGTTGAAGTTGCAAATACGTTTATAAATATATTTTTCACATTTGTCTTTGTGGTATTGAGTTCGATTTCCAGAATAATATTTGTCCGAATTATTCGATGTTTTAACGTAATTCGTCCTTTCTTAGGTTGGTACTTTGACCACGTCTTCCATCGCCCCAGGGGAAATCCTTTTAGTTGTGACATACTGGGACACCAGATATAAAATATCCATTAAATATTTATATCCCAACCAAGTGGAAGCACAAACTAGTCCATAAAACAAAGGAGGTCCCGCCCTCATTGCACAAACGTTAAATAATTTAAATCAAAAAGAATTCCCTGTACACGTTCAGAATCTTTTACATTTTAAATTCTTTTGTTGTGAAAAAGCAGCGATGGCTCAGCGGGGAGACGTGCTGAGATGAAAGTCGTAGGTGACTTTTTTATGTCACGTGTGTATTCATTGTAAATATCGCTTTCTTTAACATTGTGAAAGAAAAATTGAGAAGAAATCTGCATAGAGTTTGCTTAAGGATCTTCAAGGTGTATACATTCTGACAATCCACATTAGGCCAACGTGGTGGATTAACATCTAGCCCCTATCATTCATATAGGAGGCTCGTGCCCAGCAGTGGGACAGATACAGGGCCAAAAATGTATTGCTACGCTACGCATTTGAAGAAACGTTTAAAATATGAATTCCTGTTCCAACATCTGGATTTAACTACATTAATGAAATAATTTCACCGTGCTTTATTATCAACGACGTTTAAGTGGATTGGAGGCTTTGCTTTAATGCGAGAAGATAATCTGATTGTTCTCAGTTTCACTAACGGGCTAAAGATGTTTATGAAATGATAAGAAACTCAAATGAAACTGAATTTAGTATTGAAGTTGTGGGAGAACGTTCGCACCTACAATGACTTTGACCCATCTCTCAAAAGACCAAAACAGTATCAATGTTTAAAGTGACGTTTTTATGGTTATTTTGTTATTCTTAATTATTTTAGGTAGAGCTTCCTTGACGCAATGGGCGAGTAGCCGGCTGTGAAGAGGCGGTGGGTCCAATTCCCGCACCGAGACAAAATAATACTGAGTATAACCTATGTTATACTCAGTATTACACACCTCGGTATCTGCAGCAAGCTAAGAAAATCACTTTACTCTCAAATGACTCTCTTTTGACCATATTCCAAAAACAATAGCATTGCTCAATCACTATTGTTCAACTAAAACCGCAAACATTTCATCGTACACCAATTCGACCGCTGAACATCGAAATCCGAACAATGCAAAAGTCTCGAATCTCAATTCCAGTCTGGCTCGGAGCTAGATCCGATTATGTCTGATGAGTGTGTCATCGGATTTACGCCCGGTGTGCCGTCTGGGACGGTTTTACATTGCAAACGGGACGTTTCGATTCGACTTTATTAGTTTTAGAATATTCGTAATTCGCAATTGTGTTGCTTGATGAATATTCGATAATAGGTTTTGCTTGCGGCTCCGCCCGCGTGATAGACTTTTCCGAAATAAAACGTAGCCTATAACCTTCTCCAGGGTCCCATCTATCTCTACATCAAAATTCATCAAAATCGGTTCAGTAATTTAGGCGTGAAAGCGTAACAAACAAATAGATAGTTATTTTTTTCATAAAAAGTATCATATGTTACTTCTTATACCTCCAAGAATATGTGTACAAAGTTTCATGATGATCGGTTAAGTAGTTTTCGCGTGAAAGCGTAACAATCAAACTTACATTCAAATTTATAATATTAGTATGATGATTGGGTAAGCATGTGATGAAAGCACAAACTAATTGTGGTTCAGCTGCATAAGAAGATGTCATTTACATTGGTCGACCTAGGCTGTAGACAGTTTTGTCTTAGCAAAAGTGTAACCATTTCTGCCGCCAAACAGCAGTAAGCACTGTTGTGTTCTGGTTTTGTAGGACATTGAAGCCAGTGAAAGTACTGGACATTATGAGACTTAACATATTGTGTCTCGGGATGACTAGCGCCCTCCAATGCCATGCAGTGCTTTGTAATTCAAATTTATGTGTGGTGTCGTTCCTGTTTATGGGCAGCATTAGTAGGCATGGCGCTTACCATCAGGCGAGCCAACTGCTCGTTTCGTCAATCAACTTAATAAAAAATCGAGATCATGGGTTTTATATTGTAAATAAATCGACTGCCTCGGCGGCGCAGTTATAATGCGTACGCGTTACGACTGAGGCTGACGTTGAGGTCTCGGGATCGATCCCCAGGTCGGGTAAAAATGATATTGAGGTTTTCTATTACGAAAAGCTCAACCCGGAGTCTGGAGTTTGTGCCCGGTATGGCGATAGGCTCGCCCCCTATCACATCGTGGAACGGAGATACGCTCGGCGAAATGTGGGTGTAATAGTTACACCTCTGCCTACCCCTTCGGGGATTACAGGCGGGAGTGCGTATGTATGTAGGACAGGACTATTATAAGATAGGTAATGGTAAATAAATTTCAATACATACTTATAAACGGACCTTTGTTCGCCATTAAGACCGTATTTCCCTCAGCACCTGTACAACAATTATTTATTACTCTAAAAGTTATTTAGTATTCTGAAAACGGATAGAAGTAAGGAAAAACGGCCTTTATTTGAAGCGATTCTACAAACGATGGACCGCTTTCTCTCTGGTAGACACCCATCAATCACAGAGCTTACGTGATCTGTCCGAATTATTCTCGATTTTTTGTGCGGCCGTCTTGAAGAAAATTTATAAATAGACTATATTTAATTACTTGGTGCTTAGATGGTAAAGTAATTAATTTTGTTAGAGCATTGATAAGAGCAATTATGGTGAATATTCCGATTTTTTTTATTTTCCTGAACAACGAAACGAGCAAGTAGCTCGCCTTGGTCAGCCCCAAGTCTGCCCTTAAACAGAAGCAACAGCACACAGAACTTTGAGTTACAAAGTACTGCATGGCGTTGACTGCGCTCGTCACCCCAAGCCATAATACGCTAAGTCCCATAACGCCCAGTAATTTCACAAATATTCAATGTACTTTAAATCGAACTTTAACATAGCTTACTTACTGCTGCTTGGTGGCAGAAAAGGATAAAGTGGTGATACCAACCCAGACGGCCACTTGTAAATGAGGGACCTACCAACACAGAGCTTTGAATTACAGAGTAGTGCATGGCGTTGACTGCGCTCGTCACCCCGAGCCAGAAGATGTTAAGTCTCATAATCCCCAGTAATTTCACTAAATTAAATGTGCTTTATACCGAACTATAACAGCGCTTACTTACTGCTGCTTGGTGGCAGAAAAGGATAAAGTGGGAATACCAACCCAGACGGCCACTTGTAAATGAGGGACCTACCAGCTTGTGTGAAAATATTTGACTAGTGGCTGCGTATTGAGAACCATGCGATCCTGGGTTCAATTCCCAGGTCGCGTAATCACAATTTGTGTTTTTCAATCGATAAATCCCACATGAATTGCCCTGGCTTTGTGCCACGTATGGCGGTAAGCTCGCCTACTATAACATTATGGGATATAAATAATCTCGACGAAGCGTGGGTACAGTAATAGTTGCACCTCTACCTATCCTTTCAGGGGTAAAGGCATGAACTTATGTGTACATAAAATTACCTCAATTATTAAAATGAGATTTAATTTTTATTTATTTATTTTCTTTAGGCCAAAGAGGTATGCAAGGATCGTAGCAAGTGGAAATCTGTTGTCTCTGCCTACCCCTATGGGAAACAGGCGTGAGTCTATCTATGTATGTATGTATTTACCTCAATTATTTTAATAAACATGTATATCTTATCAATAATATTATTTTACCATTGTAGACTCGGTATCTACTCGTAACCCTTAAATAAATAAATTAATAAAGATATCTTCAAAAACACAGCTGGCTCTCAGCCCAACAATAAAGGGCCCGTTTGGAAAGCAACAAGCCTCAACGATGTTTACTTGGTACTTATTTATTCAAATTTGTACGTTTTGATAAGACCAGAATATGTTTTCTATTTGTTATTCATTATATTGTTGGGAAGTTTGATAAATATTTATGCTGAGTGGGTATTATTTTTGGTATAAGTTCAAATGTATAGTTAGGAACTTCGCTTGAAGCAAATATTATTTTTATTATTAGCTTAAATGTTGAGACGAGCACGTCGCTCGGCTGTTGTTAAACGTTACGCCTGCCCATAAACAGAAGCAACGTCACACAGAACTCTGTATTACAGAACACTGCATGGCACTGAACTGCGCTCGTCATACCGAGACATACAATGCTAAGTCTCATAATGCCTAGTAATTTCACTGGCTTCAATGTCTTTCAAACCAGAACACAATAGTGCCTACGCACTGCTGCTTGGCGGGAGAAATAGATAAAGCGGTGGTATCAACCCAAAAGGCCTCTCGCTTACGAGAACCTACCCACTCCGAGCATAGCTCTATTTGTAGCTCGCTGAGAGGCCTTTAATTTCTGGACTAGCCCCACCTTCGGTATCCACGTCTCGGCACCGTAGGTTTTTTTTTAATATTTATTGTGGGGCTCTATGCCCCACTCTCGAACTAGTTCCCCTGAAGTAGTCAGGGGACCTTGTGTGCAATAAATAGTAAATACAATAATTGAGAATATAGAATAATTGGCACCGTAGGTTATGATGGGTAGGACGTACTGGTTAAAGACTTTCGTCTTAAGGCACTGAGATATGGACGAGCTGAAGAATTGACGAAGCTTGCCGAATCGGCGACAATAGCTGCCTGCTAAGAACAAGCTATATCCCCTAATGCTCTCATTAGGGAATATATCCTGATTTCTTAGGTTTACGCGAATATTACACATTGAAATAAAACTAGTTTATACGGTTTTTATCGTGGTTTAATTTTTATTTTAGTCCCAGAGACAGAGAGTCTCTCCCGTGACCACGAAGGCTGAAAAGCTTTCGAAACGTCGGGACTAAAATAAAGAAAGAAAGAAAGAAATGTATTTATTACGGTATCTCACACTAATACCTAAGACTAATACATCGCTTAGCTACAATACCTACTGCACATTACAAGAATAAAAAATGAGAAAAACTTAAAACACAATTTACAATTACAGTAGGCTAACGGGTATAATAGGCAAAGAATGCCTATTAATCAGTTGTGTGAGGCCGTAAATGGTCCCATCTCAGCTTAAATGCTACAACGTGTTAAGCGCTGCAGCGCTGGTTTTCAGATGGTAACCCAGGGTGCTATCACGGTCAGCATAACTGTATTAATAAACTACATAAATAGTAAATCTAAAATACAATAAATATTACTAAATTAAATTAATATAGCTACGAGAATAAAAAAAAGTGATTAATATTTAAACTAATAATAAAAATTGAACCGTGATAAAATCCGTATAAACTAGTTTTATTTCAATGTATATATCCTGGTTAAGTAGTAAGTAGTAGCCTGGTATAGGTTAAGCCTTACTTCACCACACAGACCTAATGCAGGTTGATATACGCAATCACACCTGTAATCCTCGAATGGGTAGGCAGAGGTGTAAGCAGTACACCTACATTTCGTCGAGCGTATCTCCCCTATGATGTGATAGGGGGCGAGCCTATCGCCATACCGGGCACAAAATCCAGACTCCGGGCTGATACTGAGATTTTACGCAATAGGAATACCCAATACCACTTTTACCCGACCCGGGGATCGAACTCGAGACCTCGTACGCATTACAACTGCGCCACCGTGGCAGTCATCTTTCGGGTCTTTTCATCACGATGTTTTCCTTCACCATAAAAGCGAGCAATAATTAACAATGAATGCTACAAACTAAGGATAATATAGTAAATATTTTGAGTGGTAGAACCGCTGTAAAAAGTTTTATTTACAACACGATTGGCCGGCTTGACTGGGTTGTTACCATTGTCTCATATGAAACCGACGGAAAGTAGCGGCTTCGTTTTGTATGGTGAGTGTGATATACGGATGCCCAAATCCCCTGCCCCATTCCAGTCCCTTAATTATCATCATTTAAGGTATTGTGGCCGTACATAGGCGTTGGAGATCATTTACCATCAGTTGACACGCTTGCTCGTTTGCCAACCTATGCTATATATGTCAATCTGTAATAGAAACCAAGTGTGCCTACTTACTTTTATTATGTAAATTGGCGTTGTCATCGCGGTGCGCATTTTATCGTGCGCGTTGGCGTAGATAATACAAATGGAAGGTCTATAGATTTAGGACATCAATCCACACACAACACATGTATAACAACATTTACTCTACACTTAAAAATCCTAAACAAACATCACTCAAATTTATTATCTTCAAAATAATTCTTAAAATACTACAGTGTGTGGGATGTGCAATATCTAGTGGTTTACACTTCCCTATTATATTTATAAGTATGTTCCGTTATTTACAGATTTATGAAATGTGTTATAACATCGCCTGATTCATTCAAGACAAAATGAGATTCTGGAGTTCTCGTTTTTAATATGTGAACTTTCAAGGCTTTTTATCTTTCTTTGTTTTGGGTTATTTTTTATGCTCCCCAGGGTTAGACGTGAGGCAGGTGGCCGGTCGTAAAAACTATAAGCCAAATCTTTTTGTAACATATGTTAAAAAGCATAACGCCGACCCCACTGGGATAAAGGCAGGTGGCAAAAGATTTGTTTTGAGGTCGTTACCCAAACGGATAAATCAATGTATCTAATAATAATACAAGAAAATTAGATAAATATATTACGTATTATATTTATGAATATGCTAAAACGCATATTTTAACAAACGAGGGTTGCCAGAAGACAAAATCTTTTTGTAACGTCTGATTGTGGATTGGCTAGAGTATTCTGGAGAACTATCACTTAGATCAAAATGGTTAATATTCGTGTAAATTATTTGTTAACGACAAAACATAAACTGATCATAGTGATAGATTTAATAATCTGACTGATTTGACTAAGTGCGTCTCGACTTGTGACATTTCGGCACACGTAGAGACATAACTGTCACAAACACGCGTGACAAACTCTAAAATATGGACAACGTATGTGTATGTGTGTGACTGTGTATTTATTTATTTAACGTAATTTTACATAATAAAAATAGGCACGCTTGGTTTCTATTGCTGATTGACGTATATTGCTATAGGCCTATCATGGGTGGTGGGTCACCTGGTGGTGATTTCCACCGCCCATATACGCCTAAAATACCAGGAGAATCACGGGTGCGTTGCCGACCTTAAAGGAACGGCACACATACGTTAAGGGATCAGGTATGGAAGGGGCCTTCAGATATCTCACTCACTGTACGAAAAGCAGCAGCATGCTGCTACTTTACGCCGGTTTTTGAGACAGTGGTAACGACCCGGTCGAGCCGGCCCATTCACGCTGTACAAAAACTGTCTACAGCGTGGTTCTACCACTTATACAAATAACTAGCTGTCCCGCGCGGTTTCTCCCGCAACTACAGTAGCTCCACCTACCGGGTCTAATTGTGAATCTAAACCATCCAGGGTGCTAGCCAAACAAATATAAAAAAAAAACATTCAAATCGGTCCAACGGTTTGGAGGAGTTCAGTGACATACACACGTACAGTAGAATCTCTCGATTCTAAAAAAAAGTAACTGGCGCCGCCGCTGTCGCCGCTGCCAAAAGCTTGTCACGCTATCTCCTCCGAAACCGCTGGGGGTATGGGGTCGAGACCGATACCAATCGATGCAGAATAATGTGGGAAAGAAAGTAAGATATGTCTCATATTCGTCGGACTTTAAGTTTTTTTTTTATTTTATGTTTTGTGGAAAAACATGGGCAAAGCCCCTAGTTATATATATAAAGATAATGAATTACAAAACGATAGTTCGAGAAGATTAGTACTAGATATATTAGTTTAGGTTTCACCACAACTTTAACTAAATAATGAATAACTCGCCAGAACATCTCTAAAGGTCTTACGAGAGTAGATTCATATTTCATTTCTTTTAGATGAAATTACGAACTTGTTCAAAGTTTCTAGATGTTATTAATATGAAAGACGTAATAATCCTGTAGGTGGGTACTTCAATAATAATTTAATTGTTACGTTGTACTTGGTTTTATGGAATATAGAATTTGAATGTGAATGGTAGGGTTGGAAGAGGGCGCCCGAGGAGAACATATTCGGATCAAATTAATGATATTCTCCGAAAAGGGCACGTCACGAGTACCCTCAACCGACGAAAATGTATGAATGTGGAAGAGGCGAAAGAGGTGTGTCAGGATCGTAGCTTGTGGTACTCAATAGTCCCTGCCTACCCCCATGGGGCATAGGCGTGAGTGTGTATGTATGTATGCATGTATGTATAGAACTTGAATTCTATACTGCCTCGGTGGCGCGATTATAATGCGTATGCGGTACCACTGTGTCTTGGATTCGATCCCAGGTTTTTCTATTAAGGCCGAAATTTCCCTCCCCTTCTCAATCATTTTCCTTTAGAGTCCGCAACGCGTCAACGATTCTTCTGGTAATGTGGGTATTCATGGATGTTCGAGACCACTTACCATCAGGTGGCCCACTGGCTTGTGTGCCAGCATCTGCTCTAAAAAAATTAAAAGCTCGCTAAAATGATTGCTGGAACTGCGAATCACACTAAGGCTTTACGGTGGAAGAAATAATAATGATATCAAAGCAAAGAATTTAATGTATACTACTAGGCAGTTTGTTTGGAAGTAAACTTGCGTCACATGACGCGTGAGTGTGACAGCTCACATACAGGGAGCGCGATAGGGGTTCTAGTTGAGAGTAAGCGAGATGGTAATATTGAGTTACGGTCAATTGACCGCAACTTAGTGGTACAATTTCTATGCACCGCGCAGCTTGTCAAGCAGTATACATTAAATTCTTTGTATCAAACACGTCCCTAACAAATTTTCATAAAATGTTTATCTTTTTCTCATCTTCATTTTTAAGCGTTACATTCATAGTATATTAGTGTAAACCGGTTGTAAATTATAAACTTTCAATGTAATAATAAACGATAAATTTTATTGCACACACAAACACCTTGACAGCTTTGTAAGAAAGAGCATCCGAAAGTATGTTTTTTAGTAATACGCTATGATAAAAATAATTATGATGGTATTGATTTTATTTTTATTTTATTTTTTATTTTGTTTCTTAAGGACATCCACATCGTGTATATTGACAATTTGTTATGAATTATCTTACTTAAGGTTAATAATCTGATATACACGACACTTATGGAGCGCACAACATTCGCTGAATAAGTAGCATGTAGTACCTAGTATTACAGACTTATACTACTAGTAATAAATAAAAGGAAGTTACATCTTGACAATAGTTAGGTACATCTTAAACAAAAACTAAAGTAAATTAAAAGTAAACAGTGGAACAATAAAAAAAAGTAATAATAATACTAAAACAAAATTTAAAAAAAATTACAATAAAATAGATATACACAATAATTATTCTAACTAAAGATGGTATGTCCCTCGAATGCGAGAGGCCGTTTGTGTTGGTACCACCGCTTTGTCTATTTCTGCCGTCAAGCAGCAGTATGCACTGTTTCGTTTTGGCTTAAAGGACACTGAAGCCAGTGAAATTACTGGGTAATATGAGACTTAACATTTTATGTCTGACGAGCGCTGACCAGTGCCTTAATTCAGAATTATGTGTGGTGTTGATCCTGTTTATAGGCAATCGTATCGTTTACCATCAGGCGAACGACCGATCGTCTTCTCATTCAAGTCAATAAAATAAAAAATATCAAAAAGGAACGTCAAGAGTGGCGATAAGTGATCTCCACCGCCCATGTACGCCCACAATACCAAAAGAGTCATGGCCGCGTTGCCAACCTTAAAGGAAAGGGATAATTAAGGAATTGGGAAGGGGAGGGAGATTTGGGCCTCCGGATATCTCACTCACCGTACGAAACGCAGCAGCAAGCTGCTACTTTACGTCGGTTTTCTATGAGACAGTGGTAACGACCCGGACGAGCCGGCCCATTCATGCTGTAGACAAAATTGTCTACAGCGTGGCTCTACCACTCGTAAAGCACAAACATTTTTGTCTCGGTGCGGAATTCGGACCCGCTGCCTCTCGCTTCGCAACCAGCAACTCGCCCACTGCGCCACGGAGGCTGTCAATTGATATCCCTATGTATTATATTTTAATAAACGGCAAGATCCATTAAGCCAGTTCACTATCCGTGGAAATTACAAAAGCTAACTCTAAACCGTCCATAAATCACACAATACAAACAAAAGTGATGCATTTAATACCAATAGAACAGAATAAATAAATCTAAATCAGTAACGCAATTATATGAAAAACGCTTTCGATACGGTACCAGCGTCTATTTTTATGTTAACCGTGTAAACAGCGGCGTATAGCGATCTACGTAAACAAATGTAACTCGATGATATCTTTATACGTCCTTCGAGGCTAACTGATTTTCCATTATGTAATTGAAAATAGTTGGTGCTGCAATTTAGTATATACATTTAAACACATTCACGCCTGTAATCCCCAAAGGGGTAGACAGAACTGTTACTAGTACACCCACATTTCGCCGAGGCTATTTTCGTCCCATGAAGTGATATGGGTTGAGCCTATTGCTATACCAGGCACAATTCCAGACTCCGAACTGATATTAAGTATTTCGTGATAGAGAAACCCAATCACATTTACCTGACGCGGGGATCGAACCTGAGTCCTCAGCACAGTAGTCGTACCGCGTACGCATTACAACTGCGCCACCGAGGCAGCCAGTTCAGTGTTAATCACTACAAGTATGTAACAATAAATTGCAGACTGCCCGCCGATATGGCGATAGGCTCGCCCCCTATCACATCATGGGTCGGAAATAACCTCGGCCAAATCTGGGTGGACTGGTTACACCTCTGTGCCTACCTCTTCGAGGATTACAGGCGTGAGTGCTTATATATACGTTTAGTTGTTGCTTATGAAGCATGGTTGTAGGTCCCTCGTATGCGAGAGGCCGTCTGGGTTGGTACCACCGCTTTGTCTATTTCTGCCGCTAAGCAGCAGTGTGCAAGCACTGTTGTGTTCCGGTTTGAAGAACATGGAATCTAGTGAAATTACTGGGCATTATGAGACTTAGCATCTTATGTCTCAGGGTGACGAGCGCAGTCCAATGCCATGCAGTGCTTTGTAATTCAAAGTGCTGTGTGGTGTTGCTTCTGTTTATGGGCAGGCATGGCGCTTACCATCAGGCGAGCGACCTGCTCGTTACGTCACTCAAGCCAATAAGAAGCAAAAAAAGTTTTTTAAATCATCTGACGAGACTAACAGGTCTCTCGTTTATGAGTCCTTCTGGATAGATATCACCGCTTTCTCTATTAGTGCAACCCAACAATATTGTGTAAGGACTTTTGTATTCTAGCTTGGAAGACATTGACGTCAGTGAAAGTATTGGGCATGAGACTTATTTATTTTATTTGATTTAAACTTTATAAATACGCACTCACGCCTGTAATCCCCGAAGGGGTAGGCAAAGACGCAACCAGTACACCCACATTTCGCCGAGCGTATCTCCGTCTCATGATGTGATAGGGGGCGAGCCTAACGCCATACCGGGCGCAAATTCCAGACTCCGGGCTGATACTGAGCATTTCGTAATAGAAAAACCCAATACCACTACCCGACCCGGGGATTGAACCCGAGACATCAGCGTTGGCCTCAATCGTAACGCGTACACATTACAACTGCGCCACCGTGACAGTTTAAAACTTTATCTACTGTAATATCCATCTATTGTAATTTATTTTTGACTTGGTTTTATGTGCCTTTAAACCTTTTTGGCTATGGGAAGTGTCGTTCTCTAGAATATTGTAAAAGCTAAGTTGTCAACTCGAGATCTTTGCAAAAGGCAGCACGCAATCATTTTCTTCGCAAGCATTACATTTATTTTCGATGTGTGGACTTGCGTGTTTATTCATTCCATAGTTTACAGTGGTGGTACCAACTCGTCCCAAACATGTTTTGGCAGATCCCAACGACTCCATCACAGTCTCTATCGAAGCAGCACTTTCCTTGCCCAACCCGATAATAATAATACGCGACCCCGACATAGGACACGCCTGCGAGTCCAAAGAGCTTCCACAACTGGCCCTCGGCATAATGATGTGCAGAGGCGGCCTTAAACTATACTCCCCAGCGATTGCTCAAGCTGAGATCTGAGCCTTCTAAAAGGCGCCTCGTGTGCTTAATCGCTACTAAATACACTATATATATTTCTGGCTAGAGCGCCATAAGCGCCGGCTTTATTGTCAGGTGAAGCTGTAAAAGCAATATAGGCTAACTGCACAAATATATTCGAAAAAAAAACAACTTAGACGACATCTCACATGCGAGGGGCTTACCATCTAGTACATTATCAGGCGTTGTAGTCATCGTTCGTGTACCTCATAACATGCCTATTTACCGAAACCACAACGCAGACAGTTCTCATAAACCGCGCTTACGTAACTAACTAGTGAAATTAGCATTACTCGAGCACTCTGGGTTTGATTCAGTTCTTGATTGACGAACTTTCCTAATGCTAGTAGAACCTTTAGTTACTTATGAATTAAGAACAGAGTTTGTCGATTTGGTCTGAGAATCGATGTGACTTGAATATGTGGTAGGTTGAATTAACACAACTTGGAAACCGACTTCAAAATAAAAACACTGAAAGTTAAATATAACAATTGCCTCTGCGCTGCCAGTCAAATAAAATTCCACCGACTCCATTGAGAACTATTGAAATTGTTATTTTTTTCTTTTCTATGTTTTAATTTTTCAACAAAATCAGTCCCCAATTGGCGGAGATATCGGTGTACATACATATAATAAAATTTTACACGCCAAATTGAGAACCTCCTCCAAAAAGTAAAAAGTCGGTTAAAAAAATCAGTCAAGTGCGTCACTTTCTATGAATAATATTAATAGTATGAATTTGGTCACAGTTATGTCTGACTTCTGTAATACAGGCTTAAAACCTAGTGCAGGAGTCAGGAACTATATATAATAAAGAGTCAAAATAAATTGTGAATAATAAATGTACACACACGCCTGTAATCCTCGAAGGGATAGGCAGAGGTGCAACCAGGACACCCACATTTCGCCAAGCGTAGCTCCGTCTCATGATGTGATAGGGAGCGAGCTTAACGCCATACCGGGCACAAATTCCAGACTCCGGGTTGATACTGAGCATTTCGTAATAGAAAACCCCAATACACTTTTACCCGACCCGGGGATCGAACCCGAGACCTCAGCGTCAGCCTCAGTCGTAACGCGTACATTACAACTGCGCCACCGAGACAGTAATAAATGTACCTATTATTTATTACCCTCCCTATATTTCCACGTTATTTAATTATTATTATTCTTTAAGGTATCCACTATACCACATATTTTTTGAAAGTACCAGCTACCTAAAACGTTTCAATAAGAATATATGGCATTTTAAAGTTAAATAAAACACGGCACATATTTACTCCGTGGCGCAGCGGGCGAGTAGCCGGCTGCGAAGCGAGAGGCCGTGGATTCGGTTCCCGCACCGAGACAAATGTTTGTGTGATCCACTAATATTTGTTTCGGGTCTGGGTGTTGTGGGACCGCAAGTCCCTCGTAGTTCCTGATACCCACGATACAGGTTTACCTAGTGTGGGGTCAGGACTATGTGTGCGACTGTTGGGTGTATATAAAAAAAAAAAAAATTTTGGAAAACGGCTCCGTAGGCACTCTTTGAGTATGGAACCCTGAAACCTAGTAGCATTTTGTCCCGTATTTTAGGTTGGCTTTTAGGAATTGGATTTTAGGTTGTAGGAAGAGAAGAAAGAGGTGTGTCAGGATCGTAACTTGTGGCACTTAATTGTCTCTGCCTGGGACATAGGCATGAGTATGTATGTATTTTAGGTTCGCAAGAGTTATAAGAATATTTCTTATCTATATTATTATAAAACTTATATATAAGTTATCTAACTATATATCCTAAGCAAATATTAAGAAAGGAATGATGCTTGGGCATGTAGAGAGGATGGGTGAAAGAAGATTGACGAAACAAATATGAATAGTGTAAATGGTACCTACAGTTGGGAGGGGGAAGTTATTGGCGAACTTTCATAGATCAAGTTGGAGATATTCTAGAGAAAGGCCAGGTCAGGAGTATCCTAAACCGACGTGCATGTATGAACAATTTAATGAGAGTGTAAGAGGCAAAAGAGGCCAAAGAGGTCTGCAAGGATCGTAGCAAGTAGAAACCCGTTGTCTCTGCCTACCCCTATGAGAAACAGGTGTGAGTCTTTTGTATGTATGAATACTAAGCAAAATTCTTTCTATAACATAAAGGGCATGGAAATATTCATTTTGTACAAAAATCCATGCATGCTGACGAAATATATTGTAATTTGTCCACCGTACTAAAGATTGAAACAACTTCAAAAGTGAGTGTCTCTTAAGTATTTTCCTACAATAGTTTAGGATGCTACCCTTATCTACCCATCTCAGATTACCACTTTGAATGGGTCAGTGTTATTTGACGGGTCTTTTACGAAGCCACAAGGTAACTGATATGGAGTAACAGATGTGCGGTTGCTTTTCGTGCGTTAGTGACCCGACCTGGGGATCGAACCCGAGACCTCAGCGTTAGCCTCAATCGTAACGCGTACGCATTACAACTGCGCCACCGAGGCAGTCTGTCTGAATCTATTTTAATATGTTTATAATCTTTACCAACAATGTTAAATATGTATGGCTATTACTACGAAGTTAAACATGACTAGTGTTTAATAAAACAATGTATAATTATGTATTTCATAATAGTATAATATTGTTTTTTAAGGTGTGGTCATACTTCCGAGATATTTCGCCGCATTGAGAGGCGGGGTTGTCACGCGTATGAAAATAATTATTTTTGAAGGACTTATTTCACAAAGTTCGAGTAAGTTTTAACGAATGCTTAAGGTATAATACATCTAATTTTGAGTTATCAATTTCTTTTTCTTTCAGTTCATAGGTCAGATTAGAACTTTTGTAACATTTAATCAGAGGTGAAACAGACGATTATTCCTGATATTTATTTGGGTGTTCGTCAAATTTATTTTAGTAATACGACACTTTCGTAGAACAAATTGGAGTAATTTGTAAAATCAATTTTCTGCCTCATTGGCGCAGTTGTTATGCGTAAAAATAAGGCTGACGCTGAGGTCTCGAGTCCGATCCCTGGGTCGAGTAAAAGTGATATTAGGTTTCTCTACGAAATGCTCAGTATCAGCCCGGAGTCTGGAATTGTGCCCGATATGGCGATAGGCTCGCCCCCTATCACAGCATGGGACGGAGATACGCCCGGCGAAATGTGGGTATACTGGTTACACCTCTGCCTACCCCTTCGGGGTATACAGACGTGAGCGCGTATGTATGTCTACTTTCTAGTAATGCATGTCATAGAATGCTTCAAGCATGCAAGGTATTTCTATAAATATTATTACATTTCTACTTTATGCTTATACTAATTATTTTAAGTTTGAATGCATAAATAACTAAATTTCCAAAAGGGAATAATGTTCATATGTATAAAAATCTCCAGTCTGCTTATAAATAAAAATCTCCAATCTGCTTATAAATAAAAATCTCCAGTCTGCTTATAAATAAAAATTTCCAGTCTACTTATAAATAAAAATTTTGCGAAGGCAATTTATTCTTCCATTATAATTGAAGCGCTCGCGAACAAAACTGTGTAATTGCTTATTTTACTTATTCAAGTTGTTTTTAATCGTTTTCTTTTCATGCCTTTTTAGGTATTATAACCAATAAAGCCAATCAAACTGGCCTAAAAGTACTCTAAGTGTTTTAGACTGCCCGTAACAACCCTCGACGTTAATCAGAACAACATCTAACCTTTAAACAGCTTAACATATTTTCTTCAAATATACCTCATAACCGTCTAGACTAAATTAATTTTAACCGACTTAAAAAAAGGAGGAGGTTCTCAATTCGGCGCGTTTTTTTTTGCTTTTTTTTATCTATGTACATCGATTTCTCCGCCAATTGTGGACCGATTTTGATAGAAAAATTTCACTAGATAGAATTTAGTTGCGATGTGGTCCCATATCAATTTGGTTAAGATATGATGACGGAGTACGGAGAAACAAAATAAAACTCCTCAACGGACAACAGTACACTCGTCGGGATTGTGTTATTGTATTGGAATTTACATACTATTGCTGTAACTGCAACTAAAATTTTCAAAATAAAATAAAGTGTAAGTTTTGTTAAACTTTATTTTTCAAACAAAAACCTCATTCAAATCGGTCCATTCTTATGGCCGTTCCCTATATTCTGCGTGCAGATAGATTTTCTTACTCTCAGTAGTTTTTCACAGATCTTCCATACAAAATCTGTCAAAAACTTTACTGCCGGTAAACAAATCTGTCGTTAAACAGAATATTAGAAATGGCCATAAGTAGTAGTTCCGGATGCTGTTAAAGATATTCATGCGGGCGGAGTCGTGAGTAAAAGCTAGTACTCGTATAAGTGTAATAAACCAAGCTTTGATAGAGCAATGGTCATTACATACGGAACCGGATTAATGCCACAGACTGATAGACACCTACGCACACACACATGCAATATTACTTTATTTATCAATTAAATATCACTGTAATTAAAAGTCAGGAATATTTTCAACCAAAATGGTGTAAGTTGCAAACAAAACAAAAAATAGATTTAAATTCACATGAGAAAATTAAATATCATCCAGTTACCCCATTTCGTTCGCCAAAACCTCAACTACGATATGAAAGAAATCGCAAATTTGTTTTATCTTTTTTATTAGCGCGTAAGCGCCACGCCTGCCCATAAACGGAAGCAACACCACACAGAACTTTGTATTACAAAGCACTGCAAGGCATTGGACTGCGCTCGTCACCCCGAGACATAAGATGTTAAGTCTCATAATGCCCAGTAATTTCACTGGCTTCAATGTCCTTCAAACCGGAACATAACAGTGCTTACACACTGTTGCTTGGTGGCAGAAATAGACAAAGCGGTGAGACCAACCCAGTCGGCTTCTCGCATACGAGAGACCTACCTTGTACTTGAACTATTTAACGTAGTAGGTAAGAGGGCAAACGTCTTTATCGAATGGTAACAATGATTATGTAAAATAAACTTTTATACCGTGTCTCAAATGTATTTAATAACTTAGTATAATTTAGCAGAGTGATAAAAAGATTTAAAGTGATGACACTTATGCAACCAGTAACACAAAATATGAGTACAGTAGTTTTTTATTTTATAACATAAGCCGGCAAACGAGAAAGTGGGTCACGTGATGGTAAGTGATCTCTACCGCCCATATATGCCCACTATACCTGAAGAATCATGGGTGCGTTGCCGACCTCAAAGGAAAGTGATAATTAAGGGATTGGAAAAGGGAAGAGGATTTGGCCCTCCGGATATCTCACTCACCGCACGAAACGCAGCAGCAAGCCGCTACTTTACATCGGTTTTCTGTGAGACAGTGGTACCGACCCGTCGAGCCGGCCCATACGTGCTGTAGGCAAAACTGTCTACAGCGTGGCTCTACCACTCAAAGCAGCAAGCGTAGTAGCAGTAAATAATGAGTATGAAAAATACATTCATAAAATACTTTCAAATCCTAATCTCACCGCGAATATGCTCTCTCATAAAGCCCAATTTAGAACATCAAAGTTTTGGCATGGCGATGAATATTCAGCCGCATCCACTTTACAAACTAAAGCCAACTCAGTACGAAACGCTTTAATTAGATACGCGTCACCCAGAGACTATATAACTTTGCTTGTTTAATTAAATTATGAATTGTACACAATCACATCGAATGCATTTAAGCATTATGCAGTGCTACGCCGCGTAGCGAAACGTAGAATGGCTACGGAATACGCCGAGTGGTAGGAGAGATTCTCGTTTGAGCGCACCGCGTAAGCTTTGCGATACGCGGTGCAGCGATACGTAGAATGGCTACAAAGGGCTACGACGTTTGGCCGTTTTGAAAATTATTAGTGCGGATTAATTGGTAGACGTTTAAGGGGTTTAAGAATGTACATTCATAGCTATATGCATTATATTTGGTACTTTTTATGCTAATACATATTACCATGTAATTTCTAATAATATTTTTGTATCAATAAAATCTTTATTTCAATTAATATAATTTCATGATAAAAGTTTCATTAGGCGCTTGTCGAATTTTTTAAGGCAAGTTTTGAGGTCTGCGACTGAGAGTGGGGGTTTACGATGCGTAACGTGGGTCAGGTGATAGTGCCAAATCAGCTTTGTATGAAATTCTGTTGAAAGCGTCGCGGCGTTCTGTCTCGGTTGCGCAACCTCTGTAGTGTATAAGTAGTTGAGTAAGTATATTATATGTAACAGTGTTAATAAAGAGTCGTAACTGAGTACTCGATCTTTCAACACGTGTCATCGAACCTTACAATCATTACATCCTAGCAGGGTCGCCATGTAGATCTAAATTAGTTTTACAACAAAATTATGCTTATCTTAACAATAATCTGTTATCATTTTTATTTAATTTCTTTATATACATACATACGCACTCACACCTGTAATCCCCGAAGGGGTAGGCAGAGGTGTAATCAGTACACCCACATTTCGCTGAGCGTATCTCCGTCCCACAATGTGATAGGGGGCGAGCCTATCGCCATACCGGGCCAAATTAGACTCCGGGCTGATACTGAGCATTTCGTAATAGAAAAACCCAATACCACTTTACCCGACCCGGGGATCGAACCCGAGACCTTAGCGTTAGCCTCAATCGTAACGCATACGTATTACAACTGCGCCACCGAGGCAGTCTTTCTTTCTTTATATAGTTATACATTATAATTTAACACTAATTACTTCTATATTTTTGCACGACCAGGTATATCCGTATCAACTATTTGTCAGTCATCCAAGAAAATAATAAATTCATTATGTATCTAACGGATCTGTATAATATAATCATCATAAAAAGAAACCGAAATAGATGAAGATTGCCGTAGCCCATAAGTTTATACGCAGTACTGTACTAAAATATAAAGTTAATAATACTAGTCCTGTATTATACACGTTCCAGTGCTGGGCACGGGCCTTCTCTACTGATTGAGAGGGGTTAGGCTTTAGTCCTACCAATCTGATATAATGCGGGTTGGGAGACTTCACGTACCTTCGAAATTCTTATTGAGAACTCAATATGAAAATTTCCTCACTAATTTTTATGGTGAACGCAGATTTCATCACGATGTTTCAATAACCATTAAAGCCAGCGATAATTAATAATGATACAGGTAACTTAGAAATGTCGGAGGTGCATGCTCTTGGGGCTGGAATCGAACCTGCGACTTTCGTTTCAGTCCGTATCACTCCCACTCTACTTTTATATTTAACCTAGTAGGTATGCTTGTAATTTATCACCATTGCTTAAACAAATAATAATAATACACCCAACAGTCACACACATAGTTCTGACCCCACACTAGGTAAACCTGTGTCGTGGGTATCAGGAACTACGTGGGACTTGCGGTCCCACAACACCCAGACCCGAGACCAATATTTGTGGTTCATACAAACATTTGTCTCGGTGTGGGAATCGAACCCACGGCCTCTCGCTTCGCAGCCGACTACTCGCCCGCTGCGCCACGGAGCTGTCAACTCAATCAATGTTACCAGCACACACATATGAAACCATTAATAACTTACAAACTTTTGCTACCAATACGTTTAATGTAAACTATGGCGGACCATTTATATTTCATAACAATCGACGGTAACACATGTTTCACTGTTATATTTCAATCGAATTGAAAACATGTCGATCATTGGATTTTTATATTACAACATGTGTAATATAAAAATATATATTATTTATTTTTATATTTGTCGGGAAAAAAATCATGTCGCACGGTGTGACCAAGGTTTGGTTTAAAATACATTTTTATCAAAATTACATACATACATACGCAGTCACGCCTGTAATCCCCGGGGTAGGCAGAGGTGTAACCAGTACACCCACATTTCGCCGAGCGTATCTCCGTCCCATGATGGGGGGCGAGCCTATCGCCATACCGGGCACAAAGTCCAGACTCCGGGCTGATACTGAGCATTTCGTAATAGAAAAACCCAATACCACTTTACCCGACCCGCGGATCGAACCCGAGACCTCAGCGTTAGCCTCAATCGTAACGCGTACGCATTACAACTGCGCCACGCTCACTCACGCCTGTACTTCGTGAAGGGGCAGGCAGAGGTGTAACAAGTACACCCACATTTCGCCGAGCTTATTTTCGTCCCATGATGTGATAGGGGGCGAGCCTACTCGTGCGGTCATTAATGCTAATAAAAAAACCTAGTTTGGGGTGAGCACTATGTGTGTGACTTTTGGGTGTATTCATTTCTTTAAAGCAAGATGTGCAAGAATGTGTTTTGTTATCTTTACTTCATGAATTAACTGTATTCCAGCGATTTTGTAACCTTCCAAGTAAATTTTGCAACACGGACCAATTATTCCAATTTTCAAATGGAAAAATATACATTATTATAAACTATTGGACATTACACGAAACACTGAATAGTGTTGGCTTTGCAGCACGCAGCCCACTGTGTCAGGGGGTAGGTGTCACGGTCGCCATGGCAACGGCACGTAAACAACCCCCCCTCCCTACAGTCAAGTTTCCATCGCCCCAAGGTGAAGAAATTCTAAGTTTATAGCTCGATAATGGTTGTTACGAAAATGTTACCATTTTGCATATCGATTTTTTAAATTGTCCAATATGTCTTCGGCGACAGGCTAGCAGGAAGTGGAACAGACTATCGAGACCAAAGTCGCGGGTTCAGAAGCTGTCCCAAGGGCATACACCTCAGACTTTTCAAAATTATTTTTTACTAGCTTTTGCTCGAGGCTCCGCCAGCGTGAATAGACTTTTCCCAAATAAAACGTAGCCTATACGATTATAGGCTGGAGACGGTTCTCCAGGGTCCCATCTATCTCTACATCAAAATCGGTACAGTGATTTAGGCGTGAAAGCGTAACAAACAAATAGTTTTTTTTTTCAACAAAGTATCCTATATTACTTCTTATACCTCCAAGAATGATGATCTTATACCTTTCATGATGATCGGTTAAGTAGTTTTCGCGTGAAAACGTAACAAACATACTTACATTCACATTTATAATATTAGTATGATTATTACTCGAAAGACGAGACGAGAACGTCGCTTCTCTGGTGACGTAAGCTGCACATCATTATCAGTAACACCAATCAGGACAAAGTACTGCATGATATTGCACTGCGCTCATCCAGAGACATAAAATGCTTTAAGGTTGAAGAAATATATGATGAGGAACGCAATCTGTAAATTTACTGGGCATTAAGCCAGCTTACTAAACTAAGACCTAATCCTCTTTCATTAGAAGACGAGGCCCGTTTTCAGCAGTGGGACAGTTCATATATAAATTAAGACTTCTTTTGCAAGTAGCAGTATCGGAAATAATGCGATGCTTTCATTCTTCTTTGGGGCCTTGTATTTAATAACATTAAATATGATATACCTCATATAATTTAGTCGAGTGACCAGTACCCTCTTAACATGACCGTTTAGCTAATAGAATTTAGCTATTATATGTGTAAGCTAGTTGTAGGCAACTTTTTATGAACAATTTTCTAATATTTATGTTATAATTAGTCCGTAAGCTTTCCTAAAAGAAATGAAAAAATAAATAACACAGGGCCGACATTCTTATTATACATACGCACTCACACCTGTAATCCCGAAAGGGGTAGGCAGAGATGTAACCAGTACACCCACATTTCGCCAAGATTATTGCCGTACCATGTGATAGGGGAAGAGGCTATCGCCATACCGGGCACAATTCCAGACTCCGGACTGATACTGAGCATTTCGTAATAGAAAATCCCAATATCACTTTTACCTGACCCGGGGATCGAAACCGAGACCTCAGCACAGCAGTCGTACCGCGCCATCGAGGCAGTCAAAAGTAATTATGATTTTAATCACACTATCCTTATTGCCTCATAGGTCTGGCGTACTAAGGCTGAGAACCGAGAAGTCCTGGGTTAAATTCCCAGATTGAGCGATTACAAATTGTGCATAAATTGCCCGGGATTGGTATTAGTGCCCGTTATAGCGACAGGCTCGCCCCCTATCACATTATAGAGGGTCATAATCAGAAAAAGTGTACATTTTAAATTTGTAACTAAACTGAAAGATAACGATACTGAGAATATCCGTTACGAAACTGATGTCATAAGGCATAGTACACATAGTATAGGGGGCTGTGGTTGGCGGACGTTCTCAGCCTCTCCTGGCCGTCGGGACCTTAGGCGCTGGGGATTCTTCCCCGCTCGAGGCGGCGTTGATCCCAACGCGGCTGCAAGTGATTGAGCGCGACCGCTTCCGACCGTGGTCGGATTCGGTCACCCCAAGCTCCCTGCAATTATAATTGAAAGCGGTGGCTTCCTCGGGGACAGACTCCAAACATTCCATTCTGAGAATTTATAACTTCTAAAAATATTTTTACGTAAACCACTTGCTGTATAAACAAGCATTGGGCGTATTCCTTAAGATATTACAAAAAATAACAAAAGGACATAGTTAATAAACAAACTTTATAATATACTTAACAAAATAACAGTCGTTTATCGCCATGAGATATATTTTTGTAAAATAAAGTGATGATACACGTTTTGACTCTACGACTACGGCGAAAACAATAACCGCCGCCGACAGTGATATTGAAATTAACAATAGTGTTTACAGGATAGAAAACAATATTTATATCATTTCAAAAAACTGCGTTCTCAATTATATTGCATCTAACCTTTTTTTTTTGTCGCGGGGAAAGCGATTTATTGCTACCGTCCCGCCCCGGGGGAAGGCGGAACGGTTATGTTGGGTTCACCGGTCTTACGACCCAACGTTAAGCCGCCCGGGGGTGATGGTAGATCCGGGCGACCGCTGGGCCGAGTCCCTAACACTATACATATACACCCTACACCGGCATACCAACTAAAACCCCGCGGTGGCCTTCTTCGGCGCATGTGGAGCGGCCCCGGGGTATCCTTAGAAACTAAGGATTGCTGCCGGAACCGCCCCTGCGCGGTGCCGCCTAGCGGCCCGTCTCCTTGTCGGAGGGCTCAGAAGCCCCCGCGCACCGAAGGACGCCCTCGGCGTCAACGGCAGACACGAGGCCGACCACCCGTGCTGCCGTCCATCTCGGGGTCGCACGTACGGATGTACACTAATGGGCGCTACGACAGCCCCCGGCTGCGCGCCCGCGACCCCCGATGGCCCCAATTAGTCGACTCTTACGACAGGCAGGGGATACCGTGGTGGAAATATTGAATCTAACCTAACCTAACCCTGAGTAACGAAACGGTCATAATTTTAGGACAAGATTATATTAATTACTGGACTGCCTCGGTGGCGCAGTTGTAATGCGTACGCGTTACAATTGAGGCTAACTCTGAGGTCTCGGGTTCGATCCCCAGGTCGGGTAAAGTGGTATTGGGTTTTTCTATTTCGAAATTCTCAGTATCAGCCCGGAGTCTGGAATTTGTGCCCGGTATGGCGATAGGCTCGCCCCCTATCACATCGTGGGACGGAGATACGCTTGGCGAAATGTGGGTGTACTAGTTACACCTCTGCCTACCCCTTCGGGGATTACAGGCGTGAGTGCGTATGTATGTATGTATTATATTAATTATTTATTTAATTTTTTTAATGACTTACGAATAAAAATTGTTCCTATTTAATTGCTTGATTCGGCAAGAGTAATATGGCCGCATTCAAAGTTAAATAAAGCGATTAATACTCGTAACAATGAACCTTCGAAAAAGGAAAATGGTTACTGAGACACTACAAAAATGTATGAAAAGATTTTTTAAACAAATTTTGACTGAAGAAATTTACTATTTTAAGGAAAACTAAAGTTAAAATATTATAAAAATCTTCACATTGATAGACTAATTCAACAATAAGGGAGAAAAAAATGTATAATATTTATAAAATAAGACATTTATTAAATTATGAAGTAGTGGGACAAGAAAAGATACCAAATGTACACTTTTTCTGAGTATGACCCTAGAACGATTATAATCTCAGCGAAATGTGGGTGCAATAGTTGCCCCTTGGTGATATAGGCGTGAGCTTATGCTATGTTATCCTATAGTTAAGTCATCTCTTGAATTCGAGAAGCTCTAGATGCAGGGATTCTTTTTCATAAAATTAGATTTCCATTTGTTACAAGTGTGGAAACATTCCACGTTTTCAACACTACAGATTGCCCAAGAGACTGTCTCGTACGTGGTCAGCCTTGTGTAATTGTAAAATATTCAGAAGTCGTAAATCCTAGATACGGTGACAGTTAAACAATTTGACTACGATGATTTATATAGGTACTAGCTTTTTCCCCCGGCTCTGCATGAATAGACTTTTCCGAAATGAAACGTAGCCTTTAACCGTCTTCAGGGTCCCATCTATCTCTACATCAAAATTCATCAAAATCGGTTCAGTGATTTAGGCGTGAAAGCGTAACAAACAAATAGAAAAAAAAACATAAGTATCCTATGTTACTTCTTATACCTCCAAGGATATGTGTACAAAGTTTCATGATGATCGGTTAAGTAGTTTTCGCGTGAAAGCGTAACAAACAAACTTACATACACATTTTTAATATTAGTATGATTATACAGCTTCCGTGGCTGCCAAGGGAGAGGCCATGGGTTCAACTCCCGCACCGAGACAAATGTTTGTGTGATTCACTTCATACTGGTTACACCTCTGTTTACGCTTTCGAGTATAACATGGGGTGAGTTCGTATAACAAATATACGTTAAATTGAGAACCTGTTTTTAAGTCTTTAATTTCGAGGCTTCTGTAACCTCTTCATTCTAGTTATAATTCTAAATTGATAGAAAAAAATATATTTCGTGGAAATATATTTTATATAAACCCAAAATAAATGAGTGATACGAAAACAAAAGAGCCAGACCGACCATTGCCTAAAACTTTAATCAGATTAAGCGACCCTCAGGAAAATGTAACGTAATTGCGGCTGTCACATAGTTTTGTTTCGGCTTTGACGGGGCTAATCTAAAAATACATCGACGCGACCCGAGCCCTGCAGGCCGATTCTCGTAATTTTAAATGTTCAAAATATCATTCCGATCTAGTCTCAGCGTCAAGAAAGTTGCAAATGGCATTCTCTTAAACCAATAATCAACGTCACATGCACTTAGCATTAGCAGTAGCATTATACCGTTTTGGCTTCAGTCAACTTTTATTCTACATTCAATCTCATTTCGATCTATGTTCACATTTGACGTTGATTATTGGTTTAAGAGAGTGCCATTTGCAACTTTCTCGACGCTGAGACTAGATCGAAATTATATTTTGAACATTTAAAATTACGAGAATTGGCCTTCTGACTGTTGCGAGGGCGTGATTATTAACTAGTTAATTTTATACATACATACATACGCACTCAAGCCTGTAATCCCCGCAGGAATAGGTAGGGGTGTAACTAGTACATTACGCCGAGTGTATCTCTGCCCCATGATGTTATACGGGGCGAGCCTATCGCTTACTAAGCATTTCATGATAAAAAACAATACCACTTTACCCGACCCGGGGATCGAACCCGAGACCTCAGTATAGCATTCGTACCGCGTACGCATTACAACTGCTCCACCGAGGCAGTTAATTTGAAGTTACAAAAAAAAATATTATGCGAAATTATAATCACATTATGTGCTAGACGATGCAGTTTTTTTGGAATAATTACCCTTTTATGGCAGAGGACGACAAACGAGCAAGTGGGTCACCCGAAGTTGTGTAATTACTGCCTATCACTGATCATTCATACGTGAAGGATCATTGACGCGTTGCTGACCTTATAGAAAAACAATAGCGTATGGGAATTTCCCACTTTAGATATTTCGAAACGACTAGGGCGCTGCTTCAGAACATACGTACTCACGCCTGTAATCCCCGCAGGGATAGGCAGAAGTTTAACCAGTACACCCACATTACGCCAAGCATATATCCGTCCCATAATGTTAAAAGGGGTGAGCCTATCGCCATACCGGGCACAATTTCAGAATCATACATTCTTTTTTTATTGTGCTATAACTTCTATTTGTAGCTTCGTGAGTCTTTTCTGGTTAAGTTTGCTTGCCCCTTCGTGAATTACCGGCGTGAGTGCGTATGGTCAAAATATATCATTTTTTTTAATTAAAACATTAAATGCAAGGCCATAATGAACCTGCCTACGCGAACAAAGTCACAATCCCAAAAATCCCACTAGTTCATAATAAAAACTTCGCGACCTCGTTTAAACTTATCCCGTCTTCGTTCGCAATTCTTCGGAATCTTTAATGAATGCATTCCAAATAATTTTCTCGGTATTGGTAATTAAGGAAATTATTCTGCCGAGATTCATCCTAGCACTATTTTATTTTTTTGATAAATACACCCCACAGTCACACATAGTCCTGACCCCACACTAGGTAAACCTGTATCGTGGATCTACGAGGGGTATCAGGATTTACGAGGGACTTCCGGTCCCACAACACACAGACCAGAGTTTTGGTGTGGTATTTTTTTTGTCGTACAGTTGGGAGGGGAAGGCCTCGGCGAACTTTCATAGATCAAGTTGGAGATATTCTCGAGAAAGGCCAGATCAGGAGTACCCTAAACCGACGTGCATGTATGAAAAATTTAATGTGAGTGAATGAGGCCAAAGAGGTATGTAAGGATCGTAGCAAGTGGAAATCCGTTGTCTCTGCCTACCCCTATGGGAAACAGGCGTCTATGTATGTATGTATGTATTTTTTTTGCTTGAGTTACGTTTCTTGTCATCTTATTTTGAAGATTCAAATAAGCCTACAGGGTACCCTCTCACCAGCGTTTAGAACAAAGCTAGCCTTCCAACAAAGAACCATAATGTTAACCTATAATAATATGCATAATTAACTCCAAAATCCTTAGATAAGAGTAACGACAGACAGTCATTCCCTATTTTATGTGCTAACACTACACGATGGGGTGAAGGTCGCTGTTTACCTCCGCCATTCGAATCTCCTTTATTGCAGTATCTTACGTCAGTGTTGCCAGATGAACGTTCATTTTGTTTGCTTTTTTTATGATGGCAATATTTTCCGTGTTCAATATTTGTTTGTCGTTGATTGGTTGGATCATATTTTGTTCGGTAAAAATATAGTTAAATCTTTGGCAAATGTCGTTGACCCGGTTGATCAGCGCATTGTTTTCATTATAGGTCTTGATCACATATTTTCACTGCCTAGGTTTAAATTAATGCCCAAAATAGCTCGAAGCCATGCCTCACCCCCTTCTAAAACTACAATAAATTAAATTATTATGTTTATTAACTTGAATGACGAGACCTGCAGGTCACTGGCTTGACCACCACCACCACTTGAAGCACCATACTGGATCATGAATTACAAAGCACTGCATGACATTGGACTGTGTTCATCATCTAGAGACATAGGATGTTAAGTTTCATAATAACCAGTTTAAGTTTCATAATTTTACTGGCTTCAACGCCTTTCAAACAGGAACATAACAGTTCTTACACATTGCTGCTTAGCGGCAGAAATAGATAGAGTGACGGTACTACCCACTGAGTTTGTTTCGCCGGGTCTTCTCAAGCTGGGTCGCGTTTGGATCCGGTGGTAGTTTTAAAACAACACTTCGGAGATACACATGGTCCGCATTCTCCCTTAAAGTTAACTATAGGACTTTGTATTTCCTAAAATATAAATTATTGAAAATCCGAACCTAAAACAAGCCCCCTGAGTTCAAGTAGCTGGATCTTCTCAGAGTTTGGGTCGCGCCGCGTTGAATCCAGTGGTAAATTAAGCCCTCTGAGTTTGTTTCGCCGGGTCTTCTCAAGCTGGGTCGTTTTGGATCCGGTGGTAGTTTTAAAACTCGTGCCGTTTCGGTAAATGCAGTGGTCCATATCGACTCAAAATATTTAATAATTAATAATGGACGTTTCCATATTACAAATATTGTTAATAATGTAAAATAAAAAGACAACAAATAAACAATTTAGTGTAATTGCCTAGTGTATTTTGACGATACTATGTATGTTATGTATACATTAGTTGATATGATTTCTATACATAAGTTTCTTTATTTTGTACTGACTTGTAATAAGCGCTATTTTAATTGCCTACATGATTAATAAACTATTTCATTTCATTTAATTTCATGACACGGCCTCTCCCATACGAGGGACATAGCAATTTCCAACTTTATTAGCGGTCGGTAAAACAAGCACGCTTTGTAAGCTCTCAAACTATGGCCAAAGGGGTAGACATAGGTACAACTAGGGCACTCACTGTTTACCGGGCTTGTTTCCGTTCTATGATGTGATAGGGGCGAGCCTATCGCCATACCGGGCACAAATTCCAATCATGAGTGGTTATTCCAATGGAAAACTTATTAACATTATGATTACAGTCGACAGTCTCCGTGGCGCAGTGGGCTAGTAGCCGGCTGCGAAGCGTGAGGCCGTGGGTTCGATTCCCGCACCGAGACAAATGTTTGTGTGACCCACAAATATATGTTTCGGGTCTGGGTGTTGTGGGACCGCAAGTCCCTCGTAGTTCCTGATACCCACGACACAGGTTAACCTAGTGTGGGGTTAGGACTATATATGTGACGGTTGGGTGTATTTATTATTATAAATTATTATTTATCACCGACCTGGGATTCAAAACCAGGATCTCTTAGTTTCTCAGACTAGGTACCTTGCCTATTGACGTTCAATGAGCTAGTATTACTGTGTGTAGAAACCGCTCAATAATCAATCAATCAATCTGTGATATCAGAATCGATATTCAAACGTAATTTAATAACTCGCATACGAAAATGAGACTGTAAATATAATCAAATTTAATTTATTCTTTAATTATTTTATTGTTTGCTAAAACCGTATTTCGATTGATTGATTACCTCTGCAAGAGCGATGGCTCGGAGCCAGACCGAAATAGCAAGCTGCGGCGTCCACGTATACACCGAACGCGCCGCGCTACGTGCGCGCCCAAATTCGTCAATACGTTTTTCTAAGCTACGTGACTAACGATAATACCGCGCTTATCTTAATTTTTTTTTATATTTAACTTTTCTTATTAAGCTCTCTATATATAGATAGACATCTTTACGACCCAGAAAAGGCCAACAAGGTTTTTTTACATACTAAATATCGTAAAATTCAACCAAAACAAGGTTTCAGTTGTCCATTTTAAACAATTGTATGAATAGTAATGTCAACTAACTTAATTTACAATGGGGTCTTTATGCCACTAGGTAAATCCTCATATTTTTTTTTATTATTTGAAACCCTTTTTCTGGGCTGCTTTTATTGAAACTAATTAAAGCCGTTTTGTTTCAGACATCGCCCGAAGCTACCCCTCGAGGGCACGTATCGCAAAAATAATCACGTAAGTGAATTTATTACTAATGTATAAAGGTTTCACCACAGACCTACATCAATGTAGATGACGTAAGTACTTCAACTTCTATGAAAATTACATAGTATTTACCACGGTTTTACCACGGTACATATTATAAAACAGTAAGCGTGTGCCATTTGTTGTACCGGTTCTGACGTCACAAATAATTTAACATAAGCTCACGTCTTATCTCGCAAAGGAGTAGCCAGAGGAGAACTAATGCATCCATAGTTCGCCGAGTTTATTTCCATCCCTTGATATACGGGGCGACGTTCTCGTCATCCATTCAGTCGTTCCCTCAATGCTGAAGATCGTGACTGCATCAAGCTAGGGTTGTAAGGGCTGCCATTGGGTTCTGGCAACGGTAAAGTCGACAGCAACGTTATACCTGTCAAAAATGTCAACCCTGACCAACACAAATTGTGATTTTTCGAACTTACTAATGGTAATTTGGTTGATATTTACTACATTAACGTCGGATACAAACTGAATCAGAGGAAATGTTCATTATTTTACCCTGTTTTTTGGCATGCGAAGGGCATACAATTGCGTCATCTACTTAGATCTACGTCTGTTGTATTCGCCAGTGCGTTGGTTCTTTTACAGAAAATTCTCTTTTTGGGAATACCATTAAAATAATTGCCATGAAAATACGGATGGTGTTGTATCAGATATATAAATATTACAATAAAAAATTGGTCTGTATAGTAAAAAGTAATCCTCTGGATAAAAGTAACTTACTCTTAGCGCCTGTTTCACTACCTCTGAGAAAATTCTACTTACCAAATAGAATGTGACACGTTCAAAAACAAAAGTCACACTCTGACATATTATACACCGAAAGACGTCTATTAGTTTCTTTTAAAAATAAATCTCATATCTTAGCTGGTGGTTAAATGTTATTCAAATATTGTGAAATAGGCCATTAATGTGGCTCGTACCATCCATCGGTCAAACTTAAAATAAATAAAATAAATAAATAAATACACCCAACAGTCACACACATAGTCCTGACCCCACACTAGGTAAACCTGTATCGTGGGTATCAGGAACTACGAGGGACTTGCGGTCCCACAACAAAATGATTGTAACATGCAATTTAATTTGACAGCCTCCGAGGCTTAAATATTATTAATATCAAAATGTCAAAATTTGTAGTGCGTTTATTGTTAATTATCGCTTGCTTTGACGGTGAAGGAAAAGTTGTGAGGAACCTGCATACTCGAGAAGTTCTCCATAAGAATTTCGAAGGTATGCGAAGTCTACCAACCCGCATTAGGCCAGCGTGGTTGACTAAGGCCTAACCTATCTCATTCAGAAAGGAAGCCCATGCCCAGCAGTGGGACGTGTGTAATACAGGGCTAATATTATTATTATGTTAAATAAATAAAATAAATAAATACACCCAACAGTCACACACATAGTCCCGACCCCACACTAGGTAAACCTGTATCGTGGGTATCGGGAACTACGAAGGACTTGCGGTCCCACAACACCCAGACCCGAAACAAATATTTGTGGATTAGACAAACATTTGTCTCGGCGTGGGAATCGAACCCACGGCCTCACGCTTCGCAGCCGGCTACTCGCCCACTGCGCCACGGAGGTTTATGTTATGCGATAAATCCGCTAAATGTGGAGCATTTTAACAGATTGCAAAAAAGAACGAGGTTAATATTGCTGTATGAAATATGGTTTTTTATAGCATAGGCTAGCAAAGGAGCAAGTGGGTCACCTGATGATAAGTGATCACCACCGCTCATGTACGCCCAATACCAAAATTATTATGGGTGCGTTGCCGACCTTAAAGGAAATGGATAATTAAGGAATTGGGAAGGGGAGGGGGTTTGGGCCTCCGGATATCTCACTCACCGTAAGAAATGCAGTAGCAAGCTGCTACTTTACGCCGGTTTTCTGTGAGACAGTAGTAACGACCCAGACAAGCCGGCCCATTCATGCTGTAGACAAAACTGTCTACAACGTGGCTCTACCACTCAAATGCTGTGATATGCTTGTCTTTATTGCGTTTTGATCTTTATCTTTATATATATAATGCTACTGTACGTGTGTATGTGACTGAACTCCTCCTAAACGGGTGGACCGATTTGAATGTTTTTTTGTGTATGCGTTTGGATGGCGCCCTGGATGGTTTAGATTCACAATTGGACCCGGTAGGTGGCGTTGCTGTAGTTGCGGGTGAAACCGCGCGGGACAGCTAGTTATTATATATTTCTCATATACAAGGTGGTAGGTCCCTCGTTTGCGAGAGCCCGGCTGGGTTGGTACCACCGCTCTGTCTATTTCTGCCGCCAAGCAACAGTGTGTAAGCACTGTTGAGTTCCGGTTTGAAGGACATTGAAGCCAGTGAAATTACTGGGCATTATGAGACCTAACACCTCATGTCTCGGGGTGACGAGCGCAGTCCAGTGTCATACAGTGCTTTGTTATTTAAAGTTCTGTGTGGCGTTGCTTCTATTTATGAGCAGGCGTGGCGCTTACCATCAGGCGAGCGACCTGCTCGTCTCGTCATTCAAACTAATTAAAAAAATAAAAAAATAAATTACAGATGACGTCACGGGTATCGAAAAACATACACTATGCAAACCACTCTTTTGCATATAGTTTATCCAGTATCTCAACCCAGGATATAACAGTTCAATCAAAGCACTACTTAACATTTTAGCTATGAAATAAACTACACAACAAGGAATCAATCATACAAATATTATAAATGTGAATGTAAGTTTGTTTGTTACGCTTTCACGCGAAAACTACTTAACCGATCATCATGAAACTTTGTACACATATTCTTGGAGGTATAAGAAGTAACATAGGATACTTTTTATGAAAATAATATTTTCAATTTGTTTGATTTGTTACGTTTTCACGCCTAAATCACTGAACCGATTTTGATGAATTTTGATGTAGAGATAGATGGGACCCTGGAGACGGTTGTAGGCTACTTTTTATTTCGGAAAAGTCTTTTCAAGCGGGTGGACGCGCGGGCAACAGCTAGTATGCTATAAAAAATAGAGCCTGTTTTGTTAAAACATATAATATATACTGTATACAACAATACAAAAACAAACAAAAAAATAAAATTAAGAAAGTAGAATACAAGTACATTATAGCGTCACTGTTTCTCTACGGGCCTATTTTTTTCTTTATGTCTTTTGAACATCTGCCGAGAGTTTTTTTTATGTAGCTTCACAGACACGGACTTGATCATTTTAAATATAGGTTCAATATTGTTGAAATAACTCGAAACGAATGTACCTTTATTAATACGCAGTCACGCCTGTAATCCCCGAAGGGGTAGGCAGAGGTGTAACCAGTACACCCACATATCGCCAACCGTATCTCCGTCCATTTATGTGATAGGGGCGAGCCTATCGTCATACCGGGCATAATTCCAGACTCCGGGCTGATACTGAGTATTTCCTAATAGAAAAAGCCAATACCACTTTACCCGACCCGGGGATCGAACCCGAGACCTCAGCGTTGGCCTCAATCGTAACGTGTAAGCATTACAACTGCGCCACCGAGGCCGTCATCATCTGGCTTCTCCTGTTTTAAATGTCCTTCTGCCTGAGATTAATGCCTCCTTTGTTCATTATTTTGTCTACCGCTTTGCTATAGAGGGAAGTGGACAATTAATATTTCCAACTCCTCCTTAACTTTCTATTTGATTACTTTCGTTGCGGGACAAAGTCATTAGCATTTCCAGAGACTCGCCGAGCTTCAGTACACGGTGTCAACAAAAATGCATGCCACTGTCGATCCTGGTGCACAGGAGTTCAAGTGGCGGGTGTGTGGATGGGATAGTAAAAAAAGACTGCTGCTTGCCGAAAGAAATGTACAAAGCGGTGGTACCTATCCAGACGGCATCTCACATAATAGAAACCTATCAACTAGTAATCGAGTTCTACGAGGAATCGATTGTCTACGATCCATATTTAGCTGTCATCAAGTTATGAGCCCAAATAAAAATAAATCAAAATTATCATACTGCAGTAGAAATGCCCCCCACGTCACAAACTCACTCCGGCCCAGCCCGCCCTAGGGAATAGTGTAAGCAAAACGAAAAATAATATTTCTCCCCAGACAACCGTGGAAAATATTTTACCAAGGTTGGTGATATCTTATGTATTTATAAACTGTATTCTACCTTTGCCATATTGGACTTGTGGTATGAATGAATGAATAGGGGAATGGTTCAATTTGACGCGGTATGAATTTGGCCGTAAATATGATGTATCTATACACTAGTATTTGATTGCAGCTCCGCCCGCGAGAATATATTTTCTGGAATAAAATGCCTATGTTCTAATTCAGACATCTATTTCGGCTTTGATGTAATAGACGGCGAGCCTATTCCAATCCCGTGATATTTTTATAACGCAGGCCGTCGAACGAGCAAGTGGATCACCTAATGGTAAGCGATCTCCACGTCCATGAACGCCCACAATACCAGAAGAATCATGGGCACGTTGCTGAAGGAAAGGAATAGTTAAGAGATTGGAAAAGGGAGGGGGATTTTGGCCTTCGGATATCTCACTTACCATACGACAAGTAGCAGCAAGCTGTTACTTTACGGCGGTAATGACCTGCTCATTCGTGCTGTAGACAAAACTGTCTACAGCGTGGCTCTATCACTCAAACATTTTAATCCCGGCAATTTACGAGTACTCGTATGTGATCTTTCGAAAGGAAAAGACAAACAAAAATTGTGATCGGCCTGATATTGGAACCGATGGCATCACCTGTTTTTCAGCCTATTTATGCTGCAACCAGATGAAGCGATTGTTAAACTTAAGTGACTTACATTTTGAGACCCTCAGTAAAATAGATTCTGGTGTCGGTTTTTGAGGCTTTCATTATTAAGTCATTAGCTTTTGCTCACGACTCCTCCCGCATGAATGACCTTTCCGGGATAAAAAGTAGCCTATGTCCTAAACCATTACAGGCATGGTCTACATGTGTGCAAAATTTCATCCAAAACCGTTCAGTCGTTAAGCTTGATTGACTTACAAACATCCAAACTTTCACGTATATAATAGTAGTAGGAAGTATTCTTCTTCTTCTTCCACCTGCCCTTATCCCACTCGCAGTGGGGTCGGCGCAACATGCTTTTAACACAGAATGATTTGGCTTGTAGTTTTTACGACCGGCCGCCTGCCTGACATCAACCCCTCTGGAGAAAGTAGTATTAAGCTAAAAAAAGCCTTTATTCGAAACAGACATGTTCATGACCAGTCTAATAAAAATATATGTGTTAGACCAAAAAATAAATATTCATTGCTAGGTTATAAAAAACCTACCTCGACGCAAATGCCTCGGTAATTACAGAATTCTGCTATTTAACTTAATGTTAATTGTACTACGAATTAAGGAACTTTTTGCTTAATTAAATTAAGATTCCGTCAGGTGTTAGGTGTGACAATACAAAATTCAGAGGAAATTAAAGGAAGAGAAAATGGTGCTATCTGACTTAAAAATGTAGGGAGAAAAACATAATTGAAAAGAGTAAAATGGTTCATGTCTTAATTATCAGTTAGCCAGAAGAGTTTTGTCTGAAAGTTCACGCATTTAACATACGCTCACTTTTGTATTTCTGAAGTGATAGTCAGAGATGCAATTAGTGCTACACCTAAAGTTCACTGGGCATATTTGCGTTCCATGATATGATAGGTGGCGAGCCTTTTGCCATAATAATAATAATACTAGCCCTGTATTATATACGCCCCACTGCTGGGTACGGGCCTTCTCTACTGAATTAGAGGGGGTTAGGCCTTAGTCCACCACGCTGGCCTAATGCGGCTTGGCAGATTTCACATACCTTCGAGATTCGTATGAAGAACTTCTCAGGTATGCAGGTTTCCTCACGATGTTTCTTTCACCTTTAAAGCAAGTGATAATTAACAATGAATACACACATAACTTAGAAAAGTCAGAGGTGTATGCACTTGGGGCTGTTTTCGAACCACCGACTTTCGTCTCGATAGTCAATACCACTCCCCGCTGAGCTATCACTGCTGGCTTTAGCCATACCGTGCACAAATTCCAATTCCGAGTAACTTATGTGTGACGTTTTCGAGTTGAAAACTCATACCTTCTTGTACTCGACGAAGGCATTCGACAAAGAAAAGCCAGTTGAACTGTCCTAGAGCTACTTTACTGCATAGATATGGTCTTTGATATAGAGAAACTACTCCAGAAACTACTCGATGGGCTAGCATTCGTCGAGCTAGAGAGTAATCCTATAAATAATTTTGGCGAATAGTGTTCAGGTTTGGGAGAAGAGGTTTATAAGTCTAATTTTGTAGTGATAGAGCCACAGTGTACAGTTTAGTCTATAGCACGTATGGGCCAGCTTGACCTGGTCGTTACCACTGTCCCACAGAATGGTATTACAGAGATATTTGGAAGTCCAAAACACCCTCCCCTTCCCAATCCCTTAATTATCCCTTTCCTCAAGGTCGGCAACGCGCCCATTCTTCTGGTATTGTATATGGGCGGTGGAGGTCACCATTAGGTGACCCACTATTGCTCCTGATCCAGACTGCCTCGGTAGCGCAGTTGTAATGCGTACGCGCTACGACTGAGACTGACGCTGTGGTCTCGGGTTCGATCCCGGGCCAAGTAAAAGTGATATTGGGTTTTTCTATTACGAAATACTCAGTATCAGTCCGAAGTCTGGAATTTGTGCCCGGTATGGCGATAGGCTCGCTCCCTATCACATCATGGGAGGGGGATATGCTCGGCGAAATGTGGGTGTACTAGTTGCACCTCTGCCTACTCCTGCGGGGATTACAGGCGTGAGTGTGTACTATTGCTCGTTTGCCGGCACATGCTATATAAAAAACTTGCCAAGGAGTGAACGACCATTTCTTTCAATTTGTATCGATAATCTAGAATCCCACGATACTTTCCTGAAGTTACTTGTTAGCTACTTCTTCAACCAAAGCGAATCAGGTACAATCAAATCATTAATTTATCAACACCGATCCCTAAACGCCAGCTAGCACTCAAATTAACCACATTGACAAATATTGATCGATGGAACGTTAACAAAAGGTTAGCTCGTTCATATAATTGTGGTTTGGTCGTTAATCATTCAAACTCAAAGCTTTTCATTGGTTGGTGGCAGGACGAAAATATTGATGAAAAATATGGCCCGATGTTTATTAAAACTGTTATTAACTTTGGAATGTAAAATATATTAATATCCCCCTCCCCTTCCTCGATCCCTCAATTATCCCTTTCCTTTAAGGTCGGCAACGCGCCCATTCTTTTGGTATTGTGGGCATACATGGGCGTTGGAGATCACCTACCATCAAGTGCCCCACTTGATCGCTTGCTGGCCTATGCTATAAAAAAATCTTTTTCTCTCGGAAAAAGACATCTACACGGGCAGAGCTGGGAGCAATAGCTAGTTCTTCATAAAAACAGTTTTAGGTTAAGTAACATTAACCAAAAATGATGAGAGGAATAAAAAGTTCCTGAAAATAAATTATGGATTCATTACAGTCGGGCTCAACAGGTACTGGGCATATTTTTAAGAGACCTGGCATTGATTGATGGACGTTTAGTGGCCTTTTCATGTAATTTCAAGGGTCGGACAAGCAAGCAACCGAGTTTTAGTGGGTATAACTATTTTATTAACCTAAATGTCAGTAGAGTTTGAACGCGCGTCATACAAGGGCGTTGAAACTTCTTCAGATTGACTGACTCTAAGAAATTTTTTAGGAAACTTCGGGTCGGAAATTTACTGTGTACATAGGTAATAGCATAGATTAGATCGAAAATCACTTTGTTTAGTTATTGGCGAAATCACCGTGGACATGGTGGAGCCATTCATTGAAAGAAAGAAGAAGATTTCCTTAGCTGTATGTGAAATGTTTGTGTGATCTACAGATATTTATTTCGGGTCTGGGTATTGCGGTACCGTAAGTATCTTGTAATCAGTGATATTGACGACACAGGACTATATGGGTGCCTGTTACATGTATTTGTTTATTTATTTAATTAAGAGCACAAATATTTGTAAATAAAAAAAACAATTAAATTAACGACCAGAAAGCCATCAGCAAACTCCCTCGTGAACCATTAAACAAGTTATAATTGAAATTTTAACCCTATCGGAATCTAATCAACTGTTTGTGGGATCCCGGGAAACTTGGTTAATCAAGCCCCGGATTAGGACACTTTTGTTTACAAAACTTCTTTCGGTTGGTCTTGAAAAATTGGATCTCGTTGAAGTTTATTCTCGTGACATTGTCGTGGAATTTAGAGAGTGCGATGTATTTAGAAGTTTCGATGTACTAGTATTTGTGAGATTAACACTCAGCCAGTGGCAGAATTAACTAGACCTTTAAAAACATGCGTCAGACCATCATTGGGTATCATTTCTGTCTATTTTTTGAAGTTATGTTTATCTTTTACCAATTTTTTTGCACTGCTTTTCAAGTATTGAATAATATGCTATCAATACTTATTATGATAAGCACTTTTGTTTTTCATAAATATGTTACTCACCAGTATAATTTTTGTCGAATCCCTATTATGTTGGGGGATATAAAGATATAAGTACATCAACAGTCACACACACATTCAAATCTTGCCTGGTATCAGGAACTACAAGATTTTTCGATCCCATATCACACCCTAAACATTTGTGAATAATATTTTTTTATAACAAACAACCAAGTGGGTCACCTGATGGTGAGTTATATTCAACGCCCATGAAAATCCACAATACCTGAAGAATCATGGACACGTTACCGATTTTAAAGGTAAAAGATGATAAAGGGATTGGGAAGGGGAAGGGGATTTATTCCTCATGGTCTCTTACCATACGCAACAGCAACCTACTACCTACTTCATATTAGTTTCCTGTGAGACAGTGGTAAAAACCTGGTCGAGCCGGCCCATTCATGTTATAGACAAAACTGTCTTCAGCGTGACTGTACCACTTTAAAAACATAATTGTGTCAACATTATGTTACGATTGTGTTAACATTAATTGTATCGGAGCAAGGTTCGAACTCTAAACCTTTCGTTTCACAGCTACTATACCACTAAATCTGTTATAAAAATGCTTATAAAAAGGACCAAAAACATACATGCCAAATTGAGAACTTCTTTTCTAGCAAGTTAAGTTCAAATACATGTAAATATGCTCTCACGCCTATAATCCCCGAAGGGGTAGGCAGAGGTGTAACCAGTACACCCACTTTTCGCAGAGCTTATCTGCGTCCCATGATGTGATAGGGAGCGAGCCTATCGCCATACCGGGCACAAATTCCAGACTCCGGGCTAGTACTGAGCATTTCGTAAAATAATAATACTAGCCCTGTATTACAAACGTCCCACTGCTGGGCACGGGCCTCCTCTACTGAATGAGAGGGGTCAGGCCTTAGTCCACCACGCTGGCCTACTGCGGGTTGGCAGACTTCACATACCTTCGAAATTCTTATGAAGAACTTCTCAGGTTTCCTCACGATGTTTCCTTCACCGTTAAAGCAAGTGATAATTAACAATTAATACACATATAACTTTGAAAAGTCAGAGGCGTATGCTGCACTTGGGGCTGGTTTCGAACGATAGTCCATACCACTCCCCGCTGATCTATCACTGCTATAATTTTTAATTATAATTACGTAATAGATGTTCAAATAATCTTGATAGCAAATTCATCATTAAGATCCGTCTCAACATGTAAACTTACTTCAACATTGTTTTCATAATCCACAGTTGCTGGTGGTTTTACAACTTCGTCATCGGATATAAATGAGAGCTCTCCGTCCACTTCAGTCGGTATAAAAGTGAAAGTAACTAGCTCAAGAGCGCCTGTTGGGTTTTTATTAGTATTCTAGCTTGTTTTGGCTAGCAAAGCTAAGACTAAGACTAACTTTTTACTCTGTTAATGGGTCTCAGCTGACATTTGGGTCCTAGTTTGAGGTTCACGTCAATAATCTAGTGAAAGCGTATGTAGACTATGTTGACAGATTCCATGGCACACTGGGCAAGTAGCTGGCTGTGAAACGAGAAGCCGCGGGTTCGATTCCCGCACTGAGACAAAATGTTTGTGTGATCCGCAAATATATCTTTCGGGTCTGTGTGCTTTCTCCCCACAGGGGTTGACGTCGGGCAGGCGGCCAGTCATAAAAACCACAAGCTAAATATTTCTGTTATATGTATAGGATGGGAAAGGGCAGGTAGAAAAAGAAGAAGAAGAAAGAGCGTATGTAGACTGTGAAACCGATGATATCCTGGTTCAATTCCTAGAACAACATGACTGAATTGAGTTCGTCACCACGAGATGTAAGATATTAAATCTCATAATGCCCAATAATTCCACTGGCTTCAAGGTCCTTCAAACTGGAACAGAACAGTGCTTACACACTATTGTTTGGCGGTAGGAATAGACACAGCGGTGGTACCAACCCAGACGGCCACTCACATATGAAAACCTACCACACATGTCAAAAACATAGTCTCTGATTCGATTCAACAGACATTGAAATTGTCAGGTCAGATCATCTTTCACCTTCCAATTTTGATACCAATTGACATCTAGTTTCTTACTATGAATTATATATACGAAATCGTTCAATAAGCCAGCTGGAAATATAACTGACCCGTTAATCGTGTCACGGTCTCATTTCGTCGGGAACGTTGTAGGCTTTCTGCTGTTTGAATTTGCAAAATGTTTTAATTATAACTCCATTATTCATGTTCTGAGAGGTTTTTATTTCGATGGCGTTAAGTGTTTTGCATGCCACTTAACGTTGAGTAGGTTTTGGTGCTAATTTTATGGTTATAAAAATTAAAGTCATAAATACATACGCACTCACGCCTGTAGCCCCCGAAGGGGTAGCCAGAGGTGTAACCAGTATACCCACATTTCGCCGAGCTTTTATTTCCGTCCCATGATGTCATAGGGGACCCTATCACAATACTGGGCACAATTCCAGACTGCGGGCTGATACTGAGTATTTCGGAATTAAAAACCCAATATCACTTTTACCATCCAGAGATCGAACCCGAGACTTCAGCACAGCAGTCGTAACGCGTACGCGTTACAATTGCACCACCAAGGATTTTATATGAGTCGATTTTCACCGTGGAGCTAGTCGCAAACCAAATCTCCTCATAAAGCCACACGGCCACCTCATTCACAAATTTGAAATAAGCAAGCGACTAGGTCATTGACTTGGTCAATTATGTTGGTGGTCGTTGCAATTCACCCTTTTTAACTGACATCAGTACGGTCGATATGGTCGGTGAACAGCCTGTCACTGTAAAGCAGAAGACCAAAGTGACTTATGAACCTTCATCGACTGTACTGACGTTTTTCATCACCGTAGTGTGGCTGTGTACTGGTTTGTAATGACCTACGGTCTTCTAATCAATATGCTATTTACAAGGTTGATTTTTGCCGTGCAGCCTAGTCGTGCGACTGAAATTGTGTAAATCTCGCCTAGATAAGTGAGTCTTATGAGTGCTAGAGCCACGCTGTAGACACTTGTGTCTACAGCACGAATGGGCCGGCTCGTCCGGGTCGCTACCACTATCTCACAGAAAACCGGCGTAAAGTAGCAGCTTGGTGCTGCGTTTCGTACGGTGAGTGAGATATCCGGAGGCCCAAACCCCCTCCCTTTCCCAATCCCTTTCCTTTAAGGTTGGCAATGCATCCATAAGTCTGTTGGTATTGTGGCCGTACATGGGCGGTGGAGATCACTTACCATCAGGTGGCTCACTTGCTCGTTTGCCGGCCTATGATATAAAAAAACACCTACGGTCTAGTCGACATGCTATTTACAAGGTTGATTTTTGCCGTGCTGCCTAGTCGTGCGACCAAAATCGTGTAAATCTCGCCTAGATGATTTCGCAGTATCATCATGGAATATTGTTATTGTTTTAGTATGCTTTCAAATTCTAAATGAGACTATGACAATTCTGATCATAATTACAGTGAATTTATAGTGTGTATTTGAATCAAAGCCAATAAGAAATATTATTGCTGGAATCAGATTGATGAATACCAAACAACTATAACCCCATTCTCTCAACCCCTCATCTTTAAAGCCTTCACCGTCACTTCCAAACGCCCCTTTCTTTGCCTCTAAGATTTAGAACGCATCCACGTCTTTTCTGGTATTGGTGTTCGTAGGTGGCAGTGATCAAGAACTAGGTAACGCGTTTGTTGAAAACTTTATATATTTAGTAATATGTTTATAATATATATAATACTCCCCATAATATGTGCCCGATCGAATCGTAGTTTTTTTTTTTTTTTTTTTATAGTATAGGCTGGCAAACGAGCAAGTGGGTCACCTGATGGTAAGCGATCTCCACCGCCCATGTACGCCCACAATACAAAAGAATTATGAGCGCGTTGCCGACCTTAAAGGAAAGGGATATTAAGGGATTGGGAAGGGGAGGGGGATTTGGGCCTCCGGATATCTCACTCACCGTACGAAACGCTGGTTTTCTGTGAGACAGTGGTAACGACCCGGACGAGCCGGCCCATTCATGCTGTAGACAAAATTGTCCGGTAAAGCGGCTGTTTCTCAACTGCCGCCACTATCCAAGTTTTTTTTGGGTGGAGTCGCGTCGTGCTGATAGTCTGACGAGAGTCGGCTGTTTTCAGCTTCACCGGTCTTTTAGGTGAGCGCTTGAGGCGCTCTCAACCCTCTTTAGGCCCTCACAACCCTATTACCCAAGAGCTCGTGACAACGTTAAGTCGAGTGTTGACCCTCATGTACTCCTACTTCCGAATTCTATCATCATCATCATTCATCATCAGCCTGAATTCGTCCACTGCTGGACATAGGCCTTTCCAAGTTGGCGCCACCCTTGACGGTCCTCCGCCTTCCTCATCCAGCCGCTTCCCGCTACGTGTATCAGGTCGTCGGTCCAGCGGGCTCGAGGTCGGCCTACACTACGCTTGGATAGACGTGGTCTCCACTCTAGCACTTTTCGACCCCAACGGCCATCGTTGCGGCGACAAATGTGACCAGCCCACTGCCACTTCAACTTGCTAATTCGGCGGGCTATGTCGGTTACTTTAGTTCTCTGACGGATCTCCGTATTCCGGATTTTATCCGTTAGAGAGATACCAAGCATAACCCGCTCCATAGCTCGTTGAGCGACCTTAAAGTGGTGGATTAAGCTCTTTGTTAGAGTCCACGTCTCTGCGCCGTACGTCATAACAGGCAGGACGCACTGGTCGAACAGTTTGGTCTTTAGGCACTGCGGTATTGTCGACGTAAATATGTGATGCAACTTTCCAAATGCCGCCCAACCCAAGCAAATTCTTCTGTCAGCCTCGGCATCGAAGTTGTTTTTTCCTAGTTGGATAACCTGACCTAGGTAAATGTATCTATGAACAACCTCGACGCCTACTCTGTCGACGGTTATTGGCCTTTGGATGACATGGCAGTTGGATATGACCTTAGTCTTATCCAAATTCATCCTCAGGCCTACACGTCCAGAAGAATCACTTAAGCTGCGCAACATTTCCTCCAATTCTTGAAGCGTTTCTGCCATAATGACTATGTCATCGGCATAGCGAAGGTGTGAAATGTACTCTCCGTTTACGTTTATGCCTCGTCCTTTCCAGTTTAGTGTCTTGAAGACGTCCTCCAGCGCAGTGGTAAACAGTTTAGGGGAAATAACATCCCCCTGTCGCACACCACGCTGAAGATGTATTGGTCTTGATTGTACACCCTGTACTTGGACGGACATCGTAGCGGAGTCATATAGGCATTTCAGCACCTCCACATATCGCCAGTCAATTTGACATCGCTGCAAAGATTGAAGAACAGCCCAGGTTTCGATGGAGTCGAAGGCTTTTTCATAGTCCACAAACGCTAGGCATAAGGGCTGGTTATACTCTTGAGTTTTCTGTATAATTTGCCTAAGCGTGTGGATGTGGTCTACGGTGCTGTAGCCTTTTCGAAACCCAGCCTGTTCCGGAGGTTGAAAGTCATCAAAGCGTTGGGCGAGACGATTCGTGATAACCCTTGAAAACAACTTGTAGGTGTGGCTCAGGAGCGCAATCGGTCTATAATTCTTCAAAAGGGTTTTGTCTCCTTTTTTGAAGAACAATATGATCAGGCTCCTGCTCCACTCTATCAGCGTTGTTCCAGTATGAACTACGGCATTAAAGAGCTGCTGCAGCTGTTTGAGTATTAGATTACCTCCAGCTTTTAGCAGCTCTGTTGTGATGCCGTCTTCGCCTGGTGCCTTGTTGTTTTTTAACTGTTCAAGGGCTATCCTAATCTCACTCAATTCGACTTCCGGGAGTTCATCAGTGAAGTGACGGATTAGAGGAGCACGTTTGTCGTCAGCATTGCCTGCAGCTGGCTGCGGAGCGTGTGAAGAATAAAGGAGTCCATAGTAATTCTCGATTTCTGCGAGGATCTCTGGCCTAGAGGTAACGGTTTTATCGTCTGATGTCTTCAGTTTCGTCAAACGGCTCCTTCCCAACAGCTGAGCAAAAACTTTTGAGCCCTTATTTCGCTGTATCGCTTCCTCAATTAAGCGAGTATTATGTCGGCGCAGGTCAAAACGAATTTGCTTTTTGACACGCTTGTTAAGAAGAGAGTAGTCTGCGGAGTCTGAAGACATTTCCCGTCTCTGCCTCATCAGGTCCAAAGTCTCGCTAGAAATCTTGGACTCTTTATTCTTTCGCTCCGTCTTACAGAGAGCCATGCCTGCCTTGCGGACGACGTTTGTAAAGTTGTTAGCAAGCTGATCAACGTCCTCAGTGGTTTCCAACAGGGCAAATCGGTTCTGGAGTTCCAATTGGAACTTTTCGGAGCTTGATTTGGCTTGGCACAGTAAAGGACGGAGCGTAGACCTCATCAGACGGTTTCTCTCCAGCTGGAAATTGATACTCAAAGTGCCTCGGACGAGACGGTGATCGCTGCCGGTGTTGAACCTGTTGATCACTGAGACATCTTTGAATATGTGCCTTCGATCCGTTATGATGAAGTCTATCTCATTTTTAGTCTTGCCATCGGGGCTTCGCCAGGTCCACTTCCTTTGTGGCTTCTTTTTGAAGAATGAATTCAACAAATAAAGCCTTTGACTCTCAAGAAAATTAACCAGCAGATTGCCCCGAAGATTTCTACTACCATAACCATGTGGTCCGATTGCCGATTCGCCACACTCTTGTACTCCCACTTTAGCGTTGAAGTCGCCCATAACAACGGTATAGTGGGTCTTGGTGGTATTATGCATGGCCTTAGTAATGTCGTCATAGACGGCCTCGACCGCATCATCGGAGTCTCTCGACGTGGGAGCATATACTTGTACGACTTTAAGAGAATATCTCTTGCTAAGTTTAAGTACAAGATATGCTACCCGAGTCGAAACACTGCCGATTTCCAGCACGTTGTTGGTAAGGACTTTGTTGATCAGAAAGCCAACTCCGCCGACGGACATTAGGTCGCCCTCTCGATAGTAGAGTAGGTGGCCTGACTGTAGGGTTACGGTGTCCTCGCCCTTTCGTCGGACTTCCGATAGTCCCAGAATGTGCCAGTTGATTCCACCTAACTCTGACTCGAGCTCAGCGAGGTGTCCATCCTCTCGGAGCGTCCGAGCATTATACGTCGCCAAAAAGAGTCGTCGGTGTTGGTGGCCATTCCACCGGAGATTCTTAGCACCCCCTGCCCCACCGTTACCACAACCGCCACCGTAGTCGGGAATAGCGGGGCTGCCGGGAACTAGGGGCCGTTTCTTTTGCGCTTTTACCATTGGAAGATTTGCCCATACTCACGCACGCTGGGCAGGCGGGTTGGTGAGCGCAGTACCGAAACCCTCGCACCAGTGGCGCTGCTGCCCGCCACCAGTCAGTGTTATTTGTAGGCCCGGTATTTTTGGATGGATTAACCGCCATCATCGGTCCCAGGCTTGGTGAGCTACCTGGTTGATGCCTAGTGTAGAACTGTCCTCTTACCCTCCCCCGAATAGCTTCGGGGGGATTGGCGGGTAAGATGGTGGTACTTCCACAGCCGAGTCCGGCAATGACTCTACCACCTATAAATACCACCTATGAATTCTATTATATGTGAAATTTTTGATGTTTGTGAGGTTGTGAATTTGGATGTTTGTTAGTAAATCACGCCTTGACAACTGAACAGTTTTGAATGAAATTTATCATATAGGTAGACCATGACCTGGACTAGGGCATAGGTTTCTTTTTAACCCGGAAAAGGCTGTTCATGCGGGCGGAGTTGCAAGCCAAAGCTAGTGTATAATATGATATAGTTTTTCTCCGATTTTTTTTTTAATATACAAACACTACAATCAATCATTTTTTTATAGCATTGGCTGGCAAACGAGCAAGCGGGTCACCTGATGGTAAATGATCTCCAACGCCCATGTACGCCCACAATATCAAAAAATTATGGGCGCGTTGCCGACCTTAAAGGAAAGGGAGAATTAAGGGTTTGTAAGGGCAGGGGATTTGGGCCTCCGAATATCTCACTCATCGTATGAACTGCAGCAGCAAGCTACTTTACGTCGGTTCAATGAAATCAAATTTTCATCATTCATTATTCTAATTAATGAATGGACTTCACAATTAATCAGACTAAAAATTCTCTAATCAAGCTCTATTGAACTTTACTTTCCATTAGCATGTTCACCAATGGCATTTATATGATCATTCATAACTAATTGTTCATCATCTTCCCCAGGATTGCGTCCATCATCAGCAATGTCCGAGGGCGGCCTGTTCAGCACACTTGAAGACGAGTACATAGAAGTGATGTCGCGAAGGGGACAGAGCCGGTCGCCATAGTTCTATCTGCTTACGTGTTCTGAGGGAGAGGAGTGGTTGCAAGTAAGTTACAATTGTTTTTTTTTTAATAGCTTGTCGAGACGAGCAAGTCGTTCGCCTGATGGCGAGCGCCACGCCTGCCCATAAACAGATGCAACGCCATACAGAACTTTGAAATACAACGCACTGCATGGCAGTAGACTGCGCTCGTCACCCCGTGACATAAGTCTCATAATGCTCAGTAATTTCACTGGCTTCAATCTCTTTCAAACCGGAACACAGCAGTGCTTGCACACTCTTACATGGTGGCAGAAATAGACACAGTGGTGGTTGTCTTTCGCATATGAGGATTTACCACCTTTTTTTTTATCCTGGCTCGGCAAAGTGACTACGCTACACCTGATGGTAAGTATAGCGCAATCCATGAAAACTGTTGACCAACGATAGACACTGAATCTGTCACAGATCGGCAGAATTATGCCGGCCTGCTTAGAAATATACTTACCTTGTAAATATACATTCATTTATAGTACCAATTATCACTTCTCAATACGGACGGTGTTAAAACCCGGTGAAATGGGAGTGTCTAAGTCGGAAGGCAGATCCTGGTATCAAGTCATGATAACGCTAGATAGAAAGAAATAAAGTACCACTTATTATTAAGAATATGAAAAATATACACTTGTAACGTAATTATCTTGTTTGAATGTCATAAGTAAAATAAAACTAATTATGATAAAATAGATAATCCGTATAGATTTTATCGCGGTTTAATTTTTATTTTAGTCCCGACGTTTCGAAAGCTGTCCACGTGGGAAAATTAAACCGCGATAAAATCCGTATAAACTAATTTTATTTCAATGAATGTCATAAGACTTTTTATTGTTTACTATTATTTTTTTCACCATAATATGCATGTTTCTTTGTTTCACGTTTTATGACAATGTCTCCAAATGCAGTACCAAGTTAAGTTTATGATATTTGGATACTTATCATTTTTTTCCTATATTATACTACCTTTCTACGATCACGATGTAACTATTTTTTAATAACTTTAAGGTACCTAACTGAAATATTGGAAAAGCATATTCTGTACATATTATCTCAGAATTATGTAAAATCACTCAAAGAATAGTGCATAAACGTCGATCGTTTTACTTTACCCAAATAAAGTAAATCACAATATTTTTTTGGTCAACAGAAATGAATTTATTAAACATGGACGCGGAGAACCGCGTGGTACTCAACGTGGGTGGGATCCGCCACGAGACTTACAAGGCGACCTTGAAGAAGATCCCGGCGACGCGGTTGTCGAGGCTGACTGAGGCGCTCGCCAACTACGACCCGGTGCTCAACGAGTACTTCTTCGACCGCCATCCGGGGGTCTTCGCACAGGTCCTCAACTACTACAGGTAAGGATAAGGAAATAACATTACTAAAGAATAAAGTAAAGCGTAGTGTAGGCCGACCTCGAGCCCGCTGGACCGACGACCTGATTGACGTAGCGGGAAGCGGCTTGATGAGGAAGGCGGAGGACCGTCAAGGGTGGTGCCAACTTGGAAAGGCCTATGTCCAGCAGTGGACGAATTCAGGCTGATGATGATGATGATGATGATGACAGTAAAAGTACTAAGAACAAAAGGAAAACACGTAAGTACTGTTAAAGAAATGCGACTCTAGCGTCAAGTTGACAACTCGTCCTGTGGTCCATACCAATAAAATTTATTAATCTACAGTAATATTGCTCATCAACTTTGTGATCCAGATATATATGTTTGCGGTCTGGATGTTGTGAGACCGAAAGCCTCTCGTTCCTGATTTCCACGACACAAGACTCGTATCTTAATAAGGGGTCAGAAGTCAGGACTATGTGTGTCGCTGTTGGGTGTTGATGTATTTATTTTTATTTTGATTGTCATAATCCTAAATTATTTTAGACCAAACAACAATTACATCGAAGAAAAGTTTCTTAATTTCATTTAATATTATCGTCCACCCAAATTTATTTATCTTCCACAAACGTCTTAAGTCAAGATTCGCATCTTGAAGCCCTTGAACTAATTGCCACTTTAATTTCAACTGGAGCGTCTTAAACACCTGCCTTACTTATATCCATTACGATGATAAATTACTTTCTAAGAAATAAAACTTTAGCTGGAATAAACTGACCTCTATCCACAAGATAAAGGGTTTCAACATTTAAAAAATCTGACCTAAAGAATTTATGTCCAAAGCCGTATCATATATTAAAGCGTGTGCCCTCGCTGTGGTTAGCAGCCGAGGTTTCTAGGGTCCAAAAATTAGCAAAACCGCAGAGGTCGTGCAACAGAGGTCCTGACATACCTTTGCGGTTGAGTTAGTATATCTTATAGCAACGGGTTTCAGTTTTGTCATAAATTTTTATTACAATATTAGTACTGACTGTGGTAACTATAATCATAATGCTTAAATGCAATTAAATAGTAACTAGCGAAATGAGGAGGAAAATTCATAGAATAATTTCAGTTCATGTCAAAAAAGGGCCAACATGAAAAATTATATTATACTAGATGTAATTATTAAAAAATAACATGAAAGTACCTATCATAGTACACACATACATAAGTTCTCGTCTATACGAGTATATCTAAAAGGGGAGGCAGATGTACAACTGGTACACCCACAGTTCGCTGGGTTTCTTTCCGTACTATAATGTGATAAGGGCGAGCACATCCCATTGAATTTCCCACTTTCGAATCTTGTGCAATTCATATGTGATTTTTAGAATCCAAAAGTCAAATACACATTGTTTTTCAATCTTATTATGCTGCCACTACATCAATGAGGCTATAAATAAATACACCCAACAGTCATACATAGTCCTGACTCCACATTAAGAATCTTGTGTCATGGTAATCAGGAAGTACGAGAGACTTCCCCTACTCACAGCACCCAGACCCGAAATAAATTTTTGGATTACACAAACATTTATATCAGTGCGGGAATCAAACCCACGGCCTCTCGCTTCACAGCCAGCAACTCGCTCACTACGATACGTAGGTTGTCGCGATACCTTCATGAAAGTGTCTTAAAAATAAAACATTAACAAAGGAAAAACGAATTGTGGGCTATTTATCAAGCCCTCACTTTAATTGGGAAGACAAAAGATCTTGTCTTGTAATTAAACACGAAGCGCTGAAGGGGATGAAATATGACAGATTGGGAGGAAAACTCCTGTGAAAAATATAACAAATAATAAAATCTATTTAAGTTTTGGTTGTCCTGGACCTTAACTCCGTTAATTATATTTATTAATAGTAACGTGACTGATTGGTTTAGCTAGTACAGTGCGATACAACACTTTGTATTGCAAAACTCTGGATGGTGTTGCTTCTTTTAACTGGCTAGGCGTGGTGTTAACCACTAGGCGAGAGACCTGCTCGTCTCGTCATATAGACTTATAAATAAACATATACGAATAATTGAGTTATAGGACTACAAAGCTACAGAGTAACTTCTTAAGGAATCTCTCTATTCTAAAAAAAGTAACTGGCGCCGCCACCGCCACCGCTGCCAAAAGCTTGTCACGCTATCTCCTCCGAAACCGCTGGGGGTATGGGGTCGAGACCGATACCAATCGATGCAGAATAATGTGGGGAAGAAAGTAAGATATGTCTCATATTCGTCGGACTTTAAGTTTTTTTTTTATTTTATGTTTTGTGGAAAAACATGGCAAAGCCCCTAGTAAAGAAAAATAAACTATCAATTTAAATGGACAGAATAACATTTGTTGCTCAAGAATCGTTCTCGGAAGAAATTTCTCTTCTATTAATATACGAACGTCGAAGACGATCTCTAACAATGTGATTTGACTACAATAAAACCATTTATATAGTATATAAGAATTGTGCTATTTATCAGTGTCAAAAGGTTAAAAGAAGCCGACACTAGTTCCTCTTTACCATATAAACTTACAATGTCAAATTGCAATTACAACTTTTCTTCTATAAATTTCAGACAAATTGACAACATGTTTTATAGATACTGTGATACTATCTGGTATAAAGGGAGTATCTGAATAAGAATAATTTATTTAAGAAGTCCAATGGTACTATGACATAATGTACCAGAATGAAGATTCTTATATTAAGAATGTTCGTAGGAAATCTTATTATCAGACCTAACATAAACGTTTTGGCAAAACTACTTTCTCCATAACTTCATGCGGTTTCGCGGTAGCTGTATTTCCACATCATTTGGAAAGATAACTAATGTTGTTACTTCTAAACTTGTATATTATGTTTCTACATAATATAATATTCCCACCAAACCAATGCGAGGATCTGGCGTAACATGTTATGGTACATAATACAGACCCTGCTTGCTGTCAACCCTCTTTGAAAATATTATCTCGCATTACTCCTCTTTCTACAGCCCTTGTTTCATAAATTGAGTCATTTATTCATAACATAATATTATGAAGTTTCCTGAATTTCCTAGAAATAAGTGAGTAAAATGTATGCGTTCCAAATAAAAATAAGAACGCCAATGACCTCGACCTGCCAACTATCTCTAGAAAAGTACATTCAACAAGAATACCCTTCGTTTGCCTTCTTTGGTTCTATCTGGCGCTATCCCGGCTTAGTTATAGACTTCACCTATATAATAAATAATAAATAAATACACCCAACAGTCACACACATAGTCCTGACCCCACACTAGGTTAAACCTGTATCGTGGGTATCAAGAACTACGAGGGACTTGCGGTCCCACAACACCCAGACCCGAGACAAATATTTGTGGATCAGACAAACATTTGTCAGGTGCGGGAATCGAACCCACGTATATCTGCAAATACTAAGGCCGGCATTATTCTACCGACTTCTGACTTCGACAAAACTCTTGAACTTGTACTACACATATCAAATGCAGTCCCTTGCCGAACCATGATTCAAAAGTAAATCACAATAATATCTAGAACTACAAGCTAGTCCTAAAAATAGAGTATATTAGATATTTAAACAGTTCGTAACATGTATGTAGTATGTTAGGCACAAAATAATAATAATGGAACAGACCAACTGAACGTTGAATGGTATATAACATATACGTAAACAACTAAGCCGGCTACGACCCACGCAAAATTCATCCAATTATGATAGACATTGAATAACATCTAGAATTTTACTACAGCATTTACATATTTTATGATCCGTTCTTAATTTTAACTTGTATTTATTTCTATACCGGGATTTGGTATTTTAGAAAATATATTTCTATAGGTCTGTTTCGAGACCGAAGCTAAATCTTTCCTTTTCTTTTGAAGGAAAGTTTTTAGACAAAATTCACTGCGCTGGTTCAGTGTGGAACTATAATGGACTTCCATATCGAAGCAGATGAGGTAGACTTAGGTCCTAAAAAATGATGCTTGGACCCCTTGCATCCCCTATGTAGTACAGTTATTATATTATATGAGCCTCAAGTGTCCTACTCCTGGTCAAAAGCCTACCAACACTTCTCCCATACATCCCGATCTTTAGCATCAATCCGCCAGTCCTTCCTGAAGGCATCCAACTTGTCGTGGGATATGTGGATGGTGGCATCTCTTCAATAATAATTCCTGGAGACATGCTACGTTACTAACTTATGCGAAGCAATTGCATGACAATTTCCTTTTTGCTGATCTTATTATTTTAATATCTGTATCAAGATCATCTTGGATTACTTTGGAGTTTAGCGGGTAAGTTTGGTCACCTACTTCAACTACCTGAGGAATATTTAAGATAATTTCAGATTGAAATAGTAGATAGCATTCATATAATAATAATACCAGCCCTGTATTACACCCATCCCACTGCTAGGCACGGACCTCTTCTACTGAATGAGAAGAGTTAGACCTTAATCCACCACGCTGGCCTAATGCGAGTTAGCAGACTTTCCACACCTTCGCAATTCTTATGAAGAACTTGTCAGATATGTAGGTTTCCTCAGTGTTTGACGGTTAAAGCAAACGCTAATCAACAGCGAATATACATTTAGAAAATTCAGAGGCACATGCTCATGGAGTTGGTTTCGAACCTTTCGTCTCGGCAGTCCATACAACTGCCCGCGGAGCTATCGCTGCTTCATATTTAAAACTATTTTCTATCTCAACCTAAGTTACTAAAACCAAAGTAACACAAAATGGTATACACATAAAATAAAAGAACCAAGATACGAACGTAAATGATGCAAAGGCCCAATTTACCTCAATTTCCTTTCGATCGAAAAAGCGTTCGCCTCGCGTATAATTAACAACGCCCATACACGATCGATAGGTAATGATATCACACTCGGTAAAAGAGCGTATCGAGAGCGGGTCAAATTAATTTCATCGTCAGTGGTTGGGTACAGTAAACTTGGAGGTCAAGACGTTAAATAACGGTTGATTGATTGGTTACTCAGATTGTGTCAATAGGGTTGCGGGGTCCCTTTGGATTAATTAAATTAACAACGTTCTATGTTGGGCTAGGAATGTTTGTTGACTTTTTATAGCAAAGACAAACGAGCAATTGAGTCACTTGATACTAAGTGATCTGCAGCTCCTGTGTTTTTTTTATGGCATAAGCCGGCAAACGAGCAAGTGGTCACCTGATGGTAAGTGATCTCCACCACCCATGTACGCCCACAATACCAAAAGAGTCATGGGTGCGTTGCCGACCTTAAAGGAAAGGGATAATTAAGGAATTGGGAAGGGGAGGGGGTTTTGGTTACCGGATATCCCACTCACCGTACAAAACGCAGCAGTAAGCTGCTAGTTTACGTCGGTTTTCTGTGAGAGAGTGGTAACGACCCGGACAAGCCAGCCCATACATGCTGTAGACAAAAGTGTCTACAGCGCGGCTCTACCACTCATAAAATACACATGGTACTAAAAGAAACATAGATGCGCTATTATTCGATATCGAAGTTAGTGGCTAATCTACATTCTACATCTATCATTAAAAGATGGTAGGTCTTATTTCTGCCGCCAATTAACAGTGTGTAAGCACTGTTGTGTTCCGGTTTGAAGGACATTGAAGCCAGTGAAATTACTGGGCATTATGAGACTTAACACCTTAACACCTCATTGGCTTCAATGTCCTTCAAACCGAAACGTAATAGTTCTTACTCACTGCTGCTTGACGGCAAAAGCAGACAAAGTTGAGGTACCAACCCAGGCGGCCTCTCGCATACGAGAAACCTACCACCTTGTTTTTAAGGTCAGAAGCATGATAATAAAAAATACATTCATTATGATTAGGATTCTCTATCCTTTTATGCAGGACGGGCAAACTCCACTACCCAACAGACGTGTGCGGGCCGCTGTTCGAGGAGGAGTTGGAGTTCTGGGGACTGGACGCGAACCAGGTGGAACCGTGCTGCTGGATGACGTATACGCAGGTAATCATGAGTTTATTCTTTTAGACCGACTACTGGTAGACGGAGCCTTGTAAATATAAATACTACCTTAGATTTCTGCCTGCCTGCCTCGGTGGCGCAGTTGTAATACGTACACGTTACGATTGAGGCTGACACTGAGGTGTCGGGTTCGATCCCCGGGTCGGATAAAGTGGTATTGGGTTTTTCTATTACGACATGCTCAGTATCAGACCGGAGTCTGGAATTTGTGCCCGGTATGACGATAGGTTCGCCCCCTATCACATCGTGGGACGGAGCGTATCGCTCGGCGAAATGTGAGTGTACTGGTAACACCTTGGCCTACCCCTTCGGGGATTACAGGCGTGAGTGCGTATTGTCTTAGATTTCTATTTTTAAAAGACTTCATTTTTTTGAGCCTCCATTTTGTGAGGCATAGAATCGGACTTCCGGTGGTCGCGTTTAAAGTCAAACTGGGGCCGTCATTATCTGTCAACGCCATGCTGAATACGCTAGTGACGCCTTGCGTCAGAGACGCTATCGTCGAATGCTCTTAGATTTACGTCGTGCATCGGCGTCACTAGCGCCCGCGACAGACGGTTGACGCGACCACCTGAAGTATGCCTTACGAGAAAATACCTTACGATGTATATATATACCTAAAATATTTTGATTACGAGTGTTTTTACGTAATACATTAAGACTAACAAGATTGTCCAAGCTAATAAAAAAAATCACAACATAAAATTGTGGCCAATACAAAAACTACAAAAGCCCCAAATCAGGTCAACGAGCTGACATTGCAACAAAAAGACCAAACTGCGGGGAATTTAATAAAGGAGCATCGGCGCTTCACCACGTTGCCGTCATAAAAATCGGACATGTCTGAAATCCCGGCAAATGAGCAAAGTTGTTGCGCCACGTGTGTTGCCAAGTTGGTGTTGTAACTGGAATTGCTTTTCTTTCCTTAATTTTGGTCCTTCAATCCGCACTTTGAGAGATCACAACGAGTTACGAAGTAGTTATAGGTCTAGTAACGTATGTTTATGACTGTTTTAGGGTTGGTGATTGAATGGAATACATATGGGGGATTTTAGGGTCGGTCAGTGTTTAAGCTAAAGTAGAACATTTGTCATCTTATAAGTGGTAAAGCCACACTGTCTAGTGCATAAATGAGTCGGCTTAATCAGGTCATGACCAGGTCCCACAGAAAACCAACGTGAAGTAGGAGCTCGCTGTTGCGTTACATACGATGAGGGAGCTAATTTCCCTTCCCTTTTTCAATCCCCATTATTTTCCTTTAAAGTCAGCAACACATCCAAAACTCTTCAGATATAGTGGGTGTTCATAGGTAGTGGAGAATATTTACCATCAAGTGACGCACGTGCTCGCTGAGCTACATATATAAATACGCACTCACGCCTGTAATCCCCGAAGGGGTAGGCAGAGGTGTAACCAGTACGCCCACATTTCGCCGAGCGTATCTCCGTCCCATGATGGGATAGGGGGCGAGCATATCGCCATAATGGGCACAAATTCCAGACTCCGGGCTGATACTGAGCATTTCGTAATAGAAAAACTCAATATTCTTTACTATACTTTTACCCGACCCGAGACATCAGTGTCAGCCTCAGTCATAACGCGCACGCATTACAACTGCGCCACCGAGGCAGTCGCTGATTTCTGCTATGAAAAAGCACAAGTTCGACTGTGGGTATACAGTAAGATAAATTATTATCTGATCTACAGATACGTACTAGGAATATACACTAGCTGTATATTGTATACTGTTCGACTGCAAGGCACGGGTCTTCTCCACTAATGACAGATTACAGACCTTTCGTAGTTTCAATGACAGCCTCCGTGGCGCAGTGGGCAGGTATCCGGCTGTGAAACGAGATTGCGGATTCTATTCCTGCACCAAGACAAATGTTTGTCTGATCCACAAATATTTGTTTTACGTCTGGGTGTTTTGTCCCCAGAGGGGTTAACGTCAGGTCGCTGTCCGGTCGTAAAATCTACAAGCCAAATCTTTCTGTAACATGTGTTAAAAAAACATGTTGCGCCGACCGTAGTGGACGAATGAGATAAGGGTCAGATGGAAGAAGTATAGTAGTTTCAATTAATTACAACTATTTCTCAATAAACACTGTAGTATTTTGAATTATGTTTTCGTTGACAGTAATATACCAATAAAATGTACTAAGTGAGTGTAGCCTTACTAACTACTAGAAGTAAAGTAGGTAGTATAGAGTTTAGAAACTTGCCGAAATTCGGACAGATAGCATAATGGACCTACAGCAAACTTTGTTCAAGTATCTTTCTCGTTTTCATCAATTAGGTTACGCTAAGCACTCAGTTTGAATGCTTCGGGCCTTTTGATTACTTTCATATATCTTAGCGGTAATCTTAATAAAGATTTGGATTTAGATTCGATTTCAGTTTTCGAAGTTACTTACTTTCCGTTTTGAGACAAATTATCGTTTGATGTAAGGTATTTTCGTACAGAGATATCAGCGTCAGCCTCAAACGTAACGCGTACGCATTACAACTGCGCCACCGAGGCAGTCCATGCATCCAGTCGTTCCCTCAATGCTGAGGATTGTGACCGTATCAGGCCGAGATAGTAAGAGCCCTCCATCTGGTACTGTCACCGGCGAAGTGAATTGCATCTCCACTTTTCCCGTCAAAATATCTAATCTTCTCAAGGCTGTCGTTTTTGCGAGTGTTGTGTCCGAAGAAAGAGAAGATGCGTCTCCTGCAGACTGTAGACAACCGAGTATGTGGAGTTCTTCCAGTATGGATTTATTAGTACGCATATCCGTCCAAGGTATTCCTAGGAGGCGACGCCAACAGAACCTTTCGAGGCAGTCAGTAGTTTATAATTAAAATTAATGTAACCTTTCGAGACAGTCAGTAGTTTATAATTAAAATTAATGTGAATATTACACATTGAAATAAAACTAGTTTATACGGATTTTATCGCGGTTTAATTTTTATTTTAGTCCCGACGTTTCGAAAGCTTTTCAGCCTTCGTGGTCACGGGAGAGACTGAGGTGTAGGTCGTCTCGAAAAGTTAATGTTACAATGGCTACCTTCATTTTAAAATTATACATTTATTTTTAATTATTTAAAAAAAGTTAGTTAACACTAGTCCGATCTACGCAGAAAGAGCTCACGGTATCTTGAGGTCTGGCAGTTGGTCTTTTGGGTTCCGATTTAATTAAATGTATAATTGGATCCCAGGCTTGTGCAAGCTTCCAACCATCTTCTCTATTGAAATTTGGGTGTTTCTTAATTTCAATAGCCTCGCGAATCATCCTAGGTAGGAATCGGTGTTCTTTGGCGAGGATTTGTGGTTTGTCAAATCTAAGGTAATGTTTGGAGCCTTCATCTGAATGTTCAGCAACTGCAGACTTCGTAGAGCGTCGGTGTTTAACATCCAAATCTGTCACCACCATCCAAAACAGTTAGCTACCGTGGGTAAATCCTTGTTTCAGAGAGCACAAGGAATCTGTGACGAGGAACATCTGGCTACTGAGCTACAGCATGTCAAGCGAGTACTGCGAGACAATAAGCTCCAAATTCCACGCCGCCGTCACAGAAACCGAGTGAAACCAGCCACAGTTGAACGTGCCCCTGTTGTATTACCATATGTTAGAGGTGTCACAGACAAGATTGGCTATATACTGAAGCGTGCTTCTATTAAAACTTATTTCAAGCCGCCCAAGAAGATTAGTCAATTTTTACCATCTGTCAAGTGTCACATACCTCTACAAGAACAGGGTGTATATAAAATAGATTGTGACTGTGGACTCTCCTATATAGGACAAACAAAAAGAAGCATAGGGACCCGCGTAAAAGAACACATAGCTGATGTTAAACACCGACGCTCTACGAAGTCTGCAGTTGCTGAACATTCAGATGAAGGCTCCAAACATTACCTTAGATTTGACAAACCACAAATCCTCGCCAAAGAACACCGATTCCTACCTAGGATGATTCGCGAGGCTATTGAAATTAAGAAACACCCAAATTTCAATAGAGAAGATGGTTGGAAGCTTGCACAAGCCTGGGATCCAATTATACATTTAATTAAATCGGAACCCAAAAGACCAACTGCCAGACCTCAAGATACCGTGAGCTCTTTCTGCGTAGATCGGACTAGTGTTAACTAACTTTTTTTAAATAATTACAAATAAATGTATAATTTTAAAATGAAGGTAGCCATTGTAACATTAACTTTTCGAGACGACCTACACCTCAGTCTCTCCCGTGACCACGAAGGCTGAAAAGCTTTCGAAACGTCGGGACTAAAATAAAAATTAAACCGCGATAAAATCCGTATAAACTAGTTTTATTTCAATAAAATTAATGTATTATCAGGATTTTGTAATTCAAAGTTCTGTGTGGTGTTGCTTCTGTTTATGGGCAGGCTATACGTCTATCACCAGACGAGCGACCAGCTCGTTTCGTCATTCAAGCTAATAAAAAAAACACGCAGACGTGACTTTTTGACGCTTGACGTCTACCTTAATTGCAATAGCCAACTACAATATAAATATTTCCTACATTACAATCACTTTGCCATATTTTCCGTACAAGTGGGTTTTACAAGGTGGTAGGTCCCTCGTTTGCGAGAGACCGGCTGGGTTGGTACCACCGCTTTGTCTATTTCTGCCACCAAGCAACAGTGTGTAAGCACTGTTGTGTTCCGGTGTGAAGGACATTGAAGCCAGTGTAATTATTGGGCATTATAAGACTTAACACCTTATGTCTCGGGGTGACGAGCGCAGTCCAGTGTCATGCAGTGTTTTATTTAAAGTTCTGTGTGGCGTTGCTTCTGTTTATGAGCAGGCGTGGCGCTTACCATCAGGCGAGCGACCTGCTCGTATCATCATTCAATCTAAAAAAAAAAAAAACAAGTGATGGAACTGGTATTAATTAACATTGACCAAGGGCGCGAATATCCGACATAATGGTCTTCCAAACCATGGAATACGAAACAAATTAAATTATATTACGTGAAGAGGTCTTGTAGACTGCCTCGGTGGCGCAGTTGTAATGCGTACGCGTTACGATTGAGGCTGACGCTGAGGTCTCGGGTTCAGTCCAAATTTAATTAAAAACCATTCAGGCGTTAAGGCGTGATTGTCTAACAAAAATCCAAATTCACAAACTCACAAACATCCAAACTTTCACATTTATAATAATAGTAGGATAGTGGGATTCGTCTCTTTGCAGATTGTATTAAATGTCCATACGACCGTAAAACTGGATTATAGTATTACATTCAATCAATTCAAAATATCAAACTGCCAGTAAATCCTCGTCAGCGATTCAAACTAAAAAGCATAAATCTAAATAAAGCGCTTGTAGGATGCAGAATTGAGATAAAACTTTGTGAATATTCGGTAGTAAAATGTTAATTGCATCTTTAATATTCCATGATCCTGCAGCGCCTGCAGCGCTGTCTGATTAACACACGGTAAACATATACGTTGTTATGTTTACAGTGAATTTTGTGGGGATACATGCTCTTTATTTTTGGAAGTAGTTAGTTTTGGATTAATGGTTGGTGATGAGAGCTTGGAGAAACTCATCGTGGTTGGGAACACAGAAGGAAAACGCTCACGTGGTCGATCCCCAACACGATGGACGGACCAGATCAGAGACTCATCAGCCGCCGGGTTCCATAAAGTTGTGAGAGATGCGATGAACAGAAGCCGATGGAGAGACATCATCCGATCGAAATGCGGACCATCCTATGATGACCACGATCCTCAGTCACAAGGGGCCGACTACAGAGAGATTTGGATTATGTATTGGATGGATTTCACCGGTACATTGTTGTAAAGGTCTTGGTTATGGGATTGCATGACATCCTATTGTGAAATCGCATGCATCGCAGGCTAGCCCCGAAATGCCGTCGTTAATGTAATGTAGCATAAAAAATTATTGACAAGTAAAAGTGATATTTATGATCCAATTTACAGAATAAATTATTTGACATAGGCATAGGCCGGCAAATGAGCAAGTGGATCACCTGATGGTTAATAATCTCCCCGCCCATTAACGTCCATAATACCAAAAGAATCATGGACTACTGACCTTAAAGTAAAGGGATGGTTAAGAAGTATTGGGAAAGAGAGGGGAATTAGGGCCTCCGGATATCTCACTCACCATTAGAAACGCAGCAGCAAGCTGCTATTTCACGACAGTTTTCTGCGAGACAGTGAAGCCCGGTCGAGCCGGCCCATTCATGTAAAACAAATAAATAAATAGGTACACCCAACAGTCACACACATAGTCCTGACCCCACATTAGGTTAACCTGTATCGTGGGTATCAGGAACTACGAGGGACTTGCGGGCCCACAACACCCAAACACGAAACAATTATTTGTGAATAACACCAACATTTGTCTCGGTGTGGGGATCGAACCCACGGCCTCACGTTTCGTAGCCGGCTTCTCGCCCACTGCTCCGCGAAGGCTGTCTACGGCAAGGCTCTACCACTAACAATAGGGTAGTTAACTAGATTTTTTAAATCAATAAGTTACGTTACTCAAAATTTATTGCAGAAAGAATTTTATAAATTGGACCAAAAATAAATAAGTTAGAAGCCTTTCAATTCCTGTAGAAGGGGTAATTGTCAAATGACAGACGACGCGAACTTTAACGTCACTGTGTAAAATGTTCATTATGGTACGCGTGCAAGCGAGATAGTGAGATATCCCTACTACGCACCCACTTTTCCTCATGCCAATATTTAAAGTCATAACTGCGGGCACATTTCTGAACCAATTTTGATTGTTTTTTTAATAAAAGGGTTTCTTTGGCGTATCATTTTCTGTTGCTTAAAAAATAATGTGTAAAATTATTTGTAGAAAACTACCCTATTCTCTACAACATTTTCAAAATCACAGCTTTAAATTCATATAGCAACATACTTCAATACTCCAACAAAAGCAGTGAAGCAATAAATTAATAAAAATAATATTACGTGCGTATCGAATGTTCGCTGTACCCTTGTACGATACATGTATCGTTCTAATTTCACATTGCGGTTTCGTTTATTAAATTTTCACGAGGGAAAATTAAATTTTTCGTTCAATATTTGAAAATATAAATTTGGAGGTACAGTCGACTTCAAAAATATGTATCTATTTCCAGTTGTTCTTGTATGTATCCAATTAATGAAGTAATCAATTAATGTATTAAGACAACAATTAAGACTGGCTCGGTGGCGCAGTTGTAATGCGTACGCGTACGATTAAGCTAACGCTGAGGTCTCGGGTTCGATCCCCGGGTCGGGTAAAGTGGTATTGGGTTTTTCTATTACAAAATTCTCAGTATCATCCCAGAGTCTGGAATTTGTGCCCGGTATGGTGATGGGCTCGCCCCCTATCACATCGTGGGATGGAGATACGCGCGGTGAAATGTGGGTGTACTAGTTACACCTCTGCCTACCCCTTCGGGAATAACAGGCGTGAGTGCGTATGTATGTATGTATGTAAACTGAAATGGATATATTTTTGATTTCGACTGTACTTATTTTGGATACATCCCGTCATTGTTTGATATGGAATATTGTCTGCTAGATTCGCGTAGTATTTCATCGGCTTATGTAGCAGTAAGCTGATTTAGTTACCAACGTGGAGGCAGATTTGAAATATTCTATTTATTTCAAACATCATACTAATTAATTAACAAACTTACGAGTACATTCACATTTATAACACACTCGTAAGTTTGTTTGTTACGCTTTCACGCGGAAACTACTTAACCGATCATCATGAAACTTTGGACACATATTCTTGGAGGTTTAAGAAGTAACATAGGATACTTTTTATGAAAAAAAAATCTGTTTGTTACGCTTTCACGCGGAAACTACTTAACCGATCATCATGAAACTTTGGACAGATATTCTTGGAGGTATAAGAAGTAACATAAGTTACTTTTTATGAAAAAAAAACTGTTTGTTACGCTTTCACGCCTAAATCACTGAACCGATTTTGATGTAGAGATAGATAGGACCCTGGAGACGGTTTTAGGCTACGTTTTATTTCGGAAAAGTCTATTCACGCGGGCGGAGCCGCGAGCAAAAGCTAGTATACATATAAGCTTACACTTGTATCTCCGAAAGAGGCAGAGGTGCAACTAGTGCGCGGTTCGTCGAGCCTATTTCGGTCTCGTGATGTGATTGATATGGGGCCAGCCTACCGCTATACCGGGCATTTTTCGGGGGATTTTTCTAATCGAAATCTCAAACTCAAATTGCGATTGTCCAAACTGAGACTCGAACCCACGATCTCGTAGTCTCTTAGCCTACGCCTCCACTACTAAACCAATGAGGGGACTTTATTTCATGTTAGAGGATAGACTTTTTTAAGATAAGTAATATATATTTTAACGACTGCTGCATTTTATCAAAAATATTGATAGACGCAACGCTATAAGTGATCAAGATACGATGAAAAACGACCATAATATTACACCTAGAATTCTGCATATATTATCTACTAGCGTTTGCTCGCGGCTCCGCCCCCGTCTATCTCTACATCAAAATCGGTTCAGTGATTTAGGCATGAAAGCGTAACAAACAAATAGATGTTATTTTTTTCATAAAAAGTATCCTATGTTACTTCTTATACGTCCAAGAATATGTGTAAAAGGTTTCATGATGATCGGTTAAGTAGTTTCCGCGTGAAAGCGTAACAAACAAACTTACATTCACATTTATAATATTAGTATGGTTATATCCGACGTAATAAAACATATTCTGTCAAATTTTGACACCGGCTATTGTAACAGATCTTACGATTTAAAAGATGAGCCCTATAAAAATATGACAGACAGACAGATAGACAGACAAGCAGAGAAGCAGAGAAGCAGAGAAGCAGAGAAGCAGAGACGCAGATAAGCAGACAGGGAAATAGATGGCGTGGGCTCTGGAATTGATTTGCGTAAAAATCGGGGTAGTTCTTCATATACTCGTACTGCACCAACTTACAACCTAGCTTCAATAGTACCATACCATACATACATACATACATAGACTCACGCCTGTTTCCCATAGGGGTAGGCAGAGACAACGGATTTCCACTTGCTACGATCCTTGCATACCTCTTTGGCCTCATTCACTCTCATTAAATTTTTCATACATGCACGTCGGTTTAGGGTACTCCTGACCTGGCCTGTAATGTACCTCCTTAGTACCATAACCTAACAACAATTAATTTGCTACAGCATCGTGACACCCAAGAGACGCTAGCAGTCCTGGACCGGTTGGACCTGGATACGGAGAAGCCCACGGATGAGGAGGTGGCGAGGAAGTTCGGCTTCGAAGAGGACTACCTGAAGGGCACGGTGTCCTGGTGGCAGCATCTGAAACCTCAGATGTGGTCGCTCTTCGACGAGCCTTATAGTTCTAACGCTGCGAAGGTAAGAACAAACCTAGAGATTAAATACAAACTGATAAGTGTAACAGTGATGAGTTTCTCAAAGTACAACCAAGTGGAATTACTTATTGTTAGGAATCTTGCTAAATAAACTCAATTCCTCGTTTCTTTGCTGGTGGGAATCTACCTGATTATTTTGATGAATTGAAATACACTGCTGATTGGCTACAATTTTTTTTTTTACACAAAATAGATTTATACTTCTAAAGCTACTAAAGCTTCCTCTATTTAGTCAATATAAATCAACATATGAAATTGTAGCAATAAAATTGTTCAGTAATAGACAAAGTGGATATATACAGACGGCCTCTCGAATTCGAGGCACTTACCAGGTTACTAAGGTACCTGGTAAGCTACTCTAAGTCTGGAAGAAATCTCCGTTTTCGATAAGACCGCCCATTGTATACCCTTACTGTATGATCCTTGATTATATTCTACCTACTTTATTTGGTGTGCAATAAAGAATATTCTTTCTATATATCTATCTACCACCTTTTCTAGGCTCAACAACATATGCGACCTATCATCCAAATTATTATCCCAAAGTTAGAAAACAAAATAACTAACCGATTTCAATACACTTCAAAGTCAACCCAGATTATTGAACAGTCCACAATTACTCTCAAGCGTAAAACAAAATACATTCATCAAAAACCTAAAGATACAAATGAAAGCCTACTTGAAATTCTCAGAGGAGGCAAAATGTTTCTTTAGAAAGTGTCAAATACTGGTGGTGCAATACCAGACCGAGAGGGACGCCTGAATTTAAATTTATGTTAATCGAAGTGTTGTCTTTGTTTAAAAAATCTTTCTACCATTGCCTTTAGTGTCTGGCTTGAATTTTTGTAAAGGAGTTGTACGTGAGAAAATTTCAACTGTTCACTATTAATATTCAGGGTTGAAGGTTTAATTTGTACATTTCATGTTTTGTTTGTAGCTAGATTTCATTCGTAATTATACTGGTATGAACGAGAAAGAATTTTTTTAAAGCGTTGGCTGGCAAACGTGAGTCACCTGATGGTAAGTCATCTCCACCGCCCATAATATCAGAAGAATCAAGAGCGCGTTGCCAACCTTTAAGGAAAGGGATAATCAAGGGATTAGAAAGGGGTGGGGGATTTGGGCCTTCGGATATCTCACTCTCCGTACGAAACGCAGAAGCATGCTGCTACTTTACGTCTGTTTTCTGTTAGACAGTGGTAACAACCCGTATGAGCCGGCCCTTTCATGCTATAGACAAAACTGTCAACAGCGTGTCTCTACCACTCTCAAACCTACCCGTGTTTTATAATAATAATAATACCAGCCTTTAATAATACACATCCCACTGCTGGGCACGTGCCTCCTCTACTGAATAATAGGGGTTAGGCCTTAATTCACCACACTGGCCTAATCAGGGTTGGCATATTTCTCATACCTTCAGAATTCTAATGGAGAACTTGTTAGATATGTAGGTTTCATCGCGGTATTTCCATAATGCTTGAACCAAGCGATCATTTACAATGACTACATACTTAACTTAGAAAAGTCAGAGGTGCATGCTCTTGGAGCTGGTTTCAAACCTACGACTTTCGTGTCGCCAGTCGTAGCACTGTCTGTTGAGCTATCGCTGAGAAACCTAACGCTAAATTAAATAAGAAAATATAGAAAATTCCAACACACTAACTAAATAATGAAGAACAGGTTAATGTTAATAGAAAAAAACATAATTTCTCAAGATATTATGTACTCTTTATACAGCAAGGGTCATAAAGATACATTTTAATATAAAGTCAGAATTAAAAAAACAAATACTAACGCAGCATAGCAATTACGAGTGGTAGAGCCACGCTGTAGACAATTTTGTCTACAGCATGAATGGGCCGGCTCGTCCGGGTCGTTACCACTGTCTCACAGAAAACCGGCGTAAAGTAGCAGCTTGCTGCTGCGTTTCGTACGGTGAGTGAGATATCCGGAGGCCCAAATCCCCCTCCCCTTCCCAATCCCTTATTATCCCTTTCCTTTAAGGTCGGCAACGCGCCCATAATTCTTTTGTATTGTGGGCGTACATGGGCGGTGGAGATCGCTTACCATCAGGTGACCCACTTGCTCGTTTGCCGGCCTATAATATAAAAAAAAAAAAAAAAAAAAAAAAACACTGTTTGTTGAAGGCAAAAGTTAACGAGGAATCTGTTTGTGAGAGATGTTTGCTCTAAAAATACCTTTTAAAAAGAGTGTTCCCCTTTTACTTGGTACGCTAATGTTATTGGCGCCACGTACGGCGAGATAAAAGTGATAGGGATTATTGATTCTAGGTCAATTTACGATGGTTCGGTAACTATGTATATCATAATGATGAATTTTAAGAATTAGTAACAGAATGTAGCGATAAACTTAGAGATTGTTTTTATAAGATTACTTCTTGCATTATTTCGATGTCTCAAAACTAACACGTTCTTCTTTTTTCAGATAATCGGTGTGATATCAGTATTTTTCATATGCGTGTCTATTATATCATTCTGTCTCAAAACCCACCCGGACATGAGAGTGCCAGTGATTAGAAACTATACAGTGACCACGGCCAACCAGACTCAGAGTTGGGCGTTGGACAAAGTGCAAACGAACGCTCATATCGCGTTCTTCTATATAGAATGTGTGTGTAACGCATGGTTCACGCTAGAAATCCTTGTTCGTTTCATATCGTCACCCAATAAGTGTGAATTCGTCAAGTCATCAGTCAACATTATCGACTACATCGCAACGATGAGTTTCTACATCGACTTGATTCTGCAGAAGTATGCTTCTCATGTCGAGAATGCTGATATCCTGGAGTTCTTCTCCATCATCAGGATCATGAGGCTGTTTAAGCTGACTAGACATTCCTCTGGTCTGAAGATTTTGATCCAGACATTTAGGGCGTCTGCAAAAGAACTGACGCTGTTGGTATTTTTCTTGGTGCTTGGTATAGTGATATTCGCGAGTCTGGTATACTATGCGGAGAGGATACAGACGAATCCACACAACGACTTCAACAGCATTCCACTGGGGCTATGGTGGGCGCTGGTGACAATGACCACCGTTGGTTATGGAGACATGGCTCCCAAGACCTACGTGGGAATGTTTGTGGGAGCTCTCTGCGCTTTGGCCGGTGTAAGTATATCAAACATATTTTTCATTCTTACTTTTCAATGCAAATGTAAAAAGTTCCATTTACATATTGTTACTACAAAAATTACATAAAGTATTGTTTATCATACTTAATTGAGCCGTTTTCTCGAAATTCAGAATAATATCCAACTGATAATAGCAAACTGATAATTGAATATAAATAAGGTCAGGTATTATTAAATAATTCTTATAGTTTCTTAGAATCTTAGAACCAGTAATAGTGATGGTTTTTCCCCTTCATCCAGGTATTGACAATAGCTCTGCCAGTACCGGTCATCGTGTCAAACTTCGCAATGTACTACTCGCATACACAAGCGAGGGCGAAACTTCCAAAGAAGCGCCGAAGAGTCATCAACGTGGAGCCGACAAGGCCTCCGCTTCGTAAGTATACCTTATAAGATGGAGTACAAAATAATTTCTTGAAATTGCTACATGTATTTTAATTCTCAAAGTTTCAAGTATTTTTGGAAGACATAGGTCCTATATCATAATGTTTGATTAATATTTATCAAACAGTCAACGTATAAGACAACTATTTTTTAAAGTCAGTAGACATATTTCTCATGACATTTAAGATTATATTTTTGAACGTGTAATTTCATATGGTACGTAACATTTACTCAAAGGTGGTGAAATAGGCTCATAGAATTTGGACATAAAAAATGCTTTCAATCATATTTAAGATTATACTTTGAGTGATAGAAAAGATTTCACTCTTTGAAATAGAAGTCATAATATTGGTGTGATGATGCTACATTAATCACTAGGTGTTTAATAATAAATGTGACTCAAAGGTACTATAGTCAACTTCAACAAAAGTAATTAAAATCACTTGTCCACAAATTAGTTCTAAATCCCTTTTCGTTTTCCAAGGTGCACCAGGAGTAGCGGGAGCGCCGACTGGTCCCTTAGCTCCTGGCATGGGACCCCAAGTAGTTAATCGTAGAATGAATGCTATAAAAACTAATCATCCTAAAGATATGATTGGACCTAATATGGGTAAGATTGAAATTCATATAATTAAAAATGAAGGCCTTAGTTATAACGAAGTAGTTAAAATTATTCATGGAAGTATAATAAAGACTGAATCGGGCTATGAGATTAGTTTAATCTTTGATATTGTTTTAGTTTTTGTTAAAATCATTATGGGACAATTACAAAGAGTCCATGAAAGCATTAACAAATGTACAATATATGCTGTAATAATACATGGTCATACTTTAAGGACTAATTTTATAAATAAATCTTCTCAAAAGTATACATTGCTTAGGCAGGCAACAAGCTAATGATCCAAACTATTTACAAATGAATTTATTGTTTCAAAACTAAATACGTTACAGTGAAACTTAATTGAATTGTATTTGCCCTGATTCAATTATCCCGAGAATGATAGCTGTTGAAACTTTTCTCTCCGTAAAACTATGACCGATCATTCTAAAATATAAATAGATAGTTTGTTATCTATTAAACAATTTAGAATATCGATTATGCTTAGTATTTGAAGTAATAAAAGTTTAAGGGTTCTTAGAGCTAGAACCAAGTAAAATTAGTCTTCAAAGTATAACTAAACTTGTAGTTATGAGCACTGAATGTAAGATACCACGGCGTAGATATAAGCAAATTATGTAACCCTTGACTGAATTGGCAACAATCACGACTAGATGTAAACACACCACTGTGACAACGTATAACAAACTAACAAAATAGCTGACGAAGCATATAATAACAATACATTTGATTTAGTTGTGGATAAAAAGGACATTTTTAGCAGAATAATGAAAAGAATGAAACACAAAGATAACAAAGAAAATTGTGTACTTTTGTTTGCAATATAGTACAAAAGAGACCGAAAACCTTGTTGTAATCTAAATATATTATTTATACCTACTAATAAGTAATGAAAAAGATAATATTATGTAGAATAAAATTTGTTTTGCTGCTTAGAAAATATAAAATAAAGCTGCTAAAAATGTTTTTTAAAAATCATAGACTTATATAAACTAGGTACTCACAGAACTAACAGTAGCTTACGCAATGTAATCCTCCACAGATGGCGATCGTAGCGAGCTTGAGGCTATGATCCAAACCACACCAAACAACTGCAAAAGAAAAAATTTAAACATGCTTTAGAATATCATCATAATGGCGGCGAATGGGTCTGCGAAAGGGCTTTATATATCGCCTGCACACACTGGACTTAGCTTACAGGAATGCTACATTCTTATATCATCACTAACATATGCACAAGTCTTCAAGCCGTCGCATTAGGTCCCCGATGCTTCGATATAAAACCAGAGGTTCGACTCCCAGTTCCTGTATCCCTCGGTATAGCTTCGCTGCATCATCCTGAATTGTTGTTGTTGTAGATTTAATCTCTTGTTTATGTTCTATATTTATTTTTACGTATCATATCTCTTAAGGTTTAGTTAATAAAATATTTTCATGGTTAAATACTCTTAAATTAGACAATCACAAGAGTGAACTGTAGCTTAATTTCGACGCTTTGCATTCAAAATGTAAGTGAAATGAAAATGTGAAAGGTCAAGATTAAAAATAATACGGGTAGATTTGTTATGCAAGACGTGTAGATACATTTCATTTGTTTACAGGTAACCATTTCACACCAGTAAAATGTCCAAATCATACAAGTACAAATCAAGTCACATTACAAGTCAACACAGCGGTACACTATTTTAAATGAACACTAACAACCACTAAACTATAACGCTTCATTGTTTTTAATGTCTGTATTGTGAACTGCATTCTAGATGTTAATATTTTTATCGTCTATTTTTACTCTTATTTCCTCTTTCTTTATCTTATTGCTTCTGCCTGTTTCTTTATCTGTTTTAAATCTATGTGTTTTTCTTTAAACTATTTTTAATTTACTTGTAAATATAGTATTAATTGGAATTTAGGTTTTTTGTCTTACTTAAAGTATTAAAGTGACATTAACTTCACAAATATTCAAAACTAGTTTCAGAATTTACGTTTTATTAATATTAGGTGTTTCAAAATTATGGGTGTTTATAACAAGTACGCTAATTGCATGTATGTCAAATAACGTACTATCTCAAAAAGTATAACACTAGATATTACATTTGCTTTTCAACTAATACAAACTGTATTACCCCCAACAGTTGCAAGTTTGATGCCAGGCGTAGATCTCTCGGTGACCACGCGGTTGTCTCCGAGTCCTCGCGATATGTCACCAGCTCTAGCCATAGCACTACCCATGATGAAGTCTGTCAACCTCGTTCCAGCCCAGTGCTTCGACAATATGGCCTTTCACAGCGAGAAAGCAGAAGACAAGCAACGCGAGAGCGATAGTAAATCTTCAAGCCGTCAGGAGTCGGTAGACAGCGACAACACCGTAAGAGTAAATAATTATAGAAACGAGAGATATATACAAAAGATTGACGAGAAAACAGACGCAAGAACTCCTTTGCTCAGAGATCACAAAAACGAATCTCTTGACGAAACCAAACTGAGGGATACGAAAATAGAGAAAAGAAAATCGGCGGCATCTACATAACGTAAATATATGCTTAAAACAGACCAATAGAGTAAGTGAGAATTTAGAAAAAAAATATCTATTACATCGCTGTCTTTATTCTTCTGTAAGTAATGTTGTCGCAGAATATTTCGCCTGTGCAACGTCAAACACTATGTACTTATCTTATTATGAACGGGATAGTCTGGAAGATAGGCGACCTTTTGTGTAATGAAGAAAAAATAAAGTTGAATGTTTTTTTTATCCAAATACTTAAATTACATTTCGCGAAACAATATATAATATACAGTTTTTAAATGTGTAAATACTAAAGTCTTACTGATACATATTTAAGGTATGATAATGGTGGTTCTAACCTTTTACCTAGCACGTGTGAAATTGTAAAAATACAAATTTGTTAGTGTGAATAAGAAACTAAAACCTATACATATCAATATGGTGAAGAGAATATCATTAAAGTAACCATTTATCATTGAAATATCTTATTAACTAATTACTTCAAAATATTTCGTGAATGTTTCAAAAGTCTTGTCGACGGATTCTTAGAATACTAATTGATTTATATTATTATCCTTAAACGTAAAAAATCCAAAAAAAAATCCATTAAAATTAACTGCTTTATTTTTTGTGCCGTCAACTTATTATAAATAATTACACCCAACAGTCACACACACAGTCCTGACCCCACACTAGGTTTACCTGTATCGTAGGTATCAGAAACTAAGAGAGAATTGCCTGGCTTGAAATAAGCCGAGTTTCGAGCATTGTGCGACCACTAGTATAGATAAAAACACAATTGAATAACATTAATAAAAAAAACGGACACGAGTTATTTTGATAAGTCATTTCTAAGTTAATAATTTGTAGGTAATTTTTCTTCCTACTCCATATCTAATATTCATAAGCTAGAAAAGCCAATAAAGTATTATTACTTTTCTTAGCAATACAACAAGTTCCCTATCTTCCAGACTATGACAACCTAAAATTCGATAAGATCATTGAAGGCCGTGATAGAAGTAAGATAGGTAAGTGTTTTAAGCACATACTATAAATATTTTATATATCACAATATTATGTTAGATATAGTATCACAATACTCTGTAAGGACCGCTCCGATGTCATTTTTATAAAAAAAAAAAACATTTTTTATCGCATTTTTCCTTCGCTTTGGTTGGTTTAACCTCTAACCATTCATTTTATGAAATAGACTTTCACAGTTTATATTCCATTTAAAAAATGTAAAATATAAATCAGCCAGTATTTTTAAACCCGATGTTATTTTGGTGAAAAAATCCATGTTTTTGCCAAACTTTAATATAAAAGAATCGTTATTTCAGAATTTCAATAGCCAATTATTTGGTGTTTATTTTTTTTTTTTTTTTTTTTTTTTTACTGCCTGGATAGGCAGACGAGCAAACGGGCCACCTGATGGTAAGTAGTCACCGCCGCCCATAGACTTCTGCAATGCCAGGGCACAGCAAAGCCGCTGCCTACCGTAATTTCATTGTACAATATCGGAGCGGATAAAATTATAATTATACGTCATTAATGACCAGGTTTATATCATAATCAATGTACGCAGTCCATTAGTGAAAAGGGGTGGCGCTGATTTAATTTATCTAGGTTGATTAGATAGAAACTACTAGGATAGCAGAAATACCCAGGAATTGTTTTTTCGACGCATGGACTAGGAAAAAAAACATTTGTACCGATATGATGGCATTCCTTTACATTACTTTGATGCTGATATTATTCTGATCTAAAAACTGTTAGGTAATCTACGTAATGGGTGTAGTGGCCAGAATGGTCAGGTTTCGGGGTACAACATCGGGCTTTACAGATTAAGTAACGAGCTCTCTATTCGTTCTTACCCGTGTAATTGTATAGAGGTCTTAATAATCGATTACCATAAACCCAGTTTACTTATTTAATCGATACTCATGCAATCAAATAACAAAATTTAATCAGCTTCAGACAAATCAGACAGCCGTCACCCGCTAATAAGTAATTAGGGTTAATGGGGGCATGAATTTTGAACATTTCCTACGTATAAACCCATCAAAGCAGATAACCCGTCATTGTTCCCCGCCGTGAATCCAGTAATATCCGTAAATTGATGTCATAGTGTTTAGAGGGAATTTCCAATTCGAGCCTTCATTACCGCGCCATTGTATATAACAAGTAATGTAGGGTTAATAATTTTATATATCGTTACAGTTAACACTGGACACATATCATCCGCACTTTCTGTCATTCTTGATGTTATATACTTGTAAATGTATATAAATATGATAAGGGTAGATAGATTAACAAGAAAATATTTAATATGTATTTGCTGTTTTTTTATGTCGATTTTGAATGTAATGTGACACAAATGCGAATGGCGATAGTTAGGGATAACGTCATTTTCCGTAATATCGTCATTGCCTATCAAATGATCGTGAATATCACTGTTTATTTAAATATAATGTTGCTTGGCAACGTAATTGGAATTTCTAAAATTAAATTGTTTAGGAAATAGGAATATTTAGATGTGTCCAATAATTATACATACATCTAACGTATCACAAGCCGAAAATTGATTACACAATCTGTTAATGGCAAGGATAAACAATTACTCAATACAGTCTTACACCTTGGGCCTTACTTATAAACGTTACTGAAGCATTGATTAATTTAACACTGTTTTCGTCCCTTTTTAGCTAATTTATAAATCGCGTTGACAGTGAAAGACAAAAGACTGCTTAACTAATCAACGCTGAAATAACGTTTTAAGTAAGTGAAATTTCTTATTACATATACTTTAGAAACCACTACACACTTTTGGAATCACAACTCTGAAACATAAAGTTTATTTATTATGAACTATGGAATCCATCAATATCGATTCATAAATATATGGTTATCGAAATAACATATCAACTGTCACAAGAACTTCTAAAAATCCATCTAGCATATCCATTAAATAATTACCAAAGGGCATATTTAAATATTTCTATCTATTTAAAATATATATAATAATATGTCTAAATTCACGGGACCCTTAAATGTTTTACATAAATTTATACAATTGTGTAAAATAATTTCACGTCTTAACCATATCGTTTTATTTCATTTTGTATTGTATGTGTCGGATATACAATAATACGCGCATCAAATGCATTATATATAGATAGCACGATTTCGTTCGATATAAAATATATTTGTACATAATTTTTAGATGTAAAGTTTATTGGAAATTGTATACAATAATTTTGACGTGTTTAGACAGTTTCATTTAGGTTTTATCCCACATTGCAAAATTCCGGAGTGTTAGTTATTTAATTCGTTATCTTAATTTGCTGTTGTGTTTTTACTTTCAATTATAAATGACGAGGCTCTCAAAAATGAACTTGGCGTATTTGTACAAAATTTGTGTTATTTGGCCAATAAAACAATAACATTGCGTGATTATGAATTTGCGAAATATAACACACGAACACGCCAATTGAAATGATGTCATTAGAATGAGAAATGTCAAGTCATGTCGTTTTGTAATGTATTCTGCATCTTTGAACCTAACAGCCAATTCCAAAAGTAATTGTGGTAAGGAAGGTGATGGCGTCATTCGTCTTAATGACGTCATTGTCCATATTGACAAATATTGACAAATGATCGTCAATATCACTGTTTATTTAATATTATAATTAATTTATATTGAAGTCGTGACGTGTGCTTTAAAATCTATTTTTATTACTCCGTTACTAACTTAATTTTCTCGACGCTATTTAATTAGATCAGGCGCTACTTCCAAAATATCATATACAGAGCTATCATCATCATCAGTCACAAGACGTCCACTGCTGAACATAGGCCTCCCCTAACGCCTTTCAGGCTGACCTGTTGGAAGCGGCTTGCATCCATCGGCTTCCTGCAACCCTTGTCAGGTCGTCGGTCCATCTATACACTATCATCATCTATATTTTTACAGACCTTAAATGATTACCTTCAAAGTTAACATAAAATGAACATGAATTTTGACACCTTTGTCAAAGAATTGTCGAGCGTGAAAAAACCCCATAAAATTGTTTGTGGTGTTCCCGCCTGAATGTGGTAATTTTTAAATCACAGTGGATTCGGATTTTATTGATGGTGCCTGATGACTGATACATTTTTGAACAAGACCTGATAGCGACCATGTACACGTGGTAAAAAGCTCGTCATACAAGCTCGTTCGATCGAGTTAGTGTTTATCCCTTAGAATAACTTACCTTACAAAATAAGTACACTCATGAAATTCAAGCCGTTTACTTGGAGCCATATATGACTCCAAACAACGATAATCATACTCATGACAACTCATCATATTATGTTTGTGATCCTCACTTATAAATCAATGTATGTAACACATTTTGCTAGTCCACAAATAACCAATTTTTTTGGAAAATACATTTTAGCTGACATTTCTTTTTCAAGTAAACACATCACAGTTAGCGAGTTTTTAGCTTACGATTGTAAGTATGCGTTGTTTGGACATCTACCATTTGTAAGTAGTTTTTCTAAGTTTAAATCCCTTTTCGATGTTTTTAAATTAAATAAAACATTTGAATGAAATAACATACTATTATACCACTATAAAATGTTGAAATTAATGCAACTCAAATACATCTAAATGCAAACATTCAACTCGTTTAGAGCGGTGACGTCAAAGACCGTATGACGTCAGCACCGAGTGAAAACTCGAATGTATTGAAATTTTGATGCAGCGGTATTATGAAGCCGGACTTGACGTTCTCGAGTGCCAATACGCTTTCACAACTGGAAATAACCATATTCATCTAGTTTTCATTGAAAAGTAGGTTTTACTTGCAATATTTATGAATAAAATTGTTGGAATAAAGTGTGCCATACTTTTGGGTTTACATCAGTAAATTAGTATAATATATACGTATTTGAATGCAGTTATTTAGAATTTGAGTGTAAATCAGTTACTTCTAATTATTCATTGTGTATTTAAATGAATTTTGACTTTATCCAAACGAATCTAGGAAAATGCTGCGGAAGCACAAATTAGGCAATTTAAAACTGAAAGGAAAAATACTTAATTTAATCGGCCACATTTGAGGGAAGTTTTCGTTATGCTGCATCGAAAGTATGGAACAACATTCCACCGCCTTTGAGGCAGGTCCACTCGTTAGCTACCTTTAGATTAAGGCTGCGAAAATATTTAATTGATGCTCAATGCGACGCATGTAATATTAACATTGATTTGTCTTTTGTTTGATTTTTGTCCTTCCCTGTTATGATAATTTTCGTGTTTGGTGCCTATTGTTCAACTATTCTATTTTAAATTAATTCAAGTTATATTTGTTTGTAATATCTAATTTTAATGTGATTTATGATTATTATTATTTAATTCAATGCGATTATTATGATATTTTATGCAATATTTAATTATTATTATTATTGTTTTATTATAATTGTTGATTCTACTATAAGTATTAATTGATTATTGCAATATTAACATTTTTTTTTTTTTTTTTTTTTAATATAATTTGATAGGTGGTAAAACTGTATTTGTGTACACGCTAATTCTCATGACTTTATATATTTTTTATTTATTTTTTTAATTGTACTGTTATTATATTAAATATTTATTTATTTTTTTAAAATCTATAGTGAATATATTTTTTATGTACATCCGTGCGCCACACCTACAAGGTTCTAGTCGAAAACCAGCGCCAGGCACGATATGTCTGGTAAAATGCTGAACTAGATCCTTTTCGGCAAACTCGGGAGACACACGCTGCTTATACTTATTTAGTACATACTTTGTTAAATTACTTTGCTTTCTTCTCTTTCGTTTATATCTCTTGTTTGTTATGTTACTGTAATGTGTTTTTAATCATTATTTCTATTTGTGTTAAAACTGGAGGTGTGTGTCTTTGTATGCGCCGAATAAACGTTTTTCTTTCTTTCTTTCTTTCTTTCTTTCTTTAATTTAAAAAATATAATTAGACAGTGAAACCCTGGATTAGTAAGGCACTGGGTTTGATCCCAAAGCAAGCAATAATGTGTCAAGTTTATCAATTAACAATTGAGTTTCTCGAGATTGAAATATGGCGACAGGCTGTCACATCATAGGACAAAAATAAGTTCGGTGTATTGTGGCTGTACTAGTACTACCTGCCCCTCCGAGGATACGGGCGTGAGTTTATTTATGTGTTCAATGGTGATATCAATAAACAATCCCTTTATAAAATAAATATTTAATATCAAATTAATATTTTATATCAAACATATTAACGAAACTTTTTATATATTACATATGCACTCACGCCTGTAATCCCCGAAGGGGTATGCAGAGCATTTCGCCGAGCTTATTTCCGTCCCTTATGTGATAGGGGGCGAGCCTATCGCCATACCGGGCACAAATTTCAGACTCCGGGCTGATGCTGAGCATTTCGTAATAGAAAAACCCAATACCACTTTACCCGACCAGGGGATCAAACCCGAGACCTCAGCGTCGACCTCAATCGTAACGCGTACGCATTACAACTGCGCCACCGAGGCAGTCACTTTTTACATACTGTTATTTAGACATACTAGCTCTGGCTTCCCTTCGAACTCGCCATTGACTGAATCCGCTCCTCATAGCCACAAATTCATAAGGTCCATAAAATCACAGTTCGTTCCAGCATAAAATGAACAAGTACATAATTTCACTGGGCCTAGCGAAGGGACGTGGGCTGAACCGTCGACCCTTACGAAATAATTTATGACTCCAAAGCCTTACCAAGCGCGGAGTTTGTAGGTAAAATTTATTATGAATCTGTTGTTAGTGGGTCAGTGACTTTTGATATATTATTTTATAACATTGGCCGGCAAACGAGCAAGTGGGTCACCTGATGGTAAGTGATCTCCACCGCCCATGTACGCCCACAATACCAAAAGAATTATGAGCGCGTTGCCGACCTTAAAAGAAAGGGATAATTAAGGGTTTGGGAAGGTATTGGGCCTCCGGATATCTCACTCACCGATAAGCAGCAGGAAGTTGTTACTTTACGTCGGTTTTCTGTGAAACAGTGGTAACGACCCGGATGAGTCGGCCAATTCATGCTGTAGATAAATCTGTCTACAGCGTAGCTCTACCACTCAAATGTGGTAAAGGTAAAAACATTACTGATATACGAAACGAAGTGACTAAAATTGCATCTGATAATATAGTAGAGTCTAAATATAATGTCGATCGAGACATCCCCATTCCCTCGATGGTCGCCAGAATTATGCCAGCCTGCAGTATCGGTTAAGCCTCACGACCCGCTGGAACGAGCCACTATGTGTACAGTGTTGAATATCCAGTAAGGTGCAATTATGTGTCAAGGTGCCCCACCAACAGAAATGAATAAATAAATCCTACTACTATTATAAATTTTATTCTACTATTTTATGAGTGGTAGTGCCACGCTGTAGACACTTTTGAGATATCCGGAGGCCCAAACCCCCTCCCCTGCCCAATTCCTTAATTAGCCCTTTCCTTTAAAGTCGGCAACGCACCCATGATTCTTTTGGTATTGTGGGCGTACATGGGCGGTGGAGATCACTTACTATCACTTGCTTGCATAAAAAAATGTGAAAGTTTGGATGTTTGTGAATTTGGATATTTATTAGTCAATCACGCCTTAACATCAGAACGGTTTTAAATGAAATTTGGCATATTGTGATTGAATAATGACCGCGATTAGGATATAGGCTACTTTTGATCCCAGAAAAGGCCGCGCAAAAGCTGATCTGAAATTAAACATGCCCAGTAATTCGTAGGCGTGGTGATCAAAGTTTATTCTGATTAGCATTGACGCTTCGTTGATACAGTCAGGTATAGAATTTAGCATATATATAATGAGACCTTACGTCCGATTTTTCCATAATATCATGAAAAAACTTCAAACCGTCACGACTTTAAAAACTTAAAAAAAAAAAATTTTATTCCATGGAAAAATAAAACCAATTATTTTCTTATTACTATATTATTTTTTTCTCATTTATCAGAATTTTTCTACTCTGTGCCATATTATAATACTTTTGTATATTTTGTAAACACGTCAAAAATTATCAAATTGTATGAAAAGCGTCCGATTGCGATGAATATTCTGTCATAGTTAATTAAAATAAACTGTATACCAAAATGTTTTCAAATACATTTTTTTATATTCATTTTTGTGTTACATAATATATTTTATCACAGATCGATTCATCTTACAGTGGCAAAGAAAACAAATTATATAATGATAAAAGGTATCACAAGTAAAGTAATATTTATGCACTCACAAGTCAAACTGCTGTTTTTGGAACTATTTTTTTTGCTACTTCCAAGTCCTTGGCGTATAGGCACTTTTCAACATAAGACTAAACCTTAGTACCGTATGATAAAGAAAGAAATTTGTTTATTATTATTATATACATTACAATGGTTCATAAGAAATAAAAAAAAAAATTATCATATCAAGTACTAATAATAATATACCCCTCATTCAGCTACTCGTTGCAGTCCTGACTAAGCCGTACTGCAGCGCAGATTTTCAATGAGGATTTTCTAGATGGGATTGATACAGAAACACTATATTTTTTTATCTTGACATAGCAAAATGGCTACACTGGAACTAAAGTCAAGTACAATGCAGTCCAAATATGTCGACCGTCAAGAGATATTGCGTCACTCGACGGTCGGCAGAATTATGCCTGGCTGAAGCTACTGGATATGCACGTCGATCGTCGAAACGAGACACTATAAAGGGTTTTTCACCTAAAATACCATACAATGTTATCATAGTCATTAGGGATTTTAAAATTACTTAAAACAACCCTTTATATACATTTTCTTAGTCACATTGCCATTAAACTGACACCAACATGGAGTGAAACATCTCTTTTAGTACATTTAAATAGGAAAATTGGATTTGATTGTTTTAAACAATAAGTAGTCATATCAAAAATCCATTATCGAATGAATTTTAAAAATCATGTTAAAAATTGTTGAGTAAGAATTCATTTCAATCTTATGGAAGGGGTAAAATATTAATGACGTAAAAAGGATGCACGACATGTCCTGTGACGTAATAAGACATGTCAAACTATTTCGGCGCTGCGTGCGAGGGAGACAGAGAGATTTTCCCACTACGCGCCCACTGTTGTTCATACAAATATTCGAAATATGAACTACGGCCTCATTTTTTATCCCTTTATAATCTGTTTTTGCAAAACAGTTTCTTATTGTGTGTTGCATATCAAATAATTTATTAAATTAAACATATTCAAATGCCCAATAAAATTAAACATATTCAATAAATAAAATATATTAATAAACAAACCAGTCAGGAAGCCAGGCATCCTCAAGACAATTGCATTTCATATAAGATATTATGTTTATCGACTAAACACTATACGGTGAATCGATCTCTCGCCTCATATATTTGTTTGAATATAGTATACGCAAGCAATGACCTAGGATAAGGCTTACACAGTGAATAAACAGGGCTTACAAGTATCTTATTGTATAGCATTCTATATTATGAATATACAAAAACAATACAAGCAAATTTGAAATATTGTTCATTAAACATGTGAAAGTATGTATTGTGTTTCATTTTTATTACACCCAAGATATTTGCAAAAAGCGCTAGCTTGATGTAAGAGTGCCAACGGTCTCAAAACAGAGGATTTTCAACATCTGGCGAAGTAGAAGCGTCTACTGGTAATAAGCCAGGGCAAAGCTAAAAAATACTATGAATAGAAGAAAAAACACCCCCGAATATTTACATCAGGCATTTAATGCTCGTTCATTATTATTTTTTATCTTGTATGACAAAAGATAGACAAGCAGGTCGCTCGCGAGATGGTAAGCACCACATTATCATCATCAGCCACAAGACGTCCACTGCTGAACATAGGCCTCCCCTAATGCCTTCCAGGCCGACCTGTTGGAAGCGGCCTGCATCCATCGGCTTCCTGCAAACCTTGTCACCACGCCTGTTCATAAACAGAACGAACACCACACAGAACGTTGAACTACTGTCTCGACCCTATTGCACAACGTATTTTGCAGACATATTGAATATCTCCACCTTCCCCCGTATAACTACAAAGCAATTACCCTAAACTTAGGGTTGTCATAAACAAGGGAAATTGCCACGCTCAACGTTATTAATTCGTCTGTTTTGGTTGATAAAGCGGTGGCCCTAATCGAATATTACCGCTTCGTGTCTATTAAATTATAATAATATCTGGTCCATTAAATAAAGCGACGCTGTATTTGAAAGGGGTGGTCCTGCTTTGAAATATGCATTTCTAGCCCATGCCACAAGTACCTCATTGGTCTCGTGGCAGTGTACTATGAGGGACTGGGTTCAAATCCCAGGTAATTCAATCATAATATTTCGATTTGAGCACTAGAGTTGCCTGGGACTCAGATTTATGCCCGTCGTAAGACGAAAATAAAAAATATTTTTTATCAACAGTATACCCAAATTATGTTTATTATAAATCAAATCAATTCATTTATTTGGCAATTAAGATTCTACCGGTGCTTCGGAAATGCCCACTGATTTAAGAAGAAGCACCAAGAAACTCAGCCGTAGGTCATTTGCAATATTTTTTTTGTATATTACAATTTGGTTTATAAAGCAAACAAACTTTTACTAATTTAGAAATAGGTACATCATTAAAGAAAAACAAAACAACAATCACTTTAGGATTTTTAATGCACTTGAGCAGTCAAATAACTTAATCAAAAGAATTAATAAGTGAATTAAATAATTGTTTCAAAATTATTATTAATATTAGGCAATCTGGGTAGACCAGTCCACACAAGCAGCACCCGTTCACGAGTATGACGCATGTACCAGCCATCGGCCTCCTCAACCATGTTACAGGGAAGTGACCGACCCGGCACACGACGCATAAGATTAGCGAACCGTGGCTGGGTACATTAATTACACCTCTCCCTACCCTTCTGGATACAGGTGTGAGCTTATGTATGTTATTTTTAGTTTTTTAAGTCAGACGGCCTCTCGCGTACAAAAGACTTACCACCTAGTCAACTGGGAAGGGTAGAGAGATTTACGCCTTCAATAATATCTCTCACCATGTGAAACTTAAAAGCGATTGTAACTTCACGTCAATTTTCTATAGGACATACTATCCTGCCCAAATACCACTATAACTCCTGTGCACCAGGATCGATAGTGGCACATGTTTTTGTTGACACCGAGCATTCACTGCTTTAGAGAGTCACACCATTTCCTAAATTCTCTGAACTCATATTTTAAAAAAAATGGTTTATATATTGCTTTGGTGCCGCAGTTGTAATACGTATGCGTTACGACTGCGGTGCGGAGGTCTCGGGTTCGATCCCGGGCCGGGTAAATTGATATTGGGTTTTTCTATTACGAAATGCAGAGTATCAGCCCGGAGCCTAGAATCGTGCCTGGTTTGGCGACAGGCTTGGGATCACATCATGGGACGAAACGAACTCAGTGAAAAGTGGGTGTACTGGTTACACATCTCCCTACCCCTTCTGAGATTACAGGCGTGAGTGCGTATATACATATATCATAAATGTATTTCAATATAATGAGTGATAATATTTTTTGGAACGTAATTCCACGTTCACACAAAGGGAGTGTTTAATTTGTATCTCGAAATGACGCGACGTCACACCAACACATCTCTTTGTTACAAACAAGTTAACAAAAAAGTTCCAAAATATAATTATTTCGTCAATTATTCTGTTTGTAAAAATATACAAAAGAGAATCGTGTATTTGGAGATAATTATGAAAAAGTATTATATTATATTACAACAGCCCTCATGGCAGTAGCCGTCTGTGAAGCGAGAGGCCGCGGGTTCGATTCCCGCACCGATATTTGTGTGATTCACAAATACTAAATTCGGGCCTGGTTGTTTTCTCCCCAGAAGGGTTGACGTCGGACAGGCGGCCGGTCGTAAAAACTACAAACCAAATCTTATTATAACATGTGTTAAAATCATGTTGCGCTGACCCCACTGCGAGTGGGATAAAGGCAGGTGGAAGACACGATAATAATTATATTACAAGCGTATAGAAATACGAAAAACCTAATGCCTAGTAAGAATCTAAGTCGCACACTGAAGGTGAAGACCCAGCCAATTCTGAAATTACTGGGCATTATGAGACTTAACAACTTATGTCTCAGGGTGACGAGCGCAGTTCAGTGTCATGCACTAAGTACTTCATAATTCTAAGTTCTGGTTGGTGTTGATTCTGTATATTGGCAGGCATGACGCTTATCAGGCGAGCGACCTACTCATCTCAGTCATGTAAAGCTAAATAATGAAAAATATTTATACAATAAAGCCTTACCTTTAATCCTAAGAAAGAGACAATTAAACTAGGCGACTCAAAAAAAGAACTGTTACTAGAACAGTTAAATACATTACCGTTTTTTTTACATTAATAGATTAAACCCAACGACTCTAATGTACTCGTATACTACTAGACAGGGTACTTAGAAGTAAAATTGCGTCACATAACGCAAGAATTTGACAGGTGACAGACAGAGAGCGCGATAGGGATTCTAGTTGTGAGTAAGCGAGATGGTAATATTGAGTTACGGTCAATTGACCACAACTTAGTGGTACAATTCCCATGTACCGCGCAGCTTATCTAGTAGTATACATTAAAGTATTTGGTGAAACCCAACCTTTTCTTAGCAAAGTTTCTTTGGCAAAAAACGGCAATTAATCATTGCCATTCCATTTCCTAAAGAAAGTCTTTTAACCTCTTTCAATGGTTTGAGGGCGATGAAACATGATTTCAGGATTTTGGGCGACAAAAATAATTTTGTTACGAAAATATTTTTTTGGATAATTAGACGTGGACACAAAAGACTAGTAACCAGAAAATAAATTGAATCATTTGAGTGATTTCGTCTTTCCCGTGACCACGAAGGCTGAAAAGCTTTCGAAACGTCGGGACTAAAATAAAAATTAAACAGCGATAAAATCCGTATAAACTAGTTTTATTTCAATGTGTAATATTCGCGTAAACCTAAGAAATAATTATTGAGGAAGTCACTATAGAAATTCGAAACAGAAATACGTTTTCTAGCATAGGCCGACAAACGAGCAAGTGGGTCACCTTATAGTAATGAATTTCCACCGCCTACCTATGCACGCCCACAATACCAAAAGAATCATGAGCGCGTTGCCGACCTTAAAGGAAAGGGATAATTATATTATCGTACGGTGAGTGAGATATCCGGAGGCCCAAATCCCCCTCCCCTTACCAATCCCTTATTATCCCTTTCCTTTAAGGTCGGCAACGCGCCCATAATTCTTTTGTATTGTGGGCGTACATGGGCGGTGGAGATCGCTTACCATCAGGTGACCCACTTGCTGGTATGCCGACCTATACTCTAAAAAAAAAAATTAAGGGATTGGGAAGGGGAGGGGGATTTGGGCCTCCGGATATCCCACTCACCGTAAGAAACGCAGCAGCAAGCTGCTACTTCACGTCGGTTTTCTGTGAGACAGTGGTAACGATCCGGCCGAACCGGCCCATTCATGTTGAAGACAAAACTCTATATATCAATATTAACAGCTAACAATAAACCGTTTTATTGACAGCCATATATACTTACGCATATGCACTCACGCCTGTAATCCCTGTAGGGGCAGGCAGAGGTGTAACCAGTACACCCACATTTCGCCAAGCGTATCTCCGTCCCACGATGTGATAGGCGGCGAGCCTATCGCCATACCGGGCACAAATTCTCCGGGCACAAAGACTCCAGGCTGATACTAAGCATTTAGCAATAGAAAAACCCAATACCACTTTGCTCGACCCGGGGATCGAACCGAAGACCTCAGCGTTGGCCTCAGTCGTAACGCGTACGCATCACAGCTGCGCCAACGAGGCAGTCTTGGTTTAAAAATGATATGTGAATCACCAATAAAAACCATAACACACTAGTAACATCTTATTTATTTTTTTATTAGGTTGAATTACGAGACGAGCAGGTCGCTCGCCTGATGGTAAGCGCCACGCCTGCTCACAAACAGAAGCAACGCCACACAGAACTAAATAACAAAGCACTGCATGACACTGGACTGCGCTCGTCACCCCGAGACATAAGGTGTTAAGTCTCATAATGCCCAGTAATTTGACTGGCTTCAATGTCCTTCACACCGGAACACAACAGTAAGCACTGTTGCTTGGCGGCAGAAATATACAAAGCGATGGTACCAACCCAGCCGTCCTCTCGCATACGAGGGACCTACCACCTTGTAATCTTATCTCACCTTTGACCCTACAAAATGTCAATTTGACATTTCTAACACCCACAAGCCGTTTTTGCCCCGAAACACCGTCGCAGACACAAACATGCTTAATTTGTTAGTTCAGTCCCTTTTAAAATCCGTTTAGGGACGTTAGTTTTTAGGGTCCCGTGGGTTAATTAATTTGAAATGTTAAATTGGACCTATTTCATCTGTTTAAGCTAATTCATACAAATAAAACATATCTTAACATATTTTTTTTTATTTTTTTTAGACTGCCTCGGTGGCGCAGTTGTAATGCATACGCGTTACGATTGAGTCCTAAGCTTAGGTCTTGGGTTCGATCCCCGGGTCGGGTAAAGTGGTATTGGGTTTTTCTATTACGAAATGCACAGTATCAGCCCCGGAGTCTGGAATTTGTGCCCGGTATGGTGATAGGCTCGCCCCCTATCACATCTTGGGACGGAGATTAATACAGTGAGATACAGTAATTAAATGTTCGAAAGTTAAAAATTTCCAGTGAATTGGGGATAATTTACTAAAGGAAAATAATTTGTCTGTTGGTAGCATGCTTATTACTTTGTCAGTGAAACCGGCGAGGTCTTGGGCTCGATTCCCACGGCAATCAAAATTAAATATATAATAATTTAAACGTTTATTTTACAAGTATGATACAAATGGCTCTTTTACACGTCAATAATAAATAAATAAAACCCAAAATTCACACACATAGTCCTGACCTCACAGTAAAATACGAGTCTTGTGTCGTGGGTATCAGGAACTACGAGAAACTTTCGGTCTCAGAACACCCAGTCTCGAAACAAATATTTGTGGATAAGATAAGGCCGTCTGGGTTTGTACCACCGCTTTGTCTATTTCTACCGCCAAGCAGCAGTATGTAAGCAATGTATTCCGGTTTGAAGGACAATGAAGCCAGTGAAATTACTGAGCGTTATGAAACTTAGCATCTTATGTCTCGTGGTGACAAGCGCAGTCCAATACCATGCAGTACTTTGTAATCCAAAGTTATGTGGGGTGTTGCTTCTGTTTATGGGCAGGCGTGGCGTTATCATCAGGCGAGCAACCTGCTCGTTTCGTCACTCAAGCTAATAAAAAAAATAAAAAATGGGTACGGGGATCGAACCCGCCGCCTCACATTTCACAGTGACTACTTTTCTACTGCGCTATGGAGGCTGTCAATAGAATAATTTACATTGAAATGTATCTACAGTGTCCTCTCTAATCAACATTTGCTTGAGTTTTTGGAACAATAAATGGGTTCGATTCCCACACCGAGACAAATGTTGGTGTTATCCACAAATAATTGTTTCGGGTCTGGGTGTTGTGGGACCGCAAGTCCCTCATAGTTCCTGATACCCACGATACAGGTAAACCTAGTGTGGACTATGTGTGTGACTGTTGGGTGTATTTTTTATTTTATGTTGCACCTCTGCCTTCCCTATCGATTGAGTCAGCAAATTTACCAGAAGTTTTTTTTTCTAACCGTAAAAGAAACATTTTAAATTAAATAAACTTCCAGAACCCTCAGCGCACTTTCTATATTCTCGACAGGGTTTTTAATTTTCGTAAAGCAAATTAACATCTTTATGATGTTTCGGGTTTTACAAAGCGGCACGGACTGACAAGTAAATAAAACTTTAATATTGTTGTACATTTGTTATATTGCTGGTCCTTTTTGAGTTTATGAGCTTCTCTCACCATACTACGACGCATAGTCGCACGCGTGTTAACGCGAGCCGAGTCGCGGACGGGTACACCTACTTGAGTACAAGCCGCTATATATTTTTTTATCATAGTCTGGCAAACGAGCCAGTGGGTCACCTTATGGTGAGTGATCTCCACCGTCCATGTACACCCACAATACCAAAATAATCATGGGCGTGTTGCCGAACTTAAAGGAAGTGGATAATAATTAAGTGATTGGGAACGGGTGGGGGATTTGGGCTCTCACTCGCCGTACAAAACGTAGCAGCAAGCCGCTACTTTACGTCGGTTCTCTGTGAGACAGTGGTAACGACCTGGACGAGCCGGCCCATACACACTGTAGACAAGACTGTCTGCAGTGTGGCGCCATCTCTTCATTTAGAGGTATGCGAGAGAGTCGGACCACAGCGCGGTGATCCCTTATCCATACAAAGCGGACTTTGATTTGCGACACCCATTGCAGTCTCCTTGTCTCGGTCGCCTACCTTAAAACAGATTTCTCCGACATCCCAATTAAACTTAAAACTAAGCATAAAATACAGACAAGTCCCAAACAGTCGGTATTAAGTATCTGCGCCAACATTTGGACCGTTTCACGCCCTATTGAAACTGTGTTAAATTTTACGTGCGCACATTATGCAAACTGAAATCAGGTTCCTTGTACCCAAGGCTGACTTTCAGGGTTGAAGATTCCGATGTAAGTAAAATTATTGATTTTTAACACACGAAATAACTTTTTAAATTATTTTTCAATATGATGTGAGCATCGAAATAAGATAACTAGAACGATAACTCTCATGTGAATCTGCCAAAAGATACGGCTCCACTTACTTACACATGCAAAGGTAAAATCACACGTAACACTCATACACGCAACAAAAAATCATAAATGTTAAAAATCAACTTTATTTCATAAAAGTTAACGTCTAAATATTAAATTTCTAGATCGAGAGTCGACATTCTGCACCGCACAAAAAATTACACGTATCAAGTGTCAACTCGAAATTATCATGCACAGACTTTTATAGCCCCGCCCCCTTGCACAGGGTTTTGGTGGGGTAATTTTTTTTGCTTGAGTTACTTATATTTTAATCATTCCAATTTAAAAGAAATTGCTCAATGTTCGTTCCATTTTCGTTCCTTTTTATTTTATTTTTTATTTAATGCACTTTATACAAAATATGTACAGGCGGATTTACTGCCAGAGGCATTCTCTACCAGTCAACCATTGAGTGGTGCTGAGAAAAAACAAGGCAGGTGTATAAAAGTAATGAGATGCAGGGGAGGCTATTATTAAATATATAGAAATACATACTAATACGTAAACTTATTGTACATAATAATATTATAATATAATTAAATATAAATACATAATGTAAATTTAAATATATGTATATATACTGCATACATAATTTTATAAATACACATATTACTAGTGTGTTGATTCTGCAACTCTATCAAACAACAGTTGTCGAACTCTGGCTTTGAAAGCCAGGCGAGTAGTTGACAACCTAACTTCGGGAGGGAGTGAGTTCCATAGAAGTATGGATTGAATTAAGAAGGAAGAATGGGTAAAGTCTGTGCTATGTGGGGGAGCCTTGAGTAAAAGATTAGTTGAAGAGCGAAGGTTTCTGGTATGGTAGTAAACATCTACCATACCAGACTCCAGACTGAAAGTAGGAGATTAAGTAAGAAGGTGGAGTAGAAGACGTAAGAAACGAGAAGAGTGTGGTAAGTGCACGCAAAGAGCAGCGCTGACGAATGGGTAACCATTTCAGGTGCCGGCGTTGAGATGACACATGGTCATATTTGCGAAGATTAAAAATGAATCGAATGCAGTTATTAAGAAGGCGGTCGAGTTTGTTGAGCTGATCTGCATTCAGGTCAAAATAGCATACATCACCATAGTCGATTAGAGGGAGGATTAAGGTTTGCACGAGCATCGTCTTGGTCTTAGATGGAAGAAAGTTTTTCAGGCGATATAAGGCGCGAATGGTACCGGTGACTCTCTGGCACACAGAGGTTACCTGGGCCCGTCAGCTCAGGGTGGAGTCGATGTGTAATTCTAGATCTTTAACGCTGTGGGACCAAGGGATAATAGTGCCATCAAAAACAACTGGTGGAATGGTAGTAATATCCAATGTGCAACTGCAACTTTCTACAATTTTTTAAAGCTAAATTACACTTCCAAGGGGTAGAAATCGTGTATGAAAGACCAAAACTTTAGCATTTATGCATGGTTTTTATGTTTCTTTGACGAGAAGATGTTAATTTTTCTTTTCATATACAACAAAATCGACTCTGTGCTTTGTGTGCAGAAGCACGAATACGGAAACAAAACGAACTCAGTTTTTGGAGGCTATATTTTTATCTCTCTATTCTAAAAAGTAACTGCCGCCGCCGCTGCCAAAAGCTTGTCACGCTATCTCCTCCGAAACCGCTGGGGGTATGGGGTTGAGACCGATACCAATCGATGCAGAATAATATGGGGAAGTAATTCCCCACATATACTTAAAGTATTCGTCGGACTTTAAGTTTTTTTTTTATTTTATGTTTGTAGAAAAACATGGGCAAAGCCCCTAGTACTATTAAAACAACACAGCCCTGCTGACAATGTCGCGCGACACTGCCGGCGACAAACGATAAAATTAAGGCGCAACCGTGTCGTTAGAAACATGTAATGACTTTGAACGTCGCCGCCCCCTAATATTATTAATGGCCGTGCTTTGTGCACTTAAGTGTGTATTATGTGCCTTACAAGAAACGTAGTGTACGTTGATTTTCAACCGACTTAAAAAGCCAGGAGGCTTTCAATTAATCTGTACTTTGTTATGTTTGTTACGCGTAGCGTAAACTCAACGTGGAGTGGTACAGACTGTCGAGACGAAAGTCGTAGGTTCAAAACCAGCAAGCACCGTGGCATTAACACAAAAGAATCGAGTTGTAAACCTCAAGTAGAAGAGCCAAGTGTATATACACCCACGTAATGAATTATACATCCACACAATGTAAACAATTTTCATGACGTACCTACATACCTACATACATACATACGTACATACGCACTCACGCCTGTAATCCCCAAAGGGGTAGGCAAAGTTGTTAACCAGTACACCCACATTTTGCCGAGCGTATCTCCGTCCCACGATGTGATAGGGGCGGGCCTATCACCATACCGGGCATCATTCCAGACTCCGGGCTGATAGGTACTGAGCATTTCGTAATAGAAAAGCCCAATATCACTTTTACCAAGACCTCAGCGTCAGGTCAGTCATAACGCGTACGCATTACAACTGCGCCACCAAGGCAGTCAATATTATTATTGTCACTATTTTTAAACACTTATTTTAACTAAACCTATATTTTACATGTGGTAATAGGGTAGTTGACTAGTTTTTTTTTTATTATTTAAATCAATAAGTTACTTTACTCAAAATATATTGCAGAAAGAATTTTATAAATCGGACCAAAAATAAATAAGTTAGAAGCCATTCAAATCCTGTGGAAGGGGTAATTGTCAAATGACAGACGATGCAACCATTGACGTCACTGTGTAAAATGTTCATTATGGTGCACGCGTGCAAGCGAGATAGTGAGATATCCCCACTACGCACCCACTTTTCTTCATACCAACATTTAAAGTCATAACTGCGGGCACATTTCTGAACCAATTTATATTGTGTTTTAATAAAAGGGTTTCTTTTGCGTGTCATTTTCTGTTCCTTATAAAATAATGTATAAAATTCAATATAGGAAACTACCCTATTGTATAATAGACTTACACCGTACAATAAAATCATTCTTTATTTCATAATGGTTGAAATTATATTCATATTGTACTTACTTTAATTTATATCAGGTGCAGTGATTAAAAAAGGAAAAGGATAAAAATAAATACAGTTGTAGACTGCCGATAAAAGTAAAAACTTAGAACTTTATCTTAAAAATATTAGTATATTTATTTAGTACTCACTATTGCACTGCACAATGATTCTACAATTAAACGATTCAAATAATAATCAAACAAACACACTATTGCAACAATGTACAGTATATATACACTTTGAACTTTTCACTAAATCCATTCGATTTCACTTATAAGATATACACAGCACTAATGTTGCACAATACGTTAGCTGTATAGCTACAGATATGCTGCTATAAGCATGTCGGTGACGCGAACGCATGAGATTTTCACCCATCCAAAAAGTGTCTAATGCGCACAGCACATGACCGCTGTCATGAGCATGTCGGTGTAGCGAACCCATAAGATTTTCCCCTACCAAAAAGTGCCCAATGCGGTTAAAGAAGTTTTCGCTTCAAAAAACGGTCAAGTCCGTGCCTAGCATGCACGCCACAATGAAATATTGTCGACTCGATTTGTCGAGTTGAAGTAGCTATCTCTGATCTCCAGGTCTTGATGTCGAAGTCGCGGTCGAGGCAGTCCAGAAAAGTTTTTTTTTTTATAGTATAGGCCGGCAAACGAGCAAGTGGGTCACCTGATGGTAAGTGATCTCCACCGCCCATGTACGCACATAATACTAAAATAATCATGGGCGCGTTGCCGACCTTAAAGGAAAGGGATAAGTAAGGGATTGGGAAGGGAGGGGAGTTTGAATTTTTATTACATACGCACTCACGCCTGTATCCCCGGGCACAAATTCCAGACTCCGGGATGATACTGAGCATTCAGTAATAGAAAAACTCAATACCATTTTACCCGACCCGGGGATCGAACCCGAGACCTCAGTGTTAGCTTAATCATAACGCGTACGCATTACAACTGCGTCACCGAGGCAGTCATTTTTTATTTTTCATTTTATAACTTGACCTTACCACTTAGGTACACAATAATATCTTACTATTAGATTTATTTTCAGTATAATATCTCTGTGAAACATTTAAAAATAAATACAATCACAATTCTCGTATTTAATTCCATACATTCAACACGTTTACATCAGCACGTCAAAGTGATCGATCCCTTTTCGGTTATGTATTTACCTTACAAATTTATTCAAAAATCAAACAACAGGGATCATCCATCAAAAGTTATAATAACAAAGCCGCAAGCGTTTCGAATTTCTACGAAAAAAACTGTTTAAGCTAAAATAAATGTGTCAAGAATATTGATATTTTTGGCACAGCAGTGACTTTTTTATTGCCCTGGTTGAAGGCGAGCAGGTAGCACTTGATGGTAAGTGGTTACCGCTGCCCATGGACTTCAGCAATGCCAGAGTACAGCCACGCCGCTGCCTACCGTTGATGGAAAACTCTTTTTATGCCTCGCTTAAAGAAGGACAAGTCACGTGTGACTACACTGGCCCTGGTCTTAAGAACAGTGCAGTCGAAATATAATGTCGACCGGTAAGAGTGTGAATGTGTTTTTTGAGTGGTAGAGCCACGCTATAGACACTTATGTCTACAGCATGAATAGGCCGGCTCTTCCGGGTCGTTACCACTGTCTCACAGAAGACCGACGTAATGTAGCAGCTTGCTGCTGCGTTTCGTACTGTAGGTGAGATATCCGGAGGCCCAAATCCCCTCCCCTCCCATTTCCTTAATTATCCCCTTCCTTTAAGTTCGGAAACGTACCCATGTTTCTTTTGTTATTGTAGGCGTACATGGGTGGTGGAGATCACTTACCATCAGGTGACCCACTTGTTCGTTTGCCGGCCTATGCCATAGAAAAAATTGTGGATCACACAAACATTTGCGGGGATCGAACCCGCGGCCACCTGTTTCACAGCCGAGTACTCTCAGGCTGCGCCAAGGAGGCAGCCAAATATAATAGACGTCTAAATTGAGTCATGAATATGCTCTTAAAAATTCTCAGTAAAGTTTTGTATTACGCGAAGTGAATTCATTATAACTTCAATAAATCGATTTGTATACATTAATAAACTTCTTCAAACCGCTGCGTGACATTTATTTTGATGAAATGTAAATATTTTAAATTCATTTTTATTATGCAGCAAGTATTTTTATTCAACTTGTACTTATCGAAGCTGTTTAGATTATGATAATGCGTCTGATGAAAAGATCAAACATTTCCTATTCCATTAAAGCTTATTTTCCGATGTAAAAACCACAAAATAAGTCATGAGATGGCCAATTTGTGTATAGCCAATTTGACATACGATTTCTCAATACATAGTGGGTGTAATGGAACTAACTAATTATAGATTATTTCTTTTTTTTATGTGAGTGCGATTACCACGTATGTCTAGTATACTCATGGCTATTTCTTGAAAAGGCTAATCCTGCAATTTCTGTATATTAGACTCGCATAATTCTGTACAATGTCTGGACATAAAAAATGCTATAACCCATGAGTTTGTTTCGACATTTCTTCTCATGGCTAGCCACAAAATGCCGTCGTAAATTTAATATAGCATAAAAATAATTGACATGTAAAAGTGATATTTATGATCCAACTTACAAAATAAATTATTTGAATTTGAATTTATCGAAGTGATTACAAACAAGTTACCACTGAATTAATCGTGAAATAAAACTAGAGACAGATACGCCCGGTTTCTAAAAGGCTGATCAATGTTAAATTAACTAATCAAATGTCAAATCGCATGACAAGTCGAAATTGAGTTGCTAGAAGCGTGATCAACACCTTTGATTTGACGCACATATTAGCTAACATAACTTTCAAATCAATATGAAAAATCGTCAAAAGGTACTAAAGAGACATGAAATATTATGAAATTTTTCACTAAATATCGTTAAAGCAACTTGAATTCATTTGAGCGATGCGATTTTCAGCGATGTTAAATCAAATTTCTGTTAATTATATGTTTATTTGATCAGCCTTTCAGAAACCGGACCATTTGCTCATTGTTATGAGCAAATGGTTCTTATTTTTAAACTCATTGTGTTCAATGAGATCAAACAGTTTTAACGTAATTCATGTGACATTTTTATACCATGTTAAACTGTTGCGAGTTGTGATTCTTGTTTCGCTAATAGAATTTCTTTGAACTTATTTTTGTTCAAATTAAAAAGACTGTTTTACCTGAAAGGATCGCTAAGAACTTTAACTGTATTTATTTTCGTTTTAATTAAATAAATAAATAAATACACTTTTATGGCGATAGGTTCGCCCCCTATCACATCGTGGGACGGAGATACGCTCGGCGAAATGTGGCTGTACTAGTTCCACCTCTGCCTACCCCTTCGCGGATTACAGGCATGAGTACGTACGTATGTAAATAAATACACCCAAAAGTGTCACACTCATAGTCCTGACCCCACACTAGGTAAACCTGTGTCGTGGGTATCAGGAACTACGAGGGAATTGCGTGCCCACAACACCCAGACCCGAGAACAATTTTTTGTGGATCACACAAACATTTGTCTCAGTACGGGAATCGAACCCACGGCATCTCGCTTCGCAGCCGGCAACTCGCCCGCTGCGCCACGGAGGTTGTCCATTTAAGCTAAAATACACCCAATGTTATTATTATGTGTATATCTTTATAAAAGCTCATAAAATAAATTCTTTTCGTGTCAGAACTCCATCACGCCCCAAACATGTCTACCTCTAAAACGTATTTGAAATACTTATATGAAAAATACCTTTTTTTCGGGAAACATCGGTCACGGGTGGGAGTGACACTTTCCGACATCAATAAGATCATGCGGGACGCAGATATATAAAAGAACGTTGGCAATTATAATAATTGATATTGAAATAAAGCTAGCTAATACGGGTTTTATCGCGGTGTATTTTTTTTATGGCATAGGTCGGCAAACGAGCAAGTGGGTCACCTGATGGTAAGTGATCGCCACCGCCCATGTACAATACCAAAAGAATCATGGGTGCGTTGCCTACCTTAAAGGAAAGGGATATTTAAGGGATTGGTGATTGGATTGGATATTTCACTCACCGTACGAAACGCAGCAGCAAGCTGCTACTTTACGCCTGTTTTCTGTGAGACAGTGGTATTGACCCGGACGAGCCGGCCCATACCCCCTCCCCTTCCCAATTCCTTATTATCCCATTCCTTTAAGGTCGGCAACGCGCCCATAATTCTTTTGTATTATGGGCGTACATGGGCGGTGGAGATTGCTTACCATCAGGTGACCCACTTGCTCGTTTGCCGGCCTATACTATAAAAAAAAAAAATTAGCTCAATTTATGCCATTTATTATTAAATAATCATATATAATAGCTCAGCGGGGAGTGGTACGGACTGTCGAGACGAAAGTCGCAGGTTCGAAACCAGCCCCAAGTGCATACACCTCTGACTTTTCTAAGTTATGTGTATATTAATTGTTAATTATCACTTGCTTTAACGGTGAAGGAAAAACATCGTGAGGAAACCTGCATACCTGAGAAGTTCTTCATAAGAATTTCGAAGGTATGTGAAGTCTGCCAACCCACATTAGGCCAGTGTGGTAGACTAAGGCCTAACCCCTCTCATTCAGTAGAGGAGGCCCGTGCCCAGCAGTGGGACGTATATAATAAAGGGCTAGTAAAAAAAAAAAAAAAAAAAAAAAACATATATAATATGGATATTTACGGATTAGATTAGCATGTAAGACCTCAAAACGAACAAATTAACACTATGATAAGAGTTTAAACAAACAAAACCAGTCCGAGCAGACCAGCTCCACACAAGCAGCACCTGTAAACAAATACACACCACAAATATAAACGTTAGCTACTATGAACACGACCATTTGTCATGTAAAATGGATAATTTGCAACACAATCCCTTAGAAAGAAAAGTGTCGTATCATTTTGCATGTAACGTACCCGGCCCGAATTGTGTCAAATAACTTTAGCTAACTGTAATACTGTAAACAAAAAGAAAACGAGTTTATTTTGCGAGCCGTGAACGACAGAAGTACGGTAACCGTACTGTTACCATCGGCCCGGCTTTGACAGGACATTTCCAGATTTTTGCCATACAGTATATATTCTGCCACGCTCCACAAACTATCATTTTTATGGGCTAAAAAATTGTAAAATTGTGATTGCTACTAGAATGATTACTTATCGAAACTAAGTACACGCACGAAATTTAAGCCGTTCAATTGGAGCCATATATGAATCCAACCTACGGTCGCGTTTATGCTCTATTATGTTTATGATCCTTACTTATTAATCAACGTATGAAACACATTTTGCCCATCTATAAATTACCACGTTTTTAAGAAACAACATTTCTTTTGCGTTTGTGTGTGTGACATTGCAATTAATTCTAAGTCAAAATATTTAACATTTTTACAAATAAATTTACAAATCATTTGCTGATTGGAGGGCACTTGTTAGTTGATATACATTATTACCCGCTCGGGTATAAAGCGACCATCGTACATATCAACACGTTTATAAATCTGCCGGTGTACAACCAGTAATTTCAAGTCGGTATTATTCTGGCGACCGTGTTTCGATGGTTGAGATTATGTTTGGAATGCACTCTACTTACCATCAGAAAGCTTAACATATACCCACTACATATCTTACACGCGAGAGTCAAATCTATAGACGAAAATAATTATACATACATACGCACTCGCGCCTGTAATCCCCGAAGGGGAAGGCAGAGGTGTAACCAGTACACCCACATTTCGCCGAGCGTATCTCCGTCCCTTATGTGATAGGGGGCAAGCCTATCGCCATACCGGGCAGAAATTTCCAGACTCCGGGCTGATACTGAGTATTTCGTAATAGAAAAACCCAATACCACCCGACCCGGGGATCGAACTCTAGACCTCAGCGTTGGCCTCAATCGTAACGCGTACGCATTACAACTGCTCCACCGAGGGAGTAAAAAATATTATCCCACATAAAAAGTCAACATTTCGGACTGAGTTTACTATGCAACTATGTTTGCTACAATTGACATTATTACAGAATTGACCACATAAAACTGTTTTTTTTTTTCACAACAAAATAAGTTGACAAAATTATCTAGTGTTGCATATTATAAAGGAATAGTGTAGTTACACTATCGGGATAAAAAAAAACAAATATAGAATTTAGAAATGTTATTATGATACTAAAATGCTAGGATATTTGTCGGGATTTTTTAAATTCGATATGGTAACCCTACGACCGGGGCAATATCGACGCGACATCTGGCTGTAATGTGGGTACCCCATTATAGGGCACAAATGAGCTAACGCTTAAAACAATGTAGCGAGTAGTATTTGGGTCACTTAGGATTATAGTTATGTCTTCGGGCGCATTTTTGATAATTGAACCATTATTTTTTCTACTTAAATATATATAGCACAACAAAATAATACAAAAAACATACATTTGTAGAAAGGGTAAATTAAATAATTAATAATTGGTAATTTCCAGCTTGGTAAACATTTGTTAAAAACGTTTTTAGACCTTTATAGAGTGGTAATTTAATTAGTCGAGACTTTGAACGGGGTGTATCAGAATTTCTATGAATCAATGAACGCTTTCAATGCTAGGTTCCGCCTTCCCACTATGGTTGAACATTGAAATTGATTGACATTAGTGGAACCTCACAACCCGCAACAGGAACCAAGTTTCGCCTTTGCCCCATCTGTTAATCTGCACTTGTAGGTGAGGTTGGCTTTATGCCTAACGTGTTGGTGGCCTACTTACACTAATATATACAAATCAATAATAAAAATATATTCTTTATTATTAAAAACCAATTGTGAAATATTGAATAGACTGCCTCGGTGGCGCAGTTGTACCTAATGTACGCGTTATGACTGAGGCTGACGCTGAGGTCTTGAGTTCCATTTCCGGATCGGGTAAAAGTGATATTGGATTTTTTTAATTACGCAATTCTCAGTATCAGCCCGGAGTCTGAAATTGTGAAACTTGAGAACTCCCCTTTTTTCCTGATAGGAAAATCCCATTTACGTATACCTGTTCAACCTCGAGTGTGGACCGATGATTATGCCAGAGTCTCAAGCCTTCCAATCCAGTTGTCTTTATCCTGACGACCGTGAGAACCTTGCCTGTTTTTTCGTCGACAAAAAAATAAAATTTGAGTTCCTAATTGGAATTTCCTTGAACTCATGCTCTTTCTAACAAAAATCCAATGACTTTATTGTATACTACTAGACAAGCTATATACATAGAAATAGGTACGGTACGGTTTCATACGGTACATAGAAATTGTACCACTAAGTTGCGGTCAATTGACCGTAATTCAATATTGCCATCTCGCTTACTCTCAACTAGAACTCCTCTTGCACTCCCTGTCAGTGAGCTATCAAACTCCCGCCTTATGTGACGCAGTTTTACTTCTAAACAGCCCGTCTAGTAGTATACATTAAAGTTTTTGGATTTACCCCATCTTTTCTAACAAGTTACCTTATTGCAAAATTTTCTAGAGAGTCAATAAAAGTCCTGAATTACGAGAAGCCCATCCATCAATGTCGATTACAGAAAGTGATATAAAACTAACGTTACTACTAAACATCTTTAATGGTTTTATACGTAGGTAATTGGATCGTGCGTCTGTTACGTGTTCCTAACAGTTTGTTTTCACCGACTTAAAAAAGGAGGAGGTTCTCAATTCATCTGTCTTTACGCACCGGAGAAAAGTTCATCCATTCTACCTGTAACTACTTACTTCCAGTACCATGCGTTTCCAGAAATCATTTCTCTCACGCACTTTCAGACTCTGGAATGAATTTCCCTTTGCGGTGTTTCCTCAGCATTATGACATGTTCTTCTTCAAACGAAGCTTTAAAAAGTATCTCCACAGTATACAGCGGCTTGTTGTCCCCTGGCTTTGCTAATGTCAATGGGTGATGGCCACCACATACCGTCAGGTGGACCGTCTACTCGTATGTCAATAAAAAATGTATCTCTGTGCCAAATGTGGATCAATTTGATTCTATACTGACTACCTCGGTGACGCAGTTGTAATGCGTACGCGTTACGATTAAGCTAAGGCCAGCCGCGGGATCGTACTCCTGGTACGTTCTGGCACAGGCACTCGACGAAGCGACGTACTCCTGTGGTTTCCTCAAAACGTGACCAAACCTATTAATATATGTTGAATATATTATTTCATATTATTATGTAATGTTATTTATACACCGCCCGACATCGAAACCCTTGAATGGATCTGCGTTATTAAATTTAGTACAGTGAGTAATAATTAACTGTAGATACCGCCGCGGGTGTACAACGCGGTGGTCTTTATCTGGGTTTCTATTCTAGTGGGAAATTAGCGGTAAATTGCTTCTAGTTTGTTACAATACATTATGGGGTAAATGTAAAGAGGTTGGCGGGCTACGTTCTAGAGAGTTTACATGCAAACTTTCGATGCAGTTTGTTTTTTTTTTATATCATAAGCCGGTAAACGAGCAAGTGGGTCACCTGATGGTAAATGATCTCCACCGCCCATATACACCCACGATACTAAAATAATCATGGGCGCGTTGCCGACCTTAAATGAAAGGTATAAGTAAGGGATTGGGAAGGGGAGGGGAATTTGGGCCTCCGGATATCTCACTCACCGTACGAAACGCAACAACAAGCTGCTACTTTACCCCGGTTTCCTGTGAGATAGCGGTAACGACCCGGACGAGCCGGCCCATTCATGCTGTAGACAAAACTGTCAACAGCGTGACTCTACCACTCAAAGACTTTAGTGCGCGTGGGTGACCAGTTTAGAGAATTTTAATGATCCGTTTTGAGGTGTGCGACTGAGACAGGTGACCGCGTCATGTGACGACAGTTACACGTTCGCTGTGTGTAATTATATAGGTACGTTTTAAGGTAGGTATGCGACCAAGATAGCTAGATATTTACGAGGTGGTAGGTCCCTCGTATGCGAGAGACCGTCTGGGTAGGTACCACCGCTTGGTCTATTTCTACCGCCAGGCAACAATGTGTAAGCACTGTTGCATTGATTTGAAGGAAATTGAAGCCAGTAAAATTACTGGGCATTATGATACTTAACATTTTATGTCTCGGGGTGAAGAGCGCAGTCCAATGCCATGCAGAGCTTAATAATTCAAAGTTCTGTGTGGTGTTGCTTCTGTTTATGAGCAGGTGTGACGCTTACCATCAGGCGCGCGACGTGCTCGTTTTGGCACTCAAAAAAATAAAAAAACATCCCATAAGGATGTAAAATTTTCTTATAACTGAAATGGCACCAACATTGAGCTATAACCCTTTTAATGAAAAAGCAATTCTCAAACCCCGATCACTGTAAAGACATACGTGGTTATACATAACTTCTTCCTTTTGTTTTGTGCGTATAAAAAGTTTTTTTATGGTATAGGCCGGCAAACGATCAAGTGGGTCACCTGATGGTAAGTGATCTCCACCGCCCATGTACGCCAATACCAAAATAATCATGGGTGCGTTGCCTTAAAGGAAAGGGATAATTAAGGGATGGGAAGGGGAGGGGGTTTGGGGGGCCTCCGGATATCTCACTCACCGTACGAAACGCAGCAGCAAGCTGCTACTTTACGCCGGTTTTCTGTGAGACAGTGGTAATGACCCGGATGAGCCGGCCCATTTATGCTGTAGACAAGTATCTACAGCGTAGCTCTACCACTCAAAATATATATAATACGCCATTCTCCCACAACTTACGCCACAAATGTAAGCACGAGGGTAGAGTAGGGGTCATTATCTTGAGAAAATAGAAAAACTAAGTGGCTTAGCTAAATAAATATATCTTCAGATAAGCCGACGTCGTACTTAATAACTCAATGTTCATGTTACCCGGAATAGGGATTAAGGTATGCCAGAACTTCGTAGAGGCTCTATTAGGCAGTTTAAGCCGACTTCAAAGCCAATTTTGGCGTTGATCTTAAATGGCGACCAATTATGTCGATCTTCGAGATTATATCGCATGAGTGGTGTTCCAATAGGACACCTTTAAGGTCACATCGAGACGTTTAATGTGGTTTGTTCATATTGCACTACTATTTTATACACTTTGGTAGGAAGTTCTATACTTTTTAATGTATTAGAGTTCAATCTAAATTTTGATTACTTGTGAAGTAGATTTAAAAGGACTCTACATTTATTATACGCACTCACGCCTGTGATCCCCGAAGGGGTAGGCAGAGGTGTAACCAGTAAACCTACATTTCGCCGAGCGTATCTCCGTCCCTTATGTGATAGGGGGCGAGCCTATCGCCATACCGGGCACAAATTCCAGACTCCGGGCTGATACTGAGCATTTCGTAATAGAAAAACCCAATACCACTTTACCCGACCCGGGATCGAATCCGAGACCTCAGCGTTGGCCTCAATCGTAACGCCAACTGCGCCACCGAGGCAGTCTTCTACATTTATTATTTATAATAAAAATTATAATGACATAATATAACATAGAAATGTATTATATACGTCCCACTGCTGGGCACGGGCCTCCTCTACTGAATGAGAGGAGTTAGGCCTTAGTCCACCACGCTGGCCTAATGCGGATTGGCAGACATCACATTTTTACATCTTCCAGTTTCAAAGAATAGACAGACAGATGGTGTAGTCTTCCTAATAAAGTATGCTGACTTACTTTGGCCACAAAACCATAAATATGCCTACGTTGTAAACATTGAAATACTTTAGCTTATATTTTAGCTTCAGAGAAAGACGTTAACTCAAATAGCAATCTTAGTTTTCTCATTACTCGTATGAAAGCGATAATAAGATTAAACCAGAACCGCATTTGTACTTAACACTCATTTCTGCTAATCTCCACTGCCACGACGCGACGTCTGATCCGGCAGCTTATTGCAAAATCACATTCTGGTAACAGTGTTAGAAATTTATTTTCTAGAATTAAAGAAAACGTCGACTCATTGGTGCTCTTGGGTGCAGCACTAGTGGCACCTCTGCCTATCCCTTAGCCCCTAAAGGTTAGGGGATAAAGGCGTGAGCTTATGTAAAAAAGGAAACATATGACCTTTTACAACGTACTTAAAATTTTATCACCCATTTTCGATTATTAACCTACTGGTGTACAAGATGCGGTGAGTCTCCAAATATATTTAAGTTTTCTCAAGTTATCACGAATAAAATGTTTGCGGCGTGTTTACCCGAGCAGGGCATGCCCCGTCCCTGGCATCGCTCGCACTAGGGCGCATAGAACTGCAGCATTACACGTATCTGATATGATCACAATTCACAAAGTCTCAGTATATATACATACATACACACTCACGCCTGTAATCCCAGAAGGGATCGGTAGAGGTGTAGCCAGTACACTCACATTTCGTCGAACTTCTTTACGTCCCATGATGTGATAGGAGGCGAGCCTATCGCCATACCACGCACAATTCCAGACTCCGAACTGATACTGAAAAATTTGAAATAAAAAAAAACCAATTTCACTTTTATCCAACCCGGAGATCGAACCCGAGACCTCAGCATAGCAATTGTACCGCGAACGCATTGCAATTGCGCCATCGAGGCAGTATGTGTTCGTATATATCACAAATGTAAACGCACTTTAACATGATCTTATTTAATATTGATTTAGAAAAATACGATTTAAAAGCGAGACACGCTGCAGATGTGGACTACAAGCTTTAACAATACTCGGAATTTTCAATAAGCGACCGTGATCGCGGCTGGACTCTGAAATCACCTCTTTGTAAGCGCACTCACCGGTTCTCGCCCACTCTAATAACGGCCTGTGTTTTACCCATATTAAATAGTTGGGAAATAGATTAAGGAAGGCATTTAGTGGAAATTTTACAATAATTAAATTAATCATTAGTTTGACTGTTAAAACTTTTTGAGTGGTAGAGCCATGCTGTAGACAAATTTGTCTATAGCTCGAATGAGCCGGTCCGACCGGGTCGTTACTACTGTCTCAGTAGCGACTTGCTGCTACGTTTCATAAGGTAAGTGGGATATCCAGAGGCCCAAAACGCCCTCCCCTTCCAAATCCCTGAATTATCCTTAGATTATATTAGAAATATTAAAAACGAGATAATATCCTTATACAAGTAACTTAAAATGAACATATTTAAAAAATGTTATTTACTTTTTTTTTATTAGATTGAATGACAAGTCGAGCAGGTCGCTCGCCTGATGGTAAGCGCCACGCCTGCCCATAAACAGAAGCAACGCCACACAGAACTTTAAATAAAGCACTGCATGACACTGGACTGCGCTCGTCACCCCGAGACATAAGGTGTTAAGTCTCATAATGCCCAGTAATTACACTGGCTTCAATGTCCTTCACACCGGAACACAACAGTGCTTACACATTGTTACATCTGAATTTATGTGTGTATTGACGAAGCCTTAGTCTGGGCGCGCGCACGGCTCGGCGCTTATGATGTATGTGGATGCCGCATCATGCTATCTCGCTCTGGCGCCAAGTCATCGCTCTTGCAGAGGTAATCAATCGAAATACGGTTTACATACAATAAATTAATTCAAGTTTAAAAAATAATTTTGATTATTTTTATAATCCAATTTTCGAATGCGAATTAATTCATTACGTTTGAATATCAATTCTAGCATCATAGTTAAAACGCCCAACAGCGTGTTTGTTACATATTATAAATCCAGTTACCTTTTGTCGATTCAGCATTATAAAAATGTCATAGCCCCGCAGTGTTCCTACAAGCAGTACCAATAAATATGTAAACCGGTACCCACCATCGATTCTATGAATTACTAACGAAACCCTTTGTCTTTTCCCTTGGATTTGCATCAATTTTACGATAAAATTCGTGCTTTGGGCCCAAGGCGTACGTGTCTTATATTTTATTACTGTAGGTTCGATTCATGGCTAAGGTTAGTAAGATCAGCAAATGGAAAGCCTTGGGTGATGCATGTAGGCATATTGTTTTTACGTGTTAAAACTCCAAATTTTTGGACACAATCATGTCAATCACAATTACAACAACTAATGACAAACTAGTCTTTAACAGCGTTTTGGGCTCTAAAGATGAAGTTTTCGATTCCCGGATCGGGCAACAATGTTTGTGAAAATTTCGATTCGGTAACCTAACCGTTAGAAAGATACAAAACAAAAATTGTAACTCTTAAACGGGTAATCTGATCTTCTTTAAACATAGTTAACAACCATGTCAATTAAACCAACTTTCAAATATAAAAATTCGCATTTAAATCGGTCGACTCGTTAAGACGCTACGATGCTACAGACATATACACACCTACAGATAGGCAGACAAAAGATCCAAACATATAATACTCCTCTTTATTGCGGGTTAAAAATCTCATTTAGATCAGTCCATTCGTTCAGAGGGCCAATTCTCCTATTTTAACTGACACTGCGAATGAATTTTAACCGAACTGAGATTAGGTTTCGAATTAATAAAAAATATGGCATACTGCTCCTTTAAAAATTCGATATCATCCCAGTTAAATTGCATAGAAACTGTCAATTCGATCAACTTTCAATGTCTTTCTTTTGTTGAAATTATGGCTTCGCATTATTATGCATTTCGCCAATGACAAGTATTTTACCGAATTTTACGCATCAGCTGCCATAGACTAAATTCTAGAAATTAAAATAAAATGTCCTAAGCGAGAAAATCAATGTTACCAACTCATAAGAAAATACCCACAATATGACTAATTTCAGTGATTAAAAAATTACGTACTTGGAGGTTATGATTTTTTAATTAATTGATTTGACTAATTCCATGTATTTTATTTATTTATCTATTTCCATATATTTTGCGAAGTTTGTATTTTGCGCTCTATGGAGTTTTGGCGGGAATTTTGACAGTGCGATTGATCTCATAATTGAATCTACACTAATATTCTAGAGAGGAAAGATTTTTGTTTTTTGGTATGTAACAAATAAACTTAAAAACTACTGGACCGATTTCAAAAATTATTTTGGCCTTAGAAAGCTACATTATCACTGAGTAACATAGGCTACTTTTTATCCTGGAAGTTAATTGACCGTAACTCAATATTACCATCTCGCTTACTCTCAACTAGAACCCCTATTGCGCTCCCTGTTTGTGAACTGTCAAACTCCCGCGTTATGTGACGCAGATTTACTTCTAAATAACCTGTACATTAAACAACAATAATACGAAATTTTGACTGTAAAAAAATACTGTGTCTCCATACACTGTATTTATAAAAATACGGTGTCCAGTAGATGGTGAAAATACGGCAGATTTGCTGTAATTACAGTGCACTTGGCAACACTGCTTCACCTTTATCACATTTCGTTCTCAATTAATATTTTGACGTTTGTCTATGGACGAAATGCATTTTATATAGATATGTGTCAAATTTATTGTTACCAGAATGCCGTTTTGGTTCAGTCAACTTATATTCTACTTTCGATATCTGGAGGCGCCAGAACGAAATTGTTCGTGATGCCTCGGTGAGGGGCGCGGCGCGGTAATTAGCGGAATTTGACAGGGGGAGTCGTAAATTCACCCTGATTCTGTCTGAAGGCTAGACAGACGCGGCGGGCATTAGGAAGGCCCTAATGTAGGATTAGATGCGGAGTAAGGACATAAAGGATGCACACCCACATACCTTTGAACGTGGCAGTCAGCATCTGGCGTCAGCGGCGGCTTGGAGTGGCAGCGGAGTCCTTCAGGCACTTGACGTCGCAGAGAGCTTGAGGCTTACATACACACGTTACACACATGCACAATGCGGTTCGGTAAAGTTTATAAGTACACAATTCAATGCGCAGGCATCGCGGCGTCTCGCGATAGATTCGCGGCGGTGAAGTCTCACACGTAAAAAAGTACGTGTGTCCTTATTCAAAGGTTTATGCCGACTCCTGGGGGTCGCACGCGCTGCTTGCTACTGTGCCAGGCGTGCGGGGTGCGGGAGGGGTAGGAAGGATTCGATGCGTGATTTGCGGAAATAAATGGCGCGAGTTAATCGCCCAATAGAAAGAAAACATTCCTAAACGCTATCGCCTAACAGATGTCAGCATAGATAATTTGGAATATTCTAGAAATCTGGCGGAAAAGGATATTGGCGCCAACAATATCATTGCGATCTAAGTTCTTGAATATTGGTTTAGCAGAATACCATTTGCAACTTTCTTGTCGCTGAGATTAGATCGGAATGATATTTTGAACACTTAAAATTACGAGAATTGGCCTTCAGGTGCTACGATGCTACACACACACACACTCCCTATCACATCATGGGACAAATTAGCTTAACAAACTACATACACACTCACGCCTGTAATCTCCGAAGAGGTAGACAGAAGTGTAACCAGTACACCGACATTTCGCCGAGTGTATTTCCGTCCCTTATGTGATAGGGGGCGAGCCTATCGCCATACCAGGCACAAATTCCAGACTCCGGGCTGGTACTGAGCATTTCGTAATAAAAAAACCCAATACCTCTTTACCCGACCCGGGGATCGAACCCAAGACCTCAGCGTTGACCTCAATCGTAACGCGTACGCATTACAACTGCGCCACCGAGGCAGTCTTAGCAAACTGTGGATGCAATACCTCTTTTACTACCCTACGAAGATATAGGCGTGAACTTATAAATAAAAGTCTATATATAATGTTCTAGCTGTCCCTCCAAAGATTTCGTTTGGAAAATTTAAATTCCAATTTGCCGATAAAATATTACTTTAATCATTGCTGAGCGTAACAAATGGTTTGAATTTCCTATCTCAGCTAAATCGGGATAAAATATTACCCGTTAGTCAAATTAGATCATCCATACTGATCAATTGCGACATCGATCTGATATCCTACTTGGCGTAGTAGGTGAGTAGGGGTGTGATATGAGATGCTGTGGGTTTGATCCCGAGACATCGAGTCAAATGTTTCCAATCTGTATTAGACGCTTGAGTGGTAGAGACACGCTGTAGACACTTTTGTTTACAGTATGAATGGGCCGGCTCGTCCGGTTCGTTACCACTGTCTCACAGAAAACCGACGTAAAGTAGCAGCTTGCTGCTGCGTTTCGTATGGTGAGTGAGATATCCGGAAGCCGAAATCCCCTCCCACTCCCATTCCCTTAATTATCCCTTTCCTTTAAGGTTGGCAACGCGCCCATGACTCTTTTGGTATTGTGGGCGTAAATGAGCAGTGGAGATCATTTACCATCAGGTGATCCACTTGCTCGTTTGACTACGCTATATATGCCTATAACAATAAAAAAATTATTTTGTAATCTTGAATTAATTTATTGTTTGTAAACCGTATTTCGATTGATTACCTCTGCAAGATGACTCGGAGTCAGAGCGAGATAGCAAGTTGTGGCGTCTACGTCTATCAATCGCGCCTCGCCGTGTGCGCGCCTGGCATCAGTCAGCTGTTCATCACTTTTCAGATGGAAATATTTTTTTTTAAATATGTTCACTTTTATAAGCTACCTATGTAGTATGAATGAGTAGATGGCGCTACTGCCACGAGTAACATTAGTTCCGCGTAATTTAAACTTGTAAAATTAGAAAAGTTGCAGCTATACCACATATAAGCAGTTATTTTTAAAGAATATAGTCTAAATTCCGTGTAGAAGTGTTATCTCCGAGTTATTTACGCAAGAAGTGCTCTTTTTCGCCGAATCAATTCATGCGGGCTATTCACTTGAGACTCAGTGAAGTTTAGTTTTGAACTTATAGTAAACAGAACAAACAGTTAAAGTGAAAAGTGATCACAGTGCCAACATGTATAACATATCTGCATAAAACAATATACAGTGGAATAAACGTTAATTCTGCAACGTACCTGCATCAAAACAATTCAAATACCGGCATTTTGTAACCGTCCAATAATTAAATTACACGTTAGTAAAACAGAACGTTAAATTTGACAGCTATTATTGCAGTATACTGGCCTAGCGGCTCTCAGCGAATTACGTGCGCAGTGATTTCGCAGGCCGTGTGATCGAGTCCTCTGCACCATTAGAGACTTTTTGAATGTTTTCAAATTTAATTTGCATTTGCTTTACATTCAATAGACACTAGTAATAGTGAATTCACACAACCGAATAAGCAACACCGTAGTGAAAAGAACGTATTAAAACTCGTACAAACACCGCATCGCGTGTACTGCTTTAAAATGCCTAATGTATGCGCTGGTTGTTGCAATAAAATACTTAACCGAGAATTTCTAAAATGCCATCAATGCTTATTAATATATGATATATTGTGCGCCAAAATCTCGCATAAACAATTTTCTGCTATGCCAAAAGACAAAAGAAGCACATGGAAATGCCCGGCGTGTCGCAACAGGCAACCCAAGACTAGCACCGTTAGCACCGTTGATACACCACTTCGTCCATTTCCTGGATGCACTGATTCCGACAACAACATTACCACGTTGTCCCCTGGGTCTTGTAACGCAAGCCATGCGACATCTCCTGAATGCGTAAATGTAACTGTCCGCTCTAAAACACGCAACGTAATTGATACGCCCTCCTGTACTCTCCATTGCGAAGATGTAATGCGAGCCTTGATAAGACAAGAACTAAGAGATGTATTTAGCGGTTACGCCGACCAACATTTAAAGGGTCCGCTACAAGGAATAAAAAACATTAGAGACGATTTACAGAGCATAAAAGAATCTATGGAGTTTATCAATGATAAATTCGAGGAACTGAAAACGGAGGGTACTTCTAACTTTAAGAAGATTCGTGACCTAGAGTTACAAAACAAAGATCTTCAATCAGTGGTAAGGAATCTTACTGTTCGCATGAACCAAATCGACCAAGTAAGTAGAGCGGCGAATCTGGAGATACAATGCGTACCGGAATCAAGTTCTGAAAACGGTTTTCAAAATGGTGGAGCAACTTGGTAGGACGGTAAAATGCAACATCACCGAGAATGATATACAGTATTGTTCTCGAATTGCTAAGAAAACATCAGAGAGCTCTCGTCCCCGTTCTATTCTTTTAAGGTTGAGTAGCGCACGCCTCCTAGATACTTTATTGGCTGCCGTTATCAAATACAATCATAATAATCCGCAAGAAAAACTACAAACAAGAGACCTTGGTATCGGAAGTTCAAAGTCCTCCCCCGTTTTTGTTACAGAACATCTTTCCCCAGAAAATAAGTCCCTCCATGCAGCAGCTAGACAAAAAGGTAAGGAGCTTCAATACAGATATGTGTGGACACGCGGTGGAAGAATTTTTATGCGAAAAAATGATACCAGCCGCTACATCTTTGTGAAGGATAAGGAGACTCTCGATGCACTTGCTTAATCTTAATTTAATAACTTTATTTTTTTACATATTTTACTTTGTTTTGGATTACAACTATAGCATTCGATTTCTTAAAAATTTATTACCAAAATGTACGAGGGTTAAATACTAAAATGAATGATTTATACTTAAATGTTTTGAACACTGATTTTGATCTGATTTGTCTCACGGAAACTTGGCTTAGGTCCTCTGCGTTTGACAACGAACTCTTTGACGAACGTTATGTTGTGTATAGACGTGATAGAGAATCCAGTAGTTTCCACCAGAAAAAAGTGGTGGGAGGTGTATTAGTTGCAGTCTCACGTAAGCTTAACTCAAGACGCTTGTATGATTTTGAAAGTGGATGTGAAGACCTATGGATAAGCATTGACAAGAAAAACGTACAAAAAGATAATGAAAAGGTCTTTATATGTTGTGTTTACCTTCCTCCTCCTCTTCAAAAAAACATGTTGGATAATTTTATTGACAATGTAAATAAAATAATGGAATCACCAAAGGAAATAGTTATTGTGGGTGATTTTAATCTGAGTTGTATTGGGTGGCACACTGGAAACGATACAAACCCCCCTATTTCTACAACCTCCAACAGTCCCTTGGCTGTAGACTTGCTTAATTTTATGGCTCTTAATAGCCTTACTCAATATAATAGCGTTGTCAATGACAGAGGACGTATCTTGGATTTGGTATTGAGTAATATTGCAATTGAGAACATTGTTTCTTCTAGTGGAGTATGTTTAAGTTTGCTGGATCGGTTACACCCGCCATTGTCATTTAAGTTATCTAACTTACTGCTAGATTATATCCAAAGCAATAAATCAGCAAGATATAACTACTATAAAGCTGATTATGAAAATATTATTGTTAAACTTAAAGAAGTGGATTGGGATCGCGAATTTGAAATTTGTGATTGTGTCGACTCCATGGTGGAAATTTTCTATCAAATTATACGGAGACTAATATCTCAATTTGTACCTATGTTAAAACCAAATAATAAATACCCAGTTTGGTATACCAAGTCCTTGATAAGAATGATAGGTGAAAGAAATAAGTACTGGATAAAAGTTAAAAAATACCATAATCCATTAGACTCCGTCAGTTACGAAATACTCAAGAAGAGATGTAAAAAATTTATTAAAACATGTTTCAATAATTACATGGAGCTGCTTGAACAATCTCTGAAACGCAATCCAAAATTAATATGGACTTTTGTTAAACACAAGCGAAAAAATTCAGGGACTTATCCGAACCCAATGTATCTCAACGAACAAATAGCCTCAAATGGACCGGATATTTGTTCATTCTTTGCAGAACACTTTTCATCAGTATATCTTAAGCCTAGTAATAATATTCAAAGTACAAATATTCCCGCAACATCTGACTTACCATACTTAGGACCTGTTGCGTTTCATAGCGAAACTGTTTTTAAAGCACTTAAAACTCTTGATCCTAAAAAGGGCGCTGGGTCAGAAAATATTCCAGCAGTATTTGCCAAAATGTGTGCTAAAGTTTTATCTCGACCTTTGACCACAATATTTAATGAATCTTTAAAGTCAGGAGTTTTTCCCCAAGCCTGGAAACAAGCTTTAATTATACCAATACATAAATCTGGTAAGGCCAATCTTGTAAAGAACTATCGACCCATATCGATATTGCCTGTTTTCGGTAAAGTGTTTGAATTACTTTTGTGTCCCATAATTTCTTGGCATGTCAAACATCTTATTTCAGATAAACAACACGGTTTTATGAAGAATAGATCAACTGTAACTAACCTCTTGCTTTACCACGACAGTCTTGTAGATGCTGTTGACAACCGTGTTTCTGTAGACGCCATCTACACAGATTTTTCAAAGGCATTCGATACGGTTGATCACGATTTACTTTTGAATAAATTATTTTTGTTAGGTATAACTGGCAATTTATTGAATTGGTTCGAGTCATATTTAAAAAATCGCAACTCGATAGTGGTGGTTAATGGGTTTTCTTCCTCTTTGTTTGCTGCCAACTCTGGCGTCCCACAGGGGTCCCACTTAGGTCCAATTTTATTCAACATTTTTATCAATGATATCATAACCTGTTTCAAATACTCCGATTGCTATCTCTTTGCCGACGATCTTAAGATTGTGAAGCCTATTCGCTCTCCTCAAGACACAATCTTGCTACAACAAGATGTAGACAATTTAGCGCTATGGTGTAATACAAATAGAATGGAACTTAATATTAACAAGTGTTACTCTATAAAATTTACAAGAAATAAATCATGCCATCTGCACCAATACCATATAAATAACCAAAATATACAGCAGGTAGATACTATCAGAGACTTGGGGTTAATTTTGGACAGTAAGCTAAGGTTCAATAAGCACATTGACACCGTTGTAACAAACAGCTTTAGGATGCTAGGCTTTGTCTTAAGAAACTGTAAAGGATTTAAAGATCCTGTAACTAAAATCCAAATCTATAAGGCTTTAGTTAGATCTGGTTTGGAGTATTGCAGTTTACTATGGAGTCCACACTATGACATTTATATAAAAAATCTAGAACGCGTACAGAAAAGATTTTTGTGGCATCTCTGCTACAGTTGTCATCTTGCCAAAAAAATTACTAGCTACCCAGACCGACTTATGCATTTTAAGTTGAGCTCACTATATGATCGACGAGTGTTGTTAGACATGATGTTTCTGCATAGCCTATTCAATGGACTTATTGACTGTCCACAGATAACAAGCAAATTTAATATTAAGATCCCTGTAAGGCTTCCTAGATTGAATAAATATGGTCCTTTTAACATACGCTACTCTTCGACAAATTTAGGCTTATATTGTCCTGTTAATAGAATTTGTAAACAATATAATTTACTGCATACGTCAAGTGACATAGACATATTCTCCCAAAGTAAAGTTAAATTCCGGAACGCCATTTTGCAACACCAACTATCAGATAAATTATTATAAAATGTAACTTTTCATTATTATTGATATGTTTTTACTATATCCTATTTCTATAAGTTCTTTTGTTCTTGTTAATATGCATGCCGTGTTCGCCTCACATTGTAACGACATTTAGCTTAAGACTACTATTGTAAGACACCTAATATTGTACTCAATTAATGTACGTTGCGTTGGCGTTACAAATACAAATAAAAATAAAAAATAAAAAAATAAATATGTAAGGATGATATCTCGCTTCTGTTTATTTATTTTTTTAATTTAACTTTTTTCTGTATGTCTATCTTCACAACCCAAAAAGGGCCAACAGGGTTTTTGTTACATACTGTATGGGCGCCCTTTATGAAGGAAACATACACGTCTACCGCGCATATGTGGGAATAATCAGTGAGAAGGAAGTCGGTACGACCGCAGCACGTTTCCACTCTGTTGAACAATCTATGTGACGAGCTTAAGGGATGCCGTCTACAGTCCAGTGGATATTTTAAACGCGCAGTGGGCGAGTAGCCTGCTGTGAAGCGAGAAGGGGTGGGTTCGCTTCCCGCACCGAGGCAAATGTTTGTGTGATCCACACAACATTGTTTCGGACCTGGGTGTTGTGGGACCACAAGTTCTATTTTTTAAATTTTTTGTATAGCTTGAATAACGAGACGAGCAGGTCGCTCGCCTAATGGTAAGCGCCACTCATAAACAGAAGCAACGCCACACAGAACTTTAAATAAGAAAGCATATAATAAGAGACATAAGGTGTTAAGTCTCATAATGCCCAGTAATTTCACTGGCTTCAATGACCTTCAAACCGGAACACAACAGTGCTTACGCACTGTTGGTTGACGGCAGAAATAGACAAAGCGGTGGTACCAACCCACTTGTAGCCCCTCGTAGTTCCTGATACCCACGTTACAGCCTCCGTGGCGCAGTGGGCGAGTAGCCGGCTGCGAAGCGTGAGGCCGTGGGTTCGATTCCCACACCGAGACAAATGTTTGTCTAATCCACAAATATTTGTTTCGGGTCTGGGTGTTGTGTCGGGTCTCGTAGTTCTTGATACCCACGATACAGGTTAACCTAGTGTGGGGTCGGGACTATGTGTGTGACTGTTGGGTATATTTATTTATTTATTATTACAGATTTACCTACTGTGGGGTCAGGACTATATGTGTGACTGTTTGTTGTGCCTATTTATTATTATTATACTAAGAATTGTGAGCATAAAGAATCTACTTTCTAGTGTTTTAAAACTGCCCAAGTGCAAGATGGTAGGTCACTCGTATGCGCGAGGCCGTCTGGATTGGTACCACCACTTTATCTATTTCTGCCGCCAAGTAGTAATATGTAAGCACTGTTTTGGTTCGCTTTGACATTGAAACCAGTAAAATTACTAGGCATTATATTTATTCGGGGTGACGAACGAAGTCCAGTGTCATGCAGTGCTTTGTAGTTCTGTGTGGTGTTGTATCTATTTACGAGCAGGCGAGCGATCTGCTCGTTTCGTCATAAAAGCCAATAAAAAAAACTAGGTACACGTATTTTTAAACTCTTTCTTTTATCTTTTAACCAGACGAAGCGGCGGCGAAACAAGCATCTCTTTGTTAGACCGATAGATACGATTAAAGAAATGGAAAACCGCAAGACAAATTTGAATTAAAATTAAGACACCGTGAGCTCTTTCTGCGTAGATCGGACTAGTGCCAACTAACTTTTTCAATTATTAAAATATAAATGTATAATGATTTCTTAGGTTTACGCGAATATTACACATTGAAATAAAACTAGTTTATATGGATTTTATCGCGGTTTAATTTTTATTTTAGTCCCGACGTTTCTCTCCCGTGACCACGAAGGCTGATAAAATCCGTATAAACTAGTTTTATTTCAATAAATGTATAATTTTAAAATGAGGGCAGCTAATGTAACATTAACTTTTCGAGACGACCTACACCTCAGTCTCTCCCGTGACCACGAAGGCTGAAAAGCTTTCGAAACGTTGGGACTAAAATTAAATTAGACTGTGATAAAATCCGTATAAACTAGTTTAATTATTAAAAAAATATGATTTTTTTATACTTCTTTTTACCACGTAGCAAGCATCTTTTTAGACCGACGACCGATAACCCTAAACAGACACTGTGTGAAATTAGGGACGCCTCTTTCCCTTTATACAACGTGTTATAGAAAGGGGCGGGCAAATTTAAACAATGTATAGTGTAGGGCAAAGTATTTTATCTCCCATAGTACCAAATCCGATTGCATTGCTAGGACAATAATTAAAGAATTTTCTTTTTTATCGAATGAGTAACATGTCGATATCGACTTTCAAATTTGGACAACACTAAATGATAAACAATGATACTATAGAACTCCTTTCATTTAATTATTTTATAATTAAAAAAACATTAAACAGTTGTCAAATGTCAATATTTATTCGACGCAGTCAGTTCGGTAATTTCTGATTTTATGAAGTATGTTTAAGAGTTCAAAAATATGTTGTATTTAACTAAAAATAAGTATTATGTATTGGTACTTTGTGTTGGTGTAACTGATAACAGCTTTTAAGAGGATCGTCGAATGTATTGAGCCAAATTCATAGATGGAAGACACGAGAATGAAGTCTTTAAAATGCTTCTAGAGAATGGTACCAATATCGTCTTCAGCACACAATCTCTTTCAGGTGTTATTTTGTGCTTAAATTACAAGTTACGTACGTATGTTCGTAGAATTACGTACAACTTATTCAAGTTTATTAAAAATTGAGTGTCGTTCATAATTATTAATAGTGATGTCATCAATCTTATCGATCTTAATAAACGAGTGATTAAAATTAACGTGTAATTTTTGGATGTCTTGGTATTGAAAAGGTCCGGTACATAAGTACTAATTGTAAGGTGTATGTAATGACCCTAAAATATGACCACACCTTTCTGTAACACGTTGTATATAGATCTTCTATATTTAAAGCGGATAAGGGTGTGACTGCCTCGGTGGCGCAGTTGTAATGCGTACGCGTTACGATTAAGCTAACGCTGAGGTCTCGGGTTCGATCCCCGGGTCGGGTAAAGTGGTATTGGGTTTTTCTATTACGAAATGCTCAATATCAGCCCGGAGTCTGAAATTATAGAAGACTGCCTCGGTGGCGCAGTTGTAATGCGTACTGACGCTGAAGTTGAGATCTCGTGTTCGATCCGAAATGCTGGTTACTGGTACTGGTTACACCTCTACCTACCCCTTCGGAGATTACAGGCGTGAGTGCGTCTGTAAGGGTGTAACTGTTCGGGTTGTCCCTAACAATCAATGCGTACGGTATGTTTGGAACTCATGTAACAAATGTTTGTTACAATTCTTGTGAATTATAGAAGACTGCCTCGGTGGCGCAGTTGTAATGCGTACTGACGCTGAAGTTGAGATCTCGTGTTCGATCCGAAATGCGGGTGTACTGGTTACACCTCTACCTACCCCTTCGGAGATTACAGGCGTGAGTGCGTATGTATGTATATACCAATTCATAACTTCATAAAGTTTTGATATTCTGACCTTTACTAATAATAGTTCATGTAAGGTATCCCACACTAATATATTTTCATAAAGGTTACAAAGTTGGGTAAAGTTAGCGTTGTACGATAGCAATCTAAGTTTACTGTATGAAACTGTAATGGAAAATTGCATATGAACACCTACGCTGAATCCTAACATTGTGGATCTAAAGTAACTAGAGGAGAATCACGCTTATGTCCTCGAAGGGGTAGGCAGAGTTGCAAGTAGTACTGTTCACCAAGCATATTCCCGCCCCATGATGTGGCGAGGCTATTGCCATAACGGGCACAGTTACAGACTCCGGGCTAATAATGTGGATTTTGTAATAGAAAATCCCAATATCACTGTTACCCGACCCGGGTATCGAACCTTTAAACTCAGCGTCAGCCTCAGTCATAATATTACATGTATAATAAAGGATAGCGTCATTTTTATTATTCACCCCAGTATTGTGTTGCATTCAAAGAAATAATCTAATGTTCATTACCTTTTGCAGTTCTGTGTAGTGGCGCAAATTGGCATCGAAATGATTGGAAAATTGCATTTGCTTGTGCTTTAAAAACAAAGTTAGAGGTGTTAACTAGTATTTGATTGGTTTTTACTGCGTGTTAATTTTTGCGAGCTTCAATCGCATTCTGTAATAATTTTGTTGAATGGTAGAGCCATGCTGTAGACACTTGTCTACAGCATGTATGTTTGTCTGATTCACAAATATTTGTCTCGGGTCTGGGTGTTGTGGGACTGCAAGTCCCTCGTAGTTCTTGATACCCACGATACAGGTTTACCTAGTGTGGGGTCAGAACTATGTGTGTTGACTGTTGAGTGTATTTGTTAATTTATTATAAATATAAAAGTTTGGATGTTTGCTAATCAATCACGCGTTAACGGCTCAACGAATTTGGATCAAATTTGCCATATAGGTAAACTATGACCTGGATTAGGATATAGGATACTTTTTGCCCCGGAAAGAGTCCCTCACGCAGGCGGATCCGCGTACAAAATCTTTTACTAAATTAATAAAGACCTTAAGTAAAACCCACCAGTTTTAATAACAGCATCAAGAAACACTCAAAATAAACCTGATTAATTATGATCTCGCAACAGATTCGGCGGTTTGAATTAAATTTTCCAAGTTTAAAATGTACATATTTAATTTAGGCATAACTTTGAACTCCACATGAAAGGCTAAAGCCACTCCAACTTCTTGGAATATTTAATGCTATTCGCTTACTTTGGTACGTAAAGTTACTTCAACAATTGATTCTGTGACAGCGAAGGGGGAGATTAAAATATCGAGGGCTTCTTTCAATAAGGGTGTATGCGCAAAAGTTGTTTTTTCACTTTCTATGAGATAGATACTCGTACCAGGCGGATATATGTTTCATCACAATTTGAGAAAAATATAAACAAATATTTTTTTAAATTTCAGTATGATTTGACATTTAGTAGGCGTCTACCATGTGAAAGTCTATTTGAGTTTTTACAAGCCTGAATGACGAAACGAGCTACTCGCTCACCTGATGGTAAGCACCACGCCTGCCCAGACACAACATAACTGGAGAGAGATGCATGTATTATATCGTAAATATGAATGATTACCGAAGCGTAAAATTCTAATCGTAGTCCTGTATATATTCAATTAGGTCTTAACTTCATGCTTATGGAGGTCATGCAGGTTAATACAATTTTATTTTTTTTTCCTTAAAGAGAACTAAGTTCTCAATAATTAATTACAATCTAGCCTATAAGACTAATAAGCAATTTTAATCTAACTTAATTTTCTACGTAATAAGTTTAATTAAACTAAGAATAATGTTAATACAATGCGTAAATATAATTTCTGCAGTTGCTTGATTGAGCTGCTCTAATTCCAATTAAATATTGTAAAACCTTATGCTCTAATAATTGTAAACTAGTTTTGAAAAGAGTGACGCTGGAGTTTCTTGCTCGTTCTTCTCTAGCGAAACAGCATTCCGAACTAGCGGTAGAATTTTGAGGGAATCTAAATAATGTATTACATTTTATGGTTTCAATAAATATTTGGAACTTTTGAATTTTACTAGTAAATATGAGTCCCTAATGAAGCCATTCTGAACATGGCAGTAGTCATCACCAATTTAAGGCAAATAAATAAGGGAGGACACGGACGCTTGAATTTACAGGCACGAGTGGCCGTAGCCGAAATGTCAAGATGACATTTACCAACCGCTTCACGACAAATCACTTACTTTTATATCTGGAGGCCAATTCTCGTAATTTTAAATGTTCAAAATATCCTTCCGATCTAGTCTCAGCGTCAAGAAAGTTGCAAATGGCATTCTCTTAAACCAATAATCAACGTCAAATGCATCTAGCATTAGCAGTAGCATTATACCGTTTTGGCTTCAGTCAACTTTTATTCTACATTCAATCTCATTACGATCTATGTTCACATTTGACGTTGATTATTGGTTTAAGAGAATGCCATTTACAACTTTCTTGACGCTGAGACTAGATCGGAATGATATTTTGAATATTTAGAATTACGAGAATTGGACTCCTGGTTTATATTGCAAGTATTTTTATACTGCCTCGGATAATTATCGTGAAGATTTTGGCTCTGAGTAAAGCCACGCTGTAGACAATTCTGTCCTTACCAACTACCAACTGTGTTTACCAACTATCCTTAAATAAAATTAACTAATTCAAATATTATTGAATCGCAAGTCCATTTGTAAATTAATCGAAAAGCTACATTAATCTAAATGTCACTATAGACTGATTATATGGAGTGGGACCAAGAGTGCGGTTTGGGCCCGGCTTATACAAATTATTCGCTGCTAAGTGTTTCCATCTGGTCTCGAAGCGAGTCGTTATCGATAGAACAGGGGTGGGAATGTATCGATAATTACTTTATCGATAAGAAATTGTTTTATTTTATTTCACGTTAGCACTCAAACATGTAAAAAGTAAAAGTTTTCAAATTGCTCACGATTCATGGATTGCTCATGATACCAGCAATTCCCTTGCCACCAAAATTATTTATGTCTCACAATATTGTAACAGATAACAATAGAATCCTGGATATCACATTCATAGCTGACGTACATTTATATTTGGTAAAACCAATGCAAAGACTAAAGAAAAAGAAAAAAATTAAATGCCTGACCTGATATCGGATTTAAGACCTTTAGTATCTTGACACAATTATGTATACATACACTGGAACTAAATATAACCACAGCGTAGTCTAAATAATAATATGTGTACCGTCAAGTCGTCAAGATATGTTGCATCTTTTTTTTTAAAGCATAGACCGACAAAAGAACAAGTGGTATTTCCCTCTGCTGTATTGCCTCAGCGTTGACATGTTCTTCTTCAAACAAGGCCTAAAAAGACATATTCACGGTAGGCAGCGGCTTGCCTGTGTGCATTGCTAATGTCTATGGGCGACGGTTCCCACTTACCATCAGATTGGCCGTTTGCTCGTCTGCCTTCGTAGGTCAATAAAAAAATAGGTTACCTGCTGATAAGTAATCTCCACCGTCCATGTACGCCCACAATATGACAGTGGAATACGAAAGAACTAGCTAATATGGCGGAATTTTCACCATGGCATGATATTTTGTATCCAGTCCAGTACAAGGACATATTTGTACACACATATCCACATCCATATGTACCCTCCCACCCGCAGATATCACATTTCCCAAGCATTACATAATAACCACCAGACCAATCAGCCGAAAATTTAATTAAAACATCGATTATCGACAGTAGTAACATCTCTACTAAGCGGAGACACCGCACCGGTCTCGATCTGTGAATTGTCATAGAGTTACTGCAACTTCAACTACACCTGTTCGTACTGAACTCAGTACTTTGAAGTAGAGAGTAATTACTTAATCCCCGGCGAAAAAAGGGTGTTATAAGTATTTGGTCCCTTTGTCTGTCTGTGTATCTATTTGTGGCATCGGAGCGTCTAATGCCTAAATTAATGGGCTGATTCGGATGCGGTTTCTTTTTATTTGAATGTTTATTTCATCAAAAGTGTATTTAGCTCGGTAACCATCCAGAACCATCCAAACTAGCAGACATTTTGCTGGCTCTACCACTCAAATCACAGTATCACTTACTGTTAATATAATTATTACTAGACTACGCATAAAATTAACAACTGCATACCTACAAACAAAAAACCTTAAGAACTCTGTATAATATAAACATTTTTTTGCCGCGGGGAAAATTCGTCTTGCCTAACCCATAATAAAAAAAAAATTAATATCTCAAACACCTTCAAACTTTTTTATTTCCCTCATAACCGCGTGAAATTCGGTGAAATGTTATAAATTCTTTAAAAAAAACATCCTTAGATACTCGGACGAAATAAAAGGGGAAACTTTGACGGTACAATTTTTCTCTCAAAGCTACATAGCGTGGGGTAAATGGGGTTAAAACTTCTATTAAGTTAACTGCGGGTCAGGAACCCTTCGTATTAATCGCCCATGAATTTTGATGTTCATTGTTTCAGTTAAATATTATATTGTAGTTGTTAAATTTGGTGCCTGTGTTATGCCTTCGAAAATTTATAAAGGTTAGTTCGTTTGTCATTTTTGGACCCCACATGCGCTCTTAACACAGAACCTCAAAATAATTTTGTCATTTTCTCATGCTTTCTATACATGTTTATCAAAGTTAACATGCCCGGTCTTCACGCCACGAGATTATGTTCACGTCACGTTTTTTATGGTATATGTATATTTTTATCTCATGTCGTGTACAGTACACTAAATTGATTAAATATTTATCTTGCGCAAGATATCTCGCGGACTTATGCTAAGCAGGCTGGCCTCCAATAAGATGTCGATTTTTGGATTTCAATTTTATGGACTGCATCGGACGTGAGTCCAAAAAATGACAATCTGGAGTTGCCGTGGTACTATTTGTAATACTACGCAACAGATCCGAATTGCGTTTTCCGAAGTCGAGAATACCTGAAATTCGGATTATAATTTTGGATTCAGATCGGATGTAGTTTGTAAACACTCTAAGATTCATAATCATAAGCTTTTAATGATTTATTGACAAAACCATGACAAACAGTGGTAACAACCCGGACGAGCCGGTCCATTCGTGCTGCAGACAATAGTGTCTACAGCGTGGCTCTACCTCATGAAGTACTAGTCTTATCCTACTACTATTTATAAATGTGAAAGTTTGGATATTTGTGAGTTTTTAAATTTGTATGTTTGTTAATCAATCACGCCCAACTGAACGGTTTTGGGTGAAATTTGGCACACAGGTAGACCATGAAATGGATTAGGACATAGGCTACTTTTTATCCAGGAAAACGCTGTTCAGCGGGCGGAGCTGCGAGCAAAAGCTAGTACACAAATATTTCTATAAATTTTCAAAGCACTAAGCTAAAACGTAGTGTTTTTACTTGTATTTGTTCTTCACAATAGTAACACCAGATTTTATTATCAAATTTCATAAAACTTTTTACAATTTTATTCAACGAACAATAAATGTAAAGGGCGTAGGTAAAAACGCGCTTTGAATATTATTATATAGAAACTGGTTACGTGTTTCGAATATTTTTATCCTTTAATCATATAAAAAGAGGGACCTCTTTGCTTGTGTATCTAGCCGTGATATAAAGCTCTTTTTTGTTATTAGCTTGAGTGACGAAACGAGCAGGTCGCTCGCCTAATAGTAAGCGACAGCCTGCTAATTAGTGCCTGTAATGAAAGTTTAATAATATAAATAATACTCACATTATTTTATCCGATCACAAGTACCTATAATTTCGTTATGGATTAATTTGAATCAATATATCGATTCACTAGAAACGTTGTGTCAAAGATTATCAAATAGCAATAATTAAACTTTTTAACATAAATTGAGCGCACTTAGATATACAAATTCCATTTTGGACAGAAATTTCCGAACGAAACTTTATTAAACATATATTTTTGTACACCAAATAGTTAGGGTTTCTCAGATTTATCTTGTAACAGAAAGTTTTCTTTTTTATTGCCTAGATGCCACCTGATGGTAAGTGGATACCGCCGTCCATGGACCTCAGCAATGCCAGAGCACAGCCAGAAGGCCAATTCTCGTAATTTTAAACGTTCAAAATATCATTCCGATCTAATCTCAGCGTCAAGAAAGTTGCAAATGGCATTCTCTTTAACCAAGAATCAACGTACGAGAATTGGCCTTCCGGCCGCTGCCTACCGTTAAACCGTTTGCATTAATTAGTTACATCCTTAAGGTAACCGCGTTCGCCCCGGTTTATTTACGAGCGACACGACACGACGGGAGCGACCGCGACCACGCGATTATTTACGTCATGTCCCAATGTGGCACATGATCGGGGATTGTCTCTCAATGTATATGAAGATAAACCTAAATAAATAATTATTTACTTAGCTTATTTAATGTCGTTTATAAGATTTGAATAAGATTGTGAAGCGATAGGCAGCGGGTTACAAATACTTGTTTCATGTCTGGGTGATTTCGCCCCAGAGAGGTTGACGTCAGGCATGATTTTTCGAATCGTAAATCCAACCAATCAAAAGAAACTCGGCAATCGAAGAGTATAATATATTTATTTATTATATTGTTTAAAAATATCATTATATAAAAGCACTCCCCGAATTAAGAATTCTATTTTGAAGTCGATTAAAACAACGCCAAACATCCACAAAAATCGAAGATAAGCATCCATAGAGTACGCATAACCCGAGCTCGACGTAAATCATCTTACAACTCAATATTGAAACACGTGTGAACATGATTTATGGCAATTCTAATACAAAACAAAGACAGCGGTTTATGCATACGATTTATCTCTCGTTCATAAATCTTTTCTTAACCCTTTCTTGGCAGTGTGCATTGTTATGCACGTATCTCTTTATGAAAATCTAGAGAGTAAACTAATTATTGCGCAAGTTAATTTATTTGTTCTTACTTTGATAAATATTCTACTAATTGAGAAAAAAAATAATCTGATGTTCTTGGCAACATGGTATCGGCAGTAGACCACAATATAACAAACCGAACCCAGGCGTCTACACGTCGCATAGTAAAAATAATTAATTGTAATAAGATATTAAGAGTTTATTCTAATAACTAACTGATATAATACTAATGATAATATTTCCCGTTCATAATTAATATTTTTGGACATTGTTATGCTTTACGATGAGTTTTATTGAACCTGTTTTACGTATGTATCTTTAAATGCACACCGCTCGCTCCATAACGTACAAAGTTAAATTTGCTATGTATCTATACAGATACATTGCGAGCTATGTATCTATTGTTTATATTATTGTTTTATAATACATTAATATTAAAATATAACAAATTTAGAATTTTTAGGTGGTTATAATATCAACATTTTTATTTTTAGGCACTACTCAGTTTTCAACAGAGATCTATGCCTCATAAAAGTATCTGGAATACAAGATACTTGTAACTAATGTAGTTGAAATAACAGATACAAGATACTATTGGAAATAGTATTTGAGATACTGGTTACAAAATACGTCATTACCAGATACTTTTTTAAATAAAATACATTTTCACACATTTTAATTAATGCTGGTTGCGAAATTATTTTTTTTAGTTTTTAAAATATGCCGCTTATTCATTCGACATATAGATGTATCAATGAAATGAAATATTTGTTTTCTGTAGATGGTTTTTGTATAGTGTGTAGGGAAAAACATGTGCAAGAGACCCAGCTTTATATACACACGTCTCCTGCCCAGGGATTTTCATTAGATGTTATCAATATTATATTAACAATAATATTATTGTTAAGGTATACATGTTTATAATAATTGAGGTGATTGCAACTGTAGAACTAGTAGCCATAGCATGTGCCAATTACAACACACAACACAACTTATTACTTAAACGCCTGTATTCATACTACAATGTTCAACAACAAACAAGCAATCCAACCACTACCAAACTATAACCGACAACCGGCAAACACACCATGGAAACAGCGCATCATAGCACGTAATAGACAATGAAAATACTACAAGGCCCCATGTAAATATTTTGTCATGTTGATGAATAGAATATACATACATACATACGCACTCACGCCTGTATTCCCTGAAGGGGTAGGCAGAGGTGTAACTAGTACACCCACATTTCGCCGAGCGTATATCCGTCCCACGATGTGATAGCGGGCGAGCCTATCGCCATACCGGGCACAAATTCCAGACTCCGGGATGATACTGAGCATTTCGTAATAGAAAAACTCAATTCCACTTTACCCGACCCGGGGATCGAACCCGAGACCTCAGAGTTAGCTTAATCGTAACGCGTACGCATTACAACTGCGCCACCGAGGCAGTCCTAGAATAGAATATTAATTAGAGTTTAAGTCGCGGCATCGAACAGCAGTGTCCCGAATTTTCTTCTTGAACGTAGAGAGGCAGTCATTAAATATATCGAAGCTATTACTTTTATTAACGAGTTTAGTTAGTTATAAAGACAAGATAATCGAGGTATAGGTAAATAGGTTCTCCCAAGTTTTCCTGTTAAAGCGACAGTAGAATAAAGTGTATGTCTAGGAAATCTAGCAGGTACGTTACGAGAAAATTTACTTAGAAGATCTGAAGGCCAATTCTCGTAATTTTAAACGTTCACAATATCATTCCGATCTAGTCTCAACGTCACGAAAGTTGCAAATGGCATTCTCTTAAACCAATAATCAACGTCAAATGTGAACATAAATCGTAATGAGATTGAATGTAGAATAAAAGTTGACTGAAGCCAAACGGTATAATGCTACTGCTAAGGCTATATAGGTGCATTTGACGTTGATTATTGGTTTAAGAGAATGCTATTTGCAACTTTCTTGACGCTGAGACTAGATCGGAATGATATTTTGAACGTTTAAAATTACGAGAATTGGCCTTCAGGACAGTCTAAATGGGCGTTTACCATTTTATGTAAAAAAGTACCATCTCTCATCCAAGACATTTTACGTAAAACCACATTTATTTTAATATAAAATTGATATTATAATTTAGCAAATAGTATAAATACTCATATTTTTATAATGAATTTTCATCATAAAGGTTCCCTAAAAATCATCGTTAAAGCAAGCGATAATTAACAATTAATACACACATAACTTAAAAAAACCAGAGGTGCATGTTCTTTGGGCTAGTTTCGAACCTACGACTTTTTCGAAAGTCCGTACGACTCCCTGCTAAGCTATAGCTGTTGCATCAAACCTTACAAGCCAAATCAAGTCAAGTCTTACAAAAAACCTTTCTTACGCACAGCCTTTCGTATTTTACATTATCACAATATAAAACTCGGGACGTAGTTATTCATCAAAATTCAGCCCCTGAAATATTATACTAGTGGGAAATAGACGGATTCCCATTACGATAGTGTCTGTGGAGGCGGCAATAAACAGCCCCTGTCCGGTATAAATCAGTCGAGTCGATAACTTCTATATCGGGCGCCATCTTGACTTCGATATAAAGGCAGCCAAATCGAATTGTGAAATCGAAATGAATATTTTCAAGAGTTTCATTTAAGTATAAGGTAGTAAGTTACCTTGTGAGTGGTAGAGTATGCTGTAGACAGTTTTGTCTACGGGGTGAATAGGCTAGCTCGACCGGGTCGTCATCACTGTCTCACAGAAAACTGGATTAAAGTAGCAGCTTGCTGCTTCGTTTCGTACGGTGAGCTAGATATCCAAAGGCCCTCAAATCCCCTCCCCTTCCCAATCCCTTAATAACCCCTTTCCTTTAAGGTCGACAACGCGCCCATGATTGTTTTCGTTTTGTGGGCGTACAGGGGCGGTGGAGATCACTTACCATCAGGTAACCCACTGGCTCGTTTGCCGGTCTATGCCTCTAATGTCTCATATGAAGTTGTGGGTGGCATTGATATTGCTTTTAGGCAATTGTAGCGTTTACCACATTAGATTATGAAGGTTTTAGGAACTATATTTTCTCTCAATTTTAAAATACGAATATTGCCAAAGCGCATACCTGTACTCATAGAACTGTATTTTTTTGCACTAAACTGATAAATTATTATTTTTTCCCGCTGGCAGGTTCCCACCAAGAACCTATTAATCAACCTATAAACCAAATAAAAAATGAGCTGATTCAAAGAATCTTGAATCTATAAGCATTTCAACTGGAGCATTGATTCTTTAAGCTTCCCTTTCACGCTGAAGAGAAAACTGTCTACAGCGTGGCGTCCTAGTTGCCCAATAATTTTATTGGCTTCAATATCCTTTATTAATCTGACTATTAAAAAAACCCAAAGATAATAAAATCATCTGTCTTTAAACGGCTTAATAGATTTTCTTTACAAGTGATTAAGAACCATATCGATTAAACCAACTTTTAAACAAAAAGATTAAATTCAAACCGTTTTGTTTAGATGCTACAATAATTCCACAGACAAACACAAATACAGGTACGCACAGACACATAGAAAGATATCAAACTTATAACAGCCCTCTTATTTTTTTTAAATATAAAAGGGGTTTAAAATAAAGATCCATAAACAGAACCCTGTTTGAAATAAAAATAATCTTTATTTGAATATTCGACAAGAGTTTTTCTTTTATGTGCAAATAGATGAACAACCTTTGAGAGTAACACTTTGAGAGCTCACATTATTCACTGATAAAATATTCCCCAGTATATATTTTAAAGGCAGGAAAGTCAAGCACTTTAAAAAAAGTACAGTCACACTCAATGGAGTTTGAAACTTTATTCGAAGAACATGAACATCTTTGGAGTAGACGTATCGGCCTTGTACTGTCCTATAGGTGGGCATAAGCCTCCAAATAAGCTTTACGTCCACCACGCTGACTTAACGCGGGTTGGTAGACTTCAAATATTTACCCCAAAAATGACGGCAGAGCAAACACTTTTATTTTATTGTCTTCAGTGATGAAACTAGCAGCCCGCTCGCCTGATGGCAAGCGTCACGCCTGCCCATAAACAAAAAAAACACCACACAGAACTTTGAATTACAATTTCTACATGGCCAGTAGTTTCGCTGGTTTCAATGTCCTTCAAACTGGAACACAACAGTGCGTACACACTGCTGCTTGGCTGCAGAAACAGACAAAGCGGTGGTACTAACCCAGACGGCCTCTTGCAAACGAGGGACCTACCACCTTTTTAACTACCATAGCTTAGAAGATTCATAAGCTCAGTCTCGGCAATTTCTTTCACATCGCTGATTCTACTTTTAGCTTGCTTCTATACATAAAAGAATTTACTTCCTAAGAATCACTCCGCGCCACCCCTCGTTCTGCAGAACAAGTTAACAAAAAGTATAGGACGCAGCAGCCCCCGTCAACTTATTTCTTTTAACTTTCAACCATACCTCGTTTCTGAATACCAAGTACTTGATCTTTCGATCTTTCATTTATCAGGACATGATAAAATATTAGTGAGATTTTAACAGCTTTTTTTAATTAATCGGGTTAGTTTCTTTTTACTGGAAAAAAATCTTTTAATTTCTGTTCCTTTATTTCAACTAGCCAGGTTCTTTATGAAAGAATACTTAAACGATAATACCATGAATTTCATACACATACATACGCTCTAACGCCTGTAATCCCAGAAGGGGTAGGCAGAAGTGTAACCAGTACACCCACATTTCAACGAGCGTATCTCCGTCCCAAGATGTGATAGGGGGCGAGCCTATCGCCATACTGGACACAATTCCAGACTTCGGGCAATTCGTAATAGAAATACCTAATATCATTTTATACCCGACCCGGGGATCGAATCCGAAACTTTAGCTTTAGCCTCAGTCGTAGCACGTACGCATTACAACTGCGCTATCAAGGCAGTCGAACATGAACCTAAACCCCTATGTGGTTTATAAGTTTGAATACCTTTTTTCTTTAAATGATAAGTGATGTCAGTTTAGAGGGAGGTGAGAAGTTGTAAAGCCAAGTAGAAGCCCAGAAGGTATCCAAACAACATCTCACCTATATGATGCGATCCTCCAACCAGAACTCGAACCAGCGTGCCTTGGTCTGAACCCCACCATTTTTAACAGAAAGTCGTTTACCCTATAAGTAATAAATTTAGAGGTCTGCAGTATCAATACAATAGGCTAAAAGGATAAAAAGATAAAACTCAAAAATGTATCCTTTTGTCCATGTGATTCTCGGACCTGGGACAAACCTAGGACCTCATCGGTTTCTCATTTTAAATACCCTGTCACAAGACTAAAATAAGGTTGCTGGAAACTGTGTCGTAGTATATAGCTTGTACTGAGAAACCCAATTGCGGACTTCGAAATAAAATCGCATTTTATTCAGTACTAACATTTACCCGCAGCTCCGCCCGCGTGAATAGACTTTTCCGAAATAAAACGTAACCTATAACCGTCTCCAGGGTCCCATCTATATCTACATCAAAATTCATCAAAATCGGTTCAGTGATTTAGGCGTGAAAACGTAACAAACAAATAGATATTTTTTTTCATAAAAAGTATCCTATGTTACTCATTATACCTCCAAGAATATGTGTACAAAGTTTCATGATGATCGGTTAAGTAGTTTTCGCGTGAAAGCGTAACAAACAAACTTACATTCACGTTTATAATATTAGTATGACGTAACAAAACCCCTGTTGGCCCTTTCTAGTTCGTGAAGATAGTCATATAGACAGCTTAATAAAAATAGTTAAATTAAAAGAATAATAAATAGAAGCGAGACTATTAACCTTACACAGGTAGCTTAGAAAAATTAACGTATTTAATAAATGTTATTTTCACTGCCTCGGTGGCGCAGTTGTAATGCGTACGCGTCTCGGATTCGATCCCCGAGTCGGGTAAAAGTGATTTTGGGTTTTTCTATTACGAAAAGCTCAGTATCAGCCCGGAGTCTGGAATTTGTGCCCGGTATGGCGATAGGCTCGCCCCCTATCACATCATGGGACGGAGATACGCTCGGCGAAATGTGGGTGTACTGGTTACACCTCTGCCTACCCCTTCGGGGATTACAGGCGTGAGTGCGTATGTATGTATGTTTTCATCTGAAAACTGATGAACAGCTGACTGATGTTACGTATTGATAAAACGGGGTACACGCGCGGCGCGGTCCGTTTGATGCACATAGACACCACAACTTGCTATCTCGCTCTAGCTCCGAGACATCGTTCTTACAGAGGTAATCAATCGAAATACGGTTTACAAATAATAAAAGAATTAAAGTATAATAAATTAATATGATTATTTTTATAGCCTTATTTTCGTATGCGAGTTATTTCATTACGTTTGAATATCGATTTTGATATCGGGGTTAAAATGCCCAACAGGGTTTTTGTTACATATTGTGTATACAAAATAACCCAAAAATCATAACATAAATCCCAAGATATCTCAGTCGAGGTCCATTTCACGACATCACATGCTGGTCTACAATGTCCAGCAAGCTGTAAGCCATTACCTGCAATATACATGCAACCTGACACTCGGTCAGTTGGAAAATGAATTTTATATTAATATCCATAAGATACAGTTTAATATGGCTGATTGGTGAAAACATTTCATGCGGTGCACTTGTTATGAGTTTGTACAATGATCTAGGATTTGATGTAGTATTGAGGGTGGTAGTGAGTGAAAGACACAGCAGTATCTCTCTATCCTTTTCTAACCGTATAGGTTTTGTAGGTATTTTATTATAGCATAGATCGGAAACGAGCAAGTGGGTCACCTAATGGTAAGTGATCTCCATCGCCCATGCACGCCCTCAATACCAAAGGAATCATGGGTGCGTTGCCGAATTTAAAGAAAGGGGATAATTTGGACCTCCGGATATCTCACTCTGCATACAAAACGCAGCAGCAAGGTGCTCCTTTACGTCGGTTGTCTGTGAGACAGCGGTAACGACCCGGATGAGCCAGCCCATTCATGCTGTAGACAAAAGTGTCTACAGGGTAGCTCTACGACTCAAAAAATAAACCTCTCACATAGTAAAGTAAGTAGTATTTTCTGGATCACCCCTAGGATGACTGGCTCGTCACCTATCACATCATGGGACGGAAATAAACTCTACAACCGTGGGTGTAAAAATGTATATCTAGCTACCCTTTTGCCTACAAGCGTAATCTTAAGTATATATGTTGTACTTTTTTTTATTAGCATGAGTGACGAAACGAGCAGGTCACTCGCCTGATGGTAATCGTCACGCCTGCCTATAAACAGAAGCAACACCACACAGAACTTTGGATTAAAAAGCACTGCAAGGCATTGGACCGAGCTCGTCACCCCGAGACGTAAGATTTAAGTTTCATAATGCCCAGTAACTTTAGGCTTCAATGTTCTTCAAACTGGAACACAATAGTGCTTACACACTGCTGGTTGGCGGCAGAAATAGACAAAGCGGTGATAACAACCTAAACGGCCTCTCGCATACGAAGGACCTACCTTTTACTTGCATTTTTTGCATGTCAACTGAACTAGTAACTGATGAGGTCTCACCCCTACTACAATCCCACAACAATGGCCCCAATGTCGAAGTTAAAACAGCAGTTAAACCGTGTCGTGGGTTAATGTTGTGTCGTAAAACCGTCCAAATGGCATTTGTTTTCCTACAACTTTCCCCTTTACGTACACTAAGTACAATGTAAAAGCATCTTCACTCTTGCAGAATGGACGGAAGTCTCAATTGAGGTCCTTTCACTTTGAGTCATATATTTTCGATAGTGGATTAAATTATAGAAAAAATGCTATAATGTTTTTAAAGGCCTACTACGATACTAGTCTGGGATTTTTATTAATTACCAAGATGTCTGAGTGGTAGAGCCACGCTGTAGTCAATTTTGTCTACGGCATGAATGGGCCGACTCGTCCGGGTCGCTACCACTGTCTCACAGAAAACCAGCGTAAAGTAGCAGCTCGCTGCTGCGTTTCGTACGGTGAGTGAGATATCCGGAGGCCCAAATTCCCCTCTCCTTCCCAATCCCTTACTTATCCCTTTGCTTTAAGATCGGCAACGCGCCCATGATTATTTTAGTATTGTGGGCGTACATGGGCGCTGGAGATCACTTACCATCAGATGACCCACTTGCTCGTTTACTATATACTATAAAAAGGAGAATGATAATTAATAAAAATCCCAGATTAGTATCGGCGGTGCAGTTGTAATGCGTACGCGTTACGACTGAGGCTGACGCTGAGGTCTCGGGTTCGATTCCCGGGTCGGGTAAAGTAGTATTAGGTTTTTCTATTACGATTCATTGACTTAACGGCAGATGACTCACATACTTGTCATTCAAACATTAATGTATTGAGTCATAAAAAAATAAAAAAATACATAAAATTAAATAAGATTATTAAGAGATCAAAAAAACTACAAACAAAAAAAACCTATTGTAAAATCAATTTAGAATTAAGAAAACAACGTAGGGCATTTGTGTCAAAGTTAAAAAATTATGAAATTAAATTGGAGGATAGCAAAAACATTTATGAAATTGATACTCAACGCTTGCTTGCTGAAATTAAAACTTTGGAGGAATCTTTAAGTTTAACTTATAATAAGTATATATCCTCCCATAATGAAATCCAAGATTTAATTAAAATGTGTGAATACAACCAACCAAATACCTTAATTAATGATAAAGTAGCACCAATTAATGAAATTAAAACCGTTAACTATCAAGTTATAGAAACATCTGAGTCAGAGCAGTCAGTAGATTTATGCAATGTTTTAAGTTCATGCACAGACTCTTTATGTAGGGAGCATGAAAATGTAAAAGTACCTCTTAATCAAAGTATATGTGTCAATAAAAATATTAAATATAATTCAATAATTTACTCTGACAATATAGGCAAAGGTATTGGTGTTTTGCTTAAAAAAGAAATTAACCATTCTTTAATAAATAACTGTATGCCGGGAATGAGTTATACTCAAATAATAGATAAACTAATACAAGATAAATGCACTAATCATTCCTGCATAACATTACTTGTAGGGAATTGCCTAAGTTTAAGGAAAAGGGACTTAAACGATAGCTTTAGGTCTATGTTGGACTTAACCTGTCCTAGAATCATATTGTGTGCCTTCCCATACCTAGGGAAAGTGTCTGATAGGGTTAATAATCATATTTATGCTTTGAACAGACACTTACAATTTTTAGTAAATCATCATAGTGATAAATTTAGTTTTTTTGATACCAATATATTTATTGGCAAATGTCAACTGACAGGGGATACACTGTATCTACCAAAAATATTTTTATATTCGATTGCTACATCAGTAGCTTTTTGTATTAAGACAGTCATAAGTAGTATGACAGAGTTTTCATTGAACACCACTGTTAGTAGTGTTACTAAAGTAAATGTGGTGAATAATTTAAACATTTAAGTGCGACAACAGAGAAGTGTATAAATGACTTAGTTCTATCTCATCAGAATATAAATCACTTCTCTGGCAAAATTTTAGAAATAGAACTTTTTATTGATTTATTTAAAATTGACATTTTGTGTTTCACAGAAACCTGGTTGAAGGCGCATCATATGAATTTCAATGTTACTGGCTTCAGGGTCGCCAGCTCGTACAATAGGGTATCTGCAGAGGGTGGGGGAGCCTTAATTTTAGTACGTGAATATATTAAATTCAAGGAAAGGAAGGACATCTCTCACCTTTCTGTTGAGCGAGTATGTGAGGTCGCATGTGCAGAAACCGATCTTTACATTATTTTATGCGTATATAGGCCTCCTTCATCTAACCTATTAAGATTTATTTCGATAATGGAGGAAATTCTTAAGAAATTTAAAAATAATAAAAAAATTATAGTGTGCGGAGACTTTAATGTTAATATTCTGGTTGATTCTCCGGACAAATGTAAGTTTCTATCATTATTTAGCTCATTTAATTACACATGTTTGTTTACTGAGCCAACTAGGATTACATATGCGTCTGCAACATGTATTGATAATATCTTTACTAATTTTAACATACTAGATAAGTGTGTAACAACAGGTGTTCGGTCAGATCACAAGTGTCAGATGGTCAAACTTAACAATAATGTATGTAATAAACAAAAACATATTACACTAAGATCTCTGACAAAAAACAACTTGCTAAAATTTAGTAATAATTTAAATTCATTATTGTATTCTTTTACCCCAAACTCTGCCAGTCCAAATTATATTTATGATGCTTTATTTAGTACAATTTGCAATGAGTTTAATAAATGTTGTAAACCAAAATCACTCAAAACTTGCTCTAAAATTAACTTTGCAGCCTGGGCTACTAAAGGCATACGACGTAGTAGAGATATTTTATATGACTTATATGACAGAAGGTCCTATACACCTGGTGTCGAATTTTCAAACTACGTTAAGAATTATTCTAAAATATTTAAAAAAGTATGCAGGCATGCTAAAGCCGCTCATATTAGTGAAAAGTTGAGACAATCTAGTAATAAAATAAAAACTACCTGGCAAATAATTAATTCTGAAACTGGTAGAAATAGAATAAGTGACAAATCGATAGCTTTATTTGTAAATGACGAACTAGTTTCAGATAAGCTCTCTGTTGCCAATTACTTTGAGAATTTTTTTAGTAACATACCTATAGATACAACTAAATGTCTGCAGTCATCAGCGACTTTAGCAGAATCATTGTTAATAGAAAATGTTAAAGTAGATATGCTTAATTTTAACTTTGATATGGTATCTCATTGTGAAATAATCAAAGCATTTAAAAAACTTAAAATAAAAGGTACTGAAGATTTGTGGGGGCTATCTGTTAAAGCTATAGAAGCTATTATAGTAAATATTGCTCCCATTTTAGCAGATATTTTTAACTGTTGTGTAAATGACGGTATTTTTCCCGATTTAATGAAAATAAGTAAAATTGTCCCAATTTTTAAGGCGGGCTGTGTAAATAGCGCCTCTAATTATAGGCCTATATCTATATTACCAGCTCTTAGTAAGGTTTTTGAAAAAATCATGCTGGATCAAATGCTGGCGCATTTTGATAGGAATAGGATATTACATAATAAACAATTTGGGTTTACAAAGAGTCGGTCTACTCAAGATGCTGGATCAGCCTTAATGACATCTGTGTTGGAGGCCTGGGAGGAGTCGCAGGATGCTCTGGGTGTGTTCTGTGATCTCTCCAAGGCATTTGACTGCGTCGACCACCAAACCCTCATTGCTAAACTCAAGTATTACGGTATTTGTGGTACATCTCTTGATCTTGTGATATCCTATTTATCTGGTCGGGAACAAAGAGTATGTATAAATGGCGTCACTTCAGTAGGATCTACAGTCAAAATAGGGGTCCCACAGGGTTCCATTCTGGGCCCTTTTCTATTCTTAGTTTACATTAATGATCTTCCTTATATGGTTGATAAGATGGCAGACTTAGTTTTATTTGCTGACGACACCTCTTTAATATTTAAAGTGAATCGTAAGGATGAAGATCTAGTTACACCTAACAAAATTCTGAATTTAATTTCAAACTGGTTCTCTGCAAATAACCTTTTATTAAATACAGGGAAGACTAAATGTATCCGTTTTACATTACCAAATGTTGTAAAGGTGAATTCACGTATAGAATTAAACAATGAAACATTAGATCTAGTCTCTTCAACAGTTTTCCTAGGAATAACTCTAGATAGTAAATTGCATTGGGATCCTCAAATAGAAAGATTATCTGGTAAATTAAGTGCTGCAGCTTTTGCTGTCCGGAAAATAAGACGCTTAACTGATGTTTCAACGGCTAGGTTAGTATATTTCGCATATTTCCACAGTATTGTGTCCTATGGCATTCTATTGTGGGGATCAGCTGCTGATATAGACACTATATTTATATTACAAAAAAGATCAGTTCGTGCTATATATGACCTGAGGAGCCGCGATTCCCTACGATCTGTATTCAGGGATAGTAATATACTGACTGTGCCGTCTGAATACATCTATCAAAATATTATGTATGTTCGTAAAAACTTAAGTAAATTTCACAAAAATAGTGACATTCATAATATAAATACTAGAAACAAAAATAAACTCTCAGTACCCTCTTTTAGAATTGTTAAGACTAAAAAGTCATTTATGGGTAATAGCGTTAAATTCTATAACAAGCTCCCCAATAATGTTATTGATATGCCCGAAAATTTGTTCAAGACACACATTAAACGTGAGCTTATGACCAGGGGCTACTATAATGTTAAACAATATCTAGAGGATAGAGACGTTTGGCGTTCGGTTCCTCCTTGCATACTGTGACCTCCTGGGGCCCTGTAGCTTAGGTTAATTATGAGATAATTAAACAATTATAAATAGAATGTATGTTTTAGTAACCAAGATCTAAATAAATTGACCAATGATTTGTATTATTCTACGAGCAAGCTAAAATGGAATGCTTCCTAACATAAAATACCTACCTAAACCAAAAAAATTAAAACGATATCAAATAAACAAAAGACGACCGATCGCGAATAAATAATACCTAACGGAAAATTGGCAATTTTTTAAAAGACAAGTCATGCTCTTCAAGAATTATAGTAAGCGGACAAAAAACAAGCCCACTGAGTTTGTTTCGCCGGGTCTTCTCAAGCTGGGTCGCGTTTGGATCCGGTGGTAGTTTTAAAACAAGACTTCGGAGATACACATGGTCCGCATTCAATCTCCCTAAAGTTAACTATAGGACTTTGTATTTCCTAATATAAATTATTGAAAATCCGGACCTAAAACAAGCCCCCTGAGTTCAAGTAGCTGGATCTTCTCAGAGTTTGGGTCGCGCCGCGTTGAATCTAGTGGTAAATTAAGCCCACTGAGTTTGTTTCGCCGGGTCTTCTCAAGCTGGGTCGTTTTGGATCCGGTGGTAGTTTTAAAACTCGTGCCGTTTCGGTAAATGCAGTGGTCCATACCGACTCAAAATATTTAATAATTAATAATGGGACGTTTCCATATAACAAATACTGTTAATAATGTAAAATAAAAAGACAACAAATAAACAATTTAGTGTAATTGCCTAGTGTATTTGACGATGCTATGTATGTTATGTATACATTAGTTGATATGATTTTTATACATAAGTTTCTTTATTTTGTACTGACTTGTCATAAGCGCTATTTTAATTGCCTACATGATTAATAAAACTATTTCATTTCATTTCATTTCATTTCATTTCATTTCATTTCATTTCATTTCATTTCACGAAATGCTCAATATCAGCCCGAAGTCTGGAATTTGTGCCCGGTATGGCGATAGGCTCGCTATATCACATTGTGGACGGATATACGCTCGGTGAAATTTGGGTGTAGTGGTTACACGTCTGCGTACTCCTTCGGGGATTACAGGCGTAAGTGCGTATGTAGACGGATCTACTAGTCTTCTAAATCTTCGTTCTTCTATAAATCCGCAGGGAATAAACACACCCAAAAGCCACACACATAGTCCTGACCCCACACTAGGTTAACCTGTACCGTGGGTATCAGGAACTACGAGGGACTTGCGGTCCCACAACACCCAGACCCGAAACAAATATTTGTCGATCACACAATCATTTGTCTCAGTGCGGGAATCGAACCCACGGCCTCTCGCTTCGCAGCCGGCTACTCGCCCGCTGCGCCACGGAGGCTGATCTTCTATAAATCCGCAGGGAATGAAACACACATCTACAAAGCAGGTCCAATAATCCACACTTATTTTATAAATTCACTCCTAATTGAAACTGAAACGATAGGTACGCTTGATGAAAAGATTATTCCTTTTTACCATAAGGGTGTGGATGTGAGATTTTAATTAATTCACGAAAGCCTTCCCGATTGTATTCTAGTAATTAATATAGAATGTCAACCTCTGAGAATGAAGACTTTGGGTCCAAATTAATGAATTCACTCCGAGAATATCCCTTTTGAATAAAATAGCTGTGATTAATACGTCACGCGTTGGTGATAGAAATTTTCATTATTAAGTTATCTGTTGATGTGCGTGTAATAGATTTAGAATTTGAAATTACCTATGAAATTGCCGTTTTGTACGAAATAAGCTAAAGTATTTTTTTCCATCTTTTTTATTTCTGTTAATCACAGTAACCACCCGTGTTATCAACGCATCTTTGCCAGCGCAGTGGCAATTTGTCGATGCCCTTGGTGAAAAAATCGGCTGGACGGCAGGCATTTCGTACTGCATCTCGGGTATTGATTTTTTCCCGCCAGAAATTTGTCCAAATGTATTGTATAAAATGATATACCTACCAAGCGAGCATTTCGTCACATCGAATGTCAGTCAGTCCCTTTCAATACATTTACAATGCAAGGCTAATTTTATACTATTGCAAAAGCCCACCTAAATTCTGGATACGTAGTAATTTGAATATTGATTTTAATTCCTTTGTGTTCGACGTCCACGATACTTTCATTTGAACTTCACCTTGAGAATACTTTTCACTAAAAATAAAATTCTATCAACATCAAACAGAAACCGAAATCAATTCGTCGAACAAATTGATTTTCTAAGGCAGGTTGCAGTAGTTTAAACTTTTTTTAACAAGATTTGTCTCAAACCTATTTGAAGAATGTCCATTCAGCCAGATCTGATTATTATTCACTAGTTTTCTCACGAAATTTCACTCGTGCGCCCGGGTCATAGCGTGATGACCTTCCGGAAGAAATTGTCTTAATGATAGTGAAAACCGCATCAAAATCTGCTGCGAAGTGTTAAAGAACTAAGCGGACGAACATAGAAACAGACGCAGATAGGCAATTTGATTTATACTATTAGAATAAATAATAAAAATAAATAAATACATCCAACAGTCATACACATAGTCCTGACCTCACATTGAGATACGAGTCTCGTGTCGTGGGTATCAGGAACTTCTCAGTTTTTCAGTCTCCAGCTTGTCACTTAGTAACACGCCTAAGGTTTTTAATTATATCAACGAAAATATCACAGAACCCTTTGTTACACCTGCAAAGGGATCCGAGATTCCATTTCACCTTAATGAGAGTGGAAACGATCTAACTGTATACAAAAGATTTGTAAGGGATCAAATTATTGGACAATTAGAGGCCTCTTTGCAAACAGTGTTTAATATTTTTGCATATTTAATGATTTAAAGATGGATACACTTGTTTTGTTATGGATAATGAGCTTATGGCGAGTTTCGCCATAAATAATGAGATTTTCTCGCTAATTTCGTATAATTATTATGTATAAACGCCTACTATATAATATATGGCAGTTGTAGAGACTGCCGATAGAAGTGAAAACTTAGAACTTTTAGTATTAAAATTTGATATTTCATAATGTTTGAATTAAAATTATCAAAATCAAACTGGTTTTCACATCTATTGATACTCCGAGCAACAATAGGGTAGTTTCCTATATTGAATTTTATACATTATTTTATAAGCAACAGAAAATTACACGCAAAAGAAACCCTTTTATTAAAACACAATATAAATTGGTTCAGAAATGTGCCCGCAGTTATGACTTTAAATGTTGGTATGAAGAAAAGTGGGTGCGTAGTAGGGATATCTCACTATCTCGCTTGCACGCGTGCACCATAATGAACATTTTACACAGTGACGTCAATGGTTGCATCGTCTGTCATTTGACAATTACCCCTTCCACAGGATTTGAATGGCTTCTAACTTATTTATTTTTGGTCCGATTTATAAAATTCTTTCTGCAATATATTTTGAGTAAAGTAACTTATTGATATAAATAATAAAAAAAAACTAGTCAACTACCCTATTATATGCATGTTTATATGGCTTTTTAGTACTCACTATAGTACTGCACAATGATTCTACAAAATTTGGATCGCGAATATGATGAAAAAACAATGAAGTTGTTTTGATCTAGAGATATTTGATCAAGATTAATTGGATCAAATGTATGTCCTTTGTCACCAACAAACTGAAAATCAGCGATGTAGTCTATGCGCTGCAGCACAATGCTGAAATGAGTCTATTTTAGATTTCTATTCTTTTTAGTATGTTTTATTTATGTTTTAAAAATGGTACATTTGAAATAAAAAATCAAATAAATACTTTCTTTTTAAGTTTCATACCATTTTTGACGTTTCGATATATGTAAATACATTTTCGCAAGTTGGTCGCGCCTCATGCCTAGATTTGAAGCTGTTGGCACAAAATAACCTACCTACTATGACACGTGAACGTTAGCAATATCAGGGGCACTTTCAAGCTGTTATCTAAGATGGTTAAACATCAGACTTCCAAACAATTGGGTACTTTTTAATAGCTCAATTTAATTTATCTTGGAGGGCAGAGCCTATATTTGCACTTCATTCACATTCCTTCCCACCATTCTAGCATACGTTGTCTTTTATCTACAAGATACTTTCTAGCATTTAGCAACTGTTACGAGTCAACATTTTTAAGCGAATTGACGTGGACAAAAAACAAGTAATTTAAAATAAAAAAGTTATAATATAGACTTATTCTTGCCTACCGTTTAAATGTGCCTAAATAAAAATTCTCTCCACAAAAACCGCACATTGGTGCGATGTAAAAAATACACTAGAGTTGTATGAAAACAAGATCGCCGGCACTTATACTACATCGTGAAAATATTTTAAAGTGTCTAGTACCAACAGACTACGGTCTCAATTCTGTATTACATTAAATGTATCACGTATAAGTCTTGACTCTCTTTAATCATGTCAATAAATATCATATTACGTTAAAGCGTGTTTTGAAGTACCTATTAGTATTGGTAGTACAAAGCAATACCAATAATATGCATCTCACTGAGCTCACCTTGCAGTGCCATGATAAGAGAAGTTCACAATTCAGAGTGCGCACTTCTTCATAAAATGGGCAAATTACAGTTAATTATCAAATGTCGTAAGTAAAAAAACAATGTTGTTTTTTATTAACTAGAATGACGAGACGAGCAGGTCGCTCGCGTAATGGTAAGCGCCACGCCTGCCCAGAATCAACGCCATACAGAACTTTGAATTACAACACAACAGTGCTTACACACTGTTGCTTAGCGGCAGAAATAGACATAGCGGTGGTACCAACCCAGCCGGTCTCTCGCATACGAGAGACCTTCCACCTTGTATAATTGGGACCAGGGCAGGAGAATGATGAATGATGTTACGGAAACCAAGAGTATTCCGCGCGGTATGTCATACAGAATCGAGGCACTGGAGGTTTGTAATGAAATGCACTTTTTTACTGAAAAATGTTGAATTTTTCATTAATTCCCGCATTCATAATGGAATGAACATTGAGAGTTTTTCTAGAGTAATTGAACGAAATTTCTATTGATTCGTGTGGTTTTTGTTAGAGCGTTTATAGCTTGGATGGTGGAGTTTGGTAGTATTCACGTTATAAGTTACAGGTTTGATTCTGGAATAAAATAAACATTTAGATAAATGAATATCTAAAATATGTGGGTTTTATTTGATAATTTAAGTCTTTTTGTCCAGGCAGTAACATTTTGAGGGTTGTTTTATACATAAATAAGCTTGCACGTGAGAGGGTAGGCAGAGTAAGGTAGGCAACTAGTATAACCATGGTTCACCGAGCTTATTTCCGTCCCATAATGTGATTGCTGGCGAACCTATCATCATATCGCCCACAAATCCCAATCATGACAAGTCAAGTGTAATTCTTCCAAATACATACATAGATTCACGCCTGTTTCCCATAGGGTAGGATTTCCACTTGCTGCGATCCTTGCATACCTCTTTGGCCTCATTCACTCTCATTAAATCATTCATCCGAATCAAGAATACTAATTCACTCGAAGGGGTAGGCATACGGGTAACCAGTACACCCACATTTTTCCGAGCTTATTTCCGTCCTATGATGTGATAAGGGTCGCCCCCTATCGCCATACCGGGCACAATTCTAGACTCCAGGCTGATATCACTTTTACAAGACCCGCAGGGATTGAACTCGAGACCTCAGCAGCAACAGTTGTACCGCGAACGCATTACAACTACGCCAGGCAGTGGAGTTATAGTAAAATAGGACAAGTGCAATGGCGTGAATTGCAAACATTAACACATTTTATTACTTGATTATCGTGTTTATGTACAATTCATGTAAGTATTGTAACCATAACATGAATTGTATTTCTTGTTAAATATTTGTGTTTTCATCAATGCCCCACAATTTTTATTTTCATTAGTATCCGTATGCCCCACTATTTTTATTTTTATTAGTATAGTTAGATATCCGCAGCTCAAAATATCTGAGTTCAATTCCACAATTTACAATTTGTGTTTGAGTTTTCGATTCGAAAAAACATCGCCTTTTGCGCCACTTCGCCTGTCAACAGATACACACAGAAAAAGGTCAAACTTACAACACCCTTCTTTTTGTCGAGGGTAAAAAACACAACATTTCCTGACACAACACACTCAAAACAAAACATAAATTTCCCAATGAAGATACCTAACACCGGCATCACATTCATTTCATACATTTCATATTCAATAGAATCGTAACACATTGAAAGGCATATTGAATCAATGTTTGCGAATCTAGAACGGTGTCATCGCAGTGTAGTAGGTTACATTATTAGAGGCACGTAGTTTCCAGCACATTGGGTGGAGCGTAGCGTGGACTAACCAATCTAAATTGTTCAGCACAGTCGACGACACAAGTTGTCTTTACACTGATGCGTAACTACAATACATTCTAATTCAAATCATTTATTCTATAAATTGGATCATAAATATCACTTTTACATGTCAATATTTTTGTGTTGTACATTATATTTACGACGGGGCTATCCATGAGAAGAAATGCCGAAACAAACTCATGGGATATGGCCTTTTTAATGTATTTTAATGTCCAGACATTGTTTTACAGAATTATGCGAGTGTAATGTACAGAAATTCCTGGATTGGCCTTTTTAAGAAATAGCACTCGCACACACATACAAAAACACAAAATGAAATAATTGATATAAAAAATCAACATGTCAGTATTGCCTTAAACATTAATATTGCGCCAATAGAGCAGTCAATAGTAAATCATATATAAAAAAGAGAACTATATACAGCCAATTTTGTAAGGAGTGAGCGGCTCAATTCCAAGCTGTTTTGTCTTCCAAGTAATCTTTCACATTATATTTTTTTGTTTGTAGAAACGTATACTTTGACACTTGAAAGAGTTACTAATGTTTTGAAGCGTGGTCATGGGCAATATCAGTTTATTCTTATAATACAGACATAACTTGTTATGTCTTTTTTTTTATCCTGGCTCGGCAAAGTGACTACGCTACACCTGATGGTAAGTATAGCGCAATCCATGAATACTGTCGATCAATGATAGACACTGAATCTATCACAGATCGGCAGAATTATGCCGGCCTGCTTGGTTGCTTCTTCACACTCCGTTTAAAGGATCCCAAGTTATAGGAAGGAGGAAACACGTGCGCCGGCAAGCTATTCCACAGCTTTATGGTCCGACAGAAATACGATTTTGCGAAGAGACCACGAAGCTCTGGTTTCGCAAGCCATATGTCTATGTCTCATGCCTTTATCCTCAAAAGTGTAGGCACAGGTGCAATTAGTATATTGTTACTTATACTTTACTAATGTTTAATACAGAGTACCTTAAATTAGCTTTATGTTACTTATTACCTTTATTCATAACTAGCCTTTGCTCGCGGCTCCGCCCACGTGAACGGCCTTTTCCGGGATAAAAGTAGCCTATGTTACTCAGTGATAATGTAGCTTTCTAACGGCAAAGGATTTTTTGAAATCGGTCTAGTAGTTTTTAAGTTTATTCGTTACATACAAAAATACAAATTTTTCCTCTTTATAATATAAGTGTAGATGTATTGTAATGCTGTTGGTACTCCGATAAATAAATAGTACACCCACATTTCGCAGAGATTTTTTTTAATAGCATTGGCCGGCAAACGAGCAAGTAGGTCACCTGATGGTAAGTTATCTTCACCACCCATGTATGCCTACAATACTAGAAGAATCATATGCGCGTTGACGACTTTAAATGAAAGGATTGGGAAGGGGAGGGGGATTTGACCCCACGGATATCTCACTAACCGTACGAAACGCAGCATTGACTACTATATGTTGGTTTTCTGTAAGACAATACTGATTCCCGTCCCATGTTGTAATAGGGGCGAGCCAACCAAATTCCTATGCCAAGCATTGATGTGTGATTTTTTGAATTTGGAATTCAAACATAAATTGTGATTGCCCCACCTGGGAACTGAACCCAAGACCTCACCGTTATCAGCCTTAGTGCGATGCCACTAGACCAATTCACAACTAACACATGACTGGAGCTATTTCGATCGCGCCGCGCATAATCCAAACACGCTCATTCGTAGAGCGTCGATATATACACCCTTTGACCGCGCAAAGAGGAGAAGACCGCGTTCCGTCCTCACCGATCCCGACGATGCGACCACTCTGGCCATCCGAGAGATAGAGGAAGACACACTTAAAGCACACTCCACAAGACCGTCATTCCGTCCTCGCCGAAGAGGACCTCGCCGCGCTCCCCGAAGCACCCCCGACCCTTCGACCGGCCCGCGTGCCGATGAAACAAATACAAATTAGATTATAAGTAGTTTATAAATCCCCCTAAACCACCAATCGCAAATGTCTTTGCCCTCCTCCAGTGGCCGTCCTGAGCCGAGGTCCGTATCCCCCATTAGGGAGGATGCCCTCAGCGAAGGTCACTTAAATTTTAGGGCTGGAGTGCCTACAAGCATTCGCCCGAAAGTCCGGTGTCGCTGACCAAAGCCGACTCACGGTCAGACTATCAGCAGGCGTCCATCTAAAAAAAAAACATGACTGGACTGCGTTCGTCACTCTGAGACATAAGATGTTAAGTCTCATAATGACCAGTAATTTCACTGACTTCCATATTACATACGCACTCACGCCTGTAATCCCCGAGGGGTATGCAGAGGTGTAACCAGTACACCCACATTTCGCCGAGCGTATCTCCGTCCCTTATGTGATAGGGGGCGAGCCTATCGCCATACCGGGCACAAATTCCAGACTCCGGGCTGATACTGAGCATTTCGTAATAGAAAAACCCAATACCACTTTACCCGACCCGGGGATCGAACCCGAGACCTTAGTGTCAGCTTAATAGTAACGCTTAAAAAAAAACTGTTCCATAAATGGACATAATATAGACACACGACTTATTTATTTATTTTATTAAACACAAAACAGGCTTACAATCATATATGCGGTAACATATGGGAAACGCGCTTGATGCACAATTATTATAACTCAAAACATGTGTTTCAGAAGGTAATATTACAATACGAATATTGTTCCTCATCCAGCCGCTTCCCGCTACGTGAATCAGGTCGTCGGTCCAACGGGCTCGAGGTCCGCCTACACTACGCTTGGATAGACGTGGTCTCCACTCTAGCACCTTTCGACCCCAACGGCCATGGTTGCGGCGACAAATGTGACCAGCCCAAAGGCGGAGGACCGTCAAGGGTGGCGCCGACTTGGAAAGGCCTATGTCCAGCAGTCGACGAATTCAGGCTGATGATGATGATGATGATGATGATGAATATTGTTAATAATAATAAGACTTTTATAACCCTATACTCGTATCTAACACAAGAGCTGACATATCATTATACTGAGACACAAAGACACAGTAAATAAGCTGTGAACTATCAGGGTTGGAGTTAAATGAGCAAATAATATCAGCGGGTAACCTGAGGATGTTGAGTGGACACACTTATCGAACGCCACGGGCCACTACGTGCACCATTTTATAGATATGTTGATATATTCATGCGATACTCTATAAAGATTATCATAAAGTGTCATCTATGGTTTGTCATGCGCACCACACTTGACTGCCTCGGTGGCGCAGTTGTAATGCGTACGCGTTACGATTGAGGCTAACGCTGAGGTCTCGGGTTCGATCCCCGGGTCGGGTTAAGTGGAATTGGGTTTTTCTATTATGAAATGCTCAGTATCAGCCCGGAGTCTGGAATTTGTGCCCGGTATGGCGATAGGCTCGCCCCCTATCACATCGTGGGACGGAGATACGCTTGGCGAAATGTGGGTTTCTGGTTACACCTCTGCCTAACCCTACAGGGATTACAGGCGTGAGTGCGTATGCGTATGTATATAAGGCTGTCAAAAGAACGGTTTATTGTTAGCGTATTCTGGTAATATTGGTATATTGAGGGTGTCTGAGAAAGCAACGTTGGGTACACTTAAATAATAATGGTGCGATATAGTTGTGGAAGGGTATTTATATGGTATAAAAGATGTTGTCGCCATTACGCGGTAGCTATGCTGGTTTACTATTCGGTCCTTGTTGTCTTAAGTTATAATTAGAGAACGGTCTATAGAGAGTCTTGACATGAGGTTGTGATCTGTAAAGGTTGTGTGTTTTTTTATATTTTAAATGTAACCAATAAACTATGAGTTAAAGTGATTACTGTCGTTTGGTATTAATAAAATAATACTCGTCTCACGTAACTTCTAGCATTATAACTAATCGGATGTTTAAGTTGTATTTCCTTACATTGAAATAAAACTAGTTTATACGGATTTTATCGCGGTTTAATTCCGATAATTTCGCGATAAAATCCGTATAAACTAGTTTTATTTCAATGTGTAATATTCGCGTAAACCTAAGAAATCACTGTATTTCCTTACGTTTATATTAGATGTCCATGTCTTCTGAGAATATATTTGACTTACATATCAGTTTTTTTCTAACGATAGTGCTCTCCTAAGGTCAATTTCAATAAACAATTACAGATAGATCCCGAAAATAATCCAATTACACTATGTCATTTCATCACTAATTTTTTATCAAATAATTATCCAAAATAAGTATTAAAGTGTTAGTATGCGAGTAAAGACGCATTAAGCATTCATAACGATTCAATGTGTTTTCCTAGTGAAGTGTACAACATAGACGCTTGCACATTGCCCAGTCCTATAATGAAACTAATATTTGTCATGTCACCCCCTAAAACTAAAAGCCAGCGTTTTTTGAGTCATCACCCACAAGGTTGAGTAAATAGTATTAGTAAAAACTCATTCTTTTTCGTTCTACTCCTACCTGGCTGACTGATGAATAAATTTATTCGTTCTCAAAACCCACTTAAACATGCTCAGAAGTAATCTGGAGTATGACCATTGGTCCCAAAATCATATTAATTACCAAAACGTTGCTACACATAGTGTGTGAGAAGTGTGTGAATGAATACGCTACGAATCTGTCAGCTACAGCGGGCTAGTGATGTGCCTAGAGTGAGGAGGGTACAGAAAGCTTTGTTTAGTGTGAACTCACGTGTTTATTACTATGCACAGACCGAGTTAATTTAGAGGTCTGAAGGCCAATTCTCGTAATTTTAAATGTTCAAAATATCATTCCGATCTAGTCTCAGCGTCAAGAAAGTTGCAAATGGCATTCTCTTAAACCAATAATCAACGTCAAATGCACCTAGCATTAGCAGTAGCATTATACCGTTTTGGCCTCAGTCAACTTTTATTCTACATTCAATCTCATTACGATCTATGTTCATATTTGACTTTGATTATTGGTGAGAATGCCATTTGCAACTTTCTTGACGCTGAGACTAGATCGGAATGATATTTTGAACATTTAAAATTACGAGAATTGGCCTCCAGGTCTCTGGATTACATTTGCAACTTACTCACGTAAGTTAATTACGTAAGAATTTAATAATGTGACTATGTTTTTGTTAATAAATTATATAAACTATAAATTAATTGATCAGCACCGCATTTAAAACACCCACAATGTCAGAGGAATTGATGGCGCGTTGCCTACGTACGCCACGTTGATCGCTATACGTTTATAAACATCGAAATAAGATGACAAGAAACGTAACTCAAGCAAAAAATTACCCCACTAAAAATCTGTGCAAGGGGGCTATAAAAGTTTATGAGTGGTAGAGCCACGCTGTAGACAAATTTGTCTACAGCATGAATGGGCCTGCTCGTCCGGGTCGTTACCACTGTCTCACAGAAAACCGGCGTAAAGAAGCAGCTTGCTGCTGCGTTTCGTACGGTGAGTGAGATATCCGGAGGCCCAAATAAGATCCCCTTCCCAATCCCTTACTTATCCCTTTCTTTTAAGGTTGGCAACGCGCCCATGATTATTTTAGTATTGTGGGCGTACATGGGCGGTGGATATCACTTACCATCAGGTGACCCACTTGCTCGTTTGTCGGCCTATGCAATAAAAAAAAAAGGTTGGTGCAGCTCGTTCATTCATCAATTCATAAAAAATGATTCATGATCTATAGTTGACACTTAATACGCCTAATTTTTAGCGCGGTGCAACTCGATTTAGAAATTTAATATTTAAACATTAACGTTTATGATATAAAGTTGATTTTGAACGTTAATTAATTTTTGTTGCGTGTATGAGTGTTACGTGTGATTTTACCTTTGCATGTGTAAGTGGAGCCTATTTTTTGAAGATTCATATGAGAGTTATCGTTCTAGTTATCTTATTTGGATGGGTATAAAGGGATTTTTTTATTAGCTGGAGTGATAAAACGAGCAGTTCGCCCACCTGATGGTAAGCGCCACACCTGCCCATAAATAGTGGCAACAACAAATAGAACCTGAAATTACAAAGCACTGGATGGCATTAGACTGCGCTCGTCACTCCGAAACATAATTGGTTAAGTCTCATAATATCCTCTAATTTCACTGGCTTCAATGTCCTTCAAATTGAAACACAAAAGTGCTTACACACTGCTACTTGGCGGCAGAAATAGACAAAGCGGTGGTACTAATCCAGCCGTCCTCTCGCATACGAGGGACCTGACCAAGCAACTGTGTGTAAGCACTGTTGTGTTCCGGTTTGAAGGACATTGAAGCCAGTGCAATTACTGAGCATTAAGAGACTTAAAAACTTATATCTCGGGGTGACGAGCGCAGTCCAGTGTCATGCAGTGCTTTGTTATTTAAAGTTCTGTGTGGCGTTGCTTCTGTTTGCGAGCAGGCGTGGCGCTTACCATCAGGCGAGCGACCTGCTCGTCTCGTCATTCAAGCCAATAAAAAAATCATCTTTTCTCACATAACATTCCCATGCGATGTAAAATGAGCCAAATGTATAGCTGTCTGATACGTAAAATAAACTAGAACGTGTAAAATTGTTGTTAAAACACCTTATTACATACATGTACCAATCAAAACAACTTATACGGTACAGCTGTATAAAGGTATGGGTGTTAGGGTTGCCACATCTATACAAATAAATAAAATTGAGGTGTCTGTTTGTAATAATAAAATAACCGCTTTTTACTTCATGCATATGAATGTATATACGGTGCATATGCCAAAATTATATTTTTTTAAATTTTTTGTCTGTCTGTCTGTTTGTTCCGGCTAATCTCTGGAACGGCTGGACCGATTTTGACGGGACTTTCACTGGCAGATAGCTGATGTAATAAGGAGTAACTTAGGCTACTTAGGTACTTTGTTATCCCAGAAATGACATTCACACGGGCGGAGCCGCGGGCAACAGCTAGTCAGAAATGAAGTGTTAAGGGTTAATTTAATGGCCGTCTTCAAGTACCTAATGCTAGGTTACTTATGAGAGATTAGTAAAAATATATGAAGAGAAAATACATAATACGATATATTTTAATAATTATGTAGCCTAGAAGATGTTGACGTAGGTTTTATCGAGATCACACGGTTCTATTTTAGTTGATCAATTGCTAAACCTCATACAATTTGAATCATCTCAATTTGAACAGTATTTCCAGCGAATTGGTTGCGAATCGAACTGTGAACCCGTCGAATTAATTATCAAACAATACAGCTTTTTTTGATTCAAGGCAGGTTTCACTTCACTAAACTAAAATAAATATAACCATTATTTATGTAATCTAGTCTTATAAGGGGCTGTTGGAGGCTAGAGGCCAAAATTAGCATAATAAGCATTAAAAAAAATACAAGCCTTAAAAGGCTTATGATCTTATTTTTTTTTTATAATAACCAAGAATTTTTCAAAATGTTACCCTTAACAACCCTGGTTAATACAGCTATATGTAAAACTTTATCTCGTGTCTAACAAGAACGTTATGTTTACGATTTTCTTAACTTCCAAGGGCTTGGCCGAGTTGGGAAACGTTTATTTGGTCAATATATATTAAAATCAAATTTCAAATAAAGCATATAATATATACATATGGTAATATAAATACGTAAAACTTTCGATCAGTCGCCAAAACTATGTAATGCCGGGTATGTAATTTACCTAAATTTCATACTCCGTTTTGTGTAATCCACATAAAAAATGGTTAAGTGCGACTTAGTGGCAGCGTACTAAGGCTAAAAACTATGAGGTTCTAGGTTAATTTCTTAGGTCAAGCGATCACAAATTGTATTTGAGTATTCGTGTCGAAATGAATTGCCCGGGATTGAAATTAGTGTCCGGTATAGCGATAGGCTCGCCGCTTATCACATTATGGGACGAATATTAGCTTGGCGAAACGTAGCAGCTTATTGCACCTCTGCCTACCCCTTCGAGGATATAGCACACTAAAGCATATACTGTGAATATTTCAGGGATGTTACCAATGATGTTTAAGAAAATAAAATATATTACTACTACAGACAGACAAATATACAAACAACATATACTTAGTAATAGGGTTGCGACAGCACCCTTTGGGTGTGTATTCCTAAAAAACAACGATCAGTTACTACAAATTAAAAATCTAATTTATAGGCTTGAAAAATTAAAACTGGCAACATTCAAAATTACAATTTATTAGCAAATCTTTCTAAAGCACAATCACTCTTAGATTGAAACGGATACAAAATATGGAATGAGTAAAAACGCTAACAGGCACCGACCCGTGTCCTTTAACCTTTTCCAATCCTTTTGATCGTTAAATTTTATCACTCTCGTCTTTATGAGGCGATTTTTGACAGTGGGCTCGTGTAGTTCCCTGTTTATGGCGGATTTTATAGGAGTCCGCTTTATTTCTCCATCATTGTGCTGTAAGTGAATATAAGGAAAACTATGCTACGGTGTCTGATTATTGACTTGGCGCTTGGTAACTGTTTTATTTGAATTATAGGGATTTGAAATAAAAATCTCTTTAGCTAGGTCCAGCTAGATCGCTTTACAATTTTCTTTTACCATGACGACAAAATAATGTTTATAATCATGTATTCAGGTGTCTAAATGTATGATGTGTAATAGTGAACTAATACCTAAGCCAATACATTAAATATAACTCTGATTTATTTTTTATTACTTTTTTATTGCTCTGGTTTCTAAATTTTCGGACGCTTTCGTGGCGTAATGGGTGAGTAACCAGCTGTGAAGCGCGAGGATGCGGCTTCAATTCCCGCATCGAAATAAAACGTTTGTGTGAACCATAAATATTTGTTACGAGTCTGGGTGTTTTCCCCCCAGTGGGGTTGACGTCAGGTAGGCGTACGGTCGTAAAAACTACAAGTCAAAACTTTATGTAATATGTTAAAAAGCATATGGAGCCGACCCCACTGCGAGTGACATAAGAGCAGGTGGAAGAAAACTATAGTTTGTAAAATAAGACGTCAATATGTTCACAATCAATAATATTTTTAGAATATTTCTAGCACTGAGTTCTCAAACAAAAATCTCTTCAAGTTCTCGACAGCCTCAGTGGCTAAACTAACTGGCTGTGAAATAGGAGGTTGCGGGCTCAATTCCTTACTGAGACGAATTTGCACGCTAGTTCTACGTTTGTTTTAGGTCTGGGTATTGTGGGACCATAAGTTCTCGTAGGAAGCAGGTTTTAATTCAAGGCACAAGACGATTACATTTTACTGAAGGATCTGAAATATTCGCATGACGTCAGGTGTATTCAATTTAATTATTCAGACCACATTCGATAAATAACGAACCACCGATTCATATTCCAATTAAAAATTCGCCATTACGATATCTGACGCCGCGACATCAGAGTCGATAAATAACAACGAAGCCGAATACCTTATTATTAAACACTCGGTGGGAAACATAAATATTTTAAACAAAGTGATCACAGTTTGGGATCGGACATTCGTACAGTAACTTGACGGGCAAAAAAGTATAAAAGAGAATTTATAAGAACTCAACGTCAAATGCTCCAACTGTGATGAAACGAGTTAAAGCTATCAAAAGGTTCATCAAAAGTTACGTAATTAGTAAAAATTTGAACAAAACAAATATGATTATTAACAAACAGATCTGAGTTAATAACATCGGCAACCGTTAAATCATAAATAAAAATAGACTATAAAATAAATATAAGAGAAATCTTTACAGACGTTTACAATGCAATAATAATATAAACTAAACCACATCATGATGATATTCTATTTTATATTAACGGTAACATTAGTGCAAGCAAAGTATCCAGATAAGTTCTGCGATCTACCCACAAACGATCCAACGAAGCAGTGTTACATAAGAGAGTCGCTTCTATCCATCAGTCACAGCCCCAACCAATTAGCCGTCGATAAATCAACAAACACACTCTACTTCAGCTTCGATACCGGACAGGGTGAATACATGCCAGCACTCTTGAAGATCGATACGAAAAAATTAACAGTGTTGCAAGGTATCAAAGATGCTTTTGCTATAGCAAGCAGCCCCTCAGGTGAAATGTACTTCGGAGGCAGCTACGGGATATATAAATACGACACGATCAAAAGGAATCTCTTGAGGTTGAACGTCCCTAACCTGGATATATGGTGGTTGTTTATTAAAAACAATATTTACTTCATCAAATTCCCGAGCTTGAACGCTTATTTATACGCCAATAGAACCGTAAAAGAACTGAAAGAGTTTAGATCGAATGTTGTTCATCAATTTATTATTGATAGGAATGAGAATTTGTTCTTTATAAACAGTACTGGATTTTACGGGATCAAAAAAGGTACGGATATTGCTGTATTGCTAAGAAATAATCCAAGGTTTGTAGGCATGGCTATAGACAATAAGAACGTAGTATATATCTGCAGTGAAGATGGCATATACGTCGTAAGGAAAATGATACAGAAGGTAAAGAAGATCGTCAACATTCAAGGAGTTTTAGGAATTACATTTGATAAGGTCAACAATTTGATTTATTCTGACTCCCATGAGCTGGTTCGTTTGATACCCATGGCTAAGGGAACTTATATCAATAATGGTATATGAAATGCAATTATATACTTACAAAGTAACATTTTTATTAGTTTTAATTATTATTATGAATATGTTTTTGTTGAGAACATAGATACATTAGGTGTCATAAATATCAAACAAACGTACCTGATTAAAGTTACAAATAGTCAAATTCATACCTATTATACATGTTTCAAACTAAATGCTAAGAGCCCTTTAGCTATCATATTTTTTTATATTTGATTAACTATTAATGACCTCACTACGGAAAGTGCTCTACGGGCTTAGAATCAGCAACACAAAGCTATTAATTAATTAATAATTGTAAACCAGTACATACATAACATATATGGTACACTAGCCTCCACCATAGGATCATGATCCCTGTGTCGTGGAGGCTAGTTTCTTTCGTTTATGTTTCACAATACAAGTATAAGTGGCAGACACGACAATTCGTTTTTGACGGTACGGTAATAGATGTGTGTGTGAGAGAGAAAGTGTCTGTGTGTTTTTGTGTGATTGCGTGTGTCTGCAAGAGTAAGCAGCAGTGTGTAGTGTATAAGCACTGTTGTATTTCGGATTGAAGGATATTGAAGATAGTGAATTTATTGGGCATTATGAAACTTAACATCTTATGTCTCGGGATGACAAGCTCAATACAGTGCCATGCAGTGTTCTGTAATCCAGAGTTCTGTGTGACGTTGCTTCTGTGTATGGGCAGGCAAGACGTTTAACAACAGGCTCTCGTCATTCAAGCAAATAAAACACATTTATAATATTAGCAGGATTATAGAATTATATCAGAGTTTGACTTTTGTAGTTGGACGTATTGTTGTTTTATTCAGTAGGTAGTATTTACTTAAAGATGCTGAAACAGGCACTAAACCTAGTACATAAACAAAACAAGAGCTAACGCTCGAGTTGGATATAATTAATTTGAACATTATCATTATCGGAATTGACTCAGCTAGCGTCATTGTTTATACATACTAAATTAAACAAGACGTTGCTATTTAGCAGGCGGATTATTTAAGGGCGAGAAAGACAGAGACCTGGTTAAAAGGAAAGCAAAGATTTTAGATCAAGCTATATAGATAAAAGCGAAATACCACTAACTCACTGATTAAAACTACTAAAGCTAAGATCATGAAATTTCGTCAGATGATAGTTTGTAGTATATAATGAAATATCTCAAAAACTAGTAAAGCTAGTATTATGGTCTTGGTCAAAAAAATATACGCTTCGAATTGAGAACCTCCTTTATTTCGTCGGTTAAAAATATGGAATAGACCAGTCACGATTATAAAATATACAATACCCACTTTCTGAAACATAAACTTCTTACTTAAAGTATTAAAAGTTGAACTCCCGGCGGCAGATCGAATGAAATTTAATTTACAAACTTGGTTTGTAAAAAAATTACACTAATGCCTCGGGAAATGGTTTCCTGTTTCGTAAAATTAAGTGTCTCGTGGAGAATTGTTAATAAATATTTGGCTTGTAACGTTCGCTCTTTCTTCTTCTTCTTCACCTGCCCTCATCCCACTGGCAATGGGGTCGGCGCAACATAATTTTTATCACACACAAGGAAGGAAGGTCATAGGGGAGATTCCTTAGCAGGTTAATTATACTTAAGCTGATTAAGGTCATTTCTGAAGACTAGATTAAGCACCGTCCTGGTCGTTTCGTAAATACATACAGAATGCACAAATATCCTTCAGTTCAATTTATACGTTTTAGTTTATTGTTGAAAGCACAATAAACATTGAAGAGATCTGATTGAAGCACTTTACCCGGAACGAAGGTTAATACTAACAATCGAACACAAATAGCAACTGATTATAAACATCCTTCCTGGAAATAACAGTTACTTGCGAAAATTTATAACTTTATATCAATATTTTAGTAATAGGTTAATACCCCAGTATGCCAGAAATATCCTTGGCGTTGAAGTCCCTTAACTATAATACGGAGATTAAGAACATTTTTATTGCTTATTATTTGCTTGAATGACGAGTCGAGTAGATCGCTCGTCAGATGTTAAGCATCACGCCTGCCCATAAACAGTAGCAACGTCACACAGAACTCTGGATTATAGAGCACTGCATGGCATTGAACTGCGCTTGACATGCCTCCTGCATACGTGGGGCCTACCACCTAGTAAACATTTGTAATGAAATAGAAAATATAAGATTGATGGAGTATTGATAGCTAAATATTAATCGCTTCTTACAATCGTAAAGTAGAGTCATCCGTTCTGATTTCTAACCAAACTCTAGCTAAAAATACAAGTTCCAACATAAACAAACAAGTATATAGAAGAAAGGATTTTGTAAATATTAAAACACACGATAGTAGATCATCAGAAATTCCTAAAAAAATTGCACCAATAAAAACAGCGCGAAGTACCATAATCACTATCTTATTCATTAAGAGTCAAAAAAAGCTCAATCGCCCCTTAATATCTGAAGAGTCTGTAGCCGGTAATCGAGTTGATAAAGGGGTTGTATAAGTACCCGCTTTTTATTATGCGCAGCGCCGCGTGGAAAAATTACGAAACCAGGTTTGTTAAAAAGCAGTGATAGCTCAGCGGGGAGTGGTATGGACTGTCGAGACGAAAGTTGCAGGTTCGAAAACAGCCCCAAGTGCATACACTTCTGACTTTTCTAAGTTAGGTGTGAATTCATTGTTAATTATCACTTGCTTTAACGGTGAAGGAATCGTGAGGAAACCTGCATACCTGAGAAGTTCTTCATAAGAATTTCGAAGGTATGTGAAGTCTGCCAATCCGCATTAGGTCAGCGTGGTGGACTAAGGCTTAACCCCTCTTATTCAGTAGAAGAAGCCCGTGCCCAGCAGTGGGACGTGTATAATACAGGGCTAGTATTATTATTATTAATAAATCAGAATAGATATTGCAACAGCTGAAAAATTGAGTGAAGTTGATCATCCATTCTGAAGGACTTGTAATATCTTACTCGAGCTGATAGAAAAAAACGGCTAGCTATTCTCCAAGTTCTCCAGGCTATTTAACGTCATCCGGTCGTAGAATCAAAACCTCAATGGTCTAAACCTGTTAAAAACACGGATAAAAACATATTTCGCTCAATAGTAGAATAGAGAAAGAAAGACCCACGAGTTTCTTGGTAATTTTTCTCAGAACTGTGGGCATTGCCGAATCTCCAGTAGGCCAACCCAGATGGCCTCTCCTATACATACGAGAGACCTTTTTTGTTATTGCATCGGCAGGCAAACGAGCAAGTCGGTCACCTGATGGTAAGTGATCTCCACCGCCCATGTACGCCCACAACACCAAAAGACTCATGGGCGCGTTGCCGACCTTAAAGGAAAGGGATAATTAAGGGATTGGGAAGGGGAGGGGGATTTGGGCCTCCGTAAGAGGCACCTACTACCTATGCCATCTTTCTGTTATTTTGGATTCCTAGACAGCCAGAAAAGCATACGACCCGTCTGATGGTAAGCGGTAACTGCCCAGGGTTTTTAGCGATGCCAGGTCATAGCCATGCCGCTGCTTATTCTGCACTCGTACTATCATCCGCGTAATAATGCATGCTGTCAATGGACAGCATATCATTGATATGCAAGATGAAGAGTGTCGGCGACAGCAACAAGCCTTGTGGAAACTTTAATGCTTCGTCTAGAAAGCTAGCAATTCACTTGCAGAGTCACTCGGGGATTCCATTGGATGGTAACTAAGACAAGGGTATCATGACATACCCCATCAAATGTCTTCGCGATGTCAAGGCCGACAGCCTCACCTCTACTCTCCAAAGCCTGTGCCTAACGGTGTGTGAGATAATAAAGAAACACTGTCTGTAACGCCCGGTTTCTGAAAGGCTGATCAAAGTAAAATTAACTAATCAAATGTCAAATCTCATGTCAAGTCGAAATTGAGTTGCTAGAAGCGTGGTCAGCACCTATGATTTGACACACATGTTAGTTAACATAACTTTCAAATGAATATGAAAAATCGTATTTGAAACGGTATTAAAGAGACATCAAATATTATTAATTAAATCACTAATCAACGTTTCAGCAACTCGAATTGATTTGATAGCGATGTCAAAATCAAAGTTGAATGTTGATTTGATCAGCCTTTCAGAAACCGAGAGTTAGTCTCTCTGTCGAACATTTAATAGCTTCTTTTGCACCGTAATAGGTAGGTACCTAGCCTACTAAAATTGTCACAAAATGTGTTACACTAAATAATAAAAACACACACAAAAGTAAAAAATGAAGGGGATGGTACGGTACCATCAGGCCGGTATTTCTCTCTCACATGTACCGTGTAAAAACATAGATTCACAAACAAAACTCGCTTTCCACGCCCTTAACAGTCAAAGCGGTTTTAAAATAAACAGATTTGGTGAGTTTGTTTGCAGCAAGTATTAAGTAAATAATCATGGTTAAAGGATTTTAGGCAGCTTCCGCGTCGAGTGTGGATTCCAAACGCGTTTGTACTCGAAATAACTGTTTCACTTTTACATATACATACGAAAATTATTTAGATTCAATTTTGAGATTCAATTTGTTGGTATATTGTTGGACTGCCTCGGTGGCGCAGTTGTAATTCGTACGCGTTACGACTGAGGCTGACGCTGAGGTCTCGGGTTCGATCCCCGGGTCGGATAAAAGTGGTATTGGGTTTTTCTATTACGAAATGCTCAGTATCAGCCTGGAGTCTGGAATTTGTGCCCGGTATAGCGATAGGCTCGCCCCCTATCACATCGTGGAACGTAGATACGCTCGGTGAAATGTAAGTGTACTGGTTACACTTCTGCCTGCCCCTTTGGGAATTATAGGCGTGAGTGCGTATTTATGTGCAACAAAATCTTCCGTCTGCTGAAACGTTAAAAAAATCCGTTACCGAATCATCAAAAGTTTCAGAGTTCTATAAAGGAGTGCGTCTGACACTTCATAAACGTAAAACCAAGTGTTTCCGGCTAAAAGCTGGCGAAATATCACCACGCGATTGCACATTTGTTGGCTGTATAGAACGATAATTAAACGGTAATAAAACGATATTGTAATTCTTGTGACTCTAATTGCGTGAGAAGATATATAAAATTAGTAAGTTTTCAGTCTACTTTTTTAACTGACTTATAATTAAAAGTTAGTTATCAATGACAGTAAGAGTAAACAACTTATGAATAAAATATATTAAATAGTAATCTGTATTAACTGTCCCACTGCCGGACACTGGCCACCACTGCTAATGATTAGGATTTCAGAATGGAAGGATTCAGTGTACCACGAAGGCCTAATGTGTGTTGGTACACTTTTATACCTTCGAAATTCTTAATATAAAGAAGTCTCAAGTATGCTTTCTCTCATGATGCTTTCCTTCGCTTTAAAAGTGGACGATAAATCGTGGTAACAATTTTTATTCATGGTATGGTAAAAATACAAAATAAATACACCCAACAGTCACACACATAGTCCCGACCCCACACTAGGTTAACCTGTATCGTGGGTATCAGGAACTACGAGGGACATGCAACAATGAATACACATGTAACTTCGAAATGTCTAAGGTGCGTTCCCTGTGCCCTGACTTCCGTCTCAGTAGTATGACCTAAGCCTCAAAAACAAGTCAATATCATAGTATGACATGACCTGTCCCAATAACATAGATTTTTATGGTACCAACTACAGGTAAACGGCACATCTTAGGATATAAATATAAAGCTTATTCTCTGTTGTATAGTAACAACCAGGTCAAACGTACAAGCTTTGCATCCGAAAAATAATTGTTATAATTATTTGATATCGTTCCAATTTCGTCAATTAAAATAGACCCGTTAACGACCACGTTGTTTAAACTGACCGCCACTCGAAATGCTAATCCGGCCCTAAACCTCTCATATTGTATGTCCGAGAGACCTTCACAATAACCATTGAGTTGTTTTTATTCGGCCTCTGAATTAAAACTCAACAGTCGCTTAAGTAGCGCATTTGAATTTCGCGTCTGTAATATCTGGAATCCTGACATTAATGTTTGGGTTCCTTTATGATGGTAGGTTTAAAAAGGGCTAATGGTTGCAGACTGCCTCGGTGACGCAGTTGTAATGCGTATGTGTTACGACGTGTCGGGTTCGATCTCCGGGTCGGGTAACAGTGATATGGGGTTTTTCTATTACGAAATGCTCAGTATCAGCCCGGGGTCTGGAATTGTCCCCGGTATGGCGATAGGCTCGCCCCCTATCACATAATGGGACGGAGATACGCTCGGTGAAATATGGATATACTGGTTACAACTCTGCCTACCCTTTCTGGGATTACAGGCGTGAATGCGTATGTATGTATGTATGATTGCAGTTCTGCCGCGCTACTGAAAAAGGCATTAAAAGCTGATGCCAAATCTGTGTAGGTATTTCATCTTCTTATCGAATGGTTAGAGACAATTCCCCAAAAAAATATTATACATCATTGAGATTTAGTCAAGCTTAACTCTACCACGACTCCAGAATGTTGTTTCGGTAAAGAAGAACAAGCAAGAAACTCTAACATTGCTCTTTTCAAAACTAATTTACAATATTTGCACCACTCGTACATGCCTGCTTGACATCAACCTCTCTGAGGAGAAAACACCAAGACCCGAAACAAATATTTGTGGATTACAAAATCATTTGCGGATTACAAAACCATTTTTGGATTACAAAATCATTTTTGGATTACAAAATCATTTGTGGATTACAAAATCATTTGTGGATAACATAATCATTTTTCGATTACAAAATCATTTGTGGATTACAAAAACATTCACGGTGCGAGAATCGAACCCACTTCCTCTCGCTTCACATCCGGAAATAGAGCTCAACAACGAAAAAATTAATAATAGAATTAAAGGATTGACCTGACAAAACCTATTTGACAATTGAAAATTCTATTATAATTTAACCTCAAATTCAAGCTCAAACAGCGATTTAACAGACGCAAGACCTTAAAGAAAGATTTAATTCGTGCCACTGCTGCTAAGACATGAAGTTCAGTACATCATTTAGAAGCGAGACGCGGCTGGCTTTGCGCCACAAATGGCAGATCCGGCGCAAATGACGGAACCTAGCAAATGGCGGCGAACGCAGCTAAAATGTTGCGTGCTGGCGTATGGTACATACACATACGCCATGCTAAGCCACTTTAGTGATGTTTGTTTCAATTTTAGTGAAAAGTAAGTTATAAGTTTTTGTATCATTGGTCTAGTGATAGCGTATTTAGGCTACAAAACCGTGAGGTCCTGAGTTCAAATCCCTGTGCTCAAAGCATTGGATTCGAAAAATCATACATGGGTTGCTCGAGATTAGAGTTTGTAACCTATACGAGAATAGGCCCACCACCTACCACATCATGGGATGGAAATAAGCTTAGCGAACCGTGAGTGTGCTAGTTGCATCTTTGTCCGCCACCTCGTTGATACAAGCGTGAGCTTATGTTAAGTTTTAATAGCTAGCTTTAATAGTGGAACCTCACAGACCTAAATCTCTTAGGTGAACTTAAGAGCCAAGAACTGCGGTTCAGCTACAGCTTAATTTAAAATTACGCGCCCCATCAAGCCATATTCCAATCAATTTTATGTGCAGTAAGATTAAAAATCGATTGACACTTCGCCAGAATAGACAATCTCTAACAGCTGTAACGTTTTGTGTATCGGGTAGTGACTGTCCGAATGTCCTCAATATATCTACGTAAAATATATACCACGGTAATTGGGTTGCATTACGTATAAAAAAATCCTGGTATATGGCAATTAGTTGAATATTTTTAATTAGTTCCAAATACTACTACTACCAACTTACGACTGGCCCACTCTAATCGTATTACATGTAAAAAGTCAGTTGACATAATATCACACAGTTGTGTGTGTCAACGCGTGTCGTCTGCCCGGGTGTATTCGATATGTCTACATTGACGTCTAATAGCGTCTGTGACGTAGGTATAGCACGCAAATGGGGATGCATTACGTGTAAAAAGTCAGTTGAACATGACATTTTGTAGTACAGACTGAGATAGGTGGCGTGATGTAGAAATACATGAATAAATAAACAGATTTACTACATGGTATAAAAAAAACAGATATATTGTTTTATTATTTAGTAGCTTTTGCTCGCGACTCCGCCCGCGTGAATTGTCTTTGCCGAAATAAAACGTTGCCTATAACCGTCTCCAGGGTTCCATCTATCTCTACATCAAAATTCATCAAAATCGGTTCAGTGATTTAGGCATGAAAGCGTAACAAACAAATAGGTTTTTTTTTCATTAAATCTATCCTACTCGTATGTTACTTATTATAAAAGGAAACAAAAGTGGTAAAGTCACGGTGTAGGCAGTTTTGTTGTCTACAGTATGAGTGGGCCAGCTCGACTGGGTTGTTACCACTGTTTCAATCAAAACCGACGTGAAATAACAGCTTGCTCCTCCCTTTCCCAATCCCTTAATATCCCTTTCCCGCGTCCATGATTCTTCTGGTATTATAAGTGTTAAGGACGGTGAAGATCACCATCAAGTACCTCAAAACTTAGTTTCCATAACATAATAATACTAGCCCTGTATTATATATGTCCCACTGCTGGGCATGGGCCTCCTCTACTGAATGATAGGGGTTAGGCCACGCTGGCCTAGTGCGGGTTGGTAGACTTCACATACCTTCGAAATTCTTATGGAGAACTTCTAAAGTATGCAGGTTTCCTCACGATGTTTCCTTCACTGTAAAAGCAAGTGATAATTAACAATTAATACACACATAGAAAAGTCAGAGGTATATGCTCCTGGGCCTGGTTTTGAACCTGCGACTTTCGTCTCGACAGTCCATACCACTCCCCGCTAAGCTCTCACTGCTATTACTACTTATTAATCTCAATAAATAAATAAAGAATGCTATAATCAACACTGTCATAAAATGTCTTCCTTCGTCATGTAAACTTGAAATAAGTTTCAGCCACTTTCCAACCCGGAAAAATGTATTCTTTAGAGACAATTTTTTAGAGCCACGCTGTAGACAATTTTGTCTACAGCATGAATGAGCCGGCTCGTGCGGGTCGTTACCACTGTCTCACAGAAAACCGACGTAAAGTAGCAGCTTGCTGCTGCGTTTCGTATGGTGAGTGAGATATCCGGAAGCCGAAATCCCCTCCCACTCCCATTCCCTCAATTATCCCTTTCCTTTAAGGTCGGCAACGCGCCCATGATTCTTTTGGCATTGTGGGCGTACATGGGTGGTGGTGTTCACTTACCATCAGGTGACCCACTTGCTCGTTTGTCGGCCTATACAATAAAAAAAAACAATAACATTCACGATATTGACGAGGGCGTACAATTATCATAATGTGTTTAACTCCCCAGAGGGGTTGATATCAGGCAGGCGGACAGTCGTTAAAACTATAAGCCAAATCTTTATTTAACATGTGTTAAAGCCGTTTGCGCTGACCCCACAACGTGTGGGATAGCGGCACGTGGAAGAAGAATGTGTTTAAAATTTGTTTTCCACTACGTTTTTTGGTGGCCCTGACGTTGCTGATAACTTACACGTATATCGCGTAAGATAGTTTGGACTTTGATTATGTTGTTTAAACCACAGTTTGTCGCAAATGCCTGTGATAAATCAAAAAGCAAAACGCCAAAACACGCTAGATTTCAAGATTAATAAGCGATACAATCCTTTAAACATTATAAATAGGTCTAATTCTTACGTAAAATACACGGCGCCTAGTAATCTGTGAAGCTTACCCACTAAGGTATTGGTTTAACAGTAATCCGATAGGACCCGACCACTGGATTTGCATACGGGCACAAATAGGGTCTCAACTCTCAGTTGATTTAATAAAGATGATCATACAGCGCAGATAAGCCGTTAAGCTCAACACCTTTACCTTAGCAACAGATTATTGCATGTAACTTAATACAAAAGCCAAATAGTTATTTACTCTGAGTGGTTGAACCACTCTGTAGACAGATTTTTTTATATAATAGGTTGGCATACGAGCAAGTCGGTCACCTGTTGGTAGAGTCACGCTGTAGACACTAGTAGACAAAATAGACAAAAGTGTCTACAGCCGGTTTTTTTTTATAGTATAGGCCGGCAAACGAGCAAGTGGGTCACCTGATGGTAAGCGATCTCCACCGCCCATGTACGCCCACAATACAAAAGAATTATGGGCGCGTTGCCAACCTTAAAGGAAAGGGATAATAGGGGATTAGGAAGGGGAGGGGTATTTGGGCCTCCGGATATCTCACTCACCGTACGAAACGCAGCAGCAAGCTGCTACTTTACGTCGGATTTCTGTGAGACAGTGCGCGTCTTTACCATGGTAACCCGGATGAGCCGTCCCATTGATGCTGTAAAAAAAATTATCTACAGCGTGGCTCTACCACTCGTAAAGATTAATTTATATTGGTAACGACCCGGATTGATCGGGTCGTTACCACTGTCTCACAGAAAACCGACGTAAAGTACCGGTTCGCTGCTGCGTTTCTTACGGTGAATGAGATATCCGGAGGCTCAAGCCTTCCCAACCCCGTAATTATCCCTTACCTTTAAAGTCTACAACGCTCCCATGATTCTTCCATTATTATTGGCATTCATGGGCGGTGAAGACCACGAGGCCTAACCCCTCTCATTAGTGGAGTAGGCCCGTGCCCAGCAGTGGGACGTATATAATAATAGGTGTTTACCTATGGAGTGCCGTGAAGTATTTTTTTAATATTTAATTATTTATTTATTTATTTATTTATTAGATTCACCATCGATTGTTACATTTAAAAATTACAATAGGCAACATATCTTATCTAATATCTTAAGACAAAATGAACAATCCTTACAGGTGCATACAACATTCAAGTCAGTGTTATAACAATATTATCAATAAATATACAATTAAAATTATAGAATTAATAATTATAAAAATAACAATAAACAGCATTATTAAGATTATAAATATAATTTTCTACATGCTAATTAATATATAATAAATATATTAACAATCCAGCATGGATCGATCGATGCATCTTTGCCAGCGTAGTGGCAGTTTACGATGCCCTCCTTGAAGAAATCGGCTGGACGGGAAGCAACAAACTCATCAAGGTATTTTGTACCTGTAGCCTCTCGGATATTGATATTATTCCCGCCAAGAAGTTGAAGAAACACGTTAAAACGAAGAGATAAAATAACATTTATTTAAAATATCAAATTACTTTGAGATGCATAACTAACAATTCAACAACCCAGGCACGTCTCAAATACAAATCTATTATTTCAAAAGCCTATTCTTCTATGCTATCCCATTTGAATAATAGCATTGAGTGGCTAGGAATAAAATAACCTATTCTAATATAGCCTCTTATCCTCTCCCTTATAGGTAATGCAGAGGCCTATTCGTTACTAAGCCTCTCACGCTCTCATCTCGGATGATACAAATTGACATCGCGTTTAAATGCCAGATTAGAATCCAATAGGTTTCTCTACAATAAATTCAATTTATTATTATTTTAGTGGCTTAATGCAATACTTTTTACTGACGAAAAAATTAGAGTTCTCAATTCATATGTATGTTATGTTTGTCTACGTATAACTCCGCCAAATTTGTACCGATTTGGATGACTATTTTTGTATTCGATACGGATTATAGCGAGGGTGGTCTCAACTTATGTGATTTCAATTTAATTTTCCACTCCTAAAGGGATGAAATCAGGAATTAATGACTAAACTTCGACATTAATGAACCAATTTTCATGGTTCTTTGACTAGTATAATAAAATATTTCATCAAAAAATAAAATGACCCATTTTAAGTCGTTAGTATCAATAATTGGCAATTTAATTGCAATAGCAACAACTCAAAATTATTTAATTTAATTTTTAGCGTTGTATTTTTCTAAGTTCGCTCCCCAGAGACAGGCATGTAGCCGGTCGTAAAAACTACAAGCCAAATCTTTCTGTAACATGTGTTGAAAAACCATGTTGTGCCGACCCCACTGCGATTGGGATAAGAGTAGGTGAAAGAAGAAGAGGTTTTTTTTATCGCATCACTTACTTTGTAAGCGGTTGATCCAAGTGGCGTTATTACTGTTTACATAATCAGACTTACCCACCATCATTCAGACAATTAAAAAACAAAAACCCCCAAATCTGGCACACATTTGACCAGCAAATCCCACAGAGCCCTAAATTTGTTAGCGAGGGACTGTATTAGATGTCATAAAGGGATTAATTCACAGCTAAAACAGCCAAAATGATTTACACTTGTCGCGCTGACCCGCGCTCTTTGAATTAGTGATGTGCTGTTTTAAACATTCGCATTGCGTATGCGAGGGGCCGTGTTGGCGAATGCGAATTTTGACCTCAACATTTGCATAGGCTGTTCTATTGTTAGTGTTTGTTTGATGGTGGTCTTGAGTGGAAGAGATGGTAAATATAATGAAAACTGCACGCATATTATTCTAGATAGCGGTGAGTATTGTTATAAGATTTTTGCATAGAATTACTGATAAATAAGTGTAGTATAAGTGTGAAGTGGTATTCTTTCAAAGGGGAATTAAATAGCCATATTTAGTTTTTAAGTGGTAAAGCCACGCTATAGACAGTTTTATCTACCACACAAAAGTGCCGGATTTACCAAGTTATTACCACTGTCTTACAGCAAACCGACGTAAAGTAGCGGGTTGCTGCTGCATTTCGTACGGTGAATGAGATATCCAAATCCAAGAGAGATCAAATCCCCGCCCTTTCCTAATCACATAATTATCCCTCTCTTATAAGATCGGTAACGCGTCAAACATTCTTCTGGTATTGTGGGCGTACATAGGCAGGCACTTACCATCAGATGACTCACTTGCTCATTTGCGGATCCATGCTATAAAATCAATATCTTTAAAAACCCAAATGAAGTTACGTTAGCTGTTATACGTTAATGTAAATCTACTATCGGAGTAAAAAACCCTATCGAATACAAAAAGAATTGTCAATATCGATTCACATTTGGCGGAATTATGCGAGAACATAGGGGAACATACAATAACTAGAGACGAATTGCGAACCTCCTTAATTTTTAAATCGGTTTATTGTTTATGGTAGCGTTATGGAACTATCAACTACGATAGAAATGTCGTAGATTTCCTCTCATTCTTTTAATAAATTATATCACTTCGAGACACACTATCTGCCCACCAAATGGTAAGTACCTATGGGCCATGCTAGTGATACAACAAGCCGCTTCCTACTAACGAAATCAATGTACTGAGTATCATAGAGTACAATATAACAAGCCGTCATGGAAATTGCGACTGTCATGGTACAATCATTCTTTTGTCATATTGAGCAATGCACCACTATCTGGTTTTATCTGTAGTCGATTCGGCGAGCCTGATTAAATTAAAAGCTTCCCTCTTCGTGAATGCTAAGTAGCATCACTACTAAATTATAATAGGGGTGCCTGTGACCTGTTAATTATGCTGACCATGTTTGTTTATGTGGGAACCCTACTGTCTAGATACGGCTAATTACTAAACATAGCGGAAAATGGCTGATCTTAATCAGGATTTATTTGTCCTTGAGTTAGCTTTTGCCCACGGCTCTGGTTGCATGGTGAAGTTTGAATTAAATAAGTATATTAAATATATAAGTATATTTTGACAGTCTCCGTGGCGCAACGGGCAAGTAGCCGGCTACGACGCGAGTGGCTGTGGGTTTGATTCCCGCACTGAGACAAATGTTTGTCTGATCCACAAATATTTTTATCGGGTTAGTTCCTAATACCCACAACACAGGTTAACCTAGGGTGGGGTCGAGACTATGTATGCGACTATTGGGTGTGTATTTATTAATTCACAAACAATGCTCCAGCAGTATACGTAATGGTAACCCACTTCACAATTAAACGTCGATATATATGACATCGCAGATATTGATGGGAGATAGCGGAAACCTTTGTTCAGGCCAGTCGGCGTCGCTGTGAAACAGCACGGGCTATTATACTGAGTGTAGGGTCGCTAGTACGCTAGTATAGTTTAATATTCTGCGCCACGGAAGCTTTCTAAGATCCGAATTAGCGATGCGTTTACTATATTATGCGTGAACAACCATAAAAATATAATTCCTCTGTACAATATTTATACAATATCTATACGAATTGAAAAACTTGAGTGGGAGAGTCACGCTGTAGACACTTTTGTCGACAGCATGAATGGGCCGGCTCGTCCGGGTCATTACCACTGTCTCACAGAAAACCGGCGTAAAGTAGCAGCTTGCTGCTGCGTTTCGTACGGTGAGTGAGATATCCGGAGGCCCAAACCCCCTCCCCTTCCCAATTCCTTAATTATCCCTTTCCTTTAAGTTCGGCAACGCAGCCATGACTCTTTTGGTATTATGGGCGTACATGGGCGGTGGAGATCACTTACCATCAGGTGACCCACTTTGTTTGCCAGCCTATGCAATAAAAAAAGAAAATGCTTGTTTTGAAGTCGGTTAAAAAGTAGCAATGAAGTGTTACTCTGCTCTGCTGGCATTCCACACTTAAAAAATTGCAATTTTTACTTTTTACTAATCACTCTGTTCAAAATTCAGTCCATAGACTATTCGTCCCTCTTTTATTGCACTATTTTTAGTTTCAATTAAAAATGTTTGTTATAAAAATACTTTATATTCCAATCACAACCCTACAGCAAACAGACTGGCGGAAAAACGTTTTCAACGTTGCCCATATTTTTTGTGTGCGCCCACGTATGAAGCCTGCGGAATTCATTTTAATATTATTTAATGAACCTTTATATGAATAGCAGCGATAGCTCAGCACGGGGAGTGGCACGGGCTCTGGAAACGAAACTCGCAGATATGGAACACCACCTGCATGCACCTTTAACTTTTCTAATTGACGTGAGTATTCATTGTTGATAATCACTTGCTATAATGGCGAAGGAAACATCGTGAGGAAATACCAGAGAAGTTCTCCATAAGAATTTTGAAGGTATTTGAAGTCTACCAATCCGCATTAGGCCAGCGTGGTGGACCCCTCTCATTCAGTAGACGAGGCCCGAACCCAGCAGTGTATAATACAGGGCTATTATTAGTATTTTAATAAACCTTTTAAACAGATCGGTTCTGGTGCCGACGGCATTGAGTTCTTAATAACTACGAGATAGAAATCGAATGCAGTCGTGCGCCTTTATAAAGAAAATGCTGCGTTCATTTCTTAGCTTTTAATAGGAGTAATAAAAACAAATCGTTTATAATTAAGACTATATTTTATCGGCCGCCATATTGGATTCAATATTGATCTGAAGTTACGCACTTTACCGTTTTTTACTAATTAAACCTTTTCATTAAATATACATATCAAGAGAGTTCCATATAAAGAATGGTAAAAGGCATTTTGAAAAAATTTATAACTGAATATACGAATAATATGAGCCAAATCTTTCTGTAACATGTGTTAAAAACATGTTGCGCCGACACCACTGCGAGTGGGATAAGGGGCAGGTAAAAGAAGAAGAGATATATCTGAGAATACGAGATTGTATCATTAGCACCGAAAGTGTATTCAACATTTAATCGGTTGGGTGTAACTGGTATAACAGATGAAGTTCGGAATTTGGCGGGGATATGCGAGAACATACATAAAAAAAAACACATATACGCACTCACGGCTGTAATCCTCGAAGGGGTAGACAAAGGTGTAACTAGGACACACATTCTGGCGAGATGGTTTCCGTCCTATAATGTGATAGGGGGCGATCCTATCGCATGTGGGGCACATTCCCAGACTCCGGGCTGATACTGAGCATATCGTAATAGAAAAACCCAATAGCACTTTACCCGACCCGGGGATCGAACCCGAGACCTCAGCGTTGACCTCAATCGTAATGCGCCACCGAGGCAGTTAAAATATCTATTTACGTTTTAGGACACAGGTGTCAATGCTAACGTGGCAGGCACTGACCTTTTTATTTTGTCGTAAGCACAACCCCTTTCTACCCTTTTCCGTGTATATCTTGATAATAGGCAGGAATGTTGGTGACCAATTGTGAAGGTGTCGTGTAAAACTCCCATTTTATGTGGCACATGCCCCGACTTACGCAAAGATATTACTTCTGAGCCTGCAGCTAAGGGGAAAATATATACTTTTGAATCGGGGTATAGTGTTAAATTCTTTTTTAAATAGAAAGAGAAAGAATATACTGCACACACATAAAAAAAAATGATAAAAAAATAACAAATAAATATGCGTAAGATCCAAAAAATATAAGAGAAACTACATTAGTCTAATATCAGCGTACTTATGCTGTGAAACAGACAGACAGTATTGTCTACAGCATGAATGGACCGGGTCAATCGGGTTGTCACGACTGTCCCCCGGGAAATTGGCGTGTTTCATACGGTTAGTGAGATATCCGGATGCCCAACACCTCCCCAGCCTACCCAATCTTCACACCTCTCCTTCAAGATCGGCAACGCATCCATGATTCTTCTGGTGTTGTGGGTTTTCACGGGAGGTGGTAATCACTTACCATTAGTTGATCGACTTACTCATTTGCTAAACTCTGCTATAAAAAAAACATGCGGCGCAGTCTTTGGGAACTGCCTATAGAAGTGAAAACTAAGTAACTTGTGAATTGTATCGTCGGGCTATTAAATTATTATTTTAGAATTATTTTTTGTTTATAAAGAAGTGATAATGACCAATTTAATTGTATATATTATATAATGTATAGTAATAACGCACGGAGGTATATCTATGTAGATATATACACAGTACATATAGCTTACGGAAAAAGTGCTCAACGCGCCTAAAGAAGTATTCACTTCAAAAAATAACAATATGTGTTTTAGTTTCCGATTCAAAAATCACACAAGTTACCTATTAGACTGCCTCGGTGGCGCGGTTGTAATGCGTACGCGTTACGATTGAGGCTCACGTTGAGGTCTCGGGTTCGATACCCGGGTCGGGTAAAGTGGTATTGGGTTTTTCTATTACGAAATGCTCAGTATCAGCCCGGAGTCTGGAATTTGTGCCCGGTATGGCGATAGGCTCACCCCATATCACATCGTGGGACGGACATACGCTCGGCGAAATATGGGTGTACTGGTTACACCTCTGTCTACCCCTTCAGGTATGACGAGACGAGCAGGTCACTTACTTAATGATAAATGCTATATTACAAACAGAATCAACTTTACACAGTACTTTGAATTACAAGCAACTGCATGATGGTAAGCGTCACGCCTGCCCATAAACAGAATCGAGACCAACCAGAACTTTGAATTATGAAGTACTGAAGAACTGCGCTTATCACCTCGAGTCATAAGATAATAAATACACCCAACAGTGACACATATAGTCCTGACCCCACACTAGGTAAACCTGTATCGTGGGTATCAAGAACTACGAGGGACTTGCCAACCCACAACACCCAGACCCGAGACAAATATTTGTGGATTAGACAAACATTGTCTCGATGCGGGAATCAAATTTACGGCCTCTTTCTTCGCAGCCGGCTACTCGCCCACTACGTCACGTATGTGTTAAGTAATTAACAGACTACATTATCCTTTAAACGGAAACTACAATACTTACACACTTATGCTTGTCTGCAGATATAGAAAAAACAATGTTACCAACAGCCTAACGCATACGAAGGACTTACCATCTAGTGATGTGAGCTTATATTTTTCAAGTAATAATAATCAGGTGGGCCGTCTACTCGTCTGCCTATTTAGGCAATACATACGCCCTCACGCCTGTAATCCCCGAAGAGGTAGGCAGAGGTGCAACCAGTACATCTACATTTCGCCGAGCTTATCTCCGTCCCACAATGTGATAGGGGGCGAACCTATCGCCATACCGGGCACAAATTCCAGACTCCGGGCTGATACTCGTACTGAGCATTTTGTAATAGAACAACCCAATACCACTTTATTTTATTTATTTTTATTTATTTAAACTTTATATACATAACATGTATAAAGGCGGACTTAATGCCGAAGGCATTCTCTACCAGTCTACCTGTGGGTGATGCAGAGACGAGATAATGTGGGTGTATATAAATCGTCGAATAAAACAAACGAACAAGAAAAAATAAGTAGAAAAGATACTAATACATAAATCTACACATATAGAAAACTATGATACAACATTACTTACATAAATACATATAAATGTATTATATTATATACACTAGTACTTACATAAATATTGTAATATATACATAATACATATAGTATGAATCTACTATCGTCTTACTACTTTACCCGTCCCGGGGATCGAACCCGAGACCTCAGCGTTAGCCTCAATCGTAACGCCTACGCATTACAACTGCGCCACCGAGGCAGCCTATTTAGACAATAAAAAATATATATAAGTATCAACATTCAATACTCGGATATTGTGGTCTAAAATGTGCCGCCGCTCCCCGCATTACTGTAAAATGCATTCTACACGAGTGAAAGCTTGTGCACGCTGCACGCGTAATGCACTCCATTGTCATTTCCTATTTATATATCCATTTTAGATGTGCCGTGAACCAGAACATTCAGAACGTAAATTATTTTATTTCGTGTACGTAACTAGCGTAAATGACTTTGACTATTCGAATTGTTCACGAAAGTAAGATTGTTTATATAACAAACCTAAATGAAGTACAGTAACATCAAACGAGTTTTCTATTTGATTATTATCTATTATAAAACATTATTAAATTGATACTCTTTATTTATTTTTTTAAATGAGAAGAACTTTTCACTCGCCTGATGGTAAGCGTCACGCCTGCCCATAAACAGAATCGACACCAAACCAACACAAAGTTCTGGTTACTTTGAATTATGAAGTACTGCATGACACACTGAACTGCGCTCGTCACCCTGAGATATAAGGTGTTAACTCTCATAATGCCCAGTAATTTCACTGGCTTCAATTTCCTTCAAATCGGAACACAACAATGTGTATACACTGCATACATACACGAGAGACCTACCCGCCTTGTATTTTTTCAGTAAAGTTCGGCAAATGAGTAAGTGGGTCACCTGATGGTGCACTTCACCACCCATGAAAATTCACAATACCTGAGGAGTCATGGATGTGCTGCCGACATTAAAGGAAAGGGATAATTAAGGAAAGAATTGAGCTTCCGAATTTCTCACTCGTTTGATAATACGTCATTTCCATCTCATTAAACACTCTCAATACTAGACAAATAGTTGAAATATAAAACAGATTTTTTTCAAATCCTGGAAAATAATGGCAATGGACCTCTTAAAGCTCCAAACGAAACACAACAGAAAGCTGTTATTCACGTCTGCATTCTGTGACTGTTATAACCCCGATCGAGCCAACCCATTCATTATAATACTAGCCCTGTATTATACATGTCCCACTGCTGGGCACGGGCCTCCTCTACTGAATGAGAGGGGTTAGGCCGTTGTCCACCACGCTGGCCTAATGCGGATTGGCAGACTTCACATACCTTTGAAATTCTTATGGAGAACTTCTCAGGTATGCAGGTTTCCTCACGATGTTTCCTTCACCGTTAAAGCAAGTGATAATTAACAATTAATATTCAAGTAACTTAGAAAAGTCAGAGGTGTATGCTCTTGGGGCTGGTTTCGAACCTGCGACTTTCGTCTCGACAGTCCATACCACTCCCACCTGAGCTATTACTGCATTAACCTATTCATACTGTAGACAAAACTGTCTACAACGTAGCTCTACCACATACAATGTCAATAACGGCAAAAAGATATCTTGGATTCACTGTCTGTCACTATTGACGAATTTACGACGACCACGTTTATAAATAATCATCAATTAACACTTACCCGTGCAGGAATAGAGAACTGGCGTGGATGATTAGATCGCAGGTGTACTCTTGGCAACTACTGGCAACTACCTCTTCTGCTTTCTTGGTTAATGGCATAGAGTGAAGCTATTCCGCCAATGTCACGTGGTGGGTAAAGATAAACGAAGGAGATTGGTATGTTTGAGTTAGAATAGTAGGCAACTTCCTCGGAGTTTGGAATTCCACAACTTGAAATTAGAACTATTTTTTTTTAAAGTTCGTCCAGAGGGCAGGCTATAGTCTTTAGACCATACTGCCTAGTCTTACGTATATTTCTTTTTATTGAACATTGTTTTTCTTATAATATTTTAAAATCCACTTTCAATGCTTTCAAGTCATTATGTCATGTATTTTACAATTCTTGTTAGTCGTTAAATTCAATAATAAAATTCATTTCAGTACACTTCAAAGCTTAGATTTTAACTTTACTGGACCAATAGTGAACTTTTCCGAATGCTACAGTTACCGGAACATTCGACATTACATTAGCACTAAGATCACAACTTACGGTTGCTGGAACAAGCATCCAACTAATCCGACGAAAAAGGTGAGGTTGCTTTATTAAGACACTTCACAAATTTGTAAAATTTGCTATAAAAAGGGCGCCGTATATATAGAGGTTAGACTTGAGAGTTGCCATACATAGAAGGACTTGTCAGAAGCTCGAATTAAAAAAGAGCAAGGGCCGCTACAAATTATCTAACTTGGGTAACAAATATCTACTAATTTATTAGAATCATTCCGTGCATGTACATATTTTACCAACGCACGTAACTATAAATAAATAAATAAATACACCCAACAGTCACACACATAGTCCTGACCCCACACTAGGTTAACCTGTATCATGGGTATCACGAACTATGAGGGAGTTCCGGTCCCACAACACCCAAATATAAAAACAATATTTGGACCCCCGTTGATAAAAAGGTATCACTACGGACACTTTTTAGTATAAACACAGTAGGCAAAGGAACTTCGATTCGTACAGCCTAAGAAATCAATAGTTGTGGACGGATGGTCAAAGGTTTGTGGGGGTTTAAATTTTATGTCACATCGCAAGAAAACCTGATGGTACGTGATCTATACTGCCCATGTACGCGCAAAATAATAGAAGAATCATGTGCCTCGGCAACGATCTGAGAGGAAAGGGCTAATTAAGTGATTGAGAAAGGGAGGGAGGGAGATTTGGAGCTCCGGATATCTCACTCACCGTGGCAAACAGCAGGCCCCTACTTTACGTCGATTTTCTGTGAGGCAGTGGTAACGACCCGGTCAAAAGACAAAACTGTGTACAGCGGGGCTCTACTACTCTTTTAAAAATCAAGATTTATAAAACATACGCTCCATATTTACAATCCAAAACTAATGACACCTTTAGTTACCCAACGATTTTTTTTTCTCAAATTACCTTTGTCCAGAGGCAATATACAAAAAATGTGCTATGGTCCAATTATCAACTCGTGTTGTATTTTTTGGCTTTCATTTTCCGGTGAAACGCATGGATTGCCTCGCTCGGCATCATGGCAGGTAAATGTCAGCTGTTGTTACGATGGCTTAATGGACAAAGGCTATACCGATATTGCAATACAGCGAGGCATTTTAACTTTTGAAAATTATTTTCGTTCATTTTTTTACTGTCCTGTATTACACATGCCCCTATACTGGGCACGAGCCTCCTATACTGTATAAAAGGGGTCAGGCCTTAGTCCACCACGCTGGCCTAATGCGGGTTGGTCGACTTTACATACCTTCGAAACTCTTGTGAAGAACTTCTCAGGTTCCAGCTTCGCAGCTTGCTGCTGCGTTTCGTACGGTGAGGGAGATATCCAGAGGCCCAAATCCCCCTCCCCTTCCCAATCCCTTATTATCCCTTTACTTTAAGGTCGGCAACGCGCCCATAATTCTTGTGTATTGTGGGTGTACATGGGCGGTGGAGATCGCTTACCATCAGGTGACCCACTTGCTGGTTTGCCGGCCTATACTATAAAAAAAACAGTACTAAACTCTAATACAATAAAAATAATAATGATAAATCACTCTTACTATTTCAAAACTCTAAGTCGGCTGTTAAATTTCTAACAAGTGTTTTTTTAAAAGATATAAACGATTCATGAAATAGGTCGATGGAAAATCTTTCATTATAATTTTTACAAGTTCTATGTGTAAAGATATTAGCACCATAATTAGTTCGCGCAATAGAGGGCTGGAATGCACCTTTCTGTTATTTATAGCTTTAGTTCTATAACAGATCAAATCTTCATCGTCGAAGCACGTCACGTCCACTAAATAGCGATAAAACGTTTGTCAAATAAACACTTATGCCCAAAAAATTATATGAAACAAACCCAATAACGTAACAAACGGTACAATGGTATTCCCGCGACGTGACATTTCGCCAAACATGCTTGTCGCATCCGAATTTCATCGTGTATTGAATTCGCCTGAATTATATTTATTTGCATGCTAAAGTATTTTAACAAGGGGATCTGATGAACGTGACATTTCTGAGTTTGTCAAGGAGCCAGCTGATCTCTGTTACCACTGTATACCAGTAGGTCTAATCTGAGTCACAAATTTACACCTCTGACTTTTCTAAGTTACGTGTGTATTTCTTAATGTTAATTATCGCTTACGTTAACGGTATGGTATGGTAAAATCAATAATAAATGAACAGAACAAGCGCCCCTAGTGACATAATGTATAGACGCTTAGAATAACTATATACACACGATATGTAAGCCGTTCAATTGGAGATATATTATATATTCGAGAATGCCTCCGGCATTAAGTCCGCCTTTACATGACTTGTATGAAGTGTAAATAAATAATAAATAAATATATAGGTTCCAAACTACGATATCCATACTAATAACTACTCACCAAATTATATTTATGATCCTTACTTATAAATCAATGTATGTAACACATTTTGCCCATCTACAAATTACCAAATTTTGAGGATCAATATTTTAATTGGCATTTCTTTTGCGTTTGTTTACTTGCAACTCCACGCACACTTAACGAGTTTTCAGCTTACGATTTCGAGTACGCGTTGATTGGACATCTTCAAGTAACCTACTTTAGTAAGTCTACGTTCTGTAAGTAGTTATTCTAAGGAATAGATGATTTGAAATTAATTAACGTTGAAATAAAAGTATAAAAGAACTGGTATACGTGAATACCAGCATACGAGCAAAACTATCAAGGAATTAGGAATAAGTGTGTGGTTGCTAGACGTATATATTCACAACTATAACATACGTATTTCTAGTATTATAATTAATCATAGTACGTTCTTGATTATGTAAATCCTTACGTTTGACACGCAACACGATTCTTGCATTTATACATACGTGTACACTAATCTGACAGATGACGTGATTTCGCCTACAATCTAATATAACAGTTATGGGTTGGTATGTTGGTATAGAAAGAAAACTATTCGACTACTTCAATTGATAAAAACTGAGTGTTCTAAGATATAATTGATGTATAATGTCTGATACGTAGTTTTTTTTATTACCTTGTATTACGAGAAGAGCAGGTCGATCGCCTGATGGTAAGCGCCACATAAACAGAGCAGCACCACACAACGTTTTGAATTACAATGCACTGCACGACACTGGAGCCATAAAATGTTATGTCTCCCAAAATCCAGCAATTTCACTGGCTTCAATGTCCTTTAAACCGAAACACAACAGTACTTACACACTGTTGCTTGTCAGAAATAGACAAAGCGGTGGTACCAACCCAGACGGCCTCTCGCGTACGAGAGACCTAGCACTTTTTTTTTACGTTGGGAAATCCTTTATGGGTACCGCTCCACCGCGTGGTCAGTCGTGGCGGTTAAGTCTGACTCCCACGGACTAAAACTCAACAGTGTTCCTCCGGGTGCTGTTCGGTCAGGCTGCGGGGACGCTATTGTACTCTTCCGCGACAGAGACCTAGCACCTAGTAATATAATAAATAATACTAGCACAAAACCAACTCACTCACGTCCGTGTATAACTTCAACACGCAAACAACATAAATAGAAAGCTATGCATATACTTTGCCACGATACTTTCAATTAAACTTTACTTAAGTACAGACATTTACATGCAGACTATTGGAAACAATTATTATTAATTATTACATAAAATACTAATTCTGGTTGACGAATTTCCTCATCAGGCAGCAGAGTTCTAGTGCTAGATTTATTTTCTTTTCTTAGCGTAGGCTGGCAAACGAGCAAGTGAGTCACCTGATGGTAAGTGATCTCCACCGCCCATGTACGCCCAAAATACCAAAAGAATTAAGGCCGCGTTGCCGACCTTAAAGGAAAGGGATTGCGAAGGGGAGGATGTGGGCCTCCATATATCTCACTCACCGTACGAAACGTAGCAGAAAGCTGCTACTTTACTACACTGTGAGACAGTGGTAATGGCCCATTCATACTGTAGACAAAACTATCTATAGCATGGCTCTACCACTAAAATATTGTATAACAAACCCCCATCAGAATACCTGAATACACCACCCTTTTCTCACATAACACGTACAAAGATTTGCGAGCAAGCTCCGTGCCGTGACCGTATAAACTACATTGTAGTCGTATATAATATCTGCAACCTGCATGGTGACTGGTGTTGCCAATTACGAGTACATAATACCACATAGAAACAATAAAAAAAAGCAAAAAACCTTCCACAATTAAAAGCCAAAATAAATATAATCCTTAGAATAACTACTTACAGAAGGAAGATGTCCAAAAAACGCATACTCACAATCTTATCTGAAAAATCGTTAAGTGTGATGTGTTTACTTGCAACGTCACAAACACAAACGGAAAAGAAATACATACGCAAATAATCCCCGAAGGGGTAGGCAGAAGTGTAACCAGGTACACTCACATTTTGCCGAGCGTATCTCCTCACCTCCTCAGCGTTGGCCTCAATCGTAACGTGTACGCATTACAACTGCGCCACCGAGGCACTCAAAAGAAGTGTCAGCTAAAATGTATTTTCCTAAAAATAAAGTCAATTTATAGATGATCATAATGTGTTTAATGCATTGATTTATAAATGAGGATTGTGTGTACTTAGTTTCTAAATAGTCATAATAATTTTTAGCCGCCATAATGTAGCTGTGGCAACACTGAGCTTACGTTCCGCATACCAACCCCAGGAGGCCAATTCTCGTAATTTTCAAAGTTCAAAATATTATTCCGACCTAGTGTCAGCGTCAAGAAAGTTGCAAATGGCATTCTCTTAAACCAATAATCAACGTCAAATGTGAACATAGATCCTAATGAGATTGAATGTAGAATAAAAGTTGACTGAAGCCAAAACGGTATAATGCTATTGCTAGTGCTAGGTGCATTTGACGTTGATTATTGGTTTAAGAGAATGCCATTTGCAACTTTCTTGACGCTGAGACTAGATCGGAATGATATTTGAACATTTAAAATTACGAGAATTGGCCTCCTGATTCTTACACGAGTTTTTCCACAAACTGCATCGCACGGTCGTTAATCATCCGATAAAGAGTCGACACGTTAGCTGGAACATGCATGAGGTACGCGTCGTGATATAAAGGAATGTAATACTGCTTTTGAATGAGGTGGTATATTCCTTATATACGAGAGGCCACCGCTATTTCTTCCGCCTAGCAATGTGTAAGCTGTGTGTGTTTCGGTTTAAAGGACATTAAAGCCAGTGAAAACACCGGACATTATGAGATTTAATAACTTATGTACGCAGTCCATTGTCGTGCAATGCTTTGTAATTCAAAGTTCGGAGTGGTTTTGTTATTGTTTAAGGGTTGGCTTGGCGCTTCCATCAGCCAAGCGACCTGCTGGCCTCGTCAGTAATGTACAAAAAAAACATTACAAAGAGTCTGTGGCGTAGTGACCGAGTGAATGAGAGATATTTTTTGTTTTATCCGCACATTTATAATTCATTAGATATTAGGTTTTTCTATTATGAAGTGCTTAGTATTAACCCGGAGTCTGGAATTGTGCCCAATAAGGCGATAGGCTCGTCTCCTATCACATTATGGAACGGAAATAAGCTGGGCGAAATGTGGGTATACTATTACACTTTTGCCTACCCCTTCGGGGAGTACGTACGTAGGTACGTCGCGTGAGTACGTATTTTATAATACAGTCTCTCATAGATATATAGATAGAGAGATAACTCTTTATTGTACACCAAAAATAACATTATACACTATGAACCCTAAAACTAAATTATATTACAAGAGGGTCTTATCGGTAAAAGCGATCTCTACCAGACAACCTCATAGTTCTTGATACCCATGACATAAGATTATCGTATACCAGAGAGATCAGCGCTATATGTGTGACTGTTGGCTATTAAAGATAAATTAATGCCTCGGTGGCGCAGTTGTAATGCGTACGCGTTAAGATTGAGGCTAACGCTGAGGTCTCGGGTTCGATCCCCGGGTCGGGTAAAGTGGTATTGGGTTTTTCTATTACGAAATGCTCCGTATCAGCCCGGAGTCTGGAATTTGTGCCCGGTATGGCGATAGTCTCGCCCCCTATCACATCGTGGGACGCAGATGCGCTCGGCGAAATGTGGGTGTACTGATTACACCTCTGCCTACCCCTTCAGGGATTACAGGCGTGACTGCGTATATAAATTAATGTTTTCAATCGAAACACAGCTTCTTCAATACAGCAAGTGTTTGAATATATTCTGTTGTTAAAGATGCAAATTCGACATTGAGTCTGCGAAAGTCTCTCGTTGGTACATTTGAATGAATAGCCATTATCTAAATAGCAAAGGCACTGGTACAAAAGTAGCGCTCCACGCTGTGTGCATAATCAAATATGGATCACAACTCTCGTCTACAGACGGGTTGTCGAGCAAGGGGGTGGATTCCGACAAATATTCCAGGAATTCATGCCATACAATGTTTTTGGGTGACTGCATTTCTAATAATATGAATAAAATTATGAACCATGGGACGGAGATACGCTCGGCCAAATGTGGGTGTACTGGTTACACCACTGCCTACCTCTACGGGGATTACAGGCGTGAGCGCGTATGTATGCGTATAAAACATAAGACATATACATAGGAAAAATCTATAAAAATTATATTCTATTGCTAAAAACCAATACACATTACAGACACCTATGTCACACTAATCCAGACATTTCTAGGTTCATACAAATGTCAACTTAGAACTAGACTAACACTGAGGGAAAGAATTCGAAAGGGAAAGAAAACAGTAAACATACAATCTTATAAGAAAATATGTCCAATTACGATGTCACGTAAAACACGCAAAATCTTTTACTAATAACAATATTACCCATATCCCTCACGCAATATAGCATGTTACTAATGCTGTAATTCATACAAACAAATTCGTATGGGCCCATTACTTCAAGTAATTTTATTTGATTAATAATTGAATAAAACTTATCTTTTATGTATTACCCGAGGATATGCTTTTGTCAGTTCAATTGTAGATAATATGCTGCGCATTATAATAAACGGTAAAAATTTAAGTTAAGAATTTCGCAGGTATGTGAAGTCTGCCAACTCGCATTAGGCCAGCGTGGTGGACTATAGCCTAACCTCTGTTATTCAATAGAGAAGGCTCATGCCCAGTATTCGGACGTGTTGACAGGGCTAATATTATTATTATTATAACATACTTATGCTCACATCTGTATCCCTGAAAGGGAATACAGAAGTGCAACTAGTGCAATCACGGTTTCCCGAAGTTCTATACGTGACAGGTGGCGAGTATATCGCCCTATCAAATGCAATTACGAGCTACTCGTGTAATGTTACAAGTTGCAATTGTCCGACCTGTGATTTCAACCCAGAACCTCACTGTTTTCTCACCCTAAGTATGCTTCTTTTCTCGCGGAGAAAATCCCGATTATGGATCCATCCTAACTCCGGAGGAGGTGAGATGGTTATGCCGGACTCAACAGCTTTCTGACGTAGTTGTCTAAACAACCGCTGGATCGGGTTCCTAACTAAAACTATACTAACTATACCGACTATAAACCCCTCGGTGGTCTTCTTCAGCGTAGCCTCTAGACCTACTTCCACCTGCCCTTAACTCAATCGCAGTGGGGTCTGCGCAACATGCTTTTTAACACATGCTACAAAAATACCTGGCTTGTAGTTCCTACGAACGACCGTCTCCCTATCATCAACCCCTCAAGGGAGAATCTCAAATATTTTCCATATTAGCCAAAAATAAAAGAACCTTAGAATAACCTGTAAACATGGCAACCCAGTTTAAAACACGTGCATTATTAAACAGCAATCACAGTTTGCGACTAGAGTTCGGAGCGCTGGTATTTATACACACATACGAAACTCTTTATAATAGCTTATGTATAAGCAATATGTGATTAAGATACCGTACATAATATATGTATTGTTTATGTTTTAATTACCTAATATTGGAAGCTTTAAAACTTGTGTGAGACCCCATTAAAATTACATATACATACATACGCACTCACGCCTATAATCCCCGAAGTGGTACGCAGAGTGTTACCAGTATACCCACATTTCGCCGAGTTTATTTCCGTCCCATGATGTGATAGGGACCGAGCCTATCGTCACTGAGCATTTCGTAATTGAAAAACCCAATATCACTTTTACCCGACCCGGGGATCGAAATCGACACCTCCGCACTACAGTCGTACCGCGTACGAATTACAACTGCGTCACCGAGGCAGTCAAAACATAATAAATGAAGGAATTTTTTTTTATCACACCTTGAAAAATTCACAGAATATTAATTATTATTAAAATGCTAAATATATCATTCCAAAACTTGTTGTTAAAGTAATGCAGGTAATAAGATTCTATTTAGGGACAAACTATGTAAAACAAGTTTAAGCTATATTAATAAACCTTAATAAATACACATTGAGTTGTCGAAAATTTCTTAAATGTGCGAAATGTTCCTAACCTTTACAAATTGAAGGTTGTAAACTTGAAGTTATTTCACGTAATCCATCTGCCGTTGACGCTCAAATTTAATAAATAAGTACAATTACAAACTTGTAAGCGCTAGACTGGAGGTCGAATTCATGAATTCAGAACTTAATAGATTTACATTTTGATACTCTATCCCTTTGGCCGGGAAAAAGGGGTGGCACAAAATACACGTACTGCGTCATTGTACATTTTCAGAACTCGGATCGTACAATTAACATAAAAAGCTATGTGTTGCTATGATATAGTATGTTTAACAGCTAACAAATTATATCCTTCTATAAAATATTTCATTAGTAAGATTATTCAGCAGGAGCTTCTGTCACACTAACTCAATAACTAAACACATTTATCAACATTATTTTCCTACAGTTTTCGAAAAACAGCATACTAGTAACAATTTTGCAAAGCACCCAGACCCGAAACAAATAACAAAAAAATAAAAAAATCTTTATTTTCTTTGAAATACATAAATATTTGTGGACCACACAAACATTTTGTCATGGTGCGGAAATCGAATCCAGTGGCCTCGCATTTCAAAGCCCGCTACTCCCACTGCGTCACGGAGGTTTTCGAATAAACCTATAAACCATAAATCTATAAACATAATTTAGATAAAATATACAACTTTCTCCCCAGAGGGGTTGACGTCAGGCGCCGGTCGTAAAAAGTACAAGCCAAATCTTTCTGTAACATAAGCATGTTGCGCCGACCCCACTGCGTGTGGGATAAGGGCAGGTGGAACAAGAAGATACAACTTTGCACACAGTTGAAATGCAACATGCGATATATTATCAGGTTCCAGACTAGTCAAACATGATCAACTATTATACATAGAACCATATCGAACACTTGTATGGATTTAAGAGAGTTTCTGAACTTGCAGGTTATCTTTACATATACTAATATAAACTTTCCGAACTGCAGACTTACCTTTCATTTACATAATTAAGACTGCAACTTTCATGCACGTGGTGAATACATGAAGCTCTCATACCTATTGGATGGGTAACCGCTTAGTGGCACCGCACCTTTCTTTAACACGTTGTATACATGCATTCACGTGGTTGCAGATTTATCAGATTACAATATGGAACTAGTGCTTCCACGGAGATTATTTCTAGGCCATTATGATAACTGGCAAGCCTCCATCAGCACATCGGGCACAAATTCTAGTACCAGGCAAATGGTGTCTGATTTTTCATATTGAAATAAGGCAACAAATTATGATTATCTGCATTGAGATTTGCACCCAACATCTCACTAGTTTCTGGGCTTAAGTACGCCTATTATTACCTATTTTTGGCTTAGATTTCAAAATGAGCAGGTCGGTCGCTCGCTCGCCTCATTGTAAGCGCAACGCCTGTCCATAAACAAAAACGACACCACACAGAACTTTGAGTAACAAAGCACTGCATGGCACTGCACTGCGCTCGACTCCCAGAGATATAAGATTTTAAGTCTTATAATGCCCAGTAATTTTAGCGCTGGCTTCAATGTCCTTCAAACCGAAACATAGCAATACCTACACACTGCTGCTTGGCGGCAGAAATAGACAAAGCGATGATACCTACCCAGACGGCCTACCTAGTTATATCAGTAGTGCAATATCCCATAAAATACATATCATAAAGCAACACAAAGCCCGCTTCGTGGCTTTAATCTTCTAGGTCCCAGGTTACAGCGGGCCTTATCAGCCCATACATAAATCTTAGATAAAATGTCACCTCACACACGATAGCTCGGAAAAATACATTGAGGTCGTATTATCTGCCGGCTCTTATAAATCGGTATAAGGTGCCAGAAACCTATTACTTCTCGACTTAATGTACGGGATTTGGGATTTAAGAAGTTGTAGAGTAAATCTTATGTTTTTGAGAAGTTGACTGACTCGGTGGTGCAGTTGTAATGCGTACGCGTTACGACCGAGGCTAACGCTGAGGTCTGGAGTTCGATTCCCTGGACGGGAAAAGTGATATTGGGTTTTTCTATTACGAAAAGCTCAGTATCAGCCCAAAGTCTGGAATTTGTGCCCGGTATGGCGATAGGCTCGCCCCCTATCACATCATAGGACGGAGATACGCTCGGCGAAATGTGGGTGTACTGGTTACACCTCTGCCTACTCCTTAGGGGATTACAGGCGTGAGTGCGTATGTATGTATCCCTTTCAGTATGATTCTGGTATTGTAGATGTTCATGGGCGGTGGACGTCACTTACCATCATGTGATCAAGCTCACAAGCAAGCTAGTTTACCGATCTCTGCCATCGAAATAAGATGTCAAGAAACGTAACACAAGCAATTACCCCACCAAAACTCTGTGCAAGGGGGCGGACCTATAAAAGTCTGTGCATAATAATCTCTAGTTGACACTTGACACGTCTAATTGTCTTGCGCGGTGCAGAACGTCGTATCTCGATTTAGAAATTTAATATTTAGACATTAACTTTTATGAAATAAAGTTGATTTTGAACGTTCATTCATTTGTGTTGCGTGTATTGAGTACCTTTGCATGTGTAAGTAAGTGGACCCGTATTTTTTGGCAGATTCATATGAGAGTTACCGTTCTAGTTATCTTCTTTCGATGGCCTCTGCTATATATAAGCGTATGTTTCACTTCTGCCACATACGTGACATGTATGAAGTACATTTCATTTCAGTCAGTACAAGTGATTTTTTACTATTGACAAAAACTACCCAAATACCAAAACATTCAGACGTCGTATCTATATTCTTAAACAAATACACCAATTTTTGAGAGCAATTCAGTATTTGAAAGCGGATATTGACGTTCAACATGCTGTACAGACAGATGGCACGTGCCACTACCGAAATGCTCGCGGCTATCCACCACGTTATTCTATTGTTTTCACCCGGGTGACATTTCGTGTGTTCGATTGCCTATTTTCCGGCAATTCAGATGGGAAATCGAGTTTTTAGATTGCATTGTTTTAAGAAATGGTATAAATAAATTTTAGTTATTCTGTTGTCATTAACTAAACTAAACTAAATATACTTAGTTTACTCTTGTCAAATGAGTGTATATTGAATAGGTATAAGTAGTTTTAACCGAATTCAAAGAGGAGATTCTCAATTCGGTGCGTTTTTATGGATTTTTTTAAAGTGGGTGTTTTTTTGACAAAATTAATTTTAGTTTAAAAGATGAAAATTAATTAGTAAGGTAGTAGTAGTTACATAGGTAGCTTAAATAGCTCAAATTCACAACTTTACAAGTAATAACTGGAATGCTTTTCAAATTTAAATATAATTTGTGAATTAAATTAATTGCGACAGGAATTATCTTTAGTTAAATTTGTCATGTAAAAAATTGGCTTTATCGTAAACCGGACTAAGCTAAGTGTAGTTTTTACCATAATAATAAGCTAATAAATTCGCTGCGTTATTTCGTACGAATATTAGAATTATATTCGAACGAATTCTACTACAGATAATACAAGCAACAATAAAAAGTTTTTAAAAATATGAAGTAAAAAATACAGTTTTAAAACAATACAAAAACAATTTCAACATTGCCTCCCGTTGTACCTACAGGACTGTGGTCACGTGACCGGCTCTGATTTTGTATGCAAATCCAATATCCATTCGATTAGCCTGTGATTGTGAGATCCGATCTCGTCTTACAGATTGTATTGGTTGTTTGCCATGCGGAAATTAATTTGCTATATCTTGTAGTTAGATGCATTAGTAATAGGATAGTATGACCGGAGTCGTATGCATAGTAAACGAGACGGATTTATTGCAGTTTTTCGTCTCATAATGTGATGGAGGCAATCACTGTTGCCAAGCAGCAGTCTGTAAGCACTGTGGTACGGAAACAGATGGCCTTTCGCATACGAGGGACCTACCAACTAATGGAATTTAATATTTTAATACGCCCAATAGTCACACACATAGTCCTGACCCCACACTATAGGTAAACCTGTATCGTGGGTAAGAACTACGAGGGACTTGCGGTCCCACAACACCCAGACCCGAGACAAATATTTGTGGATCAGACAAACATTTGTCAAGGTGCGGGAATCGAACCCACTGCCTCTCGTTTCGCAGCCTGCTGCGCGACGGAGGCTGTAAAGTATCTTCATTATATTTTTGTTTACTGCTGAACAAGTACTTTCACTATAGCTTAACAATCTGAGTGGTAGAGCCACGCTGTAGACAGTTTCGTCTACAGCATGAATGGGCCGGCTCGTCCGGTTCGTTACCACTATCTCACAGAAAACCGGCGTAAAGTAACAGCTTGCTGCTGCGTTTCGTGCGGTGAATGAGATATCCGGAGGCCCAAATTCCCCTCCCCTTCCCAATCCCTTACTTATCCCTTTCCTTTAAGGTCGGCAACGCGCCCATGATTATTTTAGTATTGTGGGCGTATATGGGCGGTGGAGATCACTTACCATCAGGTGACCCACTTTGCTCGTTTGCCGGCCTATACTATATAAAAAAAAAAACAAGTTCTTCAGTTGATCTTATCCAGTGTATTTTTTATTTTATTAGTTTACTTATTTATTCTTTATTTTAAAATCTTCGGTACTCTAAATCCAATTCACCAATCACCATTTATAGGGTAAAATAAGGTCCAAACAAAACAATGATTAATATAAAACATATTTTATTAACATTAAAACACAGCGAGCGATAACATTAAAATAAATAAACAATTAAGCACTTAACAGAATACAAATATAATATTTACAAACATAAAACATCTTTCGTTTATTCGATGGCACCTAATTACATTTCAAAAACATCGTAACTAAAATTCTATCTGAGATGTTCAATAAGGGGCTACATACATTAGCGAATTACACGCAGCGTCGTTCTTTATATCAATGCAAACATCCGAAATTCGTATTAAATTTAATTAACGTATGTTCCACGACTTCCCCTTGTCAAACCTTTAAACCTATATCATCAAAACCAGGAACATATCTACAATTAAGAATCACAAACATTTATCAGCACATAAATAAATATTATAACATACATACACATACGCACTCACGCCTGTATTCCCCGAAGACGTAGGCAGAGCTGTAACTAGTAGACCCACATTTCGCCGAGCTTACTTCCGTCCCATGATGTGATAGGGGGCGAGCCTATCGCCATACCAGGCACAATTCCAGACTCCGGGCTGATAATAAGCATTTCATGATAGAAAAACACAATATCACTTTATCAGACTCGGGGATCGAACCTGAGACCTCAGCACAGGAGTCGTATCGCGCACGCAATACAACTGCGCCACTGAGGCAGAAATATTATAAAATATAACTATGCATTTGTAAAAATGTAACACTGACATGAATCAGACTTTATATTCGATTGACGCCACCCCTTTGTTGTGATCGGTTAAGCACACCTGCTGTAATTCGGGTCTTAATTACATTTAAAACTTTTGCTTACGCACTTACGTAAGTTTCTCCACGTTTAGACATATGTTTTTCAACCTACAGCTTATAGCGTTTTTTGGAAAGTCAAACGTAATTAACTTACATGAGTTAATCTTACAAATATAATCTGTAATCTTACAATGGTGGAATAACTATTATAAAATGAAGATACAATAATACACGTGATCGGAAACGCTGCAAGAAATTTGCTCATAGAAAAGGCCCCTAATATTTTTATAAAAAGTCTAAGCATACATTAAAATTGCGTTGGAAGGTAGTTACTAAGAAATTTTATATTTCATGCTCTGTTTTGATCACTCTTACGATGTTTTGGCATTAGTACAAAGATTTTAATGCTAGTCAAAGGTCGAAGCCAAAATATCTTCTCAAATATTCTCTTTTATCCATACTTTCGCTGTGAAACCTTTTAGAGATAAAACAAAATCATTTTTATTCTTTATTCAATCTAACATTAATTACAATCTCTTTCACTCACAATAAATATTTTAAAAACATATTTTCAGTATATCCAACCAAAGTGGCAAATATCTAAATTTTAATAAAAGCATCTAAAAATAATAATTTCAATTCAATTGTTTCGTTATTCATTTGACAATGACGATGCTCTAGACAACTTAATTCGGCTAGATTTTGTAGAATTTTAAAAAGTCATTATTTCTTTTAAATGCCGAGTTTCACAATGTTGTACTAGATTTTCGTTCCAAAATATATTTCAGTATGACTGGCGATACTAAAATTTTCACCATTATTTTGTTCATTGGTGCTATAGCATTACTTACTGACTTTTTACCCCCATATTCATAAACGTTACTATGAGACCTCATAGCGAACGCATAGTGACGATTTCTCTAAACGTCATTGGTTAGTTTATGGCGCTAAATCAAAACAGACCAATCATTTGCACAGAATTAGACACTTGGCAAAAAGCTTACTTAAGACCCGGTTTCTGAAAGGCTGATCAAATCAAAATTCAACTAACAGAACTTTGATTTGACATCGCTGTCAAATCAATTTGAGTTGCTGAAACGTTATTTAGTGAAATAATATATAATATTTGATCTCTCTTTATTAGCGTTACATACGATTTTTCATATTAATTGGAATGTTATGTTAGCTAACATGTGTGTGTTAAATCAAAGGTGTTGACCACGCTTCTAGCAACTCAATTTCAACTTGACATTTTATTAGTTAATTTTACTCTGTACAGCCTTTAAGAAATCGGACGTAAGTGTTGTTTATGAATACGTGCCTTAGTTTTTACATTTAGAGACAGTACTGTCAGCAACTGTCAGTAAAACTGGACACCCGTTTTCTAGTAAAACTAGCATCTGTACTGATATAATAGTACTGTCAGTCAACAATCCAATGCGAACCTAATTATCTCAGAAATACTTACTGTATATAACTAACAGCTAATTCTCACGGCAACTGCCTTATATTTACAGGTACAGCGGCTTCACACGGTTCGATTTTAATTGAATTGCTTGATCGGATGCTCCCGTCTGAAGAGAATTGTAATCGAATGGATCAACCACAATAGAAACTTGTAAACCCGCTAGAAAGGAGAAAAAGATGGCAATCAAAACTGCTAAAAGTTAATTGCGTTACATTATAATACCGCGGTATCTAACACACATTGATTCCCGCACCGAGACAAATATTTGTGGATCACACAAACATTTGTATCGGGTCGGGGTGTTGCGGGACCGCAAGTCCCTCGTAGTTCCTGATACCCACGATACAGGTTAACCTAGTGTGGGGTCAGGACTATATATGTAACTGTTGAGTGTATTATGACTTCGGTAAATTTATTAACCATTTATTGACTAAGAATCACACGAGAGCTGAGTATACTTTAAACACACTCCTATATTTTCTTCAGGACTTCGCTTGATGGTGGGGGGTCCGAAATGTACGGACACTTCGAAGGGTGCTAAAGAAGTCTCCACCCTGCATTGGTGGAACTGTTGTCCTGGACATAAAGTGTTGCCGCAGTGGTGGGGGTCACACACCCCGGGACTGTACGGACTCTGTGATAAAGGTACGTAATAAGTGTTAATATGTAAAATGTGTAGTTCTTTTATAACCTTGAGTAACGAGATGAGTAGATCGCTCGCCTGATGGTAAGCGCCACGCCTACCCAAAAACAACACATAGAACCTTGAATTACAAAGCACTGTATGGCACTGCACTGCGCTCGTCACCCCGAGACAAAATGTTAAGTCTTATAATGTCCAGTAACTTCACTGGCCTCTCGCATACGAGGGAGCACCTTGCACATTATAAAACCTACGCCGTCCATCTGTTCTCTAGCTTTTGACCCGTGAAGAGGAAGTCGCTGAAATGTTCACGGAATAAGTGTTATTATAGTGCTACGTACTAGCTTTTGCTCGCGGCTCCGCCCGCGTGAATAGACTTTTCCGAAATAACCGTCTCCAGGGTCCCATCTATCTTTACATCAAAATTTATCAAAATCGGTTCAGTGATTTAGGCATGAAAACGTAACAAACAAATAGATATTTTTTTCTCATAAAAAGTATCCTATGTTACTTCTTATACTTCCAAGAATATGTGTACAAAGTTTCATGATGATCGGTTAAGTAGTTTTCGCGTGAAAGCGTAACAAACAAACTTACATTCACATTTATAATATTAGTATGATGATTAAATAATATAATATAATCCATATCTAACAAGAAGCATGAAGAGGAAGTCGCTGAAATGTTCACGGAATAAGTGTTATTATAGTGCTACGTACTAGCTTTTGCTCGCGGCTCCGCCCGCGTGAATAGACTTTTCCGAAATAAAACGTATAACCGTCTCCAGGGTCCCATCTATCTTTACATCAAAATTCATCAAAATCGGTTCAGTGATTTAGGCATGAAAACGTAACAAACAAATAGATATTTTTTTCTCATAAAAAGTATCCTATGTTACTCATTATACCTCCAAGAATATGTGTACAAAGTTTCATGATGATCGGTTAAGTAGTTTTCGCGTGAAAGCGTAACAAACAAACTTACATTCACATTTATAATATTAGTATGATGATTAAATAATATAATATAATCCATATCTAACAAGAAGCATGAAGAGGAAGTCGCTGAAATGTTCTCGGAATAAGTGTTATTATAGCGTATATACTTTTTAAGTGTGTTGGTACGGAACACTTGATGTGCGAGTCCGACTTCCACTTGGCTGGTTTTTGCCTGAACAGCTTCCAGCGAAAAAACCTCTGAATTATTATTATAAGCATCATAATCAGGACTGCCTCAGTGGCGCAGTTGTAATGCGTACGCGGTACGACTACTGTGCTGAGGTCTCGGATTCGATCCCCGGGTCGGGTAAAAGAGATATTGGGTTTTTCTATTTTGAAATGCTCAATATCAGCCCGGAGTCTGGAATTGTGTCCGGTATGGCGATAGGGCTCGCCCGTCGCCGCCTATCACATCATTGGACGGAAATCAGCTCGGCGAAATGTGGGTGTACTGGTTACACCTCTGCTTACCCTTTGGGGGATTACAGGCTTGTGTACTTATGTATGATTAAGACCAATAGAATACATTATTTTAACCAACTTCAAAGAAGACGTTCTCAATGCCGTCTTAAATGTCTTAGCATAAAAAATGATTGACATGTAAAAATGATATTTATGATCCAATTTCCAGAATAAATGATTTGAAATTTGAATTTTAATTTTAAATTCGGCGCGTATATATTTTTTTTCCTTTTTCAACCAACATGAATTTAGCTGAACTTACGATCAACTGGTCAAACCAAAACAGTAATAACATAACGTTTTACAAAACTTAGAAACGGACTTCAAGCAATAGCATGTCAATTCCAATACAATAACACAATCGCGACGAGTGTACTGTTGGCCGTTGAGGAGTTTCAATTTTTCTCCGTACTCCGTCATCAGATCTTAACTGAATTTATATGGGACTACATCGCAGCTAAACTCTATCGAGTGAATTTTTTTCCAACAAAATCAGTCCACAATTGGCGGAGAAATCGCTGTCTCTGAATTCGTTAAAAAAACGCGCTGAATTGAGAACCTCCTCCTTTTTTGAAGTTGGATAAAAAATAAAACCCACTACCTTTTTCTCAATCAACTAACTCGTCATGGAATTTGTCAAACAATCGCAAACTACATGTAAATACTGCCTCAATTACCTAAATAAGATTGGAGACTATTGATCCAAAGACTTAGCGGAAATTCGAGTGAACCATCCCATCTGGTTCCAAAGCGTTTTAGCAAACGAACACCCCGATTTGTACTTACTAAGGGATGATTTGGACCATATTTAGTATTCCAGTTGAGTACATTAAAGGGAAGGGATAATAGGGTACCTATGTTGAATTGTATATATTTTTGTAACAGAAAATAATACGAAAAAGAAATGTTTTTGTTATAAAATAACGTTTAACAAAATTTAGAAACCGACAAAATAAAAACAGTGAAAAGTCAAATTAACGACATACATACATATGCACTCACGCCTTTAATCCCCGAAGGGGTAGGCAGAGGTGTAATCAGTACACCCACATTTCGCCGAGCGTATCTCCGTCCCATGATGTGATAGGCCTATCGCCATCGGGCGCCGGGACAAATTCCAGACACCGGGTTGATACTGAGCTTTTTCGTAATAGAAAAACCCAATATCACATTTCCCCGACCCGGGGATCGAACCCGAGTCATAACAAACTAATTCTATCATCAAAAATAACTAATTCTATGTATTGTATTCTCTTTAGAGTCGGTGCCTGTGTCGCTACCGGTCAAATTATATTGCACCGACTCCAAAGAGTCTCTCGGACTCCAAGTCTATTGAATGAATTTTTTCCAACAACATCGGTCCACAATTGGCGGAGAAATCAATGTGCATACATAAAAAAGCTAAAATCGCGCCGAATTGAGAACCTTCTACTTTTTTTGTAGTCGGTTAAAAATACAAATTTTTGTTGGTCTTACAAAAAATTGACTTGAACCTTTATACATCCTGCAACCATTATTTTTAACCCCCGATAAATAGAAGGATGTTATAAGCTTGACCCTTATCAGGATGTTATAACTTTAACCTACGTCTATTGTGTGCTTGTGTGTGAGTATGTGTGTGTACCTGTCTGTGATATCAAAGCGGCTAAATTGATGGACCTTTAAAGGCGATTTTTCTCTAAACTGATTTATTCCAGACTGGCCTTAGCTATGTTTCAAGAATATCTATTCAGCCATTTAAAAATTACAGATGAAAATAACAAAGTGATTTCTTAGGTTTACGCGAATATTACACATTGAAATAAAACTAGTTTATACGGATTTTATCGCGGTTTAATTTCGATTTTAGTCCCGACGTTTCAACTAACTTTTTAAATAATTAAAATATGAATGTATAATTTTAAAATGAAGGTAGGCAATGTAATACACCTCGACGACCTACACCTCAGTCTCTCCCGGGACCACGAAGGCTGAAAAGCTTTCGAAACGTCAGGACTAAAATAAAATTAAGCCGCGATAAAATCCGTATAAACTAGTTTTATTTCAATGAAAATAACAGATTTATATCGACGCTCTAAATGCGAAACGTTTCCTAAATCCGTATTGGAACGATCTGTTTGTTTGTTCTTGGATCACGCCAAGCATCCCGAACTAATTCAGACAGAACTTTTGTAGTTCCAAAACATACGGCGTAACTTAGTTACTGGTGCAAGTTTAATTAGAATCGGTCTTACATGAAACCCTCACAAATTCAATTCAAATTAAAAACCTTCATATTTATCATAGTAATATTATAAATGTGAATGTAAGTTTGTTTGTTACGCTTTCACGCGAAAACTACTTAACCGATCATCATGAAACTTTGTACACATATTCTTGGAGGTATAAGAAGTAATATAGGATACTTTCATGTTTTTTTTATCTATTTGTTTGTTACGCTTTCACGCCTAAATCACTGAACCGATTTTGATGAATTTTGATGTAGAGATAGATGGTACCCTGGAGACGGTAATAGGCTACGTTTTATTTCGGAAAACTCTATTCACGCGGGCGAAGCTGCGAGCAAAAGCTAGTATTCCATAATGTTAAAAGTACAATATTTTGTGGTAGCGTCAAAAAAAGGGCAGGTGGGAGGAAGGAAGAAACATTTCAACTGGCTACATATTACGGATTAAAAGCACCCTTAAAATGTAGGCACAGATAAACAGACTGATAGGCGGCGCAGGTTTATTTTTTTATTTGCTTGAATGACAAGGCGAGACTGATGGTAGGCCTGCCCATAAACAAAAGCAACACTACATAGAACTTTGAATTACAAAGCACTGGACTGATAAAGGCGAGCCTGTCATTCCAGACTCCGGGCTCAGTGGTGGTACCAAGATTTTGGTTGGGGATTCACCAAAAATTATAATAAAAAAATTGATAATATACTATGCCTACAAAGTAAGGATAAGCGATGAAATTTATATTGTACGTAGTACTAAGATAGTAGGATATTATCAAGATTAATTTGAGATTTGTCGGGATCCCAAATGCTTTTGGAGGTCTTGAGCCCCTTAGCCCCCCCCGGATCCGCTAGTGTCCGGGATGATATTAATCATTTCTTAGAAAAACCCAATATCACTTTTCCCGACCCGGGGATCGAACCTGAGACGTCAGCAGCAGTTGTGCCTACAACTGCATCACAACTGCGCCACCGAGGCAGTCGAGACGAGTAATATAAAAAAAACTTACCGAAACAAAATACTCGTTCTCACAGGGTATGGTGATCCTATCCTCACATCGTTGTCGCCCATACCCTGTCAGGCCCACACCGAAGTTCCCATAGCCGTAGTACCTAAACGTATCGCCTCCATAGTGCTGGGCGTATGGTGACCAGCGAGGCCACGTGCGTGTCTCACCGTTGCCATGGTAACTGCGACCCCACCAGCTCTGCGCCCCCAACCAAGACCACATATAACTCCAGATCTGGATGTGGTTAGTTCGGTTAGTTCAGCATGGGTTGGTTATAATATAGAGTTGCAGGTAATAAATAATTATAAAGAAATAAAGAAAAGAATGTCATGATAGTGATATGATACAGTTATATGGTTAAAGTTATGGCCTCGGAAATCTTCGTACGTGTTTATGATGACATTAAACCGGATGTAAGGGAAATGCTTCCGAAAACGAAGACAAGTTACTTCTAAACAAATCGCAAAATAAGTTCATTTTACATACATATTCACGCACAGACTTGTTTGAACCAATAAATACAAAGACGATTAATTCAAATAACATTTAAAATTGAATTTTTCTAACGTAATGTAAAGCCAATAAAAAACTGACGCTCGGAATCAGCTGTGCAGCGCGACGGACGGCGCAATGTGCCTACTGAGTATTAAAGCGCGGTAATGCGCGTGGGTCATTAATCCCGACTTTTGTATTTGGAACTATTGCCTCTTCACCTAACCTCGAAATTGGACGGTTCATGCTTAACTTGTAGAATAATTCAAGATTAATGTCGATTTTGGTCACTGGTTATGAGGATTGAGAAAATTGTGTAATCCAGTGTTAAATATATAAAGAAATAAAGGCTTTATATTCAGAAACTATTCTTGAAACATATGACAACGAGATACAGACCGAGCTATGTATTATTGTCTGAATTTCAAAATGCAGTATGTTTCCCTATCCATTAATAAATTAATTTTGTAATCATGATGAATTTGATTAATTTCATGATAATGTTTAAATAATAAATGTATTGATCGTGTTTATAATTGGTAAATATTAATAATAAATTTATTATCGATTATATAAAACTCGATTACATTCCTCTATTACATAATAATATTATTATATGTTCCATCACCTAAAAATCGTAATAAAATAATAAATTAATGAATATTGAAATATGTGCTCACAATTTTATAATTTTATGTTATGCATGACATTTTAAATAGGTATATTATAATAATAATTGAATTAAATAAAGTTATTATTTGACAGCCTCCGTGGCGCAGCGGGCGAGTAGCCGGATGCGAAGCCAGAGGCCATGGGTTCGATTCCCGCACTGAGACAAATGTTTGTGTGATCCACAAAAATTTGTTTCGGGTCTGGGTGTTGTGGGACCGCTAGTCCCTCATAGTTCCTGATACCCACGATACAGGTTTACCTAGTGTGGGGTCAGGACTATGTGTGTGACTGTTGGGTGTATAATTTAATTTAATTTATTTAAATTTTAAATAGATTCTTGCATATTCCACAGTAATATTTGAGTATATAATATTTATTGAGGATCAGCAGGGGCTTAGTATTTCGCATGCCAGTTAGTTATATATTGTTCTTGTTGCTAATGTACCTACTTAAGATTTTATTATACTCATTTAATATTCCGTTATAAATAAGCCATCAAAGACTTTTTTATTCAGTATGTGTGTCGCGGAAATCGAATCCGCAACGTCAATCATTGACCATCAAAATATACTTTTCCCATTAAATTCTTCTAAATATTATTCTTCTTTCTAAACAATTAGTTTCGCAAACATTCGAATAATTAATGTGGCTACCTCATCGAAATAAGATGATTAGAATCATAACTCATATGAATCGGCCATAACTTACGGCTCCACTTACTTACACATGCAAAGGTAAAATCACACGTAACACTCAAGCACTTTTGTGTTTCAATTTGAAGGACATTGAAGCCAGTGAAATTAGAGGACATTATGAGACTTAACCAATTATGTTTCGGAGTGACGAGCGCAGTCTAATGCCGTCCAGTGCTTTGTAATTTCAGGTTCTGTTTGTTGTTGCCACTATTTATGGGCAGGTGTGGCGCTTACCATCAGGTGGGCGAACTGCTCGTTTTATCACTCAAGCTAATAAAAAATTCCCTTTATACCCATCCAAATAAGATAACTGGAACGATAACTCTCATATGAATCTTCAAAAAATACGGCTCCACTTACACATGCAAAGGTAAAATCACACGTAACACTCAACAAGCAACAAAAATTAATGAGCGTTCAAAATCAACTTTATTTCATTAAAGTTAATGTCTAAATATTACATTTCTAGATCGAAATACGTTCCGCAACGCGGAAATTAGACGTATCAAGTGTCAACTAGAGGATTATTATGCACAGACTTTTATACCCCGCCCCCTTGCACAGAATTTTGGTGGGGTAATGTATTGGCTTGAGTTTAGTTTCTTGTCATCTTATTACGATGGGCTCCCTGCTAAAAAAAATTGCTAATTATGAATACATTATTCCTATGATCAATTGGACACTTACAATACTACTAACTAATATGCTAAAATATATATTCTAAATAAATAATGTGTTACCCTGGATAGCATGCCAGGTTCCGCGGCTACTGCAGGCATCTCAATCTGAGGATCCATTCCTGAGCCTTCGATCTCGTCATCCTGGGTCTGGATGTCGGATGCTGGGGTCATCTCTGGTTGGGTGACTGGTATAAATATTTCACATTGTCGGTATTGATAAGTTTCTGTTGTTTACAGTCTTTGCGCATGGCAACTATTTTAAAAATTAGATTGAATGATTACAAAGCACTGCATGACACTGGACTGCGTTCGTCACACAGAGACATAAGGTGTTAAGTGTCATAATGGCCAGTAATTTCACTGGCTTCAATGTCCTTCAATCCGGAACACATCAGTGCTTACACACTGTTGCTTGGCGGTAGAAAGAGACAATGCGGTGGTACCAACCCAGCCGGCCTCTCGCATACGAGGGACCTACCACCTTGTAAAACATCATACCGACTTCATGCCAGGGTCCGCCTCTCCATCATGATATGACGGTGAATTTGTATTATATGATGTGACCCGCTGTCTGACCCCCACAACCCACAACGGGAACCAAGTATCGCCATTACCCTGTCCGTTAATCAGCAGAGTGTACCACGTGCAGGTTAGCTTGGCTTTGAACCTAAGATGTTTGTGACCAACTTACTCTCCAACAGGGGATTTTATTTATTTTTATTGCATAGGCCGGCAAACGAGCAAGTAGGTCACTTGATGGTGAGTAATTTAACAATACCAAAAGAATCATGGGCGCCTTGCTGATCTTAAAGAAAAGGGATATTTAAGGGGTAGGGGGAGGGGATATCCGGATATCTCACTCTGTTGCGCCTGCCCGTACGTGGCCTCCATTCGAGAACTTTTCTGCCCCATCGGCTATCAGTTCTGCGAGCTATGTGGCCTGCCCATTGCCACTTCAACATGCTAATCCGAGAATATAATCATTCCTCTTGCTACTTCAAGCGCAACAGAGGACGTCCACCTACAAGATGGACCGACGACCTGACAAGGGTTGCAGGAAGCCGATGGATGCAGGCCGCTTCCAATAGCGAGGCCTGGAAGGCATTAGGGGAGGCCTATGTTCAGCAGTGGACGTCTTGTGGCTGCTGATGATGATGATGATATCTCACTCACCGTACGAAACGCATTAGCAAGCTGCTACTTTACACCAGTTTTCTGTGAGACAGTGGTAACGACCCGGACAAGCCGGCCCATTCATGCTGTAGACAAAATTGTGTACAGTGTGGCTCTACCACTAAAGATCGATGGTGAAGATTGTCAACAACTAACCCGCAGGATCGATGACATCGGGCACGTCACCATTGGGTCCTATCCTGAATGATCGTGCGTCACACGGCGCATATCTCATGGCGCAGCGACCGACGTTACGCCTGATACAGGACTTGTACTCCTGGTCGGAGAGGTGACGACCATTGGTCGCGTAGTTGAACGTCCTTATTGTACCTGCAAATAATATAATCATTAATTATACCTTTGTAATGTTTTGAATGTTGAAAGAGAAATGATGGAAAATATGCTAACTTAATTATGTATACATCATTTGAATGGCGTTTCTTCAACTAGGTCACTATTGAGGCGCTCATAGCTAGTTGCACTCACTAGTCAGTAAACGATAAGCGAGTTAAGCAACCCTTGATTGCGGTCAGTCTATGGATGGGTGACCGCTTAGTGGTATTTCAACAGAGCGTCTCCGTGCTTCGGAGGGCACTTAAAATGTCGGTTCCGGCTGTTATCAACGGATAGCAGTCGTTAAGCCAAGTCGGAGGCCTTCGGGTTGCTTGAAAAACTCTGACACTAGGTTGGCCACTAACCATTCGATAAGAAGAAAAAGAAGAACTAGGTCACCTGATGGTAACTGACCGCCGGCGACCATGTATGCCCACAATACCAAAAGAATCATGGGCACATTGCTGATCTTAAAGGAAAGGGATAATTATGGGATTGGGAGGGGGCGGGGGATTTGGGTCTCCGGATATCTCACTCACCGTACCAAACGCAGCAGCAAGCTGCTACATTACGCCGGTTTTCTGTGAGACAGTGGTAACAACCCGGACGAGCCGGCCCATTCACGCTGGAGCAAAAACAAAACGTCTACAGCGTGACTCTACCACTGAACCTACTTACTAGTTTACCAGCCTTAATAAGCTATGGGATAGTAATTTCGTTGATGAATATGAAACGTATTTATTTACTTTCTAAAAGGGCCCTAATCTGTGTCCTTCGTGGCCCCTAAGACGGCCCTTCAACTAAATAATAATATAGCTATTTCTACCGTGTTCAAAGACTTTAATTCATACTACTAGATAAGCTGCGCGGTACATAGAAATTGTACCACAAAGTTGTGGTCAATTGACCGTAACTCAATATTACCATCTCGTTTACTCTCAACTAGAACCCCTATTGCGCTCCCTGACTGTGATCTGTCAAACTCCCGCGTTATGTGACGCAATTTTACTTCTAAACAGCCCGTCTAGTGATATACAGCTGTATTAGTTTTCTGTACCGAATATAAAGCAGAAGCAAAACAACTGTGGAGAAGTGTCCCAAGTAACTTGGCAGCATAAAGTTTTGTTTCATTACTTTCCGTTAAACTTGTCTGAAAGTTAATTCTATCCGCGTGCAGTACTTGGCGAGGTATTTGCTAATCTTATGAAACAGGCGCCTTACTCGACACTGGATAATGAGTTTTCAATTATTTTAAGCCGTTCGGAAGTATACGGCGTTTATGTACATATTTATCTTTTTACATACATACACTCACGCCTGTAATGCTCAAAGGTCACACTCACATTTCGCCGAGCGTATCTCCGTCCCATGATGTGTTAAGGGGCGAGCCTATCGCCAAATCGGGCCCAATTCCAGACTCCGGGTTGATAAGGCATTTCGTAATAGAATAACGCAATATCACTGTTGCCTGACCCGGGGATCGACCCCGAGACCTCAGCGTCAGCCTCAGTGGTAACGTATACTCATTACAACTGTGCCCACCGAAGCAGTCCAATATGTTTTAGAAAAGGAAAATGTTATCTTTTTTCTTTTCTAAAACATATCGTTCAGACAAAGTTTTCATAATATGGTCTTTATGTTTGAATTGATCGTGATCTAAAGACAAAGGTAATATGTTTTAGAAAAGGAAAATGTTATCTTTTTTCTTTTCTAAAACATATCGTTCAGACAAAGTTTTCATAATATGGTCTTTATGTTTGAATTGATCGTGATCTAAAGACAAAGGTATATTTCTCAATGTTATTAACCTAAGATTTGTTAATGAAAGTCTATTTTTTGCTTGACCCAAAATTTGAATTTAAAAAATGAGAATATACCTACTATACCTACTTTTTTTTTTTATTGTATAGGCCGACAAACGAGCAAGAGGGTCACCTGATGGTAAGTGAACACCACCGCCCATATACGCCCACAATACCAAAAGAATCATGGGCGCGTTGCCGACCTTAAAGGAGAGGGATAATTAAGGGATTGGGAAGGGGAGGGGATTTAGGCCTCCGGATATCCCTCTCACCGTACGAAACGCAGCAGCAAGCTGCTACTTTACTTTACTTTACTTTAAGCTGCTTAAAATGAAATAAGTAAGGATAGGCTATGAAAATTGTATTCTAGGTTAAGATTAATTTTAATTAGTCAGTGGCCCCAAATGCTTTTGGGGGGAGCTTGAGCCCCTTAGTCTCCCCCTTGGATCCGCTAGATGGACCATGGACCATGGATGGAGATTTGTGTCCTGTCTATAAACATTTTTTTTTTATTTTTATTATAATAACGGAAAACAAACAGAAACCTACATAGGTACATATAGAGCGTATGCTAAATAGATTTAATTATATATATGCTACCCACAACGTTCTCCACAGGTTACATTTAGAGTTTAGATTAGTGGGCGGATGTTGTACTTCGAGTATTTAACTATTTAAATTAAAAAGAAGATACAGAATCTTGAGTGACAAAGATTAAAAAAGGTAATATAAATGATGAAAACTATGTAACAAATGATACAGAACTGACAATGTCTATGTTAAAATTGGAGTTAGTTTTTGTACACCTTAAAAATAGTTTTAGTGATTTTAGGCTTATGGTGATATTGACTTCACTCACCATTGTCAGCAGTATAATACTGCAAGCATCCTTGTGGCGCGGCTTGTGCTAGCGGCATCTGTGCGAGCCTCATCAGCCACAGTCGAGGCATGTCGCCACCGCGCATGCGCATTGATAGGTGAGTAGTTATGGTGCCTGCCAGCTCTTCAGCTTCACGTTTCTCGCTATTGCTTGACAGTGTGTAGTATACTGAAATAAGAGATTTGGTTTATAATAACCAAAGGAGACTGTGTCACCAATAAGAACAACGCTGTAGGTAATTATGTCTACAGCATGAATGGGCCGGTTCGACCGGGTTATTACCAACGGACCACTGAAAATCAGCCATGTGTTGTGGTATGCGCCACAGCACAGCAGTTCGCTGAGGTCACCTATCACAGTCACGACGCGACGTGCAAATGCCAAAAAAATCAATGGGTTTTTCCTGTCAAATTATTTCTGATCTGTGACTAATAAATTGACTTTCTTTTTTTTCACTGTCTCACAGAGAGCCGACGTGAAGTAGCAAATTGCTGTAGCGTTTCGTAAAATGAGTGAGATATTCGGAGCCACAAAATCCTCCCCTTTCCAATCGATTAATTATGGTTTTACAAGTATACGTGGCAAGTGTGAATGATACACTTGGAAGGAAAAGACTTCTTTGAAAAATCTCTCAAGTCAGAGATATTCTTGAGAATGGTCAGGTTAGAATTACCTTGAACAGACATGCATGTATGAAAAATGTACTGAGGGAAAAAGCAAAAAAGATATGCAAGGTTCTTAGTAAGAGGAACTTTATTATCTCGGCCTACAGCTATGTGAAACAGATGTGAATCTGGGTGTAAATTATCTTCAATCAACTAAATATAATTGAAACAGTAATTATAGAATACCGAACACAATCCAGCGGTAATAATTGCACTTGAACCGATTCATGTAATAATTACTAATAGGTATATGAACGGGGTTCGTACAGCCGTTATTAATTCTGTGTTATGAGTTCATTAGTATGCTACAACGTAATTATTCCGTAGGGTTGGAAGCGACGGGCGAATATCTAGTTACTAATTTGTAGATTGAGAGTAAACTTAAAAAATATAACTGTACATGACATGAATTTTAGTGTTTTAGATTTCTGAAGAGTATCGAAAAGCGATAGCCTGGCAGGAAGTGGAACGGACTGACGAATCAGAAGTTATTATTAGTTGCCCGACTTTTATTTACCGGTAGGCAGCGGCTTAGCTGTGCTCTAGCATTGCTGAGGTTCATGCGCGGCGATAACCACTTACCATCAGGTGGGCCGTCTGCTCGTCTGCCTATCTAAGCAATAAAAAAATAGATTTAAAAAAATCTTTCGCTCGCATAGTGAAAAGAAAGATCGTGAGGGAAGCTGCATACCTAAATTTCGGAGTTATATAAAGCTTAGCCTAACTGTATTAAGTCAGTGTAGGTAAGTAAGGAAGCCTCCTAATGAGAGGAGTGAGATCAATCTAACTCCTTTAATTAGGAGGCCAATATCCAGCAGTAGGACAGGACAGATATAATATAGAGCTGAATATATGAGCATATATATTATTATAGATATGCTTTTTTGGGCTCAAACAAGTTGTATAAGTAGAAGTATGAGTGGTAGAGCCACGCTGTAGACACTTGTCTACAGCATGAATGGGCCGGCTCGTCCGGGTCATTACCACTGTCTCACAGAAAACCGGCGTAAAGTAGCAGCTTGCTGCTGCATTTCGTACGGTGAGTGAGATATCCGGAGCCCCAAACCCCCTCTCCTTCCCAATCCCTTAATTATCCTTTTCCTTCAAGGTCGGCAACGCACCCATGATTCTTTTGGTATTGTGGGTGTACATGGGCGGCGGAGATCACTTACCATCAGGTGACCCACTTGCTCGTTTGCCGGCCTATACTATAAAATAAAATAAATAAATAAATAGAAGTTAATCCGGAATGTTGTAGAGAAGTTGATGATAGTATTGAGTAAATGTTATAATTATTTACTACCCTGCGGGCTGCGGTAGTACCTGAGGTTAATGTCTCCTTAGTTCATTATTTGTCTACCGCTTTGCTATTGAGGGAAGTGGACAATTAATATTTCCAACTCCTCCTTAACTATCTATTTGATTAATTTCGTTGCGGGACAAAGATAATTTAGCATTTCCAGAGACTCGCCGAGCTGCACTGCTTGGTGTCAATCCTGGTGCACAGGAGTTACAATCGCGGGTGTGTAGGTGGGATAGTCTCGTACCCTGGCGATAATAGTGGATATAAAAAAATAAATCATACTATGCTGTCCGTGATTTTGGCCGCATAACGTGAACTTCGTTTCACCATCGCCCAGTATCATGGCGTCTTCGTCACACTCGCCTGTAGTTCTATTTGGTTGACCCTGAAACAAAATATATAATATAATAGATATACAATAATATAATAGACAGCCTCCATGGCGCAGTGGGCGAGTAGCCGGCTGCGAAGCGAGTAGCCGTGGGTTCGATTCCCACTCCTAGACAAGTTTGTTTCGGGTCTGGGTGTTGTAGGACCGCAAGTCCCTCGTTGTTCCTGATACCCACGATACAGATTGACTTAGTAGGGGGTCAGGATTATGTATGTGTGTCAATCTACGGTATTGATTATAATCTCTAGTAATTAGATTTTAAAAACGGTGTCTGCAACAATTCTTCTACGCTATTTAAAGGGCTTTAAATTTGTGGACTTTATCATTAATTACACATAAAAAAACGACATAATCATATCAAAACTTTCTGTACTCAGATAATGCATTGAATAAACTCACAATAGTGAAATGTATGAAGTCGATTCTGAGCTGCATGATGCCGGCGAAAGTCTTGTCTATGGTGATGTTGCAGTCCTCCTCGCCACTCCACAGCTCAGGGAAGCCGGGTGACATGAAGTAAGTTAAGTTGTTTTGTACCGCACCACCGCATGATACTTCAACTGCAATACATAATGTAGAGACATCTTATTATATACTAGCTTTTGCTCGCGGCTCCGCCCGCGTGAATGCCTATTTCCAGGATTAAAGTAGCCTAGTGGGTGCATTAAGCGAGTCCCGGTGAGAAACGCGCTTGACAAAAATACTAATGTCGCCATTAAAAAATAAGAGTTGATCGTAGAGGGTTGAAAATTTAGGGTTGTATGTATTTTTAATGCTGTATCATAAAAAATAAAAACAAAAAATTTTGTCTAAAAAATAAAATAAAAATTAGGGGTGGACCGGACCACCCTTAACATTTAGGGGGATGAAAAATAAATGTTGGCCGATTCTCAGACCTACCCGATATGCACACAAAATTTCATACAAATCGGTCCAGCCGTTTCGGAGGAGTATGGGAACGAACATTGTGACACGAATCTTTATATATAAAAATCAATTGCTGTTCGTTAGTCTCGCTAAAACTCGAGAACGGCTGAACGGATTTATCTTATCTTGGTCTTGAAATCTTCGTGGAGGTCTAGGGAAGGTTTAAGGTATAATTGAAGGTATAATTGCCGGGAAAACCCCAAAAACAGCCCTTTTCTTTTCCATATAAAAGTTTTCTAAATAAAATGTAGAGTCAATTTGAACTTTATTGCAATTCAATAAAGTTCATATTAAATTATAATCACTCACTGTTGTCTAAGAAATGTAGGTGTGTTCCTAACTTCAAAGAGTCAATTTGCAGTTTATTAACGTTGCACAAAGTTCAAATTCAATCATATCTATCAAAATAGTCTTCGCGTGACATTTTTTATTTTATTTTATTAAGTTTCACCCTTCTACCATCAACCCCGTAGAGGGAGAATACCCTATTTTTTAATGGCGATATTAGTATTTTTGTCAAGCGCTCGACGGGACGGGTTTTGACGGGACTCACTTGATGCGATCACCCCCCACGCCGCGCTCACCGCTGTCGCCCACTAGACTACTTTAATCCTTGAAATAGACATTTACGCGGGCGGAGCCGCGGGCAACAGCTTGTATTTTATATATTAGAATGATGAAGATGACACATTGGCATCTTCAATATAACGCAACTTTTAATACCATTGGCCGGTAAACGAGCTAGTCGGTCACCTAATGGTAAGTGATCTCCAGCGCCCATGTACACCCACAATACTAAAAGGATCATGGGCGCGTTGCCAACCTTAGAAGAAAGGGATAATTAAGAGTTTGGGAAGGGGAGGGGGGTTTGATCCTCCGGATACCTCACTCACCGTTCGAAACTCAGCAGCAAGCTGGTACTTTACGCCCGTTTTCTGTAAGACAGTGGTAAAGACCCGGACGAGCCGGCCCATTCGTGCTGTCGATTTAGAAATGTTATATTAACTTTTATGAAATAAAGTTGATTTTGAACATTCATTAATTTTTGTTGCGTGTACGAGTGTTATGTGTAATACCTTTGCATCTGTAAGTAAGTGGAGCCGTATTTTTTGCAGATTCATATGAGAGTTATCGTTCTAGTAATCTTATTTCAATGACGTCGTCGCGAATTCCTTTAGATAAGTATTTGCATAATATCTAAATCTACGTACGGTGAAATAAGCGGTCGCTCTAGCTCTAGAGTCTAGAGTAATATAAAATACTTAGATTAGCTCTTTGTATGCATACCTTACCTCCTGAGGCATGCATGACCTCCTTGGCTTTGGTTGAGTATGTATGTTCATCTATTTGTTTTTTTTAAGTATAGGGAATCTAGCAAGTGGGTCACTTGATGGTAAGTGATCTTCATCGCCTATGAACGCCCACAATACAAGTAGAATCAAGGACGCTTTGCTGACCTTAAAGGAAAGTAATAATATCTCACTCTCTGTACTAAACTCAGCAGAAAGCCGCTATTTTACGTCGGTTTTCTCTAAGACAGGTGGTAAAACCCGGTTGAGCCGGTCCATTCATGCTGTGGATAAGACTTACTATAGCGTGGTTCTATCACTTTCAGAAGAAAGAATTGTTTTTTTTTATCCTGGATCGGCAAAGTGACTATGCTACACCTGATGGTAAGTGTAGCGTAATCCATGAATACTGTTGACCAACGATAGACACTGTATCTATCGTAGATCGTCAGAATTATGCCGGTCTGCTTAATTGCTTCTTCACACTCCGTTTAAACCACCTTCACGACCTGACAAGGGTTGCAGGACGCCGATGGATGCAGGCCGCTTCCAACAGGTCGGCCTGGAAGGCATTAGGGGAGGTCTATGTTCAGCATTGGACGTCTTATGGCTGATGATGATGATGATGAACTCCGTTCAGAGGATCCCATGTTATAGGAAGGAGGAAACATGTGCGCCGGCAAACTATTCCACAGCTTTATGGTCCGACAGAAGTATTATTTTAAGAAGCTCTTTTTTTTTAAAAGGATTTCATTTGCTTTGATATTACGATTAATCACTGTCTATCTGGAATTAAAATCGACTTACAAACGATCCATTTAAGTAAGTGGTCTAAAATACAGTAAATCAAATTCAACAAACGATCCAATACTAATGTATTTCGTCTAATCCAATGAACAACTTCCAATTCAATATCTTATCTTGTTGCGCTAACCAGCACTAATAGTATATGCTCAAATATAAAGAACATTGAAAATACCATTGTTTGGTATTTTTCTTCCTCCACGTTTTTTTATATTAGCTTGAGTGACGAAACGAGCAGGTCGTTCGCCTGATTGTAAGCGCCACGCCTGCCCATAAACAGAAGCAACACCACACAGAACTTTGATAAAGCACTGCATGGCATTGGGCTGCGCTCGTCATCCCGAGACATAAGATGTGAAGTCTCATAATGGCCAGTAATTTCATTGAAATCAATGTCCTTCAAACTGGAACCCAACAGTGCTTACACACTCCTGCTTGGGGATAGAAGTAGATAAAGCGATGGTATCAATCCAGATGGTCTCTCGCATACGAGGGACCTACCACCTTGTAAATACGGAAAAGCTTTAATTTCTTGTAGCAAAGAAGACAACGAGCAAGTACGAACACTCAGAAACGCTGATAATTTGCCAACCCTTGAGGGTTATTAGACTACGACAATCTTACTACCCTAAACATATAGTGTAATATACTTGACGTCGTACCCTTCAGGTTAAGCTCGCTATTCTTTCTGTAATTAAAGCTGATTATATACAATTTTTCAGTGTTGTTTCAGTTTAGTTTATCACTGATACATCAAATTTGAAATGGCGATAAGTTTGCAGTCTAACACATAAATACATAGAAATAAGCTCGACAAACCGTGGAGCTCTTCGGGAATCCAGGCGTGAACTTATAATATAATATGATTTACCTTTCGTGACTTGGTAATCCCTTAGAATATAACAGCCGCCGTGATGCAGTGGGCGAATTGCCAGCTGCGAAGCCAGAGGCGGTGGTTTCGATTCCCGCACCAATACAAATGTTTGTGTGATCCACAAATATTCGCCTCGAGTTTGGGTGTTGTGGGACCGCAAGTCCCTCGTAGTTTCTGATATCCACGATATTGATTGACCTAGTGTGGGATCAGGACTATGTATGTAACTGTTGCGTGTATTTACAAACTGCAACATTTGTCTCAACATTATAACTATTATCTTTCATCGAAACCTATTATAGAAACAGCTTTCTCACAATTTTAAAGACATAAAATGTTAAAGCACCATTATAGTGCATGTGGTCCGCATCAGGTTTATAGCGATCGTTTGTCACACCACAAACGCGTTTAGTTACTGAACACCGTGTAATAAAACTTTTCCATTACAGCGATATAGTTTATTGTGACTTGTGAGGTACATGTTACATGTTAGAAAGGATACAAAACAGGAGACTGTGGCGAAATAAATAGTCAGGGACAGTGTAGACAAAGGCGACAGTAAAAACCATTTTCAACTAAAACGCTGACTGACATCCTGATGAAATTGTATGTCAAGAGTATCTTAATAAAGTGTAAATGAGCTAATAATATCGGCTAAGAGTGCCATAATAGCAGGAATAGCAGGAAAGTAAACATTATAGCGGCGAATAGTAAAAATAAAATTAAGTTATGTGTTTTTCATAATACTTAGTTAACGTATTTCATTTCATTTTACAAAAATTACATTAATTGAATGTGTGTATGTAATTTAATGTGTATGTAATGTCATGTAATTTAAAATAATAATTATTAGGTTAATGTTAAGTATCATACATTACCTAATGGTATTTCTAATAAATAAAATAAAATAATAAACATATTAGTAAGGAGGGAGCTAGTAGCGAAAAATCTTACCCCAAATAGATTTTGGGGTATCTGGACACGTACCATACTCATGTCGGTATTTCGTAGGGATAGACAAAGGATTTCCACTTTACATGAACTTTACATACCACTTCTGTTTCACCTACTTTTATATATCTTTTAATGCTTTATCGTCGTTTAAAAGAACTAAGCTTCTGTTTACAGTGCTCAGCTATAACGAATCGGTCCTAATCACAAAAATAGGGTAAAGGTAACACTTTCAATACAATTTTTGCGCCTCAACTTTCTATCTGTTTGTGGATCGACCTTTTTACTTTCGTGAAATCCCGTGCTATCTTTGCTATCATAATAGAAAGAAAGATCAGAAACAGACAATATTGACCTTCAAAAAGGGACTTAGAAATGTTGTTTGCCAAAAGTACATCGCACTATGATGGTTTACTCTACGCCGCAGTACACATAATTCGCGTGTATCACTTTTCATTCCTCATAATTCATAAAGGTGATCTCACGCACTTACCATCAGGAATTTATGTATTGTAAAACCTATATAAAGCGCAGCTAGTATTTTCTTAATTTTTTTATTGTACAGGCCGGTGGCGATTACTTACCACTGGCACGTTTGCCTGCCTCTGCTACAAAAAAAATATGATTATACAAAGTCCACACTCGTACGCTTTCTTTATATTTCCGTTTTTATGTGCTTGGTAAAACGATCATGTCCCTCGCTTGATGGTAAGCGTCGTACCTGCCCATAAACAGAAACAATACTACTTTATTTGCATTATAAAGATTTGCATGGTACTTTACTAGGCTCGTCCCACCGAGACATAATATGTTAGGTCTAATAATGCTCCAAAATGATCCAAAATACAATCGTCCGCCATAACTATACATAAACTTGTATTTTAAAGTCCATTCCAACAGATTCTAACATTAACAGTGACATCTTGCTGCACGTTCCTGAACTCTTAAACAAAACGGTCAACTTTCTTCATCCATCTTAAAACAAACAAACCTAATTCCGAAGTCCGCTGAACATCTGAATTCATAATATCTTTGTGATAGCATTCGAGCCACGTGCTTTCGCATATATTTTAAAATTCAGTCTGCGAGTGTAGCTATGACGACATCGTTTGAATCTCGCATAGCTCTCTCGATCGTCGAGGTGAATTCTTTGCAAGGAAAGATCCTTAATAAGATCCAAATAAGATTTCTGGGGATTCATATTACTTATTTTTACGTGATTCGATCTCTCGACCCCGCTGCGCATACGATTTCTTTATTCTCATGAATATATATTTTTTCAAGGCCGTCAAATGAGCAAATGGGTCACATTAGAATGATAAGTGATCCACAGCCCATGTACGCCCACAATAGCAAAAGAATCATGCCGACCTTCAAGGAAAGGGATAATTTAGGCATTAGGAGGGGAGGAGGATTTGGGCCTCCGAATAGCTCACTCACCGTACGTAACGCAGCAGCAAGCTGATACTTAACGTCGGTTTTTTGTGAGACAGTGATACCGACCCGGACCATTCATGCTGTAGACAAAACTGTCTACAGCGCGGCTGTTCCACTCTTAATATGTTACTTTATTTGATGTATTCTATAACTTTATAGGTATTCAGACCAGTTTATTAAACGCATGGGTGTTTTGCCAACCCACCCTGACAATTGGAGCAATACGACAGAGAAACCCTACCTTGAAGTTTCGCTGTTAAAATGCAGCGCTGCGATAGTAGTAATGACTTTATTTGTTATTTTAAATTTTTGTATAATTTATTACGTAGCGTATTTTTATTCGATCACAAGGATTTTAGTTTGGAATTTTAAATTAATTCAGAGAACAAAGTATAACACGAATTATAACACTTTATAGATATAATTTGTATGCTCTTATTAAACAGAAATTCAATACCTAACAAACTGGATTACAACATTTATTTCCTCACCAATGCACCACAAAAGTACCTGGCTAACTAGCAAGTTTCCAAACAACAAATATGAAGGGAAAAGTTTATCTTTACAAAGTATCAAGTCGCAGACAACTTCGGTTTGTTTTATTATTTGCTTATAATAGTTTTTGTTGTTTCTGTAGTGGAAGAACATAGTATAGTATTTTTTTAATTATTAATTATTACCCAGATGACAGACGAGGAAACTGCCCGACTGATAGTAAGCGCTCACAGACGCCCATGGACTTGCCAGGACAAAGCCAAGCCGCTGCCTACCATGTGTTAAAAAGCATGTTGCGCTGTCCACACTGCGAGTGAGACAACGGCAGGTGGAAGAAAAACTCTGCCATTTATGAAAATACATTTAATTTTGTACAAACCATATACCATAAACCATCTACAGCACGTATAGAGGATGTTCAGCAGTATTGTCCACAGTATGAATGAAGAAAGCTATAAGAAAACAGTGTGGAAATTATTTTAACTTGGAAACCTCAAAGCAATAACAACCAATCAATGCCAGCACTAATCCATTGACGTGAACCAACAATAGATAATAAATATATTTTCTCCAATAATATCACGGTTTGAAACTGGAACGTTGGACTTTGTGAGAAGAGGCAAGTGATTTGTGGTGAGGCATCTGCTGACTGTATCTGAATAATTTTAAGCCGTTGAATTAAGTTTAACTTCAATTATTAGGTTTGTTTAATTTAATGATTATATTAAATGAGCAATGTTTGAGGAACTCATGTTTATCTTAATATTAGTTATTCCATGTTGGTAATTGTATTAAAGGGAGATCTGTGTACAAATGAATTGTATAAGCAATTAGAAACATAAATTCTTTTATTTAATAACAAAAAACGTGATGATCTCCCCAGAGGAGTTGACGTCAGGGAGGCGGTCGGTCGTAAAAACTAAAAGCCAAATTGTGCTGTAACATGTGTTATAAAGCATGTTGCGCTGACCCCACTGCGAGTGGGATAAGGGCAGGTGGAAAAAGAAGAATGAGAAAAAACGACGAAATGAGCAGCCTGCTTGTTTCGTCATATAAAGTAATTAAAAAAACTTAAATGCCTGCCGTGCGCAGTTGTAATACGTACGCGTTACGATTGAGGCTAACGCTGAGGTCTCGGGTTCGATCCCCGGGTCGGGTAAAGTGGTATTGGGTTTTTCTATTATGAAATGCTCAGTATCAGCCCGGAGTCTGGAATTTGTGCCCGGTATGGCGATAGGCTCGCCTCCTATCACATTGTGTGATGGAGATACGCTCGGCGAAATGTGAGTGTCCTGGTTACACCTCTGCCTACCCCTTCGGGGATTACAGGCGTGAGTGCGTATGTATGTAAAAAAACTTACAAACACAGCAAACTCCGAGGCCCTGGGCGCAGTCGCCTGACGCTCTACCGTCTCTCTGTCGACAGTCGTAGGCGTTGAGGCAGATCCCGGATTTCGCGATGTTATATCCCGCAGGCTGGCACTCACGCTCCCCACCCACTGGGAAGAAGTTCAACACCTTGCTTATGCCGAAGAGTCCACCTGTAAGAAAATGTATAACTTAGTATGATCAAAATTGTTAGCTTAATAATAATTGGTCTTCCTTGTGTGTTACTAGTGGACAATAAAATTTCAATTAACTTGGCTATTGCTAACATGATGAGCTCTTGAGCAATAGAAAAATTTAAGATTTTATCCTAAATCCATTATATCCGTATGCGAGAGGTCGTCTGGGTTGCTACCAACGGTTTTTTATAATTCTTGCGCCAAGCAGTAGTGTGTAGTTTCGGGTTGAAGGGCATTGTAGTTTTTTGAAAAACTATAGATATCTCATTAAATGTATTGATGCCTATTTAACCCTGACGCAAAAGTCTAACCCATAAAATCTAAATAAATAAATAAATAACCCATCTCTCTTTCTATGCCAGGTAGCCCGCCCTGCTTGTCTGTATATCTGGGTAATAAAAAAAATAAAAGAAGCTAGAAGTATGGTAAAATTTTGATCTTCCAAACAGACTTTTCATCTGATTTAACATTGTTAAGTAAATTGTACCGCGTGTTACTTTCTCGCATCTTTATTTCAGCTCTAAACAAGCTCATCTTAATATAAATGGAAAACGCGGTGCTACTTAAAATCTTTCCCTTGGGATAAATAAGCGTTACCTATATTGTGTATCGTGTCTTGTATATTTTCATTTATACTACAAAAGTATAATATGAAAATGTTTGACATAATTGAATTGAGGCTTATGCTCAACAGTACGTATGACCTGTCAATGATGATATGATGTATGATAAAATGGTATAGATTTATAGAAGAATAGCCTTGCTTGTGGATGTTCCGCTAGCATATATTTCAAAGATTCTACAATAATGTAACCGTTTAAATTGACCTAGCATATGACTGTGGGTTTTTGCTAAAGCAATGTTCAATCAGTAATATGTATGAATCATCTTTCTTTATGTCCGGCGTTATACCGGCTTAATGCCAAGGGTCGCCTTCCTTACCGTAGATATGACGGAATTTGGTATTTAATGGGCGGCCCACCGTCTGACATGAACATGTTTCGCATTGCCTCGTCAGTTAATAAACAGAGAGCACGTACCACTTGACTTGACAGTTGACTTTGGACGTCAGTTGTTGGTGTCCAACTAACACATTATTGAATCTTCTAAATTATAATATGCTTTGCACCAAAGATGTATATTCCCCATTTAAGTCAATGTTGTAAGTTTAATATCTCCCATAAACCCAATGATTTAGATATAGTAAGTTAAATATTTTAATGGAATATTATGTACATTCTATTGACCTGATAATGTCATGCCACAAATTCCCTTTTCTTAGAAATGAAATTTCATTGACAAAGTAGTACACTAGTTTCTAGACTTGTTTTTACACAAAATTACACCATACAAAATTATTTGTCCCTTAAAGTCAGTTCGTCGGTAAAATTGACTCAGTTTCTACGAAATCCTTGTTGTTTTAGGGCGAGATAATACTAAATAAGATAAACAACGACTATAAGATACTTAAAAGAAGCATTTAATTCACGCGCCGCTTAAGTACTCATTTACATAAGAAAAACATCTTCGTGAGCCAACGATGGAGCTTGTTTTAACTAAAAACATTTAGTACCCTCTGGTATATTGTGTTTTTGATGTAAGTGCAATGGTGGATTAAGATTTTATTATAAATTATTTATTAGTAGGGGATGGGTTACATCCCGGTCTCACGACGGAGAATGCTCAAGACCGGGCGAAGTGGAAACGTCTAAGTAGAAAGGCAGACACTGGCAATAAACTGGGTAGAAAGAATGGGGTGGGTTGCATTGACTCTGCCTCATTGCTGGCTTCAAGGCGGTAAACCAGAAGAGATTTGTTTTCCAGGGACAATCTTGTGTGTTTATTTTCTGAGCTTATTATGGTTCAGTTCGACTTTATGGTTCAACGTGACCTCGGGCGTTTGTCAGCACGATTTTTTTTTGAGTGATGGTTGAGCCACGCTGTAGAGACTTTTGTCTACAGCATGAATAGGCCGGCTCCTCCAGGTTGTTACCACTGTCTCACAGAAAACTGACGTAATGTAGCAGCTTGCTGCTGCGTTTCGTACGGTGAGTAAGATGTCCGTAGGCCCAAATCCCCCTCCCCCTCCCAATATCTTAATTATCCCTTTCCTTTAAGGTTGGCAACGCGCCCATTTTTTTTTGGTATTGTGGGCGTACATGGGCGGTGGAAATCACTTACCATCAGGTGACCCACTGGCTCGTTTGCCGTCCTATGCTATAAAACAATGATATAAGATTATTTAATGGTCGCAAATGCCTGTGTAAGACCGTGCCAGGGGTCCGAAAAGCGCTGCCTTGAGATATTAGTTTATGAGAGACAATGTTCCCACTGCGGAGAGTCCTCAAAATCGGGCAAAATGGCAGTGTCTAATGGAAGGTCGACCCTGGCAATGGCCGGGATAATACAAGGAACATGAGTAGCACTGCTGCCTATCCAAGGTTTTTATCGTGCCACAATAAAGTGCACCTGATGGAGAATATAGTGCAGTACACATTTTATTTATTTTAATTTATTTCCATCTAACACTACTTTTATATAGGCCTGCCGATACCTCAGGCAATTAAGACCGCCGAAGACAGGACCACATGGAAGAGTATAGTGCATGGGGTGATCACTACTTCAGGCTAGACACGACCATCAGCAATGAAGAGACCGACTAAGAAAAACACTACTTTTACAGGGTTGCTACCCCAATACGGTAGAGTCGACATATTGTTTACAACAATTTATTATATTATATAACGTATTACCCATGTTATAAAATACAATAAATCCGTCGAGAAATATTGCGAGAATTATACTGGCCTAAAGTAGGTAACTAGAGATATGGCTAGAACCGTGGCTGTATGACTCAACAAGTTTACAGTGACAGTGCATTTATAATTTGAAAGCGTGTTACTGACATTAGACATTTCTAAAAAAATACAACTAAATAAAACCAACCTTCCGCATGAATGGATAACAGACATAAACTTATAATTACGGTTTAAAAATATATCGCAACTTATCGAAAAAAAAAACAAATCATGTCAATAACAGACAAGAACTTTCACAAGCTATCCGATGCATCTATTCAGGTGAAAGGAGTCAAAATCAAGATTAACTACTAATATATTAGTTTAACCTACACGTCAAGTGTGTGATTGATGTAAATTAGCACTTTCAATGCATTATAGTTGACTTAACAAAGTAATGTTAAAGCATTCGTGAGGAAAAAAAATAATGACTTAATCTTGTGAGTCGTGTGTTTTTATAGCATTTACACATAACATAAGCTCACGCCTGTAAATCCGAAAGAGGAGGTAGAGGTGCACCTAGTACTGCACCCATGGTTCGCCGAGTTTAATTCCATCCCATTATGTGATAGAGGCGAGTCTATCATCATTCCGGACACACATTCTAATCCCAACCAACATGGCCGATTGCAATATTAGCAATATAAATCTATCTACAGCATGGCTCTACCACTTAGATTAGACGATATTATGTAATACAGTAAACGCAAACGCTCATGACAGTCTGATGTTCCTTCTGGCAACTCTTAATGCGACCATCGGAAGTCTGCCTTTAATGTAATTATTTGTTTGAATATGATTATCTTATTAACCTACAAGTAGATATTTGTAAGAAGACAACACGATGAAAAATATATTTCGGCCTCAAAACAATTACTTAGTTGCTTCCAAAATACAAATCGTTACTACGTCGTGCAAGTCCCTGAGGCATTCCCACGATACATGTTCAACTTCCGGAAAATATTCATACGAATTCTTCTCTCAGATACTGCTCGAGTTCAACTTTAATGCTCGTAACTTCATAAAAAGTGCAAGTACTGGGTGCATTACTCGAAGATAATTCTGCAGTTACATTATTTGAAAGCATGTTTCGGATACCTTTGCATATTGTATAGTTATTGCATTGCGATGAATCAAAAATCTAGCGGACACGGACTCCTGATACAAAGGTCTCGGGTTCCATCGACAATTTTTTTAAATACATGTATTTTCATTCATAAAACATCGTTAGGAAAACTGCATACATTGAAGAGTTCTTTACAAGAATTTTGAAGGTATGTGAAGTCAAAGTACTCATAGGTCGGTGGGGAATGACATTTCTTAATTGTAGATTAGGCCTGAACCCAACAGAGGGGCAACTTACAGGGCTGATATTACACAATCTAAAAGTTTATAATCCAGATTTGCCAGGCACCTTAAGACTAATCTGTCTACATTATATATGGACTGCTTCGTATTTAATATCAGGTCAAGGGTAGTCTTTGCCAGGGTAAAAAATAACAATCCTAATTACCGTCTCACTGCTCAAGTTAAATTTTTATCGATGTCACCTGAACGGACGGCTCTGGATCGGCCCCGATGCGTCAAACTGTCAATTACTAGCGCTCTACAGGCCGTTTTGTACTAACACAATCAACTTATTCAATAGGAATATCGGTTCAGATTCTCTGTACTTTTTCTATCTGTGCTACTTTATTATTGATCAGTGGATATTAATTTCATTTATAGGTAGTTTGAGTTGATGTGGTTTGTGTTATATAGGTTTCTTCTGAGAGTTTGATGTATTCAAAAATACTAAATTTTTATTATAAAGCAACGATGGTAAGTACAGTGGTAGGTAAGCATCTTTTTCTAATATGATACCTTCCTACATTAATCTATTAGACTGCCCTTACAGTGCCTAAGAAATTAGCTTTTTCTTAGAGCCCAACAAAAAAGACCTTTTATGTTATATACAGTATGTAACAAAATACTGTTGGCCTTTTGTGGGTCGTAAAGATAGACATAGAGACAGCTTAATAAAAAATAGTTTAATTAAAAGATAATAAACAGAACCGAGATAGTATCCTTACACAGGTAACTTTAAAAATGAACACATTTAAAAAATGTTATTTACATTTGAATTTCTGTGTGTATTGACGAAGATGGGCGCGCGGCGCGTTTGATGTACGTGGACGTCGCAACATACTATCTCGCTCTGGCTCGCAAGTCATCGGTCTTGCAGGGGTAATCAATCGAAATACCGTATACAAATAATAAATTAATTAGAATTTTTAAAATAATTTAATTATTTTTATAGTCGAATTTTCGTATGCGAGTTATTTCATTACGTTTGAATATCGATAGTAATATCACAGTTAAAACGGCCAACAGGGTTTTTATTACATATTGTATAGTCAGATTATATACTTTGTTAAAACGATGGCTTGTTTAAAAGTACTCATTTATAAATAATTCGTAGCAATATCTGAACTGTCGAACTCAATCCGAGGTATCAAACGGTTATCTATCTCAAAGAGAATAGTTAAGTTACTGATACCATTGTAGATAACCAACCATATACAATTCCAAACCTAAAAACTCGCAATCAAAATGGAGTATCAGCCAGCCTGCCAATACTTCGTTTTGGTTTCCAGCGGCTGACACGGAACAATTGCGCATTCGCTGTTAGTTCGAAACAACAAAAAAACTAAGGATGGCACGCGATGGGTGCTAAAATATTCAATGACAATCGAGCTCCGGAAATTGACCCTGATAGGAAATGCATTATTATAAAAACAAGTTTAATAGTAAAATATTGATAAAAAATCGCCAAAACATGAATGTAATAAGTACTGGATAAACTTCTTTTATTTATATTGTAGGCCGGTAAACGAGCAAATGGGTCACCTGATGGTAAGTGATCTCCACCGCCCATAATACCAAAATAATCATGGGCGCGTTGTCTTTAAAGGAAAAATAATAAAGGGATTGGGAAGGGGAGGGGAATTTGGGCCTTCGGATATCTGCCTCACCGTACAAATCGCAGCAGCAAGCTGCTACTTTACGCCCGTTTTCTGTGAGACAGTGGTAACGACCCGGACGAGCCGGCCCATTCATGCTGTAGACAAAAGTGTCTATAGCGTGGCTCTACCACTCAACAAATGTGATAATAGCTAATGACGGATAATGTCAAATATTTCTAACGGCAAAAAATGTAAAAAGATAAGAGAGTCTGATGTACAACCCTAGCAACTGTCCGGCAAAATTAGAACACAAAAAACTGCACACAAAATAGCGAGCGGAGAAATGTCTAACTTGCTAAACGATTCGGGGTTCTGTATAGTAACTCTGTGTATTTATAGCTCAATATCGTTAGTTACTTTCTCTTTACAAACGTATAAACATTATGTTTAACCGACACACGGGCAAGTGAGTCAGTCACCTGATGATTAGTGATCTCCGCTTTCCATGAACACCCGCAATACCAGAAGAATGACGGGTGCGTTGCCGACGTTAAAGGAAAGAAATGGATATTAGAAAAGATTTGAGCCTCCGGAAATCTTTTTGAGTGGTAGAGCTGCGCTGTAGATGCTTTTGTCTATAGCATGAATGGGCTGGCTCGTACGGTTCGTTACCACTATCTCACAGAAATCTAGCATAAAGTAGCAGCTTGCTGCTGCGTTTCGTATGATTAGTGAGATATCCGGAGGCCCCAACCCCCTTTCCTTCTTCTCCTCCTCCTTAACACGATCGAGCTGGCCTATTTACGCTTTAGACAAAAACATCTAAAGCGTGGATATACCACTTCCATAACCATTCTTTATGAAACCATTCCAATAAAAAACGGAACTCTAAGCCTCAGAATATCGATCATTTTTAGTGTTTGTTTTGTTTCATCACCAGATACTTTCTAGATGGTGTCAAATGGTTTGTATTTTGCTCTCTTGTCAAACCATTCACTTGTGCATATCACTTTCCTGGAACTGTCATGCGAAACTGATAAAATACGCACTCACGCCTGTAATCCCCGAAGGGGTAGGCAGAAGTGTAACTAGTACACCCACATTTCACCGAGCGTATCTCCGTCTCACGATGTGATAGGGGGCGAGTCTATCGCCATACCGGGCACAAATTCCAGACTCCGGGCTGATACTGAGCATTTTGGAAAAAAAACCCGACCCGGGGATCGAACCCGAGACCTCAGCCTTAGCTTAATCGTAACGCGTATGCATTACAACTGCGCCATAGATAAAATGTCTTAAACAATTATCATAATCAATGGCTGCAAAAGAAATAAGAAAAAGACATTGAATATTCCTTTGAATATAATAATCAAGTTATCTACGCCGTTGCTACGTATTGATAAAATTAATTTACATTTACCTAAATTAGCTGCGCTAGCTCGGCGACCAGTGGTATCTACGGATTGTTGACATAAGAGTCGCAGGTTCGAAACCAGCCCGGAGAGCATGAATTTCTGATTTTTCTCAGTTACGTGTGTAATCATTGTTAATAATCGCTTGTTTTAACGGTGAAGGAAACATCATGAGGAAACCTGCCTAAGGACCTTAGAAGTTTTCCCTAAGAATCTTGAATTATTTGAAGTCTGCCAACCCGCATTTGGTCAGCGTGGTGGATTGAAGCCTAAACTCTCTCATACAATAAAGGAGGTCCGTGCTCAGCTGTGGTATAACTATAATACAGGGCCTAGTATTTCCATGACTAATTTTATAATGGGTTCGACATCTTTTATCATCTTTTTCGATCCGGTCTATTCACGCTGCAGACAAAACTGTCTACAGCGTGGCTCTACAATTTACCACTCACATGTAATTCAAAGTTTTGATTGATGTTTCTTCTGTTGCAGGCGTGACGCTTACCGTCAAGCGAGCAACCTGCTCGTTGCGTCATTTAAGCTAATAAAAACAAAGTCTGATACTAGCAAGTGGGTTACGTAGCGGTAAATACACAATACCAGAGGAATTCTGGATGCATTGTCTTTAGGACAAGAACAGAGATTATAATGGTATTCTTGATTATCCTACTATTTGTAAAGAACCCAACAGCAAAGCTGCCATATAATGTTCATTTTATGGGATACAGTCAGTCATGCTACCAACTCGGTGGACAAAACAGAATTTAGCGTGGTACTACCACCCACCTACACCACACTCCTTCCAGCTTCCCATCGAGTACCTACCAATAACATAAAAAAGTATGCCGCTTAAATTTGACTTGCCACTTTATCTCTTTATCTTTCACTATAATCTATCAGGGGTATTAAACTAAGCTAAATATACCTCTACCTTAAGAATATAATCTATTACGCATATCTACAGTAAAATCCTCGCAAGATATATGATAAATTTCATTTGAAGCGCAGTACAACCATAAGTCATACATATTCGATGGATTCGATGGAGCTTTCGCGAACCAATGCATAACTTATACAAATCGATTTATGACATTGCTTCGACGAAATAAGAAACCATGTAACTGGATTTTTAATAACTTACTTAAAGTGTAGGTACTAGATTCCCCAGAAGGGTTGACGTCAGGCAGGCGGCCGGTCGTTAATACTACAAGCCAAATATTTCTGTAACATGTGTTAAAACATGTTATGCCAACCCCACTGTGAGTGGGATAAGGGCAGGTGGAAGAAGATCCGGTGACAACATTTGGGACCAAATCTGTCTTAAGAGAACTGCAAGATTCGTCGCCGATAGATACATCGCGTCGTAGAGACCATCATCATCAATTTAAAATAATCTGGATAGATTGAAGGTAACTGGCATCCAAGAACATGGATCATGAAATAAAAATATAGATTTTACAATAGTTATTAGGTACGGTCAATATCCAGCCGCTTAAACGCTCTATCAATACCAGTAAGATGGTAACTGAGAATTTTCTTTCTTTCATGACTTAGGCTAAACCTTATTCCTCATAAGGTGGTAGGTCCCTCGTATGCGAGAGGCCAGCTGGGTTGGTACCGCCGCTTTTTCTATTTCTGCCGCCAAGCAACAGTATGTAAGCACTCTTGTGATCCGGTTTGAAGGGCATTGAACTCAGTGAAATTATTGGGCATTATGAAACTTAACACCTTATGTCTCGGGGTGACGAGCGCAGTCCAGTGTCATGCAGTGCTTTGTTATTTAAAGTTATGTGTGGCGTTGCTTCTGTTTATGAGCAGGCGTGGCGCTTACCAACATGCGAGCGACCTGCTCGTCTCGTCATTCAACCAAATAAAAAAAACTCCTAAACTCCACTAAATCTATAAACAGTTTACAAGAAAAGAACGTTATATACAGATCTGCGGACAGCAAACCTCAAAGGAGTTGTAAGTCGCTTTCCTTTTGACTTCATTAGCAAAGCTCTTACAGAAATTAAATTATATAGCGACGCTAACCAGATCGGGTCACAATTGGATTCAACTTTTATTTAAAACGTTTTAACCAATGGATTAATATGATCAGGAGGCCAATTCTCGTAATTTTAAACGTTCAAAATATCATTCCGATCTAGTCTCAGCGTCAAGAAAGTTGCAAATGGCATTCTCTTAAACCAATCATCAACGTCAAATGTGAACATAGATCGTAATGAGATTGAATGTAGAATAAAAGTTGACTGAAGCCAAAACAGTATAATGCTACTGCTAATGCTAGGTGCATTTGAAGTTGATTATTGGTTTAAGAGAATGCCATTTGCAACTTTCTTGACGCTGAGACTAGATCGGAATGATATTTTGAACGTTTAAAATTACGAGAATTGGCCTCCTGAGACAGTTTTCAAAATTACAGTCTCAGTCGTCCGGTGGAAATAATTTAATGGTTGCGGACTTTATAACATTAAGTAAGACTGGATTGTTTTAAAATCCCCGACTCGATTGTCATTTTTTTTTAAATAAATGTTCTGTTACTTTCTGATAAGGCGTCTGAAAGATTCCAAACTAAGGGTCAAAGAATGTATTATGGTGAGTAAATATGGGAAATCATACATAAATCTCATTGGTCTAGTGGTGGCGTACTTAGAAACCAGTGAAACGAAGAAACCGGTTCTAGGTTCATTTCCCATATCGGGTAATCACAATTTCTGTTTGAGTTTTAGATGCGAAAAATCACATATTATTTACCCGTGATTACAATTTGTGTCCGATGTGGCGATAGGCTGGTCTCCTTTCACATGGGATAGAAAAAACCTCGATGAACCGTAGGTGCACTAGTTGCACATCTGCCTACCGCTACGTGGAAACAGGTGTCAGCTTATGATTTATTATTACCAAGGAACAGCAATCCTTTAGAAAAACTTCCCCATTCCAGTAAACACACAAGTGTCAGTAAGCTGGTAAACCTCTAATCATTCAAAGCCATTACAGGCGGACATGCCATACACCAGACCCTTTGTCAGCTCTATTCGGTATAACATAAATGACTGTTGCTTTGGTCGTTTCAAAGAATCTGCGTGATAAACTAAACCTCACAAAGCGACTTCATTCGGCGTAAGTAATTGGTGCGACAGTAGGGACTTAAAATGACAGCTTCCGTGGCTCAGTGAGCGAGTAGCCGGCTGTGAAACGAGAGGCCGTGGGTTCGATTTCCGCATCGAGGTAAATGTGATTCACAAATGTTCGTTTCGGGTCTGGGTGTTGTGGGACCAAGTTCCTCGTAGTTCCTGATACGATACAGTTTTACCTAGTATGGGATCAGGAATTTGTGTGTGATATTTGGAAAAGAAATATAGAATAATTCATTAATTATTATTTGAGTATCGAAAATATTCCAACCTTATTCTTTTTATCTATAGAGACGAAGTAGGATGGAAGATCTTCGCTCGTGATTGTAATAACAAATTCCACTGACGAGCGGCTAATGCGTTCCTGATCGCAATCTGATACACAGATGTCGGGATCGCCTCATTGGTCTCCTGGCAGCGTATTAATGCTGATGACCATGAGGTCCTCGGTTCAATTCCCAGGTCAAGTAATCACAACTTGTGTTTGAATTTTCAATTAATACCCCGGTATTGGAATTTAGGCCCGGTATGGCGATAGGATTGTCCCCTTTTCACATTATAGTTCCGAAGTAAGCTCGGCAAAACGTGAGTTTTTTTTTTATTAGCTCGAGTGATGAAACGAGCAGGTCGCTCGCCTGATGGTAAGCGCTACGTACGCCTGAACATAAACAGAAGAAACACCACAAAACTTTGATTAACAAAGCAATGCATAGCACTATCTGCGTTCGTCACCCCAAGACATTAGATGTTAAGACTCATAGTACCCAGTAATTTCACTAGTTTCAATATATTTTAAACCTAAATATAACAATGCACATTGCTACTTGGCGGCAGAAATAGACAAAATAGCGCTATTTGCGCTTTAAAGTATAAATAATGGGAACGGTTCCACCCTGAGGGTGGCCCAATATATTCTGCTTCAGGATAACATCTATAGTATAATTATATTTAGTGGTAGAGCCACGCTGTACATACATTTTTTTTAACTAAAGTTATATACTTTTATCTTACTTCTTACTACTATTATTAATGGAAAGTTTTAATGTTTACAAACCACCTATTCGTGGGCGCGTTACCGACCTTAAAAGAAAGGCATTGGGAAGGGGAGGGTATTTGGGCCTCAGGATATCTCACTCACCGTACGAAACGCACCAGCAAGCTGCTACTTTACGTCGGTTTTCTGTGAGACAGTGGTAACGACCCGGACGAGCCGGCGCATTCATGCTGTAGACAAAAGTGTCTACAGCTAGGCTCTACAACTCAAACTTATTTAAAAGAAATTACCATTGAATTTTTAGATCTTAATTAAAACGATTTTGTCAGTCACATCCTTACAAATTCTGTTCAAGTGGCTAAGGGGAGATTCATAACATCCACTTTAAGCACAATCAAGTACCCTACGCAATCCTATAGAGGCCACAAATTATAACCTTTCTGGGAAACCTTACTTTATATACCAGAACGAGTAGCTGGCTGTTAATTAAAGAACGAATAATTCGAATTCCGAACCAAGACAAATATTTGCGTGATCTGGAAACATTTATTTCGGGTCTGTATATTATGGGACTGTAAGTCCTTCGTAGTTTCTGACACCTACGATACAAGTTTACCTAGTGTGGGGTCAGGGCTGTGTTTGTGACTACTGTTACATTTTAGAAAATAGAGCCCTTTAAAGTTAGGACAGACAGACATCAGACGACGAAGACTTGGTAATAAGACAGGTCCGGATCTAGGGGGATGTAAACCGGTGCACCCGCCCCGGGCGGCAATTTCATGGGGCGCCAAAATCATAATATGATTAAAAATAAAAAAACTCGGTCTACAAAGCGCCTAGCACACGGAACTGGTTGGCTCACCGTCAACTTGTAAGAAAAGGCACCACACAGGCCCTTTGTGCATCATTCTTTGCTTTTCTTTTAGTTTTCTTATGTAATTTATCTCAAACGCTGGAGAGGGGCGCCCACTATCAAGTTTCTGTCCCGGTTCAAAAAAATAATAGATCCGGGGCTGTAATAAGGTCCAATTGGCACCCTTGAGCTACAGAACCCTAAAAAAGGAAGGTCAGTAAATGTTGCAACGACCACACTTAATGGTAAAAGCGCAGATAGATGAGGATGAAAATCTTGTATCCATAAACGCGTCGAATTGAGAACGTCATTAAGTTTATTTTAAATAATTCAATATGTGAATTGGACCACCCAGCCCAACGCTTAAGTAGGGGTCAGTCCAGCAGTGAAGTAACAATGAAGGCTGACATCAAAACATTGTGTATTGTTCATAATATTATGGACAAAACAATGGCGAAACTTGGTTCCCGTTGCGGGTTGTGGGGATAATAGCAACTTCTCCGTCAAATCTATGACACGAGATACGGACCATGGCATTATCCGCGATAAAGCCGGTCACAACGAAAAAAGAAAATTCATAATATTATTTTCTACTCTATTGTTGAAATAATTTTGTTTCAATACAATGCCCGTGTATGCCAATACACATACCTAATACAATTATTATGTATGTAGTACGCTTTCGGGCGTCGTCGGAGCTTATAATTCGATTACTATGTCTAGAAACACCGAGGTAACTACTTTAAGGATGAAACAACCACAATTTTTTTTTTTTTATAGTATAGGCCGGCAAACGAGCAAGTGGGTCACCTGATGGTAAGCGATCTCCACCGCCCATGTACGCCCACAATACAAAAGAATTATGAGCGCGTTGCCGACCTTAAAGGAAAGGGATAATAAGGGATTGGGAAGGGGAGGGGGATTTGGGCCTCCGGATATCTCACTCACCGTACGAAACGCAGCAGCAAGCTGCTACTTTACGCCGGTTTTCTGTGAGACACTGGTAACGACCCGGACGAGCCGGCCCATTCATGCTGTAGACAGAACTGTCTACAGCGTGGCTCTATAACTCAAAACTAAATCTACAGTATTAAGGGCCGGCTCGACCGAATTATTACCATTGTGTGTCAGGTGACCCACTTACTCGTTTGCCGACTTCTGCCGTAGTAATACTTACTATTCTTTGCTCCTACTATAAATAAATAAAGGTACCCATGGTACAACGTATAACAAGCCATCTTCTTCGAGAATCCAAAATGTCTTTACTTTAAAATAAAATGTACACGCACTATTTTCAGACGCTGGAAGCTCTGAAGTGAAACTGAATGAGATTGATATGGCTCTTAACGTTATACTCTGACTGCTACATATTTTATTTCCGCTAGGTTTCTATTCGGACGGCTCTTTTCTTCCGCTTGCCTTTTGACAGATCATATCAGCGTTAAACTATGTCATCACTTTAAATAAAATAATAAATAAATAAATACACCCAATAGTCACACACATAGTCCTGACCCCACACTAGGTAAAACCTGTATCGTGGGTATCAAGAACTACGAGGGACTTGCGGTCCCACAACACCCAGACCCGAAACAAATATTTGTCTCGGTGCGGGAATCGAACCCACGGCCTCTCGCTTCGCAGCCGGCTACTCACCCGCGCCACGGAGGCTGTCAATACATACTTAACACACTTTGATACATAACATAACCTCGCACCTGTATCTTTGAAGGGATAGGCAGACGTACTACAAATACTACACCCACAGTTCGTCGAGCTTATTGTCGTTCCATGATGTGATAGGTGACGCGCCTTCCGGCATATCAGGCATAAATTCCAATTCCGGGCATCTCATGTGTCTTCTTCTTGTACCTGCCCTTATCCCACTCGCAGCAGCCTGCCTGACGTCAACCCTTCTGAGTAGAGTTTTGGGCAATTCATGTGAGATTTTACAAATTGAAAACTCAAAACACAAATTGTGATTGTTCGACCTGAGATCGGAACCGGTTTCTCAGCCTAATTAGTAAGTGTCATTAGACCATAAAGCGATGAAGTCAAAGCTTAAAGCTCTCACAAGCTCAAGGCGATAATAAAATATAATAATATTCACTTTATTACGGTTACAATTCCATTACATTTATCCATACTTAACCAATGTTATTATCAAATGTTATAAAATATTGACTGCCTCGGTGGCGTAGTTGTAATGCGTACGCGTTACGATTAAGCTAACGCTGAGGTCTCGGGCTCGATCCCCGGGTCGGGTAAAGTGGTATTGGGTTTTTCTATTACGAAATGCTCTGTATCATCCCGGAGTCTGGAATGTGTGCCCGGTATGGCGATAGGCTCGCCCCCTATCACATCGTGGGATGGAGATACGCTCGGCGAAATGTAGGTGTACTAGTTACACCTCTGCCTACCCCTTCGGGGATTACAGGCGTGAGTGTGTATATATGAGTGCGTATATAAAATATTAATGCATGATTATAAATACTGTATTACACTCAACCAGCATCCGAACAACTCCGACAACTTTATGATCCTACTGTATATTACTTAATGATAATGAAACAAATTATATCTCTCTAATGAATAATAAGATCTCGTTCCATATTTATTATTGAGGGCATAAGAAGTGCTGTTGTACTCGTAAACTTATTTATATAGTACTACGTTTTGCCCCCGGCTCCGCCCACGTAGCTTTGGTTATACGGAAAACTTTATTTTATGTACTATGCATTCTCCCAGAAAATAGGACTGTAGGATAGTTGGGGTGGGTTAGAATCGATTTAGTTTTCCACATATTAGTTCTAAAACATTTTTTTTTTTAGCCTGAGTGACAAAACGAGCAGGTCGTCCGCCTGATGGTAAGCATCACGCCTGCCCATAAACAGAAGCAACACCACACAGAACTTTTAAGTACAAAGCACTGCATGGCGTTGGACTGCGCTCGTCACCCCGATACATAAGATAAGTCTCATATGAAAAGTATATATTTAAAAGACAGTAATCATCAATAGTACGACGTCGAGGCTCATCATCGTCAACTGAAAGAAATATATGCAGATCCAGCTTAAATACTGGCACTGTCTTTAACACTTTCGGGTCCACATAGATGAAACCATCATAATTATCACAGAATTGTTTGGTTTACGAGGCCGCGTCATACAGTTTGAAAAATGAATCGTAAATGAATGAATAACCCACATAAATAACGATCTTGTGTTATATATATGTGTGTATGACTGTTGGGTGTATTATATATTCTCGTCTATCTCGTTCAAGAAACTCTCTCCATAGTCTATCTAAATAGGTTTTGAACGTAATTACTTCACGCCTGACGTCATTAACAGGCCCATAAATATTATCTAGAGATAGTAAACAATACATAAATGTATCAAATAGGATCAGAATTTTATAAAATACAGCGCTGCAGTCCGGTTATTCAGGACTGCAGCAAATAGCTGAATGAGGGATATATTATTATTGGTACTACATAAAAATAATTCCTATGAACCATTGTTATGTATTTTTGTATTTAATAGTAATAAATTGTCTTTCTTTCTTTAAAAAGATCGATCCAAGTATATAAGATCTAGTTTTTTTTTATAAATTCAATAAGATTAGGCGTATGTTCAAGTTATTTTGCATAACAATTGTGATTTTACTTTTGGATGCACCGACATGATTTTAAAAAGATTTTACTAGATCATTTCAAGATAGTGCGATCTGATCTGAGAATATGATCTATTACATACGCACCCACGCTTGTAATCCCCGAAGTGGTAGGCAGAGGTGTAACCAGTACACCCACATTTCGCCGAGCATATCTCCGTCCCACGATGTGATAGGGGGCGAACCTATCGCCATACCGGGCACAAATTCCAGTCTCCGGGCTGATACTGAGCATTTCCTAATAGAAAAACCCAATACCACTTTACCCGACCCGGGGATCGAACCCGTGACCTCAGCGTTAGCCTCAATCGGAACGCGTACGCATTACATCTGCGCCACCGAGGCAGTCAAATCTATGAGTCAGTATGATCTATTACGATATATAAACTCGATTCAAACCTAACAATCGTTTAACCCTAGTACCGAATAATTACAGATGAGTACACATGAAGATAGATGTTATCGCTCATTAATTCGCTAACATTAAATACAAAGTTGTTGAATTGATTAGTTGCCAGAAAGTTCCAGAAACGGGCACGTGACGCAATTGCGAACAAGATCCAAGGCTCAACTCTGAAGACCGGTCTGTGTACTTATAAGGAAAAAGTTGTAATCACAGACACTATCATGCACACTTACATTTTGGCTACAAGGATGTCTGCCGTCAAATTTGTATTTTACTAGCTTTAACTCACGGCTTCACCCGCGTGAACGGCCTTTTTCGAGATAAAAGTAGCCTATGTCGTAATGCAGGTCATGGTGTACCTGTGTTATTTCATTCAAAACCATTAATCCGTTATGGCGGGATTGATTAACAAACATCCAGATGCACAAACTCACAAACATCCAAACTTCCACATTTATAATAGTAGTAGGAGAATAAGTAAAGTAGCAGCTTGCTGCTGCGTTTCGTACGGTGAGTGAGGTATCCGGAGGACCAAATCCCCCTCCCCTTCCCAATCCCTTAATTATCCCTTTCCTTTAAGGTCGGCAACGCGCCCATATTATTTTTGTATTGTGGGTGTACATGGCTTGCCGGCCCACGATATAAAAATGAAAACAAATTTATCAAATACTTATTATATTCATGGTTTGAGTATTATGAGACTTACCGTCTTGTGTTCAGGTTGAGCGCTGTACAGTGTCATACAATGCCTTATAATTTAAGGTTCTGTGTGGTTTTGTTTATCTTTATGGACAGGCCTGGGGGCTTACATCGAGCGACCGGCTCGTTTCGTCGTTCAGACTAACAAAAAAATACAAAAAGTTAAAATCGACTCTGATTTGTCTGCATTTTTTCTTCAATTTTAATTTTTTTTATTACCTTACGCGACGAAACGAGTAGTTTGCTCACCTGATGGTAAGTGCCAAGCCGCCCATAAACAGAAGCAACACCACACAATAGAGTATTTGACTATGTCTTATTTTATACATTATTTAAGATGCACCCGACAATAATACGAAAAAATGTTTTGCGAAAACAGAATTAAAATTGATTAAAAAATGAAGCGACAGTTCATGTTTTAAATATTGGTATGAGCAAAGGTTGATGCGTAGTGGGAAAGTCTCACTATCTCTCTCGCACGTGTGCACCACTAATGGCGTAACCTGTCTTGTGACGTCACACGACATGTTGTGCATCCTTTTTCCGTCATTTGACAATTACCCCTTCCAGCAGATTTAAATAGCTTCTATCTTTTTTATTTTTGACTTCATTTATATAGTTCTTTCAATAATAGATTTTGGGGAACGTAACATAATGAGTAAAATAATAAAAATAATCGAGATAAATACCCTATTGAATTACAAAGCACTACATGGCATTGGACTACGCTCGTTACCCAGAGACATGAGATGATAAGTGTCATAATAAATATTAATTAGATTATATTCGTTGTTCACATTTTATTTCTTTTTAAATACACTTTTATGTTTTATATTAATGTTACGTGCTCATTTTACAGTTACATTCATTTTAACATTACAAGCTTCAAAAACAAACTATCTCCTGCAATAAAACGTGACTTGATTTCGGATTCTGTGTCTGGAGGCCAATTCTCGTAATTTTAAATGTTCAAAATATCATTCCGATATAGTATCAGCGTCAAGAAAGTTGCAAATGGCATTCTCTTAAACCAATAATCAACGTCAAATGTGAACATAGATCGTAATGAGATTGAATGTAGAATAAAAGTTGACTGAAGCCAAAACTGGATAATGCTACTGCTAATGCCAGGTGCATTGATTGACGTTGATTATTGGTTTAAGAGAATGCCATTTGCAACTTTCTTGACGCTGAGACTAGATCGTAATGATATTTTGAACATTTAAAATTACGAGAATTGGCCTCCTGGTGTAAGCATTAAAATTCATTTGGCGCTCTATAATTAGATTAGTCGGAGTCTACCTTAAAATGTACAGCTTTGGATCAGAATAGTTTTGATTATTATTAATATATTTAAAATTCAGAAACGCCCTATACTATTTTTATGAGTGGTAGAGCCACGCTGTAGACACTTTTGTCTACAGCATGAATGGGCCGGCTCGTCCGGGTCGTTACCACTGTCTCACAGAAAACCGTCGTAAAATAGCAGCTTGCTGCTGCGTTTCGTACGGTGAGTGAGATATCCGGAGGCCCAAATCCCCCTCCCCTTCCCAATCCCTTAATTATCCCTTTCCTTTAAGGTCGGCAACGCGCCCATAATCCTGTTGGTATTGTGATCGTACATGGGCGGTGGTGATCACTTACCATCAGGTGACCCACTTGCTCGTTTGTCAGCCTATGCAATAAAAAAAAACATTTAGAAAGGATTTTTACAAGGTGGTAGGTATCTCGTATGCGAGAGGCCACCTGGTTAGGTGCCACCGCTTTGTTATTTCAACCGCCAAGCAGCAGTGTGTAAGCACTATTGTGTTTCTGATTGAAGGACATTGAAGCTAGTGCATTTACTGGGCATTATGAGACTTAACAACTTATGCTTCGTTATGATGATTCCAGCGCAGCGACATGCAATGTTTTGTAATTCAAAGTTCTACGTGGTGTTGCTATTGTTTGAGGGCAAGCGTGGCTTACCATCAGACGAGCGATCTGCTCGTCACGTCACTGAGTTTTATAAAATAAAAACATATATGAACTGACGCTGGGGTCTCGGGTTCGATCCCCGGGTCGGGTAAAAGTGATATTGAATAATAAATAATATAATAAATACATAATATAATATCATATTTATTATAATACATATTTACTTATCTTATAATTTATAATAAATATTAGGTGATACGTTATTATGAAATTGTAATTTTTTTTGTGTTATTTTTTTTGTGTGTGATTATAGGCGTGAGTGCGTATATATAAGTATGTCTCTACAAACAAGTTTAATGGCAGACTTAGATGCTCGCACGGTAGTATCCCTTCGACCTAGATTCAGAGTCCGGTATACTGGTTATAGTGCGATAGGGTCAACGCACTAGGTAAGGCAATGGCCGCTTTAGCATAAGTAAATTAAAAGTGTTCATATGTATTAATTAAGTGTTTATCACTAAGCAATGATAGCTCAGTGAAGAGCGGTATGGACTGTCGAGACGAAAGTCGCAGGTTCGAAACCAGCCCCAAGAGCATACCCCTCTGACTGTTCTAAGTTACGTGTGTATTGTTAATTATCACTTACTTTAACGGTGAAGGAAACATCGTGAGGAAACCTACATACCTGAGAAGTTCTCCGTAAGAATTGTCTCCGTGAAGTCTGCCAACCCGAATTAGGCAAGCGTAGTGGACTAAGGCCTAACCCTTCAAATTTGGTAGAGGATGCTCGAACCCAGCAGTGGGACGTATATAATACAGGGCTAGTATTATTATTATTATATGTATTTGTGATAATCCGCGCTGGTATCATCATTCGCTTTTTTTATTAGCTTTAGATGACGAGACTAGCAGGTCGCTCGCGTGGTGAACGTCACGCCTGCCCATAAATAGAAGTAACACCAATCAGAACTTCAAATTATGAAGTACTGCATGCCACTTAACTGCGCTCGTCACCCTGAGACATAAGGTATTAAATCTCAGATTGTCCAGTAATCGCGCATAGGAATCCTTGAGTTAATGTTGATCTGAACATTAGTGAATATTCATGTTATATTTTTCTTTTTCACTTTTATATCTTAGATAGTATTACAGCGGTCTGTTACACCGTTAATTCCGTGTTTATATTAAGTTTCACTTATTTAGGGATGACGTCAGTGAGTGTAAATATGTTGAATGGAAGACATTAATAAGTCTCACTAGGTGGCTAATCTTACTCAAAAGGTTTTAATATTCTCCGCTGGTTCCCTTCGATGGAAGCTACATACATATCGCCCATAGCGCCCAATACTATACGGAAATTAAATGAATGAACTTAATGAGCCACATTAGGCCTTGTGGTTCCCACTAAACACGCTGACTATCTGAATATATAACTCACGTCCTGTATATGCTACCAACTGAGCTATAAGCTCCTCAACCCGTAAAGAAGAATCTGTTTTATTTCATTAACTTTCTCAATAATCAGGAAAACTCGTAAACTGCGAAGACATCTTTACGCTGAGGCGGCGGTTACACAATGAGAGCGGCAGCGGTTTATTGCATTACAATACTATTAATCTGTAAGGCTGCAATTGAGAATGAGCGGTAGCGGTAATATTTTAAAGAGTTAAATAATATATAGTTATTTTTTATGTTTGCGCGAACATTACACATTGAAATTAAACCGCGATAAAATCCGTATAAACTAGTTTTATTTCAAAGTTAAATAATATAATTTCAATATCGTTTTTTTTATTAGCGCTATATACGAAACGAGCAGATCAAGATCGCCTAAGCGTTACGCTTGTCCATAAACAGAAGCCACACCACTTAGAACTTCGAATTATAATTAAGTATTGTATTACACTGGACTGCGCTCATCACCCAGACACATAAGATGTTAAAGTCTCATAATTCCTACTAATTTCACTGACTTCAATGTCCTTCCAACTGGAATACAAAAGTGCTTATACACTGGTGCTTGGCGGCAGAAAGATGATAGACATCGCACAGTCTAAACCGGTGTCTTTAGAAGCATATCATTTTGCACAGGAGTTCCTTGAATACGAAATTATGAAATATTTTTTTTGCACCAAAAGATTTTTTGGAAATGCGTCCTCTAAGGGGGTAAATAAGGGACGAAAGTTTGCATGGGAAGTACATCGTTTTTGAAGTTAGAAATATGGAAGTTGGTATTTAGGCTCCAAAATCTCTAAAATTTAAGAAAAGTCAGATGGTTGTTAACGATGAGAAATCCCATTGGTCATACGGCTAATAAAATATTAAGATGCAAATATAGAATCTTCATTTTCAGAAGAGCTGATCCATTCGAATATATATTATATAGAATTCAATGTAAAAGTAATTAAATATAGACTATCAAATTGCAAAATTTAGTTTATAATTATAGATATAATAATTCTATATTCCTATTTTAGTCTTCTTTCGTGCTATCTTTACCAAACATACTATGTTTAACTTTGTTACATAATCTACCTTGTATACCGAAAAATGTATACATCATTTATCAAATATAAATCCGTAATCTGCTGAAGCCTATAATGGCTATCTAATTATCTAATATATTTTCTAGACTAATTTAAAGGCGCATGATAGTCCTAAAATATTGCTCCCTGTCGTAATAGGCGCTCATAGCTAGTTACACTCACTAATCTGTAAACGATAAGTGAGTTAAGCAACCCTTGGTTTTAGTCTATGGATGGGTGACCGCTTAGTAGTATTTCAACAGAGCGTCTCCGTGCTTCGGAGGGCACGTAAAATGTCGGTACCGGCTGTTATCAACTGATAGCAGTCGTTAAGCCAAGTCGGAGGCCTTCGGGAGGCTTGAAAAACTCTGACACTAGGTTGGCCACTAACCATTCGATAAGAAGAAGAAGACCCGCTGGCGTTCAACACTGTGCGCAGCCACAATGCCGCGTGCCTTATTCTCGGCTCGTCCCATCTGCGGTTACGAGGTTGGAGCGACATTCTTACCACGTTATTATTCAGACAGGTTGGTACTCGCTCACCCCGTGGTACACTTGCCATATACGATTCCGCTTGACGCGAACTTGATTTTGCAAATGTCTAAAGTTCTCAGTATATAAGAATCAGAACTAGGTTTCCTTTTTAAGAAAACGTTAGTCTAATGACAGTATAGAGTGATTGTGAACCGCAGTTTTGAATATAACTTATAGCTCAGGTAATAATAATAATACTAGCCCTGTATTATAGACGTCCCACTGCTGAGCACGAGCCTCCTCTACTGAATGAGAGAGGTTAGGTCTTAGTCCACCACGCTGGCCTAATACGGGTTGGCAGACTTCACGTACCTTCGAAATTCTAATGAAGAACTTCTCAGATATGCAGGTTTCCTCACGATGTTACCTTCACCGTTTCAGCAAGCGATAATTAACAATTAATACACACATAACTTAGAAAAGTCAGAGGTGTATGCTCTTGAGGCTGGTTTCGAACCTGCGACTTTAGTTTCGACAGTCCGTACCACTCGCCACTGAGCTATCACTGCTTTTTTAAGCAGCTCAGGTAATACTATTTTGTAAATGGTAGAACACTATTACAGTCAAATCTTGTACAGATATAGAATGATAACCACGGATTTACAAAGTTAAGTTTTGTTAATTCAGTAAGATTGTTGGAAGTCCGAAAACCCCTCCTTACGAACTCCCTTTTCTTTTCCCCTAAAGTTGGCGACGCCCAAGTTTCTTCCACCTAATGTGGGTGTTTCCGAGCATCAGTGATTATTACGATCAGCTGATCTCTTCGCTCGTTTGCGCTCCTATTTCATACAAAATCATACTAATATTATAAATGTAAATAAATGTAAGTTTGTTTGTTACGCTTTCACGCGAAAACTACTTAACCGATCATCATGAAACTTTGTACACATATTCTTGGAGGTATAAGAAGTAACATAGGATACCTTTTATGAAAAAAAAAATTTGTTTGTTACGCTTTCACGCCTAAATCACTGAACCGATTTTGATGTAGAGATAGATGGGACCTGGAGACGGTTATAGGCTACGTTTTATTTCGGAAAAGTCTATTCACACGGGCGAAGCCACGAGCAAAAGCTAGTACTTTATAAAACGGTTATTTTTATTAGCTTAAATGACGAAACTAGCAGGTCGCTCGGTGATGGTAAGCGCCAACAGAAGCTTAAACATATGGAACATCACACAACGCTTTGAATTACACATCACGTATAGCACTGGACTGCGTTCTACATCTCTAGAATATAAGTTTTTATGTTTATAATTCCCAGTAATTTCACTGGCTACAATATCCTTCAAACCAAAATACATCAGAGTTTACACATTGCTGCTTGGCGGCAGAAATAGATAAAGCGGTGGTACCAACCCAGGTATAGGTATACACAAGAGTCTATGGCTTAAAGACGAACTCTCCATCATAACGTGGGACAGAGGTACCGTTGTTGTGCACTCGTTGAGCAACTGTCTACGCTTACGGGGACACAGGTCTGGCTGTGTGATTTTTTGCAAGAAGTATGGTAAAATCCGACTATGTAGTAGTCACTTTGCCGAGATAATATAAAAAAATAAAAAAGTAAATATTGCGTACGAGATTTTATTTTCAAATACATAATACCGAGATTTTATTTTAAAATGCAGGTCCGTACGAGTATTCTGACACTGATATGCATTAAAATTATTTATCTTAGGCTTAAAAGCCTATCAGATCATTTTTTATCGCAGAGGCCGGCAAATGAGCAAGTGGGTCACCTGATGCTAGTTATGTCTGTCGCCCATGAACAACCACAATACGAGAAGAATCATGGACGCGTTGCAGACTTTAAATAAAGGGATAATTAAAGGCAATCCGTTCATTATTCCTAATGAATGGCAGGCGTATTTGGGCCTCCGGATCACATCACCATACGATACGCAACAGCAAGCTGCTATACTTCACGTTTTTCTGCAATACATATCCGCTCACTTAAATCGTAGTTACAGATTAGCTAGTACATGCATATATAAATGAGTACAATCATTCACACACCGTTAATTCCATACTCATCTGTAATTACTTCATCACAATAAAGTGTATTTTATGTTAATGCCGTTGACTCTCATACAGAACCCTCTTTTTCATCGTCGGTTAAAGCACTTAATGTTATAACGCGTTCACGCATTGTAACCTCGTGTTTTCACTATCGTGGAGCATTATTAACAAAGAAAAGTCATGTTCTACAACGAAAGTGAAATTGTGTGATATTATCAAGTTTGTCATTCACGCTATGTTAAGACTGCCTCGGTGGCGCAGTTGTAATCCGTACGCGTTACAATTGAGGCTAACGCTGAGGTCTCGGGTTCGATCCCCGGGTCGGGTAAAGTGGTATTGGGTTTTTCTAGAACGAAATTCTCACTATCAACCCGGTGTCTGGAATTTGTGCCCGGTATGGTAATAGGCTCGCCCCTATCACATCGTGGGACGGAGATACGCTCGGCGAAATGTGGGTGTACTAGTTACACCTCTGCCTACCTCTTCGGGGATTACAGGTGTGAGTGCGTATGTATGTATGTATGTATGTATGCTATGTTAAGATACAAGTTATACCTAATAGTAGTATGTTTTGTTCTTTGTATACAAGTTCTTTGTTTTGTAACAGTTCAGTTTAGTAGTGATTAAGTCCAAATAGGACAATCAACGGATGGTGAAATATGTTTACTTACTGGACCTCACACGATTTTTTTACAATATAGATCTCAACGTTCTATTCAAATCTACGTTCAGGCTGTTGTAGAGAAAATTACCAAGCAGACTTTATTAATTCATTTAATATCACCAGTCTAACCACATCTTGAGAACAATAAAGTAAATACTATTAAGTAATAACTATTTGTAGTACAGTACATTGAAATGTACAGTAATATAATGTTTTATTTCAATACTTTAATGTAGATAAGAATGTAGGTATAGCAGAGCTGCCCAAATGTTTAAGTTTTGAGTCTAATTTTTTCCTTTATTTTGTAAAGAATGTAGCGTGCGCAAAACAAAAAATAACAAATGTTAAAATTAGACATACATCTCTGTACATTGAACTAAACTTTTTGTTAGATTTGAATATCTTATTATACAATTGACACTAAATCTTTTATGTTCTAAATCGCAATTTATAGCTATATTTTTGCCATTTTTATATATCAAAGGCTCGTCGGCCCTCATACAGCATTGAGTGAATTCGCATGAGCTGGGATGCGCTTCCAACTGAATCAATTTCCTGCACAGTGTCACAGGCAGAGCTCTGGTGCACACTATGGACTCCTTTAAGAACATTTTATTGGGAGGATTACTCTGTGAAAGCGGATTAGATTCAATACGATCCGAAAATGACAACAAACATTAGTATCAAATATTTTTACCGACTTCAAAAAAGAAGGGGGTTCTCAATTCAGCGAGTTTTTTTTGCTTTTTTATGTATGTAAATCAATTACTCTGCCAACTTAGGACCGATTTAGTTAAAAAAAATGGAGTAGGTGCAATTTTATTTGAGTGGCAGCGACATAGGTACCGACTCTAAAGAGACCGAAGTATAGAAATTGTTATTTTTTTACTTTTCAGTGTTTTATTTTGCAGTCGGTTTGTAGTTTTTGTTAAAACTTATTTTATCTATTGCTATGTTAGGTTAAAGCCTCATTTAGTTTCGCGTACGAAATAAGAGAGAATATGACAAAAAAAATTACGATGTCGTGTCATACGATTCTTTTTTCAAATTGTATCACGCGGCCTTGTTAGCCAGAGTTTTCGGGGTACTTTGTCGTTCCGCACTACGAGCGGTTCTCCACACGCTGCGGATCGACAAAACTTATTATTGAATGGGTTTTCAGACCACTTATTTATCGGCCAATGATTTTATACTGGCCCATTCATCGAAATAAGATGTCAAGAAACGGAACTCAAGCAAAAAAATTACCCCATGAACACTCTGTGCAAGCGGGCGGGGCTATAAAAGTCTGAGCATAATATTCTCTATTTGACACTTGATACATCTAATTTATAGCGCGGTGCAGAACGTCGTATCTCGATCTAAAATTTAATATTAAGACCTTAACTTTTATGAAATAAAGTTGATTTTGAACGTTCATTAATTTTTGTTGCGTGTATGAGTGTTACGTGTGATTTTACCTTTGCATGTGTAAGTAAGTGGAGCCGTATTTTTTGGCAGATTCGTATGAGAGTTATCGTTCTAGTTATCTTATTTCGAAGGTCGATTAACGTATGTATAATTCGATATGCTCTCTTCATATAAATGGAGATTTATGGTAAGTTTAGTTTAAACACTAATAAATTGTCAAACGACGTTAAAAATAATACTTTCTATCTGTTAACCTACACCGAATCACAAGCTATACTGACAAGAGCGAGTTACAAAAGACTCTTTTGACAACGTTGGAGACGCAAATGTACGTTGATAAGCCCGAGATGAAATCTGGAGTAAACGATGGCCGGAGACCGCTTTGCGTCTACCTGTCATTTTCTCCAAGCTAAGCCGGCACACAAAAGGCTCTGATACGGCCATGCTCCTTGTTTGCAGGATGGCTGTGTGAATAGACGTGGATTTTATATAGGGAAGTTTATAGATGTGAAAGTGACGTGTAGTTCCAGAGAAGAATCGTATTTTAACGTGGCATGATAATGTGGCCGCACTGGTACGGTAATCGCAATACAGTCCAAATATTGCTTGATTGAAATAACAGGATTGTAACACAAAAATTGCACCTTTCTGTACAAATACCTATATTAGTCAATAATCACAAATTTAAACAAAATACAAAGTGAACCATAATAAACCATAACAAGGATTAATGTTGTTAAATTAAAATATGAAGATCTGGTTAACCAAGTAATTGATAAAGTGGTAAAGTCGTCGAAACAAAACTTTAAGTCACTCTCCTGAAAAATGAACAATTTTGAGTTAGTACCATAGTAGTACCCTAGTATTACCCTAGTAGTAGTGTAAGCAACATAAAGTCGATCGTCATAGCGTCATTCGACGGTCACCAGAATGATGCCAGCCTGAAGTAACTAGAAATACATTGGCTGACCCTGGAATGCGACTTGCCGGAACGAACCACTATGACGGGATTTTCCGTTTGAGAAGTTTGTCCGTCTATATTGATAGATAATTTCATTTCTCTACGTAATAACTAATAGTGATCATCGATCACTATAAACAACCGGTTGATCTATTAAAAATAAATACATACATACGCACTCACGCATGTAATCCCCGAAGGAGTAGGCAGAGGTGTAACCAGTACACCCACTTTTCGGCGAACGTATATCCGTACCTTGATGTTATAGGGAGCGAGCCTATCGCCATACCGGGCACAAATTCCAGACTCCGGGCTGATACTGAACATTACGTAATGTCAGCGTCAACCTTTGCATACCCCTTCAGGGTTACAGGCATAAGATTACATTTATGATACAATAAAGAAAAAAGACTGCCTCGATGGCGCAGTTGTACGCGTTACGATTGAGGCTAGCGCCGAGGTCTCGGGTTCGATCCCCGGGTCGGGTAAAGTGGTATTGGGTGTTCTATTACGAAATGCTCCGTATCAGCCCGAAGTCTGGAATTTGTGCCCGGTATGGCGATAGGCTCGCCCCTATCACATTGTGGGTCGGCGATACGCTCGGCGAAATGTGGGTGTACTGGTTACACCTCTGCCTACTCCTTCGGGGATTACAGGCGTGAGTGCGTATGTAAAGAAATAAGGTTAATCGGTAATGCGCCACGGTATGGAAGGCACCCAGTAGAATTCTGGTATGGTCCAGACTCCCCCCTGACTATGTTCACGGATTCAACGTATCGTCATTATATTTTTGACAGCCTCCGTGGCGCAGTGGGCGAATAGCCGGCTGGGAAGCGTGAGGCTGTGGGTTCGATTCCCACACCGGGACAAAAATTTGTTTCAGGTCTGGGTGTTGTGGGACCGCAAGTTCCTCGTAGTTCCTGATACCCACGATACAGGTTAACCTAGTGTGGGGTCGGGACTATGTGTGTGACTGTTGGGTGTATTTATTTATTTATTTTTATTTGGGTTTTACTGACCATCCGGTGCAATTTTGCCGTAAAAAAACATAAACAACGGCTTTCGCTGTCATTAGGTGCAATAAAATAAAAAGACATGGATTCACATGTCCCTGCCTCATAACTGTACTGTATTTATTTGACAACCCATCGATTTCGTAAACGGACTTTATTCGTGTAATTTTGTATAAGTGGAATTACAATGGGGTCCTCGAAACCTCGATACGTAGTTCCACGTATTTGTATTGGGACGAGAAATATTCTTGGGGAAATGTCTGGTGTTGTAACTCTCTGCCGTGGATAGTGTTTTGGAATCAGCTAGTGATTGCAACTATGACTCATTTTTTATCGACAAAAAAACAAAGGAGGTTTTCAATTCGACGCGTTTAATAACTCCGCCAAACTATTTGGATTTTTTTTTCATTTGAGAGAGTATAGTTCAAAGTTGGTCCCATCTTAATTTCAAGAAGAAAATCCACCTTTAATAGGAAAAAATCAGGGCTGGTTCAAGCTTCGTCATTTATACATCGCTTTTGATAATTTATCACTAAAAATAGTAAAAAAAATTTTTTAACAAAATTGAAACCGGCTCAAAATTAAAAATAAACAATTTTGAGTCGGTGCTAATGCAATGTAATGGTAAATTATATGTAGAAGTCGTTGTAGAGTACGGTTTTCTAGACTACATAGATATTAACAGCAATAATGGCATTATTTTACTCACACTATAAGGGTGGCGCCAACTTGGAAAGGCCTATGTCCAGCAGTGGACGAATTCAGGCTGATGATGATGATGATGATGATGATAAAGACTTGGAAAGAATTATGAAACATAAGGCAGGCATGAAACATATGAGGCATCACACTAAAAGACCGAAAATAAGTGGAGGAAAAAAGAACAGAAGAAGACGTAATTTAAAAAATAAAGTAGCAGTGGACTGGACACAGAGACGTGACGAGAGAGAGAAAATAAAATGGACAAGATTTATAACGGAATGGAAGCAACTGCAAAAAAGAGGAAAACGAGCTACGAGATGGAAAGACAATATAGTAAAAGCAGGAGGTGCAATTTCGACAAGGAGGAATGAAATGGAATAATGGGAGAGAATGGAAGCAAGTGGAAGAGGCTTGTGTATCACGGGATACTGATTGCTACATCAGGTAAAACCGATGCCTTAAAGTAATGTAAAAAAATAATCATATTATTTTATTTTGTGCCAAGTATAGAGGCTTCATTGGTCTTATGTCAGCGTACTAAGGATGTCCTGGGTTCAGTTCCCAGGTCGGGAAATAACAATTTGTATTTCGAGTTTTCTATTCGATAAATCCCATATGAAATACCCGGGATTGAGATTTGTGCCCGGTATGGCGATAGGCTCGCCCCCTATCACATCTTAGGCCGGCATTAAGCTCTGCGAAACGTGAGTGCAGCACTAATTACACCTTCGGGGATAAATGCATGAGCTTATGTCCTACTAATATTAGAAATGTGAAATGGATGTTTGTGAATTTGGATGTTTGCTAGTTACGGACTGAACGATTTCGAATGAAATTTGGTACACAGATAGATCATGACGAGGATTAGGACATAGGGTACTTTTTATCCTAGTAAAGGCAGTTCACGCGGGCGGAGTCGCGAGCAAAAGCTAGTGAGTAGTAAAGGCTTAAAATGACTTGCAAAATTATTCACAGATTAACAAAAAAACTAATCAGTTACAAACACCTAATGAAAGTCTATTATGTATAATGACGCTGCAAATTTCACGAGGTAAACAGATATAATAAATCAAAACTTTCCACACGGTATTCCCCAGACATTCGGCTGTCATTGTACACTATCAATATGAATGGATTAAACTTGCATTTGCGCTAAATTTACCAATATGGTATTGACAAGGCACAAGCCCTACTTTCAGGATTCTCGCTAAACCGGTATCCAATGCAAAAAGGAATTTACCTGGTTATTGATTTCGCTTGAAATCATATTATTATTTCTTTAGAAACTAGAAATCTCTAAACTTCTTTATTTTTGAGAGCTCTGAACTTCACATATATAGTTAAATCGTATTTATTTTTAACCCTCGACAAAAAATAGGGATTCTAACTGACCCATTTGTCTGACTGTGTCATCGTAGCGCCTAAACAAATGGACCGATTTTAATGCGGTTTTTGTTATTAAAAAGCCGATTGACTCTAGATGTTTCTTAAGTATGTTTGAAAAGAAAATTGTTTAGCCATTTATAAATAAATAAATAATAATAATAAATACACCCAACAGTCACACACATAGTCCTGACCCCACTCTAGGTAAAACCTGTATCGTGGGTATCAGGAACTACGAAGGACTTGCGGTCCCACAACACCCAGACCCGAAACAAATTTTTGTGGATCATACTAACATTTGTCTCAGTGTGGGAATCGAACCCACGGCCTCTCGCTTCGTAGCCGGCTACTCGCCCGCTGCGCCACGGAGGCTGTCAAATAAATTACACACATACACACATACAAATATTAAATACAAAGTCACAAATATTATTCTAATTAATGTTAGGGGTTTTTGTTAGGTGGTGATTAAGTTATATATGATCAGGATTAAAAACTGACGAACAACTTTTAATCACACTTTGGGTAACGCAAAGTTCATTACCTACCTGCAAATCATATCACATGTCTCAAGTAACACTCTTAGTTCAATCTCAGTTGTTTCTTTTAAAATATTAACAAGTAACTCAAATACTACGATCGAAATAAGATGATTACTAGGTAGTAGCAGTAGTAGTACTAGTTTATAAGTAAGTATAAAACTTGATTGCATCAACGCTCAAAAATAAGGGTGGGCTTCTAAAACCGTTCTTTATCTTACAAAAGCCGATCTACAAATAGCTATGTTAAATATACGATTTAAAGGTTAACTATACAAGGACCTTAATTAAAATAGGACAAACAAACAACTAATAGTACCTAAACCTAATACATGGAAGAAGCTGTGAGCATTGAAAGGTAATTTAGGTACATTTATATACACAAAAAGCTTGTAAATTAATTTGCTCGACCCGAGATTTAGCACGTACTTATTATCAAAATAAGAATATTAAATTACTTTTCTACCTTTTTAACTGCAATACATTTGATACTACTCAGAGAATAAATGTTAAATATATTATGCAAAATAATTTACATACATACGCACTCACGCCTGTCATCCCCGATGGGATAGGCAGAGGTGTAAGCAGTACACCCACATTTCGCCGAGCTTATCTCCGTCCCACGATGTGATACGGGGTGAGCCTATCGCCATACCGGGCACAAATTCCCGGCTCCGGGCCGATATCGGGCATTTCGTAATAGAAAAACCCAATAATACTTTACCCGACCCGGCAATCGAACCCGAGACCTCAGCGTTAGCCTCAATCGTAACGCGTACGCATTACAACTGCGCCACCGAGGCAGTCGGTAATAATTTACCTTGTAGATATAAAAAAATTCGAGATCTTCTAATGACAGGTTACAAGTCGCCTTTCCTATTCTTATTCATACGCAACGGCAGGTTGCTACTTCACGTAAATTTACTGTGAGATAGTAACAACCCATTCAAGCTGTAGACAGAACTGTCCACAGCGTGGCTCTACCACTTGTATCACGTTTTTAAAAGCATTAAAGTAAGAACAGAGTCAGACAGTTCTTCAAATGTTTTATGATTATTTTCTGCGAAATATTCCTTATACTAATTACTAGTACAGTAAATAACGTTAGTTCGCAATCTGAGCAACGTTAATGTAATTTTTACGAGCTTATTTAACATTAGTTTGTACGTAAGTGACCGCATACAGTAATAAACAACACTCTAATATTATTATTTGCAATATTAATGTAATGAAACTGCCTCGGTGGCGCAGTTGTAATGCGTACGTGTTACGATTGAGGCCAACGCTGAGGTCTCGGGTTCGATCCCCGGGTCGGGTAAAGTGGTATTGGGTTTTTTCTATTACGAAATGCACATTATCAGCCCGGAGTCTGGAATTTGTGCCCGGTATGGCGATAGGCTCACCCCCTATCACATCGTGGGACGGAGATACGCTCGGCGAAATGTGGGTGTACTGGTTGCACCTCTGCCTACCCCTTCGGGGATTACAGGCGTGAGTGCGTATGTATAACCTATTTATCACGGCAAAGAAACTACTGTTTATCTCAGGTATGAGACGTTGTGAAATTAAATCAGAGTATGTATTAACAATTCAGCAATGGAATTTCCGTCCCATGTTTTGTAAGGGCCTAAAGGCAAGCCTATCGGAATATCGGGCTCAAATCCCACGCACGCTTTTCGAATAAAAATAACTCGCATTTTGAATTGGTCAAATCCAATACTGCATCAGTCTTACAGACGATACTAGACTAATGAACCAATGAGATCTCCTCCTTCTTCTTCAGCCTCCCTTTATCCCACTCGCAGTGGGGTCGGCGCAACATGCTTTTTAATATTACAGAAAGATTTTCAATGGGATCATATTGAAATTGTTGTTTTGGCAACATCGTATTAAAGATTTGACGGTAACTGATATTTTTTAATATTTATTCTACAAAAGTAATTTACAGGCGTTAATGTATGTGAGGCGACCCGCCGTGCCGTCTGACCCCCACAACCCACAACGGGAACCGAGTTTCGCCATTGACTCGTCCGTTAATCAGCAGAATGTACCACGTTCAAGTGAGGTTGGTGGCCCACTTATATTCCAAATTATTCGACTTGACATTATTTATTTACATTTAAATTATACTTTATTCTTCTGCCCTTATATCATCACGAAGTGAGGTCGGCGCAACGTGTTTTTAACACATGTTACAGAAACATTTGGCTTGTAGTTTTTACGATAGTTTTTAAATTACACTTTATTATTATATTATAATTTGTAAATATGATAATTTTGGTAGATAAGTTACTATATAAATACTTGTCTCGTTAATTAGTATTTAGATGATATAATCTAAAGTGCTGATAAAAATGGTTAAGGAGACTCGATAATGCAACGTTCAATTTCTCCGTGGCGCAGCGGCCGGCTGCGAAGCGAGAGATTCCTGCACTGAGACAAATGTTTGTGTGATCGACAAAAAATTGTTTCGGGTCTGGGTGTTGTGGCACCGCATGTTCCTCATAGATCCTGATCCCTACAATACAGGTTTACAGGTGAGGTCAGGACTATGTGTGTGACTGTTGGGTGTATTTATTTTTATTATTTTCTCAGCAAGCACTGCGCTACGAACTAACGGTGGTCTCTAGCTAGAGAACGAAATGGCCTAGTCGCAGTAATAGATACCCATCTGTAGAGTGTACCTAGTAGGTACTAACAAGTACATCAACCACGTGACATTTCAACTGGTATCAAGTGTACAAGGCAGCAAGATCGTAACGTGAACCTGTTTTGCAAAAAAAGACAATCGACACAGAAAGTAAATAAATACATACGCACTCACGCCTGTAATCCCCGAAGGGGTAGGCGGAGGTGTAACCAGTACACCCACATTTTGCCGAGCTTGGCCCCCGAGCATTTCGTAATAGAAAAACCCAATTTCACTTTTCCCAACCCAGGATCGAACCCGGGGGGCACACAGCCGTCAGCCGTCAGTTGTAGGTACCGTTGTAAAGTAAATACTTTATATATTTATTGCCTTGTACTACTTAGCACTTGTATAAAATACTATATGGTAGCGTCACGCTGTAGACAGTTTTGTCTACAGCATGAATAGACCGACTCGACCGGGTCGACCGAGTTGTTACCACTGTCTGACGACACGACGTGAAGCTTACTATTGCATTTTGTACGGTGAGTCAGATAACTGGAGGCCTAAATACCCTCTCTCCATCCCATGATGGGATAATGGGATTCCCATCCCTTAGTTATGCGCGTCCATGATTCTTCCGGTAAGTGAGAGTCCAGGGGTGGTGGACATCATGTCCCATCAGGTGATCCAGTTGCTCATATGTCGGCGTATGCTTTAGAAAAAAACTTATAACACCGAAAAAAACCTACTATTACGTAACAAATTAACAATCTCACGCCTATATCTCTAAAGAGGTGTACAGAGGTACAAACTACAAATAGTGAGAACTGCATCAACAGTTTGTCGAGCTTATTCCCGTCCCATAGTGTGATAGAGGGGCGCGCCTATCGCCCTAATCAGACACTAATTTCATACCCTTTGTCATACCCGAAAATCGATCCCACGGCTTCACAGGTTTCGCAGCCCAAGTTCGCTGCCGCTAGATAATAAATATTATTAGTAGAGAAAAATATAGGACTTTAAAATATATTAAAAAAATAATAGATATCTACCATGAAAGAAAAATCCTCTCCCTTCACGATGAACTGATGTTAAATTTGTATGTTTGTTAACTAAATGATTTTGCCACACATGATGCACATTGTTAAATTTTCTCTTATGTTTAGTTTTCCCACTTTTTAAAACTTTACCATCACACAAAGTTATCAACACCATAAAAATTACTATATATTTTAAACAATCCGTTTTCGTGCACATTTTACACATTTCATAATTGCAACACAAAAATATCTTTGGTTTAAAAATTTTAATTAATTATTTCCATAATTTGAGTAAATTTAGTTTACGTATACAAACACATAGATTGAATTCCCGCGTAATTTCAATGGCCATTTTCACCGAGATCGCGCATGCGCGTTGTCGGAGCTCCAACTGGCGATTACGTTCCATTTCACGGGCGGTCGCAGTACCTACCTTCACGAGGCCGCATTATCTCGGCCATGAAAATAAAACAAAAACAGCCAAATGGTTCAAGTTATCTGTCTGTACTCAGTACGTCTGCGAAATGTATTTATTGTTGTTTTTTCGTTTGTACTTTTGGAAGGCGCTTTCTCTAATTGCTTTGCAGTTCGTGTTCTATTGCAGGATGTAAATACCTACATGATATAGGTAGGCACGTTTAGTCGTGCAAAACTATTAAATCCGTACAGCTTATTAGATGTAATCGTTCCCCCAACCGTTAATAGTACTAAGAAGCTTAGAACGTATGCAAACGTTTATCGTGTTTGCCCTTAATGAAGTTCAGCTTTTTATGCCTTATTAGCTTGAATATAAAAAAAAACTTAATGGAAATACAAAGCATATTTATTCCTGATAGCCTCTAATTATATATTAGCGAGGTTGGCCCCATCATATTTCTAAGTTCGGACTTTACACATATCGGACTACAGGCATGGCGAAATTAGCTTGGGACCGGCGTCATTCGGAAGTGTGCGATCAGCATATTCTATGTGAAATATAAGTAAGTAATCTTACGGTTCATAATAAACAACTTTTCACTATCTGCGTCATTGCTTTAAACACGATGTTCCGGATGACGCCATCCCGGACGAGATTGAAGATGCGCTGACGCTTTCCAACTTTAGCCCCAATACCAAAAGCAGTCTCGGTAGAAATTCGACTTCCATTATGTCAAATGTAGACATAAAGAAGATAAAATAGTACTTTCGTCCTCGCTGTGGTATTTTGTCGACGACCCCTACCAAGACTACGTAATTTTAACAAATGTTTACACTTTTACTCGAAATACGAGTATTTGTCACCGATAGTCTCTCGCGCGCGAGAAACGTCGTGTTGCATATCCCAAGCCCACATGTGAGCACCGAAAGACATAGAGATAACCTGATACAACTTTGACAGCCTCCGTGGCGCAATGGGCCAATGAGTAGTCTGCTACGAAGCGTAAGGCCGTAGGATCGATTCCCACACCAAGGCATATGTTTGTGTGATCCACAAAAGTTTGTTTCGTGTCTGGGTGTTGTGGGACAGCAAGTTCCTCGTAGCTCCTGATACACACGATACAGGTTAACCTAGTGTGGGGTCAGGACTATGTGTGTGACATTATTGGGTGAATTGGGTGTATTTAGAACTGTTTTTTTCACGATAAAACTAGTCGACGAAATGATCTCGTGTTGCATATGCTAAGCCTGATGGTAGGTAGGTAAGCGCCACGCTTGCCTATTAACCGTAGCATCATCATTCAATTACGTACAGAATTAATTCATGGCACCGCACTGCGTTAAATCATGCCGAAAAATAAAATGTTAATAAATTATAAGGGTCAGTACTTAATTGGTTTTGATGATATTCAAACCGGAATATAACAGTGCTTACACACTGCTGGCAGACAATATAAAAAAAAGACAGCAGTGGTACTTTCTCAGACGGATTCACTTACTCGGTAGTTGCCTTCTGTATAAAAAGAAAGAAAAAATACCTATTAAAAATGTTTTTTTTTATAGTATAGGCCGGCAAAGGATCAAGTGGGTCACCTGATGGTAAGTGATCTACACCGCTCATGTACGCCCAAATACTAAAATAATCATGGGCGCGTTGCCGACCTTAAAGGAAAGGGATACGTAAGGGATTGGAAAAGGGGAGAGGAATTTGGGCCTCCGGACATCTCACTCACCGTACGAAACGCAGCAGCAAGCTGCTACTTTACACCGGTTTTCTGTGAGACAGTCTTACAACCCGGACGAGCAAGCCCATTTATGCTGTAGACAGAACTGTATACAGCGTGGCTCTACCACTCAGATATAGGTACCATTCGTTTTTTGTAAATAATTTACATAGTAATCCATCATTGAATAAGTAGTGTTTGTCGACATGCCGTTATTGCAAGCGACCTTATCCACATAGAAATCTAAAGTCATACACATATCTATTGCCAAAAAAAAAAGTAAACGGCTGCGTGCTGAATCACTATCCAAATGGCCCAAAAAATGACAATAGATTCTGCTTATTTTTTGGTTATTCATAATCATTTATACCTATGGAATAAAGATATTTTCGTCAATATTTAATTTACAAGGGATAAGCCATTTAGATGCAAGGTTCTTGCTTGACAGATAATCAGAAAACTCTCGTTTACGATGGCGCGTTATACAGTTTGGAAAAAGAAACGTATGACGGAGCCACGACCATGACGGTTTTCTGTTATATTCTCGTACATGTATGAGAAACTCTCCATCTAAGGCCGACCCTGGTATTAAGCCGGGATAATGCTAGGCAGAAAAAAGTGACTTCAACAAAAGCTATGGTCAATTCTATTCAGACGGTACAAAACACATGCGATTTAGCAGTTGATCAACTAAAAACGTACCGTGTGAACACGCCATTAGTCAGTACTTAAAAATTCAATAAAATAAAACTCATATCTAATCATTTTGTATATTAATTTATTGCTTCATTCTATATTGTAAATTCATTAAATTAAACACACTGATTTTCATCACATGTTTTTATCGAGTTACATTTTAAATCATTTGTAGGGGCCAATTTGTTAATTCCCTATAAATACTAAAACCCCTAGAAAAGGCCCAAAATATCTGAGACGTAAATACACGGGACGAAGACAAATATTGTGGAATTTAATGTGATTTTTGCGAAATTCTAATACATTATTATAAACAATTCGTTGATACATTACTCTGTGGTAGCTCACTGTACCTATCAGGCCGTAAGATATACATATGACGCTTAAACATAAAACAAATATAATATCATATACATATACAGAAAAATAATCAAACTTCAACGCATAAATATATTCTCCAAAACAAATGATATTACAAGAAAAGAAAAATAATTAATAATTTAAATACTGATTTATTATTGTCGTTTTCTTTCGAATAACATATCTAATATTAATCATAAATTTACAATTATATTTATATTAGAATAAAACAAATCTTCATGTCCTTTTTCCTACACTATTCTCGAATACTTGATAATACGAACAGTTTGATAATACAGCCCCATTAGACCACCCTTCTAATGTTTTATAACTGGAGACTGTAATATTTCGCTTATATTAATCTTTATCTGAATTAATATTTTTTAACATATTATTTAACGATGTCTATCACAATTAATCGCATCAATAACTCATTTTATAGTATCTAGTTTAAAAAAACATGGGGCGTACTCAGGTCACAAATGGGCACAAATTTAGCTAAAGATCTACATGTCCTTTCTACCGTGCTATAACACACAAATATGGTTCTTTTATCTCACAATTATAAATTTACTTCAACAGCCATCACTTCAGAAAAAGGGCTTGAAGATAACAAGGAATTGTCTCAAAACGTATGACGTGAACAGAAACTACAATAACAGGTTAAAATAATTTGGTGAACGTCTAACATTGTCTCAGCGAAATATGCAAGGGCAAATAGTGATTGGATCTCAATTAAAGTATTCATTAATATTTATTAATAAATACTGTGTTGTTCCCTTAACGCTGTTAGAGATTCACCAACAGTGTAAAATATACTATTTGTGGCTCAGAAATCGAAGAAAAATATGCACCTAACGTTTTTCCTACAGCAAAACTTAGTAAACGGCCGAACAAATGTTCACATGAAAACAATATAACTGAAATGTTAAAACTCTTTTTTTTACAATCTATTTTATATACTATGCAAATAATAACTCTTGTAATGTGGACACGTAAGCACAGGCGCTGTTTAATGGGTTTACATTTAGTTTAGCAAATAAGTTACTTTGTTAAACATTTTGATAAACAATAAGCGAAACAACTTATGGGATAACGGCCCCACGACACATTACTGAGTCCGCGCCTGTACCCTGACCCGGCGTCGTATAATAAAGTTATCAGCAACCAGTTAAAAGTCAAACTTAAATATTAACATCAGATCAAAATCATTTTAACCTACAGCTAAGATTTCAATTGCAAAAAAATGTATTAAAAAAAACGTTGAACTGTTCTTTTGTGCAATGTAGTTTTAAACGATAATATTATGGTAACTATTATTCACTATGGTCGGGCTAGTTATGTCGCGGGGAGTGGATAGAAGCGTCACAACTAATTACTAGATGCTGGATAGTATAGAGGAATATAGACTCTCTTCTACCGACACTATGGTTGAAATTGGCACGATCTAACTAATAAATAGAGTTCTGCTAATAAAATAGATTTGAATAGGTATTTTAAGATATCAGATTTATGAACGAAGTTTTTATAACAATAATAGGAACAAGATTAGCCTCGCAAACGATAAGAAACGCTCACTAGGCCGCAACTGGACATCGCCTTGAACATATATATCGCAATATGAAACGACATAACAAACCCTACTTTCATTAGAACCCACAATAACTGCAAGAGAATTTTAAACTATCAATTCGCTAAATTACTTCAATAAATCACTATAAAAAAAAGCTAAAATAACTGAAATGCAAAGCGTTGCAGCGCTGAAACTTAATATCTGTACAAAATGCCTTAAAACCTAAATAAAAAATGTGCTGTTTATCTTCTCTTTTATAAAAGTCAATAATAAAAGCCTCATCACACGTTAATATCAATGAGATCGCTTGTCAATATCGGGAGCAGTGTTATGTTTTTTTTCAACATAATCCAAACTAGGGCTGTGACTTTATTGGCCAAGAAAAACACTTACGCTAGTATTTAATACTTGTTAATGTTATTCAAAATGTGAATGCGATAATATAAAAACATATATGTATTATTAGTTCACTGGAAACTATTATGCTTTATTATTTACAAATAATCGTGTAATGTACTCGTATACATTTAATAAAATAATAAAGTACTTGGTACAATACATAATTATGCACCAATTGTAAGTGTAAGAAGACACAAAAAATCGACAGCCCCATATATAACCATTTTATATTTTCATTATTCGTCTACTGTTTACAAATATTAATTGTGAAATATAGATTGTCATTTACTTAAGATTAAAAAAATCTTACTACTAAGAGTCCAGTCACAATACAGGAATAAAAATCTGTCATAGTTACGTGCTATAAGTATTGCTTTTTGACATGCGCAAGAAACTTTAAAAGATATGTAATTTAAGAACTTTCTCTCTCCATTTCATTATTTATTAACCTATTCCTTAGTTATTAACATTTATTACAATTAGAAGTGCTCCCTTAGTGTGACCGAACCCATAGGCTCTATTGTTATTAAATACTTGATATTTTTTAATTATCACCGTCGTTTGTTATCGATATAGGCCTATATTCCAAACAACAAAATTATTGACATATTTCCAGTTTGAAGAAATATTTATCTATACAAACCAGGAGAATCACTATGAGATTGACCTCCCAACTTCATCCAAATACAGGCCTGTATCTATATTATTGCTTAATAAAGATGTACTACGCCCACGTTCAAGAACAACACTAAGTGAGCTCTTTAATATGCGTAGGTTTCCATACATAAACATCCCATTCTATGTGTTGTTCTTGAATAGGACATTAATTCGCGTTGAAAACGCAAAAAATTATATTAATTATTTGCGACAGAACATGTGATAAAATTATCGACTTCTGCGTACACAACACTATAATTTTATCCACATAAATCAATTCTAAAAATCCAATTTGCTTACTCATATCAAAATATTTTAAATATTAGACATAGCAAAAGATTTAATTAGCATTCAGAATAAAATGGCATATCATAAAATACATATATACAAACATATAATTTACTTACGAGACAGTAAGGGGTTTAAAAACTAAACCGTTAGTATTTTGGCACCTGAGTCTGTGCTCACACAAAGTTATGTACAAAATATAAAGTCGTCAAAAAACACCACACTGAAACTGTAATTACGAAAATTCTCTCAATATTAATACCATTCAGTGTAAGAAATTTGTGAAACGGTAGACGGTGTCATTATATCGAAGATATCTAATTATTCACAAGCGGTTGCTGACTGCATTATAAGTCTTGAATGTTGTGTCACTCATCACATTGGATTGTAGATGTATATCTATACAGATATCTATAGATAGATCAGTTCACTTTTGCACGTCTAGGCATGTGTGTAAGCTTTTAAATATATACAGGGGTAGGTTCCTACGGTGGTGAAGCGGTCGAGGAGGGCCTTCTTAACGTGTAAATTGCATTCATCATGTGTGTAGCGTGACAGTGATGCATATATATGCACATACGCACTCACGCCTGTAATCCCCGAAGGGGTAGCAGAGGTGTAACTAGTACACCCACATTTCGCCGTGCTTATCTCCGTCCCACGATGTGATAAGGGGCGAGCCTATCGCCATACCGGGCACAAATTCCAGACTCCGGGCTGATACTGAGCATTTCGTAATAGAAATACAACTTTATAACCGACCTGGGGATCGAACCCGAGACCTCAGCGTTAGCTTATCGTAACGCGTACTCATTACAACTGCGCCACCGAGGCAGCAGTCGTGACAGTGATGTGACGCCATATTTCATTCTATCACCCCTCCCGCTCTCCTGCACTATCGCAGAAACCTACTCAATAATTATGCGATGCCCTGCGCTGGTTTTCATTTGGGGTACAGTGACGCATCAACCGTGAGCGCACTACCGTTCGTACACAAGCGCAACGATGACGTAAGCGTAAGATCCTGGTGTATCACGCCTGTCAACAGTGACAGTCACACAGTCATTGTTGCTATATAAACATATCACGACCATAACATAACGTCCAAGAGCGAGTTGAATTATCTATATTCTATACAATCCTAGAACAACAGAGACAAAACACAAATAGTTAAAATGCTGTCAATAAACGTTCATGAATAAGGCCCTAAATCTACAACTACAGTCTCAAATTTCGTATCTATCGGATAATTGGGAGCTAACTGTACTATTCCAATATTATTTTACTAAATTTTGCTTGCTACTTTATCGACTATAAAATCATTTCTAATTCGTACATCATAACACCTAAATATATTATATATTGTATGCCAATGTTTTTGAGTTCTATTGAGCAGCGTTTAAATATAATCACAGTCTAAAAATCATACAATCTATCAACGACGGTGCCTAGATAGGACTTGCGATGTGCGGCGAGACGCAGATGGTATACTCCCGACAAGTGATGTATTTTTTACTAACCTGGCCCGGCAAAGTGACTACACTGCATCTGATGGTAAGTACAATGCAGTGCAAATATAATGTCGATACGTAGTAACGATGTTACCCTGGTGGGTTCACCTTCATAAAGCGATTATAGAAAAAGTGTTTGTTTTAGTAAACATCAAATGCTCTAAGACACTGAATAATTTTTAGAATGTGTTATAATTTTAAACATGAACTTGTATTAGAAACCATGCACATGTGACGGTCATTCGCGGTTAGATAACATTCTAGAACTTTACAAAATGACGATTTTTCCTTGACCTTTCCCAACTTCAAAGCTACTGTCTACCAAGGTCATGAACGGTACCACATCATACTCAATATTGTTTCTATTTTATATTGGAATATACACTTGCCCTAAGTTTTGAGCCCTTATACACTAGCAATTTACGACCAAAATTGATAAACAATCTTATAATATTTGTAATAACAAATCAAAACTCAGCGTGATCATACACTATTCTGATTGGTTAATTTCCTTATATTGATCTGGAAATATCGATAAAGATTACTTATTATAATAATATCGATACCCTCGATTTTAATTGTAACGGATATTTGGACGTGTCCCTTACGACTATCGATATATCTTTTAGCTTGTTTAAACCAAAAATAGCCCCTTCGTTGAGATCGTAGGTTCTAAGTACCTTGAAATAGCTATTCATTATTACGAACTCCGTGGCTCAATGGACCACTAACCGTTCGTGAAACGAGACTGCGGCTTCAACAACTAACTAACACATTGTGTGATTCATAAATATTTGTTTCGTGTCCGAGTTTCTGAACCGTAAATACTCGTGTTTCATGATAATCACGTCATTATTGTAAGGACTATGTGCGTAACAGTTAGTGTGTCGTATCTCTTCGCTAGACTTGCAAATTGCCAGTGTAAGAGGGCGCCTAAATTACCATGCATTATAAAACCGCTATATAAAACACGTTATATATTTAACTACCGATGTATACGTATAAAGTATATACACCATCAAGGCGGTACTCCTAGGAGACTATGGTATGTGATATTAGGATGTGCGGCGGGACGCATGCTTCACTACGGGTCCTCTATTCAATGTGATTCTGTAAAGATTGTTTACGTTTTGTGCATTTTTAATGATAACAATAATACCAGAATAATACAACCACACCTTCAATGCGTCAGTCCTTTTGTATTTTATACAGAAGGCCAAATCCGTTCACTACCCCCCATGAACCCCCTACACTTTGAGGAATCATGGATGGCCGACCTTTACGAAACATAATGTAGACTACGGAGGGGGCATTATTTGGTCTGACAGCAACGCTGTCACTGCACTTTCGTTTTCTCTTCATCTTTTTTATACTGACATGTCAAACTACACTGCAACTAATATTCAGTACAGTAGTCTTAATATGTCGGTGACAAAAACTTTAAGTACCAATCATTATTCGATAAATGTATACCGGTTGTATAAATGCTTTATCACGATTTCGATGGTGAACATACAGTGAAGCTCTCATGTCCAAAACTCGTTTATAAAGTCTAAAGTTAGTGCGCGACATGATTCACGGTTCATTGTGATTCAGTCTGCATGAACTATGTATGACCATTACTTTTTCTCTCACTAATTAAATAATTATTTTATTACCATGACATTCTTTGCCATGTTTCTCCTCTTGCGACAAATAAGAAAGATCTCTTATCATAGGTCGGATTTACACCGAAATCTAAACACTGAGTCCGCACGTTTCATTATTCTCTATATTGTCCTATCCTGCACGAAGGACCAAAAAATCTAAAACATACTTTTGCACCAATCATTGTAAACAATCTTGACAGAATACATGTCTACACCTAAATATAATTAAATCCATAGTATAATGACAAATTATGACAGCTTTTTACCACTTTACTAAAATTTGATTTTAAAAATGTAATGTTACTATAAAAGGCTATTTGCACCCCACTACGTTACTATATCTATATTTTGTTATACAGGGTAAAAATGTTTCTGCAATATTTTTGTTTCACAAGTTCTTTGAAAGTAAAGTAAATGGAGGAATTAGAGATGGGATAAATAAAGGTTTTAATGAAGTAATAAATGACTTTGGATACTTAAATTACTTATATTGTATGAAAAAAAACTTGTGAAACGAAAATCTATAATTTTCGTATTTTATTAACAATTCATACCCTGTATTACTATATGTAGTGTTATAATCAGACAATTTAATAGTACAAACAATCAAATGCTGCCAATTTGATATTTGAAAGCAACTCACATTCAAATGTCAACTGCCAGCAACCCATCAACTACGGAAAACTGCAAATGACATTAGGCTATTATATTTTCACAAACTATTGCACATAAAATCGTATATACACATATAACTAGAAGTAAAAGGAGATGTATAATATAGATGATATAATGTATAAATTGTATAACTTTCAGCTCGTTAGCACCGAAATCTATATTTTTACATTACATAGTATTTTTAGACCAATTCTGAACACTTACGTTTTTTTCTTCATACAAAAAAAGATAACATTCAAACGATAAAGCACCAAAATAGAATAAGAACAAAACAGGTTATAATAAAATTTAAAACAATCAGAACAATTTTCAACAGTGTGGTTGACAAAGAGTAGAAGTTCGTAAAATGGTAGTTTTTACCACTGTAATACTACTTCGTGTCGCCAGTTAAATTAATTTTCTACCCTTGTAACCAACTCATCCTCAATCAGTAGGATTTCCACAGACCTTTGATCGCTTTGAGTTTGGGCGATTTCTTCGTCGCCTCCAACTCCAGTTTGAAACTCGTAATGAATTTGTCTCTCAGGCTGAGCCTCGGGTTCGACGGTCGGAGCAGGAACTTTTTCAAATCATTCGTGAAACTCTTCGCTGTGTAATTAGGCTCGTCTTTAATCGACTCGTCGTTGCTCGACTCTAAGAACGACACCGATTTGTTAGATTGTATTGAGTTTTTGCGTTCCCTGTATTTCGATGGTGTTGATTTAGACCGCGACGTCGTCGGTTGGCTATAGCTCTTCGATATAAGGGAATACTGATCGTCATCGATCGAATCTAAAGTGTCAGTAGACTGGTTGCAAATTCGACAGCATCTTTGACAGTGTTCCTTATCACTGTGATACCTTCCATTACAGAACACATAGTTCTCTTTCATTCTCGAACTCCTTGCAGGCTTGGATTTCTTATCTTTATCCTTCCTCGATCGCTTACGTCTGCATTTAGGACAATTATTCCTAGCTATCTTCCGCAACTCTTTGAGAAACTCGTAATCAATTTCGAAGTAGTTCTTGGCGTCAGGTTCAGAGTAGTATTTGAGATCGCTGTCCGTGGAATCTGTTTTGGTTTCCTTCTTCTTTTTAATTTTAGGTATGTTGACGTCTCGTCCAGGGTCGGAGTAGTACCGTACGTCGATGTCGGAGGTGTAGAGATGTTTGTCGTACTTACAGTGGTTGCAGAATGTGACGGACTTGTGTGTGGGCGGTGTGGGGGGCAGGGGTCAGGCTTGTACGGAGGGGACCCATAGAGTCTTGTTCTGCTCCTCCTCCACGGCCTCTTTGATTTGTGTACACATGTACGCTATGTTCACGCCGGCTGGTATTTCAGCTGTAAGAATATACGACGCTGATAGTTTTTCTCAATTTTCAACACAATAGAAAAAAATAAATTAAAACAAGGTATCGAAGCAAAGTTAGAGGAAATTTGTCATTAGATGTTTAATACTTTTGACAAGTAGGAAAGCTCGTGCCAAAGAATTTAAGGACTTTGTATAACTTTAAACTGGCAAAAAAACTAATAGCACACACCAAAAAAACCGTAATTTTTATAATGTATCGCCCTCTAAAATAATTTACGTTAAAAACTCTTGAAAACCTACACGCGTTGTGTCATTTTGGACTCTTAAATATTGTCAAACTCACCCGAAATATAATTTCTATACTCGTTCTCGACTTTAAGGCCGTGTTCGTACATCTCCTTAGCCGCTTTGGCCGACACCTTGTCCGCCGGATATCGAGTATCCTTCACCTCTTTGATTTGTTTGAACGACTTAAACTTTATGAACAACACTATCGGGTATATTTGCTGTTTGTGGAGCTTCTCTATTGTCGTCACGCTTATGTCTAGGATGCAGTGGATGCCCTGTCGATAATTTATTATTAGTCGATAATAATTTATAAGTTTAAGGTTTAATGTATAAGTTTAAGTTTAAGTACTTGATCACAATGTCTAAGTAAATGTTTAACATACAAAATTAAACACATGGAGAAGATTATGTTAGATTGGAATTGGAGTATGGAGTATGGAGTATGGAGTATGGAGTATGGAGTATGGAGTATGGAGTATGGAGTATGGAGTATGGAGTATGGAGTATGGAGTATGGAGTATGGAGTATGGAGTATGGAGTATGGAGTATGGAGTATGGAGTATGGAGTATGGAGTATGGAGTATGGAGTATGGAGTATGGAGTATGGAGTATGGAGTATGGAGTATGGAGTATGGAGTATGGAGTATGGAGTATGGAGTATGGAGTATGGAGTATGGAGTATGGAGTATGGAGTATGGAGTATGGAGTATGGAGTATGGAGTATGGAGTATGGAGTATGGAGTATGGAGTATGGAGTATGGAGTATGGAGTATGGAGTATGGAGTATGGAGTATGGAGTATGGAGTATGGAGTATGGAGTATGGAGTATGGAGTATGGAGTATGGAGTATGGAGTATGGAGTATGGAGTATGGAGTATGGAGTATGGAGTATGGAGTAGTATGTACCTTGTCAGCGAGGTCTCGCACTGCCTGCAGCGGTATGCAGTCGAGATGCGCGCAGTCGACGCGCACCTGTATGGCTTTGGGCGCGGGCGCGGTGGGCGCGTTGGGCGCGGTGGGCGCGTTGGGCGCGGTGGGCGCGGCCCGCACGGCGCCGAACACGTGCGGCCAGTCCGACACCAGCCGCGCGCACACGCACTCCCACAGCGGACCCAACACTACCACGGGACGCTGCGTGCCGTCTGAACATATACATAGCGACTTTAAAACAAAACCACTTCAAACTAAAACAACAAAACAAACCAGATTATTTCCTACACTGTCTACAAAATCAATATCTGGGACGCACAATGATCACAAATAACAGTAAAAAAATATTTTAAGTTATAGTGTAACGTTCGGTGTTACTGAAAGGGATGCCAATTCCTTGTGACATGCCGTGACTAGTGACATACTCACAGTGCAACCTCTCGACCCTCTGGTAGGAGAGCAGCGGCACGTCATCGGCGAGGGTACCGGAGTCACTCCAGCAGCCGAGCTCTGTGTTACTGAACGACGCCAGTTCCTTGCTGTCGCGATGTTTCTTGCGTCTGAAGAAGGAACGTCGCGCCGTCGTCGACGCCCGTCGTTGCGCGTCGCTCTCTAGCGTGCCCATTGATCGACGGAGTATATCTTCTACCCTGTTGGCAATATAAATTAAGCATAAAGATAGACTATACATGAAATAGTGAGGCAAAAGTAATTGGTCTGAACATGGCAGTTAACTGAGCTCATGTCTCCAAAACTGACGAAATTATATTGAACTAGCTTTTGCCCACTGCACCACCCATGGTAACAAGCAGCCTTGGTTAAACAGAAAACGTTATTTTATGTACTATGTATTTCCAAAAAATAAATAAGGCAAATCCAATGATGCATGATGGTCCGTTTATGTATGATTCCCGCATTAAAAAGCAATTGGTGCCCACAACAGTTCTGACATCGGATTTAAATTACCTATTTGCGACTACGATATCGATTTTGAAATCAATAAACTATAAAACAAAGAAAAACAAAATGGCGGCCATATTTTTCAATTCTTACATCGGATCTACCATTTTTAACTGCGGGGCGTACCAGATATCAATTTTGAAGTCAATCGAACTTAAAACAAAGAAAATCTAAATGGCGGATACTTTATTCTATTCTAACATCGAATCTAGCAGACTCATTTTCGCATTTATTATATTAGTACGGAAGTATGAATTATCTTACTTACGGATAGTAAGTTTTCTGGTGATGAAATAATATTAAGAATCGGATACGTAGTAAAATACATCATAACTTACTAAGGGATAATGTAGCTTTCCAATAGTGAAAGCATTTTTAGAAGCCAGAGATTAGGTCTTTATACAAATCGACTAGATTCTATTCACTAGAAAATCGATATCTGTGGTATACCTTTGGTCACAAATCGGGGATAACGTAGATTTCTAGTAGTGAAATTATTTTTTAAATCAGTGTAGACCTACACACAAACATAAGCAAATAATATAAATATATTTAAAGGTTAGATTATTATTATCGCAAATGACAAAAAAAAGAGTATCCTCCGCTTAACTGGCAAGAAAGTTCATAAAAACCGCCTGTAGAACCCCTTTTATACTAGCAGCCCATAACTTCGATGAAAGTATGTCGGAACATCGTGTCAATATTTATAAAGTAATCGTTTTGAACAACGCTTTTACCGATAGGTACCAATATATCGGCTTGATAATTAAACGAACCTTTTTTGAATTTGATGGAAAATATCGATATATTGAAATAAAATATATCGTCCGGTAATGGACGACGGTTATGTTAGGCTCGCCCGTCTTACGACACAACATTAAGCCCCGGGCACTCCAGAGAGATGATAATCATACGTTGGGTCGAGTCCCTAAAACTCGATACATCCTACATCGGTAATACCAACTAAAGACCCCCGCGGTGGCCATCTTCGGCCTTGCACAGCAGCCGAAATCAACTCACTTGAATTTACTAGGAATGGTGCCCCAATGCCTCTTCATGCCTTTACAATCGAGCTGCCACGCTCTCCACAGCCCAGGAGATCCATTAAACAGCGTGTTATCGACGAAGAGCACCTCATCCTTCCTGAACCATAGAGAATACTCGTCTATGGTGTCCACGCCGATGGAAGTGATCTTGGCGCAGCGGTCGAAGCCGGCGCGGATGTAGAACGCGTCGCCAGGTTTGTCTTTGATTTCGTGGTATTGTTGGATGTCGTGACGAACTAGGACGCTGACCTGAAGAGAAGGATATAAATTAGTACTTACGTTTACATGAATTTAGCGGAGGCCTAAATAATAAAACAACCTCAATTCCTAATTATTTCCATAAGGATTTCCCATGCACCCTCGAATCCTTGTTTGTGATCACTTACCATGAGAATAACTACACTGCATCTGGTGGTAAATACAATGCAATGACATCGATTCCGTCAACCGTTGGCAGAATTATGCCGGACTGAAGTTACTTGATACTCACCCACATTTCGCCGAGCTTATTTCCATCCCATGATGTGATAAGGGGCATGCTTATCGCCATGCCAGGCACAAATCACAACAAATCATATTTTTGGATACCAGCACTTACCTTGTCCGCCGGCTTTGCCAGCTCCAAGGCAGCCTGTTCAGCCGTAGCGTGCCTCAAGTCCACGTTATTGTACTCCAGAATTTGGTCTCCAGTCCTCAACCCAGCGTTATACGCGGGCGAGTCTATCTGCACGCTATGTACAAAGATCCCCACGGCATTACCACCGACTAAACTGATCCCCAAGTCGGAGCAGTTCCTCATCTCGATTTGCAAAAACCTCGGCAGTTCCTTGCTAGCTTGGGATTGTCTTAAGGTCGACACTTCTGTCGAGGGCACTTCCATTCGCAAAGATTGTTGAGGTCCTGGGGAATTCCTGGGCGTTGGCGAACCGGACAACGAAACCTCTTCATCGTGAGAACTTTCTCCTGATGACGAGCTCCCAGGAACTTCGACTTCGTCTTTATATTTCTCAGGGCTGTATTGCACTAACATTGTTATCGAGTTGCCGATTTGTCGCAAAACCCTCGCGGCAAGAGTGTAAGTCGCTGATCGCATGTTGATCCCACAAACTTCCAGCAACTGATCCCCTACTTGTAACCCTACTTGACTCGCGAGGGAGTTATCATTCACGGTGGATACAAACACGCCTCCACTGCTTGGCGGACAATAAATCTGTATTCCTAAGGGTTGCTGACTCTTGTCTATATGTACTCTTCTCAACTCTCCAGGTAAAGGTTTGTTCCAACCCAAGCCGCAGTATTCTGGCATAGAATTCCTGGTGCTCTTGTGCGTCAACTGCTTAGCACCCCTGCCTGGACTTAACACTTCGACGTGAAATGTCGGCATCGGAGAATTTCTTTCAGAACTTCTTTCGATCGAGCCAGTACTTAACTTCCCCGCTGAGTTTTTGGAAGTCACACTTGGGTTGGAAGGGATCCGAAACCTCTGGTTCTCTTTTTTTCTCGGAAATGTCCCGCCTTCGTACGTATGGTGGTAGTCGCCAGCTCGGTTGATCCTCGGAACTGGCTGTATGTCAGACATATTGTGGGTGTGCGAAGTGAATGAATGCATATCATAACTCGTGCCAATACTCTCTCCTGATTGGCTCTGAGGAATGTTTGTCGGACTCGCCAAATGAGGGTACCGACTTGAAGTATGCGGGTTTGAATTCACGAACGGTCCTCTGTAAAACTGTGATTGGAGACGCGACTGGGTGGGTAACGTCCCCGTCATGGGAAAATTTGCGTTGCTGTTTAAACTGTCTGGACCGAAACTATCACTGTCTGAGGGATATTTATTCACTGTTTTAGGGGACGAGGACTTTTTCCTCGAATAATACGTGTCGAGAATATCCTTTCCTGGGTGGTTTTTTATTGAATGTTCTAAGGAACTTGGCGATTTCCGCGTCACGAAATCTAGAGAGCTGGGTCCTTTATTGACCATGAAGTCTAAAGAATGAGGACTTTTCGTCCTATTCCGTATCACTGGCTGGTAGTCTAAAGAATCGTCCGACGGGTTCAGCACCAAACTCAGTCGGTTCGGCGTTATGTCGTGTTCTGAATAATCACTGATCGACATCTTGTCCTTCTCTAGTGTTCGAATTTTCTCGAAATTCATACTGTTCGGGGACGCGAAGGGGTTGTGGATGGCGAGTGGTGCTGGCTTCGGAAAATGCTCTATGGCTGGCGACGATTCGATGGACTTATACACTGAATGCCTCGCTGGTGTGGTGGATTGCGTTAGCGGCGCGTGTCCTAATGGTATGGGGTTCGAGTTTCGATTCGTGTTTGATCTCTGCGGCTCTGGCGGTAGTTTGGTGGGCGGACTCAGAAGTATTGATAAAGGGGGCCTCTCTTTCCTCGAGCGAGGCTGCACGATGGTACCCGTCGAATTCTCTTCTAATATAAAATTTGCCCTCGCTTTGGGCCAAGTACCGCCATTTTTGGTGTCGTTTTGTGAGTCTTTGTTTTTTCTCCGCGAACGTTTTAACACGCTACTGGTTTCTTTTACTGTAAATAAAGTAAAATATTATAACGGAACTGTTTTCGTAATAGGGTTGCTTTTTTTGCAGATATTATTTTCTATTGCATACAATAATGTTTGAATTCAAGTTCATGCATCAACCCTATTATACCTAAATGGATTTATCGTTTCCCAAGAAATTTTACATACTTTGTAAATATGTACTCACTAGTTTTGCCATGATAACTGTCGATAACGGAATCCAGCTCGGCGATAGCGTCCGATTCTGGTACCTGAAACAACAATAATTTACATACATACGTACGCACTCACGCCTGTAATCCCTGCAGGGGTAGGTAGAGGTGTAACCAGTACACCCATATTTCACCGAACGCATCTCCGTCCCATGATGTAATAGGGTTCGAGCCTATCGCCATACCGGGCACAAATTCCAGACTCCGGGCTGATAATAAGCATTTCGTAATAAAAAAAACCCACTAGCACTTCACCCGACCCGGGGATCGAACCCGAGACCTCAGCGTTAGCCTCGATCGTAACGTATCGAATTTTGATCTGGTGCTCAACCCCTCATATAAATAATACTAAGTCTACATCAGATCGACATTTCTCGAGTTTAGATCAGACGCAATGCGTAAACACTGTTACTGTGGCACTAAGAGACTTAAATTAAGTTTAAGTACTCAATAGCCATTTATTAAAATTCGATAATTATGCCGTTAATTAAGATCATCTCTATACTGAAAAACTGTGAATAAAGCATTTTCCGTACTTAGTTCTGAAGCATAAGGCATTAACTATCTCTGAGTGTGGAAATAATCGAATTTTTAGAAATGACTAATGGACAATTAAAGGTAACTGACGACTTTCAGCGGGGAAATTAGCACCTTAACAAGAACAATACCTTGAAATAAAATTAGTTTATACGTATTTTATCGCAGTTTAATATTTATTTTAGTCCCAACGTTTGGAAAGCTTTTCAGCATTCGTGGTCACGGGAGAGACCGCGAAGGCTGAAAAGAAAAATAAAAATTAAACCACGATAAAATCCGTATAAACTAGTTTTATTTCAATGTGTAATATTCGCGTAAACCTAAGAAATAACGATTTTGAGTGGGAAAATTAGCACCTTAACAAAAACATTACCTTATTCTGTTTTTCCTTAGACTTACTCCTGCCTGTAACCGCTTCGATCTTGCCGCGAATCATGTCCCATGTACCTGCAACCACTCAATGGCGTTATCGCTACGCATTATCGGCTATCTTATCTAAATCGATACCAATGGGTATCGATTACGTGAAGTGATAGCGATTGTAAGATATTATTGGTTATTGTTTGGGTATGTGGTATTGACATTGTGGCATGCTATGAAAAGTCCTTATTTCAATGCCAAAGGAATCGTGGAAAAATCCTAAAAAAATATTTAACATAATTATAAAAAAAATATCATGATCGTATTTTATACTATCGCATTCTCAAAAGATTTTATTTTTATACAACTGAATGACTAAATAAATAAATACACCCAACAGCCACACACATAATCCTGACCCCACACTAGGTTAACCTGTATCGTGGGTATCGGTAATTACGAAGGGATTGCGGTCCCACAACACCCAGACTCGAAACAAATATTTGTGGATCACACAAACATTTGTCTCGGTGTGGGAATCGAACCCACGGCCTCACGCTTCGCAGCCGGCTACTGCGCCACGGAGGCTGTCTCGGACTACAAGACGACAAGACGGACTAGACGAGTACATCGCTCGCCGGATGGTAAGCGCCCATAAACAATAGAGTAGTAAAGTTCTACTCAGAACTAACATACACTTACTTTACTTTATTACAGAGACCTTCCACAATAATTTCACTCTTTTCAATGACCATCAAAACGCATACTCCTGCTTGGCGGTAGAAATAGAACAAGAGGTGATACTACCTAATAAAGTACATATGTTGCTTCAGGTTGTGGATAAATAATTCTATCCGTAAACAATGAAAGCAATCGTGTTTTCAATGATCATACATAATCGGTCATCAGTTTCGAGTGGTGGAAAACACAATGTTTGTTTACTTAATCTTAGGATGTTAACGCGTTGCGAGAAGAGAAAGAATTTGTAAAGAATAATATTACCAAACGACATATTTGTATAAATGAGATACCATTATTATTACTGCCTCGACTGCCTCGGTGGCGCAGTTGTAATGCGTACGCGTTACGATTGAAGTCAACGCTGAGGTCTCGGGTTCGATCCACGGGTCAGGTAAAGTGGTATAGGGTTTGTCTATTACGAAATGCTCAGTATCAGCCCGGAGTCTGGAATTTGTGCCTGGTATGGCGATAGGCTCGCCACCTATCACATAAGGGACGGAAACACGCTCGGCGAAATGTGGGTGTACTGGTTACACCTCTGCCTACCCCTTCGGGAATTACAGGCGTGAGTACGTATATTTGTATACCATTATTATTGTTTGTGCATTTTGAATTCTCATCTCTACTTTGCTTGCGTGTCGTAAATAATATGTAGTATGCCTCAATTACATTTGTAAGGTTCACTTCGGGCTAACTTAATACTTGCTAAGTGGCTTACGGCTTCAATTTTGTTAGTAAAGTTCAATATTCACCTTCAGAGTTAGCGTAGTCAATTTAAGCGAGACGAATCATGAATGCCGACCTTAAGGCAGAGCATGGCTGAGAGTTGGGACAGAAGGGGAAGAATTAAGAAGAAGAATTAAGCCTTCGAAAATCTCACCTAGCGTGCTAAACACAACAACAAGCTAACAATCGATTTCCCGTGAGACAGTGGTACCACCAGGGTCACGCAAACCTTCTAGCCAAAATGTTCACTTCTCTGTTACTTTTACCGACCATCTACCTTCTTTTTCTTCTTTTTCTTCCACCTGCCCTTATCCCACAAGTGGAGTCGGCGGAACATGGTTTTAACACATGTTGCAAAAGTATTTGGTTTGTAGTTTTTACAACCGGCCTTCTGCCTGATGTTTCCTCTGGGAAGAACCTCTCTACCTACCATCTACCATTTAAGAGAAATCTACCACTATATACTCCGTTGATTTCTGTGTTATTTTATTTTATTTTTTTATAGTATAGGCCGGCAAACGAGCAAGTGGGTCACCTGATGGTAAGTGATCTCCACCGCCCATGTACGCCCACAACACTAAAATAATCATGGGCGCGTTGGCGACCTTAAAGGAAAGTAAGTATAAGTAAGGGATTGGGAAGGGGAGGGGAATTTGGGCCTCCGGATATCTCACTCACCGTACGAAACGCAGCAGCAAGCTGCTACTTTACGCCGGTTTTCTGTGAGACAGTGGTAACGACCCGGACGAGCCGGACCATACATGCTGTAGACAAAACCTCTCTTGTGCTTACCTCTCTCCTGCGCTATCTTCCCCTGGCTGCCGGCCACGTGGTACACGTATCTCCTGTCGAAGTCTGGCACGCCGTGGTCGATATGGATCTGACGGAATATTCATTCATTTAGACTCGCGACAGATTACGATATCGACAATACTCAATTTCCAATTGTTTTCATTTTCCCATACAACAATTTGCATGAGAACATTTTGAAGTCTTGTGATATTTGAAAAGTGAAAATATATCAGTTATACTCCCATATTGATAGACGTTACTGAGGTATCATTAGACATGTACAATTAGCTAAGAACTCACTTAAGGGTTGTTCTTGAATACGGGAATAAATTTTAGATAAAATAATTCAAATATAAGCGAGTTTTAAGCATTGGTATTAACTAAAAATATTTGCGTTATCTTCATGCAAAATAAGTAAGGAAATTTTTGGACTCTTTTATAATTTATACAGGTGTCCTAATACGGCTAAGCGTAATAAAAACATGCGAAAACACACAAAAAAAACAATGGAGATAATTATACATACGCACTCACGCCTATAATCCCGAAGGGGTAGGCAGAGGTGTAACCAGTACACCCACATTTCGCCGAGCCTATTTCCGTCCCTTATGTGATAGGGAGCGAGTATCGAGATAATTTTTTGTGCAATTTAGGTACATTTTTAGAAAATTCCCTGTGTTCTTGTTTTACCACCACCACCACCACCACCACCACCAAAGCCGTCCCAGCAGCACATAACAATAATGATATACGCACATCGTCGTGATGTACCTTGTTGTCAGTATCAGCGGGCGGCAAGTACTGCGCACACTCCTCGGCCTTCTCCAAGTACGACGCGTCGTACATCAACCTGTACATATATACATTGTAGTTATCAAACGGTAAACAAACTTCTCATTGCTCTAGTGACACACTTATAATAATTTATCTATTCTAAAAAAAAGTAACTGGCGCCGCCGCTGCCAAAAGATTTTCACGCTATCTCCTCCGAAACCACTGGGGTATGTTATGGTTTGTGGAAAAACATGGGCAAAGCCCCTAGTAATAATAAATAATAATACCAGCCCTGTATTATATACGTCCCACTGCTGTGCACGGGCCTCCTCTACTGAATGAGAGGGGTCAGGCCTTAGTCCACCACGCTGGCCTAATGCGGGTTGGCAGACTTTACATACTTTCGAAATTCTTATTAAGAAATTCCCAGTTATGCAGGTTTCCTCACGATGTTTCCTTCACCGTTAAAGCAAGTGATAATTAACAATTAATATACATATACGTATCGTAAATACGTCTCATCCCTAGTATGGGATACTATTTATAGAGATCTCATTCATATTTATGGCCATTCTAAAGTTAGTCACTGCAGTCAGTTATTTGTTTAGTATATTTGGCCTTTTTTAATTGTAAATTGTAATAGGTAAGTTTTATGTCACAAAAAAACTTCATAGACGAAAGCCGGTCCATAATAAAATTTGTATTTATGAAAGTGGGAAAACGGGTATGTGGGTCACCTGAGCATAGGCCTTCATACAGAAAAGTAATAGGCGCGTTGCAGACCTTTAAAGAAAGGGATATTTAAGGAATTGGGAAGGGGAAGGGGAGGGGGATTTGCTCCTCCGGATATCTCACTCACCGTACAAAACGCAGCAGCAAGCTGCTACTTTACGTCGGTTGTCTGTGAGAAAGTGGTAACGACCCGGTCGAGCCGGCCCATTCATGCTATAAACAAAACTGTCTACAGCGTGGCCCTACCACTCACAAATCACCACCGGCGGCCATGGGCACCATCATTACCATTAATAATTACCTGTGTCGATTGTCGCACGTGGTACAGAGCGGTCGCAGTACGGTGAGTGTGAGCGACTCGTACTGACACTCGCTCAGTAGGGACATCGCCTCCGACACACTCTTACTGCCCTCCAGTGATCTGTTGTTTATCTACAAACAACAAATGTTCTTTTATTTTTTTTATCATAGCTCGACAAAGTGACTACGGTACACCAGGAGGCCAATTCTCGTAATTTTAAATGTTCAAAATATCATTCCGATCTAATCTCAGCGTCAAGAAAGTTGCAAATGGCATTCTCTTAAACCAATAATCAACGTCAAATGTGATCATAAATCGTAATGAGATAGAATGTAGTATAAAAGTTGACTAAAGCCAAAACAGTATAATGCTACTGCTAATGCCAGGTGCACGAGAATTGGCCTTCAGATGGTAAGTGTAGCGCAATCCAAATAAACTGTCGACCAACGACAGACGATGTGTCTATCGTAGATCGGCAAAATTATGCCGGCCTGCCTAAATGCTTCTTCACACTCCGTTTAAAGGACCCCATATTATAGGAAGGAGGGAACGCGTGTGCCGGCAAACTATTCCACAGCTTGATGGTCCGGCAGAAGTAACATTTTGCGAACTTTTTAGTTCTAGCAGACATTTATTTACCTGAATGACGATGGGCTCGCCTTGTAAAGTAAACAACACTTGTAAGGCCTGATTATAAATAGTAGCACTTAAAATAGCTACTTATAGAAACAGCCTCGAGGCGAAAGGCCGTGGGTTCGATACCCACACCGATACAAAATGTTGTGTAATCTACAAATGTTTGTTTCGGGTGTGGGTGTTGTGGGTTGGCAAGTCCCTCGTAGTTCTTGATACCCACGATACAAGTAAACCTAGCGTGGGGCCAGGACTATGTGTGGGAATGGTTAAAAATAAACTTTTTTTTTTATACAATATTTGTCTGTTTATCTGTTTGTCCAGCTAATCTCTGGAACGGTTGGACCGATTTTGACGGGACTTTCACTGGCAGATAGTTGACGTAATAAGGAGTAACTTAGGTTAGTTAGGTACTTTTTTACCCCGGATAATGTCATTCACGCGGGCGGAGTCGCGAGCAAAAGCTAGTGATTTATATAAAGAAATAAATAATAACAATAAATAAGTAGTAGTACTCCTAAAAACAAATAAGCAAATGCTTATTTCGAGATTATTCAACAATTAACCTCTTAGGGGGTAAATGCTTTAAAACGCCCGCCCCTTAAATCCAGATAAAGACATTCACGCGGTCGGAGTCGTAAGTAAAAGCTAGTTTTAAATAATAATCTCTAAAATAGTGGTACAAGTTGAAATGTATACTTACGCTGATAACCCTGTCGCCGACCATAATGTTACCCTCTTTGGCAACAGCACTGCCGCTCGCAATTTTGGCAACGAAGATACCTACAAATCATACTAATATTATAAACGTGAATGTAAGTTTGTTTGTTACACTTTCACGCGAAAACTACTTAACCGATTATCATGAAACTTTGTACACATATTGTTGGAGGTATAAGAAGTAACATAGGATACTTTTTATGAAATACATATATATATACACATATATATATATATATATATATATATATATATATATATATATATATATATATATATTTGTTTGTTACACTTTCACGCCTAAATCACTGAACCGATTTTGATGAATTTTGATGTAGAGATAGATGGGACCCTGGAGACTGTTATAGGCTACGTTTTATTTTCACGCGGGCGAAGCCGCGGGCAACAGCTAGGAATATATAATTTTGTAAACAGAATTTTTAGCAATGCGAGAAGTTATCCGATTTTATTATGTGTATATTTTATAACTAATGAATATGGGTTATTTTGGCCTTTACAAATTCTATTTATCTTCATATTTTTATAATTCTCTGTCGATATTTGGTTAAAGGGTGCTGACAACACGTGTCGGCGGCGACGGTGTTGTCATATTTTTAAGCAAGCCTCTGGATATCTCATTCACCGTACGAAACGCAGCAGCAAGATGCTTTTTTACGGCGGTTTTGTGTGAGACAGTGGTAAGGAGCTGGATGAGCCGGTCTATTCTGTAGCATTCAGCGGTTGTTGTCGGTGTAGTGCATGCGTGGTGCGCGGTGGTGGTACATTACAGCCTCCGTGGCGCAGTGGGCGAGTAGCCGGCTGTGAAGCGAGAGGCCGTGGGTTTGATTTCCACACCGAGACAAATATTTGTGTGGTTTATAAATATTTGTTTCGGGTCTGGGTGTTGTGGGTTGGCAAGTCCCTCGTAGTTGCTGATACCCACGACACAGGTTAACCTAGTGTGGGGTCAGAGCTATGTGTGTGTCTGGTGGGTGTATTTATTATGATTATGATTACCGTGCGCGAGCGCGAGTCCCCGCGCGTCCCGGAGGCGGAGCGCGGCGCGGCGCGCGGTGGGGCGCTGCAGCCGCAGTGCCGCTGGCGCCGCCGCTGCCGCCGCTGCCGCCGCTGCCGGTGCTCGCAGCAGCGCCGCGCGCAGTGCCGCCGCCGCCGCCGCGCCCGAGCCCCACGCGCGCCCGCCCAGCGCCTCCCACACACGATCCAACACTCTGCACACAACAACATTATACCACATCAATACTGTGTAACCACTGTTGAGTTCCACTGCCAACGACATTCAACCCACTGTAATTACTCACCATTATGATACGTAACATCTTATGTCTCTGGGTGACAAGCGCACTCCAGTATCATGCAGTGCTTTTTTATTTAAAATTATGTGTGGCGTTGCTTCTGTTTATAAACAGACGTAGCGCTTACCATCAAGCAAGCGACTTACTCGTCTCATCATTCAAGCTAATAAAAAATAAATTGCTAATAACTTGACAAGTCCCTCACTAAATAACTCCCTCATCTAATAATACTAACCCTGTATTATATACGTCCCACTGCTGAGCACAGGCCTCCTCTACTTAATGAAAGGAAAGGGATTAAACCTTAATCCACCACACTAACCTTATGCAGGTTGGCAAACATCACATACCTTCAACCTTGTATGCAGGCTTCCTCACGATGTTTCCTTCACCATTAAAACAAGTGACAATCAACAATTAATACACACATAACTTAGAAAAATCAAAGGCGCATGATAATTTCTCAATGCACTTCTTCGGCTGAATGAGAGGCAACAAACTCTTCAAAGGCATTACCGCCTTTCGGATATTAATTTTTTCCCCACTAAAAAATAGAAAATGTAAAATGTGTGTCTCAAAAATGGTCGCCTAGAGACCACATTTTTGAAAAGCTTTAGTTGAAAAATGCTTGTCTGCCTTCTGTGTATCAACTGTTTAGTAAGTAGACACTCTTTTTCTGGGCAATCATAATATCTACTGTATTTGTATTACTGTATATTTATCCAAATAACACTTTGCATGTTATATTTGCCTTAAAAGGTTGTACACCTAGCATAAAAACATAATTTAGTAATTAAGTATTGTACAAGTTTTGTATAACAACCACTGGCGAATCTTAATAAATAAATAAATAAAAAAGGCGCATAAATTTCTATCGGAACCTCGGAAGTGGCCACCTACGGATAACATTATTCCTACCACCATTTTTAACATTTTAACCTACAAGACCTCGACGTGCTTTATCGACAACCACTCACTTGATCTTCCCATCGGCAACGGATCCGCTGTTGACAGCCGTGACATATATGCTACAGTCGTTAGGGAAGTATGGATCGTCACGTCCGCCAGCCAGCTCGAACCCGAGCTCACCGTCCTTGCCCAAACCACTCAACTCCACGTCGATTATTTCCCACTCGTAATCCTGGTAACCAAATCAGTTATTTTAGCAGTTTCGCATAATGCTTGTATCGTATTTACATTTCGTAAATTACAGAGTAGAACGTTTATATCATACGACTTGAACTATTTTTTAATGTAATAACTTTAAATACGAAACGAAAACTACTTAAACATTCGAATATAATAATCAATATCAATCGATAAAATCAGGTTTTTTTGGGAATTGTAATATTATTTTGACTCAACGTTCGCGATGATTATTACGACAGCACAGTCCCCGGTGGCTGTACCTACGGGCTCATAAATCACCGCCTTGTATATTGTACCGATCCCGCTCGAAGGACCAAATTGATTGAACCCATACTCTGTATAAAGTCTTATATTTAATTGTATTAATATTCTCACTATCCATCCATCCTCGCGATACTCAATTCTGTGTGGAGTAAGATTCAAAATTGACAGACGACGTTTATTTATTTTTAGTTTTTTTTGTCCTACTTGAAACTATTATTATTATTATTTTATTTTTTACCAAATAGCTACATACATTCGACGAGGGACGAGTGGAGGCAGAGACGTAGTGTAGCCACGTTACTCACCATGTATGTCCACGGCACACGGTAACATTTTTTTTTTTTTTTTATCTTGGCTCTGCAAAGTGACTACGCTACTACTACTATTTTTGTCAAAAGTGAGTCAAATAAGATAACCGAGAACACTAATACGAATATGAGCGAGATGGATAGCGCGAGGAACAGAGCGAGAAGCATAGTGGGGCCGTGGAGTTAGCTTATTCAATGAATACCTGCATGTCTGCATCGATAGCGAGGTCCCGCGCATGTCGCAGGTCACCATCATCACCGCGCGCGTTCTTCTCCTTACCATCCTTCTTACCGCCGTGACGTCGTGCTTCAGCCAACTCGCCTACCATCTGATCTCGCTCCTGTACATACAATATTATTATGACAAAAAGTAAACATACCTACAAACGTGCTGGAAGGGTAACTGATACATATTTGTTTCCGACTGTTTAGTGACCATTGGAAACATTGTGAAACACAAAACAGTGGTTCTAACGAGTCTCATTTCGAGTCAGACAACGTAATATCCAATTACTTCAGGCCGGCATAATTCTGGCGACCGTTGAAGGACCCATCAACTCCTAACGGTCGATATTGTTTGGACTAAACTGAATCTTACTATTAGGAGCTATGTAATCTCACTTCTAGACTTCACAGTAACACCAATAATTGAATTTACTGTTACTTCACGTCGCTTTTCTGCGAGGTCCTATTACAACCATGATCGCGTTGAATATCCATACTATAGAGAAATAGTCAACAACGCGGTTCTACTTACATAAATAATAATATAAACTTCGACCTACCTTCCTCAATCTATTACACAAAGCTTTGACGCTCTCTCGCTCCTGCAACAGCTTGTCTCTTTCAGAGAATGCCCAGTCCCTTCTTCGTTTCGATACCTGGAAAAAATACACACAGTTTATTATTTTTCTAAGACTAAGAGACTTGGTTCTAGACTAGTTAGACTAGTTTCTAGACTAATTGGACTAGTTACTAGACTAGTTTTAAACAAACTATTCAGAGTCAAACTTCGACTGCTTCGGTGGCGCAATTGTAATGCGTACGCGTTACGATTGAGGTCAACGCTGAGGTCTTGGGTTCGATCCCCGGGTCGGGTAAAGTGTTATTGGCTTTTTATATTCCGAAATGCTCAGTATCAGCACGGAGTCTGGAATTTGTGCCCGGTATGGCGATAGGCTCGCCCCCTATCACATAAGGGACGGAAATACGCTCGGCGAAATGTGGGTGTACTGGTTACACCTCTGCCTACCCCTTCGGGGATCACAGGCGTGAGTGCGTATGTATGTATTTAAACTTTGATATAATAGTTATAATTAAAAGATGCGTATAAACGAACACACAGCAATGTTAAACACAGGTATAGTTGGCAAACTCATGTATGACCGACAAAAGCATGACAATATCATATTGCTCATACATTTTTGAACACAAACCACTAATATTGCTGGAATGATTTTGTTTTGTGTGGTTAATATTTATAGCCTCACTGAAGTAAGTAATGAGCAGTGTAGCAGTTATTGTTTTCAGTGTTTAAGGTGATGGGCGGTGCAGCAGGTTGAAGAAATGATTAACTTCAGACCGGTCATAAAGTTTCAATGGCATCTAAACCAAACATTGTTAAGTAACGTGCCTTAGGTCTCGTTAAACTATTAGCCATGGAAAGACGGCCCGTTTTAGGGAAAAATGTGTAAGAAATGATATATTACCTCGGCCTCTCTCTGTGCATCAGCGAGTTCAGCCTGGAGTCTATCGACTTGCTTCCTCAGTCTCTCGAGCTCCTGGTTGGCTTGCTCCAAGTTGTCCACACGTTCTTTATCCACCGCGTCCACTACCATACCCACTAAACCTGGGGGAGGGGATGTGACAATTTCATATTCACTTCTGAAATTGCATGTCTTCCGGAATTCATGAATTCGACGAAAACAAACATCCATAAACAATGCGTTTGTGTTTCAAATTGCACCATATAGCAAATTTGAAAATAATTATCTCTTTGGTAGGAATTACTAGTAACATCGTAGAATAAATCGTAATATTATGATTTTGTAATGAGATTTACAGAGGATCTCAACCTTGAAAGTTTGACTTCAGAGACCCTAGCTACTGAGTGATATGCATCACATACCTGGGGTACTCCATATTGCAAATTCTTATAAATATAATATTGAAATAACAGTCACACTGAAACTGGTTACATAATCATACCTTGCAACTTATCCAATGATGGATCATTGGAATGTTGACCGCTGAGAAATCCGTCATTGCCCACACCACTTGCTAACCCCAAGTGGTGGTACGCTGAGTTGTCCTGTCTGAAAACAATCGTATAAATTCACTCAGCATGTATGGTGGCGGCAACGGGAGCAATTACCCTGCTTTAAGTAAAAATATAAACTGGGAACTTAATTTTTGAAGATGAGTTAAATTGAAATAAAACTAGTTTATACGGATTTTATCGCGGTTTAATTTTTATTTTAGTCCCGACGTTTCGAAAGCTTTTCAGCCTTCGTGGTCACGGGAGAGACTGAGGTGTAGGTCGTCTCGAAAAGTTAATGTTACAATGGCTACCTTCATTTTAAAATTATACATTTATTTTTAATTATTTAAAAAAGTTAGTTGACACTAGTCCGATCTACGCAGAAAGAGCTCACGGTATCTTGAGGTCTGGCAGTTGGTCTGCATGTATAATTTTAAAATGAAGGTAGCCATTGTAACATTAACTTTTCGAGACGACCTACACCTCAGTCTCTCCCGTGACCACGAAGGCTGAAAAGCTTTCGAAACGTCGGGACTAAAATAAAAATTAAACCGCGATAAAATCCGTATAAACTAGTTTTATTTCAATGTGTAATATTCGCGTAAACCTAAGAAATCACGATGAGTTAAATTGCTTTTTCTTCTAACCCTTAGCGAAATCCTGTATTGTATTTCCAATGTAGTATTTTTAGAGTTGATCAACAACCGCTTTCAATAATAGCGGATCCATGTGGTACGATTTTAGTTAATCGCATACGATTCGAATCGTCTGAACAGCCTTTCAATCGAATCAATAAACCATCCGACTTCTGTTCATTGAAGACAGTTCATCAACTAAAAACGAATCGTGCTTACCCGCTATTATTGATCTTAGTTTAATTATTCAGATAGATAACGCAAATGAACCAATCAACATACAGTTAGGTCATGCGTATAAATTAATTCGTTGGATTTCTGGGATCTATACGGATAATCAAACTCAGATTGTTTATTGAAATACAGGCTATTTAAGACCGTGCGGCATGTGATGAATGTATTTTTAAGAAAGAGTGAAGAATGGTGTAAGGTGTAAGTAGTTGTGGTCACCGTGATTTCCCTATGTTGGTAGAGTTCTGTGGCGTCTTGAGATCGGTGCACTCCTTGATGGCGCGGTCTCGGTCCAACAACGCAGACTCGATCTCGCGACGGAGACTCTCCGCCTGTGCCGTACACAAATATACATATTATTCACACAAATAACACCCAATAGTAACAAGTCAAAAAGGTGTTCTGACTTAATTTAACATACAGGATTAATATTTTACAAATTAAATGAAGTATGGAAAGTACATCTTTATGATTTATGGCTTAATTAAAATCTTACATATTTTATTGAAATATTAAAGAAATACGCGGTTACACGACAATGTGCAGTTCAAGAAACCTACACTCAGCATTAAGTGAATACAGGAATAAAACCGGTACATAACTGGTGGAGAAATCAATATACATAAAAAAGCAACAAAAAGACCGCGCCGAATTGAGAACCTTCTCCTTTTTTGAAGTCTGTTAAAAAGAGGAAGATGCAGTCAAGCATTGCTTGTCATGGCACGAATGATAGGCGTACAAAACGACCTTATATGCACAACAAATACGTCGAATGTATAAACCGCTTACACAAGAAAGAAAGCTAATTAATTTTAGGAACCTAATAGGGAAGCTGACTAGATTTTAGTTTTTATTATTTAAATCAATAAGTTACGTTACTCAAAATCTATTGCAGAAAGAATTTTATAAATCAGACCAAAAATAAATAAGTTAGAAGCCATTTACATTCTGTAGAAGGGGCAATTGTCAAATGACAGACGACGCAAACTTTGACGTCACTATGTAAAATGTTCATTATGGTGCACGCGTGCAAGAGAGATAGTGAGATATCCCTACTACGCATCCACTTTTCCTCATACCAACATTTAAAGTCATAACTGCAGGCACATTTCTGAACCAATTTTGATTGTTTTAATTTTTATTACTATGGCGTTTTTTATTACTATTGCGTATTACTATTGGGTTACTTTTGCGTATCATTTTCTGTTGCTAATAAAATAATGTATAAAATTCAATATAGGAAACTACCCTATTCTTCACCTTCATCCTGAAAAGGTTTGAAACTAACATACCTGCAAAGCGGTGGCTCTCTGTTGTTCCCTGGAAGCTTGTAGCGCCGCCTCCAGCGCGGCCACTCGCTTCAGTGCACTCTGCAGGTCATCAGACAACTTCTCCATCTCCTTGTGCACTGTATCCCTGGACATCCAGTTATTACAAATCTAATGAGAAACTACTTTCAATCAAACTTTATGAATATATGAAAAATTAAAGCAATTCCGCTCGTGTTTCGCTGTAAATCAGAGTCGACGGACGAAAAGTCGTAAATCATACAATAAACATGGTGTTAACATTTTCATTACAAGCTAACTCTAAGTTAAAAGTTAATCGTAAAATGTAAGTCTCAAATAGTTAGCCGTAAATAGTCAAGATCAAATAGATAGGTACTAAAAGCCCGGAACTAGGGATACTCAATGGGCATCGATATTCAATTATCATCTATAATAGACGTTAAAACATCGATGTTAGTATGCCAAATTTTAATATCGAAAATCGATATCAAGAGTAAATTGTAGGATTGTGATAAAGAAAAATACACTTTTGTGAATACACTGGTTTACTACTAACTATTACAAATTATACGCATCGGAGCAGAGACCAGAGGGGAGAGAGCGTTATTATTTCGCGGGAAACTTAACGGCGATCACAGACGTCAAAACCACAGATTATAATGTGTCTATGGTTGCGTTCCAATCGCATCACCCTCCTCTGAACGCAACAATCCCATATTTATAACACAAAAGTAATGCTTATCTCTAATAACACCTTTTGTCAATATATCAGCTACATTTGAATCACCCTTTACATAGCAAAATTTTAAATTACATTTATTGACATGATCTTTCAAAAAATGATACCTAATATCAATGTGTTTGGATCTAGGTAAATAACTGTCATTAACACTGAGTTTTATGGCACTTTGATTGTCACTGAAGATAGTGATAGTGTCTTTATCCTGTGGCTGCTGGCCCAGTTCCTGCTGCAGCTGTTGTAGCCAGAGTGCCTCCTGTGCAGCAGCGGACATGGCCATGTACTCCGCCTCAGCCGTAGACAGAGCAACAGTTGGCTGCTTACGTGATCCCCAAGAAATCGCGCCTCCCTGTAACATAAATATGTAGCCCGTGCACGATTTGCGGTCACGGGCGTCACTCGCCCAATCTGCGTCGCAGTATCCAGTGATTTTATCTTCACCTTGTTTGGTATATGTTAGCTTGAAACTTTTTGTACCTTGCAAATATCTGAATACTCTTTTCAAAGCAGTCCAGTGCTCAGACTTCGGTTCCTTATTAAATCTGCTGAGTGCGTTCACAGCAAAGGATATGTCTGGTCTGGTTCCCTGTGCTATATAAAGTAAACTTCCGATGGCTTGCTGGTATGGACAACTCAGAGTTTCTTCTTGTGTATTATTAACAAATTTGAGTCCTACTTCAAATGGAGTCTTGGCAGCTTTGCAATTTGACATCTGAAATTTTGCTAGAGTTTCAGTGATGTACCTCTCTTGGTCCAACATAATGGTACCTTTAGTTCTGGTTACAGTAAGCCCCACACATTGGCTTACCTTACCAAGATCTGTCATATTGAAATGTTGTTTCATTTTCTCCTTTAATACATTCATCATTTCCTTATCAGAAGTAAATATTAATATATCATCAACCCATACTGTGATAAATGCCCCCTTTTTAATATCATAATAAACACACGGATCAGTTTTAGATTGCCTCATACCAATTTCCTTCAAAACATTACTTAACTTTAAATTCCATAGTCTGCTTGCCTGCTTAAGTCCATATAGAGATTTTTGCAAGTGACATACCTGACCTTCATGTTTAATATACATTTCTGGCTGCTGCATGTATATGTCAGTATCAATCTCCCCTTGCAAAAATGCAGATATGGCATCCATCTGTTCTATTTCAAAATCATATTTTGCCGCTAGGGCTAACAGATATCTAATGGATGTATACCTTACCACCGGTGAGTAGACTTCTTCATAGTCAACACCCTTTTTCTGGGCATAGCCTTTTACTACTAATCTCGCCTTGTATTTTATTACATTGCCAGTTTGATTAGTTTTGCTTTTGAAGATCCATCTGCATGGCAGAGCCTTTTTTCCTGGAGGTAAATTCACTAAGTTCCATGTATGGTTCTGCATTAAAGAAATGTATTCCTGATCCATTGCTTTTAACCATAGTACTTACAGAAAGTAAATTGGCAGCTAATCCTGGAACATATAGCACATTATTAACTTGGATCTTTTTACTTTGTGAAACATCAACATCGATACTTCCAACTCCCTGCACTGACAGTGGCTCCTTATTGGCTACAGTGATAGTTTTGACTGATGGCTCTGTGACATTGTACATCCACTCTCTTCGGCCAGACATATGCATTGATGCACCGGAGTCTATATACCATTTTTCACTCACCTGACTATCTGATGCTGAAAAAGCAGCCACAAACTTTGTGCTTTCTTCTTTCCTACTTTCTCTTTTTGTATTCTTAGTGTTCTGGCAATCTCTGGCAAAATGACCATGTTTATTACACACATAACATCTGGGTCCTTTAGGTTTGACTGAGTTGGTTTGACTATAGGCTGGCTTAGGTTTACGTTGGTTATATTTTCTTGGATGTGTATAAAAGGCAGCATTTGATTCGGGACTCTTAATTTCTTGTAGCAGTTTTGTTTTGATAAGTTCAGCGCTCACTTTTGTACCTGAACTTTCAAGTGCCATTATCATAGGTTTATATAAGTCGGGAAGGCCTGCCAACATCAATGTGCCTAACCATTCATCGTTCACTTCAAAGCCTATATTTCTCAATTTGTGTGCTGTGCTCATTATCTTACTTAAGTAATCTTCAACATTGTTACTTGTTTCTAGAGATGTGTTTATCAAATCCTTGAGTAATCCAACCCTTCTGGTCAATCCATTGTCGTCAAAGGCTTTGTTAAGGTTCTCCCACACTTCTTTGGCTGTTTGACATTGTTCAATGTGAACATATAATTGTGTGTCTAGCAGCAAAATTAGCTTAGCTTTAGCTTTTATATCCTTAACAGAGTCAACACACGTTTCAGACTTTGGACACACACAATCCCATAGGCCCTCGTGCTCCAAATATGTCTTCATACTGAACTTCCATGTAGCAAAGTTTTCTCTTCCGGATAATTTATCCAAATGAAACATATTACTGTTGGGTCCCATTTTGTCTTCTTGCTTGCGTTGCCGGCGACTGAGTAGCCAAAAAATCTTTACACTCACTGTGCCGGTTTTTCTTATGTAGTTCGTCGGAATGTAACTTTTCTTTACGCAACCACGCTCTGCTACCATGTAGGATTGTGATAAAGAAAAATACACTTTTGTGAATACACTGGTTTACTACTAACTATTACAAATTATACGCATCGGAGCAGAGACCAGAGGGGAGAGAGCGTTATTATTTCGCGGGAAACTTAACGGCGATCACAGACGTCAAAACCACAGATTATAATGTGTCTATGGTTGCGTTCCAATCGCATCATAAATAATTGGAAGTCATGAAATATATGTTAGTTAAAATAATATGTAATTTTATAACGTTGTCATTATTAATAAATTAAAATTGAATACACGAGAATATTTACCTATATCTATGATCCTGCTCCCAATTTGTTATCGATATAACTATGAATTCTGATCCCACCCATAATATAAAGGCTATTAAATGTTCTTTTATCATTAAATATATGCGCAAAACCATCTATGCTGACGAACATCGATGTTTTATGAACAATAAACATCAAATATCGATGTTTTTGCAACATTGAACATCCCTACCCCGAACAAGCTACTAGTACTAGTAGACCGCGATGTAGATGAAGTACATCAGTACCTCTCGCTCATGATGAGCGTGTACTCCGCCATGGCCGCGTTGCGTTCGTCGGTGAGTCGCTTGATGTCGGCGCGGTCGCGGTCGCGGGCGCCCGTCTCCCACTGCCGCACCGCGTGCGCCACCTGCGCCTTCAGAGCGTTGCGCTCACGTACCTGCCCACGTATACACATATACACATATACACATATACACATATACAAACTTGTCGATAATAATAAATACACCCACACACATAGTCCCGACCCCACACTAGGTTAACCTGTATCGTGGGGTATCAGCAACTACGAGGGACTTGCCAACCCACAACACCCATACTCGAAACAAATATTTGTGGGTCACACAAACATTTGTGTCGCTGCGGAAATCGAACCCATTCATATGACAGATTGCCATGAGAAAATAGGAACAACATGGATCTCAACCCACAATATTACCACTAGAAACTAGTCATTGTCTTGCCAGTATTTACATGTTTACACGGTAAGATATTTTAACGGCAATGGGGAACATGCATTTCGACATAATTATTGGGTGAATATAATTATTATTATGTAAAAGTTAGACAACATTTTCATCAGAATTTCCGTTCAATTACAATTTATGATTTTGCCACACATTCATGAAAACTATTTAAATTCACTCACAACAGCATTCCTCTCCTGCGTCAACTCATGACACTGAGTCTTCAGATGGCTGTTCTCTTCTTGTACTATTTGCAGTTTTTCCAAAGTCGCATTGTGGTTCTCTATGAGATCATCGTATCTGAGAACAAAAGCGGGCAATGTGATTTACGTGATGATGCAAAAGTATGAAGATTTAAGGATTTTTCTATTATTATGAACGACAATGATGACCGCAAGTTTAAAACTATGCACAAAAAATATATAGAATAATAGAAATGCTAAGTTTTTTCTGACCTCGTTTAAACACACTAATGTCATACTAAAGATAATATGAAGGAACGCAAATTATGATATTTGTTAGAACAATATGAGAAGAATAATTTCTTAAGAAAATAATTGAGTAAATGTCTCAGTGCTAAGTTGTCAGCCATCCACATATAAATCATATAGGGGCACAGCCAAACCAAGATCTAACTATTCTCGAGAGCCGACATAATTTTTCTGGAACTTGCGAACTTAACAAGATCCCTCGTTTGCGAAGCCAGTGAAAATACTGGGCATTATGAGACTGAACACCTTATGTCTCGGGGTGGCGAGCGCAGAACAATGTCATGCAGTGCTTTGTTATTTAAAGTTCTTTGTGGCGTTGCTTCTGTTTATGAGCAGGCGTGGCACTTACCATCAGGCGAGCGACCTGCTCGTCTCGAAGCTATAAAAAAAAGCTTGTAGTTGTTCCTTACCTTTTCTGGAAACAGTCGAGCTCCTCCTTGAGGGACTCGTATTTCCTGAGCGTGTGCACCAGAGCGTCGGAGCTGCCCTCGGGGTTGCTGCTCTGTTGCAAGTGCTGGACCTCGCGCTCCAGCCTACAGACAAACAAACATTACGTTTTTTTTAAGTTTTATTAATCATGTAGGCAATTAAAATAGCGCTTACTCGCATGACAAGTCAGTACAAAATAAAGAAACTTATGTATAGAAATCATATAAACTAATGTATACATAACATACATAGCATCATCAAAATTCACTGGGAAACTATAAGTTTTACAATATTTTTATTATGGAAGAGAATATATAATATAGAAATATTATGGTTAGAGAACATTTACCCCAAAGAGGAGCAGGGTGGATTGGATCAAATCAGTTGGTCTATTGGTCTCCACTCAGCCTCTCTCCTCTTTGGAAACATAACACACCTTTACTATTGGTATCATTTACATAATACGTGAAGTAATAGCTTCCTTCGACTTTTTTCTCGACTGTTCTTGGGAACATTCGAGGAAAAAGAACATTCCTTTAATACCATTAGAAGATATGCTTGTTGCTTTTCTTCCGTCTGCTCTAAAAAACGCTGAGGTCTCGTGTTCGATCCCCGGTTCGGATAAAGTGGTATTGGGTTTTTCTGTTACGAAATGCTCAGTATCAGTCCGGAGTCTGGAATTTGTGCCCGGTATGGCGATGGGCTCGCCCTCTATCACATCGTGGGACGGAGATACGCTCGGCGAAATGTGGGTGTACTGGTTACACTTATGCCTACCCCTTCGGGGATAACAGGCGTGAGTGCGTATGATATGATGTATGATGCTCTAAAAAAAACATTGGAATAAAATTAAGAGACTTACCTCTGGTTATCGTTGAGTAGATCACCATACTTCCCGCGGAGGCTGCTGGCCTCCTGCGCGGACACCTCCAGTTGATTCATAGCTGCTCTGTGCTGACCGCGGAAGTACTCCAATTCCTGACGACAATACGTTCAACGTTTTTATACACAAGCTCGTTTGTAGGGGAAGGATACTTGTCGAGTACAAAAATACCCACACGAATACGTTATTTGATCGGCATATGATCTTCTCGGGCCCCTCTTCCGACCCTCCCATTCACATTCGCACGATAAATATCTTTCGTAAGTTTTCTTTCATCCATACTCTAATAAATGATATTCTCCGAAAAGGGCACACCACGAGTACACTTAATCGACGAAAATGTATGAATGTGGGAGAGGCGAAAGAGGTGTGTCAGGATCGTAGCATGAGGCACTCAATAGTCTCTGCATACCCCCATGGGACATAGCGTGAGTGTGTATGTGTTTACTCTTTTTAGACTCTGCAAACTTAGTAAACGTTTAGAATCAATTCAGGAAATAACGCCGCTTGTCCACTTTTACTTTCAAGATAAATAAAAAAAGGAGCCATAAGTGTTTTCCTTTTTTTATTCTTTTAAGGAAATCCGAGGACACTACCCACAATAAAGCACTATGTTGGACTATTAAAATCTTCGTAACATTAAAATAACCTTTACGTTTTCCTTAATCATCGTGAACCCACCTTCATAACATGTTCACAACGGCGCGACGTCTCTGTATGCTGTCGCCGCAATTGGTTCAGATCGTGCAGCGCCTTCTCGCACTGTTGCTTGAGGCTCTCATTGGTGTGTTTGGGTATGACGTCATACTGAATCGGCTCGTACGGGCCGCTCATCACGTGGGCACCGTGCGCCTTCACAGTGTAGTTCTGTTTGTCATAGCACTGGTTGTTGGCGATTGCTTCGTAGTCTATAGGTATCGGTATGGTAGGCAGCTGCGTTGTGTTGTGGCGCTCGGCGCTCACGTAACTGTGGGATATCGATTCTGTAACAAGCACAACTGGTTGATACGCAGAAGTTGCTGATCAACACATCAGTTTTTTTTTATTCCTATTAATGATAATAAATACACTCAACAGTCACACACATAGTTCTGACCCCACACTAGGTAAACCTGTATCGTGGGTATCAAGAACTACGAGGGACTTGCGGTCCCACAACACCCAGACCCGAGACAAATATTTGTGAATCCGACAAACATTTCTCTAAGTGCGGGAATCGAACCCACGGCCTCGCGCTTCGCAACCGGCTACTCGCAGCTACGCCACGGAGGCTGTCATTAATGTCGATATAATCCAATATATTGCGTGATTAACTAAGCCTTAGATCTATAAAGCGAACTAATGAACTTATGGTACTATACCATTAAGAGACAAGAAAAAAGTAAGAAAAGTTTATTACCGTCATAAGACATGCAACATACACAATTTTTCAAAGTCGACTTTGTAGTATCGATTTATAGTTTCAAAACTAGTCGGCACTACAGATCTCAGCCTCAGTTATTCTATAATCCACGCGCAAGTGTTAGTCATCTCCTACGATACGCGTCGAGCGAGGATGTACGCGAGAACACAGTACACACGGTACAGCATTTTACGGTAGGCAGCGGCCTGGCTGTGCTCTGGCATTGCCGAGGTCCATGGGCGGCGGTAACCACTTACCATCAGGTGAGCCGCCCGCTCGTCTGTCTATCTAGGGCAATAAAAAAATAAAAAAACACCCTCTTTACGTCGCACTCTATTCCGGCCTTACCATGCCATACCTTGCCATACCATCAAAATACTTAATCAAAAAACTATATAGTTCAACTTTCTAGATGTATTTTTATATAATACTTGCTTATGCTCGCAGCTCCGCCCGCGTGAGCCTTTTTCGGGATAAAAGTAGCCTACAACCGTCTCCAGGTTCCCATCTATATCTGTACCAAAATTGATCAAAATCGGTTCAGCTATTTAGGCGTGAAAGCGTAGCAAAAAAACAAAGAAACTCACTTTCGCATTTATAATATTAGTTAGGATATACTAGAACAAAAATTGACTGTTTGCATTCTTTCACTGGCTATCAGTTTTGAATGTATCAAACTTACTAATGAGCGGATTTAGCATACATCATTTAACCGCTAAAAACTCCCGACGTCAATTTGGAAAACGACCCTAACTTTTAAATAGCTCGACAGATTTCCTTCGACTGTAAGAACCATCTCGATTAAAACAAAAAACACCGCGTTCGTATCGATCCCCACCTCAGGCGTCACAGACAGATACACACACTGATCTACAGACACGAAAAGTTGATCAAAATAACACCCTTCCTTTTATGGGGAGTTAAAACTAACACAAACACAGAAAATATAAGGAGTGACAACTACCTAAGCTATAGAAATGTACTTTTAAAACTAGATCTATGATAGACACACATGTTATTTAGTCTTGTCAGATTTGAAACATTATTTATGTACAAAAAAACATCTTAATCATAATACTGCACTGATAATGTCATATTGGGATTTATCAATCAACTGATAATACTCCTAAAAAGATTCAGTATGTCATATTATGTGTGTGTTGGTAATACTAAAACATATATTTTTATGATATCTCAAATGGGTAAAATCATGACTGATTTTATTAATTCATCAAAGTTAATATCTTTAGATACTGGCTAGGGCCACAGATCACAGATAGTATATTAGATAAGACATATACGTCAATCTGTATAGAAACCAAGCGTGCCAATGTTTACTGACGTCATTGCGTGCGCATAGGTTTTATAGTGCGCGTCCACGTCAGCACGTTGAGCTGAATGTTGCGCTTAATCGCGGCGAAAGGAGTAAACACGCGAAGTCTATAGATTAATTATCCGTGGTCTGAACCAAGACTGAAATGATATCTGACATTCATACATATAGAATCAGACAATGTTCTTCTAGTTAATGCCGTTGAGCAGGATGAGGTGTCATTAATGACTTAATTGGCACTCACTTTGTTTGGTTTATCATTTTGCGTTACAAGTTTTGTTTTATAAGTTTTTAATCACAAAATTTTAGCTCAATAAACAAATATTAGATTACCTTGATTGTAAAATACGTATATTTATCACTAAACAAATTTATTATCAGCCTTGTAATTATACTATTGTCGCACTACTGGGCACAGACCTCCTTTAAGAATGAGAGGGGTTAGGGCTTTAGTCCACCATAGTGGCCTAATGTGGGTTGACTTCAAATACCTTCATCTTCTCAGATATGAAGTTTTCTTCATCATTAAACCAAGCGATGGTTAACAATTAATACATAATTTAGAAAAATCAGAGTTGCATGCTCTGGGAGCTCGTTTCGAAGCCGCTTCATACCCTACCGTACCTGACACTGATTATAATAAAATGACCAGTTGACATTACATTTGCTTGATGATCTATACATATAATATTATTTGTCCTGACTGATTGACAACCATTAAGAAAGAGTTTTTTGATATTCCATCCTTAGGAAAGAGGGCAGGAAAGTTAATATAGGAAATAATATTTTTGGTCTTTACTTGGTATTAATGCTCTTCAGCACAATTAATGAAGCACATATTTTAGGATTCTTTTAAATTCAACACCTCAGGGGAGAAAGGCGTTAACAATGTATATGGGATAACTACTTTTTATCCCAGAAAATACTCACAAGGGTGAAGCCGTAAGCAAAAGCTAGCTATACATATATGATAACTATTGGATCATTATGATGATAACTATGGGATAATTATCAGATAATTATGGGATGATTATAAGATATTAATGGGATAATTATCATAAGGTATATTAATCTTGATACATAAAAACTATAGCTATACAATGGTTCTTAAAATAGGAGCATAACTTGTATGAAAACTGAAATCCAATGTTTGTGATCGTAATGAATAGTCTATTTAATTTACTTTATTAATTTACTAGCCTTTGCTCGCGGCTCCGCCCGCGTGAACGGCCTTTTCCGGGATAAAAAGATAAAGTCTATATTACTCAGTGATAATGTAGCTTTCTAACGACAAAAGATTTTTTAAAAAAATACATCTTTCCTCTTTATAATATTAGTGTAGATTGATTCATGCCTTTCATAATATAGACTGTAGAGGGATCAGTATTTAAGTGAGTCTAACTGTGTTAGTCAGAACCATTCTTCTTTCACCTGCGCTTATCGCACTCACAGTGGGGTCGACGCAAAATGATTTTTAACACATGTTACAGAATGACTGCCTTGGTGGCGCAGTTGTAATGCGTACGCGTTACGATTGAGGCTAACGCTGAGGTCTCGGGTTCGATCCCCAGGTCGGGTAAAGTGGTATTGGGTTTTCTATTACGAAATGCTCAGTATCAGCCTGGAGTCTGGAATTTGTGCCCGGTATGGCGATAGGCTCGCTCCTATCACATAAGGAACGGAAATACGCTCGGCGAAATGTGGGTGTACTGGTTACACCTCTGCCTACCTATTCGGGGGTGAGTGCGTATGTATGTATGTATGTATGTTACAGAATGATTTGGCTTGTAGTTTTTATGCGCAGCTGCCTGCTGATGTCAACCACTCTGGGGAGATTGAATCCTACTTCCTAGTATCAATATTATAAATATGAAAGTTTGAATGTTTGTGATATTAGATGTTTGTAAATCTATCAAACCTTAACAGCTGAAAGGATTTGTATGAAATTTCACAGGTAGACCATGACCTGGATTAGGTCATTGGCTACTTTTTATCGCAGGCAAAGGTCAAGAAGGCAAAAGGAGCAAAAGCTAGTATATATTATAAAAAAAAGAAAAATTGTTTATTAGTACAAGCTGTACAACTGTATATACCACTACAATTAATAAATACACCCACCCCCACACCAAGAAGTTCACCTACCCTTACCAACTTCTAATAATCATATAATTTTTTAAGAGAATATGAAATTAATTATATGTAGGATAAGGCGTTAGTAAATTAATATTTTTGGCAATAACTGACACAAACATTGACAAAGGGTTATTTAGATTTTGTGAATTAGCCAGTGTGTCTGTTGTTTATAATAAAATATAATCTATTACACCAATTACTTACCAACTATCCTTCCTTCCACATCATCCATGAGGATATGGATTGTGATACCTAGATATCTTGCTTTATTTATGTACTGACTTATTATAAGCTCTATTTTAATTGCCTACATGATAAATAAACGATTTTATTTTTATATCAGAAGTAAAAAATTCACAAAGTGTAAATAAGCCAATTATCACTTGCTTTAACGGTGAAGGAAAAACATCGTGAGGAAACCTGCATACCTGAGAAGTTCTTCATAAGAATTTCGAAGGTATGTGAAGTCTACCAACCCACATTAGGCCAGTGTGGTAGACTAAGGCCTAACCCCTCTCATTCAGTAGAGGAGGCCCGTGCCCAGCAGTGGGACGTATATAATAAAGGGCTAGTAAAAAAAAAAAAAAAAAAAATAAGCCAATAGTAAACATGCTCATATTAATACTTTTATTCATTCAAGCCAACTTCTTTTGCAATCATGAAGACATAGACAAGACAAAGAATAAACAGGTGTACAATAAAAAATACAGGTAAATGTTTTGTATACCGTGTCAAAACACAGTGTGAAGATACAACTTACCATTACTGCCATTGCTCTCCAAAGAAGATGTACCAGATGCCATAATATATCTGTAAAGGCAACATTACGCCGTTCAGTATAGTTATATAGCAATAAAAGGCTATTGATTCAATTCATTGGTGCCGTAGTGGCCGCTACAATGATATCACCTTGTTAACACGCTCTATCGTCCATCTTCCACAATTTTCAACACAAATGTCTTGTATACCTGTCGACAAAAGAAACTCAGCCTTATTATCACAGGTAAATCGCAAAACACACAAGGCGTCTTGACACGTTTTCTACGCTCTAATGATTATTACAAAATTATAAAACGGAGGCGGAATATCGCAACTGGCTACATAACAACCAAATCACTACAGGGTACCTAATAATTTGATCGGATGACACAAATCGCATAACAGTACACCGACACGGTCCATCAACACCCGAACTTATCCAAGTAGACAACAAAAAAAATCCCCTTTCGCTATGAACACAGTTTCACGACTCCACTCCACTTATTTCACAATGTAAACAGATTGTATGCGACCGAACCCGCTCGTCAATCACAATCGAGGCGCCGATCGGCATAAAGCATTGTAAAACAATGCAATAATATCATTAAAAGGAAGATAACACGTACTAAAGCAGTGAATTTGCCAACATTTCTCGTTTCTATACCTTTTTAGCAAAGCAAATGAATGAATGAATGACGGACGTCCGACATATTGAACCACAGTATCGGCAACAAATTAAATCGGATACACGTTGCGTAACTTTCACCTCCACAATGGATTTTTGGAGGTAAATTTTATTTATTTAAAATTAAATATTAAAACGTTGAAAGGGGTTTTAAAAAAAGCTATAGTGGTAAGTATTAATGTTAAAATAATCACGACTTTAAATAAAAAACTAAATATACCTAATTGCTATTTATACATACAAAGGAAATATCTCTTAACACAGCAGCATATATTCATAGCACTACCGGGTGCTGTTGAAATTTATTTTTCTCCTGAAACTAGGTTATTAGATGGTAGGTTCCTCGTATGCGAGAGGCCTTCTAGCACCGCTTTGTCTATTTCTGCCGGCAAGTAGCAGTATGTAAGCACTTTTGTGTTTCGGCCCTTGTAGAAAGCCTCTCGGGCCAGTCAGTGATAATGGAGTTATCCACCTAACTCCTTGCTCCTCTCAGAAGCGGTTCGCGCGGGAGCACCGCGCATGTCACCTCGAGGCCTCAACTGTCGGGCGACGGACTTCCACATGTCCATCGCTTTGCCCCCAATGTAAAAATTTAAAACAAAACGTTCCATCGCGTTGTCTTAGCTTTATGTCGTATAACGTTACAAGTTGGTCTCACGACCAGTCACAATCAAACGGCACGAACGTTCGTGTTGTGTTTTTGGGGGCATTCTAACTCCGCATGCCTCTTTCAGTGGGGTAGGAGTGCCTTTTGCATCTTTTTTGCGCGTGACCCTTCGGCGCAGCGCCGGCGGCAGATAGCGAACTATGCGGTACAGATATTTTCTAAAGCAACCGTACCCCGAGAGGACTTGCACCAGCCGGAAAGTCAGTGACCTGCACCGTCCTTCGATTCAATAGTTCGGAACCATTTCCCAATTCTAATTTCTTCTAGGTTACGTACCTAGAAATCTTTTTATTTATAAAAACAATTGGGATGTAATAATATTAGGTGAATGTAAATTCAATGGTAATTTTAGAGAACCTCGCCCCCCCCCCCCCCCAACGTCTTGTACCCCGCAGGACGGTCGCACACGATCTTGTCCATCTATAAATCATAATCATATTTGTCAGTCCACATCTACCCACTGCTAGGTATAGGCATCTATCCCCAATGTACGCCATTTCTCTCGGTCTTGGGACACTCGCATCCAGAACTTTCCAAGCTTGTCAGCTGACCACCGAGCCTGTGGTCTGCCCCGTGTTGTAACACTTTTAAGGAGCCACCACTAAGTCACGGCGTTTGTCCACTGATTGCCGGTTCTTCTCGTCAAATGTGTTGCCCATCGCTACTTCGACTGGGTAGCGTACTTGCCTACAACTATAATTTTCGTCCTTCGACGGATTTCAGTACCTATTGGGTATTTTGTCAAGAACCTTTGTAGGCCTTCATCTTCAAGATCTGAGAAAGCTTGGATTCAAACAACGTTTGCCGAAAGCTATTCAGACTAGCTGAGTTATCCTGTAGACTTCTGCAGCCTCAGGGATGTACAGGATAAACATAATCTTTGACGACTTCTAGTAGATAGTTATACACTATGATTGCTGAAATTCTTTTTAAGAAGTTGGTAAAAGCTATAATATTGGACGTTATGTTCATCCTAAAGCCCACATCCTAAAATACATTGTGTAATTCCTGTGGCATACAATAAAGAGCTATACGGCTCTGCACCAGAAGGATCTGGATCATTCTGCAAATGAAAGATGTGAAAGGCCCCATACCCTTTACATTAATTTCTTTGAATAGTACGTTTTGAAGTTACCCTTTTATCATATTTTATATTCTGTATCTAAAGCGACATAGGTTTTATTGTGGTATGTGTATCCAAACATAGTAAGTATTCTGTCAAAAGTCCGTTTCGTATTGTATTTTGTTATTTTATAAACATAAATGCTATAACATTCTCAATACATTTTAAGTAAAAATACTGATAATAAGTTGCAGTAGTATCATTTTATAAACTTTGTGATAAACAAAGGACATTTGCATAAATTCAAATATTATTCCAATGACAAATATTTCTGAGAACAATATTTTTGCCTCCGTATGCTAAAAATAAGAATGAATGTAGACGTCGGAAAATTCGAGCGAATTCGCAGAATTCGACAACTTCGATATACATTTCCACTTTTGTAGTACAAAGATTATGTTGATACTATAGTTGTACTCAATGGATCCAAACTTACTACGGGCGAAGTATAGTATATAGATTCACACAATCGATGCCAGGCCACGACAATGGTTAGCTATGATTGGTGGATACTGTAATGGCACAAAGCAGCCATTTGATGAAATACGACCAAATGATTTTCATAGCACAGTAACGTCGTACGATTGGTGTATATTGCCCGACAAACATATAACGATAACGGCCCGTATACATAGATAGATCGAGTAGTATTTCGCCGTACAAATAAATGACACGCAATAGTGAAGAGCCAATAAAAAACGAGGCGCAAATACAATATTTTTTGTATATCGTGTGTTTAAACATACAAACATTAGCGAGTAAATCCAGTTATTAATCTGCAAGACAGAGTAGTGGCGCGGCGCCGTGTGATAACATGTAAATTCGTATGTTTTGATGTGTCGAGTGTCGAGGCATGAGCACGGCATGACTCCCATGCCCTGCGTACCTACGGAAGGGCGTGCGGTGCCGATTACGTTTACTATGAATGATTTTATCTCTTTCTAAACTCGAGTGTCTGTGAATGACCGAGTGTAACAGCGAGCGTACCAAATTACGTATCGGATAGTGTTTATTGTTGATGTATTTTGATCATTCGGTGAAGATAAGATTTTCGGTGGGTGAGTTTATCATCGGGTGCGGGTGTGGACTGTGGAGTCAGCGGTGCGCGGCCCACGGAATTTATTGTCATATGGAAGCGCGCGGGACGATTTGTTCCGCACACGACCCGCTCGCTGCACGACGTATTTACGCACTTTATGGTGAAGATACTGCGTATATTTAGTGAGAGCGCGCGCGTTCCGCCGTATCCGTTCTCGTGTGACTTTCATCATCGGTCGTAAACAACTTCAAGGTTATCCGTTGGCATGTGGTAGTGTTGTGCGGTCGGCTGTCGGGGTTGTGATGCGCGAGTGATGTCCGTAGCGGGGTCGGGCACGGGCGCCGTCGTGCGCCAGGGCCACCTGCGGAAGCTGAAGACGATGAAGAAGAAGTTCTTCGTGCTGCGCGCGGAGACGGCCGAGTGTTCCGCGCGGCTGGAGTACTATGAGTCTGAGAAGAAGTTCAAGGCAGGTGCGGCGCCGCGGCGCGTGTTGCCGCTCAAGAGCTGCTACAACATCATGCGCCGGTTGGATCTGAAGCAGAAGCACGTGATCGCACTGTTCACGCGCGAGGAACAGTTCTGTATTGTCGCGGAAAACGAGCCGGAGCTACACGTGTGGCTCTCCGCCATCCTGAAGCAACACCGTGCTGATGACAATAGCGTCGAACTACTGCATCCTATACGTGAGTACTTATCAATAACAATAACAACTGTTTTTTTGTATTCCTAATGCTGTACTACCATCGTATTATGGGTCCTTTACTGAGTTAACACCCATCTCTTTGTACAGGGGACTAAAATCCAGCCAGTGAAAGGCAGTATAGACAATTAAGAAAGTGTGTTTGTACATTAAAATTAATCATAATCATGATAAGCAAAGTGGCGAATGTTGAAGGGAAGTTTCCTTAAATCTCAGGAAATATAATGTATTTTTTCAATGTGGAATTCAAAATTTAAATAAACATTTAACAATATTTTGATTTCATTAGGTAGTGTGACTTTCACACACCTTTTGTTTCAGCAGTAGGTATATAGTAACAATATTTAACTTGAAAGCTTAAAAAAATACACTGAAAAACCTGCATACTAATTGCCTAACTAACAATGTAGGTATTCAATAAGTTATTACAGGATGCAAAAGTTCTGAGAAGATGCATATAAATACATATAAACATCAATTAGGTAACTTTGGTATGCAAAACAACATAAGTGTTATTCATAAACCATGCACAAATACCTACTGTAAATAATTTAAAAAGGTATTCAAATGTTTTCCTCATATTATTTGAGAAACAAAATTACTCATGCAAAAACAACAAACATACATACATAAGCTCATGCATGCCTTTATCCCCATAGACGGCCCCAGATCTAATTTTTCCGAACCAGGGCTGAATCTCTATAGTGGCGCCCGTCACTCCAGCGTTTGAGATAAATTACTTAAGAAAATAAAAGAATGATGCACAAAGGGCCAGGGTGGTACCTGTTTCTTACAAGTTGATGGTGCGCCAACAAGACTTCTGTAGGTGCTTTGTGGCACAAGTTTTTTATTTTTAATCATATTACATTATGATTTTGGTGCCCCCCTGCCCGGGCTACTGCCCTGGTTTGCCCCCCCTAGATCCAGGCCTGCCCGTAGGCGTAGGCAGAGATGCAACTAGTGCTGCACTCATGTTTCACGGAGCTTATTTCAATGCCATGATGTGATAGGGAGATATGCCTATTGCCATACTGGACACAAATTTCAGTCCTGGACAATTCATATGTTTTATTGGATGCAAAAACTAAAACACTAATTGTGATTGCACAACCTAGGAATTGAAGTCAAGACCTCACGGATCTCAGACTTAGTATACTATACCAATGAGATGAGGCAACAAGCATGTAGGGTAAACATAATATTAGTGCCTTTAATAAATGCAAAAGTGTGTTTGTTGGTCCTCATTTCACACAGCAATAAAGCTATGACATGAATTATTACATAGGAGTTAGTTTATGGGCAGGGTAGGCTAACTAATATCCTGGAAATATGGCGGGAAAGACTTCAACGTAGGTGACACCACAAGCAAATGCTGGTGTTAAATAAAGCAATCTTTTGTATTTGTTGTGAGAAATGCTTTTGTTTTTTTGTAATTATCGTTTTTGAGTACACATACCTAGAATGAATTGTTTTATTAATATTTACATTAATGTCATAGATTTAATTAAATGTTGATAATAAATTCACATGCCTTGTATGAATTATGTTCTTTTTTCCCTGCACAATGAAATAGTAGCTCATTTAAAATGACAAGGCTATGTTTTGCATTCATAATTATATATCATAACTCTATTTTTTCTAATTATTTATATTTTAACTTGATATTCAAGGATTTTTTGTTACAGTAGGTGTTTTTTTTCAAATATTTGTGTTTTATGATATGATAATTAAATATAATAAATTTATTAATTAATAATTTTTTTAATTACATAACTTAAAATATAAATAATGAGTTTTGATTTCAATGTTGAATAGATTATCTGACTAATAATCATTTTAACTGTCAATTATATACCTCAATCAAAACATTCTCGTGAGAATTCTTATAAACAGCAATGTAATCATGATTTTTGTGCAATAGTTTTCAACCAGTGTATAACAGGAGAAGTTCTTAATTAACCATGCATTATTTACATAGTGATCTGATTTTGATGATTCTGTCTTTATCCAATTTAAATGATATATATAGCTTTTACTCCCATTTCAATTTGTAGAAAAAAGTCCAAACCTTAGGCATTGAAATCGAAATTGAATGACTAAATCCCGAATACTGAAACGTTATTCAAGCATTTAAGATTGTTTTAAACATGTTGAGGCCCTCTCACCTGTCAAAATTGTATGAAAATAAGTACCCATTAGCTGTCAGACACTTGAGTAGTGTTTCAGTGCTCAGGCGTATTTCACATTTTCACCAATGATTTTTACTAAAAGAATATAATAATATTAAACGTATGTATTGTATATGTCCAATAATGCATTCAATGCTGGGCACGGGCCTCCGCTACTGAATGAGAGGGATTAGGCCTTAGTGCACCACGCTGGCCTAATGTGGTTTGGCAGACTTCACATACCTATGAAATTCTTTTAGAGAACTTCCCAGGTATGCAGGTATCCTCACGATGTTTCCTTCACCGTTAAAGCAAATAATAATTAACAATTAATACACACGAAACATAGAAACGTCAGAGGTGTATGCTCTTGGGGCTGGTTTCGAACCTGTGACTTTCGTCTCGACAGTCCATACCACTTCCCACTGAGATATTACTGTGGTTTAAGAAAAAGAAGTAAAACCCAAAGACATTAACAAAAATTGGCTCAAGAAAAAAACCAAAAATCATAATTAACCAATATTGAGATAGTACTATCAAGACTCATAATATAGACTAATGGTACCTAAATGCACTTATTCTATGTTAATACTACTACTATTTCGGCCTGTATCTACCTACTGCTGGGTATAGGCCTCCTCCAATTCACGCCAATTCTTCCGGTCTTGTGCGAGACGCATCCAGTGTATACCGACGTATCTCACTATATCATCAGTCCATCGGGCTGGTGGTCTGCCACGAGGTCTTCGATCTCCTCTTGGGTACCATTCTGTAACTGCCTTGGTCCACCTGTTATGTTCTTTTCTAGCCAAGTGTCCCGCCCATCTCAACTTTAACCTGGCAATTCGCGTACCCACGTCATCGAGCTTTGTTCTATATCGAATGTCGACATTTGGAACACGATCCACCAAGCGGATCCCCAACATTGTACGCTCCATAGATCTTTGGGCCACCCGGATCTTATAAACATGCTCTTTTGTGAGCGGCCATGTTTCGGCCCCATATGTGAGTATGGGCATCACACATTGGTTGAAAACCTTGCTTTTCAGGCTTTGCGGGATTTTTGACTCAAACACGTCATTAAGTTTACTTTGGTATTCTATGTTATTATTAGAATATATTATTTAAATTTAAGCATTAGTTTTATTTATTAAAACTTTGATCCCTTACGGATTTCCTTATATACAGCATTGGCTCAAAAGGTGTCTTTATTAGTAAATTCCAGACGTCATAGATAACTTATAAGTTTTCATGAAATATAGGAAATGCTATTCTTATTATAAAAACAACTAAATAATTCTGCTTATAACATCATTTTTTAAACTACAGTAGTAGAGTTCTATTGAATTATGTTGTTAAACTACAAGGTATTTTTATTTATATACTGTCATTAAAAATAATTACTAATTAGGGGAATGACTTTAATTTTTTCCAAATAATATGTAATAAATTTTGATTGCTTTTTTGGGGGGCAGTGTATGTTTGTTGGGTAATGTATAATTAGCATAATTGTTATCAAAAGTTTGTTGTGGTTTGAATGTATGTTTTTTTAACTGATAAACTTTACTACTACATATTTTTTTTCTATTTTATTATTATTTTTGGTCATACCTGTTACAAAATAGGGTAGTTGACTAGTTTTTTTTTATTATTTAAATCAATAAGTTATGTTACTCAAAATCTATTGCAGAAAGAATTTTATAAATCGGATCAAAAATAAATAAGTTAGAAGCCATTCAAATCCTGTAGAAGGGGTAATTGTCAAATGACAGACGATGCAACCATTGACGTCACTGTGTAAAATGTTCATTATGGTGCACGCGTGCAAGCGAGATAGTGAGATATCCCCACTACGCACCCACTTTTCTTCATACCAACATTTAAAGTCATAACTGCGGGCACATTTCTGAACCAATTTATATTGTGTTTTAGTAAAAGGGTTTCTTTTGCGTGTCATTTTCTGTTGCTTATAAAATAATGTATAAAATTCAATATAGGAAACTACCCTATTGAAAAGGACGCATTGGAAGCATCTCATAGTTCCTGATTCCCACCATACAAGACTCGGGACTATGTGTGTGACAGTTGGATGTATAAACAAACAAACAAAAAACATTTTTTTATTGTCCGGCACCAAATAAACGCTTTCTTCTTTCTTCGTGATTCATACGCACTCACGCCTGTAATCCCCGAAGGGGTAGGCAGACGTGTAACCAGAACACCCACATTTCGCCGAGCATATCTCTGTCCTTATGATAGGGGGCGAGCCTATCGCCATACCAGGCACAAATTACAGACTCCGGGCTGATACTGAGCATTTTCGTAATAGAAAACCCAATACCACCTTACCCGACCCGGGGATCGAACCAGAGACCTCAGCGTTAGCGTAATCTTACCGCGTACGCATTACAACTGCGCCACCGAGGCAGTCAGTTCTTCGTGATTATACCTACTGTTAAAAAAGAATAAGAAAAAAACCTGTACAATTTTATCTTATAAATTTGCAATAATTTTAGTCTGTATTGCGTATTATAAAAAAAAAAATGTCAACCATTAAATTGCATTGAAGTAGTATGGTGAGCTATCATCCTTACCCGTTGACATAATGAGAAGATGGTAGGTAGCCTTACACCTGGTTTCTGAAAGGCTGATCAATGTTAAATTAACTAATCAAATGTCAAATCTTATGTCAAGTCCAAATTGATTTGCTAGAAGCGTGAACAACACCTTTGATTTAACACACACATGTTAGCTAACATAACATTCAAATTAATATGTAAAATTGTATATCAAACGGTACTAAAGAGATATCAAATATTATTAATTTTTTCACTAGATAACATTTCAGCATCTCGAATTGATTTGACAGCGATGTCAAATCAAAGTTCTGTTAGTTGAATGTTGATTTGGTGAGCCTTTCAGAAACCGGGCGTTAGTATGTCAGTGGGTAAATGAACATCATACATATAGAATGGCATGTCCTGACTTATTCATCAATGCCCCGACCTGACCACTGGACCTGAAAAACTGCAATTTTGACGATTTGTTCCTCTCTTGCCCCCTCTTACATTAAAAAAATATTTAGACAGAATTAAAATCATAAAAAATTATTAAGAAAGGATTTTTTATATTCAATCCATCATTTCATCCATTAATCTAAGTAAGGTTTACTTGAAACTTGGTATGAATTCTCTTCAAGACAACGAACCACATATTTTGGCGTATTTCAAAATTAAACGCTAAAGGGAGAATAGAGCTATAGCAGAAAAGTCGGCCACGCGAGCGAAACCTTAAGAACATAGTCTATATTCAAAAAAACTATATTTTTTTTCCATAAAAATGTACAACATTTATGTGGAATCCACGAAATATAGGCATATGACAAGAGAATGTCGCTGCCAACCCATTGTTCCTCATTCTTGTAAAATTATAAACAACTATTACGCAATTATGTGCAACATTAATTAACATCCAGTAAAATGTAGATGATTATTTAATCAACAAATTGGTTTGGTGAAATAATAATAATAGGTATCTTTGGTATAATCTGTGAAGGACACGGCTCATGGTGGCAATCAGTTATTGACCCTGACGTGACGTGTACTCACGTAAACTACGGAGTGGAAACGTGGGCAAACGTGGTGTACAGGGACGGAGTTGGGCGTAGTAGTTGGGGGGTCATAGTGTCACTAACTTTTGGGTATGTTTCCGTAATGTGTTTAAATTGGTTTGAAATTAGATCCTATCAAAAAGTGCCAACTCGTTGTACTTCATTCTTATGACCTTCAATATTATCTACTACGCAATTTGGTTAAACACTAAAATATGTAGATGTTGATTATTAATCGATTATAAATAATCAAATATAAGTTTGGTGAAATGAAAATATTATAGCTTTATTTAATCTGTGAAGGACATGGCTTATGATAGCAATCAGTTTTTGACCTTGACGTGACGTATGGTCACATAAACGACGTGGTGGAAACGTGGATAGACGGGATTTAAAGAGAAGGAGTCGGGAAATGTAGTTGGTGGTATGGCCTATGAGACAATTTTTGAAGTTGGGAAACAGATAGGTAATATGTTGAATGTCGAATGTTATACGATAAAGTTTAAAAGGTTTTGGAGGTCACGTTTGGACTCTTGCTTCTATCCGGCTATAGTATGTTCATTAAATAAATTAATATAATAATATCAGCCTATATAATACAAATTATATATACTGCATCACTGATGGGCATGAAATTCTCCTAATGAGAGGTGCTAAGCCTTAGTCCATCACGCTGACCTAATGCGAGTTAGTAGACTTTACATACATCGAAATTCTTATAAAAATAAAAGGTTTTCCTTCACCATTAAAGCGACCGATAATTCACAATAAATACACATGTAATTCCGAAAAGTTAAAGGTGTGTACGATATACCCTAGGGATTGGATTCGATCCCGCGACTTCCGTCTCGGCAGTCCGTAGTACTCCCTGCTCCCGCTGCTTTTTAGAAATAAATTAATATACTTACTATGGCTTATATTATGTATTAGTTTATTATTTATATATAAGTATTAGGATTTTAAATATAACTATTTTTCTTCGTGTTTTTTTTTCCGTATTTTATCGCACACCGTTGTCTACTTCTCTTGTTAAGTGTTTCCATACTAAGGTTGTCTGGAAGAGCTTGCTTCCAGCAATAAGACCATTGTCTTCCATAGGTTTAGCACTAGATTTTAGTTTTATTTTTAATTACTTGTATTGTAAATTAATAGGTACGACTTTAATTTAATAAACAGTGCGTAAGTAAAAAAACTGTTATATTTTTCGTATTTCCCTAAGGTCATCATAATTTGTGGCACCTAATTAATAATTTATCGCGAACGTAGTTCCTTGTAAGCCTTTTTGTAAATTCTCGTGTTGTGTGTACTACTGACAGGGACGCACTTAAGGCGTTACAATGATGTAATGTTAATGTTGGAATTGAGAAAAATATGTAGATTATCATTTAATATTTACGCTTTACAAAAAACTAAATTCAAACGTCATTAGTTCCGTTTATTCGCTAAATGTTTTGTCAGTTTAGTACTGTTTCATTATAATTTATTACCTTGAATACATTTTTAAAATGTAATATAGTCAGTCTTTGTGCAGAAAAGCTGTTCATACAAATCGTAATTAGGTACAATAAATTAGCACGTGTGTGTCGTAAAATATTATTTTCAATTCGGTGTATGTCACTATAATTTTAGATGGAAATGTGTTATGTTGGTAATATTTTTGGGCTACTTGGGTTTGAATTTCGGAACGGTAATGATGGCGTGCCTTTGATATCGCGTTAAGCCGCCGGTGCTGGTAATTTCCGGTTGACTGTAATTCGTAAATATAGTCCAAAGCCGTTTGTGTCCCTTAATATTTTTAAAGCAATTATAAACACAAATAATATGTCGTTTAATGTATAGAGATGCAAACTTGTGTCTTTTTAAGGTTATATTGGACTTGATTTAGTCTGCTGCCATCCGAGACTTCAATATTTATATACAAAACTGAACTATAATACTTTAGCCGTATGCCAAAGATTCGCTTTTATATATATAGATTCATATAATTTATATGTATTTTTTATTTATGTTCACGCATAATTCCGATACATTTAAATATGCACCAATTTGGATAATCTTCTTTTGTTTCAACGGGTTTTTTCATTGGAGTTGCAAACCGGGGAACCCGTGGGGCACCAAATTCAGGGGGCGCCAAAATCATAATATAATATGATTAAAAATAAAAAACTTGCTCCACAAAGCGCCTAGCATACGGAAGCCTGGTTGGCTCACCGTCGACTTATAAGAAAAAGGCGCTATACAGGCCCTTTGTGCATCATTCTTAGCTTGTATTTTAGTTTTTTTAAGTAATTTATCTCAAACGCCGGAGAGGGAGGCGCTACTATCAAGTTTCTGCCCCAGTAAAAAAAAATCGTAGATCCGGAAAATGGTAAATTCCTTACAGGAAAAGATCAAACGCACCGCGACTGATCACTTATCGCGTCTGTTTCTGAAGTTTTTAACTATATAATTATTTATTTACGTATAGTTAAATTAACTTTTCATTTGAAATGATTAACACTTTATTCAGTCCGATTCGAGTTTAGTTTCATTGTCTCAGTATCTCTTAGCAATATCCTTTAAGCAAATCGTCAAATCAAACGGGGACCGCACGTCCCACGTCACATCCACCTAAATACGTTCTCATTAAAATTGTTTTTGTTCTGACTCAGTTCCGCTTACTGCATTCTCGTCAATATCATTCATCCGCACGTATTGATTGTGTTTATTTTTATTTCCACAGACGTTGTTACTTTCTTAATAGCCATTGTTTGTGGTGTTACAGTCGTTGAATGTCTGGATTTTGAAGTTGTTAGAACGTAACGTTTATTTTTTATTATTAATTATTTCATTTTGTTTTTTTTTATGTGAGTTCGAGTGCCAAGTACCTATGTCTTGTATACTCTTGGCTATTTCTTGAAAAGGCCAATCCAGGAATTTCTGTACATAAACCATGAGTTTGTTTCGGCATTTTTTCTCATGGCTAGCCCCGAAATGCCGTCTTAACTGTAATTTAGCATAAAAAATGATTGACATGTAAAAGTGATATTTATGATCCAATTTACAGAATAAATTATTTGAATTTGTAAGGTGTATTAAAATGTGATGTAGAGAGGCACCTTGTAAATCACATAACTTAGTAAGCAAGCCCGAATTAAGAAAGTTGCAGGAGCTGTTTTCGCGGAGGTATATGTTCGTTTTGAAAGGTGTTGCGACACAAAAAGACGACGCTTAGTATGAGTTATTGGTCTTTTAAGGTTATTAAAAGTTAAATTCATCAATCCTTTACTTGGGTTATCGCATACTGTGGTGTGTTTTTTACCCTGAGGCACTTAGGTCAAGATAAAAGCACACTTTCTCATCTGAAAATACATACGTGATCAAAAAAATACACGAGAAAAATAGGTTTTTTTTCTTTTTTATTAGCTTGAATGACGCGACGAGCAGGTCGCTCGCCTGATGGTAAGCGTCATGCCTGCTCATAAACAGAAACTACGCCACACAGGACTTTGAGTTACAAAGCACTGCATGGCACTGTCGCCCCGAGAGATAAGTTGTGAACCCTCATAATGACCAGTAATTTCACTGGCTTCAATGTATTTCAAACCGGAACACAGTAGTGCTTACACACTGTTGCTTGGTGGGAGAAATAGACAAAGCGGTGTTACCAACCCAGACGATACGCATACGAGGGACCGACCACCTTGTAGTGACCCGACGTGGTGATAAAGGCGTTGAAATTACAATTAAAATCATGTAATAATATCTCTCTATTCTAAAAAAAAGTTACTGGCGCCGCCGCCGCTGCCAAAAGCTTGTCACGCTATCTCCTCCGAGGGTATGGGGTCGAGACCGATACCAATCGATGCAGAATAATGTGGGGAAGAAAGTAAGATATGTCTCATATTCGTCGGACTTTATTTTATGTTTTGTGGAAAAACATGGGCAACGCCCCTAGTACTATAAAATATAAAAAAATCATGTACTACGTAGTGAATGACGTATATGTTGACAATGAACGTAATCACGGAATGGCATAATTTAATAAGTTCAACCACATTCCATACCGTGTAATACCGACGCGGACGGGTTGGGGATTTCGCGAAGGTCGCTGTGGTGGATGCAGACATTCATGTTAGCCTTAGTGACCTTTTTTTATATTATAGGCCGGCAAACGAGCAAGTGGGTCACCTGATGGTAAGTTATCTCCACCGCCCATGTACGCCCACAATACCAAAAGAATCATGGGTGCGTTGCCGACCTTAAAGGAAAGGGATAATTAAGGGATTGGGAAGGGGGTTTGGGCATCCGGATATCTCACTCACCGTACGAAACGCAGCAGCAAGCTGCTACTTTACGACGGTTTTCTGTGAGACAGTGGTAATGACCCGGACGAGCCGGTCCATACATGCTGTAGACAAGTGTCTACAGCGTGGCTCTACCACTCAATATAGTGATTCGCTTTTTTGCCATTTAATTTGGGATATAATCTTATTTTTTTAACCACAGGAGTGTTATATATACATACATACGCACTCATGCCTGTAATCCCCGAAGGGGTAGGCAGAGTGTAACCAGTACATCCACATTTCGCCGAACGTATCTCCATCCCATGCTGTGATAGGGGGCGAGCCTATCGCCATATCGGGCACAATACCAGACTCCGGGTTGATACTAAGCATTTCATGATAGAAAAACCCAATATCACTTTACCCGACCCGGGGATCGAACCCGATTCCTCAGCGTTAGCTTAATCGTAACGCGTACGCATTACAACTGCGCCACCGTGGCAAGTCTTTTTTTAATTGCGTCGGTTAAAAACGCATTAGCATTTTAATATTTACGTGTTGTTATTATTTACATACATACATACGCACTCACGCCAGTAATCCCCAAAGGGGTAGGCAGAGTTGTTATCAGTACACCCACATATCGCCGAGCTCATTTCCGTCCAATGATGTGATAGGGGGCGCGAGCTTATCGCCATATCGCTATACTGAGCATTTCGAAATAGAAGATCCCAATATCATTTTTACCAGACCCGGGGATCGAAGCAGAGACCTCGTACCGCGTACGCATTACATCTGCACCACCGAGGCATTTGTTATTGTTTATTTATAGTAAAGGGCACTAATAACTAAACTAATACTACTAATACCACATACGCACTCACGCCTGTAATCCCCGAAGGTGTAGGCAGAGGTGTAACCACTACACCCACATTTCGCCGAGCGTATCTCCGTCCCTTATGTGATAGGGGGCGAGCCTATCGCCACACCGGGCACAAATTCCAGACTCCGGGCTGATACTGAGCATTTTGAAAATAGAAAAACGCAATACCACTTTACCCGACCCGGGGATCGAACCCAAGACCTCAGCGTTGGGCTCAATCGTAACGCGTACGCATTACAACTGCGCCACCGAGGCAGTCATACTACTAATACCACTCCTGTATTATATACGTCCCACTGCTGGGCACGGGCCTCCTCTACTGAATGAGAGGGGTTAGACCTTAGTCCATCACGCTGGCCTGATGCGGGTTGGCAGACTTCACATACCTTCGAAATTCTTATGAAGAACTTCTTAGGTATGCAGGTTTCCTCACGATGTTTCCTTCACCGTTAAAGCAAGTGATAATTGACAATTAATACACACATAACTTAGAAAAGTCAGAGGTGTATGCACTTGGGGCTGGTTTTGTACCTGCGTATTTTCGTCTCGACAGTCCATACTACTCCCCGCTGAGCTATCACTGCTTCAAAGGGCACTATCCACTTGTAATGTGTTTTATTTACACACGTGGGTCATCCGTGTCGCGGACCGCGGTCTCACAATACTGACCGTAGCTGCTCTCCTTTTTTTCATCTCTAAGGAGGCGTTAGAAGGAGTTGGAGACATACTCTTAATTATTTACTTAGTAGTAGATTTGTGGTCATCGACCATAGTTGTTTTTAAGGTGGTTGGTCCCTCGTATGCGAGAGGCCGCCCGGCTGGGTTGGTACTACCGCTTTGTTTATTTATGCTGCCAAGCAATAGTGTGTAAGCACTGTTGTGTTCCAGTTTGAAGGACATTGAAGCCAGTGAAATTACTGGGCATTATGAGACTAAACATCTTCTGTCTCAGGGTGATGACCGCAGCCCAATGCCATGCAGTGATTTGTAATTCAAATTTCTAGGTGGTGTTGCTTCTGTTATTGGGCAGGCGTGGCGCCTACCATCAGGCGAGCGACCTGCTCGTCGCATCATTCTATCTATTGTGTTATTGTATTGGAATTTACATGCTATTGCTGTAACTACCACTAAAAAATTTAAAATAAAATATGTTTTAATATAAGTGCCTGTGTCGCTGCCGGTCAAATATAAAATTGCACCGACTCCAAAGAGACCTATAGAATTTGTTATTTTTTACTTTTCCGTGTTTTTATTTTGAAGTCGGTTTCTAAGGTATATTCAACCTTATTTTTATACAACACTAGGGGCGTTGCCCATGATTTTCCACAAAACATAAAATAAAAAAAAACTTAAAGTCCGACGAATATGAGACATATCTTACTTTCTTCCCCACATTATTCTGCATCGACTGGTTTCGGTCTCGACCCCATACCCCCAGCGGTTTCGGAGTAGATAGCGTACGAAGCTTTTGGCAGCGGCGGCGGCGGCGGCGCCAGTTACTATTTTTTAGAATAGAGATAAACACAACTTAGGAATTAATTAAAATAGGAGATCGATCGCACTGTCATAATTCCCGCCAAAACTCAAGTCACGTATTAATTTATTAGTATTGTTGAAGAATATTGAAATTTATAGTCCTAGGAGACCGGGCAAATCCCTATCACGATATTTAATTAGGTTGGCCTAATAATAAATTGTGTACTAACATTATGCCGTCATTGTACAGTTCATTTACATTATCAAGTAGACCATTTGATAGGGTCGCGTGACGTGTCTTGGTTACTAGGGAGTTGGGAATTAAGTCTATATCACAATAGTCAAGTTTGGGTGCGTCTAGTGTTTTTTTTATTAGCTTCAATGACGAGACGAGCAGGTCGCTCGCCTATAGGTAAGCGCCACGCCTGCTCATAAACAGAAGCGACGTCACACAGAACTTTGAATAACAAAGCACTGCATGACAATGGACTAAGGTTAAGTCTCGCCCAGTTATTTCACTGGCTTTAATGTCCTTCAAACCGGAACACAGCAGTGCTTACACACTGTTGCTTAGCGGGAGAAATAGACAAAGCGGATTTACCAACCCAGACGGCCCTCGCATATGAGCGACCTACCACCTTGTAAAATTGTATTGAACTTTATAGCCTAAATGACCACATCCTTATCAAAACATTTAATACGGAAAATATGTATAAGTACATAAAACATATGTACACAAAAATTTATTACATTCATAATAGGCTTTGGTTATTATTTACTCTTCTTTCTTCTTTATACCTGGCGTTATCCCGACAACTTTAAGTTTAAAGTGTTCTTATTTAGGTTGGTTGATTCGCCTACGTGCCCATGTTCTACACCTAACTGCCGGTACGAACAATCCGCGCATCATATTCGTTGGGAGTGTAGTCTCTGGCAACAAGAGCGCAACATTATGTTAGACAGTATGCAAATAACATCTGGAGTTGTATACTATATGGATCTTGTGGAAACTAGGAAAAACTTCCGTGCATTCCGGCGTTTTTGTCATACCTATTATTGGAATCAAGTTTAATAGGTCACGTGATAGGACCCACTTAATGAAATGACATCCGTGGTGCTTTACATCCGGCTTCTTCAGTTGTAAATGTCCTTGTACCTGAGGTTAATGCCTCCTTTGTTCATTATTTTGTCTACCGCTTTGCTATGGCGCTATCCCGGCTAGTGCCAGGGTCCGCCTTCCCACTAATATACCTCCACTTCACCCGATCTTGAGCATCCTCTGTAATAAGACCACTGGGTCTGATGTCTCCCTTTAATACGTCAATCCAGCGTTTTTTGGGCCGTCCGCGGGATCGCACTCCTGGTACGTTCAGACATTGGTTATTATTTACTAAAACAATAAAATCATTTTGGTCAATTAATTATCCCTTTCCTTCAAGGTCGCCAACGCACCCATGATCCTACAGGTATTGTGGGTGTTAATGAGCGGTGAAGCTAATTCACCTCCAGGTGAGCCACTTACTCATTTGTCTGTCCTGTCTCTGCTTTAAAAAATAACTATGTTTGTAATGATAATTCATGTCAGTTACATTTTGAGTAATATTTTCCCCAAACACATAATATTATCCTTAACATGTGATCCTTCCTATACAACATTGCATAAACTGTCTAATGTAAACTTTCCTTGTACTTCGTTCTGCATAAATTTAATAATGTTATGGTTTCCCCTGGGTTTTCCTTAGTAAAATCCTATATTTCGAGGAAAAATATTACTCTTAGATATATAGAATATTCTTTAATGCACACCAAATAAAGTGGGTAGCTATATAAACGAGGATCATACAGTAAGGGTGATACAATGGGCGGTCTTATCGCAAACAGCGATTTCGTCCAGACAACCTTATTTTTTTATTAAATAACTAAACACTCAAATGAAGCTTGTCTTGATGAATGTGGGCTTTGGGGTGCGACATACCATGGGAGACCGCAACACAGTTTCACAGAGTATTTTCACATCTATCTCTGTTTCGCTCTCCAAATAAATAAATAAATAAATACACCCAATTGAAAACCTCCTCCTTTCTTGAAGTCAGATAATGAGAACCACCTTCTTAATTACGTCGGTTAATAGCCTAAAGTGTATCTATTTTCTGAGTTGTTTTCATGTGGTCATTCATGACAGTATAAATTGTCATAATAATGTTTTAGGAATACAAAACGTATTCGTCTAATTTCTGAATGCAACCTCTTCATATTCAAGATCTAGTGCCATTAATTGTGTTACAAATTGGCATGTAGTTAATTATTGTGTGCTAATTAGTGTCGCAACAAAGCCCAGAACCTTGAATTACTAAGTACTGGATTTTACTACACTGCACTCGTCACTCCGAGACATAGGATGCTAAATCTCATTATGCTCAATAATTCACATACATACGCACTCACGCCTGTAATCCCCGAAGGGGTAAGCAGAGGTGTATTCAGTACACCCACATTTCGCCGATCGTATCCCCGTCCCATGATGTGACAGGGGGCGAGCCTATCACTATACCGGGCACAATTCCTGACTCCAGACTGATACTGAGCATTTCGTAATAGAAAAATCCAATATCGCTTTTACCCGATCGAACCCGCAACCTCAGCGTCAGCCTCAGTTGTAACGCGTACGCATTACAACTGCGCCACCGAGGCAGTCTGCTGCTAAGGCTCAATAATTTTACTGGCTTTAATATCTTAGCCAGAACCCTCTGTTGGGTTGCACATTGCCGGTTGGCATACTGGACGCATAAGAAGGACCTACCAGTTCCAACCTAGTTAGTTCGCATAAGAGTGCCTTGGATGCGAGATAGGATATCCCTTCATAACCGGGAATAAAATAACAAACAGCATATCATTGTCTAATTCTCGAAGCAATTCCATGATGAATACTTATATTTTTACATATCCACGTAACAGAACGTTAATTCTTGTGACGTCACTTGTTTTGTCCGATGTAATATCTATATAGTGTGTTGTGTGACACGCATCGCGGCCGATGTGCCAGCGATAAGATCATGAGTCAACGTGCAATCTTTACACAGGACGTGTGTTGACGCGCAGGCGACGAAGCCTGTGCCACGCAGAATTTGTAATTTACGATGTATAGCCGCGTACGATACGCGTGGCCTGAAGTTAGTTACGAGCGACGCGGTACGGCATCACGTCGCGGATATTGTTTTCAAATATTGACGAGAGGCGTAGAGTAGGGCACTTAATTATCATCCTGCGTTAGTCCAGTGGCCATAGGTCTCTTCCAAAACCCGCCTTTGAGCCCGATCTTTGGCTCTACTCATCTAACTACTGCCAGCCGCCTTGCGTATGTCGTTGCTTAATCTAGCTCGCTAGCTGCAGAGCTTCCCACATTTCGTCTACCGAGACGTGTTCGCCACTCAAGAACGCGTCTACTCCAACAGTTGGCGGTTCTACGGTTAGTATGATCAGCATAGTAAAGTGTTGCTGCGACGCAGGCACGTGTTGTAACAAATAGTATAAAATGGCCTTTGACAATTGACATTTCTATCAGCGTTGAGTTAGATATATGTCAACCGTACCGCCTAAAATCTACGCCACTATACACGACGTGCATAGACCAATTTTGTACTAAAAAAAATCCTTCAAGAAAAGAGACTACTCTTTCCACGCATCGATAATTCCTCTGTTGTAGGTGTGATGATGATGGTTACCCCTATTCCATAAAAAAAACTAAAGGCTCCTTAGTCACAATAACGCGGCTCTATACATTGTAAGAACATAATCTGTGACGCGCAGTGCTTCGCCGCCTGTGTGTCAACATTCGCCAGACTTTATAATACTTACGTTTTATTAACAAACAAATTGTTTTTCAATTGTGCCATACGGCCATTGTGGGGACTTATATGAATAAGAATGAGATTGTGTATGGGTGGGCTCGGGATGTGAATGATTGTTTGCAGAATTGTGCACGTAGTATGTTGGACGCGATCTTTGTGTAATGGTTAGTTGGTGTTTGGATGCAATTTGAGGAATGTATATATTCATGAATATTTTCAATCCTTCCACCTGCCCTTATCCCACTCGCAGTGGGGTCGGCGTAACATGCTTTTAACAAAGATTAAAGATTTAAAAAATATTAAAGACAAGGCAAGCGCACCGTTGGCCGTCCAGCGGCAAGATGGGTCGACGACCTTGTTAGGATCGCGGGTCGAACCTGGATGCGACTAGCTCAGGACCGTGGCAAATGGCATGATATGAGAGAGGCCTATGCCCAGCAGTGGGACCCTACAGGCTGTGGATGATGATGATGAAAGATTTGGCTTTTAATTTTTACGACTGGCCACCTGCCTGATGTCAACGCTTTTGGGGAGAAAACACCCAGACACACTAACATTTTGTCTCAGTGCGGGAATCGAACCCGCGGCCTCTCGCTTCACAGCCGGCTACTCGCTGACTGCGCCACATAGGCTGTCAAATAATCAAAAATCCTGCAACTGAATACCGGATACCGGATGATCAGGGCACGTCCGATAAATTCTAATAACCATATTTTTGTTTAAAATATAAAGAAAAAAAAATGATTAGTAGGTACGATTCAGAAGGACAGAGATATTATGATTCAGAAAATGCTCGAGATTAGCTTCGCCCCTTATCACATCGTGGGACTGAAATAAGCTCGGATAACCGTCGATGCGGCGCTATTTGCGCATCTGCCTACCAGTTTGGGGGTACAGGCGTGATATTATGTTATGTTATAAGTACAATAAATGTACGCTTGTAAATGTTGATTGCATTTAGAAGCGGTAAATGATTGTGCGTAAATATGCAGGCCATATGTGCTACAGAATGGTACTTCTATATGCATAATTTACGATTACCATGCGTGCGGGGGAAAACCCTCGATAGTGACCTAATGTGAATTACTGTATACACTGTTTAAAAATACCAGCGAACGATTTATAAGTAGATGATTTACTATGTAGACATTATTGCGTACAGCGTAAATGCACCGTCTAGAGCGGGTTGTTACCATTGTTGGTCACCGGGTTGGACCTGATGGTAAGCGATCTCCACCACCCATGTACGCCCACAATACCAAAAGAATTATGGGGGCGTTGCCGACCTTAAAGGACAGGGATAATTAAGGGATTGGGAAGGGGAAGGGGATCTGGGTCTCAGGATATCTCACTCACCGTACCGTACGAAACGCTATTTCTACTTTACGTCGGTTTTCTGTGAGGCAGTGGTAACGACCCAGATGAGCCGACCCCTTCATACTGTAGACAAAAGTGTCTACAGCGTGGCTCTACCACTCAATACACTTATAGAGACTTGTGTAAGGTGACTGGTGAGGCGAGATATCGGAAGGCCCAAATCACCCATCCCCATCTCAATCCCTGATTCCTCTGGTATAATGAGTGTTCATGGAGTTCACTTATCAGGTGACCCACAGCTTGTTCCCTGACCCCACCTATAAAACAAAATATCTTATGGACCCTTTTTTTGCCTGGCGTTATCCCGGCTAGTGCCAGGGTCCGCCTTCTTACAAAGACGCCTCCACTTCGACCGGGCTTGAGCATCCTCTGTAGTAAGACCGTTGGCTCTCATGTCTCCCTTTAATACGTCAAGCCAGCGTTTTTTGGGCCGTCCGCGGGATCGTACTCCTGGTACATTCTGCCATAGACATATGCGATTGACGTACTCCTGTGGTTTACTCAGAACGTGACCATACCACCGACTATCAAGTTTATCAGCCACGTCGCGGACATCCTGGCTGCCGCGGATGTACTCGTTACGTATACGATCTAGTCGTGTAACGTTGCACATCCACAGCAGCATCTTCATTTCCGCAACGTGGATCTCTAACATGTCGCTTAAGTGTAGGTGTCTCTCACCCGTACAGGAATACAGGCCGAATGATGAACTCTACGAAACGTAAAAGCAAAGCCGCGTTCCTACCACCCAGGTCGATCTAGGCCGTTCGTCCTGTAGATAAAACTGACTACAGCGTGGCTCTGTAACAATAACATTAGGTAATCGTAAGTCGCTAGACCACCATTTTGTAGATGGCTTTTTTTATAGCATAGGCCGGCCAACGAGCAGGTGGGTCACCTGATAGTAAGTGATCTCCACCGCCCATGTACGCCCACAATACCAAAAGAGTCATGGGCGAGTTGCCGACCTTAAAGGAAAGGGATAATTAAGGAAATGGGAATCGGAGGTAATTTGGGCCTCCGGATATCTCACTCACTGTACGAAATGCAGCAGCAAGCTGTTGGTTCACGCCGGTTTTCTGTGAGACAGTGGTAACGACCCGGACGAGCCGACCCATTATTCTTGAAGACAAAACTGTCTACAGCGTGGCTCTACCACACAAAAAAAATGTATTTGTAGGTTTGTATTTTGACTACATTGTATTCACCACATGATTGGTTTGTGAAGTCGAGACAATATTATTATAATATATATACATACTAGCTATTGCCCGCAGCTCCGCCCGCGTGGATCCCTATTTCCAGGATTAAAGTAGCCTAGTGGGCGCCCCCGGTGAGAAACGCGCTTGACAAAAATACTAAAATGACTTTTAAAAAATAAGGGTTGATGGTAGAAGGGTGAACATTTAGGATTGTATGTTTTTTTAATGCTGTATCATAAAAAAATAAAAACATTTTTTTTTGTCTAAATATTAAAAAAAAATATAAGGTTGGACCACCCTTAACATTTAGGGGGATGAAAAATAGATGTTGGCCGATTCTCAGACCTACCCGATATGCACATAAAATTTCATACAAATCGGTCCAGCCGTTTCGGAGGAGTATGGGAACGAACATTGTGACAAAAAAAATCTCGATTTTATATATAAAAAGATAATTAAAACATCGAAATAATCAAGAAACTCAAGCAAAAGAATGACCCCACGAAAACTCTGTGCAAGGGGGCGGGACTATAAAAGTCTGTGCTGCTCGTGCATTCATCAATTCGTAAAAAATGATTCATGATCTCTAGTTGACACTTAATACGTCTAATTTTTTGCGCGTTGCAGAACGTCGTATCTCGATTTAGAAATTTAATATTTAGAGTAATTTAGACAATAACTTTTATTCAATAAAGTTGATTTTGAACGTTCATTAATTTTTGTTACTGAGTGTTACGTGTGATTTTACCTTTGCATGTGGCATATTCATATGACAGTTAACGTTCTTATCTTATAATAACAGTTTTTGTCCCACTGCTGGGCAAAGGCCTCTCGTCCCTCTTTCCATTCCCTTCTGTTGAGTGTCTTTTTATGCCAGTCCTTCCAAAAAGAATCGAGTTCGTCTCGCCATCTTCTTCTGGGCCTGCCGCAACCTCTTTTGCTGTTCTGCGAATACCGCTTTATCGTTCTAGCCATGATATTTCGATGAATTAAAGTACATACATGTTTGTTTTAATAGCCAGTGTTCGTATTTACGTTGGCGTACGAGTAAACAACTCGATTAGTCAACGGTTTATACGTTTGATTGCTATTAACTGATATAGAGTTCAATTATTACCGACTCGAGTGAATTAGGTGCCATTAGTGGTCGAATTTTGTAGTGGAAAAATATTACATGCATTTACAATGTGTGTACTCCGAGCCGGGTCGCTTACAATGCTTTGTTTACTATTTATACACTACTAGCCTTTGCACGCGGCTCCTCCGTGATCGGCCTTTTTCGGGATAAAAAGTAGCCTATGTTGCTCAGTGATAATGCAGCTTTCTAACGGAAAAATAATTTTTGAAATCGGTCCAGTAGATTTTAAGTTTATTCGTTACATACAAATCTTTCCTCTTTATAATATTAGTGTAGATTAGGTACGTACGTAGCTATTTATCTTACATACCTATGCACTCACGCCTGTAATCCCCGAAGGCTTAGGCAGAGGTGTAACCGGTACCCCCACATTTCACCGAGCGTATTTCCCATGATGTGATAGGGGGCGGCGTACCATACCGGGCACAATTCCAGACACCGAGCTGATACTGAGCATTTCGTAATAGAAAAACCCAATATCACTTTTACCCGACCCGGGGTGGAGAAACATTTATACTTTTCAAGAGACTAAAGAGTGACAGGAGGCATAGAGGGCAGGAGAAGTAGCTACTAGGTGGTAGGTCCCTCGTATGCGAGAGGCCGTCTGGAAAGGTACCGCTTTGTCTATTTCTGTAAGCACGGTTGTGTTTCGTTTTGAAGGTAATTGAAACCAGTGACATTACTAACCATTATGAGATTTTACACCTCATGTCTCGTGATGACGAGCGCAGTCCAGTACTATGCAGTACATACTTTATAATTCGAAGTTCTAATTGGTGGTGTATATTTTAATGGGCAGGAGTGACTTACTATTTGGCGAGCGCCTTGCTCGTCTCGTCATTGCCTTGTGACTTCTTGCGAAAAGATTTAATATTAGTGACTGTTACTACATCGCCAACTTAAAATGTATCTGACACCTTTTTATACGGGGAAATCCCTGATGATGTAATAGTTGACGGTGTCTGGTCTCAAGGCTTTTTAAAGCATAGGCCAGTAAACTCACAAGTGGGTCATCAGATGATAAGTGATCTCCATCGCCCGTGAACACCCACGAGGCGGTAGGTGGAATATCTCTATGATCACAATTGTTAGGGTATTCTCTTTTTTTTATAGTACCTATAGGCCGGTAAGCGAGCAAGTGGGTCACCTGATGGTAAGTGATCTCCGCCGCCCATGTACGCCCACAATACCAAAATAATCATGGGTGCGTTGCCGACCTTAAAGGAAAGGGACAATTAAGGAATTTGGGAAGGGGAGGGGTTTGGGACTCCGGACATCTCTCACCGTACGAAACGCAGCAGCGAGCTGCTACTTTACGCCGGTTTTCTGTGAGACAGTAGTGACCCGGACGAGCCGGCCCATATATGCTGTAGACAAAAGTGTCTACAGCGTGGCTCTACCACTCATAAAATATAATTATTGGTGTATTTAGGGTGTCTGAGAAAGCAACGTTGGGTACACTGAAATAATAATGGTGCGATATAGTTGTGGAAGGGTGGTTAAATGGTATAAAAGAGGTTGTCGCCATAACTAGAGGTCTTTTGCCCGCAGTCAGTCAGCCAGCCTCCAGTTCAGTAAGATCAGTGCTTAGTCTATAGTCCAAGAGTTCATTACGCGGTAGCTATGCTGGTTTACTATTCGGTCCTAGTTGGTTTTAGTTATAATTAGAGAACGGTCTATAGAGAATCCTGACATAGGGTTGTGGTCTGTAAAGCAGTGATATTGTAAATGTAACCCAAAAAGTGATTACTGTCGTTTGGTATTAATAAAATGATACTCGTCTCACGTAACTTCTAACGTAATATCCAATCAAATCTCGTAATCTTCATTCAAGACCTGCACTTGTATATTGTATATTAAATTTGTATTAATCGATATCAAACGCTTTCTAATAAGTCGTCCGTCATCAATCGTAACTGATCGTAACATATTACCGTCCAATTTAACAGCGAGGTCAATGACACAGGCGGCGCCTCACCCTACAATAATGTTTTTCAATTACACATGTATCAACATTGGACATAGATAATATGTGTATGTGTACATTTTAGGCGCAAATCAAATTGCTAGAAGTTACGCGAGACAAGTTTTATTTTATTAACAGACAGTAATCACTTTATATTCACTCATAGTTTATTGGTTACAAATCAAATAAAATCAAATCAAATTACATTACAATCAAATTACAAAATACATTTAGAATATCTGCTTTACAGACCACAACACCATGTCAGGATTCTCTAGAGACCGTTCTCTAATTACAACTCAAACAACTAGGACCGAATAGTAAACCAGCATAGCTACCGCGTAATGAATATTTGGACTATCGACTGAGCACCGATCTTACTGAACTAGAGACTGACCGACTGACTGCGGGCAATAGACCTCCAGTTATGGCGACAACCTCTTTTATACCATTTAATTACCCTTCCACAAATATATCGCATCATTATTATTACAGTGTACCCAACGTTGCTTTCTCAAACACCCTCAATATACCAATATTAAGAATACTGTTCCTGATACCCACGACACAAGATTCGGTGTCTTACTGTGGGGTCAGGACTATGTGTTTGACCGTTGGGTGTATTTATTTATTTATCTAAACTAAAATTATAAAGAGGAAAGATTTGTATTTTTTTTTGTATGTAACGAAACTTAATAACTACTGGACCGATTTGAAAAATTCTTATGCCGTTAGAAAGCTACATTATCACTAAGTAACATAGGCTACTTTTTATCCCGGAAAAGGCCGTTCACGCGGGCGGAGCCGCGAGTAAAGGCTAGTTTATTATATTGCAATAGCACCGACACAATTTTTAACTTTTTTTGTTTGTCTTTTATAACCGCCCCGCGCGTGCTAACTATAACTCACCAAACATTTATTACAGTACCTAAACAGCACGCATAGAGGACAACAAACATTATTTTTAAGTACTTTAACTTCATTTCCATGTTAATTTTGCTATTTCCTCAGTACTATTACACAATATACATAATTTTCTTACTCTAGTATGAAGTTACGAATACTGTCATAACATAAATATCGCATATCTCACCTACGCGTATGTTATAAGTAAACTTTAAATCAATGATATTGTTTTTGTTGGCATAAAACGAGATGTTTATTGATCGTTGGTATTTCTGCACACGTTGCAGTTACTATACAAAAGTACGTTAGTTGGTAAAGTGTCTGTTTACTATGACATGCAGGCGTTAGAAGTTATATGTAAACGCCAATGGTAGGGGACTATTTATCTATATTTTTTGCGTTTAGGGCACACAGAATAAATTCGAATGACTTTTAGTGATGTATTTTAAAAGCAGGCGATGGCAAAACTGCGTCCTGGATTTAGACGGATTATTTTCTATTATTTATTTTGTATTTTATCCGATTATTTTCTTTTTCTTTTTGAGGCTATCTTAAACTTTACACAACGTTTAAAATAACCACATACTTACGTAGCTTATGCTATGTAAGTATGTGGGTTATACTCCCAAAGGGATACGCAGATGTACAGCTACTGCACCCACGGTTTGCCGAATAAATTTTCGTACTATGGTGCGAAGTAATGAGCCGTATCAGCACTTATTCTAATCCCGGGCAACGTAGTGGCGGGTTTTTCAAATCGAAAAACTCAAACATAAATTATTGTTGTTGCTTGTCTTAGGATTTGAGCCTAGAACCTCGTTTGTTTTTAGAGAGCAATTGAGGTGATATTAACTGTCTGTCCGTCACCATATTTCTTATATCTCTCCTAATACTTTAAGGCTAGCTGGAAGAAACACTTATAGAGATAAGTCCACCTTTGTACATGTATTATATGCAAGAACTGTCCTGCGATTTGATGTATAGAATAAAATAAAATATATAATTAATATGTAATGTTGTTCAGTTTATACTATGCACATGTTTGTTTGCTGATAATTATAATGAAACGATGCTTGTAAGTACATATGTTTAAGCATTTAGACTTTTCACAAAATATCAATACCCAGCTCCATTGCCTGCGCCATTGAAATGACGTTATGCACAGCCTGTCGTAACGTCCGCGTCCTTATAAACAAATTATAAAGCGGTGTAGCATGTTTGTGACTGTGCCGCGGCCGTTGCAACTTGCAACTTGCAACAATGTTGATACGGTTGATTATTCTGTACACATACTAGATGGTTATTACTTATTAGACGATGCATCGATGATTTAATGATGATGGGGGACGTCGGGTCGAAACCAGTGTCCAGGGCAAGCACTTCTGACTTTTTGAATTAAACTGTGTAGATATTCGTATTATGACTGCCTCGGTGGCGTAGTTGTAATGCGTACGCATTACGACTGAGGCTGACTGTGGTCTCGGGTTCGATCCCCGAGTCGGGTAAACTCGTATTATTGGGTTTTTTCCATTGCGAAATGCTTAGTATCAGCCCGGAGTCTAGAATTGTGCCCGGTATGGCGATAGGCTCGCCCACTGTCACATCATGGGACAGAGATACGCTCGGCGAAATGTACTGGGTATACTTCTGCCTACCCCATCGGAGATTACAGGCGTCAGTGCGTATGCATGCATATGTAGGTATATTTGTATTTCGTTGTCTCGGAGTGACGAACCCAGTCGAGTAGTCAGTACCATGCATTTACCATCAGGCGGTCAGCACGCACACCACTTCTGCTGCAGTTCTACCTAGTCCGTACTGGATAAAAAAAACTGAATGAGTAGTCTCATTGCTGGAGCAGTTAAATAATAATTCGTGGATTACTTGTTTTATTTAAGTGGTAGACACTTTTGTCTTTAGAATAAATTGGCCGGTTCGACCGGCTTATTACCACTCATAGAAAACCGACATGAAGTGGGAGCTGGTTATTGCGTTTCGTACGGTGAGTGATGATGCACCCTTTATCCTTCTGGTCTTATGGGTGTTCATGGGAAGTAGAAATTACTTACCATGAGATGACCCACATGCTCCCTTACCAAGACTCTATAAAAACAGATGGCCACTATCATTCTAAGGTCGCCATCAAATTAGCAACTTGAAGTGCATTTTACGGATTGCAGCTGTCCGCAGTCTATCCCCTGCAGACTTAGCAAATTACTCGACCTAGATTTGCAAATATGTAAAGTAAAAAAAAACACTTCAATTATAGTTTGAAACGTGCGTTTTACCACATTGGTTGGCGCATAATCGGTCCGGCAAAACCCTGCCTTAATGATGCTTCAATGCAGCTAAAGACTGTTGACCTACCTATATAGATTAGTAAACATATTTTCGATAATAATTGGAAATTGGACCCTATTTATACGAGAAATAAAGTATGTTAAGGTCGAAGAGCTCGTAAAACTGATAGCCGATGGGGCAGAAAAGTTCTCGAATGGAGGCCACGTACGGGCAGGCGCAACAGAGGACGTCCACCTACAAGATGGACCGACGACCTGACAAGGGTTGCAGGAAGCCGATGGATACAGGCCGCTTCCAACAGGTCGGCCTGGAAGGCATTAGGGGAGGCCTATGTTCAGCAGTGGACGTCTTGTGGCTGATGATGATGAAGGTCGAAGACAGAAAAAACAGTATTTTGGAAAACTATTTATTACTTATTTTGTTTACCATTATGCGTTATCTATATTATTATGTACATTCATTAACAGTTACCTACTTTTTACCTTATTTGGAACGATGGAAGGAAGCAATGTCACTGATTAAACACGCGAAAAGTAATATTTATTTTGTTTATTAACATTGCAAAACACATTCATTACATATACCTATAGAAAAACAGGATAAAATCTTCAAAACAATAATTTTACATACTGTAGGTATATTGTACATTTAATGAGTTTTGAGTAGGATATACAAGAGGCATTAATTACATTTGTCCCGTACACTACTTGACGATATGTAATGTAAGAGCGGCTCAATTGTTTTACATGTACTACTTAAAATTTTATGTCGCGTTACTCTTTTATTTTTCTCATGACGCGGGCTGCATGCGTGAAAGAGGGAGAACGAGGCCGAGTGAACTTCAAGACGTCTCGCCTCATTTGAAGTGGTACCTTGTATTACTCAGTACAAAAAAGAGGTTACTCTTACAAATCATTTAAAAATCGTGCCCTACTCAACATAACATTGAACAGTTAACGTATGTTTGCTTACTATTGCGAGCTATTAGGTACATATATAGCAAGTGCGCGAAAATTGTTTTTATAACTCAATTTTCAAGTAAATTACCGTGAGAATACTAATTTAATCATATTTGAGAGCAATTTTAATTATAATACACTAGCAATATAAAGCAGCCCCTTGTGTAAAGAAAATCTGTGTTTTCTTTGATGCGACGCCAAGACGAACTGCAGTGCAAAAACATTGTGTTGTGATGCCGTAGACGGGCTTGCAATCGCAGGGGCAATACCGACAGCAATCCAGGTAATCCAGGATCCTCCGGAACTGTCCCACTTGCGCTGAAGGAGGCCACCGCGGAGTGTTTTAGCCGGTACAGCGGCATAAATTGATTAGGGTTCCGATCCAGTAGTCAGTTGATGTGACCTAGGTCGGAAGGCCGGTGAGTCCGGCATAACCATCCCTCGCACCCCCAATCTGGGAAACTTCCGAAAGATGGATTTTCTCCGCGCAAAAAAAGTCTCTGAGAGCAGCAATTAGAGAACAAGTAGCGCAAGATAACTCATTTTTTCCTATTCCTAAATAAATTAATCAATAATATCCTGTTTCTTATGGACCTTTAAATAGTTATCTGATAGAGTTTACTCTACAAGACACAAATTGTTCTTATCGTAAATTTTAATATTGTACTTAGTAACGTTGCTTTCTTTTACCCCGTAGCGTTTTTTTCCATTACTCTGCAACTGCCACTTCATTGTGGAAAACCCCGATCAAACGCACAAGAGGTAGAGTGCATTGTGTGAGTAAAAGCACCTGCGTGGTTTATGGGGTTTCCCTGCAGTCAACGTTACTTGTTTTAATGTACGATAACGAACTTTTGTTGGTGGATATTACACTGTAAACATGATAAAAACCCCTGCCATAGTGGCTCGTTCTGACAAGTGGCGTTCTGGGTTCCATCGATATCTATCCAGTTATTACAGTCCCATATAATTCTAGCGATATTGCGTTTGGACTGAACTGCACTTACGTACCGGTAAGTGCAGTGTAATTCTAAAATATAGGCCCTGGTAAAGAAGCATCTAGATGACACCTTAAGGTGTATACGATTTATGTAATTTTGTACATGTTCATGAATTTTTGCTGCTGACTATACCATGAAGTGCTGCGTAATCACTTTGCCAAGTCAGGAAAATCTTTAATTTTGTCATGCCATATTCAAAAAGTTCTTTCTGGTCTTTCAGAACATGTTTGGCAAGTGCACGTCCAGAAGAAAGGCCTGGGCGCGTCCAAGAACATCCAGGGGCTATACAACCTGTGTCTCACTGACAAGACCCTCACGCTGGTCAAGATCAAGAGCCACAACAACGTCATCAGCGATCTCGGCATACCAGAGCGTGTGGAGTACTCCTTGAAGAATATTAGAAGGTTTGTGTTGCACTTCATTATACTAAGATCATCTTTCTTCATCTTCTTTTATATATAAAAATCAATTGCTGTTCGTTAGTCTCGCTAAAACTTAAAAACGGTTGGACCAATTTTGATGAAATTTTTTGTGGGTGTTTGAGTAGGTCCCTGGCCGGTTTATATTCACAATTGCACCCGGTAGGTGGCGCTGCAAGCGGTAGATGTTGCGGGTGAAACCGCGCGGGACAACTAGTTTAAAATAAATACACCCAACAGTCCATAGTCTTGACCTCACACTAGGTAAACCCGTATTGTGGGTAACAGGTACGAGGGACTTGCGGTCCCACAACACCCAGACCCGAAACGAATGTTTGTGGATCACACAAACAATTGTCTCGGTGCGGGAATCGAACCCACGCCCTCTCGCTTCGTAGCCGGCTACTCGCCCACTGCGCTACGGAGGCTGACGTGCTTTTATTGTTTTTGTATAGAAAAGGTAATCGAACGAGCAAGTGGGTCACCTGATGGTAAGTGGTCTTCACCGGACGGTGAACACCCATAGTTACTAGAAGACTCATGTATGAGTTGCCGTCATTAAAGGAAAGGGATAGGGATTGAGACTGGGAGGAATTTCAGCCTTCGGTTGTCTCACTCACCGTACGCGACGCAATAGTAAGCTACCACTTCACGTCGGTTTTCTGTGAAACAGTGGTAATAACCCGGCCGAGCAAGCCCAGTCACGTTGTAGACAAAAGTATAAAATGTCTTTACCACGTCTAAAAAATTATGTAGATACGTTAAAAACTCCTAACGTCAATTGTAATAAAGCTCAAATCTTATGACCAACTTCTAACTGATCGTCAGGCCCTGATCATCTTCTGTATGAATACTCTTCCAAACTTATTTGATGAGCTCAAACATGACATATCTGCTTTTAATTATCGACGATGACTTAACAAAATAATATGTCTCGGGGTGACGAGCGCAGTCCGGTGCCATGCAGTGCTTTGTAATTCAAAGTTCTGTGTAGCGTTGCTTCTGTTTACGGGCAGGCGTAGCGCTTACCATCAGGCGAGCGACGTGCTCGTCTCATCATACAGTCTAATAAAAAAAAGTTGCACTTTGCACTTGCAAAACCAGCTAACAGACACGGGCTGGCAGCACTAAATGACAAATTCTCGATGTGATTTGACAATTTTGTGCCGTTGGGTGTCTGCACGTATCTGTAGATATGAATGGTACTTAAGATGTGTCACCCACAATCCGTGTAGACATGCCAACTAAGAAATCTTCGTGGTCAATAACAATGAATGATACCTTAGCCTTTAATCACACGGATTCAGATAAATCATATCAAATCAACATATTTATTGAATCCATAAAATATTATACTTCAGTTAGATTCAGTAAAATTTTAACACTACCACCTACTCGTATCGCCGGTTTGGAAGTCTGTTTCGTTATAGAAGTACGGGCAAGAAATTCTAACGTTGCTCTTTTTAAAAGTGCTTATCATTTAATTATTACGAATATAATTTATTTTGAATTAGAACAGCTCAATTTATGCTAATAAAAATGTATCTGGACCTTATTATATATTTTAATAATAATTAAGATCCAGTAACTGTCGGGCTTAGTGGATGTCCCATTTTACGCTGAATCAATGCGGTTTGTAATCTGTATGTTCATTTGAAAGTTCTATCCCTTTTTATACAAATATAGGAAATAGATCCGCGAGCATCAGCCATAGCTGTGATTTTTGCAGTAACGATGTTTTGTCGTACGTCTGCGTCAAGTAATAAATATCGAATATTCTATTAAAATCAATTTTTGTCGAACCGATTAGTCTGTAACCGCTGTAAAGGAAAAAAAACAAAAAATGTGCAATGCTTTAGGTTTTGCCCGAAAGGCTTATATGGTTTTAATCTACTACTTGGATGGTCAGAGGAAAATCGTTTTTGTTCGGATTTCTGTTCTCGGAATGTACACAATGTTAATTTATTTTATGCAATATTTTTTTATTGGAATTTACCGTAGATCAGCGTTATCCTGCGAAATGTTTTTGTGGAGGTTTTGCCTTATTATATAAATCTATTAGGCCGAGATCTTTAAAGCAAACTTAGACTTGAAACTTATTTAGAACTTGAGTTCAAATCCCAGGGCGGGGGCAACCACAACTTGTGATTAAATAAAATAATAACCCACTATAATGTGTTACCCATAAATATTTGTTCTTGTTGTGTCCTTCATAGTTCCTGATACCCACGATACAGGTAAACCTAGTGTGGGGTCGGGACCAGGGATGTTACGGAGGTGGTTTTACCGGAACCGGAGTCGGAGCCGGAATTTTTAAATTTAACTTGTCGGAGTCGGAGTCTGAGTCGGAGCCGGAGCCGGAACCGAAGTCAGAGGCGGAGTAGAATAGAGATATGTAAATGAAACGTTAAGGGGATGATTTTCTCACAAATTTTACATATTGCCGAATTCGCATCAATTTCATTAAAGTAGTTCCATATAACACTTGTTTTTGGCTTCATTATTTATTCTTTAAATAACATATCACGTTAAAATATACTAATATGTCGCTAATAATTTAAATTGACAAGTAAGTTTTAGAGAGTCTCGGAGCGCGTCTAACATACGAATAAAAACAAAACAAATAACTGATCGGGAGACGCGAGCGGAATTCACCGAGCAAGACCGAGCGACAAGTCAAATCGTGTACAGACTTGTACGTTCACTGCCTTTCTATCTTCGTTATAACCTCCGATTCAAAATTATCGGAGCCGAAGTCGGAATCGGAGGTGTAAAATCAATCGGAAGTTCCGATCTTTCGGAGTCGGAGGCGAAGTTCCGTAACATCCCTAGTCGGGACTATGTGTGTGACTGTTGGGTTTATTATTTTTTTTATAAAAAGATTGTTTTACCTATAAAGTAGCCCCAAATAGTGTGTCCAGAGTCTCTCGTTGGTTTAAGTCAGGTCTGAGTGTACTAAAGTTGCATTATGATTACAGATGCGGTGACTCTGAGTGTTTCTTCTACATGGAGGTAGGTCGGCAGACGTCGACGGGTGCCGGCGAGCTGTGGATGCTCTCCGACGACTCTAACATAGCGCAGAGCATGCACTCCACCATATATCAGTGAGTTTACATACATACGCACTCACGCCTGTAATCACCGAAGAGGTAGGCAGAGGTGTAACCAGTACACCCACATTTCGCCGAGCGTATCTCCGTCCCACGATGTGATAGGGGGCGAGCCTATCGCCATACCGGGCACAAATTCCAGACTTCGGGCTGATACTGAGCATTTCGTATTAGAAAAACCTAATACCACTTTACCCGACCCGGGGATACAACCCGAGACCTCAGCGTTAGCCTCAATCGTAACGCGTACGCATTACAACTGCGCCACCGATAATAATATAATATAATGGTGTAATACCGATTATAATATAATGGTGTACTATGTATACCAGCCTCGGACAGTCTCCGTGGCGCAGTGGGCGAGTAGCCGGCTGTGAAGCGAGAGGCCGCAGGTTCGATTCCCGCACTGAGGCAAATGTTTGTGTGATTCATAAATATTTGTTACGGGTCTGGGTGTTTCTCCCCAGAGGGGTTGATCAACCAAATCATTCTGTAACATGTGTTAAAAAGCATGTTGCGCCCACCCTACTGCGAGTGGGATAAAGGCAGGTGGAAGACGAGGTGTAATATGCACACCAATTGTTCTTCAGTTTTCGATTCGGAAAATCACTCATGAGTTGCTCGGAATAGGAATTTGTGCCCGGTACGGCGATAGGCTCGCCTCCTATCACATCATGGGACTGAAATAAGCTCGACGAGCCGTGGATGCAATACCAGTTGCACCTCAGTCTTCAGCTTTTGTATTTAATATTAATAAATAACCCAATCAATTGTTTTTTTTTCCAGTGCAATGTGCAACTGCACCAAAGAGGCGGAACACGAGCGCGACCACGTCGTGGTACCGAAAGGCGCTACCGAGGGATCGAACCCGAAACCGCGCAGACAAACCTTGCCCAACGGCAGCGGAAGAGCTGGCCTCTCCAATGGTAAGTGTTACACGAACGTTACGGTTGTAAAATTGCCGGAGGTGGAACTCGCCTCCCCTTTCCTCAGAGTGGAATATTCTTGCTCAAAGTTTTCCTTTTTAAACGGTAGAGCCACGCTGTAGTTTTGACTATAGTATGGATGAGGGCCGGCTCGACTGGGGCGGTACCACTGTGTCACAGAAAAACGATGTAATGTGACAGCTTTGCATTTCGTATAACTAGAGATTTTTCGGAAAATCCATCCCCCACGCAGTCCCTATTCATTTAAGGTCAGCATCCACGATTGCTGCGGCATTGTGGGCGGTTGTGGTGTTAATCACTTTCCATCATACCATGGTTATTTTTAGCACAGGTCAGCAAATGAGTAAGTGGGCTACCTCATAGTAAATCGTCTTCATCGTCCATGAATACTCACTTTACAATGAAACATGGATGCGTTGCCGACCTCAAGTAAAGGATTAGGCTTAAGGTAATGGGGGGGGGGGGATTTAGCCTCTAGAAATCCTCTGTTTCTATGAGGCCGGGGTTTTCGCATTCCCGTCCGTCTCAGGGTCGCATCAAGATAAATGTACGCGTGTACTTTACATACGTACATAGGCTCATCCCCGGCTGTGCCGCCACCTGATGCTCCGATGTAGTCACCTCTTATGACAGGCAGAGGATACTGTAGTAGAATCCTTCAAATACCCTCAGTCCATTGGCCGAGGGGCGCTGGGCAATCGTCATCCTGACGCCTTCTCTTTCGTTTGGCGCCAAGCGATATCGGTTTGTTCCCGATCCCGCTTGGCGTTCGCTTTCAGCGAGGGGGATTTGGGCCTCCGGATATCCCACTCACCGTACCGTACGTAAAACAACGGTCCGGTAACTCGAGTCGACCCATTTATACTGTGGACATAACTGTCTACAGCGTGGCTCTACGACTTTATAAAAAGGAACATTTTGAAAACACACGCTAACACTTTCAGGAAAGATATGAGGACTGTTGGGAGAAGTATATACTGACATCTGCTATAAACCTTAAAATTATGGAACTTATAAAGTTTGTTCAAGCACTGATTATGCTAATAACCTGTTGTCTTTCTTTGTCAACACTATTGTTACGTTGCTAGAAAAAGACAAAACAGTGTTTAACTAACCAATGCTTGAATAACGTCCCTATAAGTATAAGGCACTTACCGCAGTATTCATAAACGTAACTATGAAGCCTCATAGAGAGTACGATCTGTACACATCATCGGTTAGTTTATGGCAAAGACTTTAATGTATACTACTAGACAAGCTGCGCGGTACATAGAAAATTGTACCTCTAACTTGCGGTCAATTGAACGTAACTCAATATTGCCATCTCGCTAACTCTCAACTAGAACCGCTATCGCGCTACCTGTTTGTGAGGCGTCAAACTCCCGCGTTATGTGACGCAATTTTATCTCTAAACAGCCCGTCTAGAAGTATACAAGTCTTTGGTTTTTGGCGCTAAACATAAACATACCAATCATGTACACAGAATTCTACACTTACCAAAGAGCTCCTTACTTGAGTGTCGTTTGTGAATACGGGCCTCAGTATATCAAGCACATTGCCAATACTATCATTACGTAGATTAGAGATCGTCTGATCTGAAATGACGCGCGCCGACATTCAATTTTGAACTTTATCGTCGGTGTATACGAACCACTCGCGGTTGTCACAAAACGCCGCCATTGACCTGGGGTCTGCACTTTGTACCAGTGGCGGATCCAGGATTTAGGTTTTTGATTTGACCCAAAATTAGAATTTAAAAAATTGAGAATATGCTATGCCTACTTGAAATGGAATAAGTAAGGATAAGCGACAAAAATTATATTGTAGGTAGTACTAAGAAAGTAGGATATTATCAAGATTAATTTGAGATTTGTCAGTGGACCCAAATACTTTTTGGGCAACGCCCAGTGGAGTTTGAGGGACGCACTGTTTCTTGGCGGCATCGAAATAAGATAACAAGAAACGTAACTAAAGCAAAAAATAACCCCACCAAAACTCTGTGCAAGGGGGCGGGGCTATAAAAGTCTGTGCATAATAATCTCTAGTTGACACTTCTAATTAATAGCGCGGTGCAGAACGTCGTATCTAGAAATTTAATATTTAGAAATAAAGTTGATTTTGAAAGTTCATTTATTTTTGTGGCGTGTATGAGTGTTACGAGTACGTGTGATTTTACCTTTGCATGTGTAAGTAAGTGGAGCCGTATTTTCTGGCAGATTCATATGAGAGTTATCGTTCTAGTTATCTTATATCGATGCTTGGCGGTCGACATTAATTTTTTTTACCCTGCAAATGACTATGGACATGATGTTAAACACAATGCAGACTAAATATGATACCAACCGTCAGGAGCCACTGCATCCTTCGACAGTCGGGAGAATTATGCCGGCCTGAAGTTAGCTATTCTATCCTGGCAGTTTACCGGTAAACTGATTTGACAAGCGGAATTCAACCTTATTGACACTCGAACTGCCTTTAAATTTGAGACTTAATGTAATTAATAAGAGCTGTTATGCCATAAAATACACTGACGTTTAGATAATTCTACCATAGAATTACCGGTAAACCATCCGGGAAGACTGGTTAGTGGATATGACTGATCCTAGACCGCGACTCGCCTAACCGAGCCACCATCGCGGGTTTTTCACCAAGTGTACGGGGACTGCACTATACTTAACATCACGTCTAGTTTAGCCATTTTGCCGTGCCAGGGTAAAATAACACGGTTGTCGCCGATACACGTCACAAGTCTTCACTATCACAAGTGGCTGTCGAACGCTTGCAATATTTGTGGCCGCTTTCAGTATTATACCTGTCAGATTTACCGAACGTGTATGTTAGGGATAATTGTAAAGTGTCATCACATACAAGTTCTGGTTTACCTGTGCAATTTAACTTTCGCTCGCCTGATGGTAAGCGCCACGCCTGCTCATAAACAGAAGCAACGCCACACAGAACTTTAAATAACAAAGCACTACATGACACTGGACTACGCTCGTCACCCCGAGACATAAGGTGTTCAGTCTCATAATGCCCAGTAATTACACTTGGCTTCAATGTCCTTCAAACCGGAACACAACAGTGCTTGCACACTGTTGCTTGGCGGTAGAAATAGACAAAGCGGTGGTACCAACCCAGCCGGCCTCTAGCAAACGAGGGGCCTACCTTGTAACTGTACAGGCGAAATTAAAAGTGGCGCACTTCAGTGCAGGGGTTTTGTGAATGACGTGAGTGGTTCGTTTACGGCGACGCATATGAACACAAAATTAATTGGTGCGAGTATTAATGGCGCACGTATTAAATTATTATGTACTAATATCGTCCTTTTTTCCGCTATACAACTGTTTGTGCATTTTTAGAGCATAGGACTGTTAGTAATTTATTTAGCGTTGAATCATGTCCTGTCGCACTGGAGAGTACGAGATCGACTGAGGAATTTGCGGTGCTGCACCGCATAGTGCAAAAAATATTTTTTATGTCCGAACTAGTATGTTAATAATTGAGTGGGCGTGCGTCATTTTAGTTTAGAGCTATACGCTTGTTTAGTTAGAGTAGTTAGTTGTGACTAACATAACGCTCGTCCAATGGTATTGGTTATTTTACGCATACTGAGAAGATGCGGTGTCGATCGAGTGTACAGGCTGTTGCAGAAAGTATATACAACATTCATTAATTAAAATGTACTAAGATATATAATATATCGGCGGAAGAATTTTAATATCTCAAACGATGGACGAATAAATAAAATAAATACCAGCGAAACAACGTACTACTAACGACCTCTCGTTATTACTGATTAGATTAGATATTATATACAGAGTGTTGTAGCAAGTAGTTTTTTTTTAAACTACATAGTTTCCAATTGTAATATAAATGTCGAAAATTATAGAATGCGATCTGTCATGCGATCCAGCTAACCCCCGGCGCTCTCCGGTACCCGGGCCGGGGAGTGTGAAATTGACTACCGAAGACACTGCTGAAGCGAGTGACCAGGCTTCAGTGGTTGTGAATGCTACTGGAAACAAAAAGAAACTCATTCAACAGGCATTTCACCCAGGCTTGTTTGTAAACAGAAATAGGAGTATGTCTACGAGCAGCTTATTGAGCTCTAATGATCCGAGCGCATTGCTAAACACACAACCTGAAAGGGAAACCACAACAACTGTGCAACCTCCCTCATGGCAAAAAGTACCCGTAATACGAAATCCAAAAAGGAAAAAAATGGTCACCTCGCCATCTCCTGAAAGGGTAGAAATCACCAACAGATTCAGCGGACTGACAGTAGATCTGACCGACGAGAATCCAAAAATAGTGCAACAGCCCAGAATAAGGAACCCTAGCAAACCACCCCCAATTATTTTATATGGTGTCAAAGACGTGAATAAACTCACAGAGCTCCTAGAGTCCGTCTCAGAGAGAGATAAATTTACTTTTAAGAATATTAGTGGAAATCAACTCAAAATAATGGCCACTGACACTGAAGTCTATAGATCAATAATGTCAATTATACGTGAGCATGGATTAATAGGGCACACATTCAATCGTAAAGATCAAAAATGCTTTAGAATTGTCATAAGAAACCTCCATCCAACGACACCACTTAACGCAATCCAGGAGGCCATGGAAGAAACTGGTAACAAGGTTGTGGGTGAAATTATAAATGCAAGGTTTGGTCCAGATAAAAAACCTACGTCAACATTCTTTGTGAACTTGTCCCCATGCCCTAATAACAAAGCAGCTAAAGACGTAAAAACCATCTACCATCAAGTCGTCATCATAGAAGATCCCAGAAAAAGAAACTCTGTAGTCCAATGCCATAGATGCCAACAATATGGTCATACAAAAAATTATTGTATGAAACCCTATCGATGTGTCAAATGCGCTGAAGCACACAAAACAGCGGAGTGCCCAAAAACGGACAGAAATACGCCAGCTTCTTGTGCCCTGTGCCTGGGTCCACATCCAGCTAACTACAAGGGATGTGAAGTCTACAAAGAAATCCTATCAAGAAAAACACATCGCTTACCGCGAACAAGAAATGAACAGCAGACTCTAGACCCAGATAAGCAGAATTCTCAGAAAACTCTTAGAGAGACTTGGAAGAAAACTGGTGAACCCTTTAAAAATCAGAGAATAAACCAGGGAAATATACTAAATGGAAAAGAACATAATATTAAGCCTTTAAATGAAAAAGATGGAAATGACACACAACACAACGGACAACAAGAATTCTCGAAAAAATTAGAACACATGGTTATGAAGCAAACTGAAAAAATGGACCATCTCTTACAACAAATGAGTATCCTACTACAACTCATAACAACTCTGATTTCCAAATTGTCACCATGACCTCTTTAAAAATGGCAACTTGGAACATCAATGGCTTAGCACCCAACAAAGATGAAGTAGAAATACTACTCCTTCTACATAGATTAGACATTCTGTTAATTTCAGAAACTCATTTTACTAGTAGCAGTAGTATAAGAATAAAAGGCTACAATATATATTCGACCAATCACCCTGATGGGAAAGCCCATGGAGGGACAGCTGTTATCGTAAAAACATCGATCGCTCACCACGAACTACCTAAGTTCTGTACAGACTATACTCAAGCAACCACCATTTCTATAGCTGATAGAAATGGGCACTTTAACGTCGCAGCGGTATACTGTCCCCCGAAACATATCTTAACAGAGGGACAGCTCACTCAATTCTTTAAGAGCTTGGGTTGTCGTTTTATTGCAGGTGGAGACTGGAATGCCAAGCACCCGCACTGGGGCTCCAGGCTGATAACCACACGCGGAAGAGAATTAAAAAAATGTGTTGACAAAAACCATTTAATGACCATCTCAACTCCGGAACCAACTCACTGGCCCACCGACCCAAACAGACTGCCAGATGTTCTAGATTTCTACATCACAAAAGGACTTTCAAGACTATTCTTTAGTATTGATTCGTGCCTAGATGGATCATCTAATCACATTCCAGTTATATTGACAGTGAGCGTTACTGTACTACTCAAAGAAAAACAACCGTCATTATACAACAACCAAACTGATTGGGATGCCTTCCGAGAAATTGTGAACAGGGATCTCTCTCTTCATATAGCCCTAAAAACCAAAGCCGATATAGACGAAGCCACCAATATATTCACAACCACCATTCAAGCAGCTTGCTGGAAATCCACCCCAGAAATCTCAAACCCGAAACCAAGACACAATAGGGTATCGTCAGAAATAAGGCATTTAATTCTAGAAAAGCGAAGATTACGACGAGTATGGCATACTAGCAGACACTGCGTAGATAAAACTTCCTTCAACAAAGCTATTAAAAATCTTAAAGCCGCGATCGGTAAGGCTAATGATCAAGCAATGGAAGATTTCCTGGAATCTCTAACAGCAACAGCTGATACCAACTATTCTTTGTGGAGGTCCTGCAAAAGTGCCAATAGGCCTATAGAACCCAAGCCTCCCATACGAATCCAAAACAATAAATGGGCAAGGACAAAGCAGGAAAAAGCTGATACTTTTGGAAACCATCTAGCCAAAGTATTTACTCCGAACGAAGCTGATCTACAATCTGACGAATCGGACATAGATAACGTCCTTAGTCAAGATTTTCAATTGGACTTGCCAATCAAGCCAACAACCACAAAGGAAGTAACAAGAATTATCTTAAATATGCAAGAAAAGAAAGCGCCAGGTTTCGATTTGATAGACAAAAATGTACTCAAGGCGCTACCTAGGAAGGCCATTGTATTTCTTACAACCCTATTTAATGGTATCCTAAGAACTGGACACTTTCCAGCCCTATGGAAAGTGTCTCAAGTAATAATGATCTCCAAACCAGGGAAACCAGCAAATGAGATTACTTCCTACAGACCTATAAGCCTTCTACCAGTAATGTCAAAAATGTTTGAGAAGATACTCCTACACAGGTTACTGTACGAGACCTCCCAAAGATCCCTAATCCCAGATCACCAATTTGGCTTTCGCCAACGTCATGGAACCGTGGAACAGGTACACAGAGTTGTAAATACAATAAGAAGTACATTAGAAAGGAAAGAATACTGTTCCGCCGTCTTCCTTGACGTTCAAGAGGCATTCGACAGAGTGTGGCACAAAGGGCTTCTTTATAAAATAAAAACCTATCTGCCAAATACATTCTTCCCCATAATAGAGTCATATCTAACAGAAAGAATCTTCCAAATTAAAGAAGAAGAATGTACATCTTCATTTCATCGCATCTCGGCTGGAGTTCCCCAGGGCTCAGTTTTAGGACCAGTACTCTATACAATTTACACATGCGACCTCCCACAAAACTATGGTACCACAACAGCAACTTATGCAGACGACACGGCCATACTGGCAAATAGTAAATGCCCTTTGGAAGCTTCCAGGCTTCTGCAAAGTGGCTTGAACAAAATTCAAAAATGGCTAACCAAATGGCGTATCAAAACTAGTTCAGCTAAATCTGCTCATATCACCTTCACTCTACGGAAGGGCAACTGTCCACCTGTTACCCTTAACAACAACCAACTTCCACAAAAAGACACCGTAAAATACCTGGGAATGCATCTGGACAGGCGGCTTACCTGGAGAAAACATGTACAGGCCAAAAGGGATGAAATAAATATGAAGTATCGAGGACTCTATTGGCTACTAGGCAGAAATTCCAAGTTGTCCATAGATAATAAGCTACTCATCTACAAGAGTTTAATAAAACCAATCTGGACCTATGGAATCCAACTATGGGGATCGGCATGCGACGCAAACCTAAGCATTATACAAAGAGCACAAAACTCCATACTAAAGCAGCTTTCCAACGCACCCTGGTTCATCAGGACCACGGAAGTTCATGAACACCTGAACATCGGGACGATAAAACACGAGATAATATCCTGGTGCTCGAAATACAAGATAAGACTGGAGAAGCACCCGAACCAACTAGCGACCCAGTTAACAATTCCAGATACAATCCGCAGATTAAAAAGACGGCATATTCTAGAATTGGATACTAGCCTATGACACCTTATAGAGATGTCCCAGTGGGGACATTCTCTGGCACGAAATACGGCTCCCAACACATCTGCTCATAGTCATTGACTGATTGCATGATTTAAATATAAAAAAAAAAAAAAAAAAAAAAAATTGTAATATAAAAGTATCGAAACATTAATTGTACAATATATGTTATGTATATATTCATTAGTGTACATGAATTAATGTAAGAATAATATGGTGATTAATAATATGGCATTGAATAAGAGGTAGCACATATTTCATTTGTATGTTTCCCCACATTGTATCCCTGTGATTGTTTGCTACTTCGATATTTTATTGACTCCTCCATTATGTGATGTCTTTTGTGTATTATTTTAATTTATAATCCATATTATTTTGTCGACGAATTATTTAACTTATAGAAATACTATTATTTTTAAATTATCATTAAATCGATATAATATTTTGATGATATTGCCGGATAATATGATTAGTATTATGTCGTCCCAGACCTATAGTCTAGAAGGGATACAAAGCAAGTTTCATAGTTCTAGTTTAGTTTGCCTTTGCTCTTCGTTGGGGGCCTTATTTCCTTTTTTGATTGTTACTTTTAGAATTAAAATTGAGTACTCCAATAACATTATTATGGATTGTTCAAAACGGTTTATAAGTTTGCTAGCCAATTTTTTTGTTCGACTTTTTAAATCGATACCGGAAGCCTGCGGATGCCTTCGATTTGGGTGTAGTAAAACTATGTCATCAAAATTTTGGATCACCCACCCTTTATTCTATTGGAGTTCCTCTACCCAGAGGCGGGTCCAAAGTCCTGGGTTAAATGTATGGTACGTTGCAGAGGGCAAGGGCCTCTGCATGGGCGCATGCATTAGGCAGTGCGTGTGCACGACGGGCACCATGTCTGTAGACGACTCGGCCGCGGCCATCGCGCCCATCGCAGCGTCCGCCACGCACGAACGCGACGGTACGACACCGCCACATCCACCACCCCCCACTCCAACCCAACAACCCTCTCTCACACATATGTTGATGACACTCGAATACGTGCCTATACTTCGGTACTAATACATCACGTTCACGTACTACCGTATGCAAAAATGATTTAACTATAACTATAGGTAAGCCTATAGGTGTACAATTACAATAATAGAAACGCCTAGTATCTGTTTTATTTTTGTCTCGTTACATTATTACAAAAAAAGAATAAAAAATGTTGCCATTTTGGGTTTCATCCCTGAAATACTAAATATGACATCACCTGTACTGAGTGCATAAAAATTGTTTACAGTATAAATCTATACTATCTATTATTATGCTGATGATAATGACAGTTGGATATTTGTCCCGATTGACGGTTACATCCGAATTATCCGGATTATCAATCTGATACTTTCGTACTGTAATATTATTAAATATTGTATTACTATCATTAATATTGCAATATTATTAAACTTATTGAATTCGAATTCGATTTGTTCTGAAATTAACGGAGCAGAATATTTTTAATGGGATAATATCTCATGAGCTTTCTATTTTCGATTTTCCTTAACAGCCTCAATCTATGGATACCAGTTTAGGTAAGATACTTGTAGTTTCTGAAGAAAACAGTTATCCAACTTTCACAATAAGGGGATTTTTCACAGCAGGTATTCCTGAAATAACAGATAACAACAAAAAAATACTTATTCGATTGTCATCAACGCATCAGGAGTTAGAAATCGGGCTCTAGTTCAGCTTACAGCTATCGGCGTCCTTCTCCATTGGCCATTATACATGTTCTAAATAACAAATAGCTGTTTATACTGCAAACATGTTGCTTTCAATGGGATGTTGTCGCGTAAACAAGCTTCCGGTCTTCACGGACGTACGAAAAACGTTACCGATTAACGCAAACTGCTTTAATTAATAATAACAACATTCACGTGTTATAAATAACTGTTATTTTTGTTATTTGATTATTTAAAAATTTATTGAAATGGTTTCCCAAGCTTTATGTATAGAGTTATAATTACAGTTTTATTGCATTAATTGCATTAACGTATTATCTTTGATAACGTTATGCTTTATATATTATTTTATTTAGCGGAATGAGAGCACGTTATTTGTTGAAATATGTGTTTGAATTGTATTGCGAAATTTGGTGTGCATGTTCGGTTTTGGTGTTTGGTCGCAAATATTTGTTCAACACGGGTGCATCATACATTATATCCACATTCATAAATGAACATGAACTGTTAAAATATAGCAAATATATTTAACGATTCCTCATTTCGGTTATTGTTGCACTAGCAATTAATATTGACGAATAATATATATGCTATATTTTTCATACAAAATATTGTAACAAAATTAAGTGATCGGTGGAGTTTAATTCTTTGGAAATATGTTTCTGTATTTATCTTAGCATAGGTCGGCAAACGAGCAAGTAGGTCACCTGATAGTAAGTGATTTCCACCGCCCATGTACGTTCACAATACCAAAAGAATCGTGAGCGCGTTGCCGACCTTAAAGAAAAGGTATAATTAAGGAATTGGGAAGGGGAGGGGGATTTAGGCCTGCGGATATTTCACTCACCGCACGAAACGCTGCAGCAAGCTGCTACTTTACGTCGGTTTCCTGTGAGACAGTGGTAACCACCTGGACGAGTCGGCCCATTCATACTGTGGACAAACTCTACAGAGTGGCTCTACCATAAATTATACAAAATAAATAACGCCGTGTTGTTGTACTTAGATAGCGTCAATGGTGCAGTGAGCGAGTAGCTAGGTGCTAAACGAGAGGCCACTGGTTAGATCCCCGCATCGAGACAATTGTTTGTGTGATCCACAAATATTTAATTCCATACAAGACGGGTACCTATCTTAGTATGGGATCAGGATTATGTGTGTGACTGTTAGGTGTATTTATTTATTTATAATTACTTAAAGAAAATAAAAACTCCACCGCCTACTTACACATTTAACACACATACCATTGCACTGGGTGTCGCTTGGTGCCATAAGTTTTACGTGTCGCTTGTCATTGTCTTTCGCAGCTGAAAATCAACCATCGAATAACCCACTAACAGAGAAAACGGAAAGACCGCGGCTCGGTAAACACCACCGCACCGAATCACTGCCCGCTGGGTGTCCATTATTTCAAGAGCCATTGAAGATAGTCCACGCACGGACCTCGTCCGAGCCTCTGACTGGAGAAGAGATAGATCGATTGATGGTTGAAAAGTCGAATTTGCATTCGTCGTGTAAAGCGATCAATGGAAACGACATGGGGCCGAAGAAAACGCAATGGTCACGGCGCGCGAGCACAGGCACAAGAATGTCTAAATTGTCGCCGGCGCATTCGAAGAGTATGTATATTTCGACGCGGTTTTGACTACGTAACGGTTTTTGCTATTGGTAAATCGCGCTGTTACTTTAAAGTAGCAGTGTGTTGCCAGTCCATATTTGGGAAACATTACCAAAAATCTTTTTGGGTTAATTGGGAATTGAAATTAAAAATGAATCAATAGGAATGGAATAAAAATCCATTTTGTAATGAATGGAATTAAAAGCATTTTGTTATGTTTTTAATTGCAATAAATTGGTTATTTTTTTTACAAAGCATTACGTGGTCCAGAACTGTTTCACCATTTTTTGCATGCCCTTGCACATGCTAATAATGCGTACACATGCATCGCACACTACTAACTCTATCAGAGCAGTTACCAGCTGATAGAAACAAGAACGCAAGAGTATTATGTAAATAAAATTATTTATTTAGTTTTTGTTTCGTTTATCTGGCAACTCTGTGTATTTTCCGTTTTTGTACAGCGTGTTATGTTTATCAATTGTGTGTATGTGTTTTGCAAGTTTTGTATTATAAGCACGGCTTATGATTTTTGATATTTGGTTCATGTCTGTTCATTATGTGCACTTTAATATGTTTTAAACCTCCATTTGTTTTTTAAATATTCAGTTATATTTTTAGCAATTATTTTACTTACAGTCCAAATGAAAATATTTGAAATTATCTTTTATTTTTAAAATATTAAGTATTCAATATTATTTTGAAATGCTTTTATGCTTTTATAATATTGTATTCCGCTTTAATGTACTTTACGTAAATATTTTTTCTTTATATTTTTATATATCAAAAATGTTCTTTTTCTAATGTTAATTTAATTATTTTTTGATACTAACTATTATAAGATACTGTTATCTTGCAGATGCTGGCACTAACCGTAACCGCTGCGACAGTATGCCGTCGCGACCTCCCTCCTCTTTTGAAGTAGAGAGACCTCCACCACGGCATACAGAATTGGAAGGTATGAAGTTTAAGTTTTTATTTATTTATTTTTTATTGCATAGGGCGACAAACGAGCAAGAAGTTCACCTGATGGTAAGTGATCACCACCGCCCATGTACGCCCACAATACCAAAAGATTCATGGGCGTGTTCCCGACCTTAAAGGAAAGGGATAATTAAAGGATTGGAAAGGGGAGAGGATTTGGGCTTCCGGATATCTCACTCACCGTACGAAACGCAGCAGCAAGCTGCTACTTTACGACGGTTTTCTGTGAGACAGTGGTAACGACCCGGACGAGCCGGCCCATTCATGCTGTAGACAAATTTGTCTGCGGCGTGGCTCTACCACTCGACAGGACGTCTGTGTCATTGCACGAGCTAGATTTCATGACCAACTTCGAAAATGTAGAAGACATTCATACTGGAACAGTTCTCAATAGTTGGAATAACTACAATCTTAAGGTACGCGACCGAGATGGGAGACCGCGACGCGTCTGCTTTGTATGCAATTGTATATGTACGTCTGGAGCTATATGACCGTATAATATTCGACAAAGCGGACTGGTCGCTATCTCCTGACACGTGTCGCGGTCTCTTGTCTCGGTCGTGTACCTCAAAACAGGCCTTTACGATGATGAGGGTACCTAATACATATTTGTACTCAACTAGAGAGCAACCACCCAACACATATGGTGGAAAACTCACCACATTGGTTCGTTTCGGTCCAATGACGAGACGAGCAGGTCGCTCGCCGGTAAGCGACACGATTACCCATGAACTGCAACTGACACGACCCAGAACTTTGAATTACAAAACACTGGATGACACTGGACTGTGCTCGTCACATACATACATAAGGTGTTAAGTCTCATAATGCACAGTAATTTCACTGGCTTCAATGTCCTTCAAACCGGAACACAACAGCGCCTACATACTGTGGCAGAAATAGACAAAGCCACAGCATGGTACCACACCAACCCAGCCGGCCTCGCATACGAGGGACTTAGCACCTTGTAAAATGCATTGAAATCACTATAGGTATGAATTAAAATGTACGTTTGTTGATAGGTTCGGAGGTGGGTCGTGACGAGACGGACGCGCTCGCCGAGTGGTACCGCACGCCGCGTATACCAGAGGAACCAGACACCAGTGACATATCAAAAGACTTCGTCAAGTTAATACCCCTTGCTTTGTGATACAACACCATGTATTTTATAGTCAATATTGTTGTGTGCAGTGATAGCTCAGTGAGGAGTGGTATGGACTGTCAAGACGAAAGTCGCCGGTTCAAAACCAGCCCCAAGTGCATACACCTCTGACTTTTCTAAATTATGTGTGTATTGTTAATTATCACTTGCGTTAACGGTGAACGAAACATCGTGAGGTAATCTGGAAGTTATCCAAAAGAATTGGTGCATAATGCGGGTTGACAGACTTCACATATTGTAGGTATGTGAAGTCTGCCAACCCGCATTAGGCCAACGTGGTGGTCTAAGGCCTAACCCCTCTCATTCAGTAGAGGAGGCCCGTGCCCGACATTGGGACGTGTATAATACAGGGCTAGTATTATTATTATTAATTATAAAAGTCAAAATATCTTGATTAAGTATCATATTTTTTAATCTTGTTATGTTGATAAATATCAACTGAAATTATTCTTTAAGACACAGATGACAATTTAAACCGTCCTCAGTGTTTAAACAATAGCGCCCTAATTGACAGCGCTGTCTCAATACTTTCAATTGGTCCTTCGAGTCGGATACAGCGTCTTAAATTACATTTTGTAGTAACAGTTATCTAAGACCAGCCATCTATAGTGAAAGTATTATAATCCAGAAAGAAGATTTTCTGTAGTAATATGGATCTTATTTTCTCATTCATAGAATCTAAAATTGACTAACATAAATTGTTATCTCACCAGCATGTCGATCAGGCCCGGTAGCTCAGTACAGCACTCGCGCACGTCGTCCCTGGGCTTGGACGACACGGTGGGTGAGAACCTTGTCCCGGACGGGTACCTGCCGATGCTGCCGAGACACGACCCCTCCGGTGGACTCATTTACGCATCCAGTGGGTCTGTATGCAGCGGTACTCCTTCAACTGATCCTAGGTTCAGGTGAGGAAAATAAAATATCACTTTGCTACTTATTATAATCAGTTAGAGCGAGCAAATTAGAAGTTTTTTTACTAGTATTTTAAACATTTTCATCTGCTTGTATTTTTGTATTCCATTGTTAGGAGTATTTAAATTAATTTCAGCGTGGTCCTTCGAACCGGATAAATCTTTTGCTAACTATTAACAAAATGTATAATTTAGGAGATTTTTGCTTTGAATTAAGGTTTTAACTCCTTTTTGGGGCAAATATTTTTAATTTATACGTACTTGAAAATTCCCTCAAATGTGCCCATATATTTTTGTGTGGTATATAGTTATCTTTCCGGATAGGAATATATAATATCTGAATATATACGGCAAGTGTTTATCGTTTATCAACAGCGAGTACCAGCTAGAGCCTGCGACGTCTCACCTGGCGGTGTCAGCAGCAGACCGCGAGCGTCCGCCCCGCGCTAACAGTGTGGGCTCACGTCCACCGCCACGCGCACCCGAGCCACGGCACAGAGCGTACAGTGTCGACGCCAGACATCGACCTCCGGTGCATGCGAGACATCCACTACCGAGAGCCTCTGCTGAGGACTTGATGGAGCTCGACTTCTCCACCAACTCACCTGCTTCCAAGGTACTATACTTGACTATACATATTAATATTAACCATACCTTAAGTTAAGCACAATTTTAGTGGTTCACCGGTCTCATTACTCGTGTAAGAAATCGGCTGCATGAAGACTTTATGAAGCTGAACTTTTTGTACCAACTCGCCAAACCTCAATTTGGGACGGAACGTAACCCACCGCCCCTTGTGTAAGAGCGAGACACCGGCCTCTGATACAAGCCAAAGATTGACTGCCTCGTCAGTTTACCAAGGACTATATACAACTCGATTAATGTATTATAATTAAGTTTTTATTCTCTCTCTCTCTGACATAAAAACAATAAAGATAGGAAGCGAATAATCGTTTGCGAATTTAACTGATTTATGCAGAATCGATTATTATTTTTAACATATATTTATCGATTCTTTAATTACGTGTACGCGTTACGATTGAGGCTAACGCTGAGGTCTCGGGTTCGATCCCCGGGTCGGGTAAAGTGGTATTGGGTTTTTCTATTACGAAATGCTCAGTATCAGCCCGGAGTCTGGAATTTGTGCCCGATATGGCGATAGGCTCGCCCCCTATCACATTGTGGGACGGAGATACGCTCGGCGAAATGTGGGTGTACTGGTTACACCTCTGCCTACCCCTTCGGGGATTACAGGCGTGAGTGCGTATGATTCGTTAATTACTAATTAAAATTGTATTTAGATGCTGAATTCATACCTAAATGTATAACTGATGCTATTTTCAACATAATATTTATTATGTTATGGGAGATACCACTCCTTGATATACTCACGTAAGACTTCCGCTGTCTCCCATCTCTATTGAGGAACTTATGGGACTCGAATTCTCAACTAACTGACCTGCTGACAGTGTATGAAACTGTTCATTATCATTACTATAACTTAAGGCTCCAGCCCTCGATACATAAAAGACATTCGCTACCACAGGTCTCACAGGTCAAAGCTCTGTCAAAAAAAACAAATCATTTTTTTTCTACCTACTCCCGCTGCCAAGGTAAACTAAACTAAAGGCCAAACCGAATGTAACAGTCAGTGTGATGTATTTAAGACATTTACTTATCTAATAATCTAGAAAGAGCTAGACTCCTGTTATGGTTCGCCCGCTAATAAAGTGCCTATATACGTTGTAATTGCATTGGTTATTTCAGTTAAAGTATGCATATACACATTTTGTGCTATAGAAATAGTTTTTGCTTGATGAGATCGTAATTTTATTATTCTTAGTAATATACTAATGTTGCAAAATTATATACAAGAAAAACTTTTAAAAAAACGTCGAGTACGCGTCAAACCACGCATATTGAAGGGTTCTTACCTGGCGTTATCCTGGCTAGTGCCAGGGCTCTCATATCTCCCTCTAACACTTCAAACCAGCGTTTTTGAGCCCTCTGCCTATTACTATTACTATTGTTTTTTTTGTTCAGGCATCAATTTCCCGCACGCCGCCAGTCACAAGCTCCACCGACCGCATAAAAGCCAACGTAGATGAGTATGTAGACATGTCGCCACGTAATGCGGGATACGTGGAGATGACACCAGGAGAGCCTCCCCCAACCTCCCACACACCTCACTCATCTGCCACCCCCGCTACTCCTGCCACCCCTGCCACTCCCGCCACTGATGGATACGTAGAGATGACCTACGGACGAGCTGCTACCAGACCAATAGCCATAGCGGGGGCGAGGGCTCCACCTCCCACCGCCGCCCACGCTGCCCACGCCGCCCACACCGCCCACGCCGCCGCCGCTTCCCCTGAAGAGGCGAGGAGACGCCGTTGTACCTTACGTGAAACCTCTCACGGATCGCAGACCATATTCCCACTGTCACTGGAGTCACCAGCATCACCTCCCGATGAGTTACCGGACGAGTTGGAGGAAGATCCTCCTCATCACGCGTTGTCGACGGTGCGGGAGATAGCGGAGGAGGTTGCGAGACGCAGCCCGGAGCCGCGGCGTGACGTGTCCAGCTCGCCGCAGTACGTGACGCTGGCGAGGCCCGTGGATGAGCAGCAGCTGGACCAGCTGGCCTGCAACCCACTCGCCAACAAGACCATCGCCAGGGTCGAGATGGACTGTAGACGTATGACATACATTATTATTACTTAATCATATTAACTAACATAACCCAAATTATTGTATCCCAATTACATTAAAATTTTCTAGACTAGACTTGTTGAATTAAATGATTAGTGTAATGAAATGTTCGTAAGTCTCTTTACAGGCTTTTGAATTAGGTAATCTGTAAATTGTGTTAAGTAATTTTAATTCCCTTTTACATCAAGTGTAGTGCTGCATTTAAAGATAGAAAGTTTTTGGTCCTTCGAGCCTGATTAAATCTTAAATTGTACCTTATACAACGTGTTACAGAAAGGTGTGGTCATATTTTAGGGTCATTACACACTCCTTATAGTAAGTACCTGTGTACCGGATCATTTCTAACCAAGACATCCTAAAATTTCACGTTAATTTTAATCACTCGTTTATTAAGGTCGATAAGATTGATGACATCACTATTAATTATAATGAATGACACTCACTTTTTAATAAACTTTAATAAGATTTACGTAATTCTACGGACATACGTCCGTAACTTGTAATTTAAACACAAAATACCTGAAAGAGACTGTTTGCTGAAGACGATATAGGTACCATCCTCTGAAGTATTATAAAGATTTCATTGTCGGGTCATCCATCTATGAATTTCGCTTAATACAGTCGACGAGCGTCTTATAAGCTATTATCAGTTGCACGAACACAAAATACCAATACATAATACTTGTTTTTAGTCAAATACAACATATTTTTTGAACTCGTAATCATACTTCATAAAATCAGAAATTGCCGAACTGACTGCGTCAAATAAATATTGACATTTGACAATAGGGTAGTTGACTAGTTTTTTTTTTATTATTTAAATCAATAAGTTACTTTACTCAAAATATATGGCAGAAAGAATTTTATAAATCGGACCAAAAATAAATAAGTTAGAAGCCATTCAAATCCTGTGGAAGGGGTAATTGTCAAATGACAAACGATGCAACCATTGACGTCACTGTGTAAAATGTTCATTATGGTGCACGCGTGCAAGCGAGATAGTGAGATATCCCTACTACGCACCCACTTTTCTTCATACCAACATTTAAAGTCATAACTGCGGGCACATTTCTGAACCAATTTATATTGTGTTTTAATAAAAGGGTTTCTTTTGCGTGTCATTTTCTGTTGCTTATAAAATAATGTATAAAATTCAATATAGGAAACTACCCTATTGTTTAATGTTTTTTTAATTATAAAATAATTAAATAAAAGGAGGTCTATAGTATAATTATTTATCATTTAGTGTTGTCCAAAGTTGAAAGTCGATATCGACATGTTACTCATTCGATAAAAAAGAAAATTCTATAACTATTGTACTAGCAATGCAATCGGATTTGGTACTATGGGAGATAAAATACTAATACCCTACACTATACATTTCTTAAATTTGCCCGCCCCTTTCTATAACACGTTGTATATCGAATACGTTTATAATATTTTAACAGTAGATAATGACGTTAGAATATATTTTTACAGCAGTAGAGAGCACAAGCAACGCGCAAGTGGTGATGGCTAGTGGTGGTGCACCGGCACGGTTCAGCGTGGGTGGTGTGAGTGGTGTGGGTGTAGTGGGCGGCGTGGGTGTAGTGGGCGGCGTGCACTACGCCGCGCTGGACCTGGAGCCGCGGCGCGCGCCCGGCCCCGCCGCGCCCCGCGCGTACACACAGATAGACTTCCTGCGCAGCGAGAAACTGCACGCAGACTCCGCCTAGCCGAACTATATGTGCGTACTCACTGCGACCTTGTGTGTACTCACCCTACTCACTCTACACTACATGTGACGGAAACACGACTCGACCCGAATCCTGTATCAAACCGTGTCTAAACAACACATCGATAATTGTCCATAAGGCCACTCGTGCTTTTTCAACTTGCGTCTTCATATGACGCATGCGTCTCAGATAATTTACTGTGAGTTGTAATATCCTATAGTTTGACACATTATGTTAATTTTAACTTATGTATGTTGCTGCATCTAAACTAAGACAGGTGGTAGTGCTGGTGATTACGGACATGATACCGCTGAATAAATTGCGAAACAACACTACATATTTTTGAGTCTCAACATCATGTTTGAATAGACAAACACAACAGTTATTCATATCATATTGTTAAAACAATAATTTAAATTGTTTATAGAGAAATGTAACGTTAGTAAAAAATCAGCTGATGCTCGAGGTTAATGACCGTTAGCTATACGCGAGCGGCTCGTGTCGTAAAAAATAAGTTTTATTTCGCGTTTTTTTTTAATGATGTCCGTAATGACCAGAACTATTGCCTGTTTTAGTTTTCTTTAGAGTTTCACTTACACTCAGCAAGTATACACGAATACGTCAAAGGAAGACGCAAGTTCAAAGTTTAAATGGGGGCATAGCTATTATAAACTATGATCAATATGGGTATAAGGAATTACATCTGACAATTTATCAAACCACGGTTTGTGCGTTGTAAGACTTGCGTGATATGTATACAGTATCGAGATCATGTGGTGAAGGAGTTATCGACTGTGACGGGACGTTGTGTGGACATCGACATCGATCGTACTCGGTAGCGGCTTGTCTATGGAACTGGATGACACCCGGTTGTATATGTTCACACGTAACTATATGATAGTGCGTTTTGTTATTAATTTTATTAATGAACATTACTTTTTATTGTTAGTCCGAGACGATTCAGTGATATACTGAATTCACTATGTCGTGAATGTTATAAGGTTTCGCTGAGGTCAGAGCGTAATTTAGCGTTTCTGAGGGAAGGTAGAATGTACATGCGTTAGTTGATGGTGTTGAGTACAGACGGACAGTTAATTATATTTGAATGTATATGCCACGGTTGTGAGAGAGGCCTAACGTAGTTCGCACCGATATCTGCATCTCCGCATCTCCGCTAGTATACTGCCTATTGTGTTCTGATGAGCTCCCGGTCGGAGTGCAGTGCAATTTTTTACTACATACACACAAATATATATATTTATTTTTTATATAGTTATCGTTTGTTATAGTCCGACGCGTGACTGTAAACCGTTTATACAATAAACAAAATCCCAGTGTTTTTGTTTCATATACATCGTGTTCGTAACACAATAGTAAACTTAGATAAACTTGTCTGACATAAAGATTAAATAAGGTGCCTGAAAGCATTCGATAATCAGTAATTATCGATATTAGGATATAAGATTAAATAATAATCAGAATAAAATGTTTCATAATACACAACTAGACTCAGTTCACTATTGTTGCATGAACATTATGTAATAAAAAAGTCTGCAAAATATATAGGCAACTTGTTGGTATATTATATTTGCATGTTTTTTATTTAAACAGTCATGGTGTCGGAACCAAATTGAGGAAAAACACATTTGAGCTTGACATTTATGAAATTATTGCCAGTTTAAAAAATAAACATGAAATAGTAGAAATTATCCATAGGATTAAATGTTACATATTTGTTGATTTTACACCGTTTATAATTGTCGTATTTCAAGTTTCAAATGTAGTTTTTCTTAAACAATGTGTTCAGAAAGTGAAAGTGTTATTTTACAACTGTTCAAATCCAAATTATTATATATATTGGAAAGTATGTTTAGATGTCTGCTCGATTACTCCGGTTGGTCGACGTTTTAATAATAGCGTGTTCCGTATTACAGTTAACCGTTTTAATAGAAAACTTCTTCGTTAAAATTTTTGAGTTAATATTTTTTTCTACCATTATCTCACCAGATAAGATATGAAGGAAGTTTGATTTTATACATTTTACCGCATAGTTTTCTGTTTTATGCTCGGCGTGAACCCTGTTTGTTTATACTTTATCACGCTAAATATGTACTTCATTTTAACAAGAGATTATCACACATACCTATGCATGAAGTTTTCTATCTAAATCATGATTCCGTATATAAAGTAATAAAAATAATGGACGTTTTTTTACAGAAATGTGTTTCGTTAAAATACTATGAAATAATATGATTATCTTACAATTAGATATGAGCCAGCAAGAGGCGATGGAAATTTATAACAAATATCATAAAATATTTATGAAATGTTTCTCATCTTGGATTAATTAATAAATTATTTCTCTCAGAGAAAATATTTGATTTATGGCTATCTATCTTCCGTAAACTAATTATACTTATTTAAACCAGTGAGTTTACAATTTTATTATATATAGCTATGATTCAGTAAAACATTAAAGAGGCCTATTCTTGCTGACTCATTAACCGAATATAATCGCCTTGTGTGTTCAAAAACTACTTAGTAACAGTTTAAGTCAGTACACAAACATTAGATTACTAACGTCAGTCCCTGAGTAAGTAAGCTTTGTGTTGGCACACACTTGACATTGCTATAAAGGTTCTCAGTAGTAGTCAATATAAAGTTCAAAAAACTACTACTTCCTCATTAAATTTCTACCACTATCCCACTATGTCAGGTCGATATAACATGTATCCATGTTGTAGTATAGACTTGGCTTATTGGTTCAAACCTCCTTCAGAATACTTTTTGGTGGATATTCGTCATCAATCAGTTTTAAAATCGTACAGTGTGGTGTGAATCCTCTGTTGTAGCACCATGGGATAACATCCTGCTGAATTTACGATATGAGGGAGGATACAGAATACTTTCATTAAATTAATGATGCCATACAGTTCATTATTAAATCATTCATAGAAACTGATTTAGTTACAATTATAATGTTCTCTACTCGGTGTTTTCCTGACGTCAGTAAGTTAATGCAAATGTGTAGCATTAAGTTTACATTTCATTATACGTTGCCAACGTCGCGAGTGCTCGTTCACGGGACCTGCATAATGTCTGACTCAGTCAACACCAAATTTTTATAACTTTATATTTATTGCACTAGATGTTTATAACGGGATTTTTGACGCGCTTAGATGACAAAATATGCTTTTTTATTGAACACTAGTCATGATTTACTAGACGTACAATATGTCAAACACTTTGCCACTGAGGAAAGATTAATAGCTTTCTGTATACATAAGAATTCATGCATTTGTTTGCGTAATCATTGTTAAAATTACGATCTTGTCCTTTCGATCATGTTCTACTCCTATAGATACATACTTTTGTCATCTTATCGTGGTGGTTAGTTTTCGATTCATGTAATTATCGTCCGACTTGTTATTTGAAATCACAACAAAAATATAAAGTCATTTTAAGAGATAATCACTTGATGACTTTGATCCCAGATTAGTACCGTTTTAAAACTTTGAGCTTTAATGTAATATTTCGCGAAGGACTTTCGTTAAATTCAATATTATTAATGTACGATTAGGCAAAGATTTTTGTTTTGTTTATTGATGCTGAGCAGAAATTTCTTTTAATAGTTTTCCTCATTCATTACAGTGATTAAACCGTTATTTCCGTGACAATAGTAAAATGTGAGATAATAGTAGAATTTTGTTGTTGTGGTAGATTTTAAACGATTTGTTCAGATGTTTAAATTAGTAAAAGAGATTTCTGCTGAATTATTTTTTGGATGTAAAAATATCCGATTTATGTTTATTTTAATGTTGTACGGAACTTTGGACTCGTTAACTGGATGGTATTTTGTAGTATAGTAAATTGGGCATAGCCACTGTTTTACGTTTACGTTTTGTATATTGTTTTTGTTAGATAAATTCTCGCTCGACGAGTGTAGGGCAATGACGGGTCTTAATGAGTAGGCTAAGTGGGACTAGCAACAGTTAGAGGGGAAAATTTATAAAATTTTATTTCCTTTAAGTTTACGTAAAAAAAATATATTCTGACTTTGTTAACATTAAAGGAATATTCCTTACAATTCGTTTGATTTATCGATTGTAAATATGTAACTTTTTAAAATTCATACATGGTATGTGCGTTTTTTTTTCTGATTATGAAAGACTCGTGGCGTCAAAGAATATAACAAAGGGTATTGTATGTTATTAGGGCCCGTCATACATCCGTCTAGATAAGCCAATAATATAGCTGTTGCCACCTCGCAATTATTTAGTAATCATATTTAAGTGTAACTACGTAACGACGTCCGTTCTTTTGTCATGTCTATGTATTAAAATATGATTTTATATGACTAATTTTAACTTATTAATCATATTTAGAAGTATAACCGTATGACGATAGAAAATAACCCTTATAGAAGTAATGCAAAAAATATATATTTTGTATTAATTAAATAATCATTCATTCTTAATAAAATATTTTTATTCATACACGTAAAAATAAATGTTTTTAATATTTTATATTAAAATTAGAGCGTATTTTCAAATACATCGTTCAATATTATAATCAATTGTGTCGTATAATCCATTGTATTTGTATTTAATCAGTGAATTAAGAACGGACGTAGTCGCGTGTAATTATTTTTATTCCACTTAGAATAAGAAGTGTTGATTTTTCACATGTAGGTAGTAAGCATAGACGGGTACAGATAATGGATAGTATAAGGATTAACGTGTTAGACGGATATAACAATTTTTACAACGTGCTTATTAAATAAACATGCACATATACTGTCTAAAAATGAAAATTAGACCAAATTATATGCGATAGGATGATTAGACGGAATCTGCAGTATAACTGTAGTGTTAGACAAATGTTTTATATACAAATTGACGTTGATACATTATGTATGTGGATAAATTTATTGTACACAGTGCAATGTCACAAACCGCATAATCTATATACGATGCGAGCATGTTGTAAAAATTGCTTTGGGCTTCATTTACATTGGTGAGATTACTGCGCTACATCGAAAGCTAGTGTGAATGCGGCCTTATTATAAAGTACTGTATTTATAAAGTAGTGTTTAAACAAACATAAATACTGAAACTCCACGCGACCGTCCGCGACATGACAACACAAACGGAGTTTATGAAAACTATACTAGTCCCATTGCAAGTTTAACAGAATTATTGCATAAAATGAAATGTTCCTGTAACGGCATAAATAGCGATTTGTTATAAGATTATCACTTAGGTTAATGTAAAGTAACGCGTAGGACACAGATATGTGACGTATCGTGGTGGAGACAGAGACATGAGACAGGAGACAGGAGACGGGAGACGGCACGCTACGCTGCCAGGGCTTGCACTTATAGCAAATGTGAAAGAAATTCAGTTGTGTTTGATACGTGAAATATAAAGAGGATATTTTTTTACAAATGGTGCTACTACCGTTCATGTTTTAGTCGATGATAGCTTGGCCGCTGTTACTGCCATTAGATAATTGTCGAGTGAAGCTAGGCCCAGTGCGAGTGGCGAGTGGCCCGTAGTGTAGTGCGGGTATAGACTATATTATAGACCATAGACCATAGAGTATAGAGTAATGGCGCCATATCACAATGTGGGTACGTTAGTGACGTCACTGCGCTATAGATAATATTCGAGTAATGTGTAGCTTTTGTAAGGGCCGCCGCGACTGCAATTAATGCACCGCCTGCTGGCGGAGACACCTTCAAACTAAATTTAAATGTTTTTGGTACGTTACATTTTGTTTACTTTCATATTATATTGTAAATAAAAGAGAATGGAAATAAAAGCTTTGGATTTGCGCAATTATTGCTTTCATTTATCCCACGGATCATCTATATTAAATTCCCCTAGTGGATTGATGGGCGGTATTGCTCATTAACAATAAGGTGACCCACGTGCGTATATTCATAAACATTACAGATGTTACACAAAAAGAAATAAATAAATCATAAAGAAATACTGTTTATTTTAAAAATAAATAATGGTTATGAATGACAAACACAATTCGCTAACAAGGCGCTGTCAACAGTCACGCAGCGAAACACTTTTACAAACATATCAGTACTCGGTGGTTGTTGTCAAGTTGTCCAAAATATAGAAGCAATGTACTTGCTACAAAATAATGGAATCAGCACAATTGGTATGTTTAATTCGGCGTATATAACTACCTAATTTACCTACTTTTCGAGAAAGGATCACCTTCCGAGAAAACTAAATCTCTTCCACAAATTGGACAGCCTGTACACTCCACACCATCAAATGCACGGTTTAATAAAATTACATTATCGATAAATTATATTAATTGTGGTAATCGATTTTTTTTATCATTATTATGCGTTAAAAAATTATAAAGTAAAGAATCCCCTAGATTTCGATTAAAATACCACGAAATGTTTACATATAGTTTAATAATATGATTTTATTAAGTAAAATGGCAGTCGATAGTAACAAGAGAGGTCATTAGTATATTTTTTATCGACAAATTCACAATTAGTAAGTTGTATGCTCTACCACGCTCGACCGGGGCGGTAGCACTCTCACCGAAAACCGACGTGAATTGAGTTGAGATTTCCGGAGGCCCATCTGGTAATATTTTCACTGTTATTCAGTCCAAAGACAATATTCGTGGGTATTTTAATTGTGCATCGTTGTGTACGGTCGATTAATTATACGGTGTACTTCGATAAATAATCCTATATTAACAGGAAGAATAAGAAGTAAGTGGTGATGACCTATTGGGGAGTGGTGCGGACTGCTGAGACGAAAATCAAAAGATACCAAACCCAGTGCACACCACACTCACACTTCTAACTTTTCTAAGTTCCGCGTGTATTCATTGTTAATAATCGCTTACTTTAACAATGAAGGAAAACATCGTGAGAAAACTTGCATATCTGAGAATCATCCATAAGAATTTCGAAGATATGCGAAGTCTACCAATCCGCAACAGGTCAGGTGATGGATTAAGACCTCGCATAAGTAAAGGATCTCTTCCTCTCCTATGGAGATCTCCCCAAAGATGCCCAGCAGTAGGAAGAATATATTCATATTATTATTATACTACAAAGTAAACTGGCCTCACATCAATCATGAATGTATATTCTAAGTCGGTATATTGGCCACAGTTAAATTAAGCATTTCTCGTCTATTTTAATAATTAAATTAATGTAACAAGTCGATTAAAATATGCCAATAGGTACAATAACATAATCGCGACGAGTGTGCTGTTATCTTTCCAGAAGTTTCATTTTTTTTTACTTAATACTTAATCAGATATTAAATAAATGTATATGGGACCACATTGCAGCTAGACTCTATCGAACGCATTTTTAACAAAATAGGTCCTGAATTGTTGGAGAAATCGATGTACACAAATAAAAAAAGAAAAAACCTCTTCCCTTTTTGAAGTCGGTTTAATACATAACAGCCACTATCGATTACCGACTATAAATTATTACATTAATTGTATGTACAAAAGTGATCAAAGTTAGCTAAGGAGTTTTTTTTTTAAATATAACGGTTATTACAAGGTAGTAGTTACATACTTACATTATATGTATTAATAGCGAAATGAAATGTGCAGATCGAGAGCTGTGCAGCGGAAAAGTAAATTTCAATAAATGAAACACAAACATTGTTATTTTAATACATATTAATTTAGCTATAGGATTTGTTTACAACCAACTCAAAAGAAATCCCACTTTACAACGTGTTATAGAAAGGTATGGATATATATAATTTTAGGGCTCGTTACAGTGTTTATGTACCGGATCTTATCAAAATCTAGACATCCTAAATATGCACGTAAATTTTTATCACTCGTTTATTACAATCTATCCCTATAAGTTAAGTAAAGTGTGCGAGAGAGAATGACAAAGCTGGAGTGAGACAAAAACTAAGCTGTTTATCATTTAGTGCTGTCCAAAGTTGTAAATCGAATATCGATATGTACCTACCTACTGATTCAATAAAAAAGAAAATGCTTCATCTATGTCCTAGCAATGCAATGAAATACTTATATCGTACATTATACTTCGCTTAAATTTGACCTCACCCTTCTGTAACACGTGTATATTTTCATTAAATGTTTTTTAATTATTAATCATTCATAATTCCGAATTTTGAATCGATCTAAATCTTTTCCCGGATAAGGTTAAAAAATAGACTCCACAATTCTCGATTTGAACACAGTATAACTAAATTATAAAACTATTGGTTAATATTGGTGGAGAGTTAATTGGCACTGTATCGGTGGATTACAAATAAGACTTTAATATTAAAACAAGCTAGATTTATCATAGGCCAATATTTCATAAGATATGAGATAATGGTCTATACCAGGTACAAGCAGGAGGGTGTCCCAAAATATGCATTAATTTCAGTACGGTACTACAATTTAAATGAAGCACTTCAGTATTGTTCGTTTTTACGAATAAATACGCATATTATGCAAACCTAGACATGTGGGTCCAGTCACCTAATCAAAAAAATAAAAACAAGTATAATAATCTAATAAGGCTGTAACTGATCTGTATTAGATCATCATCACATGTCCGTATTTTCGAAATATCCGAAGATTACCGAAGCGCATAATTTTAATCATGGTATTGTATGTGATTTGGATATTATTTTCTGAAATGGAGTGAAAACTTAGAATCGAACTCAATCGTCAAATTATATAATAGGGTAGTTCACTTGATTTTTATTATTGAAATCAATACGTAACATTACCGAAAACCTATTGCAAAAAGAATTTTATAAATCTGTACAAAAATAAACAAGTTAGAAATCATTAAAATCTGATGGAAGGGTAAGGTAATAGTCAAATGACAAACGACGCAAACCGACACGTGCGAGCGAGATAGTGACATATCCCCACTACTCATACCGATATTTAAAATCAGAATATCGGCTGATTTTTGAACCGATTTTGTTTTTTTTACAAAAGGATTTCTTTTTAGTATTATTTTCTATTGCGTATAAAAATCTAATTATATATTGACGGAAACGTCAGCATTCGAACGCATAATTATATTTTTTTTTGAAATCATACTATCCTAGATCTTAAAAAAATGCAAAATTTGGAACACCGTAATAAATAAATTATAATTTGTGCATAAGTGAACTTAATATAAATGGCACCGGTAAAGGTACATGAGTGTTAAAACTGATCATAAACTTATATCGCGGAGTGAAGTGATAGAAAAAAAATATTGTTGGAAATTAATCTACTTCTAAGTTTTTGTACAAATCATCTACACTAACAACTCGTGTCTATACTTCAAACACTATAGGTCTTTTTCGTCTTGTCGTTGAAAGAAAGTACACATTACGTGGTAGCTTGTAATTCTAAATATCTATCAAGACAAAGATGGATTTATCAAATAATAACCATCTCTTTCGTCTACGAGTCTAATATTTACTAAACCTAAATACAATACGCGCAAAATAATGAAGTAAACAGACGTATAGATTCTCGATTTAGTTTCCGTATTAAGAATTCAGATTAACTTTCCGTTCGGAAAATATTAAAACGTAAACGTAAATATTTTGTATGAAATGCTTGCATTCGGGTGCCACGTATACGGCAATATGATTCGAAAACCTACTACATATATGAAACCGAATATCTGCGGCCGGGCATAGGTCGACTTTCTCAAGGATCACATTTAGCCACTAGATATGTAACAAACGTCAAATCGTATGAAAATTAGTATACATGTTTAGGGACTATACGATTAAGGATCATTGAGAAACTCGATCTACATATCTGAAAACAATATTCTAACATTAGCCCGGAGTTATTTTGCGCTTATTGTACCTCCTATCGTTTTATGGTTATTAAAACTGCCTAAAAATCGAGATGACGTTAATATTTTAATTCATACTTCGACATTTTGATTTCAAACAGTTTGTTATCATTAAATGATGTATACTTTCTTCCACAATACGAACATTGAGCAATCACCAAAACGCTTACTTGGGCGACGTTCCGTTGGCTGTCGCCGGGGCGTCGTTCAAAATCTTTTTCCTTGCAGTAGTCTTCTTTCTAACAACTTTCTTAACTATCACCTCCTGCGTCGTTAGAAGTTTCCTTCGCCTCCTAACCTTTTTCTCTTCAATCTCAAACGAATCTTCAAAAATGTCCCCACTAGAGTTGACCTCTTGGCTCGTGTCTTTCCCTTCAACGGGGAGTTCAAATGACACTTGCCGTGGAGTTCTCTTGCGTTTCTCCATTGACGTCTGCGTCGCTATATTGGCGTGGTTTTTCTTCACTGGTGGAGTCGCTCTAGGAGTCATCTTGGTTTTCTTCACCTTGACAACCACAGCGGGTTCTGAAGACTTGCGTTTGTTAGTTTTGACAGTGTCTGTGACATCGGTGGGTTGTTCGTTTTCACAGTTGTCCCTCTCAGGGCTCTTGGCTTTGAGCCGTCTGCCACGTTTCTTGACATCCACTTTCTTTGGCGAGTTACTTGGCTCTGGTTCTTCGACTGTATTTTTAACAGTCTTCGTCTTTTTGCTCTGTGTGAATTCTAATTTACTCTGCCGCGTCTTGCCCTCGCTTTTGAGATAAGTCTCGAAGATGTGTCGACATTTCGTGTAGTCTGGCACATCCTTTGGTTTTAATGTATTTATGTATTCGAAGAATTGGATTAAAGCATCTGAAAAAATGATTTGTTATGTACTGCAAATAAAATAAGGTAAGAAGTTAAGTACAACTATTTTTAACACGGGAAAATCTGTTTACAGGAGCTGGCTCAGAGGTGCGTCAAAACCACCGATAGAGAACATGGAATACATAGGTTTACACAAACTCATAGAGTGAAGTCTCGCAGTGTTCCACTATCTCCATTAATTGCCGTCCCCTACATTTTATTTACAGATAGTTTGGCATGCTATCAATAGTGTTTTACAGATCTTCCATAAAAAATATGTTAATATCAACGTGTAATTAATTAGATAAATGACTACATAAACTCACTAGGTACATTGCTGTATTGTTTGGTAATGTTCGTTTTGACATTCTTCATGAAGTTCTCCTTCATGTTCTGTACAGTCTTTGGTTCCTTCAGTGATTTCTCCCACGGCAGCTCCCCGGCTATCCACTGCAGCATGTTGTACCCCAAGATTTCTAGATCGCCTCGCATTGTTGCCACTAAAATATACCACCACTATTTTAAAGTATTTACATGAAATCAATCAGCATATTTTTGGTTGGTTTCATTAAATAGTATATATACAAAAATGTATACCTATGCTAACATTAACGAGCTACTTACGCACATATAAATAATTATTTTTGAAAGGAAATGTTGATATTTATTACAATAAATAACTTCAAACATAAAATGAATGGGCCCGGCTTGTCTGGATCGTTCCACTGTCATACCATTGTATCAGCTTGCTGCTGCATATCGTACGGTGAGTGAGATATCCGGAGGCCCAAATCCCCTCACGTTCCCGATCCTTAAATTCCTTTAAGGTCGGTAACGCACCCATGATTATTTTGGTATTGTGGGTGTACATGGGCGGTGGAGATTCCTTACCATCAGGTGACTCACTTGCTCGTTTGTCGGCCTATGCTATAAAAACATGTTTTTAGAGTTCCGTACCCAAAGGGAACCCTAGCCATGCTAAAAGGTTCTATATTCTGAATATGTGTTAATATGGCGGATATCCTAATAAACAATAAAAACAACAAAAGGTTCAAATTTAAAGATGCTACGGAATTCGTACTCCTCGAGTCCGACTCGCACTTGACCGGTTTTTATTTGTCATTCGCATTCGAATCGCATAGCATAAATTATTTTAACACTTAGTTAAAATTGAAATAAAAAAAAAATTGAAAAAAAAAAGAATACCTCCCAAATGTGCATCCCTGCTTGTATATTCAATAGTCCCGTTGTGCGCACACTTGGGGTCTGGTTTGAACTCCTTGTCGTTCACTCTGGAAGCCAGCCCAAAGTCCACCAGGTACGCCTGGTTTTCGGTGCCTTTCTTCAACCCCATGAGGATGTTTGCTCCTTTAATATCTGCGTGAACGTAGTCCCGACTGTGTATGTACTCGAGTACGTCTAGCTGAAATGATAAATGATTGAGATATTTTCAATAGAATTTGCAAGTGTAATTCGTGTCATATCTGAAAATACTAATACCATAGACGGGCTGCTGTTCAGAAGTAAAGTTGTGTTGCATACGCGGCCGGCGAGGCGGAAATGACGTCTAAGGCGTGGGAGCGAGAGGAGTTGAGAGTATGCGAGATGGCAATATTGAGACGGCTGTTTTGTTTGGTATTAGTTTTCATTCACAATAAATGAATTTTTCGATCAAAACCAAGAAATAATATAGTTACTTCCGTAAAATAACTTCAAATTGAAAGAATAATATATGCACGTAAATAATGACGATGTTTTATGTGTCACAATAAACAATTTCGTGTTAGTTTATCGAATTTCAACTTTCGCAGCTATTCAAACAACAACTGCTCTTGTCGCTGTCTCGCGGGAAACTAAATGAGTTGCGGTCAATTGACCGTAACTGAGTGCGCAATTTTTTTGTACCGCACAGCTTGTCTAGTAGTATACATTAAAATCTTTGCATATCTGTAATTGTAATTTCAGAAATGGATGGTTTATAGATACAAAAAAAATGTTAGACACGGATGGCGAATTTTCTGTCTCAAGAAAAGTATTCATTTTTGAAATTACAGGAATGGGTATCATCCGTGGATGGTGACAATTAAAACTTCGGACCAAGATACGCCCCGCGGATGTGAGTGTTGTGGCCTGTGAATACCCAGGCTTTTTTTTTAATTGTTTATCGTACACTATTAGCTATGTACACGACGCTCGAAAGTTCCGTGCGAGGCGTCGCGTCGCATCGTCTATAAATCGGGACCCAGGAATAATAATAATAACAGATGTTAATGTAACAAACCATAATTTTGTTATTCTATTAAAAGAAAAGTAAATAAATTAATCAAATGACCAATAGTAATTAATAATAGTCGATAATTAAGGGTAATTTACAAATGGCAACAAATGGACCTAATAACAACAACAGGATTATTTATCATCCTATCCTTTTCTACTAGTATTATAATACTAGCCCTGTATTATACACGTCCCACTGCTGGGCACGGGCCTCCTCTACTGAATGAGAGGGGTTAGGCCTTAGTTCACCACGCTGGCCTAATGCGGGTTGGAAGACTTCACATACCTTCGAAATTCTTATGCAGAACTTCTCAGGTATGCAGGTTTCCTCACGATGTTTCCTTCACCCTTAAAGCAAGTGATAATTAACAATTAATACACACGTAACTTAGAAAAGTCAGAGGTGTATGCTCTCGGAGCTGGTTTCGAACCTGCGATTTTCGTCTCGACAGTCCCTACCACTCCTCAGTATTATAAATTTTAAATTTTGGATGTTGGTAAGTTTGTGAATTTGGATACTTGTAAGTCAATCATGCCTATGGTTGAACGGTTTTGGATGAAATTTGGTACACATGTAACCTATGACCTGGATTAGGGAATAGGCTTCTTTTAATTCCGGAAAAGGCCGTTCATGCAGGTGAAGCCGCGAGCAAAAGCTAGTAAGTATATTTGTTTGCAATTAAATGTCGTTTCTCCTAACTCAAAACTGCATTATATAATATTTACTTGCCATCCATCATTGGCTAGATGGAGATCGGAGCTATATTCACTTGTTACTTTTTAATTTGTTTATTTGGTATGGGAAACAAGATCAATCCATCCAGGTCTAATCAGTCACTAAGTTAAGCCTAAGTTGGTCCTAACTGTCCATAGCGATGAAGTATTGATTCAGAAACAAAACATAGCACTATTGTCTGTTTCATCGCAATCTCTTTCAAACAACCATAGGATGGAGATAAGACTAGCAAGAGAGGAAACTTTATATACATTCTGATATAATTACGCTACACAGTATGTAAAGAATTAAAACCCATAAGGAAAATGTGAGTTATAATAAATATGAAAATTATTGTTAATATTCTCTACAAGGTTAATTACAAAATTCGCAATAATTGTGTATTTGTATTTATACTGCTGAATAACGCGATGAACAGGTTGCTCGCTTGATGGTAAGCCTCACATACATTTAAACAGTACCAACACAACTTAGAACTTTGAAATACAAAGTACTGCATGGCACTGCACTGCATTTGACAGCTCCGTGGCGCAGCGGGCGTGTAGTCGGCTGCGAAGCGAGAGGCCGTGGGTTCGATTCCCCCACCGAGACAAATGTTTGTGTGAACCATAAATATTTGTCTCGGGTCTGGGTGTTGTGGGTTGGCAAGTCCCTCGTAGTTCCTGATACCCACGACACAGGTTTACCTAGTGTGGGATCAGGACTATGTGTGTGACTGTTGGGTGTATTATTATTATCAACCTGATGTAAGATGTGTAAAGACTAAAGGTGCTGTGAGAGAAAACAGTTGTTTAATGTGTTTTGAAACATGACTTCTGATTAATGTAATATTTAATGTACAAGTGTGCATACGCATCGTACTCACTCACGCCTGTAATCCCCGAAGGGGTAGGCAGAGGTTTAACCAGTACACCCACTTTTCGCCTAACGTATCTCCGTCCCTTGATGTGATAGGGGGCGAGCCTATCGCCATACCGGACACAAATTCCAGACTCCAGGCTGATACTGAGCGTTTCGTAATAGAAATACCCAATATCACTTTTACCCGACCCGGGGATCGAACCCGAGACCTCAGCGTCAACCTCAGTAGTAACGCGTAGGCATTACAACTGCGCGACCGAGGCAGTCAAGTGTACAAGTGAGTTACAAATATAAATTACAAATTAAAATGTGATTGTAAAAACCTCTTGAGACTTGAAAAAGTCAAGAAATATGAATGTTATAATTATTGTTTATAATGCTATACTCAATATGATCACAAAACATGCCACAAGTCCAAAAATACTTTTCCTAAAATACTACAGTGCGTGAACTTATCAAAAAAAAGTTCCAAATTCCATTATTTACAGTGCGTGAACTTATCAAAAAAAAGTTCCAAATTCCATTATTATGTATTGTTGAAAATGTAAATACATTATTATACAGATGGCCATATTCTGGTCATATATAACGATTTTGTATTTAAACAGTTGTATGTTCATTGTCCATTTAAAAGACATAAGGGAATTTATTACTGCATGCATATTGATTTTTGTATCATAGATATTATTCAGCTGTATTTTACAGTGCTAATTGAATTCTTTTATGTTGTTTTGTTTTACTTTACGATTTCTTTCTAAATTTTAGATATGTGTGGATGGATTTTACGTTATTTAAAAGATGTTTTTTAGGCTTAAAGAAAATAGGCGTCCTTATTTTTACTCACAGGAATTAACCGATTGTTTTTAGAAAGTCGCAGGAATTTCTTGATTTTAGATGCCAGAGCCAGTTTGTACCACGGGTATATTCCCCAGACGATCGAAAAAGCGCTGACATGTTAGAGAGAGACATGAGAGCCACTGGTTTCACAATGGAGGACGCTCAAAATCAGGCGAAGAGGATGCTTTTAAATGGTAAGGCGGAATAGGCCAGCGTAACGCCAGAGAGAAAGGAAGATTAAACGAAACATTTCGCATTTTCTTTCCGTGATGTTAATAATTTAAACAATTAGTTGATATGCTAGTATTATGGTGCAGTTAAATAACTAAATAATGAAATCCACATATCATGGGTATCAAGAACTACGAGGAACTTGCGGTCCCACAACACCCAGACCCGAGACAAATATTTGTGAATCAGACAATCATTTCTCTAGGTGCGGGAATCGAGCCCAAGGCCTCACGCTTCGCAACCGGCTACTCGCCCGCTGCCCCACAGAGGCTGTCAAGCGACGAATTGTTAAACGACACGTAATAGCGCTAGTGAACCATGGACGTGTTGCGCCGCATACTCGTAAAAACTTCGGTACTCTTAGAGACGCGCCACGTCGTGTAAGTAAGCAGAGCCCCTTCCGTGGCTCATGTCTTGCTATCGCACGTCACTACGCGTCATTACGCATTGAGTTTTTGGCATTCAGTTCCAAATGGACATAAAGAATCCAAAAGGATTTCCAACTAAGAGACTATTCACACTAATATTATAAGGAGGTAAAGTTGGTGGGTTTGCTTGTCAAGGATACTCTCTGGCGATACGATACGATTTATAAAACTCTATCACCATTAAAAAACTCTTATTATATCTAAGTGACTGCCTCGGTGGCGCAGTTGTAATTCGTATGCGTTACGATTGAGGCTAACGCTGAGGTCTCGAGTTCAATCCCCGGGTCGGGTAAAGTGGTAATGGGGTTTTTCTATTACGAATTGCTCAGTATCAGCCCGTAGTCTGAAATTGTGCCCGGTATGGTGATGGGCTCGCCCCCTATCACATTATGGGACAGAGATATGCTCGGCGAAATGTGGGTGTACTGGTTAAACCTCTGCCTACCCCTTCGGGGATTACAGGCGTAAGTGCGTATATATATCTGAGTGCTATAAGACATAAAGCATTGCATGGTACCTAACCTATACCTATGGTATCTAACCGTACAACACAAGTAAAAATTCAAACTCACCATTTGCAATCCTATCTGGAAGATGGTGGTGGTTGGGAATGATCTGTTGCACTCTTTGAATAACGTCCACAGATCCTTACCGTACCTCTCTAACACTAGGTATCTGTATTTCTCCCCTTTAAAGTCGTGTGATCCATTTCCAAAGTACGTAGGCATGCCGAGACTTGATAATTTCTTAGTCTGCATGAATTTGGTTACTGTAAACAGAATAATTTAGTTTATTTAAACTTATAATGTGTAATAAAAAGAACTGTTGCTTCTATTAAACCAGTTTTATCAGTTCTCCTGAGGTTCTTGTTAGATATATCACAATGTTTTTCACACAACTAGGAGACATGGATTAAAGCTGTGTGTTTGGGTTCTTTAATTCTTAAAATAAAAATCAATTTGTTAGACTCTCTATAATGGTGTGACCAATTTCGATGTTATGTTATGGTTTATATTCATAATTGGACACAGTAGGTAATGCTGCAATCGCACCATGTTACGGGTAAAACCGCGCGGGACACCTAGTAGTAAATAAAAATAGAACTCACTGTCATCTTTGTTAGCATTTTTAATGTAGAAATGTTTTTCCACAAATAGCGGCCCATTCTCATGTGGCTCCTGAAAGTTCAAAAACAATTAAGGGGATTTGTAATTGGTAACAAGCAGATTTTACATTGTAGTCAATGTTTGTTAAATCTACGACTATGTTACCTGCAGCTAACGTAGTCGTTAGCTGCAGGTTTCACTCCAATATGGAAAGAGTTTTGTAGACAAAATATTAATTAAATGATATCTTTTTTTTATGGTATAGGCCCACAAACGAGCAAGTGGGTCACCTGATGGTAAGTGATCTCCACCACCCATGTATGCCCGCAATACCAAAAGAATCATGGGTGCGTTGCCAACCTTATTAAAGGAAAGGGATTGGTAAGGGGAGGGGGTTTGGGCCTCCGGATATCTCACTCACGGTATAAAACGCAGCAGCAAGCTGCTACTTTACGCCGGTTTTCTGTGAGACGGTGGTACTTTCCCCGACAAGCTGTAGACAAGTGTCTACAGCGTGGCTCTACCACTCAAGAATATCTAAGCCTAGGGACTGAATTACTTTTATATTCTTTACTCACATAGTTGTGAACTTATATCGAAATTACTAATGGAGTCTATTCTATATTGAAAGGTTGGTGGCCGACCTAGTGTCAAAGTTTTCAAGTCACCTGAAGGCCTCTGTTTTGGCTTAAAAATTGCTGTTAGTTGATAACAACGGGACTGAGTTTTTAAATGTACTAATGTAAGTTGCATTGTGAGATGTTTACTGTAAATATCATTAAGATGAATAAGATGTCAGATCTGTATGTTTGTCCTGATTTAAACATACTTAAACCACTTGCAAATCTTAATAAGATAGGTAAAATATCCTTTGAGAAAACATAAGCAGTTAGTTGCAGGTTGCTGTGAAGTCAATTTACATCAATATACATACTACTTTATTAATCAATATAAGGTATGTGTTTCACATAAAAAATATGTTCTTAAAAACTGCCACTTAAGGTGATAAGGTCATAAGTAGAATCATGCTACGTTTTGTATATTAAAAATTTGCTTAGGCCAAATAATGAAATCATACAATAATGAAAGTATACATATACTTTCGATTTACTAAACAAGTTTATAAAATGTCTTTTAATATCACATTGATTTAATATACTAGCATGTTTCTTAGAATAATGAGAACATTCATGCTAGCCATCAACAAATACATTTTTTAAACTTTAATGTTTAGTAACTCAAAAGTGACAGAATTTGGATCCTTTTTGTTAAACGACGTCCAATTGTGCTAAACAATACATATATATCTAGGTAATTGCCTTATCTCGGTGGGCCATGATTTTGGTAAAAGCAAACCAAGATTCTATGTCATTAATTTGAATAAATAATAGAAAAATGCATTGCGACTTACAATTTTTACGACGTAAGGATAATTGTTGGCTCCTTTTTTAGGGCTGCCTGCAGAGGCCGAATATATCTCCCCGAAGCCTCCGACTCCGATGGAAGGGCCTATTTTCCATTTCTTTTTCATTATAGTATCGTTTATCACCTCGCCAACAGGAATAGGCGCGGGCATTTTATAGTTCGCCATTTTCTTCCCACCAGCCTTTTTGCCTCTCCCAGACATTTTTATTATATTTTTAAGAATACTAATTTATTGAAACATCAAGAATTATTTACACACGTGCCTGTTGCTACTGAACAATCAACAAATTCAAAGATTCTAAAATAAGTTTGAAGTCAACAATCTTGGCGTCTGCTTTTTTTTCTTATCTTTTGACAACTCCTTTTTTAAATTGTTTAATATTTGACAGCTCTGGATACTTGTCCTTTGAGCCCATCCTAGATATCTTTTGATATTCCTATAATTTTTATGTGGTGTGGAGATTTTTTTATTTATTTAGGGCTTTGTCACTGAGCGACCACATCGCCCTGTAAAGGCAACAAAACAAAAATTCTACACAAAAAAGGACATTAGTACCAATTACTTATACTACCTACTAAGAGCCAGATCAGCCAACTTATTTAACACTTTGACTTTTTCTGACATCGGGCAGGCCAAAATACTATTTATTAGACCAATATTAAGATCAATACACATAGTTCTAATTATAAAATGCGATGTCCTACAAGTATTATTCCGAACACACTCCATCAAAACATGTTGAACATCTTTAATCACAATGTGGTGTGGAGATAAGGTGTAAATTTTTACCAGTACGATGCTTCATAGACAATTTGCTCCAAGCGGATTGAGCGACCAAGGTCGATCAATACCTGTGGTTAAAATCACCTAAATACACTTAATTTAATGTTTCTATACACTATTAATCACCGTCAATGTTTATTGCACAAATCCACAGCATTTATACAACAAACACACTTATAAAATAATATATGTAATAATATTTTTTTTTTTGTTTTGTATGTTTATTCCTACGAACCGGCTAAGATCAGAGACCATGCTGCCAAGTCATTAGTTATATTCTTTTCTTATATTCCAAGAACGATGAAACGGGGGTGTGGCCGATTTTAAGGTCTTGTTGGAGTTTTGGTGTTAATTCCTTTCAGTACAATGCTTCTTAGACGACTTTCTTCAAGCGGATCGAAAGCACAAGGTCGATCAATACCCTTGATCAAAAATCACCTAAATTCCCTATTTTTAATGTTTCCATAAGGTATTCATCATCGTAAATTATTATTTCACAAAACCACATCACTTTTATACAACGAACACAACTTTAAACTAGTTTAGGATTAATTAAAACTAGAGAGCCACCGCACTGTCAGAATTTCCGCCAAAACTCCCATAATAAAAATAAGACATCAACCAAACTGTCAGAATTCCCGCTAAAACTCTTGTTTGTTTCACCCATGTTGCCAGTAAGAATTCACTAAAAAGTACTGAAGAGGTACGAAAAGACAATACTACAACAGAACCGTAGATAGATTTCTCTATCTACGAACTGAATAGTGGCGGATTTACACTTTTGGCGCCAGTACCAGTAGGTTATTCAAATTTTGCCGCCCCTACTGACCTGCTACAATGAGTTAATTTCTAGATATTTTTTACAATCTAATGATTTTTCTATGATTGCACAAGAAATAGTTTATAAGTATATTTCTATATAATATATTCAATTATTTGGTAACAATCCGGTTGATGATGAAGATAAAATTCAATATAATTTCTATTTCGGCTCCAAATTTGCCACCCTTAAAATCTACGGCCCTGGCTCCAGCGTACTCAATCTGTTGGTAAATCCGCCGAGTGCAAAGTGCAACTTTTTTATTAACTTGAATGACGAATTACAAAGCACTGCATGGCACTGGACTGCGCTCGACATCCCGAGATATAAGATGTTAGGTCTCACAATGTCCAGTAATTTCAGTGGTTTCAACGTCCTTCAAACCGAAACACAACAGTACATAAATAACTTTTATAACAAAAAAAGCATATTTTTTATGATTTTATGTCCAAATAGCAGTGTAAAGCAACCGGGAAAAAAGATAGGAATGTATAATGATGATATAATATTAGTGATGATGTATTACTGAGAAATTGTGATTAATAATAATTTTTAATCTGTTTTAGTAATTTAGTAATAGTCCCTGCCAGATTTAAAATTGGGTACCTACTCTACAGATACTGTTGGATACTGTTTAAATTAGGTGGCCAAGTGCATTCACTCACAGTGCAGTGCACTCATATCTCGTATTGTCATAGAGGATATAACTTAATTTTTCTCTTTCTCCCCAGAGAGGTTGGCGTCAGGCAAGCGCCGTAACATGTGTTAAAAAGTACCTATGTTATGCCGACCCCACTGCGAAGAAGCAGATTAGGATATTACAACTTTCGTATCTTATTGGGGGGCAGGACTACCTTTGTGTGACAGTTTGATTGTAAAACTGTTTGGGAATACGATTATTTTATTTATAGATATTTTGACATATGGATATGGCTAACAATCATTAAATCATCAGTAATTCAGAAATTTACAAGTGGTCCTTGTTTTGTTTTGACTAGTAGGTATAATTATTACAATACTTTTAAAGTTTTCAATATTTGATGATAAAATAAAACTACTTCCACTTTTATGATGTAAAAACTGTATTTATAATAATTTATAGAACAATAATATTTCAACAGTAGGTATATAGATTAGTTTGTTATATAAGATATAAAATATTTTACACAATTTTCACTAGCCTTAAATTAGAATTTTAAATATTGATGATTCTATAATATATTACTTATTATTAGTTATTAATATACAAGAATGCTCATATTTATTTACAAATTATTATGATTTGCTAATAGAGTGTACTAATAAAATTAACTTTAAATAACAAATAGCCTAGGTAAATGTTCCTACAAATGGACAATGCAGGTCACACGTGATATAATTTAATAAATAAAGTGTTATGGGCACAATAATAACATATTTGATCAACAATAACAACACATAATATAAAGTTATTATTTTAACATTGCTTTTTAGGTTTAACTGTAGAATTATAATTTTTATCATGTTTCAATAATTACAACAAAAGTAGGTAAGTACTTAGACCAAATTCTTTGACTCTACCCTAAGGTTTTTAATTATCTTTATCCAGACTCTACCCTCAGAACGTGAGTCTTGCCAGTTGCAATTTGCATTTGTTATTTTAGATGTTGTTATTGTTAAAATGTACGAGTAATTACAGGTGGGAAATTAAATATAATTTTCTTCTATGGATGTTTTATTTTTTCTTGCCTACTGCATCTGAAAGGAATAATATTATAAGTTATTAATTTTACAGAGAATGGTTGCACATAAAATATAAGAAATTATAATCTTAGCCTATTTCAAATCTCATTTTTATTAAAAAAAAACTCTTACGCTCTATACTGAAACGCAACTCAAGCATAAAAATGTTAACGACATTCTTAGGCTACTATCAAAATTGTACTTATGAAAACAATAGATCGTGGCCAAAGACTAATGTATACTATACAATAATATATAATATACTAGACAAGTTGCGCGGTACATAGAAATTGTACCACTAAGTTGCGGTCAATTGACCGTAACTCAATATTACCATCTCGTTTACTCTCAACTAAAACCGCTATCGCGCTCCCTGTTTGTGAGCTGTCAAACTCCCGCGATATATGACGCAATTTTACTTCTAAACAGCCCGTCTAATAGTAAACATTAAAGTCTTTGATCGCGGCTATATGAAATGGTTGAATTTTTGTTAAATTTTAGGTATTATTCCTTTACTTGTCGCAATCGATTGACCCATCAGCCGCGATCGATCGGTTGCCGGTCCCTGATCTAGAGGACAATTCCGTATTGTTACATATTTTTCAAATACATTTCCGACCAAAACACAACAGCTGTCTAGAAAATTGTCGAATAGCTTCATAATGCCCATAAATATTTTTAAATACATAAGTCAAAACATTATTTCTCAAATCTCACCTCATAGCAAATCATCTTCATCCACGGACATGGAGTACCAGTCTCTAGCCACGTCCTCGTATATCACCCGCTTCACTTCCTCATCATACTGGGGATGCAAGATCCTGGGAGACCTCGCCCGGAATTCGACAGGAACGTCGTAACACTTGCAAACGCAGCAAGCTGGGAATCTGAACCAGTCTGCGAATATTCCGCGGCATGCGTTGTGAGGGTCGTAGGCAAGAAGGCGATGGAGACGGTATTGCTGCTCGCATCTGTAAATTCAAAATGTATCGTATCAACTTCAAATACGATTTTATAAGTTGTGTTGATACACAAGTTATGAAATCGTAGGCACTTGAAGCTGAGCTCATTGAGTACCTACTTTTAATAATGCTTGCAAGCAACGGTTTTGTTACGAGTATATAGCATTTTCGAAGCTAACCAAGTGTTGGGTACAAATCGTTGTGGTACAGAAGAAACTTAAAAAGTTAAACAAATGCATGAAATCGCAAAGGGATATTAAAATAGAACACGTTAGATTCATAATCGGTAGGGCGATCCCCATGATACTACTCAGGGAGGGCTGTGAATAAGTCATTCAAGGTAACATTTGTTCCTTAACAAAGGATGAAACAGTACAAAATAATAGTTTCCATGCACACTTACCTACATCCCTCCCTACAATACATTTGCTTCCGTTCATGCACGCAAGTCTCCAAGTGTATATACTGCTCGTAGGGGTATAGGTTCAATAGCGCTAGTACCTCCCCTCGCGTACTATTCGCCCAAAACGGTGCCTCTAGCGACTCCTTCGTTTCACATGCGTTTCTGAAATTAATTCATAAATTGTTTAGTTGTGACTTGTGTAATATTGGGGCGAGGCATCAAGATTTGAATTGCATGATTTTTCACTGTATAAGACCGGTAAACGAACAAGTGAGTCACTGGATGATAAGTAATTATCACCACCCCTGAATCCACCGACGACTGGGGAATCGTGGGTGCGTTAATAGGTTTTCAAGGAAATAATAGGAAAAGGGGCGTTCGTTATATACCTACTATGAAAATATTAAAATATGTATTTAAAACGAACTTACGCTCCGCGTAGTTTTATAACCGACGGTCTCGTAGTATCTTGGTGTTGTTGTGGCTTCAAGTGAAATTCAGGTTCTTTTTTGTCATTAACCTTGAAGTCTATCCTATCTAATTTAATCTTCTCATGTTCAGAGAATAGCAGCGTTGGAGGTAAAGTTGATGTATCAAGACCCATCGGTTTCCATGCTTCTTTACTAGATTCTGTTGTAATATCGTCAAAGTCACTTGTAGTCGTTTCAGTAACATTAATATTCTCTAGACTTTCTGTTGCATTTTTATCAGATTTGGTATTATTTTTATCGTCAATCGCTTCTACTTTATTACCAGAGGATTTCGGATAAATGCTGTTCGTTTCAATGCTTTGTTTTATAACTGCCTCTAAAGTGATTACGTCTGGATCTAAGTTGTTAATTTCTATATTTGCAATACTTTCTAATTTAGTTTTGTATGATATACCGTTGTCTTCGTTGACTGTCTCATTGCTTACTACTTCTGTACCGTTGCCACTGTTATTGGTTCCTTTTGTTTCATTATTAACAGGTTCCAGCGGTTTTACCTTCAGAGTATCATTGTCCACCTTTTTGTTCTTCTCGTTCTGTATCGGTCTGAAATGCGGGCGATCTTTCATGGCACGCCCGTGACTTATTTTTGTGTACATCATTTTAGTTTTGATGATATCTTCAGCGAAGTCCGAAGTTCTGTCATCGTCTTCGTCGTCATCATCTTCTATGTAATTTTCTAACTCCGACTTTAATATGGATATGTGACGTTCTTCTCCATACATTCTTTTCATTAGACCCTGAAACGGAAGTAAAGAAGCGACATCAATTTAATTGATTCATGATAGTTTGAGCTTAAATTTATGAAGGAGGATTGGAGATATTTTTAATAAAATGGAGGAACATTGATTATTTGACAATACAATATTTACGCATGAAATTTTCTAACTTGTTTCATTGTGATATAATACAGACACTTCCAATCGTTGTAATTTAAAGCAGGATAAAACAACATAGATAATCTAAGACGTAAACGATATAATTTTGTATGCTGTGAGTTTTCTATCATAAAACGATTTATTGCTATTGATTCATAGCAGTAGTAGTAACTTAATCGGCAAATTCATCCCTCACCTGGTTCTCCCTAACAAATCTCCTGATAGCATTCCACGGGTACCCCTCCCCGGGAGTGATACAGTAGTTCTGCTTGGTGAGGTCGCAGGGCGGGCTGGGCACGGATCGAGCGCGGTTCACGCGGTTGGGGCGCGCGCACGCCGACGCATAGTCGAATCCTACGGCGTAGCAGCTGCATGTCCACGTCGTCTACTTGTGGGAAAAATATATATTAATTTAAAAGATATCATCAAAATCTTTCTGCTTATAACTTAAACGGAGTGGGGGTAATATTATATCAATAGCTTTTGATCGCGGTTCCGCACGTGTGAGCGTCTATTTCCGGGACATAAAGTACCATATCTCTCAATCTAGGTAATGGTATACTTGTGTCCAAATCCCTTCAAGCGTTAAGGCGTGATTGATTAAAAACATCTAAATTCGTAAACTCACAGTAAGATTGGGAAAGGTAGAGGGTTTTGGGCTTTCGGACATCTCGTTCACTGTACGAAACGCAACAGCAAGCTGCTACTTCACGTCAGTTTTCTGTGAGTAGTGTAGTAGAACTTTGTTATGGTAACAACCCAGACGGGCCGGCCCATTCCTGCAGTAGACAAAACTGTCTACAGCATGTCTCTACAACATTTAACATTTTTGTTATTTACCATTGTTAAGGACATGTGGATAGCCTCATCCAAGAAATATAATTGATGGCTCTTTAAAATGTTTAATTGTTCGCACAGAATTTGTTTCATTTTTAACCGACATAAAAACAGAGTAGGTTTTCAATTCGACGCGTAGTTTTAATAAGTGTTTCTTTTCTAAACAAATCGGTAAGAAATCTGAGTGCGGGAAATGTGTAGGCAGTCAACTATTTGCATCTTAATCATTAAGTACCTACATCATACGAGTTGTTTTTAATTGTAAAACACGTGGATTCATTTAGTGATCATAAATTAAATTGGACGTATTTACGCAAGGATCAAACCAACAGGCGGAACAGATAGTTCAAATGGAGATACTGTTTTTTTTTATGAATTTCATTAACACCAATTTAATAATACTCGTAATCATACATTAAAAAAACCATGTACAACTTGGGAAAAAATTATGGTAATTACAGGCTTGGCGGCAGAAACAGACAGAGTGGTGGTACCAACCCAGACGGCCTCTCGCATACGCTAAGGGACCATAGAATTATAAGTCTATTTATTACCTTGTATATTGTATTCGTATTCTTCAATATATTTTTATATATATTTAAATTTTTAAGTTTTGTTTAAAGTTATTTTATCATGTTAATTCCTAATAAGTACAATAACACAATTGCGACGAGTGAGCTGTTATCCGTTGAGGAGTTGTATTTTTTACTCCGTACTCCGACTTAGCTTAACTCTATCGAATGATTTTGTTCAACAAAATCAGTCCACAATTGGCGGAGAAACGGATATAGGTACATACAAAACTTGCCGCAATGAGAACCTCCTTCTTTTTTGAAGGCGGTTAAAGTAAAATATTCTACCATTTGATAAACTGTAGTTAAGTGCATAATTTCGGGTGAGTTAAGTGGCTCGTTCAAGTTGAATTCAGGTCGATAATTATGGTTATGTTGATGTCATTAAATCTCGCTCGGATGAACACCTCACACCTGTCCGGCAGTCAGCACCGGCACCGCACCAGCCATTAACGAAAGTAAAACGTTCAACTCTAAATCATCTGTCAATTTGTCTAATGGACGCTTTTTTATTTTCATGGTTCTCAAAGTTATTCTTTAAAATAAATAGAAGATAAGTTAAAACATGTTTGTTTATTGTTTTTTGGTTCGATAAAATATCAAGCTATTATAAAAGTCAAATAGGTATCGTAACAGATAGGTGAAAGGTGGGTAGGGTGTGAAGATGAGGTTGCGCTTCGTCCGTGGCTCGGCTCATACATTAATTTAAACCATTTCAACCATTTATTTTTCTACACACACATACATATAGCACAACAAAAAGATGATATGATAAAAACACACATTTATTAAACATAAATTTGCTACAATATTAGCGGTAGAAGGGGTCCAGCTCAGTGTACGCTGTTGAGACACAACACTGATTTTCAGTTGGACCCCACCGTCGCGTCATCTTATATCATTTATCTCCGCTTTTATTGAGTATTGCCTATATAGTTCCACGTATCTTATTTAGCCGTCCTTTATTATTTAGTCCTCGATGGCACTAAATTTTGTAGAGATTATTTAAGCGATTATAGATAGAGTCGAAGACTCTGACTTGCCTTAAAGATTATTTTCGTGTACTGCAAATACCTAACATGTTTTGTGCAAACAACTAACATAAGTAACCAGCTTAGTACTTCGTAATAACGCAAATTTTAAGAGTTTTAAATATAGCAATGCTATAAATATGTACAGATTATGAAAAGTCTGCATCGCTCCTCAAATTATAATCATCATTAATAATAATTAATGCATTTTATAATGCAATGCAAGCACTAAAACCAAGTGAACCAGATTCTACTTTTTGCTATATAAAAACAAAGATATCGAACACTTTACAGTACTTTAAACCAATACATTTATGTGCAGATGCATATATTTCTGTGAATGGAACTTTCTCCAATTACATCCCACGGCAAAAGAAAGTGGTCATTGCTAGATGACCACAAAAACAACGACAATTAGGCCGTGCCAAAATAAAGATGGCATAAGGCAGCCAAGTGCCAAGTGCGATCTGCAATCCTTGTTTTCACTTTTGCAATGTACTTTCTACGCTCTCTTCGCGGAAGGCACGTATGTTTGTTTACTGATTCGGCGCCAGATTGCGCAAATCATATCCTTGTTATGGGTGTGAAGTAATTGAGGTGTTTTTCTTTGATGGCTTACGAAATCGCGTTAATGGTATTATAAATGTGAGGTGTAATAGATTCTGGTTTCGCTTACAATCCGGTAAAGTTTGTGAGAGTTTTCTGGTTCGATGAACATAATTTAATGGGATTTGTATAGGGACGGATATTTATCAAGTGGGGCATTTTTGTACTTTGGTGCATCATTCGAAATGCAACCATACAAAATTTTATGTAATGTAAATTAAATAACTTTCTAAATCACTTTCTAATAATCAATAAACTTGTATATTCCATCAAATTACAACAGGTAAGTCTGACGTAGAAAATGAAAGGATCTCAGATGGTGACATCATACACCCAAAATTTGATAATATTGCTAACTAACGTAGTCTAGTCTCAATATAAAAATATAACGTTATCTGTCCCAAGGATCGCGACGTGTGGGCACGTTGGTACCGTTAAAATATTTGAGTGTTTGTTTACCACTTGTATTTTGTGTCGATTACAAGAATATTTAGGTGATGACAGTGTCAGATTTATACTTTTCTTATATAGGACTCATTACTTTGTCCCGTACCTCCTTCCTTACTATACTTTCGATTCCGAGGACTTCAATACTCTCGGAAACCCAGAGAGAGACTCCTTGGAACTGTGGTGCTATGACAAATGGGTCCTTAGCAGTGAACGCACAAACTTGTGTCTTCGTGGGTTTGAATTGAACCAAGTTCATTTCATCCCATTTGGAAGCCCGCTCCAGATAACTCTCAATTTCAGACACAACTTGAGACCTCATCGTCATCTCTTACAGATCTCTAATTGTATGATGTTGTCATTCAGTTCTTATTGGATGGGGGTAACTTGTACTGCAGAACCAATATAGAATTTTGAACGTTGCTCCTTGATTTATTATCCAGGTAAAGGCAACTAGTTCGATTAATATTGGCTCCATGAAATTATATGATACATACGCACTCACGCCTGTAATCCCCGAAGGGGTAGGCAGAGGTGTAACCAGTACACCCACATTTCGCCGAGCGTATCTCCGTCCCACGATGTGATAGGGGGCGAGTCTATCGCCATACCGGGCACAAATTCCAGACTCCGGGCTGATACTGAGCATTTCGTAATAGAAAAGCCCAATACCACTTTACCCGACCCGGGGATCGAACCCGAGACTTCAGCGTTGGCCTCAATCGTAACGCGTACGCATTACAACTGCGCCACCGAGGCAGGAAATTACATGATACTAGAGTTAAATTACTTTTAAAAGACTTAAAGAGCGGATTTTGGTAACCGGATTTTTAAAGCCTGGCTTGGTCAGCTAGAGATTTTTTGAGTGGTAGAGCCACGCTGTAGGCAGGTTTGTCTACAGCATGAATGGGTCGGCTTGATCGGATTATTGTCGCTGTTTCAAAGATAACTGACGTGAAGTATAGCAGCTTTCTATTGCGTATCGTACTCTGAGTAAGGTATCCAGCGGCCCACACCCCTTCCCCTTTCCAATCCCTAATTGTACCTTCCCTTTAAGGTCGGTAACGCGTCCATGATTCTTCTTGTATTGTGGGCGTTCATGGGCTGATATCATTTACGACTAGGCGACCCACGGGCTTGTTTGCTGGCCTCTGCTATAAACATTCACCACTGATACTGTATTCTACTTTTACCTTCAGCGCCATGTTTAACTTGTTAATTTTAAGTTTACCGTGTCCTTAGATTCATTAGCTTATTTATCAGTGAACATTTGGACCATATTAAGTAACAGAACCTGTGTCGATAACGGTACTAGATAACGCAAGTGTGTGATTTCTTTGAAATCTTGATACATACATCCGCATTGACACCTGCATTCCCCGAAGGGTTAGGCAGAGATACAGCCACATTTTGCTGAGCTTATTTCTGTCCTATAATGTGATAGGGGGCGAGTCTAATCAGTGAATAAATTTGGATGAAATTTGAGACACAAGTAAATTTTAACCTGGATCAACAATAATGAAGGATGATAAAATATGGATGAACAATATGGGATTATTTCAAATTCCGTAAAATTATCGTGCAAAAATTCATTCAGACGGCGGAGTCGGGAGCAAAGGCTATTCAAAAAATAACAAGAGCATAAAAGCATAATTTTCCTTTCTACGTTCACAGTTGTGCAGAATATAAACATATCAGAGCACAAGTAAATAAACTTTCACAGACAAACGATTTCCGATAAGCAGCGTGTGTTCGCTCTGTTGGAACGCCGCCAGAACAATAGTACTAAGGAGACACTATCTAGGGCACTTGAAGATGTGACTACAATCCTAGATTATATCTGCACTCTGTGTGAATTTACTTAGGACTTTTGTTACACAATACCTTCCGTTGTTAGACATCCGATTTGATAAAAAAATTGCCAGATACCTACTGAAAGATATCTTGTAAGGCAAGCCTCCGTGACACACACCAACTGTGAAATGTTATGGCATAGGTCGAAAACGAGGAATTGGGTCACCTGATGGTAAGTGATCTCCACCGCCCATATACGCCCACATTATCAAAGAATAATGGGCGCGTTGCCGACGTTAAAGGAAAGGGATAATTAAGGGATTGGGAAGGGGATGGGGATTTGGGCCTCCGGATATCTCACTCACCATACGAAACGCAACTGCTCTGCTGCCGGTACCTGCTATTAGCTGGGACGAACATTAAGACCCGTATTAAATAACAACATTAAAGTTGAGAATTATTAGAGGAGAACATATGCGGATCAAATAAATGATATTCTCCGAAAAGGGCACGTCACGAGTACCCTTAACTGACGAAAATGTATGAGAAGATGTATAAATGTGGAAGAGGCGAAAGAGGTGTCTCAGGATCGTAGCTTGTGGTACTCAATAGTCTCTGCCTACCCCCATGGAACATAGGCGTAAGTGTGTATGTATGTATGTATGTAACATTAAAGTGAGCTCTTTGCTAAGTGTCGATTTCAGTACACGTGATTGGTCTAGTTTTGCCGCCGAATAAAAACGGACCAATCACGTGTACAGAAATCTACACTTAGCACAGAGCTCACTTGAGTATTGTTCTATAATACCTAAGAAACTATCAATGATAAGTTATGGTTTATGAATGTGTGTGCAGTCGCTCAGTGAAAGTGAACTAACGTTATTTGGGCGCGTGACGTCACAGCTGTCAGCCCACCACGACGTGTCCGACTGTACGTGTGATGGCATGATATAAGCGTGTGAATACACATAACTGTGCTGTATCGTATAGGAAAAAAGCTTCAGTAGCTATTGGTGTTGTAGAATAAGATATTGGTGTTGCCGTTTCGGATATGCCTATGGTTCATATCGACCTAAAAAATAACTTTAGTTAGACCTACATTTAGTAAGATTCTGATGACGGAGTACGGAGTAAAAGAATGAAACTTCTCAACGGATCAACAGTACACTCGTCGCGATTGTGTTATTTCCACTTACATTACCACTTAAAAATAAAATCAGTTTAACAAAACTTAGAAACCGACATTAAAATAAAAACACCAAGTTTTGTTAAAACTTATTTTATTTCATGATTAATTTCTAAGATAAAATTTAGTAGCATTTACAGCAATTCTCCAAAGCTGGGATAAACTTCATTAATAATTATATTATGGCTTCATTTTAAGAATCCATGGATTTTTTTTTATACACCCAACAGTCACACACATAGTCCTGACCCCACACTAGGTAAACCTGTATCGTGGGTATCAGGAACTACGAGGGACTTGCGGTCCCACAACACCCAGACCCGAGACAAATATTAGTGGATCACACAAACATTTGTCTCGGTGCGGCAATCGAACCCACGGCCTCTCGCTTCGCAGCCGGCTACTCGCCCGCTGCGCCACGGAGGCTGTCGATTTCTAGTGTCATATAAACCGCATTAGAAACTGGGTTTTAATACTGGGTTAGCTATTGAAATCTTAAATGCGAGGATGACATCACGTGCGCTTTTAAATGTCAATGAACTTTAAGGAAACTTTTGGCAAACTATGATTTTCATTTCTTGTTAGGATGTGCGTCTATATTCTGATAAGTACACTTATACGGCACAAAATAATTATGCTACTAATGTTCTTTTACATTTTGAGATTCTTGAACATTTTGGCACTGTAGTTAAGTCGATGTCTTGATGTTTTTTTTTGTCGGTTTAATGTTATTGAAATTAACAGTAAAAATACTTAGTAAGTGGAGAGATGGACCTAGAATTATTTATTTCATTTAAATTATCCACATTACGTGGATTTTTGTAACTTCTAACATCGAAATAAGATAACTAGAACGATAACTCTCATATGAATCTGCCAAAAAATACGGCTACACTTACTTACAAAGCAACTTTAAAATCACACGTAACACTCATACACGCAACAACAATCATTAATGAACATTCAAAATTAACTTTATTTCATAAAATAGACACGACGAGATACGACGTTCTGCACCGCACAAAAAATTAAACGTATCTAGTGTCAACTAGAGATTATTATGCACAGATTTTTATAGCCCCGCCCCCTTGCACAGAGTTTTGGTGGGGTCATTTGTTTGCTTGAGTTACATTTCTTGTCATCTTATTTTGATGACTTCTAAGGTAGTAACCAAAGTTGTTTGTGATATGAGATGATTTAAATAAAGGAAGCCACGGTCTGCAGCTCCGTTCAGCTGCTAATATTATTCATCTTCATTCTTGATAAATGCAGTGCGTTAAGTGCAATTTTATTTCAGCGCCATCAGCACTGGTACCGAATCCGGAAATAGCTAGAGTTCTTAGCATAAAGTACTTCTAAAAAAAAAAAAAAGAATATTTTCAGTGTCTCATTCCACCTGCCCTCATCCCACTCGCAGTGGGGTCGGCGCAGCATGCTTTTTAACATGTTACAGAAAGATTTGGCTTGTACTTTTTACGACCGCCTGTCTGACGTCATCCCCTCTGGGAAGAAAACACCCAGACACGAGTGGTAGAGCCACGCTGTAGACAATTTTGTCTACAGCATGAATGGGCCGGCTCGTCCGGGTCGTTACCACTGTCTCACAGAAAACCGGCGTAAAGTAGCAGCTTGCTGCTGCGTTTCGTACGGTGAGTGAGATATCCGGAGGCCCAAATCCCCCTCCCCTTCCCAATCCCTTATTATCCCTTTCCTTTCCTGGGCAACGCGCCCATAATTCTTTTGTATTGTGGGCGTACATGGGCGGTGGAGATCGCTTACCATCAGGTGACCCACTTGCTCGTTTGCCGGCCTATACTATCAAAAAAAAAAGACACGAAACAAATATTTGTGGAACACACAAACATTTTATCTCGGTGCGGGAATTGAACCCGCGGCCTCTAGCTTCACAGCCGGCTGCTCGCCCACTGCGCCACGTATGCTGTATGATTTTTTCAATGTAAATAGGTTATTTATATTTGAAGTCGCTTTTAAATTTCAGTAAAAATTATGTTTGTGTAATTAAATTAGCCAATTAATTTGCAAAGCTGACTGTACTAAAATTATCAGACTTCTACCAATTACATAGATTGAGAAACGGGGTTATTTGAGTGTCGGTGTGGACGGTGAAATCACGTTCGACCAGCAACTTTCGCCAGCGGCAACTAGGTCTAGCTATGTTAAATCAGACGCTTGCAAGTCGTGATTCTCGTGTTATGTCATACAGTTTTCGAGTCTTAGTGTCGACGCGTGAATTATTACGATATTTTTGAACTTGGATATGTGGTTTGTTTTGCTGGTGTTTCGTGGATTTTAATTATCTTCATAATCAGTTTTAGTATACATTTTGATAGGAGTATTAATGTTTGTATATTTAATGTGTCTAGTTATTATAGGAGCATAAATAAATATTTCATTTTCCGTGGCCTTTGACATTTTAACCATGATGCTGAATTGTATACTATGTTCTTGCTTTTAAATTTCTAGTCGATCATTACCATGTCAATTCTTACAATAATAAGATATGCTTATTAGACCTATATTACATATACACGTCCCGCTGCTAGGTACAGGACTCCTTTATTATATAAGAGGGACTAGGCCTTAGACATATGTATCTTAATTTTATTTATTTCAGACTAGTTGTCCCGCGCGGTTTTACCCGCAACATCCCCACCTACCGGGTCCAATTGTAAATGTAAACCATCCAGGGACCTACTCAACACCCACAAAAAGTTTCATCAAAATCGGTCCAACAGTTTTTAAGTTATAGCGAGGCTAACGAACAGCAATTGATTTTTATATATAAGATTGAGAAATCCATAGATGGATTTGTGATAATATGACTTAAGTCTAGTTTATACTTAGAAACTATGTTAGAGTAGAGGCTTCAAACAGAGGTTATAAAATTTTATTTTTCCAATGACTCGCCACACCCAGTACTTTTAAATAGGACAGCCATAACGTACTGCAATCATGTATATCTGTATATATATATCTTAATATCTCTATAATTGGAATACTAATAACGTAACGTTAATACTCTTAATTAATTGTGGATTTGTATTACAATATAAACATCGCTAATTTGAAGTAATTTGTTCATTATTTTCATTAACATTGTAAATCTCATTTAAAATAACATTGTGATCCAATTATAATCATTAATGTGTAGTAATGTTGTTTTACGAGTAATTGCATAGTTTTCATTTATAAGAGACGTTAGAATCTGTCTTCATTTTATTACATTTATTTGTTACTTACAAGAATGTAAGTACTCATTGCTTGAAAATATTTTTTGGCGCTGTGTGAAATTAATACTTCCATGTTTTTGTTAATGGTTTTACAGTTATGCCAGTCACATCATTGAGTATTATGGTAAGTATTGTAATTTGACTGTCAGTTAGTTCATTACGTAAGTTTAAGTTTCAAACTGACATCGGTCTTTGGATGATTATTTGTTAATAGCTAATTTACATGCTAACAGTTAATTGCCTATAGTGTCAATTCTGTTGACTAGAACTAGCCTAAAATAAAGTTTACTTCTGTCAAATAGGTGTCACCGAAACTATAATGACACAAGATTCAGGACTGTACATTGACTCTGAACTAAAACTGCACCAAATAAATAAATAATATTACAGTATACACCCAACAGTCACACACATAATCCTGACCCTACACTAGGTTAACCTGTATCGTGAGTATCAAGAATTACGAGGGACTTCTTGCGGTCCCACAACACCCAGACCCGAAACAAATATTTGTGAGTTACACAAACATTTGTCTCGGTGTGGAAATAATTACTTGATTTAGTTATAGTTTAACAAAATTGAAAGGGATAACAGAATAATAACAGAATTGAAACTTAGAGCCCAGATCCAAGTCTGGGTAAACTCGGAAGCACCGAAAGAAAAATGAGGTAATATGTTGTTATTTCTTGAATCTAGACCATTAACGCGTCTACCACGTATCTACTAATGTCTTACCTTAGAGCACCAGTAAACACACAGTAAATAAGTGCAGTTCGATTGAAATGGGCGAGGCTGCGGCCCGCTTCCCACGCGCGACGTCACAGATATGGCGCCGCACCGTATGTCCAGGATTTATCAGTCTTCTAGTTTTTCCTATATTGCTAATTCGTGCCTAGTTCTTTTAAAAGGGGTTCAAGATACATTCAATGCTCTATAAAATCAGTTACATATTTTTTTTGTGATGTATTCCTCATATGCAAGCATGGGAATCTTAATATTTAGAAGGGAATTCATCATTGATAAGTAAGCCACGAGTGTTACGTGATAAATAAATAAGTGAAATAGTGAACAGACTTAATGATCGGCCACCTCAATTACGGAGATTGAGCGATAACTTTGATTTATTTGATATTACGATGTTAACAGCCTTGACCCTCCGTAATTGAGACCTACGGACGGAAAATACATACATATATACGCACTCACGTCTGTAATTCCCGAAGAAGTTGGCAGAGTTGTAATCAGTAGATCCACATTTCGCCGAACTTATTTCTGTCCCATATATTGATTTGAAGCGAACCCAGCGTCATACCGGGATCAATTCAAGACTCCGAGCTGATACTGAACATTATAGAAAAACCCAATATCACTTTTATTTATCCCTTAATCACACACAAGTGATATTAGATAATTGGGGCAAATTCGCACACTGGGCACGAACCTTGTATTTGTATTGTATTTATAGTGGGGACGTCTGCAAGTTGCACAGACGGGTGATCGGCTCACGTTTATCGAACCAGTCCCTGCACGAAGCTTAATACTTATTCACTTCCTAGTAGACTCACGCCCGATTTCTGAAAGGCTGATCGATGTTAAAGTAACTAATCAAATGTCAAATCTCATGTCAAGTCGAAATTGAGTTGCTAGCAGCGTGTTCAACTCCTTTGATTTGACACACATGTTAGCTAACATAACTATGAAAAATCGTATGCAAACGGTACTAAAGAGAGATCAAATATTATTATTTTTTCACTTAATAACGTTTCAGCAACTCGAATTGATTTGACAGCGATGTCAACTAAAAGTTCTGTTAGTTGAATGTTGATTTGATCAGCCTTTCAGAAACCGGGCGTCAGACTTTAACACGTGATCGAGGCACATACACAAATACATGTGTCAAAAATTATTCTAATACTTGTAATGGTTATTCATAATACTGTACCCGGAAGGATAGTCCAGAAGAATGGATTACAAAAGTCAAAATTACGTGTATTTACTTTATTTAGTAAAGAATTTTATCAACGTTTTACTCAAGTAATTAAGAACATTTCCACGCATTCCTCGTTTTAATAGTCAAACTAATTACCACACGTGTGGTCATCGCTATTTATTCTCAATGCAATGCAGTGTCCTGGACCTACGGTACTTCTCAATCAAAATAAATCCATGATAACTGTCAATGGTTCTGTCTTAGATTAATAACCATAAACTATCTCAAAGGCTTTAATGTTTACTACTAGACGGGCTGTTTAGAAGTAAAATTGCGTCATATATCGCGGGAATTTAACAGATCACAAACAGGGAGCGTGATAGGGGTTCTAGTTGAGAGTAAGCGAGATGGTAGTATTGAGTTACGGTCAATTGACCGCAACTTAGTGGTACAATTACTATGTACCGCGCAGCTTGTCTAGTAGTAGTATACATTAAGTCTTTGCATTATGGTCATCACCTCGTATGTCGATTATAAAACGCAAGGTCTTAGGTTCGACTCACATGATGGGCAATCTTTGTGTGAAATCAACTGATTTAATTGTTTATTGACCAAAATACACTGTTGTTTGGCGGCAGACGAAGCGGACCTACAAGACGAACTCGTGCATACGAAAGACCTACCGCCTATTTAATCACCTAATTGTGGTAATCGTCCATAAGACAGGATATCGGCAGTGGACGGTAAGGTGCTAGGTTCTATTCCCTACAAAGGCGATACTTTGATTGGTTCATTTGATTTTAATTGATTGATACGAGGAAGATGACTCTGGCATTAGGCCAGTACCCTACCTACCTACTGCTTACCCTCAATAGGGTCGCCTTCTGACAAAGCTAGAACTAGTACAATAGTTTTATTATTTATGCTGTCTCGGCCACAATATGTATTAAGATAATCACAGATGATGAACTATACCTAGTGTCTAATTATTGCAGAGCTCAGTCAATAGGTTGGCTGGTAAGATTAACGGCAATCCGGATATAAATCCGGACCTGGAGAAGTCTCAATAACCCGGACATGTGACGAGCCTATTGTTTGATTACACGGTTCATTAGACTGCATCCTTATTATTTCGTTAAACAATATACTTTTTTATTATGATAGGCCTAAGTGGATTTGGTTGAAAGGGTACCTATATTTGTATAGAAACATGGTCGTTCTTTTCATTAAGAATTTCACACGCATTCATGAACACGATGTTTTAAATAGTAGAGCCATACTGTGGACATTTTTACTAGCCTGAAGGACGTAAAGAGCAGAAGGCCAATTCTCGTAATTTTATACGTTCAAAATATCATTCCGATCTAGTCTCAGCGTCAAGAAAGTTGCAAATGGCATTCTCTTAAACCAATAATCAACGTCAAATATGAACATAAATCGTAATGAGATTGAATGTAGAATAAAAGTTGACTAAAGCCAAAACGGTATAATGCTACTGCTAATGTTAGGTGCATTTGACCTTGATTATTGGTTTAAGAGAATGCCATTTGCAACTTTCTTGACGCTTAGATTAGATCGGAATGATATTTTGATAGTTTAAAATTACGAGAATTGGCCTGCTGGTCGCTCGCCTAATCACCACGCCCGCCCATAAACAGAAGCAATAAAACCACACAGAATTACGAATTACAAAGCACTGCATAGCACTGGACTACGATCGTCTTACTTCTCATAATGCCCATCTCACTGGCTTTAATGTCCTGTAACCGGAACACAACACTGCTACTTGACGACAGAAATTAACAAAGTTTTGGTCTATCTATGTAAAAGTAGTAAATAGTACACACCGGTACCATTCTGGTATAATATTCCTTGAACACCTGTACACATACAGTCTGTAATAAACGTTTCTGTATTCTCTACTATCCCAGAAGGCCTTTCGCATACGAGACACCTACCACCGCCTTGTTTGTATTTCTTTTAAATAATGTTGTAATGTTCCTCTTGGCATAAACTGAGCTGCTTTAACTCTAATTAAATTGTATTAATGTAGTATCAATATTGTAAATCAGTTTTGAAAAGAGCAACGTTAGAGTTTCTTGTCTCTTCTTCTCTAGCGAAAGAGCATTCCGAATCGGCGGTAGAGTTAAAATTTGACTGAATCTAAATGATGTATAACATTTTATGGATTCAATAAATAATTTGAATTTGAATTTTTATCTACAACATTAATGAATCCGTTCGAACTGCGAGCTTAGCATAATATGCAACGCAACATATTTCGCGCTAGCTAGTACAGAGATAGCTATCAACGAGAATTATCTCGTGTAAAACTGTCAAAATTCGATACAATTACGTCGTCAAGTTAGGGTTCGTAGACAAAATACCACAGAGAGATTGAAAGTACTATTTTCTCTACTTTTGACATATCGCGTCGAGTATTCTATGCAACCATGTTAGAGTCGATAGATATATAGAATCAACCAGAAAAAGTGTTCAGATAAAAAGAGTCGACAAAATGATCTCGTGTTGCATATGTTAAGCCCCCAGAGTCATCGAAATAAGATAACTAGAACAATAACTCTCATATTATGAATCTGCCGAAAATACGGCTCCAGTTACTTACACATGCATAGGTAACACTCATACACGCAACAAAAATTAATGAACGTTCAAAATCAATTTTATTTTATAAAAGTTAATGTCTGAATATTAAATGTCTAAATCGAGATACGACGTTCTGCACCTCGCAAAAAATTAGATGTATTAACTAGAGATAATGAATCAATTTTTATGAATAGATGAATGAACGAGCTACACAGACTTTTATAGCCCTGTTCCCTTGCACAGAGTTTTAAAAGTAATTTTTATGCTTATTTACGTTTCTTGTCATCTTATTTCGATGCCCAGGATAGTTACCGCTATCTCAAAGAAACCCACGTAAATGTTTAGGGGCGGTAACACATCCATAAATTTACTGGTATTTTGGGTGTTTATGGGCATTGGCGACCATTTACCATCAGGTGACATTGCTCGTTTTCTGGCCTTGGCTATATAAAATTGTAGATTCATTAACATATTTCTTTAGTTCCACTATGTTTGAACTTTAAATTGGAATTGAGAGCAACTACATATTTTTTATTTGAGTCAACTGTGGGTCAGTGATCATCGCAGCTAATACACTCAGACTTCAGAAGATTCCTGATACGTTACTGACGCTTAATTGACAGTGTAGACACTCATGACTGAGGGTTTTTGAGTGATTAAGCCACATTGCATGTCTGTGAGACAGTGGTACAGAAAAATAAAACAGTCGATAGCAGTTCTACCTTTTGCAAATTTTATTTTTCCAATAGTTTGTCATTTGGATTTCACAGCGTATGTATCTTTGAGGGGTAGAGCCACCCTGTCGGCTGTTTTGTGTACATCATGAATAAGCCGGCTCTACGGGGTTGTTACTGTCTCACAGAAAACGAACTGAAGTGGCAGCTTGTTGTTCCGTTCCGTGCAGTGAGCCAGATATCTGGAAGCCCAAATCCCCTTCCGTTCCTAATTCCTTTAAATAGATAGAATAGATAGAATATTCTTTATTGCACACTAAATAAAGTAGGTAGCTTATAAAACGAGGATCATACAGTAAGGGTGATACAATGGGCGGTCTTATCGCAAACAGCGATTTCTTCCAGACAACCTTAGCCCTTGCCTTTACGGTCGGCACCGTTTGCCGGCCATTACTATAAAAAAGTTTACGTAGTAAAAATTGGCACGCTTGGTTTTATACTGATCGGCGTACATGCCATATCTAATATAGGTATTATCTGTAATCTGTGATCACGCTTCAAAAATTAGAGTGTGTGGTCAATATTACGAGTGATATATCAAAATCAATATCAAAAGGTTTATTAAAAATAGGGCACTAATAGCACTCTTACACGTAAATTATGTTAACATTACATAGAAAGACTCTATCGGTACTTCGCAAATGCCCACAGGTCTGAGATGAAGCACCAAGAAACTTAGCCGTAGGTCTTTTAATAGCTTTTACAAAATTTGGATAATTTTGCTTTCAGTAATTACTATTTGGGTGTTTCACTAGGTGGTAAGTAGTACCTCGAATGGTAGAGGCCATCTGGATTACGGATCCGCTTTGTTGATATTGAAACCAGTTAATTTGTTGGGCATTATGAGACTTGACAACTTATGTATCGAAGTGACGATCGCATTCCAGTGCCATGCAGTGTTTTGTATCAAACTTCTGTTTAATGTTGTGTCTGTTGATCAACAGCCGTGACGCTATCAGACGAGCGACTTGCTCGTTTTATCATTCTGGCTAGCACAAAAAGATATATGTATTTATAACTAAAACATGGTGGAGTCTTGGTTTCTCATCTCCGTTTCCGAAAAATATGTAATGTAGAGCCAGCTCTTACTAGATTTTCACTTGTTTAAATGTTTAACGTATTTTCTTAGCAAATATAACTGTAATCGGAATAAGTATATAGGTATATGGGCGAAGAGTTAGTGCTACATGTCACTAGATCACGTAGAAATAATAAACAGACAGATCAGGGGGGCGAGCACGAACACTTTACGAATACGTATTCAAACCGAGAACTAGCATTTGTATGAATTTTCAAACAAACTTTTGACATTTCGATACGAATATGTTTTCGCAAGTTATTCGTGCTAGCCCCTTAGGAATCAGGATTAAAGAATCAGTTGTATAGTTGTTTATTTAATTCCGTTTTTTCATATGGGTTTTGGGTTAAAAAACTAAGATTTTTTAAAATTGATATTGTGAAAATGCCTAGTCCTTATGTTTGGATGGATATTGCACAAGAACTTTTAGATCATCAATATATGGTTACTTTAGTAAATCTTATCTAAATTGGTTAGAAAAATATGTAAAGTAAGCAATATTCATAGCATAATAAGTAGGAATTTACAAAAACAGGTGAACGTCGATTGATATCGTTCGTCTTCCATTAGATTTCGAGTCATAAAGAGTTGCAGAACCTGTCAATCCACCAAACCTAAATTACGCAAAACCGATGTCGTCCAAAACACTACTCAACTTCAAGAAATAAACAATTTAATACAAATTCTTTCATCAAACATCAAGATAATTGCGTTAAATACACTCATATTAGACATTAATACATCTGCAGACTAAATGACCTACTGACACAGGAACCTCTTTTCACATCATAAGCTCGGAAACTAAACTTGATCAAATACAAAATCTAGACATCTGATACAATACCTTAGTCCTTACATCGTAACACCATGAAAAATCGAAAAACACTGTATAAACACCACACTCACCACAAAAAGAAAGGTAATTGCGTAGAGCATTTCGTAGTTTAACGAACTTTCACTGTGTACGCGTGATGGGGCATCGTGGTCGCGTCCGTCACTCGCCACGGCTGCGGCACGACTGGCTGGTGTCAGTGTCAAGGACTGGCTACTGATCTGGTGGATGCAGACCCTAAAGGAAAAGTTACCGCTGCGATTGCGAGCGGTTTTCGCGCGATGTTTACACATTTCCAAGATTATCGTGCTCAGCTGAAGATTCTGTAATAGCTGGTTCATGATTGTGGTTATTATTTATTTGCATATCGTTTGTACCATGTCTTTTGATCTTAATTTTATAGTTATTGTTCTTTTTAACGGCTAGTTGGTGTGGTGGTGCTCCACTATAGTACATCTCAACAGATTTATTGTAGTTATATTCAGTTAATAATGGTTATTAATAATTGTTTGTGAAATTAAGCTACATAAAAAAATCACGGGTAAGTAACATTGAGTAATCTAAAATGTCCAACTTAGCACAGCTTTTTGCATAAATTAACAAGGGGATTGCTCCTTTTTTTACGCGGGGAAAAAGTAACTTACAGTTACTATACAATTTGGGGTTGGAAGGATGGTTATGCTGGACTCACCATTCTTCTGACCTAATTCACGTCTGAATGACGGTCAACCTAATTTCCACGTCTGTAAGGTCACTGAAACTAGAAGAAAGATGAGATATTTCAGCTAAATAGATATATTAAACAATCATGTAAATATATTATGAGCATTCAGACCATTACACACATACACTTAAATGTAGCCAGAGAAGTTAATCACGACGCCATTATCTTCAAACGATGCCGTTTCGCTGATCTACAATCAATAAATAATCATCTAACTCGAGCCCGCGGCCATGGTTCACTCATCAGCAATCATCAGCGACCGTAAACGATCAGTTCCACCCAATCATCAATCATCATTTCTGTTATTTCACGCTTTTAACATACACAGTTGCGTTACATTGCAAATTCACATGAGATAAAAATTAGGTTTCATTCGGTGGCAAGAAAGAGTGTGTTCGTTCGAGTAGGTCAGTCGAGTAATCGCTTGCCGGCCGCCGTCGGCTACCGTCCTTGTCTTACTTGCTAATATCAGACTGGTTAGAGTGTGAGGTGTGAATTGCGCGTGCGTAGCACCGTTATTCAGCGACGATATCTTGAATGAAGATGATGTTTTCTCCCGCGCCAAAACAATGGCGCCCAGTGCAGAACGACCTGCCTGTTAAAATCGAAAGGCGCGCCTAATTGTGTTCATTACGCGCACTTGATATGTGTTCGTTTTGTTGAGCGTTAATTGCACGCCTCGATGAGATTGAGAAATGTATCTTGACTGTTCTTGAACGAGATCTTTTCACATTAACAACTGTCTATTAAACGACTGATGCTTAAATAGTAGTGTTTGTACATAAGTGTTTAATTTGTTCGTTTATTTTGAAAGTGGTAAGTATAAAGTAGTACTCGAGATGATAGACCTACAATCGTTTAGAAATCTTAGCAAGTTTTTCTCAAAGCGCGGGCGTGTGTAATTTTCCATTACCGCTAATATGCGTTGTATAATCTAGGTAGGAGACCTACTAAATAGTAATATTATGCTCCTCGTGTGTTTCATAGCTGCAAACATCTGAAACAAGTCAACCAAACATGGTTTTATTAAGGGTAAACGAACTTTCATACATTATGCCAAGTCTCTAATATGAACATTGTTAACATACTAAAAGTTTTTTTGGTATATTAGAGATAGAATAGAATATAACGATAGAATAGAATATATTTTACGAGTGGTAGAGCCACGCTGTAGACAATTTTGTCTAAAATAAGAATTGTTTACCCAATTGATGTAGAACAGTTTAAAGATATTTATGTTTTTATCTGGATGTATAACGATTAAATGCATTGTTTTAATTGAAGTGAAACCGTCAATCCTATTCTAATCTCTATGCGCCTACACTTAACACATATTGACTTTTGACAAAGCCTATTTTATATTTTATTTTATTTTAACTCATGTACAGAACGACTTGGCTTGTAGTTTTTACGACCCGCTGCCTGCCTAACGTTAATATACCTCTGGGGAGAAAATACCCAGACCTGAAATAAATATTTGTGGATCACACCAATATTTTATCTCGGTGCGGGAATGGAATCCGCGACTTCACTTCACAGCTGGCTACTCACCCACTGCACCACGGAGGATGTCAATAATAAGTCAAACCTTATATTTCCACAATTTCCTAATAGAGACAGGTCTATGAGCATGTGGGTCATCCGATGGCTAGTGAGCACTACCGCCTATTAACACCCATAATATCAAAAGAACCATAAGTGTGTTGCTGGGCGGCGAGCACGAACAACTTATAGAGAACGCTAGCATTTGTATGAAGGTTCAAACAATTTTTTGACATTTCGATTCGAATACGTTCTCGCAAGTTATTCATGCTAGCCCCTCAGATCTTAAAATAACGAAATAGGGAAATTTTATTTTTGAGCATCAGGTAATCTCACACACCGTACGTAACGCACCAGCAAGCTGCCGCTTTACGTTAATTTTCTGTGAGTTAGTTATACAATACTGGTGATGATCATTCATGTTGTATACAAAAATGTCTCCATCGTGGCTCTATCAAACAAAATCTCTACAATTTCCTTTAAATATTGGTTCAAATAGCCAAGAAATACACGACTCGACAGCCATGGCTTGGTCGAGGTCGTGATTACAATTCCGTACGCGGTTGTATTCTAATTTCTCAGGAGCGCAGTAAGAATACGTTATACACCCGCGTGAGATTTCGGGGCCAGCTCTTTTTAATTTATGTTTTAATGAACTAAGAAATTCAGATTTAGGCCTCTTTCTTTCGGTGTGTAGTTTATGGATGATTTAATTTATTTTATTTCGTATTATTTTTTATTTCGCTTAAGGGACTAGTAGGCTCGCTTGATGGTAAGCGCCACGTCTGCCTATAAACAGAAGCAACACCACTCAGAACTTTGAATTACAAACTACTGCATGAATCTGCAATGTGCTCGTTATTTCGACACGTTAGAAGTTAGGTCTCATAATACCCAATAATTTATCGACGGCGCTGGCGGTAGAAATAGACAGTGCCTACCTAATTAATTAAAGGACTAAAACGATAATGGACTTAATTACAAAAATTAGCTAGATAAATAGATTTTTTACCGTTCGTGATTTATATGGTGTTCCTTGCAGACAATTCATAATCAGGACAAGAGATATCGCCGACACTTTTCAACAGACAATATTTGCACAATACTGTCCAACAGGTTATGGCAAATAATCAATTTAACAGTTGACCACAAGCGTAAGAGGCCAAAGCAAACATTGTAGACGCGGGCTAGACACTTTGCTAACAATTATCTTTAATGCATCTAGACATATTGAGGACGGAGCATGCTAATGTATTTTGTAAGTATAGGCACCTAACATTTAAGAGTAGAAAGTTTTGTTGGTGTGGGTTTTAATTTGTCACTCAGCAGCTTATATTTACTTACTGCTTTTAAATAATATTAGCCTCTGACACAAGTTTATAAAAGTCGAGAAACGTCTGGGTCGTAATGTATTTGTTATATTCTCTTTAGGGTACTCATGTTTTCCGACCGTCTTACAGATTAACGAAATAATCAGGACAAAAAACACCTCATCAAACGTCGCTTAATTGAACTAGGTTTACAGCATCTCTCACTTTACTATTTCTCAATAAAATCATATTAACGTACGTACGTATTCTGCTACACGTACGTAGCAGACACGTATCAACACATACACAAAAATATTATTGCATACGTAGTCTATAAACTAAAGAGCATGCAATCATTGCATTTAGTAACGTATGCATCTAGCGAAAAGATACGGGTTGTACAATTTTGTACCGGTGAGTATCGTCTGTAGCAAATCTGTAGATATATTTTTTTTGTATTTGCTGCCAGGAATTGTCTCGCTTCTTTGTCGTAATTCTTATTTTGACATAAAATCCGTTTTATTTTAGGGTTTAAAATAATAATTTAATATATAACTTAAAACTTTTCCGCGGAAAGAGATCTGTAAGAACTGACTAGTCAGCCCATTCAAACGTGATGCCACCCTGGTGGGAAAAAATCTTGGATGTCTTAATTGTACTACATAGCTCGCTGATCCTGAACGTGTTGTTTAAGGTGGAAGACCAGCACTAGCCCGCAAAATTCAATTTAATTTTGTTTTATTGAAAATTGCAGCTCGATGTTTCGAAAAAATATGATTTATCGCAAATAATCGCCAGGATCGAGCTGCAATTTTCAAAAAAAAAAACCCTGGCTGGTGCTGATCTTCCACCTTAATAGGAATGCGCCATTATAACGGATTTAGTGATCGAAGTGCTCTATCTTTCAGTACATGATCGTGTGTAACTTCCTGTATATTAGAGCTAGTTGCTTCATCCACCTGCTATCCTAGGCGAGTCAGAAATAACAACATCATATTTATGTCAAAAAAGGCTTACTTATTTTATTGTTACTGTTGGCGAGTAGCCTCAAGGACAAACAAAACGACAGAATTTAGGATCACAAGGACGTCCATTTATTACTCTAATCATTCAGTCACTGCGCGTCGACAAACAACCGATGCGGTGCGAGCGTATTGCACTTACCTACATATACATACTGTACTATACAACAGGTGCGGCACGACCTACGTATAGCTAGACACAACTATAATATATATCTCTCAACTTCGTATAATATCAACAGTTACGTTATACACCGCCCTGGATGGCGCCATGGTAAGGTTTTCCTCAATACTTCTTGGCGGTAGAAAGTGTGGTGCGCGTGAAACCTGACTGGAAACTGCCTGATGGTTATATGTGATGCACTTTCTCATTTTATATATTTGCTTTCGTGAACGCATCGCCACTTTATTATTATGTCTTATTCGATAAATAATAATAAAGTGCAATCATAGTGTATTTTATTATTATTTTAGTGAAATGGCAATAAATTTCTTTATTTGCTTAGGTGGATAAATTAACTTTAAAAGAGGGTAGTTTCAGGAGGATACAGGCATTACAGGACACCATTTGATCCATGTGTACCTTGATATTCTATATATAATATTAGTCAAACTTTTTTTTTTATTAGCTTGAATGACGAGACGAGCAGGTCGCTCACCTGATGGTAGGCGCCACGCCTGCTCATAAACAGAAGCAACGCCACACAGAACTTTAAATAACAAAGCACTGCATGACACTGGACTGCGCTCGTCACCCCGAGACATAAGGTGTTAAATCTCATAATGCCCAGTAATTACACTGGCTTCAATGTCCTCCACACCGGAACACAACAGTGCTTACACACTGTTGCTTGGTGGCAGAAATAGACAAAGCGGTGGTACCAACCCAGCCGGCCTCTCGCATACGAGGGACCTACCACCTTGTGTATTTGGACACGTTAAATTATTGCGAATACGAAAAAGCAATAGGTGTATAATCTTATTTGAAATCTTGCATAAATACCCATTGTTGAACTAAGATGTCACATTAAAACGTTAGTAAGTCATCATCACAATAGTTTTTTTTATTTTATTGAATAGAGTCTTTAACCTCTATACAATATGTAACAAAAATTCAGGTATTCAAGTATTTCGATTGATTACCTCTGCAAGAGCGATGACTCGGAGCCAGAGCGAGATAGCAAGTTGCGGCGTCTACGTGCATCAAACGCGTCGCGCCGCGTGCGCACCCGCCTACGTCAGTACGTCACATGAGTCAGCTGTTCATCACTTTCAGATGTTTTTTTTTTTTAAATATGTTATTTTCCTAAGCTACCTGTGTAAGGATAATATCTCGCTTCTGTTTATTATTTTCGTAATAATTTATTAAGCTGTCTATATAATATACACATATATATGTGTCTTCACGACCTAGAAAGGGCCAGCAGGGTTTATGTTACATACTGTATAATATTCACTTTGCCAATGATAAAAGTTTAAAAATCATATTGATCATAATATTATAGGCATTTAAAGTAGTGCTAATGACAAGTCAGTGTAAAAATAAAAGAAAGATAATATAATAGGTACGTACATACTAGGAATAATATCAACTTATGTATATCTATACATAGCTTCAACAAAACACTGGGAAATTACTCTAAATCAGTTTATTTTTTATAATTTACAATATTTTTACTAAAAAAACACCGAATGTCTGTATTTAAAATGGAAGCTAACCATTCTGCCATTTACTGTTCGTGTTCAAACTAGATCAGTATGCAAACATCTCATTGAGAAGCGCCATATATTCACTAACGTCGCTGTAGCCAACAGCTCCTCCATTGTGTTGTAGCTTGTTATGACAGCTTGCAGTTGTTGAATTTCAATTAGTTTAAAAGACATGTCGTCTGTATCTCTGCTCCACTGTAGCATTGTAAAAATGGTTATTAAGAAAGGAAAAAGTAACTGTAAGTCGCCGTGGTGTGTCTGTATAAGAATGTATTATAATGTCATATCCTCGTTTGTATATCGAGGAAGTCTTTCGATGCGACGACATGGATATCCCAGTGATCCCACTTGTCAGAAAAACAAAGAAGTTTAATCCTATTGTTATATGTTCATTATCTTAGAATCTATTCTGAGCAGCAGCAGCTCAACATGGAGTGGAATAGACTCCTGAGTCGAAAGTCGCAGATTTCTAATCTAAAGTTTCTAACTAACCTCAAGAGCATGCACCTCTGACTTTTATAAGTTTCGTGTGTAGTCATCGTTAATTGTCGCTTGCTTTAACAGTTAAGGAAATATCATGAGAAAACCTGCATACATTAGAGTTATCCACAAGAATCTCGAAGATGTGTGAAGTTTACCAATAATGATGAATCATGCCAGCCTAATCAATCTCGTAGAGGAGGCCCATCAATGGCACAGATTAATCCAGGACTTATATCATTATCTACTTATAAAGAAAAATTAATAAATAAAATAATATTAGTAAAGTAACAAAACATTGTTTATTAAAAATACGATTTACACCTTTTTCATCAAAACATTTCTTAGCTTGGTCCAAAATCCTTCTTGATTGGTTTCATCCCACGAATGATATATTTTCGTCTTCAACAAATACTTTAATGTCGTAGTTAAATATTTACTTTGTACTTCACCTATTCTTATTAATACTAAAGGATCGTAGGAAGTCCCATCGTCTAAGAATATCCTGTGGTATTCTGCAAGTTGCGTCTCCCATCGACACCACTGGGATTTAGCAAAACTATTACTTATAATCAAAATAACGTATTTACTTTCATTAATACTATTCATAACAGATTCTGAGATAAAAGAACCGATTTCGAAATCTCTCTCATACACACAAAGTTTCAAATATGGTGGTTGACTCTCCAATTGGTTTATCATGTCGATAACAAATTCTCTGTCATCATTACAGTATGAAACGAAAGCATCATACTTGTATGATTTCGTTTCTGGTTTTGGTGAACTCTTCTTAAAATTTCTTCCTAGCGCTATCTTTGCTAGAAAAAGCCAGTAGCGGATATACATCCTGTACTTGTACGTAATAGTTATAATAAGTAGAAGTAAAGCTATTGTTACTAATGATGGCGCTGTCCAAACTAGTACCATTACATTAGTAATCTTCTCATACATGAGACATTGTAATGTCTTTATTGACGACAAATAGTCTGCTACCCTTTTATCTTCCCATATATCAGGACTGCTGCATTGGAAGTTAGAACTATAGAAATATTGCCTTAGGAGCGCTGTTCCATTTGTTTGCAGCCAGCGATACGTTTGGTACATAGAGTTGCAGTCACAGATAAATATATTGTTCATGAGATCAATTTCTACAATCTCATTCCCTCTGTCCTCTAGCAAATAATTTATATCGTGAATCATGCTCATTGAGAAATGTGATATTTTATTATTAGTTAGGTATAATTTAATTGGCTTCACGCCAGAAGCTAAAAATAATGGTTTCCACCATGATATCAGAAGGTTTTCGCTCAAATCAAGAACTTGCAGGAACTTCAATGGTTTTAAAGTTTCGGCAGTGATATAATACATCTCATTATTATTGAGTATTAAGTGTGTGAGGTTGGGCATCATTTCAAATATGTTATCATCGTCATAGAAACGTTTAATGCCACAGTTTCGTAATATCAACACTTTTAATTCATTGAGCCCTTCAAACATGCTGCCTGTAAGATTTTCACTAGCTTCTAATGGGTTATTGGCTAGATTTAACATTTGAAGTCGCTTCAATGGTTTAAAACTACCTTTGCCTATGTGATACACAGCACCGTCCTCCATGCTCAGTATTTGTAGTTTTTGCAAGCCTCTGAATGTATAATCAAAAATTGCCTTTATTCTATTAAAAGATAGATTCAGAATCCTTAATTCTTTGCTTTGCAGGAATATATCCCTGTCTATTTCGTAATACATGGGTTTTGCTGGATTACCTTTGTTACCAGATAAATCCAAAAGAAATAGTTGGTCTGATAACGGAGTATTGTGTATTCCAGGCAGATTATTACCACTCAATAACAAAACTTTGAGATTCGGAAATTTGTTAGGGTTAAAGGCTTCTGTACCAATGTTGATCGCTAGGACTTCCCTCAAATCCATCAGCTCTATATTCGTCATGCGAGGAAATGAATCGTCAGGCATGTACTCAAATTGGTTTTGGGCTAATATTAATCTTTTTATTGTGGTTGTCGCAATGATATTCATGAGATTTTTTGGCGGCTGTTTTCTAAAGCCCATTCCTGACAGATCCAAATGTATGAGATTGATTCCGTCATTCTTCATTTTCAATAGAATATCTCCTATCATAGATGAATTTAACTCGTTTTCACCTAAATTTAATTCTTTTAACTGTTTTAAAGGAAGTAAACTGTTTTCATGTATGAAATCTAGTCTACATAAATTGAGATCTAATTTCAACAACCTAGTTCCTCTTAGAGGATAAAAAGCGTATTCTGTGATGTTTTCGAATGCATTTTCAGAGAGATCGAGCCCTCTAAGCGAAGGTAGTATACTCGGCTTGAATGCTGGCGTTAGTAGTAAAATATTGTTAAATCCATTATTGACTAAGGTTAAATTATGAAGATTTATGAGACCTTCGAATATATTTTCGTTTATTGTATGTAGCAAAGTGTTATAAGATATTGATAGTTGTTGTAAGTTTGATAGATTGCGGAAGGCTCCGGGTTCGATGTATCTGAGCTGATGATTGGCCTCAATTTCTAGAACCCGCAGATGAGAGAGTGAGTCTAGGTCCCCTCTGAGTATCTCTTCGATTACTGTAGTCCGTACTTTTAAAACTTCACTGTGTACTTTGACCTGGAATTAATAAGAATAACGTTTATAAATACACATATTGTAGTCCTAACTTCACTTCGCTAATCCTTGTGGTAGTGGGAATAAAAAAAGGGCTTTAAAACAGGGATTATACCCATATCAACACCTTTATTTATAACTATAGTAGGTGGTAGGTCTAGTACGCGAGATTTCTTATAGGTTGGCATTACCGCACTACTTATGCCATTACTTAATATTTAGTTGTGTGTAAGTACTGTTCTTTTCTGACTTGAAGAACGACGAAGCTATTAAAATTACTATGAGACTTAAGCCTTTATGAGTCAATATCCTTGCAATATATCTTAATGATGAGCACAGCGTAGTGCTACGCAATACTTTGTAGTTCAACGTTGTGCGTGTTTAAAGGCAATTCTGGCGCTTATTTTTAGTTACTAGTGTAAAATAAGGAAACTTTGATCATTTGTTTGTATAAAAATGTGTTTTGGCGCAGCAATAGTAGTTAATAGTCTTAAATGTAAACAGCGTTAAGACTCTTCTTCGACCTGCCCTTATCCCACTCGCAGTGGGGTCGGCGTAACATGCTTTTTGACACATGTTACAGAAAGATTTTACTTGTAGTTTTTACAAGCAACATCTTTCTGTAACATGTATCTGTTGCCTGCCTGACGTCAACTCATCTAGGGAGAAAACACCCGAAACATATATTTGTGGGTCACATAAACATTTTGTTTCGTGACGGGAATCGAACTCGCTGCCTCTCGCTTTACAGTCGGCTACTCACTCACTGCGCCACGGTGGCGTAAACAGCGTTAACACTATTAAAATAATATAGTATTTGTTGGTTTAAGCCCTAATCACGTGTCATGTTAGCTTTACAATAAATGTTTTCATTGCCAGACAAAAATATTCACCAGTTTTTAGTTACTTACTTTCGGAAATATCCTACATTCGTAGTTCCCGAAACAGACCACCACTCTAACCTTGACACTGGCTCTGCAGATGCAGCCAGATTCTCTGTCATGTCCGAGTTCTACAGGGAGCTCCTCAGTCTTCTCCTGAGGGTGGAGGAACTCGTTTGACAGTTTCTCGTAGAACTCAATGAGATTGCTTCGAGCAAATTGTGCGTAACATAACAGCAACCACAGGTAGCGGATGAAGAGCATATCGCCGTGAATTTAGCAATCTGGAATGTGAACAAAAATAATGGTTTTTATAAGTATTAAAATAAATGAAATTCGTTTATTATTGTTCGTATTTTTCATATGTGATTCTTACATATATATATTATTTATCGTTTAGGTGTCACCAACTGTCTATGTATTTTGGACATTGAGGTTTGCTTGCATCTATATACTAATTACCATTAGCCGAAGGTCCTTAAGCAGTTGAAAGTTAAATTAGAAACAATAATAATTGTTGACTGCCTGTTGGTAGCGCAGTTGCAATGTGTACGCGTTACGATTGAGGCTAACGCTGAGATCTCGGGTTCGATCCCCGGATCGGGTAAAATGGTATTGGTTTTTCTATTACGAAATGTTAGTATCAGCCCGGAGTCTGGAATTTGTGTCGGGTATGACGATAGGCTCGCCCCCTATCACATCGTGGGACTGAGATACGCTCGGCGAAATGTGGGTGTACTGGTTACACCTCTGCCTACTCCTTCGGGGATTACAGGCGTGAGTGCGTATGTAATAATAATTGTTTGAAATCCTTGGATTCTTACTCTTGCTGCCATATTGTACATATCAGAAAATTTTAGACGGGTCTGTAGGGGAAGTACGTAAACCATTGTAGCTATAAGACTACGTTCTTCACATATCTAGATACTATATATGTCTAGATCAGAGGATGCCAAACTTTTTTTCTCATATTCCATTTTCAAAATTTAGCTGGTTCCGGTGTGCAGCTACATTTCTACTATATTCCCAAAATCTCTACAAAAAATGTGAATATTAGATCTAACTATGGACCCCCCTCGAGGTTCCCGTGGACTTCTGGGGGTCGACCTGGCTTTATTTACCATCCTAACTTACTGATTATGGAAACTTGGCAAGAACAATTTTTTTAAAGTTTGTTTCTCTAACCTGAAGGCCGCCTACATGACGATGATTCCTCTGTTATGTTCATGGGCGGCAATGATTACCTTTCAACTCGACTAGCGGCCGTATTTTGTACGGTGAGTGAGATATCCAAAGGCCTAAATCCCCCTTCCCAATCCCATAATTCTCCCTTTCCTTTAAAGTCAACAAAGCGCCCGTGATTTTTTGGGTATCGTGGATGTATATAGGCGGTGGAGATCACCTACCATCAGGTGAGCCACTGGCTCGTTTGTCTGCCTATGCTATATAAAACAAAACAATCATCCAGTTTAGATAATGTTTAAATAGCTACTTGACGGTACAGGTAATAATGACCCAATACAATTTCAGCTGCAGAGGCTTTATTGAAAACCGCGGGAACCGTTATTCGATAATGCAACGTGGTGACGGTTTCTTGACATGAACCAATTCATTAATGTAATCTGAAGGTGAGTGTTATCAATCTTATCATATTTAAAGTATTACAACTCCTTTATTGATACACACTGAGTATAAATGAAACCTCAGAAATAAGTCAGATGAAGAACATTGTTTAGGAACGACCCGTACGATCTGGCGGTTCCTAGCAGCCTGTCCCCACGTATGACGACAGTGAACCCTGGCCCGGCGGGGATGTTTGAGGCAGTAATCATGGCGCTCCTTGCCTCGGAAACCCGAGGTCATCCATAATGTGCCAAAGAGCGAATGGTTGATGTTATGCGAATTGTTGTTACTGATGTAGGCCGTAAGGTATATGTAGGTGTTAGGACTGATAGATGTTAGGGACTCGGTCGTCTGGATGGATGTCTTCCATCTCTTTCAGGCGGCTTAGCGCTAATTGAACATAACCGTCGCACTTCCCCACGGGAAACGTTATCTCGACGAAAAGAAAAAGGGGCCTATTACGTCTAAAATGAGTTGTCTAAAGAATACACCGAATTGTTTCTATTAGATATCCTTCCTTCCAACTGCCCTTATCCCACTCGCTGTGGGATCGGCGCAACATGATTTTAACATATGTTACAGAATGATTTTGCTTGTACTTTTTTACGTTCGGACTCCTGCCTGAAGTCAATCCCTCTGGGGAGAAAACACTCAGAGTTGAAACAAATATTTGTGGATCACACAAATATTTTGTGTCGGTGCGGGTATCGAATCCGCGGCAGATTGTATGTAGTTTAGTCGAAAACACGATAGTATCATTTAGATCAAAACAGAGTTAATCCTGATGAAGCCAAAGTAAACTGATAACGCAGTGCCGCATAAATCTTAGAAGACGTGCTAGTGTAAACTTCGTTTGATAGCTAACTTGTTATTTATAAGGCAGATGAGCAGTAAGCATATATCTTTTTACTCATATAAGTGAATTACGAGACGAACAAGGCGCCATGCTTGACATCATTCAGGGCTTTAAATAACAATGTACTGCGTAACAATTAACAGTGCACTGCACTCGTCATGTAGGTATATCCGATGGCGCGGATAACCCCTCACCTTCCCAATCCCCTCAATTATCCTTTCCCTTTAAAGTTGGCAACGGGTCTATGATTTTGGAGTGTTTATGCGGTGTCGCCGACACTGAGCATCAACCCACTTGCTTGTTATCTGGCTGAGATTAAGTTTTATAATGCAGAGTAATTGCACTGACTTCAATTAATTAACTGAGTTTAAAAGTCGGTGTCTTGCACATAATATGTTCGCTTTCATAGAAATCTCCCAAATACGTATTGTTACAGAAATCTTGTTGGACTGCGATTTCTCAAAAATAGGCCAAACAAAAAATATTAGTTCATAATAGGTATTATCTTAACAAAAACGGAGATTTTGTCCACAGGATTATTTATATTGACTATTAAACTGCAATATCACCGACTCAAAATAGTCTTGTTTTATTTTACCTTTTTATTCTTTGAGTCGGTTTTATTTTTGGTGTGAAAGAATCATCAAAATCGATACATAAATGTGGAACTTTTAGTTTTTAATGCCCGATGTCATCATTTTACTTTTCACCTTCTACAAGCTAAATGGGACGAGGCTGGGAGTAAATCTAATCGTAAAATAAAAATAATCATCTTTCTAAATCGGTCCACATTTGGGTAAGTTATGCGTGAACTTAAATAAAAAGCGATATACCTATGTACATACATATACAGACGAATTGAGAATCATTTTGCGTCGGTTAAAAAGGTGTGAAAACTGTTGACGTCCGAAGTAATGTAAGTATATATATCACATTTGTGTAATAAACACATGTTAATAGTACATACATACATACATACGCACTCACGCCTGTAATTCCCGAAGGGGTGTAACCAGTACAAATGTACTGGTTACATTTCGCCGAGCGTATCTCCGTCCCTTATGTGATAGGGGGCGAGCCTATCGCCATACCGGGTACAAATTCCAGACTCCGGGATGATACTGAGCAATTCGTAATAGAAAAACCCACTATCACTTTTACCCGACCCGGGGATCGAACCCGAGACCTCAGCGTCAGCCTCAATCGTAACGCGTACGCATTACAACTGCGCCACCGAGGCAGTCTGTTATGTTAATACTAACAACAAAAAATAGCTAACCAGTACTGTTCATATACACTCATTAAGGAATACGATAGCCTCTATGGAGTAGTGGCGGAGTAGTTGGCTACCGGTTTATTTCCGCACCGAGACAAATGTTTGTGTGATCCACGAATATTTGTTTCGGGTCTGGATAAAGTGCGTCCGCAAGTCCCTCGTAGTTCTTGATACTCACGATACAGGTTAACCTAGTGTGGGTTCAGGACTATGTGTGTAACTGTTGAATATTTTATTGTTTTATGATTAGTTCTTAACCCTCCTATCTATTTATTACCTTTGAGATCCTCCTGCAGTTAGTTTGGGGCTAGTAGTTTAAGTATTTAAAAGGCTATCATTGATAAGGTGACAAGATGTAAGATTTCAGATGCTAATCCTAGTTGATTTGTATGGGGTAGACTACATTGCTCAAGGATCATGTTTAATCTAGCTACTTTTGGAAATTACATTTTGGCATGGTGGACAGACCTCGAGCCCGCTGGACCGACGACCTGATACACGTAGCGGGAAGCGGCTGGATGAGGAAGGCGGAGGACCGTCAAGGGTGGTGCCAACTTGGAAAGGCCTATGTCCAGCAGTGGACGAATTCAGGCTGATGATGATGATGATGATGACGATGGTGGACAGTTGAGTATAAGAAATGTATTAGCACCAATTCATTGATTACACAACATATTAGCATTGCGAGAGATGGCATGGAGTAATGGACGAATATTAGGTACTTTATATTTTTGGCGATGATGGTATTTTTCATAATAAAAGTAGGAATTGGTGTGAGAAGGCAGACCCTGGCATTAAGCTGGGATAACGCCAAGTAGAAAAAAAAAGAAAACGTGTTTTCCTAGTAGCTAGGTATTACTGTAAGTTTTACCGGTGAAGTTCCGTCCAGAATGTTTTTAGTACTTTTGTCATAACCTCTGAACAAAAAGAGAAGATGGAAAACGTTGAGGCTAGAGCCATTTCTGAAAAATGTATACTTGTCACTACATTTACACAATACATGTTCTTAAGAATAGCCTCGTGTATCCTCAAAGTGGTCTTTGTCCAATACTCGTACTGTACCCGTTGATAGCGTAGCTTATTTCCGTGATGATGATTCCTATGATGTGATTGGACTTTTTTATACTTCTTAACGTTGCTATTTTTTTTTTTTTTTTTTTTTATTAGTTTGAATGACGAGACGAGCAGGTCGCTCGCCTGATGGTAAGCACCACGCCTGCTCATAAACAGAAGCAACGCCATACAGAACTTTAAATAACAAAGCACTGTATGACACTGGACTGCGCTCGTCACCCCGAGACATGAGGTGTTAGGTCTCATAATGCCCAGTAATTTCACTGGCTTCAATGTCCTTCAAACCGGAACACAACAGTGCTTACACACTGTTGCTTGGCGGCAGAAATAGACAGAGCGGTGGTACCAACCCAGCCGGCCTCTCGCAAACGAGGGACCTACCACCTTGTCAATTATGTTTGTTTGGTATATAGGTAATTTTATTGAAATTAATGTCCATTGCAATGTTTTACTATTTCAACAATTACCTAAATCGATTTTCTTATTTTGAAAATATATAAGTCGACTCTAGTAGCAAACACACACACGAAATGAAGAAACAAAATTTATGTGGATTGAACAGTTCTTAAAAGGATACCAGAGAATCTACAAAACATACAAACCTTCCAAGTATTCCAAGGTGTCTTGTCACAACCAAACAAAAATTAATATTTCCTACAAATAGATATTGCAAACATACGCCATTTTATTGACGTCACACACATTGTCATTCCATAATAATTCTATCACATAAAATTATAGAAAATATCACTTGAGCTAATCACCATTCTATAACACATTTAATACATTTTGAGTTGGTTAATGTTCGATATAAGCGAGAGGTGCTTCGATCTTTGCTCAACGACTTGTAATTTTGAACTGAGACTTGACCTGAAGTTTTCGCACCACACGGCGTCATTGGTTTACTTATTATCTGAGAGTGATAACGTGAGATAACATGAAATCACGATAATGTTCTAATTAGGAGGCACTGAGATCTGTTGGCGTTATTCTCAAATAACAATTACCTTTGCATAGCGGAAATATTGTTTGGGTACAGTTTGTGTAACGTGTCAGTGGTGAAATTTAAACTAACCTAACCTAAAAGATATAAAATAAACCGTTAAAAATCCTCAATGACAGATGAGAAAATGATGTCATCATTTTTCGAGTGATAGAGACAGTTTTGTCTACAGCACGAAAGTGCCGGCTAGATGGAGTCGATACCATTATTTCAGAAAATCGACGTAAAAAGCGGCTTGCTGTTGTGTTTGGTACAGTGAGGAAGATATCCGAAGGTCCAAATCTCCCTCCCCTTTCCAATCCCTTAATTATCCCTTTCCTTTAAGGTCTCCAACGCGCCCATGATCCTTCTGGTATTGTGGGCGTACATGAGTGGTGAAGTTCAGTTACCATCAGGTGACACTCTTGCTTTATTTGCCAGCTTTTTAAACAGCTGAACAGATCTTCAACAAACATAGCTAGGGTCCATTTCGGTTTTACGAGATTTCATCCAAAAAATGTTTATGGCGCTACTATACCTCAAACAGATACACACACAAACAAAGGATTCAGTACATATAGCTGTTTTATAAATATAAACCACTATGTTTGTCCTGAACAAGCCAGGAAGCTGTTATACTATATGTAATACTGTTATACTATACCATATCTGATTATCGTCACATAAAATTTTACTTAAGTTAGGCACAGTAGTTTAGAAACCAATTTACATTGTACTAATCTTGGCTAGGGGACGGATAGTAGTTTTATTATGCTGGTATAACGTAATAACATAATTTTCGAGTCCACCTCAAAATTACTAACTTGATTATAAGGCTATTATACAACAATTCTGATAGATTTTATATTTTTCCTGCTCTCTATATGCTAATTTCTTCTTACGATTATATTATTACGACATTTTAGTTGCAGTACAAGTTTTTAAAAAGTGAAAGTTTTAGAGTAAACAGCTGTTATTTCCTTAATATCATAAAGTGGGGTTTACCGTTCATTAATTATTGGGATCCGGGTGTAAGTTCGACAATAATGATTCTGTGGTACGCAAATATTTTTGCGATGGATGTTCTGAGATCAATGCCCAAAGTAGACTCTGATAGAAGATCCTAGTATGTTATCAGTATACCTATATTTTTTTATAGAAGACTGCCAGCAAACGAATATGATGGTCATCTGGATATTGATATTTCGGCCATCATGAAATCTCACTCACCATGCGGAACGCAACCCCAACTTACCAATACAGCCAAATTGACGCTGTGGACGAGTAGCCGACTGCGAAGCGAGAGATCGTGGGTTCGATTCCCGCCCGAAGACAAATGTATGTGCAATACACACACATTTGTTCCGGGTCTGAGTGTTGTAGGACCCTAAGACCCTCGTAGTTCCTGATACCAACGATACAAGTTAACTTAGTGTGGGGTCAGGACTATGTGTGTGACTGTTGGGTGTATTTATTTAACATGCCGATTTTAGCGGGACAGAGGCAACACCTGCTCGATCCGGCTTTACAATGTGGCTTTACCAACTACCACTTACAACGAATTTCACTGCACGTGAAGTTCTTAAAGAAAAGAGATTTCTAAACAAATATACTCCTACCAAATCCAAACGTCAGCTTAACAAATATTGATTTTCACGAAATACCAAGGAAGCAGTATAAACTATTTTACATTTCATAAGGATTTATTTGGCTTGTCTTTCAATTGAAGTATATTGTATAGCACTTACCTATAAAGTTATGCCTTTCTTTAATTTTCTAAACGGTATTTTAAATAGTCGTTTAATTATTTAGATAGACATCTTTCGTAGGCTTTTCATTTTACACTTTGAAGGCACGAGCGATATAATAGATATGTTTTCATAAAACATATCTTTCATAATACTATGCAATAGATATGCCACACAAAAATAAACAAATGACGCAATAGCTAGCGTTGTGTGTGTAGCGCCATAAACACTATTTTAGTAGTCCAAGTGAACAATTATTTGCTGAGTTGGAGTTGGGAGTAATTTGGCTGCGAAATAAGGATGATTCGAAGGATCAATCAGGCCTGTAACACTCTGTCCCACTACTGGGCATGAGCCATCTCTACTAAAGAGAGGAATTAGGCCTTAGTCCGTGGTAGATCTGCAAGATAGTAAATATGCCGTGCCTAGCAATGGGATGATATAATACAGGGATGAAACTATTATTATTTGTGTAAGAAGTCTATTACTTTGCTAATGATTACAACTGTACTTGACAAGCGTTTTGAGATGGACGCTTGCTGATAGCCTGACCGTGAGTCGGCTTTAGTCAGCGACACCGGACTTTCGGGCGAATGCTTGTAGGCACTCCAGCCCTATTCCCTTAATTAATAAGGCACCCTCTTATATACCTCACCAACCACTTCCACCATGCCTCACAATCCTATATCTACCCATTTGATAGTTATTCTCCAGATTACCCTCTATAACGCCAATAAACGTTGCTATTACGCTCCTGCTATTATATTATGAAGCTAACATTTGTTAGAATATTCGCCCTAAATAACACATATTCCGTGTATATTTCAAGCGGCTATCTACTATTATATGGTCCAGAAGATAGAGCTCTCTAAAGGTGGAACAAACACACATACAGAAGTTGGTACGCTTTGGGCACGTAACCCCAAAACAGACTTAACTTAAAAATAATCTTGGTCCTCAAATTTATACGTGCAATATTTAATTACGGACACTTTCTGTAATTTTTTTAAAGGAAATTGATGATAAAACGAAATGAGTGGTTACTTATGCTTATTATGTATCATAAATTTGGTAATAAATTAATAACTATTTATCATATTTAAACATTTTTTAATGTTTTTAATACTGTTATGATGTGGAGACAGTTCCTAAAGCAGTTAATGTTTATTAATAACATTAAAGCACTTACTTCCCTTTGCATTCGGTAATGGCCTCATTAATTTTAACAGAGTGTTGAGCCCTTCACTGCTTAGTTGTAAGTTTGAAATAGTTAATACTCTGCTTTTTCAATCAGGGATCCCAGGGAGGGACAGGGAGGGAAAATTTATTATAACATTTTTAAACCAATTTCGATGACCGAGGCGATACCAAGTCTCATTGAAAATATAATATACTAATGCTATAATATACTATGCCTTTGATCGCGGCTCCGCCCGCGCTAACTGCCTTTTCCGGGCTAAAAAGTAGCCTATGTTACTCAGTTATGTTGCTGAAATGGTTTGGGCATATGGAGAGGATGGATGAAAGACGACTTACGAAAGGTATTTATCGTGCGAATGTGAATGGTAGGGTTGGAAGAGGGCGCCCGAGGAGAACATATTCGGATCAAATTAATGATATTCTCCGAAAAGGGCACGTCGCGAGTACCCTCAACCGACGAAAATGTATGAGAAGATGTATGAATGTAAATAGGCGAAAGAGGTGTGTCAGGATCGTAGCTTGTGGTACTCAATAGTCTCTGCCTACCCCCATGGGACATAGGCGTGAGTGTGTATGTATGTATGTTACTCAGTGATAATGTAGCTTTATAACGGCAAAAGAATTTTTGAAATCGGTCCAATAGTTTTTAAGTTTATTCGTTACATACAAAAATACAAATCTTTCCTCTTTATAATATTAATGTAGATGTAATGACAGCTTTGCTGTTGGGTTTTGTCAATATTACCAAATCCCTTCCCTAGTTCATGATGGTAGACTGACGCAGCGTCAGTGACGCCCGTGTCTGCTGCTTGACGCGAACATCGGAAGTCTGCTATATATTTATAGCAGAGGCCAGCAAACGAGAGAAACCAGAAAGTAGGTTAAGGTGGCGTTGCCGACCGTAATGGAAAGGGAGTATTAAGAGATTGAAGGGGAGGTTATTTGGGCCTCCGGATACTTCACTCATTGTACGGAGTAGAGCAGCAAGCCACTACTTAACGTCGATGTTCTGTGAGACAGTGGTAACAACCCGAACGAACCGGCCTATTCATGCTGTAAACAAAAAAGTATACAGTGTTTCTGTACCTCTCAAAAACTAACCTTTGTTCATAGTTCACCACCGTACTCACGATTCCTCTAGAGCTGTGTGCGACTTACCATCTTGCCCGATTTAATCTTGCCCGGCCTTTAGCTATGCAAATAACATTCATTTATAATACTAAACTTTATCAGTCAAAATTTAATTTATAAAACACAAAGCAGCATATTTACTACCAAGTAAGATATAAACAAAAATTTAAGAGGCTGATTATTTGTGTTAATTAAGGCAATTGCACACCGTTACAATTACAAGTTCAAGTAATATGTGATACCATTACTGCAGTGCAGTGTACACCGATAAGATAATATAAAATTGAAGTGAAAGCAGGTCGGAAATCTTTCACTTGCGTAAACAAACTGGACTTGTATACGCACTACATGTAAATATAACGCTTTGTGGAACTTTTTAATATGTGCAGTGTTTTTATTTTATCAAATATCCTAGAGCTTTTGTTAAGTTATGTCAGTCTAAAAACGCAACACTCAATTGATTGAGTCATTGGCAAAAACCATCATACCAAAATAAGTTTTAACAAAACAAACCAACTTAAAACTTATTATAAGTAAAAAGTATAAAAAGTAAAGTAAAAACATTCTGGTAGTTACAGCAATAGCATGAAAATTCCAATACAATAACACATTCACGACGAGTGCACTATTGTCCGTTGAGGAGTTTTATGTTTTATATTCCATACTCCGTCATCAGATCTAATCAAATTTATATGGGCCCACGTCACAGCTAAACTCTATTGAATGATTTTTTTTCTAACAATATCGGTCCACGGTCGGCGGAGAAATCGATGTTGTATATAAAAAAGCAAAAAAACGCGCCGAATTGAGAACCTCCTTTTTTGAAGTTGGTTAATTCTCTATTCTAACACATTTTATACTAGCACGGCAAAGTGACACTCGTGGTCAATAGCCTCGATGTACATTTATTGGTCCCTACCCATCCCCACCTAAGAATTACGAGAAAATTAATAATATTATTGTTAATAATCAAAGCTGTTTATTGCCAAAATTAAATTAAACTTAAAGTAACCTACATTGTTTAATAATTTCTGTCTTCAGCTTCGTTAATTTTCAACTTCTCAGTAAGGAAGACCTAAGAAAGTAGAGACTAGTCTAGAAAGACCCGGGAGTATTCACTTACTGAGACATCGCTAGTTTTGACAGTAAAGGCAACATCGTAAGGAAACTTGAGATTCTCCATAACAATATCCAAAGAATGTGATATCTACCAACAACCATTAGGCCAGCGTGGTAGACGAATTCCTAAAACCCTCTCATTAATAGAAGAGGCCAGTACGCAGCCGTAGCACAGTAGATCCATTATGTACCTATAATTAAAGGGCAGCCTGCAGGGCTAATATTATTTTAAACTCAAGAATCTCTACCATTCGCTAAAACTTTATTATAGATTACAAAGGTGAAGGTAATGCATTGGACAGAGTTCTGATGAGGTCTTCCATCTGCATTAGGTTGATCTTGGCCTGCCGTGACAGCCGACCTTCGGGCAGCTCCGGTGGCTCGTGGCGGAGTAGCAGTGCTGATTCCATCAAGATTTTCTTCGACTCCTGGAACATTTACATTACACATTCATTCATAGTATGAATTTGATAATTAGTCATCATCAATACAGTATTAACTTAGAAAGTCTCTAAAATCTTAAGCTCGACATTGGAAGAAAGGTTATAGATATTGGATGAGTGAGTTTCTCTGATCTCCGACCTTCTCTGTATTGTATAGACTTTATACCGAACAATATATATAAATTAACTAAATATTCTATTTATTTTTATTTGCTTGAATGACGAGACGAGCAGGTCGCTCGTCTGATGTTAAACGTCACGCCTGCCCATAAACAGAAGCAACGTCACACAGAACTCTGGATTACAGAACACTGCATGGTACTGAACTGCGGTCGTCATCCGAGACATAAGATGTTAAGTCTGATAATGCTCAGTAATTTTACTGCCTTCAATGTCCTTCAAATCGAAACACAACAGTGCTTAACCCTTGGCGGCAGAAATAGACAAAGCGGTGGTACCAACCCAGACGGCCTCTCGCATTCGAGAGACCTTGTTCATCTTAACCTAACCTAACCAATTTGTGCATTTGATTTATTTTTTACGTGGCGTTATCCCTGCTCAGTGCTAGAGACCATCTTCCTACTTCGCCCGGTCTTAAGCATCCTCCGCAGTGATACCATTAGCTCTCATGTTTTCCTCTAATACGTCTAGGCAACGCTTTAAGCCGTCCACGGGAACGTAGCCCTACATCCCTAGTTCAATCTGGGCCCTGGCACAGGTGCTCACGACTGACGCAACGTACCTACTCGAAGTTATACTCTCATAAATATTTAAATAGTAAATTGTATGTCTTGCGTTCTCCATTTCACTTTGCAGCTTCACAAACAACGTGTGTATAATTTTTACACAGATTTAGAACGTAATTATAATATTTACGTTGTCATGATAAGAGTGAAAAGTCATAATCTGTTTTTTGTGAACACTTTTTTTGCCTTTGTCGTTAAGTATGCACACAGTTATATTTATGCTATTAAAACTAATGCCCGTTTACACCGATCTTTCAACAACTTTAGTTGACCCCTAACGCCTAATATACATTATAGTGGTGCGAATCTATCTATACAAATAAATAAAATTGAAGTGTCTGTTTGTAATATTAAAATAACCGCTTTTTACTATACTATACTATACTATACTATACTATACTATACTATACTATACTATACTATACTATACTATACTATACTATACTATACTATACTATACTATACTATACTATACTATACTATACTATACTATACTATACTATACTATACTATACTATACTATACTATACTATACTATACTATACTATACTATACTATACTATACTATACTATACTATACTATACTATACTATACTATACTATACTATACTATACTATACTATACTATACTATACTATACTATACTATACTATACTATACTATACTATACTATACTATACTATACTATACTATACTATACTATACTATACTATACTATACTATACTATACTATACTATACTATACTATACTATACTATACTATACTATACTATACTATACTATACTATACTATACTATACTATACTATACTATACTATACTATACTATACTATACTATACTATACTATACTATACTATACTATACTATACTATACTATACTATACTATACTATACTATACTATACTAATATGAATGTATATACGGTACATACACCAAAATATATTTTTTTACAATTTTTGTCTGTCTACCTGTTTGTTCCGGCTAATCTCTGGAACAGATGGACCAATTTTGACGGGACTTTCACTAGCAGATAGCTGATGTATTAAGGAGTAACTTAGGCTACTTAGGTAATTTTTTATCCCGGAAAATGACATTCACGCGGACAAGAGCTAGTTGTAACATAAAGGGCGAGCGTCCAAATTATTTTCACGATTTGGAAATTGCACAAGACACCGCTTATTTATAACACCCATGATTTTACAAGATCAAACTAGACTGTTATATTTTTTATGATCAAGTTATTTAAGATAACCAGCGCCAGCGCATTAACGACCGGCACTGCATAAATTACATTTTACAATCGATACAGTTTACATGATATTAGTGTCACTGTTTCGGGTGTCCAGTAACTGGAACATGTACCGGTCTACTTGCGCCAGTGATCGGACACGTACAGTCTTTGTTCAGATGTCACCTATAAATAACATGTATGCAAATTATATGTCGTCGAGTGACTTTCATGAGCGTGTACGAATGAGATGGTTGGTTATTTAAAATCCTCTCACTGGTTCAGTGATCAGGTTGGCTGTGAACCGAGTGTTACTGAATTTGATTACATATACATATATATATATATATACGTTGTCACGCCTGTAATCCCCGAAGTACACCCACATTTCGCCGAGCGTATCTCCATACGACGTGATAGGGGGCGAGCCTATCGCCATTCTGGGTACAAATCCTAATTAATAATATAAATGAGAAAGTGAGTTTGTTTGTTTGTTACGCTTTCACGCCTAAATAGCTGAACGGATTTTCGTTTTGGTACAGAGATATATGAGACCGTGGAGACGGCTATAGGTTACTTTTTAACCCAGCCTCTTAACACGGGCGGAGCCGCGATCAAAAACTATTTTCGCATAAAAACATGACCATCCCATACTCCTTTAGAGATGGAATATAAAATCTTTCTTATGGCCGTTCCCAATATTCTGTCTATCGACAGATTTGCTTACCGGCCGTAAAATTTTGACACATTTTGTATGGAAGATCTGTCAAAACACTATTGACAGTAAGCAAATCTGTCGATAGATAGAATATAGGGAACGGCCATTAGTAGTTACCTATATCATTAAACGTATACACTGCCAAAACAGATCTTTTTAGATCCAATGATTTGATATACATATATAATAATACCAGCCCTGTATTATATACGTCCCATTGCTGGGCACGGGCCTCCTCTACTGAATGAGAGGAGTTAGGCCTTAGTCCACCACGCTGGCCTAATGCGGGTTGGCAGACTTCACATACCTTCAAAATTCTTATGAAGAACTTCTCAGGTAACTATGCAGGTTTCTCAGGTATGCAGGTTTACATAGGTGTTGATAAATCAATTAGTCAGTAATGACAAGCAATTATATATGAAACATAGCACGATAAAGTCAGAGAACTAATGGAGAACTTAAAGGAGTCGGTACTTACAGTGTCGGAGGCGTAGACGCCGAGGCGATGCCAGAAATCACATCAGTTCCTCTGCCTAGAGGCAAGATATATTTGCTGGAGGAGGTAACCCATACACCCCCCTCGGTGTGCTATTACAGCGTTGCATTGGAGGGGTTTGGGCGTGTTTCTGTTGGAGGTCCAACCATGGGATTTATAGCCGGTAAAAATCCGGCATACCCCGTCTATCTTTTTTTAAGTTGGTCAGGAATCCAAGAGGATTTTCCCCATGTATAAAAAAAAGAAGAAGATGAGGAGAAGATGGCGGGACGAGCTCATCACATTCCGACCAGATTGGAACAATTTAGCGAAAGACAGAGAGAAGTGGAAGGAATGGAGGGAGGCCATGCCCAACAGTGGGACAGTGAAGGCTAATTAATTAATTAATAAATAAAAAAAGTTACTTACAGTGACATATCCAAGCATCGTCATGGGCCCTTCAGTCAGGGATCTTCTCCTACCACTCTCTGCTACAGCTGCATGCAGCTCAAACAGAATAGTACCACGGAGACGGGTTTCCGCTGTAATACACATTTTACTTATTGTCAATCCTGGTTCATTAAGAAAATGTTTTTTTTATACATACGCACTCACGCCTGTAATCCCCGAAGGGGTAGGCAGAGGTGTAACTAGTACACCCACATTTCGCCAAGCGTATCTCCGTCCCACGATGTGATAGGGGGCGAGCCTATCGCCATATCGGGCACAAACTCCAGACTCCGGGCTGATACTGAGCAATTCGTAATAGAAAAACCCAATACCACTTTACTCGACCCGGGGATCGAACCCGAGACCTCAGCTTTAGCTTAATTTTAACGCGTACGCGTTACAACTGCGCCACCGAGGCAGTCAGTGTTTCAGAGGCAGTGTTTTTTTTTATGTCAATTGAATTAGTTTCCGTTAGTGATCTTTACGTTGATTTTTCTACCTCTATAATAATTAATATACAAGGTGAAAGGTCCCTCGTATGCGAGAGGCCGGCTGGGTGGTACCACAGTTTTGTCTATTTCTGCCGCCAAACAATAGTGTGTAAGCACTGTTGTGTTCCGGTTTGAAGGACATTGAAGCCAGTGAAATTACTGGGCATTATGAGACTTAACACCTTATGTCTTGGGGTGACGAGCGCGTTCTAGTGTCATGCATTGCTTTGTTATTTAAAGTTCTGTGTGGCGTTGCTTCTGTTTATGAGCAGGCGTGGTCATTCAAGCTAATAAAAAAAATATGTAAATGAACTATACTACTACACCAGTATAGTGACTTCGCGGACGAAGCCGGGGGTTAAACTTAGTACCAAGTAATTATGTCTTTGTAATAACAATTATCAAGAATCCCGCACTTCAACAAAGATTTCATAATATTAACTATCTGTTTTATTATGTAGACTTATGAAACATAATTTTGTACATCTATCTACATCTGATAAATTCAAAGTACAAGGTCAGATGATTCTATATAGTGGAAATGGTAAATTGTTTAAAGAAAACGTGTTAATTATCATTTGATTCTGTAAAATTCTACATAAAATCGAGTGTAATGAATTCTAATTGCTTGAGTTTTGATTATTTGTCTTACGAAGAGGCATTCATACAAGCAAAGCCGCGAGTAAAACGTTGTTTTTTTTTTTTTTCTTATTTATTTTAGGGACTTTGAGTCAATGTTGACTATGTCAGTCCCATAGTATATACAAAGATTACATATATCATGAACAATTATTAATAGTTTTTAAGTATTTTACATGCGGATACATATACCAACTTAGCTGCATCCGATGTACGTTCAGATAAGATGGTTTGGAATATACCCACATCCAACGGATTTACATTGTCACAGTCATATAATTGCTGTCGCAAATTTACACTCCGAACACACTCTGTCAAAAAATGCTGAACATCATCTATGCAATTAGTACAATGTGAACAATATGGACTCTCGACTTTTTTCATCAAACATTTAAATTTATTTAAGGGAAGATGTCCGGAGCGCAACATGTGAGCAACTACAATTAACTCACGGCTCAACCGAATGTTTGAAAACCATGGAACACGGGGGGGTTCGCTCACCATTGTTCGATACCATATGGCCTTTTCCCGAGAAACTATATCAAAGTATTCCTTCCACTCTAGTGAAATGCGTCCCTTATATTTCGGAAGCAAATCTGAAAAAACGTTGTTATAAACTCGTGTATGACCAACAAAGTACAAAATATCTGTTTTAACATACTTTCCCTTGGCAGGTATTATGACGTGTTTAACAGTAATGTAAATAGGTACCTAATCATAAAAATCAAGCTTTGTACATACATACATACGCACTTACGCCTGTGATCCCCGAAGGGGTAGGCATAGGTGTAGCTAGTACACCCACATTTCGCCGAGCGTATCTCCGTCCCACGATGTGATTGGGGGCGAGCCTATCGCCATACCGGGCACAAACTCCAGACTCCGGGCTTATACTGAGTATTTCGTAATAGAAAAACCCGATACCACTTTACCCGACCCGAATCGAACCCGATACCTCAGCGTTAGCTTAATCCTAACGCGTACGCATTACAACTGCGCCACCGAGGTAGTACATATTCTAGATTTATAAATACCTGGCGCCAACACTTCCAACAAATCAGCTATTTTCCTGCACAGCTGGGTCTTTAGCAGCAGCCTGTCATCAGAGACCATTGGCAAGCCGTGCTCCTGCTCCTGACCTATCATCTGAGCCAGAGCGAGGCTCACATCCGTCATGTAGAAGTGGGAGGGGTGGAGGTAGCTGCTGCAGTGTTCTATGAACCTGAGAAACAAGTGATATTAATCTGAAACTAGTATATTTTCAGCAATCGGTTATTGGAGACTATCGGCAGTAGGTGCTCTTGTGCTTGGGCTATCACTTAGGCCAGCCCCCAGGGCGAGGCTCAAATCCTTCATGAACAAGTATGAGGGATGTAGTTGCTGCAGTGTTCTATAAACCTGTGGACGGTTGTGTGATCGTCTTTATTAGGTGGACTTAAATTAAATGTATTTAATGAGGAACAATCTTGGCTATGACCCTAATATCATTGATGGCTTTGAACTGTCAGGACCATGTAACCTTGTCTGTCTGAGTAGACCACTAAAACCATTCAGATCCTTTATCATTTGTGATTTTATTTATTTATTTATTAAGCACATCCACATCATGTATATAAACAATTTCTTATAAATTAACTTACATAAGGTAAATAAATCTGATACACACAACACTAATTGAGCGCATAACATTTGCTGAATAAGCAGCATGTACGAGTATTTTCATTGGTTCAGAAATATTCCTTCATTAGTTTTTATGTACGCCAAAGTAACTATACTAAACTCGATGTTAAATAGTATGTGTGCAGTCCAAACATAATGTTCACCATCAGGCGAGATACGTTGCCTCTGGAAGGGCATAAACTAAATACTACATACATACATACATACGCACTCACGCCTATAATCCATTTCGCCGAGCGTATTTCCGTCCCTTATGTGATGGGGGCGAGCCTATCGCCATACTGCTGATACTGAGCATTTCGTAATAGAAAACCCCAATACCACTTAACCCCCCCCTTGGATCGAACCCGAGACCTCAGCGTTGACTTCAATCGTAACGCGTACGCATTACAACTGCGCCACCGAGGCAGTCTAAATACTCTACGTTTAAATAATGTTGGTACAATTATAACTACGTATTAATAAACACTAGGTACATTATTGAATCACAAATTCGACCATTCATTTTATCTAAGGCCGTTTAATTCAGCTGCACACCTGCGACAGCCCACATTACAAGTTGATAGCGCACATGTAAGTTACTTACTGCCTTGTTTGAACACGTGAAAATAAAACTAACGTTACACGATAAATAATGACGAGATTTCTTTTATCTAGCCCATGTACTTACTATGAGTTGTAGCCGTGACTTTGAACGGGTAATGTAAACATTTTTTTGTTATAAAACGTGAGTATATATCACGCCTTGTACTTTGGACATCTTCGTGGTCTTTCTTTCTGCCTGGCGTAAGGTCCGTCATAAGGGACGACCCACCGTCTGACCCCATAGAATTTATATTATACCTACTAGCTGTTCCGCTCGGTTTCTCCCGCAACTACAGTAGGTCCAATTGTCCGCCTACCGGGTCCAATCGTGAATCTAAACCATCCAGAGCGCCACCCAAACGCATACAAAAAAAATCATACAAATCGGTCCAGCCGTTTAGGAGGAGTTCAGAGACATACACACGTACAGTAGAATTATATATATAAAGATTATTATCTATTACCATATGTTATATAATTGTTATATATGTATATATTTATAGGTATATTATGTATTAAGTTCTATATCTCTCTTAGCATTTTCTTCTTGTTTACACCTGCCTTGTTTATTCGCTGCACCACCCAAAGGTTGACTGGTAGAGAATGCCTCAGACATTAAGTCCGCCTATACATATTTTTTGTATAAAGTGTAAATAAATAAATAAACTGCCTCGTCCGTTAATCAGCAGAGTGTACCACGAGCAGGTAGAGCTGGTTTTGGGCTTAAGCTTAGCCCACTTAAAATCCTATGATATCTTTGTGACCAATAAGATAATTTTCATAAAACGTCCGATATATCTACATTCATTTTTAAGTCCCGAAAGAAGAGTGTTATAAGTTTGAACCCTTTGTCTACCTGTGGGTGTGTCTGTCTGTCTGTATGTGTGTGTGGCAATCATAGCGCTTAAACTAGTGTACAGATTTGAATGCGTTTTTTTATATACAGCTGGTTTAATATTAAATATCCACCTCTCGCAAGCATCAGCGTCTTCCTTCGGCATGATACTGAGCTCCCTGCCGATATCCTGGACAAGTTGTTGTATAATAGCATCCGACACGGCGTCCTTACAGCTGCTGCAGTTCCAGAACTTGTTGTCCAGATTCCGATTCTCCGGGTTCGGGCTCTTCGTTTTGTGCAGGATTGGGAGGATGAAGGTTTCAGGAAGGAGGTAGCCTTTGCATCCTCTGAAATTATGAGAACATTTCATGCTTTGTAGATTCATTTTGAAGTATTATGATGCGAGGTAACAAATTCAAATTAGTTCTAGATGGATTTGGGAAATTTGCTCGAATAATTAAGGTAATTTCTACGGTCTAATGTTCAAGGTACTAGAGAAAGAAACACAATTAGGTCTAAAACTAGGGTCTACTAATAGCTAGCACGATATGGAGCTCCACATAATCTACTTAGAGCAAAACAAAACTAGCGATGCCCCTAACTTTGTTCTTGTAATATAGGTTATGGTAAATATAATTTCGATTATGGGATTTACTTTTCGATAATTTGTGTAGCCAAAGTAATTCACCACATTTTTTTAAAACTCTAGGAGAACTATGCACTATGATTTATAAAATAAATAAGTAAATGTACCTTACAAAAAACATAATCCTCGTCGCAAAAATCGATCTCGCTATCGGAATAAAATATAATACCTATATCACTTTATAAGTATAATCGTAAGTTTTTGAACACAATACGTTTTATCAAAACCAGTCCAGTACTTTTAGCGTGATAGACGACCAAAGAAACAAACAGACATTTACAGCCTGAAAATAGTTATGATTAGGAAGATAAAAGTAGATATATCGTAAGAAGTAGAACACTTACTTTTTCTTGCACTTAACAGCGCTGTACATAGTACCCAACTCTGTGACATCGGTACACCGATCACAAGTACACTCGAAGAATTTGGAGTCTGCGAGGTGATGACGACGAGCTTCTGTGCCCCACAGCGGGTCTGTATAGCAGACTGTGATATGAGCATTCGATGGGATGTCCTCGCCGGCGCAGAGGATCTGAAAAGGATTTAGTATGAAACAATACTGTTATAGCTATAGGATAATTAATAACAGGCAGGTCTCGTTGGTCTAATAGCCGTGTATATAGGCTGTGAAACCAATGGAATCTAGGGTTTAAATCCCAAGTCGTGGAATCGCATTTTGTGTTCGAAGTTTCTGATTCGAAAAAAACCATAATGAGATTGCAATTGAAATGTGTGTCATATATGCCTATATGTTCGCCTATCAAAGCCCCATCACATAATGGGACGAATCTAAGCTCGTTGAACCGTGGGTGCACAGGCATGAGCTTATATTATGTTTGTCATGGACACGCAAGTCCAAATCGGCTAGAAGTAGTAAAGCATACATTAGAAGGTAAATCTGGTCATCCTGCTGGTAGCCAATTACAATATGGGATGTCAGAGCTTGAAACTGTGGCCTGGTCTGGCCCTTCTAAACACATTTCATGATATTTTTTATAGTCGAGGCTAGCAAATGAGCAACTGGGACACCTTACAGTATTAGATTTCCATCGCTCATGATCACCCATAATTACTAAAACACTCATGGGTACTTTAAAGACAAGAATTGGGAAGTGTAGGTGGGATTTGGGCCTCCAGAAATTTCACTCACCGTACGAAACACAAACACAAGCTGCTACTTCACGTCGGTTTTCTGTGAGACAGTAGTAAAAATCCGATCGACCTGCCCCATTAATGCTGCAGACAAAAGTATCTACAACATGGGTTCTAAAGTAATTGAATGGTCTTTAACATATACATACAATTTCTCCATCAGATGTGAAGCTCTTGTTACAATTAGCACGACAGTTGTGCTCTACCATAGATATGCGATCGAACACCGCTAAATATTCTGGCTCCATCAAAGGCACTTCATGACCGTTGATCTGGGAACAAATTGTTAAAACTATTATTAAATTAATAAATCATTAGCGTTCATGTCAGCGAGAGCGAGAGTCACTATCCGACTCAGCTATGGCTATCCGACTCAGCTATGGCTATCCGACTCAGCTATGGCTATCCGACTCAGCTATGGCTATCCGACTCAGCTATGGCTATCCGACTCAGCTATGGCTATCCGACTCAGCTATGGCTATCAGCCCACATAGCTTTTGCAACTTCTGAGAAAGAATAATGAACATATTGTAAGTTTGGCAGACTTGACTCCCTGAAGGCCAATTCTCGTAATTTTATACGTTTAAAATATCATTCCGATCTAATATCAGCGTCAAGAAAGTTGCAAATGGCATTCGCTTAAACCAATAATCAACGTCAAATGCACCTAGCATTAGCAGTAGCATTATACCTTTTTGGCTTTAATCAACTTTTATTCTACATTCAATCTCATTACGATTTATGTTCACATTTGACGTTGATTATTGGTTTAAGAGAAGGCCATTTGCAACTTTCTTGACGCTGAGACTAGATCGGAATGATATTTTGAACGTTTAAAATTACGAGAATTGGCCTTCTGACATCTATTCCATTTGTAATGAGTAGGTATAAATGTACCAACATAACTATGAATTGAAGAGCGTCGCTCTGTTCGTCAAGAATCATTCATTATAAAGGATATTTCAGGTGTTATGGCATATATAGTTTACATACATACATTACATATAGCAATATTTACACGCTAGTGGCGAGTCGAACCAGCCTTTAGGGATAATTCCACTTACGAGTAGTTGGGAACACTGTCTGTAGTTCCATTTTCTGCCATTTCACAGTTAGGTTGGTTCATCTATAATAAGTATTTGAATATACCGAGTTGATGACGTCGAGATATGATCATAATGTCATCATCAGAGAGTCATCTCTCCATCAGAAATTCGGAATTAATATAATAAATATTCTATATCAATTGCCTGCTTTCCTTAACATACATACATACGTACATATATACGCACTCACGCCTGTAATCCCCGAAGGGGTAGGCAGAGGTGTAACCAGTACACCCTCATTTCGCCGAACGTATCTCCGTCCCATAATGTGGTAGGGGGCGAGCCTATCGCCATACCGGGCACATATTCCAGACTCCGGGCTGATATCAGTATCGTAATAGAAATACCCAGTACCACTTTACCCGACCCGGGGATCGAACCCGAGACCTCAGCGCTAGCCTCAATCGTAACGCGTACACATTACAACTGCGCCACCGAGGCAGTCAGTTTCCGTAACAAAAGGATTGAAATCTTCAATATCATACCTGTAATATGCCGCAGCACCTCATAATCTCATCTTCATTAAACGTGCCATCTAACTTGAAGAATTTCCAAATAAACTCGGCTATCATCTTCCTATCGTTGTTCCATTTGTCTGTGCCCCTTCTTTCCTCGCAGTGAGACTGTAGGGCTTGGAGTTTGTCCCACAGCTTCTCGTCATGGTCACGTTGGTACAGGCAACGCAGGACTGTGATGCATTGGTAGTTTGGATGGGGAACGCCGAAGGTAGATATGTTGACCTGGAAAAAATAAAAAAAAATCCTAAAATTATGTTTAAAAAAGACAAGGTAAAATATTTTGAAATTAATACTGTAGCTTAAAACTAAATTCAAATAGGTTATCGTTGTGGATACGGGTACGCTTGTTTTGGATCTCCACTGTAAAAATAAGGTTGATATAACTTTGCCAGTGTGTTACAGCGTAAGTAACTTCCATACGAATGAACCAATTTTTATACAGTTATTTTATTTGAAAGCTGATTTATTCATAATTATTATTTTCTATGTTTGAAGAAAATATGTTCAGGGGGGCGAGCACGAACAAATTACGAATAAGTGTTCGAATCGAGAACGCTAGGCATTTGTATGAAGGTTCAAACAATTTTTTGATATTTCGATACGAATACGTTCTCGCAAGTTATTCGTGCTAGCCCCTCAGTTCTTTGGCTAATTAATGTTTTCGATTTTAATATTTAGGTTGTTGGTACCTTTTCCCCCCTCTTCTCAGTATAATGACATTCAGGTTTGTGCTGTTCTTTCTTGGTGCAGTCCAGAGAACAGAACGGCCAGCCACATTTCTCGCACGTGACCGTCTTCCCCTCCTCCAGTAGAACATAGCACCCTAAGCAAACTGGTGGCGTTACCTGAAAATGTATAACCTATAAGTTCACGCTTGTATCTCCGAAAGAGTAGGCACAAGTGCAACTCGAGCACCCACGTTTGGTTAAGCTTATTTCCGTCCTACGATGTAATATGTGGCGAGCTTTTAGTTAATCGGGAACAAATCCAAACCCGGGTAACTCATGTGAGGTTTTTTGAATCGAATACAAACATAAACTGTGATGGCTCATCTGGGATTTGAACCAAGGAGCTAACCGGTTTCTTAGCCTAAGTACACTAGACCAATGAGGCAATTAACTTACTAGGGAGAGAGACGAATTTCTTTGCATTTCATGGATTCACTGTGCGGTTGCCGGGTCCATCGGATGGCAGCATCTGGAACTCGGACCGTGAGGTACTGACCTGGGACTTGTGATCCAGGCGTAGGTATAAGGAATCCCTTTCTATGTACACTAAAGTTCACCTTTACTGCCCACGCTCCCATCCCTGCCCAGCCATATTTGGTAAGAACATACTAGCGCTACTAGTTTTAGATATTAGCTCTAATAAAGAGCTTACGGAAGTTCTTGGCAGGCCGAGATCTTTTAACAGGTTGTAGAGAGACGCCTGCCTCGGTGGTGCAGTTGTAATGCATACGCATTACGATTAAGGACGAGGTCTCGGGTTCGATCCCCGGGTCGGGTAAAGTGGTATTGGGTTTTTCTATTACGAAATGCTCAGTATCAGCCCGGAGTCTGGAATTTGTGCCCGGTATGGCGATAGGCTCACCTCCTAACACATAAGGGACAGAAAAACGCTCGGCGAAATGTGGGTGTACTGGTGGTGTAAAGCTCTGCCTACCCCTTCGGGGATTACAGGCGTGAGTGCGTATGTATGTATATAGAGAGATTTCGCTGATATACCTCTCGCGTCGACTCCTAATGCATATAATTTAACCACATAGCCATTTTTGGTTAGGTAAGGTACATTAGTAAGGTCGTAATATCTGTAAAAATATACTTAATATCCGTAGAATCTAAGCCTAATTTAATATTTTTAATCGTACCTGCGCCGGTCCAGTTATCAGCGGCTTCTCCTTCAACACAATATCGCCTGACTTGATTTGCCGTGACGCCTCCAGGTACCTCCCCAGCTTAGCATCCTCCCTGACTCTTGCCGGAGTGCATTGGAACCTATGCAGCTTCCAGTCCTGCTTCTGGTGCTCTTTCGAGCAGTAGTGGACAGTCTGACAGCCCGAACACTTCTGGATGGCTGGCGACAGGCATATCGCGCAGGATCCTTGCTCCACCATGGTCTGAACAGAACACGAAAATGGAAAATAACACGCATATTTTGATAGCCTTCATTTCGCGACGGTGGAGTAACCAACTGCGAAACGAGAGGCCGCGGGTCCACCGAGATCCAGACGGGTGTTGTGAGACCAAAAGTCTATCGTAGTGTCTGATACCTACGACACAAGACTCGTATCTAAGTGTGGGGTCAGGACTATGTGTGTGACTGTTCTGTGTATTTAATCCTTCTTCCGACCAACTTTTTTTTTTTTTGTCGCGGGGAAAGCGAATTATTGCTACCACCCCGCCCCGGGGAAGGCGGAACGCCCTTATCCCACTCGCAGTGAGGTCGGCGCGACATGCATTTTAAATTTTAACACATGTTACAGAAAGATTTGACTTGTAGTTTTTACAACCGGCCGCCTGCCTGATGTCAATCACTCTGAGGAGACTGTTCTGTGTATTTAATATTCATTAATTTATATCAGACGGTCCTGACGTCCTGTACTTATGGGATAGAGCCATGCAGTAGGTAGTTAATTCGACCTAGAGCATAGATTAGCCGATTCCACAGTCTCACTCATGATCCACGTGAAATTTGTTGTTGCCTTTCTGATGACAGATTTCTGATGGTCGGTTTAAGTAAAGACGTACGCGTCTATAAAGCCACTTTTTCACATTTGTTCTGTACTACGTGAATTATGGCGATTTAGGGCATTGAGTGAACATTGGCAGCCTATATTAAAATTGTCAGAGGCCCATGAAGTCCTGACCTAATTCTAATGGTGCATATAAATTACGCTTGAGAGCACGAGCCGTGCCTTACAAACAACCGAGGGCTACACAACTATTTGATACATTGAGTGTAATTGCAATAACATTTATATCAGGCACCAATGTAATCGTGCAGTACCTAGGTAACTTATACTCATTACTACATATAACATTTCAGAATATGTATTTCCGGATTTTATTTATCGTAAAAGTTGCCTGAATAATACATAGAAAAATAGTGGACAGCGGTCACTAAACAATATCTAAACTTACCTATTAAATCACTTATTCAACTGCTTAAGATACTGTTATAGCATCCACAATAATCCACTACAATTAATTACGTATTTCATAAAGAAGTTAATGAAATATCTTCAGTAATACACATGAAACGGCATGCGCCGGGCGGACTGGCTCGCGCTGCGCATGCGCATCAGTCGATTTAAAAATAAACCAGCTATTTGACACCCGATCACATCTTGTATTTCTACCAGCTTCCTTCTTCGATATAAAATGTACTACATAAATATTTGTTATGTATAAAACTAAGCACAGCTTTCTTTCTTTCTCCGTAGCGTTAACCCGGCTTAATATTAGGGTCCATCTTCTAGTACCAAAGATTTACGGTATTTGGTACGGACGGTATTTGATATTACCTATATGGGGCGACCCGCCGCGCCGCGCCTTCAGACCCCACAACCCATAACGGGAACCATGATTCGCCATGACCTCATCCGTTAATGAGAGTGTAGGTACCACGTTCAGGATGACTTTGGGTCTTAGATGTTGATGGTCCACTTATTGACTTAAAAAAAACATACTATTTTAATAGTAAAGGTAACCCACTTCCATACAACTAAGCACAGCACTGAGTACAATATTTTTTGCACTTTGGCAATTTTCGTTTTTTATAGCATATGCCTGCAAACGAGCAAGTGAGTTACCTGATGGTAAGTGGTCTCTGTCGGCCATGTACACCCACAATACCAGAAGAATCATGGGCGCATTGCCGACTTTAAAGGAAAGCGATAATTAAGGGACTGGGAGGGGTATATTTAGGCGTCTGAATATATCAATCATCGTACGAAACGCAGCAGAAAGCCGCTACTTTACGTTTTCTATGATAAAGTGGTAACAACTGACAGCAGACAAATATCATTCGGCACCTCGGAATAATGGCGACTGGAGTCTATATAGGTAGAAATAAAAACAAAGTTTAATTTCCAACATATAATAATATTAGTATTACTTAATATGTAAACAATAAACACATCGAGTATGTTACGCCATAACAAATGTCTTTTAACAGAAGGAATGAGTACATATAAATAAAAGAATTTCTCAAAATAAACATAGTTTCCAATAAATAACAAAAATAATAAATAAATTAATTGTTATATATAATCATATTTATTAGTCAATATTTTAGTAATAAGAAAATAATTAATATTTGGTGAGTAACCTTTAAGAATATACGTCATATAAAAATTAAATAGAGGAATATTTTTGCGTTAACATATAAAGAGGAATTAAATACTGAATCTGGTTTTCATATAAATAAAACTGATAAATCTCGTATACATGAAGTCATTTTTTTTTAATAAAAATATGCAAAAATAATTATAAATTATAATTAGAACACAATACTCAGATCTATTCAGCCATTTAGCAAGAACATGGCTTTTTAATTTAAAAAATACAACCCGTTTAATTAGTTTATACTAGATTTGTTTATTTAAAATTTCTTATAATAAATATTATTTTATTATTTTATTTTTATTTTGGAATAAATACTGCTTGTATTGTATAAATCCCACAAGACAACGCAAATAAATAAAGAAGTTAATTTGGTTATCATAACAATTCTCAACATTAACATCTTGTCGACATAAATTCCCCTTTTTTAATACGTTTTGGGTCTCATGATATCTTTCCAATGATTTGTTCCCAAGTCTTGATCTTTTTGAGCGCCTCCCGAGCTGCTGATGCCATCAAACCCTCTGACGACTGTGCGGGTTCGAAACCCAAAATTAAGGCTGATTCAGTCAAATATTTGACGATCTGAAACAATTTTTTTTGTATTAGTTCATATAGTAACATTATTTTATTACCGGCAATGACGAATCGAGAAAGTTGCTCGCCTGAGGGTAACGTCACGCCCGCCCGAAAAACAGAATCAACACCAATCAGAACTTCGAATTATGAAGTACTGTATGGCATTCGAATAGTTTAATCACCTCGAGCCAAGATGTTAAGTCTCATACTGCCCAGTAATTTCAAGGGCTTCAATGTCCTTCAAAGCGGAATACAACAATGCTTAAATAGACGAAGCGTTAGTACCTACCCAGACGGCCTCTCGCATACAAGAGCCTACCACCTAGTATTTTCGATTGGGGACTTTAGAACTCTTTCGCAATTTCTAGCGATCTTGATTTAGTTACCTTTAAATTTAACAGTGGTAGAGCCACACTCTAGACTGTTTTGGCTACAACATGTATAGATTGTCTCGACTGGGTTATTACCAGTGTTTCACTGAAAACCGACGTGAAGTAGCAGCTTATTGTTGTGTTTCATACTATGAGCGAGATGCGAGATGTCCGGAGACCAGAATCCCCCCTCTTCTTCTTGATTCCTAAATTATCCCTTATTTTTACCTAGATAGACAGACGAGCAGGCGGCCCACCTGATGGTAAGTGGTTACCATCCGCCGCCCATGGACCTTAGCAGTGCCAGCAAACCTTTCTTTAAAAGTCTGCAACGCATCCATGATTGTTCTGGGATTGTAGGTGTCCATGGATGGTGGAAATCTCTTACTATCAGGGAACTCACTTATATATTTTCCTTTGCCGGAATGGGCTTTTAAAAAAACAGATACTTACGCCTGGTTTCTGAAAGGCTGATCAAAGTAAAATTAACTAATCAAATATCAAATCTCATGTCAAGTCGAAATTGAGTTGCTAGAAGCGTGATCAACACCTTTGATTTGGCACACATGTTAGTTAACATAACTTTCAAATTAATATGAAAAATCGTATGTCAAACGGTACTAAAGAGACATGAAATATTATGAATGTTTTCACAAAATAATGTTTCAGCAAATCGAATTTATTTGACAACGTTGTCAAAATCAAAGTTCTGTTAGTTGAATGTTGATATGATCAGCCTTTCAGAAACCGGGTGTTAGTCTCAGACACTACAAACACTCTTGTTATGTCATAAGTCCCATACAAGTAAGAGTAATGGCAATTTGCGTATCATTTACCTCTTTGAGACGATTCCTCAGGCTTTCTTTTGATATAGCTTTCTTCTCGAAATCTCTAGTCGTTAATATCATCAGTGGTGCATGAAGCTCGTACAGAGTCACACCTTTAAAAAACAGAGAAAAATTACATGTCAATTATTGAACACAAAGTTCTGCAAAACCTTTAATTTTTGCCTGGCGTTACCCCGGCTTAATGCGAGGATCCGCCTTCTCATCATGATATGAAGGTGGATTTGGTGTTATATGGGGAACACGCTGTCTGATCCCCACAACCCGCAACGGGAACCAAGTTTCGTCATGGCCTCGTCCGTTAATTAGCAGAGTGTACCATGTGCATGTGAGGTTGATTTTGAGCCTAGGATGTTAGTGGTCCAATTATTGACTTTATAAAAATCTTGATATTATTTTTTATAGATGAGGCCATCAAACAAGCAATTGGGTCACCTGATGGTAAGTGATCACCGGTCATAAACACTCATAATACCGAAACAATCATGGACCTTATAGAAATGAGATAATTAAAGTGATTGGGAAGGGGAGGGTAATTTGGGCCTCTGGATATCTCATTTACTGTACAAGCAAGGTGCTAGTTGACGTCGCTTTTCTCTGAGACAGTGGTAATAATCCGGTTGACCCGGCCGGTCGACTCTTCATGCTGTAGACAAAACTGGCTACAACGTGGCTCTATTGCAATATCAAAAAACATCATTACACAACACTTGGTTATTTTGTGCTCTGCAGTTTTTAATTGGTTACTCACCGCGTAATCTCGAATACCCCGGCTCAATAACATCGAACACCTTCATCAGATCCCTGCAGATCTCGATCTTCCGGTTGAGTTCGAAGTCCGGCATCTGATGGATCATGTAGTTAGTAACCTTCCCGTACAGCTGGCTGAGTGAATGCTTGGCAGACAGACTGAGGTAGTGCGTGTTGTGGATCACATTCCTGTACTTGTGTAGGAAGCTTTCGTAGCCGGGGACATCGTTTGCATCTATTAGTTCGAACTCGTCTGTTAATCTGTGAAAGAGTATTTCATATGAATTCCTAAGAGTAATATTGACCATGAATTATCAATTTCCTACCAACGTATTGAAAATGGCGATTTCGGTTCTTTTACCAATACTGTCAAGTTTCTTAGTTCATATAACTGTGGTAGACATGCCATCAAAAGTGGCTGCCCCATGTAGGATTATCTTTAGAGATCAAATAGACGGTTAATGGAAAGGTCAAGTATATTTAAAGGTCGACAATCCATCTCTTATTTTTGATAAAAATGATTATGACCTGTAAAAACCTTTCAAATACAATAGTGGCTGGGTTTTCCCAAAATATGTGATTGTAGAATAGAAAGAAGTAGAAACAAACAGGATTTGATTTTCAGGTGGTCACTGAAAATCAGCGCTGTGTTGTGGTCTTTCCATAGCACAGCATTATGATGAGCTGGCAACCTATTGTCATGTCACCACGATGGCATGCACTGTCTTGGTTTTGTTTTTTTTATTACTTGTTTTTTAATTAATATTGTTTCTGTAGTGTTAATCTTATTTTGCATGTCTCTTGGATGACAATAAACGATATTTTGTTTCTTTCTTTCAAACAGAACTAACTTCCTAAGCAGCAGTTGCACAGCCGCAGCAGGCATGGTGTACTGGCAGCCGTTGCCTGTGCAGGTCCAGAGCGCGGCGGCGTCGAGCGGCGCGGCGGACAGCACGCGGCCGGCGCAGCGCGGGCAGCGGAAGGCGGCGGCGCACGTGCCCAGCTCCGTGCGGTCGGCGCAGCGCCGGCACGCGCACTCGAAGAACTTGCTGTGCTTTATGTGCTCGCGGCGCTTGAGCGTACCCTGGGACAAGTTAATGTCAGTGGTAATACGATAAGAGGAGATACAGATCACCTCAGTGAGTGGTAGAGCCACGCTGTAGTACTTGGGTCTACAGCACGAATGGGCCGGCTTATCCGGGTCGTTACCACTGTCTCACAGAAAAACCGGCGTAATGTAGCAGCTTGGTGCTGCGTTTCGTACGGTGAGTGAGATATCCGGAGGATAAACGTAGCCTATAACCGTCTCCAGGGTCCCATCTATCTCTACATCAAAATTCATCAAAATCGGTTCAGTGATATAGGCGTGAAAGCGTAACAAACAAATAGATATTTTTTTTTCATAAAAAGTATCCTATGTTACGAGTACTTATTATACCTCCAAGAATATGTGTACAAAGTTTCATGCTGATCGGTTAAGTAGTTTTCGCGTGAAAGCGTAACAAACAAACTTACATTCAAATTTATAATATCAGTATGATTGCTTTTGTATGTAAAAAAGTGTTTTTTAATTTCAGCTTTTCATGGGTATTAGTGTCAACTAACTTTTTAAATAATTGAAATTATATGTATAATTTTAAAATGAAGGTAGCCATTGTAACATTAACTTTTCGAGACGACCTACACCTCAGTCTCTCCCGTGACCACGAAGGCTGAAAAGCTTTCGAAACGTCGGGACTAAAATAAAAATTAAACCGCGATAAAATCCGTATAAACTAGTTTTATTTCAATGTGTAATATTCGCGTAAACCTAAGAAATCACTATGGGTATTCTGTCAAGCCACTATAAAAACCTACCTGTAAAGTATACGCGTAACACAAGGATATGAGATCCCCAGCCTTGTGAGGTATGGAGGCTCGTATCGTGAGCGGTCTTCCGGGCACTCTCTCTGCATCAGTATGTGTAGTTGAAGGAGTGCAGTCGTGTGCCAGTAGGTAAGCACGGTCATACAGAGCCCTTGCGTTTGCGCCACTGCCTCCAACTTCGAAGGCGTTAACCTGTAGATGAAATACAGGGAGGAGAAATAATTATAAGATAAAATCTTCCAAATTGCTGTATACCGTTGAGGAGGTTCCCATTTTACAACGTATTACATCATCAGATCTTAATCAATATTTATATGAGACCAAGAACAAGAATAATTTAAATCGGTCCAAAGGCGGAGATATCACGTATCTTACATACGCAATCACGCCTGTAATCCCCGAAAGGGTAGGCAGAGGTGTAACCAGTACACCCACATTTCGCCGAGCGTATTTCCGTCCCATAATGTGATAGTGGGCGAGCCTATCACCATACCGGGCACAAATTCCAGACTCCGGGCTGATACTGAGCATTTCGTAATAGAAAAACTCAATACCACTTTACCCGACCCGGGGATCGAACCCGAGACCTCAGCGTTAGCTTAGTCTTAACGCGTACGCATTACAACTGCGCTACCGAGGCAGTCAAATCTTCAAAATTGAACCATATCCTTCTGGGATCAATTCCCTCGTAGTTCCTGATACCCACGATACAGGTTAACCTAGTGTGGGGTCAGGACTATATGTGTGACTGTTGGGTGTATTTATTTATTTACTTATTTATTTATACACACCCATGTCTGTACTCCTCGAAAAAGTAGGCAGAGGTGTAACTAAAACTCCCACATTTCGCCGAGCTTATTTCTGTCCCGTGATATGATGGGAGGTGAACCTATCGCCACATCGGGCACAATTTCAGACTCCGGGTTGATACTAAGAATTTCATGAAAGAAAAACTCATTATCACTTTACTCGACCCGGGGATCGGACCCGAGACCTCAGCACAGCAGGCAAACCGCATTACAACTATACCACCGAGGCGATCAAGAAGTAACATTATAATCATGCTTAAAAACCTTTAACATACATAGTTTATAATTCTCAAGGTCCCAACCCCGGATCTACGATTTTTTCGAACCGAGCAGAAACTTGATAGAGGCGTCCTTTTCTCCAACATTTGAGCTAAATTACTTAAAAAATACCCCAGTTTGCCCTCTTCCCCCCCTACATCTGAGGCTGCAAGGTCCTTTGCGTAACTCGAGAACGCTGCGATGTGAGATTATTTCTTTACCATCATCTGGTACAATTTATTTTTATTTTTATTAGATTGAATAATGAGACGAGCAGGTCACTCGCCTGATGGTAAGCGCCACGCCTGCTCATAAACAGAAGCAACGCCACACAGAACTTTAAATAAAGCACTACATGACACTGGACTGCGCTCGTCACCCCGAGACATAAGGTGTTAAGTCTCATAATGCCCAGTAATTACACTGGCTTCAATGTCCTTCACACCGGAACACAACAGTGCTTACACACTGTTACTTGGCGGCAGAAAAAGACAAAGCGGTGGTACCAACCCAGCCGGTCTCTCGCAAACGAGGGCCCTACCACCTTGTAAATACCACCTACACAATAATGTAATCACCCAGCTATTTATACTACAAAACTGCCTCCTCACCTCCAATATACCGCAGATGGTATGTATCTCTTCAGGATCGTAGTCCAAGCCCCACTTCTGGATCCTCTGCACAACGTTTTTGTCGTTCATCGGGAATATATCGCCTCTAGCACGGCGCATCTCGTTATGCGCTTCCATTCCTGATAGTGCTGTCCATTTCTCAGGGTCTGCTTTCTTTAAGAGTAGACATCTGAAATGTAAAGCTACTTAGGTAAAGGTGCTTGCAAAATGTGAGGTCGCAGGTTTATTATTATTAATAATAATAATTTCACAATCCATATCGTCGCTTAGCTAACAATACCGCGCAAGTTAAATTGGCTTAGTTTTCAGGAGCGACATAAAACTGAATATTTTTTATGAACATGTGTGAACTTATGAATTACGCGGTGTCAGAACTGTTTTAATATCGTGCTTTGTATGGTTAGTTAAAATTTTTGTGTAAATTTATTGGATACTCGGCAAAGCAATTTACCCAATGACAATATCACATGGTAAATTTTCGAGTTACGCGGTATTGTTAGCTAAGCGACGATATTAGGTTAGTAGAAAATAAATTTCTTAAATAACTATATTAATAAAAGACGCAACAGAATGGTTACATACATCAAAATACAAACCGTCGCTTAAATAAATTTTTTTGGGCGCGTATCCATAAACTTACACAAAAATTTTAACTAACAATACAAAGCACGTTATTCAAATAGTTCTGTCACCGCTCAACTCATTGGTTACGTCCCACATGTTCATAAAAGATATTCCGTTTTTTGTGTCTCCTTAAAACTAAGCTAATTTAACTTGCGCGGTATTGTTAGCTTAGCGACGAAACGGAAAAATTCATGATTTTGAAACAATCTGCGGATTGAGGATGCAGATACGTACACCACGCTTAATTATACTAGAGTCGTATCTGCAAGATATGTCTTCAAGATGGAATTGACGCTAGCCCGCACTCATTATAGCCTAAAAGTTATCTGTGTATGCCTCTGCAATCATTGTAATGTGGACACACATACACATGTAATGCCTATATTTCAGTTATGTTGATAAGTGAAAAAATTGTAGTTTCTCGAAATGCCGGGATATATTCAGTTAAACGAGACCAATCACATTAAACACCAGCATAGCGATTGGGGCTTTCTTTATCTGTTTTCTTTATTCTTTGTCATCATCTCCTATTTAGTCAGTAAATGGAATGAAGCTAAAATACAAAATATTTTAACTGACCTCAAGGGCGTTAATGCTTGATAGGCATCTCTCAAGTCTTCAAGGTTCCTGTAGTCTGGAGGTATGTTCTTTAATGTATCACACTCATACGTGGAATGACCAGTATACGTTCCTTGCCCAGGACATGAACCGCTGCACATGGGCCACTTACATCCTCGACATCTGGAAATACGAGACGTCAATATTAATAACGATTTCTTTTAAAAGAGAGATTACCAAACGGGCAAGTTTGTCATCTGACGTTAAGTGATCTCTACTACTCATAAACAACCACAAAAGCAAAAGAATCATGGATGCGTTGCCGACCTAGAAAGAACGGGATAAGGACTTGAGAATGGTGGAATTGGCCTTTGATACCAAATTCTGAATAATTACTAAGTTAATCTAGAATCTAGATCAACCGAAAAGTCATACTTGAATAGACTCGCATCATCCAACTCCCGGTAGCATCCGAGGCAGATCAGTCCGCAGCCGGTGCAAGGCCCGACAGCGATGGCAGGCTCCTCGATGATGACCTCGCCCGCTCTGATGTCGCGACTTGCCACCACGTATCTGTGGAAATATAAAATTTAAATAAAAACCCTAATTTTTTTAACACAACTTAATGAAAAGACGAATAAATAGCTTGCCAGATAAGCTAGCTACGTTCCACAATTTAAACCGGAACACAGCAGTGATTCAATTACTGCTGCTTGACGACCGAAATAGACTAGGCAGTGGTACCTACCCAGATGAATACGAGAAATCTACTACCTAGTTATTAATATTTTTTTATTAATTATGAGATGAGCAGTTCGCACGCCTGCCCATAAACAGAAGTAACACCACACATAACTTTAAAATACAAAGCATGCCATTAAGGAATTTGTCAGGCGAGGTATGCTATATGATGTTAAGTCTCATAATGCCCAGTAAATTCACTGGCTTCAATGTCCTTCAAACCGGAACACAACAGTGCTTACACACTGTTGCTTGGCGGCAGAAATAGACAAAGCGGTGGTACCAACCCAGACGGCCTCTTGCATACGAGAGACCTACCACCATGTGTTATGTTATTAAAATCAAATAACACCAGAGGAATCTTCATTGCGTTGTTGTAATGTTATCAAGGAGATTTTTATTAAGAGATAGAACTTAGATGATGTTGATAGTTAGCATCATGCATACTTTTATCTTCCAAATCCATCAATAGCCGTTTGAAAACCAGTAGAGCAAGGCTTTATCCGCTAAGTCCCACATGGGCCGAAGGTGACATTCAGCATTACCCAAAAAAGGGTGAAATTTCGGACGATCTATGTCTGATATCGAGATTTCTCATCTTTTTGAAATTTTGCCACCTCGATACCCTTCAGGGACATGCCTTTCGACTGACTGAACTTTACAAAACCACTACAAAATTGACTAACCGCTCGATCAGAACATTAACCTGCTATCCGTGGATGCAAACCACCAGATCTAGTGCTGAATCCCAAATGGCCAATATCCATAAAAAATCTGAGTTTGATTATCCGGATAGATCTCAAAAATCAATCAATCAGTTTTTTTATAGCATCGGATAGCAAACGTGCAAGTGGGTCACCAGATGGTAAATGACCTCCGTCCATGAACGGCCACAATAGGTAAGTATCAGAAGAAGCATAGACACGTTGCCGACCTTAAAGGAAAGGGATAATCAAGGGATTGCGAAGGGGAGGGGATTGTGGGCTTCCGGATATCTTCACTCAACATACGAAACACAGCAGCAACTCGCTACTTTACGTCAGTTTTTTGTGAGACAGTGATAAAAACCCGATCGAGCCGGCTCATTCATGTTGTAAGTAAAACAGTCTACAGGATGACTCTACCACTTCTATTTAAGTAATTTGTACGCGTGACCGTCAAACTGTATTCTGATTGGTTCATTTTTAAGGGTCTAACGTCTATTCTGGGGAATAAAACTAAGAACGACTATTGAAATCGGCCATAAGTTGGCAACATTAATGATATTTGGCGATGGGGAACTATGGGGACGCGTGCTCCTCACTGTCAGCGTTTAGCCTTTATAGTTGTTGTTTCACACGTAATCAAACTCGTGGCATTTCAAACATACTATTAAAACACCGGAAACCACACCATAATGATTTTGATTTCCACTCTAGCGTATTAACACAACCACTATCGATGCAAACACACGTAAATGTTTTTCAATAATTATTTGATGTGCTGCTTTTCCTTACCCAATATAAATTACGAGCCTTGAAAATTATTTTATTTTGTAACTGTTTATTTTATAACGCTAATAATAAGTATCACAAATAATAATAATACCTTACTAATAAAATTAAGTTTCCTAATCAGTGTTTTAACTAATTACCCGTTTGTCCGTTTCATTCTCTAAGTCAAAAAACATGACAGTAATATGATACGATGAAAGTCCGATTAAAAAATGTTCAATGCAAATTCATATAGACATCAAAATTATGTTCTTCAATTCCCCTTTACTACGTTTGATTTTCTGACGGATTTAGTAAGTACCTATATTTAGTTTTCACTATTATTATTGATAATCCGAGATAAGTATTCCTCGATGGAATTAACAATCCTCACCTGCCCATAACATCCGACTGTCTAACTTCATAGCACAGTTTCTTCTCCGGTGCTGGTTTGATCTCTTCCACATCATCGTTGACTTCAGCTTCGATGATATTCTCCTTGTTCCGACCACCATCGCCTTTGCCCCTCTTCTTTTGCTTGAAAAACAACCAAAAATTATCACATCTTTCACAACAGCGCAAAAATTTTGAAATATGTTTTGTTGTCTTACAAAAATGCACCGTAGCATATGAGACAGTTTTTATGAATGAATCAAATCAACTGGATTTCCTAGGAATGGCGTATGGGAATGGATCAGCAGCCAGTAGGCGTAGTCTACGAGTATTTTTGTTCGCCACTTGACTTGACCGCGCGGATGGACGTTAAAAAAATCATTTCATAACTATGCCAATCGTGTACGACCGTGAAATCGTACAGGTTTAAGGTCGGTGCACACAGGTGGGATTATCTTTATTTGTATTGATTTTTAATTATTTATTAACACCAGAAGCTTATGGTAAAAGTGTACCATACCGATGGTGAACAGATATGAAGTTTCTATTAACGTCTATTATATATAAACAGTAATTTATCATATTCCAGATGCAACTGAAGCTGGTGATGGTATTTCCGAAATAGCACTTACTCACTCACTCACTGATTAATCATGGTATTTTAAAACCTACTAAACTAACAACATGCAATTTGGTCAGATGATAGTTTGTGTAATGGCCGGCTAAGATATTTTTTTGGAAATTTACGTTTAAAAGCGGTAAAAAAGGGGTTTGAACTTTGTATAAAACTTTTAATCGGTCGGGTAAAAGTGATATTGGGTTTTTCTGATACAAAAATGCTCAGTATCAGCCCGGAGTCCGGAATTGTGCCCAGTATGGCGATAAGCTCGCCCCTTGTCACATCATGGGACAGAGATAAGCTCGTCGACATGTGGGTGTACTAGTTCCTCTGCCTACTCCTTCGGGGATTACATGCGTAAGTGCGTATACATATTTTATAACTTTTTATCCAATCTCTCTAAATTTCGTTATAGATAATTGACGTTATTATATATCGAAGCATTTAAGTTTCCCTGCAGATGATATTATATTTGTTACACATAATACATATATAAAATACTAGCGTTTGCTCGCGGCTCCGCCCCCGTAAACGGCCTTTTCCGGGATAAAAAGTAGCCTATGTTACTCAGTGATAATATAGCTTTCTAACGTCAAAAGAATTTTTGAAATAGGTCCAGTAGTTTTTAAGTTTATTCGTTACATACAAAAATACAAATCTTTCCTCTTTATAATATTAGTGTAGATGAAAGTATTTATTGGCGATCATCGGTATAGCCACAGAATATAAATGTACTATGTTAAAGCATTAAATCATAGCTTTTGAGGATGATGACTGCATGCAAATTACGAATAAAGTACGTGTTTTATGATCTTTCTGAATATTTCATAGAAATAGAATATCTAATCCGTTAAAATCAACTCAAAGGAATATGATTTCATAGAATGCATGATTTATAGTAATAAGTACAGTATGAACAAAGCTTACTTGGTAACTACCAGCTTATATCTAAACATATATTACTGGTTATTTTAGTTCATTGCGTGATTCTGTCTTCCTTAAGGGCAGGTGGGATAACCCACTCGCAGTGGGATCGGCGCAACATGCTTTTTAACACATGTTACAGAAAGATTTGGCTTGTAGTATTTATGACCGGCCGCCTGCCTGACGTCAACCCCTCTGGGGAGAAGACACCCATACCCGAAACAAATATTTGTGGACCACAAAAACATTTTCGCCTTGGTGCGGGAATTGAACCAGCGTCCTCGGGCTCCACAGCCGGCTACTCGCCCACTGCGCTACGGAGGCTAATTGCGTGATTCTGTGACAATAGTTATTATTGATATCTTTTTTAATATCTTACACATCAATACATATTCATTGATCCACCAGCTGTGTATACAAGGTGGTAGGTCCCTCGGTGGTATGGTACCACCGCTTTGTCTATTTCTGCCGCTAAGCAGCATTATGAGATTTAACATCTCTCTCGGGGTGACGAGCGCAGTTCAGTGGTATACAGTGTTTTTTTAAACCAAAGTTCTGTGATGGTATGCTTCTGTTTATGGGCAGGCATGGTTACCATCCGGCGAGCGAACTGCCGTCATTGAAGCTAATAAAAATAGGAGGGGGATTTCTCATTCACCATACGAAACACAGCAACGAGCTGCTACTTTACTCCGGTTTTCTGTAAGACCTGGACGAGCCGGTCCATTCATGCTGTAGGCAAAACTATCTACAGCGTGGCTCTACCACTCAACATTTTTCTTTTTAATCACAAAATTGCTCTCTATTGGGCACTATTACGTATCTGATTTCATCACCATCCTGGTAGTTTATGATGATATGTTTATATCTGGGATGAAATCTTGGCATTACATCCATGGAACTATAACGTATAAACACATCAAAAACTGTACCTAACTCATTCAATAAAATTTCATACATCAACTCGTCAAATTTTATGATTATCGTATGTTTTATTTAGTTCTGGGAATATTATGTTTAGGAATTGTTTGTATGTCAGGTTTGTATTGATGTAATGAAGCACATAAGTTCACGCCTTTATCCCCGTGGTAGTAGACAAGGGTGCAAGTGATCCACTCACGGTTCGCTGACGTATTTCCGGCATAAATTCCTATTGTGGGCAATGTATGATTTTTCCAATAGAAAATTCAAACACAAATAGTGATTGCTTAACCTGGGAACTGAGTCCAGAGCCTCACGGTTTCTCAGCCTAAGTACGCTGCCACTAGACCAATGAGACATTAAAAACAATGCGAGTACAGACATACAAAATACTTTTTTTAGCTTGAATGACGAAACGAGCTGGTCGCTCGCTTTATGAAGTTAAGTCTTAAAATGTCCAGTAATTTCCCTGGCTTCAACGTCCTCAAACTGAAACACAATAGTGCTTACACAATGCTGCTTGGCCGCAACCCTACATTCAGATATGAGTCTTGTGTCGTGGGTATCAGGAACTACGAGAGACTTTCAGCCTCACAACACCCAGACACCAATAATAAAACCAATATTATGCCTGTTTTGCATTAGAAGCGATGAGTAAGGTAATTCCACTACGAGTGGTCTAAAGTTTCTAGAAATGTGTATTATACATATTTTAATGTAATCGATGTAAAGACCAGAGAAACCAGATAAAAAAGTCAACTTAGAACAGACCCCTCACGCCATAAATCATGATTAGAAGATTTCGGCATGTTCTAATCATATATATAAGTAGTGAACTTTTTTTATAGAATAGCCCAGCAAACGAGCAAGTGGGTCACATGATGTTAAATGATCTCTACCGCCCATGTACGTCCGGAATACCAATAGGATCATGAGCGTCTCGGCGAGAGGGATTTAGGCCCCCTGATATCTCACTCACCGTAAGAAACGCAGCAGCAAGCTGCTACTTTACGCCAGTTTCTGTGAGACAATGGTAACACCCCGAGTGAGCCGGCCCATTCATGCTGTAGACAAAACTGTCTACAGCGTGGCTCTACCACTGAAATAAAATCATACCAGCAACAATTATTAAATTAAATAATTTGTCTTCCTAATGATCCTAAACTTAAATATAAAAAAATAAATGTTTAAATGTTTGTTTGTTCGAGCATCACGTAGCTTTTTATTTAGACTTAATGAAGTCGGTTAAAAATTGGCATATAGTGCATGTCGCTACAGACGTAAATTGTGTTATCAGTGCATGAAGAGATTAATGAAAGTATATGAAGCGAAAGTGGTATGTCCGGTAAAGGGAAATCCATAATCCCTGCCTACACTGTCATACAGGCGTGATATTATGTATGCATGTATGTTTCATAATAGTCTCCTTAAAGGTTTACTTTGAAGAGACTACAACGCATGATGTGAGTCAGGCAAGCCGATAGCAACACGTCTGCTGTGTATGATCTAATATCTTATATATAAAATTCTCGTGTCACAATGTTCGTTCCCATACTCCTCCGAAACGGCTGGACCGACTTGTATGAAATTTTGTGTGCTTATCGGGTAGGTCTGAGAATCGGCCAATATCTATCATCCCCCTAAACGTTAAGGGTGGTCCAACCCGATTTTTTTTTACTTTTATTAAAAAAAAATGATTTTATTTTTTATGATACAGCATTAAAAATACATACAACCCTAAATTTTCAACCCTCTGCGATCAACCCCTATTTTTTAATAGCGACATTAGTATTTTTGTCAAGCGCGTTTCTCACCGGGACTCGCTTGATGCGCCCACTAGGCTACTTTAATCCTGGAAATAGGCATTCACGCGGGCGGATCCGCGGGCAACAGTTAGTATTATATAAAAATGTTCGCTCCTCTCTCGGTCGCATATCTGAAAATATACCCTAACAAACATATCACAGCTCCGTGGCGCAGCGGGCGAGTAGTCGGCTGCGAAGCGAGAGGCCGTGGGTTCGATTCCCACACCGAGACAAATGTTTGTGTGAACCACAAATATTGGTCTCGGGTCTGGGTGTTGTGGGACCGCAAGTCCCTCGTAGTTCCTGATACCCACGACACAGGTTTACCTAGTGTGGGATCAGGACTATGTGTGTGACTGTTGGGTGTATTATTATTATTATTATTATATATTAACACGCATGCCCAAATATTGCACACTTTGTTTGTTACTATTTGATCTTTACGCCCTTAACCTGATTACAGTTAAAAGAATTCTTCAAACCGATGCAAGTGCTTCATCAATCCTTCGTTTAACGAAGTAAGTCAAGTAAAGTCGAGTATATCGCTAGTGATGTACTAAAACTTGTGCAATATCTTTATTGTAAACAGTTTGTAATCATAAACGCACGTAAACTGGCAAGATGTACAACGGTGTTTAATAGTGATGTGATTGCGTTTTATCGATTAACTGACGTGCTGTCGATAAATTGCAATTTGGCAGAACTGCGAAATTCTAAGTAGATAGGTTTGTATTGCATATCTAATTTAAGTAGGGAATTTGGATGCTGTTTATTGGCATATTCGTAAGTTAAAGATTGCAAATGTATGTACACAATGGGTAAATTGTGCTATCATTACTTGACTGATATAAATTACAAAGCCAAAACTTACATTTAGGGTCACGTAGTAATGATCTGTTTGTTTCCCATCTTTATTTATTATTTGTTTATGTCTTCATGTCGCGGAGAATATAGGTCGATCTTGAAAAATAGCATAAAACTCGCATAAAGTCGAACCATAAGCCCACACTAAACGAAAGTAATCTAACGGGTAAGCCCCCACCTTCAATTATAAAATGAGCTATAATTTCTCAATACTAGAATAGATTTTATTCAAACATAGCTAAGAATCATCTCGATAAAGCAGCTCTTAAATACAAAAACCGCATTAATGTCAATCCATTTTTCAGTATATATAATTTTTCAGTAAATAATAATAATTATTATTATATAGACAGACGGACTAGCAGTCAGATAAAGGGCTCAAAATTTTAACACCTTCTTTTTCGGGGATTTTAAATATACATCATGTTTAAATCGTAACTGCTGATATATGAGGAATAAGAAAACGTTGAACTATGATATAATTAAATTGGGAAAATACATTTTCGTTCACAAGACCGGCGCCGAAGTGTGTCGGTTAAAATTAGATTTACAAAGAAAGAAACAAAAAGTTGTTAATTCTTTGCTGAATATATTTCGGTTTGGCTGACACAATCTGACGCTCTCGACAATAATTATAAACCAGTATTGAAAAGAGCAACGTTAGAGTTTCTTGACCGTTCTTCTCTAGCGAAACAGCCTTCCGAACTGGCGCTAGAGTTTTGACGGAATCTAAACAATGTATAACATTTTATGGATTCAATAAATATTATGACTTTGATTTTGATAAAAGAAAACTGACTTTCGAGAAGAGCCATCTCGATACGCAAAATATCTTCGAACATTACTAAAGTCGTAATATCTTCCTTTTGGTATTTCGAGTACGATTCTAGAAGATTATTATCGTTTGCAGCAACATAGGATAACAGATCTGAGATAACATGAAAACAAACGAGAGGTGAAACTTATTGACTGGTAGAGCCACGCTGTAGACACTTTTGTCTACAGCATGTATGGGCCGGCTCGTCCGGGTCATCACCACTGTCTCACAGAAAACCGGCGTAATGTAGCAGCTTACTGCTGCGTTTCGTACGGTGAGTGAGATATCCGGAGGCCCAAACCCCCTCCCCTTCCCAATTCCTTAATTATGCCTTTCCTTTAAGGTCGGCAACGCACCCATAATTCTTTTGGTATTGTGGGCGTTGTGGGCGTACATGGGCGGCGGAGATCACTTACCATCAATTGACCCACTTGCTCGTTTGCCGGCCTTTGCCATAAAAAAGTACTAATTACTCCGATTATTACTAGAACTAAAAGCTTTTTGCGGGCCAAATCTAAATAAGGTAATAATATATCGGCAAAAAATGCATATTATCGTTTTTTTACATCACTAGCATTCACTCCATCTAGTCATTTAAAAGGCATTATGCCTGTCAAATATAGTAATCTGGCAACGATCAACAGCACCAGGTAAACTGAATCAGGTTAATAGTGGTATTAAACGCCGTACTCACCTGGTGCACGGATTTGGGATGTTTTTAGGGGGCATGGGTCTTGAATAAATGAATTTTCATTATAGAACTGTGTCTAGTAAAATATGGAGAATTCCAGAAAATTCTACGAATGGTTGAGGTTAAATGAATTACGTTATTACCATCAACTATCGATTTCTATAATTAAACAAATTACTGCCTCGGTGGCGCTGTTGTAATGCGTACGCGTTACGATTGATGCTAACACTCAGGTCTCAGGTTCGATCTCCGGGTCGGGTAATGTGGTATTGGGTTTTTCTATTAGGAAATGCTCAGTATCAGCCCGGAGTCTGGAATTTGTGCCCGGTATGGCGATAGGCTCGCCCCCTATCACATAAGGGACGGTGATTTATAAAATAGGTTATTCATAATTTAATATTTGATCTCATTGATTTATAAAATAGGTTTACTAGTATAATGTAATTTATATACAGAATTGATGTTAACCGAACACATCGCACAACTAAATTATTTCTAGTAATTTTTTGTAATTGGTCTATGCGATACAGGCCTAGAGTCTAGTGCAGAGACCGCCGTTAACGGATGACAAGTGGTCAATGTTTATGATAAATATTTTAGTTTTAGTACTTTTATTGTAAATGTTTATGGGAAATAAATATTATTATTATGTATGTCATACCATAATCTCGGGACTACAAAGCCCGGACCTTTGGAAGGCGTGCGTGGGGCCGAAGCCAACACGTAGAGGCTCGTTAGACAATTTTAATTTAATAAGGTAATGTGACACCGCCCGACGGCTATCCTTGTATACACTATAGAAGTGTATCCAAGGACAGCCCCCGGTTGGTGTAGGACTATTGTAGGGATGGGCAAAAATAAATATCTACTATTTTATTGAGGTGAGGTGTTGATGGATTGGATAACCGGGTCTATGGGAAGGACTATGGCACCTGCCTGACCTATGTTAAAAACATGGATAAAATAGGCAGGTGGTGACTCGCCAACTCAGGTAGATGGGCTCCCCAAAATAGTCACTAGAAAATGCGACAAGGGAGCAACACCCAGATGAGTGGCTAAAAGGTGGAGAGGTGTCACTGGGCTTTAAACAACGATCATTTGCTCCCTTAGGGTCCCATCACGTTGCCCACTCACCACTTACGTTTCACATCCACCCTTCGAGCATGAAGCTCTCGCGACTCCACTCTGACCGGCCGGTGAAGGCAAGCCAGAGGTGGGGGACCTGTTCCTCATCAGTGTTCACTCCAGCCGGCCAGTGAAGGCGAGCCAGAGATGAAGAACAGGAGCCTCCCCCGGGAGCACTCGGGTACGTAGGGTCGCCACTCCCCAACAGCTCGCCACAAGCTGCCCTGCGGGCATTTATTATTAGATACGCTCGGCGAAATGTGGATGTACTGGTTACACCTCTGCCTACCCCTTCGGGGATTACAGGCGTGAGTGCGTATGTATGTATGTAAACAAATTATCTGACATTGCTTTTATAGCATAGGCGAGCAAAAGAGCAAATGGTTCACCTGATGTTAAGTGATTTCCACCGCCACAATACCAGATGTATCAGGGGGATGTTGCCGACCTTATAGAAACGGGATAATTAAGGTATTGCAAAGGAGGGGGGAATTTAGGTTTCCAGATATCTCACTCACCGTATGTACGTAACGCAGCAGCATGCATTTACGTCTGTTTTCTGTGAGATATGAGACAATGGTAACGACTCGGTAGAGCCGGCCTATTCGTGCTATAGACAAAATTGTCTACTGCGTGACTCTACCATTCGTAATTATATTGTTATGATTTCTAATCTCCCAACAGGGATTGGTTGAGGTAATTACCTAGTGTTGGTATTATAGATAAAATGTAAAATACTGAGTTTATAAAACCCGTATTAATATTATTTACAAGGTGGTAGGGCCCTCGTATGCAGGAGGCCGGCTAGGTTGGTACCACCGCATTCTCTATTTCTGCCACCAAGCAACAGTATGTAAGCACTTTTGTGTTAAGGTTTTAAGGACATTTTAGCCAGTGAAATTACTGGGCATCATGAGAATTAACACCTTATGTCTCGGGGTGACGAGCGCAGTCCAGTGTCATGCAGTGCTTTGTTTTTTAAAGTTCTGTGTGGCGTTGCTTCTGTTTATGAGCAGGCGTGGCGCTTACCATCAGGCGAGCAACCTGATCGTCTCGTCATTAGTGCTAATAAAAAAAGAAATGGAAGATTCAGTTATACCGGAGTTTTATTCCCAACACTTCAACACTGGATACATCCCATACCATCCTGAATCAATTGTTTACATTTCAATCAAGAAATCATTTCACAATGAATGTCTGTTTACGCTTGTTTTGGGTTCTTTAAATGATAATACAGTTTGTTTGTTTTCTGTATCTGTGTATATTGTCTGTCTGTAGAAGATCGGCATTATTACGCGCTGATCTAAAATAAATTCACGGTTTGTTAATAAATAAAAAATGGTTGCGCATGTTGAAATTGCTGGGTGAATGTTGGTTCGGGAAATTGAAGCTCTAATTCGTATTTAATTTAACGTTTTAGATCTTGATCCTCGTATACGTGAATAAAAAAACGGTATGTGTGAGTCTGATTCGTGCATCGAGGATTCCGAATAATATCCCTTAAACTTTTAATTTTTTATCATTTCTTGAGATGTCTACCATAATAATACATATTCTGTGAAAAAAACCAACCGTCTCTTAATAGGATTCAAAAAATAGAGCCACTAAATGTAGGACAATTTTTTATGAGTGGTAGAGCCCCGCTGTAGACACTTGTCTATAGCATGAATGGGCTGATGGGCCGGCTCGTCCGGGTCATTACCTCTGTCTCACAGAAAACCGGCGTAAAGTAGCAGCTTGCTGCTGCGTTTCGTCGGTGAGTGAGATATCCGGGGGCCCAAACCCAAACCCCTTCCCCATTCCCTTAATTATCCCTTTCCTTGAAGGTCGGCAACGCACCCATGATTCTTTTGGTATTGTGGGTGTACATGGGCGGTGGCGATCACTTACCATCAAGTGACCCAGTTGCTCGTTTGCCGGCCTATGCCATAAAAAAAGGACAGATAGACCATAGGTGTAAGCCATGGTGCAGGTTTAGTAATACCTAAGGTCCCGTTGAAAGCTTAATTTCACTATCATATATAGACTGCCTCGGTGGCGCAGTTGTAATGTGTACGCGTTACGATTAAGGCCAACGCTGAGGTCTCGGGTTCGATCCCCGGGTCGGGTAGTGGTGTTGGGTTTTTCTATTACGAAATACCCCAGTATCAGCCCGGAGTCTGGAATTTGTGCCCGGTATGGCGATAGGCTCGCCCCCTATCACATTATGGGACGGAGATGCGCTCGGCGAAATGTGGGTGTACTGATTACACCTCTGCCTACCCCTTCGGGGATTACAGGCATATTATATGCTCGTAGAAGTTTACAGAGACTTAAATAAAAGATAACAAAGATGTTTTTTTCAGAAAATGCAATGCTATAGTAGGTATCTTCGCATGAATAATCACTAATCTAAACATTCTTAATATTATAACCTTGATACTGTGTTTGTTTGTTTGTCCTTCTTTCACACAGTAACAGAGCGACGGATTGAAATCATTTTTTTTTGCATAAACATAGTTTAAAAACCGGAGATTTACTTTTAGGCTACTTTTTTCCAGAAATATGATGGCAAAGACTTCTATGCGGGTGGAAACGCGAGCAAAAGCTATTTACAAATAAATCTTAAGGGTGGTTGCCGGTTAGGGAACGTGATTATTGAATGTATTGATTAGACTGCCTTGGTGGAGCAGTTGTAATGCGTACGCGTTACGATTGAGGTCTGGGGTTCGATCTCCGGGTCGGGTAAAGTGGTATTGGGTTTTTCTATTACGAAATGCTCAGTATCATCCCGGAGTCTGGAATTTGTGCCCGGTATGGTAATACGCTCGTCCCCTATCATATCGTGGGATACACCTCTGCCTACCCCTTCGGGGATTACAGGCGTGAGTCCATATGTATTAATTAAACTGATGGCTGTTGTTAATCAAACAATCTGTACTCAGCGGACGTAACGTTGACCGATTTAACGTAGGAAATCTGTCCGCGTATTATTGTTGGCAAATAACTTGGTTTAAATATTTTAAAATAACCCGTAAACCGTGGTATTGTTGTAGTGTTGGAACGCATTCAACACAGCCGCAGCCCGCAGCCGGTCGGCAAGTACCCCCCCCCCCCCCCCCCCCCTCCCCATTGTTTATTTTGAATGGCAGTTTTCTTGGACGTAACCTTGATTGCTATTTTGATTTCGTCGTTCACTTTCATTTGAATTTCGATTGTGAAATTCACTCGTTTGTGGTAATTTTGGATAGAATTCTGTCTTTATAGATATATTGTCCCGTAATCTGATATTATGGTGATCACTACAATACAAATAAATAAAATTGAAGTGTCTGTTTGTAATATTATAATATGTAAATAATAAATAATTTTTAATACATGCATATGAATGTATATACGGTACATATAGCAAAATAACATTTTTGTCTGTCTGTCTGTTTGTTTCGGCTAATCTCTGGAACGGCTGGACCGATTTTGACGAGACTTTCACTGGCAGATAGCTGATGTAATAAGGAGTAACTTAGGCTACTTAGGTACTTTTTATCCCGGAAAAGACATTCACGCGGGCGGAGCTGCGAGCAAAAGCTATGTTTGTATAAAGATGGACATAATTCTTAAAGGAACTTCTAGTATCGTTAACACGTTTAAGGGTACAAAATGGGGATGCAAAGGATAATAAAGGTAATGCTAAATAATATTAATATAGCTGAATGAAGAACTACAGTACCCGACCTACCATCACGTTTGAAAGAAGAAGAAAGAAGAAAGAAAGGCAATTTATTAGTCACAGATCACAATAAATTTACAGTAAAACAATACTAACTAAACACCATCAATAAGGTTTTGACAATTGCGCGTCGTGACTGTGACAGGTAGGTGACCACTCAGCGTGTTGCTGTGCTGTGGCGTGAACCACAACACAGCGCTGATTTTCAGTGACCTTATGTGACGTACGGACGCCAGCCAGCTTACATTAAATATAAACAACAGTATAAAATAAATAAGGGATACATCCAATATATAAAGAAATAAATAAATATTACCTATACATACATATAAATTAATATACTCAGACAACCTACACACTTGATGAATGGCGACTGCCGTACATGGTGAAGGTGCCTACCACTTAGTCTAGTAATGAGCCGGCAAACGTGCAAGTGGGTCACCAGATGGCAAGTGATCTACACTGCCCATGTACGCCAACAATGTCAGAAGAATCATAGGCTCGTTGCTGGCCTTAAAGGAAAGAGATAATTAAAGGATTGGGAAGAGGAGGGGTATTTGGGCCTCCGAATATCTCACTCACCGTACAACACGCAGCAGCTAGTCGCTAGATATTAATGTGATTCTAAAACTACAATTAGTAGAGCCACGCTGTAGACAGTTGTGTCTACAGCATGAATGGGCCGGCTCGAACGGATTGTTACCACAGCCTCACAGAAAAGATCAGAAGGTCAACATAATTTAACAGCTTCGTATGTTGAGTAAGACGTCCAGAGGCCTAAATCCTGCCAGTCCTTCCTAATCCCTTAATTATACCTTTCCTGGCAATACATCCATGAGTGTTCAGGTATCATGGGCGTTCATGGACGGTGGATATTTCGAAATATATCCGAATACATACGCACTCACGCCTGTAATTCCCGAAGGGGTAGGCAGAGGTGTAACCAGTATCTCCGTCCTGTGATGTGATAGGTGGCGAGCCTATCACCATACCGGGCACAATTCCAGACTCCGGGCTGATACTGAGCATTTCGTAATAGAAAAACCCAATACCACTTTACCCGACCCGGGGATCGAACCCGAGACCTCAGCGTCAGCCTCAGTCGTAACGCGTACGCGTTACAACTGCGCCACCGAGACAGTCTCCATATCCAAATATAATGTAAATTTTGCAATTCTTGTCAATCATACTCGATTTTGAATTAGACGATTGTTACAAGTTGGAAAAGAAACACAGCTACACTAGCTACTACAGCTACTACTACAGCTACGAGGATTCATAGCCGAAGTCTCGACAATGATGTACTTACTAAAGAAAACTAGCATCCACAAAACTCTATAACCAATCATTATTGCTCATGTGAAAACATATGTAGAAAAGGATACGTAGACTCCGCATTTGTCGATGTGGATTGTGGATAGAGACCTCAACCATTTCTGATACCTTGGTGGTAGGTCCCTCGTATGCGAGAGGCAGGCTGGGTTGGTACCAACGCTTTGTCTATTTCTGCCGCCAAGCAACAGTGTGTAAGCAGGTTGTGTTCCCGTGTGAAGGACATTGAAGCCAGTGTACTTACTGGGCATTGTGAGACTTAACACCTTATGTCTCGAGGTGACGAGCGCAGTCCAGTGTCATGCAGTGCTTTGTTATTTAAAGATCTGTGTGGCGTTGCTTCTGTTTATGAGCAGGCGTGGCGCTTACCATCAGGCGAGCGACCTGCTCGTCTCGTCATTCAAGCTAATAAAAAAAAGGTAAATTATATGAATTTACAGATTGCGTAAGTTGGCATGATATCCTCAAATTGATTTATTTATAAATACTGATGACGTTAATCAACTGAGAAAGAACGTAAATCTTTTGTGATGTGTAAATTATTGTACTATAAAACTAGCAACGGATGTAACACGAAAAATATAACTGAGGTTCAAATAGTTTTTCACAAACGAAATTTTATTTAATAGTAGCTTTTATGTGATATATTACAACTATTGTAAAAGATATGACGATATAAAAATATTTTGATGAACTGAAAATGAGTGAATATTTTTTTGTGGGTTGTGTAGATTTCCTTCGTGGGGTGATTACGCTATAGTAAAATGTAAAAAATATATACTATTCTGCCTCGGTGGCGTAGTTGTATAGCGAATGCGTTACGACTGCTGTGCTGAGGTCTCTGGTTCGATCGCCGGGTCGGGTTAATTGATATTGGGTTTTTCTATTACGAAGTGCTCAGTATCAGCCCGGAGTCTGGAATTGTGTCCGCTATAGCGATAAGCTCGCCCCCTGTCATATCATGGGACGGAAATAAACTCGGCGAAATTAAGGTGTACTGGTTACATCTTAGCAACCTGATCGTCTCGTTATTCAAGCAAATAAAATACTGTCTGATGACGGGTAGAAAATGCAGTATAAATTTTGTTTGTATTCTGCCGTAAGCGGTGATTTTTTAATCTTCAAGTATAAACATTAAATTATTGACACCCATGAAATTATGCGACTACTGAAGTATAGAATAAGTAATGAGTTTATGGATATACCTATTATTAATAATTGTGATCTGATATATTTATGACGTAAGCTTAATAATAATAATAATACACCCAACAGTGACACACATAGCTCTGACCCCACACTAGGTAAACCTGTGTCGTGGGTATCAGGAACTACGAGGGACTTGCGGTCCCACAACACCCAGACCCGAGACCAATATTTGTGGTTCACACAAACATTTTTCTCGGTATGGGAATCGAACCCACGGCCTCTCGCTTCGCAGTCGACTACTCGCCCGCTGCGCCACGGAGCTTAATTTAAATCAGACGATAATTACTAACTGCAGCGTCTATTCGTGTTGGCGGCTGATTCGACGCATCGATGAAGAAATATCGTGATTGTGCCTTGGCGATTGACATGCGGCGTAGTCGCTTGATCTCATTACTCTGCGACGTCACCGGGCTGAACAAGATTTTAATAGGATCGAACCTTGTGGCACACTTTTATAATTACATGTAACAATTACTGCCCGCCTCGGTGGCGCAGTTGTAATGCGTACGCGTAACGATTAAGCTAACGCTGAGGTCTTGGGTTCGATCCCAGGTCGGGTAAAGTGGTATTGAGTTTTTCTATTACGAAATGCTGAGTATCATCCCGGAGTATGGAATTTGTGCCCGGTATGGCGATAGGCTCGCCCCCTATCACATCGTGGGACGGAGATACGCTCGGCGAAATGTGGGTCGTACTAGTTACACCTCTGCCTAACCCTACCCCTTCGGGGAATGCAGGCGTGAGTCCGTATGTATGTATATATGTATGTAACAATTAATCTGCGAACTGCATGCAGACGTAGCTTTACTTGCAAAGTAATAGGCAATCGAGGGATCCGTAACGATAAATAACTACCCTTTTTGTATAGCGAGCAAGTGGGTCACCTGATGGTAAGTGATCTCCACCGCCCATGTACACCCATAACACTAAAAAAATCATAATTAAGGGATTGGAAAGGGAGTTTGGGTCTCCGGATATCTCACTCACCATACGAAACGCAGCACCACGCTGCTACATTACGCCGGTTTTCTGCGAGACAGTAGTAACGACCTGGACGTGCCGGCCCATTTGTGCTGTAGACACAAGTTTCTACAGCGTGGCTCTACCAGACAGTTATTATTATCGCCTTGATTATATGATATCATGTTATGTATGGTAAAGACTACTAAAAGCCGTGAGAAGGAAATTATCTCTAAAAGAGTGAGCTCGTCAACACGCCATGGCCAGCGTGACGTTTCAAGGCCTCTATCCCTTGAATTCAACAGCTTTACCTTCATGCACAGTCAGAAGAAAGAAAGGAAATGGCGTGTAAAGCAAGAGGCCTTCACTTAGTATTAGGTGGATACAGGCTGACAAGAAGAGAGATGGTAACTCACACTAACCCATTCATCACCCCGCTACTGAGTCCCATTTAAAGCTTATGATGCAGATGGATTCAGGTTTAATCATTATTTCTCCAGGGACAAGTAAATCATTTATAACAATAGGTCCTGTATGAAACAAACAGACACCAGAGACTGTAGGCAGATGGCTATCGTGTGTACTATTGTATCGTATTTGGCACTCAGCCCACGGCAAGATGTCCTACATGACGTGACATCGCGTTGGCGCCACGGAACACCACATCACAATAGGAAAGTTTAGTAGGTATTGAATTTTATACATTATTTTATAAGCAACAGAAAATGATACGCAAAAGAAACCCTTTTATTAAAACACGATCAAAATTGGTTTAGAAATGTGCCCGTAGTTATGACTTTAAATGTTGGTATGAGGAAAAGTGCGTGCGTAGCAGGGATATCTCGCTTGCACGCGTGCACCATAATGGACATTTTACACAGTGAAGTCAAAGTTTGCGGCGTCTGTCGTTTGACTGGTACCCCTTCTACAGGATTTGAATAGCTTCTAACTTATTTATTTTTGGTCCGATTTATAAAATTCTTTCTGCAATAGACTTTGAGTAACGTAACTTATTGATTTAAATAATTAAAAAAAATCTAGTCAACTACCCTAATAATCGATCCCTTTGATTTGATTGTAGGCTCCTTTTCTCCGCACTTAGCCCGTTGAATGTCGGGCCATTGTGTGTTAATCGATCCCTTATTACTAAACATTGTGATTACTTAACCACGTTTATGAGCCGTCCCCAATCCCCGCCCTGTGGGGCTTTTGAAGAATCTGTCATGGTTTAACTCCACCAGTTTTTTCAACAGTTTCTATAAATCTAACGTCTTTTTATTATACTTTGAACATTGTATTTGATTTAGGGCAAATTTCATATAAATTCCCATATATTAAAATAAAATAGTTTTTTTGTCTGTAAGAAGTTTTTTGTATACATTTTATTCTTAACTCCATCCTCCTCCGCGGACAACGCATCGCAATTCACAAATTTTTTTATATGTAATGTACAAGTGTTTTTGATAAATTACTCGTGATTATTCAGACGTCTATGGTTTATTTTGCGAATATTTAAGGGAACATAAACATAAGTTTAACATATGGATCTTTTTTTTATTAGCTTGAGTGACGAAACCAGCAGGTCGCTCGCCTGATGGTAAGCGCCACGCCTGCCCATAAACAGAAGCAACACCATATAGAACTTTGAACTACAAAGCACTGCATGGCATTGGACTGCTTTCGCCACCCCGATACATAGGATATTGAGTCTCATAACACTCAGTAATTTCACTGATTTCAATGTCCTTCAAACTAGAACACAACAGTGCTTATACACTGCTGCTTGGCGGCAGAAATAGACAAACCGGTGGCTTCAACCCAGACGGCTTCTCGCATACGAGGGACCTATCACCTTGTAATTTTGTTGGTCTGATCTATCTGGATACTGGTTTTACGTATTTTTAACGGCGGGAGGTTTCATGCGCCTGGGCCACTTACTGGAGGACGAAAGATTGTTTAACATTAGGTTAGCATTATGATTTCAACGAAGAAACTATTTTTAACCGTTATTAGGTATAATTTTTATACGATATACGATTTAATATTTCTGCGGCGAAATGGTGACAGACCTTAAATATTTATTGAACAACAAGTTCCCTTTCACGTCATAAAGCAATAAATATTATTAACTACCATTAACATTTCGTCGCGATTATTTTGGAAGGGTATCGCTGTTTGTTTAAAAACAACCACTGGGTATAATTGATTCGTCGAAAAAAGACGTAGTGCGGAATAGGTTGTTCCAAGAAACTCTTATTTTAATTCAAACAAGACTTACACATTCTCTACGTCATTTTATTTATGGATAATTTGACTAAATCAGCAAACAGTTTCGGTACTAGATGATACTCATTTTCGCTTTACTTTATTATATGCTATTGGCCGGTGAATTTCTTCTGTTACTAGGAGAATTTTAGAACAGTATACAGTTAGGTATTGTAGTTGCTAGGTTGGTAGCTTGTATGCGAGAATTTCTCTGGGAAGGTACGACCATGCCGTCTATATCGCCATGTTGTATTCTTTTTTAAACAACATTGAAGACAGTAAAATTACTGGGTATTGCGAAACTTTCGAGCGCAGTGCAGTGCCTTGCAGCACTATGCATTTCAAAGTTCTAAGTGGTTTTGCTACAGACCTGACACTTGCCATCAGGAGAGCGAACTTCTCATCTGGTCATTTAGTTGTATAAAAGTCACTTCATTGTTGTGAACTATAATGTGTTAAATTTGATTAAATATTTTGTCAAATTATCTGATTGTAACGGCTGCATTCAAAAACACCAATTTACTTTAATTTACACTTAGTCATATATTAGAAATGCTCTGTTACTAACTACCGAAAATACTTTATATTCCGTTACTGTGTACAGAAATAGTTTTAATTGGCATCTTTGAGAAGGAATCGAATTGTAAGAAATGGATAATTAACAATTTAAGTTAATTGGCATTTCATAGTATGGCAGTACCTAAGTCGCTGCCTATTATATAGCACTTTTCATTTTTTTATTATTTCTTCGGAAAACTCGCTTTTGTTAGTTACTCTACCATATCAGATAATATAGTTTCAGCTTTTGTTGAATTTAAGAAACCTCGCGGGCCTTAGGAGACCTCGTGGTTTCTAGCCAATGTTGCTGACTTTAGATCAATTTATGGCGATGATGATTTTATTATAATTATTAATTTTGGCCTGAATATCTAAATATTACGGTATATAATTGCAGACGTTACGTAAATAGCAATTCTGATGGAAATATGTACTGTTCGCAAGCCGGCTGCATTGCCAAATAATGCTGCCAACTAGAAATAGATGCTCTTGTTATCTTAAAATCTCAAGGGCTAATTGTGCATGCGGGAACTTCAGTATGACTTCATACATTATAAAGAAATCCACGTTTAAATCAAACAGCATAACAAATCATAAGCTCACGCCTGTATCTCTGAAGGGGTAGGTAGAAATTAGTACTGTAATCATAGTTCGCCGAGCTTATTATCTATGATGTGATAGGGGGCGAGCCTTTCTAATTCTTATCCGGGTCAACTCACGTGGGGTTTCTCGAAAAACTCAAATTCAAATTGTAAATGTCTGGTCTGGCATTTAGCCGCACAGTTTTTCTGCCTAAACAGACTGCAAGTAGAGTAGACGCATAAGCCGAAATAAAGCAGAATATATAAATCTTGCATGAAATAGAAATATGTGTCATGTACGGGATCCCACTGTAGTAACATGACTTGGAATTTAGAAGCTAGATATTGAGTGACTTAGTTGGTGAGTATTTCTCTACGAAAACTGTATTGTATCGAATGGTATTTACTTACTCGTAGATGGTTTAAGCCCAGAACTTATACCTCCTTAATCTAAGCATCAATCATGATTAATCTACATACGCACTCACGCCTGTACTCCCCAAATGGGTAGGCAAAAGTGTAACTATTACAGTTTTTTCTCTGAAAAATTTTAAAGTAAGTAGATAAGCACAAAAATTTTATAGTCCTTCCACGGCTCTTCTACTGACCTTTTTATTCTGGTCTGCCACACGTTTTAAAATATAATTACAAAATAATGATTCCTAAATTTTTTTCATACTCATATCCCTTTACAAATCTGTTTCACAGATTTATTTCTTTGCACTGTTGCATGCATACGCGAATAGATTTGCTCATAATTTTCATAATTTGTTGCTTCGAAACAAGTTTTCTTTGTTGTTAATGGCACAGCTGTTTCTCTAATTCTAATATATTTATGGTTTAAACGTCTTTGAAGTGGCTTTTACTGATTATAAATATTTTAATAAATAACCTCCTTCTTTTTTGATGTAGATTAAAAAACTTGCTTGTAGTCTGTTTCAAGATAGCCAGAAAGACTACGACTAAAGTATAGAGCATTCGGGTGTGTTGAGTAGGACACGAGTGTTACGAGTTTTACGAGTGGTAGAGCCACGCTGTAGACAATTTTGTCTACAGCATGAATGGGCCGGCTCGTCCGGGTCGTTACCACTGTCTCACAGAAAACCGGCGTAAAGTAGCAGCTTGCTGCTGCGTTTCATACGGTGAGTGAGATATCCGGAGGTCCAAATCCCCCTCCCCTTCCCAATCCCTTATTATCCCTTTCCTTTAAGGTCGGCAACGCGCCCATAATTCTTTTGTATTGTGGGCGTACATGGGCGGTGGAGATCGCTTACCATCAGGTTACCCACTTGCTGGTTTGCCGGCCTATACTATAAAAAAAAAAAACACGATTTTAAATGAGTTTGTAATAGCCTCTTTTTTGTACTGAGCCAGTACAAGGTACACTTCAAATGAGACGAGGCTTCTTGAACCTCACTCGCTCGTTCGCACTCTTTCACGCATGCAGCCCACGTCATGGGAATATTAAAAGAGTGAGGCGACATAGAATGCAAGTAGTGAATGTAAAAAATTGAGTCGCTCTTACACTATTTTGTCATGTACGGGAAAAATGTAATCCCTCTTGTATATCCTACTGAATACTGATTGGATTATTCTATGGGAGATAATAGTCTAAAGTTTATGGGAGGCAAATTGGTCTAAAGTAAAATAGTCTAAGAAAGATATGAAGACAATCCTAATATCTTTCACTAGCTTTTGCTCGCGGCTCCGCCCACGAGTGATGTTATATAGCCTATAGCCTTCCTCAATAAATGGGCTATCTAAAACTGAAAGATTTTTTCAAATCGGACCAGTATTTCCTGAGATTAGCGCGTTCAACCAAACAAACTCTTCAGCTTTATAATATTAGTATAGATTAGTAGAGGAAGCCTGTGCTCAGCAGTGCGACATTAAATGACTGTTGATATATATTTTTTGTAAAGCTTATGGTGAGTTCTAGGTATTTTTCAATGGTTTGTATACTCGTATCTGTGTCACTTAATTCAAATTCAAATTATTTATTAAATCCATAAAATGTTATACATAATTTAGATTCAGTCAAATTTTAACTCTACCGCCAGTTGGGAATACTGTTTCGCTAGACAAGAACAGACAAGAAACTCTAACGTTGCTCTTTTCAAAACTGATTTGACAATATTTATACTACATTAATACAATTTAATTTGTGTTAAAACTTTCAGACAAAACACTGAAATACAGCGGATAACTTCGCGTAGGTTTACTGTGAAATAGAGGTATTATGATATTTAAAAACTATCAGTACAATTATTGTAAGGTATCTACAAGCGCAAAATAACTTGTTCGGCCGGAAGTAACTCATGAGCCGCGTCACAGCTATTGTTTTCAGAGACTAAAGGGACTAAACTATTACATAGTCGAAGAAACAATCTAGTCAAGTTTGGGGGAGCTGCCGAGAGCTTTTTCTAAAAGCTAATTACTTAAATAAAGATACGTGTTCACAGAGAGAGATGTGAATTTATTCTTCTTCAATTAACAGTACTTATTCCTATCATTATTCACTAATAATTAATAATACTGTTAATTAAAGGAGAATAAATTCACATCTCTCTCTGTGAACACTTATTCTTATAGATAGGATAGTGTATCCTATCTACTACTTACGAGTTACGCAGCTTCTGGGCGTTAATGCTTACAGGACACTTTATCTCTATCGTGGGTGGCGATGGGGTGACCATAACTAGCTTCAATGCTTACGATCTCAAAACAACTTCGTTTAAGATTAACTTTTATCTTATTATTTTCAAATATGACAGGGGTGCAAATGTCTGTTATAAATTCAATTAATTGCTAATAGCCTCATTGTTCTAGTGGCAATCTACTTAGGCTGAGAAACCGTGAATACTTGGGTTTAAAACCTAGATTCACTAATTGTATTTGATATTCGATTCGAAAAATTACATTTGGAATGCCCGGGATTGGAATTAGTGCCCGGTATCATATCATGGTATGGAAATACTACAAACAGTGGGTACAAGATACATCTCACTGCTATGGAAGTGACCGTGATCCGATAATATTCGTTTATGATTTAGCAACACTATTGTTTATAAAATATTTCAAAAGGACATTTTACTTCGCGCTTGGATTACCGTGCCAGATTTTTTGTCAAGTAAAAATGTCACATCGCAAAAAAAATAAACAAATGCGGGATTTCATTCATGTTACACGTGGCGCGCAATGTTTTAGGTTTTTTTATCAACAAAAAATTGCTAGAATAAGAAGTTAGAAACAATTTTCACATTAATAATAAGCATTTTCATCCACACAAAAAATCCTTTCTTCATTCCATCAGTTGTAATAGGTACATATTTTGTTATTATTAGGGACAAAAAGTAAGTTATATTTAAAGAAATATTTTTTAGTAATCTAAATTATTTAAACATAGTCCAAGATTTGTGTTACCCTGCCATAGTTCACCATAAGTAGTTTTGTTTTTTTTTTATGTATTTGGTTTTATTTAAATTTTAAAGAATGAAATCCTGTTATTTATCTCCAGATTTTACTTTATAAATAAATAGTTGTTGTCCCAACGGGACATCGCGAATTTTCTAAAAATAGCAAACCCCAAGGGAAATACGGGAATTTGGCAAGGCTATTCACTCGTTGAAAATGTCACGAAGGTCGTGGAAAACAACTGAAGAAGTCGCCACTAGTTATTATGTTTTTAATGTTGCTTTATACAATGATATCATTTAAATTTGGTTTTAGTAGGGATAAATACAAAAATGCACGAAACGTGAAAGGCGATACCTAATATTTAAAATAAAACATATTTTATGATCGATAGTCTCGACAGGACAGTAAACGAGACGCCGCGGATTTTAACCCCCAAGACACGAATGTTATCCACAAATATTTGTTTCGGGTCTGGGTGTTGTGAAGTGTAAGCGTTTCTTCCTTGGTCCCATATAAATTTACTTAAGATCTGATGACGGAGTAGAAGAAAAAATGGTAAATTTCTTAAAGGACAAGAACAAACGCACCGCAATTCGTGAATTGAACATTTAGCTTAAAAATATGAACGATTCCTTACAACTTTTAACACTATTCCCCGTACCGAAATAATAGCCTCATTCAACGTCAGTTAATTTTAACAACGCAATGATAATGACAAGTCATCAGTCAGTGCACGGCTCTTGTCGATGGTGCCAAGTCACAGTATTTCACGCTAGCGCGGTGCCAACATGCCAATAGTTATTGGCGTGCCGTGATTGGCTAGGGAGAATCAGTGTGTGGTTCACGGGTAGAGGACAAATTGCTTGTGATAAAGGTTAAATAAACACAGTCTTTATAGTTCAAGTAAAGACACGTGTCAATTCGGATGAAACGCCAAGCGAATAATAACTGTCTTCTGAATCAGGAATTCTCAACATCACTGGCTGGTTTCAAGTTCGCCCATTTTGTTTGTCAGTGTATCTATGTCTATAAAAGTAAACGCTCCCGGTACGTCGTCTTTTCCTTTCCGAACTTGGCTAACGCACTGCCGTGTGTCTAGATGAATAAATTATCCAACTCAAGTGGCAAAAACAACGGCACATACCTTCTTTTTATGTGTTTTCTTGTTCATGACGCTCGCTCAGCGGATTCTGTAACAAAACAGCATTTTAAACAGAGATCAAAGCTTGGAACTGCTCGCAGCTGTCGACCACTAATCCAAATCCAAATCTTGTAACCGAGATATACGAATGTGGTGCGATTGGTATAAACAGTGTTTGTAGACCGTATTTCACAATGTGTTTGGATTTTTGGAATAACAACAGAACATACTACAGTCTTACGCATCGGTACCACTTACGGGTCAGGGGTCACTTGCCACAACCAATAGTGTGTTAATAAATAAATAAAATACACCCAACAGTCACACATATAGTCCTGACTCCACACTAAGTTAACCTGTATCGTGGGTATCAGGAACGACGAGGGACTTGCGGTCCCACATCGCCCAGACCGGAAACCAATATTTGTGGATCACACAAACATTTTTTCTCGGTGGGGAATCGAACCTACGGCCTCACGCTACGCACGCTACTCGCCCACTGAACTCGCGACAGAAGCTGTCGAAATGTCTTGCGAGTGGTATACTCCGCATGATTTTAAATTGCCCCGTGTTTGTGTCAGCAGATTCCGTATGATTTTTAAGTATTTTAAAGACATTTTTGTCTACAGCATGAATGAGCTGAATGAGGATTACTTTCCTTTTCCATCCATTCAAGCATCCATGATTCTTCTGGGGAGATTCATTACCTACCATCAGGCGACCCAGTTGCTCGTTTGCCGATTTTTATCTTTTTTCTGCCTGGTGTTATCCTGGCTCATCACCAGAGTCCGCTTTTGTACATTTCGTCTTGTACATTCTCCATATTCCATATTCCATAGTGAAACCATTGGTCTTATATGTCTCTCTTTCATACGTAAAGTACGCGCTTTTTGGGGTGTTTACGGGATCGTATCGATACGATTTGGCTCAATAATGTGTGACCGACGTACCGTTCTGGTTTCCGCAGGAGTACACTAGTACTGTTCCGTTCGTTTGCCGTTTTTTCGTTTCGTTTTATTAGCCTGAATGACGAAACAAGCAGGTCGCTCGACCCATGGTAAGCGCCAAGCCTGCCCATAAACAGAAGCAACACCATACATCTTGAATTACAAAGTCCTGCATGGTTGACAGCCTCCGTGGCGCAGCGGGCGAGTAGCCGGTTGCGAAGCGTGAGGCCGTGGGTTCGATTCCCGCACCTGACAAATGTTTGTCTGATCCACAAATATTTGTCTCGGGTCTGGGTGTTGTGGGACCGCAAGTCCCTCGTAGTTCTTGATACCCACGATACAGGTTTAACCTAGTGTGGGGTCAGGACTATGTGTGTGACTGTTGGGTGTATTTATTATTATTATTATTGGACTGTGCTTGTCACTTCCAGACCTTAGTGAAATGAAATGAAATGAAATAGTTTTATTAATCATGTAGGCAATTAAAATAGCGCTTATGACAAGTCAGTACAAAATAAAGAAACTTATGTATAAAAATCATATCAACTAATGTATACATAACATACATAGCATCGTCAAATACACTAGGCAATTGTTAAGTTTCCATGCCCAGTAATTTAAATGGCTTTAATGTCCTTTAAATTAAAACGTAACAGTGCATATACACTGCTATTTGGTCGCAGAAACAGACAAAACGGTGGAACCAACCCAGACCGCCTCTCGCATACACGGTGGGACCTAGAACCTATTACTTAGTGAACCTCTGCTATAGAAAAAAAACATTTGATTTATCATTTGCTCATCGAATTTAGTCAGCACTGTTTTCAGTTTCAACCCTATTATAAGAATTTAATTGTACACCGGGTGTTTAAAAAATTGGGCCGCGTTTCATTTCGTATTGTGAAATATATGAAGAGACTGCAGCGAGTGGGCGAACGCGCAAATTTTATTAATTGATTTTAAATTTATAGCACGAAATGGATTCTTAGTCGGATTATGTTTATTTTTTTTCTGGGAAATGGTTTTAAGATGTTAATTTTTAAAGTGAGCAAAGCTATCAAATATTACCATCGTTTTCAGAGAATAAAGTCAAGCTGGCACATCGATGAGAGCTCTACCTCCGATCCGGTATCACACAACATTAACTTGTAATTAGAGCAGGTTCACATGGTTTGACAACGGCTTTTTCCGGGATAAAAAGTAGCCTATGTCCTAATCCAGGTCATGGTCTACCTGGGTGCCAAATTTCACCCAAAACCATTCAACCCAAACATCCAAATTCACATTTATACCTAATAGCATGATTCAGGACGTGATGCAGCGATTAAAGTGTAGTCAGTTCATCCGCTGCTCTGAGATGGAAAAGTTATTGCAATGTTAATAAACCAACAATACTTTCATTTTGTACCTATTATGCCTAGGTATAATATTTTGTACTAAAATATGTCGTGTCGGTTTTCGTAATCACGTCTAAACTGGAATGAGGCGCACAATATGTTTTGTGATTGTTGTAGTCGCGTCGTGTGCCAAATAACATAATATGTATTACTGATTTCTGAGATCCATGCTGCTAACACATGTGTTTTTACGCGATACTAAACTACACCCGGTGTCGGCAACTCATTACACGTTATATCAACAACTACCAAGTAGTTGTATGCGACTTTGTACCAAAAACTCGGAATATAGGATTTTAAAATTTTCGTCTTATTTAACATCGCGCTCTACAGAGAGATCAAAGTATATTAAATTTATAGCAAATGCAAAAACAGGTTTCAATTATGATTCTTCTAGAATTAATAATTAATATAATCTGAGTAATTGACTGCCTCGGTGGCGCAGTTGTAATGCGTATGTAGGTACGCGTTACGATTGAGGCCGACGCTGAGGTCTCGGGTTCGATCCCCGGGTCGGGTAAAGTGGTATTGGGTTTTTCTATTACGAAATGCTCAGTATCAGCCCGGAGTCTTGAATTTGTGCCCGGATGGCGATAGGGTCGCCCCCTATCACATAAGGGACGGAGATACGCTCGGCGAAATGTGGGTGTACTAGTTACACCTCTGCCTACCCCTTCGGGGATTACAGGCGTGAGTGCGTATGTCTGAGTAATTGAGACCGAACTAGTGCCCAATTTGCTAATAAAAGAATAAATTGAAATAAGCCGCGCGTGACTCTATGTAAACTTCAAGAGCTGTTTACTGCAGAAAAGTCGCGAGATTTACATTGCTCATATTATTTAAGGAGAGAAATTGAGACGGCTATTGCTGTATAAAATTGTATAAATAATATAATTAATGACGTATTTTGGTTTTATCTATATCAATGGGTTTTATTGTGGGATGGACGACACACCGCGAACGACATCGGAAGCTCGACCATTTTATCGCCGAGTCGACTAAGATTTAGAACAAAGAGTTGCTATATCCCGGTATTCAGAACAATATTCTATTTTGATTCGCCATTTATATTGCACTAGGTGACGCTCGTGAGTTTGCCTACTCTATGATTCTGTAGGCAGATAAGGTTATGAAAGTGCAATATCGAATTATATACGTCGATAAATAGACGGTTCAGGTGCAAGACAATTTAAAAATATCCTATGTCTATGTCAATTTAATCTAAATATAACTGAATATAAACCTATTAATAATAATAATAATACACCCAACAGTCACACACATAGTCCTGACCCCACACTAGGTAAACCTGTATCGTGGGTATCAGGAGCTACGAGGGACTTGCGGTCCCACAACACCCAGACCCGAGACCAATATTTGTGGTTCACACAAACATTTGTCTCGGTGTGGGAATCGAACCCACGGCCTCTCGCTTCGCAGCCGACTACTCGCCCGCTGCGCCACGGAGCTAAATTACCTATTCGTAATTTAAGCGATGGAATACTTATGAAGTTTGTTAAAAGTTTATGTTTTAATAATAAATTTATGTTTTTGACTGCAGAGTCAAAACACGTATCAATTTGTTCTTTATGTACTAATAAAATGATTATTTCTAATTTCTGATTATTTGTTTGACTTGTCGGAGTTTTTGAATTGCAATGTATACTTTATACCAGTTATAATCCAAATTCAATCTACAGTGCCTTGTGTTTGTAAATTTTCAATGAATGTCCATGCCGTCAAACTAATATTAGTTAAATTTGTTAGTTAGTTAATTCATATCGTATTATTTTAGTTATGCTTAGTTCGTGACAAAAGCATGACTGGATTCTGTAAATTATAATAATATTTACAACGATTAAAGGTTTAAAAACGTCATCAATTTACAGACAGACAAATCTAATTGTATTTGATTACTAAGTAATAAAATAATACGGAATTCAACATGTTTTATAGCATTGTCATGAACATTACAACACATTTAAACACAATATCAAAGAAATGTATTCTATAATATTTGTATCTTTAATAGTTTCTATAAATATTTGGACTTTTACAATAACCTCAATTTATATTTGATTGTTTCCATTCGTAATTTATAGAAAAATAAATTTGGTAATAATTTTAATTTAAGCCTGCCTCGGTGGCGCAGTTGTAATGCGTACGCGTTACGTAGGAGGCTGACGCTGAGGTCTCGGGTTCGACCCCGGGTCGGGTAAAAGTGATATAGGGATTTTCTATTACGAAATGTTCAGTATCAGCCCGGAGTCTGGTATTTGTGCCCGGTATGGCGATAGGCTCGCCCCCTATTACATCATGGGACGTAGATACGCTCGGCGAAATGTGGGTGTACTGGTTACTCCTCTGCCTACCTCTTCGTGGATTACAGGCGTGAGTGCGTATGTAATTTAAGCTAAAAATATTGAAGTTTTAACGTTAAGGTTCTTTTACCTACCATTATCTTTCAACAGTGTAGGACTCTGGAGACGGTTATAGGCTACTTTTTATTCCGGAAAAGCCTGTTCACGCGGGCGGAGCCGCGAGCAAAAGCTAATTATCATATATCGTATTGCACGTCTTGCTATGTATGCGTGAGCTTGTAAATAATATGTAGTTTTGATTTGTGTTACAGTCAGCCATCCAGACAGCCGTCATCCTATATAATTAATTCAAAAGTGACAAGTACACACAGTGAATGTTGCAAACACATCGTGCACATATGTATAACAAGACTTGCAAAGATGAACTATAAATCAATTCAAATTATTCCAAAGATTACAAAAAAACCAGACTCCATGGGCGAAATCCCAACCAAAAATTAGCAAATACAAACTATTGGATTCGTATTGTATTGGATTTGTCCATCAAATGCGCCACCTGGTTCGTTCGAACCACCAACGAATTTGTTTAACTGTTTTGACATAATTTGATGTGAATACATAAACATTTTTCTTTCGCGGAAACATTATATGAATTACCGTCGATTCTCACTAATATAACGCAAGATTTATTGCCTTTCGTTCTAAAATTTCGGAGATGTATCGCATGTTAAAATTAACCGTCTATTTTTATCCATGACTAGATTTTAAGATGACAAACAAACTTGGGAAATTATGGATTATTCATTCAGTGTTTTTGGATTATAAAGTTGTAAACTGTATGCTTTATTTCATTTGCGTATGATACATAACTAGGTATGTTTGTATCTGTAGGTATATGCTTATGAGAATATGTATTTATTATACCTACCTAATTATTCCAAAGCATAATAGGCAGTCCAAAGCATAAAGAAAAAAAATATATTATCAATGGTAAAAGATTTTGCGATCTCAATAATTTACAGTGCAGCATTCATCGCTAATTAAATTTACACTTAATTTCTGACAAGACTATTGAAGTCTGACCCAATTAAAATAACGCTTTGCTAATTTCATATTCATATTTTTTTCTGATTATAAGACAGAAATATACCATCGTTTCACATGTGTGATGTGAAATTTACGACGATGTGGTTAAAAGTGTATGTACATGAGACGACGCAAGGTTTTAACTGTAATTAATCATTAACACATTAAGTGGTAGCTGAAGATCATTTTGTCTACAGCATTAGTTCCCAAAGTGGTCCAGGTGGACCCCCAGAGGTCCACGGGAGACTCGACGGGGTCCATAGTTACATCTAATCTTCACATTTTTTGACGAGTTTTGGGAATATGGTAGAAATGTAGCTGTAGGCGGTCCACCAGAACCAGCTAAATTTTAAAAGTGGTCTATGATAAACTTTGGGAATCTCTGGTCTACAGCATAAATGGACCGGCTCACCGGTTTTTACCACTGTCTCACAGAAAATGAACGTGAAGTAGAGCTCGCTGTAGCGTTTCATACATTGTGTGAGATATTCAAAGACTCAAATCCTATTATCCCTTTCGTTAAAGGTCTACAACTCGTCCTTGATTCTTCTGTTGTTGTGAGTGTTCAAGGGCGGTGAAGATTAACTACCACCTGGTGACCTACTTGCTCGTTTGCCAGCATCTGCTATAAAATTATTTATTAAAATGTTTTTATAGCATACGCCGGCAAGTGAGCAAGTAATTTAATGTAACCAATACTTTAAGCCCACTCTACGGTGAATTTTGAAAATCACGGTCAAACCAATCGGAATTCGAACCCGCTAATTATACAGCTGTAACGTTTATACTAATTTATGATGATAATGATGGTCTATCTAGACGTAACGTCTGCACCTGTGTTTACATTATTCAATAATTCGCAAGCCTTTTTAAAGTTCAAGTATCGATCGAGTACACGTGTTACCGCCCACGATTACAAACACTGAATCAACGTCGATTGTTGGAATCGAGTCGGTTACCTCTTATTTGTTGACTCTTAAGATTTATGTGATAACATGAACAATCTGTGACATACTGCATACACAATACACCTTCCTTATGCAGATTTCTTTAATTTTTGAATTTAAGCCTCGGTTTTTTTGCATACAATACAATTACAGAAATGAATAGTGGCATAGTCCCATGTCAAATTCAGGTGGATAGTTTCTCGGACGACATATGCGAGATATAATGTGAAACTTTCATATACAGTCAATATATACGAGGCCGCGTCATGCGATTCTTATTTCAAATTACATGACATTACATATCTTTTTAATATTCTCGCTAAATGAGGCTTTAACAACGTTTAAACCAAAGAATATTATACTCGTTTAAACGATGCAACTGATGATAGAATTTTATGTTCGACAGGAAAAAGGCTGCTGTCAATTCGACGGAATCCATACATAGCAACTTGTTAGCGCAAACTTTTATTAATTTTGCATTATTTTTCTGTGTAAATCAGTTTTATCACATTTACATCGCGGTGACTTAAACAGATTTGTACGTCTGAAAACACATATTTTTGAAATTAACGTAAAAGATTAATCGTTTGTTCGTAGTAAAATATTTACAGAAGCTAGAAATATAGCGTCGAAATTAAATTATTTCGTAATATAATTCCAGTGAAACGGGCGTGTACTAACAAACTCCGTACAAACAAACACTGCAATTCAATATACTGCCGAACTAATATGATTTGATATATATAGATATGATTTATTATACTTTTGTGGAAAAACATGGGCAAAGCCTAGGTTTGAAAAAAATATTTAGTCGTTTAAAAGGTACTTTATGTTTTATAATTGACATCGGCGGTTTTCAATTATTAACTACTAAGTTATTATTAATTGACAGTGATTTATGCGTGATTTGAAAAGAATTAGAAACACAAGTTTAAATCTCAGGTCGGGCAATAACAATTAGTTTTTTATTTTTTCGATTTGATATCTCACACGTGATTTGTCCGGGATTTGAATTTGTACCCGATATGGTGATAGGCTCACCGCCTATTACTTCATTGAACGGAAATAACTTCGGTGAAACGTGGTCGCGTTGATGCACTAGTTTAACTTCTGTCTACCCCTTCGAGGAATATAGGCTTAGGCTTATGTTGTACGACCTTTAGTCCCATAGTTCCTGATCCACATTGGGTGTATTAAAAAAAAATGTATGTATGTTGTAAGTGCTACGGTAATAAACTTGAGCATAAAACACATGAACTTTTAACCATTTCTATTTTAATAATTAATATTAAAATTAGACGTGATAAAAATAAATACTTTAAATTTAATGAATACAATAAAAGAGTATTTAATTGCAAACTCTGTGGTATTTCGCCTTTGCCAATATGTTTAAAGTTGTTGCTTGCAACTGCATATCGTGGGTTCATAAGCCATTCTGGTTTAAATATCTCATATCAAACATTTGCCTCATGATATACTTACTTATTGAGTAGTTTATGATATATTGCCGATAAAATATAAAATTTTATTAATAATGACTGCAGAGATATACTGTTAACTACAAAAAAATCATTCATAGCAACTGTGGATTTGGCAATAGCTCAAATGTACTTTAATTTTTTTAATTTTATTCTCGTCAACTCAAACTGTTAAATTTTAAGTATCGTTTAATTCGAATGATATACAATTTTAAATCACTACGATGAATTTTTTATTAAAGGTAAAATCATTAGATCATAATCATAGAATTTTATTCTAATATCAGTACCTACTTAACATAAAAATCATTCCTCCATTATAACCATTTAACTCCAAAATACTTCTCTTATTTTTTTAATTAATTTAACATTACTCTCAAAAATACAAACCTTAATTTATATCATACAAAAAACTAAAAATCACAATCCCACAACACAATGACGAAGTAATATCGCACGACGGAACGCGAGCGCGTGTCCACGAGCGCTATGCCGTACTCACTAGACACTAGTCAGTCAGTACGGTCCACGAGGAACTAACTGTGATAAGCGGTAACATTTTAAAGGGGTGGAAGGGATTAGGGAAAACCACGTGCTGGATAAACTCGAGATGTTGTCAATTTTTTTAAACCAAAATCACTAAATGAAACCATTTCTCCTTCAACCGTAGGAATATAGCCACGGGGGTTTCAGACCACTAATGCGTGATGAACGGAGTGACACAGGGTGGCAAAACTCAAATTGGTGGTAATAGGGTAGTTTCCTATATTAAATTTTATACATTATTTTATAAGCAACAGAAAATGATACGCAAAATAAAACCTTTTATTAAAACACAATCAAAATTGGTTCAGAAATGTGCCCGCAGTTATGACTTTAAATGTTGGTATGAGGAAAAGTGGGTGCGTGGTAGGGATATCTCACTATCTCGCTTGCACGCGTGCACTATAATGAACATTTTACACAGTGACGTCAAAGGTTGCATCGTCTGTCATTTGACAATTACCCCTTCTACAGGATTTGAATGGCTTCTATCTTATTTATTTTTGGTCCGATTTATAAAATTCTTTCTGCAATCGATTTTGAGTAACATAACTTATTGAATTAAATAATAAAGAAAATCTAGTCAACTACCCTATTATTTTCAAGTGTAATTTATCATGTATATACTTATGTCTATTTAGTTGTAGATAGCAAATTAAACTATACCTAATTACTTTTGAGGTCCATTTAAGATAAAATTGGGGATGTTCATGGACCCGCTTTTCACGAATCGACCTTCAAAGTGCAGCTGACAAACCAGCTTCGTGCTGCCTTCTCAAAAATTTCCCTAGGTACTGTCAAGCGTCGTATTCATTCATACATTTTTCTTCGATGTTGTTCATCAAATAATTTAAGCCCTGATGACACATATTTTACTCATTAGTTTATTTTTGTATTAACATATATGTTTCATTCACATCTGCGAGACATTTGAAAGAATATTTTTATTATGTGATAATGACATAGTTCCTTTTATAGATTCTCCTCTTCCACTTGCCCTCACTCGCAGTGGGGTTGGCGCAACATAATTTTTTAACACATGTTACAGGAATATTTGGCTTATAGTTTTTACGACCGCCTTCCTGACGGTAACCCATCTGGGGAGTTCCTTTGATTAAAGAATTTATATTACCAGAATGACATTTCGGCTTGATCCCCTGCCTGTTTTATTCTAGCAGACACCAACGCGTTTCGTAAAGATTCCCACCATACTTTTCTTTGAGATATAAGGGTCCTAAATAACTTATTTCTGAATCTTTTTTACCTTATGGGTTACTACTTAGTCAAAACTCTATATATCCACGCTGTAGATGGGCCGGCTCAATCGAAGGCTCAACTGTTACCACTGTCTCACAGAAAACCGACATGAAGAAACAGCTTGTTGTTCCGTTTCGTGCGGTGATACATACGGACGCCCAAATCCTCACTAACCTTTCCAATTCCGTAAGAATCGGTTGACAGCGCGTTCATGGCTCATGATTGTTCTGATATCGTAGGTGTATATTATTATGGGCGGTGGATATCATCAGGTGACCTACTTGCTCGTTCTAAAAACCCAAATCAACAGGCAGGTAAGGTTTCATTCAAGGTGGAATAAGACTTAACCTCTTTCACTAAAGTCCATGCAAATATAAATTAACCCCTAAAATACAAAAAACGTTACGAGTACAAGTTCTTTTGTTATTTAAATTAACAGTACACTTTCTTCTATGCCTCTACAGATATTCATTTTATTTTATCGAAGGAACATCACATCATTATTTTCAATATTATATTAATATCCCGAAAATATCAAGTATTTTAATTGGCATACGTTGATTTAGTGCCCGGAGCCTTGGTGCGGGCCGCGGCCGGCTGGACAACTGCGATATTCATTTGGCAACGACACACCGCGACGCGACGTTTTGTGACGTCCCGCATTACAGCTGTAATCAATTATCAACGCGAGACTACATGTGCTTACAATAAATCAATGATTCGTTGACAATGATTTTCGATATTAGGTAAGTACCTACAATTGAATCTAACATGCTTGTTATTATTATTGCTGATTTATTATTCCTGTTTAATGTATTCGCAAATTGTTACAGATGCGAAATGTTATGCTCATGGGACTGGATAATATACCATCCGGGCATCGATGTAGTATTTATGATCGAAACATCCGACCTTTCGCGGATTGCCCAGAGATCGCGCAGCGCGAAAAAAAACAATGGCAATGACTTAATAATGGCATAATAACTTTTATTTTAAAATACATTTAAATCTCAAAGTTGGCGGGCGGGTTGAAGGTCATTAAGGTTGAATTCTGCTTGTTTTTTTTCGCGCTGCGCGTTCCCCGGGGGACGGTCCAATCCGCGAAAAGCCGGGGTGACTATTCCAGATTTTGGTCGCTAAAACCTGTCATCTCGATCGAGGATTAAAGTAACGATCGCTTTGCTACCCGTAGGTACGATATGTACTGATAAAGCATTTGATAAGATTACCTATGCAGAAATACTAAGAATGGAGTGTAAGTAAGTAAGTGTTTTAGAGTGGTAGAGCCACGCTGTAGACACTTGTGTCTACACGAATGGGCCGGCTCGTCCGGGTCGTTACCACTGTTTCACAGAAAACCGGCGTAAAGCAGCAGCGTGCTGCTGCGTTTCGTACAGTGAGTGAGATATCCGGAGGCCCAAACCCCCTCCCCTTCCCTATCCCTTAATTATCCCTTTCCTTCAAGGTCGGCAACGCACCCATAATTATTTTAGTATTGTGGGCGTGCATGGGCGGTGGAGAACACTTACCATCACGTGACCCACTTGCTCGTTTGCTGGCGTATGCTATAAAAAAAAGTAGGCCACCAACATCTTAGGCCCAAAATCAACCTCACCTGCACGTGATACTCTCTACTGATTAACGGACGTGGCAATAGTGAAATTTGGTTCCCGTTGTGGGTTGTGGGGGTCAGAGAGCGAGTTGCCCCGTATACCAAAAACCGTCTAATCTATGGTACGAGAAGGTGCAGCCGCGTCGGGATAACGCGCGCCAGGCAAAAAGTGTTATTGGAAAAGACAAGCCCAACTTTTTAAGCGCTTTTTCTCTATTAACGCAGGAAGCGCTTTACGTTTTTGATCACAAAAAGTTGGTCGAAATGCAATCACGCTGCTGCAAGATAAAGGGACACTGGTAGCTATTTTGTTATATCCCGACTAAACTAAAAATAAATTGAGTAGGTAATATTTAGTCCAGTTTAAGTTTAAAGTCAATATTTTTACACCACGAGACGGAAAATCTATACTGGTATATATAAAAATTAGATAAATCTTGTTTGTTGGTACGCGCATCATTTGAGAACGGATGTACCGATTTGGCTATTTTTTAAATGACTGTACGGCGAGGACATTAGCTATTTTATTGTAAATAAGTAATACCTACGCTGCGTCTCACGTTAATTGAATAATTTAGTCCTGCCAAACTAAAATTAGTTAGAATCGTTCGTTACACACTTCGATAGGAAAAACTATTCTTAGATAAATTTAGTTTATTTAGCATAACATAACAATCGTATAACCTATCACGGTTTATCTGATTTAAATATGTACGGCAATAGATCTATATTGATATAGATCAATGAGGCGGTTGATGGCAATGAGTTTATTTGGTATCAGCAAAATTAACAGGCTTTGCTCGAGACAATAGGGTAGTTGACTAGATTTTTTTTATTATTTAAATCAATAATTTAAAATAGAATTTCATAAATCGGACCAATAATAAATAAGTTAGAACTCATCCAAATCCTGTAGAAGGGGTAATTGTCAAATGACAGACAACGCAAACTTTGACGTCACTGTGTAAAATGTTCATTATGGTGCACGCGTGCAAGTGAGATAGTGAGTTATCCCTACTACGCACCCACTTTTCCTAATACCAACATTTAAAGTCATAACTGCGGGCACATTTCTGAACCAATTTTGATTGTGTTTTAATAAAAGGGTTTCTTTTGCGTATCATTTTCTGTTACTTATAAAATAATGTATAAAATTCAATATAGGAAACTACCCTATTGTCACAGTATCAAAGGCCCAAAGGGAGAGTTCCTCGGCCTCGCGTTCAGTTGATAAAGAAGCTATCTAAAAACATTTTGTGAGCAACGAAAAGAAATGCTTCACATAGCACGTGCAACCATCCGGCAGTCATAATACGCTTTCCATGTCATGTTTATACTGCTGGCCCACGTTTTACAGAAATCATTTGTAACGTTAAGTTTTTGATTTATATTATATTTATTTGAAACAAATCTGTGGAGTATCTTCGTAGTGGCAGGTATACAAACAAATCATTTATGAAACTGTTATAGATTGTTTTGGGTGTAAATTAATCGTTTAACTGCAATGTTAAAAATGCCATTGTTTTTGTAACTCCCACTAAAATTTAGATTTATCAACATATTAAATGGATCGAGCATTGTAAAGATCGTTCTATTGCTTTTGTTTAGTCACGAGTCAAGTAAAACAAACAAAAGTTTAATAATTTAAAAGGTATGTGAAGTCTGCCAACCCGCATTAGCGTGATGGACTAAGGCCTAACCTGCTCTCATTCAGTAGAAGAGGCCCGTGCCCAGCAGTGGGACGTGTATAATACAGGACTAGTAAAAAAGAAGTTTAGCGCGAGTTTAGTTCGAAGTAAATCTTTTTAAAGGACGAACTTGTCTAAAATGAAGTCCTCTGTATAACTTAAGTCCTGTCAATCTAATATTATTTGGTATCTAATATTAGTTCGTTCGTTATACACATATTTGACGGGAATAAATTTTTATGGCTGTACTTATATTGTCGACTGAATAGGATGATACAATATACATATAATTTACTGCCTGCCTCGGTGGCGCAGTTGTAATGTGTACGCGTTACGATTGAGGCCAACGCTGAGGTCTCGGGTTCGATCCCCGGGTCGGGTAGTGGTGTTGGGGTTTTCTATTACGAAATACCCCAGTATCAGCCCGGAGTCTGGAATTTGTGCCCGGTATGGCGATAGGCTCGCCCCCTATCACATTATGGGACGGATATGCGGTCGGCCAAATGTGGGTGTACTGATTACACCTCTGCCTACCCCTTCGGGGATTACAGGCGTGAGTGCGTATGTGTACATATCATTTAATCTCTACGAGTGGTAGAGCCACGCTGTAGATATTTTTTTTTACAGCATCAATGGGACGGCTCATCCGGGTTACCATGGTAAAGACGTGCACTGTCTCACAGAAAACCGACGTAAAGTAGCAGCTTGCTGCTGCGTTTCATGCGGTGAGTGAGATATCCGGAGGCCCAAATCCCCTCCGCTTCCCAATCCCTTAATTATCCCTTTCCTTTAAGGTCGGCAACACGCCCATGACTCTTTTGGTATTGTAGGCGTACATGGGCGGTGGTGATCACTTACCATCAGGTGACCCACTTGCTCGTTTGTCGGCCTATGCAAAAAAATGAACCTAAATATATTTAAGATATTGGTTTATCGGTGATACTCATGATAGAATAAGTGTGAGTAGGTTTGTTTGCATGTGGTCAGGAGTCAGGACTCAGGAGTTACAACAATTTGATTACTAATTAGTTACATGTTACTTAGGCCTAAAGCCAACCTCATCTGCACGTGGTATCCTCTGCTGACTAACGGACGAGGCAATGGCGAAACTTTGCTCCCGCTGCAGGTTGTGGGGGTCAGACGGCAAGTCCACCCATATTTGACTTATATTATAGAAATTTTAAAGGTATTTTTTTATTTTAATAGCGGAGGTGATACTTTTTTTCCGAGACTGTCCCGCCCACACACCCGCCACTGTAACTCCTGTAAACCAGGATCGACAGTGGCACGCATATTTCGACACCGAGCAATGAAGCTCGGCGAGACTCTGGGAATGCAAATCGTGTCTTTATCCCGCAACGAAATTAATCAAATAGAAAATTAGGGAGGAGTTGGAAATAATAATTGTCCACTTCCCTCCATAGCAAAGCGGGAGACAAAATAATGAACTAAGGAGGTATTAACCTCAGTCACAAGGACATTTACAACTGGATAAGCCAGATGTAAAGCACCACGGATGTCATTAAGTGGGTTCTATCACGTGAGCTGTTAAACTTGATTCCAATAAAAGGTATGGCAAAAACGCCGGAATGCACGGAAATTTCTCCTAGTCTCCACAAGATCCATATAGTATACAACCCCAGATGTTATTTGCATACTGTCAAGCATAATGTTGCGCTCATCATGCCAGAGACTACACTCCCAAAGGATATGATGTGCGGACTACTCGTACTCCCTGCCAGGTGTAGAGCATGGGCACGCAGGTGAATCAACCAACTTAAATGAGAACAGTTTACACTTAAAATTGCCATGACCCGTGAGAAATTGTGAAACACAGTGGTCAATTTCTAGCCAAGTTTTTGTTAGGCGATCGCGAACCGAAGGGAAATACTGATATAGATGTCGCCCCTTAGTAGAATTATCCCATCGACATTGCCATTCATTTAATAGTTCGTTGCGCACATCGGAATGTGGTTTAAAAAGTCTACCGATTCTTAAGAACTCACGCGACGTAACAAAGCTTTTATCTATATTCTCTCTCGTTGAGTAATACATAGCGGCGCGACGTTGCACCTCCAGATCAACTGGAAATACACCCGCAAGGACAGGTAAAGCTTCGGTGCTAGCAGTTCTATACGCTTTATACAAGAATATCAACGCCAGACGCTGACTTTGGAGCAATTTTCTGCGTACGGCGCCAATAGTAGCTCTATCGGCCCATACAGGTCATCCATAACAAATACAGCCTAAGTAAGTTGCACCATAGATGACTTTTAGTGTGTTAAATGATAGACCCCACGTCGAAGTCGATATCCTCGTCAAAGCGTAGAAATTCCTTTTAGATTTTTCCCCAACGTTTTTAATATGCTCGATAAAGGAAAAATTTCCTAAAACTAGCCCAAGGTAGCAAACCGATTCTTTTCTTTTAATTGTGATGTTATTAAATTTAACTCGCGGCGGTGTTCTTAAAATGCCTTTTAAAAGTAGTTGATAGGTTTTTTGAGGTGCAAACGTTAGACGGTTACGGTCACCCCATTCTGAGATTAATTTCAGGCACTTCGCTGCTAAATTCTCAAGACCGGACCTACTATTCGAATGAATTAACAAGAGGCCGTCATCGGCATAGCCAGTTAACGAGCAACCTTTGGGCAAAGGAATTGTAAGAAAATCGGCAAAGCCTAAATTCCATAAGTATGGACCGACCACTCAGCCCTGAGGGCAACCCATCGTCAATGCCTTAGACACTACGTGGTGACCAAGTTTTAACTTGGTTGTGCCTGAAGAAAAATATGAATATATATTCTTAGGGCAACCTCGGATCTTTAACTGAAGAAGTAACATTGGCCACCAAGCATTATCAAAGGCACCGGATATATCCAAAAATATCCCTAAAACATACTTATGTTCTGAGTTACTAACTGATTTTCTAACCAACATAGCCGCGTCAATAGTAGATTTACCTACAGTAAAACCAAATTGTTTATCGTGAAACGTAAGTCCGCCGGGTGTTAATACCCGGGAGGTGACACTTGATTAATTTTATTGTGGGTTTGCTGAATTTTGAGAAAAAGAAGTGTTGAACCTTTACTGAACAAATGCGGGGAAAATTATGAGTATCCAGGTCGTTCCTGTTTGGACTTCAAAGATTTTAAAGATCCGGATGGATAAACATAGCTCATGTTTAGGGCGGAGAGATCTGTAAACAACATTTATCCACTCAAAAACGCGTCGATAGCAAAGAGTTTATAAAATGAGCGCGTAAATTCAGCGCAAACAAGGTGCTCTCGATCTTTAATAAATTTATAACACAAACGATTTATTGAGTAAGTGTAAGCAAGTACATGAGTAAGTTTCAACGTGTTACCCACGCGCCGCCGCTGACGTCACCAAAATGTTTTTAAATATTCTTCGAAACAATTTTTATATAACGGGAAATCACAGATTGATTCTGTGTTCGTTTATTTATAATCATATGTATCGATTGAGTTGGTCCCTACTGTTTTATTAACTAGCTTTCGCTCCGCCCGCGTGAACAGACTTTTCCGGGATAAAAAGTAGCCTGTGTGCCAAAATTTAGCTTTAAACAGAGTGTGAAGAAGCAATTAGGCAGGCCGGCATAATTATGCCGACCTACGATAGACACATCGTCTGTCGTCGACAATATTCTTGGATTGCGCTGTACTTAGTATCAGGTATGGCGTAGTCACTTTGCCGAGCTAAAGGTATGATTACTAAGAAACAAACTGACAAATATCCAAGCTTTCACATTTATAATGGTAGTAGGAAGTAGTAGGATTTACTATGGTCGATGACTTCTCCCCAAAGGGATTGATGTCAGACAGGCAGTCTCAAAAACTACAAGCCAAATCACTCTGTAACATGTTAAAAAGCATGTTGCGCCGACCCCAATGCGATTTCGATAAGCATAAGGGCAGGTGGAAGAATACTATGGTCTATGACTATCTTAGTAACAATAAAGAAAATTGGGTTTCTGTCGAGGTCGACACTACCCTTTGGAGCTCTTCTCTTGCTCCACTAGTGTGGCACATCGTCGGCTATGGAGCGAAAATGGTATTCTTATACCCTGGTAAAGAAGTAGGGTAGGGTAGAGGTAGGGTCATCACTTCAATCTTTCAAGGATATTTATAACACAAAGGATTTTTTTAGCCTGCTGCCCGGATGACGGAACGGGCAGGTCGCTCGCCCGATGCTAAGCGCCACCCCTGCCTATTATAAAAAGAAGCAACACCACCTAGAACTTTGAATTATAAATCAGTGGTGGCACTGGACCGCGCTCGTCATCCCGAGACTTAGAAAATAGAATGTTGAGTCTGATAATGCCCACTTTCATTAGCTTATCCTTTAAAACGAAACACAACAATGCTTGCACATTGCTGCTTGGCGGAAGATACAGACAAAGTGGTGGTACCAATCTAGATGGCCTCTGCATTCAAGGGACCTATCACCTGTAAAGTACCAATTATAACAACTAGTAAAACCACTCAAAAGCTTATTTCCGTCTCAACACATATTACAGGGCGAGCCTATTGACATAAAGATGATCGGAAATACAATATGAACCAGTTAAAATATGATATAATATGATGATATGACTGCCTCGGTGGTGCAGTTGTAATGCGTATGCGTAACGACTGATGCTGACACTGAGGTCTCGGGGGTTCGATTCCCGGGTCGGGTAAAGTGATATTGGGGTTTTCAACCACATATATATATATATATGGCGATAGGCTCGCCCCCTATCACATTATGGGACGGAGATACGCTCGGCGAAATGTACTGGTTACACCTCTGCCTACCCCTTCGGAGATTACAGGCGTGAGTGCGTTAGTTGAAATATGATTTTATAGTTGTGTGGAGTAGGACACGATTTTTAAATGAGTTTGCAACTATTTCTAAGACGCGATATCAATTTTTAAGTAGTACATGTAAAAAAAATGAGGTGTTCTTACATTATTTCGTCTTGTACGAGAGAAATGTAATGCCTCTTGTATGCCCTACTCAACACTCTTTAAAGATTTTTTTTTACTACCTGGATAGGCAGACGAGCAAACGGGTCACCTGATGGTAAGTAGTCACCGCCGCCCATAGACTTCTGCAATGCCAGGGCACAGCAATGCCGCTGCCTACTGTCGAAGGATTACTCTTTTTAAACCTCGTTTAAAGAAGGACATGTCATAGCTCTCAGAGAACACCGCTGCAGGGAGTTCATTCCAGAGCTTGCAAAGATTCCAATTTTCGTTGACATAGACGCGTACTAGTTGCCACATATTTCTATAATGCCGACGCGGTGTTTAGTAACGTTGTCTCTGGCGTGGACGGTGGTACTCGTGGATAATAAACAAGAGAGTCATTAAAATTGCTATTTCGGAACGTCTGCTGCGCACAACTAACCCGGTATTACCGTGTTTATATGTGACGTGTGTTATGAAAGTATGGCGTTTGAATTATTGTCTTTATTGTTGATATTTTACATTTGTTGTCTGACAACCCCGTGGCGCAATGGGTGAGTAGCTGAGAAGTGAAAGGCCACAGGTTCTACAATTAATATTTGTTTCAGGTCTGGATGTTTTCTCCAAAAGCCAGTGAAATTAGTGGTCATTATGAGACTTTATGTCTGAGGGTGACGAGCGCATTCCAGTGCCATGTTTTGTGGCGTTGCCTCTGTTTATGGGCAGGCGTGACGTCTACCGTCAGGAGAACGACCTGCCCGTCTCATCACCCAGGCTAATCAAAATAACTAACTTATTTCTTCAAATAGCTAAGAACGATCTCAATTATATGAACTTTCAAACAAAGCAAAAATAGCATTCAAATCGGTCCATTACGTGATATGGTGCCACATACAGTCACACACACCCATAGACAGAGAGAGGGGCCTAAGTTATAACGCCCTTTTTTTGACAGGGGTTAAAAACAGGAATGCTTTTCTGGCAACTGACCACGGATTATTTGAGGTTACTACTAAAAGAAACCTTCGGGCTTCGACACATTACCATTGTGGTTATATTTAAGCAATTCAATATACGCCACAAACGCTGCAAGCTCGTGTCGCGTACCAAAAACATTCTGGCACGACAATGAGATCAATGTATAGGTTTTATCTATAACTACATATATTATATTATTACATACCGACTGCCTCGGTGGCGCAGTTGTAATGCGTACGAGTTGCGGTCTCGGGTTCGATCCCCGGGTCAGCTAAAAGTGATATTGGGTTTTTCTATTAAGAAATCATCAGTATCTACCCGGAGTCTGGTATTTGTGCCCGGTATGGCAATATGCTCACTCCCTGTCACATCATGCGACGGAGATACACTTGGCGAAATTTAGGTGTACTAGTTACACCTCTGACATTCGGATCCACAACGCTCTTCGCTGCAGTGCAGCCCTTCATAAGGTGTTGGTGTCTAAGCTACTAAGCAGGAAAACTAGGATCCGCATTTATAAAACTGTCATAAGACCGATCTTGTTGTACGGTAGCGAGGCCTGGACACTAACCCTTAAAGAAGAAGATAAGCTTTTAGTGGCGGAGAGGAAAATCATGCGCAAGATTCTGGGCCCGACCCAAAGAGCAGACGGGACTTGAGAGGGTAAGAAGAAACTTGGAGATCGAGGAGCTGGTCGCCGAACCTAACATCAGGAGAAGCCAAAGCCCAGAGACTCTGCTGGATGGGCCACCTGGAGAGGATGGGAGAAGATCGTGGTGTCAAGAAGGCGTATCTTAGAACCCCGAGTGGTCGCCGACCCGACGGCCGGCCTAGACACCGCTGGAAGGACGCCGTAGAGTCAGACTTGCGCGAACTCCAAGTCGCTAATTGGCGGGACGCGGCGCGAGACCGGCATCGATGGCATTCTCTTGTTTCGGAGGCCAAGACCCACTTCGGGTCGCTGCGCCAGAGGAGTAAGTAAGTTACACCTCTGCCTATTCTATCGTGGATTACAGGCGTGAGTCCGTACCGTACGTGTATGTACCTATGTACATATATTATGTCGATTTCAGAATAACTAAAGGGTGCATCCCGACAATATTTGCAAACGAATCAACCACTCATCAAAGGATGGGGTTTTGCTGATATGATATTCGTTTTTTTTTGTAGCACGAGTCGCGACGGTCATGAAGCCGTAAGTCCATTCCGAGGTTCAATCAGCGACGTACTTAAGTTCATTGCAACCTCGGACTATAATAATATAGACTATATACTATATGCAAAGGTAATCACACGTAACACTCATACACGCAATGCATACACGCAACAAAAATTAATGAACGTTCAAAATCAACTTTATTTCATAAAAGTTAATGTCTAAATATTAAATTTCTAAATCGAATACGACACTTATACGTCTAATTTTATGCGCGGTGCTGGAGGCCAATTCTCGTAATTTTAAATGTTCAAAATATCATTCCGATCTAGTCTCAGCGTCAAGAAAGTTGCAAATGGCATTCTCTTAAACCAATAATCAACGTCAAACGCACCTAGCATTAGCAGTAGCATTATACCGTTTTGGCTCCAGTCAACTTTTATTCTACATTCAATCTCATTCCGATCTATGTTCACATTTGACGTTGATTATTGGTTTAAGAGAATGCCATTTGCAACTTTCTTTACGCTGAGACTAGATCCGAATGATATTTTGAACATTTAAAATTACGAGAATTGGCCTCCAGCACCGCGCATAAAATTAGACACGTATTAAGTGTCAACTAGAGATAATGAATCAATTTTTATAAATTAATGAATGAACGAGCTGCACTGACTTTTATAGCCCCGCCCGCTTGCACAGCGTTTTTGTGGGGTAATTTTTTTGCTTGAGTTACGTTTCTTGTCATCTTATTTCTATGTTTGCGGCGGACAAAAAGGTAATAAAACAAAGGAAACATATAAAATATTATATATTAGACAGAATTATTTGAATATCTCTCAATGATAGTATGATATCCTTCGTATAATAATTCTACAAACATATCTATTATTATTAATTTATAATAATTCATTATATTCAAACAACAGTAGTTAAAGCTGTTATGTCCTAAAACATTACATTTATTGTGCATAAAATTTTCTTTTTTGGACGACATAATTTACGTCATGAATGGGAATTTTAATATAACGACGCTATACACAAACACTTGCGGCTTACGTACAGTTCGACTGTTATTCTTCAACCATAGAAGAGAAATGCGAGTGAACAAAGCCCCCAGTGGCTAAAAGGCGTACAGTAGTATCTTTATTAAAACTGCTGGCAATTACAACCACACATACCCATAAACTTAGCTCCTGCGGGCCTAGTATGCGTCTCACGAGATATCGCGTGCGCGAGTGAGAATACTATACATATATGACCAAGTACTAAGTCTTTATATCAATAATATTAATATCTTTGAAATAAAACTAGTTTATACGGATTTTATCGCGGTTTAATTTTTATTTTAGTCCTAAATCGGAACCCAAAAGACCAACTGCCAGACCGTGAGCTCTTTCTGCGTAGATCGGACTAGTGTCAACTAACTTTTTAAATAATTAAAAATAAATGTATAATTTTAAAATGAAGGTAGCCATTGTAACATTAACTTTTCGAGACGACCTACACCTCAGTCTCTCCCGTGACCACGAAGGCTGAAAAGCTTTCGAAACGTCGGGACTAAAATAAAAATTAAACCGCGATAAAATCCGTATAAACTAGTTTTATTTCAATGTGTAATATTCGCGTAAACCTAAGAAATCACAATATTAATATCGTCAAAATACATAATATTGTCTCAACTTTTAACATATTGAATCAAATCTAACTGCTGATTCCAATAAACGATCTTAGTTTGATTCTCCAGATAGATCCCACAAATGAGTCAATCAGAATTGAAGGTCACGCGAATAAATGACTTACTATGATTGGTTGATATCCGGGATCCACCTGGATAATCAAACTAAGATTGTTTATTGAAATCAGCCATTAGTTGGCTTTCATAACGAGATTTGTTTATTATTTATCGAGTGGGCAATACTTTCTCGTGGCATGCATACTAGGGGGGCAAGAAAATTTACAATAACATTAACTCTTAACAGCTATTGGTTTGGTTGTGCCAATTTCTAACTATGGCAATTTCAAAACTTACAAGTAAGATGATTGAGTTGTTTTCGATCCAGAGCAAGGGTTTTAATGTTAGGAATATATTATAATTATTGAATACCTTCAATTATAACATACTATACAATTATTTTACCAGGTTTTGGCATGTTTGTATAACATTGATTTATAGATTAAACATATGAGTACAAAAATACTATCCTTGTAACTTTCCGATACAGTACCATCCTATTCTATTCTATAGTGAAAGGTTAGTGGCTAACCTAGTGTCAAATTGGCTTAACAACTGCTGTCAGTTTATAACAGCCAGGACCAAGATTTTGCATCCCCTTCAAAGCATGGAAATGCTCAGTTGAAATACCACTAAACAGTCACCCATCGTCAATCATTTACCGATTAGTGAGCACCTCAAACATCAAATATAAAAATTAAGAACATACTATATTAATTCCACAAAAATAGTATGCATTTTAAGCTAGACTATAATTATGGGACTAAAGAAGAGTTAGCACACCAACTATTTTATCCATTATTACCACAAGAGTGTTTTGTAGACACTATGGAACCCTAATTTGTAATGGCAAATCTTAAAAGTTACACTGACGACTTGTATACAACTGTATGGAATTTAGAAACCGCACAAGTCATGAAGCATTTATATTTTTGCCATCATTACAAATAATTCAGTTAAACTGCATATCAACTGTAGTTACCACCTAACAGCACCTAACTATTTGAGTATTTACATGGCCACAGTACCATTGAAATATTTGATAAATCTTGATCATTATAGTACAGGTTACCTATAGTGTAAATACAAACTCTCAAACCTTATTCATTTTCAGTTATTATCATCTACTCAAAACATCAAATATACGGAAAATACCCAATAAGGCACGGTACAGCCCCGCAATCACACTACACTTTAGGTAAATATAGTTACTGAGATACTGGAACAATGGAAAACGGTCTCTATCTACGTTCACAACACTAGTGATACTCCTCACGTCTTCCCTGTGTCACAAGTCATAGTTGAAGTAGTTGTGCCTTCGCTCTAAGTCCCGGATTTCGACAATGTCTGCTTTGAGCCGCAGTTTGAGGATCTCCCTCCAGATTGCATCCCTATGCTCCCTGTTTGTGATGCCCATACGAAGCAGGGTGTTGTCATTTATACGGACTAGTGCTCGCCCTGTTATGTCATGCTGTAATAAAATTACAAGATGGTTGCTAATTACACAATAAAAGTATAATTACAGAAAAAAATTGTAACAAATACTTATATTATTTATGTATGTATTTTCGTAAAATATATCAAAGTCTTCTGATTCTTGATTAGATTTATGTATTAGCATCTTGTCTACTCCTTTATTGTTTGTATTTTCTTATCCATGATTTATATACAACCACATTGTCTCGTCTGCATCACCCACAGGTAGACTGGTAGATAATGCCTTTGGCATTAAGTTTTAAATAAAATAAATAAATATTGCAATAGACATAGTACAAAGTTTACAATATTATGATTTAAGTTATTCACTTCATTAATCTTCCGATTTAATGAATTCGGATGAATATGCAAATAATATCTTTTTTTTATGGCATAGGCCAGCAAATGAGCAAGTGGGTCACCTGTTGGTAAGTGATCCCCACCGCCCATGTACGCCCACAATACCAAAAGAGTCATGGGTGTGTTGCCCACCTTAAAGGAAATGGATAATTAAGGAATTGGGAAGGGGAGGGGGTTTGGGCCTCCGGATATCTCACTCACCGTACGAAACGCATCAGCAAGCTGCTACTTTACGCCGGTTTTCTGTGAGACAGTGGTAATGACCCGGATGAGCCTGCCCATACCGGCTGTAGACAAAAGTGTCTACAGCTTGGCTTTATAGGTCTCAACAGGCAGGATCATCATTCCCTTTGTTTTCCAAGATAAGCCAAACTTAAAATGTACCTAGTAATGTACATAACAATATCTTTATAATAATATGTGTGATGCTTACATCAGGCGAGCAGCCTGCTCATCTTGTCATTCAAGCAAATAAATAGGAAAGAAAATCTTGTTTGTGATAGAAAAATCTATTCTATTCTATTTTTAGATTATGGCCCCATCGATTTTCGATGATTTCACCAATGATTACTATTATAATAGCAATATGTAAAATTTTAAAGATCAAAACATAGACATCTTTAAAAAGATGCTCAATTGTTAGTCCTAGAAAAATCTAGAAACCTGTTATCTATAAGATAACATTTGACATTCGATAGCTATCAACAGGTACCACAATACCACTGATGAGTAATGCTACTGGATTGCCTATTTTCTAAGTAAAAATATTGCTCATTATATACGGATTTGATGAAATGAGATTCATAGACGCTTACTTCGTGAAATCTCTCCCAATAGAGGCTGTAGTAATCGCTGCAGTGTCGTCGAAGCCACTTCTGCACATCAGCTTCTGTCCACAAATAAACTGGTTTGGGACGAGTCGTTTTCGTCTAAAATTAAAATTTCAATTAAAACAGCGCCAGAAAGATACTTGATTTCAGGAAAACTTGTTATTTCATTTTTATTGCAGCAAAATAGGTGAAAATTATAAGTAATAAAACCTAACAAACCTTAGCTTTGTTGGAATTCATATTCGACTCCTCCACCATTTTGATAATTGTGATTAAAATACAAGGATCAATTAATTATATTTAACTTTACACCAGTCCCTACTCTAAGAAAATTACCAGAAAGTTTTTGTTTTGATATTTTTTCGTTTTAACTTTTTTGTCCACTTGTCAATGTCAAATATTATAAAATTGTCAGTTCACACCGTAGATAGAGTAACCTATAGATGCACGTGAAGTCACGTTTTCCATATCTTTTACTTCACAGCGAAAGAGACATCAAAATACACTAAGTGTGAAAGAGACAAAACTACTTATTTGTTGGCCATATCGCTGTCACTATTTGACTCCAAGTTTGTGGAGTCAAACATTGGTGTCCGAAACTTTAATTTATATAATTATAGATTTGTGGTTCTGTAGTTATGTGTTCTCGCATCTTAAAGTGTCTGAAAGTGCGTGCGGCGTATTTTAAAAAACATAAAAATGTTTTAGTGCTGCATTTTAGAATGTAAAAACCGATTCAAACAAGGGTTGTGTGATCTCAGACGTGGTTACATGATGCCTTATCTATATGTTCTTCTATCTACTGTTCACACCATCCCAAAGTTCACACCGTTGTCCGTTGTACACACAAATAAGGACTATGGTTTCGCCGGGTGTCGCACTATTATACATTAATGCCAATAACAAGTATTTACTCGTTTTAATTTTATTTTTCTTGCAACACCATCCGGTGGCTGTCATCTGTCAAGTTTTAGTAGAATTTATTTCGTCTTTCATCCGGTGAAAGAAATAAAGTGGAACTTATTTTTGTCGGAATACATTTCTTGGTAATATAAAATGCTTTTTTGAATACAATACAATGGCACAGAATTTACAAAAGAAGCCGTCTAAGGGTATACTGAAGACGTCGCGGAGTATCGATGGCTCAGATGGGAACCCTTCGACGAGTAAACGAGCGAAAGAGCAGAGGTTTGATGAGATGAATATTATGGAGACTTTCCATCCCCCTAACAAGGATTACGGGCATATGAAAGTAGAGGAGCCTAAGACGCCATTCTCGGAGACAGTGGACGGAGACCTAGAACCAAATGATGAGTTGGATGCCAACTTACTGGCGGCGAAGCTCGCGGCTAGTATGAACAAGCCGCCGAAGTGTGTTGATACTTGTGAGAGTGACGAGGAGATGGAGGAGCCGGAAGAAGTGCGCCGGCGGAGGATCGACTTCGAAAAGAAGCGGAAAATGCATTACAACGAGTTCCAGGTGGGTGTGACATGATTTCGTGGTTAGGCCACAGTTTTCGCGAATAAGTCCGCGCCGTAGCGCAGATTACGGCCCACATGTGGCCGTTGAAGGTAATTTTACATTTACGTCTTGTGTGTAGTACATTTTATTAGTCATCTGTATGCAAGTTGAAACAATACATTGATATTTGTATGACCTTACATTCATGTGCGAATTATGACAATGGATAAAGGTATTTGTGAGCACATTTTTAGTATGTTTGTATGCCAAATGGAATATTTCCTAAATCAGATTTTTTGTTCATTGTACATACATACATTCTATGTATGTACTATGTATGTCTCACGCCTGTTTCCCATAGGGGTAGGCAGAGACAACGGATTTACCTCTTTGGACTTACCTTTTTGTTCATTGTGTTAAATATAAATACAATAAGAATTATATAATGCCCATCATTACCCATGATGCAATTGAAGGCTAATCAGATGGTGTGAATGTCAATCATTTTATTTAAGGAGCTGGCACATATCTTGTGAATTATTTTCCAACAAGACATGGCTAATGCATAATAAATGGGTCTAATTGTAACTATACAATTGAAATAATAATGTATGGAAAGGATAGTTTTCATTATGATTATTGTGACACATTTAGGCCCGTATTATAGGACAACTCTCAAGTGAGCTAATTGCTAAGTGTTGATTTAAGTACACATGATTGGTCTATTTTTGGCGCTAAACAAAAACGGAGCAATCATGTGTACAGAAATCGACACTTAGCAAACAAGTCACTTGAGTGTTGTTCTATAATACGGGCCTTAGTTTAATTGTGTTGTAAGAAACTGGTAAAACTGTACATGCATATTACTAAAACTCAATGTTTATAACTTCACCTGCCTTCTATGTCTCCGATCACCGCTTAGTCTTTTAAAATAATAGAAGTAACATTACTCCATGGGTAATTACAGGAAGGCCAAGTCAAATCATGCAATTAGTAATTGTAAATACATTTTTAAAACAAAAAGTATGTTTATAATGATTGATTCCTGAATTATAGGTAAATATTTTTTTCCCATAATAATTGTGATTATTACTTAATCAGCAAAACATTTACATATTCCTTAATTTAAACTACTGTTTGTAATTTAGGATATGTCAGTAAAGCTAATTTTATAGATGACTAGCTTTAATGTGTTTTAACTATTTAACTATTTTTGTGTCACAATCATTTTAAATAACAACTGCAACTCTACAAAGTTTCAATCAATCAATTTGTTTGTGAATGCATAAAATACACTTAATATTGTACTGTTAGAGTCACTTAGTAATTCTTAGGTACACAAAAGGAAAATATTATGGTTAATATAGTTCTAAGACAATAGAATATTAGTGCTTCTTCTATGCCTATCATATTCAGTATACAACAAAGTTCTGAATAACCAAACGTAACAAAGTGCTAATCTGGAATAGGGTAGTTTCCTATATTGAATTTTATACATTATTTTATGAGCAACAGAAAATGATACGCAAAAGAAACACTTTTATTAAAACACAATCAAAATTGGTTCAGAAATGTGACCACACCACAGTTATGACTTTAAATGAGGACGAGGAAAAGTGGGTGCGTAGTAGAGATATCTCACTATCTTGCTTACGTGCGTGCACCATCAAAAGTTCACCGTCAAAGTTTGCGTCATCTGTCATTTGACAATTACCCCTTCTACAGGTTTTGAATGGCTTCTAACTTATTTATTTTTGGTCCGATTTATACAATTCTTTCTGCAATAGATTTTGAGTAGCGTAATTATTGTTTTAAATAATTAAAAAAATCTAGTCAACTACCCTATTGTTCATATTTTTAAAGCAGTGTAAAGTGTGCAGTAATGTGCATAGAGTGAAATTTCCACTACAGTGTTTATGCACTGCAATCTGAATCCTACTAGTAGTAGGCCTCTTAAGAGGCTGTCTAGTTTGTTACCACTACTTCATCTAAGCATGTTTGTGTTTTAGTTTAAAGGATATTGAAGCCAGTGAAATTCCTGGGTATTATGCGACTTAACATAATATAATTATAAATAACTAATTCCTGTTTTGTTATCGATAAAAAACAATGTAACCCATAAGTCTATTAGTGAAATGAGTTAACAAAATGAGTATCTGTAAAAGTAACAATTATTATATCGGTATTTTTAGATGCCAGTGCAGTTTCATTGTCGCGAATTAACGTTAAAAGTAACGATATTATTTAACGTTATATATTGATATACATAATACTCATAATTGTATGAGTGTCAATAACTTTAACGTTAAAAATTTAACACAACATAACATTACGGTTTTGGTAATTTTACTGTTAAAAATTTGGTTATGATAACTATCACTGACTATATCTTCTCAGGTTGGGTCGTTTTGGATCTGGTGGTAGTTTTAAACCACGTGCCGTTTCGGTAATGCCTATGGTCCATATCGACCTTTAAAACAGAGAAAAAATAACAATAATAATAATACTTAACAATCCTGGACTAATATAAAAATATTGTAAACTTTATAGTTGCCCAGTGTATTTTGACGATGCTATGTATGTTATGTATATATTAGCTGATATGATTTCTGTACTTACATAAGTTTCTTTATTTTGTACTGACTTGTCATAAGCGCTATTTTAATTGCCTACATGATGAATAAAATTATTTCATTTCATTTCATTTCATATACACTTCCCACGTCATATGGATAAAATCGTATCTTCCAATTCGATCGCAAGCTGTTGTTATTGGTGGATATCGATCCGATTTTGTTGCGATCCTTACCGGAGTTCCACAAGGATCTCGTTTAGGTCCTGTATAACGCATACCTTTATGACACATCTAACAGCATCAAATTTTAGATCTTCTGTATGCAGAATACAACAAAAAAAACAGAATTAGATTGCGTAAATTAGGTCCGTTATTGTTAAGCACTAAAAACGAACCAACCACATACACAGAAATCGCCTCTGAGTCTATATGCGTTCGTTCACATTATAAAACCTCATGGCAACATTTATGAATATGGTAAACCATAATAAATTATGGTGCAGATATGATGAACTGCCAAGAAACAAACTAATTTAAATTTTGTTATACTTCCAGGCCCTGCAACTGGCACGGCAGTTGATGGCCCAAGAAGAGGATGATGACGAGGGCGAAGACAAACAGGAGAAGGGTACCTGACTGCGACACTCTGCCTCCTATGTACATAACCTTCGCGGCTTCAAGCTGATACGGATTGTTTAGTCAGTCAGGGTCAAGTTTATTTGGTATAGTATTGTCAGTATTCAGGGATATTAATTTTATAAAAGTTTTTGTGCCCGTCTAGATTATGGGCGTTATGACGTCACGTTCTATAAAAAACACGCATTCGTATATGCGTAATTTACAGTCCTGGTTGCACGTAATTCCAGTGTTATGGTCTCACCACTAAAACTGAAAAATCTTCAGCATACACAATATTTTTATTCATAGTACACCCGTAAATATTACAGTTTCTGGGATTAAGGGTGAAATGGTTCCACCAACGAGAGCCGATCACCCGTCTCTGCAACTCGCAGATCTCGCCAATATAAATATAAATAGAATACAACATAATATTACAACATAACAACATAGATATGGTTTAAAACGTCGAGATGGGTGTTTGAGTTATTGTTTACCGTGTTTTATTGAATACTGTAATGTTTTTTGTATACTATACTATACTTATCTATCTAATTATGTATTTCAGAATATGGTTTTATTCTTCAATATAAATAAGGTTTATTATATACTGTAAAATGTCAATAGATCCAATCCCACAGCACTGACATCATAGGCTTTCAATATCCTTAAAACAGAATTAACATAAACCAATACTTTTAGTCCATGGCTGCCTTATAAAACATACTAACTTTAACTATATTCATATAAACTAGTTACTAGGGCAACTTATATAAACTAAACTTAAAAGTTAGTCTGTTTTACAACAAGTCCGTAGGTATTTCATTAACATATCGACTTCTCGCCATTAAATATCTGAATATTGACAACTGTATGACACGCAATGCGCAACACGGATATTATTATTTTTTTCACAAAGTATTGGTGATTGGTGAGCGAGGCCACTGGTAGCGAGTTCCTTAATATAGCTGTTTAGGAGCTGGCGGGGTTTTAATTAATGTGTTACAAACAAAGACTAATTAATACTACTAGACGGGCTGTTTAGAAGTAAAATTACGTCACATAACGCGGGAGTTTGACAAGCTCACAAACAGGGAGCGCGATAGGGGTTCTAGTTGAGAGTAGGCGAGATGGTAATATTGAGTTCAATTGACCGCAACTTTGTCGTACAATTTCTATGTACCGCGCAGCTTGTCTAGTAGTATACATTAAAGTATTTGGTTACAAAGGTTGTTACGCCAAAGTGTTCCAATTTTTACTAAATGTCAGGTTTTGCATCGTGTGATGTGGACTTTATTGTCAACGTAGAATGGTGTGAAAGAATGGTTTAGTATCCAGCTTGGAGCTTGAATTGATTGTATTTACGCAACGCTTGAGTTTCTTTGTCTTTTTGGCTACGATGTATTTTAAATATTTAATTTTTTCGTAATTAGGGTAGGAGAGTTAAGTAATTTTTGCATTATGTTTAAATTATAAGGAAGCCATTTTAGTCACGACTTTTTAATATTTTCACAACCATAAAATTGCAATATTTTTTTATGGCACTGTCATTACTTTACATTACATACACATCATTACTTACTCCCGGTTTCTGAAAGGCTGATCAATGTAAAATTAACTAATCATATGTCAATTATCATGTCAAGTCGAAATTGAGTTGCTAGAAACGTAGTCAACACCTTTGATTTAGTAAATTACTTTAAAAAATCGTATGTCAAACGCTATTAAAGATCCATCAGATATTATTAAAAAAAAAACACTAAATAACGTTTCAGCAACTCGAATTGATTTGACAGCGTTGTCAAAATCAAAGTTCTGTTAGTTGATTATTGATTTGATCAGCCTGGTCAGAAATCGGGTGTTAGTGTGTTTGAAAATATTCCACTTATTCACTTTTTATCTTTTTTTGACACAGACACATAATGAAAAAAAAACACATTTTTCTATATTGGATATGTAGAGTATTAAAATTATTACTCAATAAACCAGTCAAGTGAACTTATGGCCGTTCCCAATATTCTGTCGTATCGACAGATTTGCTTACCGGCAGTAAAATTTTGCCACATTTTGAATGGAAGATCTGTCAAAACACTATTGATAGTAAGCAAATCTGTCGATAGATAGAATATATGGAACGGGCATTAGAGTACAATATGTTTATCTAAACAATCACACTAACTTTATAGTGAACAATTTTTTGATAAAAAAATTATAAATCTATCTGGTAATAACTTATCATTGTCACTTAGGCGAATTTTGCACCGTTCAGGGTGGAATACGATGCTGATATATTTGTAAGTTAAACACTATATAAAATCATAGACTTAACACTTAGTGTGGATTGTACCATCTATATATATATATATATATATCTATATAATGTTAAAGTTATGTAACAAGCAATGGATGACGATATTTACACATTGATAATATTGAAAACGAAATGGTACAACATTTAAATAACGTAAACCATTGCTTGTTCTTTCCTTTGTTTAATTATGGCTTCGCATTATTATGCATTTCGCCAACGATAAGAATATATTTTCAAGTCTTTACAAGAACGATGAAACACCGGTGTGGCTGAACTTGTAGTGGAGGTCTGGTGTCGATACTTTCCAGTACGATGCATAGACGATTTTTTACAACCAAGATTGATCAATACCCCTGGGCAAAATTCATCTAAATTCACTTATTTCAATATATCCATATACTGTGCACCACCATCAATGTCTATTGCACAAAAGCACAATTTATACATCAAACAACTTTAAACTTAAAAACAGGCGAGGCTTAAAAAGAGTCTTCCTTCTACGGTAGGCAGTGGCCTGGCTGTGCTCTGGCATTGCTGAGGTCCATGGGCGGCGGTAACCACTTACCATCAGGTGGGCCGCCTGCTCGTCGGTCTGCCTAGGGCAATAAAAAAACTAGTTTAAGAAATAATTAAAATGAGAGCAATCGCACAGTAGAATTACCGCTAAAACTCTCAATTGCAGATACAGATAGTACAACTCACACTCACCACTTTTTAGACGAAATAAATGATGACACGACCCAATACAAAAGTCGCACTCTGCCATATTATGTACCGGCAAGACCACTACCAGGTATGCACGTTAAAAATAAACGTCTTTTATGTAAATTGGTTGTTAAATCATACCCGAATAATATGGAATAGGCCCTTAGAGATTGCATAAAATGTTACTGAGTAATAAAAAAAATTGTGAAAATTAAAAAGCTATTATACCAGTGTGATTGTTAAATAAATATATAAGTTCGTACTCGAAAATAATCTATCTCTTTCCTAATATATGTGTACAGGGTGTTAAAATATGTGCGCTAAATGAATCCTTACCTTTGCTCTTTACCTCGTAATTGCATTAATCGCTGGCTCAGAATTATTACTTAATTTAATAAAATCGGTTCAACCGCCGCGGTTTAAATCCTAAAAATGTTGCAGAAAGGCAGAGAGCACTTTTGCATTTATTTTATTAGTATAGATATAAATATGCATACAGCATTTTCAGCCATGCATTCTATTGTATTTTATATAACACTCTGTATAGATATGTTTTATCGATCATGATCACTTGTAATTTAACTATTGAAAGATTGAAATAGGTATATTTATTATATACATATATTGTATTGAATATATAAATTTACATGATTACCATTATTTTAGTTGGAAAGCTTGTTTTTATTTTATTTTATTTTATTGTATAAAATAATTTTTTTATTCACACCATGACCTTCATTTGACACTAGATGTCGCTGCTTGAAACGTATATCGCACAATACACACTTATATTGGTTGTTAATTATGGCGCAGATGACAAAGCACTGCGCAGCGCAGAATTTGAAATATATGCCACTGTATAGAGCGGTTTATGCTGCGAATTTCGATGTACATATGACATATAGTGGTAAAGAATGAGACATGACATTTGACATCTCTGTGCACAAGATGCAAGGTTTGCTGCATCGCGTCGCCTACGCTTCAACATAGGCTTGATGTTAGTCATATTTTGTGTAGTTATTGTTTTTTTCCTCAGCTGCAAATTTGTATAAGATTTCTATGGCTTGTGCCATAGTGATAATAGTTAGTTACTATATCAAGTTACTTATACCAATATGAAACATTTTTTTTTTTGCATAATACTAAACACACTTTTATAATTTTACATAAATCGACGAGGACTATATAAATTCTCATTTTTCACACTGTAGGTACATGTGCGAAGTACAACTTCAGGTCGGCATAATTCTGGCGACAGTCGCGGATCGCAATGCATCTCGATGACATGTGTGTACCATCAAGTCCAGCGTAGTCACTTTGCCGTGCTAGGATAAAAATTATGTATAATATTGGTTTGATTTAAATAAATAAATAATAAATAAATACACCCAACAGTCACACACATAGTCCTGACCCCACACTAGGTAAGCCTGTATCGTGGGTATCAGGAACTACGAGGGACTTGCGGTCCCACAACACCCAGACCCGAACCAAATTTTTGTGGATCACACAAATATTTGTCTCGGTGCGGGAATCGAACCCACGGCCTCTCGCTTCGCAGCCGGCTACTCGCCCGCTACGCCACGGAGGCTATTTATCGAGAATGTTCATTACTTTCATTCAGATTGTATATCTGTATTATTAAACTAAGACAATTCTTTCACTCAGCGCTTTCATAGATTCATAATTTATAAACAATCACTTAAATTCCAATATTATTATAGTTAGTCTTCATTTATACGTGCCGTTTAAACAGTTTATATTTTCTGAACATTTCATCCGTTTTACTGTGGTAAGATATTTTTAAAACCTTAAGGAATTCAAAGACAATTTAGTTTTACCATACAACTATTTAAAAGCAAGATTTATTTAAAACATTATGTGCCAAGGTAAATTGTATATTTTGCACTTACAATGAAAGAGTTAACGTTTAAAATATATACTTATTTTAATAATTTGTAACAAATTTTAAGCTAGTCTCAAGTGACTAACAATAGAATTTTTTATATTGATATATATATTTTTATAAGAATAAATTATTACGGTTGATTGTGCGGAAAATTTAAGTAGTAATAAATGTATTAGCCCCATTGAAGCGTCTATAACGAAACATGCAACACGACTTGTAACATGACAATGCACACACAACTACACTACCTATATTATAGCAGTTAAAATGCTTAAAAAAATATTTTAGCTTTATGTAACAGGCGTTAATGTTTTCAATTACGAATATCGTTCGTAAGTATGTTGCGCGCAACGTTGCATGTTTGGTTACACGCACATGTGCACGACAATACACCAGCACATGAAGTTAAAAATTATGTCATAAATTATGATATATTTTAAACCGTCTATAATCCATTATGATCCATAATGAATTTATAGACGCTTCCAAGCTAACTGTTCTTTGCAAGGCTTATGTAGATGTGGTAAAGTAGCACGTTATAACATGAGAATTGAATATTTTTGACTACTGTACTTAGCTGTTAGAGAGGAATTAATATATGACTAGATGTGATAGGCCGCCAACATGCTGTGAAAATATGTACCGATGTATTCAATAGACAACAATTGACGCGCTATATGTTGTACACATGTAGTAGAGCATTTTGAGGACGACGCGGAACTTTTGTGTACTAATGTTGTCTGTGCGTACGGGTACATACAATATGTCAGTATTCATATCCCGCATCATTTAATTTTGGCATCCTGGGCATTGACAACAACGTTGCCAGTCATGTTCAGCGTCAGGTGTTGTGCCTAAATTGGTGTCTAGTGAATACAAGGCTTAAATTAATTGTTGAATATGATAATGTGTGTAATTCAGTCAATATAATATGGTATTTAATCTAATGTAACTTGACGCGAGTTTGATAGTAGCTCTAAACATCGGGCGCAATAGCTTCGTATTCTGATGACACTGTAGTATACTGAATTGATGTAGGACAACGCCGTTAGCAAAGCGATTTTCTGTACTCGAGTAGTAACACAAACACCTAGCGTGTGCCAACCGCACGACGCGCCCTTAAGTGTGTGCCAATTCAAGGAAAAAATTACTTTGCTGACAACAAATTATTCGGGTAGTGTGTGTTAGCATTACTCTTAATGTATATTCATTTCTTTAGATATATTATGATGTTAAGATTTGAAGCTACTGAAGCTAGTCGTTTTAAACTTTATGTCATGTCTACGCTAAAGGTTATATTGGATATATTACGAGGTTTTGCGTCTGATGTGATTTGCCACACATCTCGTTTCAATAAGCCTTACTCTTTACAGCCTGGGTGTGTTTAAATTAACCCTGGGGTCAGTTAATACTAATAAAAAGTACTGTAAGTTCGGATAGATGTTTAGAATTGTTAACGCAGGTAGTTTGTGCGTTTATGTATGTGTATGAATTCTGTAATTTTAACGATAGAAACAACAATGCCAACTTGCTCAACGATCACTAAATTGTATTTATTTAGCCCATTAAATGTTAATGTCAAATTACGAATTAACGTTTATTAAACAGTGGCTAATGCCGACTTGCAGGATGAAACAAAAAATTATTTATTTATTTATTTAGATACATATTATGTAAAATTTTCATACGATTTGATGTTTCTTGTGTGTCTAAAGTGGTTTAGTGGGTTAAACTCAATTTAAGATAATCATCAAGTGGGCCTTAGTATGATTAAAAATCGTTGAGAAAGTCACCCTAAATCGAGCTTCAAGATATTTTGAATAATGGTCTTTAGTTGCAGCGCCTGTTATTATTTTGAAGAATCACACAATAGTTTTTATATTGTTATGTGAACCAAATGGTACTTCCTCAGTTTAAAATTAATAACAGTAGGTAGTTATTTATTCAACAGGTTTGTAACAGGCAATGCAACGGTAACGTTACACGTTGCAGTACATGTTTAAAGCTTCCTTTGAACTCTGTTGTGTAGAGTGTTGACTGATAGAACAAATTAAATATTTGTTGATAACATAAATATCTACTTGGATGTCGTAATAACTTAGTTTTAACATTTTGGCTAGCTATTTAGAAGTTTTCTTAATGCTTCCAGTAACAACTTTTAGCTTTATTATTTACATGACATGGGTCTTAAAATGCATATATGTATTTGCAAATACAATTTGAAGTAATTTTAGCTGGCAAAGTTGAAGTCTCAATACATTTTGACGGTCTTGTACCTTACTTTTTATAATAATTTTGTACACTTGCAGGTGTTATAGACTGCCCCGTAATAACTATGAATATTGAAATATACTAGACATTTTGATTTATATGTTACACCTCGGAATTTAGATGTTCTGCTATTTCAGTGATAAGGGCTGTCACGCAATTTCCGTTTAAATTCGCCAGATAATGCATTGAATGGACATTAGGAAGTACATAATGGTTATAGACTTTTCCGTGTGTGTTGATTATCATTTTGTATCTTGATGGCATATCGTATCTGTTTATTAGGACATTATGAAACAGGCCATAAATGTATTAAAATAACAATAATGTGAAAAGCAATACATTGCATGTATTTTTTGTAAGGTATAATTGGCCTTATTCGAAATTAAATTGTTGCAACGTTTTTAATAATAAAATGTACATATTAAAGTGGCTTTTCATAAAATGTATGTGTAAATAATAATAAAGGATATAATATCAGAGATAATTATGTGTGTTTTATTTAAGGGTAGGCAGAGGTGTAACCAGTACACCCACATTTCGCCGAGCTTATTTCCGCCCCATTATGTGGCAGAGGGCGAGCCTGTCGTCATACCCGACACAATTCCAGACTCCGGGCTGATACTGAGCATTTCGAAATAGTAAAACCCAATATCACTTTTACCCGACCCGGGGTCGAACCCGAGACCTCAGCACAGCAGTCGTACCGTGTACGCTTAACAACTGCGCCACCGCGGCTAGTATAATATTGAATATAAGTAGGTATATACCTAATATAATTGGGGGTGTACCTACTGGTTACATCTCTGCCTACCCCTTCGGGGATTACAGGCGTGAGTGCGTATGTATGTATGTATATAATATAAATTATTCCCTTGATGTCCTTTCCTGAACCCTTTTCTGAGATCCATGGCTCTTCAATGACATTCATGATAAAAATAAATTACAATGATTGCAAGTTTATCGCCTCATTTGTCTAAAAGCAACCTATTTAGGCTGAGAAATTGTGAGGTCTTGGACTTCTGGGTAAGATCTCAGATTATGCAATCACATTTTGTGTTTGAGTTTTCACACATGAATAATTAATTGCCTGTGACTGGAGTTTATACACGCCACCCGGTATGGCGACGCTCGCCTCGCTAAGTCCTAAACGTAACACACCATGGCCGACCATGGGACGGCTACGTAGCTAGTACGCACTTAAAGATGCTCCCTCTACGCTTGATAGAAAAGCGTGATGATATTATAGTTCCTTTTTACGCTGTTATTACCCGTACTCTTACATTAACTAACTTATTTCATAAAAGTAAAATCAGATAAATATTTTTTGTTGATGCTTTTCTTAAAGTTTATTTATCAACGCTTATTTTTTTCTAGTTGAAAAATATTAAATACGATAATAAGTTCCCACCGAAATACGCGCCATTTTTAACAGTAAGCTAGTAACGGAACGTAACTGCGTAATGGCGTTTGTATTTTGTTTGAATGTCGAAACGTCGTCTTGACAACGAATTTGGTGGTTTTTTAATGGAATATTCAATTGATTTATTTACGATAATGTTAAATTATGGATGATCCCGACAGCTATACATCGCATACAACTGATATTAAGGTATGTTTCCCTGTAGTCTAAATTTTTCGATCGAAAACAAATCACGGGTAAAGGTATTTTTAATCGTGGCTACGTTATAAATAGTGTTCGAATGCATTGCTGCAATAATTCGCCTGAATTCGGCAGGTTTACTTGCGCGGTTACAGTAAAATATTCCGCGGAAAGTGACAAATTTCATTCAGAAACTCCGTGCGCATAAATGGTCGTTCTTCCGCCATACACCGACAAAATTTAATGTGGTTTATTTATAATTTTTATTTATTTTTAGAACGTTCTTCCGGATGTCGTGCATTCTCAACAGATACCCACTGTAGGAGCTGTTGAAACGGACGAAAATATTGATACAGGACATAATGTGCAGCAAGAAATATCGACTACCCACACTGACGACAGCAAAACCGAGTCGATATCTGAACATGTTCCCTCCAACTGTGAATATTCCACTGAGTCAGAGGGTGACAGAGTTCAGGGGCTGCTCACTGTTGATAATGAGCAGGACCGAGTGTCCAAAAATAGTTCCTTAAATATAACACATCTCCATTCACCATTGACTGAACATCAGAGTATACAAAACCCTAGTAAACTAAGCACATCCTGGCCTCTAGACATGAATGTTGATGTGCATTTAATTAGTGAGGAAAGTCCAGTTAATTTGGCATTATCGTCTGACCGAGAAATTACATTTGACAATACTCCAGAGAAAACAAATACAAGCAAACAAGAAGAGTCTCCAAGGAGTGACAAATATCTTGACTCATTGAATAAAACTAACAACTCTCATACTGAAGAGGAAGCACATAAATCTGACAATGAAGAGTCACCAAAGAGCTCAGGTTCTGAAGAAATAATAAAACTAGATATTAGAGGTCAAGGAGCACCAAAATTCCCATTTCCAGCAGCAAAAATAATTTTTGGACCACCACCAGAAGGGAGTGAAGTTATTGATGCAAACATAGAACCATTACCTGATTTCTCTAATTTATTATCGCCATTTCTTGTTGGAGCTGGTGACAATATTGAAGTTGAGGAGGTTTTTGATGATGTGAAAGAACCATCTCCAGACAAATCTTTGGATGTAACTCCAGACAAAAGTATATCCAGTGATAAGATAGAGCAGAGTGACTTATTAATAGAAGAAATTATAGTAGATGACGAGGTGAAAGAGAAAGAGAGTGAGGAGAAAGGGGATTTGCCACCAAAATCAATTCCAGTTGAGGAGACAACATCCTTTAGTACATTGACAACGGATTACAAGACAATATGTGAAGATTATCATGTGAAGGTAGTTATCTAAATTTATGTGTGTTTTTTATTGCATGTTTAGTTTGTGATGTTTTGTTTGTGCCACAATGCATGTTTTACTGCACTTTTTTCCATTGTCTAATTTTTGCATGTAAAGTATTCAGTCAAATAAATAAAATGTTTTATCTTGTAACTCTTTTTGTTTTTGGAGTTTCTATTTTTAGAATTTGCTTCAGAACTAACCTTGCCACAGATCATGGATAATATAATAGATATTGTATGTATGTTATAGTATGTCAGGAACATTTCCCGTTAACATGCACTATATTATAATCTATGTGCAGTATAATGATGATGTCAGTGTATAAAGTGAAAATTAGTATGCTTGGTTTCTATACAGATTGTAGTACTTTCATCATCTATTATATTGTCTGTGGTCTGTTAACTGCACTATAAATAATTTAGTTTGTTTATGTACACTGGTCTGGCCTAGACACACATTTAGTATGAAGCATTGCCCCTAAATAATTTGTGTTGGTTGTGGAAACTGTTATAAAGTATTCACTAATATTTTGACAACTGATAAATTAATTTACCAATACTAATTGATCAAACCAAGTATAATAATCTTTGTATCTTACATTATCAGAACAAAACTGATGCAATGATTTAAAAATACATATATATCTTGCAGACAGTCTGAACAATGTTTTGCTCAATATTTCTACATGAGTTCAGAACATCAGCAATGGGTTTATTATATGGAAATCACTTATCCTGAGATGCACATTTATTTTATACCTATGTAATTCATAATAACTGCAGCTCATTTTGTTTCATTTCTAAAAGTTCTATTGAAATATAAAATGTAGGTTATCAGGAATAAAATATTTATCTTTATGTTTAACACATATTTTTATAGATCTCTGACACTCCTATGTAAATTTTCACATTGCATAATTTAGTACTTACCTATTCAAAAGTTGTATTGGCAGTTTAGTGAAGTGTTTTATATGCAGGCCATGTATGTTTTGTCTGTGCTATTGCTATGTCTAGTTAAATGCGATTAAGTCGTCAAAGAGGCATGTAATGTAAGAAACTGAATAGTCTATGATGTTTATAGTGTTATTTAATGATGCATGGTGTTATCAGCAGGTGCTGAATCGTGACTTTGCAAAGGGGTTAGAGGGTTTTTTGTCTGATACGGCGATTAGCAGATTAATTTTGCCTATGTTCCAAATATCGTTTCAAAATCAAGTGTACACGACCTATTTTAATTGCATACAGCCTACTCTGGATCCGCGCTTCTATGACGATTTTTATTTTTTAGATAATAGGCATGTCTTTTTGTTTGCGTGATTTTTGTGATCGACATTATTCTAGTTTCGAAATAATTATGGAAAAATTCTACTATAAATTGGTGAAGACATCCCTCTATAGGTACCTACATACATATCCTACACACACATACATACATAAGCTCACGCCTGTAACCCTGAAGGTGTAGGCAGTGGTGCAATTTGTTCAGCACCCATGGTTCGCCGAGCGTGTTACCATCCCATGGTGTGATAGGGGGCGAGCCTATCGCTATACCGGTACATATATTCTAATCCCGGACAATTCATGTGTGGTTTTTCGAATCGTGAAACTTAACTGCAAATTGTGATTGTCTGACTTGGGATTTGAACCCAGGACCTTTCACAGCCTAACTAGGCTGCAACTAGACCAATGAGGTGATCTTTAAAAAATCGATAAAATGATTCTTACTATCAAAAATCACATTCAAACATCAATTATTTTCATATCCTGATACCCCATTAAAATGATATCTTTAACTCTAAAGGACATTGTATGACCGTTCTTTAAGCCTGTGTTTGTTATTTTCAATGTGCTTGGCTTCTGTTCATGTTTTTGCGCATTTTTTCAGCTTGTGCACTTGGAAGATGCTATCACCCAACGTGACCAATTAATAGAGGAACTGACCGTCTCCTTACAGCGATCGGTACGGGAAAGGGATGATCTCAGGGACGAGAACAATCATCTTACCAACGAGGTTCAACATCTACAGCATGTGGTTGGAGAAATGTCTGATCACGACACCTTCAAAGCCCAGTTATCAGACTACGTCAAATATCAGAGTATGGTCAAAGACGATACAAAGTTTTACTCCGCCCTAATGAGCGGGGAATCTTCAGTACAAACTTCCAATAGCGAGAAAGATATGGACAGAGAAGAAATCACTGTGAATTATTCAAAATCCGACTTGAAATCTTCTGACACGTCGGAAGATTTCCAAACTGGCTTCGAGACTAAAATAACGAAAATCATCGACACGTTTGATGAATGTATTGAGGAGAATTTGAGGAACAAATTGAGGGAAAGTTTGATCCAAGTGTTGTGTGACGAGATTGCAAAGATGAGGATTGATTTTGACACTGATATCAAGGAGTTGGAGACGCAGATGCAGCAGGACAAGCAGGCGTATACCGTGGAGACGAGACGGTTGAGAGAACTGCTTGCTTCTGTCAAATCTGGCAATGCTGATATCGAGGCGCTTCGGGAGGAGTTAGGCGTCAAACACGAGAAGGAAATGGAGAATTTGAGGACATACTTTGAGAAGAAATGCTCGGATATGGAACGGAGGTTAGTAGGGCACTGTTATGTATGATTTATAACTTGTATATTCCGTCATTTAAAATAAATAAATACACCCAACAGTCACACACATAGTCCTGACCCCACACTAGGTTAACCTGTATCTAAGTATCAGGAACTACGAGAGACTTGCGGTCCCACAACACCCAGACCCGAAACAAATATTTGTGGGTCACACAACCATTTGTCTCGGTGCGGAAGTCGAACCCACGGCCTCACGCATCGCAGCCGGCTACGCGACCGGCTACTGTTAAATTTAGGGTTACTTTGGGCGTTAATGAGTATATTTTTGCCTTAATCAGTTTATTTTTACTTCCTGGCACCTTATTGGACTAGTGATAGCATACTTAAGCTGAAAACCGTGCGGTCCTGAGTTCAAATCCCAGGTCGGGTAATCACAATTCGTATTTAAATTTTGGATTCGAAAAATCACGTGAGTTGCCCAAAATTGGGATTCGTGCTCGTTCTGCCGATAGCTCGCCCTCTATTGTGATAGCAAGATGTGTCAGTGGATGAAAATAAGTTCGGCGAACTATCTCTGCCTATCTCTTTGGGGATACAGGCTCACGCCTTATGTCAGTTGGTTTGCATGGTCAATAGCTTTATAGCCTTATAGTAGAAATCATAAAATAACATCTGATACATTTTGGCGTCTACTAACTGCATCGATTAAATTATTCTTCATTATTGTTTTCATTAATAACCCAGAATATAATCATATTATTATATCAAGACTGCCTCGGTGGCGCAGTTGTAATGCGTATGCGTTACGATTGAGGCTAACGCTGAGGTCTCGGGTTCGATCCCCGGGTCGGGTAAAGTGGTATTGGGTTTTTCTATTACGAAATGCTCAGTATCAGCCCGGAGTCTAGAATTTGTGCCCGGTATGGCGATAGGCTCGCCCCCTATCACATTGTGGGACGGAGATACGCTCGGCGAAATGTGGGTGTACTGGTTACACCTCTGCCTACCCCTTCGGGGATTACAGGCGTGAGTGCGTATGTATATATTTTATCAATATTATTACCAGCCTTGTATTTTATACCCTCCACTGCCGGTCACGGGCTTCCTCTACTAAAAGAGAGGAGTTAGGACTAAAGGTACCACGCTGGTCTAATGCGGTTTGGCAGAATTCACATACCTTCAAAATTCTTATGGGAACCTTCGCAGATAACCCAGAAATACAGTAAGAATTAAGTACTTTGGAAATAACCTTTGATAATTTATTTATTACATGCTGCTTAGGCCTAAGAGAAGGTAAGTTATTGAATTTTAACTTAACCATTTGTTATACTAAATTAATGTTATTTATTTAGACATATATTAGACAGCTCCGTGGCGCAGCGGGCGAGTAGTCGGCTGCGAAGCGAGAGGCCGTGGGTTCGATTCCCACACCGAGACAAATGTTTGTGTGAACCACAAATGTTGGTCTCGGGTCTGGGTGTTGTGGGTTGGCAAGTCCCTCGTAGTTCCTGATACCCCACGACACAGGTTTACCTAGTGTGGGGTCAGAGCTATGTGTGTGACTGTTGGGTGTATTATTATTATTGCTTTTTACCTTTTACAGTCTCCTCCATTACTGGAGGGTAAATGATAACTATACACGGGCCAAAGCCAAGTGCATAATTATGTGGATATTTAAACATTTGATAAAAATTTCCTGACTAGACGACACGTATTTAGAATGACTGCCTTTTGTAGTAGAGTGTAAGTGGAAGCGTGTAAGTTCAGGGCTTTGATGCTTGTGTGTAGTGTATGAGGTATGACTCCTGTAGTTGATAAGACAATAGGGACAGTCTTGGTAGTGTTGACTCTCCACTGGGTTTTAATTTCAATGGCTGGATCTGTGTATTTTGCGATTTTGTCTGTATGCGTAGAAGCTAGGTTATGGGTGTTACAAATTGCAATATCTATTATATATACGGTCTTTATTATTATTATTATTATATTTACGAATTTATATTACTGAGAAGGGTTCCGGAATCTTCGAAATTTAACCTAAATTATCTTAGCAAATCTGGATGTACTTAGCTTGTCACGTGAATCTAGGTTGTCATGTATTTTTTATTACCGTCAATATCGCTCTCCGGTCGGTAAGCGTCACGCCAGCTCATACAACAGAAGCAATACCAATGAGAACATATAATTACCTACTAAGTACTGCATGGCACTGAACTGCGCTCGTTACCCTGAGACATAAGTTGTTAGTCTCATAATGGCCAGTAATTTCACTGGCTTCAATGCCCTACAAACCGGCATACAATAGTGCTCATAGACTTCTGATTGGCGGCAGAAATAGACAAAGACAGACGGCTTCTCGCATACCACCTACTTCCTAGTAGCCAGAAATAAATACATTATCATTATGATAATAGTGTAAACAAGTTTTGTTTGTTTTAACATAGTTCATATCATTTGTGGGAGATTATTAGTTATCGGTGGGAAATCACGTCAGTTTTAAGGGAACGACGCGACGCGACGTCACAAGTTATATGTGCGCAGTTTTTTTTTTTTTTTTTCACCCAACAGTCGCACACATAGTCCTGACCCCACACTAGGTAAACCTGTGTCGTGAGTATCAGGAACTACGAGGGACTTGCGGTCCCACAACATCCAGACCCGAGACCAATATTTGTAGTTCACACAAACATTTGTCTCGGTGTGGGAATCGAACCCACGGCCTCTCGCTTCGCAGCCGACTACTCGCCCGCTGCGCCACGGAGCTGTCAAAGTTTGAAGCATTTTAACAATAATGTAAACAATATTTGTTTTGACATGTGGCTTCAATATATGGATCTGTAAACCATAGCATTTTGCAAACTACTTATAGGACTCTTTACGTGTGAATTTATGCAGTTTGAATATTTTATTTAGGTATGTATGCCTCACTTCTAATTGTGGATTGGATCGTTTTTGATAACCAAAATTGTTTCTCATCCAATCGTGTAAGAAACGAGTCCTCACCACAATAAAATAAATAAAATATGATTAACTCCTTATTTCGCGGATATCGGAATTATGAGACTTTCGGTCTCACAACACCCAGACCTGGAACAAATATTTGCCGCTCACACAAACATTTGTCTCGATACGGGGATCGAACCCGCTTATTTATTATAGGCGGCTTGGATCCAACACTTAGGCCCGTATTACAGAACGATACTCAAGTGAGCTCTTTGCTAAGTGTTGATTTCTGTACACTTTTTTTTGTAGCCCTGCATTATATATGTCCCACTGCTGGGCACGGGCCTCATCTACTGAATGAGAGGGGTCAGGCATTAGTCCACCACGTTGGCCTAATGCGGGTTGGCAGATTTCGCATACCTTCGAAATTCTTATGAAGAACTTCTCAGGTATGCAGGTTTCCTCACGATGTTTCCTTTACCGTTAATGCAAGCGATAATTAACAATTAATACACACATAACTTAGAAAAGTCAGAGGTGTGTGATCTTGGGATTGGTTTCGAACCTGCGACTTTCGTCTCGACAGTCCGTACCACTCCCCACTGAGCTATCGCTGCTTTTATCTCTTTTTGGCGCCAAACAAAAGCGGACCAATCACGTGCACAGAAATCGACACTTAGCAATGAGCTCACTTGAGTGTTCTATAATACGGGCTTTAGTTCCAACCTATCCGTCGAAACGTTTGAAAAGTGAGTGTTTCAGCACTTAGAGCTAGATTGATTTTTTGTAATAAAACTAGTTTATACGGATTTTACCGCGGTTTAATTATTATTTTAGTCCCGACGTTTGGAAAGCTTTTCAGCCTTCGTGGTCACGGGAGTGACTTGAGGTGTATATCGTATCGAAAAGTTAGAGTGCTAGAGCCACGCTGTAGACACTTGTGCCTACAGCACGAATGGGCCGGCTCGTTACCACTGTCTCACAGAAAACCGACGTAAAGTAGTAGCTTGCTGCTGCGTTTCGTACGGTGAGTGAGATATCCGGAGGCCCAAACCCCCTCCCCTTCCCAATCCCTTAATTATCCCTTTCATTTTAGATCGGCAACGCACCCATAATTCTTTTAGTATTGTGGGTGTACATGGGCGGTGGAGATCACTTACCATCAGGTGACCCACTGGCTCGATTGCCGGCCTTTGCTATAAAAAAAAAATTAATGTTACATTGCCTACCTTCAGTTTTATTGTTTGTATACATTATATTATTTTATAATATATTATTTTTATTTTATAATAGTTACTCGGAGGAGGTGTGGCGAGGAAAATGCCAGTCTCCTTTAGGATCAGCGTCGTCACTGGACGGGGCTGTTGATGCCGCTGGAGACTACTTCAGGCGGAGGACGAGGAGTGCTGAGCTGCCTTCGTTGTCTCTTGAGGTAGGTCTTTTGGATGTAGTTTGTAGAAGTCTTGTGGTACCATTTTTATTCATAATCCTGCTGTTCTGCTGGCGTTAATTCGTCCTTACCTTGAAGACTTTTTTAATACTAATGAATGACGAGACGAACAAGTCGCTCGCTTGATGGTAAGCGCCACACTTGACTATAAACAGTAGCAAATCTTCAAGGAACTTTGAATACAAAGTACTGTATGAGAATGTGCTAATGCGCAATTATTTCACTGATTTCAAATTCTTTTAGGCCGGAGTAATACACACTGCTGCTTGGCGGAAGAAATAAACAAAGTGATGGTACCTACCCAGACTTACTAGAGCATACGCGGGATCTATCACCTACTATGAATAACTAGTAGTTGTGCACGGACTATACAAAAGTATTTTTTTCAGTCGACGCCAATGGAACAAGCAGCGAGACAAATGAGCAAGAAATACGAGCAACAGATAGACGAGATGAAGGCAGAACATGTCGCTTACGTCAACGAGCTACAGGCCAGGCAGATAGAAGCTATAGCATCGCTTGAAGACCAGGTATCATCCGTGTCTTGGAATTATCTCGCTATTCTAAAAAAAAGTAACTGGCGCCGCCGCCTCCGCTGCCAAAAGCTTGTCACGCTATCTCCTCTGAAACCGCTGCCTGAAATTCTTGCCTCAGTCTTGCGATATACTCTCAATGTAAATGAGGCTTTATTAATTACTAGCTTTTGCTCGCGGCTCCGCCCGCGTGAATAGACTTTTCCGAAATAAAACGTAGCCTATAACCGTCTCCAGGGTCCCATCTATCTCTTCATCAAAATTCATCAAAATCGGTTCAGTGATTTAGGCGTGAAAGCGTAACAAACAGATAGATATTTTTTTTCATAAAAGTATCCTATGTTACTTCTTATACTTCCAAGAATATGTGTACAAAGTTTCATGATGATCGGTTAAGTAGTTTTCGCGTGAAAGCGTAACAAACAAACTTACATTCACATTTATAATATTAGTATGATTGGTACATTTGTTTCAGATAACCCAGTTGAAGGCACACATGCAAACCACTGAGAACACTGACGCCAATGTCTCGTTGTACCAGCAGGATATTGACTTGGAATTGGAAAAGGTTAGCCAATATATCATTTGGGAAGGGTTGTTGCAATTCATTTATTTTATATCATAATACAGTTTTGTGGGACATTGTAATAGCTCATAAGTTTTACTTTTCTTGTATTTTAATAATTAAATAAATAATAATAATAATATTTATTATGTAGCTTTATGGACATCTGAAGGTGTTGTATTTATATAACAAAAGTGAAATGAAATAAATTAGTTGCTTGAAGGCTCTCTACCTATTTTTGTGTATTCGCGATTTAACAATTTGCTGTTGCTGTTGTTTTAATGGCATTTATATGTGAAGTTTGGTATTGATATGAATTTTATTTTAATATCATTCGGTTATGTCACAATTCGTTTGTTTATAGTCATGTTTGGTAATTGATTGACGATACTATAACTAGGTACTGATGCTGGTTTTACTAGAAAACTGGTGTCCAGTGAGCTTGGATCCATTAGTACACTCCGCTTCGCACGCATCTAATTGAATGCGATAACTGCGGATGGTATGAGGTGTACGAGGTTGCATTACTGTCATACAACTAATTCATAACATTCGATGACTTCCGTGCATGCGACCTGTGCAGCAGGGTTAGATGTACATAGGTGTACGTAATAAGCCTCTTAAAATACATATTTTGAAAGGCTAATTTTGACTCGTTATCGATAAAACCGATACGGCTATTATTTTGATTGCAAAATATTCAACATAATGCTAAAATTGTGTACATAATAATGATAGGTTTTATTATAAGCAAGGCCTAATTCTGTAGATGTATCAATATTTCAAGTGTCCTTGTTGTATTTATTTAAAATAACCAAAAAAAATTAAAATGTCTACAGAATTAAACCTATACTAATGTTTTATTTTATAGTTGTGTTTATTAATCGCATGCAGGGGATAGAGATCGCCCATCATATCACAAGCTTACGGTGGCTTGAGGTACTTCCTTTCTCTCGTCACTGGTGCAGGTGTAGGTTTAAAACAATTGAAAATACCTTGTTTATAAATTATTAAATAAAACACATTACGAAATAAACATTAGGGCAAATTCCATAGGGAAATGTGGTATAAAGAAATTATTCATTGTTTATTTTCGGTAGCCTTTCGTAGTTCTTTTATAACTAATAAATTACTAATGTTCACGAATCAATATAAAGAATTTAGAATAAACGGTATGTGTACCTAAAACCTTGTGTAAGTAGTTTATGAGTGGTAGAGACACGCTGAAGACACTTTTGCCTACAGCATGAATGGGCCGGCTCGTCCGGGTCGTTACCACTGTCTCACAGAAAACCGGCGTAAAGTAGCAGCTTGCTGCTGCGTTTCGTACGGTGAGTGAGATATCCGGAGGCCCAAATCCCCCTCCCCTTCCAAATCCCTTAATTACCCCTTTCCTTTATGGTCGGCAACGCGCCCATAATTATTTTGGTATTGTGAGCGTACATGGGTGGTGGTGATCACTTACCATCAGGTGACCCACTTGCTCATTTGTCGGCCTAGGCAATAAAAAAAAACCAGTATTGTAGTAGGTACCTGTAAAAATAATGTTTGGTATTTTGTTTCCATTAACTGAATTTGAAACAAATTAAGGATTTTTACTTGTTTGAATATAGTAAATAAAAACATCGACACAATAGGAATGTTGTATTTATTATGAATTATTATCCAGCCGTCTCTGTCCAATAATGAGCCTTTATTCCCTTATACCTTTGTCATTTTTGAAGACATTAATGTCTGTTTACGCAAAAAAATGTCAACATCTCCATTCTCCGCACAAACATCTGTAAATATCACGTAAAGTCTATCACACGAACTATCTAATATCATTCTATCTCCTGCTTGCATGGTATGCGACTAACCCGTGTGTGACTAACGTCGCCCGAATAGAAGATGGAGGCGCAGCTCGACCAGAGACTACAGGAGGTGAGGGAACACGCCAGGAGAGAGGTCGTCACTCAACTAGAGGAACAACTGCAGGTATGGGTTATTATATCGATATCGAATAGGTAGGTATCGATTGAGCGATAATGGATTCTCAGTGTTCGATAATATAAATAAATACACCCAACAGCCACACACATAGTCTTGACACCACACTATGTTAACCTGTATTGTGGGTATCTACGGGAACTACGAGGGACTTGCCAACCCACAACACCCAGACTCGAAACAAATATTTGTAGTCAGACAAATATTTGTCTAGGTGCGGGAATCGAACCGACAGCCTTACGCTTCGCAACCGGCTACTCGCCCACTGCACCACGGAGGCTGTTAAAATATAATTTCAAACGTTTTGTAAGTATCGATACTTTAGGCACCATGCTGTGATTAAACGTATTGATAATAATGGTTAGAATTAATACTTTGTTTCTAGGCGTAGACATTCGAATCCGAGCAGTTCCTAAATTATAAAGTATCGATATTTTGCACCTCGTATTTAGTTAGATATTGACATGAAATAGGTATAGATTTGAAGCTTTGAGTAAATATCGATAATTTAAGCATTGACAGTAATTTGCACTAGCTCTATGTAATTAGCTTAATTAACTACCTATTTGTTATAAATAATTGTGAGATTTTAATCATTAAAAGTGGTCGCAATTCTTCTCGAAAGAACCCACGTTTTCATATATTGTTTAAATATATTTTCTATTCAGTATACTCTTAGTACACCACTAATTGATTTAAATGCATTGTCAAACGCAAGTTTGGAACATACAATTCTCAGAAAGTGAATCAAAAAGCGATTCTACAAACGTATTTTCCTGTCAGTAACTTTCCGACATTACGCGTCAATCGATTTTAATGTTATTGTAAATAGCTCTGATTCGGCCACGTCCGGACCACGCAAATAACTTGCGGTCGATTGCAGTTTCTTACGTAATTTCGTGGCCCCATAGGAAATATTTTTTTAATATAATCTATCACGGCAAAGTAACTGACATTACATGACTATGAGCGCGTCTATATGTTTGTATGTGCAATTTATTTATTTTTAATAATGTCCTACATACGAAATATGTTTATTTCGTTTCCATTATCCCCAATTACGTACGCACTCACGCCTGCAATCCCCAAAGGGGTAGGCAAAGGTGTAACCAGTACACCCACATTTCGCCGAGCGTATCTCCGTACCTTATGTAATAGGGAGCGAGCCTATCGCCATACCGAGCACAAATTCCTGACTCCGGGCTGATACTGAGTATTTTGTAAAAGAAAAACCCACACACCCACACCCACCCACAAGAAAATACCACTTTACCCGACTCGGGGATCTAACCCGAGACCAAAGCGTTGGCTTCAAGCCACCGAGGCAGTGGCGGTATCCCCAATTAGAAAAGGCAAAAGGCCGAAAGAAGATTTATTTTATGAAAGAATGTTCCAACCTGCGTTTAATTATGTACACGTTTTTATTCCCTTACATTAAGAACTTTAAGAGATGCGTGGTTTGTGTTTACACTGCTATAAATTTCAAGGTAATAATTTTCTAACGATACTTCTAAACGTAATTTTACCCAGCTGATGTAAAAATAAGTAGGTATTAAGACAGATATAAAGATTTTACGAGGCAGTAAAGTAACACGAAATTGTTCGTAAACCGATATCATTCAGTAAGTAATCTATCAAGGTTTATGTGAATATACGTAAACTGAATAGACACGCTTCATCAATCCGCGCACTACTCAAGTCGTGCGTAAAAATAAAGTCACTAATAAGAGTAGATAAAAATAATTAAGTAGGGAAACTTTGGAACAACGAACCACAGAGTGGAAGGTAGAGGCAGCAACACAGACGGCTCTAGAGAATGGGGATATAAGAAGACTGCAAGAGAATTAAGGTGATCGTGGTGTAGGAATAGAGATAAGGAGATCAGGCGGGCATGGTAAAACAAGGAGGCAATAAGAAAAAGGGTAGGGAGGGGAAGGGCGGAATCAAAAAGGAGCTGGGGCGGTACCGGCTAATTCGCCGAACTTCATCAACTCTGCCGGCGTTCAAGTCCATTCAGATTTATCGCCCGCGGGCGTTATTAATTAATTTAAATAAATCGGTTTTATTGAAGTTCATGTGACGTCATAAATCGTTCATCGTTTTGGCCATTAGACGGTCGTTCGGCGGTACGATAGAATCATTGGTTCTGTGGAACATTGATTTGCATAAATCCGAAGTTCGGCGAATTAGCTGGTACCGCCAGAAGGTGTAGCCGTAAGGTGTAGAAAAACACTTGGTTTGTTATCTTCTGTATATCAACGCGTCATGTAGGGCTTAAGACGAAGAACATATTTAAGTAAATAAATTATTTTCGTTAACCTTAACATCAAATAAATAAATACACCCAACAGTCACTCACATTATTCCTGATCCCATTTGTGGATCACAAATACATTTGTATTTGTGTGGGAATCAAACCTCAAGTATCACAGCGGGCTACTCTCCTGAATGCTGTCCGTTTTCATATAACCATGGATTCAATACTCGATATAAAATAAACCGGGAACCGAACTCCTGCTAAAACGTCACAAATCCAATGTCTCCGATGCATTCAACTTGTTCATTCATCTTTGGCTTAGCGCCATAATCGTGAGTCTGACGCACTATGTACTCAATGCTGGGTTGAAATAGAGCAGGGAATTTCCACAGTTCCATACGCTGTCTAACGGTGACAACCAGTTTCTGGAAACACGTGTGAATTGTGATGTTTTGCTACAGCTTTCATTAAGTGTTTTAATATTCTTTGTACTTCAACTTTGGGAATTACAAGTGCTTTCAGAACGAATTCTTGATCGTTTATATTTTTATTGATAACATCCGCGTCATGTGAGACTGTTTTATTCTCAATAGATTTATTAACATGATGTTCGAAGATTATGAGGTGTTTCATAGACAATATGGGTGAAACATTTTGTGTGATGATTACCGTTACCAAGACTTGATGCTAGTGCTACAATTATTTGTTTATTAGATGATTAATGATGATCATTTTTGTGTTTTTTTATTATGAATTTTATAATGACTTCCTTCCCTTGAGTTTTCATAAACAAACATAGACGCTCACTATAGCAGTGCTATGTATATTATCTGTTTGGGGAGTAAAACCAATATTATGTGCAATGCCGGATCGGAATCAACAAATATTGTGTAAACAACGCGTAAGTTGTTTTTTTTACGTCAGCTAATAATATGGCTTCAATTGAACGGCTTACTTAGTCTACAGCTGCCATCATTGTTTCTAGTACTTTGGTATCAAAATGTGTTTGAAATTGCAGTGGGATTTGCATTGCGTGTTTTTTTTCCTTAGTAACAAGTCCAATTATGTTGAAATAAAACTAGTTTATACGGATTTTATCGCGGTTAAATTTTTATTTTAGTCCCGACGTTTTGAAAGCTTTTCAGCCTTCGTGGTCACGGGAGATAAAATCCGTATAAACTAGATTTATTTCAATATATAATATTCGCGTAAATCTAAGAAATTCAATTATGTTAACTAGCGTTAAATAATATTACTAAAAATATAAATAAAACATCTGCTACTTATGAATGTAAATACAGAAACGTAAACAAATACATTATCTTCAAATACTTCTGATGCAATAATGTCGATGAATAATACTGACCAGCGAATAATTTGCGTCACGTATACTATAAATAAATCAAAACAAATTTAAAATGTTACTCACTGGATGTAATTTTGTGTACAGTCATCTTCTGTTAATATATCTTCTATTCTCATGTCTAAAATGTCGTTTACGACAAATGTCGGTTAGAATAGTGGCCGCTTAGCATAAGCCCACGAGATATCTCGCGCGCGAGAGAGAAAACTGTGTCGATATCGGATAGTTTAGCATTTATACCGTAATGACATACAGAGTGATAAGAAATACACCCGATTGTAAGGGGTCCGCTTCCGAAGGCGAAACAGTAATAAAACACTATTCCTTTGCTGTTTACACGTATATACATGTACTAATACTCAAGTCGGGGTCAATGACACGCACGCATTGCCACGCTTCAATACTCAGTAGGCATATCGCGCACGACATAGTGTGCCGCGCTGCACAGCTGATTCCGAGCGTAAATTGTTTTTTTATTGGCTTTATATTACGTTATTAAGAAACATACAATTTTGAACATTTCTTACTTGCACTTGGCATTGGTCAGTAGGCATAACATAGTTGTTAAGTCTCATAATGGTCAGTAATTTCACTGGTTTCAATGTCCTTCAAACCGAAACAGCAGCGCTTACACACTGCTGCTTGACAGCGGAAATAGACAAAGCGGTGATACCAACCCAAACAGTCTTGCGTATACGAGGGCCCTACCACCTGGTAAAGATTAAATGTGTGTGTAAATTTCAATATTTCTATAGACATCAAAGTTCGTCTCATTATATCAAGCGAGATTAAACATGTGTAGCGTGTCTGTATCGTTTATTTCTTAATACAGAAATAGAGTTATCTGAGTGATTTTAATGTTGAGGGCGAAAGAATAACACATCTCACATGGTGACTTATGTACATTCTATCAATGTCAAGGGTCGAATAGGGATGACTTTGATTTATATTATTACAATTGCGATATGGTGATAGATTCGCCGTCTATCATACCATGGGCTGGAAACAAGCTCGGCGAAATGTGAGTATACTGGTTACACATCTGTCGACACCTTCGGGGATTTACAGGTGTGAGTGCGTATGTATTTTAGTTTGTGCAGCGATAGCTCAGCGGGGGGTGGTACGGTCTGCTGAGACGAAAGTCGCAGATTTAAAACCAGTAACAGCATGCACCTGACTTTTCTTAGTTACGTGTACGTACGTACGTTACGTACGTATCATTGTTATTTATCGCTTCCTTTAACTGTGAAGGAAACATTGTGAAGAAACCTTCATACCTAAGAAGTCCTCCATAAGAATTGCGAAGGTATGTGAAGTCTGCCAACCCGCATTAGGCCAGCGTGGTGGACTAAGGCCTAACCCCACCTATTCGTAGAGGAGGCAGGTGCCCACCGGTGGGACGTGTATGGTAGGTACCGGTCTAGATAAAAAAAAACCAATAATTATTACTACCAGTTTCCTATATCTGAATATTGATTATAGAAAATTAAGTATAACATAAAACAAATTAGGCGATAGGGTCGTCACCTATCACATAGTAGAACAAAAGTAAGCTCGGCAACCCTCGGGTCTACTAGTTGCAACTCTGCCTAAGTGCCTATCCCTTCGAGGATACTTTAGCTCATGTATGTTGGTTATAAATAGGCAAAAAGTCGCATTGCTTTGAAATATATTGCATATTTGCCCCTTTTTTATAACATAGGACGGCAAAAGAGGAAGTGGGTCACCTGATGGTAATTGATCTCCATGTACACGCACAATACAAGATGAATAGTGTGCGCGTTGCCGACCTTAAAAAAAGGGCAGCCCTGAATCTACGATTTTTTTAAACTGGGGCAGAGACTATCAAGTAGCGCCCCTCTCTCCAGCGTTTGAGATTACTTAAAAAACTAAAAGAAAAGCGAAGAAGAAAAGAAAAGACTGATGCACAAAGGGCCTGTGACTTTTTCGTACAAGTCGACAGTGAGCCAACCAGGCTTCCGTATGCTAGGCGCTGTGTGAAGCTTTTTATTAAAAGATTTTTATTCTTAATGACATTATATTATGATTTTGGCGCCCCCTGAAACTGGCGGGTGACCCGGCTTGCCCCCTCTAGATCCGGGCCTGAGAAAGGGATAATTAAGCGATTGGGAAAGGGAAGGGATTTATTTATTTATTTATTTATTTATTTAGGTTTTCCAGCAGACTTAACACTAATAATACAATAAAACTTACTAAATATCTTAAGTTATAATGCAAGTCCAATTTAGGAAAACTCATCATGCACTTAGTATATGATACATATTTACGAATTTAGGTTTCCAGATATCTCACTCACCGTATGAAACGCAGCAGCAAGCCGCTACTTTACGTCGGTTTTCTGTGAGACCATGGTAACGATCCGGTCGAGCCGGCCCATTCATGCTGCAGACAAAACTGTCTACAGCGTGGCTCTACCACTAATAAGTTAAGTGAAACGTATCTCTCGAGTGGTAGCGACGCCTCACCGGCTGTAGGTACGTTGGTTCACCTCGTGTGCTGGATATCTATGACCCGGTCAGCGCCATTTCCAATTGTCGCGGCGATCGTTGGAGGGTTGCCAGCGGGGGACATTTTTCGCGCTGTTGACCTAATTTTTCGATCACGCTGTCTAGTCTTTTTGCTTGTCTGTCTGTTACTATTGAAGAGGTTTCGTATGTTGCAAATAAATTAATATTCTATCCGGCCAAAGGGTGGCATTCCACAGTTCCGTATAGTTATCACATAGTATAGTTTTTCATAGTATCACCTAGATGTCATCCTAGATTGCAAACAAATAGAATTGACTTTAAAACAAGTGCCGTTTCGGTAAATGCAGTGGTCCATATCGACTCAAAATATTTAATAATTGATAATGGACGTTTCCATTTATTTATTTTGTACTGACTTGTCATAAGCGCTATTTTCATTGCCTATATGATGAATAAACTATTTAATTTAATTTCATTTCATTTCACTGTTGGGTGTATTTATTTATCAAAATTGCTGAACCCTTATGATTCCACATATTTGCCATATCGTAATTTATCATAGTATCACATCCTAGATTGCAAAAAAATAGACAAACACGGAAACACAAATTCCAAATAAAACAAGTAGAATTACCGGCAAACGCAAACAATGTTATTAAAATATTTTTTTTTAATTACGCGAAGAAGCTCATTAACCCATTGCTAATTATCTTTCTGCTTAAAAACAAACATATTTAACCCCTCCCCTCCACCATTAACGATACCGTTTACAATATTATGTATATAATATAATAATAATCAGTGTATTATCGCTACGGGGTCATATGCACCCGTTTTCCTCCAGCTCAGTTGTTCTGTGAACGTCATTTAGTAAAGATTTATACGAACAGTGTAAAGTGATTTTTGTGATGTATTTTGAACAGGATTTTAAAATGGGTGATGTTATTGTAAGTATTATTATTTTTCTACCTCGGTGGCGCAGTTGTAATGCATACGCGGTAGGACTGTTGTGCTCAGGTCTCGGGTTCGATCTCCGGGTCGGGTAAAAGTGATATTGGGTTTTTATTACGAAATGATTAGTGTCAACCAGGGGCTGGAATTGTGCCCGGTATGGCGATAGGCTCGCCCCCTATCACATCATGGGACGAACATAAGCTCGGCGAAATGTGGGTGTACTAGTTACACCTCTGCGTACCCCTTCGGGGATTACAGGCGTGAGTGCGTATAGTTTCTAAACCCGATAGTTTCTACGAATAAGTGTTATCCGCCTCTCCTGTAAAGTGCGCCAAAACTGACATGAAACGTATTGCAATATCAACGGCGTTATTTTTTTATAGCATAGGCCGGCAAACGAGCAAGTGGGTCACCTGATGGTAAGTGATCTCCACCGCCCATGTACGCCCACAATACGAAAAGAATAATAGGGTCGTTGCCCACCTTAAAGGAAAGGGATCATTAAGAGATTGGGAAGGGGAGGGGGTTTTTTCCTCCGGATATCTCACTTACCGTACGAAACGCAGCAGCAGACTGCTACTTTACGCTGGTTTTTTGTGAGACTGTTGTAACGACACGGACTAGCGCATTCACTCTACCACTCTAAAAATATGTAAAACATTTGACATAATTTTATAGATATAATAATACTATGGGTGGAATACAAATATAATATGCAATTAATATTAACTTTCTCAAATAAACACAGGTCAATTCGTCTGTATATATTTTCACGCATAACTCGGCCAAATGTGGACCGATTTGGCTGATTCTTTTTGTATTCGATAGAGCTTACGGTCGTGGTGGTCCTATTTAAATTTAATTTAATTTTTATTTTGATAAATTAATTCCATCCCTAAGGGGGTGAAATCGGGGATGAAAGGTTAAAACACCTTTAACTCTTATAAACCGTACTTTTATCTCTAACTTTCCATACTTTCTAATATTGACAGCCTCCGTGGCGCAGTGAGTTAGTAGTCGGCTGCGAAGTGAGAGGCCGTGGGTTCGATTCCCGCACCGAGATAACTGTTTGTGTGATCCACAAATATTTGTTTCGGGTCTGGGTGTTGTGGGTTGGCAAGTCCCTCGTAGTTCCTGATACCCACGATACAGGTTTATCTAGTGGAACTGTTGGGTGTATTTAATACCCATAATCTATTTAATTTGTCACTTTGCAAGAGTTTTTCAGATGGTTTCATTTGGTTGTCGAAAATGTATTACCGCAATGTTTTGTTTGCAGGTGCTGCTGTCAGATCCTGATGCTGAGGTGTCCAGCTGGCCTCTGGAGCTGGTCGCGTTACGGGAGCGCATACAGGGAGACTGCAAGTCACGCGACGAGAGAGAGGTCAGTGAACACATTAGTAGAATGTTTGATAATGTCATTTCATGCGTGTTTTATTCTCAACAAAAAAGAGTAGTGTTATAATTAGCATAGTAGTACTTACTTTAAGGAATGGATCGATTTGAATGCAGCTTTTTATATTTGGAAGTTGTTTTTTAACTGTGTTCAAATACAATATTAAGGTAAGACAAGGTTGGTGGCAAAATATTTTAATGATTTTCAGAATTCAATTAAAGGTGGTTGGTCCCTCGTTTGCGAGAGACCGGCTGGGTTGGTACCACCGCTTTGTCTATTTCTGCCGCCAAGCAACAGTGTGTAAGCACTGTTGTGTTCCGGTGTTGTGAAGGACATTGAAGCCAGTGTAATTACTGGGCATTATGAGACTTAACACCTTATGTCTCGGGGTGACGAGCGCAATCCAGTGTCATGCAGTGCTTTATTTAAAGTTCTGTGTGACGTTGCTTCTGTTTATGAGCAGGCGTGGCGCTTACCATCAGGCGAGCGACCTGCTCGTCTCGTCATTCAATCTAATATATAAAAAAAAAAAAAAAAATTGAAGAAAGTTAACCAATTATTTTTATGTATGTGTCTTTAGGTGCTGTTGTTGAAATAAACGACATTACAACAGAAACTTTTGTTTCCGACACCGCATCATGCAATATATAAACGAATATTGATGATGATGTGATAAAATAATAATAATAAGCCCTGTATTATACATATCCCACTACTGGGCACGGGCCTCCTCTATTGAATGAGAGGGGTTAGGCCGTAGTCTACCACGCTGGCCTAATTCGGCTTGGCAGACTTCACATACCTTCGAAATTCTTATGGAGAACTTCTCAGGTATGTAGGCTTCCTCACGATGTTTCCTTCACCGTTTAAGCAAGTGATAATTAACAATTAATATACACGTAACTTAGAAAAGTCAGAGGTGTATGGCCTATGCTCTTGGGGCTGGTTTCGAACCTGCGACTTTCGTCTCGACAGTCCATACCACTCCCACATGAGCTATCACTGATGATGTGATGCGCCCCCATAATAATAAGTTTTCTCTTATCAACGTATGAGAAGCTATTCTCGTGTAATGTGCATAGATAAATTGCCCAACAAACGGTTGCGGTTCGTTTAATTTCTAATCCTTATTCTAAATTTATTTTCTTACTTAACCTAGTTTATTATTAAGCTACGCGCGAAGTATAAACTTTATAATCCAAAAATAGCTTTGATGAAGTAACTTCCGCATGACCCTTCTGACAATAGGTGGAGTGACGCAAGAGCCCTTCATCTGTCCTCCATCATATCTATTAACGATCGCCGGATGTGTCCTTTGACCCACTAACATCCTCCCCTCGCCTCTCGCGCACACCAAATCATAACTCACTCGGCGAAATGTGGGTGCACTGTATACACCTCTGCCTACCCCTACGGGGCTTATAGGCGTGAGTACGTATGTTTGTACACAGTTTTATTAAGTGTTACCATTGTATCTTAAGGTTTTATGGCCGCAACTAAATTGTATAAAACAAAAAATTGCATTTCGTGATAGAAAAACCAATATCACTTTTACCCGACCCGGGGATCGAATCTAAGATAGCACAGCAGTCTTATGGCCGTTCCCAATATTAATCTTCAATTTCACGATAGATAGCTATCGTCAAACATCCGTATTGTTCTATCTACTGCTTGGAATCGTCCCTATTTTTTAGTTAGCACGTCGGATACTATGATAGCAATAGTTAAGCAGTCTATCTGGGCCCTCTTGTGCGTTATGCTATACAAGCTGAGAAAGAAGAACTATTGTATAATATATAAAAAAATATGAAGATATGATTTGGATTAGAAATATAAGTTTTCTTTTAACATTTATCTATAATTCTTATTTTTTACCACTGATAATGAAATACTAATAACGAGAAATACTTATTATGTTGCAAAACACAATGTAATAACGAAACGTTTTACTGTCAATACATTACGGCTCTGAATACAAGTCCTTTGAACGAAAATCCCAAGCAAATTTGGGGGATTTTACTGAAGTGGGGAATTATTTTGTTCGCATTAACAAATATTTATATGTCTCTTGCACTTAATTTAATTATCAAAACGGTGCATTATTTTTATTTATGGGAATTATAGTTTTTTTTTATATTTTCTTTTAGATTTTTACTTAATTTATTTAGTTTTTTGTATTTCAGTGCAAGTGCCATGTAAGCCTTGTATACTCATGGCTATTTCTTCAAAATGCGTTATTTATTTCGTTTTTTTACAGCCGAGGATATCTGTTTATCGGTCAAAATCTACCGATAAAGAAAAAACTAAATAACTTTATCGACAGATAGCACTTAAAAATTATTGGGACGCTTGAACTGTCATTTTCATAGTGTTGTATATCTGTAGTTAGCTATCAGTCCTCTCATCGGTAGACAGCCATGAAGAATAGGATTACCTATCATTAGTAAGTTTATTGGCACGGTAAAACAGAAAATATATAAAATTTTCTATCGCCGGTATAGCAAAACTAGAGACAGACAGAATATAGGAAACGGCCATTAGCGCGTACGCATTACAACTGCATCACAGAGGCAGTCGAATTAATCAGTTTAGTTGAAATGTATTAAATACTAGCCTTTGCTCGCGGCTCCGCCCGCGTGAACGGCCTTTTCCAGGATAAAAAGTAGTCTATGTTACTCAGTGATAATTTAGCTTTCTAACGGCAAAAGAATATTTGAAATCGGTCAAGTAGTTTTTATGTTTATTCATTACATACAAAAATATAAATCTTTCCTCTTTATAATATTAGTGTAGATAAGTGCATAATATAAATTATTCCCTTGATGTCCTTTCCTGTAACTGAACTGTGCAGTAGGTAATAAAACTCTTTATGGCCGTTCCCAATATTAATCTTCAATTTCACGATAGATAGCTATCGTCAAACATCCGTATTGTTCTATCTACTGCTTGGAATCGTCCCTATTTTTTAGATATGCACGTCGGATACTATGATAGCAATAGATAGGCAGACTATCTGGGCCCTCTTGTGCGTTTTGTTCATACAAGCTGAGAAAGAGGAACTATTGTTTAATTTATGTTAGAAAATATGAAGATATGATTTAGATTAGAAATATAAGTTTTAATTTAACATTTATCTATAATTCTTATTTTTTACCACTGTAAATGAAATAATAATAACGAGAAATACTTATTATGTTGCAAAACACAATGTAATAACGAAACGTTTTATTGTCAATGCATTACGGCTCTGAATACAAGTCCTTTGAACGAAAATCCCAAGCGAATTTGGGGGATTTTACTGGAGTGGGGAATTATTTTGTTCGCATTAACAAATATTTATATGTCTCTTGCACTTAATTTAATTATCAAAACGGTGCATTATTTTTATTTATGGGAATTTTAGATTTTTTAAATATTTTCTTTTAGATTTTTACATAATTTATTTAGTTTTTTGTATTGTAGTGCAAGTGCCATGTAAGCCTTGTATACTCATGGCTATTTCTTCAAAATGCGTTATTTATTTCGTTTTTTTACAGCCGAGGATATCTGTTTATCGGTCAAAATATACCGATAAAGAAAAAACTAAATAACTTTATCGACAGATAGCACATAAAAAATATTGGGACGCTTGAACTGTCATTTTCATAGTGTTGTATATCTGTAGTCAGCTATCAGTCCTCTCATCGGTAGACAGCAATGAAGAATAGGATTACCTATCATTAATAAGTTTATTGGGACGGTAAAACGGAAAATAGATAAAATTTTCTATCGCCGGTATAGCAAAACTAGAGACAGACAGAATATAGGGAACGGCCATTAGTAGGTAAAAGTAACAAATCATGGTAGGATTGATTGATGCAGTTGTTGCAGTATAAGAATGTAGGAACCGCTTACACAATCCGTCCAAAAACAACAGCGTATATCGGATTTCTGAGGAATGTGCTAGTAATGGACATTTATTTATGGGCTTGTTAGTTCACTTTAAACTTGTATCCGTGGGTTGTGGGATTGCAGGATTAATATTAAGTCTGTTCTGTCATGAAAGTCACTTTCGCCCGGTTTCTGAAAGGCTGATCGATGTTAAATAAACTAATCAAATGTTAAATATCATGTCAAGTCGAAATTGAGTTGCTAGAAGCGTGATCGACACCTTTGATTTGACACACATTTTAGCTAACATAACTTTCAAATTTATATGAAAAATCGTATGTCAAATATCGGTACTAAAGAGAGATGAAATATTATATTTTTTTTCACTAAATAACGAATTGATTTGGCAGCGATGTCAACTCAAAGTTCTGTTAGTTGAATGAGAATTTGAGCAGCCTTTCAGAAACCGGGCGTTTATATTAGTTTTTTTTATTTTCGGCTCAGTGCTTTTGATACTAACATACTTAGTGAACATTGATCTGGGAATTTTTGGTCTGTGCGCGAAAACATGAACGTAAAGTTATTCATATTGTGCTTGATTTTGCGACAGGCCACCCGCAATCAATCACATTATGGGGTGGAAGTAAGCTCGGAGAAACATGGATGCACTAATCGCATCTCTGCATGGGCTATGCGCTATTAGCGTAAGCTGATCTATTAATACATTTTCCCCAGAGGGGTTGATGTCAGGCAGGCGGCCAGTCGTCAAAATTATAAGCCAAATCTTTTGCCAAAGCATGTTGCGCCGACCCAACTGCGAGTGGGATAGGGGCAGGTGGAAGAATATACAATAAAAAATTAATACAACCATAAAACACATATAGTTTTGACCCCACACTAGACTTACCTGTATTGTAAGTATCAGGAACTAAAGGGACTTACGATTCTACAATACCCAGACCAGAAACAGCCTCGGTGGCGCAGTTGTAATCCGTACGCGTTACGACTGAGGCTGACGATGAGGTCTCAGGTTCGACCCTCGGGTTGGGTAAAAGTGATATTGGGTTTTTCTATTACGAAATGCTCAGTATCAGCCTGAAGTCGGAACATGCGCCCGGTATGGCGATAGACTCGCCCCCTATCACATTATGGGACGGAGATACGCTGGGTGAAATGTGGGTGTACTGGTTGTACCTCTTCCTACCCCTTCGGGGATTATAGGCGTGAGTGCGTATGTATGTACCTACATTAGTCCCGGTGCAGTGATCGAACGCATACGGCTACTAGCCCACTTCGCCGCAGATGATTCTTATAATGTATCCCAACTCTGAAAGTTTTTCTCCACAATTCCATTGTCATGATTCACACAATCAACTCAAACAATCGCCCAGAGACCGCTCGTTACTCACTACATTGTAATGAAAGTAGTAAATATTTCAGCTCGGTTCTGTAGACGACAGTAAAAGGTAAAGAAATGGTCGCGTCGGTGTATAAATACACACAACCCTCGGATTCCCATCGTGTGAGCTGTGAGGGATGTCGGTGCTGCTCGTTTTGTGACTAATTAAATGTAAAATGTTTTAATGTCATACTGGACTTGGTGATTTGTTTTGATGGGCAAGAATAGTCGTTAATATTGCTCAATGCTTCAAGCACGCTAGTCTTCGATACTGCTTATTTTTTTTATTTTTTATTTATAAACCTGGGACAACAAACAGTTACACAATTAGTCATAATTCGAAATATACAATACAAAAATAATAAATGTGTAACCCACAACGTTATCCTCAGATTCTTATTTTTAAAAACTATATGGGATGATAACTGTGGAGGTTACGAATAGTTAGTTATTCAAAAATTAGTATGAGTTTAATGTGGTGGGGTTGCCAGTGCCTTTCTAACTGCCTTTTTAAATTGATATGCAGTATTAACAAAAATATCCACATCTAAAAATTGTTTATTATAAATGTTGCATAATCTATGAATGGCCGCACGAAGACCAGTGTTTGTACGGGATGACCCGATAGCAAACAACTGACCTGCGCGAACCCTCCTTCGATGTATGGTTCTTGGAACAATATAGCAAAGTTTATTTTGTAAATCTAAGCAGTCAAATTTGTTGTGACACAAATCATACAAAACCATAACTTGCAGAAGAATTCGTCTATTGAGTAAGGACATGACATTGAATTTATCTAGAAGCAGATTATATGTTTTATATGTTATTTTCGTAGTTAGATGAGCCAGCGGCCCGCCTGGCTGCTCATGGACGTCTGAAATGCTCGTGGCACAGCCAAATGTACTCAGTGTGTAAGCGCTGATGAGTTTCGGTCTGAAGGATATTGAAGCCAGGAAAATTACTGGGTATTATGAGACTTAACATCTTATGTCTCGGGGTGACGAGTGCAGTCCAAAGCCATCCAGTGCTTTGCAATTCAAAGTTCTGTGTTGTGAAGCACTTACCATCAGGCGAACGGCCTGCTGGTCTCGTCATTCAAACTAATTAAAAAAACCTACCGTTAAATTTTCAGGCAACATGGAACAATGATATTTATCAGCTTGACAGTAGACAGGCCAGCAATATGCAATAGGCAGTTTGACGGTTCTGATAATTGAGTGGTGATGATCCAGGTCTCGATTACATTTGGTCTTAGGTCTCATTTCAAATTCGACAGGAGTTTTTCTACATTCTATCTAGTATTGCCTTAGTTCGCCTTTCTGTGATATCTTTAATTTTGGTTGTTTTTTTAATCGTCTGACAAGATGCTATCGTTCGATAAGCGTCACGCCTGCTTATAAACATAAGCAACATCAAACAGGACCACCATCAGTCTCATAATCATATTAATATTATAAATGTGAATGTAAGTTTGTTTGTTACGCTTTCACGCGAAAACTACTTAACCGATCATCATGAAACTTTGTACACATGTTCTTGGAGGTATAATAAGTAACATAGGATACTTTTTATGAAAAAAAAAAACTATTTGTTTGTTACGCTTTCACGCCTAAATCGCTAAACCGATTTTGATGAATTTTGATGTTGAAATAGATGGGACCCTGGAAACGGTTATAGGCTACGTTTTATTTCGGAAAAGTCTATTCACGCGGGCGGAGCCGCGAGCAAAAGCTAGTTTATAATAATTTCACTGGCTTTAATGTCGTATCGCTAGTAGTTCTATTACGGTAGGGTTAGACAGAGGTCCACAGAGTTTACACCCCTACGCGAATAGTTATCCGCCGTATAATGTTATTAATTGGCTTATATCAATATCATCCAACGCTACCTATCTCTCTATTCTAAAAAAAAGTAACTGGCGCCGCCGCTGTCAAAAGCTTGTCACGCTATCTCCTCCGAAACCGATGGGGTCGAGACCGATACCAATCGATGCAGAATAATGTGGGGAAGAAAGTAAGATATGTCTCATATTCTGCAGACTTTAAGTTTTTTTTTATTTTGTGGAAAAACATGGGCAGCACCCCTAGTATTATACAATTTGGAAAATCCACATAAACGAACTCTCGACCTCTGACCTAAAAGTTCAGCAGAGTAACTTAATTTCCCAAAGCGTTGCCCGGCCGTCTCATCTAAATTTTATGTAAAATTTAATTAGTAGATGCATCTACGGTACGGTGCGGGCATCGAATAAATTTGAACTATTAAAATTAGACGCGCAGGTTCACTCACCCGTCGTCGGTCGTTCAATTGGTGCGTAGATAATACCACCATCACTTCCATTACTGCCGGACAATTATAATAATGATACATCTATTGCCTAGTGGCAGCGTACGTATGTTGAGATAGCGTAAGGGTTCAAATCCATGGTTGGGTAAAGGCAATTTGTGTTTAAGTATTCGATTAGACAAATCACACATGAGTTGCTTATTATTGGAATTCGCGATAGGCTCACCCCCTATCACATCATGGGACAAAAATATGCTCGGTGAACCTTTGGTACTACGTTGTCCGGGTGGTAGACTTCATATACGTCCGATTTTTTTATGCATTTGGATGATAAATACAAAATCGGGTTTTCTATGGATCATATGTAGGTATGTGCGCAGACTGCCCCGAATACTTTATAAAAACTCCTCAAACGCCGTGCACACTTGGACGAATCCGGGGAAATTTCGAGATATGGCGACCCTATGCATAGATGCACTCTCTTCGCTTGCAGCGTTAGATGTTCTAGGAAGTGCTAAGGACCTAAGCATATACTCGTATCATTGGTTCTGTTCGTAACTTTGGTCTTTCGATTTGTGTTATTGTGCAGCACAGACGATTACAAGTGCATAGTGGACAGTTATAATAGTTATATACTTCGTTATTGTGCTACATAGACAGTAAGTGTAAATAGTGAACGTTTATATACTTTGTTATAGTGATTTAACAGTTACAGTTCTAATCGTGATTATGTCTTGACAGTTACAGTTTATATAGTGAATATTATGTTTTAACAGTTCTATTTGTGTAGTGTTTATAAGTGTCTAGGTCTTTAGTGTTTTAGTTATTTTAAAGTGTTTACAGTTACAGTTTTATTTGTTGTACATACAGTAGTATGTTATAGTGAAAATAATTTGTATTATGTGTTTTTAATTAAATAAACAGAGGGGTTCTTCTCGTCGGTATAGCCGGTGGCTAGGATAGGGAATTCCGCGATATTTTGTCCTTTTCTGACACATAGGTCCATCTCGCTCCTTCGCTAAGTGAAACCTCACTATGCGTTGGAGCGAGATGGAGCTGAATTTTGTATAAAAAGCGTGCAAATTCTTTCAGCGACACAGTTTACAGGAAGATTTCGGGCTGAAGAAAAGTAATGGAAGAATAGTAACCACCAAAAGTACCAAAGGGGGGCGTGGCTTTTACAGTTTAAATTCAGTGTTTTCTTTCCTATACAGTCCACTCTCACAGACAAAGCAATTTTCATTGCGCTGTATTTTCCTATGATACAGTTTCTGCCCGTACTGGCCTTCCGGTGCCTTTTGTACATATACGAAATATTACAGTATATGTATTGCAATTTTCATTGCAAACCACCAGTACATAAGGGACTATAACACATACGTACACACATACCACTTACACAATACCCAACGTACGGGATACAAGTAAAGTCCCGTACATTTTGGTCACTTCGAGCGCCGGATAATTATATAACCGGTCTACAGGTAAGTGGTACTAACGTCGAATTCCTGCAAGAATCAAGATGCCGGTAACAAGATCTCGTCACAACAGCGTACAGCGTCAACGTTCGGCTACCGTTTCTGCGACCGCCTCTGCCACCGAAACCACAGAACAGACAGAACAGTCGGCGAGCACAGGCACCACAGGCACAAGCGCCACCGTAACAGAGACAACACAGGCGACGGGATCTCAAGACATCACCGTACAGGAAATCGCTATTCAAACAGAAGTCACGGCCGAAGCCACGGCCGCCGCCCCTCAAGAGCCCGTCCATACAGAACGCTGCAAATCGCACCGAACCAAGAAGTCGGCGCGTACAGTCAAGCTGGCGCAAGCAAAAGAAGAACTCCTTCGTCTACGCATAGAGCTTGCCGCCACCCGCATTGCAGCGATGGAAGCGGAGTCTGAATCCGATAGTGAAGAATCCATATCGGATCGACAGACAACGCATCGAGTCACAGAATGGCTTGATCGAAGCCAACGGGAAGTGTTGGCAATAGAAGCGCAGCCGCAATTAATTCCGCCGATGCAGAATGAAGCTACGGTTACAGTCGCGCACCCAGAAGCCACGCCCCCCGAACCCACAGTTACAGTAGCGACGCCGCGCGTCGTCGAGCCGCCGCCCGCTACTGAAATACAGCAACAGAACATCGTAGCGCCGCCTCGTGTTATCAAGCCGTCGCTCGCTGCGGAAAAACAGTACAGTGTAGCGGAACCTCGTGTCGTCGAATCGTCGCCCGCTACAATCAACTTAACAGAACTTGCGTCAGCGATCGCCCTCGCCGCAAGAACACCGCACCCGCTGAACCGACAATTCCACGAGTTGCCTCAATTTAGCGGTGCGCATCAAGAATGGCTGTTATTCAAAGCAGCATTCAGGGATTCAAAAGGATCATACACAGAAACAGAAAACATCGCACGCCTGCGGAAAAGCCTCAAGGGACTCGCCAAAGAAGCCGTCGAGAGCCTACTTATCTACGGCGCGCCTACTGAAGAAATCCTTCAGACGTTGGAAACTCGCTTCGGACGACGGGACGCGATCGCGGTAGCCGAATTGGAGCGGCTACGCACACTGCCACGCCTCACGGACGCGCCTCGGGAAATTTGTACATTTGCAACACGCATCGCGAACATCGTCGCAACATTACAAATGCTAAAGAAGAGCCATTACCTCTACAATCCGGAAGTAACGAGAGCGATCGTCGACAAGCTTACGCCCGCGTTACGATACAGATGGTTCGACTTCGCAGCAGTGAACTCCGAAGATGAAGCGGACCTACCCAAGCTCTCGCGTTTCATGAATACGGAAGCGCAGAAATGCAGCCCCTACGCGAATCCGGAGGCAACAACGCGCACCACCGACACTGAAGCGAAAACGCAGCGAGTTCCCAGGAAACAGAAAAGTTACACAGCGGTGGATCAACGAAGCGAATCCACGTGCCCGGTATGCGGAAAACCCGGACACAAGACAGAACAGTGCCACACGTTCAAAGAAGCGGACAACAACGCGAGGTGGCAACTCGCCAAAGAAAAACAACTTTGTTTTGCGTGTCTTCAACATAAAGCGAGGACTCATCAATGCCGGGCAAGAAAGTGCGGAATCGACGGATGCATAAGAAGTCATCACGAGTCGCTACACTTTCGACGCAAGCCTACAGTAACAGCTGAAGAACCCAAAAGTGAAGTGGTCACCAGCACGTGGTCAGCGGTCAAGTCACAATCCTATTTGAAAATCATACCAGTGCAAGTGTCCGGGCCAAAGGGGAAAGTCAACACTTTCGCCCTACTCGACGACGGATCGACGGTTACACTCGTCGACGGGGACATTGCAAGACGCACCGGAACCAAGGGGCAAAGTGAGCCACTTCACATCGAGGCATTCGGCAACGCGGAATTTGAAGCGACGAACTCCCAGCGCGTTCGGTTAACGCTACACGGAGCTACAGACAGTCATAGTATACAGGCGCACACGATATCGAAACTTCGTGTCGCACCACAGAAGATCGCCGCTTCGGATCTCGCAGGTTGCACGCATCTCGTCGACATCGCAGCTCAGCTCAAGTACGCGAATGCTACACCCGGCATACTCATCGGTCAAGATAATTGGCACTTGTTGCTCGCTTCAGAAACACGTCAAGGAAGGCGCAATCAACCTGTAGCGTCGTTAACGCCGCTCGGGTGGGTGCTCCATGGCTCAAGAACGCGTTCGCTCGGACATCGATTACACAGAGTTCATCACCTTCGGCGCATTGAAGACGACATGGACGAACAGTTGCGACAGTACCTCGCCATCGAGTCTCTCACTATAGAACCGAAAAAACCGAAGAGTGACCCCGAAGAGCGCGCACTTGTCACACTACGGGAGTGCACACACCGGCGGGAGGACGGCCGCTATGAAACAGCGTTGTTATGGAAAAACACAGATCTTCCGATGCCACAGAACAGGGAGAACGCCTACAAGAGGCTTCTCAACACAGAGCGCAAGATCGACAGAGATCCGCGCCTACAGGAAAAATACAGCAAACAGATGTCCGCGCTCGTTGAAAAGGGCTACGCCGAAGTCGCTCCAGTCTCCACACAAAAGGGCAAGACATGGTATCTTCCGCATTTTCCAGTCATCAACCCGATGAAGCCGGACAAGGTGCGAATCGTACACGACGCGGCGGCGCAAACCCGAGGTGTCTCACTCAACGATCACTTGCTTACAGGACCGGATTTGATCCAATCATTACCGGGGGTGATTATGAGATTTCGTCAACACCCCATAGCGGTTACAGCAGACATTGCCGAAATGTTTATGCAAGTGAAGATTCGTGCTCAAGACAGGGACGCGCTTCGATACCTGTGGAGGGGCGATGCAAGAGGCGATGCAGACGTCGTCGAGTACCGCATGACTTCACTGATATTCGGCGCGACATCTTCCCCGGCAACGGCAATTTACGTCAAAAACGTCAACGCCGAAGCATACAGAGACAGTCATCCCGCAGCTTATCGCGCAATCGTGAAGAATCACTACGTCGACGACTACTTGCAGAGCTTCCCCACAGTTGAAGAAGCGATACAGACATCGGTCGACGTGCGCGACATACAGAAAAAGGCTCACTACGAGCTACGACAGTGGGCGTCGAACTCGCCGGAGGTACGCCGAGCACTCGCTACAGATGAAGACAGACAGACTACGTGCCTACACGACGGCGCGACTACAGAACGGGTACTCGGACTCATTTGGAGATGCGCTACGGACGAGCTAGCTTTCAACCTAGACCTAGCGCGCCTGCCTCCCGGAGCGATCGACAACGACGCGCCAACCAAGAGAGAAGTTTTGAAGATCATCATGTCTCTCTTTGACCCACTAGGACTCGCCGCGCCGGTGACATCAAGAGCCAAACAGCTACTACAGGAGATATGGCGACGCGGAACCGGATGGGATCAACCGATCGACAGCGACTTGAGGACACAGTGGACAGATTGGATCGGCTATCTCAAGCGACTCGCTGACATACGAGTCCCCCGAAGTTATCTACACTACAGCCAAGCCGTCCGCCTCGAGTTACACACCTTCGTCGACGCGAGTGAAGTCGCATACACCGCTGCGATATACTGGCGTATCACAACATCGGACGGAGAAATACACACATCGCTCGCGCTCGCGAAAGCACGCGTCGCGCCGCTCAAGTTAATGTCAATTCCACGTTTAGAATTGCAAGCAGCCGTAATGGGAACTCGTATGGCAGCCGCGGTCGTCGAGGAACACGATCGCAAGCCCGACGCGAAAACTTATTGGACAGACAGCAAAACAGTTCTCACATGGTTGCGAAACGGAGCCCGCGCATATCGTCCATACGTCGCGCATCGTGTAGCGGCAATAGAGGAACACAGTACAGTAACAGAGTGGAGGTGGGTCCCCACCAAATTAAACGTCGCGGACGACGCTACGAGGGATGTACCGCAACATATAGACAGTGAACACAGATGGTTCACAGGTCCGGAGTTTCTGCGCAACGACCCGGACAAGTGGCCTACAGAAACTACAGCTTCACCGATCGAGACCGGCGAAGAAAGAACATTGGTGGTGCAACGCAGCCCTCTACACTCGCTCGCCGCGGCGCTACCGGCGGTCGATCGTTTCTCCAAATGGGAAAAGTTACTGCGGACTACGGCGCGCATCCTGCAATTCATTCATCTTTGTCGGCGCACAACAGCGTCGATAAATTACAAAAGAAACAAGCGAAACAAAGAAAAGGATGCAGCGTGGACAAAGCTGCCGGCAAAACAGACAGCGCGCGTACCCCGCGCAACACAGAAAGTCGCGGCATGCGACAATCAATATCACGCCATAGATGGCACACTTTTACGACGCGCGGAAACGTTGCTGATTCGACGGTGTCAACAGGACAGCTTCACCGAAGAAATTGCGACAATCAGCGGTGGCGGCATCCCTCCGGCGCAGAATCGTCTACACAACCTGTCAACAGAGGTAGTGAACGGAGTGCTCGTCATCAAGTCTCGCATACAAGCAGCGCAAGACGTCCCGGAATACACCAAGAGGCCTGCAGTACTCGACGGGAGACATCCCGTGGCTCGTCTCTACGTGGACTACGTGCATCGAACCTTACACCACGCAGGCGTCGAGACTACGCTCAACGAGTGCAAACAGCGATACTGGATTGTGCGGCCGCGACCTACAGTGAAAGCAGTGATACACGAATGCTTGATATGTCGCATTCGAAAAGCATTGCCGCCGACGCCGTCTACAGGGAACCATCCAGCGTGCCGTCTGGCACATCATCGACGTCCGTTCACATACACCGGCGTGGATTACTTTGGACCGCTAACAGTAACTATAGGGCGATCCACACAGAAGCGGTATGTGGCATTGTTCACGTGCCTGACGACACGCGCGGTGCATCTGGAAATCGCAGGGTCTCTGACGACCGACTCTGCAATCATGGCTATAAGAAGGTTCATCGCGCGGCGCGGCGCTCCGACCGAAATCTGGTCGGATAATGGTACTAATTTACAGGGTGCTGACAGGGAGCTACGACGCTCCATCAACAGTGCAACGAGCGGCGAGGTCAACCGACGCGGCATTAACTGGCGCTACATTCCCCCTAGCGCCCCCTTCATGGGAGGAGCGTGGGAAAGGCTTGTCCGCAGCGTCAAGACAGCGCTCACTACAGTACTCCACGAGCGACACCCGTCGGAAGAGACTTTGGCAACCCTAATTGCCGAGGTCGAACATGTGGTCAACAGCCGACCGCTCACACACGTCTCCGTTGATCCCGATGATCCGGAGGCGTTAACTCCGAACCATTTCCTGCTCGGAGGCTCCGCCAACGCGGTGGCCCCGGGCGAATTCGACGACAGCGATGCAGCAGGGCGCAGCCACTGGCGCGCCTCGCAGCGCCTCGCCGACCTCTTCTGGGCTCGCTGGATGCGCGAGTATCTCCCGGAGCTCCAACACCGGCGGGAGCCTCACGACCGAGGACAACAGCTGAGCAACGGGGACCTCGTACTCATCGCCGACGGGACGCTGCCGCGGAATGTGTGGCCGCGAGGCGTCATCTCCCACGTCTACCCTGGACCGGACGGCGTCGTGAGAACAGCGGACGTGCGAACCAACAGTGGAATCCTGCGGAGACCCGCCAAGAAGCTGGTCATACTCCCGGTGAAGAGCGAGGCTGCACGGCAATAAGTTCTGCGCCGTCGGCCCAGCGACGACGCACGGCGGGAGAAATGTGCAGCACAGACGATTACAAGTGCATAGTGGACAGTTATAATAGTTATATACTTCGTTATTGTGCTACATAGACAGTAAGTGTAAATAGTGAACGTTTATATACTTTGTTATAGTGATTTAACAGTTACAGTTCTAATCGTGATTATGTCTTGACAGTTACAGTTTATATAGTGAATATTATGTTTTAACAGTTCTATTTGTGTAGTGTTTATAAGTGTCTAGGTCTTTAGTGTTTTAGTTATTTTAAAGTGTTTACAGTTACAGTTTTATTTGTTGTACATACAGTAGTATGTTATAGTGAAAATAATTTGTATTATGTGTTTTTAATTAAATAAACAGAGGGGTTCTTCTCGTCGGTATAGCCGGTGGCTAGGATAGGGAATTCCGCGATATTTTGTCCTTTTCTGACACATAGGTCCATCTCGCTCCTTCGCTAAGTGAAACCTCACTATGCGTTGGAGCGAGATGGAGCTGAATTTTGTATAAAAAGCGTGCAAATTCTTTCAGCGACACAGTTTACAGGAAGATTTCGGGCTGAAGAAAAGTAATGGAAGAATAGTAACCACCAAAAGTACCAAAGGGGGGCGTGGCTTTTACAGTTTAAATTCAGTGTTTTCTTTCATATACAGTCCACTCTCACAGACAAAGCAATTTTCATTGCGCTGTATTTTCCTATGATACAGTTTCTGCCCGTACTGGCCTTCCGGTGCCTTTTGTACATATACGAAATATTACAGTATATGTATTGCAATTTTCATTGCAAACCACCAGTACATAAGGGACTATAACACATACGTACACACATACCACTTACACAATACCCAACGTACGGGATACAAGTAAAGTCCCGTACAGTTATCTTATATTCACCTGTATTTTAATGTTGTAATTTGAAATTTAAAACAGACTTTAAATCGCGATTCAATATGCGTGTGCAGTTATCCATTGAAGAGTTTGCCATTTTCTCTCATACCGCGTCATCAGATCTCAAAGAAATGTACGGTAACACCTTCGGTATAAATCCTATCGAATAGAAGCATTAGAATTGGTTCACATTTGACGGAGATATGGCGTAACATGCGCTCGTCACCTCGATTTCGAAACATAAGAAATAGACAAAGCGGACTCTTGCATACATGAGTCGTAGGTCTAAGTTCTAAGTTCTAGTTGGTAGTACTTAGACCTTCTCTAGAAGGTTAAGATGTTGGAATCGTATTTACTGTCAAATCTGTCCTTACAGTGCAGTGCGTACAGTCCAACTTCTATTACTTTCCGGACTTGCCTTATGTTTATTGTTTGTTGATGCTCTTGGTCTGCACATCCTTAGTCCACTTTTCGATATCAAGTTTTTTTTATAGCATAGGCCGGCAAACGAGCAAGTGGGTCACTTGATGGTAAGTGATCTCCATCACCCATGTACGCCCACAATACCAAAAGAGTCATGGGCGCGTTGCCGACCTTTAAGGAAAGGGATAATTAAGGGAATGGGAAGGGATTTGGGCCTCCGGATATCTCACTCACCATACTAAACGCAGCAGCAAGCTGCTAATTTACGTCGGTTTTCTGTGAGACAGTGGTAACGACCCGGACGAGCCGGCCCATTTATGCTGTAGACAAAAGTGTCTACAGCGTGGCTCTATCACTCAAAAAAATATCTCAATCATGTACTTTATAAGTCTAGAAGTCAAATATAATTCAGGAATTTATTCTGGTATTCAGTTATATACATAACTGTTCAAATTTATCAGACGTTAGGAACGTAACCGCATTTCTGCGCACGCGCATAAACTGTTCTATGCACTTTACATGTTTGAGAAGTGGGCGGAATGTTCACGGAAATCGACTACGGGAATATAATGGTTATTGTAGTAGACTTAAGGGTTATTAAAATATTTTGAAATATTATATATGTTAGACAGGAGTGCAGAGGAAAATGGAAGCTTTTAGTTCTAAGTAGTCGGAAGTTTATTAAGTTACATTTGAAGTTATTATTATTTAGTGCCGTTAGTGATTCATTTCTATTGCAGGTTGTTTGTCGTGTTTTTTTTTCTTTATTAGCTAGAACGAGCAGTTCGCTCGCCTGATTGTAAGCGCCACGCCAGCTCATAAACAAAACAACAACACACAGCACTTTGAATTACAAAGCACTGCATGCCATTGGACTACTCTCGTCACCCCGAGACATAAGATGTTAGTCTCATAATGCCCAGTAATTTCACTGGCTTCAATGTTCTTCAAACCGAAACATAACAGTCTTTACACACTGCTGTTTGGCTGCAGAAATAGAGAATGGTACAAACCCAGCCAGCCTCTCGCATACGAGGGACATACCACCTTGTAAAATGTCGCTCTCTGCCTATCTTGACTTCCTTTTTCAATAAATAAGTAAATACACCTAACAGTCACACACATAGTCCAGACCCCACACTAGGTAAACCTGTATCGTGGGTATCAGCAACTACGAGGGACTTGTGGTCCCACAACACCTAGACCCGAGACCAATGTTTGTGAATCAGACAAACATTTGTCTAGGTTCGGGAATCGAACCCACGACCTCACGCTTCGCAACCGGCTACTTGCCCGCTGCGCCACGGAATTATATACAAAACACTTAATACGCTTTTCCCAAACAAACACATGGTTTTTTTTTTCAAAATTGATGCAAATTAACACTTCATGAGCCTAAATATCTGCATTAAATAAATCACAATCCTGCCTGAGTACTCACCAAGCCAGGTTCTTGAAATTCGGATCACATTGCTGATTTAAGATGAAACTGAAACTGAACTGAAAGCTACGGAGCTTTCAGTTAGAATTGTACCTCATGTTAAAGAAAGATTATTTATAAAATATATCTGAATGATCATTTAATCTTACGCAATATAAAAGTATACACCACTTAGATACAGTACTTATCGAGATAATAAACAGATGTATTGCATATTGATTTAGGTATTATACATTTTATCTGCCACGCAAAAACTCCAATCGTTGACCGCAATGCATACAATAAGTTTCCGCCATAGGGATTGAAGAGTGCATTTTACATACACATCTACACATTTACAAGGTGGTAGGTCCCTCGTATGTGAGAGGCCAGCTGGGTTGGTACCACCGCTTTGTCTATTTCTGCCGCCAAGCAACAGTAAGGTTGTGTAAGCACTGTTGTGTTCCGGTTTGAAGGACATTGAAGCCAGTGAAATTACTGGGCATTATGAGACTTAACATCTTATGTCTCGGGGTGACGAGCACAATCCAGTATGATAAAGTGCTCTGTTTTTTAAAGTTCTGTGTGGCGTTGCTTCTGTTTATGAGCAGGCGTGGCGCTTACCATCAGGCGAGCTAACTGCTCGTCTCGTCATTCAGCCAATAAAAATAAATAAAAAAAACATCGTCGGTCCCTCAGTGCTAAGGATCGCGACCACATATGTGTCTCCAAGCTAAGCGGTCATAAGATATCTGGACCGCGTGGTATATGCTGCCACCAACAGCCCTTTTCCGGGCATCTGACCATCTAGATGGCGCTCTTCCCCTGGGGCGCTACATTTTTTAACACTAATATCTATAAACCCCAAAGGGGTAGGCAGAGTTGTAACCAGTGCATCCACATTTCGTTGAGAATATTCTCGGCCCATTATGTGACTAAGGATACTCCGGACTAAGGATTTCGTAATAGACAACCTCAATATCGCTTTACCCGACCCGGGGATCAAACCGGAGACCTCCGCACAGCAGTCGTGCCGCGTATGCATTACAACTGCGCCACCGAGGCAGTAAAGAGTGCATTTTGTATTTGCAAATAGACCGGTAATAGTTGGTTCACAGTTTCACTCCGCTCATAGTTCGATTTTAGTTGATGACATGATTCAACAGATACTGAATGGTTTTTGTTGATCCATTCGATTGAAAGTCTGTTCAGAGGGTTTAAATAGCATTTAGCAGTTAATGAATAAAAATCTAATCGTGTGAAAGAGCTATTAGGGCACTTACAAGTGAATCTTATTACAATTGAACTAATGAATAACTATTACAAAAGTTTAGAATCAGATTTGAAATTAAATGGATCCATGATTTGGTTGCGAACTTCTGTAATAAATGCTTTATGAAGTAAAGTGTTAAGACGTAGTCAGCAGTTAGCACTAATACTAACTCTTTAACAGTGCTCGTAGTGTACGTACGATTACGTCTATTTTTAAATTTTACGTCAATTGTGAACCGATTAAGTTGAAAGTTGACATTAAGTTGTCTATAAAGTTTAGCTGCGATGTGCTATATAAATTACGTTAAGATCTGATGACGGAGTACGGAGTAAAAAAAAAACTCCTCAACGGATATCAGTACAGTCGTTGCAATTGTGTTATTTTATTGGAATTTATATGCCATAGCTTAATTAGTTAACCCCAACCGGTTTGGGCCTCTGGAAATCTCACTCGAAATGCAACAGAAAAATGTCACTTCACGCTGATAAGATTGTATTACTCGTAATAACCCGGTCGAGGCCCATTTTAGCTGTAGAGTCTACAGTAGAAAGTGTCTACAGCGTGGATTTATGACTTATAAAATTAATAGATTTTGTCTGCATCATATTTCAAACTCCTTGTGCAATAAACGGCTATAAAAACCAAACTCAGTGTATGACGCTCTCAGAAACTACTATAATGCAATATTTGAAAGCAAAACACCAAACTTTATATATAAACTCTCAAATATCGAGAGCTACTGAAGTGTACGCGACCTACAAAATATTATTTAGTATGTGGCATGTTTTGCAATTGGTAATACTCGATTTTAAAATAGTTTGTTAAAATTAAACGTTGTCAGTAGGGTCATAACTTTCCTTTATAAAATGTTGCTGAAATGTCTTGGATTAAGGTTTTACGATTGACCGCCTCTGGTATCAAATTTTCCAAGAAATTCAATCTCGTACAAACACGATTGACGAAAGCTGACAAACCGTGTTGTCCTGAGTTCAAATCCCAAGTTGCGCAATCACATTTGTGTTTCAGTTTTCCATTCGATTTGCCCGGGATTGGTATTTTCGTTCGATTTGGCGATAAGTTCGCTCTCTATTATATTAGGGGCCGGAAATTATATCATTATTATTATATTATAAATAATTATTCAATCATCCTTTTCCTTTAACGTCGGCAGCATGTTTCTGCAGATATTGGCGATGTTAATGTGCGGTGGAGGCCACTTATCATCAGGTGATTCAACGGCTCGTTTGCCATCTTCTGCTATAAAAAAATATAGCCCGATCGAGCCGTGTTAGGGCTCATTGAGTCCAGATTGGATAGTGATCAGGATCTGATAATGGAGTAAAGAGGTGGCCACAAGGACTCGGCTTTATTTAAATTAATGTTGGGGGATTTTAATGGCAAATTTATTCTTAATCTAAAACAGATTTTCAGTTTCTTATGATGTTCAAGATTACTTACATATCTCATGACAGCCTCCGTGGCGCATTCGGTGAGTGGTCGGCTGCGAAGCGTGAGGCTGTGGGTTCGATTCCCGCACCGAGACAAATGTTTGTGTGACCCACAAATATTTGTCTCGGGTCTGGGTGTTGTGGGTTGGCAAGTACCTCGTAGTTCCTGATATCCACGATACAGGTTAAATTAGTGTAGGGTCAGGACTATGTGTGTGACTGTTGGGTGTATTTTAATATTATATATTACATATCTGTTTAAGATGAACAAACGCTCTCTAACTATTCCTCGAACATAGATGAAAGGAAGAAAAGACAATTCGTAATATTTATAAAATGATTCTATTATAATGTTTATGGCTCGTAAAGTTCACATAGTTTAACGATGTTTACGCATTCCTTCAGTTCAAAACGGTTGCAATGCGTTATGCACCTAGACGGTCTTCCGCGTAGAAACATCTAATTAGGGCCACTGATCGTTGTAACGCTAATGAGAAATTCAAAATTTACTGAACGATTTGTTAGCGGGAAGTTGCAGAATTGAGTGTTGCTTGTGAAGTAAAATGAATTGGGAATTGTTACAAATGGAACTGCTATGTGAGTTGTTTGTATTGAAGACAGGTTAGGGAAAGATTATTGTGATTTCTTATGTTTACGCGAATATTACACATTGAAATAAATATAGTTTGTACGGATTATATCGCGGTTTAATTTTTTATTTTAGTCCCGACGTTTCGAAAGCTTTCAGCCTTCGTGGTCACGGGAGAGGCTGACCTCGTGGTCTCTATAAACTAGTTCCGTATAAACTAGTTTTATTTCAAGATTATTGTGAATTGGCGTTGCGTAGGTCCATCTATTGACGACGATTTTCCATGTATATTCTTGACGATTTATACCCGGCACGGTAAAGTAAATACAATGTACTTGATAAGTATGATGCAGTCCTAGTATACTGTCGACCAAGTGACGTTATATCTCTCGACGGTCGCCAGCATTATGCAATCCTCAAATAACTGGCTATACACTGGCTGACATTCGAAATCGTCTTACCGGAATGAGGTACTTTGGCGGGTTTTTCACCTACATGTGGGTTTTTCACCATCTGTAGGTACGGTTGCTATCCAGTTCATTACAAATACTTATCAAGTAAAATTCTCTAGGATTCTCGATGTCTTGAATTCATTTAGCAATTCCAATAAGTCCTTTTACTCCGTGGCGCAGTGGGCGGGCAGCCGGCTGAGAAACCAGAAGCCGTGGCTTCCCGCACTGAGAATAATGTTTGTATGTAATATAGCTTAAAAAATGATTGACATGTAAAAGTGATATTTATGATCCAATTTACAGAATAAATGATTTGAATTTGAATTTGAATATGATCTACAAATATTTGTTTCGGGTCTGGGTGTGTGGGACTACGAGTCACTCGTGGTTCCTGATACCTACGATACAAGTTAACCTAAGGTGGCGTCAGAAGGATGTGTGTGACTCTGTTGGGTGAACGGTTAGGTAATTATCATTTTGCACTCTTCCTCCATATAAACTATATGTCAAATCCCATTCCTCTGTGCGCCCGTATTGTTTAAAAATGGGTCCAAAATTTTCTCTACACGAATTAATATATAGATTTATTTATTATAGGGTTGCGAAATAATATGAGCATACCCATAAATAAAACTAAAGTTAGTGTAAAGATCTGATTGTGATTACTACAACAAAAAAATATAAAGTTTTTCTTCAAGCTTGCATTCTATTCTATTTTTAGATTAGTAGTAAAATAGCAATATCTAAAAAATAAATATCAAAATTTAGACATCTTTAAAAAGATGCTCAATTGTCATGTTTTCTTCAAGCTTCCATATTAAAGCATGAGCATGACAATATGACAGAAGCTTTGTACACTTACACCTCACACGTTCTATAGATAGCCCAATAAATATATTACGAATATCACAAAAATAGATAACCTTATTACACGCCGCGATCACTTTGAGACATTATTATTATTCACACGTCATCAAACTGAAGGGTATCTCGATATAGAGCGGCGACATCCTGTCTTGTAAAATTAGAGGTTATGATTTTTTACTCACATTTCTTGGGATTTGTTCCGGGAGATCCGGTCGATGCTATCGCAGACCATGTCGAAGGAAATTAGCACGCATATGGTGCTGCACTTTGGCTTTCGAAACGAACGCCTTTGTAGTATAATAGGGTTGCCAACGTTGTGTTTTTTCATAACATGTTCTAGGGTGTATCCTAGGATATGTTGTACATATATTTTTTAGCCGCGTCCTAAATGTTTTAATTGTCTTGATAATGCCTTTTATTTTTACATTCTTTGCGTTTCATTATTTAATTAATGTTAACAATCTTTACGTTTGATAATAATTGATTCCTTTTGATTCATTTAAGTATTGAAGATACTCTACATAAAAAATGTAATTGCGTAACTGAGTTTAATATTCTCTTATACTGTGTTCTGTTTTAAACCGAAATTTCCACCTTCAATTTCTTGTTTTTAAAATTTGGAGATGGCAACCCTATACTATATGATATTATCCTGACGCGGATATTGCAATAAAGAACTAAGGGATATACTTACTACTTGGGTGGCAGCATTCGAATATAAGTAATGCGGTGATGGTTCACCATGGGCTTACAGGGGACATATACTGCCCCGTGATTAGATGTCAGAAGGCCAATTCTCGTAATTTTAAATGTTCAAAATATCATTCCGATCTAGTCTCAGCGTTATGAAAGTTGCAAATGGCATTCTCTTAAACCAATTGATTTGCAGACTGAAGGAGCGCCGGGCGCAGTAGACGTGATAGATTTGTCAGTCGATAGTCGATGCTCAACTGCCTCCACTACTATCCATCTGGGTTCATTCATGACTTGTGTTGGTTAAGTGGGGTCAAAAGTAGCGCGAAATGGTTCGTGTACAATTTACATACGGCCCGTGCGCCACTCTTTGCTTTCTCCAACTTGATGGATACAATGTGATTACCAGTTACAGTCGTACCATACAGCATTTTTATAGACATGTATGGAATTAATTATACACGGCTCTATATGCATTGTCACACATTCCAAAATCTGCATCCCACTGTGCTCCATCGCATGATGATTGTTAATGTATCAAGAACCATGTTTTTTTCTATTAGCTTTAGATGACGAGACGAGCAGGTTGCTCGCCTGATGGATGCTCAGTGCATTATGCGACTTAACAGCTTAAGTCTCAGGGTGACGAGCGTAGTTCAGTGCGATGCAGTACTTCATAATTAGAATTTCTGATTGGTGTTGATTCTTTTTATGGGCAGACGTGACGCTTACTATCCGGCGAGCGACCTGCTGGTCTCGTCATTCAAGCTAATTAAAAATAACGTTTGGGTTAGTGTTGATGATTTACCTACTAATGCCTATGGTTCAGTAGTTAAATACTAGCTATGAGTTTGATAAATCAGTACTCGATTCCTTATCAGTTTGCGATGTATATCACAAAATATGTGTAGTGATCTTGTACAAGGTCCCTGATGACCTTAGGGGCAGACAGGCGTCTGTTTCTTATCTAAGCGAGTTACGATTTTTTTGGCCATCTTTACGTTGCGTTCTTGAAGCAAATGTGACATTTTGGATGTCAATTCCGTAGATAAGCATAAAGCAAAAATTGATGCAAGCAGTTTTAAACCTTATGTTAAACTAACTGGGAATTTATTTATTAAATTGAGTGATATTTAGCATTTTTCTTCTTTAGTTTCAAATCATAATAAATCTCGCCAATCTTCATCCCTTTCCTTTATGTTCGGCAATTTCCTCTTAGTTTCACTGGCATTATGGATGTACATGGGCGGTGGTCATCTGCTCGTTTGCCATCTGCTAAAATAGGTGAAGGTGTAACTAGTACACCCACATTTCGTCAAACTTATTTCCGTCCCATGATGTGATGAAGGGCATGTCTATCGCCATATCGGGGACAATTCCAGACTCCGCGTTGATGAATAATATCAATTGGAGCAGTAAACGACGCGTGATAACGCGAGTCCAGCTACACACGCTATCACGTATGCACCATTATAACAACCAGTAATGTGTCACAATTGAAAATGCTAAACCATGATTTTGTTATCACAAAAGCGTTTGAAATTAAAATTTCACACAGCATTCAAGGCCAACCGTAATATACAATTGATGTTTTTTTTAAAGCAGTAAATCAGAAAACGTGCTTGTGGGTCGCCTGATAGTATGTGATCACATCACATGGACACCTATAATGCCAGGAGAAGCTTTATAGGAATAGTTAACGTCTGATATATTTTACAGTTTTATTTTGATTATTTAATTGTATTATAATGCATCCCATTTTGGCGAAACTTGGTTCCCGTTGCGGGTTGTGCAGGTCAGACGGCGTGTCGCCCCATATTATATCAAATACAGTCAAATCTATGGTACCAGAAGGTGGATTCTCGCATCAAGCCGGTAACGTCAGGCAGAAATAAAGAATGCTACCATTTTGGGTAAAAAACAAACATGATCATTACACAAAATTAGATTCAGATACAGCCAGTAAAATGTTTACTACGTCGAAGATGCACGTCCATCAAACTATCAATAAAACACGAAAATCTCCTGAAACCAACAACAATGCCCACACTACAGCAAAAGCTCCGTGAATGCTGTTTTAAATACATCTTGAAACAAAACAACACGAGTTCGTAAACACGGCCAGTGCAACGTCGGATGGCGCGCGAGATTGACGCGTCCGCGCATGTGTTTAAACAAATTATAATATTACGAAAACCGTTACATTCGGCTTTTGAAAAGTGACCGTTTCTCATTAGACGTTTGAAGTGTTGTCATGTGTAATTGTGTTGCCAATTGTGGTGTATTAAATTAATGTGTCATTTCCCACTCTAAAGTGGGATTAGAGAAGTGTTATAACTAATATTATTATTTTAAATCTTTAGCGACGTATTTCAAATTTGTCTAATAATACTGGTTCTTAGAACGTGTTGATTTATGGAAGATGTTTTGTGCTAACTGTATCAAACTTCGGCTTTATTCAGTGATTTAGTATTATAGCAGAGAATTCTCGAAACGCATATGTTATGTTATTCGGTATTTCAATATAATGTCATGAGAAAAAAAATGATCGTATTATCCGTCTGATGACAAAACTGGTAACAATTAATCATATTTGCTGTCCATATTCATTGCTGTTCATTTATGGGCATTTGTTGAGAGTTTATGCACAAAGCAATAAATTATATTTGCTGACTGTATTCTAGCTCGTAGACTGTAGTCAGGAAAGTTTACAGAGGTACCAATTTTAGTAGATTGCTTTTCATCGTTTTTGTTGACTGTATTTAACGTTGTAGAATCAGGAACATTTACTGAGATAGCCGTGTAAGTAGATAGCATTATATCGTTTTTGTTGACTGTACTCTTTATTGTAGGAGCACGTTCATTGACGGAGATAGCCGATTTAGTAGTCCTTTGTTTAGGCACACATTTACCTATCGCGAATAACTTAATTGTGTACTATCTACGTCCGCGACCTCGCTCGTATGGGCTGAATAATTTACTACGACTCTTTATTAAAGTCGGCGGTTCTTAATCTTTTCATTATGTGGGACCATTTAACACAAATCTTTGCTTTATGGACACCCAAGTATTTGGCGGTAAACTATTGCATGGAGTTACATTGCACTCGGCATCCATATGCATAAAATGTTAAATATTATATTGCCCAGTAATTTTCATCATTACGTAATCTCACGCCTTTATCTATGAAGGAGAAGGCAGGTTCAAGGCCTCGCCCGAGCTAGGAATTCAATCCAGGAACTCACAGTTCTTAGCCTTAGAACGCTGCCACTAGACTCCTTCAGGGATAAATGCTCGTACCACCGTAAGTTCACGCTCATGAGCTTATGAGAATATCTTCATAAACAGCAAAATAAAGCATAATTACTCCTGAGGTTAAAAAAATTACTTAAAACTACTCATTAATTAGCCTTTCTTCTGTTGTAATAATATTTCGTAAACATTAGATAAACATTTTTATTTTCTTGTTTATCTATTATGTAGCATCTGCAATGCTTCTTAGGTTGGAGCGCTTCCCACGATATCTTATGTACGATTGGATATTATGATACGTTTAATGCAAAATTGATAAAGAAAACCGACAAAGTGCGTGCGAGGCTTCGCACACCGGAGGTTCCGTACCATCCCGATTTAAGTTTTTACTTTCATGATTTATCATTTGTCATATATCTGTCAAAATATTGATATTGCCTCCGTGCCGCAGCGGGCGTGTAGCCGGCTGCGAAGCGAGAGGCCGTGGGTTTGATTCCCGCGCTGAGGCAAATGTTTGTGTGACGCACAAAATCTGTTTATGATCTGGGTGTTGTGGGACCGTAAGTCCCTCGTAGTTCCTGATACCCACGATACAGGTTTACCTGGTGTGGGGTCAGGAATATGTGTGTGACTGTTGGGTGTATTTATTTTTTATTTACAGCCGTCTCCCTATCACCGTTCGGAATGTACCTTTAAACATAAAACAGATATACGTCAGAGGACGTAGATTGTAATAGTGTACTGCACCCTTTGATTACATAACCCTAAACACTAGTAACACGATAAGTAATGTCATTGGTCGCAAACTAGGATACTGTTTACTATTTGTGATGTCACATCACCCCGATCCATTTGAATGTGGGTCACACACATGTCCCGATAGTGTTTCTAAACAGTCCGAACTCGTAAAATTGCGCTTCGTAAAACTACTATATAGACGATATAATAAAATAAACTGTTTTAACGCAAATGATTTTCCCATGCCTATAATAATTCGGACAAATCTAAATTTTACCTGATTGCGGAAAGGAAGGCAATGTTTTTTAGTCGGTCTCTAGAGTATAGACAACTCTGTTATGTCAATGCAAATAGTTTTAGTTGTGTAGTTCTTATGCCAGAAGTGTTGGCTACTAAGTAGATTGTCTGTAGCTTATCAATGACGCATTAACTTGCTAGGTCTAGCTTGTGGAACAAGTTGCCGGAGTCTTTGTTCCCCGATAAATATAATCTGGGTGTCTTCAAGTCGCGAGTGAATCGTTTTAGACAAGCGTGCTTCATCTTAGGCCACATCTTCGCTTACCATCAGGCGTGATAGTGGCCAAACGCGAGCTAATTTCGTATTAAAAAAAACGTCACGGAAGAAATTAAAACTTCGAAGTCCGAACCGTGTAGGTTTTTTAAACGTGCTGCTTGCTCGCCTGATAGCGCCTTATCTCCGCATAACCAGTAAGTAACATAATTCAGATTGGACACAAAGTACTGCAGAGCGCTGATACGCTCAAAATCAATTCGAGACATGAAAAGATTAATAGCGTTTATTAATCATTTAAACAAATAGCGCTTATGACAATTCAGTACAAAAATAAAAGTACGATAAGTACCTACCAGAAATCACATCAACGTATGTATGCGTAACATACATAGCCATCATCAACAAAACACTGGAAAATTACACAAAACTGTTTGTTTATAATAAACATTGGAATGTTTAAGGTCGGTTTAAATGGTCGTAAAAATAAAAATTGGCAATTTTAAATTGACAAGTCATTATTGTTCAGATTATAGAAATTGGACCAAAAACAAGCCCACTGACTGGATATGGACCATCCATATCGACCTTTAAAACAGAGAAAAAATAACAATAATAATATTACTTAACAATTCTGGACTAATATAAAAATATTGTAAAATTTATAGTTGCCCTGTGTATTTTGACGATTCTATGTATGTTATGTATATATTAGCTGATATGATTTCTGTACTTACTTATGTTTTTTTTATTTTGTACTGACTTGTCATAAGCGCTATTTTAATTGCCTACATGATGAATAAAACTATTTCATTTCAAAACTATTTCATTTCATTTCATTTCAAGGGTGGTCGATATGGACCATAGGCATTACCGAAATATCACGTGTGATTACTACCACCGGATCCAATACGACCCAGCCTGAGAACACCCGACGATACAAACTCAGTGGGCCTATTTTACCACTGTTTTCTAATTTCTAAGCTATAGGATGTTAATTCTCATAGAGCCCAGTGATTTCTAAATAGTATATAATTTAAGTGAAAATGATCTATGAATATTAAATTAGAAAATATTGCAGTAATCAATCATATTAATGATGTCAGCCAAAGAGCCAAGCATGTGACAACTGCTGTATTATTATAGAGTATTTGATTTCTTCTCTTCTTTCTACTATCTAGCAACAGTATGTAAGCACTATTGCCTTCCAGTTTGAAGGACATTCAGTCTGTTATTTTCCAAAGGAAGTCGAGCCAAGCTGGAAGTTATTGCAAATGGTCTTAGCTTTTCTAGTTGCATGTGTGGTTTTGAACATGATTTATCTACATATTCGTCTGAATCGAAGAAAACTTGTTAGGGAAAGTATATTTACTCATTCTTATTATACTTAGTTCATTCCACTTTGATAACCTAGATTATTTCTAGCTTTGTTTTTGTACTATATCATCTGAAAATACTGCTAAAGTTGATTTCAAGTTACAGAACAATGCTGATTGTCTTACAAAATAAAAGTTTCGCCAAGCAGCAGTGTGCCAGCACCGTTGTGTTTCGATTTAATTTATTATTTGTTTTTGATGATATTTGCCTTGTCCAGTTTGGTAAAAGCAATATAATAATTTATAGTTCGCCGAATATATTATTATTTCCACCTGTGATAGAGGGTTCAGTCACTATATCAAGCAAGAATTCAAACCCTAGATAACTCAAGTTTTACAAATTGAATATCTCGTACTTTTCATTATCCGACCTCACACCCTAAGTACACTACTACTAAGTTAGTTAGTAGAGCCACGCTGTAAACAATTTTGTCTACAACATGAATTTACCGGCTCAATTGACGTGAAATAGCAACTTTCTGTTGCGTGTCATACGATGAGTGACATATCTGAAGGTCCAAATCCTCTATCCCTTTCCTTTAAGGTCGGCAACGTCTCCATGATTCTTCAGGTATTGTAGATGTTCATGAGCGTTGGAGATCACTTACCATCAGGTAACCCACTTGCTCGTTTGCCATGCCAACAGTTGCAATGTTTATTATATATTTTCTATAATGCAGCTGCGATATCATCCATTCTGCTTTCGCAGCCTCGATTACAGAACTTTCACTCTGTAGTTTGAATACGTTTCCCTCTTTCCTTTTAAACAATAACAATATCGAATATGAACAACTCGGGGGTGGTCTAAAAATATTTGCTTCCAACGTCGTGACCTATTTGTGCGTATAGCTTTCACAGTTATTAAAGTAAGTGTGCCGTGTTGGTACAGTTGGGAACATTTTGTAGTACTACTATAAATAAAGACTGGGATTTTATTCGCATGATGATGGGGTGTTTGGTGGATGGATAGTTTTTAGGGAGGGAGTTCTTGATCGCTTTCTTGATCTAGCGGTAATACTCGGGCAACACTTGGCGTGACATTTTCTAAAACCATAGGTCCGGGATTGTCAGGCAGACGGTCTGACGTAAATCCTTTCTGCAACGTGTGTTAAAAGCATGTCTATTCCATAATCATTTTAGTACCATAATGCTAGCAGGATGAGTTTTTAGGGAGTTAAGTATAGACCAAAAGGGTGATGTGAAATGTGATTCCGCCCCTCTATTGTTTAAATCGTGTCTATGTTAGTCATGGGTTTTGTGGACTAGTTTTCTAAGGCACTCAGCAAGAACTAAGAACCTGCCACGAAACAACCACTAAGAACATCACGAAAAGTCATGGTATGACTGTATTTATTCAGGCCGGTGAGTCCATTTTCGCATATGCCCACGCGTAAAATCTGCAAATTGCATTTTCGCATGCAAATTTAGTAGGAAACAGGTGTGAACCTACCAAATCGATATCTGAAATTAACCAATCGAAGTCGATGGCGATCAAACTTTATTCTTATTGCTCCATATTTGGGGAACTACTCGTATCTCGAGTTTTTGATAAGATCATTTATTAATTAAAAATAGTCTCTTAAAATCTTTAAATAACTTAATAGTCACGTGTTCACTGATTATTGCAGTCTTTGCTGTCATATCTCATAACGATGCTATAAATCCTAGTATAATCGTCAGTGTATTAAAATTTGACTGCCTCGGTGGCGCAGTTGTAATGCGTACGCGTTACGATTGAGGCCAACGCTGAGGTCTCGGGTTCGATCCCCGGGTCGGGTAAAGTGGTATTGGGTTATTCTATTACGAAATGCTCAGTATCAGCCCGGAGTCTGGAATTTGTGCCCGGTATGGCGATAGGCTCGCCCCCTATCACATCGTGGGACGGAGATACGCTCGGCGAAATGTGGGTGTACTGGTTACACCTCTGCCTACCCCTCCGGGGATTACAGGCGTGAGTGCGTATGTGTATGTATGTATTAATTAAAATATTGTTTGTATGGTGCCCGGCCTTGGACGACTTATCTGCTGCATTTTCACGATTTTAAATGGGATGAAATTATTTTAGTGCGTCGATTGCCTCCTGCAGAGGATTCATTAATAGAGGCATGGTGCGCATGATTGTAGTTTTTTAAAATCCATATTTGAATGATTTCCGCTGTCTCTTGGATTTAATGGTGTTTTTCACGGACGTTGTAGCGCCTGGAATGATTTATATGACGTAGCCGTGTCCAAAACTAACTCCCTTAATTTAACGGGTCTACGGGGACTACAAGTCCTCATACTACATATACTTTCAGTGGTAAAAACTTCCAGTAGTCCATGCTAGCATACATATATAAAATGTAACTAGTACATCCATATTTCGCCAACCTTTTTAAGTCATATGATGTGATAGGGGGCGAGCCTAGCCTCCAGGCTGATACTAAGCATTTCATGATAGAAACACCCATAAAAATATCCCTTTATCTGACCCGGGGAACCCCAGACCTCAGCACAGCATTCGCACCGCGTACGCATTTCAATTGCGCCACAGCGGCAGTCATATACTGAGATTATCTTTTTTTAAACAATGTACTTATCGTTATGGTATGATCCTATCAACTACTTATATAACTACTTTATACTTCTTTCTTTGATAATCAACGCTCCTGAGAAAGCTATCATCTGCCGAGAACCCTCGATCATATAGAAAATCTCACACAACTCCAATATTCCCATGAGTGACAACTCGGTCACAGTTTACTGTGTAACAAACTGCCCTGATGTGAATACCACGTGCTCCCCTCGTAAACTTACAATAGTGCTCGTTTATGCGCCATTTGATACGTCATGCGTCATGTGCGTCACTAGTAAATCACTGATGGAGATTAGTGTGTACGCAGTTTCTCTCGCAATGAATTTAGGAAATTATAAAATAGGTATTTGGCTAGAGTTTTGGAGTTTATTTTAGTCTATATCAATATTTCATTTTAGTATAACATTTGCAGGAGGACTGACTGCCGCACTCAGACACTGCAATTAACTCCAATTGTTAATTAACTAAATCTGATTAATCCACAAAGGCGATTATTATTAATGTGGTTCAAACTGCACCAATCTTATTGACCACGAAAATAAACATGAACTCTAGAGGATCGTGATTTTATTTCTATCTTATTTGATTTGATTGATAACCATTATCATCTGTTAAAGTTCTTTCAATATACACTTTGTTTACTTTCCTAAGTTTAAACAGTTTGGTATTCAGAACAAACAAATCCCACCCTAGTTTTATATTTATCTAGACCTAAAAGTGTTCTAAATGTAAATATTTTGCAACTTATAGACTGCTTTGCATGGCCTATTGACCTAAAAAGAAATAACGATGTTTTCTCAGAAGTACTATTTTCCGTAACCTATTGGAAGACTGTTTTTGATAATTTTACTACAAGTAATGTAATTCGTATGAAGTAATTTTAGTGTTGTTTTAGATATACGGAGAGAGAGTAATTTTAGTGATGTTTATGTTAAGATATATAAAATATGAGAGAATTTCTCATAAGACATAGGCGAGACTGTAATAGAAAACGGAGATTTATGATTTCATTTTGGAAATGGCAAGACATGACGTGACTTCACTACTAGTTGAGAGTAAGCGAGATGGTAATATTGAGTTACGGTCAATTGACCACAACTTAGTGGTACAATTTATATGTACAGTGCAGCTTGTCTAGTAGTATACATTAAAGCCTTTACATATATCATTATTATCATTAACTAAACGTCGAAACATTCCCTTTCATCTAAAGAGAGTGGGGACTCTCCGCGCTTCCATTGACTGTATTCAGTTATTGGTAGTAAGTACTCGTACCACTGATGAATGTTTACGTCGAGGTTTTATTATGAATATGAATGAGACATTGAACTTCACAGTGCAGATGGTTCTTTACTTTTTAAAAGAACTTACAGACTTACTTAACTAATATAAAGCGGCAGTGAATAGAGAACAGTTATTAATAACTAAGTCTGCTGCAAAGTTTTGAGAGATCACTTTTATATTTCCAAAAATTAAATAAAAAATGTGCATGCCTCGGTGGCGCAGTTGTGATGCGTACGCGTTTCGACTGAGGTTGACGCTGAGGTCTCGGGTTCGATCCCCGGATCGGGTAAAGGTGATATTGGGTTTTTCTATTACGAATTGCTCAGTATCAGCTCGGAGTCTGAAATTGTGCCTGGTATGGCGACGGGCTCGCCCTCTATCACATTATGGGACGGAGATAAGCTCGGCGAAATGTGGGTTTACTGGTTACACCTCTGCCTACCTCTTCGGGGATTACAGGCGTGAGTGCGTATTTGTATAAATTTAAATATTTACAAAGAGTCAATAGTACTACAGTGTAACAGAACCATATGTGGCATGCATGTGCGCTAGTTCTACGTACCTACAACCTACCCCTTCAGATACAGGCGTGAGCTTATGTTTGTAATAATGGGACTTTGAACTTGGGAGTGCGGACAGATGTTTATTTTGCTTTTGTGATAGTTATTGTTCAATGTCTGGACTGTGGACTAATTGTTCAATAATATTTTAACTGTTAACAGGCATGTGTATTGTTTAACTTCAATGTGTTTTGTATTGAATAAGGAAAGGTTATAGTGGGTTGTTTGCGTCATGTTTACGAGGTGGTAGGTCACTCGTATGCGAAAGGCCGGCTGGGTTGGTACCACCACTTTGTCTATTTCTGCCGCCAAGCAACAGTGTGTAAGCACTGTTGTGTTCCGGTTTAAAAGACATTGAAGCCAGTGAAATTACTGGGCATTATGAGACTTAACACCTTATGTCTCTCTCTTCGAACCTGCGACTTTCGTCTTGACCAATCCCCAGTGAGCTATAGCTGCTTTTATTATGATAATCATAACACAGAAATAAGTTCAACGAACTGTGGGTATACTGTGTACATCTGCCTACCCCTTTGAGGATATAGGCATGGTCATATGTGTGTATCTAAGTCGTAAAGATGAGCCAGGCTAAAGTTAACCCGCCCCAATAAAACCGACATTGAACCATAAAGCTTTAACAAAACAAAAGCGATTAATTACCCTACACGGAACACAAACATCGCGTGTGGTGCATTGGCCTTCATTATCAGAGACTGCGGCGACCCACTCGTCGCTTGCTCTGGACAGTGCCAGCAATCAGGGCTGGCTGCCAGTAGACCCAACTTATTTAAACCGCTGGCACCCTGAAATTATATAAAAGTAAATTTCAAAATACAAACAGTGCTAACTGCCTGCCTGCCTCGGTGGCGCAGTTGTAATGCGTACGCTTTACGATTGAGGTCAACGCTGAGGTCTCGGGTTCGATCCCCGGGTCGGGTAAAGTGGCATTGGGTTTTTCTATTACGATATGTTCAGTATCAGCCCGGAGTCTGGAATTTGTGCCCGGTATGGCGATAGGCTCGCCCCCTATCACATAAGGGACGGAAATACGCTCGGCGAAATGTGGGTGTACTGGTTACACCTCTGCCTACCCCTTCGGGGATTACAGGCGTGAGTGCGTATGTATGTATGTATGTATGTAAACAGTGCTAAAAATTTGAAATAAATAATACTAAAATGATTAATCTTATCACTTTAGAACAAAGATTTCAATGTGTACTACTAGATCGGCTACGGCATTAAGTTACGGTCAATTAACCGTAACTCAATATTGCCATCTCGCTTACTCTTAACTAGTATTCCTCTCCCGCTCGCTGTCTGTCAGCTGTCAAACCGCATTATGTGGTACAATTTTACTTCTAAACAGCCCGTGTAAATATAATATTGTACAATATAGCAGCCCTACCGGCGAAACAACCCTTCTGTGAGATGATATTATGTGTAGGGCTGTGTGCGTACACGTGGCCTGTACGGTTGGGGTTAACAAGAACCGGGACCGAGCTCAGTTGGTTTGGATTCAAATGATAAACTAGTATGCTTCTCAACAATAATCATTGTCCTGTATTTCATCTTTATTTGACTGGCGCTTTGTGTACTGTGCTCTATCTTTGATCGATTGATCGTTGATGATGAAATTTTATTTATTTATATGCTAAATGTCACACCATCAACTTAACACTAGAAATTCATAGTAATAAAGTACAGAGGAAACAGACAAAGTGTCAAAGTTACTACGGGTGTCATCATTCAAAACCTACAGAATTAATGAACCTATGAAATCATTAAACTTTGATCAAATGTACATTTTACAAGTCTCATAATTATCCGTTAATTTCATTTGCTGCAATGTCCTTCATATCGGAACTCAATAGTGCTTATACACTGGTGCTGGGGGACAGAAATAAAAGGCTTGGTGATATCTAGCGACTCAGACAAACTTTCGTATACGAGGGACCTAGATACCACCTAGTATAAGTATTAGACGCTTGGTGTGACTGGCAACTTCTATTCTAATTTTAAATTATGGCTTCATCGATTATTGGTATTTTCGCCAAATAGTAATAACTATTGACAACTCAAATATAATAGGAATCCTGAGATTTTAGATTTCTAGGGCAATTTATGATATCCACTTGGATATTATTGTAAATTCCCAAAGAATCAACGAAATGCAGTTCAGAGAAACCTATTACTCCAATTTTAAACACAAATTCTTATTACTACTTATAATAATTGCTCCCTTATAACGGCCTTATGTGTAACCTTCACACAAATGTCTTGGCGGTATAAAAAAAAGTTTCTCTAACAACACTTAAAAAGTCAGAACCATACGTGGCTCGTCCGCTGGTTACCCACATTTTTCTATATTTATACACACGCAGCTGGGTTTGTTTTTATGAGGGTAGTCTTGTACCGTGTAACGTTGTTTGATATCCACGGCATTGTTGAACTCTTGTATAAATATTAATAAAACAAATTGTAGTGATTGTTTACGAGTGAAAGGATATAAGTTCAAAAGGTCTGTAGTGATGAAAAATACGGTTAGTATGTATTTGTTTTTATAGTGGGGCTTGTACGTTTGCAGTCCACAGATGTTTTTTTAATGTAAGATTGGGCAACCGGGCATGTGTGTCACCCGATGGTAAGTGATTACCGCCGATTATATTACCAGAGAAATCGTTTATGCTTGCCGGCCTGAGGAAAAAGTAGGCTTTTTTCTTGAAGGTTCCTAAGTCACATCGGCCTGGCCACACCACAAATGAAAGCTAATTCCACGATGATGCTGTACGGGGAAGGAAACTCCTCGAAATTCGCATCGTCGAGGAACGCCAGTCAACCAGATGATGGGAATGGAATCCCAACTTGTGCGTGCGTGCTTTGCGTGTTGTGGGATGTTGGAATTCGGTCGCTGATATTGATGCAAACAATTCCTCGGAAATTATACAGACGATAAATTTTACAAATAAATAAAATCCCAACAGTCACATAATCCTAATCTCATACTAAGTTCACCTGTATTGTGGATATAGGAAACTAAGAAGAATATACTGTCTCACGACACATATTATGTTTGTATAATATAATATTTGCGGACCACACAAACATTTGTCTTGGTGCGGGATTGAATCCGCGACCTCTCGTTTCACAGCCAGCTAGTCGCCCGCCAAGCCACGGAGACTATCAAGAGTGACGCAGACGCAGTCTCTTTGCAGTACCAGATATGACTTAGTATTAATTGTTTGATGTCTGGAATCTAGGGCTCTTCTGTGTTTAGATGTAACTATAAAGCTTGTAGTTGGTACATACTTCGGTAAAATGTTGACGGTTTACCCGCGATCACTGGTACTGATTAACTGGCTTTTGACATCATCCTCTTCATCTACCTGCCCTTATCCCACTCGGAGTGGGGTCCGCGTAACATGCTTTTTACCCTTAGTAGTTTTTACGACCGGCCGCCTGCTTGACGTTTTAACCCCTCTGGCGTTAATTGATAGGCTCTCGACATGACCGATCATAATGTATGGCTACTTATATTTCTCTCTGAATTTTTTATATTTTGTACTTACCATTTCTTGTTATCACTATTGAGATGTTTCATTAATTTGCATACGCATCTGGGTTGTTCATTATAATTAATTGGAGGAAGTGGTAATGTTTCCGGGATATGGAAGTTCATTCAGGAAATATTTTACGCATTTTTCTGAAACTTCAAAGTATAGTTCGGGAGTTTGAATCGTGTTACATTTTCTCTGTATTTTGTATTGATAGTTAAAATTACTCTAAGTTATTTTAGAGTATGAAGTTAGGACATTGTTAAAAATAGCATAAGTTCATGCTTGTATCCCCGAAGTGGCAGGTTTGGCAAGTTTTTTTTATCATAAAATGCTTAATATCAGCCCGGAGTCTGGAATTTTGCCCGATATGGCGATTGGTTTGCGTCTGTCACATGACGGGACGGAAATAAGCTCGGTGAAATGTGGGTGTACTAGTTACACCTCTGCCTATCCCTTCGGGGAGTACATGCTCACGCCTGTACTGTATGTTTGCCTATTTATGTCATAATAATGTAATCGGATTTGGTACTACGAGGGATGAAATACTTATATCGTACACAATACGTTGCTTAAATTTGACCACAGCTTTCTGTTAGACGTTGTAGAATCCAAAACCTATCAATAATGGATCACTATAAAGACGATATAAATAAGTGAAAAACAAAAAAATACTAGTAAGTGATGAAAAATGACTATACTGAACTATACAATGGAACCTCATACGAAAGTGTAGTGCAGTGTTTGTGTTTATAATGTGACTGCAAACATCACAATGGTAGTGTTAAGGAAGTTCATGGTATGTTATACTTTGCAGTTGCAGTTTTTATTTGAACATGATGTCATTTATGTACGTTAACTCGCAATGTTCTATGAAATTGAGTCGTTTATAAAATGTCACTTATTGTTATAAGATTATTTGGTGTTCCAAACTCTTCTTTTGCCCCCATTGTTTTACTGAAGACGCAGTTCTACATATGGAATGCAATATGTGAAATATTTTAAATCATCATTTTTAGGCTTCATGGGAAAGCTGTAAGAATTGTAAGTGCTAAACCTAGGCTGTGAGTAGTTTTGTTCACACTCTTCACTGAATCCACCGGGGAACAAATAAAACTGACGTGGATTGGCTTGTTTGACTGGAAAGTGGGCAGCGCACGCATGGTTCTCCTGGTATTGTGGGTCTTCATAAGCGGTTGATGTCTTACGATCATGTGACCTTCTTGATTTTTTGCCGGCCTTATAATATATAATATAATACTATCCCTGTATTATATACGTCCCACTACTGGGCACGGGCCTCCTCTACTTAATGAGAGGGGTTAGGCCTTAGCCCACCACGCTGGCCTAATGCGGGTTGGCAGACTTCACATACCTTCGAAATTGTTATGAAGAACTTCTCAGGTATACAGGTTTCCTCACGATGTTTCCTTCACCGTTACAGCAAGTGATAATTAACAATTAATACACACATAACTTAGAAAAGTCAGAGATGCACTTGGGGCTGGTTTCGAACTTGCGACTTTCGTCTCGACAGTCCATGCCACTCCCCGCTGAGCTATCACTGCTTAATAAATGTACTACGGCCTTGTACTATAATATTTCCAACTCCTCCTTAGCTTTCTATTTGATCAATTTCGTTGCGGGACAAAGACAATTTAGCATTTCCAGAGACTCGCCGAGCTTCACTGCTCGGTGTCAACAAAAATGCGTGCCACTGTCTATCCTGGTGCACAGGAGTTACAGTGACGGGTGTGTCGGCGGGATAGTCTCGGCCTTGTACTATAAAATACCTTTCTATTTGTATGACAGCTCCGTGGCGCAGCGGGCGAGTAGTCAGCTGCGAAGCGAGAGCCCGTGGGTTCGATTCCCACACCGAGACAAATGTTTGTGTGATCCACAAATATTGGTCTCGGGTCTGGGTGTTGTGGGACCGCAAGTCTTTCGTAGTTCCTGATACCCACGACACAGGTTTACCTAGTGTGGGGTCAGGACTATGTGTGTGACTGTTGGGTGTATTATTATTATTATTATTATTAATGGCTTAGGTAAACTTTCTGCTGAAGAATGCGTTTGTCATTAACTAATTTATTCGTTGTCCACAGGTGTCTAGCCTCCGGGACGAGGTGTCTGCGTGCGAGGACAAGTGGAAGCAGCGCCGCAACCACAGCTTCGACCAGAATAGACACCTCGAGGAGGTCACCAGGGAGAGGTAAGTGTTCATCAATAGCTAAGTGGAAAAGGAGACTAGGTACACTGTTTCTTTTAATTAGCTTGAATGACGAGACGGGCAGGAAGCTCGCCTGATGGTAATACGCCTGCCCATAACGTAAACAACACAACACAGAACTTTTAATTAAAAAACACTGCATGGCATTGGACTGCGCTCGTCACCCTAAGACATAAGATGTTAAGTCTCATAATGTCCAGTAATTTCCCTGGCTTCAATGTCCTTCATACCGAAATACAAAAGTGCTTACACATTGTTGCTTGGCGCCAGAAATAGACAAAGTTGTGGTACCAACCCAGACGGCCACAATACTAAACCAATTATGGGCGCGTTGCCGACCTTAACGGAAAGGGATAATTAAGGGAATGGGAAAGGGAGTGGGTTTGGGCCTCCGGATATCTCACTCACCGTACGAAACGCAGCAGCAAGCTACTACTTTACGTCGGTTTTCTGTGAGATAGTGGTAACTAGCCGGCCCATTCACGCTGTAGATAAGTGTCTACAGCGTGGCTCTACCACTCAAAAAAAGTCGGTAGTATTATATGCACGGAAGCTGGATACCTGGATACCGTTATGAGTAACCGATCAAGTTACTACGGCTAATTCGAAATACCATGGTGTGGTGCGCGGGGATCTACAAAATTGTGTATGCCGCGTGACTAGCTGATCCTTTTATGTACTAGGTGGTAGGTCCCTCGTATGCGAGAGGCCGTCTGGGCTGGTACCAACGCTTTGCCTATTTGTCACAAACAGCATTGTGTAAGCACTGTTGTTTTTCGGTTTTAAGGACATTGAAGCCAGTGAAAATACTGGGCATCATGAGACTTAACGTCTTATGTCTCGGGATGACGAGCGCCGTCCAATCCAATTATGGGCAGGCGTTGCGCTTAATCAGGCGATCGACCTGCTCGTTACGTCACTCAAGCTAATAATAAAAAATAATAAAGTACTTCTTTAGAAGTAAACTTCGCCCTATTGTTAGAACTATTACCGATGAGCACTCTGAATGAACCGAATGCTCCAACAATAAGTTCAACTGAGCCAGCGTAACCACGTACTAATGTATTCGAGACTGGTGACTGATTACCGAGAACTAAGAACATACAGAACACTCGCAGTACTCACAGCAATCACCGTACTGAGCTCCCAATGACGGAGCGCTCTCTTATAAAGCAACTGTCACCCTACCAAACTAACTTATCTAGTTTGTCTACCCTTCAATGATTTCCATACATCAGACATTACTTTTCTCTGCCACCCTCGAAATAGCCGATGAAGTGGAATGTCTGGCAACAATATGTTATTTACTAATTTCCAGGGACGATCTGAAACGTGTGGCAGTAAGCCTGCATCGTGTAGTGGGCCAGCTGGTGGCGTATTGTGCTTGTGCTGAGGATGAACTCAACCGCACTGTATTAGGACATTTACTGGCGAGACTGCTCCCTGGAGATGCTGACGAGTGAGTATAGTTTGTTTTGTGGATTCTAGATGTGGATGGCAATAAATTAATTTAGATTACAGACAACTCTAATAATATACATACGCACTCACGCCTGTAATTCCCGAAGGGGTAGGCAGAGGTGTAACCAGTACACCCACATTTCGCTGAGCGTATCTCCGTCCCATGATGTGATAGGGGGCGAGCTTATCGCTCTACCAGGCACAAATTCCAGTCTCCGGACTGATACTAAGCATTTCGTAATAGAAAACCAATACCACTTTGCCCGACCCGGGGATCGAACCCGAGACCTTAGCGTTGGCCTCAATCGTAACGCGTACGCATTACGACTGCGCCACCGAGGCAGTCATAATATAACGTTTAATAAAATATAACGTTTAACAAACTTAAAAACCGACTTCAAGCAATAGCATGTCAATTCCAAAACAATAACACAATCGCGACGAGTGCACTGTTGGCCGTTGAGGAGTTTTATTTTTTTTCTCCGTACTCCGTCATCAGATCTTCACAAAATTTATATGGACCACATCGCAGGTAAAATCTATCGAGTGAAATTTTTCCAACAAAATTCGTCCACAATTAGCGGAGAAATCAAACTTACATTAAAAAAAAAAAAGATTAAATAAAAAAACGAACCTCCTTTTTTGAAGTCGGTTAAAAAAGTCGTGGATCCAAAATGTTAATACTGCATCCGTCTAATATGCAGACCCTGGGATGAATTTCTCTCCAGTGTTTCTTTAGTTCTATCACATGACCTTCTCCAACTAACCTTAAAATGCTTAGGCAGATGCGGCTTAGGTGTGCTCCTGACATTGCTGAAGTCAACAGTTGAAGGTAACATCACTATAGGAGGGGCTGACGGCCCGTTTGCCTTCGAATACCAATAAAAAAAAACCAATGGTAGATTAGACACAGCAGCTAGTTAAGTTACAGCATCAGCATATGAAAGTAAATCGTTTATTGATCATTTAGGCATAGGTGCCTAACTAAATTGCGCTTATGATAAGTCAGTACAAGAAAATAAATAAAAGAAAGTTAAGTGAGGACTTTTTTTTTAATAGTAATGGATAGCAAACGAGTAAGTAGGTCATAACCCGCTCGAGCCAGCGCGTTCATGCTGTAGACATAGGTATATGACTACAGTGTGGATCTATTACTTTTAAAATATTACTAATTTCTGTCATTCTACTTTATTTATTTTTTATTTTGGATCGCCAATGGGTGTACATATAAAACTTATTAAGTAACAAACAAATATAACATACTACCCAGTTACAGGCAAACACAACTAACACAAGTATTGCACCGGATATTCATTAATAAACTAGAATAATAAAATATAATTAAAACACACAACCAATACTTTACAAGAAATTACAAATTAATAAAAATTGAGTGGTAAATATTATGTATCCAACATAGTGACTTAACACAGTCTGGATTCCCAATAATTAGTAATTTTCTTCTTATAACACAATAAATTATCACAGAATATATCCACGTTTAAAGATCTGTATAAGTGCCCATGCGTGTATACATACATAAATACAAAGCCAAAGGTTTGTGCAGTAGGAATGGGTTTACAGTAGACTTACTTCTAATCAGAACTGAAAATCGGCTTATCATCAACCTTTAAGCCCTAAAAATAATGGTTATAAAAATAGTGTAATATGAATTCAAAGCCCCCAATATCTTCAAAGTGTAGTCAAACAAAAGTAACTCTGGAGAGTATACAGCGAACGGAAATGTCATAGGTTGATCTATAAACAGCGCTAGCATGCAACTCTCCATGCTAATCTAAAGGGTGAATATTTGTGAATGTACCAGCCACCAGGCTAACAAACAAATGTTTGCGCGATCCACAAATATTTGTTTCGGATCTGGGTATTGTGGGCAGTGGGACTGTAAGTCCCTCGGTAGTTCCTGATACCCACAATACAAGTTATATCTAGTGTGGGATCAGAACTAGTGTATGACTGTTGGTTGTATTTATTTATACCGCTTAATTATATCGGAATCTTTTTTATTCTAAACCGATTCTTGGGTGGTTAACTGTCCATTTGCAATACACTAGTACTGTAGATGGGTTGGCTCGGGGCCAGCACCTCTGCCCTTTTCATTTTTGATTATTTTCTCATCGCCGCTCTTGATCTAAATTTGTCGCCTGTAATATATTGTTAGATGTTGGCGTATTCCTCTTTGTGTTAATGCCCTTGAAAAACATAGGTTAGATTTATTGAATTTAGGTTATTTAAATTGTAATTTGTAGTCGATTGATAATATTGACTATAAATTATAGACAACTAGCTTTTGCTCGCGGCTCCGCCCGCATGAATAGACTTTTCCGAAATAAAACGTAGCCTATAACCGTCTCCAGGGTCCCACCTGTCTACACCTGTCTATCTGTCTAGGGTCCACTACATCAAAATCGGTTCAATGATTTAGGTCTTTCCTTTAAGGTCGGCAACGCGCCTATTACTCTTTTGGTATTGTGAATGTAATTGGTTGGTGGAGATCACTTACCATCAGGTGACCCTCTTGCTCGTTTGCCGGCCTATACAATTTTTTTTTTATCGAAAATTCCCCAACGGCAACGTCTTTTCTTCTGAAATCGTACTGATTGATAATTTATGTTACCTTCCAGGAGTGTGCTAGAGGAGGGTCTTCGTCCGTCATCGCCGAACCTGTCCGGGGAACTGAACGCGAGCGTGGTCTCACGCGCCGGGAAACATGTACACTTCGCGCCTGATCTCAACGCTATACTCTCTGACTTAGATGAGGTAAGCAGAAACTGTAAGAAAACTTCAGGGGTAACGTATAACTGAATGGGGGATGTGGTAGTGAAGCGGTGCAGGGGGGAGACGTAGTGATTTCTTATGTTTACGCGAATATTACACATTGAAATAAAACCGCCTCGGGAGCGACTCCCGTGACCACGAAAGCTGAAAAGCTTTCGAAACATCGGGACTAAAATAAATCCGTATAAACTAGTTTTATTTCAATGGAGAGACGTGTTGTTAGAAGACATGGTGTTTTTATCCTGGCACGGCACAGTGACTACACTGGATCTGTAACTACAGTGCAGTCTAAATATAATGTCGATTGTCAAATAAAGACAATACTGACTGCCTCGGTGGCGCAGTTGTAATGCGTACGCGTTACGATTGAGGCTAACGCTGAGGTCTCGGGTTCGATCCCCGGGTCGGGTAAAGTGGTATTGGGTTTTTCTATTACGAAATGCTCCGTATCAGCCCGGAGTCTGGAATTTGTGCCCGGTATGGCGATAGGTTCGCCCCCTATCACATCGTGGGACGCAGATGCGCTCGGCGAAATGTGGGTGTACTGGTTACACCTCTGCCTACCCCTTCAGGGATTACAGGCGTGACTGCGTATATGAACCTGGAACTCGACTCGCCTGAACGAGCCATAATTTTTAGTTTTTCCCTATATGTACGGTGGTCTCTATCCAGTCGGGTACAGGTGAGGTTCCTTCCCACTAGCTATTAAATATTATATTTATAACGTGTATAGCGCGACAGTGCTGTGACGTCATATTTCATTCATTATCACTCTTTTCTCCTCCCCCTGTATAACGCCATACGATATAGTTGTAAGCTTAGTTTTCCATGTTTGATATCGAACCCCACGCCTGATATATTTGATGTCGAACTTATCGATACTGCCTAAAACTGACCACGTGCGAGTACTGATTCGCACACTGGGACACCGAGGTTTACACCACTCTTAATTTTTATTGGGATGAAAATTACCATACAGGTGACAATTTAGAGTATAACATAGTAAAAAAAAAACAAGAAGACATTTACGCGGGTGTAGCTGCGAGCGAAAGCTAGTATATAATACAAACACAAAATTCAGTCTTATTGTATACATGATAAGGTATATGTTTGTGTGCAGGAGTGCATCGTTGGGTTTCTACAACAGCAACGTGACTTGAGCGCAGACATCAAGCGCGAGCTCGAGCACTCGCTCAAGAGGCTGCGGCATGAAGCGCATTCACTACTCGACTTGTCAAACAAACTTGCTACTAGTGAGTATATATATATTTATTAACCTTAATAACTGGATGAATCAGGCCGTACTGAGGTCGTGCGCGTTAGGGATGATATCGATGTTCAACACGCTTAACATAACGCCTCGAGACAATTTTATCGACTGATTTTCTTCCGTTATCGATACATGTCTGTCTATTAAAGGTAACATACCCGCCTGGTATTTACGGAATGGGAATATTGTCCCGTTTTTCTCGCGTTATTTTTATATCTATCACTCTCTGTGTTTTTGAGTGCACGGTACACTAGTCGATATCGATAAAATGGTCTCTTACGCGTGAGATGTCTGATGTGCTCATATTAAGCGGGTAGTACGTAACTTTATAATAATTAGTAACAAATGACGAGTAAGACGTCAACACACAGGCCTGTCGCACCCCAGACGGAATGTGGAGGTGTCGAAATAGCACATCATATATTGAACTTTACTTTTATATTGGAACATAAGAAAACCAAATGTTTTTGACATAACATAAGGTCACGCCTATATCCGAACGTATAGGCAGAAGTGAAACCAGTACATCTACGTTTCACCGAGTTTATTTCTGTCCCATGATGTGATAAGAGTCGAGCATATTCCCATACCGGACACAAACTCCAACCCCGGGCAATTTATGTCTAATTTTAATATCCAAAATTCAAACACAAATTGTGATTGTCCGACATCGGAATTGAACCTCAGTTCTAAGCCTTAGAACACTGCCACTAGACTAATGAGTCGATAGCGATCTTTTAAATAATTTAATGGTGTTTTGTATTGTAGAAGCTAAACCGGAACAGAAGATGTTGGAGTCTCACGTGTGCGTCACCGAGCTGGTGCAGCATGCTGACGTGGACAATACTTGTGACAACTGCGAACTGCACAAGAAGGTTACATATATATCTAATATATAAAATTCTCGTGTCACAATGTTCGTTCCCATACTCCTCCGAAACGGCTGGACCGATTTTGTGTGCATATCGGGTAGGTCTGAGAATCGGCCAACATCTATTTTTCACCCCCTAAAACTTGCCCAATAGTGGGACAGCTATACCGATTAACAAAACATTCATGAGATGAGACTTAGTTGCTTTTAGTTTTAGACGTGTTTAAAATTGTGCAATCATTGCCCCTGAGCCACTTCGGAATTTTTGGGGGTAAAATAATGGTTTTATTCATAGATAATTTGAACTACGACAATCTAAGCGAAGAAGCTTACATAAGTCTTATAATACAGCCTCCGTGGCGCAGCGGGCGAGTAGCCGGTTGCGAAGCGTGAGGCCGTGGGTTCGATTCCTGCACCTTGACAAATGTTTGTCTGATCCACAAATATTGGTCTCGGGTCTGGGTGTTGTGGGACCGCAAGTCCCTCGTAGTTCCTGATACCCACGATACAGGTTTAACCTAGTGTAGGGTCAGGACTATGTGTGTGACTGTTGGGTGTATTTATTATTATTTATTATTATTAATAAATAAATAGTCCACTCATAGGCGTAGGTAATTTTTTTCTGGGTTGAACCATATTTAAATCACTACTCCAGGTACCGAAAATAGACGTAGATGAAGACGTATGGGTGTTGGTTAGCGGGTTCTGAAGTGAGCCAAAATTCTAGAGTAGATCTGGCTCATCCGACCCACACGCTTGCTACGCTTATGATATCACTATTTAAAACTCCATTGTTCATTAAGTATGTTATAATATGTCACAATCGATCGGCAAAATCGCGATTAAGCGAAACGCGCCTCCGCGCTGTATAAAACGTATGTGCACCGCGATGACAAATCAGTCTACATAGTAAAAATTGGCACGCTTGGTTTTTAATTTTTGTTTGTCAATCTGTATAAAATACAGATCGACGTATCGACGTATACATGCCATATTGATTTGTGATTTATATCGTTATTCTACAGAGCATGGAAGAAGCGATGGCGGAATGTCTTCAACGTGAGAATCTGTTACGTTCCGATCTGGAAGCTGCCATGATCAAGATCGCTCAGCTGATGACCAGCGCTGATGTTATAGCCGAGGGGTGAGTGGACATTACACATACAAATATATTGATATAGATATACGAGTACATCTAAACTTTCATCCCGAGTGGAGAAGAAATATTATGACACCTTTTTAGAGCAGAGGCATGACATGAGGCGGACATGAGTGAGTGGTAAGTAATCTCCAGCTCCCATGAATACCCACCATACCTTAACAAACAAAGACCCGATGCCAACCTTAAGGAAAAGGGATATTTAAGGGTTTGAGAATATTATAACAACACAATTACTACCGGGATACCGTCAACGGCGAGGTCCCCAACAAGGTATATATTTGGAAGCGTATCCACAGTTGTGATGAAAGCAATATAACAAGAGTTGTATGTGTATATGTCCAGTTACGGCACGGGCGGACAACTCCAGTCTCCTGCAGCGTCACGTCGTGCACAATGTGTGTCCACACACGGCACGCACAGTACGCACAGTACGCACGGCACCGGACCTGACCTCACAGAACTGGACGCGCTGCATCGGGAGAGGGACGATCTGCATCAACAGGTACACAACGTTCCTGTATCTTATTATACTAATAACCACACTGTATATTATAATGTCGAATAACTGTTTTAGAAGTAAGTGTAGTGTACAAATGTTTTTTTTTTAATGGAACAGGACCTGACTAAAGCAATGATTTGAAAATAGGTACATTTCGTGAACAGGCTCTAAACTCACTCTACACTTAACGTGCGTGATTCTGCGTGTGATATATATTAACCATTTACTAAATGTTCATATTCACCTATCTAAAGTAAAAAAGAAGTACTAACTAACGCAATCCACATTCCAAAATTTCTTAACTAATAATAATAATTTATAAGTAGTAATCGCGGTGCCGTAAATCGGAGTGAATAGGATTGGAGATGGAGGGGTGAATCAGGACGAAACTTATATTGAGATTATTTCGTAGACGAATGGACCGAAATGTTCCCGAGCTTAATTTTTGTCCTAAATATATAGGAGTTTTATTATTTTGAGTCAATTGCAGTTTAATTCATATTACGAGTATATGTAAATAAACTAAATTACCTTTGTGCCTATTCACCCCTGCTTTCCCCGTTTATCTCGTTTTACTGTACTATTTATACATGGGGCTGCGCACAAGATCCGAATTTCGTTTTCCGAAGTCGATAATATATTCAGTTCAGATCATAATCTCTGACTCGAATCGGATGCAGTGCGTAAACTCTAATTTATCGATAATATGGAATCATTATTTCATTACAATTTACCACATTCACTTCGCAAATCACCGCTATTAACACAGTATAATGCAACATTTTTAATCAAATCACCACACTGACGTATTATTAACCCAATAATTTTAAGTAATATGATCAAATCAGTGCCATTCTAGCTTTACGATTTTATGAACAGTCTACTGTCAAAATGTACTAGACGAAACTCATTGATACTTACTATTAAACGGAAGATGGATGTGTCTATACAATGGACAGTTGTTCCGTAGTCATTATAACAATCATTTTCGTAGCAGTTTTACATAAATATTAAATACATAACAAGCTTACATCTGTATCCTCGAAGTAATAAACAGAGGTGCAATGAGTGCATCCACAGTTGTAGAGTCGAGCTTATTTCTATCCCATGATACGATAGGGGACGAACAGAAAGAAAGAAGAAACCTATCGCCATATCAGGCCAAAAATTTCAATCTCGGCCAACTTATGCGTGATTTTTAAATAGAAAATTGAAACGCTGACTGTGATTGCCAGACTTAGCGTATTATATTAATACTTAGGGCCTATTTCAAATTGTTGACGTACATTTAACTAATACTTAACGTATAAGACAGCTATTTTCGAAAGTATCTAGTACACATTTTTTTGCCGGTATGTAGGAACGTCGGCGTACACTCTGAACGTGTCATGTTTTACTTGGTAAATAGCATTTACTCAAAAGTGGTTAAATAGGCGCTTAGTATAATATTGTTATTGTGTAATTGTATAATATATGTGTATATAAATATGTATTATTATGTTTTACCACACGCACGCACACGCACGCGCACCCGCACGTACGCAGGTTAAACGGATGACAGAGTCGCCCGTACATAAGATATGCTGCGACAAGGTAACCGCGCATATTCACTCAATCTCATAATATAATGTCGATGTCGTTTGGATATATGCATGGCTTTATGTGTACGAGTATATTCAAGCTGATCAAAACAGTCGTGTTAATGTTAATTTCTCAATCTGCTAAACCGATTTGGATCAACTTTGGTCGAAGATAGTTTTGACGTTTCATCGATGTTATTTACGTTTGGAACTGTATACCAAAACAAAAAATATGATGAGTAAAAAAATATATTTACTGTTGCATTTTTAATGGGGTATTTAATTTTTTACTGCTTTCATTATTATAATTCAAGTTTTCTAAATGATATTAGCTATATGTAATTATAATAGTCTTTTTAGACATATTCATAAGAGTATTGGTCCTGGTTCCAGCAGGATTTTTTTTATGTATTTATATTTATTTTATCATGTAATAGTTACATATTATGTATAGTAGATTAAGTATGTTTATTTCAAGACATTTCATTCATATTACATTATATTTTAACAATTCCTGCTTGTTTACATCTCATTATATATCACGTAAGTTGGAATAATTAATATTGAATGATCTCTCAAAATTGGATGTTCAAAAAACGCCTTTGAAATTAAATTCTGTGGGAAGACGCCATAGAAACTGCGCGATCCACAGATAAAGTTTGTGCATTTCACGAGGACGCGCGTACTACGAATATAGAATTGCTTGCTTATTGTTTCTATTACTACATACATACATACATACGCACTCACGCCTGTAATCCCCGAAGGGGTAGGCAGAGGTGTAACTAGTACACCCACATTTCGTCGAGCGTATCTCCGTCCCACGATGTGATAGGGGGCGAGCCTATCGCCATACCGGGCACAAATTCCAGACTCCGGGCTGATACTGAGAATTTCGAAATAGAAAAACCCAATACCACTTTACCCGACCTGGGGATCAAACCCGAGACCTCAGAGTTAGCCTCAATTGTAACGCGTGCGCATTACAACTGCGCCACCGAGGCAGTCTTCTATTTTTCCATTTTTTCGTGTTTCTACATGTGCATTACAATAGGAAAACTTGTGCATAGAATAACGCATTTAAACTCGTAAGGTACGTCATGAAGTATACGTGTCTTGGTGAAACGTACAAACTGTCGACGGGTAATACGCATGTCGATTCATAGTTTACATATTAACTGATTAACTGTGGGCCTAGTACAAGATTTAATAGTTTTCCTAAATCATGAAAGTTTTCGTTTTCTCTCCATACATCAAATATTAGTAGCCACTGGTGGGAACTATGATGAATAAAAATTAATAATATGGTTAATTTTATTTCATATTAGTCGAATATGAAATTTGTTTTCAAGCGATTCTTTCCTTTATTACTGTATGAATTACTAGTTTGACACTTCGACGGCAGTAATTTTATACGAATTCGAAAACTGTGAACGTATTTTTAACTCGTGTTAGGCCTACAGATCATTAACATGTAACATTGTAACACATGACGCGGGTTGCGCAGCTGGAAGCGGCCAACCGTCAGCTGCGCTCGACGCGACAGTTCGTGGAGGAGCAGGCGAGCGAGCGCGAGACCGAACGAGACGAGTTCGCGCGAACGCTCGCCGACTTACGCGATGAGAACGCGCGCCTCACTACACGACTGCAGAACAACGCCAGGATACTTAACGAGGTCCGTTACGGGTTACCGGTTACGGGTTACGTACATATATACCATGTACCATACTTGCCAGTTGCCATGGAGATGGTGGTTTTGAGTTTTTTCACCTTTAATCACTTTCCTCAATTTTCGATTCTCACTTGTAAAGGCAATTGGTTTATAAAAGGTTTTTGTCTATAACACTTAACTGGTAAGGTTTGCCGCGTATTTTTCATGTTTTACATCACTACTGTTTATCGATTTTATTCGCTACGATATCGATAAAATAATTCATAAAATAATCTATATGAATATAAAATATTTTATTTTTAAGATATTTACTGAAAGACATAGAATATGTGGTAAACCTTATATTAATTTTTCACTTCATCTGTTAATATTTAACCATAAATAATTTTGAAAGCACAAACAAGCGATTTAATACTTTTCGTTCTGTCTTTATTCGCATATTGTGTAAATATCTTAATTCATCTTTGCATACTTCTTACTATGTCTGCGTAAGCTTGTATGTACAAGGTTAGTCGGAAAATGTGTACTAAGCTGAAAGGACGTATAAGTACCCGTAATTCTTAACAACTTTTGTATTTACAACATTTTCAATAAATCCTATAGTTTCAGAGATATTGCTGTTTCAAGATTTTATAAAAACTACGCTAACTACCCTATGATCAGCTGTATGTTCATTTGAAGTGGGCGCGGCGTGCGGTGTGGTTCCTTTGTATTTCGCCGCCAAGTCGCGACATAAAAAATCACGCGACAGGGTTGTGTATTTATAAAATTAAAAAGCAATAATTGATTTCTAGGAATTGAAATTGAACATAAAATAAATGTGATGAGATATACATAATAGAAATCCTAATTAGTGATACTTTAAGTTGGCCACGGCTTAGTACACCCCTTCTGACTAACCTTGTACATAATGTTCATATGTCTGATATCATAAACATTAAAAACAATAGTGCACACACTTGTGTAAAGATAAAAATTGTGCTTTCAAGGTTGATTTCCTCTAATCATATTGTATGTGTGAGTAAAACTAACGGTGTATGGTGTATGGCGTGTAGATGCACTGCCTGCGTGTTACCAAATGCAACTGTCGCGAGCACCACGCACATGTAAGTGTCTGCACACTAGCACTCAGCTCACTAGCACTAAGCACTAGCGGTAAGGCGTCGACCCACTTCATTCATATTTCATTATCTATATTAACCCAAAACATCAATGTAGGACTTTAGATTTTAAATACTTGAACAGATTTTCTTCAAATACAGCTAAAAACCATGTCGATAAAACAATTTTTCAAGTTAAACAAAAACCATTTAAATCGATTCATTCGCAGACGGATAGGCAGTCAATCTCTCGGGGGTCGGGGTCGGGGGTGAATAAAATAAATCAATGTTAACATAGTATATTCTCAGACATAGAATACAAAATCTAATATTCAACTTTTTTCTTTTTTCTATTGTATCATTAAAAGATTCGTTTTAAAAAGTGGGAAGGCGCCATTGTAGCTTTACTTAGCTGTATATATTTAGCTTTGTTGTATTTAGCATTACTAGCAAAATCATTGTTGGATTCAGTACTACCAGCAATAAAACCAGCTTTATTTTATCTTTTTCATCACGTTTATTTCTTCTTGAGTGTATAGCTTTAACACAGTATAACAGTTTTTATTACTAATAATTTGGTTTCCGAAGTAGTTCCGAAGTAGTAGTAGTACTATTGGCTCCTAGTTTACATGCCAATAGATTAGAAAATATTAGGATTAACCTTCACTGGTTTTGGTTATTAAGTAAGCAAGGTAGAATAAATGAGAGATTTCATATCGATAAATTATAGATTTGGTTTATATACAAAAACAAAACATAGTAGTAGTTTTTAATATATTGTTCTGTACCCAATATGCTTTTTTTATTAAATTAAATAGTTAGTTTCATAGTTAACTGCGAGATAAAACGCATCGATTTAACGCCAGTTTCAATAAATGATATTAGTTGAATTTCGGGATCGATCCCACGAATGAGCTAATAAGAATACAGTTTGAAAGTCAATGTTTGGAACCTATATGGAGATGTTAGGTTGAGATCGTTTATTGAAACTGGTCGTTGGAATTTCGGCATAATGATACCGTCTCATTTACAAGCAGGTTGAACAACTCGAAGCCCAGACCAGAGAAATGAATCAAATAATAAATGAACTGGAATCACGTAAAGTCCAAACTGACGACGAATTAAAGGCCAACGAGGAGAAGATAGTCCTACTCAGAGATATCATTGCTAACCTCGAAGGACAGTTAGAGCAGAAGGCATCTAAAGAGAAAGAGATCTTGCAAGAGTTAGAGGAGATGAGAAGGACTATAGACGAGAGAGATGGGAGGATGAGGGTGTTGGTGTCTGAGCTGGAGTCATTGAAGAATGAGAAGGCGGATCAGAGCGAGGTGGTCTGCTCCAAGTGTGGACTGGAGGAGGAACGGTATGGTGATCTGAAGCAGAAGATCAAGGAACAGGTTGGTTCATTTTAGTTTTTAGAGATACTACAGATGACAAAGACATAACTGAGTCTGATTGATCTTATAATGCCCAGTCATTTCACTAGTTTCATACCGAAACAAAACAGTGCTTACGCGTTACTTTTGGAGGCAGCAATAGACAAAGCTATGTTACCACTCACCACTTATTGTTCGGGAATAGTAAGTCGTTATTTGCGTCTTTGCGAAGATTTGGTCTTAATCGAAGTTCAGGTGTGAGGCAGACAGTCCAAGTAATACCCATTTTTAATTATAACAGTGTCATTGGATAGAAGAGGCGATGCATCGTCGCACTCGCAAGCTGGAGCGACTACATGAGGTCTGTTCCACAAGCTGCAGTGAACCTAGTGAGGATGTCTCACTCCGGGACCAGAAGAACATGCATCTAGAGGTAAACAGTCAATTAATGATGCTATTGACCACTTCAATTGAGCCACCACCCACCCACGTGTCTTCGTTTCGGAAGCGTTTCTTTTAAACCCGGTATATCGCCAAAAATATCAATAAAACGATATTTTTCCAACATCTCTAGCGTCAAGCCCGCTTAGCATAAGCCCACGAAAAATCACCCGTGCGAGAGAGACCGAGGAAACATTGTCTATATTGACTGCTTTCTTGTTTCTGTTGTAACGTGCACCCCACGATATATCATCATCATCATCATCAGCCACAAGACGTCCACTGCTGAACATAGGCCTCTCCTAATGCTTTCCAGGCCTCGCTGTTGGAAGCGGCCTGCATCCATCGGCTTCCTGCAACCCTTGTCAGGTCGTCGGTCCATCTTGTAGGTGGACGTCCTCTGTTGCGCTTGCCCATACCCCACGATATACCTAGATAGTAATAGAGATAGCACAAGAACGAGACCACAGTAGTTTCTCGCGGCGTGAACACCGGGCTGGCATATTAGCTTCGATAGACATGTAGAGATAGCACGAGAAAATGATCTCGATGTGTTATGTTAATAATACTAGCCCTGTATTATATACGTCCCACTGCTGGGCACGGGTCTCCTCTACTGAATGAGAGGGGTTAGGCCTTACTCCACCACGCTGGCTTAATGCGGGTGGGCAGACTTCGCTTACCTTCGAAATTATTATGGAGAACTTCTCAAGTATGCAGGTTTCCTCATGATGTTTCCTTCACCGTTAAAGCAAATGATAATTACTTATGCTCCTGGGGCTGGTTTTGAAGCTGGTACTTTCGTCTCGACAGTCCATACCAGTTGCCGCTAAGCTATCACTGCCGCTGTTATATATATCAATGAGCGTATGTGTTGTGTGACGTGTGACGTGTGACGTGTGTTGTGTGACGTGTGACAGTCGAGGTGTGAAGAGAGTGTGACGCCGCGCGCTGCAGTGCAGTGCAGTGAGGAGTTGGCGGCGGTGTGGGTGGTGTGGGACGCGCTGCAGTGCCACGCGCGGGCGGAGGACGCGACGCTCAAACGACTTGCTGACCTCGAGATGCAGAGGAACAGGCTCAAACATCTGGCACAGGTTAGTCTTCTTTACCATCATCTGTTTATAAATCATCTTGATTTTGATCTTGATCTTGATCATGATTTTGATTTTGATTTTGATTTTGATTTTGATTTTGATTTTGATTTTGATTTTGATTTTGATTTTGATTTTGATTTTGATTTTGATTTTGATTTTAAGAATAAGAATAAGAATAAGAATTTGCTACTTGTTTTTTCTTTGTTTCATTGTTGTCTTAGTTGTGTGTAACAGTATATTTCTAATTAATTCTATTATATGTTATTTTCTAATTGTATGCTGTTGTAAGTTAAGTTAAGTTAAGTATGAATGCTGTGGTCATCTAATAATTTGTAACGACATTTAGCCTTGGAATTATGAAAACCTTAACATTACATTCAAAAAATGTACATTACGTTGATCCTATCAAATAAATATATATATTTTTTTTTTATAGTCTAGGCCGGCAAACGAGCAAATGGGTCACCTGATGGTAAGCGATCTCCACCGCCCATGTACGCCCACAATACAAAAGAATTATGGGCGCATTGCCGACCTTAATAACGACGACGACCTTAGTAACGACCCGGACGAGCCGGCCCATTCATGCTGTAGACAAAATTGTCTACAGCGTGGCTCTACCACTCGTAATTAAATAATAATATCCATTTACATAATACCTGAACAATGATAAAGGAAGAGGTGATTAGGGAATACGAAGGATATGGTCTTTTTGTATTTCACTCACCATACAAAACGCAACAGCGAGCTGATACTTTAATGGTAATGAGACAGTGGTAACAATCCGGACAAGCTGGCCCATTCATGCTGTACACAAAACTGTCTGTCTTCTTGTTTACGTTATAGTATGAATGTTAATTTTATTCACATAAACAGTAGATCTATCATAATGACCGAAGAGAGTATCCAGAAGTAACACAGTCACGTTGTAGATACATTGTCTACAGCATGAGTTAGCTTGAAGTGGCAGCCTGTTGTTGCATTTCGTACGCCAAGTGAGATTACCGGAGGCCCTAAGCCCCCCCTTATCTTCTCAATCCTCATTCCTTTCCTTTAAGGTTCGCAGCATATCTATGACTCTTTTGGAATTATGGATGTTCGGTGAGCGGTGGAGGTCACTTATAATTAATAAATACACCCAACAGTCACACACATAGTCCTGACCCCACACTAGGTAAACCTGTATCGTGGGTATCAGCAACTACAAGGGACTTGCGGTTCCACAACACGCAGACCCGAAACAAATATTTGTGGATCACACAAACGCTTGTCTCGGTGCTGGAATCGAACCCAATCAGATAATCAGATGATCCACTGGCTCGTTTACCCGCTTATGTTTTAAAAGATTTGATATATAGTATTATTGCCCTAATGATGACTGCCTCGGTGGCGCAGTTGTAATGCGTACGCGTTACGACTGAGGCTGATGCTGAGGTCTCGGGTTCGATTCCCGGGCCGGGTAAAAGTGATATTGGGTTTTTCTATTACGAAAAGCTCAGTATCAGCCCGGAGTCTGGTATGTGTACCCGGTATGGCGATAGGCTCGCCCACTATCACATAAGGGACGGAGATACGCTCGGCGAAATGGGTACTGGTTACACCTGTACCTACCCCTTCGGGGATTACAGGCGTGAGTGCGTATATACCCTAATAATATATAATATAATACATGTGTATCCACTGTCCTAGCTTACTTAGTAGGCTACAGAAAGTTAAGTGACAAACATCTTTAATTTCCTGTTGAAAAAGTAAGGAAACCGATTTATTAGTTACAATTGACAAGGTGTAAAAATATACCGTACAGAATAAAAAAATAGGTAGTTACTAAGCATTTCCTCATCATTTGCCTATGCCACGCTCTTAGCCTTAGTACGTTGACGCTATCGTCAACGTACTAAGGCTGAGAGCTAAGGTCCGGAGTTCAATTCCCAGACGGGCAACCGCAAATTGTGTTTTGATATGAACAATCACATGAATTGCCTGGGATTGTCGACGGTGATAGGTTTGACGATCACATCATGGAACGTACGAGTATATAAGCTCTATGAAACGCAAATGCAGCACTAGTTGCCCATTTGCTTAGCATCTTGTGTTCCGGTGTGAAGGACATTGAAGCCAGTGTAATTGCTGGGCATTATGAGACATAACACCTTATGTCTCGGGGTGACGAGCGCAGTTCAATGTCATGCAGTGCTTTATTTAAAGTTCTGTGTGGCGTTGCTTCTGTTTATGAGCAGGCGTGGCGCTTACCATCAGGCGAGCGACCTGCTCGTCTCGTCATTCAATCTAATAAAATAAAAAAAAGCCGTTCACGGATAAAGGCGTGAGCTTATGTTACTCGTATGTAGGTGCTCTTCCTTATAGCAAATGTATATTGGCGATAAATAACAGTTGTCGCGTCAGTATATCATATTTCCGTGGTGTAGTCGGGACCTTGGCGTCCATTGATGGTTGGCGCAGTTCCAGAGTTATATTTCGACGCACTCGCCGCGCGGCAACACTACTGCGGCCGATACGTCGACACACGCTCGTCCACTCGTCCGCTTGCACAATCTTACCCGAACTTTGTTCTACTAATGTATTGTAGCACTTGTCGTGTCTACTAGTTGACAGTTTTTTAAACGACTTCAAAAAAGGAGGAGGGGCCTTTTTTCTTTTTAATGTATGTACATCGATTTCTTCGCCAATTGTGGACCGATTTTGTTGGAAAAATTCACTCGATAGAGTTTAGCTGCGATGTGGTCCCATATAAATTTGGTTAAGATCTGATGACGGAGTACGGAGAAAAATAAAACTCAACGGACAAAAGTACACTCGTCGCGATTGTGTTATTGTATTGGAATTTAGATGCTATTCCTGTAACTACCACTAAAAATTGAAGTAATTTCTAAGTTTTGTTAAACGTTATTTTTAATACGTAATAGGCTCGTGTTTGATCACTATCACGCCTGATGTGGCCTAAGATGAATCACGCTTGCCTAACAAAAAAACGACTCACTCGCGACTTTAAGACACCCAGTTTGAATGGGTTTTGCTGTATGTATCATAAGATGAGTCTTGTGTACCAGAAGAGGTATGCTGAGGAGCAACTAGTGGTCTCACGGTTTGTCGAGCTTATTTCCGTCCCATGACGTATATGGAACATGTATACCACCATACTGGGTACAAATTTCAGTACCGGGAGGATTATGTTTAATTTTCAAATCGATTTCAACACTCCTTAACACGGGAAATCGAACCCAGGAGCTCAATGGTTTTCCAGCCTGTGTACACTACCACTAGATAAAAAGGGTGATTGTGTAAAAGTTTTGTGGGTGATAGACAAATGGGAGGTCTTATAGTTCTAATGGTAATGAGAACTGTATGAGTAATGCTCTGAAATGTGTAGGCTTTAATTCCCGCATAGGGAGCGTGGTCAGGTGTACGTACTAGCCAACAATTGAAGTGGTTATGTGCCTTAAAGTGAACGTCAAATTATGCGTTTACAAAGCATCTCTTATCTTTTTACGTTTTACAAGTTGAACTAATAGGTTACGTCCTTTTGTTGCTTAAAATACATACATACGGACTCACGCCTGTAATCCCCAAAGGGGTAGGCAGAGGTGCAACTAGTACACCCACATTTCGCCGAGCGTATCTCCGTCCCATGATGTGATAGGGGGCAAGCCTATCGCCATATTGGGCACAATTCGAGACTCCGGGCTGATACTGAGCATTTCGTAATAGAAAACCCCAATATCACTTTTACCAGACATAGGGATCGAACCCGAGATCTCGGCGTCAGCCTCAGTCGTAACGCATACGCATTACAACTGCGCTACCGAGGCAGTCATTTAAAATATAAAGTAATTTTGTTCAACTTTCGTAGGAACTACAAACCAATTCTTTTTGTCATGTGTTGAAAGCATGTTGCGCCGACCCTACTGCGAGTGGGATACCTCGTACTATGTGACACGATGGTTAATATTGTGTATCATGGAAGAAAATTCCTTTTTCAATTTGATCGAATGCCATAAACAATTCAAAAGCATCTCCGACTTCACCAGTATCTCTCTACGTAACTACCATCAATAAAACAAATATTAAAAATTACGAAAAAAAAATATAAAATGAATTTTCGCCGCTTATTCATTGTGTATTTGTAGTACGCGACGCCTACATTTTCATTGTCAGGGAGCGAAAGCGTTAGCGATGGAAATAGCTTTCTAGTCTGCAGGTCGATAATTTTTGTCGAAATCTGGACTAGAGATGATGTCATCATATAACGGTGCATTTGATAATAATGCGTCTCTTATTATGTGGTGCTGAGGCGAGAAAATATATAGGTGGCGGTTTTAAATAGCTTTTGATTTTATCTACTTCGAATTTATTTTATTTATTTATTTTTTATAATACACAATACAGAATACAATTATTGCAAAAATAAGAGAAAAAAGTATACAGTTATGAGCTAGATTGTAGTCCAAAAAATATGTGTACATAGAAAAGTAATGTAGAAGAGTGTTAGACGTTACAAATGTTTAGAATTGCATTGAAAACAGATTAAGTTAATACTACTTCGGTCACGTTTCTAGTCTGCCTTACTTATTATTATTTGAAAACGCATTTCGATGCAGATTCCAATATTATGTTAGATGCACCTCCAGTACACATGTAGGCTATGTATGTATGCTACATTTTACTAAAAAAGACACACGAAAAGGAGTTGCGAGCAAAAGCTAGTATCCAATATAGAAGTCAGGACGATTGTTAGATACACATTGGGCTGTAGGTTGGTCTGTATTCCATCTGACCCACTGGATAATGTGTTTAAATCATAAATACATTAACCACGTCCTTACAGTCACTTAAAATTCAAGAACATCTCTTAAATAAGACTAAACTAGGCAAGGCCAGTTATTTGTCTGTCCATGTACGTGTCACGTTGCATATGAATATTGTATTTCATGATATAACTTTGTAGCCCTATAAGTGCGCGAATTATTTTACCTTTGAGTTGTATTGACACGTTGGTATAATGATTTTTACCAATAATATACTATTTCAGAGTCTCGTCGAATTTTTTAAACAACATCAAATTTGGAGGAATTTCTCAATTCGATTCTTATACTTTTTCAATAAATTTCAGTTGACTGATTCCAAAAAGACCTCTACATTATTTTCTTCATATAAGAATGTATGTTATTTTAGATTTTCAGTGTTTATGTTTTTATTATTGCTATTCGCTAGACTATTGATTTCATTGCAAAAATATTGCTTTTTATCTGGGATGGTGTCTGGTTTGGAAAAGTTTTGATCAGAGCTACCGACATAGCTAAATGATTCAGTACTTTGACGTGCCTGTGGGCGAAGTGAAAAACACATGGTGTTTTCGAAAGCTTTCGGAGACTGCTTTTAGTACAAGTCTTTAGACAGATAAAACAGTTGTGATTCATATTTAAATGAATCACATCTATTAGAAATTAAATAAATAACGTCAAGCAACCACAAGCAGAAGTTTGCTTGCTAGTATGTAGATACTGTGGTGTTCCCATTTAAAGAACGTTGAATCCAGTGAAATTACTGTGCATTATGAGAATGTTATGTCTCGGGCTGATATGTGCAGTACCAGTACAACATTCAGTACTTTGTAATTCAAAGTTCTGAGTGTTGTTGCTACTATTTAGTTGTTGTAGTTACAGTCATGACATTTATAATCAAGCGAGCAACCTCTTCGTCTCGTCAGTAAATTGAACGCAAAAATAATAAAAAACATAGAACGACTATAGTTTTTTATCGACTTTGTCTACATATTCCGCTTTAATTTTAGTATACTGAGATTGAAAATTCTCCCAACAGGGGTTGACGTCAGGCAAACGGCTGATCGTAAAAACTTCAAGTCTAACATTTCTGTAACATGTTTAAAAATGCATGTTGCGCCGTCTCCACTGCGATTGGGATAAGAGCAGGTGGAGAAAGACTTAGATTGAAAATTACACGCAGCAATATTAATATGTGAACTGGTTGTCTCGACATTCAGGCGAATAATAAATTTAGTAGTGAAAAATTTAGCCTAATAACACGTAAGTTTCTGCCATCCGCCAGTGCCGCGGATGTCAGTACCGATCGACCTCTCCGCCCGTCATTACCAACGCAGTAATTCCCTCTGACCCCAAAACCTCACGTGAACTCTCACTACTCTCCAATTTGTATTATGAGCACTTATTGAAATGAACTGTAGGGTTGTTAAACACAAGTTTTTTATTGAGGCTTGTTTGTTTTTTGTTTTGAGTTGAGAGTGAAAAAGTTTCTTTCATTAGGTGTTGCAGATACCACTATCATTTAACTTCTCCGCTCATCATTACCATCGCGTTAATTGGCACTGACCCCAAAACCTCACGTGAACTCTCACTGCTCGAAAATGTGTATTATGAGCATTGAAATGTAGGGTTGACATTTCATATATGTGTATATCAATTTATTTCTAACGCTTGCGGATGTATGCGATCTTCTCAAGACCGGTATATGATGATGATGATTATTGAGCTCTACGTACAGCAGTGGGATAAGCTGAATCGATAGTCTAAAGTAATCTAAAATATTATAGTCTAGTTTCTGTCAAATAGATATTAAATGTCACGATTGACTCGATTTCCATGACTGAAATTGAAAAGTATGTTGTAGCAAGTGGGTAAAAAATAAACGAAGTAACTGTATAATCACACTGTTTTATATTCTGACAACAATTGAACAGAGTTTTGACTTATTTTAATCGTCGACACAGAGAAATGGTAACTCAAATGAGCTCGCAGGCCTTTAAATAGCTTTACCCCCACCACTGGAGGCATTCAGTAGTAGGGGTGGTGGCTTGGCTTGGCTAGGATTGGCTGACTTATGGCGCGCTGCGATTGGCTGAGGTGCTGTGGCGTAACAATGTAATGTTTTTTACATCGCAGTTTTTAGTTACAATAATGGCACACTAGCCCCGTTGCTACAAAAGAATATACACACTACGGGGTGAACAGAAAACCTTGCAGAATGCGGGATTCGCACCAGTATATTCCCATAATTTAGGTAATATTTGAAGTGCACTTGTCGCTTAAAATGTTTGACCTCGCTATTGTCAGTAACAGAGGTAACAGTCAGGTGAAGCGGAAGACGTATTTGTATCTTGTAGCAGACTGATATGTTGTTAAACAAAAGGCCCGCGTTACTAAACATGCTCGGTTACATGTTGAGCAACATATAGTAAAGTCAAATGTTCTCTATACATGACTGTAGAAGCGCCCGTGTTGATGCTGTATTATGATTAGCGAAGCTATCAATATGCAGCTATAAAGGTGACCCATTTATCCGCGTGTTACACAAGGAACATAAACACAACGGTGCGGCGCAGCGGACGTTTAGACGGCAACCCTGTCGCATACGGGACTCAGCGCGTGATATATTTAGATGCGCGTGCGCAGATGTAGGATGCTGTGGATATGGTATCACTTGGAGCTACCATCGGCGAAATGTGGGTGTAATAATTACACCTCTGCTTACCCCTTCGAAGATTACAGGCGTGAATGTGTACGTATGTATGTAAATAATGTTTGGAGTATAATTACTTATAGTAAAAATATTGTGGGAATTTACATTGCTTTATCGTGGAGCTTCATAGATTATAATTATACAGATAAACGAAAAACTAGCGTTCGGAAAACGTTCAAAGTTTTTATGTAAAGATTTTATGAGCCATAACTTTTCCCATGGTGCGCTAAATAAATGGAATCTTTATAAATAATTATAGTTACGACTTTTACAATATTTGTTAGCGTTCGCCTTTCATACACATTCTTATATAATAATACTAGCCCTGTATTATATATGTCCCACTGCTGGTCACGGGCCTCCTCTACTGAATGAGAGGGGTTAGGCCTTAGGCATCGACGCTGGCCTAATGCGGCTTGGCAGACTTCACATACCTTCGAAATTCTTATGCAAAACTTCTCAGGTATGCTGGTTTCCTCACGATGTTTCCTTCACCATTAAAGCAAGTGATAATTAACAATTAATATACAGATAACTTAGAAAAGTCAGAAGTGTATGCACTTGGGGCTGGTTTCGAACCTGCGACTTTCGACTCGACAGTCCATACCACTCCCCGCTGAGCTATCACTGCTTACATTCTACATTACACATTCTTATATGATTTCACAGGAAATGTTTACGTCAGTGTATTCAATGTTATGTGTTTCAGATGACTGTTTATTTTTTCTTCTCTTTTTGCGTCGAAATTCTATTAATGATATAACACACTGTCCTGCCAGTATTGTTGACAGAATAGTCCAAGTGTACAGATGTTTCAACATTATTATTACTGAATTCAATAAGTGGGATTTCTTCCAACATACTTTCGTCAATAGTAATGTCATCGGCAGGTGGCTAGCCAATAGTATGATTAGTAGAATAATGGATAAATCACACATAATCTACTGATATAATAATAATAATGCACGCAACAATCACACATATAGTCCCCACACTAGGAACTACGAGGAACTTACGGTCCCACAACACCCAGACCCGAGCATTTGACACAAGCCTTGAGTCTCGATGTGGACATTGTACCCGCTACCTCCCCTTACACCCGGCTACTCGCCCGCAACGCCACTTTTTTTTATGGTATAGGCTGGCAAACGAGCAAGTGGGTCACCTGATGGTAAGCGATCTCCACCGCCCATGTACGCCCACAATACAAAAGAATTATGGGCGCGTTGCCGACCTTAAAGGAAAGGGATAATAAGGGATTGGGAAGGGGAGGGGGATTTGGGCCTCCGGATATCTCACTCACCATACGAAACGCAGCAGCAAGCTGCTCCTTTACGCCAGTTTTCTGTGAGACAGTGGTAACGACCCGGACGAGCCAGCCCATTCATGCTGTAGACAAAATTGTCTACAGCGTGGCTCTACCACTCGTAAAACTGAGGCTGTCTTATTAATGATTCAAATCTAAAAGAAAATACCTTTTAATTAAGTAATATAAAATGTTGTTTTACTGATAGTGCTGAAATCGTATAATCGTATTGTAGCGAAATCTATACTAATATTATAAAGCTGATGAGTTTGTTTGTTTGTTTGGTTGAACGCGCTAATCTCAGGAACTACTGGTCCGATTAGAAAAATTCTTTCATTGTTAGATAGCCCATTTATTGAGGAAGGCTATAGGATAAATTACGTTATCCCAAAGTAGCTATTCCACGCGGACAAAGTCGCGGGCAAAATGCTTAGTAGGCTTAGTTTAGAATTAGTAATATTCAAAACCCATTAAACCTAAAATATTATCAATATATGTATAGTAAAAGAAAAATAAAAACAGCCGCCTCTGCATTTCATTCATCAGCGTGAGCTCAGCGCATGTGTCGCTTCAGTCAGTCGTTCCCGATGCTTCACAGCGTGTTCTGTTGTCGCAAGGTCTCTATTCGCGTATCGATACATCGCCATATCGCCACCTTCGCCACCTTCGCCACCATAACCACCATCGCCATGTAGTTGTGCAAGTGTTTGTGTGTGATGTTTTTGCTGAATTACATTAGAAAGTACGTTGGAATGGGGTTGCCAGATTTGACGGTGAGTTGATGGGAACATTTGTTTAAGTACGACTTATTTTTAAATTGGAGTGCTTTTTTATCGTTGTTGGAAGTTGTTTTTATTTTTAGATTTTGAGTTTCATAATACCATGTATACATGCTCATGATTTCTCAAAGGAGAAAATTAGTATTTAATAATTTTTCTGCCAAACATATTAATAGCATCAAACACATTATCCAATATCCCAAAGACTCACATATTCGCGTACATTTAAACCTGAGTATTAGAAAATATGTGTGCAACAATAAAAATCCTATGACCTTTTGTAAAGAAGTCATGATTGTTATTGTTAGCTCTAAGGTAGTCTATTTGATGTTTTATACCACAATACACTAATTTCCCTACGATGCGAGATTTTTTGTTTCGTGTCTGCATGGGATATCGTAAGCCCCCCGTAGTTCTTGATACCTACGACATAGCTTTCATATTATTGTTGGAGATGTGTGTTGTGTATCTTCATCTAATACTCCATATGAAATACTTTGATCTCTTACACTAATTGCAATAGAACAAACAATATTGATCAACAATGAGTTTGTTTGAACACTGAAAAACAAAACAACTTATGATGATACGAAAGTAATAACAGATTACTTGATGGCCAGTTATTTTACCTCTGACATCACCTTTATTGCTATACAAATAAGGATCACTCTTCAACTCTTGTTAAAGTAATTGACCAGGCTTTGGTTGACGCGTGCCAACTGCGCCAAAAGTGACTTTGTGTACAAGTCGCTCTGTCGTCCTCAGATTAATTGTAGGGATTGTTCTCTATAAAGATACCGCCCAATACGCCCACAATACAAAAAAATATGGCCGCATTACCGACCTTAAAGGAAAAGGATGATTAAGGGATTGGGAAGGGAGGGGGGGTTTGGTCCTCCGGATATCTCACTCAACGCATGAAACGCAGCAGCAAGCTGCTACTTTACGTCGGTTTTCTGTGAGACAGTGGTAACGACCCGGACGAGCCGGCCCATTCATGCTGTAGACAAAAGTGCTCTACCACTCAAAATTGAGAATTGATCTTCCATTGAACTTATAACTCGTGACATATCAATTGTATAAATTGAACGCGTTTGACTTGATTGACATCATCAATAGTCTTACGTCAGATGTTGATACTCCTTGGACCTTATTCTCTATGACCGAACAAACTCTTAACGCGCCCGCATTACGTTAACTTGGCGAAATTAGGCACCTTATTCATCATAATCGTTGTACGGGTTTTGGTGTCCGTACAAGGAATTGTACTTGGCGGACCATGGGTGCAACACTAGTTTCACCTCTACCTATCTCTTAGGGGTTACAGGCGTAAGATTATTTGTCTATGTCTATTGAGTGGTGGGGCGCGACATTAAAATAAGTGGGTGTAGAAATGGAACTTAACATTCGACTTATGTGTCTTTTAATTAAAATTGTAGGCACAAGGTGCTAGGCCCCTCGTATGCGAGAGGTCGGCTGGTACCACCGCCTTGTCTATTTCTGCCGCCAAGCAACAGTGTGTAAGCACTGTTGTGTTCCGGTTTGAAGGGCATTGAAGCCAGTGAAATTACTGGGCATTGAGACTTAACACCTAATGTCAGCGCAGTCCAGTGACACGCAGTGCTCTGTTATTTAAAGTTCTGTGTCTCGTTACTTCTGTGTATGAGCAGGCGTGGCGCTTACCATCAGGCGAGCGACCTGCTCGTCTCGTAAAAAAATACTTTAGTTTACCTAACATTATTATTTCAAATGGTACTGAGTTCAGATCTCTTGGCTCGTATGTTTAATTACTGCCAGCCGCCTTCTGTAGATCGTCATTCGCAATTACGTTCAGTTCCTCTGGTAATGTTCAGTTCGATGCCAGGTCGATGATTCGATGAGTAAAGGAGATCGCATATTTGTCAGCACCGTCCATACATGTAACACGTGCCGTATTTACTGAAGGTCTTACGCATTTCACAGCCAAGTGGTGGGAACAGTGCGAATAGATGTGCGAGCCTGCATAGTATTTCATATAGACTCAAAGACTTTAATGTATACTACTAGACAAGCTGTACGAAGAAATTGTGCACTTAGTTACGGTCAATTGACCGCAACTGAGCGACAACAGCAGTTGTTGTTATTTGAATAGCTGCGGACGTTAAATTCGATAAACTAACACGAAATTGTTTATAGGGACAATTTCGTGTTTCAGATTTAATTTTTCTTTTTGATTAATACCATTAAAATCTCATTTATACTGTACTTACCATCAGTTGCAGTGGAATCTGTACTGAAATATGAACGTTACTTAAAAACACTAATTGGACTGACTCGGCTGATGACTTTAAGGACCTGTGCGTCATAGAAAACAGTAGACTTATGGATGATGATATCATCAGAGCATGACTGTTTCGTTCAGCTTCATTTACATTGATATCAATTACTTAGGAAACGATGTTCTTCATTACCGTCGCCGGTATTTTGTCAGGAGTAGTCAATAAATCGGAATCCTAAGACCAGTAAATATCTGGATATGACCTCCTCCGTTTTTTTCGTCAGTTAATAAGATTGGCGATTGTAAAACGAAATTGTTAAGAAAAGGGCTTTATTAATTCTTCTTCCACCTAAGGGGCCATCCATAAATTACGTCACGCAAATTTCATGATTTTTTGACCCCTCCCCCGTCCATGTCACAGCTGGTCACATTTGTGAGACCCCCCCCCCCCTACCTAGTGTGATGTCACATATTTTGCAATGTTATGCAGACAGAGTTGCAACTATTTTTATGTTATTCTTTAGTGGGTATGTAATTTAAATTTAGTGTTGTAATATTTAGATATAAAATATTATATTTTGAAAAAATGTGATGTCACAAAATTTGGTACCGCTCCCCGCCCCTTGTCACACTTCGTCGACCCCCTCCCACCCCTTTAACGTGTGACGTAATTTATGGATGGCCCCTAACCTTATCCCACTCGCACTCAGAGTCGGCGCAACATGCTTTTTAAACACATGGTACAGAAAAAATTGGCTTGTAGCTTTTACGACCGGCCGCCTGCCTGACGTCGCGCCAACCCCTCTGGGGAGAAAAGGGGCTTTATTATATTATATTTTTTTATTTTCGACTAATTTATCTATCGTATTAATTCCATGATCCGGCATAATATATAGTATACTAGGTTTTGCTCGCGGCTCCGCCCGCTTGAATAGACTTTTCCGAAATAAAACGTAGCTTATAACCGTCTCCAGGGCCCCATCTATCTATCTCTACATTAAAATTCATCAAAATCGGTTCAGTGATTTATGCGTGAAAGCGTAACAAACAAATAGATAATTTTTTTCATAAAAAGTATTCTATGTTACTTCTTATACCTCCAAAAATATGTGTACATAGTTTCATGATGATCGGTTAAGTAGTTTTCGCGTGAAAGCGTAACAAACAATCTTACATTCACATTTATAATATTAGTATGATTTTGTCTACACTGTTGTTCATTACGGTTCAGTAGGTTGAACGAATGTGTTTCTACCAAATATTGGTCACCACTCATTATAACTCGACTGGGATACAAACGTTTGGTTTATTTATTACACCTATGATGGGAATAGATGCCATTATTTACCATGCCAGTTAAGAAAGTAGAACGCCACGGAAATAATTAACGATTTCAAAACACTATGGCAAACAAAGGTTTATTAGCGTGGTCTCGTTATGTAAACCTATAACTTTTGCTAGGTATGAAAATATCGGATTATAAGAGTGAAAATCAATGGACATCAAAGAAATTCCTAATGTTATAAAATGAAATAGATCCGCGAGCAAAAGTTAGTATGAGATAAGAGCTAGTGTTTTGAGACTACTTATTTTATTAAACCTGTGAAACGTAAATTTTACTAATTGGATTCAATGATAATAGCGGTAGTGCCTAGGCAGTGACTAGTGTGATGATATCAGCGGAACTGAACCCGAGCGCGAATGGGGTCGCGTTAATATTATTAGTGTTGGTGACTAACTACCGCGTCGTGAACTTTACTGTCAACTAGTTCGGGACGGTTTGATGGACGGTTAGGTCAAGCGAGTTACAATTGTAGAGTAAATGAGTAGACATTCAACGTATTCGAATCAGCTGCTGAAATAAGGTAAATTACTGGAGACCCAAATCCACCTTCCCTTCCCAATCCCTTATTTATCCCTTTCCTTGAAGGTCGGCAACGCGCCCATGATTATTTTGGTATTGTGGGCGGTGGAGATCACTTCCGTCAGGTGACCCACTTACTCGTTTGCCGGCCTATACTATAAAAAAAAAGGTCTCTTAAGGCCAGGCCATTTTAAGGGAAGTGTTTTTTTATTAGCTTGAGTGACGTAACGAGCAGTTCGCTCCCTAATATTAAGCGTCACGCCTGTCCTTAAACAGTTGCAACATCACACATAACTTTGTATTACAAAGCATGGCTCTGGACTGCGTCCGTAACATAGGTACTTCTGTTGGCCTAGGTTTTGGTAATCAAATTCTATATTCGTGTGTATAGAACAGCATTATCGTGGAAATGATCCCATTCGCAGTGGGGTCGGCGCATTATGGCGTATATGGAATATTATAAGTGATTGTATGGAACTTCTTTTTCTGCCCTCATCCAACTACCAGTAGGGTTGGCGTGACAGGCCTTTTATCACATTGTCAGAAAGATTTGGCTTGTAATTTTTACTACCGGCCGCCTGTCTGGCGTCAACCCCTCTGAGGCGAAAGCACCCAGACCCAAAATATATATTTGTGGATCACAAACATTTGTCTCGGTGCGGGAATTGAACCCGTGGCCGCTCGCTTCACAGCCGGCTACTCGCCCACAGCGCCAGGCTGTCAATTATGGAACAATACCTAAAAAAAACAATTAAATGGTAAATCGTCGACAAGTGATGGTCTGGCGCGATTCTAAAAATCGTCTTTCAGTAACAGTAGTCAGTGTCAAAATGGTCAGTGTGACCACTTGTTTGTTGCCAACTGCGTATTATCACAGCCTAGGAATCTATACAGTCGCCCAACAATGACAGATGTTTCGACAGAGCGATAGTGCGGGGGGGTGCGGTTGTGGGGAATATCCAGCTCGAGCTCGCACCAAGCACGATTGCTCTGTTAAAACGTCATCTTTGGACGACTGTATGTATCGCGCCTGTATCTGAAGAATTGTTTGAACTTATTCCTTCCTCACCTTTCCTTAACAGAACCACGCATGCTGGCTTGTGAAACCATAGCTTCGTGGTCTCTTCCATCTCGGCTCGGACCAAGAGGTTCGCAAAATCTTACTTCTGTCGGACCATAAAGCTGTGGAATAGCCGGCGCACGTGTTTCCTGCTCCCTATAACATGGGATCCTTTAAACGGAGTGTGAAGAAGCAACTAAGCAGGCCGGAATAATTCTGCCGATCTGCGATAGATTCAGTGTCTGTCGTTGGTCGACAGTATTCATGAATTGCGCTTGTGACTTGCGACTTACCATCAGGTGTAGCGTAGTCACTTTGCCGAGCCAGGATAAAAAAAAATGTATTCGTAGACTGGTGTTATTATGTTTCTAACTGCACTTATTTATGGTGGCACGGACAACTGGTTTGAACTCTGGACTGTATTGTGCACCATTTTACCTCGTTGGTCACAATAGCAACTATTCACTTAAACGTATTGAGGACAGTACCAAGATGTTTTGATCTATTAAATTCAATAGTAGCCAGTAATGATGTTTAGTAATTGATGTTCCGTTATATAACAACCGTTCGCTAAACAGCTCTTCGGACCTCCTAAAGACCCATAAAAATGTTGCTACTTTACCAGACGAAATAATACATTTTGCATTCTTGATTTTGATCTTGATTGTGGGCTCCTTTTCTCCGCAGTTAGCCCGTAAAATGTCGGGGCCATTGTGCGTTATATTTTGTTTGCGTGCTGGTTACCACCACGTGACTTGTCGCGAGCATGTAATAGGTACACGACAAAACCGACGAAAAAAACGGAGGAAGGTTGTCAGTTCCTCTGTGTATATTTTTTTAATGTTCTCGCATAACTATACGCCAAATGTGACCCGATTTGGATGATATCTTTATATTCGACTAGCCTTTGCTCGCGGCTCCGCCCGCGTGAATGGCCTTTTCCGGGATAAAAAGTAGCCTATGTTACTCAGTGATAATGTAGCTATATAAAGGCAAAAGACTTTTTGAAATCGGTCCAGTAGTTTTTAAGTTTATTCGTTACATACAAAAATACAAATCTTTCCTTTTTATAAGTGTAGATATGGCTTATTTCGGTGCTGTTACCGTTTAGACAAGGAAATAAATTACATCCTCAAGGGGGTGAAATCGGTGATGAGATGATCCTTACACTAAAATAGTGAAATAAAACCTTTTTAATAAAAATTAATCCGACTTAAAAGAAAAAATTAATTAATTTTAAGTCGGTGGTGACAATCAACGACCATTATTGCATGGGGGATATATATCAAAGTTTAACTTCGCGTAGTTAGTAGGTACGCTCCGAACATCGTTGCGTCGTGCGTGAAGTTAGTACGTTCTGTCTCCTCGCCTCTTACACCACCAATACCCAAGGCTGGAACATTCCCCTCCTCCCTCCTCTTCTTAAATAAATTAATACACCTCGCAAACTTACTCCTCATCATACTCTAAAATGCATATCTTGTTCAGTGGGTTTCAGGAACTATGTAGGTCTTGCCATCCCACAACACCCACACTCGAAACAATATTTACGGATCACATAAATATCTTTACTGCCTCGGTGGCGCAGTGGTAATGCGTACGCGTTACGACTGAGTCTTGATGCTGAGGTCTCGGGTTCGATCCCCGGGTCGGGTAAAAGTGATATTGGGTTTTTCTATTACGAAAAGCTCAGTATCAGCCCGGAGTTTGGAATTTGTGCCCGGTATGGCCCCCTATCACATCATGGGACGGAGATACGCTCGGCGAAATGTGGATGTACTGGTTACACCTCTGCCTACCCCTTTGGGGATTACAGGCGTGGGTGCGTATGTGTGTATAAATATCTTTCTCGGTGCTGGATTGAACCTGCGCGCCTCTCGTTGGCTTCTCCTTTTATAGTGAGTTACTCCCACAGCGCCGCGGAGGCTGTCAGTAAGTTATTGGTATTATTACAGGAGGTGCGCGCTGAACGCGATGTGCTTCAAGCGCGCATGTCGGAGCAGGCGCTCAAGATCTCGTCTCTGTCTGCCCGTCTACAGCAACAGCGTAATGATGCGGAGGCGTTGTCACACCAGGCCACCAGCCACCTCTCCGTGCAGCTGCATGACGCACTAGCTGAGGTATTTGACACACTAGGTGGTAGATCCCTCGTATGCAAGAGGCCGTCTGGAGTGGTACCACCACTTTGTTTATTCCTACCGCCAAGCAGCAGTGTGTTAGCACTGCTGTGTTTCGGTTTGAAGGACAGTAAAGCCAGTGAAATTACTGGACATTATGAGATTTAACATCTTATGCCTCGGGGTGACGAGCGCAGTCCATTGTCATGCAGTACATAGTAATAAAAAATATGTGTGTTGTTGCTTCTGTTTATGGGCAGGCGTAACGCTTACCATCTGGCGAGGTACTTGCTCGTCTCGCCATTCAACCAAATGCAAAATAAATAAAAGATTTTTGACTATAAAATAATTCTATAGGTACAAAGACTAAAAGAGGAACTGGAATCGAAGGACAAACAGCTAATCCGATTGAAACAGCACGTAGACGAGAGAGACCGACTTCAAGAACAACATCACTCGTTGTATGGAAACTCATGTATGTAAACAATATAATGAAATGAACCAGCTCTAAATCTAAATGTATATAGTGAAAATATTTGTCGAATGTATAAAAGTATCTGTTTTTTTATTTTTATCATCAATGTTACTAAAACATTCAATGGCATTGAGCAGGAACATTGCCCGTGCTAAGTCTAGGTCATTTTACTTCACATAAACTATTTCATATACATCTAATTAAACTTGTGAGAAATATTATTAATTTACAATCGAAAACTATTTGATATTGATATTTGATTGATTGATATTGAGTCCTTATTCCACAATTAACTATGTTCTAACTATAGTCCTGAATATTTTTTTAATGCTGTCGTTTTTCTCCCAGGCAATCCCAAAGACAAAGTAATGATCCTAGAAAGAGAGTTATCATCAGCTCAAACTAGAATTGCTCAGCTCGAGTCGCTCGCTAGAAGTCTAGAGAAGGATAAGGAAGACCTTCAGACCAGCATCAGGGATCAACAGCGTGCATTGGCTGAGAAGGAAGAACAGCTCCAGGAACTGTTAGGTAAGTTATTCTAAAACTATACATTACAAAAGAAATGTTTGATGAGAAATAGACATCAACAGTCACAAATGTAGCCCTGACCCTAGACGAAGATCGAGTCTTGAGTCGTGGCCTGTGTGTATCCGGATCTACGACAGATTTAAGGCCCTACAATACCCAATCCTGGCTAAGAAATCATATTTTTGAGTTTTAGTTATTTCATTGCGATTAACCGATTCGGAAACATGTAGTAAATAGGTCAAGATATAGATTTGGAATCTTAAGTCTGTTAAGATTCATTATTAGCGAGAATAGATGTTATTTGTTTTGGTTAGAATGTTGTTGAACCGAGCTTTGCAATGTTTGTGTTATAGATCGGGAAACCTAAATCTGAATTAATCTATTAAACCTGTAATTACGTTACTAATTGTTTGCATTACTTTATTTAAAAGGTTTCATTCAGAGCACAAACGATATGTTACGTGGCGTCATGTTTATTTTTACGTATTGGTGTTTTCTCCAATTTGACTTACCGAGACCGGTCTAGACTTTGCTAACTAAACAAACGTTTTGGATTTAATCCAACTTCCTTGCGCATATTTAGGTTAACGTCGGCAGTATGTCTTCATGTAGCAATATGATTCATAAACGTCTCAATTACAGCATTAAAACTGGACGAAGACAACCATAAGGATGAAAACGAAGTTGAAGCCAAAACATCTGCTCGGACTCTCAGCGACATCGTTTCTATATCCGAGTTCGACGAACAAGACTTACAAATGAGAAGAGCTGAAATTAAAGCTCATAATGTTAGTTTAACAGATGTGCCGTATCCCACAGAGCTTAGAGATAAAGCATTAAATAGGACATTGCCCCCAGAAATGCAAAGACCTAATATGAGCTCTTTGAACATCGAATGTACTGACCATTTTGAATTGCCTAGTTACACTCCAAGAGCTGATTCGTTACCAGCACACCTCACATCTACACAAAATAAAGATATTGATAAACTATATAAGAGAAATGTAAACGAAGTCACCTTATTTGGCACTGGCACCGGAATAGGTGAGATTCATTCAACTGCTCAAAAAATAACTGATAATTGCTCAATGTATCCAAACAGGGAAATAGATGAAACGAAAAATGTTAGTGTTGAACCGAAGAAAATCAATTTCTCGTTAGAAGCAACGAGCGATAAAGAAGAATTTACTTCTTTAAGAGAATTAGGAATTACTTTGGATATAAAACAAGAAAACTTTCCAGATATTTTATCACAATTGAAACATGAAATCAAAAAGGCAAGGAACGAGTTGGAGATTTGTAAATCTGAACTTAAAAATGCTGAGGAGCAGTTGTGTGAGTTCCCTGCATTGAAGGAAGAGGTGGAAGAATTAAAAGGGCTCTTGGAGAACACAATGGCAACAATGGAAAATGATAAAAAGTTTTACGAGAATCAACTTGAAAATTTCGTATCAAATAAAAAATTACTAGAACAACGTGTTTCGGAACTTACAAATGAAGTTACCGAGGGTTCCAAAAACTTACACTTGCTTAAAGAGGATATTTTAAGGAGGGAAAATATGATCTTGGAATTGGCTAAAGAAAAACGGAACTTGACCAATAGAATCGCCGAATTGGAGGTCAGAATCGATGAATTACAAAGCAAGAATGCTGCACTAGAGAAATTTGAAACAGAAAACCACCAAATGAGAGATAAAATGGTTCAATTGCAAAAGTTGGAGCACCTTGTGTCGGAGAAGAACCAACAAATTGACAGTTTAAATCAACACCTCGATAGACTAGACGATCTACAGCGTTGTCTGCACGACAAAACTGAAGAACTAAACAATCTCAATCAGGCTATGCTTGGTAAAACCAACGAAGTCTTTCATTTACAAAACACAGTTGAGTCACTGAAACGTGATGTCGCAAGACTTAATGAAGAAAATGACAAACTGAATGCAAACAACAAGGAAATGAAAATACAACTGACCAAGCTTGAGAAAGAGCAAGAAAACGCATCACTAAAGTTACAAAACAGTGAGAGTGAGATAGAAAGGGTGAATTCACTGAACGAGGAAATGAATTTGAAAATACAAGAACTCAAACTCCTGACTGATCAACTTAAAGATAAAGAAACAGAAATAGAGATACTGAATGAGGACATAAACGCTTTTCATGAAGAAATAGCAACATTAAAAGAACAACTGAAGATGGCCTCAAGAAGTCCGTCACCGAAGAAAAGTGGAGATGAGAAGAAGGTGGATAGACAGGCAAGCAGTGACAAGAAACAGCTAGTCAAGATCAGGAAGCAGATTTCGCTGCTGCAACACGAACTTGATTTCAACAAGAAAGAATTGAACGATAAGGTAAGATTAGTCACACATTTATTAATTGCAGTCTTCATAAATTATAATATGGAAGTGAAGAATTTCTTGAAGAGGTGTAAATAAACATACCATGAGATTATTTAAACGACTTTAAAAGTAGGAGGTTATCATTAGGGTGTCATTAGGTTGTTTTAGTAGCTTACAAAAATGAGATTTATAAGAGGATAATCTTGCATAATCATTTACTAATTGAAATATGACTGCCGTAAGAATAACTTTTGTTATTAAAATTATCAACGTAACAGTTATCTGAAATATTAACAATTTTAGGCATTCGAATTAGCAAAAGCGAAACTGGATGTGACAGAACTGAAGAACACAATGAGCCAGGCAACGAAACAGAGTGCAGACAAGGAGTCCGCCAACCTGGAGCTGCGACAACAGATGGAGAGCATGCAGAGAGAGATGCAAGAGTTGACAGAGGAGAAACAGAGATTGGAAGAGCAGCTCGAGTTTGTGACGGCTAGGTGAGCAATCAGATTACTTTTTATAGAAGGGTGCTGATGGTAAATGATCAGCGTCGAATAAATTCCAGAGGAATCGTCGGTACGTTGACGATAGTTGAGAAAAAATTGAGTCTGTATTATAAATCATTAACGAATATTTTATTTTTAGCTTTTAAGTTTTTTTTTATATCTCTTAAAAAGATTTTTGGTCATATAAGCGAAGTGTAAATGAATGCACTATCACTGCTGCTTGTAAATGCACTACAATATCATTCGCACTGTAATCCTATAGGTTAAGAGAGGAGTGTAACGTTTCGGAACTGAGAGCCAAGTTGAGACAGAAGTCGGAGAGATGCGATGACCTTGAGAACGAGTTGCAAGATTTGAAGGAACTTGTTGAGAGGTAGGAGATACTTTTGTAATTATTAACATAATTTGTAGACATTATATATTGTTGGGTTAAAGCACATAGTTTTTATTTTATTTTTCTTTTTTTCCATTAAAAAAAAACCAACTGATGATATTACTGTGGTGCGCACTAGTTTTTTTTAATTACTTTGAGTGTCGAAGCGATCAGGTCATTTGCCTGATGGTAAGCACCACGCATACCCATAAACAGAAGCAACGCCACACAAACCTTTGCGTGGCATTCGACTGCGCTCGTCACTCCGTGACATAAGATGTCAAGTCTCATAATACCCAGTAATTTCACTGGTTTGAATGTCCTTCAAACCAATTCATTCATTCCCTTTTCACTCATTTCACTTTCGTTCAACAACAGCTACACCGTTTGAAACATAGAACTATCAAATAAAAAGTATGTATGTATTGACAGCCTCCGTGGCGCAGCGGGCGAGTAGCCGGCTGCGAAGCGAGAGGCCGTGGGTTCGATTCCCACACTGAGACAAATGTTTGTGTGAACCACAAATATTGGTCTCGGGTCTGGGTGTTGTGGGTTGGCAAGTCCCTCGTAGTTGCTGATACCCAGATACAGGTTTACCTAGTGTGGGGTCAGGACTATGTGTGTGACTGTTGGGTGTATTTATTTATTTATTTATGTATGTTCCATAGACTGGAGATGTGCGACCGCGACCGCGACGGTGCGGGTGCGGGTGCGGGTGCGGGTGCGGGTGTAGTAGACGTTGGTCGCGGGGGCGGGCGCAGAGCCTCCGCGCGCTCCCCCACCGCCGAGCTGGAGCGAGCTGTCCGCGACCAGCTGCACTACTCACATCAACTGGATGACACGCTTGTTGACCAGGTTCCTCATACAATTACTCTTATTTCGATACACATTTCATGCCAATTTTTTGTTAATTTATACCTTCGAACTAGCATTTTACCTTAACCGGGCTGATGTTAAACGCTCGCCCCGCATATACCCCTTCCTTTACCAGTCACATGTTACTCTTTGAAAGAAATAACTGCTACACGACGCGGTGACTTTTAACTTCAACCAGGGAATATATAGCAGAAGCCAGCAAACATGTAAATGGGTCACCTGATGGTAAGTGATCTACATCGTCCATGGACGTCCACAATACCTAAACAATCATGGACGACCAGAAAGAGATGATTATGGAATTGGCAAGGAGAAGATTTGGACGTCCGGATATCTCATTCACCGTAAAAAAAAACCTAGCAAGCTGCTAATTCACGTTGTTTTCTGTGACCCAATTGTAACAACTCGGTCGAGCCTGCTCATTTATGCTGTAGACAAAACTGTCTGCAGCGTCGAAATAGAAAACAATTAAAAATTAAATGCTGCGTGTTGTAATTTGGTCGATCAGGCAAAGCCTATCTTCTATCGATAAAGCTTACACTGTAATAATAAATATCGACGAATCTATATTATGATCTAAATTATTTATCGATTTCTGTTGAATTTACCACAACTTACAACCACAAACTATTCGTCTTCCCAACTAATGTTTGTCGAAAAGTAAGTTGTATTTGTTTGTGTAGATACTATCGGCCAGTAGCGATGAACACGAAGATATACCACCTCTCGCATTGAATACATCCAAGTGAGTTACTTATTTTCATTCTATTTTTTATTTATGTTTATTAGCAATAAAAGGCATAACACAGAATACAATCATACAAGTAATATAACTTAAATATTATAATTTTATGTACTAGATCGTCTTTCTAAACATATGCCCTAATAGAGTATCAGTGCGGAAATGACAAACTAAGACAAATTAATTAATATTGTTAATCTATAACAAAGAGAAGAGAAAGTGAAGAAAATAAATAAAGAATTTTGAAGTAGGTAGTATATCTAGTAATTACCTATAACAGCCTCCGTGGCGCAGTGGGCGAGTAGCCGGCTGTGAAACGAGAGACCATAGGTTCGGTTCTGCATCGAGACAAATGATTGTGTGACCCACAAATATTTGCTTCGGGTCTGAGTGTTTTCTCCCCAGAGCGGATGACGGCAGGCAGGCACGTGATTGTAAAAAATACAAGCCAAACCATTCTGTAACATGTGTTAAAGTATGTTGCGCCGACCCCACTGCGAGTCGGATAAGGGCAGGATGAAAAAGCAAAAGAAGATATCGAGTTATTGCCATTATGCTACTCTAACTTAGGATCGACATAACATACTCTGACACATGTAGAAAGAATAACGCTTACTTTTCAAGCGAGTGCTTGAGGTATGAGGTATAATCCGACTGTAATATTAAAGTATACAGAGAACATTTTAGAAAAATTAACATTGTTACCTCGATTTCTTTTTACTTTTATCTTATAGACGATAGATATGAAATATTCTTTTCTTTTATCCAGGTCGACAAGTTCTATACACTCAACATCGTCAGATCGCATCAATAGATTGAAAACAGATAATGAAAAATTACAAATGCAAGTGGATAACTTGGAATCGAGGCTAAATGACAAGGATGCACTCATCACTGAACTAAATAGGTAAGACTATCCAGCTAGTGTCTATTTATAAGTTAATAAGGAAGCTAGTGGAGGTACTTAGTACATAAGAAGACGAAAGAACTAAAAAAACATTATCTAAATCGATACTAAAAAAAACACTATCGATAATCTCCGATTTTAGGTCGTTTGCATTTTTTATCCTGGCAAGGCAAAGTGACTTCTGCCGCATGACTCTGGCGACCGTCGACGGATGCATCGTTTTTCAGCCGTTGAAATTATACAATATGTAACAAAAACCCTGTTGGGCGTTTTAACCGCGATATCAGAATCGATATTCAAACGTAATGGTAAAACTCGCATACGAAAATGGGGCTATAAAAATAATCATATTTAATTTTTAAACTATAATTATTTTATTGTTTGTTAATCGTATTTCGATTGATTACCTCTGTAAGAGCGATGTATCGGAGCCAGAGCGAGATATCACGTTGCGGCGTCTACGTACATCAAACGCGCCGCGCCGCGTATGCACCCGATTTCGTCAATACCTAACATCAGTCAGCTGTTCATCACTTTTCAGATCAAAATATAATTTTTTAAATATGTTATTTTTTTAAGCTATCTGTGTAAAAAAAAATATCTCGCTTCTGTTTATATATTTTTTTAATTAACCCTTTTTTATTAAGCCGTCTATAAGTCTACCTTCACGACATAGAAAGGGCCAACAGGGGTTTTGTTATTGTATAAGTTTGTTTTTCGAATAGATTTGAGCCGTTTGCTATATTGCTTTCACAGCTTCACCTGTCAATAAAACCGGCGCTTATGGCGCTCTAGCCAGAAATATGTATAATTTATTTAATAGCGATTAAAGACAGAGGCGCCTTTTAGAAGACTCAGACCTCAGCTTGAGCAATCTCTTGGGAGTATAGTTTAGGGCCGTCTCTGCAAATCATTATGCCGAGGGTCAGTTGTGGGAGTTGTTCGGACTCGCAGGTGTGTACTATGTCGGGGTCGCGTATTATTATTGCGATTCAGATTGGGCAGGGAAAGTACTGCTTCGATAGCGACTGTGATGGAGTCGTTGGTATATACCAAAATATGTTTGGAACAACGCTGGAGGTATATTTCGTCTGCATTATACTTAACATCGGGTGCAGTATAGTCCATTTTGCGTTGACAGGTTTTAAAAAAGCAAACGAGCCAAAATTTAAGATTCTAAAACTATCGAACTTTATAACGTTGTTGTTAGTTCAGCTATCATCGTTTCTACTGTTTGATCAAACTACTAAACTGCGCGACCTAATTTTGAACGTTCCCGTTAACCCGGTCATACTTATAGTTAAAACATTATTGCTTCTCATAAATGTTTACGGAAAGTGGCGATAGCCTACTGGGGAGTGATACTGACTGCTGAGATGGATGCCGCGGGTTCGTTTCCAATCCCCAGGGCATACACCTTATACTTTTCGAAGTTAACGTCTGCAACTATTATCGATATTGCTTTAGCAGTGAAGGAGGAAACCGATATACCTCCCTAAGATTTTTCCACAAATAATTTGGAAGGTATGTGTAGTCTACTAACCCGCATTAGGTCAGCGTAGTGGTCTAATACCTAGAGCCCCTCTCTCATTAGCAGAGGCAGAGGAGGTCTCTGCCCAGCCGTGCGACTATATAATACAGAACTGATATTACAAATTTAGTATGAAATATGCTGCTTCCATTCGAAATTATCGCATACGCAGCTATTTACCATTTCGCCTATGATCTCCTCAATGTGCAGTAACTAGAAACCATAAACAATATTTACAATATACACAAAATGTTGAAACAGCAGCGTTGCGAATCATGTCGTGATTCATGCATCCATAAATAAACCTTTGACAGCGTTTGTTTTTGTTAGTAAAAGCATGGGGGCAAAGAAATGCGTGTATGAATGTTTATACATGAAATAGCTATAAAGAAAATCTATGTATAGTCGGTGTAAAAACTCTATAAGTGATATCATACATACGCACTCACGCCTGTAATCCCCGAAGGGGTAGGCAGAGGTGTAACCAGTACACCCACATTACGCCGAGCGTATCTCCGTCCCATAATGTGATAGGGGGCAAGCCCATCGCCATACCGGACACTAATTCCAGACTCCGGGCTTATACTGAGCATTTGGTAATAGAAAAACCCAATACCACTTTACCCGACCCGGGGATCGAACCCGAGACCTCAGCGTTAGCCTCAATCGTAACGCGTACATTACAACTGCGCCACCAAGGCAGTCCACAAATCAGTAGTGTTTGCAGTATACAGTGTTTGCGGTATATAGTGTAGTATTGTGTCTGTCAGGGTTCGTGAGAAGCTGTCTACAGAGAGTCAGACGAATCGTCTGCGCTACGAGGCGGAGCGCGACAACTCCGGCCGACTGCGACTGCTGCTGCACGCACACAAGGACACCTCCGACACGCTGCAGGTGCGTGGATATGTAGTGCACACACGTACCACTTCTGTGTTCCTTAAAATCTATCTAATCCTAGTTATCTTTCGACTATTTCAAAAGTATGTACCATCCAAGATCGAATTTAAAACCAAAATGCAGGAATTTTATTGTTTTCCAAAGTCCCAAACACCGCTCCTCTTTTCTCCAAACCTAGCTGTCTTTCGTCATATGCATCCATGATACTTCCTGAATTGTTGTGACGCTTGCTAATTTCGGTGTTTATCATAGAGATGAACTTAAATAACTCTAATAACTAACAGTGAAGAACAACAATTCAAAAAAAATGTTTTGTTGTCAGAACCAGGACTCGAACATGATCCAGATCCTGAAGCGTCGCCTGGAGAGTGCGATGCAGTCGGAGGTGCAGTTCCAGCAGCAGCTGCAGGCGCAGCGCGCGCGCCTCGCCGCGCTCGAACATCAACTCGCCAACAACGGACAGAACACGGACTGCCATGCTAACGAGGTATTACTCTTGCCATTTGAGAAATTATAGCACATTTTTATCTACATTTGCAGTCATAATAGTTACTGGTTGTTTTACATTATTGTTTGTCACCAGATCGAGACCATGGAGCGTCTGAAAGGCGAAGTGTCACTCTTGAAATCGAAGCTGGAAGTAGAGCGCAGTCGTTACTTAGACCTGCAAGCCATGCTCGACCACAACAAGCTGCACGCACAGAGAGAGCTGGACGCACGGACCGACGCCTGCAACAAGCTCACAGAACAACTCGCGCAACTTAACAGGTAGGATTTTACATAACAGGCATAGACAAATCGATATCTGGGACGACCTTTAGTTACAAATTATAGATCCGATATTGGAATAGGCGAACCATTGTTTTACTTTGTTTTAAGGTCTATTGTCTTTAAACATCGATATCAGGGATGCTTCGTAATTAGACACGATATATACGATGTCCGAATTAAAAAAAATTGCAGACATTTTGGTTTTCTTTATTTTGACTATAAAGTTGATATCTGTGGGCACCGTAGTAACAAATGACAATAAAATATAGGCTATGTTAGTCGTGGATAGTGTAACTTTCTATTAGTGAAAATACACAAATTAAATTTGGTCACGTTGTATACAACGTGTTACAAAAAGGTGTGGTCATATTTTAAGGGCATCACATACTCCTATCAGTAAGTACCTATGTACCTGATCATTGCAAAACCGAGCATTGCATTTAATCACTCTTTTATAAGATAAGATTTATTCTAATTTAAACACAAAATAACACCTGAAAGAGCCTGTGTGCTGAAGACGATATACCATCTGCTAGAAGCACTTTAAAGACTTCATTCTCGTACACATTGCTTAAAATAATCCACACCTTTCTATAGCACGTTGTATAAAGAAGGATATATATTGAGATACAGAATGCCCCCGTATGGCTTTATAATTTTACTTATTGCAGACAAAAACATGACACAAGCTTGGAGTTGGTCCGTGCTAAAGAACTACTAAGCACGCAGAGCACTACCATCACTGAACTGGAGAGGAAACTCACTTCTACTACTCGACAGAAACCTATTAATGACGCACTGGTGAGTACAACATAATTCAAATTGCAAATATTATTGTTGAAAAAGTCGGCCATCTTTTGATTGTAGTTGGCAATGCTTATCTTAGGAATTATAAGTCAATACATTATTTTTCAGCTTTTCAGCGACACATGTTTAGCTTACGTGTCTGGTCCTTTACGCGGTGATCCTTCTTAAGATGTATTTACCCATTCGATATTATGTTGGTCGAAAATAACCAATATCACATATGCCAACACAAATTTAATATTTTCCCACGCTTTCGTAGGTACTCTCTGGTTCTTCTTCTTCTCTTTAATTATGCTTCGCAATATTATGCATTTCGCCAATAACAAGTATATGATATATTTTCAAGTCTTCACAAGAGGGATAAAACACTGGTGTGGCCGATTTTAATGTCTTGTTGACAATTGTTTCTAGTACGATGCTTCATAGACGATATTCTCCAAGCGGATCGAACAACCAAAGTCGATCAATATACTTAGTCAAAAATCACCTAAATTCACCCATTTATGATTCCATACACTGTTCATTACAGTCAATGTTTCTTTCACAAATCCACACCACTTTATACAACAAACACAACTTCAAACTAGTTTAGGAACTGATTAAAATAGGAGATCAACCACACTGTTAGAATTCCCGCTAAACTTCCACTCTTTGGGAATTTTGGCCTGTGGATTCTTTAATAAATAATATACTTCCATTCTGTAGACGGAAATCCAAAGCCACAAAACCGAACTGGCGCGTGAGATAGCGACGTTGAAGCGATGTCTCGTCGACACCGCTAGTCCTGAACTGCAGACCCTCAGGAGTGAGAAGCAGCAGCTCACAGCCAGGATCGACAAGCTGCAGGCAGAGCTGCAGGCCAGGAATACGGATGAGAAGGAACAGGCTGTGAGTATTATGTTCTATAAACTTTCTGTTGGTCGTTGAACGTGATTAAGAATAACTGGCAGGCATATAGTGCTGTCAAGGACTTGGTGTAATATAGTACGGCCTTTGGATTACTAACAGAGTTGGATTTTTTAACTTATCTGAGCTGAAGTTAGTCACTTCACCTGTCTACACCTCCCTTCACGATTTAATCTCGAAAAAGTGTAACAGGGAGGCCGTCTGAAACTACTTTTACTTATTAATAATGAAAATAAATACTTCAAGACATACTCCTAGTTATATTTGTGTTCTTTCTTTCTGTCTGGCGCTATCCCGGTCTAATGCCAGGGTTCTCCTTCCTATCATGATTTGGTGGATTTGGTATTATATGGTGACCTGCCGTCTGACCTCGACAACCCGCAACCAAGTTTTGACATTGCCTCGTCCGTTGAATGAAAATAATGTCCAGATTAGATTGGCTAAGATATTTGTGGCTTACTTACACTTGTGCCGCTCGATATCAAAATCTCTTCTTCCACCGGCCCTTATCCCACTCGCAGTGGGGTTGGCACAACATGCTACAGAATAGTTTATAGTTTGTAGTTTTTACGATTTAAATAATAAAAATGACAAACGATTGTTTTATATAATAGGTTTAATATATTTGTTGCAACATTGTAAAACATTGTAAATTTCAATAAAAAAATATTTTACCAAACCATAGTACGTACCGTTTATAATTTTATAATTTTCAACACGGTTATTGTTTCATGCTACAATTTACTTTACTGTTCACCTCCTCCACATAATTAGTAACTTTCGGTTCTTCAATCAAAGTGGAACTCCTTTTGTCTTCCACCTCGGTGCTTAGCGGCTCTATGGTCCACACGACGATGCAGTACAGAGCATAGAGTCCGAAGTAGAGAGTGTAGAGTAGTCCGGTGAGACATGCCAATGCCATCGGGTACACACGGTGATTGAGGTCAGTTTCAGCTTTCCACGACTCTTCAGCCCAAGTTCGGAAGTATTGGCAGAATTTTCTGTAAAAAAAGGATAGGTAACACCTTTTGTTTGGAAAATTCATTTTAGAATTTGTCATTTGACTATTGTCTAGATACGCACTCACGCCTGTAATCCCCGAAGGGGTAGGCAGAGGTGTAGCCAGTACACCCACATTTCGCCGAGCGTATCTCCGTCCCATGATGTGATAGGGGGCGAGCCTATCGCCATGCCGGGCACAAATTCCAGACTACGGGCTGATACTAAGCATTTCGTAATATAAAATACCAACATCACTTTTACCCGGCCCGGGAATCGAACCCGAGACCTCAGCGTCAGCCTCAGTAGTAACGCGTACGCATTACAACTGCGCCACCCAGGCAGTCAACGGTAAATAAAGTCGATAAAAAATTCTTGAGGCGCATATGTTAAGCTCGCAGGTTGTAATAATGTACCTGAGGCTAGGTAATGCTCGTTCAAGCAGTCCCACGAGGCAGTGCAGCACGTGGGTAAGCACTAGCACCAACACCCACACCGCTAATAGATATGGCGGCCAACGGAACGAGCCCAGTGCAGCTGGAAATAACAAGTTCTTACGTTTCATCATATTAGGACATAATTAATTGATACGCGTCAAGCGAAAACCGGAAAGGATGTAGGGAGAAATATTGTGGCTCCAACATCCTTTATGTGATATGAATATTTCCACGGAATCAAATAAAAAAAACAAAGTATTTTAGTTTAAGTTAAACCTCAAACTAAAATAAAACCTAAATTGTGAGAAAACCTGCATACCTGAGAAGTTCTTCATAAGAATTTTGAAGTCTACCAACCCGCATTAGGCCAGCATGGTGGACTAAGGCCTAACCCCTCTCATTCAGTAGAGGGGGCCTGTGCTCAGCAGTGGGTCATGTATAATATAGGGCTACAATACAATAAACCTCACACCGAAAGGGATATGCGAAGCTGTATATAGTGGTTTATAACGATCATAGTCCCATGATGTGTGAAGAAGCAATTAAGTAGGCCGGCATAATTCTGTTGATCTGCGATAGATTCAGTGACTATCGTTGGTCGACAGTATTTATGGATTGCGCAACACTTACCATCAGGTGTAGCGTAGTCACTTTGCCGAGCCAGGATAAAAAAAAATGTGATAGATTGAAATAAAACTAGTTTATACGGATTTTATCGCGGTTTAATTTTTATTTTAGTCCCGACGTTTCGAAAGCTTTTCAGCCTTCGTGGTCACGGGAGAGACTGAGGTGTAGGTCGTCTCGAAAAGTTAATGTTACAAATAACGTTTGTTATTAACGTTTAATATTCGAAACGTCGGGACTAAAATAAAAATTAAACCGCGATAAAATCCGTATAAACTAGTTTTATTTCAATGTGTAATATTCGCGTAAACCTAAGAAATCAAAATGTGATAGGTTTGCCCTATATCATGATATAGGACAAAAACTCCAAATCCGGGCAGAAATACACGGAGAATCAGATCCCAAAATCTAATCGGTTTCACAACTCAAGTCGATAGACTTTATAAGACGGCACACTTATAAACTACATTTCAAATAGTTATAAATAATACTAGCCCTGTATTATACACGCCCTACTGTGGGACACGGTCTCCTCCACTGAATGAGAGGGGTTAGGCCTAAGTCTATCACGCTGGCCTAATGCGGGTTGGCAGACTTCACGTACCTTCGAAATTCCTATGGAGAACTTCTCAAGTATGCAGGTTTCCTCACGATGTGTCCTTCACCGTTAAAGCAAGTGATAGCTATCACTATACAATATATAGTCATAGGTAAGGGCAAGGTAATCAACCTTGCACGAGCGTCCGGTTCCCCGCAGTGATGTCGACGTCAGGTCGCTGCACCACTTGTAGCGAGCGCACGCGCCGACGCGACTGCGACATGCGCAGCGCGCCCTCCGACGATTCCGTGCGGGATGACTGCAATTATCATTCCATTATAGATTCTTTCATGGTGTTTTTGGAGTCTAATTCCAAGTGAATTCAAGTTTGTCTAAACTGCATTAGTTCCCAAAGTGGTCCAGGTGGACCCCCAGGGGTCCACGGGTGACTCTACGGGGGTCCATAATTAGATCTAATCTTCATATTGTCGAGTTTTGGAAATATAGTAGAAATGTAGCTGCAGGGGGTCCACCGGAACCAGCTAAATTTTGAAAGTGGAATATGAGAATAATTCAGATTTTCAAACAAACAGATTCAGATCACTTACCATTAACTTTGTATTATGTATCTATGCCATTAAGTAACCAAATTGCTCGTTTTTCGGCCTTGACTGTAGATTTTAAAAAGTACTCTCGGATGTAGTTAACTATAACATATCTATCTATCACGTTCAACTAGCAAACCAAAGGCAAGGCAAATTTGTTTAAATCCTTACTCTTGCATAAACAGATCCCGTTTGCATGATAATAACTCTAACAATATTAAAGCAGGCCAACCCAATATTACGTGTAAGTACTTGTGATTATTTTGTACTAATCATATTATTTATGAAGCTTCGCACAATTATGTAAATAATTTACCGTAGGAGATAATCTCGTGCGAGACATGGTACTCTTCTCCTTGTCCTTATTGGCTTCCATCTTTGACTCCTTCACGTTCAGTTCCGTCTTTGTGAACGACGGGTGGTCACCGCACATACTGTATTATTTTGATACAAATAATAAATGCTCTTGAAAAGAGATTAATTTGCTTCAAGAAAAACAGCTTCTCACATTTGTCTTTATGGATAACATGGACAATAAATTATAGTAATAATATACTCATCCTAAACAATATAAAAAGAAAAGAACTATTCTATGAAACATATCGACTCTCACATATATATTATTACATGGTCTACTTCTATATTATACAAATATTCTAGGTCACTGATAATTGCAGATTCTAGATTTTAGATAAGCGTTACTATGTGCCTAAGCATGTTATAATACACGCAAAATAACTTGCAAGTCTGTAATTACTCACAAGCGACGCGACTATTGCCTTCATAGTTTAAAAGTTAATGAGAGGTATAAAGGGCGGGTGAAGTGTCTAGGTGCCCAGTCATTTTCTCCCTATTGTAACTTTTTTCAATCTAGACTAACTGGTATGATCTACGCAGTATCCACTTCCTCGGCAGTAAGACCACTAACCAAATAATCTAAACAATCGTAAATTACAATGCTCACATCATAGCTGGCAATTTTACCGCGTCGTTCTTAATCGGCTCCATGTTTCCGCTACCCTCGCGTCTACACTCTCATCATATTATGTTCAGATTTGTCCACGGTTTGTATTATGGTATTTTGCGTTTTGTTCGCGGAGTGAAATGCGATGTGCTGTCGCGTTGACGCCAACTGACATGCCTCTGTAATTGTCAGATGTGTTCTAATTTTGATTAGAGAGGTTTGACAATGTTCTTTGTGAGAATCAAGGATGATTACTAAGAGGTTTTGTGTTGACGCGTTTTGGACGGTTGAGGATTTATATAAAAATTATAATTTTTTAAGATTTATTTTGAATACTTTTTTCCCTCTGTTCCGCTTGCATTTTGTGGTGTATGGCTACCCACACTATGTTGGCCTAACCCACTAGACCCAATTTTATAATAGACATATTTTTTGTGAATCTATTTAAATGACACAAATTCTAATGTTAGCCCAAGTTTACCGCAATCATCAAGGAAATCCGCATCCAAACTAGTTCAGCTATTGTGAATTTTAATCGTCCTTTTGTTTAGAAGGATCGGTGTTATATAACATAAATTATCTAATTAAACTTTTGCATTGCGAAAATGTGTCACATTTCAAGTGCCTTTTGTTGGTATAATTTAGATAATATTCTGCTTTGTTACACACTTTTCAACTCATTGCATTCGTATGTTTTTAATTAGATGTTTTACTGATACTATTTGTCACAAACCTTACCCCAGAGTCAGTTGTTACCGCATAGATTTTGTCCACAGATCCGGTACCTGCACGGTCGGTGCCTGCGACTGGAGAGCTACCGCAAGGCGCTGGTGTGGCAGAAGCGTTACCTGCAGCGTGTGGTGGACGGCTACACACAGCTCGAGAAGAACTTGTGTCTACCCTCCTCTGGAACACCACCCAAGAGTCGCGGCAAGAATCGATTCAGGTGTGTTTTTTTTATTTTTATTCTAGCTGGGTATTGTGACGACGCTACACCTGTAGGCCTAGTATAAGTTTTAATAGTTTTCCTAAATAATGAAAGTTTTCGTTTTCTCTTCGTATGTCAAATATTAGTAGCCACTAGTGGGATCTATGATGAATTAGAATTAATAATATGGTTAATTTTATTTCATATTAGTCAATTTGTATTGCCAAAGGGCAGCACAAGTTGGTGTTTAAATGCTTTTCATCAGATTTATTTATTGATTTATACTCATTTCATGTCATGATTTATTCGAATCTATGTTATTGTTGACTTCTATGTTGTTATAAAAAAGCAATTAATAATTTTGAATTATTTATCACATAATAATTATGTTATATAAATTCAAAGTTGAGATTTGATGTAATTGTATTGGACATAATATGATATTAGAAAACATGTGAGAGGATGTGTCGTTAAGATGGTGTGTTGTTTGTGGGTTGGCAAGTACCTCGTAGTTCCCGATACCCAAGATACAGGTGTATCTCTAGGGGTCCAGTTGAAAATCAGTGCTGTGTCTCCAGCGTACACAGAGCTGGACCCCTTCTACCGCATATATTATAGCAAATTTATGCTTTATAAATGTGTGTTTTTATCATCTTGTTTTGTTGTGTTATATGTATGTGTGTAGAAAAAATAAATGGTTTAAATGGTTTAAATCTAGTGTGGGTCGGGACCATGTGTTTGACTATTGGGTTTTAAAGTGAAACTTTTATTAGATGGTCTCAATTTTTTTGGCCTGTGTGTTGCATGTCGCGTGACGGTCGGCCGCGGAGTAGGGATAAAGTGAAAGGCGCTCGCCAGAGCAGCCAAGGCCAATATGGTGGCGTCTATAGTTCGCACCCTATTTTGTTTGTTAGTTTTTGTTAGTGTTTAATGTAATATTATTCCAATGTTTTTTAATTAAATGTCTATAATGTGAAAAAAAGTTTCACTTTTACCGTGGTTTCATAAAAGCACACAATGTTTATTTTATTTATGTATGTTGTATGTGTGGTCCAACACAGATGTGTAGCCCGTGCAGTGATGGCGGCGCTGCGCGCGCGGTTCCTGGTGCGGCGCCGCGGCCTCGTGCGCCGCGCCGCCGCCAGCGCGCTGCTGCCAACCCGACCGACCGACACACGCACCGACGTACCGTACGTACCAACACGCACCACTATATTAACATGCTCCTCTACTGTTATATACAAACACGTGCTACACACACGCACACGCACACGCACACGCACACGCACACGCACACGCACACGCACACGCACACGCACACGCACACGCACACGCACACGCACACGCACGCACATGCACACGCACGCACATGCACACGCACGCACATGCACACGCACGCACATGCACACGCACGCACATGCACACGCACGCACATGCACACGCACGCACATACACACGCATCCGCATTCACACCCACACACCCACACACACACACACACACACACACACACACACACACACACACACACACACACACACACACACACACACACACACACACACACACACACACACACACACACACACACACACACACACACACACACACAGTTTATTTATTGTGTAGTGTAGGCACTTTGCTGTTTTATGAAGCATCTATGGGAGTTGGCCATGGTCACAGTGACTTGTCGCGTGGTTTTTAACCGACTTCAAAAAAGGAGGACGTTCTCAATTCGATGCGTTTTCAATTTGCAAAAATACATATGTTTATGTTTACCTGTTTATTAATAAATTATTAGGTATTGTTTAAACTTCCGCATGAGCTATGACCTTTTTTTTAAATAATACGTAAAATGATTTTATCTTTATAAATATTTTAAAACAGTAGCGGACAAGGCATGGCCCAAGGCCAGGGGTTACAAACACCAAATAAACTGAACCTGAGTAACGCGCCGCGACACTCACTACGCAGAGACCTCGCCCTGGGGACTCCTGGATCACCACATTGTAAGTTATTATTATATAATCGTAGTTGTCTCGACCTGTTTAATAATTCTATTAATAAGATACTTTCGTTACCCAAATTGAGAAATAATCCAATATAGCATGTATGGGCCGGCTCGTCCAGGTCATTACCACTGTCTCACAGAAAACCGGCGTAAAGTAGCAGCTTGCTGCTGTGTTTCGTACGGTGAGTGAGATATCCGGAGGCCCAAACCCCCTCCCCTTCCCAATTCCTTAATTATCCCTTTCCTTTAAGGTCGGCAACGCACCCATGATTCTTTTAGTATTGTGGGCGTACATGGGCTGTGGAGATCACTTACCATCAGGTGACCCACTTGTTCGTTTGCCGGCCTATACCATAAAAAAATAATAATATAATAATGCATGTATTCAAAAAAACTTTATCAAATTTTTCTTTTTTTTCTCAGTTGACTTCCTCCGACGATCACCTTATCCTAACTCGCCTCGAGATGATCCGTTCATACTGAGGTAAGTGCACAATTTAGGATTTTTCGACCTTATTGATTTTAGTAATTTAAAAAAATACTAGTCAGCTACCCTATTGTTTATTTAGAAGATACTAGCTGTCCCGCGCAGTTTTACTTGCAACATATGTTAGTTAGGGTTCAAATATTGATGGGAGGGGGTGTGGATGATATGCGAAAAATATTATATAATAAATAAAAACCTAGAAGACCCGATAGGTTGCAGCGCATAAACTATCCAGGTGGATTCCTGGATGGTTTAGATCACACACAAAAACAATGTGTTACAGAAAGGTGTGGGTCATATTTAAGGTCATTACATACAACTTTTAATTTAAAATAATACATTATTGAAATGAAAAGTAGTCTAAGTATCCCTATTTATTATTCAGTGTTGTCTAAAGTTGCTAGTCAATATCGACATGTTACTTATTCGATAAAAAAAGAATAGTTTATTTGTATTTTTTTAGGGTCTGTTTAAATCTCATTGTTTAGTTTGTACCTTTACTCCAGTCACAGTTCCCCGCGCGGTGAGACGGCGGGTGCATACCTTAACAAGCTGGAGCTCGTGAGTCGATGTTTACAACGTGCGGTACATTCCCGTGACGTACCCTGACCTTACACTCCTCACCTAACAGAGTTCCACGGATGGGCTAGGTGATGACGCACACTCTGACGTCACCCTGACGTCACACTGACCAACACCTGGCTTGATTCAACTTGTATTGTTCTTTAAATATTGTGGTCGCGTTTTCATACAAAATAACCTATATTGTTGCTGATCTAAATTGACAATCTCATTATATCTTTTATAAAAGCAAAATATGTGGTTAATAAGTTTGTTTTTATGCACAATACTTATCTAATTATGTTATTGGTTCTTATTAAGATTGTTGAACATAGTTTATCACAGGGCAGTCTATAGTCATACTTATATTAAGTGTCCTAATGTTATAAAAACAAACGTATTTTTTTATTTCAAACCAAGTTTAACAAAACTCTGAAATATATAGAATATATGAAATAATACAAACACTTTCAGAATATTCCTATCGTTTATTCTTAGAAGAAAGTTTTTTTGTATGAAAACGTTGCATGCATTTTTTTTAGTCAATGCATTTCCGTAACAAACATAAGTTTATCTCAAGTATTAGATTAGTGCCAAACGGAACTTTGTATTCTGGTGTTACTTAATTTATTTGTTAGAACTTTATAAGAGTTTTTTTTTCGTTTAAGTCGGAGATGTACAATTCCATGTTCGTATTCGTTTTTATAACTCCGCCTAATTGTTTTGGTAGTTGTAAATTTTAGTAGTAATAAGGTCAAATTCTGAATTTAGATATCGGCGTTGAACTTTTGAAAGTTTTTTCTCATCACTTCATTGAATAGCTCCCAAAGATGATTTCCCTCCGTGTCATAATTACCAATCTCTAATGTATTTAGTAATGTATTTGATATGTTCAAACATTGATTTCATTAATTCAGAATTGATTCATTGAGTTATTCATTCGGCTACAATTTCAATTTCGCCTCCGTTTTGAGTACGTTTTTGAGTTTGTATATTTTATGATGAATTTATTTTTTACATTTTTCAAAATATTTTTCAACATGAGCCTTGCAGGCCAATTAAAGATGCGGACTTTGCTCGAAAAAGCAACACGTTTTGTTGTGCATTTTTATTTTCTAACTGCGTTGTAATTAGTATTTACATTATTACTTCAGATCTTTCACGTAATATTCGTTACTGAATGTTTTTTTTAAATTAAATGCCAATACTGATCTGGAGGTTGAAAATTTAAAATATAGGCGAATGGACGCTCGGCTAACCCAGGTGTCATATTTTTAATTATATAAGCCCATATTCGTGGATGTATATATTTAGGTATATTATTGACCGTTAAATTATTCTGACGAAAGCATTCGAACGATTAGTTTTAGTTTTTTTTAGATGTAATACGTCACAATTCAGAAACTGCTTTAAAACGTACCACCTTGAAAAATATAGTTACATTGATAAAAGGTTCTTAATAGTAATATATTAGAATATAACTTGGATGTATTTAATGTTTCAGAAAATGTATTTTTCTATGATTCAGGAAATATGTTTAAAATGGACGTGTATAAAAAATAGTTGTAAATATTAGGTTGGTGTATGTGGAGCCAATGCCAGCGCAAATTCATGCCATGTTAGCATAATACTAGATTAGTTTACGAGGTTTTATGATTATTTTATTGACGAAAGTACAAGTTAGTGTAAGTCTGGTTTGCGTGAAACGGAACGTGATCTCAAGATTTCAGTACCTATGTCACTCTTGATTTCGGCATGTCACAATATCACATTTTTATTTATATGTCAAAAAATATGGCGTGTATTTTGTGTTTAGTTATTAATTTAAAAAAATATTATTTTTGTAAAAAGTACATACAGAACAACTGCCTCGGTGGCGCAGTTGTAATGTGTACGCGTTACGATTGAGGCCAACGCTGAGGTCTCGGGTTCGATCCCCGGGTCGGGTAGTGGTATTGGGGTTTTCTATTACGAAATACCCCAGTATCAGCCCGGAGTCTGGAATTTGTGCCCGGTATGGCGATAGGCTCGCCCCCTATCACATTATGGGACGGAGATGCGCTCGGCGAAATGTAGGTGTACTGATTACACCTCTGCCTACCCCTTCGGGGATTACAGGCGTGAGTGCGTACATACAGAACAATGATTTTACCAAGCTACTTAGTAATAATTTACATAATCTATTCTCTAATTACTTTTTATTCTCATATGTTTAACTTTTATCTGATAATGTAATTTCAAGGTCAGAATGTTTCAGACGACGTGACGTCAGAACACGTTCCGTTCCACGCACGTAATTAAAGAGTAAGCGACATCACGACTAGTCTCGACCGATACATTCGAACGTTCCGTAAATTGCAGAGTTGTCTCGAATTGATTTAAACATACGAGAAAAACGTAAATATCGCTAGAATATACCAAACTCTCCCTTTGTTACATTTCTTCGTGATTTATTAAACCCAGTAAAAAAAAACATTTACGCCCGGTTTCTGAAAGGCTGATCAATGTAAAATTAACTAATCAAATGTCAAATCTCATGTCAAGTCGAAATTGAGTTGCTAGAAGCGTGATCAACACCTTTGATTTAACACACATGTTAGCTAACATAACTTTCAAATTAATATGAACAATCGTATGTCAAACGGTACTAAAGAGAGATCAAATATTATATTTTTTTTGCACTAAATAACGTTTCAGCAACTCGTGTTTTTTTTTATAGTATAGGCTGGCAAACGAGCAAGTGGGTCACCTGATGGTAAGCGATCTCCACCGCCCATGTACGCCCACAATACAAAAGAATTATGGGTGCGTTGCCGACCTTAAAGGAAAGGGATAATAAGGGATTGGGAAGGGGAGGGGTAATTGGGCCTCCGGATATCTCACTCACCGTACGAAACGTAGCAGCAAGCTGCTACTTTACGCCGGTTTTCTGTCAAAATTGTCTACAGCGTGGCTCTACCACTCGTAAAACTCGTGTTGATTTGATCAGCCTTTCAGAAACCGGGCGTTAATATAAAAACATATCTTTGAAATGTTTTGAATCAATTCAACGTCTCTTGTACCGTTTGTGACTTATGTATGTGTCTTAAAAATGTAAGAGTTGATATTTTTGTATAAGTTTCCTGATATTTGTAAAGCAACACGCTGTTGTCAACGAATAGGTCAACTTAAATTGCATTTCTAACTGTAGCCCACTATAATAAAAGCGATCGAGAGATGATCCTCTGATATCGAAAAAAATCTAGACTCTAAGTAAAAAAAGTATTTAAATTATTTGAAAATGTACGCAGTTAGTAAAAAAAAGAGAAGCTTAAGGTTGATATATTCGCCGTAAAAATTGTGCGTTCATAAATTGTCGTCAACAGCGTGTCTCTATTCCGATAAACCATAGACAATAAACACCGCGTAAAGCCAAAGCAAACGGAAAGTATTACGTATGCTGTGTTAATAGATTCCAGTCGCTATGTACAGTTATAGAGCACAAATACGCACAATAGATGAATAGTTTAAATTCTTGCAAAATGTTATCAAAGGTACTTGTTCATTGCTTTGAAAATTTGATGTATATTTTGTTGATTATGAATTAAAAGAGTAATGTATGTAATTTTTTAATCTTAGTATATTCAATGTTGTAAATCCCTACGGGGATACACGTATCTACACTCACGACGACCAAAGAATTTAATTAAGAGTTAGATATAAAAAAATATTTATAAGTTAAAACCTGCTTTATATTGTTACACAAACATTTTGACATAAAAAAAACCATTTTCTAGTCACACACACACACACACACATGCAAGTGCCATGTAAACGCTCTCTGTAATAGACAAAAATTATAAAGTTGACCATGATTAAATGATTAAAAAAAGCAATATTTTGTAAAGCTGTAGTTTCATTTCTGATTGAGCTCGCAGCGACATTGCTCCATCTGGCACGGAATGGCGACGATCTGCGGTAATGTGAGGTCAGTCTGTAAACAATATCACTTTTTAAACGACTTCAAAAAAGGAGGAGGTTCTCAATTCGCCTTCTTTTTTACGTTTGTTACCTCAGAACTTTCATTTTTTATTTGAAAGCTGGTGCTTCTCGTGTGGTCCGATTTCAATTTGGTTAAGATCTACCGATGGAGACCGGATAAAAAAAATAAAACTCCTCAACGGACAACAGTACACTCGTCACGATTGTGTTATTGTATTGGAATTTACATGCTAGTGCTGTAACTACCACCAAAAATTAAATAAAATGTTTAACAAAACTTTTGTTAATCGTTATTTTATTAAGAAGATAATATGGTTATAAGTATTATTTTTTTTATAGTATAGGCCGGCAAACGAGCAAATGGGTCACCTGATGGTAAGCGATCTCCACCGCCCATGTACGCCCACAATACAAAAGAATTATGGGCGCGTTGCCGACCTTAAAGGAAAGGGATAATAAGGGATTGGGAAGGGGAGGGGGATTTGGGCCTCCGGATATCTCACTCACCGTACGAAACCCAGCAGCAAGCTGCTACTTTACGCCGGTTTTCTGTGAGACAGTGGTAACGACCCGGACGAGCCGGCCCATTCATGCTATAGACGAAATTGTCTACAACGTGTATGTAATTACTGTTGTTTTGGTTTGAAGGACATCGAAGCCAGTGAGATTACTGGCTAATATAAGACTTAACAACTTATGTCTCAGGATCATACGTACTTCAGCACCATGTAGTCCATGTAATTCAACTTGTTTCGGTTCTGTGGTGTTTTCTCCCCAAAATGGTTGACGTCAGGCAGGCGGCCGGTTGTAAAAACTACAAGTCCAATCTTTGTGTAACATGTGTTAAAAAGCATGTTGCGCCGACCCCACTGCGAGTGGGTTAAGGGCAGGTGGACGAAGATATATAATAATGACAGTAACCTGTGCATTATCACGCCGCCGCTGTAAGCCGTTTGCTGGCGCTGTTCTCTTGTACTCAGCTGCGTTTTCTTCTAGCTTGTTCTCTTTAGGGGATGTCTTTGAGACTGGTTTTGATGTAGTGGGCTATAAAGTTATGTACCTAATATAAATGTAGTAAATCGATATCCTATCGAGTTAGTATGTTTAATTATAGCGCTAAATTAAAATAACGGAACCACGCGATGCGAGCCGACTTTTTCAAACAATCTTAATTCCCACTACTAATAGAAATGTGAAAGTTTGGATGTTTGTGAGTTTGTGTATTGTGACAATTGGCTCATCATGGTGTTTTATCGCATAGACCGGCAAACGAGCAAGTGGGTCACCTGATGATAAATGATCTCCACCCACTATGCGTATAAGTATAAAGGACGCGTTGCTGACCTTAATGGAAAGGGATAATAAACGAATGGAAGGGGTTGAGCATTTGGGCCTCCGAATATCACACATCGTCGTATGAGTGGTAGAGCCACTATTTAGACGTATTTTTGTCTACAGCATGGTTGGGCCGGCTCGTCCGGGTCATTACCACTGTCTGTCTCACAAAAAACTGGCGTAAAGTAGCAACTTGCTGCTGCGTTTCGTACGGTGAGATATCCGGAGGCCCAATTCCCCTTCCCTTCCCAATTTCTTAACTATCCCTTTCCTTTAAGGTCGGCAACGCACCCACGATTCTTTTGGTATTGTGGGCGCATCGGCGGTGGTGATCACTTACCATCAGGCGACCCACTTGCTCGTTTGCCGGCCTATGCTGTAAAAAAAAAATCGTACGATACGCAGCAACAAGTCGCTACTTTATGTCGGTATTATCTGAGACAGTGGCATCGACCCGGTCTATTCGTGTTGTTGACAAAACTTCTTTTTATAAATACACGTCCAACAGACACGTCGCTCCGTGGCGCAGCGGGCGAGTAGTCGGCTGCGAAGCGAGAGGCCGTGGGTTCGATTCCCACACCGAGAAAAATGTTTGTGTGAACCACAAATATTCGTCTCGGGTCTGGGTGTTGTGGGACTGCAAGCCCCTCGTAGTTCCTGATACCCACGACACAGGTTTACCTAGTGTGGGGTCAGGACTATGTGTGTGACTGTTGGGTGTATTATTATTATGTATGTCATACCATAATCTCGGGACTACAGAGTCCCGGACCTTTGGAAGGCGTGCGTGGGGCCGAAGCCAACACGTAGAGGCCCGTTAGACATTTTTAATTTAATAAGGTGATGTGACACCGCCCGACGGCTATCCTTGTATACACTATAGAAGTGTATCCAAGGACAGCCCCCGGTTGGTGTAGGACTATTGTAGGGATGGGCAAAAATAAATATCTACTATTTTATTGAGGTGAGGTGTTGGTGACTTGGATAACCGGGTCTATGGAAAGGACTATGGCACCTGCCTGATCTATGTTAAAAACATGGATAAAATAGGCAGGTGGTGACTCGCCAACTCAGGTAGATGGGCTCCCCAAAATAGTCACTAGAAAAAGCGACAAGGGAGCAACCCAGATGAGTGGCTAAAAGGTGGAGAGGTGTCACTGGGCTTTAAACAACGATCATTTGCTCCCTTAGGGTCCCATCACGTTGCCCACTCACCACTTACGTTTCACATCCACCCTTCGAGCATGAAGCTCGAACTCTCGACTCCACTCTGACCGGCCGGTGAAGGCAAGCCAGAGGTGGGGGAGCTGTTCCTCGTCAGTGTTCACTCCAGCCGGCCAGTGAAGGCGAGCCAGAGATGAAGAACAGGAGCCTCCCCCTGGAGCACTCGGGTACGCAGCGGTAGTGCGGGTGACGGGTGACGGGTGACGCTACTCCCCAACAGCTCGCCAAAAGCTGCCACAAGGGCTTATTATTATTATTATTACCTTCTCCTCCTGCATGCCATCTCTCTTGTATCTGGTCTTGTCTTCAGGTTCCATGTCCGGTGGTGACGACTCCTTGTACCAAGCGTCAGGAGACGAGCCGTCACGTGGAGCGTAACGTTGATGATGCTCCTGAAGTGAAGCTGGTAGCGGCGGCATTGGATACAAGCGGTACAGCTTGCAGTAACGCTGCAAACAACGGGGTTCAATCATTGGTAGGAAAAGGTACAAGAGTTTCACAAGGTGGTAGGTCCCTCGTTTGCGAGAGGCCGGTTGGGTTGGTACCACCGCTTTGTCTATTTCTACCGCCAAGCAGCAGTGTGAAAGCACTGTTGTGTTCCGGTTTGAAGGACAGAGACTTAATTAACACTTTATGTCTCGGGGTGACGAGCACAGTCCAGTGTCATGCAGTGCTTTATGTAAAGTTCTGTGTGGCGTTGCTTCTGTTTATGAGCAGGCAGTGGTGCTTAACATCAGGCGAGCGACCTGCTCGTCTCGTCATTCAAGCTAAAAAAGAGTAAATAAAAATAAGGTACAAGAGTCAACTGGGCCAAAAAGGAACTAAACGTGATAGCTAATGGCGTCACTTATTCTCTGCCTACCTCTTTCTCAGTTGACATTGAGACAGAGAAAGAAAGAGATCAGCTCTCAAACAAGCTTACAACTTGATAAACTTTATTTTACTCTAAGAGACCACCTGATGACCGACTTACCCATGGTCAAAGCCACAAAGCGGTTTTACATCGATATTTCTGCATTCCGTTATCGTTTGACTTATGTCAAACAACTTGATATTCTTACATCAATAGCCGTATGCAGGCCAAATTGGTTCACCATGCCTTGAAACTTTCTCTAGCAGTTTGTTAACGTGCATCAGAAGCTTTGATATCCGTTTCTATTAGCTCCTGATCCGTTAACTCTCCGTAGAACTATGCCCTCCGAACGCTCGTAATTTTCATTCTCTTTCTATTATAGAAAATCCTACTTCTTTTTGAAGGAAGAGGTTTAGATTATCTAGCGTAGATTAGCGGATAGACATAACCTCTTTTGGATGGTAGCAGTGTATACCTACTTATTTCAGCGTTCTGAAATAATAATATATATTTTATTTTTATTGCATAGGCCGACAAACGAGCAAGTGGGTCACCACTGCCTACAATACCAAAAGAGTCATGGGCGCCTTGCCGACCTTAAAGGAAAGGGATTGGGAAGGGGAGGGGATTTGGGCCTCCGGATATCCCACTCACCGTACGAAACGCAGTAAGCTGTTACTTTACGTCGGTTTTCTGTGAGACAGTGGTAACGACCCGGACGAGCCGGCAAACATTTGATCCCCTAATACTTACCCCACTCTTTCTTTATCATAATATACTCACATCGATAGCTTTGTGTAGAGCGAAGTCTGGTCTCCCATGTCGTGCAGCTTCCTCTAGCAGTTTGTTGGCGTGCGTCAACAACTTATTATCCGCATTCCTTAATTTCTGCTCCGCTAATTCTCCGTAGAAGTAACGAGTCTCCGCTCGCTCTTGAGCTTCGCGGTCATCGCGTTCTTTCTACAAATACGATATTATTCGAGATGGATTAGGGAGCGCCGAAATAAGATCCAAGAAAGGTGTAATTTGTTAGAAGTGACACTGGATATTTTGGCTGTAATTTTATTGTTGAACTAGTGGTTTACACATATTAAGTACTGCTGCGAAAAACTGCTTTTTATTAACAATACAAAATCATAGAAGGTTCATTCATTTTCGAGCTCACAGTGTTTAAAGATCTTTACAATGTAACTCACCCACTGATTGAGTATATCTTCTCTAAACTGCTTTATCTTCTTCTCCTTCTCCAAACGAAGATTCTCTTTGAAATCGTCGTGAATCTCTGCGTTCTTGAACCTACAAACCCATACAGTCATCAGAGTAGACTATAGAAATTACTAGAGTAACTTCAACAGAATCCTGTAGCACAAAGGGCAGCAAACCAACCAGTGGGTCATCTGAAGGTTGCGTTGCCAACCTCTAAGGAAATAAAATGGGAATGAGGAAGTACAAGGGGGTATTATGGACCGGAAATCTCACCGTAAGAAATGTAATAACAAGCTGCCACTTCACGTCGATCTACTGTGAGTCAGTAGTATCAGCCCGTACGAGCTGACCCATTTATGCTGTAGGAATATAGGTGTAACTGTCCACGGAGCTCCTCCTTCGTCGTCCCAAACATGTTTTGGTAGATCCCAACGACTACATTACAGTCGCTATCGAAGCAGCACTTTCCTTGCCCAATCCGAATCGCTATAATAATACGCGACCCCGACATAGGACACGCGAGTCCGAAGAACTCCCACAACTGACCCTCGGCATAATGATGTGCAGAGACGGCCCTAAACTATACTCCCCAGAGATTGCTCAAGCTGAGGTCTGAGTCTTCTATAAGGCGCCTCTGTGCTAATCGCTACTAAATACATTAAACATATTTCTGGCTAGAGCGCCATAAGCGCCGGCTTTATTGTCACGTGAAGCTGTAAAAGTAATATAACCTAACAGCACAAATCCATTCATCCAAAAAATGTCCACGGAGCTGCTCTATCATTTATAGAAATACTATAGTACAGTTGTAGCTACCTGTTCATGATTTCCCATTGACGCATCGTATTGAACTCCCTGACGCGCCGCTGCTCATCCCGTAGGAACTGTTGCCTATCAGCGACGCGCTGATGCTTGAACTCTTCCTGCTTGCGAATGTCTGCTTGTCTGCGCGCCTCATTGCTACATTTTTAATATATTGCGTCGAATTTATTAGCAGTGATGAATATTTCCTTTTGTAATCTAAAGTATTACACTGCATGAATTACGACTCAAATTCGTATTGACTAAGATACAAAAGTCAATGGCAGCACGCATCATTTTAGGATTAGTTCATCTAATCTTCTAATCATCTATTTCTCTAGTCTCTACCGCGATGAATGGATGGAGATTAGGAAGCGAAAGGTCAAAGAAGATGAATGGATTGTGTGAGGAAAGATATGAAGTATGAGTGGATGATAATGACTGGTTAGGATGAAGTAAAACATGCTATGCCAAGCTCAAAATAAATTGGTAGATACTTGAGAGAAGAGAACAAGAAAATGTTTATCATATAACATAATTATATTTTATAGAAGAAGTGTTTGACTGAAGTGAAATTGATCCTAGATTTAATTCACTGATGGCCGTTCCCAATATTCTATGTATCGGCAGATTTGCTTACCGTCGGTAATATTTTGACACTATTTGTATGGAAGATCTGTCAAAATACTATTGATAGTAAGTAAATCTATTTTTAAATAGAATAAAGGGAATGGCCATGGAGTTAACTCCTCAAAATATCAGTCATGTTAAGACGAACGTGTGACGTAAGTAATCCACATGTTTGACACACATATTTTGTAAAGTATACCTAACTAGTAGGTATAGTATGATGTCACCATTTTTATTGGTCCTAACTCCTAACCTAACTTTGCCGATGGAAAAATTTGTATGTCCCATCTGGATCTGCTGACAAATGCCAAGCAGCCTTTTCAAAGTAGATCGTTCTTTTTAATTCTTGACTTTTGCTTAACTCTGACCTAGTTATTACTAATTAATCAGTATCCTAACCGACTTCACACTTTGGTTTTTAAATATTTGAAACAGTACGCACTCACGCCTGTAATCCCCGAAGGGGTAGGCAGAGGTGTAACCAGTACACCCACATTTCGCCGAGCATATCTCCGTCCCATAATGTGATAGGGGGCGAGCCTATTGCCATACCGGGCACAAATTCCAGACTCCGGGCTGATATACTGAGCATTTCGTAATAGAAAAGCCCAATACCACTTTACCCGACGCGGAGATCGAACTCGAGACCTCAGCGTTAGCTTAATTGTAACGCGTACGCATTACAACTGCGCCACCGAGGCAGTCGAGGCAGATTTGAAACAGATGTTGAAAATATTTTCTGCTAGACTAAGTTTAAAGCCGACTCACATTGCTTCCTTCTCTTCAATAGCTTTCTTCAAGATGGCCTGTTCCTTCTCCTCTCGTGCCGCGTCTCCTGACTCCAGCTTCTGACTAATCTTTTCTAGTACGCGTAACTTTTCATTCTTCAACTGCGAAATTATTTAGGAATCATTTGAACCAAGAAAGCTAATCTGTCACTGAAATATATCTTAGAGTGTAATTATAACTCACATCGATCTCGGTCTGTTTCCGTGTCCTGTCAATCCTGGCCTTAGACCTAAGCAGCACTTCCATCAATCTGTCGTCCATGCGATCCCTGGTCTCCTGTTCTTTGCGCCGCTGCTCGTTCTCTCGCATAGATCTGTCCATGTCTGCCCAGATGCGAGCTTTTTCTGCTACTTTCTAGAAAAGAAAGGAATTTGCGACTATGAAGATCATATTCGAAATAATTGGGATCAGAAACTGTAGAATGTTTTGGCCTGAAATAATTATAGGTACTTATGCGCGGAATTCAGAATCTCCTCCTTTTTTGATGTCGGTTAAAAATACACCACATATTTCATCAGCATTGCTTGATAATCACCTTATAAAATATTCTCGAGATATTTGCTGTTACGATACTACCTATTTATTCATAAAGGCTAACTTTAATATTAGGTACTTACAAAATTTTCTTCAAACTCTTTAATAGCATCCATCTGCTCGTTAGCTTGGATGTTGTCGATAGTTTGCAGATTTAATTCTGTCTCGTACTCCATCCTGTTACGTTCTGCGATCTCGTTGGCTCTAGTAATAGACACGTCTCAGTTAATTCTATGTTTATTTCGTCTTACATACGTTTGAAATGAGGCTCGCGACCTTTTCTATGGTCTGTCAATATCTTAAAAACTCACTGATCAACAATCTCCTTCTGATGCTCTTTGTTGACTTGAAATCGCTTCTTCTTCCGATCCGCCATCAGCTGGTTCCATTCGTTGGCTTTCTGGATTATTTCGTCATCGTCTCTTCGCTTCTGTTCTGCTTGTAGACGTCTCTGTTCTTCGAGGAACTTGAGCTGTTCCATGCGCTCCTTCTGGATTACTGTTTCAATGACGGCCCTGCGTAACGTTAACGTTGGGGTGTATTTACACACCCAACATAACTTTAATTACTTATATCATTACTTTAATGTAAAAAGGTGATCATTACTTTAATGTAAAAAGTATATAAAAAATATTGTTACCTATTTATTTTGTATAAAATAAAATGCCTAGCTAGTTCTCAGCCACAGGTTGAATCTATCTGGTAACTGAACACAGGTTTACAGGTATCCTGACCTCGTACACATCAGACCAGTAAAACATTTAAGGTCATGTAACGTTTAAGCTAAGGCTCTGCTATTTCCATCAAACATATTCCTGGTGTGTCGAATAAAAATGCACCCATGCCAGGTTACGGAATTTATGTTGCTGATAATTTTGTCATTTAAATTTGTTATGTCTCAGATCTCTTAATTACCTGAACAACAGTTTAAGCGCGTCCTAGTTCTGAAACACCATATCCCTGGCGTTGTACATCCGCTGCTGCTGTTTCTCCTTCTGCGTCTTCACGTATTGTGTGTACAACTAATTGTTAGCCTTCTAACTTAGTCTTTACATCCTTCATACTTACCCGAGTAACAGTTTGGGCGCGTCCCTGTTCTGAAACAGTGTCCCTGGCGCTGTGCATCAGCTGCTGCTGTATCTCTTTCTGCCTCTTCACGTATTGCTTGTACAACTAATTGTTGGCCTTCAAACTTAGTCCTTACATCCTATATAGTTACCCGAGTAACAGTTTGGGCGCGTCCCTGTTCTGAAACACTGTGTCCCTGGCACTGTGCATCAGCTGCTATTGTTTCTCTTTCTGCATCTTCACGTATTCCTTGTACAACTAATTGTTAACCTTCAAATTTAGTCCTTACATCCTTCATACTTACCCGAACAACTGTTTGGGCGCGTCCCTGTTCTGAAACACTGTGTCCCTGGCGCTGTGCATCAGCTGCTGTTGTTTCTCCTTCTGAGTCTTCACGTATTGCTTGTACAACTAATTGTTAGCCTTCTAACTTAGTCCTTACATCCTTCATACTTACCCGAGCAACAGTTTGGGCGCGTCCCTGTTCTGAAACACTGTGTCCCTGGCGCTGTGCATCAGCTGCTGCTGTTTCTCCTTCTGTCTCTTCACGTAGCGCTTGTAGAACCGATTGTTGGCTTCCTCCGCCTCGGCGATCCTCTCGCGACGAAGTTCATCGTTGCGTTTGTTTACATTCTAAAACCATAATAATGACGGACTATTTTGGTGTGCTTACGCCTTTCAGAATTCCCGTGTTTTAAACACATCTCCTTTTTATGAGAATATTCATCTACAGCTAGTTAATTGGCGTTGTAGAGCATTATGACTGACTCATTAAAATCTGGTTTGTACAAAAAAAATATGATTTATTCAACTTTATACGTTAACCCATCTGTCTGATACCTACTGTGTGTGGAAACCAATCCCGGGCAAATCAGTTTGTCGAACTGATTTGCCCGGGATACCCAGTAATTTCACTGGCTTCAATGTCCATCAAACCGAAACACAACAGTGCTTACACACTGCCGCTTGGCGGTAGAAATAGGCAAAGCGGTGGTACCAGCCCAGACGGCCTCTCGCATGCGAGGGACCTACCACCTTGGTCAATGGTTGTCAATAAGTACCTACCTATACCTACCTACCTACTCATAAAAAAATGGTTAAGCAGGTCGGTACCTCCACAGAATTGGGCCAGTGTTTGGTCATTTCTTTGCTGGTGGCATCCAAATATTTGACGTAATCCCGCCTGCGCACCACCTCTGGATCCTCCCGGCTTGTGTCCGTCCATCTCGTGATGCGAGCCCATTCATCCTTGCTCATCACAATGGGCATGATGAATGTGTACCTTTACCTGTTAAGTATAAAAAAGGCCTATTTCATTATACAGAAGAGCTTACATTTAACGTTAAACATACCATTGTCCTACGGTTTATAATTAAAAAGGTATTTTTATTTTACAGTTATAATGTTAAAGGTATTATCTGTCCTTGTCATTTAAAATACATTTTATTTTTAAATTTGCCAGAAGAAATCTTAGAAGATGTATCATGCCAGGATTTACTATTAATAATTTTTTGTAAGAACTTTTTAGAGACCTACATTAAAATATTTTGATACAAATAAAATTAAAAATATTGCTAAGTAGGTAATCGTTAACAAAAAACTATTACCGACAAACAAATATAATTAGTTTGCGTTGTCATAGGGACAAAAGTAAACTTGTTTGTCTTTTATTTTATCATCTTATTTTAGTGCCTTATCATAGAATGGCATTTTATGGCATAATAATGATTGTGTTCTGCCTCTTTCTGTGGTAATGATGTCTGTAATCATGTGATGGTTTTAGAAACCACCACCGAAATCAAAATAAAAATGAAAAAAAGGCATGTTGAAATGTTTACTGGTGGGTCAATAAAACAAATTATGACAATTTTATTTAGAAAAAACTACGTTACATTGCTTTTTTTGAGTAAAAGTGCATAAAAGTTTAAATAAGATGTGAGTAAAATATTATTTGTATATACTAAGTGACGTGTCGCTTACTCACGCGAGGTTTCAAACGCACTCGCAGTTGTCAAATCGGATATATTTACGTCAGCCACGTTGGAAGTGCCAAGTTGGTGTTTTTATGGTAAATTTTATATTCTTTTATTGAAATACTACTAATTTGTATTTAAAAGACAATTACAAACCTTTCATCATCTCTCTCAAGAGTCATATTGTTCGTAAAACACCAAAATAATAGTGGGAAGCGTTCCAAAATTGTGACATAATTTTGCAAATATATCGAGATTTGTAGCGACTTACTGTGTTGTTTTAGTGAGACAGTGTCGTGAAGATGAGGATAAAAGAGCTGAAGAGGACGGTGAACGTATGCTGGTCGCCGGCGGATCATTATCCCATAACGCTGGCGGCCGGCTCGGCGGCGCAGCAAGTCGACGCTTCGTTCAGTTCAAGTTCCCATTTGGAGCTTTACAGTTTGAATTTGGAAGACCCTGGGCTAGATTTGGAACTGAAGTCTTCGTTACAAACACAGCATAAGTGAGTATTTAATTTCATTAATATTATAATACTTGTTTATTATTTTTGTTACTTAGGGTGGGGATCGAAAATGGTGTCAAGTTAAAGATAGTAAATTACTGATGGTAGAACCATAAGGTGCACGATAGTTTTTGTAGAGTATAAATTTTAAATTACTGAGTAATTTATTATCATCTTCTCAGCCAGTTGCCATCCACTATTGGGACATCTCCCCAAGTGAGCACCAACCATCCCGATCTGTGGCAGTAGTGATATATTATATGGAAGTTAAAATATTACTTGGAAATGTTTCCTGTAAAGACACTTCACATAGTTATCAAGTCTTATAAAATGTATTTATTGTTGTAGTGTTTTGTGATGTGTAGATAGTGTAACAAAATCAATTAATCAAATTAAAAAACATCTTTTTACACTTTTAGGATATTTAGATCACTTTAAGAAATACACACAGATTTTCTTGTTAGCATATTTGTAGACATGGCTGATAGTGAACCAGTTTACCAAGAGGATCCTCAAGTAGGATTATTTAAAAGGCTTCATATACCCCAAATACATTTCTAGTTCTTAATTAATTTACATACAATATAGGATTATACCAAGACAAAATTTAATACTCTAATGGGATTATTGTATTAAACATCTCCAAATAATATTTTAATAATTAACTTCCATATAATAATCACTCAGTAACTAGTAACTTAGGTTATTTAGTTGTGTGGTTGATATTTCAAAATTAATCTCTTAAATAATGTAAGAAAATGGTTAGATGTCGTATAAATAAATAAAAGACAATATACTGCCTCAGTGGCGCAGTTGTAATGCGTACACGTTACGATTGAGGCCAACGTTGAGGTCTCGGGGTCGATTCCCATGTCGGATAAAGTGGTATTGGGTTTTTGTATTACGAAATGCTCAGTATCGGCCCGGAGTCTGGAATTTGTGCCCGGTATGGCGATAGGCTTGCCCCGTGTCACGTAGAGGGACGGGGATACGCTCGGCGAAATGTGGGTGTACTGGTTACACCTCTGCCTACCCCTTCGGGGATTACAGGCGTGAGTCCTTATGTATGTAAAAGACAATATCTGTATCTCCCATTTTGATTTCATCCATTCAGCCTATCTTTGGTCTATGAATACCATCTTTTTTTATCTGGAATAGCCAATAACTTGCTTCTGACTTTAATCTAGACATATTCTTATGCTCCGAACATCAGTTCACCAAAATAGCTGGGCATCATCTGGAGACGTTGAACATTGCCAGCAGCATAACCAGCTGAGTTAGGCACAAATGACCGTAGGTAGGATTTAAATAAATAATTTTACTGTGTTCAAACTTAAATGTTATACTTATTACGCTTGGATGAATATATGTTAGAAGTAATGTTCATAAATAAATAAAATAAATTAGCACAATTCAGGATTTTATGGTATATCATTTAATTTCAGATTTCAAAAGCTTGTATGGTCAGGAGCTGGCGTCATAGTAGGTGGATGTGACGGAGGGCTCCTTCAGTTCTACAGTGCAGACAAACTGATCAATAATGCAAGCGACTGCCTACTTGGAAGTAGCACAAAGCATAATGGTAATTCTTATTTAATTTACTGTCAAATAGGGTCAATATATAAAAGGCCCATTGGGGTGACGGTCACCACTTACTAGCAGATGACCGTCTTGCCTGGTTGGTTGTCCCGTTATACATAAAAAACGCCATCATCAAAGTCAAAAAGAGAACTGCCTAATATAATAACTATACACTACTGTTGATATTCATTGTTATCAGTCATACATTCTTATAATGAGGTCGAACATTTAATATAAATAACGCTACTTGTATGTTCATTTCAACCAAAAAAGCCATTGTATTTGTAGTTATGGTGGGGATGTCTGTGAGTTGCACAGACGGGTGATGATCACCATTTACTTTTCACATTCACACCATCATTGAACCATTTCACCCTTAATTCTAAATTCCAAAACATGATAGACCTACCTGATCATTACAACACAAATTTATGACACAGATTAGTCAGTTAACAACTAAGTCCTATTTACCTAAATCCAGGCCACGTATCTGCTCTGGACATCAATCCGTACCAAAAGAACTTGCTCGCGTCCGGCGCGTCAGAGAGTGAAATCTTTATCTGGGACCTGAACAACACCAGCCAACCGATGGCACCTGGCACCAGGAACCAACCGTACGACCATGTGCAGGGCCTTGCCTGGAACCAACAGGTCACTCACATAATTATTACCATTATTAACATATTTTTTTTATTATTTGTATAAATATTAAGAATGTTATAATGTTATATACATGGCGAGTGTGAATGGTACAGTTGGGAGGGGACGGCCTCGGCGAACTTTCATAGATCAACTTGGAGATATTCTCGAGAAAGGCCAGGACAGGAGTACCCTAAACCGACGAGCATGTATGAAAAATTTAATGAGAGTGAATGAGGCGAAAGAGGTTTGCAAGTGGAAATCCGTTGTCTCTGCCTATGGGAAACAGGCGTGAGTCTATGTATGTATGTATGTATGTTATAAGTATGACTCCTATGTCTATCTCTGTGTATATATAATATCTATGAATACATACTGCCTAATGACTTTTCCCTTTATTGTATTTAAGTACAGATAGATTTGCTTACTAAAGATAGCGTTTTGACAGATCTTCCATACAAAATGTGACTAAAAATGTACTGACGGTAAACAAAATATTTGAAAGTGCATCGCTTTGCCTCCGCTTTGTCTTATTTGAAAACTGATTTAAATTGATATGGTTATTAGATATATTGAAGGAAATTTGTTCAGTCATATAGAAATTACAGTTATTTTTGTAATTGTCAGAGATTAACATTTTTAGGTTATTTCACACAACAGAATCAATTATTTTAATGCTAATGTTTTTGTATATCTATAGAAATCTAGCGAAATCGGACCATAGGTTTCCCGAACTGTGTGCCAATCATCCCGGTCTTACCCTAAACTTATCTGTTCCAGGTGCAACACATACTGGGATCCACATTTGCGACAAGATGTGTCGTCTGGGACTTGAGGAAGAACGAACCTATTATGAAATTAAGGTAATTAATCATTATACATCTCCACCAGGTTGATCACCAATTAGGTGAACTGCATTGTCCATTTCTACCGCTAAGCAGTAGAGCGTTAAAGCACTTATGTGTTTCGGACTGCCTCGGTGGCGCAGTTGTAATGCTTACGCGTACTGAGGCTGACAATGAGGTCTCGGGTTCGATCCCCGGGTCGGGTAAAAGTGATATTGGATTTTTCTATTACGAAATTCTCAGTATCAGCCTGGAGTCTGGAATTGTGCCCGGTATGGTGATAGGCTTGCCCCCTATCACATCATGGGACGAAGATTAATTACGTTCGGCGATATGTGGGTGTACTGGTAACACCTCTGCCTATCCCTTCGGGGATTACAGGCGTGAGTGTGTAATGTATGTATTTATTTACACCTTCTGTCCATTCTCTAGTGACTCACAATCAAGAACAAGATGGCGTTCTCTAGCATGGCATCCGTCAGTGGCCACACAGCTGTGCATCGCTTCAGAAGATGACCAAGTGCCTGTCATACAACTCTGGGATTTGAGGTGACAATTTTTTTTTATAGTATAGGCCGGCAAACGAGCATGTGGGTCACCTAATGGTAAGTGATCTCCACCGCCCATGTATGCCCACAGTACCAAAAGAATCATGGGTGCGATGCCGACCTTAAAGGAAAGGGATAATTAAGGGATTGGGAAGGGGAGGGGGTTTGGGCCTCCGGATATCTCACTCACCGTGCGAAACGCAGCAGCAAGCTACTACTTTACGCCGGTTTTTTGTGAGACAGTGCTAATGAGCCAGACGAGCCGGCCCATACATGCTGTAGACAAGTGTCTACAGCGTGGCTCTACCACTCAAGAACTCAAAAACATATTTTACATCGATAAATATAACAAGATGGTATATTATAAGGTATTCCAACTTACCCATTGGTTAATTTATCATTTCTAATCGACTTTAAAAACAAGGTTCTCAGTTTGTCTGTTTATTTATTTTATTTATATAACTCTGACAAATATACATCTTTTGAATTGAAATTAAATAGTTTATTAATCATGTAGGCAATGAAAAACTTGCATGATTATATTTTTATTAGAAAGTGGTTTTATTCTGTGGTGGTCCGTTTAAATTTAGTTAAGACCTGATGACGGAGGACAAGGGAAATGAGGATATCATCAACAGATAACAAACTCACCGCGATTTGGGTTTTAAAGTCGGTTTTATAAGTTTAATTTAACGTCTTTTCAATTCTAACAGTCAATTTTAACAGACCTACCGGGACGTTACCACTGTCTCATAAAATACTGATGTAAAGTAGCAGCTTGCTGTTACGTTTCGTACAGTGAGTGAAATATCCGGAGGCCCACATTCCCTCCCCTTCCCAATCCACTATAGTCGGCAACGCGCCCCAGCTATGCTATAAAATAAATATAGTCAAGTAAATTAGAATAAAAAAGTTCTAGGTCCTTTAATCATATTTGTTGTATTCATTTCTAAAAGGGCATACACATTAGTGCAATTCCACTTTTATTTATTTTAGTTTCTTAGCATGTAACTTATGTGTAAGGTTCAGTTTAGAGAGTCTTTTATAAAAATAAAAAATATAGTAGGTACATCGTTACTTCAATATTTCACAAGTTTAACTATTGATAAATGATTGCAGATTGGCAGCATCTCCGCTGGCCACACTGGAGGGTCACCACAAAGGCGTGATGTCTGTATCCTGGTGCAAGCAGGACCCTGACATGATGCTGTCAGGTGGTAAGGACGGCAGAGTTCTTTGTTGGAACCCTAATAATACTAAACCGGTGAGTTTTTTTATATAGTTATACACGTCGACATTGAACTGGTTATTTTCCTGAAACATTATGTACTCGGTCCATGATAGAGAACAGGATATTTGACTATGTCTAAGTTTATACATTACTAGCTTTTGAATATAGTTTTACGAAATTAAACGTAGCCTATAACCGTCTCCAGGGTCCCATCTATCTCTACATCAAAATTCATCAAAATCGGTTCAATGATTTAGGCGTGAAAGCGTAACAAACAAATTGTTTTATTTTTTCATAAAAAAATTCCTATGTTACTTCTTATACGTCCAAGAATATGTGTACAAAGTTTCATGATGATAGGTTAATTAGTTTTCGCGTGAAAGCGTAACAAACAAATTTACATTCACATTTATAATATTAGTATGATTTTATATGCAACCAACAATAATAAGAAAAAGAAACTGTTTTGCGAAAACAGAATTAAAATTAGGTAAAATATGAGGCCGCAGTTTTTATGTTAAATATTGGTACAAACAAAGGTGGGTGCATAGTGGAAAATCTCACTATCTCCCTCGCACGCGTGCACCGTAATGGCGTGACATGCCTTGTGACGTCACTTGCCATGTCGTGCATCTTCTTTCCGTCATTTGACAACTACCCTCTCCAGTTCTGAGTTCGCTATTTTTGTGTTGATTTATATAATTCTTTCGATAATAGATTTTAGGGAGCGTAACTTAATGATTAACATATTCAAAATAATCAAGTCAAATGCCCTATTACCTTATATGCATAAGTAATTACAAAATAGTAATAGTAATATAAGTAATTACAAGGTGGTAGGTCCCTGGTATGCGAGAGGCCGGCTGGGTTGGTACCACCGCTTTGTCAATTTCTGCCGCCAAGCAACAGTGTGTAAGCTATGTTGTGTTCCGGTTTGAAGGACATTGAAGCCAGTGAAATTACTGGGCATTATGAGACTTAACACCTTATATATCGGGGTGACGAGCGCAGTCCAGTGTCATGCAGTGCTTTGCTATTTAAAGTAGTGTGTGGCGTTGCATCTGTTTATGAGCAGGCGTGACGTTTACCATCAGGCGAGCGACCTGCTCGTCTCGTCACTCAATCTAATAAAAAAATAGATGGGCAAAAATCCTCAAAACTTGGCTTTTTAAATTTTGAATATACATCATATTTTATTGTTTATATCTTGCAACATATGATCGGGATGGGGTGGGGTTGGTCATTGCAAGGTCAGTTAATTTTTTATCATATAGGATTGACATGCGGATGTACGCCTGTCGCTTCCGTGCGTTGACCTCTCAAAGAAATTCGATAATTAAGGGATTGGGAAAGGGGGTTCATTTTCATTTTCATTTTATTGTATAGGCCGACAAACGAGCAAGTGGGTCACCTGGTGGTAAGTGAACACCACCGCCCATGTACGCCCACAATACCAAAAGAATCATGGGCGCGTTGCCGACCTTAAAGGAAAGGGATAATTAAGGGATTGAGAAAGGGAGGGGATTTAGGCCTCCGGATATCCCACTCACCGTACGAAACGCAGCAGCAAGCTGCTACTTTACGTCGGTTTTCTGTGAGACAGTGGTAACGACCCGGACGAGCCGGCCCATTCATGCTGTAGACAAAATTGTCTACAGCGTAGCTCTACCACTCGTGGGGTTTAGGGTCTCTGGATATTTGATGAATGTGTAAAGTATAGATTGTGTTACATATACATTGCGTTTGAATACACTTTACAATCTTTAAAATTACAAATTTTATAATGTTTAGGGTAGGAGTACCTTAATAATAATAATTAGTAATTGTGTAAAATTTGTAATTTTTAAATAAATATTTTTTCATTTTTTTTTCATATAATTCAGGGTGGTGAGGTGTTATCTGAGCTGAGCTCGCAGCAGCAGTGGGTGTTCGACGTGGCATGGTGCCCCCGGGATCCGAACCTGCTATCCGCCGCATCGTTCGACCAACACGTGGCCGTGCACTGTCTGTTAGGCGGCGCGAGACCTGATGTCGTGAGTGGCTTCTAATCATTTTTTTTACAACTCAATGACGACATTGCGTCTCTCGACGGTCGGCAGAATTATGCCGGCCTGAAGTTACTGGATATACACTGGCTAACACCGGAACGCGACTCGCTTGACGAAACATTATTTACTACTAGCTGTTGCCCGCGGTTCCGCCCGCGAGAATAGACTTTTCCGAAATAAAACGTAGCCTATAACCGTCTCCAGGGTCGCATCTATCTCTACATCAAAATTCATCAAAATCGGTTCAGTGATTTAGGTGTGAAAGCGTAATAAACAAATAGATTTTTTTTGCATAAAAAGTATCCAATGTTACTTCTTATACCTCCAAGAATATGTGTACAAAGTTTCATGATGATCGGTTAAGTAGTTTTCGCGTGAAAGCGTAACAAACAAAGTTACATTCACATTTATAATATTAGTATGATGTGTATGTGTGATCCATGGCCAATGGCCCGACATTCAACGGGCTAAGTGCGGAGAAAAGGAGCCCACAGTCAAATTAAATCATCATGTGTGATCCATAGTTGTTGTTGAATTAACGGACCCTTATGAAATGTATTATTTGTGCAGAGTCCAGCCACAAACAGTATAGTGGAGTCGTTCGGTGGTGCAGCATCATTCAGCCAGCTGCCCGCAGTAGCGCGAGCCCCAGCCTCCACCAGCTCCGCCCATCACCACCCACCCTCGCCACCAGCGTGGCTGAAGAGACCGACGGCTGCTAAGTTTGCTGTAAGTATACGTAAAATCATCATTTCGATGAGATTACAAAAATTGTTTGCTAAGCTTGTCTCAAGCCACCTTTGTATTTTTTGTGTTTATAACTTGTAACTAAAATAATATCTATCGACATTTTTTTGACGACGACTGCCTCGGTGGCGCAGTTGTAATGCGAAGGCGTTACGATTAAGCTAAGGCTGAGGTCTCGGGTTCGATCCCCGGGCCGGGTAAAGTGGTATTGGGTTTTTCTATTTCGAAATGCTCAGTATCAGTCCGGAGTCTCGAATTTGTGTCCGGTATGGCGATAGGCTCGCCCCCTATCACATCGTGGGACTAAGATACGCTCGGCGAAATGTGGGTGTACTAAGGTTACACCTCTGCCTACCCCTTCGGGGATTACAGGCGTGAGTGCGTATGTATGTATGTTACCGATCGTAATAAATGAGTGATAAAATATTTGCGTGATATTTTATGGTATCTAGACGTTGATAAGATGTATGTATCGACCCTTAACACTGATATTGATGAGTCATCCACAGTTCGGCGGCAAATTGGTGACGTTCGAGAAATGTCCACAAGAGGCTGGACCACAGAAACTCGTCTACATCAGCCAGGTAAATATTAAGAGTTTCTAAATATTTAGCTATTCATAAATTAAGATTCAGAGATCACGAAAGCGGGTCTCTGTGTCTCATTTAATTAATACTATGTACACACTCACACACATTACACATAATCCTGAACGCACACTGAGATACGAGGCTTGTGTGGTGGGCATCAGGAACTATGAGAGAATTTCGATCTCAAAACACCCACACCCGAAACAAATATCTGTGGATGGCACGTAATGGCTTCTTTTTCGAATGGATTTGTGCCGTTAGCTTTGCGTTTACAGCTTCATCTGACAATAAAGCCGGCGCTTATGGCGCTCTACCCAGAAATATGTATAATGTACTTACTAGCGATTAAGCACAGAGGCCTTATAGAAGACTCAGACCTCAGCTTGAGCAATCTCTGGGGAGTATAGTTTAGGGCCGTCTCTGCACATCATTATGCCGAGGGTCAGTTGTGGGAGTTGTTCGGACTCGCAGGTGTGTACTATGTCGGGGTCGCGTATTATTATTGTGATTCAGATTGGGCAGGGAAAGTGCTGCTGCTGGATTCGTTGGGATCTGCCAAAACATTGAGACGGCGACGGAAGTACTAAATGGCACGAAGCGGAAGCTCGCCCGCTGCACCACGGAAGATAAATCTTTTTTTCTACTATCATCTGTTTTACTCAACCGTTAACACCTTAAAAGAGGTAAATATTTGTTGATTGTTTATAAAAAATATAATTTGTTGTCAGGTGGTAAGCGAGCCAGAGATAGTAGAGCAAGCGGCGGAGTTGGACGCCGTTTTGGGTTCCAGTATTAATCAAGAACCTGGATCAACGGAAAAGCTTGCAGAGTGAGTGCATACTATACAATCGATAAAGAAAAAAAACGCAACGGATACACACATAGTGTTGACCTCGCACTAAGATCTATCGCAGGTATAAGAAACTACAAGACTTTCGGTTTCACAACACCCAGACCCGAAACAAATATTTCCAGATCATACAAACATTTATTTCGGTCTGGGATACAACCCACAGCCCATCCTTTCAATGCCGACTGGTCGCCCACTGCACCACAAAGCATTAGAACTTGTTTTTATTCGATATTTAATTTGGTCCTTCGAACTGGATCATGCATGATAATGGAATGAAAATTGTATATTGAAATTATTGTGTATTTTCAGATACTGTCGACAGAAAGGCGACGCTGCGATGGATCAAAATGAGCGATACGTATGGTTCTTCCTTCGAGCCACCTTCCTGCCCACATTCCGTACTGAAGTGCTCAATTTGTTGGGTGAGAATATAATAAACTATATAATACTAGCTGTCCCACGCGGTTTCACTCGCAACTACAGCAGCGCCACCTACCGGATCCAATTGTGAATCTAAACCATCCAGGGTGCCACCCAAACGCATACCAAAAAAAAACATTCAAATCGGTCCAGCCGTTTAGGAGAAGTTCAGTCACATACACACGTACAGTAGAGTTATATATATAAAGGTATGCTTATAGCATTAAGACCTCTTTTATACCCCATGTATATGAAGTGTAAAATAAATAAATAGATATATCGATAGTATCGTCCATAAATATTTTGGTACGTGTGTACGGAGATTACCGTTAGAATCAAGTAACTAGCTTGTTTACTGCCTTTATAAATAAATATTGACTAAATTGTTGTATTGTGGTGCGATTCGTAACTGAAAAAAAATCATGTGCTCCGTATAATGTTGCCTGAGAGTTTCTTTCAGTTTGTCTATTTAATGTCGGAAGTGTTTGTTTTTAAAGTGTTACCCAATGGTAAGTGATCTCTATCGCTCATGAACACTCACGATATCAAAAGTATTATGAATACGTTGCCGATTTTTAAAGGAAATTAATCGGGATTCGTTTTATCGATAAATAAATAATAAATAAATACACCCAACAGTCACACACATAGTCCTGATCCCACACTAGGTTAATAGGTGGGTTTCAAGAACTATGAGGGACTTGCGGTCCCACAACACCCAGACCTGAAACAAATATTTGTGGGTCACACAAACATTTGTCTCAGTGCGGGAATCGAACCCACGGCCTCACGCTTCGCAGCTGGCTACTCGCCCACTGCGCCACGGAGGCTGTCGATAAGGGTTTTAGGCGTAAGGCGTACTTTTCTCTTCCAAATAAAACACGGTTTTTTGTCTATAATTTCCAGGTTTCAAACAAGACGAAATCCCGTCAAAATTCAAAAGTACAACTAATGCAGGCGACGCGCCGCAACCTGATCTAGCGGCTCTCAGTAGAGTGAGTACACACTTTATATCATAATATTTCACTTTCTTATAACATTGTATCTTTTAACTATGCTAAAACTTACATACTTGTGGTAACTTGTGCTAGAATGCTTTTGAATTAAAGAAATGCAACTGTAATAGATACATCGGTTCATTTGTGCACGTCTTACTATGTGTGCTTGTAAATATTATTAAGTTAAGACTTGTATGATAGTGATACATCAGAACTGAGCTTCGTCCTGTGACAATTGACACACACACACAGGCATTGTGTTTACACAAATACATCGGACACACAAACACTGCGTGCAAGAATTAGTTCAATTATCTATAACTTATACAAGATAATCTAATCTATAATAAAAATAATAAATAATAAACTTATAGTTAAATTCTGCTATATTCATAACACACTTTTTTCGTTTTGTTTTTCGAAGGACCAAAGTGACACCATATATCGATAGATTGTGGCTTTAATCCATAACGAGAGAATAAAATGACAACAGGTGTGAAGGATTTATAAGATTTGTGGATGTAAAATATTTTATTTTATGCTATTATTAAAAAAGTCTTCGTTACTTTCTACAAACAACGGATTATGGTTTCTAACAAAGCTAAGCTTGTATAAACATATAAACTTTTTACTCTATGGCTAAATGGCATTTTCAGGTGTATTCTTTATGTGAACTATGCGTTAATTCAACATCATTAATAGAATCTTATAATATGTACCCACCCTTCAACTATTGATCCTTTTATTTTGAGCAACACGGACCAAAGATTTATATAGACGCTGTAAATACTTCAATCTGTAAGGAAACCAAGCGTGCCAATTTTAACTACGTACGTTAATGTTGTCGATGCGGTATACACTTTTCATAATGCACTTTCCCAAATTGAGAAAAATTAAGGCATGCGGAATACGGCATCGATATACGACGTCTATTTGGATAGTGATTTCTTAGGTTTACGCAAATCAAGACACCGTGAGCTCTTTCTGCGTAGATCGAACTAGTGACAACTAACATTTTAAATAAATGTATAATTTTAAAATGAAGGTAGCCATGTACATTAACTTTTCAATACGACCTGCACCTCAGTCTCTCCCGTGACCACGAAGGCTGAAAAGCTTTCCAAACGTCGGGACTAAAATAAATATTAAACCGCGATAAAATCCGTATAAACTAGTTCAAGTAAGTAGTACTAGTTAAGGATCGTAGCAAGTGGAAATCCGTTGTCTCTGCCTACCCCTATGGGAAACAGGCGTGAGTCTATGTATGTATGTATGTAAACTAGTTTTATTTCAATTTCTATTTGGATCTTTGGTCCTTGTTAACAGATCACATTTAATTCACGTGAAATATCGGATTTGACTATGGTTTTCTTTATTATCTGTTATATACAACTGCTAATCTGTGCCTAACCCGCTATTGCCTAATTTCTGTGAGTAACGCGTGGCTTGCACCTCCCGACACAGGGCGAGAGCACGGAGACCGACGCGGAACTATCTACTGACACCAGCACTGACATATCGGTGAGTTTGGCATCTGTCACTGTCACAGTGACAGCTGACAGTGACATGTGTCAATTAAACATTTCTAACTTTGTGTAATATCAAAATTATTGTTGAACAAGTTGGATTGCTAACTAGCTGTGTTTTTAACATAAAAGTATTACTCAAATAATGAACAATATCCGTTTTTCAACTAAAATATTATAATGTTTACCGTTTTTTAAAATTTCGTGGTATTGATGGCCACTTTTTAAAGTATGTGGGTTGGGATCCCAAGTGAACAGTGGCTACTTTTAAACTTATTCGATTCGCACATTTACTGCTGAAATCAGATTTAGTTTCAAATACAGAAAATAAATATAATTATAACAAGATAAAAATATTTTTTGGGATCTTTGCAGAGTATCCAACTTATGTTTTTAGAAGGGGTTCGACTCCCAGATGATAAATATAAATAGATCATATAGCATGTGACTACAGTTTTTATCTTGTTATTTTTGTTCACAGGACGCTCATACGTTGATTGAGAGAAAGTTAGCGAACATTGAAATTACTCCGTCAGCGAATAACGTGACCATACCGAATGGTGAAGGTGGGTCATTGATATATATAACAATACACGATAAATCATTTGGCCGGGCTGAAGTTAGTCACTTCTCCCTTTTAATACGTCTCCCGTCATCCTCTAGTCTCTTAAAACAATAGTCACGACGCCGCAAGTGACTAGCTTCAGGCTGGCCGAGTTATGTTGCTCGTATTGGATAGTATTACAGTTTCAGTGTATCGATAATTGATTAAAAATGATCCTTGTAAACTACGGAATGAATTAATACGCAAGTCCACACATCGAAAATAATTTTATTGCTTGCGAAGAAAAAGATTGCGTACTGCCTCTTGCAAAGATCTCGAGTTGACACTAGTTTTTACAATAAACTACACTTCACATAGCCCAAAAAGTTTTGAAGGCACATAAAACCAAGTCAAATAGAAATTACAATAGATGGTGATGGTGCAAACACTAAAAATACAATTAAATTATATTATGAAATACAAAATTAAATGTGTCGCCAACAATTCTGTTAGCTAATTACATTGAAATTTCACTCTTATCTGAAGTACTAGATATGCTTGTCTATTTGTTCAGTGAAAAGGCAAAGGCTATTTAGATTTAAGTTCTGCAACAAAAACCCCTTTGACAAACACTGGTATAGGTAAAAAAGAACCGGCCAAGTGCTAGCGGGAATCGCGCAACTTCTCATTTGTTGGTTTACATTAGAGTTTGCAGTTAAAAAGATTAATGAATCTTCGATATAGAAATATAAACTTTGGAAAAAAAATATTATATGACTCTTTAAATTTTTACTTTTTATTTTTTTAAGATATTTGCCATAATTACACAAAATTTCCAAGGCCAATTTCTGTTAATCTCCTATTCAAAAGGGTAAGATAGACAAATAGACAGACGGTGTAGGTTTATAATAGGTTCCGTTGGCTACATATGTGTATCGAAATCTAAAATGCTCAGTATTATAAACAGAAACTTTGTGAACAGATATAACAAGTTTGATATGTCGTGCGCTGGTGTGCGGCAATCTGGAAGAAGCTGTCGAGTTGTGTCTCGATGCAGGAAGAGTATCAGATGCTATGATTGTAGCATCACTGGGTAAGTGCTATCAAACACTGATATCAGCCCTGTATTATAAAATCATACTACTAGGTTCTCGTCTACCTATAGGAGGGGCTTAATGATGGTTGATGGACTACATATACTTTCGAAATTCTTATGGAGAATTCTCAGGTATGCTATTGGCATGCTGCAATATAAATATATTTTATTCCGCTAAGTCGATGTATTGATATTTTTTTTATCAAGCATCGAAACCACCTTAAAAAGATTTTTTTTAAATATGATGTCATTAAAAGCCGTCCAATTGTCGAGTCGATATTTCGATATTTTTTTCTCGATATGCTGAAATCGATATTGAAACTTTAAAATATCTATTTTGTGCACTAGCGACAAGTCCAGTGTGCAGGTTTCCTTACGATGTTTTCATCCACTGTTTAAGCTAGCTAGTATTATTCAATGAATACATGCGTAACTTCACAATGCCATTTTGTGCTCTGATATCTAGTTTCGTATCCACGACTTTCGCCTCGGCAGTCCGTATAACTCTCCGCTAGGCTATTGCTGCTAAGATTTTAAAATATCGATAATCAATTAGCCTTTTTTGCAGGCAGTCAAGAGCTAGTATACAAGGTACAGAAGTACCACCTAAACGCTACGAACGGCGACCCAATATCACTCCTGGCTGGTAGTCTACTGCAGTCGCGTTGGGATCAACTGATACAAAGTGCTGCTCCGTCATGTTGGAAGGATACACTGGCCACGTTGCTCACACATTGTGATGGGGAGATGCTTGAACATTATTGTGGTAAGTATGATATAAAGGTGTAATATACACACTGATGATTACTTTTTTTTGCCTACCCCTTCGAGGATTACAGGCATGAGCTACCATAAAAAAAATAGTTCTTATGTATGCATGTATTATTTTTATATACCGTGTGTAAGTGAAACGCTTTAGAAAACTAAGACAGGTGGCAGTGCTGGTGATTACGGGCATAATAGTACAAAATCAATTGCGAATTCTTTTTACGATCACGCGCACGCATCGCTCGTGCATGTATGTAGGCAGCTAACCCTGAGCGTTAACAGCTTTTTTCACATTTCACTATTTAAAGAATTATTTAAATTATTTTTTAATTAAAATTAAGTGTTCATCGAAATTGTGTGATTTAATAAACAATTTTTTGGTATCGATTAGGTGTAAATTGAGAGAAATGTTTGTGAGATACACAAATGTTGGTTTCTAGTCTCTGTCGCGGTGTAGTGAGACCGTATGTCCCTTCTGTAGTTCCTGATACCTACGATACAGGTTAACCCAGTGTGGGGTCAGGACTATGTGTCTGACTGTTGGGTATATTTGTTTATTTCTTTACAGAGATGCTCGGTGACAAGTTATCGTTAGAATCAGAGCCGTCTCTGTCTGCTGCGGCTACACTATGTTATGTATGCGGTGCCACTCCCACGCGAGCCACGAGGAGCTGCGCTACAGCAGGAGGGAGCGGGCGCGGGACGGGACAGCGCGCTGCACTCGCGCTGCTACTGCGCAGGGCTGCGGCACTCAGAGGGACTCCGGTACAGGTCAGCCTATACATCCTCTCCACAGCGATGCTGTACGATAAACTCTATCTCTGTTATCGAGGAAGGGCTCTAATGCAGAGAAGATTTATGTAGGTACATCTAACAAGATGTTAGGTAATAGCAAAATAGCTCTGTGTAATCTCCTCTCTAGCCACACGGATGACAAGAGTATGAAGGAGGGGGGGGGGGGGGGGTCTGAGAGGACAGCAACCTTTAAAGGAATATATCCATATACAACGTGTTACACAAAGATGTAGTTAAATTTAAGCAACATATAGTGCACGATAAAAGTGTTTCACCCCCCGTAGTATCAAATCGGACTGCATTGCTAGGGCAAATAAAGAATTTTCTTGTTTATCGAATGAGTAACACATCGATATAAATTTAGCAACTTTGGACACCAACAAATAATAAATAGCTGAGCTTTTGTCTCATTCCAGCATTGTTAATCTCGCTCTCGCACTTCACTTAATTCATAGGGATGTGATCGATGTTGTCAATAAACGAGTGATTAAAATTTGCGTAAAATTTTATTATGTCTAGATTTTGATAAGATCCAGTACATAAACACTCACTGTCTGACGTATGTAACGACCCATAAAATGAAATATGACCAAACATTCTGTAACACCTTATAAAATATGTGACAAAAACCCTGTCAGGCGTTATAACCGTGATATCATAATCGATATTCAAACGTAATGAAATAACTCGCATACGAAAAATGGACCATAAAAATAATCATATTTATTTTTTAAACGACATATTTATTTTATTGTTTTTAAATCTTATTTCGATTGATTACCTCTGCAAGAGGGATGACTTGGAGCCAGAACGAGATAGCATGTTGCAGCGTTCACGTACATCAATCGTGCCGCGCCCGCGGCTTCCTCAATACACACAGAAATTCAGATATAAATAACATTTTTTAAACATGTTCATTTTCTAAGTTACCTGTGTAAGGATAATATCTCAGTCTTATTTCTAATCACTAGAATAATAAAGTGACCTACAACAATTTAACAAAAAAATCTGAATAACTCACTCAATCACTCCATAATTATTCGAGTATTAACTCGTCACCTCTACTCCTTGCTACATTTAAAGGATATATTAATCGAATTTATGTATTCGATTTTGTCAATACTATTTGTTTATAATAAATGTTTCTTTTTCAGTCAGAAGGCGGTGACCCGGCAGTATGCGAGTACGCAAGTCGCCTGGCAGCACAGGGTTGCCTGCACAGTGCGCTGCTGTCGCTGGCCGACTTGCCCACACATCCACTGCGAGACAGACTAGAAGGAGCACTCGCTATCAAACAACAGGTCAGTGCTGAAATAATACGGTAGTTTCCTATATTGAATGACTTTAAATGTTGGTATGAGGAAAAGTGGGTGCGTAGTAGGGATATATCACTATCTCGCTTGCACGCGTGCACTATAATGAACATTTTACACAGTGACGTCAAAGGTTGAGTCGTCTGTCATTTGACAATTACCCCTTCTACAGGATTTGAATGGCTACTAACTTATTTATTTTTGGTCCGATTTATAAAATTCTTTCTGCAATAGATTTTGAGTAACGTAACTTATTGATTTAAATAATTAAAAAAATCTAGTCAACTACCCTATTATATTATACATACAGTTCTTTTATGTACTTCATGTTATGTGTGTGTCTGTGGGCTTGTAAATATGTTATTTTGATTTTTGTGATAGTGACGCGTTGTGCCTCATCATTTGTTATCCGTCATCATTCATTCAATGTCTATACAAACACATCACGGCCACATATCAATTCACTTAAAGATTAACTGAAATATCTATTATTATAATTATAATTTACTAGCTGTCCCGCGCGGTTTCTCCCGCAACTACAGCAGCTCCACCTACCGGGTCCAATTGTGAATCTAAACCATCCAAGGCGTCACCCAAACGCATACAAATAAAATCTTATCGGTCCAGCCAGCTTTTAAGAGTGGTAGAGCCACGCTGTAGACAATTTTGTCTACAGCATGAATGGGCCGGCTCGTCCGGGTCGTTACCACTGTCTCACAGAAAACCGACGTAAAATAGCAGCTTGCTGCTGCGTTTCGTACGGTGAGTGAGATATCCGGAGGCCCAAATCCCCCTCCCCTTCCCAATCCCTTATTATCCCTTTCTTTTAAGGTCGGCAACGCGCCCATAATTCTTTTGTATTGTGGGCGTACATGGGCGGTGGAGATCGCTTACCATCAGGTGACCCACTTGCTCGTTTGCCATCCTATACTATAAAAAAAAACCGTTTAGGAGGAGTTCAGTGACATACACACGTACTGTAGAATTATTTAAATATAGATTATAATTATATAATTCAATTTGAATTGTGCGTACTCTTTATTTGAATAAATGGATTCTGTAAAAATGTTTAATACATATTCGACACTACACAACATTTTCGATATCTAAATATCCTGTTCCAGCTATAGACTTTTCTATATATATTTGGACAGCTCCGTGGCGCAGCGGGCGAGTAGTCGGCTGCGAAGCGAGAGGCCGTGGGTTCGATTCCCACACCGAGACAAATGTTTGTGTGAACCACAAATATTGGTCTCGGGTCTGGGTGTTGTGGGTTGGCAAGTCCCTCGTAGTTCCTGATACCCACGACACAGGTTTACCGAGTGTGGGGTCAGAGCTATGTGTGTGACTGTTGGGTGTATTATTATTATTATTATATATATGTCGAAGATATGACGGAGTTATTAACAACATAAATAATGTAATATGTTTGTCTAGCATCAACAGCAGCCGCAAGTACAGTTGCAGGCTCGCGCGCGCACCGTCAGTACGCACTCGCAGAGACGAGTGCATCTACACAACGACGGCAATGCCTTCAACCAACCAGGTTACAGTTATACATACATACATACGCACTCACGCACTCACGCCTGTAATCCCCCAAGGGGTAGGATATATATATATACATATATACCATAGCTTCGTGGTCTCTTCCATCGTATTTCTTCGTATTTCTGTCGGACCATAAAGCTGTGGAATAGCTTGCCGGCGCACGTGTTTCCTCCTTCCTATAACTTGGGATCCTTTAAACGGAGTGTGAAGAAGCAACTAAGCAGGCCGGCATAATTCTGGCGATCTGCGATAGATTCAGTGTCTATCGTTGGTCGACAGTATTCATGGATTGCGCTACACTTACCATCAGGTGTAGCGTAGTCACTTTGCCGAGCCAGGATAAAAAAAGGTGTAACCAGCACACCCACATTTCGCCGAGCGTATCTCCGTCCCATGATGTGATAGGGGGCGAGCCTATCGCCATACCGGACACAAATTCCAGACTCCGGGCTGATACTGAGCTTTTCGTAATAGAAAAACCTAATATGACTCATATCTTCATCGTGTTATATTCATGCAAGTAAACGATTCCTTACTACAGTTTGTTCTCTGTGTTATATTAAATATTGGCTTTTGCTGACGAATCCGCTTACGAAAGTCGGAAGTCTTCCCGTCACATTTCCTAGATAAAAAATATCTTAGGTCACTCTCCAACCCATAAACTAAAGCTATGCAAAAATCATATCGATCCGTAGCTTGTAGCGTGAAAGGACAGATTGTATGTAATTCAAAACCTCTCATACAAAAGTGTCTTCTATCTGGAAATTTGTAATAACTAAATCTCAAATCTACTAGGAGCACCATTCGAACAATCAGCATGGCAACAAGCATCAGTACCAGGCGTACCCTACCAGCAGCGACCGTACCAACAACCACCGCAACAACCACAACCACCGCCACAACCGATGCAACCACAACTACCGCAACCACCACAACCGGCCAGACCGGCTAGTGTCGGACCTCATGGTGAATAATCAAAATTTCACATAATAATCTGCTATTATAGTCACTTCATTGGTATAATGGTAGCGTATTTATGCTGTGAAACTGTGGTTTCAAATCTTAGTTCGGGTAATTACAATTTGTGTTTGAGTTTTCGATACGAAAAATCACATAGTCTCAAGGAAATTTTTGTTCGATATGGCAATACGCGATATCTCACCATGGGATTTGCGAGTGGTGAAGGCACTTTTGAAAAACGCGTCTTACTTGTTCTGGTGTTATCTAAGTTTGAGACTTCCTCCATATTTGATATGTGCCAAAGAGATAAATAGAGATAACTCATGCGTTCGTATTCGTTCTGTTGTTGCACAAATGGCTGATGCCGATTTACAGAATTCATAAACGATTATAAAATATTCCTAATTCCTATCGATGTTACACTATTGTCATTTTATATATAAATTTAAAAATTACCTAAATTTCAGGTGGGCTCCCCAGTCGTTCCAAGTACAAAGTGGATCCATCTGTACAAGCTGCCCCACTTTATAACCAGTACAGTTTTAACAACCAGACCCAACCTTACGGTGGTTTTAACAGTCCTTTACCCGATCAATATAGCAACGCCAGCGTCCCTGGTGTCCCTAACACGTTCACACCCATAAACCCAGCCATGAACCCTAATCCAGCGCCCCTAAATCCAATAAACCCATTAAATCCAGCACCGTTAAATCCAATGAACCCGTTAAATCCAGCACCGTTAAATCCGATGAACTCGTTAAATCTAGCACCGTTAAATCCGATAAACTCGTTAAATTCTGCGCCGATGAATCCGGCAGTGAATGGGGGGTACTATGGGGGCCAGCAGGCGATGGACCCCCCACCACATTCGAAGCCGGCAGCGGCCGGATGGAACGACCCACCGATGGTTACTTCTAAGCCTAAGGTAAGATTATTATTTGTTTCTGATTTTGTTAATACAGATTGATTTATTAAATAGATTTAAAATAAGACTATTTTTAAAGAGATATTTTGTTTTTAACTGGTACCATAGTAGTAATAATTTCATATTATATTAGTTTATCAACATTATCTCCACCATAATATAATAAATTCATAATCTAAACCACCTTTATCGATAGTTACAAATAGGGTAGTTTCCTATATTGAATTTTATACATTATTTTATAAGTAACAGAAAATGATACACAAAAGAAACCCTTTTATTAAAACACAATCAAAATTGGTTCAGAAATGTGCCCGCAGTTATGACTTTAAATGTTGGTATGAGGAGAAGTGGGGATGTAGTAGGGATATCTCACTATCTCGCTTGCACTCGTGCACCATTATGAACATTTTACACGTTGACGTCAAAGGTTGCATCGTCCGTCATTTGACAATTACCCCCTCTACAGGATTTGAATGGCTTCTAACTTATTTATTTTTGGTCCGATTTATAAAATTCTTTCTGCAATATATTTTGAGTAACGTAACTTATTGATGTAAATAATATAAAAAATCTAGTCAACTACCCTATTATGTAAAAACTTGAAATGTACAAGTTATTAAACGTATTTTAAAACAAATTTAATGTATTAACACGCTCTTGTGGCTATAATGAAATTATCGATAAATGTTTATAGTGATGCGAACTATTCGATAGTAAAACATCGATATTATACAGAACGTAGGTACTGAGGATATGTCAGCCCTACACGCTGGCACGCGCAAGTGGTCCAATGTGATACGACACAGAAGGCAGGCGAGTGAGGTAGACATTACGGTCGATACTTTGAGTGATATATTCAATTTAATACCGTTTTTATTCGCCAATTTGTGATTTATGTTATATTATTTTCTTCCGTTGTGCGTAATAGCATGAGCTCCGAGTTCTTGGTATTTAATGTAAAATACGCGAAACATAACGTGACCGAGAGGCCTAGAGAGAGGCCTGAATTGAGTAACTTTAGCCCGGTCAAGTTATTTTGCGCGTATTGTAGTCTCATAACAAGACATATTGAGACTTCTCTTTTATAAATTTTGACGTGTGAGTTTGATTTTCGACTATTTTTGTAAACTACATTCATATTTTTACTGCATATCATGTTATACATTATTTAGCTTCGTCAATTTCTAACTTTACCGCCAGTTTGGAAGATATTTCTGCTAGAGAAGAACGATGGAAGGGTACCTGATACATTTTTGTACGCGACTGAATATCGACTACCGTCCACATGATAAGTGTTTCGACGAGTCGCGTTCTGGGGTTAGCTATTGTATGTCCTGTAACTTGAAGTCAGTATAATCCTGACCGTCGCGTCGTGGCACGCAATGGCACTAAACGGTTAATATTATATTTGGATTGTACTGTAATTAACATCAAATCGAATGTAGTCCCTTTGCCGTACCAGAAAAAAAAACACGGGAAAGATACTCTAGCGTTGCTCTTCTAAACTACATTCACATTTTTATCAGTCTTGCATTATACAGCGAACATCCTTATGGGTACGGGCCTCCTTTACTAATGTGATCGGTTAGGCTGTAGTCCCTCACGCTGGTCCAATGCGAGTTTGGTAGACTTAACGTACCCTTGACATTATTTTCGGATAATTCTCAAGCATCCTCTCGATATTTTCCTTTATACATGTATTTATATTTTATAAAAAAAAAAAAAACACCCAACAGTAACACACATAGTCCTGACCCCACACTAGGTTAACCTGTATCGTGGGGTATCAGGAACTACGAAGGACTTGCCAACCCACAAGACCCAGACCAGAAACAAATATTTGTGGATTAGACAAACATTTGTCTCGGTGTGTTGTCTCTCGCCCGCTGCGCCACGGAGGCTGTCCGTAAACACAAAAAGAGGAGTACACAAAAAGTATTTGTCTGTACTCTAGAGGCTAGGATAGAATCCGCGACATTCGTTTCGGTAGTCCATTCCATTCCCCGCTTGGTTATCGAGTTTTTTTATTAACTTGTAATACAACATTTATATATTTATAATTTCCAGCCCAAACAAGACGCTCCCACCTCTCAAGCTCCAATCACTCATCCATTATTCGGTGTGGAACCTCCACAACATGTGCCATTAGTGCCCGCACCCGCACAGTACCCTGGGCAACAATATCAGGGCCAACAGTACCAGGGGCAACAGTATCAGGGGCAACAGTATCCTGGTCAACAGTATCAGGAGCAACAGTATCAACAGTACCCACCGGCCATGCAACCCGCGTACCCTCAGCATGTAAGTTGTTATAAAAAGTTGCTGAGTAAGCAGAGATGCAACTAGTACTAGTATATGTATATTTCGGCGATGATTTTTTGTGATTAATTTGAAAAGCAACAACAAGCTATTACTTTACGTCGGTTTTCTGTGAGATAGTGGTAACACCCGTTCGAACAGCACCATTCAAATTGTAGACATAACAGTCTACAGCGTGGCTTTACCACTAGTTAATTTTAATAGTAATTGTTTTTTTATTAACCTATATCATCCCACTGCTGGGCAAAGGTCTCCCCCCTCTCCTTCCATATATCGTTATCCATTGCCACTACTTGCCATTGTGGCTCAAATGCGTCCAGATCATCTCGCCAACGCTTCTTAGGACGGCCGCGTCGTCGCCGACCATCAGGTATCCATTCGGTCACTGGCTTTGCCCAGCGTTCTGGACTCATTCTGGCCACATAGTAATAAAGTTGTTAAATATAATTTGATAATTTTTGTTATTATTGTTACAGACGGAGAGTACATTGCCCCCAGAGCCAGCGCCTGTCCAAAAACCGCCCATTCCCGATGAACATCTTGTGTTACAACAAGTGTTCGACTCACTCAGGGCAGACTGTGCCAGCAAGGCTGTTAATGCGGTAACTATTCCTCTTCTTCTACCTACCATTATCCCACTCGCAGTGGGGTCGGCACAACATACTTTTTAACACGTTATAGAAACACGTAGCTTGTGGTTTTTTACGACTGCCGCTTTCCTGACGTAAACCCCTCTGGGGAGAAAATATTCAGACCGAATCAATTTTTCGTGGATTACACAAACATTTATTTTTATCGGTCCGGGAATCGAACCCACGGCCGCGCATTACAGTTGGTTACTCGCCCATTACGCCAAGGAGGCGGTCGATTACCTGGAAGAATAAAAATATACTTTGTAAATTATAGCATGCGGCTCGAAGGACCAATTTGTAAATTATGTATGACGGTAAAAATCTTATTGCCGGATTTAGAGACGTCAATAATTTATGAAATTATTCCACTATATGAAATTTTCTCCATTTGTATTCAAGTCAATATAAATTTCAGTAAAACATTGTATCTTTTGTAGCAAATGAAGAGGAAGTTAGAAGATGTCCAGAAGAGGTTGGAGACACTTTACGACTTGTTGAGGGAGTATAGGGTGAGTGCCTTTATTTAGCGTACAGTTAAATGTTGGCTATAAAAAACATGCAGTGGCCCTTTAATACGTCACCAGCTTTGTTTGCACTAAGGTTGGATATATTGTTGCAGTTGTCGGAGGGTACATTGTCGGCCCTGCACAGCTGTAGTCAGCAGGTCCAGGCTGGTGACGTCACGTCCGCGAGTGGTACAGTGGCGTCACTGGCTTCCGGCACTGACTTCGCGTCCGCCGCCGCCTTCCTGCCCGCGCTCAAGACGTTACTGCAACTCACGCAACAACTGCAACGATGATGCAACTACATGCAACTACATGCAACGTGCAGCGACAGATGTGCACACGACTGCACTAACATTACTAATCAATTGTAAACTAAAATAAATAAATGAATACACCGAACATTAATACACATTATCCTGACCCAAGTTAACCTAGGGCGGTACCGGCTAATTCGCCGAACTTCATCAACTCTGCCGGCGTCCATGTCCATTCAGATTAATCACCCGCGGCCGGCATTAATTAATTCAAATAAATCGGTTTTATTGAAGTTCATGTGACGTCATAAATCGTTGTTCGTCGTTTTGGTAATTAGACGGTCGTTCGGCGGTACGACAGAATCATTGGTTCTCTAATCGGACATCGATTTGCGTAAATCCGAGTTCGGAGTTATGCTGGTACCGCCCCTGTATCGTTAACTACGAGAGACTTACGCCCGGTTTCTGAAAGGCTGATCAGTGTTAAATTAACTAATCAAATGTCAAATCTCATGTCAAGTCGAAATTGAATTGCTAGAAGCGTGATCAACACCTTTGATTTGACACACATGTTAGTTAACATAACTTTCAAATTGATATGAAAAATCTTATGTCAAACGCTACTAAAGAGAGGTCAAATTTTATAATTTGTTCACTAAATAACGTTTCAGCAACTCGAATTGATTTGCCAGCGATGTCAAATCAAAGTTCTGTTAGTTGAATGTTGATTTGATCAGCCTTTCAGAAACCGGACGTTACTGTTTCACAACATTCGACCTAAAATTTATGGACCATACAAACATTTTACTTTGTGCGGGAATCGAACCTGTGACATCTCTTCACAGCCGACTAACTGAGACTGACAAACAGGATATGATAATCATTTTCGTGTACACAGATCACAAATTTGATAGATGTCGTTTAAACATCGCATGCTGACTTAAAACGCACTGTCATAACCTACACGCAATATGGCAATAATTATACTGTACACAATATGATAGCTTTGCACCACAGTGATAAATGAAAAAAAATAGCGCTTTGAATAGGGTAGTTGACTAGATTTTTTTTATTATTTAAATCAATAAATTACGTTACTCAAAATCTATTGCAGAAAGAATTTTATAAATCGGACCAAAAATAAATAAGTTGGAAGCCATTTAAATCCTGTAGAAGGGGTAATTGTCAAATGACAGACGACGTAAACTTTGACGTCACTGTGTAAAATGTTCATTATGATGCACGCGTGCAAGTGAGATAGTGATATCCCTACTACGCACCCACTTTTCGTCATACCAACATTTAAAGTCATAACTGCGGGCACATTTCTGAACCAATTTTGATTGTGTTTTAATAAAAGGGTTTCTTTTGCGTATCCTTTTCTGTTGCTTATAAAGTAATGTATAAAATTCAATATAGGCAACTACCCCATTGAGAATTCCCTCTATTTGCGTCGGTCAAAACAACACCTTCAGTTAGTGTATATTAATAATAAAAGATGCATAATAAATTTAATGCAATTAAAATAAATATGTCTTATGTACTATAAAATTTAACTTTTATACATTTATATAAAATCGTGAGACCACAGATATCGCTTAATTAATTATCATTATTTAATTAGATTTTATGTTGACTTGAAAGAATACATGAAAGGATGAGATTTGAAGACGTCAAATTAAATATCATATATTCCGAAGTATGAATAAATTATATAATTTTATAAATTCAGTCATACACACAGTCCTGGACCCCACAGTAAGATATGATTATCTTGTGTCGTGGGAATCAGGCAGTACGAGAGACTTTCGGCCTCATAACACAGACCAAAAACAAATATTTGCAGATTATACAAGCATATGTCACGGTACGGTATCGAACACAACTTCTTGTTTATAGCCGACTACTGCGTCATGGAGGCTATCAAAATGATGTAATATATAATTATGATTAAAATAATAGAATATTTGACTTGATTGTTTTATTATTTTAATCAATAAGTTACTTTCCCCAAAATCTATAATTGAAAGAAATAAGTCGAAAATAAATAAGTTGAAGCTGTTTAATTAATTTAATCTGCTGGAAGGGGTAGTTGTCAAATGACTGAAAAAGGATGCACGATGTGTTACGTCACAAGACAGGTCATGCTATTACAGTGCACGCGTGCGAGGGAGATAGTGAGACCATTGCTCATCAATATTTAAAACATGAACTGTGGACTCATTTTTTACCCAATTTTAATTCTGTTTTCGTTAAATAAATTATTTTTCGTATTATTGCCGATTGCATATAAAATTAAACATAGTGAAATATCCTATTATATTATGTATAAAGTAGTTATAATAAAATTATTGTTAAAATATTAACTAAAGTTATTAGTTAAACTAATTCGTATTTTATTTTCTGTCTAACTATTAAATGGGTATTAGATGATATATGACTTATATCAAAATATCGTAATTAACATATAATAAAGCATTTATTTTTATTTAGTACAATATCATTAACATTGGTTCAGTGGCAGTCTACTAGGGCTGAGAACCGTGGGGGTCCTAAGTTCAAATCCCAGGTTTGGGTATAACAATTGAGTTTTTCGATTCGAAATGCCAAGTTTGCCTGGCGTTTGAAATTGTTCCCGAAATGGCTATCTAGACTTGCCCTCAATCATGGGACAGAAATATCTCCAAAGGGGTAGGCAGAGGTGTAATCAGTACATATACATTTCGCCGAGCTTATTTCCGTCCCATGATGTGATAGGGTGCGAGCCTATCGTCATACCGGCCACAATTCCAGACTCCGGGCTGACACTAAGCATTTCATGATAGAAAAAAAACAATATTACTGTTACCCGACCCGAGGATCGAACCTGAGACCTCAGCATAGCAGTCGTACCGCGTACGCATTACAACTGCGTCAATGTGTCAATGTTATATTTTAGTATATCTTCCATTCGAATATTTTATTCAGAACGGCTTTAAAATCTTATTACATTACATTTCCAAAGAAAATGACACCGACTCCTTAATGTATAAAAAAATCTTTTTGTTAGATATGTGAAGTCTACTAACTCGCATTAGGCCAGCGTGGTGGATTATAGCCTAACCCCTCTCACTCATAGATGAGGTCCGTGCCCAGCAGTGGGACATAATGCACGGCTGATATTATTTAAGGTTATTTCAGCACCTTTATCAACTGCGATATCAGTACTTTTTTGTGAAATTTATTTTATAGGTACGCTAAGAGGTTGATGCTAAACGAGTTACTACGCGAGAGGTAATATATCATAGTACATATTAAATAATGTATAATAAACTAAACGAAATATATTTTAAAGATTATTGTGTGGTTTTATTTAATTCATACTGAGCTTCGCTGTTAAAATTGACAAGTATTGTTTCAAAGTGGTAGAGTCACGCTGCAGACAGTTTTGTCTATAAAATGAATAGCCCATGTCTCACAGAAAACCGACGTGAAGTAGCAGTTTGCTGGTGTTTCGTACGGTGAGTGAGATATCCGGAGGCCCAAATACCTACCCTTCCCAAATTACTTGAATCATCCCTTAAGGTTTTAAGGTCGGCAGGCGGCAGCGCATCCATGATTCTTCGGGTGTTATGGATGTTCAAGGGCAGTGCAAATCACAACAGGTGTCTCACTTGCTCGCTTGACGTTCATTGCCATAAAAAAACAAATTTACTTTATTTTTGGTAAATAAATAACAATTAAAATGTAGCTTTAGGATACCTATACCCTTTTTATTTGATAATTGAGGTTGTCTTAAAGTAAAGTTGAAATAATATGCAAAATAGTAGGGGGTAGATAAATAAATCGTATAAAAGAGGACGTCTGTTCTCAGTTCCCAGTTCCTAGTGCGCGTTCCTCCGTACCTACTGGTGGACAGACTTAAAGAGTTTATCACGCGGTAGCTCTGCTTGTTGTAATTCAGTGCAAGATCGGTCGTAGTGTGGTTTCCAGTCGCAGAGCAATCTAGCGGATGTTGACTGGGTTGTGATTTGTGACATTGTAAAAGTGATCAATAAACTGAAATTATAGCAGTAATTTGTGTCTATAAAAAAACTATTTCCACGTGCTTCTACCAATAGTTTATCCATACCTGTCAGAAAGGTAAGTTGTAAAGTTATATTAGCTTACATCAGCGAAAATCTTATCTGAAGGTTCGCTCTCGACGGATACGTCGTGGAGGCCATCAAATGGTAACTAACTAAAATTACATACCTACTTGCTTGAGTAATAGTATGAATGTACCTACATTTAGTAAACAAGACTAACCAATGACTAATGAATACTACTAGACGGGCTGTTTCGAAGTAAAATTGCGTCGCATAACGCGGGAGTTTGACAGCTTACAAACAGGAAGCGCGATAGGGATTCTAGTTGAGTAAGCGAGATGGTAGTATTAAGTTCAATTGACCGTAACTTAGTGGTACAATTTATATGTAAGTACTGCGCAGCTTGTCTAGTACTATACATTAAAGTCTTTGGGACTGACTAACACTGTCGATTGACATACAGGACAATTTAGATTACTTCCGAACTAAAACTGGACTGTTGAAAACTACTTTTTAGTCGATGAAAATAGATTTGACGAGATTATCCCGCCCATACACCCGCCACTATAACTCTTCTATAACAGGATCGAGAGTGGCATGCATATTTGAAACCGAACAATGAGGCTCTGTGAATGCGAAGCTGTCTTTATCCCGCAACGAAATTCATCAAATAGAAAGTTAGGGAGGAGTTGGAAATATTTGACACTATTTCACCACAACTTAATTTCGATCTTGCACACAAAATCGAATGACGCAAGCAGTTAAAGGTGCTAACAACGTCATCTAAGATTAGAATAGCTAGGTATTACAAATGTTTTTTTTTTATTTAGTTTTTTTAAATTCTGGATGAGATCTAGGTCACCGCCTTTATCGTGTAATCAAATGGGTCAAGCAAGTATTTAGAGTCCCTTGCACAGGGGTGAGAGCAGTAGCGTCTTACTTCACGGAGAGCCATACTTGAACTTTATAGAGCGTTAATCTATAGCCAGTCGTGAAGTACCTACCGTCTCGCCCTGTTCAGGATACCTAAAAATATATACCGTCGAAGACTTATTTAAGAAAGGATGTTTAAATGCAACGCTAAAATATCCAACCTAAACAACTGAAGATCTTAAAACTATATAGTTAAGTAGGTGCTATTACCTACCCAACCGGTGCAGCACTTACGCAAATGCTCCTGCCGTCAGCGCATTTGTCGGGACTCGGGATTTCGCAGCAATTATACCAAAAGCGCATGGCTTGAAACACCGATAATGGTGCGTTTATATTTTAAACACTGTCTAATAGTTTTTTCTCGGTAGGTATATCGCGTAAATACCGGAGAATAGTCAAGGTACTTCGGGAAGGCATCAGCTTTAAGTTTGAAGCACGGCACTATGATGCAGTTGTCTTAATTATCGTATGTTTTTGGGAAATGTAATTTAGTGGTCTTGTTTTAATTATCTTCTTTGCCGCGTTGCTATTGTGTGTTGCTGATTGCACCGAGCTATGTTTCAGTTTAGTCGATTAGCTCCTAACGCTACCTACTAATTTAGGTAGTAAGGACACAACTTCAGACCATTTTTACGTTGCGTCATCGCAAATGAGTGTTGTGGTTTATCGGTGGTGTCTTATCTGGAGCCTGAGATGGCTTTGCGGGACAGATTCAATTTGCATAAAATTTAAATAATGATTAGGAGATTGTTTATGCGGACGGCTTAAAAAGCGTTGGCTTGACGTGCTAGAAGGAGACATGAGCCAATGGCGTCACTATGAAGGATATTTAAGATCGGGCAAAGTGCAGGCGTCCTAGTAGAAAGGCGGACTTTGGTATCGAGCCGGGATATCAGCAGGCAAAAAGAAAGAAAGTAGGAGTTTGTGAAAGGCAGTGCCACCCTGTAGACAGTTTTGGTCTACAACACGAATGGGCCGGCTCGAAAAAACTTGATGTAAATTAGCGGCTTGCTGCTGTGTTTCGTACGGTGAGTGAGATATTCGGAAGCCCACATCCCCTTCCCCTTCTCAATACCTTAATCCTGATATTGGAGGCGTACATGGGCGGTGTAGATCACTTACCATCAGGTGACCCACTTGCCCATTTGCTGGCCTATGCTATAAAAAAAAAGATTTATTCTCCCATGGCAGTCGTAGAAAAGTGACGGTGGATTAATACATCAGTGATGGCAATTGTTCATAGCATACAATGTTGTACCAACCCAAGCCCCTAATAGCCGGGTTTCAGCAGCAAGTTGCCCCAAAATTCTATCATGTAACTGGTAACCTATAAATCACAATACAACATCACCTATCGTGGAGTAGGGTAGACAGATTACATTATGTAGAATATAAGGTGAGCGATGTAAAATAATATAGTTACTCGTATATTGCGATATGCATTGTTATGCTACGATGCTACAAGACGTAGCGATCGTGGAGAAGCGCTCCAAACGGACTGTTTCCATTGTACTAAGGAATTACTAGATCGTGGTACATCCTAAGTTAGTACTAAGCGTATCTATCTTATATAAAATTCTCGTGTCACAATGTTAGTTACTCCTCCGAAACGGCTTGACCGATTTTTATGAAATTTTATATCCATATTCAGTAGGTCTGAGAATCGGCTACCATCTATTTTTCATACCCCTAAGTGATAAGGGTTGGCCACCCCTTCATAATTTTTTTGAAAAATTCATTTTTTGAATTCATTTTTTGGAAAAAAAAATTTTTTTATTTTTTTATAATGTGGCATTAAAAATACATACAACCCTAAATTTTCACCCTTCTACCATCAACCCCTATTTTTTAATAGTGATATTAGTATTTTTGTCAAGCGCGTTTCTCACACCGATATCGCGACGGGACTCGCTTGATGCGATCACCCCCTCACGCCGCGCCCACCGCTGTCGCGCCCACTAGGCTACTTTAATCCTGGAAAAAGGCATTCACGCGGGCGGAGCCGCGGGCAACAGCTAGTAATTTTATATATTCCAAGGATTTGTTAATTAACCATTTAATCCGTTACAAGTGTAATTATTTTGCTTTCGTCTCCACTATGCGCACATAAAAATTTACATGTTATTGGGCGGTAAAACACTACCTGTGAAAACTGACGGCTAGTGCACAGAGTATACACCAGGTAAAGGCAGATACATAATATTATATAGGTGATCATCCGATGATAGCGTCACTAATGCACTCACGCCACGGCCTCAATGATTACAAGTTGCTAGGTTCCTCGTATGTGAGAGGCCGTCTGGGTTGGTACCCACCGCCTTGTCTATTTTTGCTGCCAATCAGCAGCGTGTAAGCACTGTTGTGTTTTGGTTTGAAGGACATTGAAGCCAGTGAAATTACTGGACATTATGAGGCATACAACAATGCTTTGTAATTGAAGGTTCCGTTTGTATTGCTTCTATTTACGGGCAGGCGTGACGCTTACCATTGTAGGACTGTTTTTGCACATCGTGGTAAGTGGTCTCCAGCGCCAATGAACATACCTACAAGGAAGGCATAATAAGGGATGTATTTCGGATGGTGTGTTTGGGCCTGATATACTCGGTCACTCATTAAAGAAGCGATGGTAGCAGCACAGACGGCCCCACGTATACGAAGGACCTACCACCTATTTGATTGCACTAATGGCCAGCCCCTATATTCTATCTATCGTCAGATTTGGGTACTATCGATAATGTTTTGACAGATCTTCCATACAAAATGTGTCAAAATTTTACTGCCGGTAAGCAAATCTGTTGATAGACAGAATATTGGGAATGGCCATAAGTCGTATAATAATGGAGTCGGTTCGCAGCGTTCTCGGATTAGCCGTGTGCAACGGGGTCGACCGCGTGCCTCCAGACTATTGTGCCACGGATTAAAAATAATACAAAACGCAGAGCTAGCGCGCAAGATGCGACACACGCCCCCCGCAATTGATTTTTAACACGTTCCCGACGAGATCGTGTGAACACCGCCTTGTCATAAAGCACGTAGCGCATTGTACTGCAATTTTAAGAGGTTTAGTTTGTTCATGCTGTAGAAAATGCTGGAAAATTTTATTATGCAGAAAATGGCTTCTTTTCGGTTTTGAGGTTATGTCGTTGGTATATGTCGTTAATTAAATAACTTGGCCGTGTTAAAGTTATTTTTTTTTTTCATAAATTTTATTCTTGATCAGACTCGAAACCTATACTTAACTTTAATCGAAGAGTCGTTTAGTCATATTTTAAATGAACAAAATAAGAACTGCCTCGGCTGCGCAGTTGTAATGCGTACGCGTTACGATTGAGGCCGACGTTGAGGTCTCGGGTTCGTTCCCCGGGTCGGGTAAAGTGGTATTGGGTTTTTCTATTACGAAATGCTCAGTATCCGCCCGGTGTCTGGAATTTGTGCCCGGTATGGCGATAGGCTCGCCCCCTATCACATAAGGGACGGAGATACGCTCGGCGAAATGTGGGTGTACTGGTTACACCTCTGCCTACCCCTTCGGGGATTACAGGCGTGAGTGCGTATGTACAAAAGAAGAACGTTAGAATTCATTTAAATGTGGAAAAAGTGAAAGTAAAGTCGTTAACTAGACATGCAGAAAGTAAGAAAATTGACCAATTGCGAGTTGGACTCGCGCAAGGTTCCGTACTGTCTCCTTAAAAAAATTAAACAGGCTAATAAAACTTTTTTTATTAGCCTGAATGACGAAACAAGCGGGTCACTCGCCTGATGATAATCACAGCACTTGTCCTTATAGACACACCATTCTACAAAACGTTTTATTACGAAGCACCGCATGGCACTGGACTACTGCGTCCCTTCACCCCAATACATAAGTTGTTAAGTCTTATAATGCCTATAGTAATTTCACTGTTTTCAGTGTCCTTCAAACCGAAACACTATAGTGCTTACACACTACTGCTTGGCGTCAGAAATGGAAAAAGCAGTGGTAGCAACCCAGACAGCCTAACGCATACGGGAGACCTACCACCTAGTAGTGAAGCAGAGTTTTTTTGTCTGTGGAGAATTTTTTGCCGTTTACCTATTGTAGATTAAAAGATACTGGACAGACAGAATAGACGGTGTAGTTTCTGTAATAGGGTTCTTAAGATATTCTTTGAGTATTCATTTCATTTGTCAAAATCATTAACATCGTGCACATTATGTATGTACCAGTACAATTTAAACACGTACTATTTACAATAATTGTCTCTTGGTGTTGTCCACAGCCGGATATCAGTTACACCTCGTGGATTTGACAGGTAAGTGACCATTGTATTGTATTTATGGTGGGGAAGTGAGAGTTGCACAGACGGGTGATCGGCTCACGTTGATGGAACCATTTCACCATTTAAGTGACTGAAACTGACTGAGTAACAGCCTCCGTGGCGTAGTGGGCGAGTAGCCGGCTGCGAAGCGTGAGGCCGTGGGTTCGATTCCCACACCGAAACCACTGTTGGTGTTATCCACAAATATTTGTTTCGGGTCTGGGTGTTGTGGGACCGCAAGTCCCTCCTAGTTCCTGATACCCACGATTCAGGTTTACCTTATAGTGTGAGGTCAGGACTATGTGTGTGACTGTTGGGTGTATTTATTATTAAGTGACCATGCTGATTGGTGCTGTGCTGTGACGCGAACCACAATCTGGAATTTTAGTAATATATCCACGCTGTAGATAGTTGTCTACAGCACGAATGGGCCAGCTCGACCAGGCTAATGCCACTGTCTTCAGAAAACCGATATGAAGTGGCTACTTGCTGTAGCGTTATTGGGAGTGAGATATCTGGAGGCCCAAATCTTTTCATTTAAGGTCAGCAACGCACTCGTAATTCTGTGACTGTGAATGTTCATAGGGGAGATCGCTTACCATCAGGCAATTCGCTTGATCGATTGTCTTGTTATAGATCATACAACACAGCTCTGATTTGCAATTGTCCAGTCGGTTCCGAAAACGAAATAAAAATTAATCTTTGAATTGTTCATATAGTCTGTTATTCACTATTCTCCCACCAACTCAAGCAGAAAGTCTCCACATTTTATTGTTTGGTTCATAAATCTATACAAATAAATTAAATTGAAGTGTGTGTTTGTAATATTAAAACAACCGCTTTTTACTTCATGCATATGAATGTAATTACGGTACATATACCAAAATATCATTTTTTTCAATTATTGTCTGTCTGTTTGTTCCGACTAATCTCTGGAACGGCTGGACTGATTTTGACGGGACTTTCACTGCCAGATAGCTGATGTTGGGAGTAACTTAGGCTACTTAGGTATTTTTTTATCCCGGAAAATGACATTCACTCGTGCGGATCCGCGAGCAAAAGCTAGTAAGAAAATAAATTAAGAAACATCCACAGATAAATATAATTCAATTGACGTTTCTAGAACATTCCAAAACGAAGTATCACTGTGAAAATAAATACAAAATAAAAGAAGCAGTAAGTTTAACGTACGGAGGTATTCTATTGGCAGGTACTTGGGGTATTGCAGACTCATTTGTAAAGCCTATTGTACAAGTTTCATATGAAATTTCAATTCATTCTCGGTTTGTATTTCTGTAAACTCAGATCGGGAGGTAAATTAAAGTTGTTCATTCATGTGTTTGTAGAAAAGTTATAATACATTTAGTAAATGGTTTGCGAAGTTCTTGATTAGGCCATAAACTGACAATAGCGGAGAATATTATGCTAGAAGGTACGTAAGACGAGTATTATTTTATTAATACCAAACGACAGTAATCACTTTAACACATAGTTTATTGGTAACATTTACAATATCACTGCTTTACAGACCACAACCCCATGTCAGGATTCTCTATAGACCGTTCTCTAATTAAAACTCAAACAACTAGAACCGAATAGTAAACCAGCATAGCTACCGCGTAATGAACACTTAAACTATCGACTGAGCACTGATCTTACAGAATTGGAGGCTGTCTGACCGACTGCGGGCAAAAGACCTCCAGTTATGGCGACAACCTCTTTTATACCATTTAACTACCCTTCCACAACTATATCGCACCATTATTATTACAGTGTACCCAACGTTGCTTTCTCAGACACCCTCAATATACCAATATTAAGAGAATACGCTAACAGTTATTATGATGTATGAGTTTACACTACGTAATATAATCTACACAAATATAAATAAGCTATAACTAATCTACCAGAGTATTGACGTCAGGCAGGCGGCCGGTAATAAAACTACAAGCCATATCTTTCTGTAACAGGTTTTTTTATTAGCTTGAGTGACGTAACGAGCAGGTCGCTCGCCTGATGGCAAGCCCACGCCTGCCCATAAAAAGAAGGCAACACCACACACAACTTTGAATTATAAAGTACTGCATAGCGTTGTACTGCGCTCATGTGTTATGTTAAAAAAAGCATGTTGCGCCGACCCAGATAGGAGTGGGATAAGGGCAGGTGAAAGAAGAAATAAGCTAAAACTAACTCGAACTAAGAAGTTCGCAAAATCTTACTTCTATCAGACTATAAACCTGTGTTACGGTTTGCCGGCACACGTGTTCCTTCCTTCTTACAACATGGGATCCTTCAAACGGAGTGTGAACAAGCAAGTAGGCAGGCCGGCATAATTCTGCCGAGCTACGATAGATACATTGTTTGTTGTTGGTCGACATTATTCTTGGATAGCGCTACACTAACCATCAGGTGTACACTTGTGTAGCGTAGGCACTTTAAACTTAGACAGGGTAAAAAAACAAGTTTATTCCACGGCAAAATATTTGATAGAAAAATTGCGTTGTGATTGACAGCTCACAAACAGGGAGTACGATAGGGATTCTAGTTGAGAGTAAGCGAGATGGTAATATTGAGTTACGGTCAATTGACCGCAACTTAATGGTACAATTTCTATGTACCGCACAGCTTGTCTAGTAGTATACATTAAAGTCTTTTATAAAAACCCACGACATCAATTAGTAAAACATTTATAACTTAAAATGCTGAACAGAGTTTCTTCAAGCATAGCCAAGAACTATATCGATTAAACCAACTTTAGTAAAAAAAATATCGTATTCAAATCTATTCATTTCTTGATACCAAGCCGCAGATAAACAAAGGAGTAAAATTTGTAATAATACATCCATAGTATAAGTATCTACAAATGTGTATAATTAATAATAATACTTAATACTTGACAATTCTGGACTAATATAAAAATATTGTATACTTTATAGTTGCCCAGTGTATTTTGACGATGCTATGTATGTTATGTATATATTAGCTGATATGATTTCTGTAATTACATAAGTTTCTTTATTTTGTACTGACTTGTCATAAGCGCTATTTTAATTGCCTACATGATGAATAAAACTATTTCATTTCATTTCATTCGCTTCTGGGAGGCAAATATCACCGTCATTTCCGTTCATTATATTTCAACGCCATAAACATGCCCGCGCCATTACCCGGGTAATAAACTGATGCGCTATAATTTACAATGCGCTAATAAAAACAATTATTGACCCGTTACACCCGGAAAGAAGCTCAGTAAATTTTAACACCGGCTATTGTAACGACTTTTCGTTTTAAGAGCTACTGTTTTAGATGGGTATGCCGTGCTTGTAAAATGGAATCTGTAAAATCCCTGAAAGTTTATCGGCTCGCCCCTTGTCACATCATGGGACGGAAATATGCTCAGTGTTCCGTGGGTGTAGCATTACTGCACCTCTTTTTAGCCTTTCGCGGATACAGGCGTGGGTTTATTCGCTATCGATTCATGCTCTCTTTAACGGGATTTATAACTTTATTTCCAAAGATAACGGTAAAATTAAGAATATTTAACACGTAAATAATTTGGCTCATGAGATATTTTAATTCCACAATGTTATCTATCTGCTTATACAAGTGGCCAAAAGAGCAACAATAAAATGTAAAAACTAATTTGCCAAGGTTTGATTTAGAGGCATAATCTGCCTCGGGCACATGTTTAAATTTTCACATAAATCCTATCTGCTATCTCGTATAGCCATCGAAAAACGATTATACAGTAGCGGCCAAAAGTTTCAGAGTCATGTGGCTTAGATGAATATTTATATACACAACTTTATTTGGGCTCAATTGTAGAGTCATTTTATATATTTTTTGGCTTATCGGGGTAGTATTGGTATATTTTCCCCTGTCTCACTGAATACTAACAGGAAGTATGAAGTTTTGCTGTTGCTTTTCATGTGTTCAGTGGGATTCCCAGCAAAACCAAGAGCCGTCGATAAAATATCGATGATTAATCTAGAGTTATAGATATTATGGGCGGCGGTGTTCACTCGATAAGCATGGCGTGCCAGTGGATAACCACGTGTCCATTTATACTTGATGAAAGCACGATAATAATTCTTTAAATAATCAATAAACAAATGGTTTATTAAATAAATAAATAATAATAAATAAATACACCCAACAGTCACACACATAGTCCTGACCCCACACTAGGTAAACCTGTGTCGTGGGTATCAGGAACTACGAGGGACTCGCGGTCCCACAACACCCAGACCCGAAACAAATAATTGTGGGATTAACAAACAAACATTTGTCTCGGTGCGGGAATCGAACCCACGGCCTCTCACTTCGCAGCCGGTTACTCGCCCGCTGGGCCACGGAGGCAAATTAATCTGGAATATTATTTCCATAGTCTGCCAGTAATTTACCCGCAGAAGGGACATATGCAGTTTCCAATTCAGTCGCTGTTACCAAGTGAGCTCTTATTAATACATTATCTTAATTAAAAATAATTTAGTCATCGTGTTTACACACTAGCATAGACACGCCGTACCGGGTGGCTTACTAAGATTGGGTGAGTTGATAAATGTAATTAGCCAATCACGTTCCACCACACTCAGAACATCGTTGTATAAGAGTTTAAATATTAGTATTTCATTTGTATTGTAAGTATAGTATTCTTGAAATATATTTGTCTAGCTTTACACGTTGCCTTGGAATAGATAAACATTAATACAGGAAGTATAAATTCAGTTTAGGTTTTATCGTATTACTAAAGTTAATCTCATAAGTTTATTAGTTTTTTTGTTAAGGTTTTTAAAATAGCTTTCATGAATAAATTTAATATTTACACAAAAATATTGGCCATAAATGCACGAACACTTTATTTATTACTGTTTGGCAAATTGGTGTAATTATTTTGCACAAAAAATTGTAATTTGTCCGGATCGGTTGTAAAAATATTATTAGTGATGTGCCCGTTTAATTATTATTTTATTATGGCTAGTTGATATGTGAAATGTGAAGCTAATCGTTCAGGGTACCTAGCAGGTTTGATTTCTAAGTGATTAGGAGCTAATTTAGTCTTTATAATTTTAGTGTCTATATCTTCATAGTTACTCTAAGCTCTGGAGGCCTATTCTCATAATTTTAAATGTTTAAATTATCATTCCGATCTAGTCTCATCGTCAAGAAAGTTGCAAATGGCATTCTCTTAAACCAATAATCAACGTCAAATGCACCCAGCATTAGCAGTAGCATTATATTGTTTTGGCTTCAGTCAACTTTTATTCTACTTTCAATCTTATTACGATCTATGTTCACATTTGACGTTGATTATTGGTTTAACAGAATGCCATTTGCAACTTTTTTTGACGCTGAGATAAGATTGGAATGATATTTTGAACATTTAAAATTACGAGAATTGGCCTCCTGGTTGTTACGTTCCCCACTCCATATGACTTCAGATTTAGCCATAGAAGTAGTTGCTACCATAATGTATGTTTTCCGAGACAAAAGATGTAAAGTCTCATAATGCCCAGTAATTTCACTGGCTTCAAGTCCTTCAAACAGAAACAAAACTGTGCTTACACACTGCTACTTGTCGGCAGAAATAGACAAAGCGGTATTGACAAATAATATATTGTTCATACAATTTTATATCCCTTACAATTTTCCAATGGTTTCCACATTAGAGTAAATCTCTAGAAATTGTAGCAAACATACACTTTTTATACGTGTCAGAGCGCGAACGCAATATCTCAAGCCCTGAGGGCATCTAACAATGTGGTGCTTTGTTTCAAACTGTTTGATGTATTCTATGGGCTGGGTGGACGTGCTTGATGAATTAACACTTCACTCCATCAATCCTCGACTGGCTTGATGGCTCAGTTGTAATGCGTACGCATTACTGACTGAGGCTGACGCTGAGGTCTCTGGTTTGATACCGGGTCGGGTAAAAGTGATATTGGATATTTCTATAACGAAATTCTTAGTATCACCCCGGAGTCCGGAGTTGTGCCCAGTATGGCGATAGGCTCGCCCCCTATCACATCATGGGACGGAGATACGCTCGGCGAGTGGGTGTACTGGTTACACCTCTACCTACCCCTTCAGGGATTACAGGTGTGAGTGCGTATATCCATCAATCCTCGTAATATTTCCAGGATATATATCCTGCTGGTTGTTTGTAAGCATTTATGATCATTTAAAAATTTGGTATTTAAGTTAGGTTTGAAGATCTTTGATACCAGTTAAATTGCTGGATATTTCAGACCAAGCTTTAAGTATCAAGGTGACGGGCGTAGTGGAGTGTCATGCAGTAATTTAAAGTTCGGAATGGTATTGCTTCTGTTTATGGGCAGACATGGTATCTACTGTTTATGTGGGGCCAACCATCAGAAGAAAGACCTTTTCGTCTAGATTCCGATGACCAAATATACATACATAAATAAGCTCACGCCTATATCCCCGAAGGGGTAGACAGATGTGCAACCATGTTCGCAGAAATTATATTATCGTCCCATGATATGATATGAAGTCTGTTGCTATACCGGGCACAAATTCCAATCCAATCGATCCAATCGAAGCTATTTCCCAAAAATAGATCAATGTAATATTGTGATTACTTAAAATTCTAAAAGTTTTGCAAATGCGGTTTTGTTTCACGTAATGTATATGAACAATACACGAGTACACATAATAAAAATATAAAAAAAACTATAATCTATCAATAATACGTAGTGTAATAACACCAGATTATTTGTTGCTAACTTCAAGCCGATTAAAAACAAGATAATCAACTTATTTAAACGAAAACTGATTAAATTCAACTTGATAACCACGGCGTAGCAAAATATATATAAAGGGTAGACCAGCCTGTCTGTTTAGTACAGTCTATAATCTAGCAAAAATGGTGTCCGACTTTAGAAAGGCGAAACTCCTCCACGTATTCAACGCCTTCTTTGACATCGATAGAAATGGTCACGTCGATAAGAACGACTTCCAAGTCGCTGCAGCCACCATCGCCACGTTGAGAGGCTGGAAACCTGGTGATACCACCTACACTCTTCTAGAGGAGACCTTGCTCGCAGTCTGGAATGGTCTTCAAAGCCATGCTGACAAAGACAATGATGGCAAGGTCACGCAGGAGGAGTGGATAACTCTGTGGGACGAGTTCGCCAAGAACCCTGAAGGTAGCAAGGAATGGCAGGACCTCCTTTGCCGCTGCGTTTTCCAGATCGAAGATTCTAGCAACGATGGCACCATCGACTGCAATGAGTTTTCTACGGTCTACGAATCTTTCGGCCTAGACAAGGAGGAGAGCATTGGTGCCTTCAAAAAGATGGCTAATGGCAAAGAAAATATAACTTGGGCTGAATTCCAGGAATTATGGAAAGAGTATTTTACAACGGAGAACAAAGATGCTCCTGGAAATTTCATTTTCGGATGCTACGTGTGCAGTTTGAGTAAGCATAGTCATTGATTGCAAAGACCGGATGAGTCCGTCACTTTTTATCTAAGAATTTTTGTTATGGAGCCTGTGTTTATGGTTAACCAAAGAATAAAGTTCCATTCGGAGAAAGCCTATTGGATTAACTGATAAATCAATTGACGTAAATGCAATTCTGTTAATATCGGCTGAATAGATAACGTTATCTTTAACTTTAAAAATACCAAATGATTTATTGAGTCATTTTGTTATATTGTTAGTTTTACTGTATAATGTTATGTTAAGTTTAATTGTTTGATAATAAAATTTGTAACTAAAAATATCTTTGATTCTTAGGGTTCCGTACCCGAAGGTCCTCGGACCCTGCCTAAACCTACGCCATCTGTCTGTCCTACTTTTCAAAGATTCTCTCTACCTTTAGCCATAATGGGTAGCCGCCTGAATTTTCAGTTTTTTTTATATAACAAAGGCTGGCAAACGAGCAACTGGGTCACCTGATGGTAAGTGATCTCCACCGCCCATGTACGCCCACAATGCCAAAAGAATTATGGGTGCGTTGCCGTCCTTAACGGAAAGGGATAGTTAAGGGATTGGGAAAGGGCCCCTCCCTTTCCTTTGGGCCTCCAGATATCTCACTCAACGTACGAAACGCAGCAGCAAACTGCTATTTTACGCCGATTTTCTGTGAGACAGTGGTAAAGACCCGGACGAGCCGGCCCATTCATGCTTATACCAGTCGAAAAATAAAATAAAAATATAAAAAGAAAATGTTATTGCAGTAACATCTTACCAAATAATGAAAAGAACGAAAAATAATAAATACAAACACGGGGTACAGGATCCGCTGTACGCCAGGCTGCCTCATTCTTGACCAGTTTTTAAAATTGGAACGTTGGTAATCATATTTTAAATAAGCAGCCACTTTATGCGGGATTTTTGCAGGAGGTCCAAGCGGCTCGTTCATGCTATGCTCGTATAGACAAAGTACCTTTTTTCACAATACAATTGTTATATAATTATTTAATTTGTAGTTACACAATATTAGCAAGCAAGTAAGCAGTGTTTTCCTAATCCACTATAGTTGCTGTTCTGTCTTTTTATTATATTTAACGTAAGATTAGTTTATCTTTTACATATAATATTACGGAAGTAAACTTTGAGTGTGGGTTGCACCACGTGTTGGTTAAAGTTAAAGTTATTGAAACATCAATGGTCACGTTATTTAATCGTTGATATCATTTGTGTTTATCTATCAAAATTTCAACATTACTAAATATCGCCAGCCGTTGTTTGTGAGAATAACTTTACTTAAACTAGCATTCGATTAAAGTTATTGTAAAAGCATGGTTGACTTCTTCCACAGATGTTGACGTCTTGTTAATACTGAAAACAAATGATACAACCTTTATATAATGTGATTCATTGTTTGTTAAAACTTAACTGACGGTAGGTACAATCCACAGTAAGAACCTATTATCACTTAAATAATAAGTACTACAATTATATCATGATTGTTATTTATTACATTATTTACAACAGATAATTTTCGTATGATATAATTCGTTATCAGCGAGTAAGTATACCGTGATATGAGGTATTCGCGTAATGACGCACGCACCGAGATAATTTTATCATAATTAATCCGACTAAGTGATAAAAACGCATAAATTGCACCTAATGTAAAAACAATGTTCTAGATTGATTTCGTGTATATATTTTTTTTAATAGAATCGCGATATATAGAAGCAATTTAGTGTTCTTAGGTTCACGCGAATATTACACATTGAAATAAAACTAGTTTATACGGATTTTAACGCGGTCTGGCAGTTGGTCTTTTGGGTCTCAAGACACCGCGAGCTCTTTCTGCGTAGATTGGACTGGTGTCAACTAACATTGAAATAATTAAAAAATAAATGTATAATTTTAAAATGAAGGTGGCCAATGTAACATTAACTTTTCGAGACGACCTACACCTCAGTCTCTCCCGTGACCACGAAGGCTGTAAAGCTTTCGAAACGTCGGGACTAAAATAAAAATTAAACCGCGATAAAATCCGTATAAACTAGTTTTATTTCAATAGAAGCAATTTTTCACCTGATGGTACGTAATCACCACCTTCGGTGAAGAGATAAGACACCACAAGAGGGATGGTAGGTTGCTGACCTATAAGGAAATAAATAAGTGGTAGAGTCACGTTATGGACAGTTTTGTCCACATCATGAATGGGCCGACTCGATCGGGTTGTTGCCACTGTTACACATTCCGCCTTTTTTGCTTTTTTATGTATGTACTAAGATTTCGGCACCAATTATTGACTGATTTTGTTGAAAAAAGTCATTCGATAGAATTAAGCTGTGATGTGGTCCCATATAAATTTGATTAAGATCTGATGACGGAGTACGGAGTAAAATAATTAAACTCCTCAACGGGCAACAGCACACTCGTTGCGATTGTGTTATTGTATTGGAATTCACATGCCATAGCTGTACCACTAAAGACGTGGATAACAAAAAAAACGCGCCGAATTGATAACCTCCTTTTTTGAAGTCGGTTAAAAATAACCGATCTATATTAAGAAAGTATAAGATTAGAGTATCTGGTCACCGAGACAATATCTGCCCCAAGTGGGATGAAAGTAAAAAAAAACTATGATCGCGGACAATTTGGCAAACGAGCGAGTACGCGGCCGGCACGGTCCTCTCCACCATTACTGACTTTATTTTATCACATTAGTGGGGATCTATGAAGAGATGGATAAGGCTTTTGGAATTTTGGGAAAAGCGGTTAGCGGCTAGGAATTTATGTAGTTTTTCTTCCTTGCATACAACTAGGCTTTAAGCAAGGCTAGAGTATTCATTACTCAATAAAATTTAACCTGCCTGGTAAAACACACCGATCTACTTTGCAATGTAAAGAAGTTCCAGTCTAGCTGTGGGACAAAAATACTGCATCAAAAGTTGTGTACATTTATCTATATAAATAAAAATGAATGGTTAAATTTGTTGCTAAGCGTAAAGCTCGACCGAATTTGATAATTTTTTGTGTGTGTTTAAGTGGGTTCCTAGATGGTTTACATTCACAATTGGACCCGGCAGGTGCTGCATTCGGGTTCTAACTCAATTATATGCTGCGGGTTAAAACACGCGGTAGAGCTAGTATTTAAATAAATAAATATACCCAACAGTCATACACATAGTCCTGACTACACACTAGGTTAAGCTGTATCGTGGGTATCTGGAGATCCTGAAGCCAAATAATTCTGTAATATCTGTTAAAAAGCGTGTTGCTCCGACCCCACTACGAGTTTGAAGGGCAAGTGGAAGAAGATAAAGCCAGCTACTCACTCGCTGCGCCACGGAGGCTGTCATCAACAATCTTATTCAATTTACAATATAGTAATCCTTGGCTTATTACTGATTCACAGCGGTACTACGTCATAAGTTTTGCAATATTTAGTTAATGGATTACGTTTTAATCCCTCTGTTTGCAAATTAGGTCATCTGACAAGCAATTCAAGGTGAATTCTAGATCATAATATATCTAAAAACTACGCTTATGTGTTTAGCTGTTCCATCAAAAAATAATGTTTAACAAAACTTAGAAACCGACTCCAAAATAAAAACTCTGAAAAGTCAAAAATAACTAAATCTATCCATTCTATTCTCTTTAGAGTCGGTGCCTGTGTTGCTACCGGTCAAATAAAATAAGTTATTTTTGACTTTTCAGTGTGTAAAAAAAGAATTAACAAAATCGGTTCACCCAGTCGTAAGTTCTGAGGTAACAAACATAAAAAAAATACCGCTATGACTATGCAATATACATACAAAAAATATACGCGTCGAATTGAGTGCCGGTTTTTTACATCGGTTAAAAATAAATGGCGATATATTTTAATTAAATTCTAGTCACAATACATTTTGATTATACTGCGGAACCTAGATATACCACATCTTCACGTTCGTATGTTTGTGTGCGTGGTGCGAGATAGGTGTGCGGACGAGCGTGACAGATGTCCCCGATCTGTCACGCTGTTACTGGAGGGTTCCGAGCTCCGACTACCCCCACATGTCTTGTCTGTCTGCGATATTGTGTATACTCAATATATAGTGACTGCCTCGGTGGCGCAGTTGTAATGCGTATGCGTACTACTGAGGCTGACGCTGAGGTCTCGGGTTCGATCCCCGGGTCAGGTAAAAGTGATATTGGGTTTTTCTATTACAAAAAAGTTCAGTATCAACCCGGGGTCTGGAATTTGTGTTCGGTATGGCGATAGGTTCGCCCCCTATCACATCATGGGATGGAGATATGCTCGGCGAAATGTGGGTGAACTGGTTACACCTCTGCCTACCCCTTCGGGGATTACAGGCGTGAGTGTATATATCAATATATAGTCTCACAAAATCGCCTACTCCAAGTAGGTAGTAGCTGTGTAGTGTGAGATTTGAGATGTCTTGGTGTCGATTCCTATGTAGCGTATTCTCTTTTATTGGTGTACTGAGGGAGTCTGAGGAAGCAACGTTGGGTACACTGAAATAATAATGGTGCGATATAGTTGTGGAAGGGTAGTTAAATGGTATAAAAGAGGTTGTCGCCATAACTCGAGGTATATTGCCCGCAGTCAGTCAGTTCACTAAGATCAGTGGTCAGTCGATAGTCCAAGTGTTTATTACGCGGTAGCTATGCTGGTTTACTATTCGGTCCTAGTTGTTTGAGTAATAATTAGAGAGCGGTCTCTAGATAATCCTGACATGGGGTTCTGGTCTGTAAAGCAGTAACATTGTAAATGTAAACAATATAAGTACTATGAGTTAAAGTGATTACTGTCGTTTTGGTATTCATAAAATAATACTCGTCTCACGTAACTTCTAACAGGTAGGGCAAAACATTGAGTAATTTTTAAAATAATATGTATCACCTAGCTAGAGGGTTGATGGCATAAAGGTGGCCAATTAACTTTTCAGTTTATTTTAAACTTTTCTGATGCATGCCTTTTGGTTCAGCGTGTTTGCGGCATGAGCTGTGAGCTATCAATTTCGTTGTTTTTAACTGACTTCTAAAAAGAAGGAGGCTATAATTTTTAGCGCATACATACGCACTCACGCCTGTAATCCCCGAAGGGGTAGGCAGAGGTGTAACCAGTACACCCACATTTCGCCGAGAGTATCTCCGTCCCATGATGTATTCCAGACTCCGGGCTGATACTGGGTTTTTCGTAATAGAAAACCCCAATATCACTTTTACCCATTTATTACTTGACAGCCTCCGTGGCGCAGCGGGGCGAGTAGCCGGTTGCGAAGTGTGAGATCGTGGGTTCGATTCCCGCACCTAGACAAATGTTTCTCTGATTCACAAATATTTGTCTCGGGTCTGGGTGTTGTGGGACCGCAAGTCCCTCGTAGTTCCTGATACCCATTTTACGGATAAATCATTATAAAGGCGGCACATCCTTGTAAGAGGATTATTGTAGGACTGTAAAGTGCTCTGGCAACAGTAACTTGTGTATTTGTGATTATACTGCCGTAAACAATTATGCAATATTTACGGTACAATATATTTTTATCTTTAAGCATGTACAAACGTACACATATTCACGCAAAGTGACTTGCGGTCGTGAGTCGGCCTACCTATTTGCACAGAACATCCAATCGCAGTGTATTTTAGTGTGAGTACAAGAGGCATTTAAATTTGTACTTGATGAAATAATGTAAGAGCGGCTCAATTTTTGACATGTACTAGATACTTACAATTTTATGTCACGTTACGTTTTTACTATTCCCATGAGTGTTAGTTAATATAGCGCATAGCGCCATATTACAGCGATCTATTTATTCCCAACAAATCTAGCGCGCTGTCCCAATTTCCAATCGGCGCTAGAAATATTACCATGTGACTAGCGTAGATATAGAAAGCGTAGCGTGGCAATACTATAGCGCCGCAGCGCGCGCTGTGTTATCGCACGCTGAATGACATATGTGCATCACCGGCTACAACTAATCGCGCCGGCTCGCCCGCGCTGCATGCTATATTAAAGCATATAAAAATGAGCGCTAGAAAACTACAGCGTGTAGTCCGTAGCGTGCTAATAAAATATATTTCATTTGAAAATATATTCCCATGACGCGGGCTGCGTGCGTGAAAGAGTGAGAACGAGCGAGTGAGCTTCAAGATGCCTCTCATTTGAAGTAGGACCTTGTATAAGCTCAGAACAAAAAAGAGGCTACTCTTATAAACTTATTTAAAATCGTGTCCTACTCAACACCAGTTTAGGTCGACCTCGTACATCGGACCCACGACCTAAGAGATGTGCGATAGTAATGTAAATTTTCCGGGATAAAAGTAGCCTATGTTACTCAGTGATAATGTATCTACTTTCTAACGGCAAATGAATTTTTAAAATCGGTCCAGTAGTTTTTAACTTTATTCGTTACATACAAATAATCTTTCCTCTTTATAATATTAGTATAGATAACTCATTCAACACATTTATTCAGACACTGATAAATTTTTTGTTCTATCTCGACTTTTTTATTAGTTTGAATGATGAAACGAGCAGGTCGCTCGCCTGTTGGTAAGCCTGCCCATAAACAGAAACAAAACATAACTTTGAATTACAAAGCACAGCATGACACGGAACTGCGCTCGACATCCCGAGACATAAGATGTTAAGTCTCATAATGCACAGTAATTTCACTGGCTTCAATGTCCTTCAAACATCCGCCAAACATTTGTCTAGGTGCGGGAATCGAACCCACGGCCTCACGCTTAGCAAACGGCTACTCACGCGCTGCGCCACGGACGCCGTCAATGGAATGTGTACGTTAATCTAGCTATGTCTAAGTGAATCAACTACGTTTTTGAAGTCGGTTAAAAACTCAAAGCTCTATGTTTCCTGTATTCAATTTATTTACATGATCCTCAATTATTTTTTTGTATCTGATTATTTTGATTAGGAAAGTCTCATATAGTTCCTTATACTTAAGAAAAAGACAAGTCATGACTATATGAGTGTGACTTTTGAGTGTATTTATTTCATATAAAATTCCCCTATACCGCCTCGGTGGCGTAGTTTTAATGCGTACGCGTAACGACTGAGGCTGACGCTGAGGTCTCGGGTTCGATCCCTGGGTCGGGTAAAAGTGTTATTGGGTTTTTCTATTACGAAATGGTCAGTACCAGCCCGGAGTCTGGAATTTGTGCCCGGTATGGCGATAGGCTCGCCTCCTATCACTTTATGGGACGAAATGTGGGGGTACTGGTTACAACCTCTGCCTACCCCTTTGCGGATTGCAAGCGTGAGTGCGTATGTAAAATTCCCCGATTTCGATTAGAAACAAATTTATAATTACTGATTTTCTATATAGCTAAGACCTTAAGATTTAACCAGCTTTTAAACAAAAAAACTGCATTCAAGACCGTCCATTCGTTTACGTGCTACGAAGCCACAGATAGATACAAGGGTTCAAACTTATAACACCTCTTTTTTTGTCACGGGATAAAACCACCCCCTCGTAAATGTGATCTCACAACTTATCCAATATAAACTTGTAATGCGCGAAAACTACATTACTCGAGTAAAACTGCAGGAAAATAGAATAAAAGAAAAATTTCCCTAGGACCACTACGATATCACTTTTTAAACAATTAAATCGAGCTTAGACAATTAATCACAATATATAATTAGATGTAATCCCTAACATTAACATCACGCAACTGATTGTAGATTTTTTGAGTAAGTAGCTTGTTGATGACATCAGACATCGTTGCACCCAAAAGGATCAGCAGGGGTGCAATGAGTCATATATCATATAGTCTTAGGGATACTATGTCATTTTATAAAATGTCTTGTCTAAATTTTGTATTACTTTAATATTAAAATACTAGGAAGCTATATAAAAGGTTCACAATACATATAACAGTAGGCCTAGTACAAGTTTTAATAGTTTTCTAAAACGTCGAAACTTTTCGTTTTCTCTCCATACGACGAGTATCAGTAGCCACTAGTGGGAATTATGATGAATTAAATTAATAATATAGTTAATTTTATTTAATATTAGTCCATTATGAAATTAGTTTTCAAGCGATTCTTTACTTTATTACCGTATGACTTAATAGTTTGACAGTTCGACGGTAGTAATTTTATGCGAATGAGAAAACTGTGAACATATTTGTAACTCGTACTAGGCCTACAGGTTTAAGATATTAGACAGACGGAGCTCAAATTAAAAGAACATATAATGAACATACCATTTCAAAGATCACAGGTCGGCTCAATAATGCAAAAGCGCTTGTTTGATTTCCTTTCATAAACATTGTGAAATCAGATCAGATCTAGACTCTATCCATAGCATGATAAACCCAAATTAAATGATTTTTTAATTATTTATAGTATTTCTACTACCTAAGTTTACGTAAACAATGTAGATAATTTCGAAAATGACATTATAATGCCGCAGAAATCTGCAATGCAGTCAGATCTGATATCACGACTTGCGTCATTATTTACCGTGGTGTCTAAGAAAATCACTGATAACCGCTATCTACATACTTTTCGAACTATATAAACTAACTATCATACGGACAGGCCATCAGTTAAACTAGAAACAGCAACCATGGTCTCCGATTTCAGAAAGAAGAAGCTCCTCCATGTCTTCACCTCGTTCTTCGACACCAATGGAAGTGGCACCATTGATAAGAAGGACTTCGAACTGGCTATTGTGAGGATAAGTCAGCTACGAGGCTGGAAGGCTGGCGACGCTAAATACAAAGAGGTGGAAGATGCCCTCAACAATGTCTGGGAAGGATTAAGCAAAGCTGATACCGATAATGACGGCCAGGTCTCCAAAGATGAGTGGATTGTCTTGTGGGATAATTTCTCAACAAGCCCATCAGATTGGCAGAACGTGTACTGCAAGTTTATCTTCCAACTTGAAGATGCCAGCAACGACGGGTCCATTGACAGTGAGGAGTTCTCTACTGTCTACGCCTCCTTTGGCCTCAACAAAAGCGAAGCTGTTACTGCCTTCCAAAAGATGGCTTCAGGCAAGTCTTCGGTCTCCTGGGCGGAGTTCCAGGGCCTTTTTAAAGAGTACTTCTCGACTGAGGATCCGAACGCGCCCGGAAATTACATCTTTGGCAAGACCAGTTTCTAAGTGTTTTTGGACTTTTTTTGTTGATTTGATCTGTGTTATGTAAGTTACAGTTGCATTTAAATTAATAAATTATTAATTAACTATTTAGTTTTGATTTTTATAAGTTATTATCTTTATTGCGTTATCGACTAAATCAAATTCGTTTTAAAGTATATTAATGACATTCCAAGATTTTGACGTTGAAATAATTTGTGATTGTACAATTTATTTTTAAACAACGAACTGATATTTTAAATACTTTCTGAACATGAACATGTTTTCTTAATTTAAAATCTAATTATAGATTACTTACATTCATTGCTAAATTTGAAATAATTTTATTTACTCAACGTTACTTTAGAATTCAATTAACAAATGATATTTACAGTATTCTTATCCCAAGTAAATGCTACTTACCAAATAATACATGACATGTATAAATAAATACAAAAGTCACAAAATATCTTAAATACCGAAAGAAACATGTGCACGAAATACCAAAAAAAAAATGTCTTAAACATTAATAATTGTTGTTAAAGCTTACTCATTGTGAAGTAGGGCATTTGAGATCATATTATTTAAAGAACAGATATGAAAATTTATCCAAAGTTTAATAACTTATGTTTTAGGGTGACGAGCGCAGTTAAGTGCAATGCAGTGCTTTATAATTCAATGTTCTGTCTGGTGTTGCTTCTGTTTATGGACAGGCGCGGTGTTTACGATCAGGCGAGCGACCTGCTCGTGTCGTCATTCAAGCTAATAAAAAACATCCTGTCCACGGCCCACGCTCCTCGGCCATGTCGTGAAGCGTATATAGTATAATGTAAGCAATACAACCCGCCCAAGTATTTCAAATTCCGAGCGTTGTACATTAATTATACTTTAAAAACAAACTTTATCAGGTAACGTTCAGTCTGTCCACAATTTAAACGAGTTTAATGTATTTATAAGCTCTTCTTTAACGGTAAATGAGTTTTGCAACATTTTAAAGTTTTTTTCGTTATGATACAATGATGTAATAATTATCATACGCAGGCAAAACATTGATGCCCATAAAATAATAATCATACAAACATACGCACTCACGCTTGTAATCCCCGAAGGGGTAGGCAGAGGTGTAACCAGTACACCCACATTTCGCCGAGCGTATCTCCGTCCCGCGATGTGATAGGGGGCGAGCCGATCGCCATACCGGGCACAAATTCCAGACTCCGGGCTGATACTGAGCGTTTCGTAATAGAAAAACCCAATACCACTTTACTCGTCCCGGGGATCGAACCCTAGACTTCAGCGTGAGGTTAATCGTAACGTGTATGCATTACAACTGCGCCACCGAGGCAGTAATAATAATATTTTTTATAGCATAGGCCGGCAACCTAGCAAGTGGTTCACCGCCCATGTACACCCATAATACCAAAACAATTATGGGCGCGTTTCCGACCTTAAAGAAAAGGGATTGGGAACGGGAGGGGGATTTGGGCCATCAGATATCTCACTCACCGTACGAAACGCAACAGCAAGCTCCTATTTTACGTCGGTTTTCTGTGATACAGTGGTAACGACCCGGACGAGTCTGTCCATGCATGCTATAAACAAAATATCTACAGCGTGGCTCTACCACTCAAGAATCTCTGGCGTTAATAGTCGGCTAGGATGTATATCATCATACATTTCTTTTGTTACTACCTCGGTGGCGTAGTTGTAATGCGTATGCGTTACGACTGCTGAGCTGAGGTCTCGGGTTCGATCCCCGGCTCGTTTAAAACTGACATTGGGCTTTTCTATTACAAATTGCTCAATATCAACCTAGGAATTGAACCCAGTATGACGGTAGGTCATGAAATGTTATGTAGATGTGTGTTCTACTACGTTGTAGTGTTTAGACAGATTTGATATAAGTGGTAGAGCCTCGCTGTAGACAGTTTTGTCTACAGCATGAATGGGCCGTCTCGTCCGGGTCGTTACCACTGTCTCACAGAAAAGTGACGTGAAGTAATAGCTTGCTGATACATTTACATACGCACTCACGCCTGTAATCCCCGAAGGGATAGGCAGAGGTGTAACCAGTACACCCACATTTCGCCGAGCGTATCTCCGTCCCACAATGTGATAGGGGGCGAGCCTATCGCCATACCGGGCACAAATTCCAGACTCCGGGCTGATACTGAGCATTTCGTAATAGAAAAACCCAATACCACTTTACCCGACCCGGGGATCGAACCCGAGACCTCAGCGTTAGCCTCAATCGTAACGCATACGCATTACAACTGCGCCACCGAGGCAGGCAGGCAGGCTGATACATTTATGTTAATAAAACCAATTTAAGCGGATTACTTTTGAGTATTTAAATAACTAATTTAATGAACTACATTTTATAGAGCTACATTTTACACACATACTTGATACCCGCCGATACCAGGAAACAGTAAGTTTGCAAAAACAAAATTATAGACTCTAAATCAAAGACAAATATAAATAGACCATAAATTAACAATTTGGGTGATATATTCAAAGGCCCAAATCCCCTTCCCAGATACTTGCATAAATGCGTTTTCCAATTCTTTAATTACCTCTTCACTTTCATGACTGCAACGCATGCATGATTCTTATGATATTGCGGGTGTACAACGTACATTATTTCCATTTACAATTTTCACCAAAAGCTACCGCTAAAAATAAAGTCTTATTTTCCATGAATAATAGACATAGAGAATAACGAGAAAATTCTTAAAATTAAACGGGTCAAGAGATCCTCATTTAGACAAAGTGGCGGGTTTGATATAAATAAAAAATATAAAGATCATTTTAACTTCGGGTATAATGCGGACATTTTTTTTGGAATACGAAGAGTGCTAATTACGAGGTAAGTTATCGTGTTGGCCCGGCCTGAGGAGGTGAACTTGTGGTACAATGAGAGAGCGGTGGCGACTTCAGATTTCTAATTTAGCATCATACATACAACAGACGCACTCACGCCTGTAATCCCCGTTGAGGTAATTATTTCTTTTTAAGTTTAAGCCGGGTTAAATGCGCTTGAAATAGTACATAAAGATCAGTATTTTGGAGAACCAGATTTTAGTTGTGGGTAAAAATTATGACAAATATTACTGTTAAAACTTCAGATGTTAATTAGACGTAGTTATACAAAAAGGATCCAGCCAAATACAAGTTCAGATAGAGATACTGCTTTTATTTTTTTTAAATTCATTAATTTACATACATACATACGCACTCACGCCTGTAATCCCCGTTGAGGTAGGCAGAGCTGTAACCAGTACACCCACATTTCGCCGAGCGTATCTCCGTCCCTTATGTGATAGCGGGCGAGCCTTTCGCCATTTATTACACTTAATTTATTACAATTAATTATTTGAAGTTAGCATCACTATCATCGAAATAAGATGGCTAGAACGATAATTCTATGAATTTGCCAAAGATACGGCTCCATTTACTTAAACATGCAAAGGTAATCACACACTAACACTCATACACGCAACAAAAATCATTGAAAATTCAAAATCAACTTAATTTCATGAAAATTTATGTCTATATATGTTGATGTTATTTTTTTTATAAAACGATAGAGAGCATCGAGTAACTCTTTATTATAGACACATAAAAACAAAAAAAAACAGACTGCAGTAAAAATAAGGATAAGGTCTGATGGAACAAAAAGATGTCTTAATTCAGGTAATGGTTTACCTGTGTGCCAAATTTTATCCAAAACCGTTCAGCCGTTAAGGCGTGATTGACTAACAAACATCTAAATTCACAAACTCACAAACATCCAAACTTTCCCAATTATATAGTAGTAGGAAGTAAGTTGAATAGATTTTTTCAAACATATCTAAGGACCATCTCGATCAAATCAATTAAATTTCCTTCGCTAATAGTATTGTATTGGATTTTTTTTTTATGGTATAGGTCGGCAATCGAGCAATTGGGTCACCTGATGGTAAGTGATCTCCACCGCCCATGTACGCCCACAATACTAAAATAATCATGGGCACGTTGCCGACCTTGAATGAAAGGGATAAGTTAGGGATTGGGAAGGGGAGGGGAATTTGGGCCTCCGGATATCTCACTCACCGTACGAAACGCAGCAGCAAGCTGCTACTTTACGCCGGTTTTCTGTGAGACAGTGGTAACGAGATATGTCCTTGAAAATGATACAAAGGTTACCAAATTACTTATATAAAAGTGATTTGCTTGTAACATATGAGTGTCCAATGTTGTAAAAAATCCACTGTAACTTTTAAATTACTGAGTGAATGAATTTAAAAGGTACCTACTTCCAACGAAAATTGGTTTCAATAAGCTAGACTGTATAGTTATTGAGATATGGAATATTTTCAGTTACACTACGAAACCCTTTATTGTGCGTCGTCCGACACGCACTTGTCCGTTTTTTTCTTTGTCTCAACCTACTTCAAAAAAGGAGGTTCTCAATTCGGCACGTTTTTTTGCTTTTTTATGTATATACGATTTTTCCGCTAATTGTGGTCCGATTTTATGGGAAAAAAATTCACTCGATAGAGTTTAGCTGCGATGTGGTCCCTTAAAAATTTGGTTAAGATCTGATGGAGTACGGAGAAAAAATCCTCAACGGACAACAGTACACTCGTCGCGATTGTGTATTGGAATTTACATGCTATTGCTGTACTTTGAAGTCGGGCTCTAAGTTTAGTTAAACGTTATATTATTGTTAACTTCTTTTAAAGATTAAGATAAAGATATTTTTATTTTGCAAATATGGGTACATATATATGATGGTAACATTAAATTTTTAGCTCAACCATATTTGACCAAGCATAGGCATGCAAAATTAAAATCACAATCATCACAATCACAGAATAAAAATTTAAAACAGTACAAGTATAATCAATTAATACAATTTAGAATATAATAATAATAATAGTCAGGAATGTTAAATGTTAATTTAATTCATATTTAATTTTAAATGTTTTATTTTTTAGAAATGTAATATTTAAAAATGTAAAAATCCTTATAAAATAAAGAGTACTGTATAGTCAGGAATTACTTTAACTAAACTGCTGCTCCATTAGAAAGTCTTTTACATTATAATATACTTTGTTTGCTAAAAAACCTCTTATTTTTTTTTTAAATAATATTGTGTTCAGATCTTTCCAATTTCTTTTAAATTAAGTGTGAAAATGTTGAGTAGAAGCAAGCACTTAGTGAATAAAACATTGGTATTTACATGCCATGGCTCTACATTGAAGTCGGTTTCTAAGTTTTGTTAAACGTTATGTTATTAACATTTATTCTCTTACATCTTACTCCATACCCACCGTTTCGGGCACTAACTCAAGGGCCTGCCCGGAGTGGCTTCGGGATATTTATTACGGTGTTATTACATGTAATCTGCGTTAAAATCTACCTGCTTTATTATATGATCTCGCAATTATTAATACTGGAAAATATGAAAAATTACTTGTGCCACGACCCCGGGGACACTTTACATTTTGGGGAAGAAGCGTATTACATCGGTTTTGGAATTTTATAGCCATTTTTGTTCGTTGTTTTGTAATATTGTGTTTTGGGCGTCTAGACATTTTAATTACGATCTAGAAGCCGTGTTTTTAACCTACTTCAAAAAAGGACTGCCTCGGTGGTGCAGTTGTAATGCGTACGCGTTACGACTGAGGTCAAAGCGGAGGTCTCGGGTTCGATCCCCGGGTCGGGTAAAGTGGCATTGAGTTTTTCTATTATGAAATACTTAGTATCAGCCCGGAGTCTGGAATTTGTGCCCGGTATGGCGATAGGCTCGCCCCCTATCACATAAGGGACGGAAATACGCTCGGCGAAATGTGGGTGTAGGTACTGGTTACACCTCTGCCTACCCCTTCGGGGATTACAGGCGTGAGTGCGTATGTATGTATGTAAATTAATGAATTAAAAAAAAATAAAAGCAGTATCTCTATCTGAACTTGTATTTGGCTGGATCCTTTTTGTATAACTACGTCTAATTAACATCTGAAGTTTTATCAGTAAGAATTGTCATAATTTTTACCCACAACTAAAATCTGGTTCTCCAAAATACTGATCTTTATGTACTATTTCAAGCGCATTTAACCCGGCTTAAACTTAAAAAGAAATAATTACTGTAAAAAAGTTTTTTCCAGCTGTACTGGGTCAAGCGGCAGTACCCGGGCAGGCGGCCAAGTAGACACTATAATTAGAATAAATGTGATAGCAATTAGCCCTGGGGTAACTAGATAGTTTGGCTTTAGTCTAGCATGTAATAAATAATGTCGAAACCCAAGATTATGAATACATACATACATAGACCCGTATTCCTCAAATGTTAGGCAGAGGTGTAGCCGTTCGGTACATCCATATTTTGCGGAGTTTATTTTCGTCTCATGATGAGATAGGGGCGAGCCTATCGCCATACCGGGCAAAATTCCAGACTACGGACTGATACTGAGCATTTCGTGAGAGAAAAACCCAATATCATTGTTACCTGACCCGGGGATCGAACGCGAGACAGCACAGCAGTCGTACCGCATACGCATTACAATTGCGCCACCGATACAGTCTCAAACTAGTCAAATATAAACTATTAATACAAAAATACTTAAAACCTAAACAGCTAAATAAAACTAAGCAGTTATGAGCCGATGGTGTCAACCACTGACTTTTTTTATAGCATATGCCGGCAAACGAGCAAGTGGGTCACCTGATGGTAAGTGATCTCCACCGCGCATGTACCCCCACAATACAAAAGTTATGGGCGCGTTGCCGACCTTAAAGGAATGGGATAATTAAGGGATTGGGAAGGGGAGGGGGTTTGGGCCTCCGGATATCTTACTTACCGTAAACGGGTCAAGAGATCCTCATTTAGACAAAGTGGCGGGTTTGATATAAATAAAAAATATAAAGATAATTTTAACTTCGGGTATAATGCGGACATTTTTTTTGGAATACGAAGAGTGCTAATTACGAGGTAAATTATCGTGGTTGCCCGGCCTGAGGAGGTGAACTTGTGGTACAATGAGAGAGCGGTGGCGACTTCAGATTTCTAATTTAGCATCATACATACAACAGACGCACTCACGCCTGTAATCCCCGAAGAGGTAGGCAGAGCTGTAACCAGTACACCCACATTTCGCCGAGCGTATCTCCGTCCCTTATGTGATAGCGGGCGAGCCTATCGCCATTTATTACACTTAATTTATTACAATTAATTATTTGAATTTAGCGTCACTATCATCGAAATAAGATGGCTAGAACGATAATTCTATCAATTTGCCAAAGATACGGCTCCATTTACTTAAACATGCAAAGGTAATCACACACTAACACTCATACACGCAACAAAAATCATTGAAAATTCAAAATCAACTTAATTTCATAAAAATTACTTATATAAAAGTGATTTGCTTGTAACATATGAGTGTCCAATGTTGTAAAAAATCCACTGTAACTTTTAAATTACTGAGTGAATGAATTTAAAAGGTACCTACTTCCAACGAAAATTGGTTTCAATAAGCTAGACTGTATAGTTATTGAGATATGGAATATTTTCAGTTACACTACGAAACCCTTTATTGTGCGTCGTCCGACACGCACTTGTCCGTTTTTTTCTTTGTCTCAACCTACTTCAAAAAAGGAGGTTCTCAATTCGGCACGTTTTTTTGCTTTTTTATGTATATACGATTTTTCCGACAATTGTGGTCCGATTTTATAGGAAAAAATTTCACTCGATAGAGTTTAGCTGCGATGTGGTCCCTTAAAAATTTGGTTAAGATCTGATGATGGAGTACGGAGAAAAAAAAATCCTCAACGGACAACAGTACACTCGTCGCGATTGTGTATTGGAATTTACATGCTATTGCTGTACATTGAAGTCGGGCTCTAAGTTTAGTTAAACGTTATATTATTGTTAACTTCTTTTAAAGATAAAGATAAAGATAAGATAAAGATATTTTTATTTTGCAAATATAGGTACATATATATGATGGTAACGTTAAATTTTTAGCTCAACCATATTTGACCAAGCATAGGCATGCAAAATTAAAATCACAATCATCACAATCACAGAATAAAAATTTAAAACAGTACAAGTATAATCAATTAATACAATTTACAATATAATAATAATAATAATAGTCAGGAATGTTAAATGTTAATTTAATTCATATTTTAATTTATTTTTAATTTTAAATGTTTAATTTTTTAGAAATGTAATATTTAAAAATGTAAAAATCCTTAGAAAATAAAGAGTACTGTATAGTCAGGAATTACTTTAACTAAACTGCTGCTCCATTAGAAAGTCTTTTACATTATAATATACTTTGTTTGCTAAAAAACCTCTTTTTTTTTTTTAATAATATTGTGTTCAGATCTTTCCAATTTCTTTTAAATTAAGTGTGAAAATGTTGAGTAGAAGCAAGCACTTAGTGAATAAAACATTGGTATTTACATGCCATGGCTCTACATTGAAGTCGGTTTATAAGTTTTGTTAAACGTTATGTTATTAACATTTATTCTCTTACATCTTACTCCATACCCACCGTTTCGGGCACTAACTCAAGGGCCTGCTCGGAGTGGCTTCGGGATATTTATTACGGTGTTATTACATGTAATCTGCGTTAAAATCTACCTGCTTTATTATATGATCTCGCAATTATTAATACTGGAAAATATGAAAAATTACTTGTCCCACGACCCCGGGGACACCTTACATTTTGGGGAAGAAGCGTATTACATCGGTTTTGGAATTTTATAGCCATTTTTGTTCGTTGTTTTGTAATATTGTGTTTTGGGCGTCTAGACATTTTAATTACGATCTAGAAGCCGTGTTTTTAACGTACTTCAAAAAAGGACTGCCTCGGTGGTGCAGTTGTAATGCGTACGCGTTACGACTGAGGTCAACGCGGAGGTCTCGGGTTCGATCCCCGGGTCGGGTAAAGTGGCATTGAGTTTTTCTATTATGAAATGCTTAGTATCAGCCCGGAGTCTGGAATTTGTGCCCGGTATGGCGATAGGCTCGCCCCCTATCACATAAGGGACGGAAATACGCTCGGCGAAATGTGGGTGTAGGTACTGGTTACACCTCTGCCTACCCCTTCGGGGATTACAGGCGTGAGTGCGTATGTATGTATGTATGTAAATTAATGAATAAAAAAAATAAAAGCAGTATCTCTATCTGAACTTGTATTTGGCTGGATCCTTTTTGTATAACTACGTCTAATTAACATCTGAAGTTTTAACAGTAAGATTATTATTTGTCATAATTTTTACCCACAACTAAAATCTGGTTCTCCAAAATACTGATCTCTATGTACTATTTCAAGCGCATTTAACCCGGCTTAAACTTAAAAAGAAATAATTACTGTAAAAAAGTTTTTTCCAGCTGTACTGGGTCAAGCGGCAGTACCCGGGCAGGCGGCCAAGTAGACAGTATAATTAGAATAAATGTGATAGCAATTAGCCCTGGGGTAACTAGATAGCTTGGCTTTAGTCTAGCATGTAATAAATAATGTCGAAACCCAAGATTATGAATACATACATACATAGACCCGTATTCCTCAAATGTTAGGCAGAGGTGTAGCCGTTCGGTACATCCATATTGTGCGGAGTTTATTTTCGTCTCATGATGAGATAGGGGCGAGCCTATCGCCATACCGGGCAAAATTCCAGACTACGGACTGATACTGAGCATTTCGTGAGAGAAAAACCCAATATCATTGTTACCTGACCCGGGGATCGAACGCGAGACAGCACAGCAGTCGTACCGCATACGCATTACAATTGCGCCACCGATACAGTCTCAAACTAGTCAAATATAAACTATTAATACAAAAATACTTAAAACCTAGACAGCTAAATAAAACTAAGCATTTATGAGCCGATGGTGGTGTCAACCACTGACTTTTTTTATAGCATATGCCGGCAAACGAGCAAGTGGGTCACCTGATGGTAAGTGATCTCCACCGCGCATGTACCCCCACAATACAAAAGTTATGGGCGCATTGCCGGCCTTAAAGGAATGGGATATTTAAGGGATTGGGAAGGGGAGGGGGTTTGGGCCTCCGGATATCTTACTTACCGTACGAAACGCAGCAGCAAGCTGCTACTTTACGCCGGTTTTCTGTGAGACAGTGGTAACGACTCGGACGAGCCGGCCCATTCATGTTGTAGACAAAAGTGTCTACAGCGTGGCTCTACTATTCATAATCAACAGTACCAACGACTCAAAATTGTTTAGTTTTGTTTTTTTTTTTATTAGCTTGAATGACGAGACGAGCCGGTCTTTCGCCGGATGGTAAGCGCCACGCCTGCTCATAAACAGAAGCAACGCCACACAGAACTTTAAATAACAAAGCACTGCATGACACTGGACTGCGCTCGTCACCCCGAGACATAAGGTGTTAAGTCTCATAATGCCCAGTAATTTCACTGGCTTCAATTTCCTTCAAACCGGAACATAACAGTGCTTACACAACCTTAGTGTTGCTGGGCGGCAGAAAGAGACTAAGCGGTGGTACCAACCCAGCCGGCCTCTCGCATACGAGGGACCTTCCACCTTGTAAAATTGTTATATTTTGTATGATATGAGTTGAATCCGCATTGCGGTCCCAGACATGGCACGTCACGCGGCACGCCGCAGGGCTGCATGAACTATGGAGATGGAACTGCATACAGCGTTCATTCAATTTGTTCTCTCCATACGCCCATTGGAATCTAACTGACGTCATATTTTAGTCAGCTCTGTGCCAGCGGACGAGTTTTTGCGTTTTTAGAGATGGTTTGGCAGATACTGAACTTTTCGTAGAGCTGCGCTAGACAGTGTGTATAGCATGAATGGGCGGCTCTACTGGATTGTTACCACTGTATCATAGAAGATCGATGTAAAATGGCGGTTTGCTGCTGCGTTTTGTACGGTTATGAGATATCCGGAGGCCCAAATACACACCTCTTACCATACTTTTATATACTGGTATGGGTTCATGGGCGGTGGAAATCACTTACCATCAAGTGACTCACTTGCTCGTTTGCCAAACTATGCTATAAAAAAAGAAGTTATTTAAACGCTAAGTATGGTATGTAGAGAATAGCTGAAAATATAATATAATGCCTTTATTTATTTGATAATCATATATGTATATTAAATGTTGGTAGTAAGCTCAATGCAGTTCAAAATTGTCATCATGGGACGGAAATAAGCTCGCCAAAATGTGGTTGTACTTGTTACACTTCTGCCCACCCCTTCGGGGTGTACAGGCGTGAGAGCGTATGAATGTTCTTATCATACTAATATTATAATAAATAATAAATACACCCAACAGTCACACACATAGTCCTGACCCCACACTAGGTAAAACCTGTATCGTGGGTATCAGGAACTACGAGGGACTTGCGGTCCCACAACACCCAGACTCGAAACACCTATACCAGAAACATTTTTTGTGGATCACACAAACATTTGTATCGGTGCGGGAATCGAACCCATGCCCTCTCTCTTCGTAGCCGGCTACTCGCCCACTGCGCAACGGAGGATGTCACAATATAAAATCAATATCATCCAAAAATTTAAATAGTAACATAGGATACTTTTATTAAAAAAAATTGTTTGTTACGCTTTCACGCCTAAATCACTGAACCGATTCTGATGAATTTTGATGTAGAGATAGATGGGACCTTAGAGACGGTTATAGGCTACGTTTTATTTCGGAAAAGCCCATTCACGCGGGCGGAGCCGCCTGCAAAAGCTAGTATTCCATAAATTAAACAGACACATTAAAATTACAATGGGTGCAGATAATCGTGTAACATATGCATTAATAAAATCTTTTTGATTTTGATAATATGAACATAATATTATACGGAACCGCGTCAACCACGTGTGGTTCACGCGGTTAGCTCGTCCACGCCACTCGGTATAGGCACTGCGATGTGTACGATAAATGATTTACCGCTGCATTTTTACCGAGCTGGGAAACAACAGTCAAAGTGGTACTTTAATTTTTGAAATAATACATATGAGTTTCACATTAGTCCAACAAATTTTAACCGCTGAAAATTCGCAGGAAGTACATTTCGGCTCATGCTATAGACAAAACTGTCTATAGCGTGGCTCTACCACTACCAAAATAATTGTGCCGGTTGGGATAGCCGTACATTGTTTGCATATTAATAAAATAATAATTGAAAATTGAATAAATAAAAATGATAAAAACAAAATCTGTCAACAGCGTCGCTCTACCACTACCAAAATAATTGTGCCGGTTTGGATAGCCGTACATTGTTTGCATATTAATAAAATAATAATTGAAAATTGAATAAATAAAAATGATAAAAACAAAATCTGTCAACAGCGTGGCTCTACCACTACCAAAATAATTGTGCCGGTTTGGATAGCCGTACATTGTTTGCATATTAATAAAATAATAATAATAAATAAATAATAAAAATATTGTAAAATTTATAGATGCCTAGTATATTTTGATGATGCTATGTATGACTGTATGTTATGTATACAATAGTTGATATGATTTCTATACATAAGATTCTTTATTTTGTATAAACTTGATATAAGCGCTATTTAAATTGCCTACATGATACATAAAATTATTTCATTTCATTATTCATACTGAATCATAAAAATGCTAAAAATACCAAAGCGTGTAACTCTGATCGTAGCAATGCACTTTCGCGTACAATAGCAAGAACCGACAGAAAGAAATCAACAAGAACCGTATCCAACGACGACTGAGCTCTAACATTCCTACATGCCAGTTATTGCAGGCAATCGGTTCTGTGACAGCGGAATAGTCCTGGAACGCCCTGCACTGAGGTCGCAACGGTCAAAAAATATTGGCTGAAGATAGATGAACGCCCACCATGACAGCCCTATTTCATTTTGGATTTGGAAAACTCGTTTATTGCAGAATATGATCTTTTTTTTTTATTGCCCTAGATAGACAGACGAGCGGGCGGCTCACCTGATGGTAAGTGGTTACCGCCGCCCATGGACCTCAGCAATGCCAGAGCACAGCCAGGCCGCTGCCTACCGTTGAAATATAAGGATTGATTGATCTATAAGGTGACTGCCTCGATGGCGATGTTGTAATGCGTACGCATTACGACTGAGGCTGACGCTGAGGGCTCGGGTTCGATCCGCAGGTCGGGTAGAAGTGATATTAGGTTTTTCTATTACGAATTGCTCAGTATCAGCCTGCCTGGAATTGTGCCCGGTTTGGCGATAAACTCGCCCCCTATCACATTATGGGACGGAGATTCGCTCGGTGAAATGAGGTATACTTTACTTTGGGCTACACCTCTGTCTACCCCTTCGGGAATACAGGCGTGAGTACGTGATCTATAAGTAAATAGGTAGATTGGATTGTTTGGAGATTAGTGTGTATCGCATTACAGTAATGTCTTATAATGTTTTATTGTTAGCTTTAGATGATACGAGCAGATCGCTCGCCGGATGGTAAATGCCCACACCTGTCCATAAACAGACACAACACTACACATAACATTGAATTACAAAGTATTGCCTCGCATTGGACTGCGCTCATTACTCCAAGACATAAGAAATTATTTTTTTAATCAACAGAAAATAATGTAAGAAAAAACGTGCCGAATTGAGAAGCTCCTCCATTTTTGAAGTCATATAATAAGAAACGCTTTTGTCAAAACACAATCAAAATTGGTTAAAAAATGGACCCGCAATTATGATTTTAAATATTACTATGAGCAAAGGTTGGCGCGTTGTCGGGACATCTTATTATCTCGCTCGCACGCGTGCACCGTAATGACCATTTTACACGGTGACGTCAAGGTCTGCGTCGTCTGTCAAGTACCCTTCTACCAGATTTAAACGTTTTCTAACTTTTTTATTTTTAGATGGATTAGTAAAATTATTTCTGCAATATATATGGTAACGTAACTTAGTGATTTTAATAATAAAAGAAACTCAAGTAAGTCAACTGCCCTATTCGATTTTTGAGTGGTAGAGCCACCCTGTAGACAATTCTGTCTACAGCATGAATGGGCCGGGTCGTTACCACTGTCTCACAGAAAACCGGCGTAAAGTAGCAGCTTGCTGCTGCGTTTCGTACGGTCAGTGAGATATCCGGAGGCCCAAACCCCCTCCCCTTCCCAATTCATTATTATCTCTTCCTTTAAGGTCGGCAACGCGCCTGTGATTATTTTAGTATTGTGGGCGTACATGGGCAGTGGAGATCACTTATAGAGAGATATGTCTATTCTAAAAAAAAGTAACTGGCGCCGCCGCTGCCAAAAGCTTGTCACGCTATCTCCTCCGAAACCGCTGGGGGTATGGGGTCGAGACCGATACCAATCGATGCAGAATAATGTGGGGAAGAAAGTAAGATATGTCTCATATTCGTCGGACTTTAAGTTTTTTTTTTTTTATTTTATGTTTTGTGGAAAAACATGGGCAACGCCCCTAGTACTATAAAAAAAAATATTTTACACTTTGTATACAATGTATAAAGGCGGACTTAATGCCAAAGGCCTTCTCTACTAGTCAACCTTAGGGCGATACAGAGATGAACAAAGTAGGTGCAAAAAAAAAAAACCTCAAGACGCATAATTTTCATAATAACAAACAGCGTGTAACAGTTGCTACTCACACATTCAGTGAGCCCCTCTGAAGAAGTTGTGATGTTTAAAATTGCATCCAGTACGGGGTGCATAATTATGCTTCAGTCGTGCGGTCGGCTGTCTGTCAGTTTGTCATGTATTTTGTAAGGGGAATACATTATTTGGACAATCATATTTTTATCCTATGGGGTGCGTTGCAACATGTTTTCATCTAGAAAAGGCCTTGGAATATTTGTTTTGTGGTTGATGTAATATTATTACCTGGCGCTGATGGATAACAACTCGCAATGTTACCTGGCGTCTGTATAGGAACCTTCGCCTGGAGATAGATAGATAACACTTTATTGTACACCATGCAGAATATTACAGTAAAGAAAAATAAAACAAAATTATAAATGTAACAATAGGCGGTCTTATCGCTAATAGAGATCTCTACCAGACAACCTGAAGGCCAATTCTCGTAATATTAAATGTTCAAAATATCATTCCGATCTAGTCACGGCGTCAACAAAGTTGCAAATGGCATTCTCTTAAACCAATAATCAACGACAAATACACCTAGCATTAGCAGTAGCATTATACCGTTTTGGCTTCAGTCAACTTTTATTCTACATTCAATCTCATTACGATCTATGTTCATTTGACGTTGATTATTGGTTTAAGAAAATGCCATTTGCAACTTTCTTGGCGCTGAGACTAGATCGTAATGATATTTTGAACATTTAAAATTACGAGAATTGACCTTCTGTTATATGTTTTCTTAAGTTTTTTTAATAGCTTAGGCAGGCAATCGAGCATGTGGTTTACCTGATGGTAAGTGATCTCAACCGCACATGAACAGCAAGTTTGTACTTCACGTTAGTTTTTTGTGAGACAGTGGTTACGACCCGGTCGAGCTGGCCCATTTATGCTGTGGATAAAATTGCTTATATCGTGGCTCTATCACTAAGTAATAAGTTGAAGGTATCCCATGCAAGTGAGTAAAGTATAACCATCTTTCGGACCCAAACTCACCGGCGTGAACCCTGCAATCCAACAGACGAGAAAGTAGCGTATCACTAACTAGCACTGGACTATGATGAAAGAACGAGGCGGAATTCTTATTCATATCATCTGCACCGATAAAGAGTAACATGGTCAAATGTGCTATTTTTGGTCGAAGTTGGCCAAAACAGATGTTTTTAGACACTCTTCGAAATAATAATGCCGAAATATAATTTTCATTTCTACCACCCACATGCAAGCTCTGGAATGAACTCCCTGCATCGGTGTTTCCCGAGCGTTATGACCTGTCATTCTTTAAGCGAGGTTTAAAAAGAGTTTTTCTCCAACGCTAGGCAGCGGCCTGGCTGTGTTCTGGCATTGCTGAGGTCCATGGGCGGGGGACTTACCATCAGATGCTCGTCTGTCTTTTTAAGGTAGGTAATAAAAACAATATAAGTGGTTCCGATTAAGCTTATTAACCAGCAATTTAACAAACTATCATGGCAACTGCAACTGACAACGTTCATCTCTAATTAAACATTTAAAATTGTTTTTGGATACTGTGCGCATAATTTTAACTTTGTAGAGTTTAGATAAAAACTCAGTGCATTCATGGGTTTTTGTATAAAAATAATACTAGGAACTAAACATACAAATCCGAGTGCATTCACTATGCTCAGTATAATTATGGCTTCCACAATAATTACAGTGAAACATCAGCGGGGAATAGTGTTATTAGAGTTAACACATTTGACTCATCGCCTCGTACAACGCATTACACATGCATGTATTAAAATATATGCGATTTGTTCAGGGTTTTTAATCTCTGACGCATGAAGCGAGCTTGAAATGTAGTGCGGATTTTGTTATATTTTTTATTCCTAAGAAGATGATTAATTCAAATTCAAATTATATATTGAATCCATGAAATGTTATACATTATTTGGATTTAGTAAAATTTTAACTCTACCGCCAGTTCGGAATGCTGTTTCGCTAGAGTAGAACGGGCAAGAAACTCTAACGTTGCTCTTTTCAAAACTGATTTACAATATTTGCACTACATAAATACAATTTATTTTTAATTAGAGCAGCTCAATTTATCCATAACCACTAGCTTATAATTATATATAAGCACTAGTAGTTAGTCGTTGAATTTCAAGAAATTCGTTCAAACATACATCCAACAGTCACACACATAGTCCTGATCCCACACTAGGTAAACCTGTATTGTGGGTATCAGGAACTACGAGGGACTTGCGGTCACACGACACCCAGACTCGAAACACCTATACCGGAAACATTTTTTGTGGATCACACAAACATTTGTATCGGTGTGGGAATCGAGCCCATGCCCTCTCTCTTCGTAGCCGGCTACTCGCCCACTGCGCCACGGAGGATGTCACAATATAAAATCAATATCCTCCAAAAATTTAACGTCTATTCTTAAAAAAACTTGCTGGGCAATGATGATATATAATATACACGGAAAACTTTGCTATTTAAAGGAAGAGGCAATGCCGAAACATGGTTTTCTTTGAGGGTTGTGGGGGTCAGATGGCTCACCATAGATACTGCATTTCTATTTGTCTATGGCCTCACATAATACCAAATCCATCGTCAAATCATGATGGAAAGGCGGACCCCGGCTTTAAGCCGGGATAACACCAAGCTGAAACTTACACACTGCTGCTTGGCGGCAGAATTAGACAAAGCGGTGGTATATACGGCCTCTTGCATACGAGGAACTGTAAAGTAAAGATATGTAGCAAAATGCATTTTGGTAAATAAATTTAAATAATCTAATTAAATTAAATGCTCGATTTATTTCTTTCTCGTATCACCATTATTTCATATCAAAATACTTTTTTGTACTTCAACTACATACATACATACGCACTCACGCCTGTAATCCCCGAGGGGGTAGGCAGAGGTGTAACCAGTACACCCACATTTCGCCGAGCGTATCTCCGTCCCTTATGTGATAGGGGGCGAGCCTATCGCCATACCGGGCACAAATTCCAGACTCCGGGCTGATACTGAGCATTTCGTAATAAAAAAACCCAATATCGCTTTACCCGACCCGGGGATCGAACCCGAGACAGCGTTGGACTCAATCGTAATGCGTACGCATTACAACTGCGCCACCAAGGTTCAACTACATCTAGCAGGTAAATCAAGTTATGTATTGAAAAAATAATCAAACGTTGGCACGTCGTTTGCAGTTGGCGCCGATCCTCGGACGGACAGACAGACGGATATTGAATACAGGTCCGACACGCGCTTCACATTTATATAGAAAAGTTTTTGGGTAGGTAGGTTATGGGCGGTGGCGTGTGGGTATTTCATGGGGAAAGGATTTTTGTGTTCATTATTGGGTTAAAAACTATATACAGTAAGTACTATGATTAAAGTTATACATACATAAGTTCACACCTTTATCTTTTGGGGATAGGCAGAGGTGCAACTAGTGCATCCACATTTCGCCGAGTTATTTCCGTCTCATGATGTGACATGACACGGAAATAACTCTGCAATATCTCTGGCTCCTATTTTATTTGGTAAGTAGCATTTACACCGACGTCCGGGTCGTTACCACTGTCTCACAGAATAGCGGCGTAAAGTAGCAGCTTGCGTTTCGTACGGTGTGTGAGTTATCCGGAGGCCCCTTACCCCCTCCCTTTCCCAATCCTTTAATTATCTCTTTCCTTAAGGGTCGGCAACGCACCCATAATTCTTTCGGTATTGGGCGTACATGAGCGGTGGAGATCACTTACCATCAGGTGACCCAATTGCTCTTTTGCCGGCTTATGGTATAAAAAAAGTGGTGAAAAAGGCGCTACTCAACTGACAGCTAACGGTTTCTTATTTTCATACAATTTTGACAGCTAAGAAGGCCTCAACATGTTTAAACAGATCTTAAATGCTTGAATAGTGTTTCAGTATTCGGGGTAACTGATTCCCTCCATAAGTTCTTGACTTAACCACGAGTCTCACGCGTCCGATTATTTATTGAATTGTGCGAAATCTGCCACCGGCGTATATAATATGATGTGACTTGAAAGGATTGTTTCGTTTGTTTCCATTTTGAAACCTCGCACCTCGCATCAGATACGCACCGTAGTGATTGATACACGGTGCGTTCTGATGTTGTTTTCGTAACATAAATAATGATATATAGTAATCTTCTATGAGTGGTAGAGCTACGCTGTAGAAACTTTTGTCTACAGCATGTATGGGCCGGCTCGTCCGGGTCATTACCACTGTCTCACAGAAAACCGGCGTAAAGTACGGTGAGTGAAATATCCGGAGGCCCAAACCCCCTCCCCTTCCCAATCCCTTAATTATCCCTTTCCTTTAAGGTCGGCAATGCACCCATGAGTCTTTTGGTGTTGTGGGCGTACATGGGCGGTGGAGATTACTTACCATCAGGTGACCCGCTTGCTCGTATGCGGACTAGACTATGCCATAAAAAATATACTATGTTTTAAATGGAGATGAGATCTGGTATTGTACGCGTTTATGGGCGGTGGGTATCACGTAATATCAGGTGACCCGTTCTCGATTGCCGGCTTGTGCGATAAAAAAAATACTCGAATTAACTATTACATTCTAGACAATTTTTTAATCCAATGAGAATTGTCATTTTCCAGCAGAGCTGTTTTTAAAAATGTGTGTTTTCGAAATGAATTGTTATGATTTTAAATGCATCAAAAAAGAGGTTTGCAATTCGGTTGTATTTTTTTATAAACATAGCTACATTTCGTATAATACCGCCAAACTGTACACACAACTTTTTGCCGAAAGAGGTGGTCATAGGAGTTTGGAAAATAGAACTTAATTATAGTTGATTAAGTACAATTACATTAATATTAATTTGACATAAGTATCTGTGTTATTTAAGGTACTCATTAATTTAAAATTTGGGTTTCCGGAATTCTCTCACCGCCCAAAAGGCATCAACTATCTGCACATTTCATAATATAGCAAACACATATCAACAAAAGCCAGTAAAACATGCTAGTAGTGTGCATGTGATTTCTATTCTATTTTTAGATTATGGCCCCATCGATTTTCGATGATTTCGCTAATGGCAAGTATTAAAATAGCAATATCTAAAAGTTCAAACAAAAAAATGACCCCACCAAAACTCTGTGCAAGGGGGTGGGGCTATAAAGGTATGTGCAGCTCGTTCGTTCATCTATTCATAAAAATTTATTCATGATCTCTAGTTGACACTTAATACATCTAATTTTATGCGCGGTGCAGATCATCGTATCTCGATTTAGAAATTTAATATTTTTCCATGTGATTTCTTACCGCTAGTTATTTAGGCGTTTGCGGTGACGGGTGATAGATGCGTCGATTTGTTGTCGACGCTCCGACGCCGCGTGAAAATTGCGGGGTGAATGTAGGTCGGATCGGATGGTTTATGGCGAAATTATGTGGAAAATGTTTTAAAATACATCATTTGTCAGTTACAATCGATTGAAAGAATTTCAGGCGTCTTTTGTTGAATTTGCATTTTTTGTTAAATAATAATCATTTTTATTCCCGTAAAAGTATCAAAATTAATGAAGGCCCTAATCTCTGTGTTAGTTTAAGGAACCTGTGTTACAGAAATCAGTATCCTCTATCATACTTCATGAGAGGATACATACCATAGGCCGGTAAATACATATATGAACCAAAAGAATCATGAATGCGTTGCCGACTTTAAAGGAGAGGGGTAAAAAAATATTAATGGGGGAGGGGGGTGGGATTTAGGCTTACCTATATCGCCACGCTGTAGAAAGTTTTGACTACAGCACAAATAGGCCTGCTCGACCGTCGTTACTCACTGACAATCAACGTAAAGTAGTGGGTTGCTGCTGCATTTTATATGGTGAGTGAGATGTCCGGAGGCCGAAATCCCCCTCCTCTTCCCAATCTCTTAATTATCCCTTTCGCTTAAGATCGGCAACGTGTGTGATTCTTCTGGTATTGTGGGCGTTGATGGTCGGTGGAGATCACTTGCCATCAGGTAGCCCACTTCCTCGTTTGCCGACTTATGCTATAAACAAAATAAGACAAGTAGGTAAAAATTACTGGGCATTATAAGACTTAACACCTTATGTCTCGGGGTGACGAGCGCAGTCCAGTGTCATGCAGTGCTTTGTTATTTAAAGTTCTGTGTGGCGTTGCTTCTGTGTATGAGCAGGCGTGGCGCTTACCATCAGGCGAGCGACCTGCTCGTCTCGTCATTCAAGCTAATAAAAAAAACGGATGTACTTAAACAGACGGACACTCACATACGAGAAACGTACCCCTTAGTGTTTTATGTTACCATTATCAAATACGGAAGAAACAAGAGAATTTTTCGCTACTGGCAACACTCCAAATAATAATGTTTTAAAATATTCTATGTTTACTCTCGAGAAAAGTCGTGGAAGAAACATAATGTCAGAAAACTTATATTTCAAAAGCGAATGTAAATAAGAATGATAAAATTTTAACATTTCCAGTGAATTCCCGAAGATTTTCAATTAGGAAATTGCCCGCAAAAGATCTGTATAATCAAGGCTCCCTTTTGAGGGAGCAGTCTGGTCGAGTTTGTTTAACTTTAATATCGATTTTGTAATGGTTATTGAAAATTTATACTCAAGTAAATTATGCTGAAGTTTTGCGGTTTTCGTGTTTGAAGATATTGGATTAATAGTGTCTTTGTCGGCGGGGATTTGTGGTATTCAATAATTTAAATTGTGGCAGTAAAAATATGCTTTATATTATTTTTCGTGATATGCAGAACTTGTGCGTAATATCGCTACAATTATTGTGGCAACATTTTCTTTATAATTTAAAGCCCTTCTTACTCGTAGTGGAGAGTTTCTTGTACGATATATGCGAGAATATACCCTCTGTGGTGCAGTGGGCGAGTAACCGTCCTAGGTCCTAGGTTCAATACTCAGGTCAAGAAATTAAATGTGAGTTTGTTTTTTTTTCAATAGCATCTCTATCACATCATGGGACGAAAAGCTCGGTGAAATATGTGTGCACTAGTTGCACCTCTGCCTATTCCTTGCAAGATACAGGCATGAACTTATGCTATTTTATGTAATGTTATCGTGGCTCACGGTTTGTTGCTCAAGTTTTATTCAATCTTCAAAAAAATTATGCATCAAAACATTTCATATCTATTAATAATTTACATTTTCAATAGAAACACTAAACCACCAAAAATCGAGCAATTAATTTGAAAACTCAATATCTCCCTGGTACTGTGAAATGAAATGAAATGAAATAGTTTTAATGAAATGAAATAGTTTTATTCATCATGTAGGCAATTAAAATAGCGCTTATGACAAGTCAGTACAAAATAAAGAAACTTATGTAATTACAGAAATCATATCAGCTAATATATACATAACATACATAGCATCGTCAAAATACACTGGGCAACTATAAAGTTTACAATATTTTTATATTAGCCCAGAATTGTTAAGTAATATTATTATTGTTATTTTTTCTCTGTTTTAAAGGTCGATATGGACCATAGGCATTACCGAAACGGCACGTGGTTTAAAACTACCACCGGATCCAAAACGACCCAACCTGAGAAGACCCGGCGAAACAAATTGTAATCAGAACCATTTTGACGTGTGTTCCGCTCGCGTGACGAATGATGAGTGACGTGTTGTCCGGGGGCGCTCCCCTCCCACTGCTCTGTCACTATTGTCTGTTATTAAATTCTTCACTGGTAGATGGGGTGTAAAGGGGTAGTTTGAATCTCGATTGAAGTAGGATTGTTTTGTTTACGTTTAGATGCTATAATACCAATGTTTGCATTGCTTGATGTGTGGATTTTGTGGCTTTTATTCTGGTATAGCAAAAAGACTACTATCGAAATACAATTGTTATACATCTATCGCGAAGCGGCAGCTAGGGAAAAATATACAAAGTAACACAGTAAGGTAGTATCAATCCAGACGGCCTCTTGCGTAAGTGGGACCTACTACGACTACGTCCGCGTCAACCATAATTGCTTCGGATTGTCTACCTGAGTATACACCATCTAAACCCAGAACTCAATTCGTTGGCACGAGTTGCTGTGTTGAGTTCTCACCACCATTGTTGGCGCTTAGTCGCGGACAAAAATATGGAGTACTCTCCCAGCGTAAAGATGTGTCAGAATTTATAAGTTATCTTTTACTCTTTTGGTTTTAATATCATTGCTATTGGGAACAATATATATTAACTTCAAGAGTTCTTTGAAGAACATAGAGGCGTAATAAATAAATAAATTAATAATTATACCCAACAGTCACACACTTAGTCCTGACTTCACACTGTGTTAAACATGTTTCGTGGGCATCAGGCACTACGAGGGACTTGCGGTTCCACAACATCTAGACCCGAAATAAATATTTGTGGATCACACAAACATTTATCTCGATGCAGGAATCAAACCGGCTACTCGCCTACTGCGCCCCGGAGGCTGTCCAATATCAACTAAGTGTTATAAATTGTCTCACTGTTAGGCACGGGCCTCTTGCTCTAGCGTAAGGGGTTATAGCTTAGTTTAACACCATGGCTTAAGCAGTAGGCTTTACTGGATAACTTTTTATTTATGCAAGATTTTTTTGTCAAAATATAGTTCCTTCCAATTCCAGAATCGAATCCATGCCATAGTAGAGCGTTGGTCTTATGATTTATAGCTAAGATAGATCAAATCCTAAATAAATACATCAGGATAGTAACCAATCAATATAAAGAGAAATTAACTATAAAATCCTCCGTCAAATTGGCATTCATAAAAACAATTTATTCGAAACAATATCTGCGCTGTTGCATCTAACTATCGACAAGTAAATCGATTCTTGTGATTGACTTCGTAAAATTTCCCACCACTACGGGCATGGTTAAGCGATTGTGCACCTTATTTGTAGTATTTAAAGTCCATTTTCATAGTTAATGAAGTGGAAACCATCGTGCTATTGGCCATTCGCGATGGTGTAAGAATTTCAACGTTGGTTGAACTTCGACTCAAATTTACACGGAATCGTGAAAAAATGGATGGGTTTTGTTAATATTGATAAGATGCAACATTTTACTAGTCTAGTCTATATTACTAAAGTGATTTCGATGTTAAGATTTTGCTTGAATTAATTTGAAGATAGAAATAAAATAATAAATACACCCAACAGTCACATTCACAGCCATGACACCACACTAGGTTAATATAATAGAATAATAACATTTATTGACTGCCTCGGTGGCGCAGTTGTAATGCGTACGCGTTACGACTGAGGCTGACGCTGAGGTCTCGGGTTCGATTCCCGGGTCCACTAAAAAGTGGTATTGGGATTTTCTATTACGAAATGCTCAGTATCAGTCTGGAGGCTGGAATTTGTGCCCGGTATGGCGATAGGCTCGCCCCCTATCACATCGTGGGACGGAGATGGGTGTACTGGTTATACCATTTTTTAGAGGTATACCTCTGCCTACCCCTTCGGGGATTACAGGCGTGAGTGTGTATGTGTGTAGTAACATTTACTATTTCATTAAATTCACTTGGTAAGGTGGTGGTATTACTATTCCATTATTTAAGGTGGTAGGACCCTCGTAGGCGAGAAGCCGTCTGGGTAGGTCGCTTTGTCTATTTCTGCCTTCAAGCAGCAGTGTGTTAACACTGTTGTGTTTCGGTGTAAAGTACATTGAATCCAGTGAAATTAATATTGATTTCGGGTCTAAGTGTTATCTCCCCAAAATGTCAGGCAGGTAACCGGTCGTAAAAACTATACTATAATTTTTCCGTAACAAGTGCTATCATGTTGCGCCGACCCCACTGCGAGTGGGATAAAGGCAGGCCGGAAGAAGACCTCAAGATTCAACAACTTATCCAGTATTACTACAATCCTTGTCTTGGCCATCAGCCAGCGGCGGGATTCGATTGTATTGAGATTTACTGACCGAATGGGGTTTAGTTTTATATATATTTTTATTTTACAACATAACCGTATTGGTCTATTACCTTAACAATGAATATTTAATATGAATACTTGTAAGAACAGACTGCCTCGGTGGCGCAGTTGTAATGCGTGCGCGTTACGGTTGAGGCTGACGCTGAGATCTCGGGTTCGATTGCCCGGTCGGGTAAAACTGATATTGGGTTTTTCTATTACGAAGTTTCTATTTCAATTGCACGAACTACGTTATAAGGGTTTTGTATCCTGGACCACCGATCCCAGCTTGTATGGTATAGACCAGTGTTTCCCAATTGGTGGTACGCGTACCCCCAGGGGTACGTGAAGTTGCATCAAGGGGTACGTGCGGCTATCAGTAAAAACAAGAACAATTTCCAAAATATTATTTTATTACAATCATCAGTATCATTTAGTGACAACCTCTTTTATACAATTTAACTACCCTTCCACAACTATATCGCACCATTATTATTTCAGTGTATCCAACGTTGCTTTAGACACCCTCAATACACCAATAAAATGAGCATACGCTAACACCATGAAAAATTAACTAAATAAGGATTTGTCTATATTATTATGATCGCTTATGATTTGGGCCTCCGGATATCTCATTCACCGTACGAAACGTAACAGCAAGTTGCTACTTTATCTCGGCTTTTAGTGAGACGGAGGTAACAATCCGGTCGATCCGGCCCATTCATGCTGTATACATAACTGTCTACAGCGTGGCTCTACTTCCATAATATAATGCATGCCACTGACTGCGCTCGTCACCCCAAGCTCATAATGTCCAGTAATTTTATTGGCTTCAATGCCCTTTAAGCCGGACCAGTGCTTAGACACTGATACTTTGCGGCAAAAATCGACAAAGCGGTGGTACCTACCCAGACAGCCTCTCGTATACGAGGGACCTACCAGCTAGTAACAATTGACTAGCACCCCATCAATTAAAATCACTTAAAATCTAATCATTTATTTATAACCATACAATGGTCAAGTTTATGAAATCAGGCCAATTTTTTGAGGCGAAAGTAATAAACAAAAGTAATGAAAAAACAATGAAAGTTGTTATTAAATATGAGTTAGCTGATATGATTACCGATACCACCCTTTTAACTTTGTTTGTTAAAAATTACGCCAAATAAAAATACTTTAGCCGGAAAAACATCTGGATTATATTGTAGTTTAGGAGACAGACTGCGGTTTTTTTTTTTATAGCAAAGGCCGGCAATCGAGCAAGTGGATCACCTGATGGTAAGTGATCTCCACCGCCCATGTACACCCACAATACTAAAAGAATTATGGGTGCGTTGCCGACCTAAAAGGAAAGGGATAATTAAGGGATTGGGAAGGGGAGGGGGTTTGGGCCTCCGGATATCTCACTCACCGTACGAAACGCAGCAGCAAGCTACTACTTTACGCCGGTTTTCTGTGAGACAGTGGTAACGACCCGGACGAGCCGGCCCATTCGTGCTGTAGACACAAGTGTCTACAGCGTGGCTCTACCACTCTAAAATTTGGTGATGGCATTATGATGAAAAATAATTAAAAATATTTATACATACATACGCGCTCACGCCTGTAATCAGAGGTAGGCAGAGGTGTAACCTGTGCACCTACATTTCGACATGCCTATCGCCACAACGAGCACAATTCCAGACTCCGGGTTGATACTATTATATTATACTGATATATTTCGAAATATATCACTATTACCCGAGACCTCAGCACAGTAGTTACACCGCGCACGCATTACAATAACGCCATCGAGGCAGTCAAATATTTATCTGTTTATGCTTCTTACGGAGGAGGTAATGTCAAAACTTGGTTCCCGTTCTGGTGGGAGTCAGACGGCGGGTCGCCCCTTATAATACCAAATTCACCATCAAACTACAGAAATCAGAAATTATTTCAAATAAAAGTTTTAAAGCCACTTACCATCAGGTACGCACATGCTAATATCCCTCTGCTATAATCATTTTAAAGAATACTATATCGATGATTTTACCCTAAATAATATACGCCCCACTGCTGGGTATACGCATCTTTTATTGAATGAAAGGGGTTAGAGTTTAGACCTTATTTCATCACGCTGGCCTTATGCGGGTTGGTAGATTTCACATATCTTCGAAATGCAACAATAATAAAACAATAAATACACACGTAACACATGAGGAAACCTGCATGCCTGAGAAGTTCTCCATAGGAATTTCGAAGATGTGTGAAGTCTGCCAACTTGCATAGGCCAGTGTAGAGGTCTAAGGCCTAACCGGTCTCATTCAGTAGAGGAGACCCGTGCCTAATAGTGGGACATGTATAATACAGGTCTGGTATTTTTATTATTTTTTATTTACAAACAGCAGACTGTAATCTCACTGACTGTCAGAGCTGTATACTCTTAAGCCGGTTTCTAACCTGCGACTTTTATCTCGGTAGGTACCACTCCTCACTGAGCTATCTCTGCTATGCGGCTGTAATAGTTGAATGCACTTTTTAAATAGTTTTAAACACGGGCAGTTCCAAACATGCAGTTTTTTAATTTGCAAAAATGAAGATGCGACGGCGTGGCACGGTGTAGTTTGAAACTTGGGGCACAGTTGTTTTTAAATAAAGTTTCTACGCGCAGGTATGAAATTTAGTAGCTGGTAAAACATGCTACTAATATATTAAATTATAAATGTAACTAGTTTATTGTTAAGTGTAAAGAAAAATAGGGAAATGTAAACTTTAAACGCAAATTCGGAAATACCTGAAATAATGTAGCGCACTCTGAAATCGCTTTTAAAAATAACATGCTATAAAATCAAATAGTTTACATCATATGACAAATTTACACTTATATTGTCATATTTTGCAGTACAAATTGTGAAATACTACATTTAACTTGGATAGAATTTCTAAGAGCATGCTCTTAGATAGAAGAAAAAAAAAAACAAATAATTTATTGTATTATTACCAAAAAGCCTTTTTATGGTGTAATTTTTTTAAACGCCAAAAACAAATATCTTCATCAAGACAATATGATTATATTGTCGTGGTTCTGTGTTGCATATATACTTTTACATATACTCGCCCAACCATAACGTCTTGAGCCATTAACTCCCCAACATCAGAGATATCAGACATTCCACTTAATTATCCCATCATGATTGATTGTTCTAAGTTAGCATCGATGAATCAATTTCCCATATATTCTGTTTATGATTAAGACACTGCCTCCTAGAGTTGTACTCCCCGCTATGACAAATGGCCAGCTACAGGGTGCTCGTTTATAATTCGTTTTTAATCGTCGCACGTCATCGGCTCGCGTACCTGCTGCAATTTAGCCTGGGCGTGGGTATACAGGGTGGGTGAAACATGATGTTTTATTAAAGACAATGTAGATTAGGATAATAATAATCCATGAAAATATGCGACTTTAAAAGGTATTAAAATGTTGATACACATAGTTTATTCTGATTGTAGTTAATAAATTAATTCCTAAATAATTATTTCTTTCTTTCATAACTTTTACATTGTTAATTGATAAATAAATAATAATTGATTAATTATTACCTGCCTCGGTAGCGCAGTTGTAATGCGTACGCAGTACGAATGTTGTGGTACGGTTTCTGGTTCGATCGCCGGGTCGGGTAAAATTGATATGGGTTTTTTTTAATCACGAAATGGTTAGTATTAGCCCGAAGTGTAGAATTGTGCCCGGCATGGTAATAGGCTCGCCGTCTACCACATCATGGTACATCATCTCATATAAAAGCCTGGCGAAATGTGAGTGTACTTGTTACATTTCTACCTACCCCTCCGAGAAATTACAGCCATTACAGAATTTGTAAACTGGAGTATTTCAGTAAAAACTGACTTACAAATTACTTTGGTGCTCAGTACCAATCATGGGCTATTAAATTGTAACAGCCCGATGTGAAAATGTATGCGTGCTAATACATAGATATAAACAAACAATACGTGCCGAATTGTGAACCTCCTCCATTTTTCCATCGGTTAAAAATAATATTAATTCTTAATAGGATCCGACCTCTCTCATATCTTAAGATCAATGAACATATTCCATATAACTGAATCAGCAATATCGGAGTCGATATCAAACCTTCCATAGAATATTTTACACCCATCATTACACAGCCGTAAACCCTACAGCCCGGAGTTGAAGGTACGTCCTGTATACACAAGAGCATGTGCTGATATTGAGCAATGGGCGCCAGACACGCAATCTCTCCATTTGGTCGGTGGAGTGGGGCGGAAGTTTTTCAGCATCTATATGTTTTGTCGTAATTACTCAGTACTATGTCAGTAAGCAGCGATAGCTCAGCGAGAACTGGTACGGATTGTCGCAGGTTCGAAACCAACCCCCAAGAGCTCACACCTCTGATTTTTGTAAGTTATGTGTGTATTCATTGTGAATTATCGCTTGCTTTAGCGGTGAAGAGAACGTCGTGAGGAAACCTGCATAATTGAGAAGTTCTTCATAAGAAATTCGAAGGAATGCGAAGTCTGCCAACCCGCATTAGGCCAGTGTGGTGGATTAAAGCCTAACTTTTCTCATTCAGTAGAGGTACGTTTCTCTCGGTTTATGCGGATATCTCACTCACCATACGGTTTCGTACGGTGAGTGAGATGTATCAGTACGAAATGTATCAGTATCAGCTCGGAGTTTGCAATTTGTGCCCGGTATGGCGATAGGCTCGCTCCCCATCATTAAAGGGACGGAGTTACGCTCGCGAAACGTGGGTGTACTGGTTACACCTCTGCCTACCCCTTCGGGGATTACAGCCGTGAGTGCGTGTGCATTAAATTACGAGAATTTGCCTATACACATAGACAGAAAAAGGGGTCCAAACTTATAACACACTTCTTTTTTACCGATGGTTAAAAATGCAGCCCCTAAACAAACAGAAAATCCTGATGCAACGTTGTATCAGTCAAAGTACCGCATTAAGTTAATGCTTGTAACCGTTAATGTAACTTCTAACTAGAACTTAATTTGACTCGCGGCGGATCTCGTTTTAGATAACTCTTGCTGCCGACGTCAGTGATACGTAATCGTATTGTGATCAGTAGTATGGCATGTTTTATTAGAAAAAAATAATCTGAGGGCCAATTCTCCTATTTTTTTAACTGACACTGCGAATGAATTTTAACCGAACTGAGATTAGATTTTGAATTAACTAAAGATATGGCATTCTGCTCCTTTAAAAATTCGATATCATCTCAGTTAAATTGCATTTAAACTGTCAATTCGATCAACTTTCAATGTCTTTCTTTTGTTGAAATTATGGCTTCGCATTAATAAGCATTTCGCCAATGACAAGTATTTTACCGAATTTTACGTATCTGCTGACATAGATCAAATTCTAGAAATTAAAATTAAAATAAAGTCCAAATGATATTTTGAACATTTAAAATTACGAGAATTGGCCTTCTGGTCGCCGGGGTGAGGTTTTCAGAAATAAGACAAATATTGACTCAATAGGTAAGTAATGATTTATTCAATGAAACGTTAAACAACATCAAAAGGCGAATTCTCGTAATTTTAAATGTTCAAAATATCATTCCGATCTAGTCTCAGCGTCAAGAAAGTTGCAAATGGCTTTCTCTTACACCAATAATCAACGTCAAATGCTAATATAAATCGTAATGAGATTGAATGTAGAGTAAAAGTTGACTAAAGCCAAAACGGTATAATGCTACGAGTACTGCTAATGCTAGGTGCATTTAATTTTGACGTTGATTATTGGTTTACGAGAATGCCATTTGCAACTTTCTTGACGCTAAGACTAGATCGGAATGATATTTTGAACGTTTAAATCAATGCCATTTGCAACTTTATTGACGCTAAGACTAGATCGGAATGATATTTAGAACGTTTAAAATTACGAGGATTAGCCTTCTGTTATTAACTCTATATAAAGACTTAAATGAGATATTAATTTCTATACTTTACGTAGATCCAGAGAGATCCGGACGAAAGATTACAATTCAATACTACACAATTCCTAGTACTTCCTAGCCCGAACACACATTAAAAATATCTTCGACCGTATACAGAGTCACTGAAACGAAACCATATCGCGATGTAATTCTACACTGGCGCCATCTATTGGGCATAAGGGTAAACTTTGTTACAATCTATTTTTTTACTGAATGTCAGGTATTGTATTCAAATCTAATGCTGGACTTATTTGTGCTTTAGTTTAGTTTATTGCGGCGTGACAAAGTATCTGCAGTACTACGGTTAATGTACTATCCTATTTCCTATTATAAATTTGAAAGGTCGGATGTTTGTAAGATTGTGAATTTGGATGTTTGTTAGTCAATTACGCCTTAACTGCATTGGTTTTAGATGTAATTTGGTACACAAGTAGAACATGGACCTGGATTAGTTCATAGACTACTTATTATACCATAAAGTCCGTTCACGAGGGCGAAGCCGCGAGTAAAAGCTAATTCGCAACAATTCGTAAAAAAACTAAATTATTGTAGCGTATAACTTTAATCATATTATTCTACTTTTGAATGCACCTTGATAACTACTTCATCGCAGTCCTTATAACTTCGGTGATTGTATCTATACATAAAGTAATGAGAGTATGCCTCGGTGGTGCAGTTGTAATGTGTATGTGTTACGACTGAGGCTGATGCTGAGGTCTCGGGTTTGATCCCCGGGTAGGGTAACATTGATATTGGGTTTTTCTAATACAAAATGCTCGGTATCAGCTCTGATTCTGGAATTTCGCCCGGTATGGAGATAGGTTCGCCACCTATCACATCATGGGACGATGGGACGGAGATACGCTCGGTGTACTGCCTACCTCTTCGGGGATTACAGACGTGAGTGCGTAAATTTAAATTATATTTCTAGCTTAAATTTGCCGATTCGCACTACCGTCTCTATCTTTCTCTTGCAACTTCTCTACGCACCGCGAATGCCTAATTTCCCTATTTAAATAAATTATACTATAGTCCAGAAGTCACGCGTGCGGCTGACGGCCCACCACAAACAGATGCCCCCCCCCCATTTTAAAATCGTATAAAGTTTCTTAAGCTTTATTTGAAAGAGTAGCGATAAGTTCTGACGGCTGTTGTCGGACCAACTTTGAACGCTTTATGAGTAGATTGCTAAAGTTTTGTTTTTGTAGGAAAAGGATTAATAATATTCTTTCAGTTTTTTTGTGATGGCTTGTTTATGGTACATACTAAAAAAGAAAGAATATTTAAAATAAATGTATATTGCTTATCATAATATTATGTTTATTGCTTATTTTGGAGATTTCGATAAACAGTCATACCAATATGAGTTAACTTCTATGGTTTTCTTTTAATTATAAAAAAAATACATTTTAATTTTTTTAAGGTTATAACTTTATTATTTAGATTAATAATAATACCATCCTTGTCTGAGGCCTCGACATTGAAGGGTGATACATTTTATTTTTGTGAAATGTAATATTTAAAAATGTAAAAATACCCTTTTAAAATAAAGAGTACTTACTGTACATGCCATCCCTGTATTCTTTAGAATACATACATACATAGACTATCGCCTGTTTCCCATAGAGGTAGGCAACGGATTTCAACTTGCTACGATCTTTGCATACCTCTTTCGCCTCATTCACTCTCATTAAATTTTTCATACATGCACGTCGGTTTAGGGTACTCCTGACCTGGCCTTTCATTATTTAGATTATAACACAATAATTATTTTGTGTGATTTCTATTGACATTACAAAATCATATTGCTTTTAAATCGGTTATTTAAAATTGATTGTTATCTAAAACAATTTTTAAGTATATCTATCTTTACACAATCCTTAAAACGAATAATTTATTTATTTATTTATTTATTTTAGGATCGCCAACATGACATACATTGTGATTTCTTAGGTTTACGCGAATATTACACATTGAAATAAAACTAGTTTATACGGATTTTATCGCGGTTTAATTTCCGTGACCACGAAGGCTGAAAAGCTTTCGAAACGTCGGGACTAAAACATAAAAATTAAACCGCGATAAAATCCGTATAAACTAGATTTATTTCAATGACATACATTTTCACATGCAATACACCGCATCCCTTAAATAGTCTAAATATAAATGTTGCCATTATTACAGGCGACCACGACATGCACTAATGAGAGTACAAAAGAAAAAATTACGATACAAATAAAAATTTAGAACAACCCAGAGGGACAAAGTATATTATTATGCAATATTACATTTACGTTTTATTAAGCAAATTATAACTTAAAAGTGCAACGCATGAGAACTATAATCGCGTTGCGTTAAGGTGTTTAAGTATTTTATTCTTAAAAGAAGTTTTAGTGTCAGCAAAGATATCGATGTCACAAGCCTTTTGAAGAGAATTATACCGCTCAGCCAATCTGTTAATGGGACAACTTTGACCGAGGTTAGTTCTGGAAAATCTCAAATAAAATGGAGTGTATAATAGGCTCAGTCTAATGAAGCATATGCTATCTATCAGTAAACAGAAATAAACTCTGCATCATCGTGCTCAATGTACCGTCAAACGCAATGACCCGCCCCACTCCACGTGGGATAATGGTGGGAATTGTTATCTCTAATAGGGTCACGTTTACTAGTGTTGGGGTAGAGTTTGTTTATGTTTTGATCTTTCAATGTTATTTATAATTTTGTGATGCACTTTCTGCCGCCCTGAAAGACGCCAATTATATTTATTTGTTAATTTGATATTTTTAGGTTATTTCCACGCTCAGAGCCAGTTAATGATTTATACTGTGTTACTGACTACAGAAAACGCTGTATGACCTATTACTGAGTACAGAAATAATGTAAATTGACGTTTTTGCGAGATAATCGAATTCTATGAAATGTTTAATGGACAATTAAAGTTCTTGACGTCTCTGAGTACGGCAATAAAGATTTACAACAAGCTTTAGTATTTTAGCTTGAAATAAAGACGGTAACAAAGAAAATATAATATGATAGGCCATTACATATACAAATACCATAATAATATGGAATTATATAACAGAAAAAAATTGTAAATAAGAAACTCGGAAGAAGTTATATAACTAGGTACTTATTTAAATAAAACACAACGCAAGAGTGATAAAGCCAAAAACAGTATAATCAGATTTCTAGTTAAGATTTGAAGAGTAAAATGTTTGGTTAAAAAATATTTGCTACTTTTATTATGTAAAAGATTACTAAGACGCGATTTTTTTTTCTCATAATGTTTTTATGCATAGAATGTATAAGTATAATGACTGCCTCGGTGGCGCAGTTGTAATGCGTACGCTCAGTGTCAGCCTGGACTCTGATATTACTGGCCATTATGAGACTTAATATCTTATGTCTTGGGGTGGCGAGCGCAGGCCAATGCCATGCAGTGCTTTATAATTTAGGATTCTGTGTGGTGTTGTGTCTGCTTATGGGCAAACTTAGTGCTTACCATCAGGCGAGCTACCTGCTTCTTTTGTCATACAACCTAATAAAAAAATAGAAACAAGTCAATATTTTGACAAAGGAAATTAATGTATGATTATATTATGACAGCCTCCGTGGCGCAGCGGGCGAGTAGCCGGCTGCGAAGTGAGAGGCCGTGGGTTCGATTCCCGCACTGAGACAAATGTTTGTGTGATCCACAAAAATTTGTTTCGGGTCTGGGTGTTGTGGGACCGCAAGTCCCTCGTAGTTCCTGATACCCACGATACAGTTTTACCTAGTGTGGGGTCAGGACTATGTGTGTGACTGTTGGGTGTATTATTATTATTATCTCTTTTCCTTTAGTCCATTTATTGTAGCCACAGTCATGTACTCACGTTGGTTAAAAAATAAATGTCCACGGCAGGACGTCACTACACGTCCAGTACCTGTACGGTCGGCCGATCAAAAGAGCTTCCGCTGTTCTCGAAAGCTCTTCTCAAATTGTGCTTATACTGCGTTCTAGCCGATCTCGCGTATCGTTGTATTTGGAAGCTTCATTACACGATATTGAGGACATACGAGAACGACTGAGTCCTACTGCCATAGTCTGCGGCGTCAATTAAGTTAATTAACCATTTCTTAGACATTGGTTATTTCTCAAAGAGGTTAATTATTATTTTTTGTACCCAAGTACTTTAGTAGTACTAGTAGGTACTTAATAGTTTAAAAACACGTGCCGTTGCGGTAATGTCTATGGTCCAAAAATATAAAAAAATATTTAATAATTATTTTTCTTAATAAATATATTATGGTAAAATTTATAGATTAATAAATAGATTAAGGCGAACTCGCGTGGCGATACTAGGTCGGGATTAGCCGCTAGGGTTGTTTACATTATGTCAAATTATACGATTTAACGTTTCTTACACGGGTTTGGTGGATTGGACCCGGTTTGGAATCGTCGTGCAAGTGGGCCTCAGTGTAATTGCCTAGTGTATTTTGATGGCGCTATATATGTTATGTATAAATGTATACAACTAATGAGTTGATATGATTTATATACATAAGTTTCTTTATTTTGTACTAACTTGTCATAAGCGCCTTTAATTGGCTACATGATTAATAAACTACTACTACTACTACTACTACTACTACTACTACTACTACTACTACTACTACTACTACTACTACAACTACTTATAACTTGTCATGCGTACGCGTTACGACTGACTTTGAGGACTCGGGTTCGATCCCCGAGTCGGGTAAAAGTGGTATTGAGTTTTCTATTACGAAATGCTCAGTATCAGCCCGGAGTCTGAAATTGTGCCCGGTATGGCGATAGGCTCGCCCCCTATTACATCATGGGACGGATATACGCTTGGCGAAATATGGGTGTATGAGTTACACCTCGGCCTACCCTTCGTGGATTACAGGCGTGAGTGCGTATGTATGTATGTTGATTTTATTTTATTTCAATAACTGAGCATCAAGCATTTGTGGTGTTGTGGTAATGCGAATCAAAGTTAATTGAAGTCTGTTATGGCATGTTGTACAGCAGCTAGTGATTTTTTTTATGTAAGCGGGGGCTACGGAGCAAGCGGAGGTACTGTATGATAGATTCACATGACGAAACGTTTACAACAAGAGACTTGAATCAACAAAAGCGTAAGGTTCTAAGGTTTTTATTGATTAATTCGATAAAAAATCTGTTCAGACTGTTTAAATCACATACGATTTAACATTTGATCAACTAAAATTGAACTGAGTTGATGCGCTATTAGTGTCATAAACAAGTTCTGATTTAGTAGCGACTGATATTAAGCGATTTTAGTTCAAAGTCACTGTTCGATGGCTAAAATAAACCAATCAAATTAATCTGTAGGCACGGCGATAAAATCTTATTGTGATGTTTTATTTTAGACATAGATCTGGAGATTTCGATAAAGAACATTTATAATTTCGGCATTTAATGAGGTATCCGAGTCCAAATTATAAGAATTAGATTAATCGAAGTTGTTAAAAGATGCGATTATTACATCTTTTAAGCTTCTTTAATATCATTAAAATCGTTTTACATTGCTCCCTTCATTCGCAGAAGCCGGAAAAATAATTCACATAATTTTTCCACAGTACTCGAACTTCAACACCCCAGACCTCATCAATCTCGCTAACTACCAAGCTATAGAGCCCATCATACAACTGAAAGCAATGTAATCGACTGAAAAATTAAACAGCCTCGAGCGTTGTGAAAGAACTCCCAAGTAGCGCGTAGCCCCGTAGCTCGTAGCACTCACGCTACGGAATTCGTAGCCTAACGACCCTTGAGAGGGTTTATTTATTTTATCCTTTGGGAATACTATTAGATAATTATTAGTCTTATCTGAAGTAATGGTCTGTACTTTACAGTATAGACATATAAAATAAAGCTCCAATTTTATGTGTTTTTGTGAAGAATATACCAAACGGAAAGTCTTTTGAAAAGGTTTTTTTTACGAATTATTTATAAAGTACGTATTTATCAAGAGATTTTCATGACTATAAATAACTTTGGAGGCCAGCAACTCCATTTAAAATGCAGGCTTCGCTTTTGTGCCTACTATTTGGTAAAAGCTAGTTCTAACTGTATATTGTCATTGTAGAATAATAGTAAGTAATATTAGTATTAGTATGGTTTATAATTATCATTATTAGCTTATCGAATTTCAAAACTTTATATAAGCTATCAGAAAGTCACCAAGTTTCAATTTTGACTCATTTAATCTAGTTAATATAACTGTTTTTGATGTTTTACTTTATCTTCAACTGATAATATCCAATGTAGAGCCTGTAGCATTTATCTAGTTTAATAACTATTTAATCCTTGCTGGCTATGGGCAATCTGTTATACTAAATGCTTAAAGTTTTTTTTCTAAATCTACAGCTATCTTTTTTGTTGAAACTTTATGTAAGTTCTACTGAGGATGCGTTTCACTATACCTAGGTTTATTTCGTTTAAAGTACGGTTGAAAGTTTTCCGTCGATGTTACAGCAAGTCTAAGAAAAGAATAACAAGTTTATTGTTTATCTTTTATAACTTTTTACTCAACCGGACAACTATCACTATCTTATCTGAAAACTGACGTGAAGTGGCAGATTTAAGTGATTTCCTTTCTACAAACGCTTACTTTGAATTTAAACAATACACTCAAAAGTTTTTATAGCATTATGATCATAGAATTTTGCTATAAAAGAAAACAATTAATGAGCATGAATAACAATAAGTGCACAAACTTTTATTAGTGTTAATAACCAGACAAGCAAGTCGCTCGCCTGATGGTAAGCATCACGCCTGCCCACAAATAGAAGCAATATCAGGCAGAAGTTTGTCACCCCGGGATATAATATCATTGTGCCCAGTAATTTCACGGGCTTCAGTGTCCTTCAGACCAGAACACAACATGCTTACCACTGTTGCTTGGCAGCAGAAATAGACAAAGCAGTTGTACCTCTCGCAAACGAGAGATTTACTGCCTAGTACAAACTATTTAATACAACATTCCATTAGTCGCATAATATACTGTAATGTCAGCCATGACGTGCACCACGTGCAGGTGAGTCCCGAGTGTCATTCGCTCAAGGGGTTAACTTACAGCCCTTGGTTGCATCGAAGTGTGGCAATGACCGCCGCAGCGCATCACGGCATCCCTTATCCATCCCTCTCCCTCACCAACCAACTATACACTCCCGACTATAGCCATCTCAGTCAGTCGGAAAACCGCCAGTGATGTTACCATCGGAGTCAGTTTACGTCGCGCGGCTGCGACGGACGGACGTTGGAGGGTCGTTTTTTGCAATTTTCCTTCCCCGTAGCGGATCGCGAGTGCATTTTTAACTTGAAGTAACTTTGAGTGCGTGAAATTTGTGCGGTGATTATAAAATCTAGTGTATACAGTGTGGCATGTGTGTGTGATTGATTTGGTTTTCCTTTTTTTGGTAAGTTGTTTGTAAACATGTGTTGGTATAGTTTAATGGGTGTTTAATCAATTTAAGTAGAAAGACAATTCAACTTTATCAATGAACTACAAAAAAAAAATATGCACACTAACATATATTAAAAATGATTAATGTATTCATTTTTAAATTGACAATGCGTTATTTAGTAGCGTTTCTAATAATGTACATAATACAATGCATCTTTCATCATACTAATATTATAAATGTGAATGTAAGTTTGTTTGTTACGCTTTCACGCGAAAACTACTTAACCGATCATCATGAAACTTTGTACACATATTCTTGGAGGTATAAGAAGTAACATAGGATACTTATTATGAAATAAATATATATTTGTTTGTTACGCTTTTACGCCTAAACCACTGAACCGATTTTGATGTAGAGATAGATGGGACCCTTGATACGGTTATAGGCTACGTTTTATTTGGGAAAAGTCTATTCACGCGGGCGGAGCCGCGAGCCATAGCTAGTAATATACATTTATAATCGTACTGAATATAAGTTAATAAAATTTGCTTATATTATATGTATTCGTTAAAATGACTTACTAACAGATTAAAATAAGTATCCAGAAGGTCCCTCAAGGACCAAAAAGGTAGAGCATTTATGAGCCACTTATTACATGTTCAGTTGAATTTAATTGTTCTACGAACCATTTTATTATGGTTGTTTACAAATTTTAAAGTTATGTACCAGTAAATAAAATAAAGTATGAGTAAAGTGTGAACTTAATTTTAAACCGATTGATATTGAAAATATTTAAGAAGGAATTTGGGAGTTTTATTTGTTTATTCTTAAAACATAAATAAAATAAATACGAACTCACGCCTGTAATCCCCAAAGGGGTAGGTAGAGGTATAACTAGTACACCCACATTTCGCTGAGCTTATTTTAGTCCTATGTTGTGATAGGGGGCGAGCCTATCGCCATACCGGGAACAATTGCAGACTCCAGGCTGATACTGATCATTAAGATATAGAAAAACCCAATATCATTGAAATAAAACTAGTTTATACGGATTTTATCGCGGTTTAATTTTTATTTTAGTCCCGACGTTTCGAAAGCTTTTCAGCCTTCGTGGTCACGGGAGAGACTGAGGTGTAGGTCGTCTCGAAAAGTTAATGTTACAATGGCTACCTTCATTTTAAAATTTTACATTTATTTTTAATTATTTAAAAAAGTTAGTTGACACTAGTCCGATCTACGCAGAAAGAGCTCACGGTATCTTGAGGTCTGGCAGTTGGTCTTTTGGGTTCCGATTTAATTAAATTCAATAGCCTCGCGAAATTAAGAAACATCCAAATTTCAATAGAGAAGATGGGTGGAAGCTTGCACAAGCCTGGGATCCAATTATACATTTAATTAAATCTACTATGTAACCCAATATCACTTTTAACCGACCCGGGGATCGAACCCGAGACCTCAGTAAAGTAGTCGTACCGCGTACGCATTACAACTGCGCCACCGAGGCAGGCAATAAATAATTTTTTTTTTTTTTTTTTTTTAAATGTAAGAATAGAGATATCCCGCGTGTGTTTATTTATTATTGTATTATAGTTCATTGCAATATGGAGCTTTTGTTATTGACTCTTATGACACTTTGCCTCACCAAGGGGTTTGATTGTGACAAAAAACTCAAAAGGCAACGTATGTCAAAAAAAGTTAATCTGTAATTAATCGAATCGAAAACCCAAACATGCATAATAATGTAGTTAAAATATGATTTTGATTTTATACGCTTCCATGGTTAATTTAGCAAATGCATTTTCATTTTACGCTGGTAGTGTTTGCGAGCTGAATTATTTAGAAAGTTCTGGCTAGGCTGTACAAAACGCTTTATGTAGTTAAGAGTCATATAGTAATTGAGTTTATTTTATCTATGTTCGGTACACGGATCTATATTTCCAGTCTAAGGCCTCATTAATCGTATTTAAAAAAATAATAATGACGAGACGAGTATGTCGCTCGCCTAATGCTAAGCGACTGCCCATAAACAGAAGCAATACCCAACAGCGCTTTGAATTACAAAACACTGGCACGGAACTGCGTTCGTCACCGCGAGACATAAGATGTTAAGTCTCATAGTGCCAAGTAATTTTACATGACAAAGGAAAGAGTTCGGGGAATACAGGCGTGAGTGCGTATGTACTGTGATAGGCTCTGCCTCGTAACACATTATGGGACGGAAATATGCTCGGCGAACCGTGGGAGCGCTAATTGTGATTCTGCCTATCTCTACGAAGATCCGGCATCTTCGTACCAACTTGTATATGGATGTATTTTTAAAATGACTTATGGTGACCTAGCCAGTCAAAATCAAAACACTCAACTTCTTTGAGTGGTAGAGCCACGCTGTAGACACTTTTGTCTACGGCATGAATGGGCCGGCTCGTCCGGGTCGTTACTACTGGCTCACAGAAAACCGATGTAAAGTAGCAGATTGCTGCTGCCTTTCGTACGGTGAGTGAGAGATCCGGAGGCCCAAATACCCCCCACTTCCAATTCCCTTAATTATCCCTTTCCTTTAAGGTCGGCAACGTGCCCTAATTTTTTTTGGTATTGTGGGTGTACAAGGGCGGTGGAAATCACATACCATCAGGTGACCATGTCCAGTTAAACATGTCTCGCTAACTTAATAAAGTCAAGGCGTCTGCTCTCAATATATCGCCTATCATTATTCAAGTTTTTCATGTAGAAGTTGTCCTAATATATCGACTCTACCAAAGCTTTTACGAATTGACACACTCTACTTGACCTTAATATAAGAATTGAAAAACTGTATCCTTCGAAACAAGATCACTTGATATCTTAGAAGCTTAACTCTATTTACGTTCGTTAGAAAATCTATTTTTACAAGGTGGTAGGTCCCTCGTATGCGAGAGGAGAGGTTTTGACGGGGTTTCAGATGGGTTGGTACCAGCGCTTTGACGATTTCTGCCGCCAAGCAGCAGTATGTAAGCACTGTTGTTCGGTGTGAAAGACATTGAAGCCTGTGAAATTACTGGGTTTTATGAGACAACATCTTATGTCTCGGAATGACGAGCGCAATTCAGTGCCATGCAGTGTTCTGTAATCCAGACTCGTGACGTTGCTTCTGTTTATGGGCAGGCGTGACGCTTAATATCAGGCGAGCGACCTGCTCGTCTCGTCATTCAAGGAGATAAAACAAACAAAAACAAACTTTAAATAGCATATAATATTATAATAAAAGCGGGTATCATTTTAACTCTACCACAATGCGACACCATTCAACTACGTAATATTAATAGGATATTCTACAACTAAGGGCTTGTTACCAAACGGGGAAGGGAACCCCGCCATCCGATAGCGAAGCCATACTCCCAGACTTTATAGCGTCGGTCGTTGTGTACAGATAAGTAGCTCAAGTAATTATAATGATAGCATTATTTCCGGACAATATATATAATAGTACGTGGTCAGTACTTATAGTTTATAGGTAGGTTTTACGAGTGGTAGAGCCACGCTGTAGACAATTTTGTCTACAGCATGAATGGGCCGGCTCGTCTGGGTCGTTATCACTGTCTCACAGAAAACCGGCGTAAAGTAGCAGCTTGCTGCTGCGTTTCGTACGGTGAGTGAGATATCCGGAGGCCCAAATACCCCTCGCCTTCCCAATCCCTTATTATCCCTTTCCTTTAAAGTCGGCAACGCGCCCATAATTCTTTTGTATTGTGGGCGTACGTGGGCGGTGGAGATCGCTTACCATCAGGTGACCCACTTGCTCGTTTGCCAGCCTATACTATAAAAAAAAGGTCGGCAAACGAGCAAGTGGTTCATCTGATGGTAAGTGATCACCACTCACATACACAAAAAATATCAGAAGAAACATGGGTGGGTTGCCGACCTTAAAGGAATGGGATAATCAAAGGATTGGGAAGGGGAGGGGGATTTGGGTCTCCGGATGTCTCACTCACCGTACGAAACGCAGAAAGCCGCTTCGTCAGTTTTCTGTGAAGCAGTGACGGCCCATCGAGCCGGCCCATTCTTTCTGTAGACAAAACTGTCTACCACTCTAAAATAGTATGTCTAAATAATACGGACAAGCGAGAAGATATTAGGTTCGACTCCAGGGAACCTACTTCCGACGTTGGATGGTACGTGTTTAAACATTTTTAATAAGATGAAATATAAAGTTTGTAAAGAAACTTACCAGATATATTTTTATGTTGTAATGCGTACGCGTTACGACTGAGGCTGACGCCAAGGTCTCGGGTTCGATCCCCGGGTCGGGTAAAGTGGTATTGGGTTTTTCTATTACGAAATGCTCAGTATCAGCCCGGAGTCTGATACTGATGTGGGGATTACAGGCGTGAGTGCGTATAAAATTGTATAAAAGGGAATACCTAAATTTGTTGCTAAGCTATTTTGATGATTCGTTTGTGGGTGTGTGTGTGTGTGTGTGTGTGTGTGTTAGGTGGGTCTCTGAATGGTTTATATTCAAAATTGGACCCGGTAGGCAGCCCTGTAATCGGGTTCTAACTATCAAATAAATGTTGCAGGTGAAACCGCGTGGGACAGCTATTAGGTTATAAAAACTACTTTTAACCCAAGAAAAGGATTTTCGAGAGACTGCCTCGGTGGCGCAGTTGTAATGCGTACGCGTTACGACTGAGGCTGACGCCAAGGTCTCGGGTTCGATCCCCGGGTCGGGTAAAGTGGTATTGGGTTTGTCTATTACGAAAAGCTCAGTATCAGCCCGGAGTCTGGAATTTGTGTCCGGTATGACGATAGGCTCACCCCCTATCAAATCATGGGACGGAGATACGCTCGGCGAAATGTGGGTGTACTGGTTACACCTCTGCCTTCGGGGATTACAACGTGAGTGCGTAAATAAAAAGAGTTTCATGGGTGAAGCTGCGAACAAAAGCTAGTCTTGAATGAATATAATATGGAATCGTTGACTGTGTGTGTAAAACATATTTTCCAATAGTTTGGGACACTCAAAACTAATATAATAATCAAAGTAAATTGCCTTTTATAGTCATTTAGTAACATGAGGCGGGCTAGTCACGCAAGGACTCAGGTTCGATTCCACGGCGATTAGCTGCACGCGTCGTTATTGACGTATCGATTGGTTTTGTAGGGATGTGGGTTCGGTTTTCGTTCGGTTTAATGTATGATAATGTGATATTTTTATATGCTTTATGTGTCATAAAATGTGTAGTGGAATTCCGAGGATAAGCAATGGGGCGTAGTATTGTTTTTTTTTGTACCAGCTTTTGTTCGTGGCTTTTTTTAATTATTTGAATGACGAGAGCACGTCGCTCGGCTGATGGTAAGCGCCACGCCTGCTCATAAAAAGAAGCAACGCCACACAGAACTTTAAATAACAAAGCACTGCATGACAATGGACTGCGCTCGTCACCCAGAGACATAAGGTGTTAAAGCTCATAATGCCCAATAATTTCACTGGCTTCAATGTCCTTCAAACCGGAACAAAACAGTGCTTACACACTGTTGCTTGGCGGCAGAAATAGATAAAGTGGTGGTGCCAACCCAGCCGGCCTTTCGCATACGAGGGACGTACCACCTTGTAAAAAATGCTAAAGTATTCTCTCTATTGATTGGCTTACTTAGGTGGTACATCCCGAGAGCGAACTAATTTAGAGAAATGTGACTTTATTACAGTAACGACACTGTACGATGGCATTTGCCACAACTTTGCCGCCTCTACCGACTCCTTGAAAGATAGAGGCGTAAGCCTATAACAATAATATAAAAAAAGAAATTTCATACTTAGACTCATGCTTGTTTCTCATAGGGGTAAGCAGAGACAACGTATTGCTACTTGCTAAGTGTTAGAAGTTACGTGAGACGAGTATTATTTTATTAACACAAAAACGACAGTAATCACTTTAAGTCATAGTTTATTGGTTACATTTACAATGTCACTTCTTTACAAACCACAACCCCATGTCAGGATTCTCTATAGACCGTTCTCTAATTATAAAAAAGACAACTAGGACCGAATAGTAAACCAGCATAGCTACCGTGTAATGAACTCTTGGACTATCGACTGAGCACTGATCTTACTGAACTCGAGGCTGACCGACTGACTGCGGGCAAAAGACCTCCAGTTATGGCGACAACCTCTTTTATACCATTTAACTACCCTTCCACAACTATATCGCACCATTATTATTTCAGTGTACCAAACGTTGCTTTCTCAGATACCCTCAATACACCAATAAAAAGAGAAAACCTACGTTAATATAAGATCGCTCGATAAGCTCGAGTGAAGGAGTATAGGTATGTATGGATACGAAACGGCCGCATATTTGTTAGAAAAAACGACCAATCACCTGCAAAACAGATTAAGTGCTATGATTCTTTAAACAATATATAGTCAAGTAAATCATCACTCTGTCCTTTTTTACTACTTGACCGTACTTCCACACAATAAAAATCAAGGTATATTATCAAAAAAAATTAACTGACACCGTGAATGAATTTTAACCGAACTGAGATTAGATTTTGAATTAACTAAGAAATGGTATTCCGGTCCTTAGTTGTTGTATGATGTCAATTCGTTCAAATAATAATCTCATTTCATTCGCAATCTGGAGGCCAAGTCTCGTAATTTTAAATGTTCAAAATATCATTCCGATCTACCTTCTTTTCTATCAAATGCACCTAGGATTAGCAGTAGCATTATACTGTTTTGGCTTCAGTCAACTTTTATTCTACCTTCAATCTCATTACGGACTATGTTCACATTTGACGTTGATTATTGGTTTAAGAGAATGCCATTTGCAACTTTCTTGACGCTGAGACTAGATCGGAATGATATTTTGAACATTGTTAATAATGAGAATTGGCCTCCTGACCTTCCTCGAGAATAATATATGAAATTCCATAACCATTATTCTGTTTTCCATTACCTCTTTACTTATCGTCCGAAAAACATAGTTATTTACAACCACGCAGGGTTAGGAATGCGTACTCATAATTCCACGGAACCCACCCGAATATTGCGGCTGCTTATATTAATAATATCGATTAGACCTCACTCCGAATACGCATATATTTTTCCCTTTCCCTCCGTAATTGAATGGTTGTTTTTATCTTTGAGTTGGCATATTCAGTTGATATTAATAATATCAGCACTGTATTATACTGTCCTACTGTTAATAGGCTATTTGGTAGAGCTCGCTGTAGACACTTTTGTCTGTAGCATGAATGGGCCAGCTCGTCCGGGTCGTTACCACTGTCTCACAGAAAACCGATGTAAAGTAACAACTTTCTGCTGCGTTTCGTACGGTGAGTGAGATATCCGGAGGCCCAAATACCCTCCCCTTAATTATCCCTTTCCTTTAAGGTCAGTAGCGCAGCCATAATTCTTTAGGTATTGTGGGCGTACATGACGCACTCGCTGTTGCTAGCCTATGCTATCGTAACTTAAAGTCTATCTGGGTTGGTACCACCGCTTTATCTATTTCTACCACTAAATAAAAGTGTGTAAGCACTGTTCGGTTTAAAGGATATTACAAGTCATTATTAGATTTAACGTCTTATGACTGCCTCGGTGGCGTTGTTGTAATGCGTACGCATTGGGACTGAGGCTGGCGCTGAGGTCTCGGGATCAATCCCCGGGTCGGGTAAAAGTGATATTGAGTTTTTCTATTACGAAATGCTGAGTATCAGCACGGAGTTTAGAATTTGTGCCCAGTATGGCGATGGGCTCGCCCCCTATCACATCATGGGACGGAGATACGCTCGGCGAATAGTGGGTGTACTGGTTCCACCTCTGCCTACTCCTTCGGGGATTACAGGGGTGAGTGCGTATGTATGTATTTAAACACATAAATATTGGAACGAAGTTCCTTATCGCGCGTTGTGAAAGGGGGCTAGACGGAAAAAATTCTTACGAAAAGTTGTCACGACACTTTTTGCTATAGTAAGCTATTGTAAGCTGTGCGGCGTCGCATGTTTCTCTGTCTGTCTCTCTCTCTCTTATAGAAAGCAAGCCAGATATTTTCACAAAAAAATATATTATTATTATTTTTTTTTTACTTAAAAAAAATAAAATTTTATTACAATTCCTTCACTAATTAATCGAAAGGAACTTCGTTCCATCCGGGTGTCCCTTGACACCTCTCAAGTTTTTTTTTGGAACGAAGTTCCTTATCGCGCGTTGTGAAAGGGGGCTAGACGGAAAAAAATCTTACGAAAAGTTGTCACGACACTTTTTGCTATAGTAAGCTATTGTAAGCTGTGCGGCGTCGCATGTTTCTCTGTCTGTCTCTCTCTCTCTTATAGAAAGCAAGTCAGATATTTTCACAAAAAAAATAATTATATTATTATTATTTTTATTTTACTTAAAAAAAATAAAATTTTATTACAATTCCTTCACTAATTAATCGAAAGGAACTTCGTTCCATCCGGGTGTCCCTTGACACCTCTCAAGTTTTTTATATTAGTGGTAAAGATAATTCATAACATATAAAATCTTAAACAAATAAATAAAAACACACGTTAATTCAGAATCGGCGGTGACGAGGGTGGCTGGATACAGATGACCGCTATTATTCATTTTAACGGCACAATTTATACTTGAAATGACTGAAAGTGACCGGTCACAAACGTATTTAACTGATCGTGATTTTTTATCTTTGTATAAAGTGAGTTGTACGCATTGCGATTGTGTTGCTGAGGTCTCGGGTTCGATCCCCTGTCGTGTAAAGTGATATTGGGTTTTTCTATCAAGAAATGCTTAGTATCAGCCCGGGGTCTGGAATTGTGCCCGGTATGGCAATAGGCTCGCCCCCTGTCACATCATGGGATGAAAATAAGCTTGGTGAAACGCTCGTCACCCGAAGACAAAAGATGTTAGTCTCGTAATGCCCAGTAATTTCACTAGCTTCAATGTCCATCAAACCGAAAAACAACACTTACATATTACTGCTTGGCGGCAGAAATAGACAAAGTGAAGGTGAAGACCCAGACAGCTTCTCCCATACGAGGGACCTACCTTGCAAAAGTTGTACTTCAGTGGTGTGTGCCCTGGGGCTTCGAACCCGCTACTTCCGTCTTAACAGTGCGCTCAGTCAGTACAGCGGAGAGCACGCCACTAGACCTGAGTTTTTGAGTGGTAGAGCCATGCTGTAGACAGTTTTGTCTACAGCATGAATGGGCCGACTCGTCCGGGTCGTTACCACTGTCTCACAGAAAACCGACGTAAAGCAGCACCTTGCTGCTGCTTTTCGTACGGTGAGTGAGATATCCCTCCCCTTCCGATTTCCTTAATTATCCCTTTCCTTTAAGGTCGGCAACGCGCCCTTGACTCTTTTGGTATTGTGCGCGTACATGGGCGGTGGAGTTCACTTACCATCAGGTGACCTTTTTTTTTTCTTTATAGTATAGGCCGGTAAACGAGCAAGTGGGTCACCTGCTCTTTGGCCGGCCTATACTATAAAAAAAAGACCATCGCCGCTTTATTTAACTAAAATAAGTTCATAACTGCCTCGGTGGCTCAGTTGTAATGTGTACGCGTTACGATTAAGGCCAACGCTGAGGTCTCGGGTTCGATCCCCAGGTCGGGTAAAGTGGTATTGGGTTTTTCTATTACGAATTGCTCAGTATTAGCCCGGAGTCTGGAATTTGTGCCCGGTATGGCGATAGGCTCGCCCCCTATCACATAAGGGACGGAGATACGCTCGGCGAAATGTGGGTGTACTGGCTACACCTCTGCCTACCCCTTCGGGGATTACAGGCGTGAGTGCGTATATGTAAGTTCATAACCCTTCAAAAGATAAGAAATAACAAGATTGGTCTCGCAAGCCCCTGTACAGCAAAATCCGGTCCTATAGACGGTGCGGTGACATAGTCGCGGGAGGGTTAACTGTAATAGTTTCCGGTCCGCCGGGCGGACTTATTACATCCGCTTCCGGCCGAATGGCGACCATCGAGATGATAATCCATTACATTATAGTTAATTGAAAGTGTTTTCCAATCAATTTTTTGCGTTAACAGTAATGGGTGGGCTGATTCGGTTTGGTTGTAAATAATTTTATATTGACTCGGTGGTGCAGTTGTAATGCGTATGCGGTACGACTTCTGTGCTGAGGTCTCGGGTTCGATCCCCGGGTCGGGTAAAAGTGATTGGGGTTTCTATTACGAAATACTCAGTATCAGCCCGGAGTCTATATACCCTCAGAAAAATTTACCCGATACCCAATAAGATATTTAAATTCACTTAAAAAAAACTTCAATTTCAAACAGCACATATTATACAGACTCTTGAATGAACTTCCCTCCGTGACGTTTCCTCAGCGTTATGTTCTACTTCTAACAAGGAAAAATGAAGTATTTTCACGGTATGCAGCGTCTGAGATTTTTATAATTATTGTAGGCAGTACTTTCTGAATTAGCCTTACCAAAATAGGTAGATCTCTCAAAAAGTCGGGATGTTTGGGAACTCTGGTATTATAAGGCTTTGTTATTGCTTCGTATTTAAATGTTTATTTGTTTTATTGCTATATCTCTCTTAATTACTGAATAAGCTTCAATAAGCGGAGCCACGCTGTAGAAACTTTTGTCTACAGCATGAATTGGCCGGCTCGACTGGGTTATTACCGCTATCTCACAAAAAACAATGTAAAGTGCAGCTCACTTTTGCGTTTTGTATGGTGAGTAAGATTTCCTGATGCCCAAGACCCCTTGCTCTTTTCAATCCTAATTCATTCCCTCGCATTCACGAATCTTCTAGCGACCTGCGTGTTCGTTTGCTGGCCTATGCTATAAAAAACTACATTTATCTGTTGTGCTTGAAGTCAGGCGATCGGTCGTAAAAACTACAAGCCAAATCTTTCTGTAACATTTGTTAAAAAGCATATTGCGCCGACACCACTGTGAGTAGGATCAGGGCAGGTGGAAAAGGGTGTTTTTAATTTTATTAGCCTGAATGACGAGACGAGCAGGTCGCTCGCCTGATGGTAAGCGCCACGCCTGCTCATAAACAGAAGCAACGCTACACATAACTTTAAATAACAAAGCACTGCATGACACTGGACTGCGCTCGTCACACCGAGACATAAGTTGATAGTTTCATAATCACTTCGCGATTTCACTGGCTTCAATGTTCTTCAAACCGGATCGCAACAGTGCTTACACACTGTTGCTTGGCGGCAGAAATAGACAAAGCGGTGGTACCAACCCAGCCGGCCTCACATACGAGAGACCTTCCACCTTGTGGGTATAAAGAAAAAAGAAAGAAAGAAGGAACTTTATTATTTATTAGAGCAATAATTACAGAGTTAAAAAAACACGAAACAAGGTGGTAGGTCCCTCGTTTGCGAGAGACCGGCTGGGTTGGTACCACCGCTTTGTGTATTTCTGCCGCCAAGCAAAAGTGTGTAAGCACTGTTGTGTTCCGGTGTGAAGGACATTGAAGCCAGTGTAATTACTGGGCATTATGAGACTTAACACCTTATGTCTCGGGGTGACGAGCGCAGTCCAGTGTCATACAGTGCTTTGTTTAAAGTTCTGTGTGGCGTTGCTTCTGTTTTTGAGCAGGCGTGGCGCTTACCATCACGGCGAGCGACCTGCTCGTCTCGTCATTAAATCTATAAAAAAACACACAAAAAAAAAATCACAACAAAAAAATACTATGCAATTATTGCGCCAACGATGGGCCTGTCATTTAGCTACATGCGGCAGTACTACTTAAGCAATACTGCAGCGCTGGTTTTCGATGAGACAGATGAACTCTTAATTAAAGCTTTTATAAGTATCTGTTACTCCTATAATTTTTAATAGTATAGGCTGGTAAACGAGCAAGTGGGTCACCTGATGATAAGCGATCTCCACCGCCCATGTACGCCCACAATACTAAAGAATTATGGGCGCGTTGCCGACCTTAAAGGAAAGGGATAATAAGGGATTGGGAAGGGGAGGGCGATTTGGGCCTCCGGATATCTCACTTACCGTACGAAACGCAGCAGCAAGCTGTTACTTTACGCCGGTTTTCTGTGAGACAGTGGTAACGACCAGGACGAGCCGGCCCATTGATGCTGTAGACAAAATTGTCTACAGCGTGGCTCTACCACTCGATAAAGCAATATTATAAAAGCTATATTAAATAAGAGTACCTCTGTTCACGTACGTCGTCTCAATTGAGACTGGAGATGAATCTTGTGCTATCTAGAGTATATGTTCATGAATAATGCAAGCGTCATCTAGTACCTGAAGGCAACTGCTATTTAGTGTTTTAACTATATTACTATTAGAGTTACATTTTATAACTATTATGGTGTGGTACAAGTCACAAACTTTAAGGGCCTGATTCACAATGTCAATGTATACTTCAAATAACATATTTTCATTAGACGTTTTAGGAAGCACCAAATTGAGATACGCTTCTTGTATATTGATGAAGATATAATTTTTTATTTTGTGAAGCAAAATCAATTGAAGATTATTATAGGTAAATGTCGTTTCTATTTGAACTTGGCCTCTATTTACATTTAAGTTATTAGTAGGATTTTATTACACATTTATTAGGTGGTAGGTCCGTCGTATGGTAGAGGTCCTCTAGTTAGGTACCACCGCTCTGTCTATTTCTGCCGTCAACCGGTGTCGAAACACTGTTACGACCAGTTATTTTGGCAGGAAACCACTGTATGAGCGTGAAGATAGTTTCTTCTAACGTAGGGTAGGTAGAAGTGAAGCAAATAGAGTAAGAGTTTATTAGACGTGTTCCGGTTTGAAGGACAATCAAGCCAGTGAAATTACTGTGCATTATGAGATTTAACACCTTATGTCTCAGGGTGACGAGCGCAGTTCAGTGCAATGCAGTACTTCATAATTCGAAGTTCTGACGGTGTTGCTTCTGTTTATGGGCAGGCGTGATGCTTACCATTAGGCGAGCGACCTGCCAGTCTAGTCATCTAAAGCTTATAATAAAAACGCAGAATATGGACTGAAGCTTTACCCCTATCATTAATAACGGGGGCCTGTGCGCATTAATGAGATAGTATGTCATAGGACTGATTAATAAAAAAAGAATAAATTGAAACACAAGAAAGAGCGTTTAAATTAATTCTTATTACCGTATCTTTTTTATGGCAAAGGCCGGCAAACGAGCAGGAGGGTCACCTGATGGTAAGTGATCTCCACCGCCCATGTACGCTCACAATAACAAAAGAATCATGGGTGCGTTGCCGACCTTAAAGGAAAGGTATAATCCAGAGATTGGGAAGGGGAGGGGGTTTGGACGTCCAGATATCTCACTCACCGTACGAAACGCAGCAGCAAGCTGTTACTTTACGCCGGTTTTCTGTGAGACAGTGGTAACGACGCGGACGAGCCAGCCCATTCATGCTGTAGACAAACTTAAACTAGACTGTATTCTAAATGAGAAAAAAGCGTATGTTGCTTTAAAGACAAGAAGCTCAGACTTGCTGCTTTAGAATAGCTGACTGATGAAAAATTGTATTTCATTAATAAAGAACTTGGCAAGTTTTCAGTAACAATAATAAAATGTCAAAGTCTAGACTTTATTTACATATTTCTGTCATTAGATTTGATATAGAAATGGTTCTTATAGTTTAGTTATTCTTTATTTTGCTAGACGTTATTCGAGATATTATGTTTTTATTATGCGACCAGACAATGTCTGGAGTCTGGCTTTTACTTTTGACCTACATTGAGGACAAAATAATAGGGTTGCTCTACTTGATGTACTTTTTTTATATGGTAGACTGCTTTGGTGGCGCAGTTGTAATGCGTTACGACTGAGGCTAACGCTGAGGTCTCTGGTTCGATCCCCAGGTCGGGTAAAGTGGTATTGGGTTTTTCTATTACGAAATGCTCAGTATCAGCCCAGAGTCTGGAATTTGTGCCCGGTATGGCGATAGGCTCGCCCCCTATCACATCATGGGACGGAGATACACTCGGCTAAATGTGGGTGTACTGGTTACACCTCAGCCTACTGCTTCGGGGATTACAGGCGTGAGTGCTTATGTATGTAAATACCAGCAAACGAGGAAGTGGGTCACTTGATGGTAAGTCATCTTTACCGTCCATCATCACATTAATATCTGGATAGTCATGTACATAATATTGTCGAATTAAAGGAAAGCTATGATTATGGCATTGTTTTGATATGAGGTTTGTGAATTGAATGTGAAGACAGATCTATTTGTGTTGATATTTATTTTTATAATATGCAAGGTCTAGTCGCAGTGTACTTTGGGTGTGAGACTGGTCCTGGGTTGGGTTCTCACGTTGAACAAACTATTTTTTTATAGCAAGCTGCTACTTTACGCCAGTTTTCTGTGAGACGGTGGTAACGACCCGGACGAGCCGGCCCATTCATGCTGAAGACAAAACTGTCTACAGCGTGGCTCTACCACTCAAAAACTAGATAGCTACAATATATAGCTCAGATCATAACTAGTATCAAAATAAATCACTATTTTATTAACTACTAACTTGTGCTCACGGCTCCACCCGCGTGAATAGACTTTTCTGAAATAAAACGTAGCCTATAGCCGTCTACAGGGTCCCATCTATCTCCACATCAAAATTCATAAAAATCGGTTCTGTGATTTAGGCGTGAAAGCGTAACATACAAATAGAAAAAAAAACATAAAAAGTATCCTATGTTACTTCTTATATCTCCAAGAATATGTGTACAAAGTTTCATGATGATCGGTTAAGTAGTTTTCGCGTGAAAGCGTAACAAACAAACTTACATTCACATTTATAATATTAGTATGATCATACTCATTGTACGCTCATCTCATAACTTGGAGCACAGTTTTACTATCGAGTGACAAGCTTGATGTTATGCATACAAATCGGATTGGATATTGAACTGAACGCTTCATTCATTTTAATATTTGCATTAAACAAGCAGTGATAGCTCAGCGGGGAGTGGTATAGACTGTCGAGACGAAAGTCGCAAGTTCGAAACCAGCCCCAAGTACACACAACTCTGACTTTTCTAAGTTATGTGTATATTAATTGTTAATTATCACTTGCTTTAACGGTGAAGGAAACATCGTGAGGAAACCTGCATACTTGAGATGTTCTTCATAAGAATTTCAAAGGTATGTGAAGTCTGCCAGCCCGTGTTAGGTCAGCGTGGTGGACTAAGACCTAACCCCTCTCATTCAGTAGAGGAGGCCCGTGCCCAGCAGTGGGATGTATATCATACAGGGCTAGTATTATTTATTATTATTATTAAACTAGTAAAAAACTTGCGGTTTAATTATAATAAGCGGAATAAAAAAGGGATTTTCAATAGTAAAATGGCATCTTAGATTTTCTACTGTAATCATTTTGTAAGTTTATTAGTAGGGATAATCTCTTATACCATGGATTCAATGCTGAAAATTATTAACCGACTTAAAGGAGCTAATTAAAAAAAGGATCAGGTTCTTAACTCGGTTAGTTTTTTTTTGCTTTTTTATGTATTTACATCGATTTTTCAGCCAATTGTAAACCGATTTTTTGGTTTTTAAATTTTGTTAAAATTATTTATTTTTCAATAATAAGAACTACGCTATAACCAAGTGGTTTAGGTTATAATTTTCATTTTTTTATTAGCCTGAATGACAGAAACGAGCAGGTCGCTCGTCTGATAGTATATAGATTGGCGGCAGAAATTAACATATTAATAAAATCAAGCCTAACGCGGGCGGATTCGCGAGCACAAGTTTGTTAAGTTATAAATTCGAGTAATATATTATATTCCGTCTTTAAATATAAACCGTTTCTTCACAACGGTTACAAGTGAAGTATCCGCGAGTACAAGAGCAGTTTAAAATTAACTCGCACAGTTAAGCGCCGAGAGCGTGGTTAATGTTCAAACTTGACGCCTAACTTGACGCCTAACTTGCCATACAGTTCACAATTTTAACGACACGTGTTTCAACTGAAATATAAATTCTTCGGAGTTATGTAAATAATTGTATTCTTTGTCTCGTATAATGTTATATATTTAAGCATCTACTTGTGACATTTCGTCGCACTGAAAGGCGTGAATGTGACAAACGCTTAAGTGTTGTCTGTTGCCGAATGTTACGACCTTATATCTCGGAGTGATCTGCTCTGAGGCCTCGTAACATTTCGCCTTTACGTGTCATTTACAGTTTTGTCATTTTTGTTTTACGACACAGTAAAATAACACACAGTTATGAGTGGTAGAGCCACGCTGTAGACACTTTTGTCTACAGCATGAATGGGCCGGCTCGTCCGGGTCGTTACCACTGTCTCACAGAAAACCGGCGTAAAGTAGCAGCTTGCTGCTGCGTTTCGTACGGTACGGGTGAGATATCCGGAGGCCCAAATCCCCCTCCCCTTCCCAATCCCTTAATTATCCCTTTCCTTTAAGGTCGGCAACGCTCCCATAATTATTTTGGTATTGTGAGCGTTCATGGGCGGTGATGATCACTTATGCAATAAACATACGCACTCATACGCACTCACGCCTGTAATCCCCGAAGGGGTAGGCAGAGGTGTAACTAGTACACCCACATTTCGCCGAGCGTATCTCCGTCCCACGAAAGATAGGGGGCGAGCCTATCGCCATACCGGGCACAAATTCCAGACTCCGGGCTGATACTGAGAATTTCGAAATAGAAAAACCCAATACCACTTTACCCGACCTGGGGATCGAACCCGAGACCTCAGAGTTAGCCTCAATTGTAACGCGTACGCATTACAACTGCGCCACGAGGCAATAAAAAATAAAGAAAAAAACATAATGTATGTTAACAGCCGTCCATATTGGGGTAATAACAAGTATGTGTGACAGCTATGCCTCTCGATGTGCCGAAATGTCACGCAAGGATGGATTCACCTTAAGAATTTGTAAATTAACATATTTTCTACTAGTTAGCTCCCTCGTATAAGAATGGCCGTCTGAGTGGGTACCTTTAGTTCGAATATGTAAACAACTGTCTGGTGGCGCAGTTTTAACGCGAACGCATTACGACAGTGCTGAGGCTTCGGGTTCGATCCCCGGGTCTGGTAAAAGGGATTTTTATATCACGAAATGCTTAGTATCAGCCCGGAGTCTGGAATTGTGCCTGGTATGGCGATAAGCTCGCCCCCTATCACATTATGCGACGGAGATAAGCTGGGCCAAATGTGGGTGTACTGGTTACACCTCTGCTTACCTCTTCGGGGATTACAGGCGTGGGTGTGTTTGTATGTATGTAATACCATTTACTATTTGATTAAATTAACTTGGTAAGGTGGTGGTATTACTATTCTATTATTTAAGGTGGTAGGACCCTAGTAGGCGAGAAGCCTTCTGGGATGGTCACTTTGTCTATGTCTACCATCATGCAACGGTGTGTAAACACTGTTGTGTTTCGTGTGAAGTACATTGAATCCATTGAAATTAATATTTGTTTCGGGTCTAGGTGTTATCTCCCCAAAATGTCATGATTACAGGCGTGAGTGCGTTGTATCAAATAACTCTAAAGAAACTTCAACTGTAATAATTAGTACAACAACATTAAACACTGGAATCTCGCAAATGTTTCAAAGTAATATTTAGCTGCGGCAAATGGACCGAGCTCGATCACTTATTGGTTTAGGATGGAAACGTGCGGGCATCGAACCCCGTGCCTGTTCAGCCGTGACTGTCTACATATACCTTCGGGATTAGATGGGACAACTCTTGTTAGGTGTTTTGTAAAACACTGGTATGGGAATAGATATGCTTTATAGGAGGCCTGTTTAACAATTTTCAAGTTGTTTTATAGTATGGGCCGGCAAACGAGCAAGTGGGTCACCTGATGGTAAGTGATCTCCACCGCCCTTGTACGCCCACAATACCAAAATGATCATGGGCGCGTTGCCGACCTTAAAGGAGAGGGATAATTAAGGGATTGGGAAGGGGAGAGGGATTTGGACCTCCGGATATATTACTCACCGTACGAAACACAGCAGGAAGCTGCTACTTTACGCCGGTATTCTGTGAGACAGTGGTAACGACCCGGATGAGCCGGCCCATTCATGCTGTAGACAAAAGTATCTACAGTGTGGCTCTACCACTCCCTAAAAGTTCCTCGTAGTTCCTAATACCCACGATACAGGATAACCTAATGTGGGGTCAGGACAATGTGTGTGACTGTTGGGTGTATTTAATATTATTTACTCCTTTTTCATTTATAACTGCCACTATGCACTATGAAGTGCCACTATGCCGTGCGAGGATAAGAAGAATACAAACCATACACTGATCACCTTCAGTGTCATATAAAACAAACTATCAAACACGATCAGCCATAGTTACCCACCAGACGATCGTGTAAGGGCTGCCAATTTACCGGAAAATAATGGGAAAATAAAACAGTTTTACTATGTGGTAGGTCTCTCGTATATATAGGACCGTCTGCGTACTATCACTTTGTCGATTTCTGCCGCCAAGGCAACTGCAAAAGCACATTTGTTTTCCGGTTTGTAGGATTTATCAAGTTGAAGTGGCAGTGGGCTGGTCATATTTGCCGCCGCAACGATGTCCGTTGGGGTCGAAAGGTGCTAGAGTGGAGACCGCGTCTATCCAAGCGTAGTGTAGGCCCACTTCGAGCCCGCTGGACCGAGACCTGATAGACGTAGCGGGAAGCGGCTGGATGAGGAAGGAAGAGGACCGTCAAGGGTGGCGTCAACTTGGAAAGGCCTATGGCCAGCAGTGGATGAATTCAGGCTGATAATGATTATTGAACATTATGAGACTTAGCAATCCGAAGTCTCGAGATGACGAACGCAGTCCAGTGCCATGCAGTGCTTTGTAATTCAAAGTTTTTATGGTATTATTTCTGTTTACACAGGCGTGGCGTTTACTACCAGGCCTCCGACCTGGTTGTTTTGTCATTCAAGCTAATAAAAAAAAAACATTGGCATATAAATAAATTCGAGAAATGAATATTATTTTTTATTTATCTATGGATGTATCTATGGATCGACAAAAGCATTAGCTATAGTAAGTAACCATACAAACAACCATGCTCTAGAAATATAAAGTTAAAACCGGAATTTTTTCATTACTTTCCGGTTCCATGAGAAATCCGGGAACTACCGGAATTTTACGCGACAAGCCCTACGCTCTCGTATCGATTTACAAGGAGCTATGTTTGAAAACACATGCGTTAGTTCGTGCAACATTCACGAAGCCTGCAGCGGGTTTATGGGTTTCTGCATGCCATAGAGGGTTGGATCAAACTATCATTCCGTATACGTGCTCTACTACCGGAATTATAAATTATTCTTACGATATCGATTGCGAAACATCTAGTACCTACTACTATTATAAATGTGAAGGTTAGGATGTTTGTGAGTTTATGAATTTGGATATTTGTTCGTCAATCACGCCTTAACGGCTGAACGGTTTGGGATGAAATTTAGTATACAGGTAGACCATGACTCGGATTAGGATATAGACTTTTTATCCCGGAAAAGGTGGTTCACGCTGCCGGAGCCGCAAACAAAAGCTAGTCTACACTAGTCTACACTAATATTTGAAAGAGGAAAGATTTGTATTTTTGTATGTAACAAATAAACTTAAAAACTAATGGACCTATTTCAATAATTCTTTTGCCGTTAGAAAGCTACATTATCACTGAGTAACATATTTAACATAACATATAATAACATATTTTATCCCGGAAAAGGCCATTCACGCGGGCGGAGCCGCAAACAAAAGCTAGTCATTTATAAATGTGAAGTCTTGGGCTTGGATCAAGAAGTGTTCACACTGCATCCAATCCAAACACTCTCAGCCAATATTTTGTACAGGTTTTCGTTTTGAAAAAATGGGATTTATAGTGATAAAATTCACCACATCATAAAATAGAAATGTTGTTTTGAGATTTTAGTCAAAACTTTTTTTCATTAAATGAATACACGACACAGTAATCGAACCTAAGATTCACCACCAACAGCTACCAAACTAAGGAGATATCCATCCAATCATCACATAACGGGTTATTAGCAAAATCTATTCCACCGAATCATTTTTAATTACTGTTTAATCTTGCCAGATCGGCAGAATCCGGGTGTCTATGTAAAAAATCGAAACAAAGTTCGAAAATGTAAGTAGACTAACCCCCGTATTCATAAACGTTACTATGAGACCTCATAGTGAGTACGAACGCATAGTGACGATTTCTCTAAACGTCATTGGTTAGTTTTTGACGCTAAATCAAAACAGACCAATCATGTGCACAGAATTGGACACTTGGCACAGAGCTTACTTAAGTGTTGTTTGTGAATACGGGCTTAAGTATAGTATGGTCATTGGTCATCATAAGAATATATTTGATATGATTCACTCCTAAGATGTTATATAAAAAAACACCGGTTACAAAAGATATACTCAAATAATTTGAGATAAAAAAACGATCGAAGTCAGTTTGCAGTACACCGTAGCGCGTGGCGCACGTTTTTTAAATTACTATTTACCTATGCATTTACGTTGAATGCCTCGGTTGTAATGTGTACGCGTTACGACTGAGGTTGCGACTGAGGTCTCGGTTTCAATCCCCGGTCGGGTATAAGTGATATTGGGTTTTTCTATTACTAAATGCTCAGTATCAGCCCGGAGTGTGGAATTGTGCCCGGTATGGCGATAGGCTCGCTATCGCATAATTCGACGGAGATACGCTCGGTGAAATGTGTGTGTACTGGTTACACCTCTGCCTACCCTTTCGGGGATTACAGGAGAGAGTGCGTATGTATATTTATGTTACTAGTGTCTGTTTTTTAGAATATTCTCCCCAGAGAGGTTAATATCAGGTAGGCGGATGATCGTTAAAACTACAAGATAAAACTTTCTGTAACATGCGTTAAAAATCATGTTGTGCCGATCCCACTGTGAGTGGGATAAAAGCAAGTGGAAAAAGAAGATGTGTATTTTTTTGAACTGGCTACACATACGTCTTTTTAAACCTTTGGTCTGTGTGGATACTAAATCACTATAACACATACTTTAAACACGCTTTTCTCTGGGATTTGATCTTGACTTTTATGTTGGAAATACTTTTATTAAACTATACTACATTTTCAGAATTCGTTTCGTTCCTCGGCATTGCGGACTCGGTCCAATTTATCCTGCCGAACCCAATTCTTCCTTCGGTCAGTGAATGAGGACCGCATAATTCCTGCTCTTATCTTTTCAATTATCTTTTCTCGTTTGATTGGACCTACTTATTGGCTATAAAGGTTCATTAGACACAATGTGGTGAATACGCAATGTGTATTTAACAGAGAAAAATGTGTGACTGTGACATAATGACCTAATTAATTGGGATTACAGTAATAATAGGATTTAAAATTATATGCTTCGGCTATCCTCGTCAATTAAATTTTTGATTTTCTTTTTATTGATTTGGGAAAATAAACAATTGTATATTTTATATGTGGGGTACACAGTATGGTAAATAAAGCACAGGTAAATGCACAATCAACACCATTTTCCACGAATTACATATATTTACCTAATACATTTTTGAGTAGTAAAGCCAGCTGTCTACTGCACGAACGGGGCGGCTCGACCGGGTTGTTACTACTGTGTCTCTCAGAAAATCAATGGTAAGTAGCGGCTTGCTTGCGTTTCGTACGGTGAGTGAGATATCCGGAGGCCTTCATCGTTCTCCCCTTCCCAATTCCGTAATTATCCCTTTCCTTTAACATCGGCAACGCGCCTGTGATTCTTGTATTACGGCCGTACATGGGCGATGGAGATCATTTACCATCAGGTGACCCACTTGCTCGTTTGCCGTTCTATGCAATAAAAATATACCTGTTACATCCGATTATGGGCTTACTAGCTTTTACTCGCGGCTCTTCCCGCTTAAATGTCGTTCCGGGAGACAGTGGGTGGGTAACTACCCCCCACATACTACTTATACATATGTTTCTAAATAAACTATACATGTATCACCTAAGATCTGTCAATAAATGCTTTCATGCTTAAAATTTCAGGATAGAAAAACGCAATATCACTTTACTCGACCCCGAGACCTCAGCACAGGAGTCGTACCGCGTACGCATTACAACTGCGCCACCGAGGCAGTCTATTGTTCAATAACTTGATAATCGAAGTAATTTATCAAGTGATACTTGGTCAATCTGTAGTACATCTGTAACACTGTTCAATAAACACCCCGTGTAAATATGTGGCTAAATCTCATCACGACTCGGTCGGTCATTAAAACCGGGGCTATCGGATTATACTGCAGTGCAGGGTTGCAGAATTCATCCGTTTATTTCCTAGTTTGTTTACTGTGAACCTATCAGTTGGATCTAAAATGTATGTGTAACTGAAGTTTATTGATTTATTGCAGACTTTAATGTACACTACTAGACGGGCTGTTTAGAAGTAAAATTGCATCACATAACGCGTGAGTTTGACAGCTCTCAGACAAGGAGCGCGAGAGGGGTTCTAGTTGAGAGTAAGCGTGATAGTAATATTGAGTTACGGTCAATTGACCGTAACTTTGTGGCACAATTCGTATGTACCACGCAGCTTGTCTACATACATACATACATAGACTCACGCCTGTTTCCCATAGGGGTAGGCAGAGACAACGGATTTCCACATGCTACGATCCTTGCATACCTCTTTGGCCTCATTCACTAGTATTGTATTCAGTATTAAAGCATTATTTGGGTCAATAATTTATCAATATTTATGCCATGTGAATCGTTTTTTTTCATAAATTTCTTAGCCATTCTTACATGTAATACACAAAATCCGTAATTCTTTTACACAGGTTCTAAATTCGACGTGAATTTTTTTAAATTTATAACTATGAATATCTTTATTAAGACACGATTTTGATGATTCTGTTTTCATTCCATAGAACATACTCGTACCTCAAAATTTTTCACATGAGTCGATTTTATTTCATCTAAAATGATTTATTATGATAATTTTTATTTGCATTTTCTACAAAAATGCTCTAGATGAAAATTTTATAGAAACTATGATTTTAAACTGACTATGATAAATCCTCGATCTAGTTTTTTTTTTGTTCAACTTAAACCGTCTCAATGCTGGCTGGATACGGGCCTCTTTCACTGAGAATGGCTGTCTTCTTCCCCCTACTTTTATCTCACTCGCAGTGGGATCGGTGTAACATGCTTTTTTAACACATATTAGATAGATTTAGTTTGTATTTTTTACGACTGATCGTCGGGCAGGCTGGTCAACCCCTCTGGGAAAAAACACCCAGACGACTAATATTTTATGGATCAAATATTTTATCGCGGTGCGGGAATCGAACCCGCTGCTTCTCGCTTCATAGCCGGTTATTCGCCCATTGCGCCACGGAGGCTGTCAAAGTGAGTGCCTGTTTTAGTAAAAAAAAAAATACTTCTAAAACACGCAATTTCGTTTCGGTGTTTTACATTTCGAAAACAAGTAGACAGTATTTTCAAAACCTACTTATCCATAAAAAAAGGAAGCGCCCGCGAACTCGACACCCCTTCTCACTTTTGAAAAGTGTCCTTTTTAACTGTCATTACTTGTAATGACACTAATGATACACCAAAGGCCTTAGTTAGGTGTAATTTACGTCCAAACCCTTGCATTATTGAGTGGATCGATTCAACTAAGTTTGTTCAAGCAACGAGTTGACTTCAAAACTGATGTGTCGGTATTTAACTTCGCAGACACAGTTTAGTATGTGGTTTTTTGGTTTCGCTGAATGTTCTGACCATACACTTAAAATTTCGATTGACTGTCTTTTTTATTTGCCTGAATGACGAGACGAGAAGGTCCTTTGTGTGATGGTAATCGCCAGGACTACCCAACATAAGTAACATCATTCAGAACTTTTATTCCAATGTAATGCACAGGCCGTCTGGGTTGGTACCACCGCTTTGTCTATTTCTGCCGCTAAGCAGCAGTGTGCAAGCACTGTCGAGTTCCGGTTTGAAGGACATTGAAGACAGTAAAATTACTGGGCATTATGAGACTTAACATCTTATGTCTCAGGGTGACGAGCGCAGTCCAATATTATGCAGTGCTTTGTAATTCAAAGTTCTCTGTGGTGTTGCTTCTGTTTATAGGAAGGCGTGGCACTTTCCATCAGGCGAGCGACCTGATCGTATCGTCACTCAAGCCAATAAAAAAAAACAAGTCTCATAATGCCCAATAATTACATTTGATCTTTAGGTCTAACTGGGATACAACAGTTCTCACACACTGTTTCTTGGCGTCAAATTGTCAAAGCGCTGCCACTTGACCACACGGACCCTCACATAATAGAACCTCTGGCCTCTGGCTGTCTCAATAACCATACAAAACGGCAACACTAACACCCGGTTACTGAAAGGCTGATCAAATCAACATTCAATAAGAACTTTGATTTGGACACCGCTGTCAAATCAATTCGAGTTTCTGAAACGTTGATTAGTGATTTTTTTATAATATTTGATGTCTTTTTAGTAGCGTTTAAAATACGATTTTTCATATTAATTTGTAATTTATGTTAACTAACATGTGTGTTAAAATAAAAGGTTGATCACGCTTTTAGCAATTCAATTTCTACTTGACATAAGATTTGACATTAGTTAATATTGCATTTATCAGCCTTTCAGAAACCAAGCGATAAGCTTATTCTTCACGTCGCTTTTGACAGTACTAATATTAGGGTCCAGACACGCTATTCAAAATATGCTACACTTTTATTAGAAATATTTAAAACTACTTAAAACTAATCGTCCCTATTTAACTTGCAACTCACGCCTTTCATTCCGCTCTAACAACTGCATATTCAAATATAAATCCCTTTAATGCAAATAATAAATGAACCCGTCCTAAAATTTAAACCACCCTATATTAACAACACTCCTTAACTTCATTAAAGGGGCAATTCTCCGTCGAAAATAACATTTTCACCCCAATATTAAAGGGATTAAGGGATGCCTTCCTAACTGAACAGATATCTATGACTTTTCTTAATGTAACAATAAAAGACTTTTTGAACCATCACAACGTCAATTTTGGTCCCCTTTCAGGGTCTAATGAAGTATGAACATCTTTAATTGTGCTGCTATGGCTTTTAAATTCAAAGGGTCAGTTGGAGGATCTGGAATTCAATTTTGAGTACGATGAGCTATGGTTTGATTATAAAGTGGTTTTGCCCATAATTTTCGATGAGGAAAGCCCAAAGGATAATTTTGTCCTATTGGTGCCGCGGTAAATCGTATAGGCCAAGTTATCATAATTTATTTTAGAAATTTTGTTACCGCGGCTGAATTACTATCTCTCTATTCTAAAAAAAAGTAACTGGCGCTGCCGCCGCCGCTGCCAAAAGCTTGTCACGCTATCTCCTCCGAAACCGCTGGGGGTATGGGGTCGAGACCGAAATCAATCGATGCAGAATAAATTGGGGAAGAAAGTAAGATATGTCTCATATTCGTCGAAGTTTAAGTTTTTTTTTATGTTTTGTGGAAAAACATGGGCAAAGCCCCTAGTACTACTTGGACGGTGTAACCGCACATACGAACAGTCAACACATTCACGTAAACGATTGACTCAGCAATTTGTCATTGCACGCATTTATATTGTAAAATCAATCAGTTCACCATCATAACGCGTTCGCATCGCACATCTATCATTAGCATAATATATCATAAGTGAACTCAATATATCAAACTAGTGAAGCATATACCGTGTTTCATTTATATCATAAAGGGTGTAAGGATAAAACCATATATCTTTTTAATATAACTAACCTAACTATAACCAAATTCAATCAATTAAAGTGGTAGAGCCACGCTGTAATCAGTTTTGTCTACAGCATGAATGGGTCAGCTCGACCGGGTTGTTACCACTGTCTCACAGAAAACCACCCTAAAGGAGTGACTTGTTGCTGTTGCTTCTTACGGTGAGTGAGATATCTGAAAACCAAAGGGTGGGGCCCTTTCCCAATTCTCCAATGTTGATGTATTTCTTACTTATATAATATATAGCTTAGCTTAGCTTTCTGCACTTCTCTGCCATAGATTCAGCCTCCGTGGTGCAGCGGGCGAGTAGCCAGCTGCGAAGCGAGAGGCCGTGGGTTCGATTCCCGCACCGAGACAAATGTTTGTGTAATCCACAAATATTTGTTTCGGGTCTGGGTGTTGTGGGACCGCAAGTCCCTCGTAGTTCTTGATACCCACGATACAGGTTTACCTAGTGTGGGGTCAGGACTATGTGTGTGACTGTTGGGTGTATTTATTTATATATATTTGATAATGTCAGAAGGGTCTGAAGATTTCTCTTCAAGTATTATATATTACTAGCTTTTGCTCGCGGCTCCACCCGCGTGAATAGACTTTTCCGAAATAAAACGTAGCCTATAACCGACTCCAGGGTACCATCTATCTCTACATAAAAATTCATCAAAATCGGTTCAGTGATATAGGCGTGAAAGCGTAACAATCGAATAAATATTTATTTTCATAAAAGTTTCCTATGTTACTTCTTATACTTCCAAGAATATGTGTACAAAGTTTCATGATGATCGGTTAAGTAGTTTTCACGTGAAAGCGTAACAAACAAACTTACATTCACATTTATAATATTAGTATGATGGTCATTGTTATTCTACCTCTATTTCCGTAGCCATCTCAAGACAATCCACTTAAAAAAGCAGCGCATGCTGTCCTTGTTCAATTTAAATTTGCTCTTCTATTCTGCCCCATCGGCACTCCACGATAATCTATGGTGATTAGATTTCCCTCCGCCGAAAACTTTTTTGGCACGGACTTACGTACCGTTCGAACTAAGATAACGTAATAAATTCTTCTCGTTTTTTCGATCGCCAGCGGGTTTGACTGCCATGCATACTTCGGATTAGTAATTCGAAGTAATTTATGTTCAAGATGAAATTCCATCGAAGTTTTGAAGGGTTGTTTATTAATACTTGTATTCTTATTAGAGTGTTTTTACTTGTTTATCAAAACACAGTACAGGCAATATCCTTACTAATATTATAAATGTGAATGACAGTTTGTTTGTTACGCTTTCACGCGAAAACTACTTAACCGATCATCATGAAACTTTGTACACATATTCTTGGAGGTATAAGAAGTAACATAGGATACTTTTTATGAAAAAAAAATTATCTATTTGTTTGTTACGCTTTCACGCCTAAATCCATAGATGGGACCATGGAGCAGTCTCCATGGTCCCATCTATCTCTATATATCTAAACGTAGCCTATAACAGTTTATAGGCTACATTTTATTTCGGAAAAGCCTACTCACGCGGGCGGAGCCGCGAGCAAAAGCTAGTATTATTATATTTAGACTACCTAAATTCTAAAGAGATAAGTAGAAATTCAATGAGCGCACTAATGTTTCCTAAAACGTTTCTTTGCCCAATGAATTTCAATATGACTTTCTATAAAGCTAAACTTTAATAATTAGTAATAAACTTTATAGATAGCCTCCGTGGCGAAGCGGGCGAGTAGCCGGCTGTGAAGCGAGAGGCCGCGGGTTCAATTCTTGCACCGAGAGAAATGTTTGTGTGATTTACAAATATTTATTGCGTTTTCCGTTAGGTAGGTCGCCGTTCGATAAAATTACAAGCTAAATCTTTATGTGATTTGTGTTAAAAAGCATGATGCGCCGACCCTACTGCGAGTGGGATAAAGGCAGGTGGAAGAAAAAAGTAATAAACTTTTTAACTCTATATTTCTATATATATTGTAGCTAAAATCTTAGTGTAAAATAGGGATCAAGAAATAAAATAAAAACTAAGCAACTAATGCTTGTTACAGATGCATCTCTAGCAAATGGCGTGCACCCTCCAGCTGTCTCCCAAATAAGCAGCAAAATGGAGAGGCGCGAAGAACTTCATCGGCATGGGTGCAGCATCGCCAAGCAGACCATACTCACCACCCATCCAAGTGGCTTGCAGACCAGGGTATCAGTGGAACTCGCGAACTTCGATGCCCTTTGCGTCCATGCAGAATGCAAGAGCCCAAAAAGGCAAATGTGGGAAGGAAGCCCTTTCCTTGCCAGGCGTGGTCTTTTGGGGGGAGTATCAGCTCATGCTACTCCAGTCCTGGGGCGAAAGAGTGATGCTGTCAACGAGGGGAGGTTGTCACAGCAATGCACTCCAGTGATGAGAAGGAGAGAGGTCCTGGACAGTCCTGGAGGGTCCCCTCTCCTTTCCAGGAAGATGGAGGAGGAGACAGATGGTTGTGAAGTGGATAAGAGTGTGATCAGCGGCTGGTTGAAGTTTCGAGACAACAAGAGGGTAAGTTTCCATAGCATCTGTTTCACCTACCCTAAATAAATATTACTTACCTAATTGCCAAATATAATATGACACATAATTGTTAGCGTATTCTCTTTTATTGGTGTATTGAGGGTGTCTGAGAAAGCAACGTTGGGTACACTGAAATAATAATGGTGCGATATAGTTGTAGAAGAGTAGTTAAATGGTATAAAAGTGGTTGTCGCCATAACTAGAGGTCTTTTGTCCGCAGTTGGTCGGTCAGTCTCCAGTTCACTAAGATCAGTGTTCAGTCGATAGTCCAAGTGATGATTACGCGGTAGCTATGCTGGTTTACTGTTCGGTTCTAGTTGTTTGAGTTATAATTAGAGAACGGTCTCTAGAGAATCGTGACATGGGGTTGTGTTCTGTAAAGCAGTGATATTGTAAATGTAACCAATAAACTATGAGTTGAAGTGATTACTGTCGTTTGCAATTAATAAAATAATACTCGTCTCACGTAACTTCTAACAAAATGCCATATAAGATGTCTACTAAGTTCTTTCATAAATAATTTATAAGAAATACGTTAAATTTGTGGTTAAATTACACATTGTATTTTTTATAGCTTAAATGACGAGACGAATGGGTCGCTCGCCGGATGGTAAGCGTCACGCCTGCCCATAAACAGAAGGAACACCACACGGAGCTTTGAATAACAAAAGACTGCACGGCACTTGGCTGCGTTACGGATAAGACATAGGATGTTAAGTGTCATAATGCCCAATAATTTCACTGGCTGCCTGGCTGCCTGGCGGCAGAAAAAGACAAAGCGGTGGTACCAATCAAGATGGCCTACCCCCTTGTTAAAATATGCCCTTGTTATTTTAATAATCGTTGATCAAAATTAAATTAACAAAATTGCATATCAATTACAACTAGATGACTGTCCAGTGGCGCAGTTATAAGGCGTACGCGGTACGACTACTGTGCTGAAGTCTCCGGTTCGATTTCCAAGTCGGGTAATGAGCTTTTCTATGACGTAAATACATAAATAAAATAAATAAATACACGCCCAACAGTCCCACACATAGTTCTGACCACACACTAGGTTAACCTGTATCGTCGGGATCAGGAACTACGAGGGACTTGCTAACCCACAACACCCAGAGCCGAAACAAATAATTGTTAATCAAACATTTGTCTTGGTGCGGGAATCGAAGCCACAGCCTCTCGCTTCACAACCGCCTACTCGCCCGCTGCGCCACGTAATGCTTAGTATCAGCCCAGGATAATGAACCAATGAAATGAAACAATGGTTTCAATGTTCATTGTTCAGGTCAATTGTGCCCGGTATGGAAATAGGCTCGCCCTCTATTACATCTTGGGACGGAAATAATGAACACCGAATAATGATAAACCGCTGAGTTAGTCGAATTTTGACTGTTGTAAAGCAAGCAGAGGGTTGGCGGCACAAATAGAAAAAGTACCTACCTAGTAAAACTTACCCAAGTGGACTTTTTAACATATTATTATTATACAGAAAGATTTGGCTTGTAGGTTTTACAACCGCCGTCTACTTGTCGTAAAATACTCAGATCAACAGCATATATTTGTGATTTACACAAACATTGGTGCGGGAATTGAAGTCGCGGCCTCTCGCCTCGCAGCCGACTACTCGCCCACTGCGCTATGGAGGCTACCTTATAGATTCTACAACCGAGAAAAAAATATATATTCACATTATTCGATATTTAAAAACGTACTCTTACAACAAATTAATCCTGCATTACACCTACAACTCAATCCAGAAAATCGATAGTAGTAAAAATAGGGCAAGTATAACAAGCCCGCAGCAGTAGTGTCCTCCAAGGTTCTAAGGACCCGTACCTGCAGGAATAAAAGTATCAGGAGACGCGACAAGAGTGCCTCCGCAACTGGGCTAAGGGCTTTCAACGCGTGAGCGTAGGGTTGGGTCACAGTCGGTTGGTTTATGTCGATTAGTTTTTGTTTATTAATTTATTTCATAAAAAAAAATATTGCATAGGCTGGTAAACGAGCATGTGAGTCCGCTGGTGGCGCACGAGCAAGTGACCTCCACCGTCCATTACGCTCACAATACCAGAAGAATTTGCCGTTGCCGACCTTAAAGGAAAGCGATAATTAAGAGATTAGGAAGGGGAAGAGCATTTAGGCCTCCAGATATCTCACTAAGCGTACGAAACGCAGCAGCAGGCGACTTTACGACAGTTTTCATCTAGACAGTGGTAAAGAGTGGATGAGCCGGCCCATTCATGCTATAGATAAGACTCTACAGCGTGGTTCTACCACTCAAAAAAGTTTACTGTTGGACCCCAGAAGAGGTACGAGACTATCCCGCCCACACACCCGCCACTGTAACTCCTGTAAGCCAGGATCGACAGTGGCACGCATATTTCGACACCGAGCAGCGAGCTCGGCGAGTCTCTGGGAATGCAAATCTGTCGTTATCCCGCAACTAAATTAATCAAATAGAAAATTAGGGAGAAGTTGGAAATAATAATAGTCCACTTACCTCTATAGCAAAGCGGGAGACAAAAGAATGAACTAAGGAGGTCTTAACCTCAGGCACAAGGACATTTACAACTGGAGAAGCCAGATGTAAAGCACCACGGATGTCATTAAGTGGGTCCTACCACGTGAGCTACCCGGAAGGAGTAGGCAGATGTGGAACTAGTACATCCACTGTATTGTATATAACTTGCCAAGTTGTTAAACGATCGCGCAAAGCATTTATATTTAAAATCCAATCCGTGGTAGGAAGACGTTTGGAACTATTGTTAAGAAAATCCGACGCGGCACGAAATTTTTGGAAATTGTTTTATGTTTTATTCATTAAGTTTAGTATAGTATTAAACAGTGTTGATCTATGTAGAGTGTATATATGAATGTAAGATATTTTTTCTTTATTCATAGTTGTTTTTTTATTAGTTTGAATGACGAAATAAGCAAGTCGCTCCAGGACAATGTCCTTCAAATCGAAACACAACAACGCTTGCACTCTGCTGAATGACAGCAGAAATATACAAAGCCGTGTCTACCCAGACGGCCTCTCTTACAAGAGATCTAGTAATAAAGCCATTAACTTAAGATATATATGTGGGTGTACTGGTTACACTTTTGCCCACCCCTTCGGGATTACAGGATAACATGTGTATAACCGGGCGATCCACTCACTGACCTCTGTTCTATAGAAAATCATGTCCGTGCGTAGCCAATTATCAATAAAGTTTTCTTATCCGTTCCAAAACACAAAACAATGGTACATCATCATATTATTTTGTATTATCAGATGGTAATATGAAACCATTTAAATAACAAGGGTAAAAAGGGTTAGTAGTACTAATAGTAACATTGTGGGTACCTACAAAGTTACTTAATAAATGTGACTTTTTGTCGTTATACTTTTGCTCTGAAGGCCAATTCTCGTAATTCAAAATTACGTTCAAAATATCATTCCGATCTAGTCTCAGCGTCAAGAAAGTTGCAAATGGCATTCTCTTAAACCAATTATCAACGTCAAATGTGAACATAAATCGTGATGAGATTGAATGTAGAATAAAAGTTGACTAAAGCCAAAATGGTATAATGCTACTGTTAGGTGCATTTGACGTTGATTATTGGTTTAAGAGAATGCCATTTGCAACTTTCTTGGCGCTGAGATTAGATCGGAATGATATTTTGAACGTTTAAAATTATGAGAATTGGCCTTCTGTTGTTTGAACGGGTAAGAGATAATAACTTTCATTAATTGTTTATTACATATGTAGCAACCTGTATAACTATACCAAATTATGTTTAGTAGTTTCACCTTTTGATCATTGTAAGAATCACTTAACTTATCATAACTCTCAAGTGTACATTTTTTATGTATTTTCTTACTATCAGCACGTGAAAATTTATAATTAGCCTTAATATAACTAGTAAGACATAATGTTAAAATAGACTAAGAATCGCTGTAAATTTTCCTAATTAAACAATAAATAAAATAAATAACATAGCAGTAAAATATAGTATATAGGAATGTGTCCGTAATAAAAGAGGAAGAGGCATTTTGTTGACTGAATTAAAAATCAATAAATTAGAAATAGGTCCATTTCATAGCATCTTATCCAATCCAGAGAGTGAAGGTGCTAATAAAATTTACAAGTTCATATGCAGTTCTCTTAGTCAGCAAAGTGGCTTTTCTTAGTATAAGTCAATCATGCATTTATTGTGTACGTAGTGTGTAACTACGAGCTACGATGGGGCTGACATGGTTACAGTAATAACCAAAAGCCTCTAAATTAAATAAAGATAAAAAAAAAAAAAATATATATAGTATAACAGCAATGTCACAAAATTAACAATTGTTACCTCGACAGTCACCCCATCACTAGCCAAACATCAAAGTAATAGGCGCAAGCGTTTCGTCGAGAAAATCGCACTTCACCAACCGGCCTGTAACTAAATTACACTCTTATTTCGTTTATTATATCGTTTATTATATTATATACTAAGCACATTTTGTTCGGATCTCTACACAATATGTAAAGGAAAGAAGTATTTCAGTGTCGTCTGTATGTAAATTGGTAACAGAACGTACTTTTTATTTTTATTGGCTTGGAGTGATGAGACAAGCAGGTCGCTCGCCTGATGGTAAGCGCCACGCCTGCTCATAAACAGAAGCAACGCCACACAGAACTTTAAATACCAGCGCTGCATGACACTGGACTGAGCTGGTCACCCCGAGACATAAGGTCTTAAGTCTCATGATGCCCGTTAATTTCATTGAATTCAATGTCCTTCAAACCGGAACACAACAGTTACACGGTTGCTTGGCGGCAGAAATAGACAAAGCGGTGGTACCAAACCAGACGGCCTCTCGCATACGAGGGACCTCGTAAAATTAAATATTTTTATATTTATATGGCATAGGCCGGCAAACGAGCAAGTGGGTCACCTGATGGTAAGTGATCTCCATCGCCCATGTACGCCCACAATACCAAAAGAATCACGGGTGCGTTGCCGACCTTAAAGGAAAGGGATAATTAAGGAATTAGGAAGGGGAGGGGGTTTGGGCCTCCGGATATCTCACTCACCGTATGAAACGCAGCAGCAAGCTGCTACTTCGTAAAATTAAATTTGGGATAAATCAAAATCCAGAATCATTTTACGAACTAAAGACACTTTATATATTATCTAACCTACAATTCGACCCAGTCCACTATTTACGTCCATTTATCTACCATTTAAGGGCGAAGCTCCCCGTTCCCCTATTAGAGACTAAACTGTCCACACAACAACGGACAGACAAACACACTGTCCTCGGTGAATAATCGGATACATTTAGCGGGGTCGGTACAAATGCGCGCAATTTTTGATGTCGTCGGCCAAGTCTGCCCATTCGGACTCATATATCTTAAGGGCCAATAACCAATGGCCAATCACCCAATTTGATATTGGAGTTGGATGATAAATTTTGGACGATTATTGGGAAGGTTGGGGTACCTTTGCAATTGTTATATTATTACCTATTTTCCTGTGCATTTTAAGGCCTGGAGACCAATTCTCGTAATTTAAAATGTTCAAAATATCATTCCGATCTAGTGTTAATATCAAGAAAGTTGCAAATGGTATTCTCTTAAACCAATAATCAACGTCAACTGTGAACATAGATCGTAATGAGATCGAAAGTAGAATAAAAGTTGACTGAAGCCAAATCGGTATTCTGCTAACATTTTTAAATGACACATGTCCTTATATAGACGCTAAAATTGTGATTGAATTGAGATTACAATGACATCTAGATGAGATTATATTGCCACTGGATTGAACTTAAAGAAGAGCAGAATACCATTTTTTTGTCAAATCAAAATCTAATCTCATACATACATACGCACTCACGCCTGTAATCCCAGGGGTAGGCAGAGGTGTAACCAGTACACCCACATTTCGCCGAGCGTATTTCCGTCCCTTATGTGATAGGGGGCGAGCCTATCGCCATACCGGGCACAAATTCCAGACTCCGGGCTGATACTGAGCATTTTGGAATAGAAAAACCCAATACCACTTTACCCGACCCGGGGATCGAACCCGAGACCTCAGCGTTGACCTCAATCGTAACGCGTACGCATTACAACTGCGCCACTGAGGCAGCGTCTAATCTCAATTCGGTTAAAATTATTTCGCCGTGTTAGTTAAATACGAGAATTGGCCTCCTAATTTTTAAGCGACCGAGACAAGTAGACCGGACGCGATCGCGCGCAAATCGGTTTTTTCGTTTAGGTGCTACGATGCTATAGACAGATACACAAACAAACCCACGGACAGACAAGGTGGTAGGTCCCTCGTTTGCGAGAGACCGGCTGGGTTGATACCACCACTTTGTCTATTTCTGCCGCCAAGCAACAATGTGTAAGCACTGTTGTGTTCCGGTTTGAAGGACATTGAAGCCAGTGAAATTACTGGGCATTATGAGAACACCTTATGTCTCGGGGTGGCGAGCGCAGTCCAGTGTCATGCAGTGCTTTGTTATTTAAAGTTCTGTGTGGCGTTGCTACTGATTATGAGCAGGCGTGGCGTTTACCATCAGGCGAGCGACCTGCTCGTCTCGTCATTCAAGCTAATAAAAAAAAATCTTTTAACACCTCTCTTTTTTATGGAGGTTCAAAAAAGGTGATTCACAAACCATACCACCATACCATCATGCTATGCCCGCTATACGGGTTTATAAGTCAGCAAATTGGCGGGTGACGGCCGACCCCGGGGGAGACTGGGGAATGAAACATTCATGAACAAGTGGATTGTTTCGGTTAGGAATAACAATCTGTTTGTGCTTACCCAGGCTACCCATCTCATCAACGGACGGTGTTTTTGATGTCTGTGTTTTGTGCTGGGTAAATAAATGCAGTTCATTAGTTAAAGCTGGTGTTATACCTAATCATGAGTGTCCTCTGTTAACGAGAGAGTATTTTAATAGCATAGGCTGGCAAACGAGCAAGTGGGTCACCTGAAGGCCAATTCTCGTAATTTTAAATGTTCAAAATATCATTCCGATCTAGTCTCAGCCATTTGCAACTTTCTTGACGCTGAGACTAAATCGGAATGATATTTTGACGTTTAAAATCACGAGAATTGGCCTTCTGATGTTATCACAATACCAAAAGAATTATGGGCGCGTTGCCAACCTTAAAGGAAAGGCATAATTAAAGGATTGGGATGGGGAGGGGGATTTGGGCCTCCGGATATCTCACCACCATCTAGATTGGTATCACTACTTCTGCAGCTTGACATCATTGTGTAAGCACTATTATGTTTTGATTGCACTATTTTGTGAAGAGCACAATCTAGAGCCCTTAATGGCTCTAACTTTGTAATTCTGTGTGGTTTTACTTGTGTGTATGGGCAGACGTGGCGCATACCATCAAGCGAGCAACCTGCTCGCTCTTCACTCAACCAAATAAATATTAACATCGGAGAAAAACCGAATTGCCCAAACAAAATCAGTTTAAAATCTGTACATGGTAGAGGCGTGCTTCATCAACGTCACGTGAGACCGTCCATCGATACATCACCTAGCCATCTTTTGTGGGCCGATACGTTCCATTTCACGCATGTTTCACTTTTCACTGGGTCACTGGGATGGGGAAGGGTCAGGAGTTGCGAGTTTGGATTGGGGGCTGTGGGTCCCCGATTCAGAAATAATCTAAGATAGCAACAACGCCTCTTTTGTCTTATGGTAGTGGTAAAACGTCGTAACTAGAATGTAGTTTTGATTCAGTCACACACACATAGTCTCGACCCCACCCTAGGTTAAACTGTGTCGTGGGTATCAAGAAATACGAGGGACTTACGGTCCCCCAACACCCAGACCTGATACAAATATTTGTGAATCACACAAACATTTGTCTCGGTGTGGGAATCGGACTCACGGCCTCTCGCTTCGCAGCTGGCTACTCGCCCGCTACGCCACGAAGGCTGTCAAATTCAAGAGCCTGTCAGCTGTTTTTAATTCCTTAATGTCAATAATTAATGGCCATTATGCACTAGATAAATTTTGATGGATAAATATTTTATTTATAAAGATTTCTAATATTTTGTTTATCGGACCTTTCTTTATATCGTCAAACTAAGGCATCGTATCTCTTCTGTACTAAATATTATTATTATTATTTTTATTTTGTGTATAGGGCGACATACGAGCAAGTCGGTCACCTGATGGTAAGTGATCACCACCACCCATGTACGCCCACAATACCAAAATAATCATGGGCGCGTTGCCGACCTTAAAGGAAAGGGCTAATTAAGGGATTGGGAAGGGGAGTGGATTTAGGCCTCCGGATATCCCACTCACCGTACGAAACGCAGCAGCAAGCTGCTATTTTACGTCGGTTTTCTGTGAGACAGTGGTAACGACCCAAACGAGCCGGCCCATTCATGCTGTAGACAAAACTGTCTACAGCATAGCTCTACCACTCTTCTTCTTCTTCACCTACCACTATGATACTGTAGTAATGATCTTACGTTCGAGACGTATTAAAAGATCAAGTGCTTAGTTACGACTCTTTATTTAATACTATTCTAATATCTTATGGTGCAGTGATAGCTCAGCAGGGAGTGGTATGGACTATCGAGACGAAAGTCGCAGATTCGAAACCAGCCCCAAGTGCACACACCTCTAACTTTTCTAAGTTATGTGTGTATTAATTGTTAATTATCACTTGCTTTAACGGTGAAGGAAACATCGTGAGGAAACCTGCATACCTGAGAATTTCTTCATAAGAATTTCGAAGGTATGTGAAGTCTGCCAAGTCGCATTAGGCCAGCGTGGTGGACTAAGGCCTAACCCCTCTCATTCAGTAGAGGAGGCCAGTGGCCAGCAGTGAGACGTATATAATACATGGCTTGTATTAATATCTTATAGTATAATACATAACTATATCTACTAACACAATACACTGCCAACTTTGGATGTTTATTTGCCGTGAGTATTACTCAACACTCACATACTTTCTGCTCATTTGCCACCTCTGCGTTAAAAATAATAAAACATTTCACATATTGCCAACTATATCAGGAGCTATGTCCTATTTATTCGCATTAGAACCACTAAAAAGTCACTAAGTCCGCCCCTGTCTCCACACTGCACGGCCTCAGAAAATTTATCCGCTCACTAAGCATAGGCCCTCGGTATTGGCAGCAGGTCCTGACTGCTGGCAACAAAGGATTAAGCGATGCCCTTTTGTTTTACTTTTAGCCAGTGTATTCATATATTTAAATATAAGGCCCAAATATCCCCTTCCCAATCCCTTATTATCCCTTTCCTTTAATGTCGGCAACGCGCCCATAATTCTTTTGTATTGTGGGCGTACATGGGCGGTGGAGATCGCTTACCATCAGGTGACCCACTTGCTCGTTTGCCGGCCTATACTATAAAAAAAAAACAAATATTAGTGTATCACTCAAATATTTGTCTCAGTGCAGGTCGAATCCGTGGCCTCACGTTTCATAGTCAGCTACTCGCCCACTGCGCACGAAGGCTGTTAGACAGAAACAAAAAGTTTACATTTACCGCGAGTACTGACTTGTTCTAAACGCTTTTATTTTAATTGTATTTTTTCACTTCAAGTGTTATACAACTGTTTAAATATTTCTATTTACACTTCCAAGTTGTTTTGTTTTCCAAAGCTTACTCTAACGTTGTCTCATTTGGGCCAAGTTTGTAATTAGTAAAAAAGTCTGTTCATTTATGGTCGCTTCAGGTAATATACAGTTTATTGCAATTTAGATAAAGTACCAGCTAAGTAGATTTAACTTCTCTCGTTGGTACCACCGCTGTCTATTTCTGCCGCCAAACAGCAGTGTTTAAGCACTGTTGTGCCAGTAGCCAGTGAAATAACATTATGAGACTTAAGAACGTATAAATAAATAAATAGTCACACAAGATGGCAGGCCCCTCTTATGCGAGAGGCCGTCTGGGTTGGTACCACCGCTTTATTTATTTATTTATTTATTTATTTATATTAATGGCACACCAACAGTTAATAGACTATACATTTCTAGAAGATATAATGAAGATACAGACTAGTCTACTCACTAATTATAGGTGTGAAACAGCATTTACATAAAATTAAATTTAACAAAGTATGTCAAAAATTAAATATTTAACATGGATACGAATTAATTTTAAAATGAAAATATATGTTAAGAATTGAATTGAATTGAATTGATTGGAATACAATTAAAAATAAAATACAAAATAAAAACACAAATTAACAAAAGTATTAATAAAAACATATAACGGCAACATTACATTGGTGTTGATGAACACGACTGCAGCACTAGTCTCTTTAAATGAATGAGTGAGTCCGAGTAGATGTCTAAAGACATAGAATACAGAAGATCGTTGTAGGTACTTTGAATCCTGCACAAGGGTGAAAACTTCCCTACATTGGACTTATGACGGTTTGGTCGGAAGGTAGCCTTGTCCATACGACAGGTCCTACAATTAAGATTCGGTATATTGATATTTAGATTACCTAGTAATGAGAAATCCGAAACAGTACCATTAATAAGTTTGTGCAGGAAAGTCACATCTAGGCAAGATCTTCTTCCTCGCAGCGAATTCATTTTAAAGTATTCCAGTCTAGCCGCATAATCGGCACGTTGGCTGATATACGTATCTTTGTTACAATTTACTTTGTAGACTAGGAATCTGGTAAAAGATCTTTGTACTTTTTCCAGTCGATCAATGTGGACTTGGTAGCCCGGGTTCCACACTTGACTGCAATATTCGAGCCTACTACGAACTAGAGCGCAATAGAGCATTTTGAGGGTCTTGATATTATTAAATTGCCGTCCTACACGTTTGATGAAACCGAGCATTTTATTACTACTCTTGGCTACATGGTCGACATGGCTTATGAAGTTTAATTTGCTGTCTAAAATAACCCCTAGATCCCTAATTTCGTTCACATCTACCAATGATACTCCAGCCAAGGTATACTTTGAAGCGTGGGGATTTCTTTTTTTGGTAAATTTGATATGGTAACATTTGCTGGCGTTAAGTGTTATGTTGTTAATCGCACACCAGCTCCAAATACTAGATAAATCTGCTTGCAAGAGTTGTGAATCCTCTGAAGATCGAATTATGCGGTATAATTTTAAGTCATCCGCGTAAAGTAGGCATTTAGAATACTTCACATGTTTAGCTATGTCGTCTATAAATAGAACAAATAGCATTGGACCTAGATGTGAGCCTTGGGGTACGCCAGATGTTGCGACGTAAGGTTTTGAATAGTGACCGTCTTTAACGACCACTTGAGACCTATTCGATAAGTAGGACTGAAACCACATGAGGAGCTCTCCCATAATCCCAAAGCAAAATTCCAACTTTCGTATCAGTATAGCGTGATCAACCCTGTCAAACGCGCTACTGAAGTCAGTATAAACTGCATCAGTCTGTAACCCCGAGTCAATGGATACAGCTAACTCGTTAACATAACACATCAAGTTGGTTGTTGTGGATTTTCGAGCTACGAACCCATGTTGCAAAGGTGAGATCATCTCTTTGATGTGCCATGACAACATAGGGCAAATTAGAGACTCAAAAACTTTAGAAAACGCACACAGAAGTGAAATCGGTCTGTAATTGCTTATTAAACTATTTTCACCTTTTTTGTATATTGGAACAACAAGAGCTTTTTTCCAATAAGTGGGAAAAGAAGAGGTTTCGAGAGATTTATTAAATATAATTGTTAATGGATAAGCTAAGCTTTGGGCACAAGATTTGACAAAAAAAGGTGGTATACCGTCAGGACCGCCACTTTTGCTAGGTTTTAGTGATTTAAATTTTTTTAATACAGATTCTCTGGAAATAGTTAATTTTGATATTGTGTTATGACCAAAAGGGGAAGATGATACTAAATTATTGGGATTAGAAAGTACTGGTGGTAAAAAAGTAGATGAGAAATGATCGGCAAATAAGTTGCATATGTCATTGTTGTTATTGGCCATCAGACCATTAAGATACATAACTGACGGATATTGTGATTTTAGGTTTTTGGAGTCTTTAATAAAAGACCACAGTAAATTGGGATTACGTACGATACGAGCTTCGATTAATGTTAAGTATGTTTTGTAGTCTTTTTTTATCCTTTTGTCCACCCGCCCTCTCAACATCTCCATCTCGAGAAGATCTCTGGGATTGTGTTTCTTTTTATATTTTGTCCTACACTTATCTTTCTCTCTAATCATATGTATTAAGGTAACAGAAAACCATTTCGGGTATCGCCATCTACGCGGCTTAGCTTTAGGAACGTTCTGTTCAGTAGCGACTTTTAAATGTCGATAAAATGCTGCAACCATGTCATCAACAGTATCACATTTATTCAAAATAGCTTGCCAGTCTATGTGGCTTAAGTGCTTATTAATAGAGGTAAAATCAGTGTTACTATAGTTGTACGTAGAAAATTTCCTAGGAATTATGAACTGTTTGCGTGAAGCGCTTAAAAAATCAGCTTTTACCTCCAATGCAGGATGGTGAATATCAATATTGCACATGGGACTCACTGCTTCGGTAAGAGTAGGGCCAATAAAATTTGTTAGTACAAGATCTAAAGTTTTATTGTGTGCGTTAACTACATGATTAATTTGGTGAAGATTACTGTGAGACATGAAGTCAAATAGCGAAGAAGCGATTTGTGATCTACATACGGACGGATTTGTGAAAAGGCCTTCTTTATCAATGGTCCAATGAATCCCAGGAACATTGAAATCCCCAAATAAAATACATTTATTATTACAGGAAAGCAGTCTGTTGCCAATTGACTCAAAAAAGGTGCTATACAAAGAAGATGCTGCGTTAGGTGGTATATATACAGCACCAACATTAATTTGTTCACTAGGCGATATTCGCACAGAGACCCACAGATCCTCAATATCATTTTGCCACTTAACTAAGCGTGATGACATCAGGCGATTGGAAACGGCTATGAGACAACCGCCACCGTCCTTTTTTGAGCATCCGCTGGAACTCCTGTCCCGCCGATATATCGTATATCTTGGATCCAATATTTCTGCATCGAGTATGCTGTCATTCAACCAAGACTCAGTTACTATAACGATATCAAAGTCATTTTAAAGCGAGGATAGACGAAGGTCGTCTAACTTCGTCCGAATTACTCTCATGTTTTGATAGTATAAAGTGAATTTTGATGAAAACAGATAAGGTCTTGTATTTAAAAACAACAGCAAAGAGTTATTGAGTAACTACATTTTGGAAATGTCGCCGAGACTTTTAATGTGAAGTGAAGGTGAATCCTCGTTTTTTCGAACGAAAATGCGTCCATTCCTTATCCAAACAAATTTGTATGCTTTCTCGCGAGCCGCTTTACGTGTTGCAGCATGAATATTTTTAGCTGAAGGTGGCAAATGCTCACAGACATATATAGCGACTTTATTTCCAGCAATTCCAAGGTGACTAGAGTTTAGCTTTTCGTTCACATTCTGCTTATTAAATCTAGATACAGCTGTCAGAAAAGAGTCCCTCTGAAGAGATGAGCGCAGTTTGACTATTACTGAACGCGGACGTTTAGTCGATGGATCCAACTTGGCCACCCGTTTACATATAGACATGTCAGCCTCTAGAATCGGGTACGAGATGACTTGACTAATTTGGACGACGGTATTTGCCAACATCTCATTTTTATGCTCAGGTATACCTGATATTTCAATATTGCATTCACGAGTGTGCTGCTCCAAAAGCATAAGGCGTGATGATAAGTCAGCCACTGTTGATTTTAAGACGCTATTTTCTTTCTTCAGTTTTATAGCTTCTTCAGCATACGATGATACTGTTTTCATCATTTCTTCGTATTTTTCGTTAGAGAAAACTATGCTTTGCAGAATCTCCTCGTTGGCAGCTTTGAGAGACTTTAGCTCAGAAGTAATAGATTTCTTCATCATGGTTAACAAACTGGATGTGAGGTTTGACTCTAACGTTTTGTACCAGACAGGAAATTCACAATTGGTATCAATAATAGCACTCTCAGGACTAAAAACCGCAGCCACTTGACTTGCCGGACGTTTATTCCGCAAGGTGATATTCGAGTTAGCAGGTGAAGTGGATTTCGGTGGGCTATCAGCATGAGTAGTTGGACGAATGGGTGTGTTACTATTGTCGCCTTTGGGCATTTTATTGCGACAGCACGGGCATTTCCAGCAGCGTTTTTGTTCACCATTCATAACTTTAAATCGTTTATCTGTTACGTTAGCACACTCAAGGTCATAAGAGTGATTACATTGAGAACACTGCAACCATTCCTTTCCTTTAATAACGGTCATGCAACCCATGCAATTTTTAGCAGACATTCTGATGAACAAAGTATAAATTCATAAATTCAAACGTTGTAGTTATCATAATTTTTAGCAGACATTCTGATGAACAAAGTATAAATTCATAAATTCAAACGTTGTAGTTATCATACAGCGCTACCCAGTAGTAAGAATTAGCGAGCGTTTCCAGCCAAATATAATAAACTTTATTATCTGCATTTATTTTATTACTATTGAGTGTGAAGCTAATGCAAATTAATTTTGAATACAATCAAAAAGTGGCTGATGTTACGGAGGACTCGAACATACGGCCCGCGAAATCACTGCGTACGCAACTCGCTTAGAGCCGCTAGGCCAGTTCACTACGATAATAGTTGTTGAAATTAGCAATCTATTTAGTCACTATTGTTTTATTTTTGACGGTTAGAAAATGCAGAATTTGTATTATTTTAGTGTAGGTACGTTGCAGAATTAATGTTTATTCCGCTGTTTATTATTTTATGCAGAAAAATTATAGATATTGGCACTTCACTTTTCACTTTAACTGTTTGTTCCGTTAATTATAAGTTCAAAACTAAACTTCGCCGAGTCTCAAGCGAATAGCACATACACATAAATTGAGCCAGCGATAAAGAGCACTTCTTGCGAAGATAACTTGAGGATAACACTTCTATACGGAATTTGGACTATATCCTTTAAAAATCACTGCTTATTTGTGGTATCGCTGTAACTTTTCCTATTTTACAAATTTAAGTTCTTTGTCTATTTCTGTCGTCAAACAGCAATGTGTAAGCAGTGTAATTACTGGACATTATGAGACTTAACATCTATGTCTCGGGGAGACGAGCGCAGTCCAGTGCTATGCAGTGTTTTATCATTCAAAGTTCTGTGTGATATTGCTTCTGTTTATGGGCAGGAGCGACATGCTCCTTTCGTCACTCAAACTAATAAAAAAAAACATTGCTGTGACCCCACAGTAAGTATACGGCAAATGGATTATGCTACACCTGATGGTAAGTGCAAAGCAGTGCAAGAATAGTGTAAACCAATGACAGACGATATTCTATGCTAGCTAGCCAGAATTATGCTATACTGCCATACAGCCATTCCACACCTGGTATCATACATTCCTAACTCCTGAAACACTTGATACGTTAATTTCTTTAGAATATAATTTGCTAACGCGTATCACTGTATTTCACTCTTAATGAAAATACAGTACATTTGAATATAAACCTTCTTCAAAAGGATTACAATCCACTTTACAGTATCCACTTAAAATTGTTTTAATACACCATGATTTATGTAAGTCTCGGTTGTCTCATTTGATTTGTATGTAAACCAACCATTGTAACTTCATATGTGGTTGTAAAGAAATCGTATTTGAAAAGAGGTCTTTCAAATTTGGTTTAAATTGTAATGGTCTAGTGTTAATGATGTCAGAAATGGATTTTCATAGTAATTAATAACACATACGAATACTGACCTTAGTCTGGCCTTAGTTCGTTCATTCATTTATTAATTAATAAATAATAATACTGCCTCGGTGGCGCAGTTGTAATGCGTACGCGTTACGATTGAGGCTAACGCTGAGGTCTCGGGTTCGATCCCCGGGTGGGGTAAAGTGGTATTGGGTTTTTCTATTACGAAATGCTCAGTATCAGCCCGGAATCTGGAATTTGTGCCCGGTATGGCGATAGGATCGCCCCCTATCACATAAGGGACGGAGATACGCTCGGCGAAATGTGGGTATACTGGTTACACCTCTGCCTACCCCTTCGGGGATTGACCGTAACTTAGTGGCGCAATTCCTGTGTACCGAGCAGTTTTTTTAGTAGTATTAAAGCCTTTGGCGTAAGTTGAATGGATAGTGGCACGCATTTTTTGACACCGAACAGTGAAGCTCGAAGAGTCTGAGAATGCAAGACAACAATTTTGTTGCAGGATTTATTTAATGAATAATAATAAATAAATACACCCAACAGTCACACACATAGTCCCGACCCCACACTAAGTAAACCTGTATCATGGGTATCAGGAACTACGAGGGACTTGCGGTCCCACAACACCCAGACTCGAAACAAATATTTGTGGGTCACACAAACATTTGTCTCGGTGCGGGAATCGAATCCACGGCCTCACGCTTCGCAGCCGGCTACTCGCCCACTGCGCCACAGAGGCTGTCCAGATCCATTTTTGAACCATTTTTGATTTGAACCCAGATCTTCACCATTGTCTATGCCCAAGTCCGCTGCAACTAGACCTAAGGGAAATTCTCTACAGACAATAGGTTATTTAGACATAAATGTAAGTACAAGTAAATTATACAAGATTGTCATTCAAAGCCGGGCGGACATTAGTGTTTATTACACAATTTATTCCAATCTAGTACACCACAATAGCTCATCACTGACAATTCTATCATCAAAGTCTATTATTGTAATTAGAATTAAAATCCTGTAATTTCCAACGAAATTATTTCCGACAACGGTCTGGGGTTGTTATATTGGAATAATTTCGTCATCCCCATTCGATGGGGTTGGTTAATGATTAAAATAGTGGTCCCCAATGTTAGATGTATTTTTTATTTTTTAGTGTAATTGTTGGGGTAGGCAGTCCCTTCCTTGAGATTTAGGTAGTACTACCATATATTACATGGCGCGGTTGTAATGCGTAAGAGTTACTACTGAGGCTGAAGCTGAGGTTTCGGGTTCGATCTTCGGGTCGGGTAAAAGTGGTATTGGGTTTTTCTATTACGAAATACTCAGTATCAGCCCAGAGTCTGGAATTTGTGCCCGGTATGGCGATAGGCTCGCCCCCTATAACATCATGGGACGGAGATACGCTCGGCGAAATGTGGGTGTACAGGTTACACCTCTGCCTATCCCTTCGGGGATTACAGGCGTGAGTGCGTATGTGTGTATCATATATTATGTGCACAAACATTTTGCAATATGACTTTAAAACAAAGTATTATAATAAATGCAATTTGTTACTGGATTTTACATCAAACGTAAAAAATATAGATAGAATACAGTTATAAAAAGAATTGGGCAATATATTTACTCTGCACAAAGATCATATTTGGCAAGTATTTGTTGCTGGGTGTTGAGAGACCGAAAGTATTCCGTAATTCTTTATACCCAGGACTAGACAATATTATATTATAAATTTGTAAATAACATTTTAATGACTGAAAATATTTGATTGAAACATATATATATACCATCGCATAAAAAACACATTTAAATTGGTCCTTTCGTTCAGGCGCTACGGTGCCACAAACACATACACACACACACACAAGTGAAGAGATAGTGGGTAATGTATATATTCAGTCCTGCACACTGCACCACGACACTGTGACCTTTACCTGAATTGCTTATAGAGCACTAATTAATATTGGAAATCATTTTATTAGTGAACTTATTTTTCTTTTGCTAATCTTATTTAATTTTGTACTTTGACTTATCATAAGCGCATTTTAATATGCCTACGTGATCAATATAGAATTTTATTTTATTTATTTTTTTATATGATTTTACTCCACGCAGCTGGTGGGTGTTGATTATCTGGCGGGCCATTCTAGCACTGGAGCTTGTATTACAATTGAATTAGCCTAGGTTTTTTCCCTAGCAAAGGCCAACAAACGATCAAGTAGGTCACCTGATGGTAAGTAATCTCCACCGCCCATGTACAATACCTAGTGGTAACGACCTAGATAGGTCATTCATGCTGTAGACAAAAGTGTCTACAGCATGGTTCTACCACAAAAAAAAAACGTTGTCCAGTTCTTAACATTTGCCAAAATATAATGCTATCTAAAGTTATCAATATAGACCTCATCTTACATTCTAAACTGTATTTCTTCTCATCCAAGGGATCAAAATAGCCTATAAAAATTCCACGAGACGTCCGCGCGGATTCGAACCCCATTGTGAGCGGTGGGGTGGTCTCTCTCTCGCCCCTATACATTAACATTTATATTAAGGAATCGGACTTGCGCCGTCTACAGACGTAGAATCTTTATTTAGTTTATACATTCGTCGACAAAAATATAGGGAAATACATGAGAAGTGTCGAGGGGGTTTTTTTAATAGTCTAGGCCGGCAAACGAGCAAGTGGGTCACCAGATGGTAAGTGATCTCCACCGCCCATGTACGCCCATAATACTAAAATAATCATGGGCGCGTTGCCGACTTTAAAGGAAAGGGATAAGTAAGGGATTGAGAAGGGGAGGGGGATTTGGGTCTCCGGATATCTCACTCACCGTACGAGCCAGCCCATTCTTTCTGTGGACAAAACTGTCTACAACGTGGCTCTACCACTCAGATTATTTTTACACGCAATAAAAAAGAGTTATGTTTTTCAAGTTTATAGTTAAATATCGCTTGTTCAAAAAACGAGTAGGTTTGGTTATAACGTTAACCATGAATTATGCACAAATTACGTAATTTTCGGCGAATATCCCGAAATAGCTTACTGTAACGCGGAGAGCCGATCAGGGCATTTGAATTAGCCCGCGCAATACCGTCGTCCAACAGACGCGTAGGCCCACCGTTAGAAGCTTGGGGTGGAGTAGGTACGTTACGTCTCGAAGGCTGAAGACACGCGCGATAATGTTTGTCGGTCATTTCATGTAACTTTATACTATTGTAGAAGTAAATAAATCTTGTGAAACACGTATGGTGGTGTTTTATATTACTTAAAATATTCAAATTGGGCACCATTAAATCTGAGCAACTAGGTATGTCATTTTTAGTTCAAAATATTTTTTCCCGCTCGCGCTTTTTGAATTTTTAACGGGCGTTTTCGTTTTCAATAAATTAACATAGGTATTCACTAACACCTGTAATCCCCGAAGGTGTAGGCAGAGGTGTAACCAGTACTCCCACATTTCGCCAAGCGTATCTCCGTCCCATGATGTGATAGGAGGCGAGCCTATCACCATACCGGGCACCATTACAGACTCTGGGCTTATACTGAGCATTTTGTAACAGAAAAATCTAATATCACTTGTACCCGAATCAAAGATCACCTATAAATGCCAAAACTGACTTAAGTACACAGCTAGGGCAGAGAGAAGTTTAGTATGCTCTATGTTTTTCAGCCTATCAGATGTTTTGAGTTAAAAAGCCGTCATAAAATAAACATTTCACCGTATCTAACATAACAATGAGAAATCTTCATATTGTTAAAATACAGAACGAACAATACCCGTTGACACGTCAACATGACCTACATCACAACGCAAAATTAATATAACACCCACAATACAGGAAAATCCTTTGCGAGACCACCAATGCATCAAACGGTCGGACCACTTCATTTTCATTGCTTTTCTACATATTGTTGGGAGATTTATCCATCGCACGAGTTTATATTTTAAACCGTCGAATATAGAGTCGAATGTCCGTGGATACTGTTTAGGTATAACATGACAATAGAATGTGCTGAATATAAAAGCTGGCGCTGAGGTCCGAAATGACAATTGCAACAAAGAGTGGGCGACCTCAAGCGATGTTTTGTGCCGGCACACGGCTCGCCGAACGTTTTGTTTGATCAGAATTACGACTGTGTACGTTACCGAATGGTTGTTCTGATTTGACATTCGACTTTTGAAGTTCATTTTAATTTTTGTTTATGATATGTATAAATGCGCGAAGATATTGGGTATATTATTGAAAAATTTGCTGTGTTTTTAGGGTTCTGCTCTTAAAGGGTACCAACAGAACTCTATGAGAGTGTCTATATTGTATGTCTGTCTATTTAAAGGAACTCTATCTTTTGGACCATAATAAGAAGCTATCTGAAATTTTCACAGAATGATTTTTTTATTTGCTTGAATGACGAGACCAGGTCGCTCCGCCTGATGTTAGATCACGCCTGCCCACAAAAGCAACGTCACACAGAACTCTGGATTACAAATCACTGTATGGTACAGGACTGCCCTCGTCTTGCCCAGTAATCACTGGCTTCAATCTCCTTTAATCCGAAACACAACAGTGCTTACTCATTGCTTGGCGGCAGAAATAGACAAATCAGTAGTACCAACCAATAGTGATTTCTTAGGTTTACGCGAATATTACACATTGAAATAAAACTAGTTTATACGGATTTTATCGCGGTTTAATTTTTATTTTCAGTCGGCCTCTCGTATACGAGGGACCTACCACCTTGTAAGTATAAGAAAAAGTACAAATTTAAGATAGTACGGAATCCTCAGTGCGCGAGTATGACTTACACTTGGCCGGCATTTTTCATTAAATTCCCCTACAGCAAAAATTGAACTAAATCAGGTGTGTTTGAAATAAACGTGCATAACACATATCCCTCACGGGCCAGTTACAGAACCCTCCTTTATACGAGAAAATATTGAATAGGATTTATCCGAAAGCTAATTACCGGCGTGATGGTTGAATGATGGCCCCTCAGCTCCACCGTAGCCCCCCCGTACCCCACTCCGTCTACAATATGGCGCTAATATCCGCGTATCCGCATATTGCGCGGGAAATATTCGAGCGGGAGCACACGGTTGTTAATGAGATTCAATATTTTTGGATTTTTGGTTTGACTGCCTCGGTGGCGCAGTTGTAATGCTTACGTTACGACTGAGGCTGACGCTGAGGTCTCGGGTTCGATCCCCGGGTCGGGTGAAAGTGATATTGAGTTTTTCTATTACGAAATACTCAGTATCAACCCGGAGTCTGGAATTTGTGCCCGGTATGGCGATAGGCTCGCCCCTATCACATCATGGGACGGAGATACGCTCGGCGAAATGTGGGTGTACTGGTTACACCTTTGCCTACCCCTTCGGCGTGAGTGCGTATGTATCCGCGTATTGCGCGGGAAATATTCGACCGGGAGTACACGTGTGTTAATGAGATTCAATATTTTTGGATTTTTGGTAACGTGTCCCATAAATTTTGGATGTCTTTTGTGTTTTTCGTAATTAATTGTCCTTTGTTTATTTATTACTAGGTTTTGTCCGAGAATCTATATGTCTACAAGAAATAGTATATTAATTACATATCTCTAATCAATAACTTAAAGAACCAGACAGCCTCCGTGGCGCAGTGGTCGAGTAGCCAGTTGTGAAGTAAGAGGGTTCGATTCCTACACCGAGACAAATGTTTGTATGATCCATAATTATGTCCATATATGTGTTGTAGGACCAAGTCCCTCGTAATTCCTGATACCACGATACAGGTAAAACAAGTGTGGGATGAGGGCTATGTGTGTGAATGTTGGGTGTATTTTCTTTAATTATAATTACAGTATAATTACAATGGGCCCCGGCCTATTGTAATAGCCGCTACTTTACGTCGGTTTTCTGTGAGACAATGGTGAGACCCGTCATTCACTGTCTCACAGAAAACCGACGTAAAGTAGCGGCTTGCTGCTGCGTTTCGTACGGTGAGTGACATATCCGGAGGCCCAAACCCCCTCCCTTTTCCAATCCCTTTCCTCTAAGGTCGGCAACGCCCCCATGATTCTTCTGGTATAGTGGGCGTATATGGGCGGTGGAGATCTCTTACCGTTAGGTGACCCACTTGCTCGTTTGCATATGCTATAAAAAAAACTATATTGAGATTATATCTATCTAGATTGCAGAAGACTCTGCATATACATAAAATCTTAATAACCAACATACATACGCACTCACGCCTGTAATCCCCGAACGGGTAGGCAGAGGTGTGACCAATACACCCACATTTCACCAAGCGTATCTCCGTCCCACGATGTGATAGGGGGCGAGCCTATCGCCATACCGGGCACATATTTCAGACTCCGGGTTGATACTGAGCAGTTCATATTAGAAAAACCCAATACCACTTTACCTGACCCGGGGATGGAACCCGAGACCTCAGCGTTGGCCTCAATCGTAACGCGTACGCATTACAACTGCGCCACCAAGGCAGTCGTAATAACTAACAGTAATTCTTAAACAAGGAAGCCAGGTAAGAAAATTTACGCGTATTCGTCACAAAATGTGACGCGCCGTGTATTAGATTTATTGTCGCCATATGACGTTTCAGCTTTAAACTTTCATAATTAAATTTACCTATTTTACGTAACGTATAGGATCCCGTCATACAACGACTTTCACCGAGAAGCTTATTTGATGAAACGTATTTTATATTTAATTTAATATGTCAATAAATATATTGCATATGGGTTGCCTAACAAATTTCAGTCCAGGATATGATTATCTAATTATAAATTATTTTTTTTTTTTTTTTACTGCCTCGGTGGCTCAGTTGTAATGTGTACGCGTTACGTTTGAGGCCAACGCTGAGGTCTCGGGTTCGATCCCCAGGTCGGGTAAAGTGGTATTGGGTTTTTCTGTTACGAAATGCTCAGTATTAGCCCGGAGTCTGGAATTTGTGCCCGGTATGGCGATAGGCTCGCCCCCTATCACATAAGGGACGGAGATACGCTCGGCGAAATGTGGGTGTACTGGCTACACCTCTGCCTACCCCTTCGGGGATTACAGGCGTGAGTGCGTATGTAAAATATTTTTTTTACATTTCACCGGTTTGATTATTAGACAAATTCTATACCAATTGAAAGTATGAAGCAATGAATTTTAATTCAATAATCAGACCGGTGTAAAATTCCAGTATCGATTTACCTGTTTAAACGTGGCTACCCGAGAGTTTTGACCGGAAAAGAATAGGCAACCTAACGTTTGCATATTCTATGGGCTTCATACTTTCGATTGGTATATAATTTGTCTATTAATCAAACCGGCGATTTTTTTTATTATTATTAATTAATCATATCCTGGACTGAAATTTGTTAGGCAACCCATATGCAATATATTTACAGACATATTAAATTAAATATAAAATATTTTCCATCAAATAAGCATCTCGGTGTAGGTCGTTGTATGACGGGATCTTAGACTAGTATGCATTCTTATGGGGCAGGCAAATAGCTACGTAGCTGTGGCGTATTCTACTTTTTTTTATAATTAGTTATAATTGCGAATTAGTTTTACTAATCACTGCTTTGGTGGCGCAGTTATGCGTACGCGGTACGACGCTGAGTACTCTAGTTCGATCCCCGGGTCGGGTAAAGTGGTATTGGGGTTTTCTATCATGAAATACTCAGTATCAGCCCGGAGTCTGGAATTGTGCCCGGTATGGCGATAGGCTTGCACCCTATCGCATCATGGGACGGAAATAAGCGCTGGCGAAATGTGGATATACTAGTTACACCTCTGGCTACCCCTTCGGGGAGTACAGGTGTGAGTGCGTATGTATGTATGTAATAATTCGTTTTACTAGATGGTAGGTCTTTGTATACGGGAGGCCGTCTGGGTTGGTACCAGCGCTTAGTCTATTTAAGCTTAACTGCAGTGCATAAGCACTGTTTCGATTTGAAAGACATTAAGCCACTGAAATTAAACATTATGAGGGTTAACATCTTATGTCTCTTGGTGACGAGCGCAGTCCAGTGACAACTGAGATGCACGGCTTTCTAATTCAATGTTCTGTGTGGGGATGCTTCCGTTTATGGGCAGGCGTTACGCTTACCATTAGGCGAGGAACTTACTCGTCGCGGCAAGAAAACCAAGATCGAAAAATCTATGTGAATGGTTTTAAGTTACTAGGGCATAAAAAAGTCTTTGTGGTAAAATTCGATTAAATTTCAAAAATACTACAAAAAATTTCTTGAATTGTTTTTTTTTTATCCTAGCTCGGCAAAGTGACCACGCTACACCTGATGTTAAGTGTAGTGCAATCCAAGAATATTTAAAACTTAAATTAACTTACATTTTTAGGTTACGACTTACAAAATTCTTTGTATATTATGTAACACCATAAATGTATGTAAGGAATGGCAAGTTGGATTGATAAGGATATTTCAATGCCGCAATGTGTTTTATCTGCCAGATAATGCATTAGACTTTAGAGATCAAATAACAATTTTCATGTGCTTCTCCGTATGATATCGACAGTGGCATAAGTATTTATTGCAGTATTTCACCGTCTTATTTTTGATTTAATAATTGCTGGTTACTTGTATACGTATTGTGAAACAGGCGTGAAAAGAATATTTACGTACACAATTAATATAATCAACATTAATAAATAATTATTTTGGAACAGCATAAAATAAGACTTTTTAAAAGATAATTAAGCCCTACAGATTAGTTCATAAGCTAGCACTGTAGACGTGTCTTCACGTCAGAGCTAACAGTTCATGGTTTTTTTCCACACGAGGCGAGGCGACAATCCCCGTCACTCAGCCGGTTTAATTGCGAGTGGTAAAACAAACGAGGGACGCTCCGAAACGCGCCCGCATCCTGGCTTAGTACACGGGCGTGTATTATTGGCGTTTTTCAGCGTATTTAATTTTCATGGCTTGCTGTAATGATAATAGGGTAGATGACTAGATTTTTTTAATTATTTAAATCAATAAGTTACGTTACTCAAAATCTATTGCAGAAAGAATTTTATAAATCGGACCAAAAATAAGATAAGATAGAAGCCATTGAAATCCTGTAGAAGGGGTAATTGTCAAATGACAGACGATGCAACCTTTGACGTCACTGTGTAAAATGTTCATTATAGTGCACGCGTGCAAGCGAGATAGTGAGATATCCCTACTACGCACCCACTTTTCCTCATACCAACATTTAAAGTCATAACTGCGGGCACATTTCTGAACCAATTATGATTGTGTTTTAATAAAAGGGTTTCTTTTGCGTATCATTTTCTGTTGCTTATAAAATAATGTATAAAATTCAATATAGGAAACTACCCTATTACAATTTGATGGCATTTTTTATAGGTTAATTTTAATATAGATTTATAGCACTCATTTATCATACATCAGTATTATTTACTTAATCTAAGTATCAATATACGTAATAGGTGAAAATAGTGCTAAATAGTGACTGCCTCGGTGTTGCAATTGTAATGCGTATGCGTTACCATTGAGTCCAGTGCTGAGGTCTCGGGTTCGATCCCCGGGTCGGGAAAGTGGTATTGGGTTTTTCTATTACGAAATGCTCAGTATCAGCCCGGAGTCTGGAATTTGTGCCCGGTATGGCAATAGGCTCGCCCCCTATCACATCGTGGGACGGAAATACGCTCGACGAAATATGGGTATACTGATACATACGCACTGACACCTCTGCCTACCCCTTCGGGGATTACAGGTGTCAGTGCGTATGTATCCAACAAAATTAAAAGATCACAGTGACAGATTCATTTATCATCATTAAATGATATTACAGTATCATTTACTTATATAACAAAATACATTATAAAATCTGTTTCGTTTTTCATACTTTCTATTAACAGCGGCTTAGTAATTAGCTTAGAAGAAATGAAGCAGCGGCAAGTACCTATGATTTAACAGTGGGGTGTATTCGCTTCGTGTAAGGGATTGGATCCATATCGTCTTTGTATAGTTTTTTTTTTTAATATTTTTTTATAGTATAGGCCGGCAAGCGAGCAAGTGGGTCACCTGATGGTAAGTGATCTCCACCGCCCATGTACGCCCACAATACTAAAATAATCATGGGCGTGTTGCCGACCTTAAAGGAAAGGGATAAGTAAGGGATTAGGAAGGGGAGGGGAATTTGGGCCTCCGGATATCTCACTCACCGTACGAAACGCAGCAGCAAGCTGCTACTTTACGCCGGTTTTCTGTGAGATAGTGGTAACGACCCGGACGAGCCGGCCCATTCATGCTGTAGACAAAATTGTCTACACCGTGGCTCTACCACTCAACAAAGATTAGATAAGATATAGAAGATATTAGGTAAAGATATCTTTACCTAATAAAAGTAAAGGCTGGTAATTCACAGAATTTAGTCCTTACTAGTCCCAATACCTTACCATATATTCCATTTATTGGTGGTCAGAGATACCTCTCACTTTGTAGTATTTTCTCTTGTAGTTATATTTAGTACATAGTATTTACTTATGTTTTTTTTTTGTTTCAGGTAAGTGTCTGCAACTTATGATTGTAAGTTAAATACTGTAGAAATAATGAATATAAATTTCATAATTAAATAATAAGTCAATCGAATAATTCAAAATACTAAAACCTCATATTAATCGTCAGTTTCTCACTATTTACATACTACACTGCATTTAGGTGTGGTGCAGTAGTTACGAGAAAATATTTGTAGCGTGATTTTACCCGCTCGTATGTAACCTTATACCTCTTCACAATGCGATGAATGTGTGTACAATTCTCTACACACTCATTTATGGTGTACTTTTTAATCCTTTGCTACAGTTATATTCAATGACAATTTATATTTTTACGTCGAAAAAGACCAAATGAATTTTTGTGTGAACATTTTAAAATAATAATTCATTCGTGCAAACGCTGGATTTTAATACAATTATTTACAATATGACCGAATAAACGCCTGATTTAGGCAAGTTTACACCATAATTCAATAATAAATTCTTATAGATAATTCTGGCAGGTACTGTACAGTGTTTTTATTTTATTCATTTACACTTTTCATACATAATTTATATTAAAGTGGATATAATGAGGTATTCTCTACCTGTCGACCTGGGTGATGCAAAGATTATTTTATTAGTAAGGAAAAATACCTTCAACACACATAAAAAATTTGGTTACTATAAATTCTTTCATTGCCGACTATAATCCTTTAGGTTTCATCCCCTATAAATATAAACGGGGCTACCCTGAGAGTAAACTCTATAAAATAAGAAAAATCTACAAAGTTAATTATAGGAGCTAGTCCTATAATAAACTTCCTTATTTCTTTCTTCTTTCTCCATAGTCATGCTTAAGCATACACAAAAAAAATATACAGACAAATTGAAAAATTAGTTTTTTTTTTTTTTTTTTTAATTAGATTGAATGACAAGACGAGCAGGTCGCTCGCCTGATGGTAAGCGCCACGCCTGCCCATAAACAGAAGCAACGCCACACAGAACTTTAAATAAAGCACTGCATGACACTGGACTGCGCTCGTCACCCCGAGACATAAGGTGTTAAGTCTCATAATGCCCAGTAATTACACTGGCTTCAATGTCCTTCACACCGGAACACAACAGTGCTTACACGTTGTTGCTTGGCGGCAGAAATAGACAAAGCGGTGGTACCAACCCAGCCGGTCTCTCGCAAACGAGGGACCTACCACCTTGTTGTTATTATATTATATATTAGGCAATATGGCAATATTATCTTATTTAATACGTCCTCACATTACGTATTTTTCATCGGCTATAAGTCACTATTTGAAAGATGTAGAAATAAGGCGCGAACCAGAACCAGAATTCCACTCAAATAGTATTTTGGGACTTGCTTTGGTACAAATCAGGGCGGAAGAGTAATCATCGCCAAGGTTTGTCGCCTTCGTTGAAAACACAAGACTATTGTGGTAATGAAGCCATTGTGATACACCTACAGACGAAAGATTCTGTGGCATATTATCTTGAATGAACCTTTATACTTAATGTTTTTGATAAAATAATATACTCGCCTAAATAACTATCTCGGTGGCGCAGTTGTAATGCGTACGCGTTACTATTGAGGCCAACGCTCAGGAGGCCAATTCTCGTAATTTTAAATGTTCAAAATATCATTCCGATCTAGTCTCAGCGTCAAGAAAGTTGCAAATGGCATTCTCTTAAACAAATAATCAACGTCAAATGTGAACATAGATCGTAATGAGATTGAATGTAGAATAAAAGTTGACTGAAGCCAAAACGGTATAATGCTACTGCTAATGCTAGGTGCGTTTGACGTTGATTATTGGTTTAAGAGAATGCCATTTGCAACTTTCTTGACGCTGAGACTAGATTGGAATGATATTTTGAACATTTAAAATTACGAGAATTGGCCTCCAGGTCTCGGGTTCGATCCCCGGGTCGGGTAAAAGTGATATTGGGTTTTTCTATTACGAAATACTCAGTATCAGTCCGGAGTCTGGAAATGTGTGTGAATTGGGCAACAGACTTCACATCTTATGTCTAGAAGTGACGAGCGTAGTCTAATGCCATACAGTGCTTTGTATTTCCAGGTTCTGTGTGGGGTTGCTTCTGTTTATGGGCAGGCGTGGCGCTTACCATCTGGCTTACCACTCGTTTTGTTATAAAAGCCAATAAAAAATCCTTCAAACCGGTACACGGCTTACGCTGCTTGGCTACAAAGATAGACATAGCGTAGTGCTTACCCAAACTCTTAGATATAAGGTGACAGTAAAACTATATGCCCGAAGCGCACTAATAGTATTGTCTCCAAACGCCCTATTTGCATACAGAAGTTAGTGGGTAGTTAGAAGACATATAATTTTCAACTGAAAGGTGGATCAGTGACCGGCGGTAACTGCAGTTGGGTTAACAGAGGTTCCTAACTAACTTAACTGGTATAGCTTAGCTCAAGTTCAACGGGTGCCGCCTTTGGTCCGCCTAATTTAATAGTTATGATGCGGTGGAAGTGTTGAGATGATCGCGAGATGAAATATTTTTGATGTTATGTTCAATTATAGAAGTGAAGGGTTTTTGTAATGTGTACATTTAAAAATAATAGGGCTGTTAGATATCGCACCGTCGGAAATACAACAGTAAGCTATTTTACGTCGATTTTACTGTACGGCAGTGGTAACAACCCAGTCAAGCCGTCTTTACCACTCTTATTCTTCAATATAACTTTAGGACATAAACCAAATAAAATGTACCTTACCAAGTTATAAAAATGAGTGCTAATTACATACGCACTCACGCCTGTAATCCCCGAAGGGGTAGGCAGAGGTGTAACCAGTACACCCACATTTCGCCAAGCGTATCTCCGTCCCATGATGTGATCGGGGGCGAGCCTATCGCCATACCGGGCACAAATTCCAGACTCCGTGCTGATACTGAGCATTTCGTAATAGAAAAACCCAATATCAATTTTACCCGACCCGGGGATCGAACCCGAGACCTCAGCCTCAGTCGTAACGCGTACGCATTACAACTGCGCCACCGAGTGCTAATTAATATTTAAAATAACTTTTGCATTATCCGTAAGGGTGTTAAATAACCATATATATTTATTTATTTAGAGACTGTTTTCTGTTATGACATATAATACAGCTAACATTTATAGATTACAGGATTAGACGATAGTGTTTCTCTAATTACAGTAAACTAAAGCATGCATAAATTATATTCAGTTGATTATAAATAAATACACCCAACAGTGACACATATAGTCCTGACCCCACACTAGGTAAACCTGTATCGTGGGTATCAAGAACTACGAGGGACTTGCGGTCCCACAACACCCAGACCCGAAACAAACACTTGTGGATCACACAAATATCTGTCTCGGTGCGGGAATCGACACACGGCTCTCGCATCGCATCCGGCTACTTGCCTACTACGCCACGGAGGCTATCCGCAATGTCTCTTACTTTACGCCATTTTCTATGAATATCTACTAAATTTAGCGAAGCGAAACCTATCGAAAACTGCCTTACAACAATACAAACTAGTTAACTTGCATGTTGATTAAACCAATTATATAGTTACAGTAATTCGAACAGTTTACTCTTAGTAAGTGTGGGTAAATGGACAACGTGGTGGAGTGAATGTGTAATAGTTACGACTTGCTGAAATATATATTGATATCCGGCTCGAAGGACCAAAAATGTCTATGGTTTTATGAATAAATGTTTCTATATGAGCAATATTTTTTTATAGCATATTGCGGCTGACGATCAAGTGGGTCACCTGATGGCTAATCATATCCACTGCCCATGTACACCCACAGTACCAAAATAATCATGATATGATTATATATTATTATATTACGTTACCGACTTTAAAGGAATTGAATAATTAAAGGATTGCGATTGGGCGGGGGATTTGGGTCTCCGGATATCTAAGTCACCGTACGTAACGCAGCAGCACGCTGCTACCTTATGTCGGTTACAGTGGTAACGACCCCAAGACGAGCCGGCCAATTCATCCGGTAAACGAAACTGTCTATACCGTAGCTCTACCACTCAGAATCGCAGGAAAATTACAGGACTCAACTAATTTTAGATTTACAAGACATACAACTAACATAGTATCCTGTTAATAACTGTTTTTCTTTAAACATTATTATATAGAAAAACAGCCATTTATTATTTCTGCCGCCAAGCAACAGTGTAAGAACTGTTGTGTTCCGGTTTGAAGGACATTGAAGCCAGTGTAATTACTGGGCATTATAAGACTTAACACCTTATGTCTCTGGGTGACGAGCGCAGTCCAGTGTCATGCAGTGCTTTGTTATTCAAAGTTCTGTGTGGCGTTGCTTCTGTTTATGAGCAGGCGTGGCGCTTACCATCAGGCGAGCGACCTGCTCGTCTCGTCATGAAGCTAATAAAAAAAAAAAACAGGATACTTATTTGACTCTGAACTAAAAGTGTATGTACCTGTGGGTAAGTGTATGAATTTTACTTAAATCTGCGACAACTGAATTGAAATTAATATCTTAGTAACTAAATAAGAGCATACTTTTGTCAATATTTTTTTTATGGCATAGGCCGACAAACGAGGAAGTGGGTCACCTGATGGTAAGTGATCACCACCGCCCATGTACGCTCACAATACCAAAATAATTATGGACGCGTTGCCGTCCTTATAGGAAAGGGATAATTAAGGGATTGGGAAGGGGAGGGGGGTTTGGGCCTCCGGATATCTCACTCACCGTACGAAACGCAGCATCAAGCTGCTACTTTACGCCGGTTTTCTGTGAGACAGTGGTACCGACCCGGACGAGCCGGCCCATTCATACTGTAGACAAAAGTGTCTACAGCGTGGCTCTACCACTCGTAAATTAATTTAGACATTATATTATGTTTAATTTAGATAAATGTAAATGTAACATCGTTTTTTTATTATTTTGGTCCAACTAGTAGTCCGTACCGAGGTACGAATAAAAGTCTATTTCTTGGAAACATTAGGCATTTTATCGGAGAAAACACAGAGTGCCTAATGCCATTAGATCCTTTGTAATTAGGTAAGCGTTAACTTGCTGGCCTGGATTCTGAAAACGGTCCAGCAGAGGAAATTCATTAATGGTTCCAAGAAAATTGTTAAGAGAAAATGTTGAGGGAAATTTCTTGAGCTTTATACAGGGTTTGTTGTAAATAAATTGTAAGAGTATTATACACGTTATACTTAATGAAACGTTTAATTTTTATAATTCGAAGTCTGTGATAACCTGGTGGGAAGTGGAACAGACTGACGAGATAGAGGTACGCGGATGTCATCCCCCAGATCACACAGCTCAGCAGATTGGCCTGACCGAATTTATTAATTGCATTTCTGCCTACTATTCAGGAATCTCACATGAGTTTATTATGTTAATAATCAATTTTCTGACTAACTTAGTGGCGCAGTTGTAATGCTTACGTGTTACGACTGTGACTGACGCCTGGGTTCGATCTCCGGGTCGGGTAAAAGTAATATTGGGTTTTTCTATTACGAAAAGCTCAGTATCAGTCTGGAATTGTGCCCGGTATGGCGACAGGCTCGCTCCCTATCTAATCATGGGACTGAGATACGCTCGGCGAAATGTGGGTGTACTGTTTACACCTCTGCATGACCTTTCGGGAATTACAGGCGTGAGTGAGTGCGTATGTATCAATTTTCTACCCCCAAAAACACATCTAAGATTCGTAACTTCTCTAAGTAACGAACCATATGGCACCAAAGTTATAAATCACGACGATAATCCAACATAATTTGACACCCCTTGCAGCCTACCACCCTTATTTTAATTTATCTGATGCCAACAATTATGTGTGTACAGGGCTCCCATAAAATTGGACGGGTCGAGTAAACTAGATGATATTTGCTGTGGTCTGTGAAATATCAAGCACGCCTCCCATATGGCGTTTGTGAATGTTTGTTTGTTTATCAAATTAACTGATTTTGTTTGCAGTAGTGTTTGGCATTGGTATGATTTTTGGATTTACAGTACCAACCCGCATAAGGATAGCTAGTAGACTAACCCCCGTATTCAATAAATGTTATTATGAGACCTCATTGTGAGCGCGAACTCATAGTGACGATTTCTGTAAACGTCATTAGTTAGTTTTTGACGCTTAATCAAAACAGACTAATCATGGACAAAGAATTGGACACTTACAGAGGCAAAGAGCTTACTTCAGTGCTGTTTGTGAACACGGGCCTATCTCATCAGTAGAGGAAGTCCGTGCCCAGCAGTGCGACGTATATTATAGTAGTAATCTCTCTATTCTAAAAAAAAGTAACTGGCGCCGCCGCTGCCAAAAGCTTGTCACGCTATCTCCTCCAAAACCGCTGGGGGTATGGGGTCGAGACCAATACCAATCGATGCAGAATAATGTGGGGAAGAAAGTAAGATATGTCTCATATTCGTCGGACATTAAGTTTTTTTTTTTTTTTAGGTTTTGTGGAAAAACACGGGCAAAGCCCCTAGTAAACGGAATAAAGAATAGGAGGAAACAAATGAGGCAAACAATTTTTTCGAGCGTTTACAATGTTTTATTATCATTTATAAACTCTATAAGACAGTTCTTCTTCCACCTGCCCTTATCCCATTCGCAGTGGGGTCGGCCCAACATGCATGTTTTTTATTTTTTTTTATATTAGATTGAATGACGAGACGAGCAGGTCGCTCGCCTGATGGCAAGCGCCACGCCTGCTCATAAACAGAAGCAACGCCACACAGAACTTTAAATAAACCACTGCATGACACTGGACTGCGCTCGTCACCCCGAGACATAAGGTGTCAAGTCTCATAATGCCCAGTAATTACACTGGCTTCAATGTCCTTCACACCGGAACACAACAGTGCCTACACACTGTTGCTTGGCGGCAGAAATAGACAAAGCGGTGGTACCAACCCAGCCGGTCTCTCGCAAACGAGGGACCTACCACCTTGTTAACATTTTAACACATGTTACAAAATAATATGGTTTGTAGTTTTTATGACCGGCCGCCTGCCTCTAACATCAACCCCAGTGGGAAGTTACATAAGAGAGTTGACCAATTTAAATCTAATCGAACACATACTGTTTCAGTAAATCAGCTTTAACATTTCTAATTGTACGTACTTTGAATTGTTACTATTTTGTTTTTTTTCAATATTTTTTTCAATCCTTTTGATTGCGTCGAATCCAGGTATGTTTGACCCATCCAAATAACTTTCTCGTGGTTAAAATAGGTCATAGAGAGATCACTTCACCTATAGACAATTTTAATCATCTTGTAAGTGGAGTTTATTGTCCATTCAGGTCTCGTCATTCACGAACTTTTGATTATCTTTTAGATTGAACAAAACCTATTGTTAATGACTTAACTTTTACGAGTGGTAGAGCCATGCTGTAGACAATTTTGTCTACAGCATGAATGGGCCGGCTCGTCCGGGTCGTTACCACTTTCTCACAGAAAACCGGCGTAAAGTAGCAGCTTGCTGCTGCGTTACGTACGGTGAGTGAGATATCCGAAGGCCCAAATCCCCCTCCCCTTCCCAATCCCTTATTATCCCTTTCCTTTAAGGTCGGCAACGCGCCCATAATTCTTTTGTATTGTGGGCGTACATGGGCGGTGGAGATCGCTTACCATCAGGTGACCCACTTGCTCGTTTGCTGGCCTATACTATAAAAAAAAAACTAATAAAAAATCTCACATACAAAAATGAATGATAATTTAGATGGGACCACGTCGCAGCTAAACTCTATCGAATGAAATTGTTTCCAACAAAATCAGTCCACAATTGGCGGAGAAATCTATGTATATACATAAAAAACCGCGCCGAATTGAGAACCTCCTCCTTTTTTGAAGTCGATTAAAAAGTATCTGTGGTGGACATGCAGTGATTGGTGCGACCTTTTACGTCTTAAACTCTTCTCTAAACAACGTCCGTCTGTTGGTAAATCAATAGCTACGTGGCGAAGCGAGAGGTCGTGGGTTCAATTCCCGGACAGAGACAAATGTTTGTGTGATCCAGAAATATTTGTTTCGGGTCTGGGTGTTGTTGGACCGCAAGTCCCTCGTAGCTACTGATTCTCACGATACAGGTTAACCTAGGTCAGAACTATGTGTGTGACTGTTTGTTGTATTTATTTTATTCTTATTACTTTATATTAATAATAATAACTAAAACACAAAATAACATATACAAATTCCTATACATTATATGTTCGTTCCAATATTTAGCAAAAAGATCGACATTGTAGTGATTTCATCGGTTCGGAATCCACTGGAGGGCTTTCAACGACGTTCTCAGAAGTCGCAAGTGGTATCCAATCATTCGACACAATGAGCCAACTTTCTCTACAAATGGGTTATTATTTGGGTGGAAAAATACGTGTTGTCGCGGTCGTTTCGTGTTGGGTAAATAGTTTGACGGTTGTAGTGTTTGAATTGGGATATCTTGATATATTTCTTTATTATTTGGTCGGAAAATTTATCTTGCTTGACAAAGGTGTTTTGTGTATTTGAAGATATTTGCTGTTACTTAGTGACTAGCCTTCCTCGGTGGCGCAGTTGTAATGCGTATGCCTTACGATTGAGTCTGACGCTATGGTCTCGTGGTTTGTAGGAAACATTTATTATTTTACAAGGTGCTAGGTCCCTCATATGCGAGAGGTCGGCTGGGTCGGTACCACCGCTTTGTCTATTTCTGCCGCCAAGCAACACTGTGTAAGCACTGTTGTGTTCCGGTGTTAATAACATTGAAGCCAGTGTAGTTCCTGGGCATTATGAGAATTTGTGTCTCGGGGTGATGAGCGTAGTCCAGTGTCATGCAGTGCTTTGTTATTTAAAGTTCTGTGTGGCGTTGCTTCTATTTATAAGCAGGTGTGGCGCTTACCATCAGGCGAGCAACCTGCTCGTCTCGTCATTCAAGCTAATTAAAAAAAACATATTTTTTTATACGTGTCAGAGCGCGAACGCAATATCTCAAGCCCTGAGGGCATCTAACAATGTGGTGCTTTGTTTCAAACTGTCTGATGTATTCTATGGGCTGGGTGGACGTGCTTGATGAATTAATACTTCATTACATCAATCCTCGACTGCCTCGGTGGCGCAGTTGTAATGCGTACGCGTTACGACTGAGGCCGACGCTGAGGTCTCGGGTTCGATCGTAACAGTCTGGTAACAGTGATATTGGGTTTTTCTATTACGAACTGCTCAGTATCAGCCCGGAGTCGGAAATTTCTGCCTGGTATGACGATAGGCTCGCCCCCCATGCCATAAGGGACGGAAATACGCTCGGCGATATGTGGGTGTACTGATTACACCTCAGCCTACCCCTTCGGGAATTACAGTCGTATATGTATGATTATTTTAATAGTTTTATTTTAGTATGCGAGTTATTTAATCACGTTTGAATATCGATTTTGATATCGCGGTTAAAACGCCCAACAGGGTTTTTGTTACATACTGTATACCGTACAAATATACAACACACACCATACACCCGGACTGCTGGCCTAATAAGAGCTTGTTACTACGCGTCGGCAATTATTTGTCAATTTGGGGCGACAATGTCTCCTGATTGTTATCTTACTACACTACAGGATAGATTGGGGGGAGGGGGGATATAGAGTATTGCGTAAAGTATATTTTATGGGTAGAATGGTTGGTGAAATTTTTGAGTGTTAGAACCATGCTGTAGACAGTTTGGCTAAACATGAATGGGCCGGCACGACAGAGTTGTAACCAAAAACCGACGTAAGTAGCGGCTTGCTGCTGCGTTTCGTACGGTAAGAGATATCCGGAGGTCCAAATCCCCTTCCTCTTCCCAATCCCTTAACTAACCCTTTCCTTTAAGGTCGGCAACGCGCCCATGATTCTTCTGGTATTGTGGGCGTATATGGATGGTGGAGATCACTTACCATCAGATAGCCTTGCTTGCTCGTTTGCCGGCCTATGCTGTAAAAATATTTGGAGACACGCGGCCGATGTAACGTATTATTTGTATTTACTTATTTTTTGTACAATATTATTTTTTGTGTAATACAATAACATTGAATACGATCAGATCAGTGTATATTTACTAAGTTATACGTAACAATGATACCTATAAAGGCGACCTTCAGTATTCCACTATCAAAGCTAAATAAATTCTTTACGGTATTTTTCAATAGATTGGTGTAGTAGCAGCGTACATAGGCTCAGAAGGGGTGAGTTTCTAGATTCAAATCCCAAGGTGGGAAAATCACAATTTGTGTTTATTTTTATATAACAGAGGCATACGAATAAATGGGTCACCTGATGGTAAGTGATCTCCACCACCCATACAACTAGAAGCGTCCATGGCTCTACTCGCGGTTGATTACGTACGTGTATGGTGCATACTTTAAATACCAACCCTAGGAACAATTTCAAATAATATATAAATTATTGAATATTGAATTATTTTTAATGAATGCATTCAAGAAATAAAGGTTTTTAATAACATCGGCAGATTTCGCGCTACAAGAATTCAAATTGAAATGTCGTCGCGTCGCTGCGTTGCTCGTGGCATATTGCACGGTTCCTAGGATAGATCCGGTTATTTTTAACCTTACCACTCAAGGAATAAAGCTCAAGGGGAAATTCACTTTATTCCTATTAGTGCAACCGGCCGTGCACAGAATAATCGCTTTTTAATGAAAAGATTAGTGCGCTTCCAAGTACCATTGTCACAGTGAAATCAATAGGGTGGACACTTCGGGAATTTTCCAATTTCGCGCCATCGCTGCTACAGACGCGCACTTTTTGTTCCCCGTTTACATTGATCTGTCTTTGGACAAAAGCGGTGCAAGTATTTTTGTAATTGCGAAAATGAAAAATGAAAAAAACCATATGATTTAACGAACTGTTAGGAGATCGAGGTTTAAAAGAGATTGAAAGAATTTTGATAGCCGAAAAAAACGGTAAACGATCGCAATTGCACCTCCAGAAATCTTATCGTACGAAACGCAACAGCAAGTTCAAGGATCTAGGAGGGGGGTGTTGCAAAGTGGCAGTGAGGCCCAGGCCGGGCCCAGGTGGCAGTTTCATGAGGCGCCAAATCATCATCCTAACATAAACATATGGAAGCCTGGTTGGCCAACCGTCGACTTGTAAGAAAAAGGCGCCACTCAGGCCCATACCACAAGTGAAAAGTACAAATTTATTAAAGGGTTCTTATTGTCCCATACACGAAAAATGCTAACCATCATATATTTGTGAGTTTTTTAAGTGATTTATCACAAAGAAAGAGGGGCGCCACTATCAATTAATTGCCCCAGTTCGAAAAAATCGTGGATCCGGGGTTGCCCAGTCTTGTCTGCATTTATGCTGTATATGGTTTACAGCGTAGCTTATATAATATCGCTTTACTTATAGTTACACAATCACAGAGCCACGTAGCAAAGAGTACATACGCACTCACGCCTGTAATCCGCGAAGGGGCAGGCAGAGGTGTAACTAGTACACCCACATTTCGCCGAGCGTATCTCCGTCCCTTATGTGATAGGGGGCGAGCCTATCGCCATACCGGGCACAAATTCCAGACTCCGGTCTGATACTGAGCATTTCTTAATAGAATAACCCAATACCACTTTACACGACCCGGGGATCGAACCCGAGACCTCAGCGTCGGCCTCAATCGTAACGCGTACGCATTACAACTACGCCACCAAGGCAGTAGCAAAGAGTAATGTTTTAATATTAAAATAAAAGTAATCTTACGCATTGCACACAGACAGCCGCGGGGCAGAACCGAATACAGATCCCAACGTTACAGCACAACGGACACATTTTAATTAAAAAACATAAACACAAAATAGTTGTTGTGCGCTTTAGTATGGAAGACACTTCACACGATACGATTATTATGCGATTTAATCAGAGAAGACGGTAAAGAAGAGTCGGCCATAAAAGTTATAGATAGGCACGCACGCCTGTAATTGCCGAAGGGATAGGCAGAGGTGTAACCAGTACCCACATTTCGCCGAGCGTATCTCCGTCCCATAAGGTGATAGGGGGCGAGCCTGTCGCCATACCGGGCACAAATTCTAGACTCCGGGCTGATACTGAGCATTTCGTAATAGAAAACCCGACCCGGGGATTGAACCCGAGACCTCAGCGTTAGCTTAATCTTAACGCGTACGCATTACAACTGCGCCACCGAGGCAGTCATAAATAAGCGTCTACAAAAAATCCGAATATTCAAAAATACAGCAAAATAGATGACGGAAAATGCGCGGTCATTCATATACAGATCCCTTGGCTTGGTTAACATTAATCAAATTGAATGTAGCGTCACATTTCACAAGTCTTGATCTTCTTCTTACAAGCTATGAGGGGAGAATCAATTTAGTGATTTTTATCCATAATATTCCTGAATGCGTTTTGGCTTTTATATTTTTTAATTTTTAACTTTACTATAATGTAAATGCTGATTTAGACATTTTCCTCAAGATTATTTTTGGCATGGTAAAGTAACTACACAACTGTTAAGCACAGTGCAGTCTAAATATAATTTCTATCATCAAAAGACCATGTCCTGTCGTCCACGTACGACGTCGTCCATGTACGTCCGTGCGATCCAGCGCGTAACGAGTTAATAGCATAATTATGCTGACTGCATATACCTACTTATGACGTTTAATTTTACCCCTATTTTTACACCTCCCAATATTAAATTATGTGGCAACATTGATAACTAAATAGTCTATTACAATTTTCTTTTTTCATAAACCTATTTTTCATTTATTACAGTGTTTCCTATTTTATTATTATTTTTTATTTCTTGAGCACCATTAGGTTAAAAAATATTAACACTAGTATCTGCAGAGGATCGTTTTGACGTCCAATTTTAGCACAGTGTTCCTCACAATTCTTAATCTTACAAGTCGTACAATGCAAAGCGGCTTGCTTATCCCATCGCTTCACTTCCACCCCTTACCATTGTGCCAATAGTGAGACATTTTTAATTAAGAAAATCGGCGCCCCATTGTCAGCCCGCCCGTCGGCCGTCAATGATTTCTTTGACTCATTGTTTCTGTGTCTATTAGAAGTTTTGTTTGACTGTTTAATAGATGCATTAGGTGATGAACGGTGGAAAATGGTTTTAGTGTAAGCGAGTAGCGATTAATTTGATAAATAAATACACCCAACAGTTACACGCATAGGCCTGACCCCACACAAGGTTAACCTGTATCGTGGGTATCAGGAAATATCAGGGATTTGCGGTCACACAACACCCAGACCGAAACAAATAATTGTGCATCATACACACATTTATATAGGTGCGGGAATCCAACCCACGACCTCTCGGAGGCTGTCGAAAGAGGCTATGTAAGGATTCTACGACTAATATGTTTATAGCTGGTAGATCCCCCATATGCCGTCTGGGTTAGTACTATTCTGTCTATTTCTGCCGCCAAGCAGCAGTGTATAAGCATTGTACTGTTGTATTTTGGTTTGACGGACATTGAAGCCAGTGAAGTTACTGGGAATTATGGGACTTAACATCTTATATCTCGGGGTGCCGAGCGCAGTTCAGTGCCGTGCAGCAGTGCTCTGTAAGTCAGAGTATTGTGTGGTGAAAAAGGAGAGCCATCGTGGAAATGAAAATTATGGTGGGTGTGCAACGTTACACGACTAGATCGTATACGTTACGAGTACATTACTTAGCACCAGGTGACCCACTTGCTCATTTGTCGTCCTATGTAATTAAAAAAAAATACCTATGTCTAAGACCTTCGAATAATATTGGTCGTAATTAAGACTATCAAGTGGGTCACTTAATGGTAAGCGAGCTTCACCGCCCATCAACAATACCTCAGGAATCAAGGATGCGTTGCCGACCTTAAAGGAAAGGTGTAATGAAGGGATTGGGAAGGGGAGGGGGTTTTTTTTTTTTTTTTTTTTTTTTTTTTTTTTTTTTTTTTTTTTTATCCTGGCTCGGCAAAGTGACTACGCTACACCTGATGGTAAGTATAGCGCAATCCATGAATACTGTCGACCAACGATAGACACTGAATCTATCGCAGATCGGCAGAATTATGCCGGCCTGCTTAGTTGCTTCTTCACACTCCGTTTAAAGGATCCCAAGTTATAGGAAGGAGGAAACACGTGCGCCGGCAAGCTATTCCACAGCTTTATGGTCCGACAGAAATACGATTTTGAGAACCTCTTGGTCCGAGCCGAGATGGAAGAGACCACGAAGCTATGGTTTCGCAAGCCAGCACGCGTGGTTCTGTTAAGGAAAGGTGAGGAAGGAATAAGGTCAAACAATTCTTCAGAGCATTCACCGTGATACAGACGATAAAAGACGGAAAGCGAGGCAATGTCCCTACGCAGCTGTAGCGGCTCTAAATTTTTTGTGACGTCTGCATCATTCACAATGCGGACAGCCCGTCGCTGCAATCCGTCCAAGGCATCGAGCAAGTACTTTGCGGAACCGTCCCATAGGTGCGAACAGTATTCTGCACCCGGCCGTGCCTGCGCTTTGTATAAGCGGTAAAGCTGGCCGGGTGCAAAAAACCTACGCACCTTGTTCAGGATTCCGACCCTGCGTGATGTGGCTGATATTACGCCCTCGATGTGGTTCCTTGGATTCAGATTGCAGCAAATATCCATGCCTAGGATACTTAGGCTATTCCGCATTGCGAGCGGGATACCCTGAAGATTGGGGAGGGGAGAGAACGGGGATTTTTTGCACGTAAACGCGCACACCTGGGTTTTCTTGGCATTGAACTCAACCAGATTCTTGGTACCCCATTCCGAAATGATTTCCGAATAAAACAAAGAAATTATATAATCTTTTGTGTAACATTTATATTGGTACAAATATTTACCATCTCAAGATGAATCGGTATGTGTTGACATAACATTACAGCATTGTATACATTATACATTGCTTTTTCATAATAAATCCTCCTAAAGGTCCTAAAGGACATTCTAAAGGTTGTCTGGTATAGATTGCTGTTAGCGATAAGGCCGCCTATTGTTACATTTATTATTTAATAGACTTTTCCGAAATAAAACGTAGCCTATAACCGTCTCCAGGGTCCCATCTATCTCTACATCAAGATTCATCAAAATCGGTTCAGTGATTTAGGCGTGAAAGCGTAATAAACAAATAGTTTTTTTTATAAAAAGTATCCTACGTTACTTCTTATACCTCCAAGACTATGTGTACAAAGTTTTATGATGATCGGTTAAGTAGTTTTCGCGTGAAAGCGTAACAAACAAACTTACATTCATATTTATAAGATTAGTATGATTGTTGTTTTTTTACTGTAATGTTCTGCATGGTGTACTATAAAGTGTTATCTATCTACCTATCCTTGAGGGAGGAGTCGTAAAAGTATCAAACTTGACACAATAAAATATACACAAATATATATGGCGAGCGTGAATGGTACAGTTGGGAGGGGAAGGCCTCGGCGAACTTTCATAGATCAAGTTGCGAGATATTCTCGAGAAAGGCCAGGTCAGGAGTACCCTAAATCGACGTGCATGTGTGAACAATTTAATGAGAGTGAATGAGGCCAGAGAGGTATGCAAGGATCGTAGCAAGTGGAAATCCGTTGTCTCTGCCTACCCCTATGGGAAAAAGGCGTGAGTCTATGTATGTATGTATGACACAGTAAATATGCTGGCTTTGAGTCTACCTACGCTCTGAGTTAAAGGTGATGGCGGAGAAGACTGTGGACTGTGGTGGATTTATAACTAACTTTAGCTCGTGACTCCGCCTGCGGAATGTGTTTTTCCGAGACTAAAAGTAACCAAGCCCATACTCTACCTGTGTACATAATTTCATCCAAATCCATTCAGCTCTCAAGGATTGAGGGTCATACTCAGAAAAAGTTTACATTTTAAATTTGTAACTAAACTGATAAATAACGATACTGATAATATCGTTACGAAACTGATGTCATAAGGCATAATACACATAGTACTATATGTACCACACCGTGGGCTGTGGTCGGCGGACGTTCTCAGCCTCTCCTGGCCGTCGGGACCTTAGGTGCTGGGGATTCTTCTCCGCTCGAGGCGGCGTTGATCCCATCGCGGCTGCAAGTGATTGAGCGCGACCGCTTCCGACCGTGATCGGATTCGGTCGCCCAAAGCTCCGTGCAATTATAATTGGAAGCGGTGACTTCCTCGAGGGCAGACCCCACAGATTCCACCGTCTCCAAACTCCCAAAAGATTCGGGATCCGACTCCATTAGGACTTCCGCATACGCGGGCCTGACGGGCAGGGCAAGGATACAGATACGAGGGGGTTGGATGTGACCTATCCCTTGTGACGCCCTCGGGACTGGACTTCCTCCAGCCATTCATCCCATCGGCGGGCACCAGAGTCTTAAGATTGTAGTTTTTTGAGGAGGTTGTCTCCTCTAGATGTCCTACCGGCGATCCCCGTGCTCGGTAAATAACCGGGGTGAAGGATTGTCCGACGCCGACCAAAGTCGGGTGCACTTGGCAAACACGTCGCACTAGGCCCACGGCCTTTTCTCTTTTGCTTTTTTAAAGAGTTTGTCTTCCTCGCGATCCCCACGAAGGCGAACCCCGTTCCTGATATCCAGTCGGGGTTACAGTTTGTCTTTACAAACTGGAACCCCGACTGCTTATCAGAAATATCTTATAAAGATCTGGGTCCATCAACTCTCTCCTGGTCAGAAAGTCGAAGAGCGGATTCTGCGTATCAGGTCGTTAGCCGCTCAATTCCTGCGGAAGAGCTGGCCGAAGCCCAGGGTACACTGTCCCGACGGCTGAGCGTTCCCATATACTGGTACCTACGTAAGTTTTTGTTTTTGTGAACTAAGCTTAACAATTTCTCAGTTTCATAACGTAACGCAATATAACGAAACTGAAAATGAATTTTGGGAAATTATAACTTCTAAAAATATTTTTACGTAAACCACGAGCTGTATAAACAAGCATTAGGCGTATTCCTTAAGATATTACAAAAAATTACAAAAGGACATAGTTAATAAATAAACTTTATAATATACTTCACAAAATAACAGTCGTTTATCACCCTGAGATATTTTTTTTTAAATAAAGTGATTATACACGTTTTGACTCTACGACTACGGCGAAAACAATAACCGCCGCCGACAGTGATTTTGAAATAAACAATAGTGTTTATTTTGTAAAAAATATTTATACCATCTTAAATAACTGCGTTCTCCATTATATTGCATGTTACTTACCCTGAGTAACGAAACGTCATAATTTTCGGACAAGTTTTTTTTTTATATGATTTAGGAATAAAAATTGTTCCTATTTATTTGCTTGATTCGGCAAGAGTAAAATGGCCACAGTTAAAGTTAAATAAAGCGATTAATACTCGTAAAAATGATACTTCGAAAAAGTAAAATGGCTACTGGGACACTGGAAAAATGATTTTTTAAACAAATTTTGAGTCAAGAAATTTACTATTTTAAGAAAAAATCAAAGTTTATCATTAATAGACTAATTTAACAATAAGGGAGAAAAAAATGTATAATATTCATAAAATAAGATATTTATTAAATTATGCAGTAGTGGGACAAGAAAAGATACCAAATGTACACTTTTTCTGAGTACGACCCTTGATTGATTAACAAACAACCAAATTTATAAATGCACAAATACCTATTCACATTTTTTGTATTAGTAGAATATACTTTTAAAATCGAGGAAATTAAATCAAATCAATTTTATAGTGGTTTAGCAGGTAAGATAAGCTAAGCCTGTGAATTTACTGGGCATTATGAGATTTAACCTCTAACGTATTATCATACATTACCTTGTAATTCAAAGTTCTGAGTGATGTTGCTACTGTTCATGGTGGTTTATAGGCTAGGTGGTAGTTCCCTCGCATACGAGATGCCTCTGGGTAGATACTATCGCTTAGTCTATTTCTGCCACCAAACACCGAACACTGTACCGAATATCTCATAACTTACACCGGGACGTTAAACTTTTAATCCGGCGCCGACGGGCTATTGTTTGGCCGAGTCACTGATTACTGAGACACCAGTCCTAGCTGTTTGTGCCACGGAATAATATACAAGGGAAGTGCCACGTTGTGGCTGGGCTGTGCCAGTGTTTACAGCTTGAATCACCTGATTCAGCTAGTGTAGTACTACTGCCTCACAGATAAAATACACTAGAAAAAGATTTATAACTTTCAACGGTTGAATAGATTTTCTTCAATGGATAAGCTCTCTTCTCCAGATGGGTTGACGTCAGGCAGGTGGTCGTAAAAATTACAAGTCAAACCTTTCTTTTACATGAATCCAATTTAAGAATTTCCTCATTTTTTGAAGGACGTGTATTAATGGTATTTATGCGTTGCAAGGTTTCCGAGTTCCAAATTGTTAAAGCACGTTATGACAAGTATTGTATGATATTGTATAAAAACGGTCACGCATCGCAGAGTACTCTCCCGAAATAGGAGTATACGACAGATTGCATATATCTTAACGTACATACCTTAACAAAGAGGAAGTTTTTTTTAATAGCTTGAGTGACGAAACGAGCAGCTCGCTTGATGGTAAGCCTACAGTACACCTGCCTATAAACAGAAGCAACACCACACAGAACTTTGAATTACAAAGCACTGCATTGGACTGCGTGCGTCACCCTGCGACATAAGATGTTAAATCTCATAATGCCCAGTAATTTCACAGGCTTCAATGTTCTTCAAGTGTCGTGGTATCCTGTCCTCAAAACGTGCCTTTACAGCGATTACAGTTCTAGTACCACTTCCATTTTTGGTTTTTATGCCATGGGTCTAGCGGTTCCTATGTGCTGCGGTGAAACTTCATACTAGGACTTTTGCAAATCCGTCCAGTTTAAACCATTTTTGTGGTTCCTATTTTGTTACTTTGCATGAGTGTTTTTGCTTTTCGTTAATTATCTATTGTGTAGGAAGCCTTGGTGTTTTCAGGGTTTTGGTTTTGTATTCAATTTTTAGAGAACCGAAGTGTGTTTTAGGGTTTATAAATCAAATAAATTTATTGAATCCATAAAATGTTATACATTATTTAGATTCAGTCAAATTTTAACTCTACCGCCAGTTCGGAATGCTGTTTTACTAGAGAAGAACTGTCAAGCAATTGTAACTTTTCAAAACTGATTTAGGCCCGTATTATAGAATAATACTCTATTTTTGGCGCCAAACAAAAACGGACCAATCACGTGTACTGAAATTGAAACTTAGCAAAGAGCGAAAAAAAACTAGCTCACTTGAGTGTTGTTCTTTAATTCTTCTTCTTCTGGGAAACGGCCCAGGAGAAGAGCGACATCTAGATGGTCAGATGCCGTGAAAAGGGCTGTTGGTGGCAGCATATGACAAGCGACCCAGATATCTTATGACCGCTTACCTTGGAGGCGCATATGTGGTCGCAATCTTCAGCACTGAGGCACTGACGAAGAAGAAGAAGCTCTATTTATGCCAATAAGAAACATTATAACATAAAATAATACATATTGTGCATAATCCCCAATGGATAAATTCAGACTTTGAAGTAAAGGTTATAATCACATACAATAACAGTTTAAGCAGACCAGTACATACAAGTTGCACCGGTTCACGAGTATGACGCATGTACCGGTCTCCTCAATCATGCTAAAGGGAAGCAACCGATCCAGCAAACGACACCGTCGTAAGCACATATATTTCTTTTTTATAGCATAAGCCGGCAAACTAACTTCTTTTGTAGAATAAATGTTTCTTTCTTTCTAACGAGCAAGTGGGTCACCTGATGGTAAGTAATCTCCACCGCTCATGTACGTCCACAATGCCAGAAGAATCATGGATGCATCAGACCTTAATGGTAAGGGATAATTAAGGCACTGCTTCGGTGGCGCAGTTGCAATGCGTACGCGTTACAAATGAGGCTAACGCTGAGGTCTCGGGTTCGATCCCCGGATCGGGTAAAATGGTATTGGGTTTTTCTATTACGAAATGCTCAGTATCAACCCGGAGTCTGGAATTTGTGCTCGGTATGGTGATAGGCTCGCCCCCTATCACATCGTGGGACGGAGATACGCTCGGCGAAATGTGGGTGTACTGGTTACACCTCTGCCTACCCCTTCGGGGATTACAGACGTGAGTGCGTATGTATAATTTGAGAAGGGGATTTGGGCTTCTAGCTATCTCACACACCGTAGGTACTAAATTCAGCAGCAAGCTGCTACTTTACTATGGTTTTCTGTGAGACAGTGGTAATGACCCGGTCGGGTCGGCCCATTCGTGCTGTAGACAAAACTGTCTACAGCGTGGCACTACCACTTTAGCGAGCGTGAAACCAAACTGCTTACAATTAAAACTGACACATACTGCTCTTGGTTATATGTATAGAAATGAATTCAATATGGCGGTATATAAAAGAACACGGGGGTGCGAAGTTATTAAAACAAAAAAAAATATTCAATTGGAAAAGTTTCGTGCAGTCGGAGTTGAATTTTTCTCGATAACCTAATTTTCACTTTTACGAAATGTCAAACGCACGATCTGTTTTAATTTTCTTGTTTATAGACTTTTTTAAACCATGATTCGATGGTAACTTTTTATATAGCAGAGGCGACAAACGTGTAAGTAGGTTACCTTATGGTAAATGCCTTCTATCGCCCCTGAACCCCCACAATACCAGAATAATCATGGACGCGTTGCCGACAGTAAAATTATCAACTGTTAGCGTATTCTATTAATATTGGTATATTGAGTGTGTCTGAGAAAGCAACGTTAGGTACACTGAAATAATAATGGTGCGATATAGTTGTGGAAGGGTAGTTAAATGGTATATAAAAGAGGTTGTCGCCATAACTGGAGGTCTTTTGCCCGCAGTCAGTCAGACAGTCTCCAGTTCATTAAGATGACCACTGGGTCAGTCGATAGTCCAAGTGTGCATTACGCGGTAGCTATGCTGCTCGTCTTATTTATAATTAGAGAGCGGCCTATAGAGAATCCTGACATGGGGTTGTGGTCTGTAAAGCAGTGATATTGTAAATGTAACCAATAAACTATGAGTTAAAGTGATTATTGTCGTTTGCTATTAATAAAAGAATACTCGTCTCACATAATTTCTAGCAAAATTTATTCGTTTAGGTGCTACAATGCTACAGACAGATACACACACTCATTAACACACACGTACACACAGAGAGACAGACAGACAGAACAGACAAAGATAACAAACTCATAACCCCATTCTTTTTTGTCGGGTGTGAAAAATAAAGATAAACAAAGATACAGTTGGTAGAGCAAGTTGTTCCGGAGCGTTGTCGGTCCTAACATAAATTTAGAGCCCACCAAGTCTGCGCGCAGTTGTCTGATATTCGGTATTAAACACCCGCTTCCAGCGTGCATAAAAGGATATATGATTTTCTATGGTAGAGCTATAGGTTCGTATAAGTTAATGTTTTAGATAAATATAAGTAAAATCGAGTTCGATTCCGGTCTATTGTATTACGTATAATTATGATTTTTTGAGTGGTAGAGTCACGCTATAGACACTTGCATCTACAGCATGAATGGGCCGGCTCGTCCGGGTCGTTACCATTGTCTCATAGAAAACCAGCGTAACGTTGCTGCTGCGTATCGTACGGTGAATGAGATATCCGGAGGCCCAAACCCCCTTCCCTTCCCAATCCCTTAATTATCCCTTTTTTTTAAGGTCGGCACGCACCCATAATTCTTTTGGTATTGTGGGCGTACATAGGCGGTGGAGATCACCTACCATCAGGTGATTATAACGCCTGTATTCAATTATTGAACTTTGGTATACAGTGTGGATTTTTCAGTTTAACGTACATCTGACCTGTCTCTATAGGATGTAATCATTTACGCTGTTATAAAAATCATATTTCGGGTATAATTAGATCAAAATATTTGAACAAAATATTCTTATTTTGAAAGCCATGGTAAACCCAATTATTAAAAAGTATCAAAAATATGCGTATGTATGATTGTGAAATTTGTATTATTTATATTAAATAAAAGGAAAAATACTGCCTCGGTGGCGCAGTTGTAATGCGTACGCGTTACGATTGAGGCTGACGATGATGTCTCGGTTTGATACCCGGGTCAGGTAAGTGATATTAGGTTTTTCTATTATGAAATGCTTAGTATCCGCCCGTAGTCTGAAATTGTGTCCGGTATGGCGATCGGCTCACCGCTTATCACATAATGGGACGGAGATAAGCTGGGCGAAGTGTAGTTGTACTAGTTACACCTATGCCTAGCCCTTCGGGGATTACAGGCGTGAGTGCGTATGTATGAAAAGGAAACGAAATCTGTCTCCATATTACGTTAACCATACTTAGTTAAGTAGGAAACTTTACTCTACATAAAGCTACATAACGGTCAATCTCGTCATGAACTCTACACGGAGTCTCCCTGCCCGCACCCACAAAAAAGTCGTAAAGCTACAAAGGTCTTAAAACTAATTTTATTAGAGCGGCGGTTACCTAGGAACGTTTAATCACGTAGGTAACTTTGCTTATAAGACGGGCGAGCTTTCGCAACTTTGATGAAAAACTTTCCGCAGGGTTATAGTGTTGCGTGTGGCAGCTTTATTCTGTACTAACGTCTACTGGCTTCAGTGGAAACTCTACCGGAAAGTGCCTTTTAGGTGACTTTGATGGGTAGAGATTCATGTTATGTAGAGCGTGTTCGAAAATATTGTAACGAAAATTGATATAACATACAACGTGTTACATAAAGGTGTGGACATGTTTTAGGATTACATACACCCGTCATTGATTGTTTATGTATGACATTTAATCAAATCTAGAGATCCTAAAATTTCACGCAATTTTATAGATCGATCACGTCATTATACCTTCATTATTTTATTCGTATCAGCTGTTTATCGTTTAGTGTAGTTCATCATTTAATAAAAAGAAAATGATTTATGTCCCAGCAATGAAATCAGATTTGGTTCTACGGGGATTGAGGTACTTAGGTATATCACACTGAACGTTGCTATAATTTGACCACACTTTCTGTAACACGTTGTATAAGTGGTAGAGTCACACTGTTGACAGTTTTGTCTACAGCATGAATTGTTGTCTGTGTGACCAGGTGACCTACTTGCTCGCTTGCCGACCTATTCTATAAAAAGTCCTCTCTGAGTATCCATTTTCTAAACATCACATATTGCATGGGTGAGTTGAACTAAAAGGCCCTTTAAATGTAATTGAACAAAACATACAAACTTGATTAACATCAAGCGAAGTGCACTGGCGTGAATGACGCCGCGTTAGAAACTGACATTTAACATTTATGGGAGTGAGCTTTTAAATTCGGCACTAATTAAGAATAGGGATTTGGTGCCGTTAAATCCGGCAGAAGCCGGGAAACAAAACGTGATTGCTCGCACACTTATAATTTAATGCAATTTCCTCTTTTATTGTATGTCGTGAGTGATGAGAGGGAGCGGTAGCGGGTTGTGGTGTTTTTCTTAGCAGATAATGCCAACAAGCAAGTTAGTCATTTGATGATAAAGAATAATGAAGACTTTGCTGATCTTAAAGGAAAGGATTGGGAAGGGGCGGGATATCTGAGTCTGGGGAAATCTTACGCACAGTACGAAATGTAACAGGAATCAACGTCATTTTCTGTGAGACATACCGCAGCTGATCTATTGATGCTGTAGATAAAGCTGTCTGCAGTGTAGTTTTACCACTTAAATTAATTATTGTTATCAGATTTTGTTAAATAACTGATTTCATTTTTCTCTGAATAATTGTATGATTTACTTATGTTGCATGTTATAATAGTTTTGATGTATGTACACACACCTATTTAAATGCTGAACGTACGATTAAAAGACAGTTTCTGAGCGGAGGCACCACCACTTACTTTCAGACTTCTGTGCAATTACTATTCCAGTTTGAAAGATATAGAAACCAGTGAAATTACAAGGCAATATGACATATTTGTTTTGAGAAATCGCGATTGTTTTGTGTTTAGGTCTATCTATTACCAGCACCCACCGCCTCGACTCCAACCCAACCCTCAGGAAGGGTGCGCAATCCTCTTATTGCAGCTGGTTGGACGGATCCCCTCGGCCCTCGGTTCGTTACCGCTTAATACGCTCTGTAGCCGAACGCTGACGCGTGCACTTTTCAACCCGAAATTACGTCTCATTTCAAATATAGTTCGTGATTTTGGAAATCTAATTTTAAAATCACTTTCAAGGGTTATGGCTGATTAAAATTTGAATGTTAAAGTTCCGAAGTAACGTCAGTGATGGAAAAATTGAGTTAGAGTCTGATAATGTCATCCCTATTTTTAAGCTAGTTATCAATGTTTTCTTTCTGTCCGCTGTTATTCCACCTTGTTTCCAGAGTCTGTCTTCCTACTTAGACGTTTCCACTTCGGCCGATCTTGAGCATCTTCAGCAGTAAGACCATTGGCTTTCATATCTTCCTCTAATACTGACGAGCCAGCCAGAGCTTTTGGGTCCTTTTGGATTCTTTGTTACAATATGGAACAGACATCACCGATAGCTTATTTACATATTTACTCTTCATACACATGGAGTATAAAGCTACCTTTAAATTTATTAATTTATTCTTCATACACGGCATAAAGGCGGACCAAAATAAGTAAAGTAATAAATTGTTAAAAAAATTACTATTAAGTACAATTCTTTCAACTAACACTCTCACAAAACTATAATCAGCAAAGCTTAAATCTTGGTAGTTTTAAAACAAGTTATATACATTTAAGAGAATAAATTCGTCCTTTTTGCCTCTGGACAGGTGAACTTAGGGTTCTTAGATTAAACAAAAGCGTAACAAACATTTCAAGGTCAACTCCAAAAGGTTCTACTATTTGCCCTTAGTATCCTCGTCACATAAAAGGACAGATATACCATCTATGTATTTTGTTAGTGTAGAAAAGTTACTTTAACCGACAAAAAAGAGGGGTGTTATAATTTTGACCCCACTTTCTCTGGGTGTGGGATCGTAGCACCTAAACTAATGAACTTAACGATGTTAATGCTTTTTTGGTTTGAAAGCTGGTTTAATAGAAATGGTTTTAGGTATGTGTGTAGCAAGGTTGTGTTTGTGTGAAGAACATTGAAACCAGCTAAATTACTGAGATTTTTTGAGTGGTAGAGTCACGCTGTAGATAGTTTTGTCCACAGTATGAATGGGCCGGCTCGTCCGAATCGTTACCACTGTCTCACAGAAAACCGACGTAAAGTAGCAGCTTGCTGCTGTGTTTCGTACGGTGAGTGAGATATCCGGAGGCCCACATACCCCTCCCATTCCCAATCTTTTAATTATCCCTTTCCTTTAAGGTCGGCAACGCGCCCATAATTCTCTTGTTATTGTAGGCGTTCATGGGCGGTGGATCACTTACCATCAGGTGACCCACTTGCTCGTTTACTCGCTTATGTTATAAATAAAATTATGAGACTTGACAACTTATGCCTCGGGGTGACGAACACAGTCCAGTGATATGCAGTACTTTGTAATTTCAAGTTTTGTGGTATTTTTCCTTTATTTAAGGGCAAATGCGGAGTTTTGCAACAGGGAAGCGACATACTCATCTCTTTATTCAGACTATTAAATAAACATATATTTAGGTTAAAATTGGTTGGGTAAATAAGGTAAATATACAGACGCACTCACGCCTGTAATCCCCGAAGGGGTAGGCAGAGGTGTAACCAGTACACCCACATTTCGCCGAGCGTATTTCCGTCCCTTATGTGATAGGGGGCGAGCCTATCGCCATACCGGGCACAAATTCCAGACTCCGGGCTGATATTGAGCATTTCATAATAGAAAAACGCAATACCACTTTACCCGACCCGGGGATCGAACCCGAGACCTCAGCGTCAGCCTCAGTCGTAACGGATACGCATTACAACTGCGCCACCGAAGCATTAATATCTACTTTAAATAAGAAGTACTGCCGCCTTCCAACATTAAAAAATCAATACATAATAAGTCACCTAGGCAACCTACCGCAACCAGTAAACCTGCGTCATAAATCAAGCAACTCATTAACCGAGCTCATCAAAATTCCTCGACCTCCCACCGCCTCTGATCCCGGTAAAAAAGCGAAACTCCTATTCAAATTAGCATTCAAAGCTGGTGGCGTTGAAAAATCTCATCCAAGTTTCTAATAAGGTACCCGTTGGTGGGTAATGGCGTCACGTCCTGCTCGCCCCATTTTAAATGTTTAGGACAATAATCGAGTCGGTGGTATTTGTTAAGGTAATAAAGATGGGAAGTGGCAACGTGGAGTATTAAGTATACAACGTGTTACAGAAAGGTGTGATCATATTTTGAGGTCATTGCATACTCCTTACAGTAAGTACCTATGTACCGGGTCATTTCAAAACCGAGACCTAAAATTTCACGTTAATTTTAATCACTCGGTTATTAAGATCGATAAGATTGATCACATCACTATCAATTATTACGTGATTAACGTGTACGTAATTCTATAAATATTACGTACGTAACTTCTAATTTAAACACAAAATAACACATGAAAGAGAAAATTCCATAATGATGTCCTAACAATGCAATCGGATTTGGCACTATGGGGGATGAAAGACTTATATCGTATACTATACATTGCCTAAAATTAGCACGTTTGTATAGGATGTGTGTCATACGAAAGGTGTACCACCTAGTAAAACATACGTAATGAATTTTAATGCTCAATCAGAATTTGCGCTATTCCATATCGAAATTCCATAATAAAATTAAAGATTTTCTGAAGCTATTTTTTTCAACTAATAAAATTATTAGATCTCTATAACGTATACACATTAGTACAAAATTATTTACAATTAAGCAACTCAAACAATTTACAACTCAATTTAAATTAAACCATCTTCAAAAATACGCAAATTTCAATACAGTTCCGAGCAAATGGAAGTATAAGCAAATGATGTTAAGTCAAGAGGGTTTAAGAGGGTCTTAGGGGGCTAAGCTAGTCCAATGCTCGGAGATAGCGTCGCGACGCAAATATTTACCGATTACTGCCTAGGGTATTGTTTTATAGCTACGGATTTGTATAGTACGTTACCGTCTTGCTAAATTGTTGGATTTGTTTTGAATAGGCCTTAAAATTTGGTGTTATTTTGTTAATTTACTTTTTATATTCACAAAGTGGTAAGTCCCTCTTATGTTAGAGGCCGTCTGGATTGGTACCATCGCTTTGTCTATTTCTGCCACCAAGCAGCAATGTGTAAGCACGGACGTGTTCCGGTTTAAATTACATTGAATCTAGTGAAATTACTGGACATTATGAGATTTAACAACTTATGTCTCGGGGTGACGAGCGCAGTCCAATGCCTTGCAGTGCTTTGTAATTCAAAGTTGTGTGTGGTGTTGCTTCTGTTTATCGGCAGGCGACTATCATGCGAGCGACCTGCTCGTTTAGTCGCTCAAGCTAATAAAAATATATATTGAAACTCTGGCCTATCAGGCATTGGAATAGAGAGAGACGAACACTGATTCTACTGCTAATAATAGGTGCATTTGACTTTGATTATTGGTTTAAGAGAATGTCATTTGCAAGTTTCTTGACGCTGAGACTGGATCGGAATGATATTTTGAACATTTAAAATTACAAGAATTGGCCTACTTCTTTTTTTTTATTTATTGGATAGGCCGACAAACGAGCAAGTGGGTCACCTGATGGTAAGTGAACACCAGTGCCCATGTACGCCCACAATGCCAAAAGAATCATGGGCGCGTTGCCGACCTTAAAGGAAAGGGATAATTAAGGGATTGGGAAGGGGAGGGGATTTAGGCCTCCGGATATCCCACTCACCGTAAGAAACGCAGCAGCAAGCTGCTACTTTACGCCGGTTTTCTGTGAGACAGTGGTAACGACCCCGACGAGCCGGCCCATTTATGCTGTAGACAAAATTGTCTACAGCGTGGCTCTACCACTCGTAAATATTCCACCTTCTGATATTTAAACATTTGTGTTTATTCGTTGTTAACTATAATTGCTCGGTGTAGAAACCAAGACACCAGAGGGACGAGCACGAACAACTTGAAGAAGTATTCGAATCGAGAACGCTCATTTGTATGAATTTTCAAACAAATTTTTGTCATTTCGATTCGAATACGTTTTCGCAAGTTGTTCGTGCTAGATCCTCTGATAGTTCTTCGTAAGAATTTCAAAGATGTGTGAAGTCTGCCAATCTGAATTAGGGTAGCGTGGTTGACTAAGGCCTAATCACTCTCATTAGCTTCGGAGGCCTGTGCCTAGTGGGATATATAATACAGGATTTTTCTGTGTAACAAGAAAAAATTTGGCTGATTCTATTAGGAATAAGGTCAAGTAGAGTTAGTAGAATTAGTAGTCTAAAATTTCAGATACGAATAGTTTTATTGTAATATGATTTTTTTTAGTTTTCGTAAATTACAAGTTATTAAAAAAAAATTGGCTGATTCTATTAGGAATAAGTTCAAGTAGAGTAGAATTAGTAGTCTAAAATTTCAGATACGAATAGTTTTATTGTAATATGTTTTTTTTTACTTTACGTAAATTACAAGTTATTAAAAAAAAAAAAATTGACAATGTTATAATATTAATATAAGTACTTTTTTATGATTTTCTCCTGTATTCGCGTCAGGAACGTCCCACTGTAATCTTCAGCAATAATCTGCCAGCATAGTTGGACTCCATTTTCCCTGGTATCTTTTTTCTATGGTAAAAATGTCTTGGTGGAATCGTTCCCCGTGTTCATCACTAACGGCACCCAAGTTTGCGGGAAAAAAGTCTAAATGTGAATGTAAAAAATCTATTTTTAAGGACATATTGCAGCCTAAGGCTTTATAATTCTCTAAAAGTTCCTCGACAATAGTTTTATAGTCATTTGATCGGTGATTTCCAAGAAAATTTTCAGTGATTTTTATAAATGATTCCCAAGCTGGTTTTTCCAGATCATCGAGTTGTTCTTTAAATATATCATCTTTTATCACTTGCCTGATTTGAGGACCTACTAAAACACCCTCTTTAATCTTGGCGTCATTGATTTTAGGGAATTTTTCTTTTAGGTATTGAAATCTAGCGCCATTTTTATCCATTGTTTTCACAACGTTTTTCATCAGACCAAGTTTTATATGGAGAGGTGGTAAAATAGATCTTTAGGTTGTACTAATGGCGCGTGTTTTACATTTTTTGAAAAACAAAACAAAAAAACAATTAGTTGAATGGTCTGTCGGTTCCATCCAAATCATCGGAATTCCAAAAGGCATAGATCGAGATCTTTTTTCCCATCCTGTAAAAAGTCCTACACATGTAACACAGCAGATGTGAGGAACCCACACTTTATCTTGCTGGCCAACAGGAAAACCGAAATAACTTTCATACAATTAAATTTTATTAATTTTATTAAAGGTGTTAAATTTCTTCGTTGAGATACAAAAGTAATTTCATCACAAATGTAACAGAACTTGTCAGGATCATTTTTACACTTTCTTGACATTCTTTAAGAATCACTTCACTTAGCAAACACAAAACACAGCCACTGTTCTGAAAAATAAAACACTAAATTAAAAAATAATAACACAATAATAAAACACAATTAATATAAAATTTTACTGATAAGTGCCGGAACACGGAAAATAGTCCTAATAAAATGATTAAACATATGATTTTGTGGAGAGGTTAGGTAGATATTTCGAAATTACTGCTTACCTTTCTTGTTACAAAATTTTGTTGATCAGTGAATTTAAATTGTTATATGTGATATTTGTTTATTTTCATGGGATTGACTGCTACGGCTATGGCATGAAATCCCAATACAATAACACAATCGCGATGACTATGCTGTTATTCGTTGAGGAGTTTTATTTTTTACTCCGTACTCCGTCACCAGATCTTAACTAAATTTAAATGGTACCACATCGCAGCTAAACACTCCCCTTCTTCGTCCACTTGCAAATATCCCACTCGCGGTGGGGTTGGCGCGACATGATTTTTAATACATGTTACTTATTGATTTGGCTTCTAGTTTTTTCGACCGGCAACCTGCCTGACGTCAACCTCCTGGGGAGAATCGCAACTAAACTCTATCGACTGATTTTTCTTTAAATAATGGGTTCTCAATTTGAGAAGAAATCTATGTACAATACATAAAAATACACTCCTCCTTTTTTGAAGACGGTAAAAAATTGGTCTTGATAGACGGACAGAAGAGTAAGCGAACAATATTATGATCGTATAATAATCTGTTAATTTTATCCATAGAGCGGCAAACGAACAATGTTGTTACCTGATGGTAAGTGATCTGTACATCGTTTATATGTGAGTCAGTGGTAACGACCCGGTCGAGCCGGCCCATTAATGCTGTGTTTTATGTATTTATCCATTTGAATTACGATATCGTAAAAACTTTCCATCCCTTTAGTTACCCAACCCTGCACTAAAGGTAAATCATCACACCCTGTATCGTAGTTCACACGACAGTGAACACCCCGTAGCGCGCTCAGGTCGAAAGATAAACCGCCACTTTGTTGAATGTATTTGGATTGCGAGAAAAATGTACGAACAACCTTATCTTAATGCTTTGTGTCCAAAAAAATATGCGCTTGTTTTTTATGGATGTTTGTTCTAAAGAATATGCGCTTGTTTTTTATGGATGTTTGTTCTAAAGAATATGCGCTTGTTTTTTATGGATGTTTGTTCTAAAGAATATGTCTGATAGTTGGGTGGTACAAAAAAAATATAAAAATGTGTTTCCTAAAAACAATTTCAGCGATAGCTCAGCGGGAAGAGGTACGGAATGTCGAGACGAAAGTCGCAGGTTCGAAACCAGTCCCATGAGCATAGGCCTTAGTCCACCACGCGGGCCCAATAAGGGTTGGTAGACTTCACATACCTTCGAAATTCTTATAGAGAACTTTTCAGGTATGCAGGTTTTTTTTTATTTTTTTTTATTAGATTGAATGACGAGACGAGCAGGTCGCTCGCCTGATAGTAAGCGCCACGCCTGCTCATAAACAGAAGCAACGCCACACAGAACTTTAAATAAAGCACTGCATGACACTGGACTGCGCTCGTCACCCCGAGACATAAGGTGTTAAGTCTCATAAGGCCCAGTAATTACATTGGCTTCAATATCCTTCACACCGGAACACAACAGTGCTTACACACTGTTGCTTGGCGGCAGAAATAGACAAAGCGGTGGTACCAACCCAGCCGGTCTCTCGCAAACGAGGGACCTACCACCTTGTCAAGGTTTCCTCACAATGTTTCCTTCACCGTTAAAGCAGGCGATAATTAACAATTAATACGCACGTAACTTAGAAAGGTCAGAGGTGCATGCTCTTGGGCTTGGTTTCGAACCTGAGACAGTCGGTACCACTCCCCGCTGAACTATCGATGTATTCGATGAACACAGCCAAACAAAATAGTTCCCACATTTATTAGTACTTTTTTTTCTCAACTTAACTCCCACTCGATCAACATAAAAACTTTTTTTACATTAACATAATAATTTCATTGCTTTAATCATGTAATAGTTATCAGAATACAACAGTGAATATCTAATCCGTAGTGAAATCGCCGTGTAAGTAAGTGTTGTTCTAATGGCTGGAGGTCACGCGACTGAGCTTTGACCGATGCTCGTTCACGTAATATGCAGTTATAAATAAAGAAACTTTTGTATTGCGGTGTAAATGTATGAATAGTTTGGCTATTATGGCCAAAGTGGACCATTAAACGGGGAGTGGAACGGACTATAATAAAGTAATAATTCTGCCGATATAATTCTGCCGATCTGCGAGGTCGGCATAATTCTGCCGATCTGCGATAGATTCAGTGTCTATCGTTGGTCGACAGTATTCATGGATTGCGCTATACTTACCATCAGGTGTAGCGTAGTCACTTTGCCGAGCCAGGATAAAAAAAAAAAAAAAAAAAAAAAGTCGCGGGTTCGATTTTAAGCCAGGGTTGACACCATTTTACTTTACATACATGTGCCTAGGTGGCGCAATTGTAATGCGTACGTGTTACGACTGAGGCTGATGCTGAGATCTCGGGTTCGATCCCCGGGTCGGGTAAAAGTGATACTGAGTTACTTATTCTATTTCGAAATGCTCAGTGTCAGCCCGGAGTCTGGAATTGTGCCCGGTATGGCGATAGGCTCGTTCCTTATCATATCATGGGACGGAGATACGCTCGGCGAAATGTGGGTGCACTGGTTACCTACACACCTCTGCCTACCTCTTCTGAGATTACAGGCGTGAGTACGTATGTATGTATGTGTTAACACTGTGCGCTGTGAGTCTATTTTTACGTAGAATTGCTTCACTGCTTTGATGAGTATTGGACGTTAGTGGTTAACTAAAGTTAGATATTAGTTAGTGAAATCGGGTAAGACTGGACATAGGACACTGATTGATGACTTGCTCACAAATTGAACGGTAAAAAACAAAAAAGCAAATGATATTTTTGATCGTACCGCAACCTGCGTCACGTTGACACGGGACTGATTGCGCCAGGTGCGCCGGAAGGAGGTTCGGACCTCCGCAGTGGGACTGGATAAATGGTTCCAGGGCATTCTTATTACAGAGAGGGTTGGAGGGAAATTACCTCGACGTTGTTTATGCATTTTTGTTGTTTATCATGATTTTAAGAATTAAAAAAGTATCTAAACAGATGCTTAAATGTACCCTGGTTAATAGACTAAAGTATAATTAGTTCACCTTTTTAATCGACAAAAAAAAGGTTCTCACGTCAACTCGTAATCTTTCAATAGTATTTTAACCCCTGACAAAAAAGAGGGGAGTTATAACGACTTTGAATTATAAAGTTCATGGCTATCTTCTGTGCTCGTCACCCCGAGACATAAGATATTTAAACTTCGTAATTCCAAATAATGTCACTGGTTACAATGTCCTTTAAACTAGAATATAATAGTGTTTACAGAGTAATAGATAAAACGGTAGTTTTTACTTCAGAAAATATGCCACAAACGAGAGATTTACCACCTTAGACCATTCAACCAACTTACCATATAAAAATACTATCGCATAGAATTAATTACATAAACGCTTGTTTCACAATGTCATCGAATGCATGAGTACTCCCAAGATCGGGATGGTTGGCGGACACTCGAGGAGGCCTATGTTCAGCAGTGAACAGAAATACTTAGGCTGATTTATTCACAACGTCGTAAATGATTAAATAAATAAATACACCCAACAGTCACACACATAGTCCTGACCCCACACAAACCTGTATCGTGGGTATCAGCAACTACGAGGGTCATGCGGTCCCACAACACCCAGACCCGAGACAAATATTTGTGGATCAGACAAACATTTGTCAAGGTGCGGGAATCGAACCCACGGCCTCACGCTTTGCAACCGGCTACTCGCCCGCTGCGCCAATGTTTTTATTTCACAATTTTTTGTGAAAGATTCATCAAATGGGTGAATAAATGACGAAGTGTTAGTCTTTCCCCGATTAATTCGTGCAATTTAAATAGGACCAACTTTAATCTAAATTCTTTTGATTGAAAAAAAACATCAAAATCGGATCGTTCTGTGAAAAAGTTATGGGCTATAGTATAGGTAGTTATACACATAAAAAATATAAACGCGTCGAATTGAGAACGTCCTCCTTTATCATCGGATAAAAATATATATGTACACTATAGTGTAAAATCATACAGAATAGTATGTCAAATTGCTACTTCGTAAATTGGCTGTATAATGCGTGACGTTAACCGTCACATTTAAATAAATATTAATGAAACAGGCCCTAAACCCAATAAATTAAAAGTAGCAGATTCATTGACACAAGTATTTAACCAACCCTATCTTATAAGAACGAGACATCCAAATGTCAGAAGGACGAGGGTGACTCCCCATTGTCAGCATCAGGTGTTTTGGTGCAGTCGTAATGAACATTGCGAATGAAACACTGTCTTGTGTAACTTTATCAAATGAAAGTTATTTGTGCTATGGTAAAGTTAACTAGAATGCAACTAATATTAAAAATATATATAATAAAAATGATTATTATTTGTGGGCATATCTATTCAGCAGTGAAGCAGTGATAGCTCAGCGGGGAGTGGTACGGACTGTCGAGACGAAAGTCGCAGGTTCGAAACCAGCCCCAAGTGCATACACCTCTGACTTTTCTAAGTTATGTGTATATTAATTGTTAATTATCACTTGCTTTAACGGTGAAGGAAACATCGTGAGGAAACCTGCGTACCTGAGAAGTTCTTCATAAGAATTTCGAAGGTATGTGAAGTCTGCCAACCCACATTAGGCCAGTGTGGTAGACTAAGGTCTAAACCCTCTCATTCAGTAGAGGAGGCCCGTGCCCAGCAGTGGGTCGTATATAATAAAGGGCTAGAAAAAAAAAAAACTATTCATACAATAGGTACTCTTTATTTAAAAAGTTTTGATTTACATTTTTAAATATTACAATTATACAAAATAAAACATTTAAAAATATAAAAAGTATCACCCTCCAATGGCGAGCTTAGTACCTAAGCCACCGGTGGTTAGGGCCCCAGAGTGAGGAACCTCCTCACAATGCGTGCCGTGTCCAATAACACTGCTTTCTGAATCTGGGCTCTTGGCCTAACGACCAATTGAGAGCCTCTGGAGGTGTTGGCATACCTTCTTATTATTATGATGTCTCCAACAGAGATACATTTTTACTGATTTTGTGAGATTTTCAGTATTTCTAACATTGTTATGTAGAGTCACAATGTAGATAGTTTTAACTGCAGCAGCAGACCGGGGCGCTACCACTGTCTCGCAAAAAACCGTCACGGAGCTTACCATCAGGCGGGCGATCAGCTTGTTTCGTTACTCAGGTTAAATAAAAATCTTTTGTTATAGAAAAATACTATATACTAAAATAATCATTTTCTCAACTAATTCTTTACTGTAATATGTAAATCGACCACCACAAAGATCGTATTAATGTGTTAACTTATTATAAATTCAGCACAATACGCCCAAGTGACGTCCATTCTCCGATTCAGGCTCCAAACAAACTTTTTGGCAATTTTAACTTTAAATAGGTCTTTAACGAAGATGCTTTGGAATTCCAATGGCTTTAGAACGTTTTCTACGATGCAAGTTAAAAGCGGAGGCGATTTTTTGAATTGATGATTACAGTTTAGAATAGTCTTGCTTGCAGCTACTCTCGTGGGATTAAGTTTAACAGCACCTTGGGGTATTGTACCCTATGAAATATGTAACAGTGTTATCCACATTTTTCTACATAAAAATATATTATTTGGGGTAAAACTTATACCGACTTCCGGCATATAAAGTAGTATATAAGGTATTACGAAATGTACTCTATGAAATTTTAGCATATTTCTAAAGCTATATTTAATAATAATCACCAAGACTGTTAAAAATGTAACCGTTTCGAAGAATTTTCATTACACATCAATCATTCAATATGCTCAACTCTACAGGGTAATTTGCCATGCGGGGGCTTCACAGACAACAGCTGAGTTGATCTGGAACGCTCGGGACTCCAGCGCAACCCTACATACAATAGAAAACATTCTAAGCAAATATTTGTATATCACACAAACATTTGTCGCAGTGCGGGATCGGTCCCGCGGCCTCTCGTTTCACAATCAGCTACATACTACGCCACGGAGGTATATTCATAATGTTCATTAAAGCAAGCTACCCTGATTACATATTGAATAAGTTCAGCATACTGCCTCGACTGCCTCGGTGGCGCATTTGTAATGAGTACGCGTTACGATTGAGGCTAACGCTGATGTCTCGGGTTCGATCCCCAGGTAAAGTGGTATTAGGTTTTTCTATTACGAAATGCTCAGTATCAGTCCGGAGTCTGGAATTTGTGCCCGGTATGGCGATAGGCTCGCCCCCTATCCCATTATGGGACGGAGATACGCTCGGCGAAATGTGGGTGTACTGGTTACACCTCTCCCTACCCCTTCGGGGATTACAGGCGTGAGTGCGTATGTATGTATGTAAGTTCAGCATATCTTATACAAAAATAACTCTTCCTATCTGTGTTTTACTTTAATCGCTCTCGCTCTTGGTTCAACCAAGCCGTTTCGACAAGAAGGGCTAACGTCAATATTGACAATGCACTCGGCGACAAAGCGAATTGGCTGAGTTCGCGCCCAAGCATCCCGCTGTTTTCTCTATAAACATACTTAGCTATTTCGCAGGGAAATTGTACGGATAACATCACTCGTTCACTTATAGATAACTAGCTTTTGCTCGCGGCTCCACCCGCTTACCAGTCTTGGTTAGGCAGAAAAAGTTGTTTTATGTACTATGAATTCCCGTTTATGTATGATTTCCGCATTAAAAAGCAAATGGTGCCAAAGTAATTGTAACATAATATGGTAAATATACATGATAATATGGCCTTGAATTCAAGCAACTATAAAACAAAATGGCGGTCACTTTTTACAATTCTAACATCGGATCCATCATTTGTAACTACGGGGCATCCCAGATGGCGATTTTGAAGTCAATCAGCCTTAAAACAAACAAATACAATAATAAATGGTATAGTTGAGTATGCGAGAAGCCGTCTGGGTTGGTACTAGCGCTTTGTCTATTTCTGCCGCCAAGCAACAGTGTGTAAGCACAGTTTTGTTCCGGTTTGAAGGACATTGAAGCCAGTGAAATTACTGGACAATGGGACAGTTAACAGAGTCTTGGGGTAACGAGCGCAGTCCAATACCATGCAGTGCTTTGTAGTTCAAAGTTCTGGGTGCTGGTGCTTGTTTATGGGCCGGCGTGGCATTTACCATCAGGCGAACTTATTGATGTTAGAACTACTACCCATGAGCACTCTGAATGAACTGAATGCTTCTAGCAACAATTAATTCAATTGAGCCAGCGTAAACACGTAATATATTCGAGACTGGTGACTGATTACCGAGAACCAAGAACACAGTGCAGTGATAGCTCAGGTGGGAGTGGTATGGACTGTCGAGACGAAAGCCGCAGGTTCGAAACCAGCCCCAAGAGCATACACCTCTGACTTTTCTAAGTAACGTGTATATTAATTGTTAATTATCACTTGCTTTAACGGTGAAGGAAACATCGTGAGGAAACCTACATACCTAAGAAGTTCTCCATAAGAATTTCGAAGGTATGTGAAGTCTACCAACCCGCATTAGGCCAGCGTGGTGGACTATGGCCTAACCCCTCTCATTCAGTAGAGGAGGCCCGTGCCCAGCAGTGAGACATGTATAATACAGGGCTAGTATTAGTAAAAACACAGAACCCAGAGAACTGAGAGCACTCGCAGCACTCACAGTACTGAGCTCCCAATGACAGTTGCTTTATGTGTCGAAGTTTTAGTCTTTCAATCCGATTTCGCACCGTGAGAGGATGGTTTTATCCTTCAATATTAAATAAGATCAACTTTAAGCCCCTATCGAATAAAGAACGAATTATCAAAACCAGATCAATGTAAAAATATATGCGTGGTTATACATTAAGAACCTCCCCCAATTTTTCTTCGGTTAAAAAGCCACCCTCTAAATCTAATTAGATTTACATATAGCTCTACAAAACATTAAATTACCAGAACTACGAATCCAGGCCGTTGTCAAGATTAGCGTGTCCAACAACAATTAGGCGATACATTAGCAGGGAATCAATAGGCATGGCAATTTATTTGCCATCGTCGGTCATCGATCTTAATCGTGGTCCGACGTCGGGGCCCTGTCCACTTACCGAGGCGATCGTGAATGTAAATAAAACTATTAGGTTTTGTTGTGTGGGTATTCTGTAGGGAGATCTGTGAAATAGGATCTGTACTATGTAATAGATACATCCCATTACAGTCTTTCTTATTTTATTAGCTTGTAGCGAGACAAGCAACTCGCTTGCCTGATGGTACCTTAGCGCCACGCTTGCTTATAAACAGAAGCAACCCCACACAGGACTTTAAAATACAAAGCACTCCATGACACTGGACTGCGCTTGTCACCCCGAGACATAAGGTGTTAAGTCTCATAATGCACTGTTATTTCACTCGCTTTAATGTCCTTCAAACCGGAACACAACACTGTTACTTGGTGGCGGAAATAGACAAAGCGGTGGTACCAATCCAGCCGGCCTCTCGCATATGAGGGACCTTGTAAAATGGCGTGTTGTCACATAAATAGAACCGCAATGTGGTCAGTGTACAATATCCATTACCTCGAAAATATAATGCGAGGGAAACATTAGACAGTAATATGATATTAATATTCTGCACTCGTGTGTATTGTTTACGATGTCTTGCCTGTTTGATCAGTGGACCTTGGTCAGTGTGTTGGCTCCATAATAGAAGGGAGGATAAAAATGTTCAGGATTTTTTTTAATGTGATGTTTGGTAGTTACTAAGTTATTCCGACGCTGCTTTGATATATACCTACAAAGATTAAATTCTTTTTTTTTTTTTTTTTTTATAGTATAGGCCGGCAAACGAGCAAGTGGGTCACCTGATGGTAAGCGATCTCCACCGCCCATGTACGCCCACAACACAAAAGAATTATGGGCGCGTTGCCGACCTTAAGGGAAAGGTATAATAAGGGATTGGGAAGGGGAGGGGGATTTGGGCCGCCGGATATCTCACTCACCGTACGAAACGCAGCAGCAAGCTGCTACTTTACGCCGGTTTTCTGTGAGACAGTGGTAACGACCCGGACGAGCCGGCCCATTCATGATGTAGACAAAATTGTCTACAGCGTGGCTCTACCACTCGTAAACATCAGAGATGATAATTAACTTTAATTGACCACTAATTACTTATTAGAATTCGCTCATTTCATTACTCAGAGCCACACAAACGTCGTAACGCCTACGCATTACAACTGCGCCACCGAGGCAGTATATTGTTATTGTTAAAATAACTGCCTCGGTGGCGCAGTTGTAATGCGTACGCGTTACGATTGACTCTAACGCTGAGGTCTCGGATTCGATCCCCGGGTCGGGTTTTTCTATTACTAAATGCTCAGTATCAGCCCGGAGTCTGGAATTTGTGCCCGGTATGGCGATAGGCTCACCCCCTATCACATCGTGGGACGGAGATGCGCTCTGCGAAACTGGTGTACTGGTTACACCTCTGCCTACCCCTTCGGGGATTACAAGCGTAAACGACCTCCCCAACCCTTATTTTTCCATCAAGCTTATACAAACTGGTTTAAATAAACAAAAGCGCGTACTTAAACACAGAATGTGTTAACAAAATCAAACTGTACCGCCATTCGACAACTTCACAAACAAACGCCCAACAAACTTGTTTATCTCGTAACATAATTGAAATTAATCTATACTCACATGTTTTGATGGAAATTGCTTTATTTCTGTATAGCAATACAACTGCGCCACAGAGGCAGTCATTAAGTTTTGTTTTATAATAACTAGGGGCGTTGCCCATGTTTTTCCTCAAAACATAAAATAAAAATAACTTAAAGTCCTACGAATATGAGACATATCTTACTTTCTTCCCCACATTATTCTGCATCGATTGGTATCGATCTCGACCCCATACCCCCAGCGGTTTCGGAAGAGATAGCGTGACAAGCTTTTGGCAGCGGCGGGGGCGCCAGTTACTTTTTTTTAGAATAGAGAGATAGAGATAGAGAGAATAGAGCGATAAGAATTCTTCGTACCTTAGGCTGAGGCCAGACGGGTGTAATTTTGTTAGACACTTTTGTCTACAGCATGTATGGGCCGGCTCGTCCGGGTCACTACCACTGTCTCACAGAAAACCGGCGTAAAGTAGCAGCGTGCTGCTGCGTTTCATATGGTAAGTGAGATATCCGGAGGCCCAAACCCCCTCCCCTTCCCAATTCCTTAATTATCCCTTTCCTTTAAGGTCGGCAACGCACCCATGATTCTTTTGATATTGTAGGCGTACATGGGCGGTGGAGATCACTTACCATCAGGTGACCCACTTACTCGTTTGCCGGCCTATGCCATAAAAAAAATATATATATAGTCCTAGGTAAACCTGTATCGTGGGTATCAGGAATAATGAAGGACTTGCGGTTCCACAACACTCAGACCCGAAACAAATATTTGTGAATCACACAAACATTTGTCTCGGTGCGGGAATCGATCCCACGGCCTCTCGCTTTGCAGCCGGCTGCGCCACGGAGGCTCAACATTAAGTCCATAGGCTTAGCTGTTCGACCAACCGTGTGCATATTCATGAGACGAGAACTTGCGAATGGCTTCATGCCTAACAACGCAATGTTGACGGAGAAACCATCTGACTGTGCAGCAGATTGTGGTACATACATACGCACCTGTAATCCCCGAAGGGGTAGGCAGAGGTGTAACCAGTACACCCACATTTCGCCGAGCGTATCGCCGTCCCTTGGTGTGATAGGGAGCGAACCTATCGCCATACCGGACACAAATTCCAGACTCCTGGCTAATAATGAGAATGTCGTCATAGAAAACCCCAATAATTTCCCTGACCGGGGGATCGAACCCGAGACCTCAGTGTCAGCCTCAGTCGTAACGCGTACGCATTACAACTGTGCCACCGAGTAGCAGATTGTGGTGTATCGATTTTACTAGTGATTAGTCTTTAATACCTTCTTTATTTAAAGAACAGGTAAGAGGTATAAGAACGCGATGATGGTGTAAGCTAGTTTCTAGCTAGTCGTTTTGATTTTACCAACTGAGGTTCATATGCTATTTGAGCATTTTTTTTGCTTGAGTAACGAGACGAACAGATCGCTCGCCTGATGTTCAGCGTCACGCCTGCACATAAACAGAAGCAACGTCACACAGAACTCTGGATTACAGAGCACTGCACGGCACTGCGCTCGTCATGTCGAGACATAAGATGTTAAGTTGCATACTGACGGTAGGCAGCGGCTTTGCTGTGCCCTGGCATTGCAGAAGTCTATGGGCGGCGGTGACTACTTACCACCAGGTGGCCCGTTTGCTCGTCTGCCTATCCAGGCAGTAAAAAAAAAACTGCGCCTTTCGTAATAGAAAATCCTAATATTTTACCCGACCCGAGGATCGAACCCGAGACCTCAGCGTCAGCTTCAGTCGTAACACGTACGCAATACAGGCAGTCATAAACGAAGAAATACACGAACCTAATAGATTAGTATCGAATAATTTATTCAACCTACGAATTCAAACCATATTCACTTCCTACACCAAAGTCATACATACATACATACGCACTCACGCCTGTAATCCCCGAAAGGACAGGCAGAGGTGTAACCAGTACACCCACATTTCGCCGAGCGTATCTCTGTCCCACGATGTGATAGGGGAGAACCTATCGCCATACCGGGCACAAATTCCAAACTCCGGGCTGATACTAAGCATTTCTTAATAGAAAAACACAATACCACTTTACCCGACCCGGGGATCAAACCCGAGACCTCAGCGTCAGCTTCAGTCGTAACACGTACGCAATACAACTGCGCCACCGAGGCAGTCACAAATGATGAAATATACGTAATATTAAGATTATTATCGAATAATTTATTCAACCTACGAATTCAAACCATATTCACTTCCTACACCAAAGTCATACATACATACATACGCACTCACGCCTGTAATCCCCGAAAGAGCAGGCAGAGGTGTAACCAGTACACCCACATTTCGCCGAGCGTATCTCCGTCCCACGATGTGATAGGGGCGAACCTATCGCCATACCGGGCACAAATTCCAGACTCCGGGCTGATACTAAGCATTTCATAATAGAAAAACACAATACCACTTTACCCGACCCGGGGATCAAACCCGAGACCTCAGCGTCAGCTTCAGTCGTAACACGTACGCAATACAACTGCGCCACCGAGGCAGTCACAAACGAAGAAATATACGTAATATTAAGATTATTATCGAATAATTTGTTCAACCTACGAATTCAAACCATATTCACTTCCTACACCTAATTCTTACGAATCAAAATACAATGAAGACACCTTTTACTTTTTATCACCAATTGTTCCCCGAAAGAGAAATCATTACGTTCGAATTGGATGACGCGCCATTCGTAATAGGCGATTGCAGACGATTGCTCGCCGCATTCGGGCCCACGGTCCTTCTGATTGTCTCCCAAATTTAATAACGGATTCGAATGACCCTCTCCCTCTGAATTCGAAGGTTACATTCGACAAAAAGTATTCGGCAGGGGGTGCAATGAGTGGAGCAGTTTTTTTGAGCAGGTATGACATGTTTTTTGTTTTCAAACTCATTATAATCCAACGCCGTGTACTCGTACAAGTACTACGGTTAAAATATTGGGCTTTGGTAATCTTCGGATATATTTTTTTATGGCATAGGGCGGCAGAGGAGCAAGTGGGTCACACAAAGAATCATGGGTGCGTTGCCTACCTTAAAGGAAAGGGATAATTCCTTAATTATTAGGAATTAGGATTAGGAAGGGGAGGGGGTTTGGACCTCCGGATATCTCACTCGCCGTACGAAACGCAGCAGCAACCTTTACGCCGATATTTCGATAAACGTACCATATGCTGCTGCCTCGGTGGCGCAGTTGTAATGCTTACGCAGTACGACTGATGTGCCGAGGTCGCGGGTTCGATCCCCCGGGTCGGGTAAAGTGATATTGGGGTTTTATGGCCTCTGGAATTGTGCCCGGTATGGCGACACACATCATGGGAAGGAAATAAGCTCGGCGAAATGGATGTACTAAAAGTACTAGGTACACCTCTGCCTATCCCTTGGGGGATTACTGGCGTGAGTACGTATGTATGTATGTTGTACCATATGATGATAATGATGACCTAATACAAACGTATTACATTAATAAAAAATACACCCAACAGTCACACACATAGTCCTGAACCCACACTATAAGGTAAACCTGTATCATGGGTGTCATAAACTACGAGTGGCTTGTGGTCCCATAACACCCAGACCCGAAACAAGGTTTTTTGGATCACACAAACATTATTTCGTCTTTTTTCGTACAAGGTTTTTTTTAGGTCCCGCGTATGCGAGAGGCCGTTTGGGTTGGTACCACCGCTTTGTCTATTTCGGCCTATATACACTGTCAATAGACCAATTGCCAAAACCTTTTAAGTATAATATATATTATACTTTTGTGTCTCGAACCTTATCAGTAATGGTTTCATCAAATTGAGACACTGACTTACGGGTTTTGAGAACGGACTGCACAAAATGTTCTAGACTTTTTATAGTCAATGGTTGTTCATATTGTATAACTTACTGTTAGCGTATTCTCTTTATATTGGTATATTAAGGGTGTCTGAGAAAGCAACGTTGAGTACACTGAAATAATAATGGTGCGATACAGTTGTGGAAGGGTAGTTAAATGGTATAAAAGAGATTGTGGCCATAACTGGAGGTCTTTAGCCCGCAGTCAGTCATACAGTCTCCAGTTAATTAAGATCAGTGCTCAGTCGATAGTCCAAGTGTTCATTACGCGGTAGCTATGCTGGTTTACTATTCGGTCCTAGTTGTTTGAGTTATAATTAGAGAATGGTCTCTAGAGAATCCTGACATGAGGTTGTGATCTGTAAAGTAGTAATATTGTAAATGTAACCAATAAACTATGAGTTAAAGTGATTACTGTCGATTGGTATTAATAGAATAATACTCGTCTCACGTAACTTCTAGCAATACCTAGTAACAATGACTTTAATGTATACTACTAAACAAGCTGCACGGTACATAGAAATTGTACCACTAAGTTGTGGTCAATTGACCGTAACTTAATATTACCATCTCGGTTACTCTCAACTAGAACCCCTCTCGCGCTCTCTATCTGTGAGCTGTCAAGCTCCCGCGTTATATGACACAATTTTACTTCTAAACAGCCCGTCTAGTAGTATAATATACATTAACGTCTTTTCCCAGTAACTATTCCTATGCCGGAATATAAAAAAATATTCTTCTTCTTCTTCTACCTGACCGTAGCCCACTCGCAGTGGGGTTCGCGCATCATGATTTTTAACATGTAAGTACGACTGCTGTCTTGGGTTCGGTCCCCGGGTCGGGTAGAGTGATATTATGAAATCATCACATCTGTCATGAAAAGCTTAGAATTAGCCCAGAGTCTGGAAATGTGCCCGGGATGGTGATAAGCTCGTCCCGTATCACATCATGGGACGGAAATAAACTCGGCGAAATGTGGGTGTACTAGGTACACCTCTACCTACTCGTTCGGGGAGTACAGTGAGGGCGTATATATGTATGTTAGACATATTTGGCTTGTAGTTTTTACGACCGGCCGCCCGCCTGTCATCAACCTCATAGGAGGCGAGAATATTAAAAACTTTTTTTTTATTTGTCCTACTTCTGGGCAAAGGTCTCCCTCAACGCCTTCCAACGTTTCCTATCCAAGGCTGTTGTCGGCCAGTCTTTGTCGAAGTGGTCAAGATCGTCGCGTCACCTCTTTCGGTGTCCGCCCGAAAATTAAAAACTTGTTCACAAAAAATATTCTCATTTTATTTTCTGTCCACCTTCTTACTTTGTTTCCAAATATATTTATAGAAGTAAGCATATTTTCGTCCACGGAATCGTATCTCTAGTACGATCTGGCGCGGTCATCGATAATCAACGTACTGCGGTTTACTCAAGATCTTAGTATTCTGGCGTTAGTTCCATATTACTTTCTGTAGGCAGATTCTCGTAATTTTAATTGTTCAAAATATCATTCCGATCTAGGCTCAGCGTCAAGAAAGTTGCAAATGGCATTCTCTTAAACCAATAATCAACGACAAATGCACCTAGCATTAGCAGTAGCATTATACCGTTTTGGCTTCAGTCAACTTTTATTCTACATTCAATCTCATTACGATCTATGTCAACATTTGACGTTGATTATTGGTTTATGAGAATGCCATTTGCAACTTGCTTGACGCTGAGCCTAGATCGGAATGATATTTTGAACATTTAAAATTACGAGAATTGGCCTACTGAGCCTCCGTTCTAGAAACACTAATAGCTGTCGCAAGCGGTAATGACTGCCATTGATTCGAGAACATTGCGGTCATTAACATAAATCGGGATTATTGGGTATTTTATTGTAGCAATTTGCAAATTTCAGACATTTCGATGCCAAACGATTAGATCACCGAATTCATTTGCATTGCAATAAAATATATCTAAGCATCTCGTACATGTATTAATCAGCTTACTTAAGGTTGTTAAAAATCCAAAAAAAAATTCAATAGTGGGTCTAAAAGCGAGAGTCCGTAAGCACTATGTTTCAGTTTGAAGGTCATCGAAGCCAGTGAAATTACTGGGCATTACGAAACTTAACCTCTAATGTCCTGTGGTGACGAGCGCTGTGCAAAACTATGTAATGCTTTGTAATTAAAATTTTGAGTGGTGTTGCTACTGTTTAAGGGCAAGCGTGGCGCTTTACGTCTGGTGAGCGAGTAGTAAATGAAAGTAGACTTTGCTGCTCCTGATATAGGTACTGTCTGAATGGTGTGAACGGGCCTCCACTACTAACAAGAGTACCTTAGTCTAGCATGCTGGCCTGCTGTGGGTTGGTAGACTTCACATACCTACGAAATTCTTATAGAGCATGCTTAGGTATGCAGGTTTCCTCACGATGTTTTCCTTCACCGTTAAATCAAGCGATAATTAACGATGAATACACATTACCTTTTTAACCTAAATTGTCCCACTGCTAGGCAAAGGTTTTACGTTTATTCAATTCATAAATAAATCACATCGAAACAGTTTATATGATACAAATTCATTTAAAGTCCACGCGGCACAAAGTGGCAATTCAATTTTCATACACTCACGGCACGATCGTGTTCATTTCGTAAATTATTCACAAATTGTTGGAAAAATATAACGAGATAAAGTGAAAATCGGTGGCTCTTTCGACGAGAAGGTCTTTAGTGTAGTTAATGTTTTATTTAATTATTCGTAATACTTTAAAGGGGCAACGGTACTTTTTAAAATCAAGGAGAATTAACGGTTGCCGTGTGGGATTAGGTGTAAGATTGGTGAGGTTTTGAGATTTTGTAATTATTGCGTTTTCAAATATCGTCAAACATACATATTATCACGCCTGTATCCCGTAAGTGTAGACAGAGACTATTGATTGCCACTTTACGCGGTCCTGACATACCACTTTCGTTTCTACTACTTTCATTAATTTCTGCACTCTTGTTGGTTTAGAGACTCCTGACCTATTCTTTATTTAATATATCACCAATTTGGTTGATATAGTTTCGATGCGGTCGATCTCTACCGACGCTTCCATACACACACGCCTTGTGTATCTGTTTTTTTAATCTCCAATTAATCATCCTTTCGATGTGTCCAAACTAACTCAACATTCCTTTCTCAATTTTTGTCACTACATCATTTTTTACTCCACAACGTTCCATCATCTTATTATTCCTCAGTCTATCGTAGAACGTCACGCCACACATGGTCCTTAACGCTTTCATCTCTATTGCTTTCATTTTACTTTCATGCTTCTTCTACTCAACTTTCACTACCTTACCAGGGTTGGCACTAGTACTTCCTCCATGGACAATTAGGCGTGCCTTTTTGGAGACCTTTCGGCTGCCCATAAAGTAAATACCACCGTGAATCAAATGCTACTAAAAACTAACATCTTTAATATGGGTCCTTCATCAGTGATTATCCCCTTTAAATTATTGTTTAGCCATATCAACTAGCTTAAGGTACAATAGGGTTGTCATGTCACTAAAAAAAGACACACTTAAAACTCCTTAAAAACTAGACAAAATATCGTGGGTATGCGATGCGATATCGTATGCGAGAGACCGTCTGGGTTGGTACTACTGCTTTGTCTATTTCTGCCGCCAATCAGCAGTGTGTAAGCACTTTTGTGTTCCGATGTGACGACATTGAAGCCAGTGAAATTACTAGGCATTATGAGACTTAACATATTATGTCTCGGGGTGACGAGTGCAGTTCAATACCATGCAGTGCTTTGTAATTCAAAGTTCTGTGTGGTGTTGCTTCTGTTTATGGTCAGGCGTGGCGCTTACTTTCAGTCGAGCGAGCTGCTCATTTCGTCACTCAAGCAAAAAATAATAATCTGTTGCGTTCAATTATCCAATGCCTACTATCAAATCTACCGTAGTCTGTAGCGGTGTTTGGCTGCATTTGCTATAAAATTCTCCGACTACATTCCCGCTCACCTCTTATTACTCACGCATTATCCCAAAGGAGCCCTTTTACCCGTTTTTTCAAAGAGCTAAAACTTCGTTCATGCTTTCCGCTGACCCGCCTGCCAGCCTTTCAGACTTGAAAAAGTCCGGCCATTTTAATTGGACGATCTTGTTTGCGCGAATATTTCGCTGACAGACACATAACGATGCTATCGATGTTCCGGTGTGGTGATGCGCGATTTTTTTCTGGTCAAATAGCTATAAAAAATCCAAATGCTCCGTTGTCGGCAAGTATTTTTGTTCGCTTTTGTTAATTGGAAATCGTTTGTGAATTATTTGCGCATGATTGCGCGTTCTTCATTTGAAATTTTTCTGATCTTTGATTCTTTTGAATTTTTTGCAAATACTGCTTTTAAGTAGTATTTACTTTTATTAACGTTCGTTTGATAACGTCTACAAAATTATTAAGGATTCGGGTGAAATAGGTTGTATACCCGTTCAAATGTTTTTTCAACTCTTTATGTTAAGAAATTGATATTATCCTTAAAATAGTTTAAAAGTCTGTTTTAAGGTACGCGAAATAGGGAAACCGTGACGCGTGACGATAAACGTCATCTAGCTATCCACGAGCACATCAATGCTTCAAATCATCAAAAATAATCATCTATGTTAGCTTTATACAGCCAATAAATATACAAGACTAAACGACAAAATACACAAAAAAGTAATAAATAAATACATCCAACAGTAACACACATACTCTAGACCCCACCATACAAGATTAACATGTATCGTGGGTATCAGGAACTAAAAGGGACTTATAGTTCCACACCGCTCAGTTCACTAGGTGGTAGGACCGTCGCATGCATGTCTGGGTTCTTATAACGCACTCAAGCCTGTTATCCCCGAAGGGGTAGGCAGAGGTGTAACCAGTACACCCACATTTCGCCGAGCGTATGTCCGTCCCTTATGTGATAAGGGGCGAGTCTATCACCATACCGGGCACAAATTTCCAGACTCCGGGTTGATACTGAGTACTTCGTATAGAAAAATATCCTGGGTTCTTATCACTGCTTTATACACTGTTATGTATAAGCATTGTTGTGTCTTGAAGGACATTGAAGCCAGTTAAATTACTTAAAAATTACTTATTAAGAGACTTAACATCTTATGACTCTGGGTGACGAGCGCAGTCCAATGCCATACAATGCAAATTTCTCTTCAAAGTTCTGTGTTGTCTTACTTCTGTTTATGAGCAGGCGCGTATCAGGCGAGCGACCTGCTCGTCTCGTCATTCAAGCTGATAAAAAAAGAACACGAAAAAAAAATATGTGGATTACACAGATAACTGTTTACTCATTTGAGTTCACAGCCACTGTGCCCCAGAGGCTATCAGTATAATCTCTGAAGAATAGTGCGTATCAGATTACAGAATGATTTGTATGAAACTCAATCAAATTCCGACAATAGATGCGGCTTCATTAAAGTGAGCGACGCGGGAAAGTCTCTTACTGTCGGTAGCCTGACAGACGGACCGACATAATCCGATTTGGCACAGATGTGCGCATATTTGACGTGCTTCTTATGTGTTTGTATTGAGTTTATAAATGGAGTCTTTGAGTGGTAGAGCCACGCTGTAGACACTATTGTCTACAGCATGAATGGGCCGGCTCGTCCGGGTCGTTACCACTGTCTCATAGAAAACCGGCGTAAAGTAGCAGCTTGCTGCTGCGTTTCGTACGGTGATTGAGATATGCGGGGGCCCAAATCCCCTCCCCTTACCAATCCCTTAATTATCCCTTTCCTTTAAGGTCTGCAACGAGCCCATAATTGTTTGTATATACTGGGTTATTTTATTGCATTGTGCTATAAACTTATGCCTGCCATTGTACTGTAGTATAAATGGCATGATTGGACTGATACAGTGTTTTTTAACGCCTAAGTGGAACAAAAAGTATGGTCAGTAACTTTTTGAACTCTAAAATGTATTGGTTCCAGAATAGTTCCAAAATATACCGTATTTACAAATAATAAGATTCAAAATTCAATACATTTTTTATGACGCAATCATTGCTCGGTAGTCTAAATCAGCAAAATCGTTTTCCAATAAAGTGAATAGGTGTTTTTTTATCTAGATAATATCATGTTTAAAACGTTACATAAAATAAGCTTACGTGGGGCGGTTGGCGAGTAGCTGTAAAGCGAGAGTCTGATTTGTGAATCTAAACCATCCAGGGCGCCACCCAAGAGCATACAACAAAATTCATTCAAATCGGTCCAGCCGTTTAGGAGGAGTTCAGTGACATACACACGTACAGTAGAATTATATTTATAAAGATATGTATATTATGAAGAAGTGTTGAGCAATTTCTATAACAAGTTCATGAATTTATTATAAACGGATCTAGAAGATTAAACCCTAGAAAGATAAATTATGACCAGTAACTAACCACCATTATATGTATATCTACTGGAATGCATGTCGTGTACACAAATCCAATAATGGATGTAGGCAGGCAGGCAGTGGCCAATCCAGACCAAAATGGTCATAAATCACTTTATCTCCTAATAGGGCAATGATAGCTGGTATTAACGCGTAACACGGTTTACATAAATCAACCGATGTGTGTGTGTAACTGAGATGGTTCATAAATTGAATCTGCGTGTGGAAGGTAATGGGGGAGGGGGATAAAGTTATAAAGATTATAAATTATATATGCAAAGGCTGGCTGGCTCATCATCGCCCAGCCCAAACAGTAAATGACAGAAACTTTATTTTATTTTTATTTTATAGACGAGTAAGTGGGTCACCTGATCTTAAATGATCTTCGCCAATGAACGCTTACGATACTTGAAAAATCATGAACGTAACCTTATAGGAAATGGGTAATTAAGAGATTGGAATGGGCAAGGGGATTTGTCTTTTCTTTGATTTGAATATTTGTTTCGGGCCTGAGTGTTAAATAAATGCTAATCTTTCGTAGTTGCTGATACCCACGATACATATCAGAACTATGTGTGTGACTGTTGGGTGTATTTATTATTTATTTATCTCAATCGCCGTACGAAACGCAGCAGCTAGGTCTTACTTCACGTCGGTTTTCTTTGAGACAGTAGTAACAACCTGATCGAGCCAGCCTATTCATGCTACAAGAGTATCAACAGAGTGTCTCTGCAACATAAATACTAGCTTTTGCTCGCGGCTTCGCCCGCGTGAACAATCTTTTCCTAGATAAAAACTAGCCTAGAACCGTCTCCAGGGTCTTGTCTATCGCTATACCATATATCTAAATTCAAAATCGGTTCAGAGATTTAGACATGAAATCGTAACAATCAACAATCGTATCGTAAATAAACTCACTTTCTATTTATAATATTCGTTAGGAAAAACCCTTCTCACGATGTTTTCTTCATCGTTAAAGCAAGCGATAATTAGCAATTAATACACACGTAACTTAGAAAAGTCAGAGGTGCTCTTGGGGCTGGTTTCGAACCTACGACGTTCATCTCGACAGTCCGTATCACTCCCCGCTGAGCTATCGCTGCTTCAACTACTAACTACTACGACTAAGGCCTAACCCCTCTCATTCAGTAGAGGAGGCCCGTGCCCAACAGTGGGACGTATATAATACAGGGCTAGTATTATTATAGGATAAACTCAGTAAAGCATCCGTACATTACTTGCTGTGCCTACACCTTCGGAGAGACAGGCGTGATAGCTTAAGAGGATTATATTTGTACTATACTCACAATTTATTAAAGAAATATAATATTCCACAATCATATATTATCCCAAAAAATATATTCAATTCCACACGCCACATTCGTCGACAGGCACGATTTTTTCATACATGAAGCAAAATAATGAAATTACCGTGCATCCGATGTTAGCAGAGATTAATAGCACCCCCGGAATATAATAGGGGTTAATTTTGTATTTTAGGTAAAGATTTACGACGCTTCATGTCGGCGGGCGAATTACATCTTCTGTCAAGTAATGAAATAGGATTTGGTATTAAAAGTAGTGCTACCGAGATGGATGATGATGTTATAGATTGAGTAGGTATCTTTTTAAAGATATCTACGTTTTGATCTTTATTTTTAGATATTGCTATTAATACCTGATATTGGCGAAATCATATAAAATCGATGGGGCCATAATCTACAAATAGAATAGAATATATGATCTCTCTATTCTTAAAAAAAGTAACCGCCGCTGCCAAAAGCTTGTCACGCTATCTCCTCCGAAACCGCTGGGGGTATGGGGTCGAGACCGATACCAATCGATGCAGAATAATGTGGGGAAGAAAGTAAGATATGTCTCATATTCGTCGGAATTTAAGTTTGTCTTTTGTGGAAAAACATGGGCAACGCTCCTAGTGTTATAAAAAGAAATTGACATTTATAGGTATATATTAGAATAATTGTGCCCGGTATGGCGATAGGTTCGCCCCCCTATCACATCATGGGACGGAGATACGCTTGGCGAAATATGGGTGTACTGGTTACACCTCTGCCTACCCCTTCGGGGATTACAGGTGTGAATGCGTTTTTTATATTAGAATAAAGCTGAATTCCTGTGGCCACTTTCCTACTCCAATATCAGATCTTGAACACCGTCCGTATACCTTTCTGCTGAGAAAAATAAACTTAAATTCATCAGTCAAATTAGAAAACTATATTACAACTTATTTAACTTATCGATACCAAAGTAAAATAAAAGCCGCTCCAACTCAATGGATGTAAGAACTTTAAACTCAGAACTCCGACATTCCAGTTGAAAATAATCGAGAGTTGGAAATACTTTTTCAATTATATAGATATTCAACAGTATTATGGAAGAAATAACGAGATTGAGTCGTGAAACGGACGTATTCTCCGCTTTGAGAGATTTCGCTTGGTTGCATGACGGAATGGTTTTCTTAAGAGCTTTAGCGCTGTTAGTTGTTTCTATCGGAGTAATATAAATTCAGATGTATGTATGCATACATAGTCACGCCTGTAATCCCCGAAGGGGTAGGCAGAGGTGTAACCAGTACACCCACATTTCGCCGAGCGTATCTCCGTCCCACGATGTGATAGAGGGCGAGCCTATCGCCATATCGGGCACAAATTCCAGACTCCGGGCTGATACTGAGCATTTCGTAACAGAAAAACCCAATACAACTTTACCCGACCCGGGGATTGAACCCGAGACCTCAGCGTTAGCCTCAATCGTAACGCGTACGCATTACAACTGCGCCACCAAGGCATTCACATGTATGTATTTAATGTGGTATTTTTGTGTGGTAGAGCCACGCTGTAGTCAGTTCTGTCTACAGCATAAATGGGCCGGCTCGTCCGGGTCGTTACCACTGTCTTACAGAAAACCGGCGTAAAGTAGTAGCTTGCTGCTGCGTTTCGTACGGTGAGTGAGATATCCGAAGGCCCAAATTCCCCTCCCCTTCCCAATCCCTAACTCCCTAACTTTCCTTTAAGGTCGGTAACGCGTACATGATTATTTTAGTATTGTGGGTGTACATAGGCGGTGGAGGTCACTTACCATCAGATGACCCACTTGCTCCTTTAAAAAAAAACTAGCCCTGTATTAAATACGTCCCATTGCTGGGCACAGGCCTCCTCTTCTGAATGAGAGGTGTTAGGCCTTAGTCCACCACGCTGGCCTATTGCGGGTTGGCAGACTTCACATACCTTTCGAAATTCTTGTAGACAACTTCTCAGGTATGCAGGTTTCCTCACGATGTTTTCGTTAACGTTAAAGCATGCAATAATTAACAATGAATACACACATTCCTTCGAAAAGGCATAGGTGTATGCTCTTTGAACCTGTGACTTTCGTCTCGACAATCCATAGCACTCCCCGCTGAACAATTGCTGCATATCCTCATTGCACAAGTTCATTATATAGGCCAAAATACTCCATTCACGGCACCTAAATCTAATTAAAACATTTTTCTACCGCCAATTATAATGTACTAGCTTTTGCTCGCGGCTCCGCCCGCGTGAATAGACTTTCCAAAATAAAACGTAGCCTATAACCGTCTCCAGGGACCCATCTATCTCTTCATCAAAATTCATCAAAATCGGTTCAGTGATTTAGGCGTGAAAGCGTAACAAACAAATAGATATTTTTTTTTCATAAAAAGTATCCTATGTTACTTCTTATACGTCCAAGAATATGTGTACAAAGTTTCATGCTGATCGGTTAAGTAGTTTTCGCGTGAAAGCGTAACAAACAAATTTACATTCACATTTATAATATTAGTATGATTTTTAAACGCCATAAAAAAACAATGTACAATACTTCACGTCAGTTTGAAACATCTTTAAAAAGGACTCCGTCGACAATGGCCCAGCAGCCAATCCGTCTCAGACGTCAGTGGGGAGAAAAAGCTCATTGGTTGCAGATGCAGTACATTTTACAGTTTTTGTTGTTCGCCAATCTATCTATGGGAGCGTCGTCTAGCATTGGTAAATAGCGATAAATTAGAAGTTTTTGTATCGAGTATAATTGCAGACTACATTCTTTAATTGATAGGTTATTTGTATGATCAGAATTTGTTGCTGTATTTGGACTGTAGATTTTTTTTTTTTTTTTTTTTACTGCCTGGATAGGCAGACGAGCAAACGGGCCACCTGATGGTAAGTAGTCACCGCCACCCATAGACTTCTGCAATGCCAGGGCACAGCAAAGCCGCTGCCTACCGAGCAAAGCCGCTGCCTACCGAGCAAAGAGAAATGTGTCTAATATTTTAACCCCCAGATAAGGTTTTTGTTTTTTTAGCTTGAATGACGAGACGAGCAGGTCGCTCGCCTGATGATAATCGTCACGCCTGCTCATAAACAAAAGCAACGCCACACAGGATTTTAAATAACAAATCACTGTATGACACTGGACTGCGCTCGTCACCCCGAGACATAAGGTGTTAAGTCTCATAATGCCCAGTAATTTCACTGGCTTCAATGTCCTTCACACCGGAACATAACAGTGCTTACACACTGTTGCTAGGCGTTAGGAAAAGGTTTTTATTATAGCAAAAGGCAGCAGATGAGCAAGTGAGAAGAGGAGAGGGATTTGGGGCTCCATATAGGGGTGAGTGAGAAAACGAACTCACCATATGAAACACAGTAGCAAACCACGACTTTAAAGGAAATAGACAATTATGGAATTTGGGAGAGTAGATTTGGGCCTCCGGATAATGCATATACGAAATATAATAGCAAGTTCTTACTTCACGGTTTTCTGTGAGACAGTGGGAACAACCCGATCGAGACGATCCATTCATGCTGTAGATAAAACAGTCAATAGCGTGCTTCTACCATTTGGCAAAGTAGTAGTATTCTGTAAGCAGATACCGTTTAATCTCACAACAATATATTTTTTTTTTTAATCTCCATGTCGCATATTTGTGAGCTTGTTCTACAAATATCTGCAAATATCGCGATTCTCAGTCATAATTTCCTTAATATAATAGGATTTAGTCAAAAATCCGCCGCCGAAACTGATTTGAGACAAAGAGGATTTCGATCCCTCAAAATCTCGCCGGATCCCGTTCGACAAGGCATTGCAATAAACGGGTACGGGATTAACCATTCGTATTCTACCCCAAGTTATATCTTTTCACGGTGTTCTGGACAAGGAAAAAGCCTCTTACAATTTATTATTGATGTGATCCGACAATTTTTGGTTTAACTGTTTTTTTGTTGAATATGATCACAATTCCCACGACATTCTTTAAAACCCTCAAAAAAATTTACTTATGACTTTTTAAAGAATCATCCAAGTCGGTCCACATTTGGTGGAGTTACGCGTAAAAATACATATACAAGGTTAGTCAAAAGGGATGTACTAAGCTGTGGCCAACTTAGAGTATCACTGATTTCTACTATGTATGTCTCATCACATTTTTTAATGTTCCATATATAAATGAATAATTGCTTTTTTAATTTTATAAATACACAACCCTGTAGCGCGATTTTTAATGTCACGACTTGGCGGTGAAATACTAAGGTACCACACCGCACGCCGCGCCCGAATGAACCTACAGCTAATCATAATGTTGTTTTTATTTAATCTTTAAACAACAATGTCTCTGAAACTATAGGATTTATTGAAAAAGTTGTAGATACAAAAGTTGTTAAGAATTACGGGCACTTTTACGTCCTTTCGGCTTAGTACACCTTTTCGGACTAACCTTGTATAAACGAATTGAGAACTTTTGATTTTATTTCGGTTAAATAAATAACACTAAAATAAAAAAAAAGATTGTGTGGTTTTATGAAACCACGGTAAAAGTGAAACTTTTTTTCACATTCTAAACATTTAACTAAAAAAAATTGGAATAATATTACATTAAACACTAACAAAAAACAAACAAAATAGCGTGCGAACCATAGACGCCGCCATATTGGCCTTGGCTGCTCTGGCGAGCGCCTTTCACTTTATCCCTACTCCGCGGCTGACCGTCACGCGACATGCAACACACAGGCCACAATTTATGAGACGATCTAATAAAAGTTTCACTTTATCAATGGCATTATAAAAAAATCTAATTTCGAACATAGAATTAAAATTAAAAAATAAAGAGTGGCATAATCAAATGTATTCCGAACAATATTCATTAATAATGTATGAATACAATATGCGCGTATTGTCAATGTTCCCACAGGATGTCTCCGGAGTGGGTTTTTCTGTAATCTTGAAGGATTCATTAAATATGCATAAGGACAAGGGAACGCTTTTCACTTGGAAACCGACACCTGCCATTTAATTTGTGATTAAATAACACTGGAATAATATTTCATTATGTACGACTTTGTACATGCTTGTAATTATTGGGTTACAAAATTGCTCTAGTATTATTGATAAAAAAAAGATTTTTTAAAGTTTAAAATTTACAAATATTTACACAAAATGTTTCGGTGAGGTTGTTGAGATTTGTTATTAAATTCATTAGATGATTCGTACGCATTATAGCAACGATAGCTTAGCACGGACTGGTACGGGCTGTCGAGACGAAAGTACCCAGGTTCAAAACCAGCCCCAAGAGCATGCACCTCTGACTTTTCTAAGTTAGTTATGTGTGCATAAATTGTTAATGATCGCTTGCTTTAACGGCGAAGGAAACATCGTGAGGAAACCTGCATACCTGAGAAGTCCAGGTCGTTACCACTGTCTCACAGGAAACTGATGTAAATTATTTCAGTATTGACCCATGATCCTTTTGCTATTGTGGGCGAATATGGACGGTAGAGATCACTTACCATCAGTTGTTACCCACTTGTTCGTTTACCGGCCTATGACATAAAAAAACCCTTCTCATTGAGTAGGGAAGGCTGGTGTCCAGCAGTGAGACGTGTATAATACAGGGCTATTATTATTATTAAACAATTCTTGCGATTTCGTCTCGAAATAATGTCCTAACCGGTATATAAGGCTAATTCTGTTATCTTGCAGCGCATAGCCGCTCAAAACTTTCTGCGTCAGATTATATAAAAATTACCACTCTTCAAAAAATCGTTCAATGTCTTAAATTATCATGTGGTTAGACAGCGAACATCTCAGCCCACCCCCCAATGCCACGGCGCGATAATTAGATTGCTTCTTGTAGCAAGCTATTTGTGGGCTGAGCTTAATTTATTTTATTAACTTTTCCCACTGTTTCACGCGGAATGTATAACGTTGAGCGTTCTCGAGAAAAGTCCAAACTTTCTGGAAGAATTGTAATTTTGGCAACTTAATTTGCTGCGGCAGTTCAAGGTTAGAGAATGTATATTTTAACGTAAGTACGAGAGCGAGTTCAGAATTATTGTTGCCGTAATTGAGTGGACACTTCTGATTCATGAAGTTAGGGGATGAGTTGTTAATGCGTAGTTAATAAATAATAAATACACCCAACAGTCACACACATAGTCCTGACCCCACACTAGGTAAACCTGTATCGTGAGTATCAGGAACTACGAGAGACTTGCGGTCCCACAACACCCACATACACACATAATTTTTGAGAGATGTGTATCTTTACAAACACTGTAAAGTCTGTCTAATAATTCCGACTACACATACTTCTTCTAACCCAACCCGCCCCACATTATGACGTAACGCTTTGATTTTCCATGAAACTAAACAAAGGGATACTTTTAAAGCAAAGTTGGCAACCCTTCCTAGAGCGGCAACAAGTTCCGCTTAATTGAAAATAACAGGAACGCTGCGGTCGCCGGACAGATGTTAATTTCAACATGAGCAGATATTTATAGGCGTTGGATAAATATTATTTACTTTGCTTACTACTTGAACATGCTTGTAACTAGGCTTAGGGGATATTTTTTATGGAACTAGGTGATAGGTGTCTTGTATGCGAGTGCCAGGGTCCGTCTTGTTTGGTATTATGCAGCGACCCGCCTCGCCGTGCCGTCTGACATCCAAAACCGGCAACGGGAACCAAGTATCGCCATTGGCTCCTCCTCAGCAGCAGCTAAAAATGCAGTGTAATGCAGGTAAGCACAACAGTCGTACCGCGTACGCATTACAACTGTGTCACCGAGGCAGATTTATGTATTTAGATTTTACATACATACACACATACACACTCACGCCTATGTCCCATGGGGGTAGGCAGAGACTATTTAGTACCACAAGCTACGATCCTGACACACCTTTAGATTATATTATTTATTGTAAAAATTAATAACCCTAAGCAACCACGACTCCGATCACAAAAAATACAACCATTCAACTTAGAATCAACTACTTTATCGATTTAATGAGTGGTAGAGCCACGCTGTAGACACTTTTGTCTACAGCATGTATGGGCCGGCTCGTCCGGGTTATTACCACTGTCTCACAGAAAACCGGCGTAAAGTAGCAACTTGCTGCGTTTCGTACGGTGAGTGAGATATCCCCTTCCCAACCCCTTAATTATCCTTTTCCTCGAAGGTCGGCAACGCACACATGATTCTTTTAGTATTGTGGGTGTACATGAGCGGTGGCGATCACTTACCATTAGGTGACCCACTTACTCGTTTGCCAGCCAATGCCATAAAAAATTGCTTGGAACTTGGCTGAGTGAATGCCAGTTGAGACAAATGTTTGTGTGATCCACAAATATCGGTCTGGGTGTTGTGGGATCGTAAGTCCCTCGTAGTTCCTGATACGACACAGGTTAACCTAGTGTAGGGTCAGGACCATGTGTGTGACTGTTGGGTGTATTAATACTAATTAATAGTTACAATTATAGTCCATTAGGTACTAACTTTATTTTAATCTTGAAAGGTTTCTGTAGTTCTATGTCAGATAATGAACATTACCAGTTTAATTTGCAGTCCAGTGTCATGCAGTGCTTTGTTATTTTAAGTTCTGTGTGGCGTTGCTTCTGTTTATGAGTAGGCGTAGCCCTAACCATCAGGCGAGCGGCATGCTCGTCTCGTCATTCAAGCTAATAAAAATAATAATTATGACTTACAATTAATTATATTTGTATATCTCTGATATCTCACACGTATATGTACAATAATCATGATTAGGGTACAGATTTTGGAATGCAATCTAGCTGTTAGTTCATTAAGTCATTGGATTTTATTAGTGTTTGGTTGTATTCTGTGTTTTGCTTTTATGTAAATAAATGCAGTTGTAGAGACTGCCGATAGAAGTGAAAACTTACAACTTTTAGTATTAAAATTTGAAATATCATAATGATTGAATTAAAATTGTCAACATCAATCTGGTTTTCACATCTATTGACACTCCGAGCAACAATTATATGCATGTTTATATGGTTTTTTAGTAATCACTATTGTACTGCACAATGATTCTACAATTAAACGATTCAAATAATAATCAAACAAAAACACTATTTCAACAATGCACAGTATATACACATTGAATTTTTCACTAAATCCATTAAATTTCACTTATAAGATATACACAGCAGTAATTTTGCACAATATGTCAGCTGTATAGCTACAGATATAATGCTATAAGCATGTCGGTGACGCGAACGCACGAGATTTCACCCATCCAACAAAGTGTCTAACGCGCACAGCACACGGCCGCTGCGCGTCATGAGCATGTCGGAGTCGCGAACCCATAAGATTTCCCCCTACCAAAAAGTGCCCAACGCGGCTAAAGAAGTTTTCACTTCAAAAATGAATTAAAAAATGAAACAAAAGTAACACTGTGTCACAAAAAGCGTCGTGCTTACCTGTGTCTCGTGAGGAGAAACATTTGTTCGTTTTGTCGTTCAGATATATAAAATAACAACATTTGATATATTAATAGCACACTGGCCACTCACAACATATTTTCACCTATAAATTCTATCTCACTTAAATTGAAAATTGACACACTGTGCAAGTACTCCACTAGAGAATTTTAAAGCAATTACAGTAATTCTTTAACAATAAATTGAGTGCACAGTGGGCCCCGAGCACGGCAACGCGGACAAACGATACGAAACTTTTAACTCGATCCACCACACGTTGAATAAAACTTTAATATGTTCTAGAGTGGCAACGTTGTAGCCGGTGCAACGGTTTAATTTAAGTTTAAGCGGTCAATAAAATTATATAAATGGCGCAGTGGTGTTATTTATTACTCTATTCTAACAAATGTGTTTCCAAATTGATTAGCTTGTAATGGAGTACTAGAAACAGTAATTAGTGTTCTGTTTTAGAAAATTGCGGTTTAGAAGGATATTATCGAACTATTCTCTAGCACTATTAATATTGATAATTATAATATTTTTATAACCCGCAGCATTCCTAGTATGTACGCCATATGTAGTACCTAGCACGGGGTTGCGGTTAGACATACGCGTCTGACACAGACACCGCAACGTATATGCGTGCTATAAAGCGTTATGCATTTTACTACTATTTATGGAAATTTTCTCGGATAGTTAAAAATGTTTAAGACGGTGGCAACTTTTTTTCATTCATATTCAAATTATTTATTGAATCCATAAAATTTTATACATCATTTAGATTCAGTCAAATTTTAACTCTACTGCCAGTTCGGAATGCTGTTTCGCTAGAGAAGAACAGACAAGAAACTCTAACGTTGCTCTTTTCAAAACTGATTTACTACATTAATATAATTTAATTTGAGTTAAAGCAGCTCAGTTTAGTGTCTACAGCGTGGCACTACCACTCATAGTATGGCGTCAAAGTTCCATGTACCTTAAACCACAACTCAGAAAAATTACAGGAACCACAAATCCTAACAGACACCTATCATCAAACAGAAAACAATAAAAAAACGTATAAAAAAATTTAATTGTTAATTTATAACGGATGCGGTTGAGCGTGAGTTATGGCTTGGGGGTCGCAAAAAACTAATTACAGACCGTAAACCTTTTGTTGGTACGCCACCGAGCTCGTCGCATGATTTAAAGCCTTATATTTTGCCCGCACAAAAAATATATTATGCCCACTGTGTACGGTCACTGTCAAATATAAACTTGTGTAGTTTCATAAATACTGAGCGATAACAGTGGGGTAAATTTTACAAATTGGACAAAAAATATATTTACACAAATACCAGTTTGTTTGAAATGTTTAAAATTAAAATTGTGTTCCGGAAAACGAGCATGTGGGTTACCTGATGGTAAGTGATCTCCACCACCCATGTACGCCCATAATACCGAAATAATTATGGGCGCGTTGCCGCCCTTAAAGGAAAGGGATGATTAAGGGAGAGAGAGGTGTAACCAGGACACCCACATTTCGCCGATGCGTATCTCCGTCCCTTATGTGATAGGGGGCGAGCCTATCGCCATACCGGGCACAAATTCCAGGGGGCTGGTACTGAGCATTCGTAATAGAAAAACCCAATACCACATGTACCCGACCTGGGGATCGAACCCAAGACCTCAGCGTTAGCCTCAATCGTAACGCGTACGCAATACAACTGTGCCACCGTGGCAGTCAGTCAGAAATAATAGTCGGGTAGAATATTAATTATACATAAATAAATACACCCAACAGTCACACACATAGTCCTGACTCCACACTAGGTACCTACCTGTATCATAGGTCCTACGAGGGACTTGTGGTCCCACAATACCCAGACCCAACAATGCGGATCACACAAACATTTGTCTGTGTGGTAATCAAACCCCCGGTCTCTCGCTTCGCAGCCGGCAACTCACCCACTGCGCCACGAAGGATGGCAATTACTTAAATTAACTCCCCAATCAGTCCTTGACAAACAATTATTTCAGCTAACTGCGCGCCAGATTTTAAACATAAAAGGAAATCAGTGACTAAAGATCTTAAACAAAGATTCGATCCCCAGGTAATACTAAGGTCACAATCATATCATGGGACAGAAATAAGCTAGGCGAAATGTGGAATTACTAGTTACACCTTTATCTACCCGTAGTGCGTACATACATCGATAGCTCAGCCGGGAGTGGTGCAAACAGTCGAAAAAGTCACAGATTCGAAACCAGTCACAGTATTCCTTCTCTCATTAGTACAGGAGGCCTGTGTCCAGCCGTGAGACAATAATGCCTGACCTGGAATTTGAACCCATAACAGTACCGGTTTCTCAGCCTAAGTAACAGTTTAAAAAAAGTTCCTAATAACCATACATCTTCAGATAAACGCAAACAAAGCGATGAGCGAATTTTGTAAGTTAAAACCTCCGATGAAATTGTAAAGCAGCATCCAAATTATCCGAGAATAATAGCGAGCCGACGTGCCGAGCTGCCAAGTATCAAGTTTTAACTCGGTTTAATGTGGGCAGCGCTTTATATTTTACAAACAGACTGTTACTGAGACGTCTCAGGCACTCATTGTTGCGACGTATTTAAGACTGTTTTAACTTATTTCATATCTTGGTTTCACACTTATTCATTGTTTAAGTATTTGTTTCAAATGGGAGTGAAGTTGTAACTTAATTTTAGCTTGATACATTTTAGTTGTCTTGCCGTGAAGCATATTTTTCATAGTTTGTGCATTTCATTAAAACGTGCATTCCAAATTCTGAGCTCCTCTCTGCTGGCATTTTTTCTTATCGTTATGTAATACTAACTTCTAAGTACCTTTATATAATTTATAGTGATGTAATCGGTCTTGTATAGATTTTAAACCGATTTGATTTGTATTTAAACAGCCTCCGTAGCGCAGCGGGCGAGTAGCCAGTTGCGAAGCGTGAGGTCGTGGGTTTGATTTCCGCACCGAGACAAATGTTTGTCTGATTCACAAATATTTGTCTCAAGTCTGGGTGTTGTGGGACTGCAAGTCCATCGTAGTTACTGATACTCACGATACAGGTTTACCTAGTGTGGAGTCAGGACTATGTGTGTTGGGTGTATTTATTTATTTATTTAATAAAGGAGTGATTCATTTTACAATTATATTTTAGGATGTCTCGTTCATAAGCTTCGGTACATAAACTCAATATCAGGGATATGTAACGACCTTAAAATATGACCACACCTTTCTGTAACACGGCACGTTTTATTTTATACCAGATTAGCAAACAAGCAAGTGAGCACCTGATGGTAAGTGATCTCCACCGTCCACAATACCAGAAGAATCATGGATGCCTTAAAAGAAATGAATGAGGATTGGAGAGGGTAGAGGGGTACTGGAGTTCATCCTTAACTGGAAACAATCCCATCTACTACGGTATGTTTCCAGCGTTCATTTCTACTTCGCATATGCAAGCTCTGGAATGAACTCCCTGCATCGGTGTTTCCCGAGCGTTATGATCTGCCCTTATTTAAGCGAGCCTTAATAAGAGTCTTCCTTCAACGGTAGGCAGCGGCCTGGCTATGCTCTGGCATTGCTGAGATCCATGGGCGGCGGTAACCACTTCCCATCAGGTGGGCCACCTGCTCGTCTGTCTATCTAGGGCAATAAAATATAAATAAAATAAACAAGCCAAAAGCCAAAAGCCTTCGATAATGCAACGTCAAGCTACCACTTCACGTCAATTTTCTGTGAGGCTAATGCCACCATGGCTCATTCATGCTGTAGACAAAACTGTCTACAGCGGGGCCTCTTAAACTAAATAAAATATAATCCTTTTCATAACGTGAAGGGAGTCCTATCCCCTCCACTGAAAATATCCCCATCATGTCATTGTACAAAGTTGAAAAATTGCATTAAAAGTTTAAAAATGCATCGAATAATTAGATTGAAGTGGCACGCATCAAAGGGTTGCAATACTAATGCTGTTCCTTTTACATACTCATTCAATAAAGGGCCCACAAAGACCGCAATGTACACAAAAGTAATTTGATAATCGGCTGATTCGATTATATTCCATTGTGTGACGTCACTGTCGCAATTGTTGGTGGGGAGCCACAAATGACAGTTGTTATTGGATTAGAATGAATTTGTGACTATTGTTTTTTTAATAGCGAGTATTTTTTATTCATACTGCCTGATTGCCTCAGTGGCGCATTTGTAATGCGTACGCGTTACGACTGAGGCTGACGCTGAGGTCTCGGGTTCGATCCCCGGGTCGGGTAAAAGTGATATTGGATTTTTCTATTACGAAAAACTCAGTATCAACCCGGAGTCTGGAATTTGTGCCCGGTATGGTGATAGGCTCGCCCCCTATCACATCATGGATCGAAGATATGCTCGGCGAAATGTGGGTGTACTGGTTACACCACTGCCTACCCCTTCGGGGATTACAGGCGTGAGTGCGTATGTATTTTAATATTATAAATGCGTAAGTACGGTCTGTCTATTACAAGGCTAAACGGCTGAAAGAATTAATAAAGAAAAACATACACACGCACTCACGCCTGTAATCCTCGAAGGGGTAGGCTGAGGTGTAAACCAGTACACCCATATTTCGCTGAGCTTTGGCGAGACTATCGCCATAGCGGGCTCCAAACTCCGGGCTGATACCAAGCATTTCGATATAGTAAAGCCAAATATCATAAAAAACGTATTAATTGTATTTTCAAACTCCCATAAAAATATCCCATGACAACAATTTTAGAGTGGTAGAGACACGCTGTAGACACTTTTGTCTACAGCATGAATGGGCCAGCTGGCCGTTACCACTGTCTTACAGAAAACTGACGTAAAGTAGCAGCTTGCTGCTGCGTTTCGTACGGTGAGTGGGATATCCGGAGGCGTAAATTCCCCTCCCCTTCCCAATCCCTTAATTATCCCTTTCCTTTAAGGTCAGCAACGCGCTCATAATTCTTTTGGTATTGTGGGTGTTCATGGGCGATGGAGATAACTTACTATCAGGTGACTCAGTTGCTCGTGTGACGGCCTATGACATAAACAAAACACACAATCTCAGAATATATAACAATTTAATGAGAATATCTAATTATGTGCATACAATGTCATAATGTTCTCGAAATTCTGCAGACGCGGGAGTGCATAAGTGAATTATCTAGCGCCTGGGGTGCGGGTTTGATTCCGGGTAGTTTTTAAGGGTGGCAAGCTACGGCTTGTTTGACGTGAGGGTTGGTTATTGCTTTATTTATGTTGTGGTGACAATGGAACAAATGTGGCTTTGTTGCTTTTGATTTTAATAGATTATAAACTATTCATTTTTTAAGTAACAAAAGCTATGAATGTGAGTTTGAGTGGTAGAGCCACGCTGTAGACAGTTTGTCTACAGCGTGAATGAACCACCTCAACCGGGTTGTTACATTGTCTCACAGAAAATCGACGTTAAGTCAGGTTGCTGTTGCGTTTTGTACTGTCAGTGAGATATCCGGAGACCCAAACCTCCCTCCCCTACGCAATCCCTTAATTATTCCTTTCCGTTAAGGTCGATACGCGTCCATGATTCTTCGTGTATTATGCGGTATGACTGTTTTGCTGAGGTTTCGAGTTCAATCCCCGGGTCGGGTAAAGTGATATTGGGTTTTATCTATGGGTGGGGAATCAAACCCTCGGCCTGACGCTTCGCAACCGGCTATTCGCCCACAGCGTCACGGAGGCTGTATTTCTAAATTATAATTAATCACAACCCTGCCTATTGCCTTTTATGAGTAGTAGAGCCATGCTGTAGACAATTCTGTCTACCTGACCCACTTGCTCGTTTGCCTATACTATAATAAAATATATACTATCATCGATATTTATAGAGTCCGTATAAAGTAGCTATTACACACATTAATTACACCCAAGTATACGTATCACTCATACCCCTTTTTGTAACACGAAACAAAATGAATTCAACCCTACATTGAGGCAAAATCGGGCAATTTACCACCAACGGGGACATTCAATGTTTTTTGCCCTCACAAAAAACGCAAGGGCAACAAACGAAAAATGGGCGGTGTCTGGGCTTTCGCTCACTGTGTTTTTTGCGTTCTCACACGGGTAGACTGGTTTTACCCCTTTTTCAGTTTGAAAATAAGCCATGAGTTGGCAAGGCAATTTATTTTAAGACCTTTGGTGTAGCAACTAGTAGATTTAATCATGAGTGTTGGAAGTTACGTGAGACGAGTATTATTTTATTAATACCGAACGAGAGTAATCACTTTAACTCATAGTTTATTGGTTACTTTTACAATATTACTACTTTACAGACCACAACCCCATGTCAGGATTCTCTAGAGACCGCTCTCTAATTATAACTAAGACAACTAGGACCGAATAGTAAACCAGTATAGCTACCACATAATGAACTCTTGGACTATCGACTGAGCACTGATCTTACTGAACTGGACACTGACTGACTGACTGCGGGCAAAAGACCTCCAGTTATGGCAGTATATACCATTTATTTTTTATTTATTTATTTATTTTATTTAATAGTAAAAACAGTTAACATTCATTTAACTACCCTTCCACAAGTATATCGCACCATTATTATTACAGTTTACCCAACGTTGCTTTCTCAGACACCCTCAATATAGCAACATTAAGAGAATACGCTACATGAGTTCGATTCGATAGGTAAAAAAACTGAACGGAACTGTTGAAAATGCCCGACATTAAATAAAGAGGCATGTAATTTCTAAATAGCTAAACATATTTTCTTCAAACGTATTACTTAGCTGATAATATTGGGATTAAACTAGTTTATGAACAAAAAAAAAACGCATTTAAATCGGTCCAGTCGTTTCTAGGCGTTACGAAGCCACAGACAGAAACACACAGACAGACAAAAGTAGGTTCGCCGAGCTTATTTCCGTCCCATGATGTGATAGGGGGCGAGGCTACCCCATACCGGGCGCAATTCCAGACTCTCGGCTGAAACTAATTATTTCATGATAGAAAACCCCAATATCTCTTTTACCCAAAGCGGGATCGAACCCGAGACAGCAAAGCAATCGTACCGTGTACGCATTACAATTGCGACACCAACACAATCACACAAAGGTGTCAAACTATAACAAACCTGTTTTAAATGGAGCATATATAAGTGGCATAAAGACTCATAGTACCTGAGCTCATGCTGACACCATTCTACAATATAAAGAAAATGTCTGTTTACTCTAGGATGAAGTGGCGTAAAGATGCGATCTAAAATAATTAGCTAGCTAACCGTAGCGCAAAGCCAACGTGGATTTCACACAATATTGTCACTCTTTGTGCACACGCTCGCTTGTCTCCACTAACTCCCTTTTCAACATAAATCAATCGGAACGTATCGATTTGAAACCCTATTATCAACTTAATAGAGTCCACACTCCATTACGCGTCATAAACTCTTAATCACAGATGCGAAAGTTCACAACAAGTTCACATATATCGAGTAATCAGCTTATTCAACTCTGAACCCTTTTGTGAGTGTGTAGAGTTTATAATTGATCGATGGTTTGATCACTTGTGTTGTTTAGGGGGTGATTTGTTAAGTGTTGTGACTGGGACAGTGGCAGGCTTTAATGGCATCAAACGCTCAGAACCACTTAATCTGACAGTATTGTTATGTATTCTGGTTTTGATGTGAATTATAACACTATCGCCTGATTGGTCTATTGGTAGTATACTTAGGCAGAGAGACGCAAGGAAAAGTGGCTGTATATATAGCATGAATGGGCCGGCTCGTCCGGGTCGTTACCACTGTCTCACAGAAACCGACGTAAAGTAGCAGCTTGCTGCTGCGTTTCGGATGGTGAGTGATATATATCTGGAGGCCCAAATCTCTACCCTTCCTTATCCCTTAATTACCCTGACGGTAGGCAGCGGCTTTGCTGTGCCCCGGCATTGCAGAAGTCTATGGGCGGCGGTGACTACATACCATCAGGTGGCCCGTTTGCTTGTCCAGGCAGTAAAAAAAACCCTTTGTTTTAAGGTCGGCAACGCACCTATTATTATTTAGTATTGTGGGCGTACCTAGGTGGTGAAAACCACATACCATCCGGTGACCCTGCTCGTTTGCCGGCATATGCTATAAAAATATATATTTACTAGCTGTTGCCCGCGGCTCCGCCCGCGTGAATGCCTATTTCCAGGATTAAAGGAGTCCCGGTGAGAAACGCGCTTGACAAAAATACTAATGTCGCTATTAAAAAATAAGGGTTGATTGTAGAGGGTTGAAAATTTAGGGTTGTGTGTATTGTAAAAAAAAATGTCTAAAAAATAAAAAAAAATATTTAGGGGTGGACCACCCTTAACATTTAGGGGGATGAAAAATAGATTTTGGGCGATTCTCAGACCTACCCGATATGCACACAAAATTTCATACACATCGGTCCAGCCGGTTCGGAGGAGTATGGGAACGAACATTGTGCCACGAGAATTTTATATATAAGATGAAACCTGCGGCGCATGTTTCCACTGCCATCAATAACGTAGCTTATTTTAATAGCAGTTCCACAAAATACGCCACAAGGTATTTATATTCCTGAAAGTACATACATACGCACTCACGCTTGTAATCCTCGAAGGGATAGGCAGAGGTGTAACCAGTACACCCACATTTCGCCGAGCGTATTTCAGTCCCACGATGTGATAGGGGGCGAGCCTATCGCCATACCGGGCACAAATTCCAGACTCCGAGCTGATACTGAGCATTTCGTAATAGAAAAACCCAATACCACTTTACCCGACCCGGAGATCGAACCCGAGACCTCAGCGTTGGCCTCAATCGTAACGCGTACGCATTACAACTGCGCCACCGAGGCAGTATTCCTGAAAGTGTTCGCTAAAAGCACACTTCACCGCATTGTTAAAGTTCAAATTCTAAAATCACACCGGCCGTTGCACTTGTCAATTTTGACACGGAACTTGTGAACCCGCAGCTAATTACATGGCCAGACGTTCGATATAATGGCAAATTTATTTACTGTACCATGATTAACTAAACCCAGGATACGGTTTCAGTGTCTTTGATGTAATTAAAAGTAATGATTAACTTTTTGCTGATTGGCAAAACGAGCGAGTAGGTGCAAATGATGAATATTCACTCACTGTCAGGTGTATACTAGTATTGGATTAATTAGCATTCGCATTTTAGCATGCGAAGTGTCATTTAGCATTTAGCAAATTAAATACAGTTGCTAAATTATGTGAAGTATGAATTCATTCGTCGTGTTTTAATTCGTGTATTAGCGCGTCGCTAGTATTGGATTAATTAGCATTCGCATTTTAGCATGCGAAGTGTCATTTAGCATTTAGCAAATTAAATACAGTTGCGATATTAAGTGAAGCATGAATTCATTCGTCGCTTCGTAATTCATGTATTAGTGCGTCGCAGCAACGGCAGCAACGTGCTATCCCTTTCGCACCCGCGGGAACACTGAATTATTGTTGTATTAGCAAATAGCATTAGCACGAATGATTAGCGTGCTAATGCACGAAAATTCACATGCTAATAAAATTAAACCGTAATACCGTTATTTGCCATTACTAGTGTATACCCTTAAATATGACCACACCTTTCTGTAACTAGTCGTATAGTTCACAATAACTTTTTTTATTAGCTTGAATAACGAGACGAGCAGATCGCTCGCCTGATGGTAAGCGCCACGCCTGCTCATAAACAGAAGCAACACCACACAGAACTTTGAATAACAAAGCACTGCATGACACTGGACTGCGCTCGTCACCCCGAGACATAAGGTGTTAAGGCTCATAATTTCACTGGCTTCAATGTCCTTCAAACCGGAACACAACGGTGCTTACACACTGTTGCTTGGCGGCAGAAATAACTTCTGCATAGTGATGTAATAGATGCACAATCACGTCCAACATTCCTATATGAATGTTCTAAAACGATTAATCTGTGCCGTTGTTTGTACAGATTGCAATCTGTTGGGTAGTGAATGCACGCGACGCAAATTGGCCCAAGCGACGTGGTCTTTAATGGAACACGACACTGTTGTTATTTTGTATTCAAAATTAATATCGTTTATTATATTTTAATACTGTAATCAGGCTGAGTTTATCCAGTAGGTTATACACTAGATTTTGCTCACTGCTTAGCTCATTGTATGATCCCAGTTTTCGAATCAAAAACTCGAACACTTATTGTGTTTGAAATCGAAACCTGAGACATCTCGGTTCTCAACCTTAGTACGCTGCCACTAGACTAATGAGGGGATACTATGCAGTTATAATTCTTTGTCTAAGGTTTACCTTTGCTTAGAATGTGGACAGCGCATAAAACAAAATGAACGAGTTTAAAAAAGTTGTATCACATTAAAAATATTGTTTCCAATTTCCTCTCTGTTGCTCTAAAATAGTGTAAATATTTGTACTGGAATTAAATGTTTCAGTGGCTGACTATAAAATGAATAATTCATTATACCTAATAATGCTCTGCTAAATATGTTTAGAATACTAATAGTTAATGTGAGATGTAACGTAATAATAAAAATAGAACCGATTTAAAAAAAACTAAAAATGGAAAATATACAATTCGATTTTTTTTAGGTACTATCTATCATTGAGTTAAAAATAATACAGTTAAAGCACCGTTTCAAAATTAGTACACCATTTTATGATATATTTGATGCTGGAAGCATCGAAATAAAACAACTAGAACATAGGTAATCACAAGTAACACTCATACACGCAATAAACATTAATGAACGTTCAAAATCAACTTTATTTCATAAAAGTTAATGTCTAAATATAAAATTACTAAATCGAGATACGATGTTCTGTACCGCGCAAAACAATGACGTGTTAAGTGTCAACTAGAGACCATGAATATTTTTTTAATGAATAGATGAAAGAATGAGCTACACAGACTTTTATAGCCCCGCCCCCTTGCACAGAGTTTTGGTGGGATCATTTTTTGATTGAGTTACGTTTCTTGTCATCTTATTTCGATAAACAAAAGATATAAGTTTATTTTTTATTTTCGCTTAAGTGATGAACGAGTAGGTCAGTCGTCTGATGGTAAGCGCCACGCCTGCTCATGAACAGAAATAAAACCACACAGAACGTTGAATTACAAATGCACGGCATTGCACTGCACACGTTACCTCAAGACATAAGATGTTAAGTCTCATAATACCCAGTAATTTCACTGGCTTCAAAATCCTTCAAACCGCAACACAATAGTGCTTACACTCTGCTTGACTGGTCTGATTAGAAATGGTATTCTGCTCCTATTTAAGTTCAGTGCAGTGTTAATATGATCTCATCTCGATGTCATTACAATCTCAATTCAGTAACATTTTGACATATAAGGACATGTGTCATAATAAAATGTTAGTAGAATACCGTTTTGGCTTCTGTCAACTTTTATTTTCGAACTCATTATGATCTATGTTTACACTTGACGTTGATTATTGGTTTATAAGAATTCCATTGACAACTTTCTTGACACTAAGACTACTAGATCGGAATGATATTTTGAACATTTTAATTACGAGAATTGGCCTACTGGTGTCGGAACAGCTGGTAAAACAAGTCAACGTCGCAATCCATCAAGCCGAAGACCGTAGCAAATGGAGAAAAACCATTGCTAGAATCCTTGCACGGAGTCACGATCCTCAACAATGAGGGAACTATATAGGAGAGATACATAGACAAACATTGCAACTAGTAATCTAGCCTCGGTGGCACAGTTGTAATGCGGTCGCGTTACGATTGAGGCTAACGCTGAGGTCTCGGGTTCGATCCCCGGGTCGGGTAAAGTGATAATGGGTTTTTATATTTACGAAATGCTCAGTATCGGCCCGGAGTCTGGAATTTGTGCCCGGTATGGCGATAGACTCGTCCCCTATAACATCGTGGGACGGAGATACGCTCGGCGAAATGTGGGTGTACTAGTTACACCTCTGCCTACCCCTTCGGGGATTACAGGCGTGAGTGCGTATACATGTAACATAGACACACATTGCAAGTAGTAATCTAGGTGTGTACCGAAATCACAAGTGTGCCTTCCCACGTCTCAGATAGGCCACAGAGCAACGATGCATGCCCCTAGGTTCGGGTGCTAATTGCGATCCGGTGGCGCTGCATGATTAGATTACTGATACTGCGACCGCAGGCGTCAATAGCACCAATCAGAGGTGTAGTTTACACATTTGACTATGACGAGTGGACTCTGAATCACATTACTAATAAACGGGTGTTTTTAAGTGAACGACGGGGCAATGGGGCAAGTTGATTCTATGCTATGCATAATTGTCACAGAGTGTGTGGGCAGCATTACTTTTTTATGTTAGGCCAGTAAACGCGCAAGTGGGTTACCTGATGGTAAGTGAACTCCACCGCTCATGGACGCCCACAATACCAAAAGAATTATGGGCGCGTTGCCGACCTTCAAGGAAAGGGATAATTAGGAAGGGGATTTGGACCACCGGATATCTCACTCACCGTACGAAACGAAGCATCAAGCTGCTACTTTACGTCGGTTTTCTGTGAGACAGTGTTGACGACCCGGGCGAGCCGGCAGATTCATACTGTAGACCAAAGTGTCTACTCGTACAGCGTGACTCTACCTCTCAAACTACCGCTCTTTGCTACTTGGATTATTTATATTATTTTAATGATTTTTTTAGGATGTTTGTGTTTGCATGTGTATTACTGTGTTGATAAATCATTTATTTCTATGCCCTCAACAAAAACAAGGCCATAAGTCACATGATGGTAAGTGATGACCACCGATGAACACACATAATACCAGAATCATAGACGCGTTGCCGACTTTAAAGGAAAGGGATAATAGGGTAGTTTCCTATATTGAATTTTATACATTATTTTATAAGCAACAGAAAATGATACGCAAAAGAAACCCTTTTATTAAAACACAATCAAAATTGGTTCAGAAATGTGCCCGCAGTTATGACTTTAAATGTTGGTATGAGGAAAAGTGGGTGCGTAGTAGGGATATCTCACTATCTCGCTTGCACGCGTGCACTATAATGAACATTTTACACAGTGACGTCAAAGGTTGCATCGTCTGTCATTTGATAATTACCCCTTCTACAGGATTTGAATGGCTTCTATCTTATTTATTTTTGGTCCGATTTATAAAATTCTTTCTGCAATAGATTTTGAGTAACGTAACTTATTGATTTAAATAATTAAAAAAATCTAGTCAACTACCCTATTGAGGGATCGTGAAGGGGAAGGTGATTTGGCCCTCCAGATACTTACTGTACTAAATTCACCAGCAAGGTTCTATTTCAGATCGGTTTTCCGTGAAATAGAGCTAACAGCCCCATTGCTCCGGCCCATACATGTGAAATCAAATCAAATAATTTATTCAGTAATTAGGCCGCCAAGGGCACTTTTACACGTCAAATTAATAATCTACCGGAGCTTCGGAAATCCCCACTGGTCTGAGATGAAGCACCATGAAACACAGCCGTAGGTCTTTTGCATATTTTTTTATATATATAACATTTACTAATTTAGACATACATCATTAAAAAAAAACAATCAATTTAGGATTTTCAGGATCGATGTACTTGCCCATTCAGATGACTGAGCAGTAAAAGTAAATTAAATAATTGTTACAAAATAATCAATTAATTTTAGGCCATCTGGGTAGACCAGTCCACACAAGCAGCACCCGTTCAAAAGTATGACGCATACAGTGCCAGCCATCGGCCTCCTCAACCATGTTACAGGGAAGTGACCGATCCGGCACACGACACCACCTAACATCTACAGACAAAGCTACTTGCAGCTTGAGTTTACCACTTATGAAATCACATGGTTAAAATAACGCCATAGTAACAAGTTTCGGACAGTCGCACACTGGGATCAGCTAGGGTGTATCTAGTAACTTCAGGCCGGCATAATTATGACAATCGTCGAGGGTCGCAATGTGTATCAACAATCGTTGTTATATTTAAACTGCACTGTCCTTACCATCAGATACAGTTCTGTCACTTTGCCGTACCAGAATCCTGTTCCACCCGCCCTTATCGCACTCGCAGTGGGGTTGGTGCCACATGCTTTTAACACAGGATTTGGCTTGTAGTTTTATGACCGGCCGTCTACCTGACGTCAACCCCTCTGGGGAGGAAACACCCAGACTTGAAACAAATATTTGTGAATTACCCAAACATTTCGTCTAGGTGCGTGGATCAAACCCGCGGCACATCACTTCACAGCTGGTACTCGCCCACTGCGACATAAAGGTTACCACAATCTTTTTCTTCTACCTTTATTCCATTCGCAGTGGTGTCGGTGTAACACACTTTTTAACACATAGTAAAAAGAGTGTGCTTGTAGTTTTTACGACTGGCTGCCTAGCTGACGCTCAGAATAAAAAAAGACAAACAAAACTGGCCTCAACGTGGCTCTACATAAATTACAATCGAATCGATATAAAAGCGCCATATGATGGCAACAATAATTTTACATTGTTATAGACGCTTACATCGAAAATACTCATCATAATGGAAATTAAAAGAAATAATGAATTAAAATGGGCGTGCTATTGGTCCAGTTGGAATGGCGTCATTAAATTTTAAAGGAATGCTCGCCCGTCGATTACCTTTGTTTCCAATGAAAACAGGATAAATCGTTGGCTGGAGAATGTAGCAAAGATTTATTTTATGCAGTTTTATTGCAACTTTAGTTGGTAATAATTATAGCGGATATTTTTTTTACATTATTTGCTTGTATGACGAGACGAGCAGGTCGCTTGCATGACCTACCCAGATATCTGGATTACAGAACACTGCACGGCACTGAACTGCGCTCGTCATCCCGAGACATAAGATGTTAAGTCTCATAAAGTGCAGTAATTTCATTGGCTTCAATGTCCTTCAAACCGAAACACAACAGTGCTTACACACTGCTACTTGGCGGCAGAAATAGACAAAAAGGTGGTACCAACCCAGACGGCCTCTCGTATACGTGGGCCCTGCCACCTTGTAAATTTGAGATAAAAATATACCTACCCGTAAATAATAATAGATTTGAGAATCACATATTTTTATATATAATATGCAAGGTGTTAATATAAGGTGTGGTCAAATTTAACCAACGTATAAGGTACGATATAATAAATAAATAAATAAATGCACCCAACAGTCACACACATAGTCCTGACCCCACACTAGGTAAAACCTGTATCGTGGGTATCACGAACTACGAGGGACTAGCGGTCCCACAACACCCAGACCCGAAACAAATTTTTGTGGATCACACAAACATTTGTCTCAGTGTGGGAATCGAACCCACGGCCTCTCGCTTCGTAGCCGGCTACTCGCCCGCTGCGCCACGGAGGCTGTCAAATATTACTAGCCGCGTAGTTCGAAATCCGATTAGGTACATTGGTAGAAAATAAAATAAAACATTTTCTTTTTTATCTAATGAGTAACATGTCGACTTCGACATTCGACTTTCAACTTTGGACCACTCTACAAAAACACCTGTGTTTTTGTCTGACACCAGCATTGTTATTCTCGGTTACACACTTCATGATTTATAAGGATGTTATCGATCGTAATAAACTAGTTAAAATTTGCGTGATATTTTAGTATGTCTAGATTTTGATTACATCTGGTATATGTAAATACTCACTATCAAGTGTATGTAAGGACCTTTAAATATGACCACACCTTTCTGTAACACGTTGTATAACCCTCGTATTTTTTATTTATCTGAATGACGAGACAAGCAGGTTGACCACCTGCCTACCACTAGCAACATTACCGTAAACTGTTTTAACAAAATACTGCATGGTATTGCACTGCGCTCGTCACTCCGAGACACAAGATGTTAAGTTTCATGCTGAGCAATTTCACTGGCTTCAATGTCCTTCAAACACAACACTGCTCGTTTGCGGCAGAAATAGACAGTGGTCGTGCCTGTCTATCTAGACACGCATACAAAGGACCTTGTACAGTAAGTAAACATTTCTGGATTCTGTTGGGGTAATATTAAATGATGAGTTATTGAATTGCCGAGACAATAGGTCGGCGCAGTACTGTTAGATTTACATACATACATACATAACCCACGTCTTTATCTCTGAAGGGACAGGCAGAGGTGCAACTAGTGCCATGTTTTGAAAAGCTTATTTTCGTCCCATGATGTTAAAAACCTCCGATGTTCATTAAAAAAACATCTGTAGCTGTGAACACACAAACAAACACCTTTTTTTGGGGGGCAAAAAATCAAACTTCCATTTAACGCAGTCGTTGGAAATGATAGAGTATAGCGCAACATCTCTTCAATTGTAAACAATAAAATAACATACTATACGTGTGATGATGGATGTAGCAATAAAAACGTCATGAACCTCCGGCCGCGCGCTCCTGCCACGGCTCGTTTACCACCAAGCACTGGTGTTTGATCGTGCGTACATCCCTCTTGTCTGGCGATTGATTTGGAAAGAATTCTGGTTTTTTTATAAGCTAGAATGACAAAATGAGCTGACCGCTCGCCTGATGTTTAGCGCCACGCTTGCCCGGAAGCAACTCTACATAGATCTTTGATCAAAACAATGCATGGCATTAAACTGTGCTCGTCATCTCGAGACATTATGTTAATAAATACACCCAACAGTCACACACATAGTCCTGACCCCACACTAGGTTAACCTGTATCGTGGGTATCAAGAACTATGAAGGACTTGCGGTCCCATAACATCCAGACCCAAAACAAATATTTGTAGATCACACAAATATTGATCTCGGTGCGGGAATCGAATCCATCGTTTCACGCTACGCAGCCAGCTGTTCGCCTGTGCCAAGGAGGTTGTCAAGTTAGATGTTGTGTCATAATGCCCAGTAATTTCACTGGCTTCATTGTCTTTCAAACTGAAACACAATAGTGCTTAACATACTGGTGCTTGAGGGCAAATAGCGTGGCGTTTGATCTCGTCACCTGATGGTAAGTGATCTCATCTACGGCCACGATACCAAAAGGATCATGGGCGCGTTGCCGACCTTAAAGGAAAGGGATAATTCAGGGATTGGGAAGCGGAGGGGGATTTAGCATCCGTATATGTACGAAACACAGCAGCAAGCTACTACTTTACGCCGGTTTTCTGTGAGGCAGTGAAGACGACCCGGACCATTCATGATGTAGGCAAAACTTTCTACAGCGTTACTCTACCACTCAAAAATAAAAATAAACGTATAATAAAAAACAAAATTAATCTAAATTGGTGTGACTGAAAATTTATCGAATCGTAAACAATGACTAATCGAGAATCTCGTGAAAAGGTGCATCATAAACATAACTTGTATTTGGAATATTGAATGCCCAGCCGCGTTATTTGAAAACGCCTATTTCTCATCTCAACACAACCTTAATGTTAGCTATTACGTTTTACTGCCCGTGTAAAAGCACTATAATTTCAACTAAACGCATTCTGTTACAACCACGGTCGATGGCCATCAAGATGTCACCTTAACAGACTCTTGAACCAGTAACGAGTCTTGAAAATTCGCCTCTTCGGTCTGATAGTTTGTCACGAAAATTTTACAACATAAAATGCTGACCAATCTTGTTCTTTAAGAGTTCTTACCTACTATTAGTGCTTGTTACATAGATGCATTGCGTTGTTGTATTAAATTTTTAGCTCAGCGGGGAGTGGTATGGACTGTCGGAGACGAAAGTCGCAGGTTCGAAACCAGCCCCAAGTGCATACACCTCTGACGTTTCTAAGTTATGTGTGTATTAATTGTTAATTATCACTTGCTTTAACGGTGAAGGAAACATCGTGAGGAAACCTGCATACCTAAGAAGTTCTTCATAAGAGTTTCGAAGGTATGTGAAGTCTGCCAACCCGCATTAGGCCAGCGTGGTGGACTAAAGCCTAACCCCTCTCATTCAGTAGAGGAGGCCCGTGCCCAGCAGTGGGACGTAACAGGGCTAGTATTATTATTTATTTATTAAATTTTTGTTGTTTATGGGCAGGTGTGGCACTTACCACTAGCTTACCGCGAACCTTTACCAGAAGCTTAAAAATTTACTTGAACTTAGGAATAGTTATATTATCCTCTTACATCGAAATAAGATGACAAGAAACGTAGCTCGAGCAAAAAAATTACCTCACTAAACCTCTGTTCAAGGGGCGGGGCTGTAAAATCTGTGCAGCTCGTTCATTTATCAATTCATAAAAATTTATTCATGATCTCTAGTTGACACTTAATACGTCTAATTATTTGCGCGGTTCAGAACGTGGTATCTCGATATATAAATTTTATATTTAGACATTAACTTTTATGAAATAAAGTTCATATTGAACATTCATTAATTTTTGTGGCGTGTATGATTGTTACGTGTGACCTTTGCAAGTGGAGACATATTTTTGCCAGATTCATATGAGAGTTATCGTTCTACTTATCTTATTTTGATGGCCTCCTATAAATTATGCGGGATTATTGCTTGATTTTTAAAACCCATTTTCGTGCGGGGATAATCTCATTTACGTATACCTTCTGAACCTCGGGGCAGGAGATATAGTTATGCCGGACTCAATAGCTTTCCGACCCGTTTCACTTAAATTGTTCTTCGTAAATTCGTGTTTGTTCTTCAGTTGTTGTTCGTAAGTTCATGTTCGTTGTTCAGTTGTTCGTAAGATTGGGCGAAATTAAAACGTCTAAGTAAGGTGGACCTTGGCAGCAAACCGGCATAGCGCTAGTCAGAAGAAGAATATAATATATTTTGAAAAAAAAAACTAATACTCGCCTGCTGCAGTTAAATACCCAATACCCGGCTATCGGGTATTAATAGAAGGTCTAATTTATGTACTTTCACCCCCGAATTGTGGACGCGCAATTACGGACGCGGGGCTTGGGGACCAGGGATGACGATGTTAGTTTTTCGATAACTTTATAAATTAATTGAACTATCATAAATAAAATCTGTTTTTACTGCCTCGGTGGCCCAGTTGTAATGCGTACGTGGTACGACTTCTGTGCTGTGGTCTCGGTTTCGATCCCTGGGTCGGGTAAAGTGATTTTGGGCTTTTCTATCATGAAATGCTTAGTATCAACCCGGAATCTGGAATTGTGCCCGGTATGGCGATAGGCTCGCCCCCTATTACATCATGGGACGGAAATAAGCTCGGCGAAATGTGGGTGTACATGATACACATCTGCCTACCCACGCCCATGAAATTTTTGTCCTTCATCTCCAATTTGACCAACTTAGGGGTCGAAACTTTTCTTACATCTTGAATGGGATAAATCGAATAAAATACATACATACATACGCACTCACGTCTGTACTCCCCAAAGAGATAGGCAGTGGTGTAATTAGTACACCTACATTTCACCGAGCTTATTTCTATCCCATGATGTGATAGGAGACGCATATAATAAAAAAGCACCAATAAAATTGGATCACTCTCTAAAATATTCGTGGTCATACATAAACAAAACAATATACGCGTCAAATTGAGAACCTCCTCCTCCACATCGGGTAAAAAGAACATCTAAAAATATAATCATCACGCGCCATTACCCTTCAAATAGCGGCTATAACACTATCGTAAAATAACAATGATGAATTCTATCGATAACAATTCCCAAAATCGATTCGATAAAAGAATTTCCCATCACTAATGACTATAGGAAGAGTGGATCCATTGTAGAAAATGCTAATGACACGATCCGACGCCATTTTAAGGGTATCGTCGTAAATTAAACGGTATATCTAGACTGTAGGCTGCGGTAACAATGCGTTTCGATATTTTTGGGTTATTGAAATGGGTTTTTTAAGACATTTGGATAAACTATTCAGACTGCATCGGTGGCGCAGTTGGTATGCGTACGTGGTACGACAGCTGCGGTCATGGGTGCGTTGCCGACCTTAAAGGAAAGGGATAATTAAGGAGAAGGGGAGGGGGTTTGGGCCTCCGGATATCTCACTCACCGTACGAAACGCAGCAGCAAGCTGCTACTTTACACAGGTTTTCTGTGAGACAGTGGTAATGACCCGGACGAGGAGCCCATACATGCTGTAGACAAAAGTGTCTTCAGCATGGCTCTACCACTCAAAAAGCATTTAAAATCATTTCAAGTTTCATTTATAAGACAAGGCTTGAAGCAATCCAAAAACCTTTGCACATTAACCAAATAGGATGTTACGCGTTGACAAATGCATCTTCAAATGTCTTCGAGTGGATTTAGATGGATGGGAAGGATGGGGTTGGAATATTTAAAGAGGGTATTGTATAACATAATGATCAGTAAGGTTGTGATTTTGAGCAATACAATTTTTTTTTTTTTTTTTTTTATTAGATTGAATGACGAGACGAGCAGGTCGCTCGCCTGATGGTAAGCGCCACGCCTGCTCATAAACAGAAGCAACGCCACACAGAACTTTAAATAAAGCACTGCATGACACTGGACTGCGCTCGTCACCCCGAGACATAAGGTGGTAAGTCTCATAATGCCCAGTAATTACACTGGCTTCAATGTCCTTCACTCCGCAACACAACAGTGCTTACACACTGTTGCTTGGCGGCAGAAATAGACAAAGCGGTGGTACCAACCCAGCCGGTCTCTCGCAAACGAGGGACCTTGTGAATATATGTATTATATATTGTTTTAAGCATCGAAATAAGATAACTAGAACGACAACTGTCATATGAATCTGCCAAAAGTATGGCTCCCCTTACTTACACATGCAAAGGTAAAATCACACGTAACACTCATACACGCAATAAAAATTAATGAACGTTTAAAATCAACTTTATTTCAAAAAAAAAAAATGTCTAAATATTAAATTTAGACGTATCAAGTGTCAACTAGAGATTATTATACATAGACTTTTATAGCCGCGCCCCCTTGCACAGATTTTTGGGGGGGTCATTTTGCTTGAGTTACGTTTCTTGTCATCTTATTTCAATTGTTGTAAGGAAACTTAATATTTAAATAATAATAAAATAATAAATAAATACACCCAACAGTCACACATAGTCCCGACCCCACACTAGAATTTTTAGGCCGACATACGAGCAACTGGGTCACTTGATGGTAAGTGATCTCCACCGCCCACAATACCAAAAGAAACATGGTGCGTTACCGACCTTAAAGAAAAGGGATAATTAAGGGGTTGGGAAACACAGCAGCTAGCTGCTACTTTATGCCGGTTTTCTGTGAGACAGTGGTAACTTATCATCAGAAAAAAGGCCGTATATAAAAAATATATGAATTCCTCGTATGTACGCATGTGGGCGTAGGTATATTTGGAACATGCGTAGTTCAAAAGAAAGTTCCAGGAATCGAAATCCAGATGGCTGTATTTATAAGCACAATTCACGTCGCTTACAAAACATTTCCCAGTTAGATTTCTCTTCTCGTTAGATTTTCTCGATGGTTATTAGTTGTTTTTGCGGCGCCCTCCACCGACGGAGAGAGGGGCGACGGGAGGGGGAGTGTAAGATTGATTACGCGCCCACGTACAGCCCGACATGAGAAAACGTAATTAAATGTAATGATTGCGGTAGAAATAGATTTTTTACGGAAGCCCATTTGTTTCTTGAATGGGATTCATTATATATAATAATTATATACGCCCAACAGTCACACACATAGACCTGACCCTACCCTAAGTTAAACTGTATTGTGGATATCAGGAACTACGAGGGACTTGCGGTCCTAGAACACCCAGCCGCGAAACAAATATTTGTGGATCGCACTAATATTCGTATCAGTGCGGGCATCGAACCCACGGCCTCTCGCTTCGCATCCGGCTACTCACCCACTGCGCCACGGAGGCTGTCGATAGTAAAGATATAAGCTCTCATGCCCGTATTCTCAAAGGGGTAGGTAGAGATGCAACTGGTCAACTATTCGCTGACCATATTTTTGCACATAGCGTGATGGAAGCCTATCGCTATACTGGGCATTCATTTTCAACTACGGGCAACACATGTTTTTGGAATCAAAACTCAAACACAAATTGTTATTGCCTGACCTGAAATTTGAACACGAGACCTTAGTTCTTCACCCTAAGTACCTACACTGCCATTAATACGCAGTAAAGAGTGTAATAAAAAATTATACATAACCCAATACCACTTTACCCGACCTGGGGATCGAACCCGAGACCTCAGCGTTAGCCTCAACATAACGCGTACGCATTACAACTGCGCCACCGAAGCAAAAAATTATAGGCTGCCATGAAAATCAAAACTATTGACAAACTTACAAACTCATAGAAACATAGCAATACCTGCAAAAATTAACCGAATTATTTATATTTAGATAATAAATAATAATAAGAATAAATTTCCAGAGGGTTTGACGTCAGCCAGGCGGCCGGTCGTAAAAACTACAACCCAAATATTTCTGTAACATGTGGTAAAGCATGTTGTGCCGACCCCACTGCGAGTGGGATAAGGTCAGGTGGAGGAAGAAGAAGATAATAAATAATAATAATCTTAGCCCTGTATTATATACGTCCCACTAATGAGCACGGGCCTCCTTTACTGAATGAGAGGGGTTAGGCCTTAGTCCACCACGCTGGCCTAATGCGGGTTGGCAGACTTCACATACCTTCGAAATTTTATGAAGGACTTCTCCGGTATGCAAAGTTTGCTTACGATGTTTTCTTCACCGTTGAAGAAATCAATGTATCATATTAATATTATAAATGTGAATGTAAGTTTGTTTGTTACGCTTTCACGCGAAAAATACTTAACCGATCACTATGAAACTTTGTACTTTCTTGAAGGTATAAGAAGTAACATAAGATACTTTTTAGGAACAAAAAAAACATCTATTTGTTGTTACGCTTTCACGCCTAAATCACTGAACCGATTTTGATGAATTTTGATGTAGAGAGAGATGGGACCCTGGAGAGGATTATAGGCTACGTTTTATTTCACGTGGGCGGAGCCGCGAGTAAACGCTAGTACTTATATAATCGCATGGTAAAATCACACCCGCTTCACTATTTATATAACTACTTAACTATCCCGTAAGAAACTTATCGACGTAGTACAGGGCGCTTCGGCTTACCGGATTACCGCCCGCTGTTTTATTTCATACGGGTTCGATTCCGAGGGGAGAATGTTTGGTCAAGATATGTTTGCCTTGTCTGAGTCTGTAATGACTCAGTTAACTAAATATCATTTAAAATTACATATTATTAATATGACTGCCTCGGTAGCGCAGTTGTATGTGTACGGGGTACGACTGTTGTGCTGAAGTCTAGGGTTCATCCTCGGGTCGGGCAAACGTGATATTGGGTTTTTGTATTACGAAATGCTATCAACTCGGAGTCTGGAATTTGTGCCCCGTATGGCGATAGGCTCACCCCCTGTCACATCATGGGACAGAGATACGCTGGGCGTAATGTGAGTATACTAGTTACACCTCTGCCTACCCCTTCGGGGATTACAGGATTACAGGGCGAACCTATCGCCATACCGGGCACAAATTCCAGACTCCAGGTTGATACTGAGCTTTTTCGTAAGAAAAACCCAATATCAATTTCACCCGACCCGGGGATCGAACCAGAGAACTCATCGACAGCCTCAGTCGTAACGAATACGCATTACAACTGCGCCACCGAGGCAGTCGTAGTACGAACGCATACAAGAAAATAAACATTTTCGTCTGTTAAAAAAAAATTGTCGTTTTTGAAGTGGAAACTTCTTTAGCTGCGTTGGGCACTTTTTGGTAGGGGAAAATCTTATGGGTTCGCGTCACCGACATGCTCATGACCGGCCGTGTTATGTTTGATTATTATTTGAATCGTTTAATTGTAGAATCATTGTGCAGTACAATAGTGAGTACTAAAAAAAAATATAAACATGCATATAATTGTTGCTCGGAGTGTTAATAGATGTGAAAACCAGGTGGCCAATTCTCGTAATTTTAAATGTTCAAAATATCATTCCAATCTAGTCAAAGTTGCAAATGGCATTCTCTTAAACCAATAATCAACGTCAAATGTGAACATAGATCGTAATGAGATTGAATGTAGAATAAAAGTTGACTGAAGCCAAAACTGTATAATGCAACTTTTTTGACTCTGAGACTAGATCGGAATGATATTTTGAACATTTAAAATTACGAGAATTGGCCTCCAGATTGATGTTCATAATTTTAATTCACATTATAAAATTACAATTTTAACATTAAAAGTTCTAAGTTTTCACTTCTATCGGCAGTCTCTACAACTGCCAATTTTTTTTATCAATATCGTCCATGCACCCCCTTCGGTAGATTAGACCCGTATGCAGTCACCCTTAACTTTGTTTGTTTTATAAGGGACGAAGCGGTTTAGGGGTCGTCATTTTAATGCACATCTGGTGATTTTTTATATTTGGAAAGCTTATTGGATTAGCCGTCCTAATTTATTGGTGTTTTTTTAAACCAAATATCGATCATTATACGAGGAAATACATACGGTTCGAATACAGAACATCCTTTTTGAGTCGGTTAAAAATGTAGGTAACATTATTATGACAGTCTCCGTGGCTCAGCGGGCGAGTAGCCGGCTACGAAGCGAGAGGCGGTGGGTTCGATTCCCACACCGAGACAAATGTTTGTGTGATCCACAAATATTTGTTTCGGGTCTGGGTGTTGTGGGACCGCAAGTCCCTCGTAGTTCCTGATACCCACGATACAGGTTTACCTAGTGTGGGGTCAGGACTATGTGTGTGACTGTTGGGTGTATTTATTTATTATTATTACATTATTATACGGTATTCTATTTTTAATTTTTTTTTATATATATCAATAGAAAATACATATAAAAATATAAAAAAAACACCCTCCGATAGCGAGTCCCAGAACCTAATTTTATTTGCCAGAACCCAAGCTAACGGCGGTTAGGGCCCAATTCTAATTCTATATCAATTTCTAGAGTGGTAGAGCCACGCTGAAGATAGTTTTTTCTACAGCATTAATGGGCCGGCTCGTTCGGGTTATTACCACTGTCTCACAGAAAACCGGCGTAAAGTAGCAGCTTGCTGCTGCGTTTCGTACGGTGAGTGAGATATCCGGAGGCCCAAACCCCCTCCCTTTCCCAATCCCTTAATTATCCCTTTCCTTGAAGGTCGGCAACGCATCCATGATTCTTTTGTTATTGTGGGTGTACATGGACGGTGGCGATCACTTACCATCAGGTGACCCACTTGCTCGTTTGCCGGCTTATGCTATAAAAAAAAAGTGTGTTAAAAATTCAGTTTATAGTTTCGCATTTGCCTCTTCCATAAATCAGCGAAGTGTACTACGTGTAGGTAAGGTTAACTTTAGGTCTAAGATATTGGTGCTGAATGGCGTGAGGTACAGCCTTAACTGATATGAAGTCCTAGATTCGGATCCCAAGTTGGGCAATCACAATTTTTGTTCGAGTTTTCCATTCACATTGCCAAATATAGGTTTTACAAGGTGGTAGGTCTCTCGTATGCTAGAGGCCGTCTGGGTTGGTACCACCGCTTTGTCTATTTCTGCCGCCAAACAGCATTGTGTTCCGGTTTGCAGGACATTGACAGTGAAATTATTAGGCATTATGAGACTTAACAACTTATGTCTCGGGTGATGAACATAGTACAATGATATCCAGTGCTTTGAAATTCAAAGTTCTGTGCTGTGTTACTTCTTTTTATGGGCAGGCGTTCTTACCATCAGACGAGCGACCTGTTCGTTTAATCACTCAAGCTAATAAAAGAAAAGAAGTTATTTACTGCCTCGGTGGCAGTTGTAATGCGTACTCGTTACGATTGAGGTCAACGTTGAGGTCTCGGGTTCGATCCCCGGGTCGGGTGTGAAAGTGGTATTAGGTTTTTCTATCACGAAATGCTCAGTATCAGCCCGGAGTCTGGAATTTGTGCCCGATATGGCGATAGGCTCGCCCCCTATCACATCATGGGACGGAAATACGCTCGGCGAAACGTGGGTGTACTGGTTACACCTCTGCCTACCCCTTCGGGGATTACAGGCGTGAGTGCGTATGTATGTATGTAAGTTATTTATACCCGGTATGGCGACAGACTCGCTATCTATCACATTATAAAACACGGAGGAAATAAGCTCGGTGTACCATAGCTGTATTATTTACTCCTCTGCCTACGCCTTTAGAAATACAAGCATGAACTTCTGACAGCCTTGGTGGTGCAGTGGGTGAGTATCTGGCTGCGAAGCGAGAGGCCGTGGGTTCGATTCCCGCACCGAGACAAATTTTTATGCGATCCACAAATATTTGTTTCGGGTCTGGGTGTTGTGGGACCGCAAGCCCTTCGTAGTTCCTGATACCCACGATACAGGTTAACCTAGTGTGGGGAAAGGACTATGCGTGTGACTGTTGGGTGTATTTCTTTATATGTATACTAGCGTTTACTCGCGGCTCCCCCCGCGTGAACGGCCTATTCCGGGAAAATAGTCTTACATAGCCTATAGCCATCCTCAAATAATGGGCTATCTAACAGTCAAAGAATTTTTCAAATGGACCAGTAGTTCCTGAGATTTGCGCTTTCAACCAAACAAACTCTTAAGCTTTATAATATTATATATAGTATAGATAAATTCCGTCCATTTTAAAAATAATTCACTAACTGATAGCATGTAACAATGACCCAAAAATTCGTTTTACATGAATGTTCGTGTATTTGACGGCGATTGCTGAAGAGCAGTACGAGTGGACAGGAAATTACTACGCCTCTTTGTGGAACGCATGGTAATTTCATGCGAATTGATTTGGTATGAATATTGCTTTCTTTTGAAATGTCAGATTATGGTTTTTTTATTTATTTTTTATAAACTTGAATGACGAGACGAGCAGGTCGCTCGCCTGGTGGTAAGCGCCACGCCTGCTCATAAACAGAAGCAACGCCACACAGAACTTTGAATAACAAAGCACTGCATAACACCGGACTGCGCTCGTCACCCCGAGACATAAGGTGTTAAGTCTCATAATACCCAGTAATTTCACTGGCCTCAATGCTTGCAATGCAATGTTTTGTATGAATGAGGGTTCGATCGGCCTCTATATTCTACTATCCGATTATTAAAACTATTATAGTTATTTTTAGGCTATTCCTTACTATAATAAAATGTAAAAGTTAGTTTTTTTTTTACTGCCTGGATAGGCAGACGAGCAAACGGGCCACCTGATGGTAAGTAGTCACCGCCGCCCATAGACTTCTGCAATGCCAGGGCACAGCAAAGCCGCTGCCTACCGTCGAATGTTACTAGTATGTGAATGTGGATGATTATTAATCAATCATTTTTATAATGTTAGTATGAAGAAGGTTGAATTGGTAGGATAGCGATGAGAGATAGATAAGGAAGTCCTAAAAGTTAGCTTAGTTCAATTAATTAAACAGACGATTCAGTTTCTTAAATTTCATAATGTCCAGTAATTTCACTGGTTGCAATGCCCTTCAAACCGGAACTTAAAGGTGATTACATAGTGCTGCTTGGCGGTAGATCCCACAGGTATAGAGCTGAGTTGACTGGAATCCAATATAATATGACCAATTCCTTTTTTTTGCCGCAGTTGTAATGCTGAGGTCTCGGTTTCGATCACCGGGTCGGGTAAAGTGGTATTGGGTTTTTCTATCATGAAATGCTCAGTATCAGTCTGGAGTCTGGAAATGTGCCCGGTATGACGTTAGGCTCGCCCGTAGGAAATAAGTACGGTGAAATATGGGTGTACTGGTAACACCTCTGCCTACTCCTTCGGGGTGTGCGTATGAATAAACATTCTTCATTGGTTGGTTGACATAAAACCGAGATGAAATAACAATGACATTAAAAACGAGCCTCGTTCCCTAGTACAATTCCACACTACACGCGGAGGGCTGTGACTTTCGTACATTAGTCAACGCTGTGACAGATAGACTCCTCCCGCGTCACAGTACCTCACATGTGATATTCATAGATGTAGCTTTTTTAACCGACTTCAAAAATAGAGGAGGTTCTCAATTCATTGCCTAGATAGGCAGACGAGCAGACGGCCCATCTGATGGTAAGTGGTTACCGCCGCCCATGGACCTCAGCAATGCCTGAGCATAGCCAGGCCGCTGCCTACCATTAACGTTACCGTTTTTGTATGTACATCGATTTCTCCGCCAATAGTGGGCCGATTTTGTTGAAAAAACTTTTACTTGATAGAGTTTAGCTGCGATGTGGTCCCATATAAATTTGGTTAAAATCTGATGGCGGAGTAAGGAGTAAAAAAAATAAAGTCCTCAACGGACAACAGTACACTCGTCATGATTGTGTATTGGAATTTACATGCTATTGTTGTAACTACAACAAAAAATTTAAAATTAAAATAACTTTTAATAAAAATTAGAAACCGACTTCAAAATAAAAACACTGAAAAGTCAAAAATTACAAATTCTATAGGTCTCATTGGAGTGTAGTTGCCACTACCACCCCCACTTAAACACTTATTTAAAGACGGCGCCATTGAGCTCAAAGAGACTGGGCTCTCATTCAGTCAACCCGTGACCACGGCCGATGGAACTCGGTCGAAATGTCGGGAAATAAATAAACAGGTCTCTACACCTTCAAATACGATGCGATTAAGACGCGTTTTAAATAATAATTATTAAAGGTTAATTATAAAAAACAAACAATTTTTTTTATTTGCTTGTATGACACGACGAGCAGGTCACTCGCTAGATGGTAAGCGTCACGTCTGCCCATAACTTATGTTTCGGGGTAACAAACGCAGCCCAATACCATGCAGTGCTTTATAATTCAAATTTATGCGTAGCGTTGATTCTGTTTATAGGCTGGCGACGCGCTTACCATCAGGCGAGCCACCTTGCTCATCTCGTCATTCTTATAAAAACTAGAATTTCGGAAACCGAGTATTAAAGATATAATTCCTTTTTCTTCATTGAAGCCACATTCTGCCCAAGCTTACAGAACTATGCTGATTAATTTGTGTTTCCCTAACAAGGGTCCTTTCTGGCGGTCCTTTGTTATAAGTTCCCCACTCTGACACAAGTAACAACTGTCGAAGTGACGTCCTTACTACACAGTAGACATAGCTGGTGTCAGCACATTGTTATAATGATTTGTTTATTTGACTGACACAAAATTTTGCTGTGTGCAGAGTAGGGGATAGTTCCTGATGAAAATAAAAATTATATCTGACTACTACGATAAGAAAAAAGCGGTGATAGCTCAGCCGGGAGTGATATGGACTGTCGAGACGAAAGACGCAGGTTCGAAACCAGCCCCAAGTGCATTCACCTCTGACTTTTCTAAGTTATGTGTGTATTAATTGTTAATTATAACTTGCTTTAACGGTGAAGGAAACATCGTGAGGAAACCTGCATACCTGAAAAGTTCTTCATAAGAATTTCGAAGGTATGTGAAGTCTGCCAACCCGCATTAGGCCAGCGTGGTGGACTAAGGCCTAACTCCTCTCATTCAGTAAAGGAGGCCCGTGCCCAGCAGTGGGACGTATATAATACAGGGCTAGAATTATTAATACAATAAGATATCAAGTAGTTGTCACATGAAATTTAATTCGTATATTAAATGGGGAAGGTGCAGTGGGCGAGTAGCGCGACCGAGAGGCCTCGGTTTCAATTCTGGGCCGACTACTTGCCCGCTGCGCCACGGAGGTTGTCAAACTTGTAGGTAAATGGTTATATAAAAATATATAAAAAAAAACATTTATCTGGTTATCTGGCACTGGTTTCGAAAACAAATTATATATAAATACATAAAACATAAACTCACCGAATTATCGAAGGTGTAGGCAGAGCTGCAACTATTTCGCACCCGCGGTTCTCCAGGCTTATTTCCATCCAATGATGTAATAGGGGGCGAGCTTATGCCGGGCACAAATTCAAATCCTGAGCATCTCGTGTGATTTTACGTATTAAAAACTCAATAGTAAATTGTGATTGCGTAATCTAGGATATGAAGCCGTGAGCTCCTGGATGTATTAGTCTAAATACGCAGCCACTAGACCAATGCTGCGATTAAAGTAAGCACGCATAAAACTATGAGTTCTCGTATCCTCCTAATTTTTATATGGACGAATCTCAAATCATTACCCAAAAATAAGACATTGCTGTCTTCTCAATAGACTATCGAAACGTGCCAAATAAATACGAAATCAAACTATTTGCACTACTTATCTCTGCGGTAGAGTGGTAGTGTGCAATTTAGCGCTACGTGGGCCTTTGGATGTAGAGTCACACGGCGCCCTCCAATTTATTGGACTCGTTCGTCTTTCACCCCAAAAAAGGGTCTTAAGGTTTTCTTCAGATCTCACCGGTGCGCACTGGGGGAATGATATAGAGATGTTAATAAAAAGATCTTTACTATAATATAATATACGCGTTACGATTGAGGCTGACGCTGAGGTCTCGGGTTCAATCCCGGGTCGGGTACAAGTGGTATTGGGTTTTTCTTTTACAAAATGCTCAGTATCAGCCCTGAGTCTGGAATTTGTGCGCGGTATGGCGATAGGCTCGCCCCCTATCACATTGTGGGACAGAGATACGCGCGGCGAAATGTGGGTGTATTGGTATCACCTGTGCCTACCCCCCTTCGGGGATTACAGGCGTGAGTGCGTATGTATGTACTTATAATAAACTTTCAATGTTAAATATTGGCTTGTTTTGTTTCTTTGTAACAAATAATTAAAAGTCCAAAGTATAAGGAGGCAGGTAGTTAGTAGATTTCCTTGTTAGATTTTCTTTGTCAGACAGCTAGTTAGGTAATTTAAAATTTGACTTGAAAGCAAAATACTTTTGATATTTCCTTAATTAATAGTTTTAATATATATTTCTATTAAATTTTCTGGGTTGAAATCGTCTCGCACCATGCCATAAGTGGATAATCACAGACAGATTATAGCAACCTTGTGCCAGACGAAGTGATCTAGAAATTAAAACCGTGATGTATTTTACTGTTATTCGTTTTGAATTTTTACTTTTTGCGTCGTACTTCGTCATCAGTTTATAACAAACTTTATATGGGACCACCCTCAGGGTATAACCTATTATATATGGATATTTATGGTACCATTAAAATCGGTCTTCATTTAGTGGAGATATCGCGTCCCATACATACTTATAAAATACAAACCGATTGAGAACCTACTTTTTTAAGCTGGTTGGATATTAAATTCAGTTCCTTAAGTTTCATTACAGAGTTACTGGTCGACTTAATTAAAACGTGTTACAAATACATATTATGGATTCACAACCTCGTGCTTTTTGAGAAGTCGGTTAAAAATATGTAATACCTACTAACTCTCTCGCGCGGTTTAACACGCGTGCAAATTAATGCTCCGCTCCCGTGTTTCATACAAAGTTCAACTCCCCCTTAGAAAAAGTAAATTTCCAAAAATCCTTTCATAACGAATACCTTACACATACTATCATTTGACAAAATTTTATAATCCTATCTTTCGTAGTCCTAGAGATATCATGATTAATAAGGGAGTGAGCAAGGGAGGGATATTTCGATTTTATATACTCGTATATACATAGATATATAACTGACTATCACTAATGGCCGTTGCAGACGATGCGCAGTAGCTTGCGCAAGTACTACTACTGTGCATAAAATTTCATCGTGTGAACATATTTTGTTTAGTAAAGTGCGAGTGCAAGTTGCTTAGTTGTACTCGCTCTGGTCCTTGCGCGAGTACTACCCGTTTTCCCCCGCTACGCCGGCTCAACCTCGCGCAGTTCGCATTGCGCTTCGTGTGAACACGACGCCGTCAGTACTGGCGCCAGTTCATTCTTGTTACTAATGATTAGTACTTGCGCAAGCTACTGCGCATCGTCTGCAACGGGCATAAAGATAAATAAATTTGTTAGGATGTTCAATAAATTTAAGAGTCTTTTCACATTAGATGCAAAATTATATTACTGTTCACAATTTATTACACTTGTTATGATTAATCACTATTCTAACTGCGCTTGGGCAGCGTTTGTACGAAAGAGTTCTAATCACGACTAAGTTCCCTCAAATAATAATGCACCCTCTTATATACCTTAGCAAATAACCTCCACCACATCTCAATCTTATTATCTACACGCTTTACATAGTTATTCCCCCGACTACCTTCTCTAACATCAATAATGGTATTACATGGTTATTCCTAATATGAGGGCAACAATGGATAAGTAAAATTATACACCATATATCACAAACCATTATTTAATATTCTATTATATTAGTAACGTATATTATACCTATTATATTTGATATGTATATAGTGTATATTTATGATTGTATGTACATACTTTATCACTATTTATTATTTATTATATATATATATATTTGTATTTATTTCAAATGTATTTTTAAGTTTTTTCTATTGATTGTACGCCTTTGACTACCTTTTTCTCTTTTCTCCATCCTATGGTTGTCTGTAAGACATTGCCTTGAGCGATAAGACCGCCAATTGTACCTATTTATGTATTTTTTGTTTTTATCATACTGTGTATGTTCTGGTGTACAATAAACTTTTAAATAAATAAACCACAGTATGAACAGCTCTATATAATTCCGCACCGCGTCGGTCACTTCAGTCGTATTGCTTGCCAAGATTACACACGCAGGCTCCACCACACTTATCTCCGCTTGTTTATTGCTGTATAAAGCTATTATCTAACAGTATCGAGATTCGAAGCCGTAGGTCCGAACGCTCTAATTTTACGGTTTTGTGGCGAAAATTACGAGAAAAATCCAAAGGATTTCCGTGGAATTGTCAAGGAAAATGTCTCTTTGAAGGATTTCTGGAGATATTGGAGGGGGTTTGGGGTGTTTAATTTGATGTGCTTTTGTTTTGATTTTATATAGTGGGTATTAATTAATATTAGGATTTTATGTATATGCTTATCATTTATTTATTATTTGCAACCACTGTTGTGGTCCAGTTTTGAAGAACATTGAAACCAGTGAAATTACAGGGCATTTTGGGATGAGTGCAGTGCTGTGCCATGCAGTACTTTTTAGTTAAATGTTCTGACTGCAATTGTTACGGTTTCGGTGGGGAACCTTAAGCTCCTTTTTTGATGAAGTGAGTTACTTATAGGACATAGTATGAAAATATGACAAGACACTTTCGGATCATGCGATTTTTTAACCGACTTCAAAAAAGGAGAAGTTTATCAATTCGCTGAGTTTTTTGGTAAAGAAAACCATTAGATACTAAATTCTGCGATGTATAAATTTTATTAAGATCTGATGACGGAGTTAAGAGTAAAAAAAATTAACTCCTCAATTGACAACAGTCCATTATACCTACCACTAAAAATAAAAAATAAAAATTCTCGAAACTTTTTTTTATTGATATTAAGGATTAACAAAACTTTAAAACCGTCTTCAAAGAATAACACTGAAAATTTAAAATAACAATTTCTATACACTCACTTGACCGGCAGCTGCACAAGCACCGAGTTATGCGAGAATGTTAAGTTTTGTTAATACTTAAAATAAATTTTAAAATGTTACTTTTTGAGATTCAGTACTACAGATACAGGTCACACGATATCGTAAATATAGTTTTCGTTTACACGATAGCAAATATACAGGCGGTGCCTAGTTTGGACATCATTGTACATTATAAATAAATAAATACACCCAACAGTCACACACATAGTCCTGACCCCACACTAGGTAAACCTGTGTCGTGGGTATCAGGAACTACGAGGGACTTGCGGTCCCACAACACCCAGACCCGAGACCAAAATTTGTGGTTCACACAAACATTTGTCTCAGTGTGGGAATCGAACCCACGGCCTCTCGCTTCGCAGCCGGCTACTCGCCCGCTGCGCCACGGAGGCTGTCAAAATAACAATTATTTATTATGTCATAGTAACATTGGATTTAACTAAATAATTTTTCTTATTCTATTCTTATTATTATTTTTGTTAGGAAATAAACTCTCTCCATCTAACACAGGCTTTATCAGCCAAATTAACTACGTACATAGAATTATAGCGGGTGTATTACGATCAAAGAAAGGTGCGACAAAATCGACGGCGCCTTAACGTGTTCGAAGCGAGATTTGACGCGGTTATCTGGAACCACCGGCGTCGAGACCCCTCTTGTAGTAAATTCGGAAGATACTTTGGAGACATGTTTTATTTTGTAAGGTTGTTTGTGACACAGCCCAAGACTTTGCAGAGGGTTCACTTGTTTTTTTATACATACGCACTTACGCCTGTGATCCCCGAAGGGGTAAGCAGAAGTGTAACCAGTACAACCACATTTCGCCGAGCATATCTCCGTCCCACGATGTGATAGGGGGCGAGCCAATCGCCAAACCGGGCACAAATTCCAGACTTCGGGCTGATACTGAGCATTTCGTAATAGAAAAACCCAACTTACCTGACCCGGGGATCAAACCCGAGACTTCAGCGTTAGCCTCAATCGTAACGCGTGCGCATTACAACTGCGCCGCCGAGGCAGTCTGTTTTTTTATTTATATGATTGACAAAACGAGCAGGTCACTTGCCTGATGGTAAGCAGCAACGCCTACCCATATACAGTAGCAACAGTATACCTTGAAACACAACAGCTTACATCTGCTGCTGGGCAGCCGAAATAGACAAAGCGATGGACAAACCCAGACGGTCTCTCGCATAACATGAGAGACCATCACCTAACTTAATTACTAGTTGGGTTGAGTTTCTTGGGATAGTAAGTGATTACTGCCACTTGTGGATACTTACATATACACATTTAGTGGTAGAGCCCTGCTGTAGACAATTTTGTCTGCAGTACGAATGGACCGGCTCGACCGGGTCGTTACCACTATCTCACAGAAAACCAAAAAAAGTAAAGTAGCGGCTTGCTGCTGAGTTTCATACGGTGAGCGGAATATCCGGAGGCCCAAATCCTCTTCGCAATCGCTTAATTCTTCTCGTATTGTGGGCGTATATGGGCGGTGGAGTTCACTTACCATCAGGTGTCCCACTTGCTGATATAAAAAAATAGGCTTGCATATACTTGCATACGGCTTAAATACCTCAATATAGATTGCTATATGGAATGTAGTTTATTTATTTATTTAGAAAACCAACAGCGATACAGAGAAATAATAACATTTTCTTACATTATAAAAAAAATACGGCTAATAACAGGTTTTCCTTAATTAACCTTAAAATTATAATTCGGTTAGTGAACGGACAATTGGAGAAAAAAAAAATGGTTACAACATATCTAATAGGGTAGTTGACTAGATTTTTTTAATTATTTAAATCAATAATTTATGTTACTCAAAATCTATTGCAGAAAGAATTTTATAAATCGGACCAAAAATAAATAAGATAGAAGCCATTCAAATCCTGTAGAAGGGGTAATTGTCAAATGACAGACGATGCAACCTTTGACGTCACTGTGTAAAATGTTCATTATAGTGCACGCGTGCAAGCGAGATAGTGAGATATCCCTACTACGCACCCACTTTTCCTCATACCAACATTTAAAATCATAACTGCGGGCACATTTCTGAACCAATTTTGATTGTGTTTTAATAAAAGGGTTTCTTTTGCGTATTATTTTCTGTTGCTTATAAAATAATGTATAAAATTCAATATAGTAAACTACCCTATTCTGTCAGCAGTCAGCGATGCTTTACTTTATAAATTATATACGGTAAATCAATTTAAATATGGTAAAGAAGTACATAATAGATAAGCCTGAAAAATTCGATTATATGCTTCGCTGTCTGCTTTATAATTATATTAACAACATGTAGTAAAACAGACTTTCTATTTCACACCGTCACTGTGCAGTGGCAAGTTATCAGCACCAACTAGAACCGTTTGGCACATAGTTCCATGGGATTTATGTGGGTAGAACGACGCGACGCCGAGTCGTGTTTTTTACGCGCTTTATCCCTTTTTATTGTTTTCAAACGTTTATTGGGACAAATTGAGAGAATTTTATACAACGTGTTACAGAACGGTGTGGTCATATTTACGTGTCCTTACATACACCTGACAGTAAGTGTTTATGTAATGGATCCTATCATAATATTTTTTTTTGGTTAACCTATATCATCCCACTACTGGGCAAAGGTCTCCCCCCTACATACGCACTCACGCCTGTAATCCCCGAAGGGGTAGGCAGAGGTGTAACCAGTACACCCACATTTCGCCGAGCGTATTTCCGTCCCTTATGTGATAGGGGGCGAGCCTATCGCCATACCGGGCACAAATTCCAGACTCCGGGCTGATACTGAGCATATCGTAATAGAAAAACCCAATACCACTTTACCCGACCCGGGGATCGAACGCGAGACCTCAGCGTTGAGCTCAATCGTAACGCTTACGCATTAAAACTGCGCATAGAGGCGAGACTTTTGTGATTCGGTCAAATATGGACATCCAAAAATGTCACGTTAAACTTAATCGCTTTTACGGTCTTATAAATTAAGTGAAGTGCTCAAGCGAGAATAATAATGCTGAAGTGAGAGAAAAATTCACTATTTATCATTTAATATTGTCCAAAGTTGCAAGTCGAATAGCGACATGTTACACATTTTACATACGCACTCACGCCTGTAATCCTCGAAGGAGTAGGCGGAGTTGTAACCAGTATACCTATACTTCGCTGGGCGTATCTCCGTCTCATGTTATGAAAAGGGGCGAGCCGGGGCATACCGGGCACAAATTCCAAACTCCGGGCTGATACTGAGCATTTCGTAATAGAAAAACCCAATACCACTTTTACCCGATCCGGGGATCGAACCCGAGACCGCAGCGTCAGCCTCAGTCGTTACTCGTACGCATTATAACTTTAACACCTAGAATACTAATCTATGGTCCACCGACCCCTTGGTTCTATATATATGGGAAACAAACAAAAGCACTATAGGATTTCCACCATAAGACCTTAAGCTTCATTCTCAAAATTCTCTATAACGTCACCGGAATGCGCTTAAAACAAACCCCACATTAAATCAATTCAAGTGTATTGTTAGTGAGGGATTACGGAGGACGTCTTAGGAGGTTTTCAATAAATAAGGCATCGGAGGGCCCGAGGGCTGAGAGGATTAAAAGAGGATTATCCTAGTGCGAGGTCCAACGATATTGACTAGGTTTTTCGCCTTTTTTAAGTGGTAAGTTGGGGTGCTTTGTGACTGGGGTATTACAGGTCTTTTTGGGGTATCTCATTCCGAGTTTAACATTCTTTCTTGAATTGTGAAGGTCCGATAAATACGCACTCACGCCTGTAATCCCCAAAGGGGTAGGCGGAGGTGTAACCAGTACACCCATATTTTGCGAAGCGTGTTTCTGTCCCACTATGTGATAAGGGGCGAACATATCGCCAAACCGGGCACAAATTCCAGACTCCGGGCTGGTACTGATCACAAGCACAGCCTAAGTTTTGGTTAACAGCAGTTCTATCATATTCTATTTTATGATGATATCGGTATAATAATAAACCATAACAAATCATACAAAAAAAAAATACGATCTATCCACGAAAAAAAACCAATAATGATTACCCAAGGCCGTTCCGAAACTTGAATCTTATCTAAGTTATCTCGAATAAAGATGTGCGAATATAAATTTTCAACGACAGCGCCCGAACGTTTTTCCATCATATAATTGGTATTACTAGTAAGTTTCTTGGGCAATAACTTGAAGAAATATGGCCTTCGGTAATATTCTTGGGGAAGTTTTTGACTTAAGTAGTTTCTTAAAGTAGATGCTTAAAGAAACAATATAGTTAGGTAGTTTAGTGTAAAGTGTGTGAAAATATAATAACGTACCTTCTGGGATTCGCAACAAATTAAAGCAGTCCAAGGTACAAGCACATGAAGAGTTTGTAGTGTATCTACATAAATATTGTATGCAAACTTGTACCTAAATTATATCTAAAGTTATATCTAAATTATGTCAACTTAAATCTAAAGTTATATCTAAATTATGTCAACTTAAATCTAAAGTTATATCTAAATTATGTCAACTTATATCTAAAGTTATATCTAAATTATGTCAACTTATATCTAAAGTTATATCTAAATTATGTCAACTTAAATCTAAAGTTATATCTAAATTATGTCAACTTATATCTAAAGTTATATCTAAATTATGTCAACTTATATCTAAAGTTATATCTAAATTATGTCAACTTATATCTAAAGTTATATCTAAATTATGTCAACTTAAATCTAAAGTTATATCTAAATTATGTCAACTTATATCTAAAGTTATATCTAAATTATGTCAACTTATATCTAAAGTTATATCTAAATTATGTCAACTTAAATCTAAAGTTATATCTAAATTATGTCAACTTATATCTAAAGTTATATCTAAATTATGTCAACTTATATCTAAAGTTATATCTAAATTATGTCAACTTAAATCTAAAGTTATATCTAAATTATGTCAACTTATATCTAAAGTTATATCTAAATTATGTCAACTTATATCTAAAGTTATATCTAAATTATGTCAACTTAAATCTAAAGTTATATCTAAATTATGTCAACTTATATCTAAAGTTATATCTAAATTATGTCAACTTATATCTAAAGTTATATCTAAATGTTGTCTTAACTTATATCTAAATTATATCCAAAGTTACAGATATCAGTTTATATAATTTTGAGTGGTAGAACCACGCTGTAGACACTTTTGTCTACAGCATGAATGGGGAGGCTCGTCCGGGTAACGTTACCACTATCTCACAGAAAACCGACGTTAAGTAGCAGCTTTCTGCTGCGTTTCGTACGGTGAGTGAGATATCTGGAGGCCCAAATCCTTACTTCCCATTCCCTTAATTGGTAGAACGGTATACCAATTAACGCCCCAGTTAGTTGCAATCTCTTTTTGTCGTAAGCCACTGGGTACGCCTAAGTATGTAGCCCCAACTCCAGCAGAAGCGGTGCTAGATCTACCCATAGGCACTCTTTCATACGAGATACTTACCACTAATCATTAAAAACACAACTATAATCTTTGTTTATCCTCTAAGAATAATAAATAAATAAATACACCCAACAGTCACACACATAGTCCCGACCCCACACTAGGTTAACCTGTATCGTAGATATCAGGAACTACGAGGGACTTGCGGTCCCACAACACCCAGACCCGAAACAAATATTTGTGCATTAGACAAAAATTTGTCACGGTGTGGGAATCGAACCCACGTCTTCACGCTTTGCAGCTGGCTACTCACCCACTGCGCCACGGAGGCTGTCAATAATATAACGAGTGGTAGAGCCACGCTGTAGACAATTTTGTCTACAGCATGAATGGGCCGGCTCGTCCGGGTCGTTACCACTGTCTCACAGAAAACCGGCGTAAAGTAGCAGCTTGCTGCTGCGTTTCGTACGGTGAATGAGATATCCGGAGGAAAATCCCCCTCCCCTTCCCAATCCCTTATTATCCCTTTCCTTTAAGGTCGGCAACGCGCCCATAATTATTTTGTATTATGGGCGTACATGGGCGGTGGAGATCGCTTACCATCAGGTGACCCACTCGCTCGTTTGCCGGCCTATACTATAAAAAATACAAAGATTAATTCACTTCTAATGTATACATACACTTCGCTAAGAAATCTTCTTACGTAGCGGTGAAGGGATTTTCTGCACTCAACGATATTTTCCCACAATAAATATTTTTTTTATATCTCATGTGTGTTTCCACGATATAAAGTGTTTGAAACAAGGCTAGCGGCGGCGTAGGCAACAAAAATGCCATTATCGTGTCGCAGACGTGCGGGCCGCCGCGGTCCTTTGTGCTATCATTGCGCATTCTGAATCCTCAATGATAGGAAGGATTACCCAGTATGGCATCGTAAAGACGCCTTATATAAGGTATTTTAATTTCTGGTTATATTCTTATCTGGTTATAATATAATATATTGCCCAGCCCTGTATTATATACGACCCACTGCTGGGCACGGGCCTCCTCTACTGAATGAGAGGGGTTAGGCCTTAGTCTACCACACTGGCCTAATGTGGGTTGGCAGACTTTACATACCTTAGAAATTCTTATGAAGAACTTCTCAGGTATGCAGGTTTCCTCACGATGTTTTTCCTTCACCGTTAAAGCAAGTGATAATTAACAATTAATATACACATTACTTAGAAAAGTCAGAGGTGTATGCACTTGGGGCTGGTTTTGAACCTGCGACTTTCGTCTCGACAGTCCATACCACTCCCCGCTGAGCTATCACTGCTATATCTGGTTATACAGCATTTTTTTTTTATTATTTCCTTTAATGACGTGACGAGCAGGTCGCTCGCCTGACGGTAAGCGCCACGCCTGCTCATAAACAGAAGCAACACCACACATACATTTAAATAATAAAGCACCGCATGACACTGGACTGCGCTCGTCACCCCGAGACATAAGGTGTTAAGTCTAATAATGCCCAGTAATTTCACTGGCTTCAATGTCCTTCAAACCGGAACACTACAGTGCTTACACACTGTTGCTTGGCGGTAGAAATAGACAAAGCGGTGGTACCAACCCAGCCGGCCTCTCCCAAACGAGGGACCTACCACCTTGTAAAACTTGTAACTTAGGCGGAGAAATCGGTGAAGGTCTAATTATACGTCACCCTTTGTTGAGTGGTAGAGTCACGCGTAGACACTTCTGTCTACGGCATGAATGGGCCGGCTCATCCGGGTTGTTACCACTGTGTCACAGAAAACCGATACAAAGCAGCAGCTTGTTGCTTCATTTCGTACGGTCAGTGAAATATTAAGAGGCCCAAATACCTCTCTCCTTCCCAATCCTAAACTATACCTTTCCTTCTTTTGGTATAATTATTGTGAGTGTACATACGCTATAGAAAATACAATATTTTTCTTCTCTCTGCCTGGCGTTTTCGGGATTATGACCCAGCTGGTAATACAGTTTTTCTTCTCTCTGCCTGGCGTTTTCGGGATCATGACCCTGCTGGTAATACAGTTTTTCTTCTCTCTGCCTGGCGTTTTCGGGATCATGACCCTGCTGGTAATACAGTTTTTCTTCTCTCTGCCTGGCGTTTTCGGGATCATGACCCTGCTGGTAATACGGTTTTTCTTCTCTCTGCCTGGTGTTTTCGGGATCATGACCCTGCTGGTAATACGGTTTTTTTTGTTTGATAGAGCTATGCTGTAGGTAATATTGTTTACAGCATGGAAATGGCTTAGCCGGTTACTACTGGCTCACAAAAAATGGACGTAAAATAACTGCATGCTTCTACGTTTCATACGACGAGGAGGCTCAAATCTCCCTCTCTTCTCAATCCATTAATTATCCTTTAAGATCTTCAACGCACCCGTGATTCTTCTAGTATTGTGGGCGTACATAGGCAGTAGAGATTACATCATCAACCCATTTGCTCGTTTGCCTATGCTATAAAAAAAGTTTACATCAATACAAATAATACCACATCAACATTAGCTCCAGTGTCATACTGTTTCGCTCTACTTTGTACGTAACAAGAGGAGCGGCTTATCTGTAAAGGTGTCACCGGCAGCCCAGTTCACCGCCACCGGAATCTTTACAAACATTTCAAAACCTTTTCTTTTTTTGACATTTCAATGGTATATTTTTTCGGGGAGTGATTAATGATGGCCGTTTTTACAATATATTTGTTTGATGCCGTCAGCAGATGGAGGGTTGGATTTTGATTTTGGTTTAATGAATTTTAGAATAAGTATTTTTATAATGTCTTTGTTTGCAAGTTTTTGTGGCTTGAAGATAATCAGTATCGAACAGATTAAATTGGTACAGTTTGTTATAACGGTGAAGGAAACCTCGTGAGGAACCTACTTATATGAGAATTCTCCGTAAGAATTTCGAAGTTTAAATCATTCTATAAATATCCTATTGTAAATTTCGTATGTCTCTTGTTTGCTGAGTAGGTACCATCGCTTAGTCTATTTCTGCAGCCCAACAGCAGGGTACAATAATTACTGTTGTATTCTGGTTTGAAGACATTGAAGCTAGAGATTTCACTGGGCATTATGAGTCTTAAAATTTAATGTATCGGGGCCACAAACATCGTCCAGCACTATGTCGCACTTTGTAATTTCAAGTTCTTGGTGGTTTTGTTTCTGTTTATGGGTAGGTGGCACTTACCATGAATAGGTCGATCTACACGTCTCGCCATTTAAGGAAATAAAAAATTTAGACTTAAGGTTAAGCCTTAATCACTTTAATCACAATATCTATAAAGTTCCATTCGCTTAATACATATTTTTTATATAAGTTACCAAACTACTACCTGGAGGCCAATTCTCGTAATTTTGATTTGACGCTGATTATTGGTTTAAGAGAATGCCAACTTTCTTGACGCTGAGACTAGATCGGAATGATATTTTGAACATTTTAAAATTACGAGAATTGGCCTGCAGAGCAATATTCCATACGAAAAATAACAATCTAATTTCATTATCCTTTAGTACATAAAACTAAACTCAAACTACCCAACAGGAATAATAGACCAACAAAGCACTTGATGTTCAAAACGATTCGTCACTACAGACCGCTTACTCTATGAATTGATTTCTTGTTTTACACTCAAATGGATGGGGTAAATTGTTATCGAAGGATTTTGAACTCTATAGCTCGCAAAATATAGACTATTATCGAGTGAGCATTTATTTACATCGGAATTATCCCGGGGTAATTTATCGAGTGCGCTTCATAAGTCGTATTATAATAGTTTTGGAAGTTGAGTCTCTACATAAAATATAGAGACGTTATGTTTAATGTCACGGGGTAAGCTACTGTTTTTGAATAACGTTGTTGTAGTATAATTTTATTAAAATTAAAACTTAGAATATTCGAAAAAAAAAATGTTCTTAAATAAGGGAGACTTGTGATCAGTAATGTGCAGTACCTATTGAATACAGTACAGGATACATTAAATTTTATGAAATAAAGTTGATTTTGAACGTTCATTAATTTTTGTTGCGTGTATGAGTGTTACGTGTAATTACCTTTGCATGTGTAAGTAAGTGGAGCCGTATTTTTGGCAGATTCATATGGGTTATCGTTCTAGTTATCATATTTCGATGGTACTGATAGTATTATTTTATTACATACATACGCACTCACGCCTGTAATCCCCGAAGGGGTAGACAGAGGTGTAACCAGTACACCCACATTTCGCTGGGCGTATTTCCGTCGCTTATGTGATAGGGGGCGAGCCTATCGCCATACCGGGCACAAATTCCAGACTCCGGGCTGTTACTGAGCATATCGTAATAGAAAAACCCAATAGCACTTTACCCGACCCGGGGATCGAACCCGAGACCTCAGCGTTGACCTCAATCGTAACGCGTACGCATTACAACTGCGCCACCGAGGCAATCAGTATTATTTTATTGTTTAAACTATATAACTGTAGACATAATATTAGTGATTTACTGCGTTTCTTTACCTACATTACCTGTCTTTAATCGCATCAATTTCCCAATTCTAAAAACACCGTATTTCCACATTCTTTTAATAATTTCGTGGGTCCAATATATTATAATAACCTCTAATAATAGTGCCGATGTAACATTGTACCTGTAATACACGATATGCAATAAACTATTTTACAGCTCCTAAATAAAACCAGTCGGAAGCCGTCCGTTTATATCCCTTTATATTACGGAAACTTTCAAATGAAACACGTTAGTTTGTGCGAATTTTCTTTAAATGAGAATTTGGAATTTCGAAGAATGATGTAATGAAAATAATATGGTATATCATAATAATATAATAATAATAATAAATACACCTAACAGTCACACACATAGTCCTGACCCCACACTAGGTAAAACCTGTATCGTGGGTATCAGGAACTACGAGGGACTTGCGTTGCCACAACACCCAGACCCGAATAAATTTTTTGTGGATCACACAATCATTTGTCTCAGTGCGGGAATCGAACCCATGACCTCTCGCTTCGTAGCCGGCTACTCGCCCGCTGCGCCACGAAGCCTGTCGATAATATTATGTGGGTATACTGGTTACATCACTGCCTATCCCTTCGGGATTTACGCGTACCGGATACATGTACCTCAAAACATGCCTTAACTTCTTAACTTTCTTCCATGTCACGTTTTAAACAGAACCAGCGAAATGGATCCCTGATAAGCGTGATAGGCATGAAAAAAACCTAGGCAGCGTGCCGTGGCGCCCCGGCGTGTTAGTGCTCAGTAAAATACTTTATTTTATGGCCTGCGCAGCCTGTCTGCCCGTCCGTACGAGGCTTTTGATGTCCAGTGTGAGGTATGAACGTTAACAATATAATCATTTTATAATATAATAATAAAGATTTCTTACGTTTACGAGAATATTACACATTGAAATAAAACTAGTTTATACGGATTTTATCGCGGTTTAATTTTTATTCTCCCGTGACCACGATGGCTGAAAAGGTATCGAAACGTCGAGACTAAAATGAAAATTAAATCGCGATAAAATCCGTATAAACTAGTTTTTTCAATAATAATAATGAGTTTAATTATTTTTATTAATGTTTTCCCGGACAACTTTTGAGAGTTTCTGAAGAAAATGCAAATCCAAATGAAACCATAAATACATGATATTGTTTTTTAATAATGTCTTACAAAATTAGTAGTAGCTTTGTATGCTCACTTTACAATGAGAAGATTTTTGAGTGGTAGAGCAACGCTGTAGATAGTTTTGTCTACAGCATGAGTAGCCTGCTCAACCGGGTCATTACTGTCTCACAGAAAATCGACGAAAAGTGGCGGCTTGCTGCTGCTTTTCGCATGGTATGTTTTGGAGGCTTAAATCCCCTTTCCCATCCCAATTCCTTAACTCTTTCCTTAAGGTCAGCAATCCATGATTCCTCTGGTATTGTGGGCGTACTGGAGCAGTGGATATTACTTACCATCAAGTGATCCACATACTCGTTTGCCGGCCTATGCTATAACATTTAACACATATAAACATTTTATTTATTTTTATACACGTTTTTTCTAGATTTCAAAGTAAAATTAAATTACATACATACATGCCTTACAAGCACTCATGCCTGTAAGGCTACCAAAGGGGTAGGCAGAGGTGTAACCAGTATAACCACGACGAGCGTATCTCGGTCCCATGATGTGATAGCGGGGCGAGACTATCGCCATACCGGACACAATTCCAGACTCGAGGCTGATACTGAGCATTTCCTAATAGAAAAAACCAAATATCACTTTTACCCGACTTGGGATCGAACCCGAGACCTCAAAGTCTGCCTCAGTCATAACGCGTACTCATTACGACTACGCCACCGAGGCAGTAAAAATAAGATGATATACAAATATTTCCACCCTCGCTCATGAATTAAGCCACAAGGTATGCAGTGCAAAGTGTACACAGTATATTCGGCAGATGACACGTTAACATGCTGTATATTTCAACTCGGTGCAGACATTCAAAGCCAATTCTACACACTAAGTTAAAGGAAACGCTTTATACCGAAACTACAATTATTATTTCCAACTCCTCCCTAATTTTCTATTTGATTAATTTCGTTGCGGGATAAAGACACGATTTGCATTCCCAGAGACTCGCCGAGCTTCATTGCTCGGTGTCGAAATATGCGTGCCACTGTCGATCCTGGTTTACAGGAGTTGCAGTGGCGGGTGTGTGGGCGGGATAGTCTCTAAATACCGAAACTACTGCATAGAAATTTCGATAAAGCTATACAAAACAACTCTACTTTTTCATCAGATTTTTAAAATCAGCTGCAAAAAGAGAGTAATATTTTTGGTTGTATATACATACGCACTCTCACCTATAATCCCCGAAGGGGTAGGCAGCGGAGTAACTAGTACACCAACATATCGCCGAGTTTATTTCCGTCGTATGATGTCTGGATTACAGGCGTGAGTGCGTATATGTATGTGATAAGCCCCCTAGGGCGAGCCCTTCCAGACTTCGAGCTGATACTTAGCATTTTGAAATAGAAAACCCAATATCACTTTACCCGTCCCGGGGATCGAACCCAACACCTCAGCGTCAGTCTCAATCGTAACGCGTACGCATTAAAACTGCGCCACCGAAGTATTGAATTGTTTGGGTGTATTTATGTAATTCTACTCCTCTAACGCGGTTGGCAAGTCACAAGTAAATGGTTGAGAAGATGTATGAATGTGGATGTGACAAATAGATGTGTCGGGGTTGCCGCTGATGGCACTCAATGGTCTCTACCTACCCCATGGGATACAGGCGTCTATAATAATGTTTATGTACTTGTCTGGTGACATAGCAAAAACTGTATGGGTATAACGTGGTAGGCACGTCCCCATCATTCTTCTAGAAGTTGATGAGGTATACTAACTAACTAATAACCTATAATAGTCATCTTTAGATTTACAGAATAGAAACAAAAAATAAAACTGTCTCATATTTTAATCTCGGTACTACTATTGTTTTAATAGTCAATGATTGATACCATCGATTTAAAATTGATTAGTTTTAATTTAAGCTTTTAAACTTTTGGTGGGTTTAATTTGTTGACAAATATTTTTATTATAACATTTTAAGTTATAATATAATTATGATTCTATTAGTGATTTCTTAGGTTTACGCGAATATTACACATTAAAATAAAACTAGTTTATACGGATTTTATCGCAGTTTAATTTTTATTTTAGTCCCGACGTTTCGAAAGCTTTTCAGCAGTCGTGGTCACGGGAGAGACTGAGGTGTAGGTCGTCTCGAAAAGTTAATGTTACTAAGTTAATCTTTGTTTCAGAGAGAACAAGGAATCTGTGACGAGGAACATCTGGCTACATAGCTACAGCATGTCAAGCGAGTACTGCGAGACAATAAGCTCCAAATTCCACGCCGCCGTCACAGAAACCGAGTGAAACCAGCCACAGTTGAACGTGCCCCTGTTGTATTACCATATGTTAGAGGCGTCACAGACAAGATTGGCTACATACTGAAGCGTACTTCTATTTAAAACTTATTTCAAGCCGCCCAAGAAGATTAGTCAATTTTTACCACCTGTCAAGTGTCACATACCTCTACAAGAACAGGGTGTATATAAAATAGATTGTGACTGTGGGCTCTCCTATATCGGACAAACTAAAAGAAGTATAGGGACCCGCGTAAAAGAAAACATAGCTGATGTTAAACACCCACGCTCTACGAAGTCTGCAGTTGCTGAACATTCAGACGAAGGCTCCAAACATTACCTTAGATTTGACAAACCACAAATCCGATTCCTACCTAGGATGATTTGTAAGGCTATTGAAATTAAGAAACACCCAAATTTCAATAGAGAAGATGGTTGGAAGCTTGCACAAGCCTGCGATCCACTGGCCAGAAAAGGGTCGGAACAGAGGGTGTTTGGCCCTAGTCCAATAGTTCCACTACCCTTTTATCAGCTAAGGTCATGGCTACGCCACAGAACGCTTGAACAACATGCAGATCAATGGGCAAACACCAGTGCGTGCAGACAATCCCGGGAAACGGTGCCACACCCGGATGCACGTTTAACAAAGCGCCTGCTATCCTTAGACAGGACATCCCTACGCATAATCGTAGGCAATATTACAGGACATTGCCCACTTAACAAACATTTATATCTTCTAGGTATAACCGACAGCCCCCTGTGTTGGGGATGTCTGTCGGCTGATGAAACAGCTTCACACGTCATCCTGGAATGTGAAAGTGTAGCTACACAACGGGCGGAAATCCTCAACACACGGAGGTCACTCCGAGAAGCCTGTGGAGACACCAGGAGGATCCTGCGCTTCTGGTCGGAGTTAGGCTGGCTAGATCTCTAGCCGGCACAAACGTCACGCACAATGGCCCGACATTCAACGGGCTAAGTGCGGAGAAAAGGAGCCCACAATCGAATCCAAAAAAAGCCTGCGATCCAATTATACATTTAATTAAATCGGAACCCAAAAGACCAACTGCCAGACCTCAAGACACCGTGAGCTCTTTCTGCGTAGATCGGACTAGTGTCAACTAACTTTTTAAATAAGTAAAAATAAATGTATAATTTTAAAATGAAGGTAGCCAATGTAACATTAACTTTTCGAGACGACCTACACCTCAGTCTCTCCCGTGACCACGAAGGCTGAAAAGCTTTGAAAACTTCGGTTCTAAAATAAAAATTAAATCGCGATAAAATCCGTATAAACTATTTTTATTTCAATATGATTCTTTTACTATTTTTTTTATTATAATATGTTTTAGTGAAAGAATCATCAAAATTGATGCATAAATGTTGACTTTCATCCCCAATTTAATCCCTTTAGGATTCAACTCCTTATAATTTGAATGAGATCACCCTAAGAGTAAATACGAATACGAAAAAAATATCCACATAGGTTTGGTATAGACATACATTGAAAACATTTTCTGTTTTTTTTTGTCGGTTATAAATATTTATAAGCTGTTTAAAAACTAAAATGTATTGTCTAAACATAAAGCTCTATTACAATATATTAATTACGGTAGTGTAAACTAAAGACTAGAAAATATTATTAATGAATAAGTAAAATTTCGATGTAATAAAATTCTTATTTTTTTGTTTCAGTGGAAATCGAGATGGGGCGTCGTCACGAAACTTTCTCCTGCTGCAGGTAAGTGGAAAAACTTTCACGGAATGTATTCCGGATTTTCATTAAACCGTGCCTTTGTTGACAGTTACCTAGTGTGCATATCGGTTAAGAGAAAAAAAGGTTTCTAATGTAAATCGAAGTAAAAATGCATATAAATAGGTTTGAAGTTAGCTAAATAAGTAGAACGTAGAATTAGTGAATTTTCGGAGCTTTTACTCTACTATGAAACCTACTATTCATAAAAGAGAAGTTATTTGCAAAATAAGGGTTCGCCCTTGCGTCAATGTTTGTTCTATGTTTATCATTTTGTTTTGCAGATAATATGTAAAATAAAATGCTTTAACAGTAACCCTTAACTGAACTGTTTTATATCTTCTTATAAAACAAGGTCTATTCGCTATTTAATCAAATATATTAATTTTCTACATTAATATCGTCAATCTTCAACCTAAGGTCTTATTCTTTTCTCTCATTAAAACAAATTGATTAATTAACCTAAAAACAACTTTTGTTCTACAGCTCTACCTTCTTCCTTGAACTCTACGTCAACACGAAGTTTTGTACTTTAACTTTCCTTAATAAACACACTATGAATGTTGCATCGGAACTCTAGTAAAAGTAGAGCGCTCAAACAGACTGGATTGCACACTGTTTATTTAGTAAAATTGTTAAGTCTCTATCAAGTGTTAAAGTACTTTCCTAAGAGCTCTTTACTATGTAGAGTTTCAGTTACAAAATCTATATTTATATTAGAAATGCAAAATGTTTGTTGTTTATTTATTTAATTTTAATTTAATTTACATCAAATAGTCAAACATTTCACCAGCTCTTACAATTACTTATTAGCGCAGAGGATTGTGGGAACACATTCACGGTAACATTGAATTGTTCAGCGTGGACGTGAGTTCAAGTCCTATCCACGATTCCACTTTTCTAATTATTAAAAAAAAATACACAATATTTTGAAACTAGCATAAAATAACTAACTAAAAAATATACAAAGAATAATAAAAAAAAAACTGTTTTGTACAAATAATAGAAAAGAAAACAAAAATGAATTTCTTCGAGAATATTACTATCCGGAGACCACGAACTCGATCAGTGACAGAAAAATTAACAGACACTATCGATTCTAGTAATTCCACACTAGGTGGCACCACTAGTAGCTTACCTCATATATCAGACGATGACAATGACGAAATACGCGATCTAAAGCAACAGATAGAAAAATTACAATTAGATTTATGTGTAGCCCACGAAGAAATAAATAATCTATCTATAGAAAATACAGAACTTAAAAGAACAATTACTGACATTACATGCAAACAAGACCTTATTATCAAAGCAACAAAAAGATTATCGACTGAGAATACACCTAAAAGCATAAAATTGTTAAAATCTCGTGATACACCGAAATCTGTCAAAAAAACACTATTATTGGATACGACACATACTCTAGAGACTCTAAATAAAACAACTTTTACCCAAGAAACACAATCATATAGACTGACACAAAGTAATGGACCAACTAGCAATACTGAGCAATTAAAACAAGAGAAACATAAACTTTGTATTATAAGCAGCAATAAAAGAAATAAAATTTTGACGATTGCAGAAAACACTTTTCCGGATTACGAAATTTGTCATTACTTGACACCCAACTGTGGAATACGACGAACTATTAATGAGATTGACTTAAAACTTAATAACTTTACAATGTATGACTACTGCCTTATCTTTATAGGCGAAGAAGACTTCAGACAAACCAATGACTACTATGACTTGATAATTAATATTCGTGAAACGCTATCAGAAATAAAACATACAAATATTATATTATGTCTGCCTACATATAAATACGGCTTTATGATGTTTAACTGTAGAGTAGAAACGTTCAACAACTTACTATATCTTGACATATGTACTCATAAACATGCCTTAATATTCGACTCTAACTTAGACTTAACATGCGACTATAAAATGTTTCTAAAGAGCAGTGGAGCTCTTAGCAACCAAGGCATGAAAAACATATTTGAAAACCTAAGCCATCTTATCAATACAGGTATGACTAGCAATAGAGTAACACACAATGACATGAATATGAAGCAAAAAGCATCTTCCTCTACATATAGGTCTAAAGCAGACACAAATGAATTGTTTTTTCTCTAATAAGTATCTTAACATAATACACCAAAATATAGCAGGTCTATTGAAGAAATCAGATGCTCTTACAGTATGTTTACAAGAGCTATCTGAAAAGGAAATAGAAGCAGATATTGTATGTATTACCGAACATTTTATTGAAGAGGGCTATGAAAGTCAATTGTGCGTACCAAATTACTGCTTAGCCGCATATTTCAGTAGAAAAGAGAAAAAAAGAGGCGGGGCATGTATACTTGTTAAGAACGGACACCAATGGAAGGAAATGCCAAAAATTGCAAAATTGTCGAAGTCAGGCGTATTTGAATGCTGTGCTATTGAACTTATCCGCTATAAGATTGTTATTGTTTGCTTATATAGAATACCCAATGCTAATAATTTTAATGACTGTTTATATAAACTAGAATCTCTTCTGCTTGAGATATCTAAGACTCGATGTAAAAATATTGTAATTGCGGGGGATTTTAATATTGACGTGCTAAAATCAAATAGTCATACAATTGCATTGGAATGTCTACTATTGAACTTAAACTTGAAACTTGCATTAAAACAACCAACTCGCATGGCCAGCATGACATGTATTGACAATTTTGCACACAATTTTGGTAAATCTTGTAGGACTGACATATTAGAGTTTGCGTTATCAGACCACACAGCACAGCTGCTTCAATGCCCAGTACAAAAAATATGTTCCATCAACTATTGGTACACGACTAGGAGAGATTATAATAAGGAAAATATAACTAAGTTTAAAGACTGTATAAAAAATCTATCTTTTTCAGAGATCTACGATACAACTGATCCGAATGTAGCATATAATATATTTCTGGATACTTTTAAATTATTTTATGATATGTGCTTTCCTGTGATCAGAATAAAAAAAGACGTTATTAATAAACCAAAGTGGCTCTCTCGTGGTATTAAATTATGTAGCAAAAAGAAAAGAATTCTTTTATGGCAGCTAAGAATGAGACCTAATCAAGTCAATAAAACAAAGTTTGCCAAGTATTCCAAATTGTATAAAAAAATTATAAAATTGACACATAAGGCCCAAAACAATTTCAAAATAAAACAATCCAAAAATAAATCAAAGGCTACTTGGCAAATAATAAATCAATCAAAATACAATTTACCTAAACAATATATTAATAAAATTATGGTAGAAAAACAATATGTCACAAATCCTGTCAAAATTGCGGACGCTTTTAATAACTATTTTGTAGATAAAATTCAGCCAAAACTAGTAGATGTTGAATGTAAAGCTAAAAGTCATAATATAATAAACATAAAGCAAAACTCAATGTTCATGGCACCTTGTCTTGCTTACGATATACAAAAAATTATTATGTCGCTAAAAAACACAAGCAGCGTTGGTTATGACTGCATCTCTACAAAGATACTTAAAGCGACTGCTAATGAGATATGCTGTCATTTAAGTCATATAATGAATCTTAGTATTTGTGCTGGTACATATCCAGATGCTCTAAAAATATCTATAGTAAAACCGTTATTTAAGAAAGAAAATAGAGAGCTAATAGAGTATTACAGACCTATATCACTTATTTCTGTAATTTCTAAAATTTTTGAGAAGTATATATATAAAGAATTATACGAATATATTGAACATTTTAACATACTAAGTGATGAACAAAAGGGATTTAGACGACATAGAACAATTAATATGGCAATATATGACTTTATACACAATGTTATTATGAATGTGGATAAGCGAACACCAGTCTGTGCCATATTTTGTGATATGACCCAGGCGTTCGACTATGTCCATCACACTACCCTTTTAGATAAACTAGATGCTTACGGTATCAGGGGGAATGTTCTTAGCCTCATTAAATCGTACTTGCATAATAGAACTCAAATAACCGAAATTAATAGAATTAATGTTGATACTAAACATGAACAAATATTTAAATCATTCGAGCGTAAAGTTAAGTACGGGGTACCACAAGGGAGCGTGTTGGGCCCACTATTATTTATATTATATATTAATGACTTGCCAAAATGCATAAAACATCCTTTGACACTTTTTGCGGACGACAGTACTATGACAATACCTTGTAAAAGCGTAGATACATACGAAAATGACATTAACAATTCATTAAAATCGATTATTAAATGGTTAGTAAATAATAATTTAAACAAAACGAAAATTATACACTTTAGTCAACGTGCATCCGGTAAGAGCCACCTACATATCAACTATAATGATAGTATTATTGAAGAAGTAGAAAGCACAAAATTTCTGGGGCTGGAGATAGACAAAAAATTATGCTGGAAGCCACACATAGAGAGTCTGTGTAAGAAAATGAGTAAATCTGCGTATGCTCTTCATGCACTATCATCAGTAGTACATACCGATGCGCTCCTTACTGCCTACTATGGAATAGTCGAATCCCATCTAAGATACGGTATTATATTTTGGGGTAACTCGTCTGACAGGGAAATAGCTTTCAAAGCCCAAAAAAGATGCATACGCTCTATGTTCAGACTAAAGATGAATGACAGTTGCAAACCTTACTTTAAAGAACATAATATACTAACATTACCTAGTATTTATATTTTAGAAACTGCGTTATTTGTTAAAACTAATCCGAGTCGCTTTGAACGCTTGGCTGATGCTGTTCCACGGAATAGACGCGACAATACCCGGCTACGGTTTCATACTGCTAAGACAACATTAATGCACAAGAGTGTTTGCTGCATGGCTCCGGTCATCTATAACAAATTACCTAAGTATTGGAAAGATCTGAACACAATATTATTTAAAACAAAAATAAGAGTTTTTTTAGCAAACAAAGTATATTATAATGTAAAGGACTTTCTAATGGAGCAGCAGTTTAGTTAAAGTAATTCCTGACTATACAGTACTCTTTATTTTATAAGGATTTTTACATTTTTAAATATTACATTTCTAAAAATAAAAGATTTAAAATTAAAAATAAATTAAACTATAAATTAAATTAACATTTAACATTCCTGACTATTATTATTATTATATTCTAAATTGTATTAATTGATTATACTTATACTGTTTTAAATTTTTTATTCTGTGATTGTGATGATTGTGATTTTAATTTTGCATGCCTATGCTTGGTCAAATATGGTTGAGCTAAAAATTTAATGTTACCATCATATATATGTACCCATATTTGCACAATAAAAATATCTTTATCTTTATCTTTATCTTTATCTTTATCTTTATCTTTTATTCCTTCACACACAAGGTTACAAGGTCCTTTGTATGCGGGAGGTCATCTGGCTTGGTACCAGCGCTTTATCTATTTCTGCTGCCAAAAAACAATGTGTAAGTACTGTTGTGTTCTGATTTGAAGCACATTGAAGCCAGTGAAATAACTGGGCATTATGAGACTTAAGAACGTATGTCTCGGAGTGACAAGCGCAGTCCAGTGCCATACATTGCTTTGTAATTCAAAGTTCTTTGTGGCGTTGCTTCTGTTTATGGGCAGCCGTAACGCTTATCAGGCGAATGACCTGCTCAAAAACAAAAAAAAACGTAGCAAGGAGCCGACATTATTTTTGTACAATTATAGTTTATGAGCCGGAGAGTTGTTTAAGCTAATTCTTATACAATACTTATAAAATAGGAGGGGCGCTCTGGAAATCTCAAATATCACAGTGGTACTAGCCTATTATTTATTTATTTTAGGATTACCAGAAGACGATACACTACACTAATATAAAAACATACGCAAACAAACAAAAAATATAGTGTTCTCCCATAAACAGGCAACCACAACTTACAATGGGTAACTAGCGCCATAAGAGTAGCAGTTATTAAATAACTATTAAGTTAAATTAAAATAAATTGGTAAGTAAACATGCGTAAGCCTTAATTAAATGTTTTTAGTACTTGAAATGAGATCATTAATAGTTGAGTAATACTAAACAACAAAGATAAAATATATAAGAAATTACAACTATAATTTTATGACTATAAAGCGTCGCTCATCTACCTAAATTAATTAATATGCGTAGGTCAATTTTCTTACAAGTAATCCTTGAAAATAATAACTTGGTTAGTGTGTAGTGTAATGTGTAATTTTTTTTTTTTTAGTGTGTATTTTTTTTAGCTATATAATATTTTTTTAGTGTATCAAAGCTATTAATCGTTAAAGACTTGCGGTTCACCTTAATTATTTTGTACCAACTTCAAAATGTTTATGATTGTTTGATTAGATTTTTCTCGTTCGTTTGAAAGTTAAAATTAAATTTAGTTTTAACTGTAAAATTTTCACAACACTGCTAGTTTTAATTGAAAATTTATTGAACAAGCAATTTCTACTGAACTTTATGTAGAGTGGTTTTATAAAAAAAATACGTGTTTTTTATGGAAATAGAGTCTAATTCTCTATTTAGCTCAGAGGGAATTGATACTAGCTGCCGAGATGAAAGTCGCAGCTTCGAAATCAGCTCCAAAAGTACGCACCTCTGACTTTTCTATGTTATGTGTTTATTCATTGTACATTATCATTTATTTTAACAGTGGATAAAATAGCATTACGAAACTTCCATACCTGAGAATACATTATATGGATTCAAAGGTATGAAGTCTTCCAACCCGCATTAGGCCAGCATGGTGGATTAACGACCCCTATGGACCCTTACGAACTATGGACCCTTTTCGTTCGTAATGGAGGTCTGTGCCCAGCAGTGGGACAATGAATATAAGGCTATTATGATTATTATTTATAGAAATCTCATAAAGGATTTTAAAGAATAAAGAATAACCTCCCCATAAATAATAATTAAACTCTACAATTATGGTGTAAGGTTTTATCATTGTATTTTTAGGAAAATATGGTATCCAGACTAATTTTCCAAGTTTTCTTTATCATCCATACATATGCACTTACGCCTGTAATCCCCGAAGAGGTAAACAGAGATGTAACCAGTATACCCACATTTTGCCGAGCGTATCTCCCTCCCATGATGTGATAGGGGTCGAGCATATCGCCATACCGGGCACAAGTCCAGACTCCGGGGTGATACTGAGCATTTGAAAATTTAGAAAACCCCAATATCACTCATACCTAACTCGGGGATCGTCCCTGAGACCTGTGGATAGCAGTGGTAACGCGTACGTATTACAAGTGAATAACAGAGGCAGACAATTAGACAAAATTACACATTATTTAAAAAATGATATCCAGTAAAACAATCTGTTACTACACGAACAGTTTACACTAATTAAACCACCTTTGTGTGACAATGTACTGCGTAAATAAAAGCAACCGTGTAATGGGGTGAAAACATGATTCCGAATGGTTACACGACTGTTATTGTAGATAAAGTTGACTGAGTTTTATGAGCAAGCAATTGTTACGGTTAATTTTTGTTTTTATTTATTTAAGCCTAGGATGACTACCTTATTGTGTAAACACATGGTAACTCAAGACAAACCTTAGTGGTTTTTAGATGTTACTAGTAATAATAATGTTTGTATTGTATTTTTAAAATTATATATAAAAAATATATAAAAAAACGCAATATATTAACATTATTGGGTTATGATAAATAAACAGAAAAAGCTAAAGTGTTGATTACGTTGGCTGGTCAAGCTTTAAGTAGGTAGTATAAGTATTGGTACTAATACCCTTTTATGTGTTGTATTTTTGTTTTGTTGCCTTTACAGGGCGATGTGGTCGCTCAGTGAGAAAACAGTGATTTTTTTTAAAAAAGGTGTTATCAAATGTAAGTGTTAGGAACCTATAGTAGCTTGAAAGCTTTAACATATGTGACAAGACTGCAAGGGGAGATGCATTTTTGTACCCGACTACATAGCATTGAATTATTTTTGTACCCGACTACATAGCAATTAATTATTTTTGTACCCAACTACATAGCATTGAATTATTTTTGTACCCGACTACATAGCATTGAATTATTTTTGTACCCGACTACATAGCAATAAATTATTTTTGTACCCGACTACATAGCATTGAATTATTTTTGTATCCGACTACATAGCATTGAATTATTTTCTTAGTGGTAGAGCCACGCTGTAGACAGTTTTGTCTTGGGAAATCAAAATGTGTGTACCTTGGATTGGAGTCTGAAACCGTTATGGCCACAGGCTTTCAGATCATAGGACAGAAATAAGCTCGCCAAACCGTGGGACCACTAGGTGCACCTCTACCTACCCATCTAGGGACATTAGCGTGAGCTTAAATGAGCGAGCGTAAGTCGACTGCCGACTTTAAAAATGGAGGAGGTTCTCAATTCAGCGCGGTTTTTTTATTTATCGTGTTATATAATCAATTTATGTGTCTAATTACTCGTAGTAAGAAAATATTCGCCGATTTGTTTATGACCTCTGACCTTACGTAAATAGTCGTGGTACACAGCGATGAAGATTTTGACACTTTGTTTAGGACTTCAACGTCAAAGTCGACATCCTTCATAACTTTGAAATTATATTCCGTCGAGACTTCAAAACTTCCATCCACAACAGATTCGTAGGCAACATCGAGAATGGAACTAAATAACTTTATTTAACCTTCGAAAAATAAGGTTCTAACTCAATATACACATAAATACTTTTAATGTGTATCTTTTCACATAGTAGGTATATTGTTTCAGTTTGAAGGTCTTTGAAACCAGTGTAAGTACTAAGCGATATGAAACTTAACATCTTGTATCTCGGGTTGAAAATTGGAAGGCGTGGTGTTTTTTTTATGGCATAGGCCGGCAAACGAGCAAGTGGGTCACCTGATGGTAAGTGATCTCCACCGCCCATGTACGCCCACAATACCAAAAGAGTCATGGGTGCGTTGCCGACCTTAAAGGTAAGGGATAATTATGGAATTGGGAAGGGGAGGGGGTTTGGGCTTCCGGATATCTCACTCACCGTACAAAACGCAGCAGCAAGCTGCTACTTTACGCCGGTTTTCTGTGAGACAGTGGTAATAACCCGGACGAGCCGGCCCATACATGCTGTAGACAAAAGTGTCTACAGCGTGGCTCTACCACTCATAAAAACCATCCAGCGGGCAACCTGCTCATTGCATCAACTTACTCATACTCATATCTTGGCAAGACGTGGGAAAAAGAATAACAATATCTCTAAAATATACGGCTACTTATCATCATAGAATAATTCTTCAATAATGATACTAAGGAACAATGAAATGCGCGAACTCGTTCCGGTGACCACTTTATTGCACCACGTTGGAGTGGCATTATTTCTTTCGTGTTAACCACTAGTTAGATCGAGGGTAGATAGCAAGGTCGGGGTTGCAGGACGGTTGGTTGGTGCAGGTTATAAGATTTTGTTTGATTTTAACTCACTGCAAAAAGAGGTGTGCGTTTGACCCCTTCGTCTATGTGTGTGTCTGTCTGTAGCATCGTAGGGTTTGAAAACTCGTTTCGTGAACAGCTTCCGTGGCACCGAGGGCGAGTAGCCGGCTGTGAAGCGAAAGGTCTCGAGTTCGATTCCCGCACTGCGACAAATCTTTGTGTGATCCACAAGTAAATGCTTAGGGTCTGGGTGTTTTCTCGCCAGAGGGGTTGATGACAATTAGGAGACCGGTCGTAAAAACAACAAACCTAATCTTTCTATAAAATATGTTTAAAACATGTTGCGCCAACCCCACTGCGAGTGGGATAAGTTCAGGTAGAAGAAGTTTCTTAGCTATTTAAAAAAAAACAATTCAAAAATCTCTCCAGGTTCCCTAGAATACCGACCTGCCTTTTACACAATTTGTGACAATTACCTACATGTAATATTTCTGCTACCAAGCAACAATGTGTAAGTAATGTTGTGTGCTGGTTTGAAGGATATTGAAGCTGGTGAAATTACTGACCTTTATGAGAAGAGGCCATATACTCAGAGCAATGAGCGTAGTGCAGTGCCGTTGTGCACAAAAGTTCTGGGTGTTGTTGCGACTGTGGCAGGCGTGGCGCTTTCCATCAATCATCATATCATGCGAATTCCAATCGCAGGCAACTCTTGTCTAATATAACGAATAGAAAATTCAAATATTCTGTGATTGTTCGACCTGGAATTCAAACCCAGTACCTCAGACGCTGCTAATAGAATGAGGCGATAAAGACTCTTAAATAAATAAACCCAACAATCACACACATCGTCCTGACCCCACAGTAAGATACGAGTCTTGTGCCGTAGGTATCAGGAACATGCAGAGACTTTCGTTCCCATACCACCCATACCCGAAACAAATATTTGTGCATTAGATAAACATTTGCCTCAGTGTGGGATCGAACCGGTGACCTCTCGTTTCACGATCGGCTACTAGCAAACTGCCACACGGAGACTATATTAAAAATATGCTGATAAAAAAAATAAAAGTGTTTATTCTTCACCTTCTTATGACTTGCACCAAATCATATAAACCGCCCCAAAGCAAAGTCGCATTTCTGATTTTTGATGAAATATTACCCATTTTAGGAAACTTAACGGCGTTTAATTACGACGTTGGAACGTAAACCCCAACGTAAAAATGTTATAGTACCATTATCATATCATTCACACGAAATTTATTACGGAAATAAATTAAACTCTACTAAATAGTAGTTTAGTATTTTGTAAGATGATCTTTTAGATACTTTCTGTTTTATAGTTTTATGAAGTAGTCAGAGAACCATATATGAAGTAATTGTTTATTGAAATCTCTTTATCTTTCTTAATTTATTTTTACAACGGAATTCTGGTAAAAGTAGAGCGCTCAAACAGTCTGGATTGCACACTGTTTATTTAGTAAAATTGTTAAGCCTCTATCAATTGTTAAAGTACTTTACTAATAAGAATAATTACTATGTAGAATTTGATTTACACAATCTACATTTATATTAGAAATGCGAAATGTTTGTTGTTTGGTTCTTTCACATACAAGGTTACAAGGTGGTAGGTCCCTCGTATCCGAGAGGCCGTCTGGGTTGGTACCACCGCGCCCTCTATTTCTGCAGCAATGTGTACACACTGTTGTGTTCCAGTTTGTAGGACATTGAAGCTAGTGAAATTAATGGGCATTATGATACTTAAAATCTTATGTCTCGGGGTGATGAGCGCAATCCAATGCTATGCAGTGCTTTGTAATTCAAATTTCTGTGCGGTGTTGCTTCTGTTTATGGACAGGCGTGACGCTTACCATCAGGCGAGCGATCTGCTCGTTTCGTCACTCAATAAAAAAAGAATGATTAACAAGCCACTGATAGTGCAAACAGAATTCAACCAAAGCCACGGTAACGTACTAGTATTTATACAAGTAACACAACTCCGTAGCGAGACGTCCCAGAGTGTACTGCAATAAATAACAACAACAAATTAAAAAGTCCGTCTGTACTGCACTGCGCGGGGATGCTGCACTGCGTATAGGGGTGGTGATTTAAACAAAATGCTATTTATCATTTGTATTTTATAATTGCTTGTGTAAATTATTTTCCAAATTATATATGACTTATGCCTGTATGGTTGTTAGATAAAGAATTGTAGTTATTACTAGTCATACGCAATCACGCCTGTAATCCGCGAAGGGGTAGACAGAGGTGTAACTAGTACACCCACATTTCGCCGAGCGTATCTCCGTCCCACGATGTGATAGGGGGCGAGCCTATCGCCATACCGGGCACACATTCCAGACTCCGGGCTCATACTGAGCATTTCATAATAGAAAAACCCAATATCACTTTACCCGACCCGGGGATGGAACCCGAGACCTCAGCGTTGGCCTCAATCGTAACGCGTACGCATTACAACTGCGCCACCGAGGCAGTCATAGTTATTACTAGTCATAGCTTAAAATAGCATATCTTTAATAGCATAAGCTGGCAAACGAACAAGTGGGTCACCGGATGGTAAGTGACATCCACCGCTATTAAATGCCCATAATACTAGATGGATCATGAACGCATTGCAGATCTTAAAGGAAAGAGGTTGAAAAGGAGAGCGGGGAATTGGGCCTACGGATATCTCACTCATCGTACGAAACGCAACATCAAACTTCACGTCAATTTTTTGTACAGTGGTAACAGCCCGGTCGAGCCCGCCCATTTATATTGTAGAGAAAAACATCTAGAGCGTGGCTCTACCACTTTTAATGTATTGCCTTGACTCGAAAGTAGGTTCGAAATCTTTTATGTGTTCATCACTATTCTTGAAGGCTTTAGTGTAGCGGGCCTGTTTTAATCGATCATTAAAAGAGGCGCCACGGATTATACTATGAGCTTAGGACTATGTGTGTAATTATATTTAAAGGATCTCACAATATCACAAATTGTTAAATTTCATAATGCCCAACAATTTCACTGGCTTCAAGATTCTTCAACCCGAAAACAACGGTCCTTCAAACAGAATACATCAGTATTGTACATGCATACATAATTTGTTTTTTTATTAAGTCATATTCTTCTGAAACATTGAAAATCACTTTAAATAAATTCTATTCACCCCCGTGTGCTATTCGTCGTGATCATAAGCTCATATAATATTACTCTCGGTACGTCGCCTTTGATGACGTCATAAATTCCACCATCCCCGCACTGTTATTGTCCCCTCTTCCCTCCCTGTATGAAACGCTAGTACGTGTAACCCGGTTTCGTCCATCGATTTCCTTAAGTTTTTTTGCTATTCTGAGTTATTAGATGTGAATTGTGACAGTTGATTATGAAAAAAATACTGCAATTTAACCGACATTAAAAAAAGAGGTTCTCAATTCTTCTTTATTTTTTAATTTATCTCCGCTAAATATCGATTAATTTTGATAATTATTTTTGCAGCCGTTAGGGTTTACTGTGAGAATGGTTTCATATAGGTTCATTTTCATTATGATCTGATGACGGGTTACAAGAAAAATATTAGAAATTTCTCAACAAACACTAGCAAATTGATGCTGATTCAGTTTGAGAAAATGTTTTTTTTAAGTTTTAGCTTAACAAATGATTTACTGTAATATCATTTGTGAGCTTCTCTCATTTGAAATATTTCTCCATCCAATTTTAAAGGATTTCGTTTGTTAGCTAATACGAACAGCTTTCTAGAGCCATACAGAGCTTTGTAATATCAAAGTTTTGGGGTTGTTGTTTCTAATTTTGGGTAGACGGTGCGATTACCATCAGACGAACCACCTGCTCGTTTCGTCAACGAAAACATGAGTGAATATGATAAATTATCTTTAAAATTTACCTTTTTTAATTATTATTTAAAAAAATAATAAATCTAATAAATTTACTCTTTAAACAACTCTATTATTCATATATTTTTTTATTTCTACCTATGTTTGTATTACGGAAGCAAATTACATTTTTTCGAAGGTTACCAATAAATCCACATAATTCCTATTATAGGTATAAATAAAACACACATTATGTTTTGTATTGCATATAAAATTGTTGGCAACATTACAAAACATACATACTATTATTAGAGACGCAAACGTCCCCTGTCCCTCTAAAGTCTTAAGGAATTCAAATTACCGGATTTTATGAGCGAGAAATCTGCTTAATGTCTGTCTGTGCCGAGGGGATGGGATCGACTATCCATATACATTCTAGAATTATTTATTATTTAACATGGTATTACTAAGAGGGTTCTAAAACATATTGTTTGGTGAAATGACGCATGCAAGGTTTTAGTGGTAATTGAATTGTCTTCTGTGGTCAGTTGCCTTTTTATCAAGCTTTTATTAGCTTTAAGTTTCATTACGTATGTTATGTATGTAACGGAAACTTTGAACATGATTTTGACCCCATTCAAAATGTTGGATGAACTCAAAATATGGCATACTTATCAAAGACCGATGACAATTCAAAGAAATGAATTCATTTATTTTAATTTAATTAATTGATTTCAATATTATTGAGTCACTGAAAACAAAGATTTTCTATAAAAGCGTGTTTTTTAGTTTTTTTTAAACTATTATTTATTTTATTAACTTAAGTGTCGAAACGAGCAGATCTCTCGTCTTATAGTAAGAGCCTCCCATAAACAGAAGCAACATCGCAAAATACTTTAAATTACAAAGCACTGCATGGCAGTGGACTGCGTTCATCACCCTGAGACATAAGTTGTTAAGTCTCATAATGTCCAGTAATTTCACTGGCTTCAGTGTCTTTCAAACTGAAACACAACAATGCTTACACACTGCTGCAAGTAATAAGTCGCGATTTTTATTCAATCATAAAAATATATTGGTTTAGGATTGCTGTAGGAGATCTAGTTGTAAATTATGACTTTGAAATGAAATATACATTAGATCAGCAAACTAGATTATTATTTGCATCCCTACCTACCTTTTCAGGGATATAGACGTGAACTTACATGAGATTACCTCTTATTCCCTAACACGTAGTATCTTACAATTCAAACTAAAGTACATTGCGACTACATCTTCATTCACGTAGAAATGTATTCAGCCAACGATTTTCTTATTCTGAACAAATTTGGTTCATAAATAGCTTTTGTCTTGACTTCATAGGTCGCAGGAAGTTGGTAATTCTGGATCTTCTTAATCTATTCTTTTTCTTCTCTTTCTTCTTGATCTATTCTTTGGTTTCTTAAAATGTTAGAAATTTGAATGCCAAAGTTTAAAATAGATTCATTTCTTTACAAGATGATGAATATTAAGGCGGTCGGTGCCTGTGTCGCTGCTGGTCATATAAAATTGCACCGACTCCAATTTTTTATTTTTGACTTTTCAGTGTTTTTCTTTTGAAGTCGGTTTCTAAGTTTTGTTAAAACTTATTTTATTTTTCATTTTTTAGTGGCAGTTCCAGCAATAACATGTAAATTCCAATATAATAAGACAATCGCGACGAGTGTACTGTTGTCCATTGAGGAGGATTTTTTTTTGACTCCGTACTCCGTCATCAGATCTTAACCAAATTTATATGAGACTACATCACAGCTAAACTCTATCGAATGACATTTGGTCCACAGTTGGCAAAGAAATCGATGTACTTACATTAAAAAAAAAACAAAAAAAAACCTCACCGAGTTGAGAATTTCCTCGTTTTTTGAAGTTGGTTAAAAAGCGTTAACAGTAGCGTATACACGCTTGTAATACCAGAGACTACCCCTGAGCGTGGCTGACCTTGTAAAAATCTGTGTAAGCCCTTTTTGAATAATCGTATTCCCTAGGGAAATCCGTCAATACGGAGCTCATACCCCTTGTTGCCCAAATAGATATTGCAAAAATAGGTGTATCGTGTTCACCTTTCGTAATTCAAATATGTACATACGTAAGCACTTACGCCTGTAATCTCCGAAGGGGTAGGCAGAGGTGTAACCAGTACAGCCATATTTCACGAGCGAGCGAGCCTATCGCCATATCGCACTCCGGGCTGATACTGAGTATTTCGTAAGAGAAAAACCCAATATAACTCTTACCCGACCCGGGGATCCGAAACCTCGGTGTCAGCCGCAGTCGTAACGCGTACGCATTACAACTGGGCCACCGAGGCAATATTTAAATTATATAGAAAATCAAATATTTTCAAGAAAATTAATCCAAAAAATTACATGCAGGCACAAATTAACCACAAGTCTGTCGTTTCTGCTAAGAATTTTCACAAATTCGTGAATCTAATGACAAAATAAAATAATAAAGTCTAGAAAAAGTGTGAATAATGAGCCATAAGGATGCGGGGCGGGGGACGGGGCACATCCAGGCCATAAAACGCAGGCGTTTAAATCTGCATAAAGTGAAGTCGGCGACCCTAGCCAGGCGATAGTTTGTGGAGCATAAACGGGGCTAGTACAGAAGGTTTGAAATAATTTATAGTTATTTTCAATAACTAAAGTTTATTTGAGTTTAATATTATTTATTGTAGAAATTAATCCTCCTATCATACTACTATTATAAGTAACAAAGTTTGGATGTTTGTAAGTTTGTGAGTTTATATGTTTGTTAGTCAACCACGCCTTAACGGCTGAACGGTTTTCAATAAAATTTGGCACACAGGTAGACCATGATCTGGATTAGGACATGCTACTTTTTATCCCGGAAAAGACCGTTCACGCAGACGGAGCCGACAAACCGCAAAAAATACCTAATAAAAGTACCTAATAGTATGACTGCCCAAAATGGCAGGAGGGCACTCAAAAATCTGAGAAACTATCTAGCAGAAGTAGTGCGAGCTCTTTGCTGCAGCGATATACGAGTACAATAGGTACAGGTTTGTAATAATCTAATCGTTAATAATCTCCGACGCCTATTCGAAAGAGATCTCTAGTTTTTAAATGATTGAATAGATTTTCTTCAAATATAGGTAACTAAAAACCATTTTGATTAAGCTTCCAATAATAATTCTGTATTAATTAAGGCGTCATCATAAAAAACGTCAAAGGCAGAAAATAACAAACCTTTTTTTCGGGGGTTAAAACATAGTATAACAAATTGAAAAATACAAAAGCTTATAACCGTAAACTACTTAATCGCACGCTACAAAATATTAAAGGCAGTTTGGGTAGACTTTAAACCTTACGAAATAATGCAAGAGTTATCAAGTAAAGTGGTAGTGGTGTAGTCCAGTCTTGTCTACAGCATGAATGGGCCGGCTCGACTGGGTTGTTACAACTATCTCACAGAAAACCGACGTAAAGAAGCGGCTTGTTGTGCGTTTCGTATGGTGAGTGAGATATCCGGAGGTCCAAATTCCCCACCCGTTCGCAATGCTTTAATTATCCCTTTCCTTTAATGTCGGCAACACATCCATGATTCTTTTAGTATTGTGTGCATTCATTGTTGGTAGAGATATATGTTTGCCAGTCTAAGCTATATTTTTGAAGTGAAAACTTTTTTAGCCGCGTTGGCCACTTTTTGGTAGGGGAAAATCTTTTTTAGGGTAGGGTTTCGGTCTCTACAACTGTAAATTTTATTGTAAATTTTAATCTACTGAACTGTCTGTTCTCCCTCGTTTCTGTGCTATATCATCGTTAAGAAGAGCATGTCGCGGGTCGCGGCGCGCGGGGCACGGGCCCATATGCATTTGAATAAAATACATCTGGTGTATATTTTATAATTTATCGAGGAACTCTATTGGAAATTTAGAAGTTTACTTTTATTCCGTTGAATAAGTTCAAAGGGGAATGGTATCTCTTTCAAACTTATATTTATGTAAGAACTATCTCTTTTAGTTTAATTTTTATAAAGTTAGATATTACATATGGCTTCGGAAATGTATTTATAAAGTTATTATCTTTACAACTTTTAACTTTAGTGCCCTACGTACCCATTTTAGGTATTTTTATTTAATGCTGATTAGCTCATGACGAATTGCAATAGTCTTTAGTAAACCTCTCGCATATGGATGCAAAAGCTTCATTCACTGTCATTTTGTGCATAACATCAAATGCAAATGCAAGTAAAATTAAATTATGATATAAATTCGAGAAGTCCTCGACATCGCAATTCAAATTAATAATTAACCCCTCATTTAAATAATCTTACGGCTACTTTGGACCGAGATTTATTAAATTCGGAGCAGATGCAGTGCGTCAACATATTTTACAGGATAAGACTTGTATCAATTACAAGGTCTTAATTTTTACTATTATTTTATCTTGTTAAAGCATACGCACTCACGCCTGTACCAGTGTACCCACATTTCGCCGAGCGTATCGCTGTCCCACGATGTGACAGGGGGCTAGCCTATCGCCATACTCCAGACAAACTCCAAACAAATTACACAAAATTCAACAATTGTACAAATTCCAGACTCCGGACTGATACTGAGCATTTCGTAATAAAAAAAAACCCAATAACACTTTGCCCGACCCGGGGATCGAACCCGAGACCTCAGCGTTGGCCTCAATCGTAAGGCGTACGCATTACAACTGCGCCACCGAGGCAGTCAAACTACAAAATAGGAAAATAGCAATAAACTACGTAAATGATAATACAGGATTATACAGAACAACAACTGTCCATTTCAACGTTAACATGTCTTTAAAACAACTTCCTTTATACCGCACCGCCCACAGGCGGTTAAGAGCGCCTCATTCTGGAACATACCGGGAAAAACTGGATTTTTCTGGTACAAATTGGTTTCCCTCAATAAGTTTCGAGTCCCCTGACAATGGGAATTATTTCTTGTTCCTATCTTGTTATTCCAATTTCGTGCCAATCCGTTTTTTTTTTCGTCGACTTAAATTATCGAGACACCGTCTGTATTATAATCAAATTTGGAGAGGCCCGCGTTCCGAATCTATTTGGGACATTTGAATTATTTTTTGGGAAATAAATGGAACAAATTGTTTTGGTATTGAAAAGCTTGTTGAGTATATCATCTTTTTGCTGGAGCAAGTCTGTGCCATGGGATATGGAGGATGTGATAAGTGAGTTTTCTATTATGGAATTAAACGAAGGGTGTTGTAGTGTTCCGTGTTTGTACAGAAGGCCAATTCTCGTAATTTTAAATGTTCAAAATATCATTCCGATCTAGTCTCAGCGTCAAGAAAGTTGCAAATGGCATTCTGTTAAACCAATAAATCAACGTCAAATGTACCTAGCATTAGAAGTAGCATTATACCGTTTTGGCTTCTGTTAACTTTTATTCTACATTCAATCTCATAACGATCTATGTTCACATTTAACGTTGATTATTGGTTTAAGAGAATGCCATCTGCATCTATATTGACGCTGAAACTAGATCGGAATGATATTTTGAATATTTAAAATTACGAGAATTGGCCTGCTGGGCTCTTCCACCCGTACACCCAGGCCTGTCACCTACCACATGTGTGGACACGGATAATACTCAGTAACGGATACCTCGTCAGTAGGTAATGAAATCAAATCATTTATTCAGTAATTAGGCCGCCATGGGCACTTTTACACGTCGAGTTTGGAATCTACCGGTGCTTCGTAAATGCCCACTGGTCTGAGAAGAGGCACCAAGAAACTCAGCCGTAGGTCTTTTGAATGTTTGTCATTGTTTTATTAATTTATATTTGTTATTACACAACTTAAATAATTTACGTTATAACTAATACGTTCATAGAAAAACAGTGTCAATTTGTGATTGATACAGGCCCATTCAGGGGATTTAACAGTAACACGAATCTAAGCAGACCAATTAGTTGTTACAATACAATTATTAATAATTAATAATAATAATCAATCTGAGCAGACCAGTCCACACAAGCAGCACCCGTTCACGAGTATGACGCATGTGCCAGCCATCGGCCTCCTCAACCATGTTACAGGGAAGTGACCGACCCGGCACACAACGCCGCCGCAAGCACAGACATTTGAGCGAGCATGACTTACTAAAATTGCGTTCAAATTGAAAAACAATAAATTAAAATACAATTTAATAAAAATAGTATGCACCTACACAGAGAACTACCTCCCCGTAGTGGCGAGCGTATTTATAAGGTGTCATCTGACGTAGATGTCATCTTTATTCTTATCTACCAGCACTTTCAATTCTACCATACTTGATAGTGGCAGTACCCTCAATAGCCATACACTACAGGTGTGTAGTTGGCTCGGTGCGGTGAATGAGATTTCCGGAGGCCCAATTTCCGCTCCTGTTCACAATTCGAATTCCTTTCGTTGACCTTGGCAATATAACCATATGTTTTCTGGTATTGTGAGTATTCATCTGCGATGGAGGTCACTTACTTAGGTGACTCACTTACGCGTTTGCTGGCTTCTGCCATAAAAAGCCTTTGTACGTAATATAATACGCCCAACAGTCACACACATAGTCCTGACCCCATACTAGGTAACCTGTATCGTGGGTATCAAGAACTGGGAGGGACTTGCGGGCCCTCAACACCCAGACCAGAAACAAATATTTGTGGGTCACACAAACATTTGTCTCGGTGAGGGAATCGAACCCACCGCCTCTCGCTTCGCAGCCGGCTTATCGCCCACTGCGCCACGGAGGAGGAGGAGGAGGAAATTCTTACAGTTTTCATCCAAATATTAAAAATCTAAAAATTTCATATTCTTCCAAACGCTATACCTTCCAAGCAAGAATTTTAATAAAGCCAAACACACATTGTTTGGAGACGCAGATTATCCCGTGAGTGGTTTCATGCTGAGAAGCGCACGTATCCGGTTGGAACCGGTTAGATCCGGTGACTGTATTACTTAATGCGGATTTTCTTAAGACGGGTTTTTTTTTTGTATATCATAGGCCTGTAAAGGTGCAAATAGGTTAGCTGATGGTAAGTGATCTCCACCGCCCATGTACGCCCACAATACCAAAAGGATCATGGGCGTGATGCCGACCTTAAAAGAAATGGATAATTAGGAATTGGGAACCCCTTCCCCCAAATAAAAGGGGATTTGGACCTGGGTGAAGTGCATTGTAGATATATCCAAAAAAAAATTACTGCTTGCTACTTCACGTCGGTTATAAGACAGTGGTAACAATTATGTCGAACTGGCCTAGTTATGCTGTAGACAACACGATCTACAGCATCGCTCTATCATATTAGCTGCCGCACTTAGATACGCCAATTTACTTTAATTAACCTTTCTGTGAATTTAATTATTTCTCAGATACGTCAATAAAGATTATTAATCGAACATAAACATTGGCAATAAATTATTCAGTGACGAACATAAAAATGTAACTGACTCTAACCCCCGGTTTTTGAAAGACTGATCAAATCAACACTCAACTAACAGAACGTTGATTTGACATCGCTGTCAAATCAATTCGAGTTGCTGAAACGATGTTTAGTGAAAAAAACATAATATTTCATCTCTCTTTAGTACCGATATTTGACATACGATTTTTCATATTAATTTGAAAGTTATGTTAGCTAACATGTCAAATCAAAGGTGTTGACCACGCTTCTAGCAACTCAATTTCGACTTGACATGAGATTTGACATTTGATTAGTTAATTATACATTGATCAGCCTTTCAGAAACCGAGCGTAAGTGTCTAAATGACAATTAAAGTTAATAAGCGTGCTAGGATAAAAAACATCGTTACATATAATTATTGTAAAGTGTCAATTTTGTTAAGTTGAAGGCAAGTAGTCAAACCCACTACCCTCTCACTTGTACATGCTACACGACTTCTCTAGAAGTCGTAAAACTACTCCTCTTATGTCCTAGGCAGAGAGTGTCAAGTTGTAAGCGACAAGTTTTATTAAAATATTTATTTTCGTATCGATTTATAAGACATACATGCATAAATACGCACTCACGCTTGTAATCCTTGAAGAGGTAGCCAGAGGTGTAACCAGTACACCCACTTTTCGCCGAGCGTATCTATATCTCTTGATGTGATAGGGGGCGAGCCTATCGCCATACCTGGCACAAATTCCAGACTCCGGGCTGATACTGAAAAACTTCATAGAAAAACTTAATTTCACTTTTACCTGACTCGGTGATCGAACCCAAGACCTCAGCATCAGCCTCAGTCGTAACGCGTACGCATTACAACTACGCCACCGAGTCAGTCCGATTTATAAGAATTACATTTAATTCGTACTCCCTTCATATACATTTGTTTGGTATTGTAGATTTTCATGGGCGACAGAGATCGCTTACCATCGGGTGACCACCTTGCTCGTTTGCTGGCCTTAGCTACAAAAATAACACTATCCGTCAGTCGGGTTTGGATCAGATTATATCTCTAGGTGACGAATTCAGTTCTGTGCCAAACCGTCGAAATAAGATGACAAAATACGTAACTCAAGCAAAAAAATTATCTCACGAAAACTGCGCAAGGGGGCGGGGCTTTAAAAGTCCGTGCATAATAATCTCTACTAGACACTTGATACGTCTAATTTTTTTTGCAGAACGTCGTTGCTCGATCTATAAATTTATTTTTTAGACATTACAATTTATGATATTATAAAGTTGATTTTGAACGTTCATTAATTTTTGTTGCGAGTATGAGTGTTACGTGTGATTTTACATTTGCATATGTAAGTAAGTAGAGCCGTATGTTTTGGTAAATTCATATAAGAGTTATCGTTCTAGTTATCTTATTTCGATGGTGCCAAGTTGTAATTCAAAGTTCTGAACGGTTTTACTACAGTTTACAAGCAGGCGTTTACTACCTGGCTTCCTCCGTCGTCGTCCCAAACATGTTTTGGCAGATACCAACGACTCCATCACAGTCGCTATCGAAGCACCACTTTCCCTGACCAATCCGAATCGGAATAATAATACGCGACCCCGACATAAGACACGCCTGCGAGTCCGAAGAACTCCCACAACTGACCGTCGGCACAATGATGTGCAGAGACGGCCTTAAACTATACTTCCCAGCGATTGCTCAAGCTGAGGACTGAGCCTTCTATAAGGCGCCTCTGTACTTAATCGCTACTAAGTACCTTATACATATTTCTGGCTAGAGCGCCATAAGCGCCGGCTTTATTGTCAGATGAAGCTGTAAAAGCAATATAAGCTAACAGCACAAATCCAAACGAAAAAAAAACTACATGGCCTGATATGGTTATTAGAGCGAATAAAACAATCTCTCATGAATTGCACCCACCAGCATCTTCACGACTCGTAGTCAAGTAGGTGCATACAAACCCCCTCGAGCCGGCACAAAGGATACCTTAAACCTCAGCCTGGTTTTATCTCACTAGTTTGCTGCAACACACATTTAGACATTATTTTACGTAGGTAATTTTTGTGACTGCCACGGTGTGGCAGTTGTAATGCGTACGCGTTACGACTGAGGCTGACACTGAGGTCTGAGTTTCCATTCCTGGGTCGGGTAAAGTGATATTGAGTTTTTCTATCATGAAATGCTTAGTATCAACTTGGAGTCTGGAATTGTGCCCGACATGGCGATAGGCTCGCCCCCTATCACATCATGGGACGGAGATACGCACGGCGAAATGTGGGTGTACTGGTGACACCTCTACCTGCCCCTTCGGTGATTACAGGCGTGAGTGCGTATGTATTTTTTGTGACTATGAAAGGTACTAAAACATTTTGATACCCGACCGGATAGCGGAACTAAAAGGAAAGGGATATGACGCAGTTGGCGAGTAGCCGGCTGCGAAGCGAGAGGTCATGGATTTGATTCCCACACCGAGACAAATGTTTGTGTGAGTTACAAATATTTGTTTCTGGTCTGGGTGCTGTGGGCCGCAAGTCCCTACTTGTTCCTGATACCCACGATACAGGTTAACCTAGTGAGGAACTATGTGTGTGACTGTTAGGTGTATTTATTATTTTTCGCAGATTTTTTTGAAGTGAAAACTTCTTTAGCATCGTTGTGATTTGAAAGTCGATGAAACGAAAAAGCGTCAGTAAAAAGAGACAGACACATAAATTCATAAGATTTAACGTGGGAGAAAATTAAATAAGAAGCATTATACAGTTGTGCGCGCATGCGTAGTACAAAGCTTGAGAAAAGACATGACATCACTACATTCAATCTCATTACGATCTATGTTCACATTTGATGTTGATTATTTGTGAGAATGCTATTTGCAATTTCTTGACTCTGAGACTAGATCGGAATGATATTTTGAACATTTAAAATTACGAGAATTGGCCTCCAGATATCCTCACTAAATCCCAATATCGCACCACTAAAAAATTTAATCCCAAAATTCAAACTAACACGATTTAAGTCCAGTCTTAACCCCACTTTATCCTTGTCAAGTGTACTATTAGATTGTATAAACTAAGTGGAGGGTAGTTGGAAAAACCATTAACGGGGACTCTACCCAGTTACCGTCGATTTTTCTTTAATGCTACCGTAGATGTGATAAATTCAAAGAGTTTAATGTATACTACTAGACGGGCTGTTTTAAGTAAAATTTCGTCAAACGGAGTTTGACAGCTCACAAACAGAGAGCGCGATAGGGGTTCTAGTTGAAGAGTAAGTGAGATGAGACTATTGAGTTTCGGTCAATTGACCGCAACTTAGTTGTACAATTTCTATGTACCGCGCAGTTTGTCTAGTAGTATACATTAAAGTCTTTAGATAAATTAAGAAAACCAAATTTACTGATACACCCGACGTTAACGGATGGTCATTATTAAATTTGGAGAATGCATTTTATTAAAGACTAAATTTATTGGATAAGGTTTGGTTTTTGGTATAAGAGACCAATAAAGAATATTACAAACGCACATACGCACTCACGCCTGTATTCCCCGAAGGGGTAGGCAGAGGTGTAACTAGTACACCCACATTTCGCCGAGCGTATCTCCGTCCCAAGATGTGATAGGGGGCGAGCCTATCGCCATACCGGGCACAAATTCCAGACTCCGGGATGATACTGAGCATTTTGTAATAGAAAAACTCAATACCACTTTACCCGACCCGGGGATCGAACCCGAGACCTCAGCGTTAGCCTCAATTGTAACGCGTACGCATTACAACTGCGCCACCGAGGCAGTCGGAAAAAAGAATATTATATGTTGAAATAAAATTAGTTTTACGGATTTAACGTGGTTTAATTTAGTACCGACGTTTCGAAAGCTTTTCAGCCTTCGTGGTCACGGGAGAGACTGAGGTGCAGGTCATCTCGAAAAGTTAATGTTACATTGGCTACCTTCATTTTAAAATTATACATTTATTTTTTATTTAAAAAAGAAGTTAGTTGACACTAGTCCGATCTACGCAGAAAGAGCTCACAGTGTCTTGAGGTCTGGCAGTTGGTCTTTTGGATTCCAATTTAATTAGATGTATAATTGGGTCGCAGGCAACCATCTTCTCTACTGATATTTGGATGTGTTTTAATTTCAATAGCCTCACAAATCATCCTAGGTAGGAATCGGTGTTCTTTGGCAAGGATTTGTAGTTAATTAAATCTAAGGTAATGTTTGGAGCCTCACTAGAATCACTAAAAATATTATATTCATAAAAATGTACGCAGAAATATAAAATCCCTTTTACTATCTAGTAAAAAACCCAGTCATGTACTACCAAAGTCATAAACAATTTCTCACAAAAAAATAAAGAATAACACGCACCAAATCGTCAATTCAACGTACCCCATGATAAAACAGTGGCGGAATGTAGAATATAAAATATTAAGTGCAAGAAATCTCATTAATATTTGAGAGGCCGTTACAAATGCATGCGTATTTTGATTGTACCGCCGCGCTGTAGCCTCGGGTCAAGTGGGGTTGTTGGGGAAATAAAAGGGCCTGGATGAGTGGTCATTAATTAATTTCGTGTTAGCGACCGATGTAGTGTTAGAATTTTAAAGCTAGAGATTTGATTTATTTTGTAAATATAGGTTTTATTACTGATACCATAAGTTCTTTTTTTATGGCATATTATTTCTTTCTTTCTAAAATCATGATATCGTTAAAACCATGATGGAAAAAAATATTCCAATAGTAGGTTTCGCAGAAGCAGCATGAAAGTTGAGTAAATGCCGTGGAAATATCCCTATGGAGTATAATGTATATCCCTTGCAGATCGGATGAGGAATAGTGTGATAAGATGTCGTCATAAGTTGAAGGATGATGTATTGAATAAGATTGAAAAGGTATGCAGAAGGCCAATTCTCGTAATTTTGAATGTTCAAAATATCATTCCGATCTAGTCTCAGCGTCAAGAAAGTTGCAAATGGCATTCTCTTAAATCAATAATCCGAGACATAAGGTGTCTCATAATACCCAGTAATTTCACTGGTTACGACGTGGGTGACGAGCGTAGTCCAGTGTCATTCAATGCTTTGTTATTTAAAGTTTTGTGTGGCGTTACTTCTGTTTATGAGCAGGCGATTACCATCAAGCGAGCGACATGCTCGTCTCGTCATTCAAGCTAATAAAAAAACCCGTTCCACAGAACCCTCACCTCACCTATAGCAAATTGATGAACGCACCCCGCGCCAAGATAAAACAGCGTATGTACACAACGAAATTGCTTGTTCAAATGTTATTGCGCTGTAACAGTGCCATGGGGGGGGGGGCGTGGTAATAAACTCCCCGTATGCTAAGTTACGCCCGCGGCTCCACTTTCATATGAAAAATAAGGTACCGTCATCAGGTATCGTCATGCTTATGGAGGTCATGCAAGTTAATCCAATGCGTAGATATCATTTCTGTAATTGCTTGATTGAGCTGCTCTAATTACAATTAAATATTGTAAAACCTTATGCTGTACTCATAATAATTGTAAACTAGTTTTGAAAAGAGCAACGCTGGAGTTTCTTGCTCGTTCTTCTCAAGCGAAACAGCATTCCGAACTAGCGGTAGAATTTTGACCGAATCTAAATAATGTATAACATTTTATGGATTCAATAAATATTTTGAATTTGAATTTGAATTTGAATTTATCTGATGCATGTGAAAGTACTTTTCAAAACCTATACGAACGCCGACAGTAACACTTCAAAAAAGGTGGAGGTTCTCAATTCGGCGCGTTGTTTTTATTATTTCTCCGCCAATTGTTTACCGATTTTGTAGGAAAAATTTAACTCGATAGAGTTTAGCTGCGATGTGGTCCCATATAAATTTGATTAAGATTTGATGACGGAGTACGGAGAAAAAAAAATAAAACTCCTCACCGGACAACAGTACACTCGTCGTGATTGTGTTATTGTATTGGAATTTACATGCTATTGCTGTACATTGAAGTCGGTTTCTAAGTTTTGTTAAACTTTAAACAGCAGTTATTTATAGCAGAGTTAAACAGTTAAATGGGACAAATATTAAGTGATATTTTCGCTCATAACCACCCACGATGTTAGAAGAATCATGGTTACGTTGCCGAATGGGGATTGGGCACACACATTTCGCCGAGCGTATCTCTGTTCCATGATGTGATAGGGGGCGAGCCTATCGCCATGCCGGGCCCAATTCTAGACTCCGGTTTGATACTGAGCATTTCGTAACCCCAATATCTCTATTACCCGACCCGGGGATCGAACCTGAGACCTCAGAGTCAGCCTGACCTCTTCGGGGATAAAAGCATGAGCTTATGTTTGTTTCAGTCAAAAGTAAATATTCCAGAAAATAAACCTTCAATAAAATGAAATTCACCGCAAATAATAACAGATATAAAATTGATTCCAGATAATCATTTGAATTCTGGAAGCTGTTAGCTGTTGCGCTTAACAGAATTTGTTGCGGCGGCAATAAGAAGCTCGGAACGGCTGAGAAAACAGCGTTAACGTCGATGCTGAGGCTACGAAACTGGCGGAAAAATAACAATGTTTAATAATAATGGGCACAGTGCCCAGCAGTGGGACGTGTATTATAAATGCTTGATTCAGGAGTCCTGTGCCTTCTCTACTAAATGAGAGAGGTCAGGACCTTAGTCCATTAAGCTGGCCTAATGCAGGTTGGCAGACTTTACAGACCTTAAAAATTCTTATGGAGAACTTCTCAGGTATGCAGAAAACAGAAAACCCGCGTAAAGTAGCAGCTTGCTGCTGCATTTCGTACTGTGAGTGAGATATCCGGAGGTCCAAATTCCCTCCACGTCCCAGTGCCTTAATTATCCCTTTCCTTTAAGGTTGGCAACGCGGCCATAATTCTTTTGGTATTGTAAGCGTACATGGGCGGTGGAGATCACTTATCGTGAGGTGACCTACTTGCTCGTTTGCCGGCATATGCTATAAAAAAATGCAGGTTACCTCATATTGTGAAAGCAAGCTATAATAAGTAATTATTATATACGTAACTTAGAAAGACAGTTCATGCTCTTGGGCCTGGTTTCGAATCTGCGACATTTGTCTTGACAGTCCGTGCTCCCCACTGAAATGTCCAGAGGCCCAAATCACCTTCAACTCTCAATCCCTTAGTCATACATTTCCTTTATGATCGGCAATGCGTCCATGCGTCCTCAGGTATTCTGTTAATGGGCGATGAAGATCACTTCCATCAGGTGACCCACTTGCTCGATTGCCGACTTCTGCAATAAAAAAGTTTAATAAAAGTACTCAGTATCAGCCCGGAGTCTAGAATTGGGCCCGGTTTGACGGTAGGCTCGCTCCCTCGCTCACATCATGGGACGGAAATAACCGGTTACACCTCTGTACGGTACGGCCACAATACTAGGAGAATCATGGGCACGTTGCCGACCGTATAGGAAAAGGATTAAGGGATTGGGAAGGGGAGGGGGATTTGGGCCTCCGGATATCTCACTCGCCGTACGAAACGCAGCATCAAGCTGCTACTTTACCCCAGCTTTCTGTGAGACAGTGATAACGACCCGGACGAGCCGATGATGTCTACAGCATTATATTGACACTCATGACTATTTCGTAATAGAAAAACCCAATATCACTTTACCGATCCGGAGATCAAACCCGAGACCTCTGCACAGCCGTCGCACTGCCGTCTGTGCGTCGTCGTCGCATTAAAATGAAATTGGAGAAAACAATGGCGAACAATAGGCTGGCTTTACATACCAATATGCCATTGTGTTCATACGATAATGCATATAAATTAACCACACCGCAGCATATTGCAGTGGAGCGTGTGCGGCTTCTGCGGTGGATGGCATTAGGCGCATATAATTTGACTGCTGACTGCTATCCCAGCCAAAATAACTATCAGCACTTCCATTATGAAAGCATGTCATAAACGTACTAATTTTGGGCAAATGGACGACTGCAATAGCATTTTTTTTTATGGCATAGGCCGGCAAACGAGCAAGTGGGTCACCTGATGGTAAGTGATCTCCACCGCCCATGTACGCCCACAATACCAAAAGAATCCTGGGTGCGTTACCGAACTTAAAGGAAAGGGATAATTAAGGAATTGGGAAGGGGAGGGGGTTTGGGCCTCCGGATATCTCACTCACCGTATGAACCGTAGCAGCAAGCTGCTACTTTACGCCGGTTTTCTGTGAGACAGTGGTAATGACCCGGAAGAACCGGCCCATACATGCTGTAGACAAAAGTGTCTACAGCTTGGCTCTACCACTCAAAACTTTCTAACTTTGAGTAACATTAATAAGCTCACACCTGTATCTTCGAAAGGGTGGGCAGATGTGCAACTAGTGTACTCTGTTTTCGCTCCATAATAGGAAAGATAGTGAGTCTATAGCAGTATCAGGCAAAAATTCTTATTCCGGACAAGTAATGTGTGAAATTTAAAATGAGTTTTGTAAAAATAAACAAAATATTTTTGTTTCTTTACTGTGTTGAACCAATATTTATTTTTCTTTCTTTCAAATACCGAATAGTTAAACTTGAAATGATGATGGCTTAACCTGGGATTTGTACACTGGATCTCAATGGTTTTATAGCCTATGTACGCCACAATCGATTTGCTCGTTCTGCAATCTATATTTTTGGTATAAAATTATTTGATAGATAATTTTTTCTTGGCTATAAGTTAAAACATAACCTCAATCTCATTACTCTAATGGCAGTGTACATAGGCTGAGAAATCGATAAGGTCTTGGGTTCTAATAAGTATCAAAATTTGTGTTTAAGTATTTCGATTCGAAAAACACGCGTGCAATGTGATGACAGGCTCGTCACCTATCACATCATGGGATGCATCAGCTCAGCGAATCGTCGATGTACTATAGTTGTACCTCTGCCTACACCTTCAGGGATATAGACTTGGGCTTAAGCAAGGCAGGTAAAGGTATAAAAACCAATTTATATATTTACCGATGTTTCGAATAAGTTGCATCGGTCACGGTTTGACTAACTTAGTCAAGTTGTACTAACAAATAATTTAATCGGTATTTTTACCATTAAATATAACGCGATTAATCCCGTTTTTAATATGATAGTATCCAAAAATCAATGATAGCTCAGCGGGGAGTGGTACGGACTGTCGAGATGAAAGTCGCGGGTTCGAAACCAACTCCAAGAGCCTCATACCAATATACCTCGGACTTTTCTGAAGTTACGTGTGTATTGCATGTTAATTATCACTTGCTGAAGGTGAAGGAAATCGTGAGGAAATCTGCAAACCTGAGAACTTCTACATGTGAATTTTGAAGGTATGTGAAGTCTGCCAACCCGCATTAAGCCAGCATGGTGGACTAAGGCCTAACCTCTCTCATTCAGTGGAGAAGGCCCGTACCCAGCAGTGGGACGTGTATAATACAGGGCTAGTATTATTATTATTAGGGTGAAATGGTTCAACTTAAGTGAGCTGATCACCCGTCTGTGCACCTCGCAGACGACCCCACCATAAATAAATACAATTATTATTATTATGTAATAGCCTTTGCTCGCGTCTCCGCCCGCGTGAACGGCCTTTTCCGGAATAAAATAGCCTATGTTACTCAGTGATAATATAACTTTCTAACGGCAAAAGAATTTTTGAAATCGGTCATGTAGTTTTTAAGTTTATTCGTAACATACAAAAAAAATACAAATCTGTCCTCTTTATAATATTAGTGTAGATAAAAATTGCGAACGTCTAAAGATATTTAAGGCAGGAATTGTAATAAATTCTCATTTCAACGCGTTCTCTATGGCCCCGTCCCAGTATCTGGTGGAGGTCTCGTCGTGCTATGAATAACGTCGAAGCACCATTTCTTATTATCCAACCACATTCCAACTCACTAGTGCTGGTATTATGTATATAGGGATAACATTTTGTTACGCTGTTGAAGATGGGTTTGGATAAAACAACGAGAATGCTTTTGAAATGGTAGAATTGTTTTCCTATGTGGTAAGTCACTCGTATGCGAAAAAGCGTCTGTTACTGTCACCGAGCAGTGTGGAAGCATAGTTGTCTTTCGGTTTGAAGGTCATTGAAGCCAATTAAATTACAGAGCATGAGACTTAACATCTTATTTATGAGTGGTAGAGCCACGCTGTAGATACTTTTGTCTACAGCATGTATGGGTCGGCTAGTCCGAGTCATTACCACTGTCTCACAGAAAACCGGCGTAAAGTAGCAGCTTGCTGCTGAGTTTCGTGCGGTGAGTGAGATATCCGGAGGCCCAAACCCCCTCCCTTTCCCAATCCCTTAATTATCCATTTCCTTTAAGGTCGGCAACGCACCCATGATTCTTTAAATATTATGGGCGTACATGGGCGGTGGAGATCACTTACCATCAGGTGATCCACTGGCTCGTTTGCCGGCCCATGCAATAAAATAAAAAAAACAAGCTAGCTAAGGTTTCCACTTCCAATTTTAACATAATATTGTACAAGGCTCTATTAAGTCAGGGTATTTTCACCAAATTGTAAAACACAAGCTTAAAAAGAATATTCTAGTCAGGTCCGAATAATAACCACTACACGGGGTTCCGTATCGAGGCGGGACGACAATTTTATTCGCACTTAGACTCCGATGCACATATTAAGTGTTATTTCCTTCTTTACAACAGTAAGGGATGATTTTTATGCCGAGGGTTGTGGATCGATTCCGTTTGAAATGCATAGAAAGGTGTGTCGTCTTATTGGGTTCGAATATTGCTTGACATTGCTTTGGTATATACATAGGCGTTCATGCCTGTAATCCCCGAAGGGGTAGGCAGAGGTGTAACAGTACCTACACCCACATTTTACCGAGCGTAACTCCATCCCATGATGTGCAAGCCTATCGCCATACCGGGCACAAATTCCAGACTCCGGACTGATACTGAGCTTTTTCGTAATAGAAAAATCCAATATCACTTTTATCCGACCCGATCGAATCAGAGACCTCAGCGTCAGCCTCAGTCGTAACGCGTACGCATTACAACTGCGCCACCGAGGCAGACATTACTTTTGGTGGTTTAATTAACATAACGTTTAACTAAACTTAAAAACCGACATAAATTTTTAGTGTCACAGCAATAGCATGTAAATTCCAATATAATAACACAATCGCGACGAGTGTACTGTTGTCCGTTGAGGACTTTTAATTTTTTACCCCGTACCTTATCATCAGATCTTAACCAAATTTATATGGAACCACATCACAGCTAAACTCTATCGAGTGAATTTTTTTCCAACAAAATCGGTGCACAATTGGCGGAGAAATCGATGTACATACATAAAAAAACGCGCCGATTTGAGACGCTCCTCCTTTTTTGAAGTCGGTTAAAAAAATGTTGTTTGATGGACAGGGGATTCTTCACGTTAGGAAGGTGGTCGGTCGTAAAAACTATAAGCCAAAACTGTAACATGTCTTCAAAAGCATGTTGTGCCGACCCCACTGAGAGTGGGTTAAAGGCAGGTGGGAGAAGATGTTTATGGATAGAAATATTTTAAGATTCTGATGGTGATGTGTCGTCATTCAGGTTAATAAAAAACGTATACTGAACAATGAATATACACCTAACTTTGTAAAATTAGGAGTTGCTTGCCGAGGGATAGGGTCGAACCCGCGACCTTCGTCTCGGCAGTCTGTACCGCTTCCACCAGGCTATCACTACCATCTGTTACATTTTAAACAAACCTGCATTGAAATAAAACTAGTTTATACGGATTTTATCGCGGTTTAATTTTTATTTTAGTCCCGACGTTTCGAAAGCTTTTCAGCCTTCGTGGTCACGGGAGAGACTGAAGTGTAGGTCGTCTCGAAAAGTTAATGTTACATTGCCTACCTTCATTTTCAAAACCTGCATTATTATTTCACGATCGGTCCCCCTAAGCTAATTAGTGTCTGTAAATATTAGCTAATTATTTGATGCGGTTGCGTCAGCAGCCACCCTTCATATTTGAGTGTTTACATTCTTCAAATGGACTGGGATTTTTGTATTGTAAAAATTTACGTTTTGTTAGAGGATCTCAATTTTGTCTTACGATGTGGTAAGTGGTTTTTTATTGCATTGTATCCTTCCTAGTTTTCCTACTTCTTACTATCCTATTTCCTATTATTCCGTCTCTTACTATGTTATTTTAATATTATAAATGTGAAATTTTGGATGTTTGATCAATCACGCCTTAACGGCTGAACGGATTTGGATGAAAGTTGGTACACAGGTAGACCATGATCTGGATTAGGACATAAGCATTCTACCCCAGAGAGAAATTCATATGGGCGAAATCGCGATCAATAGTTAGGCCTTAATATCATGTGTCCTTATCATTTTATGTTACATTTCATATGTAGTTGTAGACATGGGCCGGCTCGTCCGGGTCATTACCACTGTCTCACAGAAAACCGACGTAAAGTAGCAGCTTGTTCGTAGCAGTTGTTTCGTACGGTGAGTGAGATATCCAGAAGCCCAAACCCCCTCTCCTTCCCAAACCTTTAATTATCCCTTTCCTTTAAGGTTGGCAACGCACCCATGATTATTTTGGTATTGTGGGCGTACATGGGCGGAGGAGATCATTTACCATCAGGTGACTCACTTGCTCGTTTGCCGGCCTATACCATAAAAAAGATGAAATTTTATTTAGGCATAGTTACAAAGTAAAAACTACAATAAAACGATAACAAGAGTACTAAAGTTCAACTCCGATATTAACTACGCACAATTTTTATGGTATATGGTTGGTTTAATGGGCAAAGGAGGTTTCTTCTGCATAAAGACCATCTGTCCTTTCCATTATCCCTCGTTTCTTCCAGTTTCAGACAAAGCTGATGCTCCATCTTACCCTGAATGTACACCTTTTAACCGCTTTTTAAAATAAGTAGTCACTAAAATACGGCTATATATTTTTTTTTTTTTTTTATACACCCAACAGTCACACACATAGTCCTGACCCCACACTAGGTTAACCTGTATCGTGGGTATCAGGAACTACGAGGGACTTGCGGTCCCACAACACCCAGACCCGAGACAAATATTAGTGGATCACACAAACATTTGTCTCGGTGCGGGAATCGAACCCACGGCCTCTCGCTTCGCAGCCGGCTGCTCGCCCGCTGCGCCACGGGGGCTGCATGACACTTTTCACTCCAAACCACTTTTCGCCCAAAATGAAAATCTCCTGAATAATTCAATTACCATCTGAAAAGCAGAGGATGAAATTATTATATTAGAGACCAATCAAAAATTAAACTTTTGTCAAAGTTTTAATGCGTCCGCCCCGGGGTGGATGTTTCCAGAAATTATCCACTATAAAGCTACGGCTCGAGTTTCACAACTCTTTGACGGAATTAGAAATGTGAGTGATATCTTTATAAAAATAGGGCCAAGTTAATGAAGTGATTAATAAAAATAAAAAAAAGCAAGTGTGCAATTCACACGTGGTAGAAGTGAAACCTTCAAAAGATTGAAGATTTTTTTCAAGATAATGAGAGGAATGTAAAATTTCGGGAAGAGGTTGATTGTAGGTTTTAGTAATGATCATAATGATACAAAGTTTGATAATAATTTGTTTTACATTTTATTCGTATAATTACATAGATTTATTCAGACTCAGAGCTTACATTTTCAATAAATGATACAAGAGGCTTGTTTATTATCTATACTTAGCAAAGAAGGAAGCGGATACAGTTCGCCAATTGAATTTACGGTACACACATACATACATCACATTTGTTGCATTTAAAATTATGAATATTCTATTAGTTTATTTCAAAACGTATTTCCATAACATTTATGGGTTTGGGGACTCTGCCACCAACACGGTGTGAGAAGGCACACACAGGAAATATATAATGATTGGATGAATTGTTACGCCGGCTACTGCAAGCGCTCTCTAGCGGGAAAAAGGAGAGAACTTGGTCTTCTGAAAAAAGTGGCGATCGGAATACAAGGAGAAAACACAAATAATAAATAAGTCGGCAAAAAACAGAGATTTTAAAGTGGCGCAGTTGTGGAAAATTGTTTCGGAAGCTGGCGGAGTCGGGGTGAGTGTAGGTTATTTGTATGTGTATATGTATTTTATTATTTCTATGCACTCTTAGAGCGTGAGGCCGGGACAGCGACGGGACCTTCTAGAAACAACCAGCGGTGAATTTGTCGTATAGGTTTTGGCTTACAACCAAGGCTTATATACATCATTTGGTCCTTCGAGCCGGATATTGATTTTTACGAGGTCTTGCCGTTGTCTTGATTTTGCGAGCTATTACAAAAACACGCGGTCGGTTCCTTGTCGAAGTATTCTGGCGGTATATGAATACTTTCGTCAAGGAAATTCTCATATCCGTAGTTTATGCGGTATCATAAGCACGGATAATATCGTTCAGATAAATATACTTTAGCGGATAAAAGTATGTGATTGACTGAAATTCACATTAAATTGAATATTAGCGGAGATATTAATTAATGCTGGATTGTGCGGACAGGTGCTAATATTGCGCTATAATAATATACTGCACACAGAAACTCGAATTATATTATATTTCGGTAGGGCTACACATATTTGTAATTGCTTTTCCCTTTGGTATTGGTATTTATTGTTTCATACATTACACAGACATTATACATAATACGGCGTCTGTTCCTTTGGTGTAATAAGTACGCGCTTTCTTTTGCGGGTTGTATGAGTCGGTAATAATTATTTTTCTCATTACAATAATATAATCTTAGATTACTGTAAGGAGTTGTCGCAAATTCAAAAGCGGTTTTATTTGTGATTTCTAGATTATTCAACAGTTGACGTTCAAATTTGTGACATACCATTAGCTGTTGACATAAGACCTTTGGTGGCCTAGCGGTTTGAGCGTATAGATACAGTGGTAGTATTGAACGCGGGTTCGAATCCACTTTGAAAATCCAACGTTTTGTTTTTTATTTCTATAGCTCAATATATTTTTAAATTCAATATAATTTTATTCCTGACCTTAATATGGTTTGAGAGAGTTTTTGTTAAAATAATATTTTTTCATAAATTTTCAAAATGCCTCCTAAAGCTCAGCCTAGACTTTTGAAGGTGAAGTATGATATAGCTTTACTGAATTTAGACAAACTCTGTGATCTCTCACAGTCAGGGCTTATTTCTGAGGAAGAAAGAAATGAATTTAAGTTAAGATATGCGGATTTAGAACAAATATATACCGGCTTCTCATCTAATCATATAGAACTCCAGGCTAACTTGGAGGATGAAGCTGATTCGGAAGAATTTGCAAAAAGGTATACGGTATATAACCAGAAATATTATGATGTGAAACGGAAGTATTTGGAGTTGTTTCCTGAGAGCAGTTGTCAGTCATCGGAGTATGGCACTGCATCCTCAACGGATAGGGCAAAGGGCAAGCGGGCTCTTTTGCCCAGGGTTCAGCTTTCAACTTTTTCGGGTAAAATAGAGGAGTTTGCGGCTTTTATGGATTTGTTTGAGTCACTGGTTGGGAGAGATGCAACACTGACTAACACTGAGAAACTATATTATTTACTTGGGTCTCTGTCTGAAGAGGCAAAAATGCTAACCAAGCATTTGTCCATCACTGGTGACAATTATTCAATAGCTTTGGAACTGTTGAAGCGTCAATATGCTAACAAAAGATTATTAGCGGATAAACTATTACATAATTTATTGGGGACCACTAGGGTTACTAACAGCTTTTCTTCCTTGAAACCATTTCTTATTACCTTGTTGGAGAACACAAAAGGCTTAGAAAAAATGAATTTTCCTGTGACGGCATGGTCTTATCTTTTATTTTTCATAAATTTCCAAAAACTTGATGCTAGTTTGAAAAAACGGTTTGAAGCTAAAGTCACGGACAAAGAATTGCCCAGTTTTTCTGATTTTATTCAGTTTTTGGAAAACGAGGTTAGGATTTTAGAATCCAGTGGAGAGGGTCTCTGTGGAAAAGGTAGTTCTTCGAGTTCCCGGGTACACCATTTAACATCTGTGAGTGAGCAGATTGGGTGTAAATTTTGTAAGCGGGGAAGCCATCATTTATCAAAATGCGAACAGTTTTTAGCATTCAGTCCTCGCCAACGAAAGGAGCATGTAAAAAAAAATGGGCTTTGTTTTAGGTGTTTAGGAAAACACAGCATCAGTCAATGTCAATCGGGTTGGTCATGTTTTAAGTGCAAATCCAACAAACACCACTACCTTATCCACTTTGACTTGCCGACGACGGCTGCGACTGGGGGGGTGTCGGGGGGTTCACCAGCGGCTGGGGGATCTCATGCTCCAAATTCGGACCCAAGTCGGTCAGGCACATCCGGAGCGGATCGGTATCCCGCGAACGTATCTACTTATACAGCGTCGAGAGTAGTGGAACCATCAGCAGTGGATGGTGGTGCGGCTTTAACAGCTTGTAACACAAGGAATGCTGTAGGTAGTTATCGGCGGACAGTGCTACTCGCAACGGCTGTAGTGCGTGTTATGGACAGATTCGGTGAATATCACGAAGTGCGCGCGCTGTTAGACGGGGGTAGTCAGAGTACTTTTATCACTGATCACTGTGTTAGGTGGCTAGGATTAAAGCGATTTAAGTCAAATATCGTTTCGGTTACGGGACTAGGGGGAAGGCCGGTGAGTGATTGCAGGGGAGGGGTAAACTTGGCCATATGTCCTAAGTTTTCGGAACGCCCTAGATTGGTAACAACGGCCATAATATTGAGTGACATCACTCACAACCTACCAGCTGAAACACTATCCCAGAATTTGGCGGACTGGTATAAGGGTATTTATTTAGCAGATGACCAGTTTTATGTTAGTCGGCCTATACATATTTTAATAGGCGCGGATCTCATGGGTGAAGTAATGACTGGGGGTTGTGTAAAAGTTAATAGTTACTTACCGTGCGCAATGAATACGGTGTTTGGTTATGTACTAATGGGTCCGGTAGCCCATGCAGCTCCTCAAAGTGATAACTTTCAGACTCAAATGGTGTTCACCGCGCATATTACCACTGACCAGCTTTTGGAAAGGTTTTGGGAGGTGGAAGATATTCCGGAAACAGTTTTAGTTAACCCTAAAGACGCCGAATGTGAAAATGGGTTTCGGGAAACTCATCAGCGGGATGAGCAGACAGGGAGGTATGTGGTACGGTTACCTTTTATAGTCGATAAACCCGAGTTGGGTGACTCAGTTTTAATAGCTAAGAAGCGGTTTTTGGCAATGGAAAGGCGGTTAGTTTTAAACAAAGCATTGCGTGAAAAGTATATTCAATTTATGCGAGATTATGAACGTATGGGGCATATGTCTGTCTATGACCGGGGACTAGATAGCTATGCGGGAGGAAAAGGTAACGTAATACCTCATCATGGTGTATTCAAAACGGGTTCGGAGAAAATTCGTGTGGTGTTTGATGCCAGTTGTAAGACTACCACGGGAGTATCCCTAAATGACACGTTACATGCTGGACCAAAGCTTCAACGGGATATAATGGAGATTATTTGTCGGTTTCGGATGTTCGAATATGTCTTTACAACTGATATTAAGATGATGTTTCGGCAAATCGTGATCCATGAAGAGGATCGAAAATATCAACTGATATTTTGGAGGGAGACACCGGATCAGCCTTTGCTCTTGTACGCCTTGAACACTGTTACATATGGTATGAAGTCCAGTCCGTATCTTGCAATTAGATCTCTGCGTCAACTGGCTCATGATGGTGAGTCGATATACCCGGCAGCGGCTGAACTTTTAAGATCCGCAGTTTACATGGATGACATATTAGGGGGCGCGGATTCAGAGACGGAAGCTAAAAAGTTAAAGGCAGATCTGTCATGCTTGCTTATTTCTGGTGGTTTTGAGTTAAGCAAATGGGTGTCAAATAGTGAGCGCCTGTTGGAAGACATTCCAGCTGTTGATTTGGAGAAGCCACGAATTTTTGATAAGGAGGACGGTACTGGCTTTTACAAAATTTTAGGTATAGAATGGGACCCGAATAAAGATAGCTTCTCATACCATTGTAAACTGACGGATTCTGGAAAGTATAGTAAGCGGATAATTTTATCAACCTTGGCAAGGACCTTTGATCCCCTAGGTTGGATAGCGCCGGTGCTATTTCAGGGTAAGGTTCTTATGCAGCGGCTTTGGAGATTAAATTTGTCGTGGGATGATACTCCACCACCGGATGTGTTAGAGGAATGGAGTAATATTGTTGCTGACATTCATAAAATTGAAAATATTAATATAGAACGTTTTGCGCCAAATAAAAATAAGACTTGTTCTTTGCACGGTTTCTCAGATGCGTCTGAAAGCGGATACAGCGCGGTTGTATACCTTAGGGCCGTAGATGAAAAAGGCGTAGTGAAGGTTTCTATTATGATGGGCAAATCGCGCGTGGCACCGTCTAAAATGAAGGTCACAATTCCGAAACTGGAATTACTGGGTGCTGCCTTGTTGATACGGCTAATTAAATATGTATTCGAATCAATTAAAAAAAATGTGAAAGTACAAGATTTATACTGTTGGTCGGATAGTACAATTGTGCTCTCATGGCTGCGAACGCCTCTTCATACTTTACAAACATTTGAAGGGAACCGGGTGTCTCAAATAATAAATTGCGGATTAGACCTGAAATGGAGGCATGTGCCATCGGAAATGAATCCTGCAGATGTCGCAAGCCGAGGATGTCGGGCATCAGAGCTGATCGCATGTACTATTTGGTGGTCACCCCAGTGGCTTAAAGGTCATGAAACGACGTGGCCTGTGGACTTAATTAGGCAAGAGAAAGACATACCGGGATTGCGGAAATCGTTAAAGGTCCATGTGGGTACTGTGGAACCAGACCCCGTGTTTAATAGGTACAGCTCGTTAGTCATGCTACAGTCGACCGTAGCTTACTGTTTTAGATTTTTTAATAATGTTAGTAATCCCTCTAATAAAATTACTGGTGTTCTGACGGTCAAGGAACGAAATTCGGTCATGGTTCGTCTTGTTAAATTAGTTCAGCAAACGGAATTTGCTGCGGACATAGATGGTTTAAAACGAAACAAACAGTGTTCCACACGGTTAAGGCGGTTGCTTCCTTTTGTGGATAACACGGATTTATTGCGCGTTGGAGGCCGCCTCGACTATTCGAGTCTCTCGTTTCAGGCAAAACATCCACTTATTTTACCTAATCATCATCCTTTGACTAGGCTAATTATTGACCATGCACATCGAGCTCATTGTCACGTTGGAGCAACAGCCCTTCAGGCTATTTTACAAAAAGATTACTGGATTCTTTCGGCTCGGCAAGCCATTCGGAGTCGTATTTTCAAATGTATGTCGTGTTTTAGGACTAAGGCGAAACCGATCGAACCCATAATGTCCTCGTTGCCGAGTGACAGAGTGAATGCAACTGGTATATTTCATACAGTGCAAACGGATTTTGCAGGGCCATTTTCAATTAAGTCATCTCGTCTTAGAAATGCTAAAGTGTTGAAGGCATACTTATGTGTATTTGTCTGTTCTGCAACCAAAGCGGTGCATCTAGAGGTTGTTGGAGACTTAACGACAGAGGCATTCACGGCGGCTTTAACACGGTTCACATCTCGGCGCGGACTACCGAGCGTGATACGTTCCGATAATGGTACTAACTATGTAGGGACGAACAAACACCTTAACGAGGTTAATAAATATCTACGGAATAGGGAAGTTGAGGATAACCTGACGAACGTTGCAGCCAAGAGCGGTATTACTTGGTTATTCAACGTTCCTGGGGCGCCACACTTCGGGGGTTTATTTGAGGCGGCTGTAAAATCTGCGAAAACTTTATTAAAACGTATGATCGGGGAGCAAGTTTTGACTTATGAGGAACTGACTACAGTGTTTGCCCGAGTTGAAGCGGTACTCAACTCTCGACCATTGTGTCCCTTGTCTAATGATCCTAGGGATCTTGAAGTGCTGACACCAGCACATTTCTTGGTTGGTAAACCATTGCTTTCTGTACCAGAATATAATCTGGAAGATGTGACTAATACACGTTTAGGTCGGTTTAGGTTAGTTCAGGCTATAACTCAAAGGTTCTGGAGGCAGTGGAGTGACCGGTACCTGCATTGTCTACAGAACCGCAATAAGTGGACAACACCGACGGATCCGCCTAAGATAGGGGACCTAGTTTTAGTTAAAGAGGAGAATGTTCCTGCTCTTAAATGGAAACGCGGGAGGGTTATAGAACTTACAAAAAAAAAAAAAAAATACAAAATATTTATTTAAAAATTACAAATTTTTACACAATTACAAATTATTAGGTACTCCTACCCTAAACATTATAAAATTTGTAATTTCAAAGATTATACAGTGTATTCAAACGCGGTCCCCTCACTAGGCAAGCCTGTATCGAGGGGTCCCGGATTATAATATCATAAACTAGTTCTATCGCTGACACACATAGGTACAAGTCTACATATTACAATATAGATATAATCTTAAAAATAAAAAGATACTGAAAAAGAAAAAAAAAAAAAAAACAACAATATATTACTTTCACTAACTACCACAACGTATGCATATAGCTGACTAGTTACAAAACAAAACTCATTTTATATTTATATGTAAGTTACGTAATATTTCCTCGACTGCCTCATATGTCAGAGTACATAAACAATTTTGTATTTTTCGTTTAGCTTCTAAAACTGGGGATAACCTGATGTCAGATAGTTTTAATACATTATTGTAGACAAAAATAGAAATGTAGGGATGAAAACGTTTAGCGAAAGAAGTCCGTATTGAAGGTAGTGGAACTTTAAAAAGTCTTCTTTTAGTCATACTTTTGTAATCTGGAGAACGAATTATATTTTTATGCATCGATAAAGCTGTCATGAGTATGAACAGTTTACGAACGCTTAGCACTTTAGCTTCTACATATAAAGTAGAAGTTGGAAAACGACGGTTTTTTTTCAACATTACTTTTAAGACGGCTCTTTGCGCGCGCTCTAATTGTAACATATACGTTTGCGCAGCTCCACCCCAAGCAGGAAGACAGTAAGACAAAAGGGACTGACATAACGCAAAATATGTAGTTTTTAACAGATCTATGGAAGCTACGTCACGAAGTTGTCTCATAACATGTATTGTTTTTCTTACCCTGCTGGACAGGCATTCAATGTATCGTTTAAAATTAAGTTTTTGGTCAATAATTATGCCAAGGTACTTAACACTTTCAGTTCTGGTGAGGAACTTGCAAGAACAGGGGTTTATGTTCATGTAATTACATGTATGATTGGCAAGTTTCATAAATGGTGAGGGTGCAGAGGATGCGGTTTTATGAAAACATATATAACTGGTTTTTGCAACATTAAGCGTTAGGAGATTCCTATTTAACCAATTTGTTATTGCATACATTCCTTCCTCGGCATTTGTAAAGGTTTTATTCCAGGTAGAGCCTTTAAAGAGCACTGCTGTGTCATCTGCATAGCAAATAAATTCCGCATCCCTGAGAGATAAGTTATGGATATCATCCATATATATATTAAACAAAATAGGACCCAAAATACTACCCTGTGGTACACCGAAGGTAACATTTTGAGTATCGCTAAAGTATTCAGCAACCCTGACACATTGTTTACGACCCGACATATAACTATTAAACCACGCTAGAGGAATACCTCTGATACCTTTGTGTTCCAGTTTTTTTATAAGTATCGGGATAGAAACAGTGTCAAAGGCTTTCGCTAAGTCCAGGAATACTCCAATACACTTACTTGATCCATCAAGAATCGATGCAACAGAAGATGTCAGATTGGACACAGCATCATTTGTTGATCTACGTTGGCGGAAACCATATTGTTTTTCAGATAACGACTTATTTTGTTCGAGGAAGTTAACAAGTCTCTTGCTCACGGTTTTTTCTAGCAACTTGGAGAAAATTCCCAAAAGAGATATTGGTCTATAATTATCGGGAGTGTTTTTCGCGCCCGTTTTATGTATTGGGGAGATCACAGCAGTTTTCCAGACCGCAGGGAAAACACCAGAAGACAAACTTTTATTAAATATTTCAGTTAGTGGATATATAATTGCATCTTGAATAGATTTAATAAGTTCAACATTAATACAATCTAAACCTGCGGCTTTATTTCCGGGTAAGTTTTGGATTAGAGATTTCAGTTCATGTGTATCAATAGGTTGCAAGAAAAAGGAGGTAACAGGGGTTTTAATAGAGCGAAAACTTGCAGCAAGTGTGTTTTCGTTTGTTTTAGTTGCTTCTAAAATTTTGTTTGCCAGCTTTTCCCCGACACTAGTGAAATGATCGTTACATAAATTCAAAGACTGTCTATAGTGAGTACTACCTGGGACAGAAAGCAGCTCACTGGGTTCATTATTGTTGGTGGTGATGCGGCATATTTCTTTTATCGTTCTCCATAACTGTTTCGGATTTCCTTTGTTTTCCATTAGTGATTTACTGTTATAGTCGGATTTCACTCTTCTTACCAAATCTATATAGAAATTCCTGTATCGCGTAAATATCAATTTGGTGGTAGAATCATTGGGATTTAATTTAGCACGCTTATGGAGGCGGTCTTTATGTCTCATGCAACGCAGTAAACCCGGAGTCATCCACGGATTTATAGTAAATTTTGAACGACTAATAGATGTTTTACTAGTATGTTTATTTATGATATTTATAAGTGCCTTCATGAATATGCTGGTATTGTCATCGAGGTCTGGTCGGTCCATTAAGATAGACCAGTCAATTTTTTTAAGCTCGACACTAATGCCTACTATATCTCTGATTAGTTTAAATCTATTTGTTTTTTGGTTAGTTCTATTGACCTGATTTATCCCAAGCATAATTATTTCATGATCTGTCAAGTCCATCTGACAAACTACACCTAAAGCTGGAAATTTACCTCGGACAAAAAAAATGGTCCAGTAAGGAAGGTCCCCTGGTAGGCTGGGATATTGCCGCCATCATCCCATGTTCAGCCATGAGACATAAGTATTCGGAACAAGATTTGTCGGTTGCAACCTCAGCAATATTAATATTTATGTCACCAGTTAAAATAAGATTTTTCCTGTCATTATACATTTCCAGGTTACGATCTAACGATCTCAGGAAGTTAGCGCATTTTCTATAAGAGGGTGACCTGTATATGACAATGATTGTAATGGTATTAGGAATTTCAATGGTGAGGCATTCAGATTCTTCAAGTGAAGGTTCTGTGCTGATGACATTGAAGGAATCTTTGACATAAACAACTACGCCACTATTTTGATTTATAAGTTTTGTTGTTCTAAAAGAAATAAATCCTTGTAGTTGTGGAATTATGGTGTTTTCACTAAGTCTACATTCTGTGAGGCATAGGACATCAAATGTAACACGTAGTCTTTTCAAAGCAATCGTAAGGTTGTCGAAGTTTTTATTAATACTTCTGATATTTAACGTTAGGACCCTGAAGTTATATGGCAAGAGTAACTTTCCACATAACTCAGCCTCCTCTATAACATGGCAATCAATTGAATATGAATCCAGCTCATCACCCATACTCTGAACAGCCATTAGGGGGGATAATAGAAAGGAAAAAATGTAGGCATAATTGTTTGTTGAGCTAAGTTAAACTTGTAGCAAATTGATTGACTGCCGTTGAGACGAGTTTTGGTATGTTTATAATCCTTATATAATGGACTTAGACTATATTTCCTTTTAAAGAAGTTAGAAGTAATTTTTATGTAAATATGAATTAAATTTCTGCATACGTAGTAGCAATAGACGAAGATAAATATTTGTGACTGAATAATATAATAATAAAAAAAGTACAAAATATTGAAAGTAATAATATAAAAACGATTTTTATAACAAGTTTGATTGCATGACGCGTAGGCTGCACTAAACGTTCTTAGTGCCCATTGACTCAAGGAAGCGGTCGAGTTCAGCGATATTATAAATACGCGTTGCAGGTTTTCCATTTTGTTTCCTGATATATATGGCTCCTTGACTACAGAAACATTGAGCGAGGGCCAGCTCTTTCGTCTTGATGCGGGCTGTATGAAATAAGATGCGGTTATCCCTAGTGAGTCGCTCGTTAAGAAAAATTCTAAGTGGCGTTCCAGTGAAGTCTAAGTCGTTACTTGTCATGTTACGTCTCTGCTTTGCCGATTTAAGTAGTAGATCTCGCTTGTTCTTCCGGAGAAGGCGAATAACAATAGGCCGAGGAATATTGGTGTCACCTTTATTTGTGCTCGTTCCTTGTGGGAGCTTCTTGGGACCAGCTCTGACTATCCAGTCGACATCTTGGTCTTCCAAGTTTACTCCGATTTTGGTTGCTACTAGCTGGGCAAGATGGCCAAAGCTTTCATTTGTGTGTTCTGGAATTCCAGATATTTCCAGCTCATTACGTAGATGGTGTTGCGCCTGCTGGTTGGCTTCGTTTTGCATTTGGGTGACAGTTAAGCGTAAAATTTGGTTTTCTCTTTCATGCCTTTCTAATTCCCTGATACGAGTTGAGTTGTTATTAAGGGCGCCTTCCATATCATTCAATCGCTCATGACACCGAGACAGTGATACAGTAGCCTCTTCTAGTTTCCCTTTGAGACCCGATATTTCGGCTGTTAATTGTCTAATCTCCGACAATAATTCCCTAATTTCATCTGAGGATGTTGATGTGCAGTCATCAGCTAACTCGGGTTTTTTTCGCATAGTGACGTTTAATGAATCGTAGTCTCTAACGGGAGTAAGAGTATTGTCCCCTTTCTTAGTCTTAGCTGAGCATTTAGGACATTTCCAAGTACTTTTAGATACGATTTTTGAGTTATCTATACAAATACCACAGTAAGCTTTCTTACAACAAGCCGAGGAACAATTTATGTAGTTTTTTGTATCTCTTAGACAACCCTCGCATTTCATGTTGGTAGTTTGGTTGGTAGATAATAATATCAAAAATTACCTTATAAATGTGCGCAAATCAGCTGGTTGTCTTGATGTAGTTCGCGTCAAGAGGGTCGTAAGCGCCGTGGAATCAAGGGCGCTTACGCGTTTAGTCGATGCACATTACGATTGATTCGGTTTTTGTGTTCGGTTTCCTTTCAAAATAGGTTTTTTGTTGATAGTCGCAGAAAGACACAATTTTATTCACTACCACTATTATTGATGAACAGACATATAATAAAACAGTTGGTTGGTTGAGTTTTTGATACTAAATATCAACTTATTACCACTAAAACAATTTAAAAACTGTTAGCGAAAATAAGACCGTGTACTCTGTGTGTCAGTCCACTTCTGCCTGGGAAGGATGGGGTGATCAGATCTGTGAGGCTGAAAACTCTCTCAGGGATATTTTTGAGGCCAGTGGTAAAAATAGCTAGGCTGCCACTGGAGTAGGAGAATTTATTTTAGTTTGAAGTTATTATTTTTCATTTATATTTTCTATACGGTTTAGAAGTTGTTAATTTGATAAAGGCTTTTTAGCCTTTCTCGGGCGCGGGGATGTTTATTATCTATACTTAGCAAAGAAGGAAGCGGATACAGTTCGCCAATTGAATTTACGGTACACACATACATACATCACATTTGTTGCATTTAAAATTATGAATATTCTATTAGTTTATTTCAAAACGTATTTCCATAACATTTATGGGTTTGGGGACTCTGCCACCAACACGGTGTGAGAAGGCACACACAGGAAATATATAATGATTGGATGAATTGTTACGCCGGCTACTGCAAGCGCTCTCTAGCGGGAAAAAGGAGAGAACTTGGTCTTCTGAAAAAAGTGGCGATCGGAATACAAGGAGAAAACACAAATAATAAATAAGTCGGCAAAAAACAGAGATTTTAAAGTGGCGCAGTTGTGGAAAATTGTTTCGGAAGCTGGCGGAGTCGGGGTGAGTGTAGGTTATTTGTATGTGTATATGTATTTTATTATTTCTATGCACTCTTAGAGCGTGAGGCCGGGACAGCGACGGGACCTTCTAGAAACAACCAGCGGTGAATTTGTCGTATAGGTTTTGGCTTACAACCAAGGCTTATATACATCAAGGCTTATGGTAACTAAAATATGAAATAAATACAACGATGCTAAAGAAGTTTTCACTTCTAAAACCACCCAACAGTCACACATATAGTCCTGATCCCACACTTGGTTAACCTGTATCGTGGGTATCAGGAACTACGAGGGACTTGCCAACCCACAACACCCAGAACCGAAACAATTTATTGTGGATCACACAAACATTCGTCTCGTATCAAGAATCAAACCCTCTCGCTTCACAGCCGCCACGGAGGCTGACAGCGTGGTCTACCACTCTAAAAAAATTGATTTAAATCATTTAAGTCGCAAATAATGTCCTGATCAAAGTACGAATCTCGTGTCACGGGCGTCAGGAACTACGAGATATTTTAGACCTTACAACACTGAGATCCGAATCAATTCTGCCGACTGTCGAGGGATCTCTTGACGGCAATGTTTGATGGTCTTCATTATATTTGGCCGCACTATAAGTCACTTTGCTGTGTAATAAAATAAAAGAGTTCTAAGCTCTTTACTTGTAGAGCGATTGACAGTTATTAGAACTGCTTGATATGATTGAAGATTCTGGCACTTGGAAAGAAGAATGCTATTTTGGATATACTTGTATCCTTTACCTATTATTCAGGTAACGTATTATTGTACTTTTAGGTACTTAAACTTATTGGTTCATGGTTTAAATCAGATGAAGAATATTGGACCACATTGTACCAATATAGTTAATTTTGAGCACAAAACAGTTTTAAACAAAATAATCATTACGTTTTACAAAACTTAGAAACCGACTTCAAGCAATAGCATGTAAATTCCAATACAATAACACAATCGTGACGAGTGTACTGTTGTCCGTTGAGGAGTTTTTTTTTCTCAGTACTGCGACATCAGATCTTAACCAAATTTATATAGGACCACATCGCAGCTAAACTCTATCGAGTGAAATTTTTTCCAACAAAAGCGGTTCACTATTGGCGGAGAAATCGATATACATACGAGTACATAAAAAAGCAAAAAAAACGCGGCAAATTGAGAACCTCCTCCTTTTTTGAAGTGGGTCAAAAATACACTTTTACACACAAAATACATTTTTTAAATCATTTGCAAATCACATTTCATCAATGATTACGCTCATCCACCGAGCTCTCTGATGCGCAGCCTCCGACGTTTATCTGCCAAATGAAGATGGATGATACACTCCGTTCATCTAAATAGTACAATTATCCTGAAAACGATGGTTATTTAATCATTCATTCGGACTTACTAATCTGTTTTTTAATTATATTCTGTTTATATAATGCTATGCAATAGGGTAGTTTCCTATATTGAATTTTACAAGGTGGTAGGTCCCTCGTTTGCGAGAGACCGGCTGGGTTGGTACCACCGCTTTGTCTATTTCTGCCGCCAAGCAACAGTGGGTAAGCACTGTTGTGTTCCGGTGTGAAGGACATTGAAGTCAGTGTAATTACTGGGCATTATGAGACTTAACACCTTATGTCTCGGGGTGACGAGCGCAGTCCAGTGTCATGCAGTGCTTTATTTAAAGTTCTGTGTGGCGTTGCTTCTGTTTATGAGCAGGCGTGGCGATTACCATCAGGCGAGCGACCTGCTCGTCTCGTCATTCAATCAAAAAAAAAAAAAAAAAAAAAATTATACATTATTTTATAAGCAACAGAAAATGATACGCAAAAGAAACCCTTTTATTAAAACACAATCAAAACTGGTTTAGAAATGAAATGTGCCTGCAGTTATGACTTTAAATTTTGGTATGAGAAAAAGTGGGTGCATAGTAGGGGTATCTCACTATCTCGCTTGCACGCGTGCACCATAATGAGCATTTTACACAGTGACGTCAAAGTTTGCGTCGTCTGTCATTTGACAATTACCCCTTCTACAGGATTTGAATGGCTTCTAACTTATTTATTTTTGGTCCGATGTATAAAATTCTTTCTACAATAGATTTTGAGTAACGTAACTTATTAATTTAAATAATAAAAAAAAATATAGTCAACTACCCTATTATATGTCCATAAAATAGATCTCGAAAGGGGATCTATGGTCTGCGACGAGCTTATGTCCGTCCCATGATGTGACAGGCTGCGAGACTATTGCCATATCGGACATAAATTTCTATCCTCGGCAACAGCGCATGTATGATAAACCACCTTACCAAAAAAACCGCATCCAAGTCGATCTTCGTTCAGATGTACGATGGGACGCACACATAATACACATACACACACTCACATGGAAAATATTAGAGTGAAATTAAAGGTAAAGGTTTTGATGAATTAAACCAACTTGAATCAAACATAACTTAAAAATACTAGCCCTGTATTATTTACGTCCCACTGCTGAGCAGGGGCCTCCTCTACTGAATGAGAGGGGTAAGTTAGGCCATAGTCCACTACTCTGGCCTAATGCAAGTTGGCAGACTTCACATACCTTCAAAATTCTTATGGAGAACTTCGCAGGTATGCAGGTTACCTCACGGTGTTTCCGTCACCGTTAAAGCAAGTCATAATAAACAATTAATACACACGTAACTTAGAAAAGTCAGCGGTATATGCTCTTGGGGCGGGTTTCGAATCTACGACTATCGTGTCGACAGTCCGTATCACTCCCAGCTGAGCTATCACTGAAAATCACAATGAAAAAATCAATAAGTTTAAATTCAAGGGAGTGTTACGGAACCGGAGTTACGCGAATCCTACTCACACTTGGCCGTTTTTAGTAATTCACGATGTTGAATAAACAATACACACTCAAAAAAGATATAAAGACTTATCCAATGTAACTCAATTGTAATTTAAAAGCCCTCTTAAAACATAAACAAGCAATGGCTGTAGGCAACAGTTTGATACGTTGTCCAAAGAGTACGTTTTAAGTTGACATCTCCTCGAGGGGCGAGGGGCGACCATCTTGTATGTAATGCAATGTAAATTTTTTCTCAAGAAGGGTATTCGACGAATAAAAGTGCGCGATTTGAAAGAAACGTTGGAAAGTTTACTTTTTTGACACTATTGAGTAGAATGGTAATTTAAATTGTCATCCGACCATACTCAACTTTAGTAGACACCTTACGTCCAAAATACACTAAAGTTTTATGATAACGCAAACTAAAATAGTCTCTTTTTCAATGTTCTGGAAGTTAGGTTTCGACTAAAGTGAAGCATAGGTTTGAGCACAAGAGATTAATTACTCATCATGTAGAACCTTACATATAAAATAATAATCAGTAATTAGCATGACAAGTATTTTGTTTTTTTTAAACTCAAATTATTTAACGTGAGGAAAAAATTAATGGTAGAATTTAATATTACTAAAGACTTTGTCAAGATAAAAAACTTGCAATGACAATAGAAAACAATTTACCTACTTCTTCTTAAAGTTTCGCTAAGTTTGTCAACGTGAAGTAGGTTCAGAGCATGCTTACTGTAACTAAATTAAAACCATATAATCCAACACAGTGTTCTAGGACAAGGACATCATCAAGTCATGCAGCAGACTTTTTATAATAATAATACTAGCCTTGTATTATATACGTCCCACTGCTGGGCACGGGCCTCCTCTACTGAATGAGAGGGGTTAAGCCTTAGACCAGCACGTTGGCTTATTGCGGGTTGGCAGACTTCTCAGATATGCAGGTTTCCTCACATTGTTTCCTTCAACGTTAAAGCAAGTATAATTAACAATTAAACACGTAACTTAAAAAAGTCAGAGGTGATCAGGTGACGTGGTCTTGGGGCTGATTTCGAACCTGCGACTTTCGTCTCGACAGTCCATACCACTCCCCGCTGAGCTATCACTGCTTATACTTTTTATAGCTAATACAAAACATAAAAGTACCAGTAAGTTAAAGTACTAAATTGGTGCACGTGAATTCGTCTAACGTTGTTTAAACTTTGTATATTTTTGCTTGACGATTCGTTGTTGATGTCCCCTCGATTATCAACGCCCCGCTGCCTTTTGAGATGCGGTTGCACGTCGTGTAAACAAGACAAGTGCAATCTACATCTACGCTGTCAAGTCGAGTGGAAAATTTGTTTCTTTGTTGCTATCTGAAGCTAAAGTTTAAGAAGGGCGGAGAAAGTTTGGGTGATAATATTTCTTTATTATTGTACTGAGTTAAAAAGTATAGTATACAAAAAAATACGCTACAAAGGAGAAAATACCAAAAAAGGCAAAAAAACGTTGGGTTTTTATTTTACTTTATGTAAAACTAGCCTTTGCTCGCGGCTCCGCCCGCGTGAACGGCCTTTTCCGGGATAAAAAGTAGCCTATGTTACTCAGTGATAATGTAGCTTTTTAACGGCAAAAGAATTTTTGACATCGGTCCAGTAGTTTTTAAGTTTATTCGTTACATACAAAAATACAAATCTTTGCTCTTCTTTATAATATTAGTGTAGATAAACATTAAAACAGACTGCATAAAAAAATCTTCAGTGATTAGACTAGGAAGCACATTGAATTAAACCTTAAGTTACCTAATACTTTTTATTTCATACGCCTGTAATCCCCGAAGGGTTAGGCAGAGGTGTAACCAGTACACCCACATTTCACCGAGCGTATCTCCGTCCCATGATGTGATAGGGGGCGAGCCTATCGCCATACCGGGCACAATTCCAGACTCCGGGATGATACCGAGCATTTCGTAATAGAAAAACCCAATACCACTTTACCCGACCTGGGGATCGAACCTAAGACCTCAGCGTTAGTTTAATCGTAACGCGTACGCATTACAACTGCGCCACCGAGGCAGTTTGTTTGATTATTATATTCAAATATTAATCAAACAAAAACACTATTTTAACAATGCACAGTATATACACATTGAACTTTTCACTAAATCCATTCAATTTCACTTATAAGATATACACTACTTTTGCACAATACGTCAGCTGTAGAGCTACAGATATACTGCTATAAGCATGTCGGTGACGCAAACGCACGAGATTTTCCCCTACCAAAATGTGCCCAACACGGCTAAAGAAGTTTTCACTTCAAAAAAACTATCGTCTATTATATAAAAATAGAATAGAAAAATAGCTCAATAGCTATACACTACACACGGGCCTCATTATCGTAAAGGCATCAATAAAATACATTTTACCTAAAGAGAATGTTGACGCGGCAGTTCTGTAAAAGGCAGTGTCGACTTAGGGGTTGCTTTTAAGAATCTTCATTATTTAATTTACTTCTTCATGCCCTCTGATGAGTTTGCCACGGTTCGTTTAATTCTTTCTTTTTGTTTTTTCATTTAATAAAATAAAATGTTGGTCTGCGCCTGCTTTTAATCTTTAGATTTTCTTTCGGCGGTCTCTTAAAAATTTTAAACATATTTTGTTCTTAATATTTCAAGGCCCAATTGCACGACGATCTTAAATCGAGATTAACTTACTAAACCAGTTTAAAAAACGTCAAATTGGATTTCTTTTACATATGTAACAGAAAACCATAACTGCCTCGGTGGTGCAGTTGTAAACGCGGTACGACTACTGTCTTGAGGTTACGGGTTCGATCCCCGGGTCGGGTTTTTTTAATTGCCTAGATAGGCAGACGAGCAGACGGCCCACCTGCTGGTAAGTCGTTACCGCCGCTCTTGGGCCTCAGCAATGCCAGAGCACAGCTAAGCCGCTCGCTGCCTACCGTTAAAGGGCGAAAGCGAAGCGGGTGAAAGTGATATTGGGTTTTTCTTTCACGAAATGCATATTATTAGTCTGGAGATTAAAATTGAGCACCGGTATGGACATAGGATCGCCTATTACATCATGGGACGGAAATAAGCTCGGCGAAATGTGGGTTACCACACCTCTGCCTAATTATTCGGGGATTATAGGCGTATTATTTGGCTGCGTTTCTGGTTTTCTGATTACCTGGCTTCGTGAATGAGGGTTTTTTTATTATAATTATGTTCGCGATAGGCTCGCCCCCTATCACATAAGGGACGGAGATACGCTCGGCGAAATGTGGGTGTACTGGTTACACCTCTGCCTACCCCTTCGGGGATTACAGGCGTGAGTGCGTATGAGTGCGTATATGTTCGCCTCTGTCGTCTCCAAACTCTCTCTGTATAAAAGCATAAACGTTTATTAGAACGTATTAAAGATACACAACGTCGACACCAAAATAAATTTAGAGCAGAAAAACGATGACAGTTTAAATACATACATACGCACTTACGCCAAAAAAAGGCAAAAAGAGTTGTTTTTTTTTTCAGTATTTTACCTTATGTAAAACTAGCCTTTGCTCGCGGCTCCGCCCGCGTGAACGGTTTTTTCCGGATAAAAAGTAGCCTATGTTACTCAGTGATAATGTAGCTTTCTAACGGCAAAAGAATTTTGAAATCGGTCCTGTAGTTTTTAAGTTTATTCGTTATATACAAAAATACACTGCGCGGCCGTGGTAGTCTTTTTTTATTTCAAAAGTTATCAATTATACATACGCACTCACGCCTGTAATCCCCCAAGGGGTAGGCAGATGTGTAACCAGTACACTCACATTTCGCCGAGCGTATCTCCGTCCCTTAAGTGATAGGGGGCGAGCCTGTCGCTATACTGGGCACAAATTCCAGACTCCGGGCTGATACTGAGCATTTCGTAATTAAAAAACCCAATACGACTTTACCCGACCCGGGATCGAACCCGAGACATCTGTGATGGCCTCAATCGTAACGCGTACGCATTGCAACTGCGCCACCGAGGCAGAAATACGATGACAGTTCAAATCTTATTATAAAGACTAGGGCAGAATAATGACGGGTCTGAACCGGCTGTTCGCAGCTGTCACAATTTAGGATATATTTACACAGATTTCAAATAACGAACGCATTTCAGCGGCAAGCGGCAAACGCGTCAAAACCACGCGCCGGTTAATGACGCCGCGGTCTCATTCGTTACGGTAATAATTAATATCTGTGGTTCGGATTTGGAACGTTTCTGTATTATTTCGCTCATTCTATATCTATATCGTTGGGCGAACGTTCGTAGTTATAAAATAAGTTTTAACAAACTTAGAAACCGACTTCAAAATTTCAATTACTATGGGTTTCTTTAGAGTCGGTGCCTGTGTCGCTGCCGGTCAAATAAAAATGCACCGTGCAAAATGATCGTGATTATGATTGAACTGGTATTGGGATTGAGTTTGTGTAGGGATGGACTTAGTATTGTGACTAGGATTGTTATTTTGATACGAATTGGGATAGAACTGGTATTTAGATTGATTTGTGTATCCACCAATTATTTACATTGAACACACCAATTTACCTTTTTGTATCAAACGAATTTCGTATCCACCAATTATTCACATTGAACTCACCAATTTATCTTTTTATATTCACCAATAATTCACATTGAACTCACCAATCTTTTCGTATTCACCATTAATTTACATTGAACTCACCAGTTTATCTTTTTGAACTCACCAATTATTATTTTGTATCCATCAATTATTGTATCCACCAATTATTCACATTGGAAAGGTAGCCTATGTCCGTACTTGTGGTTCAAACTGACTTCATACCAAATATCATCAAAATGGGTCCAGTAGTTTAGTTGTTATATTAAATAACTCGTTATCTCAAATTATTTGAAATCACCTCACTATTCTCAATTCTGGACAAAGCCACTGGACTTAACCTCAATTTCAGATATCAAAGCAATTTTAAAACATTTATTAAGTCTAATAATCCACAGGATGCGGTTAATTTCTATCATTTAATCTCTTGTTAGTGAGGCCCGGATTAGGGGTGTAAGCCACCCTTGACATTTTAGGGGTAAATTTTGCTGTTACAACGTGTTTATTAGTTATTATATATATCTATAATAATAATTGTAAACTAGTTTTGAAAAGAGGAACGCTGGAGTTTCTTTCCCGTTTTTCTCTAGCGAAACAGCATTCTAAAGTAGCGGTAGAGTTTTGACGGAATCTAAATAATGTATAACATTTCATGGATACAAAAAATATTTTTGAATGTTTTTTTTTTATATTCACACATAACTCTGCCAAATGTGCACCGATTTTAATGATTATTTTTGTTATTACGAAAAACCACCAAATGCAACACTATTCGGGTTTTAAAAGCAGTTACTGAAGCCTTTTACAATAATTTTCAAATAAAATACACTACGAATTTTGCTTCTGTTTATATAATAAGATTAATATTAGACTAGTTTAATGTATAACTTGTTAAATAAATTAAAGTAAAATATGTTAATAAGTACTTAGAAAAATAACATTGTGGTCAACAAGTGGGTGACAAGTGGTCTTGTCGTTTTCGGCGCGTATTCAGCGTTCTTTTGTTTTCTTAACATTTACGATATACCAAGCAGAAAATAAACCACGCGAATACAATGTTGGCAAAATATATACCGAAATTGTATTATTTATTATGAACATATTCACATTCTACCAGGATAAGTTGATTTTATGTGGGATTGCTAAATATTTTCTTTAGGTTTTTCAATATAAATTAATTTTTCACACAATTCACCACCTCTGAATAAATGCTACTTACTAAATATTATTCATGTACGATTTCTGCTAGATGCTTTCATAAATATCTGTCTTATACGTTAATTGGCCGCCTCGGTGGTGGCGCAGTTGTAATGCGTATGCGTTACGGTTGAGGCTAGCGCTGAGGTCTCGGGTTCGATCCTCGGGTCGGGTAAAGTGGTATTGGGTTTTTCTATTACGAAATGCTCAGTATCAGCCCGGAGTCTGGAATTTGTGCCCGGTATGGCGATAGGCTCGCCCCCTAACACCTTGTGGGACGGAGATACGCTCGGCGAAATGTGGGTGTACTGGTTACACCTCTGCCTAGCCCTTCGGGGGTTACAGGCGTGAGTGCGTGCGTACGTTAATTGGCGGATAATTCTTAGTTGAGCATAATGAAATAGTCCGAAGTAATTATTCATAAACCAATTTTTAAACAGTGTTGCTGTCTTCTACCGCTGGTGCGGGTTATACTTGGAGGCTAAATACCTTAACTGTGCAATTATTGTTAAGTGAGACAATTTATAATAAAACCAGCAGGATAACTATATAACTATGGTAAAGTGACACATAACTTTTAACTTTTAAGTGGGCCGTTAAGTTGGCCACATGTGTACAAAGTTTGTCTCGGAAGCTCGTTTCACGGGCCATAACGTGATGCCATCCAATGCATGCAGACTGCACTTTTATTATCTAAATACCTATTAGATTTTTCGCGATGTTGTTTTATTGTTCTTCAACCGATTTCAAAAAGAGAAGGTTCTCTGTTCGTTTGTAAATATGTATTTTATGACAGCCTCCATGGCGTAGCGGGCGAGTAGCCGGCTGCGAAGCGAGAGGCCGTGGGTTCGATTCCCACACCGAGACAAATGTTTGTGTGATCCACAAATATTTGTTTCGGGTCTGGGTGTTGTGGGACCGCAAGTCCCTCGTAGTTCCTGATACCTACGATACAGGTTTACCTAGTGTGGGGTCAGGACTATGTGTGTGACTGTTGGGTGTATTTATTTATTTATTTATGTATGTTAATGCAAAACTCCGACAATAAGCACTCATTTGGTTGATTAATTTTTCTTTGAAAGACTTTTTTTTCTTTACATGTTTATACGGTCATGGGGAACAAGACCACTGATTTCGAAGTTGACATAACGCGGGTATGTTACATATTTGTGCCGTCATACAAAATAAGGTCTCTGCTTGTGTCGTCATTCGGGTTATTAAAAAAGTAAAACCACATTTAAAGGCCAATTCAATTTAAAAACTTAGATAAATCACTCATTTTTGTACAAAACTTACCTATATTACGTTAGTTAATATTTATTATTAATACATACATACGCACTCACACCTGTTATCCCCGAAGGGGTAGGCAGAGGTGCAACCAGTACACCCACATTTCTCCGAGCGTATCTCCGTCCCTTATGTGATAGGGGGCGAGCCTATCGCCATACCAGGGACAAATTCCAGACTCCGGGCTGATACTGAGCATAGAAAAAATCGTAATAGAAAAACCCAATACCACTCGAATCTCGATCGAACCCGAGACCTCAGCGTTATTATTAATATATTTATAATTATTTCAGAGGTTCCTTTATTAAGATTATTGTCCTCTATAAAGACTGTCCCACTTACAAATGTTATGTAATTTGTGTATACACGCCACACATGTGACCCGGTTATAATCATAACCAGTATCACGATTTATAAAAGTACCCGCACTGCGCGCTCTGCCATTACATTACGCATTATAGTATACGCGAAATGTGAAGATGTGGCATATATGAAAATAATGACCAGGATTTGTTCGGTGTGTTCTATTTGATAGATTCTAAATTTCCTTTTGCCAGTGGAGAAAAAGTAAAACATAATAAAATAAATATTAGGTATTATGTAAAATATGTTTTTGGTGGAGTAGAATTGCCTTGTGATTTATAAGATGAAAAAACCTATGTATATATATAAAATTATGTAGTGTGGCGATGGTAGCGGCATAAGAATACGTATTGTCCAACCTTCCCTTTTTAGGATTCCATATAGAAAAGTTACCAATAAAACTCTATTACTAAGCTTACATCGTCTGTTTGTCTGTTCTTCTGTATGTATATCTGTCTCACTGTCTGTAGCCTGCTGAAATTGGAGGAAATATGGAGGATATTCTTGCTATTAACTAAAAAAAAACAAATAAATGTTAAAGGCGTCAGGATGGTACAAAATCTTTGGTGCGCGAGTCCGACGCGAACTTGACCAGTTTTTCATAAAATTAGAGACCTTGCTTACCTTTGAGCTGAAGCAATCAGCGCACAGCAAGAATCGGATGAGTGCTTGACGGTAGTAGCTCTTAAATAACAATCATTTAAAATTTTTAATCTGCTACTAACTCCATTAAGCTTGACTAAATAATCTGTAATGTACCCATATACTGGAACAATACCGCAGCCCGTCGTGCCGCGTGTTGGCCCGTATAATTCACGAAATGACGAGAAATTCATCTCTTACCCCCGCCACTGCCCCACACACGCCCCGCTCACGTCTTCGTACATTATTTTTTGCGATGAATACAAAATTATGGCGAAATGTGCGTATCCGTTCACTCTTATTCACGAACGCTGTATGAAAAGCCGAATGTAGAAAGGGCCTTTATTTATTACTTATGGTGTGTCTTCTTGTACTTGACTTACTGTATTTTTATTTAAGAAAACTTCTTTACTTGTCTTCCAACCTTAGTTTATTTTTACGAAGCATCGATGTGCAATTTGGCGTGCGTTGAGTGTTAGAAAAGTTTCTAAAAATAATAACAGATCGATAACAAACGATAACTACATTTTGATATAATACTTACACGCTCCTGCTTCGAGGCATCAATATTATAGAAGAAGCGATAGTACCTACCCAAATTTACTCTCTCATTAGAGATAAGTAGCAGGTTCAAAACCAGACCCCCAAGAGCATACACCTTTGACTTTTCTAAGTTACGTGTGTATTAATAAATAAATAAATACACCCAACAGTCACACACATAGTCCTGTCCCCACACTAGGTTAAACCTGTATCGTGGGTATCAAGAACTACGAGGGACTTGCGGTCCCACAACACCCAGACCCGAGACAAATATTTGTGGATCAGACAAACATTTGTCAAGGTGCGGAAATCGAACCCACGGCCTCACGCTTTGCAACCGGCTACTCGCCCGCTGCGCCACGGAGCTGTCGAATTGTTGATTATCACTTTAACGGTGAAGGAAAAATCGTGACGAAACCTTCATATCTGAGAAGTTCACCAAAAATAAAATAATTTCGAAGGTATCTCTACCAACCCGCATTAGGTCAGCGTGGTGGACTAAGGCTAACCCCTCTCATTCAGTAGAGGAGGCCCGTGCCCAGCAGTGGGACGTATATAATACAGGGCTAGTTATATATCTATATATTAGAGATATCTACGTACTAGTAAAATTATATTCATACATTTTATTTAGATTGTTTTACTTAAATAGGAACTTGAGTCATCATCACAATAAACACACGCTTCAGCTCAATAGCTGCTAGTGTGGTTTAAACATATAATAAATAAATAAATAATAAATATATGCCTCCGTGGCGCAGTGGGCGAGTAGCCAGCTGCGAAGCGTGAGGCCGTGGGTTCGATTCCCACACTGAGACAAATATTTGTCTAATCCACAAATATTTGTTTCGGGGCTGGGTGTTGTGGGACCGCAAGTCCCTTATAGTTCCCGATACCCACGATAAAGGTTAACCTAGTGTGGGGTCGGGACTATGTGTGTGACTGTTGGGTGTATTTTATTTATTTATATCTTCATCCTAAGCCAAAGAATCTTCTAACAATCGAATGACTTCTCAAACTGTGACGCCAAGCAAATACCACACAACCATCGCTCAAATGTACACAACAGACATCTCTAATAGTTTATCTAAATCACCCGAAGCATCTGCCCCATGCTACATTAATCAGAATGTACCCCGTGCGGTGATATTAATGTCTGTACACACGTTGACATCGAACGCTAATACTCTGAGTTGTGTGTGAACGAGGCTTACATCTGACTTGTTATTGGGTGATTCATTTTCATTCTATCTTAATTTTGAATTTATTTAACCGACTGAACGAAGAAAGGTTCTCCCCAGATGGGTTGACGTCAAGCAGGCGGCCGGTCGTAAAAACTATAAGTCAAATCTTTCTGTAACATGTGTTAAAAAGCAAGTTGCGCCGACCCCACTGCGAGTGGGATTAGGAAAGGTGAAAGCAGAAGACTGAACGAAGAAAGGTGGGATATGTTTTTTTTTTTATTGCATAGGCAAACGACCAAGTGGGTAACCTGATGGTAAGTGATCTATGTAATCTCCACCGCTCATGTACGCCCACATTACCAAAATCACGGGCGCGTTACCGACCTTAAAGGAAAGGGATAATTAAGGGATTGGGAAGGGGATTTGGGCCTCCGGATATCTCACTCACCGTAGCAATGTAGTAGCAAACCACTACTTAACCTCGGTTTTCTGTAATACAGTGATAATAGCAATTTATTATTTTAGGCATATTTGGACATTATTCTTTGTTGTGATTATTTGGCATATAAGCCTGAGCGTGTTACAATATATTTGAAAATAGAAATCCATAGTTTCAAACAAGAACTAGACCCGCATGTTGAAAATATCAATCAATAATTAAACCTAGTACTAAACTTTAGTTATAAACTTCAACCATTTGAGTTAGGTAATCTGAATTATGCCTGAGTTGTATAAAGTTAACTCGTATAATAGAATTAACGAAGGAATCACTTTCGAACCAACCCACGGAACAATTCCATCCCTCAATCAAATCTCAGAGTCTTTGTTCCAAAATGTTCGTCTCTATTTAAAGGACTGGTGTTGCCAACTGAATGTTCCAAAAGTTTCTACATTTAACTGTTTACACTTCTTATTATGATTGATGATTTAATTTATGCAAGTTTGTGGTAGTGGTAATTGTTGTATCAATTTATTATATTATTAAATACGTCTCAGTTTTCTTGGAATTATTATATTTTAAAGTTTTATACCTTTTGTCGCAATTTAGTTTTACGCATAATGTAACTTATCAAACTTTAATGCCTTTTTTACTAACCTACCAGAGATCTACCACCTAATTAACATTGGAATATACAGTAATCTATGATAAAGCACAGCGCTCTATCAGCCTTTACCCTCGAAGGCGTAGTGCTACCACAGACTTACTATTTGCTGAGTTTCTTTCCGTCGCATAATATAATAAGCGGCGAGCCTATAGCTATATTCTATAAATTCTAATCCCGATCAACTCATAAATGTATGTTTTCTGAACATAAAAAACTCAACAGAATTTTTACCTCAAGATTGTAACCAAGACGTCATCGATTCTAAAGCATAACTACACTATTCCTGCACCAAAGAAGGTTAAATCAACCCAATTTAAAATCACTAAACTTCATCAAGACACACGAATGTCAAGCCAAGTTCAGGCTTAATTCTATAATAATAATACACCCAACAGCCACACACATAGTCCTGACCCCACACTAGGTAAACCTGTATCGTGGGTATCAGGAACTACGAGGGACTTGCGGTCCCACAACACCCAGACCCACAACAAATTTTTGTGGATCACACAAACATTTGTCTCAGTGCGGGAATCGAACCCACGGCCTCTCGCTTCGCAGCCGGGTACTCGCCCGCTGCGCCACGGAGGCTGTCAATTCTACCAAAAATATTAATATATTTTAGTAGAAAATGGGTTACTATAGCAACTCATTCATTCAGCATGTTCGATACAACAGTAACACAATATAGCGGAGCGAGCAGAACTCGGCCGTGGCATTAGTTGAATTACTGCTGGTAACTACGTTGATGTCGCGTTCGGGCTTATTGACTCAATTTACAGTTAATGTTGTGAAAGATTGGGCTCTTAAATAGGAGTATTACGCCCAGTTTCTGAAACCCTGATAAATGTTAAATTAACTAATGAAATCTCATGTCAAGTCGAAATTGATTTGCTAGAAGCGTGATCAACACCTTTGATTTGACACACATGTTAGCTAACATAACTTTCAAATTAATATGAAAAATCGTATGTCAAACGGTACTAAAGAGACATCAAATATTGTGATTTTTTCACTAAATAACGTTTCAGCAACTCGAATTGATTTGACAGCGATGTCAACTGAAAGTTCTGTTAGTTGAATGTTGATTTGATCAGCCTTTCAGAAACCGGGCGTTAATGTTTCAGTTGAAACGTATTTACGGAATGAAAATTTAAAAAATATATAAACATAACATAAATGTCAATGTATTCTTCTATTTATATCTGTTGTGATTTTATTGGCACTTATATACATGTATATACGCACTCACGCCTGTAATCCCCGAAGGGGTAGGCAGAGGTGTAACCAGTACACCCACATTTCGCCGAGCGTATTTCCGTCCCTTATGTGATAGGGGGCGAGCCTATCGCCATACCGGGCTTAAATTCCAGACTCCGGGCTGATACTGAGCGTTTCGTAATAGAAAAACCCAATACCACTTTACCCGACCCGGGGATCGAACCCGAGACCTCAGCGTTAGCCTCAATCGTAACGCGTACGCATTACAACTGCGCCACCGAGGCAGTCTTCAGTTTATTGGCACTTCCATAAATTAACAACCTTTCCACGTCATAGCTCCAACCAAAAGCCCATAAGCTCGGTCCAAAAGTATTTTAAAATATCTGCTATGTTTGTATGCAGTTTAAAATTGAGTTTGCCAAATAAATTATATTTTTATTTTATTTATTTATTAGCTTGAATGACGAGACGAACAGGTCGCTCGCCTGATAGCAAGCGCCACGCCTGCTCATAAACAGGAGCAACACCACACATAACTTTATATAACAAAGCACTGCATGACACTGAACTACGCTCGTCACCCCGAGTCATAAGGTGTTAAGTCTCATAATAATAATATTTTTTAATAATATTTAATAATAATTTTTTTATTTTTTAATAATATTTTTTTAATAATATATTTAATAATATTTATTTATTAGGCACAAAAACAATATGCAAATCAATCGAAGCCACTGACTCCTGTGCTAGATTAAATCTGTGTTACAGGTGCCAGTGTCCTCTCACAACAAGTATGACACAGAGTATATTTTGTGTAAATAAATTAGATATAACAAATATTGAAATAGGTGTGTGTTTGTGTGTGTAATGTGTGAGAGTGAGTGAGTAAGTGCATGTGTGTGTGAATGTGAGTATTTGTGTAAGCAGTTTAAATGTTTAGTTCTAGTAACTTTTCGGTTCTATCGTAGTCTAGTCGTAAAAGCCAATTTTTTATCTTTGTTTTAACTTCATGAGTTGTAAGTGGGTTAATATTATGTAACTTATTTATCTTGTTATACAGTCTAACTGCCATAAAAGGCTGTTGCCGCGTTGAACTAACAGTATTACATCTTACTGGTATACACACATCGACTCTGCGTTTTTTCTTACGTTTATTGTTGTATGGGGTGATATTGTGCTGCTTGATAATTTGAAGTAAAATATATAGTTGTCTTACTGTCAAAAGATTACATTTCTCGTACAAGGATTTAGTAGGAAATCTATATGGTTTGAATGTCATTACTTTCAAAAGACACCTTTGAGCTTTTTCTAAGTGAAGTAATAATGATTTATAAGCACCACCCCAAACTATCAAACAGTAGCCAATAATAGACTGAATTAAAGCAAAATAGGTATTACGAAGAATATCCGGTTCAGCCACAAATCTTAATCGCTTAAAAATCCACATCAACTTCCTAATACGTAATACAACAAGATCAATGTGAGCACGCCAGCGCAATCTGTCATCTAAAATTACACCCAAATATTTAACTGAGATTGAGTGCGAAATTTGGGGACATAAGCAGTTCGTAGTGTTAGGATAATTACAGGAATGCACTTTTATACCTTTGTGGGTAATTTGGGATTTGGAAAAGCTAAAATTGATATAGGTTGTTTTCTTTAAATTAAGGGTTAACAGGTTTTCATTAAGCCAAAGACGGATATTTATAAGCTCCATTTCAGCGTAACCTCGGACTTGATCCCAAGTATCCCCATAGAACACTAAGGCAGTGTCGTCGGCATAAGAAAATATTTTACCGTTAGTTAGTGGAAGATTACATAAATCGTTGATATAAATTAGGAAGAGACTAGGACCAAGGACACTGCCCTGAGGGACTCCGTAGAGTACAGGAGCGTGGGTACTAACGAGATCACCAACTTTGACCTGCTGCATTCGATCAGATAAGAAGTCTTTAAAAATCTTGAGTGTAGTTCCACGAATACCATTACGATAGAGTTTATTCACAAGAATGGGAATGGAAACGGTATCGAAAGCCTTCGCTAAATCGAGAAATATAGCCAAACACTTTTTCTTGGAATCCATTTGCTTGGATAAGTAGCTGGTTAGATGGCAAACAGCATCCTCAGTACTTCTGCCAGACCTAAATCCAAACTGTGTGTCTGCCAAAATATTATTATGCTCAAGAAAATAAACTAATCGCTTGTTAAGAACTTTTTCAAGGATTTTAGAGAGCGAAGTCAAAACTGAGATCGGTCTATAGTTAGACACTTCATCACGTGGCCCACTCTTGTGAACAGGTGTGATGAGTGAACCCTTAAAAACTTTTGGAAATATTCCCTGGTCAATACAGAGCTCAATTAGTTTAGTTAGGGGGGGAACTATAATGTGTCTGGAATATTTAAGCAATTTAGTAGGTATAAGATCAGAACCAGTTGCACAATTGTTACTGAGATTCATAATTATAGAATTAATTTCAGCTTCATCCGGGGTAAGTAAGACCAAAGAATTCAAGACATATGGGTAATTTTGATTGCGGGTAATTGAACTGAAATTGTTAGGAGACATGATTTCCTCGGCATATTGTTTTCCAATATTAGAAAAATATGTATTTATTACTTCAATGTATTCAACCCTATCACTGTTAGGTTTCAATAAGTCCTCAGCTACTGTTTTAGGTTTAGTATAATTGACTATCGATTTTATTGCGTTCCATGTTTCTTTGTTTGTCCTAGCGGTTCGTAATAAGGATTTTTCATAATTAGTTTTTATTTTACATAATAAGGAGTTACAAAAATTGCGGTATCTTTTATAAGAGAGAGTGAGAGTTTCATTATCAGGATTACTTTTATATATTTTGTGAAGTTTGTCTCTATGGCGAATGCAATGCAATAGACCAGTCGTAATCCATGGTTTAATAGTTCTTTTTCTACAGGGAATTTGGCAGAAGATAGAATGTTCTTTTATTGCCATCGACAAGGTGTCAACAAAACGGAAAGCAACATCGTTGGCTTCAGCATTTGATGATATATAGGAAAAATCAACAGTTTCGAGATATTTTGAAACAGCTTTGAAGTTAATTTTTTTAAAGGTTTTAATTGTGCTTGAGTTATTTTTGTGGTATGCTAGGTTTAATACAATAGAAGAGTGGTCGGTAATCGTAGAGTTGATAACAAACACTTTGGCAGCAAATGTAGTTTTTAACATAATATGGTCTAAGCAATTGTTGACCCTAGTAGGATATGTATGCCCAGGAAGCAATCCCAATTCAGCGGTCAAATCCAAAAAAGAAGCACTGTTACTATCGCTATTATTCAACTTTATATCTATATTAATGTCCCCAGCTATTATTAGATTTTTTACAGAAATGTTTGGTCTAACAATAGTGTTTACGGAGTTCAGGAAGCTATCTATGCAATGCGTGGATGGGGATCTATAGACAGCCAAGATAAATATATCTGGGTATATCTTGAGAACAAGGAAATTAGCTCCTATTGATTCTGGCTCCTCGATACTACACTTTAGTGTGTCCTTTACATAAATAACAATACCGTCACTTTTATTAAGGCAGTTACGCGAAAAATATTTTATGTACTGGTTTAGATCAGGAACAGGTTTATGATTACCTAGCCAACATTCCGTTAGGATTATAATATCAAAATCAACGGAGAACCTTGCTAAATGCGCAAGAAAATTTTCCAGATTTTTATGTATACTACGTATGTTTTGACAAATTATGTTAATAGTTCTATCATTTTTTATTAAGGAATTGCACGTTTCAGTATCACATTCAAATGCTGAGGCCACAGAAATACTATCAATTTCATTTGTAATAGCATGTTCACTCATGTTTAAATTGAATTTTATACAATAATAATAAACATGGTACGAAACAAAAGAATCATATATTTTAATTTGCATGTTGTAGTGATTATAAAGTTATGTTGGCATTTTAGTACGTTGACATGGCAGTAATGGTAAGCACTTGTGCTATGAGTCTGTGTTCGGTTGAGTAAGTTGAAGTTCAGTGTGTGTGTGTGTGTTTTACAAGAATTATTGAATAGCATTAGAAATAAAATAGAAAACATAAATTTAAAAATGATTACGAAAATAAGCAACAGGAAAATGAAACAGTTTTTTTCCTTCGGTGGTATTACTAGTCACTTGTCTTGGCGAAGCTTAATTAGGTCTGTCTCAGATTTTATAGCAATTCTCTGCTTCCCATCATCTTGCTTGAGGTAAACTGACCCGTAAGACGTCCAACAATATTTATAAGCATTTTCCTTTGCAAAGTTCCGAGATAGATAAATTAATAAAAGTAATTTCACTGGCTTCAATGTTCTTCAAACCGGAACACAACAGTGCAGTGCTACACACTGTTGCTTGGCGGCAGAAATAGAAAAAGCGGTGGTACCAACCCAGCCGGCCTCTCGCAAACGAGGGACCTACCACCTTGTAAATTAGCACAAATAGCATTAGAAAATCTAGCCCACATTCAGTATTTAGTCTCTGTTCACAATAGTACAATTTCATTGCCAAAGAGATAAGAATGTTTAGTATGCCAACAGTAGAACACCGAAACCGGGGCGCTACTCCACGTGTAATCTGTGACCGTTTGCGCTCGCTCGCTTTGTTACACTTTGCCAAATATAGATACGGGAGTAGACGTGAATTGCACTTGAGTTCCCGAAACTAGAGTACTGTAGTACGTTCTTGATGAATATTACAGTAACAAAGAGGTACAAGTATGATAAAATGAAGAAGTAAATTTATGAATGAATACAATTTTAACAAAACTAAATGGTTTTAAATTATTATAAAGGTGGATGAATAGCAAAATGATAGTTTAAATTATTAAATTATACAGAATGTACCACATCTACGATCCATTGCACTGGCCATACAAAAGCTTGTATGCCGGCACATAGCGTCATAAATCGTTTTTATTAGTGGGGGGGGGGGGGAAGAAGAGGTTGTGGATAATTTCATGGTAAGTTAATGTATGGAACAATCTAAAAAGTGGATGCAATGCCGACCTTTGGGAAAATTTATTCAGGCCCGTCAGGTATAATTTTTAGACCCACTAGAAAACTCATTAAAAAGACATAACTGCCACTTTACTTTTACCGATCGACTGTAGACCCGACCTATTCATGTTATAGATAGAAATAATAAAAAAACGGTCATCTTATAGCACCATTTTTTTATGGAATAGGCCGGCAAACAAGCAAGTAGGTCACCTGATGGTAAGTGATCTCCATCGCCCTGTACGCCCACAATACCAAAAGAATCATGGGTGCGTTGCCGACCTTAAAGGGAAGGTTTGGATATCTCACTCAACGTACAAAACGCAGCAGCAAGCTGCTAATTTACGCCAGCTTTCTGTGAAACAGTGGTAATGACCCGGACGAGCCGGCCCATACATGCTGTAGGCAAAAGTTTCTACAGCATGGCTCTACCACTTATAAAACATGCCACCATACTGTTCATTTATTGCTGAGAGACCACACTGTTTAACATATTCATATTTGCGAACCATGACCCGTAATACGGGAATTTGACATTCTGAAATATCGCTCAAATGCCAGTTTACAGTCATTTGCCATATTGTCCGACTATCGGAAAACAATAACTTGTATTAGACTGCATTGTCCTGTCACTTGTTTAGGAATTAGAATCGTGGTAGTTCATTTGTAGTAGTAATTGTGTCTCAAATTGTCTATTTCTGCTGTCGATCAGTTATAAGTAGGCACTGTTGTATGTCGGTTTGAAGAACATTGAAGTCAGTGAACAGGGTATTATGAGACTTACGCCCGGTTTCCGAAAGGCTGATCAATGTTAAATTAACTAATCAAATGTCAAATCTCATGTCAAGTCGAAATTGAGTTGCTAGAAGCGTGATCAACACCTTTGATTTGACACACATGTTAGCTAACATAACATTCAAATCAATATGAAAAATCGTATGTCAAACGGTACTAAAGAGACAGCAAATATTATTATTTTTTTCACTAATCAACGTTTCAGCAACTCGAATTGATTTGACAGCGATGTCAACTCAAAGTTCTGTTAGTTGAATGTTGATTTGATCAGCCTTTCAGAAACCGGGCGTTAATATCGTTGTGGGGGTGACGTACGCAGTACAGTGTCATGGAGTACTTTGTAATTCAAAGTGACGAGCGCAGTTCAGTGGCATGGTGTACTTCATAATTTGAATTTGATTTGAGTTTTGATTGGTGTTGCTCCTGTATATGGGCAGTCGTGATGCTATGTCAGGCTAGCAACCTGTTCGTTCGGCATGTAAAGCTATACAAAAATCAACAAAACAATGATGAGTGCGTTGCTACTCTTAAAGGAAGGGAATAGTTATTTCCTATGGTATGATAATAGCTAGGGATGAACCCACTAAACCTACCAAATGAAACGCAGCAGCAAGCAGTTCACGACAGTTTTCTGTGAAACAGTGGTATCGGCCCGGTCAAGCCGACCTATACTGTAGACATAACTGTCCAACAGATAATTTAACGCAGCTGAGGTCAGACGCAAGGTTCTAACATTATTTTGTGGAGTCAATGTGTTAACTCGCAGTAGCACATTTATATACATATACATACGGACTCACGCCTGCAATCCCCGAAGGGGTAGGCAGAAGAATAACCAGTACACTCACATATTGCCGTACCCATTTCCGTCCCACGATGATACGGGGCGAGCCTATCGCCATACAAAACATCAACAACAAAATTCCAGACTCGGGGCTAATACTAAGCATTTCGTAATAGAAAAACCCAATACCACTTTACCCGACCCGGGGATCGAACCCGAGACCACAGCATTAGTCTCAATCGGAACGCGTACGCATTACAACTGAGCCATCGAAGCGCATTTATATCCTGATATATTAATAACCTGATCATAATTAAACGTAGTGTTCATTGAAATAAAACTAGTTTATACGGATTTTATCGCGGTTTAATTTTTATTTTAGTCCCGACGTTTCGAAAGCTTTTCAGCCTTCGTGGTCACGGGAGAGACTGAGGTGTAGGTCGTCTCGAAAAGTTAATGTTACAATGGCTACCTTCATTTTAAAATTATACATTTATTTTTAATTATTAAAAAAAAAAAAAAGTTAGTTGACACTAGTCCGATCTACGCAGAAAGAGCTCACGGTATCTTGAGGTCTGGCAGTTGGTCTTTTGGGTTCCGATTTAATTAAATGTATAATTGGATCCCAGGCTTGTGCAAGCTTCCAACCATCTTCTCTATTGAAATTTGGGTGTTTCTTAATTTCAATAGCCTCGCGAATCATCCTAGGTAGGAATCGGTGTTCTTTGGCGAGGATTTGTGGTTTGTCAAATCTAAGGTAATGTTTGGAGCCTTCATCTGAATGTTCAGCAACTGCAGACTTCGTAGAGCGTCGGTGTTTAACATCAGCTATGTGTTCTTTTACGCGGGTCCCTATGCTTCTTTTAGTTTGTCCGATATAGGGGAGTCCACAGTCACAATCTATTTTATATACACCCTAGTAGTGTTCAATTAGACGGTGATCAAGCAAATTAAGTTACATTACGTATGCTTATTGACTTTGTGCGGTGATTGACCTGTAAGGAGTGCTTAGTGCTAGCAAATAGGAGTCTAGATCGAAGTGTAATGATTTAATCCTAAAAATACGTATAATTTTGAGCAAATTTTTTTTATTACAAGAACTCAAATCTGCCATTTTAGTTCCTACATTCCTACTTCCCAATTTACTACTTCCAACTGTCCTACTATTATTATAAAGGGAGAACTTTCGGTGTTTGTGAGTTTAGATGCTTGGTATCAATCGGGCCAATTGCTCTAGATGAAATTTAGCAGACAGGTACACTATGAACTGTATTAGCATATAGACTACTTTTATCCCAGAAAAAGGCATTCACGCGGGTGGAGCCGTGAGCAAAAACTAGTAATAATTAATACTATATTTGAAATGGCCATAACTGTTGGTATTTGGTATTTAATTTAATTTAATTTAATCCGTTGTCTCTGCCTAACCCTATGGGAAACAGGCGTGAGTCTATGTATGTATATATGTATGTATTTGGTGGGGACGCCTGCAAGTTCTACAGACGAGTGATCGGCTCATGGAACCATTTCACCCTTAATCCCAGTTTTACCATAACTGTTAGTAATTCCTTATATTTGTTGAATTTGTTTATTTAATATTTCGACTTTACAGTCACATCTGTAATCCCCGAAGGGGTAGCAGAGGTGAAACCAATACACCCTCATTTCGCCGAGTGTATCTCCGTCCCATTATGTAATAAGGGGCGAGCTTATCGCCATACTGGGCACAAATACTAGACTCCGGGCTGATACTGAGCATTTCGTAATAGAAAAATCCAATATCACTTTCACCCGACCCGGGGATCGAACCCGAGACCTCAGCGTTAGCCTCAGTAGTAACGCGAACACATTACAACTGCGCCACCGAGGCAGTCATTTCGAATTTCTTTAATAGTAACATTTATTATCAAGACAAATTAATTTTGAACCAACTTATAGTAGTAGCTTACATTAATTCCTTTCACCTGTCCTTATCCCACTCACAGTGGGGTCGGCGCAACATACTGTTAACGTATTCTCTTAAGATTGGTATATTGAGGGTGTCTGAGAAAGCAACGTTGGGTACACTGAAATAATAATGGTACGATATAGTTGTGGAAGGGTAGTTAATTGGTATAAAAGAGGTTGTCGCCATAACTGGAGGTCTTTTGCCCGCAGTCAGTCAGCCAGACTCCAGTTCAGTAAGATCAGTGTTCAGTCGATAGTCCAAGTGTTCATTACGCGGTAGCTATGCTGGTGTAGTGTATCTACATAAGTTAGGTAGGCAGACTTCTAAACTTATATCTAAATTATATCTAAACTTATATCTAAATTATATCTAAATTATATCTAAACTTATATCTAAATTATATCTAAATTATATACAAATTATATTTAAACTAAATCTAAAGTTCCAAATAAATATGTACCACATACAGTTGGACAATCACGCAGCAAATTCTTATTAGCGGTGGCCGGACCGGTTTGTAACTCGGCTCACAGCCGACAATGCTCGGTTCCCTCCGAGCGGCGATCGGCGCGTGCGCCGCTACTCGGGAACGGTCGGCCAGTCAGCTCATAACCGCTTTCGACGCGAGACGCTTGCGCTTCACGTTCCGCTTATCAGCTGTGCCGCGCTTTATTACCCGTAGTCATATGTACGTTGTGCAAACGCTGTAGACATTTTTGTATCCTGCTTTCGCTGTACTCCTTCTTAATTAATTCTGTGTGCTTTGTGAATAAACTCTTCTTGTGCTTGTACCTTGGACTGCTTTTATTTCTCGCGAATCCCAGAAGGCACGCATCTATTAATTCACACACCTGTACACTAAACTGGTTTACTATTCGGTCCTAGTTGTTGTAGTTGTAATTAGAGAACGGTCTCTAGAGAATCCTGACATGGGGTTGTGGTCTGTAAAGTAGTAATATTGTAAATGTAACCAATAAACTATGAGTTAAAGTGACTATTGTCGTTTGGTATTATTAAAATAATACGCGTCTCACGTAACTTCTAGCAATTTATTTATTTATTTATGAGATTCACCATCGATTGTTACATTTAAAAATTACAATACGCAACATATCTTATCTAATATCTTAAGACAAAATGAACAATCCTTACAGGTGCATACAACATTCAAGTCAGCTTTAACACATGTTACAGAAAGATTTGGCTTGTAGTTTTTACAACCGGCCGCCTGTCTGACGTCAAACCCTCTGGGGACAAACTACTACTACTTACTAACAGTAATAAAAAAAAAGACTTATAAGGAAGTAATATATATGTAACAAAAACAAAAGCACTTTCCAGGTCGTGAACATAGACATATAGACAGCTTAATAAAAGTAGTTAAATAAAAAAATAAATAAACAGAAGCGAGATATTATCCTTACACAGGTCGCTTAGAAAAATGAACATATTTAAAAAAAAAAAAACATCTGAAAAGTGATGAACAGCTGACGTATTGATGAAGCCGGGCGGGCACGCGGCGCGTTTGATGCACGCAGACACCGCAACTTGCTATCTCGCTCTGGCTCCGAGTCATCGCTCTTGCAGAAGTAATCAATCGAAATAAGGTTTACAAACAATAAAATAATTTAAGTATAATAAATAAATATGATCATTTTTATAGTATTACTCGTATGCGAGATATTTCATTATGTTCGAATATCGATTCTGATATCACAATTAAAATGTCCAACAGGTTTTTTGTTACATTTTGTATAGATAATCGATTCAACTAACATGCTAGTCTCTGTATACATTTTTCATTTAATAACATAGCAAAGGGTATAATTTAAGTTGATTCGTGTCTCGGTTAAACACGTATTTTCAGTGTATATACATTTGTGGAGACATTAGATATGTAAATAGGCCGTGGGTACTAACAGGTGTGGTTCGAACTGTTCCACAATATACTTAAGTTTTGTTGTCTGCGTATTTGAAGGATAAACCTTAGAAACTCGTAGAGAAGGATAATACAGACAATAGGGTAGTTGACTAGATTTTTTTTTATTATTTAAATCAATAAGTTATGTTACTCATAATCTATTGCAGAAAGAATTTTATAAATCGGACCAAAAATAAATAAGATAGAAGCCATTCAAATCCTGTAGAAGGGGTAATTGTCAAATGACAGACGATGCAACCGTTGACGTCACTGTGTAAAATGTTCATTATAGTGCACGCGTGCAAGCGAGTTAGTAAGATATCCCTACTACGCACCCACTTTTCCTCATACCAACATTTAAAGTCATAACTGCGGGCACATTTCTGAACCAATTTTGATTGTGTTTTAATAAAAGGGTTTCTTTTGCGTATCATTTTCTGTTGCTTATAAAATAATGTATACAATTCAATATAGGAAACTACCCTATTCTACGTACGTACTCACGCCTGTAATCCCCGAAGGGGTAGGCAGAGGTGTAATCAGTACACCCACATTTTGCCGGGCCCCATTTCCGTCCAATGATGTGATAGGGGGCGAGCCTATCGCCATACCGGGCACAATTCCAGACTCCGAGCTAGTACTGAGCATTTCGTAATAAAAGAACCCAATACCACTTTACCCGACTCGGGGATTGAACCCGAGACCTCAGCGTTAGGCTCAATCGTAAAGCGTACGCATTACAACTGCGCCACCAAGACAAATATTACGCGATAAAGACCCATTTTTAAATATTCTAGTATACAATACCTTTTTTATAACGTATATACAAGAAGAAAAACAGATTTAATATAAAGTCTAATTTAGAAACTAAAATAGAGAATAAGATTTTAGTTATTTGTCTACGAACTAAGTTAGCGTAGTTCGCTTACAATCGTGTTCCGCCGCTATCCATGTCCTCTAGGGAGAAAGTGTTAAGTCATACATAATAACTAAATTTATCTAGAGAACTTAAAAGAGGTCATCTGATGGTAATGTTATTTTAGTCGGGTCGGGTACAAGTGATATTTTCTATGACGAAAGCTTAGTACTAGTCCGGAGTCTGGAATCAGAACACACCTATATCCCCGATGGGTTAGGTATAGCGGGTTGTGTCCGGTATGGCGATAGGCTCATCCCTTATATCATGGGACGGAAATAAGCTCGGTAAAAACTGGGTGCAGCACAAATTGCACCCCTACGTGCATAAAGGCGTAAGCTATGTATATATTTTATACAATACTCTATAGTTACCTCTAGTTGTTTCTATATCTCAAATCATGATTTATAGAAGCGATAAAGCCTCATCAATAATTCCATCCCATTAATACAACTGAGTTTGGTTGACCCGCCATTGTAATTTACAAGTATATAATTCAACAAAATTAGTATTAATAATGACACCGAAGTTACGGTTGGGTAGAAACAATGAGTTAATAATAATAGATCTTTAACATTTCGTTGTTTCTATTTTATATTGAATGGTTAGTGGGTAACTAATGCCCGGTTCCTGATCAAATCAAGATTTAACTAACAGAACTTTGATTTAACATCGCTGTCAAATCAATTCTAGTTGCTGAAACGTTATTTAGAGAAAAAAATATAATATTTGATCTCTCTTTAGTACCGTTTGACATACGATTTTTCATATTAATTTGAATGTTATGTTAGCTAACATGGGTGTCAAATCAAAGGTGTTGACCACGCTTCTAGCAACTCAGTTTCGTCTTGACATGAGATTTGACATTTGATTAGTTAATTTAACATTGATCAGCCTTACACAAACCGGGCGGTAGTGTCAAATTTTACAAGCCGTCCGAAAGTCACCGACTTTGCTTAACCGCTGCTGTCAAATTCAAATATTCAAATTCAAATTCAAATCATTTATTCTGTAAATTGGATCATAAATATCACTTTTACAAGTCAATCATTTTTTAAGCTATATTACATTTACGACGGCATTTCAGGGCTAGCCATGAGAAGAAATGCCGAAACAAACTCATGGGTTATGGCCTCTTTTAATGTCCAGACATTGTTTTACAGAAATTATGCGAGTGTAATGTACAGAAATTCCTGGATTGGCCCTTTCAAGAGATAGTCAAAAGTATATCAGACATACGTAGCACTCGCACTCACATTAAAAAAATAAATGAAATAATTTATAACAAAAAAAAAACAAAATGTCAATATTCCCTTACATACTAATATTGCGCCAATAGAGCAGTCAATATTAAATAATATAATATATAAAAAAAAAGAGAACTATGTACATCCAAATTTGTAAGGAGTGAGCGGCTTAATTCCAAGCTGTTTTTACAAATGACAGCCGGGACCGACTTTTCACGTGCGCTCTGAAGCACAGAGACGCCCAGTTGAAATACCACTAATGGCCATTCCCAATATTATAATAATGCCCAGTAATTTCACTGGGTTCAATGTCCTTCAAACCGGAACATAACAGTGCTTACACACTGCTGATTGGCGGCAGATATAGACAAAGCATCCCATACGGCCTCTAGCATACGAGGTACCTACGAACTTGTACGCCAATATTTGTATTAATTTAAAAAATGCAATAGTTTTCAAGAATATATTTAATCTATCTATCTATTCAGCTTGTATCTACCCACTGCTGGGTATAGGTCTCCTCCAATTCACGCCAATTCTTCCAGTCTTTTGCGAGACGCATCCAATGTATACCGACGTATCTCACTATATCATCAGTCCATCGGGCTGGTGGTCTGCCACGAGGTCTTCGATCTCCTCTTGGGTACCATTCTGTAACTGCCTTGGTCCACTTGTTATGGTCTTTCCTCGCCAAGTGTCCCGCCCAACTCCACGTCAACCTGGCGATTCGCGTATATTTTAATACTTTCTAAAAATAAGAAACAATTTCCTACGATTTGTCTAAAAGAAGTGCAAGATAAAAAATTGCGTGGAAAACGTTTACAAGCGGTCGGGTGTTGGAGCGACGAATAAAAATGGATGCCACAGCGCCCAGGGATATCTAGCTCACGATTTATCACTGTTGCTAAACTTTCTGATAGTCGATTGGATTTATGCGGTCTTTGCATATTTATAAGTTTAGCGTTTAGCCTCATTTCAGATGATCTAGTTATGGATGAAATATAGAGTATAATAATCATTATAATCCTAGCCCTGTATTATATACGTCCCACTGCTGGGCACGGGCCTCCTCTACTGAATGAGAGGAGTAAGGCCTTAGTCCACCACGCTGGCCTAATGCGGGTTGGCAGACTTGACATACCTTCGAAATTCTTATGAAGAACTTCTCAGGTATGCAGGTTTTCTCACGATGTTTCTTCACCGTTAAAGCAAGTGATAATTAACAATTAATAAACACATAACATAGAAAAGTCAGAGATGTATGCTCTTGGGGCTGGTTTCGAACCTGCGACTTTCGTCTCGACAGTCCATACCACTCCGCTGAGCTATAACTGCATATCATACTCGTAGAATGCATAATATAGAGTACATTTTCTAAAAAGTGAGAGTATTTTTGAGTGGTAGACTCACGCTGCCGGCTCGCCCGAGTCGTTACCACTATCTCACAGTAAAACGTAAGTAGCAGTAGCATCTTGCTGATGCGTTTCGTACGGTGAGTGAGATATCCGGAGGCACGGGCGTATCCATGGGCGTGCATGGGTGGTGGAGACCACTTACCATCAGATAATCCATTTGCTCATTTGCCGACCTATGCAACAAAGAAAAGTTTTGAAAAATCTCAAACTAATTTACATATGGGGCGAATATAGATCTTCCATTTTTAAGTCGGTTGAATATCGGTTGTAGTCATTTGCATTCGTAAATACCATTCTACTGCAATGTACTATACAAAAAATGACGAGCGAACTCGTTGCTTACTTAACATTATCCGCCACGTCTGCCCGTAAAAGAAGTAAAACTACTTAAAGTTTTAAATTACAAAACACTGCATGGCACTGCACTGCGATCAACCTGAGGAGACATTGTTAACCCAACATTTGTTTATTCCGTCTGAATTTTTTTTGATAAACTAGCTTTTGCTCCAATCTCCGCTCGCGTGAACGTCCTGTCCCGGACTAAAAAGTAGACTATGTGCCTATGTCCCAATTCAGGTTTTTTTATACTTAATAGGCTCGCGTTTGGCCACTATCACGCCTGATGGTAAGCGATGATGTGGCCTAAGATGAAGCACGCTTGTCTAGCAAAAACGATTCACTCGCGACTTGAAGACACCCAGATTATATTTATCGGGGAACAAAGACTCCGGCAACTTGTTCCACAATTTGGCAGTCCGTATGATGAAGCTGGAGGCAAAGCGTTTGGTGCGCATTTTGGGAACGTCTACCATAAACGGGTGGCGTTTTACCGTGTCTCTGGTCGTCCGATGATGGAATGGGGAGGAGGGAATCAAATTATGCAGGTTATGTTTTCAGAGTGGTAGAGCCACGCTGTAGACAGTTCTGTCTACAGCATGAATGGGCCGGCTCGTCCGGGTCGTTACCACTGTCTCACAGAAAACCGGCGTAAAGTAGCAGCTTGCTGCTGCGTTTCGTACGGTGAGTGAGATATCCGGAGGCCCAAATTCCACTCCCCTTCCCAATCCCTAACTTATCCCTTTCCTTTAAGGTCGGCACCGCGCCCATGATTATTTTAGTATTGTGGGCGTACATGGGCGGTGGAGATCACTTACCACCAGGTGACCCACTTGCTCGTTTGCCGGCCTATACTATAAAAAAAATAAAAACCTGTTTTTTTCATGCAAAACCGTTCAGCCGTTAACGCGTGATTGACTAACAAACATACAAATTCACTAACATCCAAACTTTCACATTTATAATAGTAGTAAGGCCGCTATTCCTCTATCATATAAAAAAAATACAAGGTGGAAGGTCCCTCGTATGCGAGAGGCCGGCTGGGTTGGTACCGCCGCTTTGTCTATTTCTGCCGCCAAGCAACAGTGTGTAAGCACTGCTGTGTTCCGGTTTGCAGGATATTGAAGCTAGTGAAATTACTGGGCATTATGAGTCTTATGTCTCGGGGTGACGAGCGCAGTCTAGTGTCATGCAGTGCTTTGTTATTTAAAGTTTTGTGTGGCGTTGCTTATGTTTATGAGCAGGTGTGGTGCATCAGGCGAGCGACCTGTTCGTCTTGTCATTCAATCTATAGCTCATAGATATATGAAAAAAAATGTATAACAGTGTAATATCAACATAAACTTCATATTTTCTATGATCATATTTCTATGGTCTTATTGACAGAGGATCATATCATCATCATCATCATCATCATCAGCCACAAGACGTCCACTGCTGAACATAGGCCTCCCCTAAAGCCTTCCAGGCCGACCTGTTGGAAGCGGCCTGCATCCATCGGCTTCCTGCAACCCTTGTCAGGTCGTCGGTCCATCTTATAGGATCATATATGACGTCATATATCTATGATGCAAATATGATAGTGGAATAGCGGACTATGATCTTGTACATTCGTATATTTTCAACACACATTAGGTAAACACGTGTTTTTTTTATTTATTTTTTTATAGCAAAGGCCGGCAATCGAGCAAGTGGGTCACCTGATGGTAAGTGACCTCCACCGCCCATGTACACCCACAATACTAAAAGAATTATGGGTGCGTTGCCGACCTAAAAGGAAAGGGATAATTAAGGGATTGGGAAGGGGAGGGGGTTTGGGCCTCCGGATATCTCACTCACCGTACGAAACGCAGCAGCAAGCTACTACTTTACGCCGGTTTTCTGTGAGACAGTGGTAACGACCCGGACGAGCCGGCCCATTCGTGCTGTAGACAAAAGTGTCTACAGCGTGACTCTACCACTCTAATAAAATAATGTGTTCGATGCTAATAAAATAAATCCGGCTGAGACACGATGTTCTGACCATTGGACCGTGGAGCGTGGGCCAGTGTGTACACACGCGGGCATGCGAGGTATGCATCGCCGCACTGCGTATTTGTTAGTAAGTTAGCGGCAGTAACGTATGCTTAGGTGCAATTTTATGTCATTTTAACCGAAAAAATAGGGTTGTTATAAATTTTACCCCGTCTGTTGTGGCATCGTAGCGTCTAAGCGAATGGATCAATATTAATGCTTTTTTATTTCAAAGCTCATTTACTAAGATGGCTAATGAATCATGAACATAATGTTGTTTGAAAGAAATAGATTACAGTTATTTTTCTAATTGAGGTAGGAGCTTTTTACGGTTATATAAATAAATATATTTACACTACACTACATATAAAAGGGGTGAATTTTGTCACAATTCTAGCTATACACGGGCCTTTACTAATGATAGGGTTTAGTCTTTAGTCTACCACGCTGATCTAAAAAGCGTTGGTAGACATCACATACTCTAAATTTTGATGAAGATTTCTCAGATATGTAGGTTTCCTTACGATGTTTTAATTGAACACACTTACGAAAGTTTGATAGATTAGAGGCTATGTGCCCCTCTGTATTGGTGATCTGTTCTTCTCTTAGTGAAGCTCTTGGTATTTTGAAATACATATTTCGTTTAATGTATTATAGACAGTTAATTTTAATATTCAAGTTTTGATCAAAATAAAATTATTCCCATACAGATTTTCTTACCTCTTTTCACCTCTGTTTCGATGGTATACAAAAATATATTTTTTTATTGCCTCTGTAATTATAAGTAATAATATAACCTATTATAAGCAGTGATAGCTCAGTGAGGAGTGGTAGGGACTGTCGAGACGAAAGTCGCAGGTTCGAAACCAGCTCCGAGAGCATACACCTCTGACTTTTCTAAGTTACGTGTGTATTAATTGTTAATTATCACTTGCTTTAAGGGTGAAGGAAACATCGTGAGGAAACCTGCATACCTGAGAAGTTCTGCATAAGAATTTCGAAGGTATGTGAAGTCTTCCAACCCGCATTAGGCCAGCGTGGTGGACTAAGGCCTAACCCCTCTCATTCAGTACAAGAGGCCCGTGCCCAGCAGTGGGACGTATCTAATACAGGGCTAGTATTATTATTATTATTATAACCTATTATTATATATGAGAGTGAAGGAGGCCAAAGAGGTGTGCAAGGATCGTGGCAAGTGGAAATCCGTTGTCTCTGCCTACCCCTATGGGAAACAGGCTTAAGTTTATGTTTTTATAACCTATCAACATACCAGCATTCAAAGTACAGCGATTCGATCTTGGCGATGATGAATTTGTCAGGAAATGTAACTTTATTAAATAACTTTAGTCTAGTTCTCATTGCAATACTGTTCTCGGTTTCTTGGTACATGCATAGACCACAGCACGAGGCTTCGTTAGCAGATACCAGTAGGCCAATTCTCGTAATTTTAAATGTTCAAAATATCATTCCGATCTAGTCTCAGCGTCAAGAAAGTTGCTAATGTCATTCTCTTAAACAGTCTTAAACCAATAATCAACGTCAAATGCACATAGCATTAGCAGTAGCATTATACCGTTTTGGCTTCAGTCAACTTTTATTCTACATTCAATCTCATTACGATCTATGTTCATATTTGACGTTGACTATTGGTTTAAGAGAATGCCATTTGCAACTTTCTTGACGCTGAGACTAGATCGGAATGATATTTTGAACATTTACAATTACGAGAATTGGCCTTCAGTGTATATTTAAGTTGTGCTGGCCCGCGCTGCGTCGGAACTAACGCACGTTTTTTGTGCTTCTACTAATGGAGTGCTTCGAATTCTTATATACTTTATCTAAAACTAGCCTTTGCTCGCGGCTCCGCCCGCGTGAACGGCCTTTTCCGGGATAAAAAGTAGCCTAGTGATAATGTAGCTTTCTAACGGTAAAATAATTTTTCAAATCGGTCCAGTAGTTTTTAAGTTTATTCGTTACATATAAAAATACAAATCTTTCCTCTTTATAATATTAGTGTATACTAGTAGGTTGACTGCCTCGGTGGCGCAGTTGTAATGCGTACGCGTTACGATTGAGGCTAACGCTGAGGTCTCGGGTTCGATCCCCGGGTCGGGTAAAGTGGTATTGGGTTTTTCTATTACGAAATGCTCCGTATCAGCCCGGAGTCTGGAATTTGTGCCCGGTATGGCGATAGGCTCGCCCCCTATCACATCGTGGGACGCAGATGCGCTCGGCGAAATGTGGGAGTACTGGTTACACCTCTGCCTACCCCTTCAGGGATTACAGGCGTGACTGCGTATATGTATACTAGTAGGTATTATAATAATTTCGTGATTTTTGTCTGTTATTTTATTCTTAGATTATGATATGGACAATGTGACTAACCCGCCCACTCACACGACACTGTAATTTCTATAAACTAAGATCGACTGTAAAAAGCAGTGATAGCTCAGTGGGGAGTGGCACGGACTGTCGACACGAAAGTCGTAGGTTCGAAACCAGCCCCAAGAGCACATACCTCAGACTTTTCCAAGTGATGTGTGTATTAATTGTTAATTTTTGATTGCGTTTACGGTGAATGAAACATCGTGAGGAAACCTTCATACCTGAGAAGTTCTTCATAAGAATTTCGAAGGTATGTGAAGTCTGCCAACCCGCATTAGGCCAGTGTGGTGGACTGAAGCCTGACCCCTCTCATTCAGTAGAGGAGGCCCGTGGCCAGCAGTGGGACATGTATAATACAGAGCTAATAAAAAAGATCGACTGTAGCGCTATTTTGACACCGAGCAGTGAAGCTCGGCGACTCCTGGGAATGCTAAATTGTCTTTTTCAAGATGTCAAAACTTAGCCAGTAGAAAGTTAGGAGCAGTTGGAAACGATGGTTGGAAATATAAATTATGATCTATAAATTATTTTGACTGCGTCGGCAGCGCAGTTTTAATCTGTACGCGTTAAAACGGCTGTGCTGTGGTCTCGGGTTCGATCCCCGGATCGTGTAAAAGTGATATTGGGTTTTTCTATTACGAAATGCTCAGTATCAGCCCGGAGTCTGGAATTTGTGCCCGGTATGGCGATATGCTCGCCCCCTATCACATTATGGGACAGAGATACGCTCGGCGAAATGTGGGTGTACTGGTTACACCTCTGCCTACTCTTTCGGGGATGTATGTAAATTATTTTGACTGCCTCGGTGGCACATTTTTAATCTGTACGCGTTTTAACTGATGTGCTGAGGTCTCGGGTTCGATATTTTTTTTTTTTATATGAAATACTTAGTATCAGCCCGGAATCTGGAATTGTGCCCCGCATGGCGATAGGCTCGCCCCCTATCATGAGACGAAAATCAGCTCGGCGAAATGTGTACTAGTTACATTTCTGCCTACCCCTTCGGTGATTACAGGCGTGAGTGTGTATGTATGTATGTAAGGTTAGTGAGATTCCCAATCGCCTAAAATCTAGAAATCACCGTTGCTTGGCTGACAAAATACCCATCATTACTTTTGTTATATGCATGTTAATGGGCGGTGGTGATTACATGCCACCAGTTGACCCACATGCTTGTATGCCGCCATCTTGCTGTATATTTACTGATAAATTGAGTTTTCTTTCTTCGAAAAATCGGAAATATGTAGTTTTGGTGCCAATTACGAATCATTGATTCCAATGACAGCCTCCGTGGCGCAGCGGGCGAGTAGCTGGCTACGAAGCGAGAGGCCGTGGGTTCGATTCCCATACTGAGACAAATGTTTGTGTGATCCACAAAAAATTGTTTCGGGTCTGGGTGTTGTGGGACCGCAAGTCCCTCGTAGTTCCTGATACCCACGATACAGGTTTTACCTAGTGTGGGGTCAGGACTATGTGTGTGACTGTTGGGTGTATTTATTTATTTATTTATTAATTAGTTTTTCAAAAATATATTTTTCGATCTTTATAGAGTTTGATAATTCGGTATAATTATCAAAGTAGAAGTAAAATTGCTTTAATAAAAATATATACACCCAACAGTCACACACATGGTCCCGACCCCACACTAGGTTAACCTGTATCGTGGGTATCAGAAACTACGAAGGACTTGCGGTCGGTCGGAATTCTTATGTAACTACGAACGACAGTTCGTTTACAACAAAAAATCTTCTTCCAGCTGATTAGGATTCAATTTCGCAGCAAAAGAAACGCTGCAAAATTATTTCTTAGCTGTTTTTTAACTCCAAGAAATTAATGAAATTAAGAACTCTACTAGAATCGTACATTGCGCGTACCTAGCTACATGTGATTTAGTTTAATTGACTTTTGCCCGCACCTGCGTACACATGGCCCCTTCGTTTACACCTGCAATGCAGTTTTGTAAAAGTTAATTGGATTTTATTATACTCATATTAACCTTTTTGTTTATGTTTTATAATTCTACGTGAGTATTTAAAATAGATTAGCCATTGGTACGTTAAAAAAATCCTAATATTGTTTTAAATGTTTTTTTATTTGATGATATTAAGCGTCACGCCTGCCCATAAACAAAACGTGTGATGGTGTCACACATAACTCTCATTGAAATGCGATCGTCAACCCGAGACATAAGATGTAAAGTCTCATAATGCCCCGTAATTTCATTGGTTTCAATGTCCTTCAAACCGAAACACAACACACAGCAACACACTGGGGCTAGCGACATAAATAGACAAAGTGGTGGTACCAAGCCAGACGGCCTCTGGCATACGAGCGACCAACCACCTAGTAACAAAAAATAAGTTATGTTTATGAAATATCACTTAAAGTAATTATTGATGAACCATGAACACCTACCATACTTGAAGAATCACTTGAAAGCAAGTGAATCCCTGACCTGAGGTAAGGAATGGGGATTGGCAAGGGAGTAGTATTCTTGGTCTTTTGTAAATCCCACATCCGAAATGCAATAGCATAGCATGCATGTGATAGCTTTAGACACGTTGATTTTCTGTTAGACATTGGTACGATCCCGGCCAAGCCGTTAATATTTAAGTATATTTTGTAGTCTTCAAAGGTAGATGAACTAAGTGGTAAGTGGTATTGGTGGTTACCATCACCTATAGACATTAGTAATGCCAAAATGATCAAATCTGATGATTGTTTCACACAGCATACTTCTGCATGTTCTACTTACTTTCTTAAATAATACTTCATTTTATTTACCACCAAATAATTGTACATTTTCAAAACACTGTCCACTTATATTCGCTTTTTAGTGAAATAATTCCAAAACCAAAAATATCATTAATATTATAATACGTAATAATATGATAAATATATTCCGTGTGATTTTAATATGATGTGAGAGGTGACGTCATCCTTAATGATAGAGTCATCGACGCAGCACCGTGACGTCTTGAAGTCGCGTCACCGCCGGGACGCCAGGTCTGATACGTGGGGCCATGAAAACTGTCGATAGACTTTCAAAAATCAAAATTATATCGAAAATACTGTATATTTGATTGCATGATTTTGTCTTTGACGCTATCGATATTAAATACATATGATTAGGTGTTTTTTATCTCGACATTTAATACATTTAGTGACTTTTTTAATTTGGGACAATCAGTGGTAATTACATTGTTACACATTAAAGTAACTTAAATGAAAATGCGTTAACTTCAGAAGCTACAGCATGCGTTGAAAATAATTATTGATATATAATATTACAATTTCAAATTTAATAAGTGATGTGTTGTAGTTCAATACTGAAGATACACAAAAGGTTTATCGGTTACATACAACTAAAAGTATCTAATTGGGCTTATCTTTCATATAATTATTATTACGAGAAAATAAATTTCAACCCCTTTTTAAGAATAATGCGCGTGCGGAGTTGTGTGAGATTTGACATAGTTAAAGTTTATGCTTTTTTATAGCATAGGCCGGCAAACGAGCAAGTGGGTCACCTAATGGTAAGTAATCTCTACAGCCCATAAATGCCCACTATACCAGAAGAATCATGGGCGCGTTGCCGACCTTAAAGGAATGGGATAGTTAAGGCATTGGGAAAGGGAAAGGTATTTGAGCCTCCGGATACTCACGTTACTATACGTCGGTTTTCTGTGAGACAGAGGTAACGAACCGGTCGAGCCGGCCCATTCGTGCTGTAGACAAAACTGTGTACATCGTGGCTGTATCACTCAAGAATGTTTTAAGAATCTTTATGTGGAGAAGAAACACTTCAACGGAAAACAGCAAATGTATAAGAATTTCAATTAAGTTTAGCTTAATAGCGATCACCGTACACGTGGTGAAAAACTCGCCATAGTGGCTAGTTCAGGTGAGTCGCATTCCAGGATCAGCCAGCGTATATCCAGTAACTTCAGGCAGACATAAGGCCGACCGTAGAAGGACGCAATCGATATTATATTGTACTGCACTATGCTTAACATCGGGCCCAGTGTAGTCATTTAGCCGTGCCAGTATTAAAAAAGAAAGAAATCTCGATTAGTGTCTTGAAGTTGGAATTTATATTTTAATTTCAACTCGCGTTTTTCGCAGCTTCATCATGACACGTACACGATAAAGCACAATAAAAATCTAAACATGATTACGAGCCTTGATCCCCCTATCACTTAGTATTCTTACACACCCTCCTTTCAATGGTTTCAGTTTCCTTTCATGCCTCATCCAATTGCAGGGTGAAATGTCTATAAAAAATATAAATTGAATGAAATTATTTATAATGAACTAGCTGTTGCCCGCGGCTCCACCCGCGTGAATATAAAACGTAGCCTATAACCATCTCCAGGGTCCTATCTATCTCTTCATCAAAATTCATCAAAATCGGTTCAGTGATTTAGGCGTGAAAGCGTAATAAACAAATGGATATTTTTTTATAAAAGGTATCCTATGTTACTTCTTATACCTCCAAGAATATGTGTACAAAGTTTCATTATGATCGGTTAAGTAGTTTTCGCGTGAAAGCGTAACAAACAAACTTACATTCACATTTATAATATTAGTATGATTTTGTATAGTACGTCGATGACGTGCCTTTATTTAAGTTTATACAATAATATAATAATTTATGTGTCGGTCCGCGATTCCGAAATAAAAGCTTTTTCTTAATCTCCTATTGTTAGTTGCACGTTATCAAAACTAAACACGCGTTCTTAAAAAATTTGTTCATCGGTTTGTCAGATGCGTGATTTAATCTCCAAAGTGGCTGAATGAATGTTAACTCATTTATAAGCAGATCCAAGACATTTCAAGGAGTAATTAAGATAATTTTGTATACATTATTATAACGATATTTCTGAACTGCCTCGGTGACGCTGTTGTAATGCGTAAGCGTTACGATCCCCGGGTTGGGTAGTGGTATTGGGTTTTTCTATTACGAAATGCTCATTATCAGCCTGGAGTCTGGAATTTGTGCCCGGTATGGCGATAGGCTCGCCCCCTATCACATCATGGGACGGAGATACGCTCAGCGAAATGTGGGTGTACTGGTTACACCTCTGCCTACCCCTTCGGGGATTACGGGCGTAAGTGCGTATACGAGTGCGTATATAGATATTTCTGGGATAAAAATGTGGATGCCTGTTCCGTTATACTATAAAAAAACGCTCAATAAAGATTTATCTTACCCAAATCGACGTATACGCTTTACTAAACAAGACACGGTTCAATAAGAAGAAAAACACCACTGTCTTCTAATAAAGTCCTCATAATTCTAACACAAATACCTACCTATCCTTGATTCTAATATTAAAAGTGCAATACCCATGTAGAAATGTAATTATTAAATACAATTTATAAGTGCATATCAAGATTTGTAGCGGCATACGGAAACATTAGCCACCGCTCGGGAAATTAAAGCGTAAATAATGAAAGAATTAAAATTATGACTTTGCGGGCGTCCACTAGATGGCACTGTTACAATTCTTTTCGCGCTACGGTTACAAATGTTCTCGCTGTATTAATTACTGTTTGCTATTTTAAACATAAATTAATTTGTGCAAAATGTTTGCATCCGGAATTGAAATGAGTTGCTTAGTTAAATAGGACATGATAAAGAAACAGTTATAATTGAAATAAGAGTTTAGGTAATAAATACATCAATCGCTCTGGATGTTTTAGTGTATTTCATAAATACTGAATTTCCTGAGTACTTATATTTTTACTATAAAAAACAGAAAAATTACCACAAAGAACATTGAATTATAAAATATTGAATGGCATTGTAATAGCATCACCCTGACTCATAAGATGTCATCTCATAATGTCCAGCAATTTCACTGGCTTCAATACCCTTCAAACCGAAATACAATAGTGCTTACATACAGCTTCTTAGCGGCAGAAACAGACAAAGTGGTGGTAGCAACACAGACGGTCTCTAACATAAGAAGAACCTATCACCTAGCTGCAAGCCTTTTTGTTCCTAATAGTACAAAATGACTTGATTTCTTAGGTTTACGCGAATATTACACATTGAAATAAAACTAGTTTATACGGATTTTATCGCGGTTTAATTTACAGGATATACGTATCAGTCAGTTCAGTCTCTCCCGTGACCACGAAGGCTGAAAAGCTTTCGAAACGTCGGAACTAAACTAAAAATTCAACCGTGATAAAATCCGTATAAACTAGTTTTATTTCAACAAAATGACTTCTTAAAATATAGTTTACTCCCGTTTTAGTTAGAGATTCCTGTAACTTTTCGGGTCTGAATAAAGTTTATTGATAATAAATGTACTCCCAAGAAACAATTTCAACCACAACGATAAATAACAATGAACGTCAAGCCGTAACACTGAGTGAGTTGGTTCAATCTTTCTTGCAAAGTCACGGTGACCGGTTAAAACAATTTCATTATTAACTCAGCTTTAACGAAGTTTGACGTAAAGTTTCAAGGGCAATGTGGTGCCTAAATTGTTATTGATAACGTGCTGATACATTTAATGGTAATATTCGAATTAATAATTATAATTAATATTCTCGAGAAAGGCCAGGTCAGGAGTACCCTAATCCGACGTGCATGTATGAAAAATTTAATGAGAGTGAATGAGGCGAAAGAAGTATGCAAGGATCGTAGCAAGTTTAAATCCGTTGTCGTTGCCTACCCCTATGGTAAACAGGCGTGAGTCTATGTATGTATTCGAATTATGGTATAATAAAACAGCAAATCTGCTATCTGGTAATTTATTCATGCGTCACGTAAAAACTGCTAAGCTGATTTTATGATTTAACGTGATTTACATTAATAATAATAATACCAGCCCTGTATTATATACGTCCCACTGCTGGGCACGGGCCTCCTTTACTGAATAAGAGGGGTTAGGCCTTAGTCCACCACGCTGGCCTAATGCGGCTTGGCAGACTTCAGATAACTTCTCATGAAGAACTTCTCAGGTATGCTCATGGTTTCCTCACGATGTTCCCTTCACCGCTATAGCAAGTGATAATTAGCAATTAATACACACATAACTTAGAAAAGTCAGAGGTGTATGCACTTGGGGTTGGTTTCGAACCTGCGACTTTCGTCTCGACAGTCCATACCACTCCCCGCTGAGCTATCACTGCTCGTGATAGCATATATAGGTTTACATTATTATGTTAAATAAATCTCCAATAAACATATAGGCCATAAAAATTACATTTAGTCTCACATCAAGACTTTTATGGGGAGTAGCCGTAAGCTAAAGCTAGTAGTTACTTTTATGGGGAGTAGCCGTAAGCTAAACCTAGTAGTTACTTTTAACTAACAGGTGCCTGCCTCGGTGGCGCAGTTGTAATGCGTATGCGTTACGCACTCAAGCCTGTAATCCCCGAAGGGGTAGGGAGAGGTACACCCACAGCACCAGTGCACCCACATTTCGCCGAGCGTATCTCCGTCCCACGTTGTGATAGGGGCAAGCCTATCGCCATACCGGCCACAAATTCCAGACTCCGGGCTGATACTGAGCTTTTCGTAATAGAAACACCCAATATCACTTTACTCGACCCGGGGATCAAACCCGAGACCTCAGCGTTAGCCTCAATCGTAACGCGTACGCATTACAACGAGGCAGTATATAGTAGTTTGGATAAAGTAATGCTGATATAGCTCGGTTTAGTGATAACTCAGTGGGGAGAGGTGGTACGGACTGCCGAGACGAAAGTCACAGGTTTGAAAGCAGCCTCAAGAGCATACACCTCAGATTTTTCTTAGTTACATGTGTATTCGCAGTTATTTATTGCTTGCTGTAATGGTGAAGGAAACATCGCGAGGAAACACCTGAGAAGTTCTCTTTATCATGCAAGCTCTGGAATGAACTCCCTGCGTTGGTGTTTCCCGAGCGTTATGACCTGTCCTACTTTAAGCGAGGCTTAAAAAGAGTCTTTCTTCAACGGTAGGCAGCGGCCTGGTTGAGCTCTGGCATTGCTGAGGTCCATGGGCGGCGGTAACTACTTACCATCAGGTGAGCCGCCCGCTCGTCTGTCTATGTAGGGCAATAAAAAAATTCTATTTTGATGGCCTAACCCCTCCTATTCATAGAAAAGGCTCATGCTTAGCAGTGGGGCGTGTATAATAATGGCTAGTAAAAAAAACTGATATAAGAAGTAAGTATTGTAGAGAAACTCATTTTCACTACACAGTTTTAATACATACGAGTATACGAGTATGCTGGCTGCAAATGCTCAACAAGGCAATGTACGCTCAAATAGTTTATGATGTCTGCCAGCTCCGGACTCCAGTGTAAACAAAACGCCCATTCTAACCGCACAACACTCGACTATCTTCATCAAAGCAATAAACATTAAAACCAGCCATACAGCGTAAAACGGAACGCCATCGAGTGTTAAATAAAGTGATCATTATTAACGACATATGGCTCTAGTATAGATGTCTGATAACGTTATTGTTTATAAAGTCTAGTCACACAAGTCTATTTACACAAATCCACAAGCACAAGTCATGTTTTTTAACCGACGTTAAAAGACGGAGGCGAATCATAAATCCACGCTTATTTGTTGTATGCTGTCGTATATGTATGTGCTACTACACATAAATTTTCATAAAGTGATCAGATTTTCATGATTATTTTTGTATTCTATATGATATTTTTGGTTCCATCCCATTCAATTTTGAAAATATTCTACCTTTTAGGGGGTGACATTGGGGATAAAAAATAAAACTTCTCAATTTGTGCACCAATTTTATTTTTATTTAGGTAAAGTAATATGATTAAATTATGCTAAAACTGTGTAAGTGGTAGAGTAACGCTGTAGACAGGTTTTTCTATAGCGCGAGTGAGCCGGCTCGACCGGTTTGTTACCATTGTTTCACACAAAACCGACGTGAGAAAAGTAGTAGCTTTCTGTTACGTTTCGTACGGTGTGATACATCCAGAGGCCCAAATCCGCCTCCCCTTCCCAATCCCTAATTATCCCTTTCCTTCAAGGTCGGCAACGCATCCATGATTCCTCAGGTATTGGAGATGTTCATGGGCGGTGGAGAGGTGACCCACTTACTCATTTCTCTGCTATAAACAATATAAATACGAACGCCTGTTGATTTTAATCTAATACAGATCTGCTGAAACTTTAGATTGGGCAGGTACTAATTTTCCCTCGAATAACTAACAAAACTAATATAGCAAGACATTGATGTCATACGTTATAATTGATAGAAATGAAGTCGATTGGCGATGCACTTAACTATGAACGAATTTTACGTATAACTTTAAGTTTAACAGCTTTATAAGAATTTAAAAACCAAATTGAAATTGCGAAATTAAAACTACTTAATTAGTGTAACTAATACAAGTTTTTTGAGTGGTAGAGCCACGCTGTAGACACTTTTGTCTACAGCATGTATGGGCCGGCTCGTCCGGGTCATTACCATTGTCTCACAGAAAACCGACGTAAAGTAGCAGCTTGCTGCTGCGTTTCGTACGGTGAGTGAGATATCCGGAGATCTAAACCCCCTCCCTTTCCCAATTCCTTAATTATCCCTTTCCTTTAAGGTCGGCAACGCACCCATGACACTTTTGGTATTGCGGGCGTACATGGGCGGTGGAGATCACTTACCATCAGATGACCCACTGGTTTGCCGGCCTATGCCATAAAAAATAAAAAAAATAAAAATAACTGAATTAAATTATTAATTAAACATACATTAGGTATTGTATCTTCCACCACGAAATTAATCACATACGCAATACTAATACGATCCCGCCAATCTCAATCATAATAAAGCCATAGACATTAAAACGGTCGCGCTGCGTACATCAGAACGTTATGTGAAGTGTTCAATAAGGTGATAATTATTGGCAACAGATGGCGCTAGTGTCGCTTAGCATTAAACCAAGTTACGAGCTGCGCCATCTTGTCTAAGTTATTGACAAAATGGCGGGAATCATAATGAATATGTATTAGGAGGTGGGAAATATCGAAAATGAAACTATAAAAGTGTGTATTTATTTGTGTATCCTGTCGTCTTTTCTTTGCACCTACCTTATACATATCTGCACCACCCAAAGGTTGACTGGTAGAGAATGCTTTTAGCATTAAGTCCGCCTTTATACTCCATGTATATAAAGTGTAATAAATAAATAAATAAATAAAAGACTTAGGTTTCTTATTAGCAAATTGCAAGAGTTGTCTTCTGGTTGAAAAGACTTTGAAGCCAGTGAAATTACTGGCCATTGTGAGACTTAACAACCCATGTCTCGGGATGATGAACGCATTCCAGCATGATGCAGTTCTTTGTTCCATGTTGTGTCTGTTTATGGGCAAGCCTGGCACTTACCGACAGCGGGCGACCTGCCGGTTTCTTAATTCAAACTAATAAAAAAATATATTGCAATTAATCTGCCTATCACATCGCGGATAAGGGCGTGCACCTAATGTCCGACCCTCATATTCTATTTACAGATAGATTTGCTTACTATCAATAGTGATTTGACAGATTTTCCATACACAATGTGTCAAAAATTTCCTGTCAGTAAGCAAATCTAGCAGTGATAGCTCAGTGAGGAGTGGTATGGATTGTGGAGACGAAAGTCGCAGGTTCGAAACCAGCCCCGAGAGCATACACCTCTGACTTTTCTAAGTTACGTGTGTATTAATTGTTAATTATCACTTGCTTTAACGGTGAAGGAAACATTTTGAGAAAACCTGCATACCTGAGAAGTCCTGCATAGGAATTTCGAAGGTATGTGAAGTCTGCCAACCCGCATTAGGCCAGCGTGGTGGACTAAGGCCTAACCCCTCCATTGAGTAGAGGAGGCCCGTGCCCAGCAGTGGGACGTATATAATACAGGGCTAGTAGACGTAGTCGTAAGCAAATCTATCTTTATATAAAATATTGGGAACGGCCATTAGTTTGTTGGTACGTGAGTATGATCATAACTTTATAGCAACCATCATCTTCATCCATAACCATTTGCAGCACACGTGGTGTTGATACCGCATTCGTAAAACCCTTTTAACCCGTGCACAACTGGGTTCAGTGGGTTAATTACGATGTCAGCGGGAGGAAAAATTGCGTACCCTATTATCAACGACCCGAGCACCTGCTGTCTGTACAAGTGGTACGTACATTTTGGCTGCACATCTATTTTTAACCGACAAAAATCATCTTCATTTGTCGGTTATATATTTTATGTATGCTTTTTTGTTTTTTTATATAATTTATTTATATACAATAATTGTTAGTATATAAATTCAAAACACCACTGAGGTTTATAGTGATGAGGTTTATAAATTCACATTAGATTTACAAAAATAAAAAAGATGGGTCAGTGTGAAACTAGGCAAGCGTTTTTAAAATTAGGTACTTAAGTAATGATTGTTTACATAGTGATTTCTTAGGTTTACGCGAATAAAAATAAAAATTAAACCGCGATAAAATCCGTATAAACTAGTTGTATTTTATAATGATTGTTTAATTTGTTTTATATATTAATTGGTGTAATATTGTCGCGTTCGTCGGTAGATAAGTCATTTATTAATCGTGGAAGCAAGTAGGAGGTTCGTTCGTTCGGTGGTGCTGGGCGCGCAGTCGGTTTCGCGCAACTGCACGCGTGTGTAAAGGATGTTTAATGACAGCCTCCGTGGCGCAGCGGGCGAGTAGCCGGCTGCGAAGCGAGAGGCCGTGGGTTCGATTCCCACACTGAGACAAATGTTTGTGTGAACCACAAATATTGGTCGCGGGTCTGGGTGTTGTGGGACCGCAAGTCCCTCGTAGTTCCTGATACCCACGATACAGGTTTACCTAGTGTGGGGTCAGGACTATGTGTGTGACTGTTGGGTGTATTTATTTTATTTTATTTAATGTATGCTATGTATAACGCATAGCTTTTTACAATGAGCCGATTTTAATAAATTATTTCACTTCTCTATTTACTATGGATTTAAATGTGCACTATTTCACTAAAATTTGTAAAATTATTAACATAGGTATATAAAACCGTCTCAGAAAAACCCAGTTTTTATTAATGAAATGACTTTTTATTTTAATATATTCCAGCTGATCGATTTGGAATTTGATCCCACGACGATCCGGTACAAAAGTCGCTCATTTTGCGTATTATTGTTGAAGGAACATGAGCAAAATATTTTATTTTTTCGAGTTTTTATTAAACATTATTAAAAGATCGTTAGAATGCACAAAAAGATACACAAAGTTAACAATAGTTAACTTAAAAATATATATAAAATAAAAAATACACTGACATACACACACTCGCAAATAGACAAAGGAATCACATATCAAATCTCTTTTATATTGGGAGTTAGAATTGGGTCATTGCACTTCCTATGATGTAGTAGGCAACGACGTACTTAAACAGAATAAAACATTATTCATAGTATACGCAAACTACGCTAAAACTGGTATACATGTGGAATAAAGTTTTGACGCCCCGGGAGTTCTCCCACTCTTGTGGGTGACGCTCAAAAATATTTTCAATATCCACAACTTATATCAGAGTTGCCAGTATTTTTAATGCATTTATATATCAAGACGTTTGCTAAAACTGCCTCGGTGGCGCAGTTGTAATGCGTACGCGTTACGATTGAGGACAACGCTGAGGTCTCGGGTTCGATCCCGGATCGGGTAAATTGGTTTTCGGTGTTTCTATTACGAAATGCTCAGTATCAGCCCGGAGTCAGGAATTTGTGCCCAGTATGGCGATAGGCTCGCCCCCTATTACATAAGGGACGGAGATACGCTCGGCGAAATGTGGGTGTACTAGTTACACCTCTGCCTACCCCTTCGGGGATTACAGGCGTAAGTGCGTATGTACGTTTGTTAAGTTGTGGATCAAATATATTAGTTTTCTTGTTAGTGTTATAAGTTTTTGGAACTGATTTTGTATATGTTGTTTGTAAATACAAAATATAAAGAAAAAAAAGTAATAAGTTTGTCTATTTCTGCCGTCAAACAGCAATGTGTAAGCACTATGTTGTGTTTCGGTTTGAAGAAGATTGAAGCCAGTGACATTACTGGGCATTGATACTTAACATCTTATGTCTCTGGATGACGATCGCTGTCCAATGCCATGAAGTTCTTTGTAATTCAAAATTATGTGTGGTGTTGCTTCTGTTTATGAGCAGGCGTGGCGTTTACCATCAGCCGAGCGACCTGCTCATCTCCTCATGCAAACTAATAATAAAATAATATATACACCCAACAGTCACACACATAGCCCTAACCCCACACTAGGTTAACCTGTATCGTGGGTATCAGGAACTATGAGATAACCATATAAAAATAAAAACATAAATCTTATACATAAAATTTTCCGTATATCTCTTAAAAATTGAATCGGCGCTTTCATCTGTAACCAATTATAAAAATTGCAACCATTTCTCGGAAAGATTCACGTGGCAACATTATGCGGAGTGAGTCTTTGTGATACAAGTTTCCGGCGAATGTCGGCAAACTGGAAAACTCCGTCAATACCGGCCGTGCTGCGGAATCCGACACATTTCCACTTCTCTTCAGGGCGGAAAAGTGATTTTATTTAGTTTGCATATTTTACATTTCGAGGTTTCATGATATATTTCGATAGTAATTCGTATTCGTTATATTTATGTAAGGGTTGATAGTGTGAATACATCTAGTATGTACTACATCTACATCTGTGGGTATCTAGGTACCCACCTACTATAAAAATGTTTTTTTTCTGCATCAGTTGTATACATGTAACACCTAACGCCTGCCAATAAATGCTTTCTTCCTTTCTTCTTTCTTTACATGGCTGAGTTGGTTTGACTAGGCTATCACCACGATCTAACAGAAAATTTACGTGTGTTCGATTCCCACATTTAGACAAATATGTGTGTGATCCACATGTCATGATTTTCAAATATTATTAAGATTTTAGATACTTTAATGAGTCAAATAACACTTAGATTTTAAAAATGAGTTTAAAAAGAACCTAATTTGACTAAAGTCGAAGTAGGTAGAAATAAAATTATAAAATGTAAAATCTGACAAACATGATGTTCGAGTGGCCTCCTTAGTTTTTAAAAGTTAGTTTTTAGTTGAGCGTCGAGACTGAGCGGTGGTTGTACATTAGAAGTGGCTGTACTGATACCTTACGTGAAATAATAATATAATAAATATACCAAAAGCACTGAAAGGCGTATTCATTACACACAAATAATTGTTTCGGGTCTGGGTGTGGGACCGCAAGCCCCTCGTAGTTCCGGATACCCACGATACAGGTTAACCTAGTGACCTAGTGTGACCTTTGGGCATATTTATTTATTCAAGTTTTGTAGTAGTTGTTTTGTAAGATTGCCTTCTGACAATCTTTACTTACTTAAGTTAAGTTAAGTTTAAGTTTTTAGTTTTTTTTTTTTTAAGTTCTCTGTGGTGTTGCTTCTGTTTATGGGCAGGCGTGGCGCTTACCATCAGGCGAGCGACCTGCTCGTCTTGTCATTCAATCTAATAAAAAAAAAAACTTGGGATTCTGTCCAAAATACCTACATTTACAATTCAAGCCCACAAAAGTCAACTAAGTCCATGTGGTCCCTTTGTATAATAGTTGTTTATGGATGGTAATTACTTATCATCAGATGGCCTCCTTGTATGTTTACCTTTCTCGCCTACAATAATACAAAAAATATTAACATCTCAAATATTAATATCAAAATCTCATAAAGATACAATATTACGATTTAATCTATTCACTTCATGGGCGGTGGAGATCACTTACCATCAGGTGACCCACTTGTTCGTTTGCCGGCCTATGCTATAAAAAAAATTGGCAGTTGTAGAGACTGCCGATAGAAGTGAAAACTTAGAACATTTAGTATTAAAATTTGAAATTTCATAATGTTTGGATTATCAACATCAATCTGGTTTTCACTTATATTGACACTCCGAGCAACAATTATATGCATATGTTTATATGGTTTTTTAGTAATCACTATTGTACTGCACAATGATTCTACAATTAAACGATCCAAATAATAATCAAACAAACACACTATTTCAACAATGCACAGTATATACTCATTAACTTTTCACTAAATCCATTCAATTTCACTTATAAGATATACACAGCACTAATGTTGCACAATACGTCAGTTGTATAGCTACAGATATACTGCTATAAGCATGTCGGTGACGCGAACGCACGAGATTACACCCATCCAACAAAGTGCCCAACGCGGCTAAAGAAGTGTTCACTTCAAAAAACTATCAAAATATTATTTTTTTCGATTTATTTCCAAAATAGACTAGCCAACCGCACCTCTGTCACTCAAAAGAAAAATAATCAGGCACATATTAAATTGTAATGAAACTACTTTACATCAGCTTTACTTTTCGAAATTACGTGTGTATTAATTGTTTACCGCTCGCTTTAATGGTAAAGGAAAATACCGAGAGGAAACCTGCATACCTCAAAATTCTCTATAAGAATTTATATACGCACCCACGCCTGTAATCCCCGAAGGGGTAGGCAGTGGTGTAACCAGTACACCCACATTTCGCAAAGCGTATCTCTGTCCCTCGATGTAATAGGGGGCGTGTCTATCGCCATACCAGGCACAAATTCCAGACTCCGGGCTGATACTGAGAATTTTGTAATAGAAAAACCCAATACCACTTTACCCGACCCGTGGATCGAACCCGAGATCTCAGCGTTAGCCTCAATCGTAACGCGTACGCATTACAACTGCGCCACCGAGGCAGTCGCCAATTTAGAAGGTATGTGAAGTCTACCACCCGTATTAGGGCAGCGTGGTGGACTAAGGCTTAAGCGCTCTCATTAATAGAGTAGGCCCGTGTCCAGCAGAACAGTAATTAGAGTTGATATATACCGTTAATCGTAGTTTCATAATGTCTTCCGAAATCTAAATCTAAATTCTTGCGGAAAGCTCAGAACATAAGCCAAATGCGCCACTGTGTTTTGGTTGTAAACAATGCGAATTAATTATCAAATCCCATCACCGTAACGAGCTAAATGGATTGCTGTTCAACATGTTTTGTGTTCTGCTCGTACATATATTAACTAAATTGAATGAGTTTATTTTGAATGCTGGCGAAATTTTGATAATTTTAGCCATGTTTTAAAGTGATAGATATTTGCTGATTTAACAATGTTTTAAGTGTATTTTTAACCGACGAAAATATAGGACGAAATATTCAATTAGTAATTCAGAATGCCGTACATCTAAATAGAAGTTTAGGTCTGTGGAAGATATTAAGGAATAAAGAAACTCCTCATACATTAAAACATAACATTCCTTTTTGAGCAATCGTGTAAAAACATTAATAAAGCTCTCATTCATACAATGTACTCTGTATGTAAATCACCGCATTTAGTGACAGCATACTCAGGCTGAGAAACCGTAACGTCTTGGGTTCAAATCCGAGGTCGGACAATCACAATCTGTGTTTCATTATTATTTTTACACCATAGACATTTCAATTTATTCAATTTGAAAAACCGCCCACGAGTTACTCGAGATTAGAATTTGTGCCACCGATCATATCCTATCACATCATAGGAAGGAAAGTAAGCTCGAAGAATAGAGGAGCGACTAGTTGTACCAACCTGACTGCCTCGGTGGCGCAGTTGTAATGCGCACCCATGCGTTACGACTGAGGTAGCTGAGGTCTCGGGTTCGATTCCCGGGCCGAGTAAAGTGATATTGGATTTTTCTATCATGAAACGCTTAGTATCACATCATGGGACGGAGACGGGTGTACTGGTTACATACACCTCTGGGATTACAGGCGTGTGTGCGTATGTATGTATGTAGTTGTACCTCAGCCTATCCTCTCCAGGATATAGGCAATATATGTAAGTATATATGTAAGTATCTAAAACTCTAAATAAATCTAACAAACCAACCTACCATCCCAAAACTATGTCGTAATGAAAACATGTAGTGGAGCCCATCATTTGCGGTCGGTCCGTCCACCGCGATATTTGTTACGCGTCGCTCTCACAGAGTTCCTTGGGGAAATAGACTCTTGTGATTACCAACTACGAACCAGGAGGCCAATTCTCGTAATTTTAAATGTTGTAAATATCATTCCGATCTAGTCTCAGCGTCAAGAAAGTTGCAAATGGCATTCTCTTAAAACAATAATCAACGTCAAATGTGAACATAGATCTTAATGAGATTGAATGTAGAATAAAAGTTGACTGAAGCCATAACGGTATAATGCTACCGCTAATGCTAGGTGCATTTGACGTTGATTATTGGTTTAAGAGAACGCCATTTGCAACTTTCTTGACGCTGAGACTAGATCGGAATGATATTTTGAACATTTAAAATTACGAGAATTGGCCTCCAGTAGTAAGTTCCTTTAAAGTTGATGTTAATATTTATCATGTAGTGCTTCTTACACCTGCATTTATCCCACTTGTTGTGGGGTCGGCGTAACATAAATTAAATTAAATACACCTAACAGTTACACACATAGTCCTGACGCGAAACCAGGTTTTTCTTTATAGCATAAGCCGGCACACGAGCAAGTGTGTCACCTGATGGTAAGTGATCTCCACCGCCCATGTACGCCCACAATACCAAAAGAATTATAGGCGCGTTGCCGACCTTAAAGGAAAGGGATAATTAAGGGGATTTGGGCCTCCGGATATCTCACTCACGGTACGAAACGCAGGAAGCTGCTACTTTACGCCGGTTTTCTGTGAGACAATGGTAACGACCCGGACGAGCCGACCCATTCATGATGTAGACAATAGTGTCTACAGCATGGCTCTACCACTCAATATATGTTTCAATTGAAAAAGGTCACACAAGTTTAGATCCTCGACCTGAACATCGAACCCATACTGGTTTTACAGCCTAAGTCCGTTGCCACTAGACCAATGGCGCTAGCAGATAGTTAGCTATGGGTTATAATCTGTTTAATTGTCTCCCCAAGCTAAGGTTTATATTGCAGTTAACTTGGCGTTTTATTTCATATCACGCAATATAACCCACATTATGAACTAATTAAGCATCCGGTTTTGCTATTACTTCTGACTTGTGAGGTGGCAAAAATAGGCTCAGTGAACATAGAAATTCCAGATTCCTTAGACATAAAATTATATTCTAAGTCTTACAAGGTGGTAGGTCCCTCGTATGCGAGAGGCTGGCTGGGTTGATACCACCGCTTTGTCTATTTCTGATCCCAAGCAACAGTGTGTAAGCACTGTTATGTTTCGGTTTGAAGGACATCGAAGGCAGTGAAATTAGTGGGCATTATGAGACTTAAAACCTTTTGTGACGTGACGGAGTGCAGTCCAGGGTCATCTAATGCTTTGTAATATAATATTCTGTTTGGCGTTGCTTCTGTTAACGAGCAGTCATTGAGCTTACCATAGGCGAGTGACCTGCTCGTCCCGTCATTCAAGCTAATTAAAAAAAACCTATAAAGCATTCCGCTTTATCCAACATTTTAAACGATTTCAAAAAGATGGAGATCCCCAATTCGATGCGTTTTTTTTTGGCATGTTACATCGATTTCTGCATTTGTTACGGTGTATCTTACGGTCTATCATGTTTATTACGGTGAATGATATGAATAATTGTTTGATTTTATCCCATCCTTATCTTTTCTTAACAGAACCATACATGCTGGCTTCCGTACACACAGCTTCATGGTATCCTTCCATAGGGTTAGAACTAAGATGTTCACAACGAGACAGCTCCGTGGCGCAGCGGGCGAGTAGCCGGCTACGAAGCGAGAGGCCGTGGGTAACGATTCAAATGATTGTGTAATCCATAAATATTGGTCTCGGGTCTGGGTGTTGTGACACCACAAGTCCCTGGTAGTTCCTGATACCCACGATACAGGTTTACCTAGTGTGGGGTCAGGACTATGTTTGTATTTATTTATTTATTATTTATTATATGCCTCGGTGGCGCAGTTGTAATGCGTACGCGTTACGATTGCGGTCAACGCTGAGGTCTCGGGTTCGATCCCCGGGTCGGGTAAAGTGGTATTGGGTTTTTCTATTACAAAATGCTCAGTATCAGCCCGGAGTCTGGAATTTGTGCCCGGTATGGCGATAGGCTCGCCCCCTATCACATAAGGGACGGAAATACGCTCGGCGAAATGTGGGTGTACTGGTTATACCTCTGCCTACCCCTTCGGGGATTACAGGCGTGAGTGCGTTTGTATGTATGTATTATACTTCTACCGTACCATTAAGCTGTAGAACGGTTTGCACACGTGTTGCCTCCATCCTACAATATTGGGGATCTTTATATGTAGTATGAAGAAGCAATTGGGCAATATTGGGGATCTTTATATGTAGTATGAAGAAGCAATTGGGCAATATTGGGGATCTTTATATGTAGTATGAAGAAGCAATTGGGCAATATTGGGGATCTTTATATGTAGTATGAAGAAGCAATTGGGCAATATTGGGGATCTTTATATGTAGTATGAAGAAGCAATTGGGCAATATTGGGGATCTTTATATGTAGTATGAAGAAGCAATTGGGCAATATTGGGGATCTTTATATGTAGTATGAAGAAGCAATTTGGCAATATTGGGGATCTTTATATGTAGTATGAAGAAGCAATTGGGCAATATTGGGGATCTTTATATGTAGTATGAAGAAGCAATTGGGCAATATTGGGGATCTTTATATGTAGTATGAAGAAGCAATTGGGCAATATTGGGGATCTTTATATGTAGTATGAAGAAGCAATTGGGCAATATTGGGGATCTTTATATGTAGTATGAAGAAGCAATTGGGCAATATTGGGGATCTTTATATGTAGTATGAAGAAGCAATTGGGCAAAATTCTGGCGACTGCGATAGATACATCGTTCATAGTTGGTGGACAGTATTCTTTGATTAAAATGCACTTGCCATCAGGTGTAGCGTATTCGATTTGCATAGCCAGGAAAAAACAAAACTTTCACAAAGTGTGGACCCATTAAATGATGAGATCACTCATCCCCACTTCTTTTATGAAATGTTAGCCCAACCGTCGTCCTTGTGGGTGTGTGTGGGTTTTTTTAATGTCCAAGTAGTGAGATTTGGTAAGCGGTTACCGCCGCTCATGGATTTCAGCATACATAAATACGCACTCACGCCTGTAATCCCCGAAGGGGTAAGCCGAGGTGTAACCAGTACACGCACATTTCGCCGAGCGTATCTCCGTCCCACGATGTGATAGGGGGCGAGCCTATCGCCATATGTATTTCAGGAATACTAAGGTAAAGCCAAGCCCCTGCCCACCGAAAATTATTTATCGCTTGTCATCAAGAGATCCATTTGCTCGTTTACTGGCCTTCAGCTATAAAGACCCAATGGCCAATATAAGCCGCACAATGGGGCTGATTGACTATGGCATTTCCTCATATTCTCCAATACACAACTTCTGCAGTATTAATGTATCCATTGTATCTATTAACAGACGGCTATTACATTCCTCCTATTGATAAGGTTGTGGTCTATGAGTACAGGTGCGGTTGTGTTGTAAGCGTTTGACGACCGCTTAATGTATTCGATTCATACATTGGTATAATTTTGTATACATTTATCTTATAAATATCTCAATCAGTCAAGTTATAGACTGCCTCGGTGGCGCAGTTGTAATGCGTACGCGTTACGATTGAGGCCAACACTGAGGTCTCGGGTTCGATTCCCGGGTCGGACAAAGTGGTATTGGGTTATTCTATTACGAAATACTCAGTATCAGCCCGGAGATACGCTCGGCGAAATGTAGGTGTACTGGTGACACCTCTGCCTACCCCTTTGGTGATTACAGGCGTGAGTGCGTATGTATGTAGTTATGTTTATATAAATATCTCCATTAGTCAAGTTATATTATATTAATTGTCTCCTTGTATGGTGAAATAAAGGGATTTTTATTAGTAAATTATCAAATAAAGACCGAGATGAAGGTCTTCTGTGTTGAATAAATAGTCAGTTCAAATTCAAATTCAAATTCAAAATATATATTGAATCCATAAAATGTTATACATTATTTAGATTCCGTCAAAATTCTACCGCTAGTTCTGAATGCTGTTTCGCTCGAGAAGAACGAGCAAAAAACTCCAGCGTTGCTCTTTTCAAAACTAGTTTACAATTATTACAGCATAAGGTTTTACAATATTTAATTGGAATTAGAGCAGCTCAATCAAGCAATTACAGAAATAATATCTACGCATTGCATTAACTTGCATGAACTCCATAAGCATGACGAAAAAATTAAGACCTTAAAATAGTGTTAACAATTAAAAGATAACAGTCCGAGCAGACCAGTCCACACAAGCAGCACCCGTTCACGAGTATGACGCATGTGCCAGCCATCGGCCTCCTCAACCATGTTAAAGGGAAGTGACCGACCCGGCCGTACCGACCCGACCGTAGTTCCTTGTAGTGCGAAATGGCACATGGGCAGGGTCTTTGCACTCGTAGGTACTAGATTTGCCACAATTATTATATACCTAAAGGTCATACACATAGTCCTTATTTAATATTAAGATATGAGTAATGTATCATTGGTATCAGGAACTACGAGAGACTATCGGTCTTACACCAGCCAAACCCGAAATAAATATTTGCAGGAATAAAAAACGTGACCCCTTTGTTACATAACCGGTTATTCGTCAGTTGCGCCACTTAGGCCCGTATTACAGGAAGCGTCTCAAACAGCGTTTAAACTCTGATCATTCAAAACTAGTTTTAGGTTGAAATCTAAATTCAGGCATGCATCTTATTTCAGAACGAGTTTTAAATTCTATTGTATTCTGTAATATGGGCTTTAGGGTTAGTAATATTTCTTTTAATTGAAAGATTTATGCGGTTCATAATTTTCATGAGATGTTTTGTTGGTATATAAATTATATTAATATAAATTGATCTAATCTTATTACAGGGGATGCTTAATGTTGTGACTGAATGAAACGACTCGAGTGCTCGACAACAACTGATTTATTATTTACTTACTACCTACATTATAACAGTAATAGATACCCACAACATCTTCCCCTTTAAATAAAAATATAGGCACGAGACCTGTTACCTTAATACAATCAGTACACTACAATTAATCAAGTGTTTATTCCATAGGTGAACAAAAATAATCGCCCAAGTCAGATGACCTTATCTTTCCTCACCCATAAAAGAAACTTAGAAGTACCTAATTATCTGCCTAATGATTTTTGGTCTAATAAGAACTTAGGTAGGCAGGTAGGTAGGTATTGACATAAATCTATTTAATTAAACATGTGACCCATCACCAGATAAAACTATATGTACTTAATAAAATATAACTAAAACCTACTACATTATACACTGTATACCTATTCTCTATTTAGAACTTTGCTGAGCAATTCGTTGCTCAGCTATTTTTTTAGCTTTTCGAGTGCGTAGCACGGATGTAGGTATGTCTAAGTCATTGTTTTTGTTTTCGCAATCTACTTGTATATTCTCTTTTTGTGTACCCTCATCTGTACATGCATCACTAAACTCCTCATCAGAACTCATACTGGTTTTAGGTAATCTCATTTTGGATTGACATTTAATTAAATGACGACGATTGCGCCTGTACCTGCCGCCAGCATTAGTCTGTACAATGTATGATCGAGGAGCAGGAGCATGACTCACAATTTTCCCCCTACTTCTCACTTTCCCATCTATACAAATGACAGTGTCGCCCCGTTTTAGTTCTGGCAAAGTTTTACAATATTTGTCATAATACTTCTTTGCATTGTTTTGTTTTTCAATCATGGCCTGATATTCAGATGGGTCGATCGATTTCGGTTTAAGAATATTATGATGTACAGGTAGCTGACAACGAAGCCTACGACCCATCAATAATTGTGCTGGAGAACTCAAACCGTCCCTGGGCGTGTTTCTGTAATTTAAAAGTGCAAGATGAAAGTCATCCCTACTTTGAATTGACTTTTTCAACATGTTTTTTACGGTTTGTACTGCGCGCTCACTTTTACCATTTGACTGTGCATAATTTGGTGAGGATGTCACGTGATCAAATCCCCACACACTTGCAAATTTTTTAAATTCGCGACAGGTGTACTGAGTTCCGTTATCGCTTATCAGTACACATGGAATTCCATGTCGCGAAAATATCTCTTTCATGTTCTGTATGACTTCGTTAGAGGTTAAACTATTTAATTTACTGACTTCTGTGAAGTTAGAATAGTAGTCTACCAAAATTAAATAATACATTCTTTTATACTCGAATATATCTGAGCCTACTTTGTGCCATGGTAGCTTAGGAATTTCAGTTGGTAGCATGGGTTCCTTAGAGGGTGCGTTTGAGTGCTCCTGGCACGTGTGACATCGCTTTACAAACAGTTCTATGTCACGTGACATACCCGGCCAAAACATAACCTGTCTCGCGCGCCGCTTGCACCTATCAATACCTAAATGACCCTCGTGAACTATTTTAAGCATATCTTCTCTTAAATTTGTAGGAATTATTACTAAATTATCTCTAAAAATTACCTCATTAACAACAAACAATTCGTCTTTAATAGACCAATAAAATTTAACTTTATTATTGACATTGTATTTATGATTTGGCCATCCATTATTTATGTAATTTATTATCATTTGCATTTCCTGATCTCGTCTGGTTTCTCTCTTTATTACATTTAGCTTATTATTTGATATCGGTATATTTTCTACAATCATCTGAACTTGATAAACAACATTAGTATGTACCTCTTCACTATACAACTCGGGAAGCGGCGCTCGAGACAACATATCGGCTATATACATATATTTACCAGGTACGTATGTAACAATCAAATCGTAACCCTGTATTCTAAGTAGCATGCGTTGCAAGCGCGCTGGGACAGACATCAATGGTTTTTTAAATATATTTTCTAGTGGTTTGTGGTCCGATTCCACAATTACTCCTTTTTGACCATAAACGTACTGGTGAAATCGTTCGCAAGCAAAGACAATAGCCAACAATTCTTTCTCCACCTGCGCGTACCTTCTTTGCGCGTCAGTGAGAGTGCGCGAGGCGTACTCGACTGGGCGGCCGCCTTGCAACAGCACGGCACCCAGCGCGTCGCGCGACGCGTCGACCGACAGCACTACGGGCTGCGCCGGGTCGTACAGCGCCAGTACGCCCGCACCCGTCACGGCTTCCTTCAACTTGTTAAACGCACCGCGTTCACTGTCTTCCCAACGCCATTCATTATTTTTCTTTAACAAGTTTGTTAAAGGAATCGCAATTTCTGAATAATGTGGAATAAATTTAGATAAGTAGTTAACCGCACCTAAAAACCTCTCCAATTCCTTTCTATGTTTTGGTGGTTGCAGTTCTTTGATAGCCCTGATTTTATCACAGTCTGGTCTCATGCCATCCGCATCGAACACGTGTCCCAAATACGTAACTTCTTCTACAGAGAATTTACATTTTTCTTTGTTAAATTTTAAGTTGATTTGTCTAGCCCTCTCTAACAGTGCTTTAAGACGCTGATCGTGAATTATTTTCGTCTCGCCCCAAACAATGACGTCATCGATGTAATTTTCTACTCCATCTAGACCTTCTAGAAGTTGACGAAGCTTACCGTGAAAAACTTCGGAAGCACAATTTATTCCAAACGGAAGGCGCATAAATTGATAACGACCGAACGGTGTACTGAATGTACATAAATTAGCACTTTCGTCGTCTAGTGCTACTGTCCAAAACCCAGAGTTGGCATCTAAAACGGAGAAGAATCGTGCGCCGTGTAATCGCGACGCCAGCTCCGAAACTGTCGGAAGCTGAAAGTGCGCTCGCTGTACCGCTTTGTTTAGTTCGCGCGGATCTAAGCACACCCGAATACCATTATTCTTTTTCGCCACTAACACTAACGGGTGAACCCATTGTGTAGGATGAGAAACTTTCCTGATTACACCCAACCGTTCCATTTTATTTAATTCTCCTTGTAGCCGGTCACGTAACCCGTGAGGAATTTTTCTAGATGCACATATGACAGGAGGCACAGACTGATCGATCACTATGTGATATTTACCCGGTAAACATCCTAAATCTTTAAATAGATCATCGTAGTTCGATAGTTCAATTGACCTAATGCGTTTCACCAGCCCTAAAAACTCGCATGATCTCTGTCCCAGCACACTACTGCAATTCATATCAGCTATTGCAAATTTTAATCTATAAGTAACATTTTTGTAAGACCAAGGTAAAACACAAATTCCTTTAATCGGTATTATATCGTGAGTGTATGACAATAACGGCACATTCTTTTTAACAATAAGCGATTCGTCTAAACCTAACTCACAAAATCTGCGATAAGATAACACGTTAAAATCGGCTCCCGTGTCGAGTTTAAAGTTTTCTACTCCGTTTGAGCACGAAAGCTCCTGGAACCAGTTATTCGACCCGTTATTTTCACTTCCGACCCCGACGGTTGAAATATAAAACGTATCATCCTCCGATTCACTATAATGATCATTTTCGCGGCCTTCAAATTCATATACACAATTCACTCTATTGTGGCCACTATTATTATTGAAATGATTCAACTTACAATTGCGCGCGAAGTGTCCACGATTACCACACGCAAAACAGGTAACTTGCCGCGCCGGACATTCGTCTCCGAGCGTGCAGCGCGGGCCTCCACAGGCTGCGCACGGTGCCCGCGGCCCCACTTGCGCGCGCCAGCCGGGAGTGCGGTCGGCGCCACTGACGCTGCGCCCGCGCTCGCGCTCGCGCCTGCGCCCTGAGCCGCTAGCACGTCCTGCCGCACCCGCGCCCGCGCTCGGCGCCCGCATGCCCCAGGAGCGCGTGCCCCGTCCGCGCGCCCTGTAGCCGACACTGTCGACATGCGCGGCGCTATCGCCACCGCCACTGCTCGACATTTGAAGTTCGCTCTCTTGTGAAGCCTCCACAGCTTGACAGATCTTCATCGCCTTGTCCAGATCGAGATCTTCACATCTCAGTAGGCGGTCCCTGACCGTGGTCTGACGAATGCCACACACGATTCGATCCTTGATCAGATCGTTTTCTAGTGACGAAAACTTGCAATCTTTGCTCAAAAGACGTAACGCCGTTACATACTGTTGAATCGATTCACCTTGTTCTTGGTTGCGAGTAAAAAACTTGTACCTCAAAAGAGTGGTGTTAGATTTCGTCCCGAAATATTCATCGAATTTTTTCAACAGTACATTAACGTCATCACGTTCGACCTCGTTCTCGAAAGTAAACGTCTGATACACATCAAATCCATCTGGACCGATAAGGTTCACCAACAAACTAGCTTGCACACTCGAGGGTTCCGTCTGTACTCCTGATGCCTTAACAAACAAGAGGAATTGTTGCCTCCATTTTTTCCAAGCGTCGGCGCGGCCCACAGGCCCACCAACGCCGTCCATATTGAATTCCGATGGCGGTCGCGCGTGCTCCATTGTAAAACACAGTACACGTAAATTTATACAAAAAAATAATAATTTGTTTGATGTCCCAAATTGCGAATAACGTCCACTTTTATCAAATGCACCACTTTAGACACGTAAAACTATAATTAATTATAAAACCGCTGCCACCATGTTGTGACTGAATGAAACGACTCGAGTGCTCGACAACAACTGATTTATTATTTACTTACTACCTACATTATAACAGTAATAGATACCCACAACACTTAAGATCGAGCGAAGTGGAGGCCTCTTAGTGGCAAGGTGGACCCTAGCACTATCCGGGAAAGAATATAAATGAGTTGCTCTAATTCTAATTAAATTTTGTTACAATTATTATTGCTCTCAATAATAATTTTAATATAGTTTGGAAAGTAGTAACGCTGGAGTTTCTTGCCTGTTCTTCTCTAGCGAAACTAGTTTTTACGGAATCTAACTAAAGTATAACATTTTATGTATTTAAAAAATATTTTGAATTTTTGAAAAAAGATCTACCCTTTTTCTAGCTTGAGTGACGAAACGAGCAGGTCACTCGCCTGATTGTGAGCGCCACTCCTGTCCATAAACAGAAGGAACACCACGCAGAACTTTGAATTACAAAGCACTGCTTGGTATTCGACTGCGCTCGTCAGCCCGAGACATAAGATGTTAAGTCACAGAAATAAAGTAGAGTTTCATTTTATGCAGTAAGCAATAGGGTAGTTTCCTATATTGAATTTTATACATTATTTTATAAGCAACAGAAAATGATACGCAAAAGTAACCCTTTTATTAAAACACAATCAAAATTGGTTCTGAAATGTGCCCCCTGTTATGACTTTAAATGTTGGTATGATGAAAAGTGGGGATATCTCACTATCTCGCTTGCACGCGTGCACCATAATGAACATTTTACACAGTGACGTCAAAGGTTGCGTCGTCTGTCATTTGACAATTACCCCTTCTACAGGATTTGAATGGCTTCTAACTTATTTATTTTTGGCCCGATGTATAAAATTCTTTCTGCAATAGATTTTGAGTAATGTAACATATTGGTAACTTCTTACCACCTTTTAATGGTACGCCACCTGCTAATATAACAGGAAAATTAAATCGCTTATAATATAGCCATAGCTCTTGGCTGCACACTGACCGTTAGTAGATTACAAGGGTTGTAGGACATTTTGCGGGCTCCCATCGATTGTTTATTAAATACCTTATCAGATAAGCGTAATCATGTGGATTTAGGATCATTGGCTTTCCAAAATGTTGCTTTATTGACCAATTGTGGCCTGTTTGAGGGATCTTGGTTTTGTTTAAATTGGGTAAAGTAAAGGAAACTTATTAGTTGCTAAACGTCTCATTTATGTAGAAGTAACATAACTAACTATATATATATTAATTGTTAATTATCACTTGCTTTAACGGTGAAGGAAAAACATCGTGAGGAAACCTGCATACCTGAGAAGTTCTTCATAAGAATTTCGAAGGTATGTGAAGTCTGCCAACCCGCATTAGGCCAGTGTGGTAGACTAAGGCATAACCCCTCTCATTCAGTAGAGGAGGCCCGTGCCCAGCAGTGGGACGTATATAATAAAGGGCTAGTAAAAAAAAAAAAAAAAAAAACATAACTAACACCCGTTTTCTGAAAGGCTGATCAAATCAACATTCAACTAACAAAACTTTGATTTTGACACCGCTGTCAAATCAATTTGAGTTGCTGAAAGTTCGATTTGAAGATACCACGCATGGATTGCCCGATATTGGATTTTATGCCCGATATAATGATAAGCTTCCCGTCTATTATACCATGGGATGGAAATAAGCTCGGAGAATCGAAATATTGTGCGCGTATTATAAGTCGAATTTTCTGACAACATATTTCTGTACAAATAATTTCTGACATGTTTTTCAAAAACTGTGCATGGCCTAATATGTAGTTTCTAATATTTTTGAATTTATCCTAATTAATTTTTCATAAATGGCAGCGATAGCTCAGTGGAGAGTGGTACGGACTATCGAGACGAAAGTTGCAAGTTCGAAACCAGTCCCAAGAGCACAAACCTCTGACTTTTCTAAGTTATGTGTGCATTAATTCCTTTAATGGTGAAGAAAACATCGTAAGGAAACCTGCATAACTGAGAAGTACTTCATAAGAATTTCAAAGGTATGTGAAGTCTATCAATCTGCATTAGACCAGCGTGGTGGACTAAGGCCTTACCCCTCTCATTCAGTAGAGGAGGCCCGTGCCCGGCAGTGGGACATGTACGAGTATAATACAGGCCTAGTAAAAAATCATTAAAACAGTTTACTTGTAATTTTTTTGCCACTCTCTTTGCGAGAAAATATAATATTATTATTCCCAACTGGAAAATAAATAAAAATAAAACATATCGACAGATTTCTTTATACAAATAATTATTTATTGAAGTAAACACGTTCCACGTTGTGGAGAGCCTCATTAGAGTATCGTTACGAATAAAATGAATTCCTATTGCAGCGGGTCGGCAACCCATTAATCTACAATCAACATGAAAGAAAATGTCTTGTTAACTAACGTACCAGACGGAGAATTTTTAATTTATATTAAAAAAATTGCACTGAAATTATTTCAGATCTTATTAATAGCAAGCGTTAATTTCTTTTTGTTGCTAAAACATTATATTTTGCGTTTATTTATATAATAATAATAATACACCCAACAGTCACACACATAGTCCTGACCCCACACTAGGTAAACCTGTGTCGTGGGTATCAGGAACTACGAGGGACTTGCGGTCCCACAACACCCAGACCCAAGACCAATGTTTGTGGTTCACACAAACATTTGTCTCGGTGTGGGAATCGAACCCACGGCCTCTCGCTTCGCAGCCGACTACTCGCCCGCTGCGCCACGGAGCTGATGGACAATGTTCGAAAACCTGTCGGTTTTTTACAATATAGGATAATAATAATAAATTTATTGGCAAAGTAATGCATATACAAATAAGTTAGTGGCACTGGCTCCTATGCTAGTATAAACTGTATTACAGGAGACACCATCTTCTTAGTAATAAGTACAACATGATATTTTGTCAACTAAACAACCATTTCTGTTTACAAATTTAAATAAAAATAGAAAATAAAAGTTAAGAACAATTTAAGGTTAATTTAAAAGTACGTGTGTGTGTGTGTACTCGCCTGCGTACGTTTGAAGCCTTGGCTTTACTTTATTAGGTTTTCTGTATCTTGATAAGAGTAAGTCAGAAGCAAAGATTTGGTCAACTTTTTACTATTTATTTATTTATTTTTTATTTATTTATAATGACACACCAACAGTTTGTAGGCATACTAACAAAATATTGTTCATTAATACTATGATCTAGACTAGCCTACTCACCAATAATAGGTGTGAGACAGCATTCATATTTGACATAACTTAGATTAATTTAGAATATAGGTAATAGCAATGATATGAAATAACAGTTTGTACCGAAAGGAATAACAATTAGGAATCAATATAAAAAAAAGAAAACACAAAAAATACAAAAACACTATCGAATATAAGATTAAAAACAGTTTAGTCACACAAAAACGACAAATATTTTAGATTAAAGGTGTTAATGAGCATGGTTGAAGTATCCGACGCCTCCACTCAGACATGCAGTCCACCCCACCATCAACCTCAATATTATCCTGTAAGTCATTATAGGCCTGTTGCATCCTATACAACGGTGAGAATTACATTGATTTAGTGACTATGAATAGATTGGCCTCGATTTATTGACTTTGTTGTATACACGGGGAGCAGTAATAAAGTATGAAATGAAATGAAATAGTTTTATTAATCATGTAGGCAATTAAAATAGCGCTTATGACAAGTCAGTACAAAATAAAGAAACTTATGTATATAAATCATATCAACTAATGTATACATAACATACATAGCATCGTCAAAATACACTAGGCAATTACACTAAATGTTTATTTGTTGTCTTTTTATTTTACATTATTAACAGTATTTGTAATATGGAAACGTCCATTATTAATTATTAAATATTTTGAGTCGGTATGGACCACTGCATTTACCGAAACGGCACGAGTTTTAAAACTACCACCGGATCCAAAACGACCCAGCTTGAGAAGACCCGGCGAAACAAACTCAGTGGGCTTTATTTACCACTGGATTCAACGCGGCGCGACCCAAACTCTGAGAAGATCCAGCTACTTGAACTCAGGGGGCTTGTTTTAGGTCCGGATTTTCAATAATTTATATTAAGAAATACAAAGTCCTATAGTTAACTTTAGGGAGATTGAATGCGGACCATGTGTATCTCCGAAGTGTTGTTTTAAAACTACCACCGGATCCAAACGCGACCCAGCTTGAGAAGACCCGGCGAAACAAACTCAGTGGGCTTGTTTTTTGTCCGCTTACTATATTCTTGAAAAGCATGACTTGTCTTTTAAAAAATTGCCAATTTTCCGTTAGGTATTATTTATTCGCGATCGGTCGTCTTTTGTTTATTTGATATCGTTTTATTTTTTTTGGTTTAGGTAGGTATTTTATGTTAGGGAGCATTCCATTTTAGCTTGCTCGTATTGTGCCCGTGCCAGCGTAGTTTGGTGTCTATTGACATTACAAACTCCTGCCCTTCTGCTCAATGCTGCTTTACAAGGTGGTAGGTCCCTCGTTTGCGAGAGACCGGCTGGGCTGGTACCACCGCTTTGTCTATTTCTGCCGCCAAGGAACAGTGTGTAAGCACTGTTGTGTTCCGGTGTGAAGGACATTGAAGCCAGTGTAATTACTGGGCATTATGAGACTTAACACCTTATGTCTCGGGGTGACGAGCGTAGTTCAGTGTCATGCAGTGCTTTGTTATTTAAAGTTATGTGTGGCGTTGCTTCTGTTTATGACAAAGCGTGGCGCTTACCATCAGGCGAGCTGCTCGTCTCGTCATTCAATCTAATAAAAAAATAAATAAAAAAATGTGGCCTGTTTATAGGTCAGAGTGGAATGTTGTTTAAGTATGACCTGTAGTATGTAAATTTGTCTTACTGTCAGCAACCCACATTCCTTATACAGCGCTGCCGTAGGTTATCTTGGGGGCTTTTTGAACATAACTTTAAGAAGCACTCTTTGGGCGCGTTCTAAACGGATCATGGCTGATGCATCAGTCCCTCCCCATGACGTTATGCGGTATTGGAATAGTGATTGGGCTAATGCAAAATGCTTACACTATGCTTAGGGTGCTTGCAAGAGCAAGTGGTAAATTATTACTGCACTATTATCGACGCGTGTGTAAATTGACTCAGTAAAATCAAAGTTCCTTTACGATGCTTTGAGTGATAGCGCAACGCTGTAGACACTTTTATACAGCACAAATGGGCCAGCTCGTCCGGGTCGTTACCACTGTCTCACAGAAAATCGACGTACAGCTTGCTGCTGCGTTTCGTACGGTGAGTGAGATATCCTGAAGCCCATATAATACCCAATCCCTTAATTATCATTTCCTTTAAGGTCGGCAACGAGCCCATGAATCTTTTGGAAGTGTGGACGTACTGGGGCGGTGGAGATTACTTACCATCAGATGACCCACATGCTCGTTTCTTGACCTATGGCAGAAAAAAAGATATCGAATGATATTTCTAGATATACAAATGCCGTAAACAAAAAAAAATAGTTTGCTAAAACAAGTGTACTATCGAAAACAGCGTGTCGTTAATTCGACAGTTATTCAAACATGATTCGTCAATAAAATTGACTCGGGAACCGGCGGCCGAGCCAATATTAGTTTAGCTTAACGAGCTGTTACACGCCGCACACTGTCTCCGACCGTGTACTCTACATAATAGAGTTCAAAGTCAACTGTGTTCACATCACTAATTATTTTATTTAAATATTTGCCAATTACTACGTCTGACGATTTGCTCAAAGTCTAGAAATCGCGTGTAAGTCGCGGATTTATTGATATGGAATAATACGGTTGTTTGTTCGTTTATACGATGCTGTCAGTGTATGGAAGGATTTGTATAGAATAGTTACTGTATAGTTTTAGATATAGTTTAAACGAACTTTGAACTAGTAGGGAGTGTAATTGGGCCACCAAATTCTTAGGCCCAAAGCCTGCACTTGGTACCCTCTACTCATTAAACAGACGATATAAAGGCGAGACTTGGTTCCCGTTGCGGGTTGTGGGGGTTTGCGTGGGGTTTGGGGGTTGTGGAGTTGTGCGGGATATGGAGGGACGGCAGGTAGTTCCATATAATACCGTAAAATCTATAGTATAAGATGGCAGACCCTAGTTTTTTATTTTATAGGGTAGGCCAGCAATCGAGCAAGTGGGTCACCTGATGGTAATTTATCTCCACCGTAGTACGCCGACAATACTAAAATAATCATGGGCGCGTTGCCAACCTTAAAGGAAAGGCATAAGTAAGGGATTGTGACGGGGAGGGGATTTGGGCCTCCGGATATCTCACTCACCGTACGAAACGCAGCAGCAAGCTGCTACTTTACGCCTGTTTTTTGTGAAACAGTGGTAACGATCCGGACGAGCCGGCCTATTAATGATATAGACAAAACTATCTACAGCGTGGCTCTACCACTCAAAAACATATTATTAAAGAGGGATAACGCCAGCCAGAAAGAAAGAACTAGCCGGCTGTGAAATGAGGGGCCGTGGATGTGATTACCGCACCGAGACAAATTATATATGATCGACAAATACTTGTTTCGGGTCTGATATTGTAAGAACAAAAGTCTCTCGAAGGTTTCTGATACCCACGACATGACTCGTGTCTTATTGTGGGTCAGAAATATGTGTGTGACTGGTGTATTTATTTATTGATTTGGTGGCATCTCTGGCAGTCTCACTGATTATATGAGATTCAACAGCAAGCTGGCAATTGACGTCTGCTTGGATTATGGTACCTTCCCTATCGATCCCGTTCGTTATTGTGGACAAAAATGGTACTACAGTGTGCACTTACCCTATTTGCCTGAGTTTCAGTGAAAATGTATAAGAATACATAGAAACCATAGTTCATATAAAACATCTCAGTCAAAATAGATAATTGCCTTATTGGTTCAACGGTGACATATATCGGCTAAGAAAATGAAGAGATTCTGGATTTATCAATTAATACTTGATCGACTTATCCACAATCCGTAGCGATATGGCAATAAGCTCGCCACCTATCACATCATAAAATGGTAAGAAAATTGCCTAATCATAGTTGTAGATACTAGTTGTATCTCTGCCTACCTCTTCGAGTATACTGGCATAAGTTTGTGTTTACCATAGGCCGTATAAAGTAAAATTTAAAAGATATACCTAACTGCATAAAAATATTTATCTTAACCTGCAAAACTAGAAGTGATTCTGACGTCATAAGTTCAAGTTATGGCAAAACGCAACAATATTCAGAAAGAGCGAAGTTCACAACAACTGCGGTGAAGTGCATGCAGAAACGTGAGTGGAGCTTTAAGAGGGTCACGCGTGAAGTTGTGTGGGACGTGCGGTCCTGTATGCTATTTTTTATCAACCCTGTAATAATCATTGTCTCGCTGTCGGGCACAGGCCTCCTCTATCATTAAGAGAAGTTAAGCTTTAGTCCAACAGCTGTAGGCCTAGTATAAGTTATAATATTTTCCTAAACGATGAAAGTTTTCATTTTCTCTTCATACACCGAGTAGCCACTATTGGGAACTATGATGAATTAAAATTAATAATATCGTTAATTTTATTTCTTATTAGTCGAATATGAAATTTGTTTTCAAGCGATTCTTTCCTTATTATCGTATGAATTACTAGTTTGACACTTTTTATAGTAATTCGAAAACTGTGAACGTATTTGTAACTCGTACTAGGCCTACTGGGCCTAAATAGACTTTGCCTACCTTCGAAATTCTTAAGGAGACTTCTCAGGTATAGGTATAAGTTTCTTCGCAATGTTTTTCCTTCGCCCTTAAAGCACCTGATAATTAACAATTAAAACACACCTAAATTACAAAAGTCAGAGGTACTTGAGGCTGGTAGGTCTACCTAAACCAGCCTCTCTAGAGTTCAAAATACATAAAACATATTTAATTAACTTGTATGGTCAATTAAAAAGCCTTCCTTTTATAAAGTTTAAATCTATAATAAAAAGTTTTGTGTAATTTAGATATTAACGTCAGCTTTTTTATACCCTTCGACACTGATAATTCATATAGACAGCGCTTAGAGCTGAGGTTTTACTCCCTCCCAACGGAACCCTAAAAACTTGAATTCCCGGAACGGATCTCTTTATTCAGTACTTTTAACTGGCATACAAGTTTTATAGTTGGCACGACACAGACGCTACGGAGCTCTACGACGTGCTACGAGACGCTACGGGATTTATTTTTTACTCGTGTGCTACGGTTCGCTACGACGCGACGTAGTACGCGGGTTGCAAACAAAAATGGAGAATAAGACTTTGTACAAATATTTGTTGAAGAATGATTGAGTGAGTGAATGAATTTGTTTATTTAGTGTATTTGTGAACTCGAATTATTATATTATGTCTACTCTAAACTTTGTTAGGTTATATGGTGTAGTAAGTGAGTAGCCGGCTGCGAAACGAGAAGATACGGTTTCGACTGGCGTAGATCCTCAAATATTTATTTCTAGCCTAGATATTAGAAAGGTGAAAGTCTTTTGTAGAACTTGATACCCATAATAAACCTAGACTCTAAAGGGCATCTCACAATTTGTGATTGAGTTCACAATCACAATTCGAAAAATCACACAGGATTTGCCCGTGATTTAAATGTGTACCCTATATGGCGATATGGGCCATCATATTATGGGACGGTTATCTGCACGGTGATCCCTGGGTTGGATCTTGCACCTCTGCCTACTCATTCGGGGCTGTAAGTATGGGCTTATGTTTATATGGATCATAAGTTGTATGATTTTTTTTTAATAATAATAATAATAATAAATAGATAAATATCTATTTATAATAATATATAAATAGATCATAAATTTCTTTCTTTTCTTTCTTTCGTTCTTTAAGTTGTGCCACTGCCCACAACATAAGTCCCATATTTTTTTTTGTGGGATTAAGATTAACATTATCTGATTGTTGGTAGGTATTAAACATACCTATTATGTAATGTATTTTTATGTAAAGTTTCAAAAGGATCAACCATGCATAAAAGGTTAAGGTTAGTCGTCAATTGATATTAATATTCCTATGAGCAAACATAATCGTCCTGGCTACCCTTGCAGTGAGACGGTAGCGCTAAAATCGCTTTCAACACGAAAACAATAAAAAGTCGTTTTGGTACTAAAGAGCTTAGATTTTTCTTAAAATAATTACGTAAATGGGATCTATTTCTCCGTTTACTAAAGTTAAGGGTACAATTAGTAGAACTTAAACGTAATAATAACCTTCTTTTTCTTTTTTTTATACACCCAACAGTCATACACATAGAGTCCTGACCCCACACTAGGTTAACCTGTATCGTGGGTATCAGTAACTACAAGGGATTTGCAGTCCACAACACCCAGATTCGAAACAAATATTTGTGGATCACACAAACATTTGTCTCGTGCAGGAATCGAACCCACGGCCTCTCGTTTCACAGCCGGCTCCTCGCCCACCGCGCCACGGAATCAAACTCCAAATAACTAAAATAACAGGAGGCCAATTCTCGTAATTTTAAATGTTCAAAATATCATTCCGATCTAGTCTCAGCGTCAAGAAAGTTGCAAATGGCATTCTCTTAAACCAATAATCAACTTCAAATGCACCTAGCATTAGCAGTAGCATTATACTGTTTTGGCTTCAGTCAACTTTTATTCTACATTTAATCTCATTACGATCTATGTTCACATTTGACGTTGATGATTGGTTTAAGAGAATGCCATTTGCAACTTTCTTGACGCTGAGACTAGATCGGAATGATATTTTGAACATTTAAAATTACGAGAATTGGCCTCCTGGTGTTATAACAATAAATTTAAATAAATTGACTGCCTCGGTGGCGCAGTTGTAATGCACACGCGTTACGATTGAGGCTAACGCTGAGGTCTCGGGTTCGATCCCCGGGTCGGGTAAAGTGGTATTGGGTTATTCTATTACGAAATGCTCAGTATCAGCCCGGAGTCTGGAATTTGTGCCCGATATGGCGATAGGCTCGCCCTCTATCACATCATGGGACGGAGATACGCTCGGCGAAATGTGGGTGTACTAGTTACACCTCTGCCTACCCCTTCGGGGATTACAGGCGTGAGTGCGTATGAAATAAATTGAGAAATTAATAAAACATACAACGATGAACAGCCGAAAAACTAATTTAATAAGCTAATAGGCGTACAAATTGTCACAATTACCGTAACGCAAACGCGTCGTTTTGTGGCTCTCGCTAATTTGATTACACTCTAATATTAACCACCCTCCTCCCTTCCACGCATTATGTTCCACAACCGGGAATTGGGATATATATAGTAATGATGATGTACATCATCAGTTTTATATAATTTGGTAGAGCAGAATGGGCCAGCTTGACTCGTGTTGTACTACTGTCGCACAAAAAAATATCGTGGACTAACAGCTTCACTATTGCGTTTCATGCTAGTTACATTACGAAAAACCTGCTCACACAGATGTTCATGGGTGGTGGCTTTTAAAAACTTAGATACGTTATTCGAAAGAAAGAAAGAAAAACTATTTATGAACACTCAACTCAAAAATCGTCTCACCAAATATTGTTCTTTAAGAATAAAATGGTCTAAGAACCATCTAACTACCTTATTTAAATGCAATATTAGCCAATTCATTTTAAATTTAAGTAATGTCTAATGTAATGCTGAATAAAGGTACCAATTACATTCGGGAGTAGGATTTGATCATCTGTCTGGGGCAAGATTACTTATTTAGTAATGTTATACTCTACTAAGACCTAGATTTTATTTCATGTTGTATGTTATTCAAGATAAAGGAAGAAATCTAGCTCTGCGTGATTAGTACCGCCTCGATCAATTTATACGCACTCAAAAAAATGCAAAGACCAAGACTGCCTCGGTGGCGCAGTTGTAATGCGTTTGCGTTACGATTGAGGCCAACGCTGAGGTCTCGAGTTCGATCCCCGTGTCGGGTAAAGTGTACAGGCGTGAGTGCGTATGAAAAAAAATACGCTCTCACGCCAGTAATCCCCTAAAGGGTAGGCAGAGGTGTAACCATTACACCCACATTTCGCCGAGCGTATCTCCGTTCCACGATGTGATAGGGCGTGAGCCTATCGCCATACCGGACACAAATTCCAGACTCCGGGCTGATATTGAGCAAATCATAGTAGAAAAACCCAATACCATTTTATCCGACCCAGGGATCGAACGCGAGACCTCAGCGTTAGCGTTAATCATAACGCGTACGCATTACAACTGCGCCACCGAGGCATCAATTTATTAATGTACAAAATCGAAAATAAACTTCACATATAAATGTTTTGATAAAATGTCGACGCGTAATTTACCAAATAGAACTACGTACACTAACACCGCAGTCACGCATACCTCTACCCACTAAACCGAAAAGAGCCTTTGATATGTACAGTAAATCGAATAAAAAAAGCTAAGCTTCAGTAAAGTTCGCTCACTGTTAGCTCCATAAAAAACAAGCGCAATGAATTCCGGTTAACGCAGGCGCTTTGAAAACTCTTTTGTATGTAAAGCTGTACACATACAGGAAAATTTAATTTAACGTTTTCCCTAGGGAGCCACATTTCCTCCGTCAGTTCATGGCTTAATGATTTAATGGGGATATAAACATATTTGTAATGCATTTGGGCTTGAATTAATTTAAGGTGTAATATTTTTTTTTATAGTAAAGGCCGGCAGACGAGCAAATGGGTCACCTGATAGTAAGTGATCTCCACCGCCCATGTACGCCCACAATACCAAAAGAATTATGGGCGCGTTGCCGACCTTAAAGGAAAGAGATAATTAAGGTGTAGACAAAAGCGTCTACAGCGTGGCTCTATTTTCGCGGAAAAGTGACGGATTGAAGCCAAGACCTCAGCACAGCAGTGGTACCGAGACGTGCAGCGATACGCATTACAACTGCGCCACCGAGGCAGTAAGGCAGTTTATTTATTTGCACAGCAGTGGTACCGCGTCGTACCGCGATACGCATTACAACTGCGCCACCGAGGCAGTAAGGCAGTTTATTTATTTGCACAGCAGTGGTACCGCGTCGTACCGCGATACGCATTACAACTGCGCCACCGAGGCAGTAAGGCAGTTTATTTATTTGCACAGCAGTGGTACCGCGTCGTACCGCGATACGCATTACAACTGCGCCACCGAGGCAGTAAGGCAGTTTATTTATTTGCACAGCAGTGGTACCGCGTCGTACCGCGATACGCATTACAACTGCGCCACCGAGGCAGTAAGGCAGTTTATTTATTTGCACAGCAGTGGTACCGCGTCGTACCGCGATACGCATTACAACTGCGCCACCGAGGCAGTAAGGCAGTTTATTTATTTGCACAGCAGTGGTACCGCGTCGTACCGCGATACGCATTACAACTGCGCCACCGAGGCAGTAAGGCAGTTTATTTATTTGCACAGCAGTGGTACCGCGTCGTACCGCGATACGCATTACAACTGCGCCACCGAGGCAGTAAGGCAGTTTATTTATTTGCACAGCAGTGGTACCGCGTCGTACCGCGATACGCATTACAACTGCGCCACCGAGGCAGTAAGGCAGTTTATTTATTTGCACAGCAGTGGTACCGCGTCGTACCGCGATACGCATTACAACTGCGCCACCGAGGCAGTAAGGCAGTTTATTTATTTGCACAGCAGTGGTACCGCGTCGTACCGCGATACGCATTACAACTGCGCCCCCGAGGCAGTAAGGCAGTTTATTTATTTGCACAGCAGTGGTACCGCGTCGTACCGCGATACGCATTACAACTGCGCCACCGAGGCAGTAAGGCAGTTTATTTATTTGCACAGCAGTGGTACCGCGTCGTACCGCGATACGCATTACAACTGCGCCACCGAGGCAGTAAGGCAGTTTATTTATTTGCACAGCAGTGGTACCGCGTCGTACCGCGATACGCATTACAACTGCGCCACCGAGGCAGTAAGGCAGTTTATTTATTTGCACAGCAGTGGTACCGCGTCGTACCGCGATACGCATTACAACTGCGCCACCGAGGCAGTAAGGCAGTTTATTTATTTGCACAGCAGTGGTACCGCGTCGTACCGCGATACGCATTACAACTGCGCCACCGAGGCAGTAAGGCAGTTTATTTATTTGCACAGCAGTGGTACCGCGTCGTACCGCGATACGCATTACAACTGCGCCACCGAGGCAGTAAGGCAGTTTATTTATTTGCACAGCAGTGGTACCGCGTCGTACCGCGATACGCATTACAACTGCGCCACCGAGGCAGTAAGGCAGTTTATTTATTTGCACAGCAGTGGTACCGCGTCGTACCGCGATACGCATTACAACTGCGCCACCGAGGCAGTAAGGCAGTTTATTTATTTGCACAGCAGTGGTACCGCGTCGTACCGCGATACGCATTACAACTGCGCCACCGAGGCAGTAAGGCAGTTTATTTATTTGCACAGCAGTGGTACCGCGTCGTACCGCGATACGCATTACAACTGCGCCACCGAGGCAGTAAGGCAGTTTATTTATTTGCACAGCAGTGGTACCGCGTCGTACCGCGATACGCATTACAACTGCGCCACCGAGGCAGTAAGGCAGTTTATTTATTTATTGCAATTATTTACATAATTGTTTATTTTTTATTCACGCATTCTACATATTCGTAAGGCCGTTGATACACTGCTTTACGTATATCGCACCCACGCGTTAACTGTTTGAATAGACGCATGTAAATAGAAAAAATAGTAAAATTGCCGGCCATTCATCATGCCCTTTTCATAAACCGTAGTTTATGCCGACGGGTCGATGGAAATAGCTCGTCGAGTACTTCGTTTAAGTTTTTAATATACGAGTCAGCTTTATTCTAATTCAATGATTTTGGCATAGGCCGACAAAAGAGAAAGTGGATCACCTGATGGTTCGACCCTCGGGTCGGGTAAAAGTGGTAAGTGAAATGCTGAACATTAGCACAGAGTTTGGAATTGTAAGCTTATACATGTTAAATACGATCCACTAGAGGCGCTGTACGGATCAGCATACAGATTTTGTTAACTCCGGATGACGTGACTATAGAATAATTCGCAAAAAACTTAACTTGATCTTAAATAGATTTAAATGGCGCCAGCATGACAAATCAATTTTTCCATTCACCAATTTCGGCCATTCCAATGTCATCACGTCCAGACGATTCACCGTCGAATCTATTAGGGCTTAAAATTCGCCATCCTAACAAAAATCACCCCTTCAACCCCCTGTACAAAAAGTAAAACGTATGCCTAGGGAGAGGGGGATGTCCATTAGCAACTGCCCTGGTGCACCTGCTGTTGGATCAAATGTTGGGTACGGCCAGCGGATATTTGGCAAATTAATTTGACGCTTTAGGTGCGTTGTTTCAACATCCCTAATTTTAACAATTTTTGAAAGGAGCTATGATTCATAAAAATACTGATTTCACGTTTTGTTAGTTTTTTATAGCATAGGCCGGCAAACGAGCAAGTGGGTCACCTGGTGGTAAGTGATCTCCATCGCCCATGTACGCCTATAATACCAAAAGCGTCATGGGCGCGTTGCCGACCTGAAAGGAAAGAGATAATTAAGGGATTGGGAAAATTGACCCTCACATTAGGGGCTCCGGATATTTCATACACTTTACGACTACGGTTTTCTGTGAGACAAAAGTAACGACCCAGACGAACCGGCCCTTTCATGCTGTAGATAAAACTGTCTACAGCATGGCTCTACCACTCAAAAATATTAACAGTAAACGTGCAAGTAAGTCCCTTGGTTTCTGTATATTCACCACTGTAGATGAACTCTCCAATTCCACAGGCACCATAAAAGTATTGCAGGCATTGATATTCGACACAGGTACCAAAAATACATCTCTTTTTCTAACACCTTTACACAAAAACCAGGCTTTGTTCAAATGTTTGCCAAGCAGAGCAAACACCGGCCAATGATAGGTTTTGTGTCCGTACTTCAAAATAAACGATCCGTTTTTTACGATCCCATAACGTTTGATGTGTCATCCATTTCTTTATTACTGCAATTAAACGCACGGGAAGGATTAAGCTTCTGAGAGCGTCGTAAACTCAAAAATGTAAACGTATTATAAAGTGAAAATTATTTTACAGCATATAAACGGTAAGTTCACGAGTGGTAGAGCCACGCTGTAGACAACTCAGTCAGTCTGTTTGTCTACAGCATGAATGGGTCGACTCGTCCGGGTCGTTACCACTGTCTCACAGAAAACCGGCGTAAAGTAGCAGCTTGCTGCTGTGTTTCGTACGGTGAGTGAGCTATCGGAAGGCCCAAATCCCCCTCCCCTTCCCAATCCCTTATTATCCCTTTCCTTTAAACGCACCCATAATTTGTTTGTATTGTCGGCGTACATGGGCGGTGGAGATCGCTTACTATCAGATGACCCACTTGCTCGTTTGCCGGCCTATGCTATAAAAAAAACCCCTATGTCCTTCCCCAGCGTATAGCCTATCTCCTTACCAAATTTCATTACAATCCGTTCAGCTATATAACCATGAAAATGTAACAAACAGACCGACAGAATTACTTTCGCATTAATAATAGTAGCATGGATTAGTAAGGATTTACAACATTTTCTTAATAAACAAAATTACGTGATTAATAATGATATAACTTTAACAAAATATAACTTTAGTTTTTAAGTGGTAGACCCACGCACGATTATTACTTATTTATATTGACATGTATTTATGATCCAATTTACAGAATAAATGATTTGAATTTGAATTTGAATTTCAACGCTATAGGAAGTTTTGTCTACAGCATGAATGGACCGGCTTGACCGGGTCGTTATGACTGAGCTCACGCTGAGGTCTCGGGCTCGATCCCCGGGTCGGGTAAAAGTGATATTGGGTTTTTCTCTTACGAAATGCTCAGTATTAGCCCGGAGTCTGGAATTGTGCTCGGTATGGCGATAGGCTCGCCCCCTATCACATCATGGGACGAAGATACGCTCGGCAACTGTGGGTGTACTGGTTACATCTGTGCCTACCGCTTCGGGGCTTACATGCGTAAGTGAGTACATACATATGTATGTATGTATGTGACGCTAGCCATCAGACGAGCAATATGCTCGTTTCATCATTAATGCTAATAAGTAACAACCACTAGTGTACCTCAAGACACCGTGAGCTCTTTCTGCGTAGATCGGACTAGTGTCAACTAACTTTTTAAATAATTAAAAATAAATGTATAATTTTAAAATGAAGGTAGCCATTGTAACAATAACTTTTCGAGACGACCTGCACCTCAGTCTCTCCCGTGACCACGAAGGCTGAAAAGCTTTTGAAACGTCGGGACTAAAATAAAAATTAAACCACGATAAAATCCGTAAAAACTAGTTTTATTTCAATGTGTAAAGTGTGTTCAATGTGTGTTCGCGTAAACCTAAGAAATCACTAACTAGTGTACTGTATCAATGGTACGAGAGCAGTACAACATATTAATTTGTTATTAACGTCTGCGATGAGCATATCAAGCAAACGACCTCGTCTTCTTATCTACACTAACATTATAAAGACGGAAGATTTGTATTTTTGTATGTAACGAATAAACTTAAAAACTACTGGACCGATTTCAAAAATTATTGTCCAGTTAGAAGGCTACATTATCACTGAGTAACATAAGTTATATTTATTACTAGAAAAAAAATTAAATTCTTAGAAATCCCTACTAAAACCAAAACAAGGTGTAAAAAAAAATATTATAAAGGTGAAACTAACTCTATCTGTCTGTTACGTTTTCACGGCTAAATGGCTGTACGGATTTTAATGAAATTTGGTAAGGAGATAGGTTATATCCTGGAGAAGGACAAAGGGTACTTCCGTCCCGGAAAAAATACAATCACGCGGGCGGAGCCACGAGTCATTCAAAAAACAGATATAGCATGATTCCTAAGGTAACTAGGTCGTGTAGAACATGTCATTACATAAGTTTACATGTTTCAAGACACTCGTACGGTTTCTGACACGACTAGACTGCTGTTGGGGATTAGCACGACTTCCATAAGAGAGTCACGACAAGTATTTTTAATTGTATTTGCTTGTGTTAGGCCAGTGCAGTGGGACGTGTATAATACCGGGCTAGTTTAATTATGTATAGTACTCTTTATTTTATAAGGTTCTTTAATATATTTTTAAATACCAATAACATTTTAAATATAAATAATATCAGAAGAATCATGGGCGCGTTGCCGACATGAAAGGAAAGTGATAATTAAGGGATTGGGAAAGCCCCTCCCTTTCCCATTTGGGCCTCAGGATATCTCATTTCTCGTACGAAACGCAGCAAGCCGCTACTTTACGTCAGTTTATTTGAGTAATGGTAATGACCCGGTCGAGCCGGCCCATTCGTGAAGACGAAACTGTTTACAGCGTGGTTCTACTACTCAAATTAAAAAACCAAACACTGTGGCGAGAGAAAGAATATTGCCTACATAATGAAAAAAATTACATCGAATTTGTGTCGAATTTCTTATTACAGAGAAAATGCCCTAATTTTATTTATTTTTGACCCTAACAGCGACAAAACTAATAAAATCTCGCGTCTGTGTCCATAATACGTTCTGTAGTTTGACCGCAGAAGTTTTTATTAGAAGCGGATGTATCCGGTTACCGCCGGATTTGGGTCCAACTAGTTACCGGTGACAAATCACCTAGTTTCGAGTTTGGCCGATTGTGTATCATGATGCTGTCGTAGTGAGAGCGAAGATATATGACACGAGTAGCATTCATATGATATTTTAACATGCCTAATGGTGTATCATAATATAAATTACTAATACATGTTTGTGTAAGCTCATGAAAAAAAAACATTAATTTTGCACGCCATCTGGCAGAATATAATGGAACTAAATGTTATGTTAACGCCTTATTATTGTACCTACATTCTAGGCAAATAAACAATTCTGATTCTAATAGACAAATCGTAGGAAATTGTTTCTTATTTTTAGAAAGTGCTAAAATGTATTATTCATACATACATAGATACATACATACATACGCACTCACGCCTATAATCCCCGAAGGGGTAGGCAGAGGTGTAACCAGTACACCCACATTTCGCCGAGCGTATCTCCGTCCCATGATGTGATAGGGGGAGAGCCTACCGCCATACCGGACCCAAATTTCAGACTCCGGGCTGATACTGAGCTTTTCGTAATAGAAAAACCCAATATCACTTTTACCCGACCCAGTGATCAAACCCGAGACGCATTACAGCGTACGAATTACAACTGCGCCACCGAGGCAGTAGTATTATACGCGTTCTTTTTTATTTACTTAAATGACAAAACGACGCATGTACGCTTGATGGTAAGCTCCACGCCTACCCATAAACAGAAGCAACACCACATATCACTTTGAATTACAAAGCACTGCATAGCACTGGACTTCATCTTCACGAGACATAAGTTTAATAATACCCAGTAATTTCACTGGCTTCAATGTCGTTCAAACCAAAACACAACAATGCTTACATACTGCTGTTTGGCGGCAGAAATAGTCAAAGCGATGGTATCAATCCCACCTACCCACTTTTCATTTATCTCGATTAAATTTGGTGTCCAAACAAAGGAATTATTCGTAAAGTGGGTAGATATTACAATACTTACATTTATTTATATGTATGAATATTATTTTTATATATTTTATGTATGCAATGTGCATTTAAATATGGGTTATAATATTATATATTATACGTAGTTACTATATATAAACATTATGTTTATTTTATAATGTTTAGGAGGCCAATTCTCGTAATTTTAAATGTTCTAAATATCATTCCGATCTAATCTCAGCGACAAGAAAGTTGCAAATGGCATTCTCTTAAACCAATAATCAACGTCAAATGTGAACATAGATCGTAATGAGATTGAATGTAGAATAAAAGTTAACTGAAGCTAAAACGGTATAATGCTACTGCTAATGCTAGCAGCATTTGACGTTGATTATTGGTTTAAGAGAATGCCATTTGCAACTTTATTGACGCTGAGACTAGATCGGAATGATATTTTGAACATTTAAAATTACGAGAATTGCCCTCCTGTTTGTAGTATGTATCCTTTGCACCTACTTCATTAATCTCTGTATCACCTAAAGGTCGGCAGGTAGAGAATGCCTCAGGCATTATGAACACCTTTATACAAAATTGTATAGAAGTTTATATAAATAAATATTTATTCACATTACTGGATCAGATTTGGTGAATAGACTTTAATACTAACGAAATAATATCCAAAGATATAATATATAAACTATAGTTTCATATATGACAGGCACCTTAATCGCTTGAGGTTACTATAGTATCTTGCTATGGTACAGAGAAAAAGTTTATTACTACCAAAAGTTCCCAAATCCAACGATTAGGAGTGATTGGTGGATATAGGCTCTACTGGATTAGAGTTACTAAATACAGCAATGTTTCTTATTGAGGTTACAGATAATATTTGAACTAAAAAGGAACGTATTTAGTTATTTGTTTTGATTTTCATAAATTTTCATCGAATGGAAATGAACTCGACGAACAGTGGGTTCAATAGTTGTACCTCTGCCTACCCCTTCAGGGATAAATGTGTGAGTTCTTTAATATCCTCCGTGGCGTAGCGGGCGAGTAGCCGGCTGCGAAGCGAGAGGCCGTGGGTTCGATTCCCGCACCGAGACAAATATTTGTGTGATCCACAAAAATTTGGTTCGGGTCTGGGTGTTGTGGGACCGCAAGTCCCTCGTAGTTCCTGATACCCACGATACAGGCTTACCTAGTGTGGGGTCAGGACTATGTGTGTGACTGTTGGGTGTATTTATTATTAATATGGCTTCTTACCCAAAGTATCAACCGAACACTTACAGAACCTACACCACGCCATCTGTCTGTCTATCATGTATCATATGAACCATAACAGTTAGCCGGTGAAATTTTCACTACATATGAGTTACTATGATGGATTACCGAACAAATAATAAAAATAATTAATAAATTATATGGATACAGAACGCTCGATGAGCGAGTCTTACTCACTATTGATCGTCTTTTAAATTTTATTTATAGGTGTTTTCGAAGCTCCAGTATAATTAATAGACGTAAAATGGATTATCCTTATCAATAAATAATAATAAATACACCCAACAGTCACACACATAGTCCTGATCCCACACTAGGTTAATCTGTATCGTGGGTATCAGGAACTACGAGGGACTTGCCAAACCACAACACCCAGACCTGAAACAAATATATGTGGATCACACAAACATTTAATAACGTCCTTCAAGCCGAAACACAACAGTACTTACACACTGCTGCTTGGCGGCAGAAAGAGACAAAGCGGTGGTATCAACCCAGACGGACTCTTGAATATTAGGGACCTACCACCTGGTAAATATTGTGTTTGTGTATATATCATGCTATGTACATATTTGAGTTTGACAGCTCACAAACAAGGAGCGCGATAGCTAGTTGAGAGGAAGCGAGATGGTAGTATTGAGTTACGGTCAATTGACCGCAACTTAGTGGTATAATTTCTATGTACCGCGCAGCTTGTCTAGTAGTATTCATTAAAGTATTTGTGTAACGGAAGCAATTCTCCCTTCCTTAATCATAGATTGCATTTGAGATTAATTTCCGTACTTCGTAACTTATCTATGCTTTCCTCAATTTAATTTTTCTCTATCATCCATCGCCCCATCCTCGTCAATTAGAATATTAATATTAATTATTATTCCTGGCACAGTCGTACAGGGTAATTCGGCAGTGGACCTATAATTGCATTTTCCATTATTTTTCCCTCGGGATTTTTTACTTGTGATTCGTATGATAAGAAAGGATCCTATAATTATGCGGGATACTATGAATTTAGATGGAAATGTTTAATTGTCAGTGGGTGCATAGATATTAGTTCTAAGGTGTGGTTGTGCATATTAAATAGGTCAAGATGGAAGACTGCCTCGGTGGCGCAGTTGTAATGCGTACGCGTTACGATTAAGCTAACGCTGAGGTCTCGGGTTCGAACTCCGGGTCGGGTAAAGTGGTATAGGCTTTTTCTATTTCGAAATGCTCAGTATCAGCCCGCAGTCTGGTATTGGTGCCCGGCATGGCGATAGGCTCGCCCCCTATCACAACATGGGACGGAGATACGCTTGGCGAAATGTGAGTGTAATGGTTACACCTCTGCCTACCCCTTCGGGGACTACAGGCGTGAGTGCGTATGTATGTATGTAAAGATGGAAGAATGGGACAAAGTTTTGATTGAGCAACGCTGTAGACACTTTTATCTACAGCATGAATGGCTTCGACCGGGTTACCACTGCCTCATAGAAAACCTACGTGAAAAGATAACTAGCTGTTCCGTTTTGTACGGTGGGTGAGATTACCGGAGGCCCAAATCCTACTCAATCCCTATTTCTTTCCTTTAAGATCGACAACGTATGCGTGGCTCTTGTGGTATTGTAAATTCTTATGGGCGGTGGAACAACTATAGTACAACTCAATTTATATGTCACCCAAAGACGATATATAGTTGATAAGAAGATATAAGGTGGTAGGCTCCTCATATACGCGAGGCCGTCTGTGTTGGTACCACTAGTTTTGTCATTTCTGCCGGCAACCAGCAGTATGTACACTCTATTGTGTTTCGATTTTAAGAACATTGAAGCCGGTAATATTACTGCGCGTTATGAGACTTAGCGACTTATCTCTATGTGCCTTATTACGAACGCAGTCCAGTGCCGTGTAGTGCTTTGTATTTCAGAGTAAAACTTGAGCCGAGTATCGAGAAAAACTATAATCCTAAGCCGATTAATCTCTACACTAATATTATAAAGTACTAGCATTTGGTCGCGGCTCCGCCCACGTGAATAGGCTTTTTCGAAATAAAACGTAGCCAATAACCGTCTCCAAGGTCCCATCTATCTCTACATCAAATTCATTAAAATCTAATAATTATTTTTTTTTCATAAAAAGTATCCTATGTTACTTCTTATACCTCCAAGATTATGTGTACAAAGTTTCATGATGATCGGTTAAGTAGTTTTTGTGTGAAAGCGTAACAAACAAACTTACATTCACATTTATAATATTAGTATGATATATAGAAGTATGTATTTGTATGCAACGAATAAACTTAAAAAAAACAGGGCTGATTTCAAAAAAAAATTGCCGTTAGAAAGCTACATTATCACTGAGTAACATAGGCTACTTTTTATTCGGGAAAAGGACGTTCATGCGGGTGGAGCCGCGAGCAAAGGCTAGTAATAAATAAAAATAAAATGATTAATTTTTGAACCAATCTATAATGTAACTGCTGCTGATTGAATAATATAACTATTTTAAGTCCCACAAGGAACAAAATTATTCAGAAATACCTAAGGGTAATTAAAATGCCAGTGAAACAATAGTCCGGGACCGGACAGGGCCCGCCGCTAATGGTTCAAATATGATAATTTTATCGCGTACCTCGTTAGTAACGCAAATTAAATGTTACCGTGCAATTTATCCTGGATTCGAGACAATGGGACATGACATGCCCCGTGGTCCCGTGGCGCTGTTGTCCCGGATCGTTGTTTATTAGATACGGTAAGCGATCGAGGGGTTAAGCTGGGTTTTGTACAGATTTTAACCGACTTCAAAAAAGGGGCCTCCCCCTTCTCAATTCAGCGCGTACGACTGAGACTGACGCGGTTCGATTCCCGGGACGGGTAAAAGTGATATTGGGTTGTCTATGACGAAAAGCTCAGTATTAGCCCGGAGTCTGGAATTTGGGTCCGGTATGGCGGTAGGCTCTCCCCCTATCACATCTTGGGACGGAGATACGCTCGGAGAAATGTGGGTGTACTGGTTACACCTCTGCCTACCCTTTCGGGGATTACAGGCGTGAGTGCGTGCGTACTATTAAAAATTCACTACTTCTACATAAAAAAAAACAAATTTTAAGCAATGCAAAAACTATTCATTTAACAGAGGGGCTAGCACGGAAAACTATCGAAATCGTAAGGTAAAGGTATCGAGGGCGCGATAGATAATTCCTTAAATATCATTGTTCTATATTCCATATATATTAGTTTCTTTTACGTACGATAGAGGCGCTGTACCAAAATCTCATAGAAATTGTTGTCGATGACAGCTCGAATAACTTTTCGCAAGTTTCCGTGCTAGCCCCTCAGAATAGACAAAAGAAAGATTATGTAAAGTACTATTTTGGAAGGCGGCTGAGCATGTATAACAGTTAACATCATGTACCCACTTGATATGAAAATTTCATTACGAGCACACATGGTACGGACCGGGCCTACGACAGACGGGAATCTCTCGCGTTGATGACGAGACGTTTGATGCTTAGTTATTTACTAGCAGTGACTTGAAGTAGTTATAAGAGTAGCTCAGCGGGGAGTGGTATGGACTGACGAGACGAAAGTCGCAGGTTCGAAACCAGAATTTTCACCTCTGAATTTTCTAAGTTATGTGTGGTTTTCTGTGAGACAGTGGTAATGATCGGGACGAGCCGGCCCATACATGCTGTAGACAAAAGTGTCTACAGCGTGGCTCTACCACTCTCAAACACGCTGACACCATTTTTAAAACACTCAATAGGGTCAATATAGGATAAATAATTTCGTCACATTCTATAATAATAATGCCAAGATGGGTTGAAGTCAATTTGGTGGCTGGATACTAAAAAAAATATTCTGAATGGAAATAACAATAACGAACCTTTATTTTATCGTCAAGGTAAGCAATCTTTATTTTGCTATAAGTCATGGTTTTTATTCATTATTTTAAGTGGGTCATCTGATGGTAAATGATCTCCACTGCCTATGTACGCCCACAATACCAAAAGAATTATGGGCGCGCTGCCGACCTTAAAGGCAAAGGATAATTAATGGAATGGGAAGAGGAGGGGATTTGGACCTCCGGATATATCACTCACCATACGAGACGCAGCAGCAAGCTGTTACTTTACGTCGATTTTCTGTGAGACAGTGGTAACGACCCGGATGAGCCGGCCCATTCATGCTGTAGACCAAAGTGTCTACAGCGTGGCTTTACCACTCAAAAATGTATTTATGCAATTAAAACGTTGACTCAAATGAAGTACGCTCTTATATCTAACAAATTACATTTGGAGTGAATGCCACATCCTTACCGCGACTAAAGCACACGAAAAGAGACGTATCGCCGGACGGACGGAGGGAGCAAATTTATACATGGATAAATTGGCAGCTACCGCGCCCGATTTGCATCCCGACCCTGCATTATGCAGCACGGGAACTGATCACAGACTCCAGTGCTACTGTTCTTTGGAAGCTAATATTATTCTTGTGGTTTAATTGTGAAGAGTAGGATGGCTGTCTGTCTTATTGAACTGATTTCATTGTGATTTCAAGCATGCGTCAATAGTAATCTTAGGGGTAGTGTATAATTATTTTAGAAGACCGGCAAACGAGCAAGACAGCCATCTGATCTCCACTACTTATAAATATTGAAACATAATTCCAAGTAAGTAAAGATTGTCAGAAGGCAATCTTACAAAAAACTATAAGAAAGCTTGAATAAATAAATACACCTAACAGTCACACACATAGTCCTGACCCCACACTAGGTAAACCTGTATCGTGGGTATCCAGAACTACGAGGGACTTGCGGTCCCACAACACCCAGACCTGAGACAAATATTTGTGAATCAGACAAACATTTATCTAGGTGCGGGAATCGAACCCACGACCTCACGTTTCGCAACCGGCTACTCGCCTGCTGCGCCACGGGGGCTGTCAAGAATCAAGGTAGCATTGCCGGTCTTTAAGGAAAATCTGCGGACTATGGTTAGCTTTTCGAAAATCCCACTCGTATTCAAACGGATTTGGGTAGATGTCTATTGAACTTCGTCCCTAATTTAGTCTTGTGACTTCATGACTGTCATCTTGTGACCCAGACATGACAGCCTGACATGACAGCCTCTGTGGCGCAGTGGGTGAGTAGCCGACTGTAAAACGTGAGGCCGTGGGTTGGATTCCCACACCGAGACAAATGTTTGTCTAATCCACAAATATTTGATTCGGGTCTGGGTGTTGTGGGACCACAAGTCCCTCGTAGTTCTTGATACCCACGATACAGGTTTACCTAGTGTGGGGTCAGGACTATGTGTGTGACTGTTGGGTGTATTTAATTATTTATTTTTTATATTTATTTTTATGTTTGTTACCTCGGAACTTTCGACAGGGTGAACCGATTTTGATGATTCTTTTTTTATTTGAAAGCTGGTGCTTCCCATGTGGTCCTATTTGCAATTATATTTGACAGGCACCGACTCCAAAGAGATTAGAATAGATGGAATTTGTTATTTTTGACTTTTCAGTGTTTTTATTTTGAAGTCGGTTTCTAAGTTTTGTTAACCGTTATTTTATAATAATTGCTATATTTATTAAACTGTTTACATTATTATAGAAATGTCATCATAGTATATAGTGCAAAACAAAGTAAGAATCATAATAATTTGACATCAATTAAGCTTTTTTATTAAAAGTATTTTTTTATATTTCGCCTCTCATTTGGACCCAATTAAAAATATAACTCTTAGGTATTATTACCGCCACCACTGTGCTGTTTTTACCAAGCCAACTAATTCTAATAAAATACAAAAAAGAATAGTTTTTAATTTACGCACAAAAATATCACAACCACAGGCCATCAAACGCACTATATCAAGAGCGTAAATCATAAAAAGCACTCAAACAAACTGCGCGTGTGGCGATAAATAAAATTAGGACCCATCATCGTCGTAAACCGTGGCCAAGTGCACTCAAAAAACTTTTACTGCACTAGTTGGGAACTATGCGATGCGATGAAATAATCGGCGTACATCGGCTGAGAAATGAGAGGACGTGATGCTTAAGTACTATTTCAAGACAGTCTTGATGTTGTGAAATAATAATAATAATTCTTTATTAACATGAAAAACAAAACATTATTTTCTACGAGTCTTGAACTAAGCCACATGCTTGTATCCCAAGACTCTTTTTACATTTGATAAAATAATATTTTTTTTGGGTCTGTTACATGCTAGGTATAGTGTATTATAACATTTTGCTACAATTTTATTATTTAAGACGAGAATTGTGTTGTTCTCATACGCTGCGTTATATTTTAAGCATCAAATTAGAATCATATAGGTAAATAAAAAAATATTACAACTTGGAAATACACATTTTCACATTATTATTAATTTACTGATGAATTAGGTATTAATATTAGTAAAACATGTTTTCTTACCCGCAATGAACGACTATTAAGTATTATTTTCAAATATTTGCTACTAAATCACTGTTATCACCGTATCGCTATGTACACATAGCTTTAACTCAGTAGGACGTACATTTTAAAACACATCAGGAAGAGCTTTCAATTTGCACGGTTGTACGCACGCACGCGATACCATTGCACCATGCCAGTTAGGGGATCGCCAGACAACCAACGCATAAATTAACCTAACGGACTGTGGTATCAAAGGGTGATGCCATAGATTATTTGGGGGAGATGAGACAGTTCATTTCGTTATATCTATACTAATATTATAAAGAGGAAAGATTTGATTGTTTGTTTGTTTGCATTGAATAGGCTCCGAAACTACTGAACCGATTTGAAAAAATCTTTCACTGTTGGGAAGCTACAGTTATAGTTCGGTCTTAGTTATTAAATTAAATTAGAGAGTGGTCTCTTAATAATCCTGACATGAGGTTGTGGTCTGTAAAGTGACATTGTAAAAGTGAACAATAACCCATGAGTAGAACTGATATCCATCATTTTATATTCTTAAAATAAAACTCTTCTCATGTAAATTCTAACACTTGACAATGAAAATTTAATAATAAATAATTTAGGTGTCTTCTCTACGAAACTACTCTTTGCCCATTGAAACCGCTTACCGATACCATAGGGGTTTTATCTGGGAGGGTTAAAATCATGAATTATATCGTATTATCGCACCAGGTCGTTCTCATTCTAATTTATGTTCATACCTAATGAAAATCCTTAATGGCGGATGAATCTCTAATTGTTTAGATAAGAGCTTTTTCAACGCGTTGAACTTACGCCGACGCGACGTAAGCTGCTTATGCTTATGGTACTAAAGTTAAATCAAATATCTACCCACTTTTCAATAAATGTATTGAAAAGTGTATGTGTAAGTGTGTATTTGATGTAATTGATAGGTGCTAAAAAGGAAATTTCTTAAAAAATTCATTATATTTATTTTTATTTAATTCACTAAATTGTATTATTAAAGGATATTTATTAATTTTCAGTGTTATGTTTTGAAGTCGGTTTTAAAGTGTATACACACTCACGCCTGTAATGCCCAAAGGGGTAGGCAGAGGTGCGATGCGGGATGCGACAAGTATGCTAGTTATATATTGAGGAGTATTTTTTACTCCGTACTCCATCATCAGATCTTAACCTAATTTATATGGGATCATAAATAGCTAAACTCCATTGAACAATTTTGCTACAAAATCGGTCTAGAATTAGTGAAGAAATTGATGTATATACAACGTGTTACAGAAAGGTGTGGTCATATTTTAGGGTCATTACATACCCCTTACAATTTTTACTTATGTACCGGATCTTTTCAAAACCAAGACATCCAAAAATTTCACGTAAATGTTAATCACTTGTTTATTATAATCGATCAGATTGATGACATCACTGTTAATTATTATGTACGACCCTCACTTTTTAATAAACTTGAATGAGATGTAAGTAATTCTACGGGCATACGTACGTAACTTGTAATTTGAACACAAATTAACACCTGAAAGAGATTGTGTGTTGAAGACAAATAGGTACCATCCTCTAGAAGCATTTTAAAGACTTCATTCTCGGGTCTTCCATCTGTGAATTTGGCTTAATACAGTCGACGATCCTCTTAAAAACTTTTATCAGTTACACCAACACAAAGTACCAATACATAATACTTGTTTTTAGTCAAATACAACATATTTTTTGAACTCTTAATCATACTTCATAAAATCAGAACTTGCCGAACTGACTGCGTCAAATAAATATTGACATTTGGCAACTGTTTAATGCTTTTTTAATTATAAAATAATTAAATGAAAGGAGGTATATAGTATCATTGTTTATCATTTAGTGTTGTCCAAAGTTGAAAGTCGATATCGACATGTTACTCATTCGATAAAAAAGAAAATTCTATAATTATTGTACTAACAATGCAATCGGATTTGGTACCATGGGAGATAAAATACTTATACCCTACACTATGCATTGCTTAAATTTGCCCGCCCCTTTCTATAACACGTTGTATATAATAATCATCATCATCATCATCAGCCACAAGACGTCCACTGCTGAACATAGGCCTCCCCTAATGCCTTCCAGGCCGACCTGTTGAAAGCGGCCTGCATCCATCAGCTTCCTGCAACCCTTGTCAGGTCGTCGGTCCATCTTGTAGGTGGACATCCTCTGTTGCGCTTGCCTACATAATAATAAATAATAATAATAATACTAGCCCTGTATTATATACGTCCCACTGCTGGGCACGGGCCTCCTCTACTGAATGAGAGGGGTTAGGCCTTAGTCCACCACGCTGGCCTAATGCAGGTTGGCAGACTTCACATAACTTCGAAATTCTTATGAAGAACTTCTCAGGTATGCAGGTTTCCTCACGATGTTACCTTCACCGTTATAGCAAGTGATAATTAAAAATTAATATACACATTACTTAGAAAAGTCAGAGATGTATGCACTTGAGGCTGGTTTCAAACCTGCGACTTTGGTCTCGACAGTCCATACCACTCCCCGCTGAGCTATCACTGCTTTTTTATATACATAAAAAGTGCAAAAAGAACACGCCACAATGAAAACCTCCTCCTGTTTGAAGGCGGTTAAGCGACCAATGTTTTTAGATGAAACAGATCCAGACTAATTAAGTTGAAACCTATGGCTTGATATTTTTATAAACTGGAAAAAGAATTTAAAAGCTTATTTCTAAGGAAAATCTGCAGGTGGTCTCAAATGAGAGGAAGCAGTGAGCCGCCTCTCACACCGTAGTGTTACACCGATTTTATAAAGTTAATTAACATTATTTTGAAGGCAAATTTTATTTGTAACTATGTATAATCTTCCTCTTCCACCTGCCCTTATCCTACTCGCAGTGGGATCGGCGCAACTTGCTATATAACACATATTAGGTACAGTAAGGTTTAGATTGTAGTTTTTACGACCGACCTGACGTGAACCCCCCTATTTGTACTATGTTTAATAAATTATAAATTAATAAATATATTATATAAATATAATAAATAAATTAATACACCTATAGTCAGTTGTGGTAGGTTTGGAAAGAAGGTAAAAGTCCAAAGTCCAGAAAACTGTTTTACTTGCACTACATACATAAAGAAGGAGAAAGTTAAGAAGGAAGTCTTGAGCACAGAACAGATAGGTATACCGTATAAGGCGAAGCTAAAGCGAAACATAAATCACATATACATAAGCATTGATATGCAGAGGCTACTCGTCATAATGTTCAATTGCGACTGGTCGTTGCGTGTGCGCCGGCCGCACTCATTACGAAGCGAACCCAAAATGACGTCACACGCTCAGGTAGTCGTAGGAACAATAGAACTGCGAACTACTTAAAAGATAAAACACAGGTTTTTTATCTATATAAAATAATGTTTGTTGTTCAATGTTTTTCTGTCTGTGTGTTGAATAGTTTATTTATTTATTCGTGTTATGATTTTGTTTTGTGATTTTGTGTTACTTGTTGGGTGGTGATATGTCACCCACACACCCAACAGTCACACACATAGTACTCACACACACTAGCTAACCTGTATCGTGGGTATCAGGAACTACTACTAATAAAATGTTATTTTTTTTATATTTCTTACTGAATGCCGCAGTTCGAGCAGTTCATTCGAATGATGGCAACCGCCACGCCTGCCTATAAACAGAAACAACACCAATAAGAACTTTGAATTACAAAGTACTGCATGGCACTGAACTGCGCTCTTCATCCCGAAACATAAGTAGTTAAGTCTCATAATGGCCAGTCATTTCACTTGATTCATTGTCCTTCAAGCCGGAACCCAATAGAGTTTACACAATGTTGCTTGGCGGCAGAAATAGACTAAGCGGTGGTACCAACCCAGACGGCCATTCACATACGAGGGACCTACCACCTTGTAGAGTGTGATCTCCATCGCACACAGACGCCCCAGATCCTAAAAGAATTATGGGTGCGTTGGCAACCTTTAAGGAAGGGAATAGGGATTGGGAAGGGGAGCGGGGATTTGGGCCTCCTAAAATTTCACTCATAAAACGACACCTAACAGCAAGCTGCTTCTTCACTTCGGTTTTCTGTGGGACAGTGGTATCAAACCGGTCGAACCGGCCAATTCTTGATCTCCCACTCAATGAAAGGTTAAAGACAATCAATGAAAGGTTAAAGACACACTCGCAAACCCACTTCTACTAGCTATCGAACTTGGCATCCTTTTCACATTAACTTAGCGAATTACTAAGGTTATTTATGAGTGGTAGAGCCACGCTGTAGACAATTTTGTCTACAGCATGAATGGGCCGGCTCGTCCGGGTCGAAAACCGGCGTAAAGTAGCAGCTTGCTGCTGCGTTTCGTATGGCGAGTGAGATATCCGGAGGCCCAAATTCCCCTCCCCTTCCCAATCCCTTACTTATCCCTTTCCTTTAAGGTCGGCAACGCGCCCATGATTATTTTAGTATTGTGGGCGTACATTGGCGGTGGAGATCACTTACCATCAGGTGACCCACTTGCTCGTTTGCCGGCCTTTACTATAAAAATAAAATAAAATAAAATTACAAGTCAGTGTAACTAGCTCCCCGAAGACATCAACTCCGGTACTAGCTAAGTGCATTGCAATGTCATTAGCCGTGAACAGTTTCGAAGAAAGAATCATAAAGGGAATCTTTAAGTTTCGAAGAAAGAATCATAAAGGGAATCTTTAAGTTTCGAAGAAAGAATCATAAAGGGAATCTTTAAGTTTCGAAGAAAGAATCATAAAGGGAATCTTTAAGTTAGTCTTGTATAATAATAATGCCATAGTCTGAATAGACAGGCTTTTCACATGCAGACATCCATCGGTACAAAATTATCAATTCATGACGAGAATTGTCATTGCAGACTCGTGGCTGTATGCTATATGTTCGTTCGATGTGCGTTCATAGATAATGTTATACGCACTCACGCCTGTAATACCCGAGGGGTAGGCAGAGGTGTAACCAGTACACCCACATTTTGCCGAGCGTATCCCCGTCCCACGATGTGATAGGGGGCGAGCCTACCGCCATACCGGGCACAAATTCCAGACTCCGGGCTGATAGTGAGCTTTTCGTAATAGAAAAACCCAATATCACTTATACCCGACCCGCGGACCGAGCCCAAGACCTCAGCGTCAGCCTCAGTCGTAACGCCTACGTATTACAATTGCGCCACCGAGGCAGTTAAAATTATTAGTATTTAATATTGTAGTAGAAGTGGAACAAGTTATTTTATAGCTCATAAACGTCAGACGCACAGTCGATCGTGTAACGTGTGTGCCCGAGGCAGTGTGGTATCATTCGCTAAGTTTAGGGGAGTGGATATGTTGCCATTTGGGCGAGGATAATCCTGGAAATTTTAATATGTAGGCACTGATTCTGATATTTCTTTTTGCTTTTAGTTATTACCCTTTTTGAGTGGTAGAACCTCACTGCATCCTCCGTCGACGTCCCAAACATGTTATGGCAGATCGCATCGACTCCATCACAGTCGCTATCGAAGCAGCACTCTCTTTGCCCTATCCGAATCGCAATAATAATACGCCACCCCGACATAAGACACGACTGCGAGTCCAAAGAGCTCCCATAACTGGCCCTCGGCACAATGATGTGCACAGACACCCTTAAACTATACTCCCCAGCGATTGCTCAAGCAGAGGTCTGGGCCTTCTAAAAGGCGCCTCTGTGCTCAATCGCTACTAAATACACTATACACTATATTTCTAGCTAGAGCGCCATAAGCGCCGGCTTTATTGTCAGGTGAAGCTGTAAAAGCAATATAGGCTAACAGCACAAATCCATTCGAAAAAAAAACCACACTGCAGACAGTTTTGTCTACAGCGTGATAGCTCGTCCGGGTCGTTACCTCACAGGAAACTGTTGTAAAATAGCAGCTTGCTGCTGCGTTTCGTACTGTGAGTGAGATATCCGGAGGCCCAAATCTCCAAATCCCTTAATCATCACTTTCCTTTAAGGTCGGTAATGCGCCCATGATTCTTTTGTTAATATGGGCTTACATGGGCGGCGGATATCACTTATCATCAGGTAACACACTTGCTCGATGGTGACCTATGACAAAAACTCCTATTTTTTTTTATTGTCTAGATAGGCAGACAAGCAGACGGCCCATCTGATGGTAAGTGGTTAACGCCTCCCATGGACTTCGGCAATGCCAGAGCACAGCCAAGCCGCTCCCTACCGTTGAAGGAAAACTCTTTTTAAACCTCGCTTAAAGATGGCAATATTTATTTTTATTGTTATTCAAAGAACTACGTCATGGCACTCTAAAGCGAAGCATAATCCGGTTTGTTGGCGTAAGTTATTTAATTTCGGCTCCTCGTGACGGGTGCAGTCTGAACTAACCGCGCTGCCAACTCCCTTGCTTCTTTGAGCAACGAGCAGATACTTTGCTTATTAGTTAAATGTTTCTGCCTGTTGACTACCTCGGTGGCGTAGTTGTAATGCGTACGCGTTACGATTACGCTAAGGCTGAGGTCTCGGGTTCGATCCCCGGGTCGGGTAAAGTGGTATTGGGTTTTTCTATTTCGAAATTCTCAGTATCAGCCCGGAGTCTGGAATTTGTGCCCGGTATGGCGATAGGCTCACCCCGTATGACATAAGGGACGGAGATACGCTCGGCGAAATGTGGGTGTACTAGTTACACCTTTGCCTACCCCTTCGGGGATTACAGGCGTGAGTGCGTATGTATGAGTGCGTATTAAATGTTTCTTTGGCCTTTAATCTGCATTTATTGTAACTACGAAATGGGGATCTAGGGGCTGAAGATCTTTTACAAGGTGGTAGGTCCCTCGTATGCGAGAGGCCAGCTGGGTTGGTACCACCGCTTTGTATATTTCTGCCGTCAAGCAGCAGTGTGTAAGCACTTTTATGTTCTGGTTTGAAGGACATTGAAGCCAGTGAAATTACTGGGCATTATGAGACTTAACACCTCTCGGGGTGACGAGCACAGTCCAGCGTCAAGCAGTGCTTTGTTATTTAAATTTCTGTGTGGCGTAGCTTCTGTTTATGAGCAGGCGTGGCGCTTACCATCAAGCAAGCGACATACTCGTCCCGTCATTCAAGCTAATAAAAAAAAACTTACTTTCAGGTGACCCACTTGCTCGTTTGCCGGTTTCTCCTATAAAACCTATACTAAGTGACATGAGAACTTTCATACCTGTCAATTACTGTCGAAAACAGTCGCTTCTTCATTACCGCAAATCATATAAAAAGGAATTTAAAAAAGTTGCTTACCAAACGATATAACACCAAGAAATGGGGTTTTTTTTATCAGAATCATCGAAATTTAAAGAGGTTGTTATGGTAATAAAGGTGGTGGGGAAGTTTGGTCCACGATATATAGGGAATTATCGGATACGACTAATGGTTGCCACAATGCGCTAATGTGAAATAAATTGTCGGATGCCGTCCGCCCCTCTACCGCTCACAACCCCCGGCCCCACCCTCAAACCTCCACCAGTGAAGTGGTGTTTACTGGATGTGATATTGTGTTTATACATACATATAGGCTCACGCCTGTATCCTTGAAGGGGTAGGCAGAGGTACAACTAGTACATCAACAAATTTGAAATAAATAAATAATAAATAAATCAACGGTTTTTCGAACTCATTTCCGTCCCATAGTGTGATAATTCATCGCCATATGGGGACAAATTTCAATCTTGGCACCCATTTAAGGTGTTCTTCTAATTTGGATAACAAATTTTTATTGCCCACCCCGGGAATCGAACCAGGATCTTACTGGTTTCACAGCCTTTATAGCATTACGTCACTGAGACCATTTTGTTTTATTCTTATTTTAGGTTGGGTTACTCAGTATTTGTATCTGACCAGAATGGTGAAAACCCAGTTAGACAGGCCTACATAGTTTTTTTTATGGAATAGGCATGTTAGCAATGGGTCACCTGATGGTAAGTGATCTCCACCGCCCATGTACGCCCATAATACCAAAAGAATCATGGGTGCGTTGCCGACCTTAAAGGCAAGGGATAATTAAGGAATTGGGAAGGCGAGGGGGTTTGGGCCTCCGAATATCTCACTCACCGCACGAAACGCAGCAGCAAGCTGGTACTTTACGCCTGTTTTCTGTGAGACAGTGGTAATGACTCGGACGAGCCGGCCCATACATGCTGTAGACAAAAGTGTGGCTCTACCACTGATAAATCATCATGTTGTTCTGACAACAGTCTATATACAACAAGGTGTGGTCAAATTTAAGCAACGTATAATATGCGATATAAGAATTTTACTACCCGTAGTAGCAAATCCGATGGCATTGCAAGGACAATAACATAAAGCAATATCTTTTTTATCGAAAGAGTAACATGTCGATATTCGACTTGTAACTTAGGACAACACTAAACGATACACAGCTGAGTTTTTGTTTCACTCCAGCATTGTTTTTGTCCACTCGTTCACGCACTTCACTTAACTCATAGGGATGTGATCGATTGCCATAAACGAGTGATTAAAATTACCTGGATATTTTAGGATGTCTATAAGTTGCATGCATACGCACTCAAGCCTGTAATCCCTAAAGGGGTAGGCAGAGGTGTAACCAGTACGCCCACATTTCGCCGAGCGTATCTCTGTCTCATGGTGTGATAAGGGGCGAGCCTATCGCCTTACCTGGCACAATACCAGACTCCGGGCTGATACTAAGCATTTCATAATCACAATATCACTTTTACCCGACACGGGGATCGAACCCGAGACCTCAGCGTCAGCCTCAGTGGTAACGCGTACACATTACAACTGCAAATAATTTATTTTAAAGAATAAACTTTTCCACCAGTATTTATTTTATGTCCATGTGCTGGCAACACCCAGGCCGGTTCGTTTTTTACAGCTCGGAAACGGAAACCGCTCGAGCCTTCAGGAAATGCTCGGCGTTTTTATATTTAGGTTAGTGTTACAATGGGGATGCGAATAACGTTTCCGGTGTAAGGGGAGGTTGGTACTGTATTATTGATATTAGCCAAGCTATGAGTAGACGTTGTCTTAGAAAATAGAACTTCTCTTGTTCAGGATGACAACTGAACCTGAAAAGTTTTTTCATATTAAACTAGGGGCGTTGCTCATGCTTATCCACAAAACATAAAATAAAACTTAAAGTTCGACGAATATGAGACATATCTTACTTTCTTCCCCACAATATTCTGCATCTATTGGTATCGGTCTCGACCCCAAACCCCCAGCGGTTTCGGAGGAGATAGCGTAACAAGCTTTTGACAGCGGCGGCGGTGGCGGCGCCAGTTACTTTTTTTTAGAATAGAGAGAATCCGGCAAAAGAGTATTGGGTCTTGTTATATGATTTCCATCGCCCATGAACACCTAAAGACTTTAATGTATACTATTAGACAAGCTGTGCGCTACATAGAAGTTGTATCACTAAGTTGTGGTAAATTGACCGTAACTCAATATTACCATCTCGTTTACTCTCAACTAGAATCCGTATCTCGCTCCTTGTCTGTCAGCTGTCAAACTCCCGCGTTATGTGTATGTTTTACTTTGTGGATAATGATGCTGGTTATGCAATTAGTTAAGATGTCTAGATAAGTATCAATATGTAAATAATTTGTTATAGCATAATCGTTTTTGGTCCTGAATAAAATAAAATAAAAATAAATAAATGTGACGCAATTTTACTTCTAAACAGCCCGTCTGTAGTAAACACCAGACGAATTTATGAATGTATTGTCGATTTAAAAGACGAGGAATAACAATTACAAGTTTGGACCAAAATTGGACCTCGGACTTCACTTACCGTACGAATCGTACGGTGTACATAATTTTGTTTATGAATGGGCCGGCTCGACCGGCGCGGTACCATTATCATACACAAAACCAGCATAAAGAGTATAAAAAGGCCTAAGCCCCGTTTTCACAACACTTAAAGCTCCTTGCCAAGTGTCCAATTCTGTCCATAGTCTGTTTTGATTTAGCGCCAAAAACTAACCAATGACGTTTAGAGAAATCTTCACTATGCGTTCGCGCTCATTACGAAGTCTCATAGTAAAGTTTATGAATACGGAAGTTAGTGATATCACAGCTGAAGTATATTATCACTAGATCAATGAGTTTGAAATAAAACTAGTTTATACGGATTTTATCGCGGTTTAATTTTTATTTTAGTCCCGACGTTTCGAAAGCTTTTCAGCCTTCGTGGTCACGGGAGACTCTCTCCCGCGTTAAAATCCGTATAAACTAGTTTTATTTCAATGGGTAATATTCGCGTAAACATAAGAAATCACTATCAATTAGTTTATTTTCCGTAAACACGTGGTGTGTCGCGACCCTAACTGCGTATCGTGACCTCGCGCCGTGGGTTCCTTTATGAACTAAAAACTAATGATTTTGTTAGCAACGTTTTGTTCAACATTATCTTCCAACGTTATATTGCGCTGTTTTACAACTATTTTTAGTATCTCTTGTTGTATGATAGCAACGATAGCTCAACCGGGAGAGGTACGGGCTCTCCTTACTCCTCCAGCCACCGTGGCGCAACGGGCGAGTAGCCGGTTGCGAAGCGGGGTTCGATTCCCGCACCTAGACATATGTTTGTCTGATACACAAATATTTGTCTCTGGTCTGGGTGTTGTGGGACCGCAAGTCCCTCGTAGTTCTTGATACCCACGATACAGGTTTACCTAGTGTGGGGTCAGGACCATGTGTGTGACTGTTGGGTGTATTTATTTATTTATTTACTACGAAACCAGCCCCAAGTGTATACACCTCTGACTTTCTTAATTACTATTCATTGTTAACTATCATTTGCTTTAACGGTGCAACTGTGTTTGTTAAGATAACTTAAAAACAGAAACAACGCCACACAGAACTTTAAATAACAAAGCACTACATGACACTGGACTGCGCTCGTCACCGTGAGACATAAGATGTTAAGTCTCATAATGCCTAGTAATTTCACTGGCTTCATATCCTTCAAACCGGAACACAACAGTGCTTACACAATGTTGCTTGGCGGCAGAATTAGACAAAGCAGTGGTACCAACCCAGCCGGCCTCTCGCATACGAGGGACCTACCAACTTGTTAATTCGTTGATTCTTTAACATGTGTATGGTAGTCAGCAAAATAGTATTTTATAATCCATTATATTATTTATACTAATGAAGACAACCACTCTGTCATATTTAACAACAGAAATATCTGGGTTATAATCAAAAATCTACATTCAATAGTAACGTATTAATTCTCTAGGGCATGTGCCCAGTTCTTAATCTATTCATTAGAGTTGTCATGCTATTAGTCCGGCCCTGTGTTGAACACAATAAAATGCCACTTAGTGCTGGCGTTAATTGATTGATAGTCCGACCCTAGTCCCTTTGCATCAATGTCTCGTGTTAAGAAAATGTAATTTACCATTACTATTATACTCTTTATCTTTTGGCTTTATAGATCTAAATAATAATAATACTAGCCCTGTATTATATATGTGGACGCTAAACGTGATTTCGTTTAAAAATACTAATTAATCAATAAAATGATTCATTTCGATACAGACACAAAATAAAATGATTTAGGTACAAGTGTTTTAATAATGGGTTTTATATGTTATAATAATTACATATAAAATACTGTAATCATTTATGACATGTTTACGATTTCTTTATTTATAATGCTTTCCGATCTTAGTTTAAAGAGAACTGATTTGACTATTGTCGGCCACTAAACTACTATAAATACTTCCTAAACTGTGATTAGGCCGAATATGACGTACGCATCGCCGGCGTTCGCTCATATTCCCGAAAATCGATTTAAACGTATGCAAACCCTGCAGAATCGTTTTCTGCGTAGGGTCATGGGGGCACCGTGGTACGTGCGTAATCGCAACCTCCACGTAGATGCCAATTTGCCGACCATCAGGCAAGTCACGAAAGTGGCCAGCAAACGATATTTCGATCGCGCCGCGCATCATCCCAACACGCTCATCCATAGAGCGTCGATATATACTCCCTTTGACCGCGCAAAGTGGAGAAGACCGCGTTCCGTCCTCACCGATCCCGACGATGCGACCACTGTAGCCATCCGAGAGATGGAGGAAGTTCTCACTCAATTACACTCGACAAGAAGCACAAGCGCTCCCCGAAGCACCCTCGACCCTTCAACCGGCCCGCGTGCCGATGAAGAGAATAATACAAATTAGATTATAAGTAGCTTATAAATCCCCCTAAACCCCAATCGCAAATGTCTTTGCCCCCCTCCAGTGGCCGTCCTGAGCCGAGGTCCGTATCCCCCATTAGGGGGATGCCCTCAGCGAAGGTCACTTAAATTTTAGGGTTGGAGTGCCTAAAGCATTCGCCCGAAAGTCCGGTGTCGCTGACTAAAGCCGACTCTTGTCAGGCTATCAGCAAGCGTCCAAACAAAAAAAAAAAAAAGATCGAGGGGTCATTCCGTCATCACTTGCGAACAAGTAAACATCTCCAAACCAAAATGTGTGTTATTTATTGTGACGTCATGGATTCCGATGGTGACGACAACTACACAGGCGACCAATCGCCGACATATACGTCCCACTACTGGGCACGGTCCTCCTTTACTGAATGAGAGGGGTTAAGCCTTTGTCCACCACGCTGGTCTAATGCGGGTTGGCAGACTTCACATATATTCGAAATTGTTATGAAGAACTTCTCAGGTATGCAGGTTTCATCAAGATGTTTCCTTCACCGTTAAAGCAAGTGATAATAACAATTAATACACACATAACTTAGAAAAGTACGAGGTGTATGCTCTTGGGGCTGGTTTCGAAAATACTACTTTTGTCTCGACAGTCCATACGACTGAGCCCGCTGAGCTATCACTGCTTGTTTATAGATCTAAAGCTTATTATTATTTCTGCCTGAAGTTATCCCCACTCAATGCCAGGATCCGCCTTCTCGTATCATAGGTTTAACTGTATTTGGAATTATATGGGGTGACCCACCGTCTGACCCCCGCAACCTGCAACGGGAACCAATTTTCGCCCTTGCCTCGTCCGTTAATCAGCAGAGTGTACCATGTGCAGGTGTGGTTGGCTTAGGGCCATGTTTGAGGCTCACTTACACTCCTAGCTTATTATTAGTAGGATTAAATTTTCTTCATTTTGACAATATTTGTGGCTGGCGCAGTGTAGATATAGCAGAGGCTGGAAAACAAGCAAGTAGGTGACAACATCAGGTTGCAACTTCTCGACAGTTTTCTGTTAGAAAGTAGTTTTATGGAGGCAGCGGATTTATGCTGTAGCCAAAACTGTACAGCGTAACTCACCACTTGAACTAGACATCAAGCACTACCCAGCACGTAGTTTGCTTGTTAAGTCCATCAAACTTCGTTCTAAGCTAAATCAAAAAACAAAACACTTATCTCATAATCTGATATATGTTTCTAATTGCTCTTTCTTGTCCTATATTTATTTTAGAGCCTACCTTGATTTCGTCAAATGTAATCCCCGAAGAGGTGTAATCAGTACACCCATATTTCACCGAGCGTATCTCCGTCCTATGATGTGGTAGGGGGTGAGCCTACCGCCAAACCCGGCACAATTCCAGACTCCGGGCTGATACTGAGCATTTCGTAATAGAAAAACCCAATATTACTTTTACCTTACCAAACCCGAGACCTCAGCGTCAGCCTCAGTTATAACCAGTATGCATTGCAACGGCGTCACAGAGGCAGTTCGTTCTTAACTATCAAAAATAATTGCTTTTCAAGTTCGAAAAATTCGCGTGCTTGAGAAGCAATATTGATTATCTAGAGATACCTTATAAAACGCATATATACAACCTTTCACTATGTATGTAACCTTCAGACCAGACAAATGACTCAACATCAAATCCTCAGTTCCTTAAGGGCATATTATGCACAGCCAAACAAGCACCTCCCAATCGATCACCCGGTAAATGGTTTTCAGGTGACAACGGAATGTGGCAACACTAAGTGCTATCCCATGTCGAACCGGTATATAGCTGTACTGAATTATGAAGGCTTCGGTTTTGGAACTGTTTAAAAGTTTATTGTTTCGGTACATGTAAATTGAAAGTTTTTATTGAAGGTTTGTAAAACGTTTTTGTTGTGGTTAGATTAATAGAATTACAGACCTGGTTAAAATTCAGGAATAGTAAGAAGAAAGAAAGAAAGAAAATAAATTTATTTCCGCTCACATAAACTACAACAAACAAAAAACATATACAGAAAAATAAATTATAAATTTAACTATAACAAAAAAATCTACGAAATATATTAGCTAGCTAATTATCTAGCTGGAAACCCCTCGCCAACTGTCAAGTGTAGCCAACATGACGATTATTGTAATCAATTGCACGTTCAATTGAAGGTTGGCAAGTGGCAACATCTCTTTGGTTGGCAAGAGGAAATAGTAGATGTCACCGACGAAATAGCTAACATTTGTTTACATTAAACTTTAGGTATAATTTAAAGGTACATATTATATTAAAAAGATAATTTCTTAAAATAAACTGTGCAGTGTTATGTGCGGAAAATGGCTGACACTCAGCATAATGCTGCAACGTTGTGATTAACGTCAACAGCGCTGATTTTCAGTGCCCGCCTCAGTGCAGTGCGTCATGAAAAACAATAAAAGGTTGGTTATACTAAATAAATAAAAAAAAATCTAATTAATAGTGGATTCTAAGTAATAGTGGTGGATATATATATATATATATATATATATATATATATATATAACACCAATGTCCAATAACACCAGTATTGAATCTTCTCCATGGTCATGCCCTTCTAAGATGTTACCCACAACATCGGAAAGAGCTGTAGCTGTAACTCTGCACTTCCTAAATCCGGATTGTAAGTCAGGAAGAATATCATTCTTCTCCAGGTAATCCACCATGGAGATAGACCACTCTTTCCAATATCTTGGAAGTACATGGAAGAATACTCACCGGACGCAGGTCTTTGACACTAACTGGTGAGTTTACTTTGGGAATAGGCTTAACAACAGCACACCGCCACAGGTCCGGAGAAGTGTGAGTGTCTATCGAAGTATTAATGATACTAGCAATGGCTTGAAGGAAAGATGGAAGTTTTAGGGACAACAATTCCAATGCGATACCATCAACACCTTGTGCATTTGAGTCTAAACCCTTAATCATTTTAAAAATAGCATCCTGATTAACAGATTTTAATTCAAAGGTACACTGACTGTGTCTATTACCCTCAAAATACGATAACTGTGATAAATTCGTTTGCCATTTCCCAGGAATATCAAGGAAAGTCCTGTTGATCTCATCAGGGTTATTAAAATGATGTGGAAGTGTGCCATCCTGTTATGATGGAAGCACCTGTGCTTTAAGATTCTTCCATAGCAATTTTGGATCATTAATATTGTTATTAATACATTTTTTAAAAAATACATTTTTTTCAGCTTGCAACGCTGTAATTGCTTGACTTTTGAGATCCAAGTAGTATGCCTTACTGCTATCTGATTTTAATTGGCGATATCGTTTCCTGGCGGAATCTCGGAGCCTAAACATTGAACGGATGTTATCAGTTATCCATGGTGTAGGTCGTTCTCTAAAAATTCTACTTTTGAGCGGGGCGTGTAAGTCGAACAGCTGGGTAAGAAATAATGTGAATGTGCGGGTCATTGTATCAACATCTGATAAATTTATAATTACATGCCACGGAATGGCTTCAAGATCAGCATTAAATAAATGCGCCAGAATGTCCTTCATTGGACGATATATGATAAATTCAGGCTTAGGTTTTTCCTTTTTAACCAACATATCACAAATAATAAAAGAGTGGTGGCCGAATTCGGGTATATGATCCACTACCACACTCCGGACCCTAGCATCAGTGCAGATGATATCAATTAATGTCTCACTATCACCTGTGAAATGTGTGGGGGAACAGACAACTTGATTTAAGTTGGTGTAAAGCAAGAATTTACTTAATATTTTTGTTTTTGTATTGTGCTGGTCTAACATGTTTACATTAAAGTCACCCAATAGAATTACATGGTCAAAAGGTGCCAATGCACCTATACTATTAGTCATAGTCTCCAAAAAACTAGCTAAATTAAACCAAGGAGGCCGATAAGCTGTACCAATTAGTAATTTTTTGCCATTGATGCTCAAGTTCAACCAGAGTTGTTCAACATCTGGGTGAGAAGGATGTGCTCTTATGTGGGCTCTAACCCCAGATCTTATGTAGAAAGCCACACCCCCACCACGTCCGCCACATATATTTGTAGGCCTTGGTATATGCTTCATTTTGTAACCCGGGACACTTGGTGCCCGACCTTCCTCACCTCTCCGCAACCAGGTTTCATTGACAGCCATTAAGTCTACCGAGTGGTGGTCCATAGCCAACAGAAACTCATCATGGTTTGTCCCTAAAGACCCTGCATTAATAAAACCTAACTTTAAAAATTTACTTTGGACCATTAGTGAACAAGAAATTAGACCTAATACAATAGTATATGCAATTAGTATATTTAAATAATTTATAATTATATGCCCTATCCAAAAACATGACAAGACACATAGTAAGTATACATATAGCAGTGATAGCTCAGCGGGGAGAGGTATGGACTGTCGAGGCGAAGATCGCAGGTTCAAAATCAGACCCCCAAGAGCATACACCTCTGACTTTTCTAAGTTACGTGTGTATTAATTGTTAATTATCACTTGCTTTAACTGTGAAGGAAACATCGTGAGAAAATCTTTATACCTGCGAAGTTCTCCAAAAAGAATTTCGAAGGTATGTGAAGTCTGCCAACCCGCATTAGGTCAGCGTGGTGGACTAAGGCCTAACCCCTCTCATTCAGTAGAGGAGGGCCGTGCCCAGCAGTGGGACGTATATAATACAGGGCTAGTTATATTATTAGTAGGTAAATGTTAGTTGGCACTATCAGTAGTTGTCATAATGATGTTCGATGTGTTTATTTCGTAATCAATCTGATGATAAAAAATATCTATCACCCATGAAATTGTACACCCCCGACCGGTATGGCGATAGGCTCGCATCCTTTCACATCATGGGACGGTGATGAGCTCGGCAAACTGTGGGTGCACAAGTTATACGTGAGCTTATTTGTTTTTTCTTTAAATAACACCCACCAGTCACCCTCACACAGTGACCCCACAGTAAGTATACAATTCTTATGTCATGGGTACCAGAAACTACGAGAGACTTTCGGTACCACAACGCACACACCGAAACAAATATTTGTGTATCAGACAAATATTTGACTCGGTGTGGGGGTCGAACCCGCGGCCTCACGTTTCACAGACGGCTCCTCGCCCACTGCGCCACAGAGGTAAATGTATAATTATTATAAATAAGAGGTATTTCTATATTTGTCTTTGAGTTAATTACTCTCTTTGACTGCACCAGAGACAATTATTATTCTGCTTACATTCGCAAACGGAACAAACATTTTAACTCCTTTAATCGTAAATTTGACATAAACAATGTATTTAACCTGAAAATTTGTTTTGCAGGTAAGATCGAGCATGTTACTTATATTCGTAAGTGCTATTTTTTAGGTTTTTAAAAGTTGATCTCCTTCTGTGAGGTTTTATCTTGCCTTGTGTTTTATCTCTTTAGAAACAATGTATTATGTAAATAATATTATTAAACTATAACAAACAATCTTCAGAGTGGCAAACGGCTGGTCGTAAAAACTACAAGTCAAATCATTCTGCAACATGTGTTAAAAATAATGTTGCGCCGACCCCACTGCGTGTGGGATAAGGGAAGGTGGAAGAAGAAACTATAACAAAAATAAAACAGAAAAAGTTTTTTTTTTATTGGCTAGACTGACGAAACGAGCAGGTCGCTCACCTGATGGTAAGCCTCACGCCTGCCCATAAACAGAAGCAACACCACACAGAACTTTGAATTAAAAAGCACTGCATGGCAATGGACTGCGCTCGTCACCACGAGACGTAAGATGTTAAGTCTCATAATGCCCAGTAATTTCACTGGCTTCAATGTCCTTCAGACTGGAACACAACAGTGCTTACACACTGTTACTTGGCGGCAGAGCGAGCCTGTCGCCATAACGCGCACAATTCCAGACTCCGGGCTGATACCGAGCAATTTGTAATAGAAAAACCCTATATCACTTTTACCCGACCCGGCAATCGAACCGGAGACTTCAGCGTCAGGCTTAGTTGTAACGCGTATGCATTAACTGCGCCACCGAGGCAGTAAAATTACGTTCTATTTTCAAAGACTTTAATGTATACTACTAGACAAGCTGCGCGGTACATAGAAATTGTGCCCCTAAGTTGCGGTCAATTGACCATAACTCAATATTACCATCTCGCTTACTCTCAACTAGAACCCCTCTCGCTCTCCCTGTCTGTGAGCTGTTAAACTCCCGCGTTATGTGACGCAATTTTACTTCTAAACAGCCCGTCTAGTAGTATACTTTAAATTCTTTGTCTAATTTAATTATAATAATAATAATAATACTAGCCCTGTATTATATACGTCCCACGGCTGGGCACGGGCCTCCTCTACTGAATGAGAGGGGTTAGGCCTTAGTCTACCACGCTGGCCTAATGCGAGTTGGCAGACATCACATACCTTCAAAATTGTTATGAAGATTTCTCAGGTGTGCAGATTTCCTCACGATGTTTCCTTCACCGTTAAAGCAAGTAATAATTAACAATTAATACACACACAACTTAGAAAAGTCAGAGGTGTATGCACCTGAGGCTGGTTTCGAACCTGCGACTTTCGTCTAGACAGTCCATACCACTCCCCGCTGAGCGATCATGTCTATTTTAATATCTTTGGCTATTTGATCAAGCCAACAGTCGTCCCAAATAAGTTATTCACCAAACCAAACCGCATCCATAACTCTGTTACCAAAGGAATCGACTCCAGTTCGCTTCCTTAAAGTTATTGACTAACCTGTTGCAAGAACCACCCCATCTTTTATTATTCTATTATCGAATGCCAATTTTGTGGCTGCCATTTTGAATCGTGTATTCAATATGATCGATTGATGCCGAGTATTCTATTGTCATTAACGGCTTGTTGAATTAGATTTGAGATTTTTGCTCTAGGTTAGAGAATTTTGTGACAACAGAATCGGCATCATTATTTTTTTTACAACTACCTTCTAAACAATTTAAAACTTCAATAAAAAACAATTTGTTAAACAGTGGTTTAACAAATTTTCACTATTTATGAGTTTTTAAACGATAATAACCCATGGAATTTGTTGTTAGTGCTAAATGGGATTTAATTATTAAATTTACAATTTAAAATGTAATTTATAAATTTAATTTAGTATATAATTTTAATTTGGTTTATCGTTTTAATTTGATTTATAATTATATTATAGTGCGTATGTAATTATATTAATTTTTTTATTTTATTTTTTTATTTAATGCTTGACAAATTTATAAAGTGTTGACGTTTTTAAGTGCCCCAGTAAAGGAACAAATTTCATACGCACTCACGCCTGTAATCTCCGAAGGGGTAGGCAGAGGTGTAACCCGAGACCTCAGCGTTGGCCTCAGTCGTAACGCGTACGCATTACAACTGCGCCACCGAGGCAGTCAACAAAAAACAAATTTCATTTTCTTTTTTATGAAATAAATGAATTTTTTATTTGATTTTGATTTGATTTGCTTATTTAACATAACATAAGCTCACGCCTTTATCTCCAGAGATATAGATAGAGGTGCAACCAGTGCTGTACCCACAATTCGCCGAACTTATTTTCGTCTTATGATATGATAGATAAGCCTAACGTCATTCCGGGCACAAATTTCAATCCCACGGTGCGGGAATCGAACCCACACCCTCTCGCTTCGCAGCCGGCTACTCACCCACTGCGCCACGGAGCCTGTCTATAAATTCATAAAGCTTCTGTTGAAACTATTATGGCTTAAACGATTTAAATTATACAATCCTATTAATTTACAAGTAAATAAGTAAAAAACATTAGCACGCCATTAACTAAATCCAATAGTATTTCGGACATGGAGCGTGTTAGCATTACGCGTGAATTAATTTCACAGTTGACGTAACACGGCGGCCACACAAACACGCTGCGCATGAATAATCGAATTTATAATGTTTAAGCCATTAAACATAATAATAGGAAAAGTAGCGGGGTTTTTTTTATTTAAAGTGAAAATTTTATTACATCGTCTCAAATTTTTTGGCCTGTGTGTTACATGTCGCGTGACGGTCGGCCGCGGAGTAGGGCTAAAGTGAAAGGCGCTCGCTAGAGCAGCCAAGGCCAATATGGCGGCGTCTATAGTTTGCACGCTATTTTGTTTGTTTGTTTTTGTTAGTGTTTAATGTAATATTATTCCAAAATTTTTTAGTTAAATGTCTATAATGTGAAAAAAGTTTCACTTTTACCGTGGTTTCATATAACCACACAACGGTTTTTTTTATTGCCTAGATAGGCAGATGAGCAGACGGCCCACCTCATGGTAAGTGGTTACTGCCGCCCATGGACCTCAGCAATGCCAGAGCACAGCCAAGCCGCTTAAGAAAAACTCTTTTTAAACCTCACTTAAAGAAGGACAGGTCATAACGCTCGGGAAACACCGATGCAGGGAGTTCATTCCAGAGCTTGCATGTGCGTGGTAGAAATGAACGCTGGAAACGTACCGGGCTAGACGGGATTGTTTCCAGGTAATATGGATGAATATGAGTAAGAAAAGTTGGTCGAAGGAAAAGTCATGGCTGCGGAACATCCGAGAGTGGACAGGGATAGCGAGCGCTGCTGAACTATTTCGTCTCGCAAAGGTCAAAATACAGTATGATGAGCTGACTGCCAACCTTTACTAGTTGGAGAGGCACTACAAGAAGAAGAAGCCATTAAACAACATGCCCCTTAAAATTATGTGAGAACTGACTTGTCGCAGACGAATTTTTCATACTGTAATTAACGTAATTAATCGTATATTAAAAATATCGTAAATTATTAAGAAATTTGTTTCGATAATTAATTTATCTACACTAATATTATAAAGAGGAAAGATTTGTATTTTTGTATGTAACGAATAAACTTAAAAACTACTGGACCGATTTCAAAAATTCTTTTGCCGTTATAAAGCTACATTATCACTGAGTAACATAGGCTACTTTTTATCCCGGAAAAGGCCGTTCAGGCGGGCGGAGCCGCGAGCAAAGGCTAGTGATTAAATATTCCAAATTTCCTTAGAGTATTCGATAAATGTCAAACACTGTTTTATTATGACTAAATTAACCCGAGACCTCACCGACAACCTCAGTCGTAACGCATACGCATTACAACTGCGCCACCGAAATAATAACGTTGCGATATTACAAGGAATATTATTATTATTTGACAACGATCCGAAGACAACGCTTCTAAAGAACAGGCACATTGAAATAGACTAAGCACCCAGCTGCCTATCCGACAGTTACACTTACGTGTAATCATGCGCGAAGGTGGAGCACCGGTGTGATGCCCTCCCTCCCTGCAGCAGTCTGCCTGTGAACAAGCGAAAACCTTCCAATGAACCAATTCTGCTCCACCGCATCAAGAACCCAGACAAAAAAGACCTACCTACCTATGTACTCTCAATGAATAAATATTTCTGAATTTCTGATATAGTTGTGGAAGGGTAGTTAAATGGTATAAAAGAGGTTGTCGCCATAACAGGAGGCCTTTTGCCCGCAGTCACTCGGTCAACCTCCAGTTCATTAAAATCAGTGGTCAGTCGATAGTCCAAGTGTTCATTACGCGGTAGCTACGCTGGTTTACTATTCGGTCCTAGTTGTTTTACTTATAATTAGAGAACGGTCTCTAGAGAATCCTGACATGGGGTTGTGGTCTGTAAAGCAGTGATATTGTAAATGTAACCAATAAACTATGAGTTGAAGTGATTACTGTCGTTTGGTATTAATAAAAATAATACTCGTCTCACGTAACTTCTAACAAATACAAAAGGCGTATCTTACTAATTAGCATAATCAGGCGCTTACATAGCGGTGTGCAACCGAGAGTGCACCATCCTCGTGGGATGGAAGCGTTTGGTTCTGAATTAATTAAAATAATTAATTAAACTATACATAGCCGATACTAGAGGTATATCACGGTATTTTACTTGAAATGTAGTGTTATAAGTGCTGCCAGTACTAAATAATGGCACAACGGTTATGACGTCACACTATTATTGTATAACTTTATATTGTCTGTTAATACATAAGATATTCTATGACTTATTTAAATAATCAATTCTAATTATTATACACGCTATTTAGAACGTTCCAACATGTTCAATAATAAATACAATTACTAATGTGAACTATTTGTAAAAAGGTATAAATAAGGTGGAACAATTATTGTCGGCAGTCAGTCGGTTGATAAACGGAATATAAAGTGTTACTCTGCCCAAATAAATGGAGAAGATCGTGTACATTGTGTTTCAATTCTTCTACTTCGTTAGAGTAGTTATAATATTATTTGGTTTTCTTTCTAACACAAGGCAGTGTAAAATTACATTCCAAGTTTATTAACGTTCCCATGATATACTTTACCTCAGCGAGAGAGATTCGCTGCCTCCTCCGCTCGCACGTTGCTTGAAAGACAGTTAATTTACCAAGAACCAAAATTTATGTCCGCTCATAAATTTCCATTTAATATAAACTTAATTCGGCCAATGTACGAAATGTGATGTATTATAATTTCATATTTAATGTAGGTGCTTATTGCTTTGGAATTATATTTTGTTTTCTTGGTTCTTGTTGAAATACTGGGTGATAGGTCCGTCGTATGCAAGAGGCTGTCTGGGTTGGTACCACCGTCTATTTCTGCCGCCAAACACTGTTTTGTTCCGGTTTGAAGGACATTGAAGCCAGTGAAATTACTGGGTATTATGAGACTTAACAACTTATGTCTCGAGTTGACGAGCGCAGTATTTATTTTGGTATTTAACTACATGGTACTGACCATGTAGTTCTTCATAATTCTAAGTGGCGTTGCTTCTGTATAAAGGCAGATGTAATGCTTACCATCAGGCGAGCAACTTGCTTGCCTCGTCATGTAAATAAAAAACCGACATACGTACCGAAACTAGGACTAGATAGTCCACACTCAAAGTTTACTGCCGCTAGATTAAACGTCAGTTATTATTTTTAACCTTCATTATTTTTAAGGAGGTTCTTAATTCGGTGGTTGTATTTTTGTGTATGTACATCGATTTCTCCGCTAATTGTGGACCGAATTTATTAAAAAAAAATCATAGAAATTGTTATGTTTAACTTTTTAGTGTTTTTATTTTATAGTCGGTTTTTAAGTTTTTAGATGTTATCTCTATATATTATTTCTCACTAGTGTTTTTTTATCGGAACGCCATTACTTTCATAATTCTTTATCAAATTTAATGATTCAAACATAATTTTAAAGATTAAGTTTTTCCACCAAAAAATAACAAAACAAGATGAAAAATATTTCTACTTTATTATAACTTTATTATATTTCTTAACTGACCACTATCGGTACGAATTAATTATTTATACATTTTTATCTAATCGTGGTAAAGCCACGCTGTGCCAAGTTTTGTCTTCAGCGTAACTGGACCGGCTGCAGGACAAACTTTACTAACATTACTATCGCCAAAAAACCAATCCCAAACTGACTCGAAAGTTGAAATCAGCCTGCGGCGTGACGAAGTTGTACATAAACGTTCTGTGGTTCATTACAGTCAAATAGACGAGATGATTATTACTGCTACGAATTGATGTACCTACATGTCTAGATGCCACGTCTCTGTGACTAGTTTCATTTGCCAGCCTTGTGGCGTCACCTGATCTACAATGCCACATGTAATTGTAATAAAGTAATATAAAATACTACAGATAAAATACTAAGTTTTAAACAGTTTAATTATATTCCCCAAAGGGGTTGACGTCAGGCAGGTGGGCGGTCGTAAAAACTACAAGCCAAATCTTTCTGTAACATGTATTTAAAAAGCATGTTGCACGGATCCACTGCGACTAAAGGTGGAAGAAGAATAATTAATTTACCATAAATCCAATTTTACAAGTTTCATTTTTCAAAATGCAGTTAATTCAGATTTCTGGAGATCAAAAAATCCCTCCAAAGTAATCGCATATTCTATTCCTTTCCTCAAAGGTCGGCAAGGATCCACAATTCAAATTCAGCTATTAATAGTTTTACGGGTGGTGGGAATTACTTACCATAAGGCGACTTTCACGTTTAATCACCTCCTGCTATAAAATTACGACCTAAAAGGAATACGGATGAAGTCACTAGATGCTGTTAGAATTTAGCTGTTTTATTACGCTTCACTATTCCACTTGCGATGGCCATCTAGACGCGTATGTAATCAGAGATATGAATGTAGTTTCCGTTACATTTGGTGCGCAAACACCGTGGATACGAGTTGTCCCACTGTTGGTTCTAACTTGCCAACTTCTGTGTATATGGGAACTGCGTCACTTACATTTTGGGTTTGTGTAAACACGGGGTTTGGTTTGCGGCGTGCTGACTGTTTTATTGAAAAAGTGCTAGTTTTGAGGTTATGTAATCACGCCCAAGATGTATATATAATAACGAAACAGTATACAGTACGCACTCATACATACATACATACGCACTCACGCCTGTAATCCCCGAAGCGGTAGGCAGAGGTGTAACCAGTACACCCACATTTCGCCGAGCGTATCTCCGTCCCTAAAGTGATAGGGGGCGAGCCTATCGCCATACCAGGCACAAATTCCAGACTCCGGGCTGATACTGAGCATTTCGTAATAGAAAAACCCAATACCACTTTTACCCGACCCGGGGATCTAACCCGAGACAGCAGTCGTAACGCGTACGCATTACAACTGCGCCAACGAGGCAGCATGCTAATAATTATTTATGAAATATTTATGTAGCACATAAATAATTAATACACCCAACAGCCATACACTTAGTCCTGAATCCACACTAGGTAAAGCTGTATCAGGAACTTGCGTGCAACAACACCCAGATCCGAGACAAATATTTGTCGATCAGACAAACATTTATCTTGGTGCCGGAATCGAACCCACGGCCTCACTTTTCGCATCCGGCTACTCACCCACTGCGCCACGGAGGCTGTCACGATTCTGCGCAGATTCTAACTTTATTTTTATTGTAATAACCAGCCTCTCTCGCTCTTCCCTATTATAAACGCATCGCATACGTCCACAATATGTTTCCGTATATCACCAAAAGCCAGTAACTCTGTCCTAAATATCGAAATGACTTTAACTCACGAAACTCGTGTGTCGCCGAAATTAACTAACTGCCAGTGCTTTGCGTTTATCCTAACTTATTCTTCATCATGTTATGGATATTTCTTAAATAATTTAACTTCACCATTTGGTTATGCAGTTTTTTACATTACTGGTTAATCTTTTCTACTGGTAAATTTTCTGAGTGGTAGAGCCACGCTGTAGACACTTGCCTACCGTATGGGCCGGCTCGTCCGGGTCTTTTCCACTGTCTCACAGAAAACCGGCGTAAAGTAGCAGCTTTCTGCTGCGTTTCGTACGGTTAGTGAGATATCCGGAGGCCCAAACCCCGCCCCTTCCCAATCCCTTAATTATCCCTTTAAGGTCGGCAACGCACCCATAACTCTTTTGATATTGTGGGCGTACATGGGCGGTGGAGATCACTTACCATCAGGTGACCCACTTGCTCGTTTGTCGGCCTATACCATAAAAAAAAACTGATTGTGCGAATTTCTGTGACTCTGTGGTCCATCACCACAGACAGTCAAACCAACCAATTCAGGCTGAATACCAAACGCGAGTGAATACAATAGTGTTAGTTTCCTAACACTAACTACGAGTATGTTAGTAAAAAATAAATTTGAAGAATTTTAATTCATAATCATCATCATCATCAGCCACAAGACGTCCACTGCTGAACATAGGCCTCCCCTAATGCCTTCCAGGCCGACCTGTTGGAAGCGGCCTGCATCCATCGGCTTCCTGCAACCCTTGTCAGGTCGTCGGTCCATCTTGTAGGTGGACGTCCTCTGTTGCGCTTGCCCGTACGTGGCCTTTAAGAACTTTGAACTTTCAATGTTGAAGTGGCAGTGGGCAGGTTACATAGCTCGCAGAACTGATAGCCAATGGGGCAGAAAAGTTCTCGAAATTGTGATTACCTACTCAAAATACGTACTTGGCACTATCATGATACTTAACCAGGTCAAAAGTATGATGCCGTAAGGAGCACTTAACGTTAATAAAGACACCCGTTGAAAGTTGGCACTAACCCGGACTCGAGTGTAAAATTAGTTCTATTTAATTGCTCTTCTTAGTAGTTTTTAAAGTTGAGATGTCGCTTTAAATTAAGATAGCTAATTCGTGTACTGCTTGTTTAAAGTTGGATGTTTTTTTTATGTTTTACTTTTCTTTGAACTTATTTATTAGATGCTATTTGCGCGGAGTATTTTTCTAGAATAAAAAAGTCTTATCCTAGAAATATATTCCGCGGCTCTACCACTCATAAAATGTCTTTTATGAGTGGTAGAGCCACGTTGTAGACAAAAGTGTATGGGCCGGCTCGTCCGGGTCATTGCCACTGTCTCACAGAAAACCGGCGTAAAGTAGCAGCTTGCTGCTACGTTTCGTACGGTGAGTGAGATATCCGGAGAAGCAAATCCCCCTCCACTTCCTAATCCCTTAATTATCCCTTTCCTTTAAGGTCGGCAACGCGCCCATAATTCTTTTGGTATTTTGGGCTCACATGGGCGGTGGAGATCAGTTACCATCAGGTGACCCATTTGCACGTTTGCCGGGCTATGCCAAATAATAAAAAAAACCCACGCTGGCACACCGTGTGAAAATCCCACGTTATATCCTTTGGCACATGTGGGACGGTCCCACGGGATCCAGATTGGAATGCGGGAACCGTCTCCGCGCTGTGCCGCTTTCGGACCCGTCATCTAAGAGGCTCAGGAGCCCCTCACAATAAGGACTTCCGTCGTCTTCAGCAGCACGATATTTCCCGCTGCCATCTCGGGCACCACCAAATACATTACTACAATATAGTAGAAGTTCCACCGTCTCATAGAATAACACTGAAGTAGATGCGGTGCAGAAGTAGTAGCAGTAAGTTTTCAACCCCCTTTCTTGATCTCCATTCCTCTCCTTTAAGGCCAGTAACCCATATATAATAATTATTGTATGATACGATGACCTACGTGCTAGTTTGCGACCTCTGCTATGAAAACGCTCAATTTTAATACCATCTGAAGTACTTATGTATTCTCTTTAGATATATACAGTATGTAACAAAATCCCTTTTGGCCCTTTTTGGGTCGTGAAGATCTTCATATAGACAGCTTAATAAAAATAGTTAAATTTTAAAAAAATATAAATCGAAGCGAGATATTATAACACATTGGTAACATAAAAAATGAACATATTTAAAAAATGTTATTTGCATGTGTATTTCTGTGTGTATTGATGAAGCCACGGGCGCGGCACGTTTGATGTACGTGGATACCGCAACATGCTATCTCACTTTTACAGAGGTAATCAATCGAAATACGGTTTACACACAATTTAATTCAAGTTTAATAATCAAATATGATTATTTTTACTGTTAAATTTTTGTATACGAGTTATTTCATTACGTTTGAATATCGATTCTCATATCACAGTTAAAATGCCCAACAGGGTTTATGTTACATATTGTATATGTGATCGCATATTAGAAACTTGCCGGAGAAGCGAGATTTAGTGAGGGAATGCGGTATCGTCCTCCATCCTCCATCCTCCGACCGATATCGGAAAACTTTGCTGGATTTGCCTTTTATACCATAATGTCATTTTGATACGATATTGTTACGGTTAGATGTGAAAATATCGTTCGAATTTTTGGAAGGCAACGTTTTATAAGTACTGTTACTTGTAAAAAGTACATACATACTGGTATAGGCTGATACTGAGCATTTCGTAACAGAAAAACCCTTGTCAACCCGTATCAGCGCGGAGTCTGGAATTTGTGCCCGGTATGGCGATAGACTCGCCCCCTATCACATCATGGGACGGAGATACGCTGGGCATTATATGGGTATACTGGTTACACCTCTGCCTACCCCTTCGGGGATTACAGGCGTGAGTGCGTATGCCTGAATTCTGTAGTAGCATGACGGAACCACTATACACAATTAAGACGTAAAAATACAAACGTCACTTGTATATTCTCGAGCAAACTTTACGAGCTTTCAAGACACTTGAGCGTCTCTTCCCGACGTTTAATGCGACTTTTAAAATATTCCCGACGCGAGTTCCTATCGATTCGATTCCAGAAGTGTCTTTATGTTTCTATTTATTAGTTTTTCAACTTCTTTATAGAGTTTTAGGACTGTACTTTGTGTTGTTTAATTCATGTTTTGAATAATGTCAGTTGGATGAAGATATACGCATAGAAAGCACGTGCGTAACACAAAAATCAGTATCTGTTAGTGATTAACCAGCCCGTACATAGATTATACGTAACCAAGAGACCTATTACGTGTGTATTCATTGTTAATTATTACCTACTTTTATCTTCTTTTACTTGCTCTTATCTCATTTACACTGGAGTCGGTGCAACATGCTTTTTCACACATGTTACAGAAAGACGTGAATTTAAATTACCGAAAACGGAATTTTGCTTGAGGGGGAAAAAATGGTAAAGGTCCACTGATAAAGGAAAACATTCTGAAGAAATCTGAATATATTAGAGTTCTCCATAAGAATTTCGAAAGAATGTCCTCACATACTCTACCCGCATTAGGCCAGCGTGGTGGATTAAGGCCTAGCTCCTATAATTAGTAGTGGAAGTCCGTGCCCACTAGTGGGACGTATACAATACAGTACTGGTATTATTATTTTATTACAAGCCGTTGCCCGCGGCTCCGCCCGCGTGAATGTCATTTTCCGAGATAAGTAAAAAAGTACCTAAATAGTCTAAGTTACTACTTATTACATCAGCTATCTGCCAGTGAAAGTCCCGTCAAAATCGGTCAAGCCGTTCCAGAGAATAGCCGGAACAGACAGACAGACAGACAAAAATTGAAAAAAAATGTTATATTGGTATATGTACCGTATATACATTCATATGCATGTAGTAAAAACGGTTATTTTAATATTACAAACAGACACTTCATTTTTATTTATTAGTGTAGATTACTTACCACTGTAAGCAATACTTGTTATTGAATAATTTTAATGAAAAACTTTGTACAAAAATACTTGTGTCTATACAAACCGATCCCCTTTAATAAAAAAGCAACGTAAAATTTCACTCTCTCGCGTTTCTTCAAATGTAAGATATTATAAAATGCTCAATAGAAAAATGCAAATACTTCGGATGCTAGCTAATCTAAAGGAGGTAGAACTCTGAATGCCAAACATAGCAGGGGTTCAAAAGGATCACTTAATACATCCCTTTTTGAGGAATTCTAAATTATTATGTTTATTTTAAAAACGTACAGGCTGTGTTCAAAGGATAAGATTGTTGAATTATTAGAATGCAATATAAATAATTAACTGCCAAAATCAGGGACTTCAATAAAGTTTCAACTTAATTTAGTTTCGTTTAATTCAACTTAATTTAATTTACTTGAATTCAACTTATTTTTTTTAGCTTGGATGCGAGACGAGCAGGTCGCTCGCCTGATGGTAAGCGCCACGCCTGCTCAGAAACAGAAGCAACGCCACACAGAACTTTAAATAACAAAGCACTGCATGACACTGGACTGCGCTCGTCACCCCGAGACATAAGTCTCATAATGCCCAGTAATTACACTGGCTTCAAAAACTACTAAAACTTGATTTCAACTTAATTTAACTTAATTTTTAACTATTTTAACAGTTAATTCATTAGCCATATCTTAGTATTTTATTATTTCTCAGAAACTTTAATTGTGGTTGTACTCAGTAACTTAGTAGGTATAAATAATTTATGTATGCAGTAATGGAGTAATAGCTCGGAATGTGTAAATAAATCAATTCGAAGATATTATTAAGTCACAATTAAAGTTGATTGACATTTCTGAGTGCAGCAGTAAATGTATTTATGAATTATATTTATTGATTTAATTATCGAATAAGTGTTTATCATCAACGTATGCATAAATAGAGATTTCAATATTAACAAAACTTAATGATTTTCTAAGCAATATGTTGATTTTGTAAAAATACTCAAATTAAATGCTGCCACGGTGGCGCAGTTGTAATGCGTACGCGTTACAATTGTGGCTAACGCTGAGGTCTCGGGTTCGATCCCCGGGTCGGGTAAAATGGTATTGGGTTTTCTATTACGAAATTCTCAGTATCAGCCCGGAGTCTGGAATTTGTGCCCGGTATGGCGATAGGCTCGCCCCCTATCACATCGTGGAACGGAGATACGCTCGGCGAAATGTGAGTGTACTAGTTACATCTCTGCCTACCCGTTCGGGGATTACACGCGTGAGTGCGTATGTATGTTAAATTAAAATAAATTTTAATGATGTAAACAAATTTCATACTACAGATTTTTAAAGCATAGCTTTGTTCATTAACGTACACACAATAATCCAAATCTACATATACAACCAAAATACCAGCAAGATGCGAACCTATACAAGAAACCCAGAAACAACGCCAGCCCAAAACAATCAGCCTGTACAAGAATCCAGGATGTTTAGACACGCGCCTCCCCTCCCGACTCATCTCCCACACCCCGCACATCTCCATTGTGCGGTGAAGTATTGCAGCGGTGGAAAACCGTTGAAAAGTCCACCATTCAAATGCAAATGCCTTTCTAGCAGGATTTGCATGCGTTTAGCTGATACATTGTACAGGGCTGTTTCTGAATGCAGTTTAGGGTTATTTCGGTAAGGCAAATGTTTAAATTGATATTAAAAATAATTTATGCGGGTTATTTTTGCCTTTTGCTACCTTTTTGGAGGCTTTTCATTTAAATATGCAATAATTTCTAAAAGATTTTAAAAAAAGGAGGTTATCAATTTGCGGAGTTCTTTTTGCTTTTTATGTACATACATCGATTTCTCCGCCAATTGTGGACCGATTTATTGGAAAAAAAATCATTCGATAGTGTGTTATTTGCTACGTTGATATATGCATCTATGTTTTCATTTCTCATATTTTTTTACATAAGTGTTATAAAGTAAGGTCAACATATTCAAGGTGACGCCAAAAATTAAGTAAGCACTTTATACTGTAATTTTTGCTTAAGATGAAGCGAGAGTTAACGCTAATAAGGAGTCAATTAAAAAAAGATTTCTATAACATTTGGATCATAAAAAAATCTCAAATTTATCTAATTTACTTAAGACCACCACCAATCCGTACTTCGTTGTGCTTCAAGCACTCGCGACTTTGATCTGTTATATTAGAATTACAGTATTTGAACATTATAACTGTTGTTCAACATCCCTGCCTCTGCTACCGCATCCATACAATGCAGTCAGTTCGGTCAGAGAGTGCTATTTGCACACGTCACGCTCCCGGACGTTACCGCTCGCCACCGCTCGACACTGCGTACCTCCGCTTGACACCGCCCGACACTACCCCGAGACCTCCTGTGAGTGTAGACACTGCTCTAATGGCCTTAAAATAAAAGTCATCATTCCACAGTTAAATTGGATGGTCAGGACTGGCATACTGGTGTGAATTGAAACGAGTTTTAATTTTAAAATATGAATTTGAAAAGGTTTTTATTTTATTTTGGTTTGTGTTTTTACATACGCACTCACACCTGTAATCCCCGAAGGGGTAGGCAGAGGTGTAACCAGTACACCCACATTTCGCCGAGCGTGTCTCCGTCCCATGATGTGATAGGGGGCGAGACTGGGCACAAATTCCAGACTCCGGGCAGATGCAGAGCATTTCGTAATAGAAAAACTCAATATCACTTTTACCCGAGCCAGGGGTCGAACCCGAGACTTCAGCGTCAGCCTCAGTGGTAACGCGTTTGCATTACAACTGCGCCTCCGAGGCAGGATAATAGTATTCGAATAAATTGAAAAGTCATACCCAAACAACTTGTAATGTTTAATATAAAAAATGATTAGTCTTAAGAGCTTTTTAAGGCGTACTTTCTTATATTAAATAATTCATCATGAAAAAGGATCTCCAGAGGCCAGAAAATAAAGAGCTTTAAAAACAAATTATTAAAAATAAAAATAATATAATATCAGCGGTGTGTTAAAGCTCCCTTATACAGATCCAACACCACACATAACTTTGTACAAAGCACTGCATGGCACTGGACTGTGCTCGACATATGAAATTTTAACCCATAATGCTCATTAATGGTGATAGGTTAGCCCCATATCACATCATGGGACAGAGATACGCTCGGCGAAATATGTGTACTGGTTCGGGGATTACAGGCCTGAGTGCGTATGTATGTATGTATGCTCATTAATTTACTGGCTTTAATGTCCTTCAAACTGAAGCAAAATAGTGCTTACACACTGCATGGCAACAGAAATGGACAAAGCGATATTACCAACCTAGACAGCCTCTGGCATATAAGGGGCTTACCAGTAAATTATATACATACGCACTCAGGCCTGTAATCCCCGAACCAGTACACATATTTCGCCGAGCGTATCTCCGTCCCTTATGTGATAGGGGGCGAGCCTATCGCCATACCGGGCACAAATTCCAGACTCCGGGCTGATACTGAGCATTTCATAATAGAAAAACCCAATACCACTTTACCCGACCTGGGGATCGAACCCGAGACCTCAGCGTCGGCCTCAATCGTAACGCGTACGCATTACAACTGCGCCACCGAGGCAGTAAATTGTAAATTGATTATAATAATGTAATCAAATTATAATAAAATTGCCTTGCAGTTGTAATGCGTACGCGTTACGATGGAGGCTGATGCTGAGGTGTAAGATTCGAGCCCCGGGTCGGATAAAAGCGAAATGGGTATCAGACCGGAGTCTGTGCCTAGTATCGCGATAGGCACGCCCCCTATCACATCATGGGATGGAAATACGCTCGGCGAAATGTGGGTGTATTGGTTACACCTCTGCCTACCCCTTCCGGGAATACACGCGTGAGTGCATATGTATAATAAAACCTACAAAATTTAAATTATCGATCCACAAATCTGAATGACTGTCGTCTCATACAGTACCACACAATAATAAATCCAATATGGCAAATCTCGTGCGAACTCTTGTAAAATCTGGAAAAATAAATCCGTTCGCACAAAGACCGCACTTGTGTGCTTCGTGGGGATTTTGGAAAATTGAAAAATACCCCCGATCTGGCGAGAGCGCATTCTGAACGATATTGCATCCTATTCTCTGAGGGCCAATTCTGCTATTTTAACTGACACTGCGAAGGAATTTTAACCGAACTGAAATTACATTTTGAATTAATTAAAAATATGGCATTCTGCTCCTTTAAAAATTCGATATCATCTCAGTTAAATTGCATTTAAACTGTCAATTCGATCAACTTTCAATGTCTTTCTTTTGTTGAAATTATGGCTTCGCATTATTATGCATTTCGCCAATGAAAAGTATTTTACCGAATTTTACGTATCAGCTGCCATAGACTAAATTGTAGAAATTAAAAATGACCTAAGCGACAAAATCAATGTTACCAACTCACAATAAAATACCCACAATATGACTAATTTCAGTGATTAAAAAATGACGTAACTGGAGGTTATGATTTTTTAATTAATTGATTTGACTAATTCCATGTATTTTATTTATTTAATTAATTTATCTATTCCATGGCATAACTGAAGGAAAACGGCACAACAGCACCACTGAGGCAGTCCTTTCCGGAAATAACCACAATCGCGATTAATTTATTGAAATTTGAGATTCTACCGAATTACGGTTTTGCAACACTGCTGAGGACATATTTATAATAATTATGAATTGTGCGAGAGTTTTGGCGGGAATTTTGACAGTGCGATTGATCTCATAATTTAATCTACACTAATATTCTAGAGAGGAAAGATTTTTTTGTAATTTTGTATGTAACAAATAAACTAAAAAACTACTGGGCCGATTTCAAAAATAATTTGGCCGTTAAAAAGCTACATTATCACTGAGTAACATAGGCTGTAAACTCATTTCTAATACTTTACTGAAATAACGAGTACACAAAGTCGAACAATTTTGACTACTTTTAGTTGCTTGCAGTAAAAGAGAATAAAGTTAAGAATTTATCTGCAGTTAACTCACAGTCACTTCACCTCATTGTTGCCAAGTCAGATTTTTGAAAATACCGTGGTGTCCACATTAAAATACGGTATTTGCGCCAAAAATACAGTGCTTGATGGGAAAAAATACAGTGTATTTTACAGTGACATAAAATGTCGTACAAAAAAGGAAATAATTAAATTATTAAGTAAAATATAAATTTATTTTAAACTTTATATCCTAAACTAACTTAACATTTTATTTGTATATATCGATCGCTGCAGAAATGGATGGCTGCGATGATGATGATATCGGTTTAGTTTTTTTAATGTGTTTAATCAAAGAGTTTTATGTATACTACTAGACAAGCTGCGCGGTACATAGAAATTGTAGTTTAATAAATTAATTAAATTGTAGTATAGTAAATTAGTTGTATTACTAAGTTGCAGTCAATTGACCGTAACTCAATATTATCATCTCGCTTACTCTCAATTAGAACCCCTATTGCGCTCCCTGTTTGTGAACTGTCAAACTCCCGCGTTACGTGACGCAGTTTTACTTCTAAATAACCTGTCTAGTAGTATACAATAATAATATGAAATTTTGACTGTAAAAAAATACTGTGTCTCCATATACGGTATTTATAAAAATACGGTGTCCAGTAGATGGCATGAAAATACGGCAGATCTGCTGTAATTACAGTGCACTTGGCAACACTGCTTCACCTTCAGTCACATTTCGTTCTCAATTAGTATTTTGACGTTTGTCTATAGACGAAATGCATTTTATATAGTTAAGTGTCAAAATTGTTACCAGAATGCCGTTTTGGTTCAGTCAACTTGTATTCTACTTTCGATATCATTGCGTTCTAAGTTCTTGAATATTGGTTTAGCAGAATACCATTTGCAACTTTCTTGTCGCTGAGATTAGATCGGAATGATATTTTGAACAATTAAAATTACGAGAATTGGCCCTCAGGTCTAACTCTTGTTTGGAGTGTTTGAACATTGTTGAGCGAAAGTTATAGAAAGTAGTTTTATGTCTTGTAAGAATAAAAAAGTTATTGGTGTTTTTTTGCGGTTTTATATGAATAGGTAACCAACGGTGCGCCAAGCTCATTTCCATCCCATCATTTGTTGGCGCCTATCGTCATATCAGACACAAATTGTAATCCCCAGCAACGATTGCCCAGCCTGGGATTTGAGCCAACGACCTCTCCAGTTTCTCAGCCTAAGTACGGTGACGCCTCGATTAAAACCCCGCGGTTGTCTCGGCGGAAGTGGGGTGCTTTCGGGTGATACTATTACACTTGAATTGCTGCCGGTACCTTCCCTGCGCTCTGCCCTTGGGACCCATCTCTGGGTTTGGAAGCCCGCTCACAATCGGAACGCCCTCGTCGTCTGTGGCAGCAGGAGGTTTTCACACTGCCGGTGATACCGCACATCACCCACTGTGCGGCTCCTATGTCCCCAATTAGTCGCCTCACACTAGCGCCTATTGAGTGATATCCTATCAGCCCAACACAAATTCCAATCTCGAGCAACTCAAACTTATTCATTTATTTATAAGCTTAATTTATTCTGACGACGGAGAACGGAGTAAAAAAATTAAACTCCTCAACGGACAACAGTACACTCGTCGCGATTGTGTTATTGTATTGAAATTTACATGCTATTGCTGTAACTACCACTAAAAATTGAAAAATTAAATAACGCTTAACAAAACTTAGAAACCAACTTCAAAATAATTAAATAAATACACCCAACAGTCACACACATAGTCCTGACCCCACACTAAGTAAACCTGTATCGTGGGTATCAGGAACTACGATGGCTTTGCGGTCCCATAACACCCAGACCCGAATCAAATATTTGTGGACACAAACATTTGTCTCGGTGCGGGAATCGAACCCACGGCCTCTCGCTTCGCAGCCGGCTACTCGCCCGCTGCGCCACGGAGGCTGTCAACATAATTATAATTTAATTATTTTGACGTCGGTTTATAAGTTTTGTTAAACGTTATTTTATTTTTTATAAATCAAAACAGGCTAATCATATCCACGTCGTTTCTTTTCGAATTTAAAATTGGAACGCAATTTTGAATTCAAAACACATAGTTGAATACGCAAAATATACGTGAAAATTACGCAAAATGCATAAATAAACGCAAAAATACGCCAATAAAGGTCGTCAGAGCACTAAACACGACGCATTAGTGGCACTTGAAAGTAAAAAGGTACAATTCGGTGTGGGATTGCATTATTAAACGAGTTTACGGTGTCACGTAGCGGCAGTACGTTGCTGTGTCCGAGATGAGACTGCGCAAGGAAAATATCCTACGGAATGCTCGGTTCAACTATTTTATTTTCCTTTGAATGTTTTTTTTTTTGGCAAATTGATTTTGACTAAGTAGGAGTTGGCTTTAAACATCTAAGCCAATCATGTGACATGATACAAAATACTTTTTAACCGACGAAATAATAGAAGTTTCTCATTCGACACGTATATTTGTTTTTATTTTTGTATACTAGGGGCCAATGCCAATGTTTTTCCACAAAACATAAAAAAAAACAGAGTCCGACGAATATGAGACATATCTTACTTTCTTCCCCACATTATTCTGATACCACGCTTCACTACTATTCATAAAGTGCTCCGATATTGTTTTTATTTCTTTATCCTATATATCATATATAGCTGTAGCTTATAGGTGGTCACATTTAAATTAAAAGTACAATATTCTACGCCTAAAGGGATAAAATTGCGGATGAAAAAATAAAACTTCGACATTTCTGCCCTGTTTAAAAGCTCGTTGAGAGCCGGTTTCAGTTTTGTTTAAAAAGTTAATAATTCCATTGAAATTATGAACTAGAACTCAACATTTAATCCATTTTACACCAGCCTCCATGGCGCAGTGGGCGAGTAGCCGGCTGCGAAGCGAGAGGCCGTGAATTCGACTCCTATACCACACGGTGTTATTCAAAAATATTTGTTTCGGGTCTGGGTGTTGTGGGAGCGAGTCCCTCGTAGTTCCTGATACCCACTATACAGGTTAACCTAGTGTGGGGTCAGGACTATGTGTGTGACTGTTGGTGTTTATTTAAGTAACCCTTCTGTATCCCACATGCTGTGTGTAAAATAAGAGTAGGGGTTGACCGTCGGGCAGTGAGAAATTATTGGCGATGCGTGTCCCGAACCCGCTCGCGCCGGACACACGAATATACGTGTCCACAAATTAGGTTTTTGATAACACAAAATTATGTAAATTTCAATTCGGTCTGATATATTTGCGTGTAATTGGTTTTGTTTTAATTTGGGCCTATGTTAGTACAGTCCTCAGTCAGTAATGCGTACGCGTAACGATTGAGGTTGATGCCGAGGTCTCGGGTTGGATCCCCGGGTCGGGTAAAATTGATATTTGGTTTTTCTATTACGAAATGCTCAGTATCATCCCGGAGTATGGAATTTGTGCCCGGTATGGCGATAGGCTCGCTCCTTATGACATCATTGGACGGAGATACGCTCGGCGAAATGTGGGTGTACTGTTTACACCTCTGCCTACCCCTGCCAGATTACAGGCATGAGTGCGTATGTATGCATGCTTGTACAGTTCAGTGGTGACTAATAACGAAATGCCGTCGTAAATGTAATATAGTTTAAAAAAGCATTGACATGTAAAAAGTGATATTTATGATCCAATTTACAGAATAAATGATTTGAGTTTGAATTTGAATAGAGCCACGCTGTAGACAGTTGTGTCTGGTTTGGTCGGCAGACTTCACTTCGAAATTCTTGATATTTTTTTATATCATAGGCCGACAAACTAGCAAGTTGGTCACCTGATGGTAATCTCCACCGCCTATGTACACCCAGAATAGCAGAATCATGGGCGCGTTGCCGACTTTAAATAAAAGAGGTAATTAAGGGATTGGGAAGGGAAGGGGAATTTGAGCTCCGGATATATCTCACTGCACGAATTGCAGCAATAAGCCGCTACTCTACGTCGGTTTTCTGTAAGACAATAAATAGTAATGACCGGGTCAAGCTGGCCCATTGGTGTTTATTTATTTATTGCTAAAAGACACATCAACTTAACACTAGACATTCATAGTAAGAAAGTACAGAGGAAACAGACAAAGTGCTAAATAACTATAGGTGTATACAACATTCAAAACATGCATCCATATTAAATTATAAATACAATTATTAAACAGTAATTAATAATCATTAATATTAATAGGAATTATGATAACAATAATTTTAATTTTAATAATAATTTTAATTTAAAGCTTTTCTGTTAGTGATAATTTACAAGTCTTGATAAATTGTGAAAGGTTAGTAAGATGAAAAATGTCAATGTCACAGGCAAAGTTCGATTTATTAAATGTGTATGTGTTGTAGACAAAACTATTTACAGCGTGGCTCTACCACTCCCTTATCCCACTCGCGGTAGGGTCAGTGCTTGCAACACACTTTTTAACACAAGTTACAAAAAGATTTGGCTTGTAGTTTTTACGACCGGCCGCGTACCCGACGTCAACCCCTCTAAGGACAAACACCTAGACCAGAAACAAAAATTTGTGACTCACACAAACATGTCTCGGTGTGGGAATCGAACCCGCGAAGCTTCACAGCCAGCTACTCACCCACTGCGCTGCGGAGGCTGTCTAAATATACGAAATAATATTATAACTACACGTGGAGTAAAACACGGATACATACCTCTAGTATCGGTTATGTATAATTTAATTAATTATTTTAATTAATTCAGAACCAAACGCTCCCATCCCACGAGGATGGTGCACTCTCGGTTGCACACCGCTATGTAAGCGCCTGATTATGCTAATTAGTAAGATACGCCTTTTGTATTTGTTAAAAGTTACGTGAGACGAGTATTATTTTATTAATACCAAACGACAGTAATCACTTCAACTCATAGTTTATTGGTTACATTTACAATATCACTGCTTTACAGACCACAACCCCATGTCAGGATTCTCTAGAGACCGCTCTCTAATTATAACTAAAACAACTAGGACCGAATAGTAAACCAGCATAGCTACCATGTAATGAACTCTTGGACTATCGACTGAACATTTATCTTACTGAACTGGAGACTGTCTGACCGACGCCGGGCAAAATACCTCAAGTTATCGCGACAACCTCTTTTATACCATTTAAGTGTCCACAACTATATTGCACCAGACAGCTCCGTGGCGCAGCGGGCGAGTAGATGGCTGCGAAGCGAGAGGCCGTGGGTTCGATTCCCACACCGGGACAAATGTTTGTGTGAACCACAAATATTGGTCTCGGGTCTGGGTGTTGTGGGACCGCAAGTCCCTCGTATTTCCTGATACCCGCGATACAGGTTTACCTAGTGTGGGGTCAGGACTATGTGTGTGACTGTTGGGTGTATTTATTTAAAAAAAATTATTTAATTATTGTTTCAGTGTACCCAACGTTGCTTTCTCAGACACCCTCAATACACCAATAAAAGAGAATACGAGATTGTAATATAACATATTGTATACTGAAATATTCTACGAAGTCGGTTGGTGGTTTGATCGGGTATCACTTCTTAAAAAAAAATATTTTAAGGCTAATTAATATGTTTCTTTGATTTCTATATCTCGAACATTACACAAGATAGGTCCCTCGTAAGCAGTCCGGGTTGGTACCACCGCTTTGTCTATTTCCACTGCCGAGCAGCACTGTTGTGTTCTAGTTTGAAGAACATTGAAGCCAGTGGCTCGACCGGGTTGTTACCATTGTCTCATAGAAAACCGACAGCTAGCTGTTATTAGCAGCTAGCTGTTGTGGTTTATATGATAAGTGAGATATCCGGAGGCCCAAATCCCTTCGAATCCCAATCACTAAATCATCCCTTGCCTTTAAGGTCAGCAATGCATCCATAATTCTTCAGGTATTGTGGAGGTTGTGGAGGTAGTTTATCTGCCAGTTTACGCACTTGCTCGTTTGCCAGGTTAACCTTAATTTCGTTAATTCAAGTCAGTTGTTCAACTTAAGTCAAACCGTGTGAACGCGATATTACTGTGATAGGTTCGGACCATTTGAATAACTTTTATCAACACTGTTGAATCAATAAAAGCTATAAAATAACACTATTTAGAGCGTACTGCACATCGTTCTACACTTGCAGCCTGTGGGATACATGTACCCGAAAATCTTACGATGCACTCCGGGTTCAGTATAATGACGCATTTAGGATGCTGGTGGGGCTGCCGCGATACTGTAGCGCATCGTCTATGTTCGCGGAGGCGCACATCGATGGATTTAGAGCTATTATGCGGAAGCGAGTAGCATCGATGGTTAGAAGGGTTCGCGGCAGTACTAACAGTGTCCTAAATATGATACCAAATAGGGTAAACTGTCCCTATATAAATAACATAGTCTTAGTAAAATAATTGTAATTTAAAATAATATGGATATTTGTAATCTGATATAGTGTTTTTTTTTTTTTTATAGTATAGGCTGGCAAACGAGCAAGTGGGTCACCTGATGGTAAGCGATCTCCACCGCCCATGTACGCCCACAATACAAAAGAATTATGGGCGCGTTGCCGACCTTAAAGGAAAGGGATAATAAGGGATTGGGAAGGGGAGGGGTATATGGGCCACCGGATATCGCACACACCGTACGAAACCCAGCAGCAAGCCAATTCGACTAAAGGTCTCGACAGCCCCCGTGGTCAGCGGGCGAGTTGCCGGCTGTGAAGCGAGAGGCCGCGGGTTCGGGTAGCCTTTCTTGACATTTGCCAATGTAACTGGACATAAGTCAGCTGACCCTAGAATGCCACTCTCTGAAACGAGCCACTGTGGCGGTTTTTTTTCATGATAAGGCCAAAGCACTTACTGCCAACGTACCAAAGTGATTTACAGCTTAGATTTATTATAATTAATATCAGTCAAATACTAGTCGTTATCTTAAACCAGAAATGTATGATAATATGTTATGAAAGAATCATCCTCAAAAAAAGTCAGCTGTCTATACAAACATTTGGCAGAATCGTTCATAGTAACCGTTACAAGAATAATTGTGGTATTTTATCGATCAGTATCCACTCAAAGCTTGGTGAAAACTGATCTATAGTCACACTAGAATATGTTACAAGGTACAAGATCTTAGACTATAATTCGAAATGCAATCCAATGGGCCTTTAACAACATCCAACAAGCTGAACAATGTGATATGTAGACAACAAAGCAAGCGTCGAACTACTCAACCCATTGCACGTAGTTTACAAATCACGGGATAGATACCGCTACTACTAGGCTCGGAGATGCAAAAGTTCTTAGTTCCAGTATTACGGTTAAAGTTTGTTAATTTTTTTTGAGTGGCAGAGCCACGCTGTAGACAGTTCTGTCTTCAGCATGAATGGGCCGGCTCGTCTGGGTCGTTACCACTGTCTCACAGAAAACCGGCGTAAAGTAGCAGCTTGCTGCTGCATTTTGTACGGTGAGTGAGATATCCAGAGGCCGAAATTACCCTCCCCTTCCCAATCCCTAAATTATCCCTTTCCTTTAAGGTCGGCAATGCGCCCATGATGATTTTAGTATTGTGGGCGTACATGGGCGGTGGAGATCACTTACCATCAGGTGACCCACTTGCTCGTTTGCCGGCCTATACTATAAAAAAAACTAGTCTACGTGGAGAAGTCTCGCAAAAGTCGCAGCCAACATCAGAATATCCATGACTACGACCACTCTGCCAGGAGTATACGACTAAGAAAAGGAATGTTCGTGTTTTATGTATTACAATATGCATTCAATAACCCGCTTTATGGTCTTCTGCCTGGGTCGCACACCTTAAAATGTACGCCACCCAGATAGGAAAAAGAGACGCATGATGCAAGTCAACGATACGCCCTCTTTGTATAATATTATGTGGAAGCAGTCGCTCCTACCACAGTCGTTTACCTTATAACGAACCTATACAATTAAAAATAAAACAGACGTTCCGGTGTCTTTGCGCTGTGTCATATTTCTATTAAAATAATAACCTAACTTAGCCTAGCCGTCGAAATCCTCAACGTCATTTAGAAAAGCTTCTATAACTTTTAAACGTCTCAACACATTTTCTATAAACGTACGAGTAGTTAGGAATCATTGTTAAACACAGCTAGCTATGACACAAAAAATTACATTCAAGTCCGTGCAGTTATTTAGACCCTACAATGCCAGAGATAGGTCACTACCACATACACAAACAAGGGGTCAAAATAATAGCAACTCTCTTTTTTGTCGAGGATTAAAAAGTCTAAAAAAAGTCTTAAAAAGACTGCTTCGGTGGCGTAGTTGTAATGCGTACGCGTTACGATTGAGGCTAATCCTGAGGTCTCGGGTTTGATCCCCGGGTCGGGTAAAGTGATGTTGGGTTTTTCTATTGCGAAATGGTCAGCGTCAGCCCGGAGTCTGGAATTTGTGCCCGGTATGGCGATAGGCTCGCCCCCTATCACATTGTGGGATGGAGATATGCTCGGCGAAATGTGGATGTACTGGTTACACCTCTGCCGACCCCTTCGGGGATTATAGGCGGGAGTGCGTATGTATGATTAAAAAAGTCAAAATTAGTTATTAAATTCATTAGCACGACATCTTAATAGATTCTGTGGTGTTAAACATGGGTAGCTCCACACTCGACTGCTAGGTGCTCTGATTGTAAAGAGCACTTGGAACTTTGACGCGATACCGAAGTTATGGAATAAATCACCTCTCGTTGCGGGAAATTGCTGACTTGTGCCCGCACGAGTAACACAGTGACGTTATTCTATCGATAGATGCACTTCGGATATCGATGTTTTTGATATTTTGGCGTATTTGTTTAAATGTAAATGGTTAATATTTTTTATTATAGATATTTGTAGTACCTATTCATTTCGAATTCATAATAGGTAAAAGAGGATTCGAGATGTGGGTGTACAGACGCATGCTCAAAATATCCTGGGTAGACCATATTACAAACACCACAGTACTGGAGCGAATCGGAAAGTCGACGGAAATACTTAAGTCAATTCAAACAAGGAAATAGGAATATTTTGGCCACATAATGAGAAATAAAAGTACGAACTCCTCCAACTGATCATTGAAGGGGAAGGAGCAGGAGGAGGCCCGGTCGTAGGAGGATATTGTGGCTTAAAAATCCGAGCAGCAGCTTCCAAAATTAATTATTAAGCCTGTATGATCGCCGACCTCCGTAGGAGATGGCACTTAAAGAAGAAGAAAAGATGATTATTCTTTTGGGGATACTAATAATGATGTATTTTAGGATATGGGATTTATTATTATACGCATACGCATAAGCACTCACGCCTGTAATCCCCGAAGGGGTAGGCAGAGGTGTAACTAGTACACCCACATTTCGCTGAGCGTATCTCCGTCCCACAATGTGATAGGGGGTGAGCCTATCGCCATACCGGGCAAAAATTCCAGACTGTTAACGTTACTGAGCATTTAGTAATAGAAAAACCCAATACCACTTTACCCGACCCGGGGATCGAACCCCAGACCTCAGCGTTAGCCTCAATCGTAACGCGTACGCATACAACTGCGCCACCGAAGCAGTCATCAGTCATTTATTATTTTTTAATAGCCTACACTGTGTCCCACTGCTGGGCAAAGGCCTCCCCTTTACTCTTCCACTGGATTCGGTCCTCTATCAGCTTCTCCCATTTCGCCTCGAATGCGTCCAACTCGTCTCTCTATCTCTTTTTCGGTCATTTATTATTATGCTTTGTGAGTAATGTATTATTCCATTATTAATACTATTAAACTATCGATAAGTTGTGATTAGTGAGCCAAAATTACCCCATCCCTGCTCGCTGTAGCCGCGTCATCTAATTTCCGTGTCTCTCGGTGGGTGCGGACGAATTCGTTGTCACACCCAACGTTTCTAACATATCACCTATAAGATATAGTGCTTTATGTAACTTTCACTAATATTGAATTCAGATGTACAGTCCTACGATGAAAGTTATGTGTTTCGTCTATTGCGGAAATTAGAAGTGGAGAATCATGATGTAGTAATACTAGATTAATGAACGCGCTTCTTACTTTACAGAAAAGGCATAATTAAGAGACCGGGATGGGAAGGAGATTTGGACCTCCAGATATCTCATTCATCATAACAGACAGCCTCCGTTGCACGGCGGGCGAGTAGCTGGAGAAGCAAGAGGCCGTGAGTTCGATTCCCGCACTGAGAGAAATGTTTGTTGTGATCCACATAAATTTGTTTCGGGTCTGGGTCTTGTGAGACCGCAAGTCCCTCGTAGTTCCTGATACCCACGTTGCAGGCTTACCTAGTGTGGGGTCAGGACTATGACTGTGACTGTTGGGTGTATTTCTTTCTTTCTTCGTATAAGCTGCTACTTTACGTCGGTTTTCTGTGAGACGATTTCTGAAGTAACGATCCGGTCAAGAACACCCATTCATGCTGTAGACAAAAGTGTCTACAGCGTGACACTACCACTTGTTCTTCCATTGGCTCTTACCCCACGCACAGTGTAGTCGGCGCAACTTGCTTTTTAACACATGTTATAGAAAGATTTACCTTGTAGTTTTTACGGCCCACCGCCTACCTCAGGTGGCAGAGGTGCAACTGTAAACCCACAGTTCGCCATGCTTACTTCCGTTCTATGATGTAATAGATGGCAAGAGCTGGTGACCAGGTATTTAAACCCAGAACAACAGTTTCTAAACACAACTAGCCTGCCACAAGAACAATGAGGCGATCTATCACAACACACGTATATTTCCAATAGAATAAACAATGTAATACTGTATTCAAAGCTAACAACAACTGTAGCCGGTGTCAGTAATTGCAGCGTGGAATTCACAATAAGGTCGAAGTTATCGAACTGCTGGCGAGAATGTTCGAACATGTGCAACCACCCGGCAACCGTTCTGTTAACTTACACTATTTGAATGTTGTGTTTCTATTCTGGCGAGGATTCCAGAGCTGTTTCTTGAGGCGATCCGTGATAGTCTGGCAGGAAATGATATACCGCGAAAGAGGTAAGAGGTAGCGGGTTGTTTTTTTTTATATAGTATAGGCCGGCAAACAGAAGGCCAATTCTCGTAATTTTAAATGTTCAAGAATTTGAAGATTCCGAAGGAAAAGGATAAGTTAGGGATTGGGAAGGGGAGGGGATTTGGGCCTCAGGATATCTCACTTACCTTACGAAACGCAGCAGCAAGCTGCTACTTTACGCCGGTTTTCTGTGAGCCAGAGGTAACGTCCCGGACGAGCCGGCACATTCATGTTGTAGACAGAACTGTCTACAGCGTGGCTCTACCACTCAAAATTTGACAGCCTCTATAGCGCAGTAGCCGACTGTGAAACGTGACCTTTCATCTATCACTAGGTGGTAGGTCCCTCGTATGCGAGAGACCTTATGGGCTGTTACCACCGCTTTGTCTATTTCTGACGCCAAACATCAATGTGTCAGCACTATCGTGTTTTAGTTTAAAGGACTTTGTAACCAGTGAAATTACTGGGCATTACATCTATACAAATAAATAAAATTGAAGTGTCTGTTTGTAATATTGAAATAACCGCTTTTTACTACATGCATATGAATGTATATACGGTACATATACCAAAATAACTTTTTTTTTAATTTTTGTCTGTCTGTCTGTTCCGGCTTATCTCTGGAACGGCTGATGTAATAACTTGGGCTACTTAGGTACTTTTTTATCCCGGAAACTGTCATTGACGCGGGCGGAGCCGCGAGCAAAAGATATTACTTGACTAATTATGTCTCGGGGTGATGATCTTAGACTAGTATCACAGTGCTTTGTAATACAAATTTCTATGTGGTGTTGCTTCTGTTTATGACCAATGACAATTAAAATAAGTGTTTTATAGCAAAAATAACTGAAAACCGCAGTGAATGATAAACGCAGTTTTGGATCACGTGTGCTCATCGCAGTTAAATGTACATCCGAAAATCGCAGGCGAATTAACATAAAGCCAGACGGGAAGCAATAAAAGAGTACACAGTGAGCTCTGTTCGGAGCATCCTGTAAATAATACAGGGGTGTCGATACTGAGAAATTATCCTATTTCCTACTATTATAAATGTGAAAGTTTGTATTGAAATAAAACTAGTTTATACGGATTTTATCGCGGTTTAATTTTTATTTTAGTCCCGATGTTTCGAAAGTTTATCAGCCTTCGTGGTCACGGGAGACTCTCATGGGGAGTAAAGAATGAAGATAAAAATTAAACCGTGATAAAATCCGTATAAACTAGTTTTATTTCAATGTGTAATATTTGCGTAAACCTAAGAAATCACTATGAAAGTTAGGATGTTTGTGACTTTGTGAATTTGGATGTTTGTTAGTCAATCATTTCTTAACAGGTGAATGGTTTTGGATGAAATTTGGCACACAGGTAAGCTATGAACTAGATTAGGACATAGGCTACTTTTTATCCTGTTCACGGTTCGTTAATAACTGTTTCAGTTTACTGTGTTACAATGAAGAATCAATATTACTAGCTGCTGTGTTTAATTTCATAATTTACTAAATGATGTAAAAAAGAGCTTTGTTCTAATAGAAAAAATGTTATACCAATACAACCTTTAAAAAACGTGTGTGATATTAAGAAAACCTACCTACTTAACTATTTTTTATTATATGACTAAGAAACTAGCATTAGCTATAGTTTAAGGCAGCCTCCGTGGCGCAGTGAGCGAGTAGCCTGCTGCGAAGCGTGATGCCGTAGGTTCGATTCCCGCACCGATACAAACTTTGTGTGACCCACAAAAATTTGTTTCGGGTCTGGGTGTTTTCAGAACGCAAGTCCCTCGTAGTTCCTGATACCCACGATACAGGTTAACCTAGTGTGGGGTCAGGACTATGTGTGTGACTGTTGGGTGTATTAAGGTGGTAATTAATAACTAAATGTAGCAAATAATCATCGAGTAAGTTACTACGTTTGCACTATTCTCGTGGAAAACTTTCTTGGTGCTAAAGTAGACGAGAAAATTCATACGGCTGGGAGGCAGCCCTACGGATTTTTGCACGGCTCCGTAACACCGTTTATGTAGAGGATGATGAGCGGGGGCGCAACTCAATTAGCTAATGAAAATGTACTGCGTTGATAAATTTAAACGGAGCGCCTCCGCCCCGCCCCCGCCGCACCAACTGCCCGTTTTTATTTTAATTATTTAATGTTAATTTTGAAGTTGAAGTCGTAAGGATATTTACAGCTTGGGTTTATTTGTGTGATAGTTAAATAATTATAAAATCTACCTTATATTATTTTAAAGCAGCACTAGCTCAGCGGAGAGTGGTACAGACTGCCGTGACGAAAGTCGCACGTTCGAAACCAGCCTCAGAGCATCATGCACCTTTGATTTGTTTATGTTTCATGTGTTTTCATTGTATTTATCACTCGATTTAATTATGAAGGAAACATGCTTACCTCAGAAGTTATTCATAAAAATTTCGAAGGTATGTGAAGTCTCCCAACCCACATTTAGCCAGCATGGTGGACTAAGGCCTAACCCTTCACATTCGTAGAGGAGTATCGTGCTCAGCAGCGGAACTTATATAGTACAGGGCGGAGCTATTATTTTTCTATAATACTAGGGGCTTTGCTCATGTTTTTCCACAAAACATAAAATAAAAAAAAACTTAAAGCCCGACGAATATGTGACATATCTTACTTTCTTCCCCACATTATTCTGCATCGATTGGTATCGGTCTCGACCCCATACCCCCAGCGGTTTCGGAGGAAATAGCGTGACAAGCTTTTGGCAGCGGCGGCGGCGGCGGCACCAGTTACTTTTTTTTAGAATAGAGAGATACCGCTGCTGGGCCCAGACTCTAATGCAACTGAATTTCTCACCATTGTGGCTACCATGATTGGCAAAGAGTCTCTAAATATCACTCCAAGGTTTAACGTTAAAGCGATAGACTAAGTAATAAAATTATTATTAGTACGAAATTATAGGTCCCTCAAACGAAGAGGCCGTCTGGGTTTGTACCACCCCTTTGTCTATTTCCGCGGCTAGGCAGCAATGTGTAAACACTGTTGTATTTCGGTTTGAAGGACACTGAAGCTCGTGAAATTACTAGGTCATTATGAGACTTAACAACTTACGTCTTGGGGTGAAGAGCGCTGTCCAGTGCCATGCAGTTCTTTGTAATTCAAGATTCTGTGTGGTGCTGTGTTTGTTTATGGGCAGGCGTGGCGCTTACCATCAGACTACGAAGATACTACCACTTTCTAAGAACTACTACTTTGGATAGACATGCCATTTCTCTGCAATTGGACAAAACAGGATTATTAAATACGGCCAGTAATAAAATGAATTTACAGTGTTAAAAATATGAAGTGCATGAATTTTTATTTAACAACTTCCTCTCGATGGCTTTTCAGTCAAAATCATTACGAAAAAAGAGCTTCACAAATCCACTAGATATCCGGAGTGCCGTTATATAATTTCATAAAAAAACATGAGAAAGTTTCCAAAATAATACCTTTTTTTGAAATACAACCCTCATTATTTCTATCATTTGTAGACGTTGCGAAGATCGTCGAGTTGTTACGTTTAAATTTACTTGGCTCCTTCAATTTGCGACAAAAGCCCTCTTAAACGTTGCTCTACATCCGAAAGAATTTAGCGAAGAGCTTGGCTTCAGGATGTTTTATCTTATCATTTTGAAATTGTTCTTTTTTATTGTTACATACATACATAAACGCCTGTAATCCCCGAAGGGGTAGGCAGAGGTGTAACCTATACACCCACATTTCGCCGAGCGTATCTCCGTCCCTTATGTGATAGGGGGCGAGCCTATCGCCATACCGGGCACAAATTCCAGACTCCGAGCTGATACTGAGCATTTCGTAATAGAAAAATCAAATACCACTTTACCCGACCCGGGGATCAAACCCGAGACCTCAGCGTTGGCCTGAATCGTAACGCGTACGCATTACAACTGCGCCATCGAGGCAGTCTTTATTGTTAGGGTTGAATAATTACTCTCTCCCCAGTGGTTAGTCTTCCTAGAGACGTTGACGTCAGGCAGGTAGTCGGTCGTAAATAAGCCAAATAATTTTTAACCGAATTCAAAAAAGGGGAGCTTTCAATTTGGCGCGTTTTTTCTTTTTTATGTATGTACATCGATTTTTCCGCCAATTGTGGACTGATTTTGTTGGAAAAAAAATCATTCCATAGAATTTCGCTGTACAAAACGCAACATGAAGCTGATGCTTTACACATCGAAATAAGATGAGCTTTACGGTTTTAAGTCTATGGGCGGCGGTGACTACTTACCATCAGGTGGCCCGTTTGCTCATCTGCCTATCCAGGCATAAAAAAAAAAACATCAGTTTTCAGTGAGGTAACAACCCGGTTGAGCCATCCAAATACTGTAGACAAAACCATCTACAGCGTGGCACTACCCGTATATCACTGAATATTTGCGAAAACATAAGAAATCACTAAGTAAAACTGTCACACATATTTCTGACCCCACTTTAGGTTCATCTGTATAGTGGGTTTCGGATACGAAGGATTTGCGGTTCCATAACACCCGAACAACTTAACATCAGGAGGCCAATTCTCGTAATTTTAAATGTTCTAAATATCATTCCGATCTAGTCTCAGCGTCAAGAAAGTTGCAAATGGCATTCTCTTAAACCAATAATCAACGTCAAATGTGAACATAGATCGTAATGAGATTGAATGTAGAATAAAAGTTGATTGTACCCAAAACGGTATAATGCTACTGCTTATGCTAGGTGCATTTGACGTTAATTATTGGTTTAAGAGAATGGCATTTGCAACTTTCTTGACGCTGAGACTAGATCGGAATGATATTGTGAACATTTAAAATTACGAGAATTGGCCTCCAGATCCAGTGTAATCATACGGCCGTGCCAGAATTAAAAAAACAAGTCTGACTCCTCTACTATGACACAGTGTCACCATGCGTCTCCACTATATATTTCCCACGCACGTTGCCATAATTTCCGCCAGGCCCCGCCATGTGCGTACTCCGCATCCCTAGTGACCGTCTTCTGAACGCGTATTGAATTCTATAAAATTTCGTTTTTTTTGGATATCAGTATTTTTTGACGGTAATAGTTGGGCTTTAGATGGGGTATATTGTTTAAAGACACTATATTTTTTATCTTGTTTTAAGTCTATTTGGATTAAAAAACATTTTTTATACCCCATAGTATCTCAGAATATAATATATAATATATATATCTATCTATAATATATCTATTAAATATATCTCTGTAGGCACAGATATATATTTAATTTAAAACTTATTTCAAAGCTTAATCTACGTGCCCTTGGCATGCTTACTATCCCTAATTTAAAATTGACAATAACGTTAAAGCATAACTGATAACTTCTTTCACATGCCCTTATCCCACTCGCAGTGGGGTCAGCGCTTTTTAACACATGTTACAGAAAGATTTGGCTTGTAGTTTTTATGACCGGCCGCATGCCTGACGTCAACCCCTCTAGGGAAAAAACACCCAGAATCACACAATCATTTGTGTCGGTGCGGGAATCGAACCCGCGGTCTTCTATTCACAGTCGACTACTGCGTTACGGAGGCTGTCATAACCGATAACATCAAACCAAAAAAATAACCCAAACTTACAATGATATTTATAGTCACTTGGCACAAGACAAGCATTTATTTATAAGGAATGGATTTTTCACGGGAAAAGCAATAAATAAACGGTGCCCTTTCACGGCCGATCCCGGAGGATAGGTTGTCGGATCCCGGAGCGAATCTGCATTTTCTTTCGTACTTTTTCCCCGGGAAAACTGCGAACACCTTTTGTGCTTTGGGATTTGACGCTATTGGCTACACATCAAAATGGAAATTATACTTGGAACGTTGGAATATTCAGATTCCCTTTTATTTGTGTTTTTATCTTCGTAATTAATCTCGTCTGGAGGATTTAATGGAATTGAAATGTTAGAATAGGGTAGTTGACTAGATGTTTTTTATTATTTAAATCAATAAGTTACGTTACTCAAAATCTATTGCAGAAAGAATTTTATAAATCGGACCATAAATAAATAAGTTAGAGGCCATTCAAATCCTGTAGAAGGGGTGATTGTCAAATGACAGACGACGCAACCTTTGACGTCACTGTGTAAAATGTTCATTATGGTGCACGCGTGCAAGCGAGATAGTGAGATATCCCTACTACGCACCCACTTTTCCTCATACCAACATTTAAAGTAATAACTGCGGGCACATTTCTGAACCAATTTTGATTGTGTTTTAATAAAAGGGTTTCTTTTGCGTATAATTTTCTGTTGCTTATAAAACAATGTATAAAATTCAATATAGGAAAGAACCCTATTGAGTGCGGGATTACTTAAATGTTTTAGATACTTCTCGCATAATCAATATCTCTATTTTTTAAATGGGTTCATAAATGAAGAAAATCTTAATACCATGCGTATTTTAACCGACTGCAAAAAAGGAGGTGGTTCTCAATCCGGCGAGATTTTGATTGTCAATTAATATAGGTACTTATTATGTCCCGTAATATATGTTTTACTAAAAAAAAATTGTAATTAATAGTAACATTTCGTTAGTTGTTTATTTGAACTATACTGTTATAGAACTATGTGCTAAACTGTATCATAGACACTGATGTATCTATATGTATACAATTATACAAAACAAAAAAACAAATAACTCTAGCATAGATGCACAGACTCAAAAAAACAAACAATAATATAATGAATTAAATATCAATTGATGAATTATTACCTAATTTATTAATATTTGAGCCAAACTGCTATCTAATAAGGATTGGTTAAATTAGATTAGAAGCAAATACAATATTGTGCTTTAATTTTTTATCTGCTTTCTTTAATAAGTTTTAGAACAATCCATCTTTACTACATTTAGTTCAAAAATATTCAAGTATATTATACTAATTGAACCAAGATGAAACCATATTACAGTAAAGTAACAAACTTATAAGTCACGATACACGATTATAGCTTTAATGTGTTTCGATTACAGTTAATCCGATCACGCCTTTCAGCTTGTGAGAATGACTGATAACATTTCAGAAGGGTTAAGGACTATTTTACACTATACGATAAAATAACAAATAAATATAATCCACGAAGGGGTAAGTATAGGTGTAACCAGAACACCCATATTTCGCCGAGCGTATCGCCGTCCCATGATGTGATAGGGGGCGAGCCTATCGCCATGCCGGGCACAATTCCAGACTCCGGGCTGATACTAATCATTTCGTGATAGAAAAACACAATATCACTTTCACCCAATCCGACGATCGAACCCGAGACCTCAGCGTCAGGCTCAGTCGTAACGCGTACGCATTACAACTGCGCCACCGAGGCAGTTTAATGTGTTTCGATTACAGTTAATTTGATCACGCCTTTCAGCTTGTGAGAATGACTGATAACATTTCAGAAGGGTTAAATTTTTTACAATATACGATTACATATTACAATAACATAACATATTACAATTACTTCAATAATGTAAAAGATGGTAGGTCTGTCGTATGCGAGAGGCGGTATGGGTTAGTACCACTGCTTTGTCTATTTCTGCCGCCCAGTAACGGTGTGTAAGCACTGTTGGGTTTCGGTTTGAAGGACATTGAACCCAATAAAATTACTGGACATTATGAGACTTAACAACTTATGTCTCTGGGTGACGAGCGCAGTCCATTATTACAAAGTACTGAGTGGTGTTGCTTCTTGTCAGTACCTGTAATGTATTTAAGTACCTACCTAAATATTAAATGATGTATTTCGTACCACCCGCATAAAGTGCATGACATAATAAATCAGTCTAATCTCGACGCTCGTCTTTGATTGTCACACTCCCGTAATTAACACTTCTGTTTATAGGCAGGCGTAGCGCTTACCATCAGGCGAGCAATCTGCTCGTTTCATCATTCAAGCCAATAATAAAAAAAATATATGATTCCATGCCTTGGTGGCGCAGTGATAATGCGTACGCGGTACGATTGAGTTTAACACTGAGGTCGTGGATTCGATCCCCGGGTCGGGTAAAGTGTTATTGGGTTTTTCTATTACGAAATGCTCAGTATCAGCCCGGAGTCTGGAATTTGTACCCGGTATGGCAATAGGCTCGCCCCCTATCACATCGTGGGACGGAGATATGCTCGGCGAAATGTGGGTGTACTGGTTACATCTCTGCCTACCCCTTCGGGGATTACAGACGTGTGTGCGTATGTATATGTATGAATCCTATGAAAATGTTTTAATAAATCTCGCAGTCTTTTCTATTCTATTTTTAGATTATGGCCACATCGAAATATCGCAGTCGTATCGGATGTTATAAAATCAACAAATACGTACTCGCTGCAGCACACAAGGCGTGTGTAAGTGACTTTCTATGTAACGAGTGCTCATGGGCTTTTTATAGCGTCTGTGCTAAAAAAATAATAATAGTAGATAGTGATTTCTTAGGTTTACGCGAATATTACACATTGAAATAAAACTAGTTTATACGGATTTTATCGCGGTTTAATTTTTACTTTATTTTAGTCCCGACGTTTCGAAAGCTTTAGGCTTTAACGTCGGGACTAAAATAAAGTAAAAAAAAAAAAAAAAAATTAAACCGCGATAAAATCCGTATAAACTAGTTTTATTTCAATAATAGTAGATTTATGGAACTCTTCCGTTTATTACTCAGAGAGAGTAATTAGAAGTTTATGATGATTGTTTTAAATAATAGGTCTTTAGCTATGACATTGCCGTTCTGTAGAAAAGACGTTAAAATATTTTTTTTCAATCTTTTTTATTTATATTAATCAAAGTAACCTTTCGATGCATCTTTGCCAGTGCATTTGTTAAAATTATTAATAAAAATATATTGAATACAAATTCTAATCACGAGCAACTTATGTGTGATTTTTCTTATATCACTGTCACTTTGAGAGAGTTTGTCCAATGTATAGAGCGTCCCAACTGTTATTCAAAATTCTGAATATATTTCAGTTCGACTGCCTCGGTGGCGCAGTTGTAATGCGTACGCGTTACGATTGAGGCTAACGCTGAGGTCTCGGGTTCGATCCCCGGGTCGGGTAAAGTGGTATTGGGTTTTTCTATTACGAAATGCTCAGTATCAGCCCGGAGTCTGGAATTTGTGCCGGTATGGCGATAGGCTCGCCCCCTATCACATCGTGGGACGGAGATACGCTCGGCGAAATGTGGGTGTACTGGCTACACCTCTGCCTACCCCTTCGGGGATTACAGGCGTGAGTGAGTATGTATGTATGTATATATTATTATTATTAATATTTATTTTATGGGCTGGCGTAGCGTTCAACCTACGGTGTTTCGTATCACACCCAACAACTAACTCGCTGCACCACGGAGGCTGGAGATTTGCGAGTTGCGATTAATGTCTCCCTTCAGCTTTACGAAAATCGTCAACGTTAACGACAATAGTTTATTGACAAAAAAGTCAAAATAAGTTCATCAAACAGGAATATAAAAGTCCCTCATTCACCAATGAATCGAAGGGCTGATATTATGAATCACTATGACAAGTCAACTTGAACCGAAAGCTCTTTCCAGAAACGTTTCTGAAATGCCCTTCATAGCATGTAAACCGGCTGGAAAGGATCGCGATATTGTTATTTTCCACTCGGCAACGGTTTGCCAATGGATCCGGGGAGATTTACCATAATAGACATTTGATTTCGGGATTTCTATGGGTGTCTGGTGTGATTTGTGGGTTGATAAAAATGTCTTTTGGAATAAGTTGTTTTGTTTATTTGTTGACACTGGTAGAGCCACACTTTAGGCAGTTTTGTCTACAGCATGAATGGCCCGACTCGATTGGGTTGTTAGAATTGTCTTACAGAAATCCAACGTGAAGTATAAGATTGATGTTGCGTTTCGTATGATGAGATATCGGGAGGTCCGAATCTCCTTCCTCTTTCTAATCCCTTAATCATCCCTTTCCTTTAAGGATTGCATCTAGGCATAATTCTTCAGGTATTGTGGATGTTCATGGGCGCCGTAGATCACTTACTATCAGGTGACCCACGTGCTTGTTGGCCAACCTCTGCCATAAAACACTGAATAATATGTATGGGCCGGCTCGTCCGGGTCATTACCACTGTCTCACAGAAAACCGGCGTAAAGTAGCAGCTTGCTGCTGCGTTTGGTACGGTGAGTGAGATATCCGGAGGCCCAAACCCCCTCTTCCCAATCCCTTAATTATCCCTTTCCTTTAAGGTCGACAACGCACCCATGATTCTTTTGGTATTGTGGGCGTACATGGGCGGTAGAGATCACTTACCATCAGGTAACCCACATGCTCGTTTGCTGGCCTATACCATAAAAAAAAAAAATTAGATGGTACTGATATACATACTACACTATAGATTGACTGCCTCAGTGGCGCAGTTGTAATGCGTACGCGTAACAACTGAGGCTGACGCTGAAGTCTCGGGTTCGATCTCCGGTTCGGGTAAAAGTGGTATTGGGTTTTTCTACTACGAAATGCTCGGAGACTGGAATTGTGTCCGGTATGGCGATAGGCTCGCCCCCTATCACATGGGACGGATATACGCTCGGCGAAATGTAGGTGTTTTGGCTACACCTCTGCCTACCCTTGATTACAGGCGTGAGTGAGTATGAATTATAGATTCTATATCGACATAGTAACCTTCAAGATTTTTTATTCGTTTGAATATTGAGACTAGGAAGTACCTGATGGGAACCGCACCTACTCATTAACAGTAGCACTACCACCCAGAACTTTGATTCATAAAGTACTGCATTACACTGCACTGCGTTCATTACTGTGGGACATGTACTAAGGCTCATATTGCCCGGTCACACTGGCTTCAATGCCCTTCAAATTGGAAGACAGTGCTTATAGCTGTTTGGTCGTGGGACCTCTAAGAATCTATTATTTGTCAATGGTCCGCCAACTTACCGATAATTTGTCTGGTATTGTAGGTGTTTTTTGGGCGGTTGTGATCACTTACCATCAAATAACCCATGGGCTAGTTACCCACTTCTATAAAAATTGCATCCCTCGACGGTCGTCTTTATATTTGGACTACACTGGTGACCCACTTGCTTGTTAGCCGGTCTATGCTATAAAAAAATATAACTGAACATAGTTCGAGTGTAGTCATTTTACCGTACCAGAATGATAAAAAATTTAAGGTTTTTTGTGGTAATTCTCGTGTAGTGCTTTGTTATTCAACGTTCTGAGTGGTGTTACGTCTGTTTATGGGAAGGCACTAACCATCAGGCCAGCAACGTGCATGTTTCGTCACAAGCTAATAAAAAAAATACGCTGCCAATACGCCACAATGAGACAATATTTAAATGTTTTATGACAAAACCAATATCTTATTAAATTTACTTCCTTATATAAAAACGTTATTGTTCACAAAGTACCACGTAGATATAAAATTGTCGACGCGGCGTGTTGATAAGTGTAAAATTGACTGACTTACTGTAAACCGAACAATAAAATACGCGTATAAGTTGATCGTAAACTTACTATAAGGGTGAAGTCAAGAGAGGTAGAAAGCTGGCGTATATTTATTGAAAAGTTTGGAGTAAGTAATGACAGAAGTAACAGCGCGTGCGACTATTTAATTTTATTTGGAAGTTCCAAAGACAAATAAACTCTATCAACCGACCGGTCGGTTTTGACTTTTTATAGCAAAGGCCGGCAATTGACAGCCTCCGTGGCGCAGTGGGCGAGTAGCCGGCTGCGAAGCGAGAGGCCGTGGGTTCGATACCCACACCGAGACAAATGTTTGTCTAATCCACAAATATTTGTTTCGGGTCTGGGTGTTGTGGGCCCTCAATCACACCTTAACAGCTGAACGGTTTTAGGTGAAATTTGACACACAGGTAGACCATGACCTGGATTAGGACATAGGCTACTTTTTATCCCGGAAAAGGTCGTTCACGCAGGTAGAACCGCGAGCAAAAACTAGTATTCTAATAGTTCTCTTTTTTATATTATATTATTTACTATTGACTGCTCTATTGGCGCAATATTAGTGTTTAAGGCAACACTGACATGTTGTTTTTTAAATATTTTTAATTAAGTACTATAGTAATGAACTTAACATCAGAAGGCCAATTCTCGTAATTTTAAACATTCGAAATAGCATGCTGATCTAGTCACAGCGTCAAGAAAGTTGCAAATTGCATTCTCTTAAACCAATAATCAACGTCAAATGCAAACATAAATCGTCATGAGATTGAATGTAGATTAAAAGTTGACTAAAGCCAAAACGGTATAATGCTACTGCTAATGCTAGGTGCATTTGACGTTGATTATTGGTTTAAGAGAATGCCATTTGCAACTTTCTTGACGCTGAAATTAGATCGGAATGATATTTTGAACGTTTAAAATTACGAGAATTGGCCTTCAGGACCATAGTAACTGCCGTGCTAGAATAAAAATACACAAAATCCCCTTCATCTTCACGGCTGGCTCAATACTGTATCCAGCGACTATATAATAAGGAAAAAAGTATAAAATAACATTGGAATATATCATCGGAACAAACTTATAAGCCGACACTGCGGTACTCACAAAAATAACCTCGCATATTGCAGACGTTTGGAAGTAAGCGGATTCTAGATCGATTCAGATTTTATAAATATTGTATTATTTTTTTACTGCCTCGGTGGCGCAGTTGTAATGCGTACGCGTTACGATTGCTGTGCTGAGGTCTTTGGTTGCATGACGTCCTATGATGTGATAGGTGGCGAGCCTATCGCCATGCTGGACACAATTTCAGACTCCGGGTTGATACTAAGCATTTCATCATAGAAAATCCCAGTATCACTTTACCCGACCCGGGGATCGAAACCGAGACCTCAGCACAGCAGTCGTACCGTGTACGAATTACAACTGCGCCACCGAGGCAGTCATTCTACCAATATTATAGATGTGAAAGTATGGATATTTATGAGTTTGTGAATTTAAATGTTCAAGCACGCTCTTACGGATTTAGATGAAATTTGGCACAATTGGACATGACCTAGACATAAGCTACTTTTTTCCCGGATAAATATATATTATTAATATTATTGTTTTTATAATAATACACCCAACAGTCACACACATAGTCCTGACCCCACACTAGGTAAACCTGTGTCGTGGGTATCAGGAACTACGAGGGACTTGCTGTCCCACAACACCCAGACCCGAGACCAATATTTGTGGTGCACACAAACATTTGTCTCGGTGTGGGAATCGAACCCACGGCCTCTCGCTTCGTAGCCGACTACTCGCCCACTGCGCCACGGAGGAATTAGGTGAAATTTGGCACACATTTAGACCATGACCAGGAGGCCAATTCTCGTAATTTTAAATTTTCAAAATATCATTCCGATCTAGTCTCAGCGTCAAGAAAATTGCAAATGGCATTCTCTTAAACCAATAATCAACGTCAAATGTGAACATAGATCGTAATGAGATTGAATGTAGAATAAAAGTTGACTGAAGCCAAAACGGTATAATGTTACTGCTAATGCTAGGTGCGTTTGACGTTGATTATTGGTTTAAGAGAATGCCATTTGCAACTTTCTTGACGCTGAGACTAGATCGGAATGGTATTTTGAACATTTAAAATTACGAGAATTGGCCTCCTGGACATGAGCTACTTTTTATCCCGGATAAAGATACAGATATAGACATTAAGTGGAACCGCTAGAAAAAGCTAGGACACAATAAATAACAAAAACAAACATGACTTCATAATATGCAGAGCACGATATTCCAGTAAGGGCCGATGAAACATCCATAGAGATATTCACGAGGTCCGGCGCGCCGTCTGTTCACGCCCTTCACAGATTTATGGTAATGTCCCGGAGTACCGACGCGTTAAATTTCCACCCTATATGGTCATGCCTTGCGTTTTCTTTTACATGAAACTATATTTTTAGATTTATTTTTATTTGTATATTTAAGGTCAGTAACATATTTCGGTGAATAGTTTACATCCTGTTATGACTTTTAGAAATATCGGATATAGCTTAGTAGGTACATGTCAACGTGTCAAATCTTACTTCTTACTATCTTATTTATTACTATTATGTATGATAGCGATACTATTGAAAGTTAAGTAGGTAGTTTGTTAAATACATACAATAATAAGAAACTGATATGACCTATATGTCAATCAAATTGATTCTACGAGTGGTAGAGCCACGCTGTAGACAATTTTGTCTACAGCATGAATGGGCCGGCTCGTCCGGGTCGTTACCACTGTCTCACAGAAAACCGGCGTAAAGCAGCAGCTTGCTTGCGTTTTGTACGGTGAATAAGATATCCGGAGGCCCAAATCCCCCTCCCCTTCCCAATCCCTTATTATCCCTTTCCTTTAAGGTCGGCAACGCGCTCATAATTCTTTTGTATTATGGGCGTACATGGGCGGTGGAGATCGCTTACCATCAGGTGATCCACTTGTTCGTTTGCCGGCCTATACTATACAAAAAAAAATTTTTTTTCGGTATAATTCATTATGATTTTTATAGCTAATTAAATTATAAGAGATTTGAAAAAGCAACCATTATTTCTTTAGTTAGTTACTCTCCCGGGCAATCCGATACCGGGAAACTCAGCTCTTTTGAAAACTTACTTTCTGCCTGGCGATATCTCGGCTTAATACAACGGTTCGCCTTCTAATACCAGTATTATATTATATCTAGTATTGACAGCCTCCGTGGCGCAGCGGGCGAGTAGTCGGCTGCGAAGCGAGAGGCCGTGGGTTCGATTCCCACACCGAGACAAATGTTTGTGTGAACCACAAATATTGGTCTCGGGTCTGGGTGTTGTGGGACCGCAAGTCCCTCGTAGTTCCTGATACCCACGACACAGGTTTACCTAGTGTGGGGTCAGGACTATGTGTGTGACTGTTGGGTGTATTATTATATTATTATTATTAATATGGGGCGACTAGCTCTCTGATTCCCACAACCCGCAACGAGAACTAAGTTTCGCCATTACCTCGTCCGTTTATTAGCAGACACGTACGCAGACATGCCACGTACAGATAAGGCTTTGGACCTAAGATATTGGTTGATATATACACTCCAATTCTAGCTCCTTTCGGCTCAGGTCTTCCGACAACAACTTACTAAAATATTACTCAAATGTAGACATAACACGTTTTATCCTATATACATTGATACTACATATAATGAGCAGATACTCCTCGAATATATCTACAACTACTAGCCCTGTATTATATACGTCCCACTGCTGGGCACGGGCCTCCTCTACTGAATGAGAGGGGTTAGGCCTTAGTCCACCACGCTGGCCTAATGCGGGTTGGCAGACTTCACATACCTTCGAAATTCTTATGCAGAACTTCTCAGGTATGCAGGTTCCCTCACGATGTTTCCTTCACCGATAAAGCAAGTGATAATTAACAATTAATACACACGAAACGTAGAAAGTCAGAGGTGTATGCTCTCGGGGCTGGTTTCCAACCTGCGACTTTCGTCTCGACAATCCATACCACTGCGCACTCAGCTATCACTGCTATACGAATATAACTGGCATCTTCCAAACCTCATGCTCCGAAACTTAAGCACAAAGTCTTATAACAACATTCTGAACTGATGAAACATATTAGGAACTCGGTGCAAGTAGGGCGCAGTTTATTACTTCGTTATACAGTTTAGATTATGCTGGATTTCACTAGTTATCATCGACATCGGCAGGTTTGAAGTTTATTATATCGATATATCAAGTATCTGTACTGATAACTTCTAACTAATACCCATTCCTTTCATTTAAGGTTGGCAATCCATCCCTAATTCTTCTGGTTTTATGTGAAATACTAACTCATTTGAACTTGCGGACTTTCGGTTCACAGCCGCCTGCTCGCCCATTGCACCACGGAGGCTATCGAGCCTATTACACATTCTGACATTTGACAGCTCCCGTAGCGCAGTGGGTGAGTAGCCAGCTCTGAAGCAAGGGGGTGTTCGATTCCCGCACCGAGATAAATGTTGGTGTGATCCACAAATATTTGTTTCGGGTCTGGGTTGTGGGACCGCAAGTCCTTCGTAGTTCCTGATACCGACGTTACAGGTTAACCTAGTGTGGGGTTAGGACTTTTGTGTGACTGTTGGGTGTATTTATTTATTTATTTATTAATACTTCATCTAAGTGGAAACTCTGGTCAAGTGCAGTTGTAATCGTAAGTAGTCTCAACATGTATTTGTGAACAGTGATATATACTTTTGTATTTGATGTGTAAATGTGTAAAAGTGTAAAAGGTTAATAAACCTGTTGAACATTGTGACCAAGTTTTTTATCTTTTAGATTAGAAAAGTGATAGAGATCCTTAAAGTGTTGCTATGTGGTATACGTACATTCCAAGCCTTACTAATACTAACGTTTAATAACCAGGACCGACGTTAACATGCTTTCCAAGACCGATTAAATACTCGTAAAAGTAATTTATGAATTTGAAAACAATGCCCTTTCATGGCCCTTTCATATAATACTTCTCTTGACCTACTTACTTTCTTTTTCATTCATTTTAGAACCCTTTTTGAATAAAAGTAAGGTTTTTACCAATAATATTTTACGTTAGAAGTCTTAATTCAAATACGCCTATGTGCGGATTTAAAATAAAGTTATTGTTTTTAATCAGAAAAAATAGTGTGGAGAGTTAATGATGACTTATAATTGAGCTGACTCTATACTTTTAATTGAGTATCCTCAACCGGCGATAATGTGTAATAATAAATAATACTAGCCCTATATTATATACGTCCCACTGCTGGGCACGGGCCTCCTCTACTGAATGAGAGGGGTTAGGCCTTTTTCCACCACGCTGACTTAATGTGGGTTGGCAGACTTCACATACCTTCGAAATCCTTATGGAGAACTTCTCAAGTATGCAGGTTTCCTCAAGATGTTTCCTTCACCGTTAAAGCAAGTGATAATAACAATTAAACACATCACTTAGAAAAGTCAGCGGTGTATGCTCCTGGGGCTGGTTTTGAACCTGCGACTTTCGTCTCGACAGTCCATACCAGTCCCTGCTAAGCTATCACTGCTATTACTGATAATATATAGGAAGATGTAAATATAACATGTACGTATGCATGTATACACGTCTGCACAATATTTTTTTCTAATATACATACATACATACGCACTCACGCCTGTCATCCCCGAAGGGGTAGGCAGAGGTGTAACGAGTACACCCACATTTCGCCGAGCGTATCTCCGTCCCACAATGTGATAGGGGGCGAGCCTATCGCCATACCGGGCACAAATTCCAGACTCCGGGCTGATACTGAGCATTTCGTAATAAAAAACCCAATACCCCTTACCCGACCCGGGGATCGAGCCCGAGACCTCAGCGTTAGCCTCAATCGTAACGCATACGCATTACAACTGCGCCACCGAGGCAGCATTTTTCTAATACTGTAGTGATATTTCTTGAGCTATAGTTATCATGTGAATTATTTATGTATTTACCGTCCTTCTACTATAATATAAGCTAGACGCATTACAAAATTGAGAATAATCAACAAAAGACTAACTACAAGTACTTTAAAAGTAGATGAAAAACAAAATATGGTTTAGTGATTTCTTAGGTTTACGCGAATATTACACATTGAAATAAAACTAGTTTATAATGATATAAACATTAAATCCGTATAAACTAGTTTTATTTCAAAACATGGTTTTTTACATTTTTTTGCGAAATTCAACCACTTCAATCACCTACATTGACACAATCCATCGTAACTGACTCCCGGAGGTCTCTAAACCGTAGTCAAGGGATCGTCGATGAACTACAGAACTACAACCCTTGCATTTACATACATTTGTATGGAGATCACTCCATTCAGAACTCATGCGAGATTTTTACATCTTGTTCGCACTTTGCTTTTGTTGATATTGAGTCAAAATGAGTGTTTGTTTTTTACAAGTTTGCCTGATCTGTTGGATTTGAGGAAAATGAATATGAAATGTTTGCTGTATTTTTGTAGTGGAAGAGATTTTTAATGGACGGAACTTTTCAGGTTATGAAGATTCTTTTTTTCATTCGAAATGGCGCAAAGTTCCATTTATATTTCAGAAATATGAAAGATTAACGCCCAGTTTCTGAAAGGCTGATCAAAGTAAAATTAACTAAGCAAATGTCAAATCTCATGTCAAGTCGAAATTGAGTTGCTAGAAGCGTGGTCAACACCTTTGATTTAACACACATGTTAGCTAACATAACATTCAAATTATAATGAAAAATCGTATGTCAAACGGTACTAAAGAGAGATCAAATATTATGTATTTTTTTCATTAAATAACGTTTCAGTTACTCGAAGTTCTGTTAGTTGAATGTTGATTTGATCAGCCTTTCAGAAACCCGGTATTAACCGTCGACATTTATGTATCGATTTGGATGATTCTTCCACCTGCCCTTATTCCACGGGCAGTGGGGTCGGCGCTATATGCTTTTTAACACATGTTACAGATTTATTTGGCTTATAGATTCTTTCACTAAAAATAATAAAATACCTAATTATTACTTTCAAAAATAAATATATTTTTTATTATTATCGTTTTGGTAAAAAATATAAACTAAAATATCTATGACATGACAATATATGACAATATTTGAAAAGGTCAACGAACAGGGGACGCACTATCGCACTTCTACTTAGCCCTTTGAAAATCCAGACGTGAACTTAAACACAAAATGGAATTGGCTCTCCAAAGCGCATTTAGAAATAAGTTATGTACATTATTCAGTCAATTTGAAGGCAATAGTGATTGCAACGAGCCGGAACATCGTTGCGATTGGATTGCATTGAATTTACAATGAGAATGCTACTTGCTTCCCATTCTAGTTCAAAGTTTAAAGAAAAAAAGTTTAAAGGTCTTGAGTGGTAGAGCCACGCTGTAGACACTTGTATCTACAGCATGAATGGGCTGGCTCCTCCGGGTCGTTGCTACTGTCTCGCAGAAAACCGGCGTAAAGTAGCAGCTTCCTGCTGCGTTGACTGAGATATCCGGAAGGCCAAATCCCAATCCCTTAATTATCCCTTTCCTTTAAGGTCCGCAACGCACCCATAATTCTTATGGTATTATGGGTGTATATGGACGGTGGAGATCACTTACCATGAACTACTAGTCTTGTACTATACACTTCCCGTTGCTAGGTACGGCTATCCTCTACTAATGAGTGAGGCTAGGCCATAATCCACCACGCCAATGTGGCTTGGCAGTATTCCTACACTTTCGAATTTCTTATGGGGAACTTCTCAGGTATGCAAGTTTTCTCAGAACGTGTCCTGCTGCATGAATACACACGTAACTTAGAAAAGTCAAAACTTACCTCTTGACAGTGATTTTGAACCTGTGACTTTCGTCTCGGTAGTTCACACCACTCCCCGCTGAGCTATCAAGATTGCTGCACTTAAATATACAACAAAATTTATTTTCTACATAAATATTTGTTTTGCAATACATAAACTTTTTGTAACTAAGCAAAAAATCCCAAAACTCACGACCGTGTTCAACTCGAGAGTATTCAAAAATGGTGTAGTAAATAACGTTTACATACAGAATGGGTTTTCGGGGAACAATGCATGTCGGCTGAATGAATGGGGCTGGCAGAGTTGAAAAGTTGCGCCTTTGTTGCGGAGATTACGGGAGAATACACGTGTATTGATAGGATTGATAATGTCTCAAAGAAATTCGGGGCTTGATGGGTTGTTTTAAATATTTATACACCGTGTTCCAGAAAGGTGTGGTCATATTTAAGGATAGTTACATACACGTGACAGTGAGTGTTTATGTACTGGATCTTATAAAATCTATATCCTAATCGATATCCTAAAATTACACCCAAATTTTAATCACTCTTGTAATTCGATCAATAAGATCGATCACATTTCTATAAATTCAGTGTGTGACCGAGATAACAATGCTCCATAGTTGCAAGTCAATAATAATTACTCATTCGATGAAAAAGAAAATCCTTTGTTTATGTTCTTGTAATGCAATCGCATTTGGCTCTACGTGGGAGTAAATACTTGTATCATACACTATACGTTGCATTAATTTGACCACACCTTTCTGTAACACGTAGTAAAGTCGTTTTAAAAAAAAATTACCGTATTTCATAATGTCCAAATCAACGTTATTAGTAAATAGAATATAAGGCGGCAAAATACAAAATTATTAAGCTGACGATATCCAAAAAAAGCGTGGGATAAATTCAGTCGAATTAGTAATTCCTAAATTAGCTGTTTAATATTTTATCCAGCAGATTATAGTTGAAACAGACATTACGAAATATGATCTAATGTAACTTATGTTAGCTCAGCGGGGAGTGATACAGAGTACCGTAACGAAGTCGCAGGTTCGAAATCAGATCCAAGAGCATGTGAGTCGGTTTTAATTTTGTTAAATAAAAATGCTAGCCTTTTTATATACGTCCCACTACTGGGCACGAGCCTCTTCTACTAAATGAGAGAGGTTAGGCTTTAGTTCACCTCGCTGGCCTAATACGGGTTGGCCGACTTCACATACCGTCGAAATTATTTTGGAGAACTTATCAGGTATTTAGGGTTCCTTACAATGTTTCCTTCACCGTTAAAGCAAATGATAATTACAGTTAATACACACGTAGCTTAGAAAAGTCAGTGGTGTATGCTCTTGGGGCTGGTTTCGACCTTGCGACTTTCTTATCGACAGTGTTGTTTAATTTTTTTGTAAAGAATCACTAACTCCGCACCTAAGAGGATGTCTTTCATCTTTCATTTAGGTGTGGAATTATTTCAAAATTTAAATAAGGGTACAACCGCAGTATCTCTCGAATACAAATAATCATCCAAATCGGTCCGTATTTGGCGGAGTTACGCGTGAACATACATAAAAAAATGGCAGTAGAGACTGCCGATAGAAGTGAAAACTTACAACTTTTAGTATTACAATTTGAAATTTTATAATGTTTGAATTAAAATTATTAACATCTAGTTTTCAGATCTATTGACACTCCGAGCAACAATTATATGCATGTTTATATGGTTTTTTAGTACTCACTATTGTACTACACAATGATTCACAATTAAACAATTCAAATAATAATCAAACAAAAACACTATTTCAACAATGCACAGTATATACTCATTAACTTTTCACTAAATCCATTCAATTTCACTTATAAGATATACACAGCACTAATGTTGCACAATACGTCAGCTGTATAGCTACAGATATACTGCTATAAGCATGTCGGTGACGCGAACGCACGAGATTTCAACCATCCAACAAAGTGTCTAACGCGCACAGCACACGGCCGCTGCGGGTCATGTGCATTTCGGTGACGCGAACCCATAAGGTTTTCCCCTACCAAAAAGTGCCCAACGCGGATAATCAAGTTTTCACTTCAAAAATTTATACAGACAAATTGAGAACCTTTATTTTTGAGGCGGTTAAAAATACCGCAGTATCACGGGCAGACAGGTTGAAATGCATACATCAATTTAACGGCGCGGAAAAACTCTCCCTTCGAACAATACCCGTGACAGGCGAACCGGCGGACGTTTGTATGTATAGTGATTTATTTAAGAGTAAAGATTGAACGAATCTGTACATGTAAAGTTCCTTTTTTACTTTATCACTATTGAACTAGTAGTTTTTAGTATAGGCCGGCAAACGAGCAAGTGGGTCACCTGATAGTAGGTGATCTCCACCGCCTATATATCAGTAGAATCATGGACGCGTTGCCGACCTTAAAGGAAAGGAATAATTAAGGGATTGGAAAAGGGAAGTGGATTTGGGCCGCCGGATATCTCACTCACCGTACGAAACGCAACAGCAAGCCGGTCCTTTACGTTGGTTTTATATGAGGCAGTGGTAACGACCCGGACGACGGCCCATTCATGCTATAGACAAAAGTGTCTACAGCGTGGCTCTACCACTCAAAAACTCACTACCCTAGTATGCATATTTTGTAATCTTCATTTCACTAACCCAACATGAATAAAAGGTCTCGCGACAGAAGAGCGACGCGATCGCCCATCATTCTGGCGGTTAAAAAAATATCCCGTGGGGTAAAAATATTCTCCTATCAGCCAGACACATAACATTGTGTGTCCAATTTGCTCAAATACTTACCTTCTGGTTTAAAAAAATACAAATAATTAATTCACAAGTTGGTAGGTCCCTCGTATGCGAGAGGCCGACTGGGCTGGTATCACCGCTTTGTCTATTTCTGCCGCCAAGCAATACTGTGTAAGCACTGTTGTGTTCAGGTTTGAGGTATATTGAAGCCAGTGAAATTACTGGGCATTATGAGACTTAACATCTTATGTTTCGGGGTGACGAGCGCAGTCCAATGTCATTCAGTGCTTTGTTATTTAAAGTTCTGTGTGGCGTTGCTTCTGTTTATGAGCAGGCGTGGCGCTTACCATCAGGCGAGCGACCTGCTCGTCTCGTCATTCAAGCAAATAAAAAAAAAATACTAAAGCGAACTGTTCATTAAAACGTTTATCCTTTTATGATTATCCACGGAGCTCAATGGAATACAATTAATTTAATGTGGTAATGGATTGTTTCGTATTTCCCACTCGTGTGCATCGGCCCGATAAGTGTAACACCTATGTGTTAATTGATTTTGGTGGATACAATTAAATAAACTTTTTGGTTAATGGCAGTCACTGCATCAGCGAGAATTTTGTAAAATGTCCACTTTAATACATACATAAATACGCGCTCACGCCTGTAATCCCCGAAGGGGTAGGCAGAGGTGTAACCAGTACACCCACATTTCGCCGAGCGCATCTCCGTCCCTTATGTGATAGCGGGCGAGCCTATCGCCATACCGGGCATAAATCCCAGACTCCGGGCTAATACAGAGCATTTCGTAATAGAAAAACCCAATACCACTTTACCCGAGCCGGGGATCGAACCTCAGCGTTGACCTCAATCGTAACGCGTACGCATTACAACTGCGCCACCGAGGTAGTCCACTTTAATTTAATATTTATTGTCAGTTAACCGAAGTCTTGCTCAGTATAAAATAAATAAATACACCCAACAGCATTATCAGTCCCATTCCCACACGTCCCACAACATCCAGACCCAAAACAAATGGTAGAACCACCCTGTAGACAATTTTGTCTACAGCATGAATGGGCCGGCTCGTCCGGGTCGTTACTACTGTCTCACAGAAAACCGGCGTAAAGTAGAAGCTTGTTGCTGTGCCCAAATCCCTCTTCCCAATACCTTAATTATCCTTTTCCTTTAAGGTTGGCAATGCGCCCATGATTCTTTTGGTATTATGGACGTACATAGGCGGTGGAGATCACTTACCATCAGGTGACCCACTTGCTTGTTTGTCAACCTATGCTATGCTATAAAGGCCGGCAACGCACCGACAATTCCTCTGGTATTATCGGTGTCTATGGGCGGCGTTGATCACTTACTATCAGATGACCCGCTAGCTCTGTTGCCCCGCTTTCATACAAAAAACAAACAAATATTTCTGGATCACACAATTATGTGTCTCGGTGCGGGAATCAAACCCACGCCCTTTCCATTCGCAGCCGGCTACGCATATTTTATTCTACTAAAATAGAACGGTATGAACCTACTATTATCTATGTAATGAGTTCAATTTCATGAATAAATTACAGCTATTATCCATATAAATTGAGTGCACAAAGATCAGTTGACGAACTAACCTTTAGTTCACCCCGATTGACCCTTTCTAAGTCGTGAATACCACCACATTAATTTGACTTAACGTTGTGGAAAGATTGATATCAAATTCCGTTCGTTTGGAAGATGAAATTAGTATTAAATTTGTGTCTAAGCAGATGATACTGAGCATAGAAGCGTAGGCACAATCGATATTTTTTGTCTACAGTTTTGTCTACAGCATGAATAGGCCGGCTAGTTACTCACAGGACACCGGCGTAAAGTAGCAGCTTTGTGAGTGAAATATCCGGAGGCCCAAATCTCCCTCTCCTTCCCAATACCTTAATTATCCCTTTCCTTTAAGGTCGGAAACGCGCCACTATTTCGATTGGTATTGTTGGCGTACTTGGGCGATGGAGATCACTTACCATCAGGTGACCTACTTACTCGTTTTCTAGCCTATCCTATAAAAAATTGGTAAACCGTAACTTCTATCCGAGAAAAAGTATAGATATCGAAACATCCTCCGTGGCGCAGCGGGCGAGTAGCCGGCTGCGAAGCGAGAGGCCGTGGGTTCCATTCCTACACTGAGACAAATGTTTGTGTGAACCACAAATATTGGTCTCGGGTCTGGGTGTTGTGGGACCGCAAGTCCCTCGTAGTTCCTGATACCCACGATACAGGTTTACCTAGTGTGGGGTCAGGACTATGTGTGTGACTGTTGGGTGTATTTATTTATTTATCTAATTTTATTTTTTATTTATTGAATAGCGTTACATTATAAATTATACACATAAAATAGGTCAAATAATAATGTAACCCACTACACTATTCACTTCATAAGCATTTACTTACATTTATATATCTGAGTATATATATTTTTCTTTATCTTAAAGTATGCATCGTAAAATATTGCAAATGAAACATGTAACTTGTACTTTAAGCAAAAGAAAGAAACTACTTGAACCTTTTTATACATAGAATAGGCCGGCAAACGAGCAAGTGGGTCATCTGATAGTAAGTGATCTCCACCGACTTGACTTAATATCTTATGTCGCGGGGTGACGAGCGCAGTCCAATGTCATGCCTTTGTAATTCAAAGTTATATGTGGTGATGCTTCTGTTTATGGGCAGGCAAATAGCCCACAGCGTGGATCTAGAACTTATTATTGTAGAATGCAACCTTTGTTGTGGCTGTGTCAGTCTTATATAAATATTTTTTTGTTATTTCTTGCCTAGTTACTTCTCTCTACTATAAACACTCGTGTCAATAAATATACGCACGCACTCACTCACGCCTGTAATCCCAGAAGGGATAGTAGTAGTAGTGGGTGTAACCAGTACACCCACTTTTCGCCGAGCGTATCTCCGTCCCATGATGTGATAGGAGGCGAGCCTATCGCCATACCGGGCACAAATTCCAGACTCCGGGCTGATACTGAGCATTTCGTAATAGAAAAACCCAATACCACTTTACACGACCCGGGGATCTAACCCGCGACCTTAGCGTTAGCCTCAATCGTAACGCGTATGCATTACAACTGCGATGTTAAAGTTCAATGTCATGTCTTTGTAATTCAAAGTTCTGTGTGGTGTTGCTCTGTTTATGGGCAGGCAAATTGCCCACAGCTTGCTCTAGAACTTATATATTATACAAAAACACTTTAACCGGTTAATGAAATTGAAACACTAAAGAAACTCGTTACATAAAACCCGCTATAACGAAAAAACGGTCCATACAGGAAGTTCAATATTAACTACAGTTCTCATAACACTATGGTCTAATGTCCACAAAATTTTACTAATCGCTCCCTCTCATGCAATATGCTATACGCTTTAACTAAACGCTGGTACACATCAGAACATTTTTTTACATAAGCTCACGCCTGTTTCACCAAAAGGTTAGGCAGAGTTGAAACTAGTTCATTCATGGTTCTATTCAGTTTTACTCACCTTTAGAGATGTAAACTAGATACATATGCACTCACGCCTATAATCCCCGAAGCGGTAGGCAGAAGTATAACCAGTATACCCACTTTTCGCCGAGCGTATCTCCGTCCCATGATGTGATAGGAGGCGAGCCTATCGCCATACCGGGCACAAATTCCAGACTCCGGGCTGATACTGAGCATTTCGTAATAGAAAAACCCAATACCACTTTACACGACCCGGGGATCCAACCCGCGACCTTAGCGTTAGCCTCAATCGTAACGCGTATGCATTACAACTGCGATGTTATAGTTCAATGTCATGTCTTTGTAATTCAAAGTTCTGTGTGGTGTTGCTCTGTTTATGGGCAGGCGAATTGCCCACAGCTTGGCTCTAGAACTTATATATTATACAAAAACACTATAACCGGTTAAAGAAATTGAAACACTAAAGAAACTCGTTACATAAAACCCGCTATAACGAAAAAACGGTCCCTACAGGAACTTCAATATTAAGTACAGTTCTCATAACACTATGGTCTAATGTCCACAGAATTTTACTAATCGCTCCCTCTCATGCAATATGCTATACGCTTTAACTAAACACTGGTACACATCAGAACATTTTTTTACATAAGCACACGCCTGTTTCACCAAAAGGTTAGGCAGAGTTGAAACTAGTTCATTCATGGTTCTATTCAGTTTTACTCACCTTTAGAGATATAAACTAGATACATATGCACTCACGCCTATAATCCCCGAAGCGGTAGGCAGAAGTATAACCAGTATACCCACATTTCGCCGAGTTTATCTCCGTCCCATGATGTGATAGAGGGCGAGCCTATCGCCATACCAGGCACAATTCCAGACTCCGGGATGATACTAAGCATTTCGTAATAGAAAAACCTAATATCACTTTTAGCCGACCGAATACTCACTTCACATCACTTTTACCGAGTCAGTCATCATATCATCATAGACTCATAATCCTCCAGCCCAAATTTTTGAAGATAGAAATGAGATAGAGAGATGATAGAACAGTAAGTGGGTCATCTGATGGTAACTGATCTCCACCGCCCATGTACGACCACAATACCAAAAGAGCCACGGGCGCGTTGGCGACTTTAAAAGAAAGGGATAATTAAGGGATTGGGAAGGGGGCGGTATTTTGGCTTCCAAATATCTCACTCACCGTTCGACACGCAGCAGCAAGCTGCTACTTTACGTCTTTTTTCTGTGAGACAGTGGTAACGACCCGGACGCGCTAGCCCATTCATGTTGTAGACGAAACTGTCTACAGCGTGGCTCTACCACTTTTGACACTTATCAGCATGTGACCCATTTACTCAGCTAAAAAAGATTCTATTATTTTTTCTAAATAACTATAGCCTACTGTAGGCTTTGACACCAGCATGTAACACATTTACTCATGTGCTGGCCCCAGTTAAAAGATTATATTATTTTTTTCTAAATAACTATAGCCTACTGTAGACTTTGACACCAGCATGTAACACATTTACTCATGTGCTGGCCCCAGTTAAAAGATTCTATTATTTTTTCTAAATAACTATAGCCTACTGTAGACTTTGACACCAGCATGTAACACATTTACTCATGTGCTGGCCCCAGTTAAAAGATTATATTATTTTTTCTAAATAACTATAGCCTACTGTAGACTTTGACACCAGCATGTAACACATTTACTCATGTGCTGGCCCCAGTTAAAAGATTCTATTATTATATTTTCTAAATAACTATAGCCTACTGTAGACTTTGACACCAGCATGTAACACATTTACTCATGTGCTGGCCCCAGTTAAAAGATTCTATTATTATATTTTCTAAATAACTATAGCCTACTGTAGACTTTGACACCAGCATGTAACACATTTACTCATGTGCTGGCCCCAGTTAAAAGATTATATTATTTTTTCTAAATAACTATAGCCTACTGTAGACTTTGACACCAGCATGTAACACATTTACTCATGTGCTGGCCCCAGTTAAAAGATTCTATTATTATATTTTCTAAATAACTATAGCCTACTGTAGACTTTGACACCAGCATGTAACACATTTACTCATGTGCTGGCCCCAGTTAAAAGATTCTATTATTTTTTCTAAATAACTATAGCCTACTGTAGACTTTGACACCAGCATGTAACACATTTACTCATGTGCTGGCCCCAGTTAAAAGATTCTATTATTATATTTTCTAAATAACTATAGCCTACTGTAGACTTTGACACCAGCATGTAACACATTTACTCATGTGCTGGCCCCAGTTAAAAGATTCTATTATTTTTTCTAAATAACTATAGCCTACTGTAGACTTTGACACCAGCATGTAACACATTTACTCATGTGCTGGCCCCAGTTAAAAGATTCTATTATTTTTTCTAAATAACTATAGCCTACTGTAGACTTTGACACCAGCATGTAACACATTTACTCATGTGCTGGCCCCAGTTAAAAGATTCTATTATTTTTTCTAAATAACTATAGCCTACTGTAGACTTTGACACCAGCATGTAACACATTTACTCATGTGCTGGCCCCATTTAAAAGATACTATTATTTTTTCTAAATAACTAAAGCCTACTGTAGACAAGAATATTAGCTCCTATATGAACTAGCCTTTACCAGTAGCTGTTACAACACCGCCGAATTTCGTACCTCGAACGATAATGTTCCAAGTTCGGCCGTGACAGCTTATATCACTTTTAATTTATGTTTTTATCTTTCCTGCCGCCCCCAAGTACTTTTAAGGGACGTTAAAAATAACTGTAAAGTTTTATCTTTGTTAAGTAAGTGTCTGGTGTCTTTAAGGGTTAACTTTCGGTTTAAATTAGTTGCAGTCATTGATTCTTGGTAAGTTAGCAACAATCATAATGTGACGTTATTAATAACCTAAACTTAGGTTCGAATTTAAAACTGAAATGTTATATTTATTCAATTTCCGACTTTAAATACCCCAAAAATTGTTGGTTGGCTTCACGGGTGGGATAATTCGTGAAATGTATGAGTTAGAGACGAATTAAACAGCTTTTAATTATAATACGAGTAAAAAAGGAATTTAAGCACTAGCAAGCTTTCGCAACAGACGTAGTGTACAGTAAGGCAACATAATTTTTACTTAAATTTTGGCTCCTGTGAACTTATTTGCTGCGAAAAGAAAAGAACAGTATTACGTAACGTTATCGGTAAAAATACTGTTCAATTCACAGGAAATTTTGATGATCTGATTAAAAATATTCTTCAATATGTGATTCATAATAGCTTAGATATCCTATAAGCTACTGAATGTAAAAAAACTGAATTAAATTGAAATTTAAATTACATGAAATTAAATTACTGAATGTAATTATAAGTAATGACTACAAATTTTAATAATGTACTATTCCGTAACATGGCAGTTATGGTATGGGTTGATAGAGATGGCAGGATTAGTTTACAACCCTATTGTTACGCTAAGATTTCCGGTAATAAGGCACTTAAAAATTGTTATCAACAATAAAATATGGCATTCGAAGCTACTTAAACCATATCTTTGAACTACGATTTCGACAGTTTTGTCTACAGCATAAATGCACCGGCCCGGGTTGTTACCATTGTCCCACAGGAAACCGACGTGGAATATCAGCTTGTTGTTCTGTTTTATACAGTGAGTGCAATTATCGGAAGGTCAAATCAAAATCCCTATTATATAATTTAAGGTCACTATACCATCCACACACCAGCCACTGTAACTCCTATAAGCTAGGATATTTTGACACCGAGCAACGACGCTCAGTGAGTCTCTGGAAATGCGAAGTTGTCTTTATCTTGCAACGAAATTAATTAATAGAAAGTTAGGTGGGAGTTGGAAACATTTAAGGTCAGCACCGCTTCTATTATTCTTAAAATATTGTAGGAGCTCATGGGTAGTGGACATTACTTACCATTATGTGACCCAATTGCTTATTTGCCAGCCTATATTATAAATATCCTATACTATAATAATCAGCAAAACTAAATAAGACTACATAAGTCATAAAAAATATTCTAGTAAACACGTCATACTGCACATTTAGTAAGCATAGCATGCATAGAGCATCTCAAATATGGGCGCTTGTTCTGACAAAGCGTCGTACGTTCCGTTCCGGGGTAAGTTGTTTAATTAGTCATGAAAATTCATTTACTGCCAGAGAATATAGAAGTCGTGGACGTGTGCTCTGTTCTATAAACTTCACTTATAATTAGTACAATGTTTAAGGCATTTAATCTAGAGTATATTTTTAAATGAACACACACGCACATATTTTATATATATTTAATATTTTTACATGTTCTTTTTTCATCTTGGATCTGTGTTTTATCTCCTCTAGATGTATATATGTGTTTTGAAAACATTTCAAATTCTGGTATTTTTGTACACTTTCCGTGAGGGGGGGCAGGAGTCCATAGCATAGGGTATCCTAGTTTGGGTTCCTGACTCCCATAATTTTATGTTTAAGATCTAACTCATTAATGTAATGAAGCTCTTTTGTGGGAGATAAATAAATATTATTGTTATTATTATTATTAAATTTATATGACGAATGACATTCGTTATTGCTAATATTAAAATATCAATTATTGAGTAATCAAAAAATGAGAATATTGAAGGTGCCATTTTATGAAAGACGGGGCAACGGAGCAAGCGCGTCACCAGAGGGGCTAGCACGGAAAATTGCGAAACGTTATTCGACCTGTCATCGACAACAATTTCTATGAGATTTTAGTACAGCGCCTCTATCGTACGTAAAAGAAACTAATATATATGGAATATAGACCAATGATATTTAAGGAATTATCTATCGAGCCCTCGATACCTTTACATTACGATTTCGATAGTTTTCCGTGCTAGACCCTCTGATGGTGTCCATGGGCTGACTATAATCATGTACAGTGGTACCGACCCGGATGAGCCGGCCCATTCATGTCATAGACAAAACTGTCTACATCGTGGCTATACGACTCACATTATAAGTCACATTAACCTAAATACGTGTCAGGTAAATTTATTATCATTTAATTCGCTTTAAAAATTACTACTTTATGCCTGATAAGTATAATTTACTCCAAACAATAGACAATTTTGTCTACAGCATGAATGGGCCGGCTCGTCCGGGTTGTTAGTGGTAACAACCCGGACAGTGGTGTCTCACAGAAAACCGGCGTAAAGTAGCAGCCTGCTGCTGCGTTTCGTACGGTGAATGAGATATCCGGAGGCCCAAATCCCCCTCCCCTTCCCAATCCCTTATTATCCCTTTCCTTTAAGGTCGGCAACGCGCCTATAATTCTTTTTTATTATGGGCGTACATGGGCGGTGGAGATCGCTTACCATCAGATGACCCACTTGCTCGTTTGCCGGCCTATACTATAAAAAAAATAAAAAATAATTAGAGATATTATTATGATAATAACAACGCACAATTATCTCATTTAACTATTAAACACAAGCAATTAGTATTAAGAAAGACGTTAAACAATCACACAATTGTCTAAAACAATCTGCACCCACCCACTTTTGGCACAATTGAGATGATAAATAAAAACGCTCTCGATTGGCGCCCCTCGTCGTCTACGCCGGATGTCGTGCCTGCCTGCCACGCAGTGGATGATGGAGCAATGAGATAGCTTCGTGCAGACTTGTAAAATCTTACTAGTATTAGCTTCATAAGAGTAATAGCACCGGTTTTTGGTGTTATATAGGGTATTCTGGAGAATAACTATCAAGTGGATAGTATAGGATTGTGAGGCGTGGTGGAGGTGGTTGGTGAGGTATATAAGAGGGTGCGTTATTAATTAAGGGAACTCATTAGGGTTGGAGTGCCTAGAAGCATTCGCCCGAAAGTCCGGTGTCGCTGACTAAAGCCGATTCACGTCAGGCTATCAGCAAGCGTCCATCTAAAAAAAAAATAAGGGAACTCAGTCAAGCTTGGAACTTTTACGTGGAAACGCTGGTCAAGTACAGTTGTAATCATTAGCAAAGTAATAGACTTATTAAACTTGTGTTCTAATAATATAGTTGTCGATTAATTCATTTTCCAAGGTGGTAGGTCCCTCGTATGCGAAAAGCCGTCTGGTTTGGTACCACCGCTTTGTCTATTTCTGCCGTCAAGCAACAGTGTGTAAGTACTGTTGTGTTCCGGTTTGAAGAACATTGAAGCCAGTGTAATTAGTGGGCATTATGGGAATTAACATCTTATGTCTCGGGGTGACGAGCGCAGTCCAATGCCATGCAGTGCTTTGTAATTCAAAGTTCTTGGTGGGTTTTGATTATGTTTATGGGCAGGCATGGTGCTTACCATCAGGCGAGTGACTTGCTCGTTTTTTCAATAAAGCTAATAAAAAAAATCCGCAACACGATTCGCCTAAACTTACTATGGTAGGGTTTTCACCATGTCCACGGTGGCCCCTATCCAGTCAGGTACATCCACCAGCATCGAGGGTTTTATAAGTTTTATACATTTGTCGGTCTGTCCGTCTGTCTATCTATCTGATTGTTTGTTTATAGCATTGTAGCGCCTAAGCAAATGTAACGATTATAATGCAGACTCAAAAATTCTTAAAAGCTAAATTGACCATTAAATTACTATTGCGATTGTGTATGTGTTATATTTATTTAGCTTTTGACGCGAATACCTCTTTAAAATTGCTTCCATGGTGGGAGACAATTCAAAAATCGAATGATAACACACAATAGGGGGATGCCCCTGTATCCCCCTGGGTTTTGCAGCTATGTAGCTACAACATTTTGGAGGGGGTAATAGACATTTCCCTATCATATCCATCCAAAAATTAATTACACTGGATAGCTAAAGAATCAAAGAATTCCTTACGCTACGTGAGGACTGTGACGCAATGCGTGCGGTGAAGGTGGAAGCGGTCATCTTATTTCGATGAGAAAACACTGCCGTGTCGAGGCAATTTTACTGATATAGAAAAATATTACCTGTTACGTACACCTATACACGTACAAGACACGGCTGTGTCCATGACACAGCCGCACCCTATTTTATTGGTAAATTTTTAGTCTGTTTTATTTTGTTATAAAGTTTTGTATTACATAAACACAAACTTATTAAACGTAATTTATAGTTGGAAAATATGAGTCTTTTGAGTTGATTTCAGACAGATATTGTTTGGAAGTATTCCATAATAAACAAACAGTATTTTATTAACTTTCTTACAAACACATAATGATGTTTCACAAAGCATTTAATGCCGAACAAATGGACCGACAAAGAAGCTTACATGAAGTTTGGAACAATCTCTTCCTTCTAATTGTTTGTTATAGCAGGAGCATAGAATACTTAATAGTAGTACCTACAGAAGGTTTATTTCGTATATAATAATAAAAAAATACACCCACCAGTCACACAAATCAAAATCAAAATATTTATTGTATATTATACATTGTTTAGGTTGCGTCAAAACTCTACCGCCAGTTCGGAAAGCTGTTTCGCATGAAAAAAACGAACAAGAAACTCTAACGTCGCTCTTTTCAATATTGGTTTATAATTATTATTGAGAGCGTAAAGGCTTTACAATATTTGATAGGAAATAAAGTAGCTTAATTTATGTCGAAATATTTAACAATCATAGAAATTAAAGCTACGGATTAGATTAGCATGCACGACTTCCATAGGCACGACGAACAAATTAAGACTATGATGAAATAGTTTAAACAAACAGTCCGAGTAGACCAGAAATTTCAGTCTCATAAAAAATGAAGCTAAGTTGTAAAATACAATTTGACAAACTCCGTGGCGCAGTCAGCGAGTAGCCGACGGAGGGGTTGACGTCAGACAGGCGGCCGGTCGTAAAAACTACAAGCCAAATCTTTTTGTAATATGTGTTAAAAATCATTTTGCACCGACCCTACTGCGAGTGGGATATGGGCAGATGGAAGAAGAAGAAGATAAAATACCTGCTCCCGGTAGTAAAGATGCATCGGGCAATACGACATTAGACCGTTTTAATAGACCCAATCCTCAAGTCAACTTATAGTATAATTCACATTTTGAACTACTGCGTCTAGTCACTGTGAGGTCCCCTCTCTGAGTGCTACACAGCTGAATGTAGATTCATTCACGCTGTGTTCGTACTTCGTTCCCTGCCGAGTGCATTAGCGTTTGTACAGAGGAAAATGCATTATGTTCTAGTACCAAGCAGTGACGTGTATCAACTGGTTATCTGTAAGGGCTTTTGCTTTCGGTTTATTAGTTCTATCGCCAGGCGGTTTGAGTAACTTAGTTACTATTTGCAGAAGGCCAATTCTCGTATTTTTAAACGTTCAAAATATCATTCCGATTGAGTCTCAGCGTCAAGAAGTAGCAAATGGCATTCTCTTAAACCAATAATCAACGTCAAATGCACCTAGCATTAGCAGTAGCATTATACCGTTTTCAGTCAGTCGACTAAAGCCAAAACGGAATGATATTTTGAACGTTTAAAAATACGAGAATTGGCCTTCTGATATTTGTCGAATATTAATTTAAATTGTGCTGTAATATTGTTCCAAGTAAAGATTTTATTAATTATTTTTTCATATATTTTAGGTGCAACTTATTTCAATTCCATAATGTGATGGGAGGCAAACGGATTGCCATTACGGGTTCCAGGTAAACTGGGGTTTATCTCTCGTATCGAAAAATATATACTTTCTGATTAACTGCCCCAGAGACTGAACTCAGGTCCTCTCCAGTTTCATAGTCCATGGAAGCATTTTCTTCCTGTGCAACGAAATAAATGTACCTATAATAATTATTACACTTTGTTAATCACTTTGCTAATATTTGCTTAAATAATTGAGTTTTATTTTTTATTTGAGTCCAAAATTAGTACTGCTTCGAAAATAAGCCTCATTAGTTAAATTTACTTTATTTATTTCAGTAATTTCATTTAGCATTTGATCGCTTATGTGTATTATTGGGTGTTATTTATTTATCTCAAGCGATCTTAGTTAGTCAACTATGAGAAACCCAAAGCTGTAACTTTACGCCTCTTATCTGCAGTATTCCAGTTCAGTCAGCCTTTTTATGCTGCTTAACGCTTATTGTTTATTAGTTTGAATGATGAAACGAGCAGGTCGCTCGCCTGCTTACTGTCAGGCGAGCGACCCCGCCTGCTCATAAACAGAAGCAAACCACACATAACCTTGAATTAAAAAACCATGCATGGCATTGGACTGCACTCGTCACTCCGAGAAATAAGTTGCTAAGTTTAATAATGCCCAGTAATTTCAACGGCTTCAATGACCTTCAAAACACAATAAAACGGTGCCTACACTCTGCTACTACGTGGTAGAAATAGAAAAAACGGTGGTACCAATCCAGACGGTCCCTCGCACATGAGGGAGCTACCACCCTTACTTAAATATTTTCTTCATTATCCCACTTTCCCAACATATCAAATATTTCCTTTGAAATTTCAAGAATATGTAGAGTAAACATAAAATACCGCTTCACATAAGGATTAATTCTACTTAGAGAGTAAAAGCGTGGTTGTACCGTTCATATCAATTTTACATACAAGTAGAGTGGGTAGAGCAGACTCTACATCTTAAGTGTTAATATCCGGTATGGGATGGCCAAGGAGTGCTTCGAACAGAAAATGTAGAGTCTGGATTTGAAGTTTCTTTGGTAAATGGATGAATTTTCATATTCTTTGACGTTTGCTTTAGAAATGTCTGTCGGTACGAAATGTCTTGTTTTTAACGTATTTATTATAAAGTAATTTTAAACTATTCTGACTTTGGGCTGCAAAGTATAAAAACTATTTTATAATATTATACTTAGTTCATAGAATATATAAGATGAAAAATGGTGTGTCTTTAATGAAATGCTTTACCATATTAGAATTTTATTTGTACCCGATATTGCCATACCGGGTACAGCTCGCCTATTATAAAATTATGGGACCGATATATCGGACCGATCCATCAGTTGAACTTTTCTAAACATGGATACAAGCAAGAGCTTTTGTGTCATTTTATTATCACTTTCTAGGCAAAACCCAGGCACTTTCCAGGCATATACCACGCACTTTCCAGGCAAGTTCGAGTCAGATTCCAGGCAAGGTCCAGTCATATTCCAGGCAAAACCCAGGCAAAACCCAGGCAAATCCCAGTCATATTCCAGGCAGATTCCAGTCAGATACCAGGCAAATCCAGGCAAAACCCAGCCAGATTCCAGGCAAATCCGAGTCAGATTACAGGCACTTTCCAGGCAAAACCCAGCCAGATTCCAGGCAAGTTCCAGTCAGACTCCAAGCAAGTTCCAGTCAAATACCAGGCAAAACCAGGCAAAACCCAGTCAGATTCCAGGCAAGTTCCAGTCAAAATCCAGGCAACATCCAGCCAAATTGCGGGGAAATTCTAGTCATATTCTAGGCAATTTCCAGGCAGATTTCAGGCAAAACCCAGACAAATTTCAGGCAAATCCCAGCCAAATTACAGGCAATATCCAGCCAAATCCCAGGCATAGCCCAGTCGGATTCCAGTATTCCAGTATAAAAATTTACTAGTTTCTGATTTATTCCTTTTTATACACCCAACTATTTGGATGCCAAATTTAAACTCTCTAGGTCATCTGTAGAGTTTTGATCTATAGGTCAGTCAGTGATAAAAATACATACATACGCACTCACGCCTGTAATCCCCGAAGGGGTAGGCAGAGGTGTAACCAGTACACCCACATTTCGCCGAGCGTATCTCCGTCCCACAATGTGATAGGGGGCGAGCCTATCGCTATATCGGGCACAAATTCCAGACTCCGGGCTGATACTGAGCATTTCGTAATAGAAAAACCCAATACCACTTTACCCGACCCGGGGATCGAACCCGATACCTCAGCGTTAGCCTCAATCGTAACGCATACGCATTACAACTGCGCCACCGAGGTGATAAAAATGTCGATTTTTTTTCGTTAACGCACGTTACGCACACGTCTAAATAACTATGTGAGGTGTGTTAATGAATTAGGAGCACATATTATGTATCTCGCAAGTCTCAATTTATGAGCCAAATTTGACATATTTATTTATGTGAAAAGTGTTTGAGTTATGAGGGGGTCAAAAGTGGTTCCAAATGGTTCGTGTAATATTACACACGGTATCGCTCGCCATTCTGTTACCTTTACTTGGCTCGACATGCTACCGCGTATCTAGATCATTTACATAAATGCATAATGCATTAAACAATCAGAATCTACGAAAAAAGCTGTGTGTATAGACAGGAGTAGGTCAAAATAATAAATATTTATTTTAAAATAACTGGAATAAATTCAAGTGTAAAATCCAACAGTTAATTTAAAACACTTTCAAACAATTTACAAAGCGTCCGAATCGATGCGACACAGGCCAATTCGAGAGTAGCCATTCGGCCATTATAGACGGCACCAAAGGCACTTTTATAAATTTACTTATTTTTAAAATCCGCTTTCGGTGTGTTCGTTTAGGCATCGGTTCACAAAGCGCTGAAACAACTTACATTTTCCTGAATCAGGCGCGTTGCTAAACGAATTTTGAAAAAATATATACACTTTTTTTCTTTCAGTTGCGCACAAAATGTTATACAAAAATGTTTCTTTGACGGCTTCAAAGTCTATAAAAGCTGCTAAAACATCATAGATACCGTTTTAGCAAAATATATTTAAGATATTTTTTCCTCACCTGTATTATGGTTTTCATAGATTAATACATTTTTGATCTTATATCACCCAGGCTTAGAATAAGTAGTTGAAAGCTTTGTATTCAATAAATAATACTTGAGGTACAATGTATGATGAGCAAAATACGTACATACCGAATGGGCCGGCTCGTCCGGGTCGTTACCACTATCTCACAGAAAACCGACGTAAAGTAGGAGCTTGCTGCTGCGTTTCGTTCGGTGAGTGAGATATCCGGAGGCCCAAATCCCGCCCCCTCCTATTCCCTTAATTTCCTTTAAGTTCGGCAACGTGCCCATAATTATTTTAGTATTGTGGGCGTACACGGGCGGTGGAGACAACTTACCATCAGGTGACCCACTTGCTCGTTTGCCAGCCTATGCTATAAAAAAATACGCATTCAGTCTGTAATCCCACTAGGGTAGGCAGAGTTGTTACCAGTACACTGAGATAATTTCCGTCCCATGATCTAATAGGAGGCGATTCTTTCGCCATACAGTTCTACACTCCGGAATTATGATTTATGACCATAAATGAATATATTTTTTTATATCAAATGCAGTGCAGACATAATTATATGTAAATTCCTTACTTTTAAAAAAATATAAGTATACCAGCTGTACTTTGATGACAATTTGGCACTAATATTAGAAATATAGGGTGACAGTGTCCCATCAGTATTGATTCCTTTTAGGGTATTAAAGGGCCTGAAGTTAAGTACGTACTGTAGTTAAAATTATCTGCAGCGTGGCTCTACCACTGTTGTTGTCTACTTTCGCACAAAGATTTTCAAAAACTCCTCACAAAAATAAAAAATATTATATACATTCCACGTAATAGCATATTACACGTATCCCGATAAGGTTAATAAGAAGAGGTTCAATTTAAAATTCGGCGACGTTCATCTATTCAAAACATCTCATCTACATAAACGGAAGGTCGAGACCGGTCTTTATTAAACTTGAAATATTAAAATGAAAGGCAATGATCGGACGACGCAGGAGCTGTACGTGCTTCGCTTCTGAACTGTGTTATGTTTTCTGTCCACCTTCTAATGGTGTAGACGTGGCGATATATTATTCAAGATGTAAAGAATTTATTATTTTTATAGATGAATTCTGGGTGGTGACTGCCTCGGTGGCGCAGTTGTAAATGCGCACGCGGTACGACTGCTGTGCTGAGGTCTCGGGCTCGAATCCCGGGTCGGGTAAAGTGATATTATTTTTTCTATAATGAAGTGCTTAGATCAGCCTGGGGGCTGGAATTGTACCTGGTATGGTGATTATCTTGCCCCTATTATATCATGGGTCGGAAATTATCTCGGCATAATGACTACTGGTTACACATCTGCCTACCCTATCAGGGAACACAGGTGTGAGTGCGAAAATTTGTGCTAAAAGATACTTTAGTCGGTAGAAGTAACCATACAGCAAAAAATATATTTTACAACTTATACTTACTTATAACTCTCTCGTATACAAAAGGCGTGTGATTGGCAATTAAAGGGAAGATTTAGGCCCCCGGAAATCTCATTCACTGTACAAAACACAACAATACATTGCCAATTCCTACAAGACAGTGGTACTAATTCAGTCAGGCCGACCCATTCCTGCTGCAGACAAAAAAAGCCTAGCTTACAAATTACATTCACAGTCCAGTCGCCAGCTTTAAAGTTCCTTTACAAACATTTTAAGGACCCTCATACGCAAATCCTGTCATTTCCACGAGATTGTTAAGTCTACACAAAATCTTGTTGAGTTAAAGAGCTAAGCACTCGCGAACCCTTGTACAGATCCGCGTACTATTTACACCCTTTTGAATATCATTCCTTATAAATATTTATATAGAATTTCGTTTATTTCCTGCATTATAGACGACTCCTATTGAGTTGTTTTTGTGAACGCAATAGAGTTCTTGCATTCACATCAATTATTTATAGTTAAATGCTTTTGAGGAAGCCTGTTGCAACTGCTTTAAATTAAACACAATTTTTGCACCTTTTTTACTTTGGGAAACCCTTTATGGGTACCACCCTACCGTATGGTTGGCCGGGGCGGTTATTTTTAATTTTTTTATTTAACATTTTATTTCAGATAATAATCCATAGTTGACATACACAAATTTTATAATTATTTCTAATTTTATAATTACTTAATACTTCAAATATTTTACATATTGACAACATACAGTCCATCCTATTACATAATTATATGCTTATTATGTTATTCAAAGGTCCAATTTTTATACCGATTACACATTATATAGAACATGAATGTTATGTCCGACTCCGACGGACTAAAACCCAACGATATTCCTCCGGTTGCGCATGTTCGGTCGGGGTTGCATCCGTCCGTTCCGTTTCCGTTGTCCGTTTCTTAATCATTCATCATCCTTGATGAAACTTTACTTCAAGTCCATCGTTTGAAGGCCAAAATATACAGAAAAATAAAATGACGATTAGTAACTATAAAGTATTTACAATGGAATCTTGTAACTATGCATAAGAACTTCATTAGAATTTTCCCAACCAGATACGACCTACATACATACGCACTTACTCCTGTAATCCCCCAAGGGGTAGGCAGAGGTGTGTGTACACCCGCACTTTGCCGAGCGTATCTCCGTCCCTTGATGTGATAGGGGGCGAGCCTATCGCCACATCGGGAAAATTTCAGACTCTGAGCTGATACTGAGCATTTCGTAATGGAAAAACCCAATATCACTTTTACCCGACCAGGTGATCGAATCCAAGACCTCAGCGTCAGTTTCAGTCGTAACGCGTATGCATTACAACTGCGCCACCGAGGCAATCGAATCTACGACTATTTGTATTAATGATTTAATTTCTACATTGCCCGTTAGAAATGTATAAAAAACTAAAATTGGAAACTCCATTACAAACCAACCCGAAGTTCACAAAATTGAACATCCCACCGATCCTGTAATGGGATTGCGGTGTCACCCACTCGTGACGTCACTGGACCGTCTCTGGGAAGGCCGGGGCAAACGGAATTAAGGCCGCGATTGGCACAATAACAGGTTTAGCCGCTCAGGGACTGTGCTCTAGCTAATTGAGCTGAACCAGATGGGAGTAAGGTGGGATGGGTTTTCTATTTCTTTATTTTAGATAGGAAAAGAAAATTGTTGTTACGTAATGGATTTATAAAATAAGAAGAAATTGAGATAAAAATGTTTTGTAGTTATTATTTTTACGATTATATTGTACTATTATTGTATATAACTGCCTTGGCGGCGCAGTTGTAATGCGTATGCGTAACGACTGAGCTGACGCTGACGTTTCGGGTTCGATCCCCGGGTCGGGTAAAAGTGATATTGGGTTTTTCTATTACGAAATGCTGTATTTGCCCGGGCCTGGAATTGTGCCTGGTATGGCGATGAGTTCGCCCCCTATCACATCATGGGACGGAGATACGCTCGGCGAAATGTGGGTGTACTGGTTACACCTCTGCCTACCCCTTCGGAGAAAGTAGGCGTAAGTACATACATACATATGTATGTATATCATACTTTGCTTCGACTAAACGATTCATTAGCACTTGATTCAAATCCAGTGAAGACCGATACGCATAGTCGCCTAACTAGCGGCATACAACCACAATCCGTCACCGCGTACTCATTACTCGTCAGTGTTCTGTATACACAGGTAAGTTTGTTAGGTCGGCTCACGAACGCGCCTAACAAAACCGTCAATATACTGCGTCGAACTGTTGCCTGCGTTAGGATTAGGATTTCAGTTAGGATTTTGAAGGCGCTATGATGATTTGGCATCGTGTGATATGGGAATAGATTAGTTATAATCGGTTGCAGATTTGAATAAATAACGATTGATATTTTTATGGGGATTAATAAAAAAAAAACCGCTATTTTTTAACCAAGTTGGATTATGTTATTAAGTAGAGGGTTTTTTTCTTTTTTCTTAGCTCTGTATTATACACGTCCCACTGCTGGGTACGGGCTTCCCTTACTTAATGAGAGGGGTTAGGCCTTAGTCCACCACACTGGCATAATGCGGGTTGGCAGACTTCACATATTGGTTGAGCGTGTAAGTAGCCCAACCATGAAATGAGCCAAGGGGCTCGAACACGCAGAACCGCCTATGCGTTCCCTCAAGGCGAGCACAACGTAAGGCACTGGGTCTGCGCGAAAAAAAAAAAAAAAAAGTGAACCACCAACCCGTAGTCCAGAGCCGGGCACACTACTCCGTGAACGTCAGGCAGCTCGCAGGCGGCGCTCCGCTGATCTCCACGGGCCGTGCGCCGGGTGAAGCGTAGCGAAAGTCGATGGTGGCGGCGAAACAAAAACTATGACGACTGGTGTCGGTGCATAATGTGTTCGTGTTGTAAAAGAAAAGTATATGTGAGAGAACTGTGTATTAAACGATATGGTAACTCGCGAGAGCGAAGAAAACCGAAAAACAGAAAAGTATAAGAAGCAAGTAATTTTTAGAGAATAATGACAAGTGATTTCAAAAACGATGACAATTTTAAAAAAGATTTTTAAATTGACGTTTTCCTGCCCGTATCAAATCAACGGAGCACGCAAACGAGGCCGGCGGCCACGGAGGTGATAAGCCAGCTCTCGCCAAGCAGGTTGGATAGAACAATTCTACCCAGACCATGCCCACGCCGATTGATCGTCCTAAGGGGACACCAGGCGGCTCAACCACATATCTTGGAAATTTTTATGTAGAACTTCTCAGTTATGCAGGTTTCCTTCGCCGTTTAAGCAAGCGATAATTAACAATTAATTAATATACAGGTAACTTTGAATAGTCAGAGGTGCATGCTCTTGGGATTCGTTTCGAACTTGCGTCTTTGATTTTGACAGACCCTATCACTCTCCGCTGAGCTGTCGCTGCTAAGCCTATATATAAATTCTAAAAATACTCCACCGAACCCCAAATCCTTAGCACCGAAATTCCGGTACAACACTCACTAAACAGTCATTTAGCATGCGTCCCGCCCCGACTTACATAGCGCGTATGTTTTCCAAAGCCAACGCGAGAGGAATATTGAAGCCGATTGATGGCCACCCATGATTCCAGATGGATTTTTGTTCCATCGATGTTTTCAGCAAAATTGCGATCCAGCCACGTACTGATTTTATGTTTATTTCTGTATTTAATAGGCGGATGTCTCAGTAATGTTGCTTTTTATTTGATTGGATCAGGTACGTTTAAGTTGGGGTACAAAATTTGAAAGGGTTAACAGATATCCGAATATTTAGCCGATCTTTGAAAAGTAGATCCACGCTATAGACAGTTATTTCTACAGTATGAATAGGTCGATTCGACCACGACGTTACCACTAATCGTAATAAAGAACAAGCCCCTTCTGCTGCGTTTAGTATGACGAGTGAGATATCCAGAGGCCCAAATCCTCCTATCCTTCCCAATCCCTTTTTTTAGTTCGGTAACGCGCCCATGATTCTTCTCGTATTGTAGGCGTACATGGGCGGTGGAGATCACTTACCATCAGGTGACACGCTGGCTCATTTGCCGGCCTATGCAATAAAAAAAGACGTTTCGAAACCTTTCCAGACTAGGTGGTTACGGGAGAGACTATAGATAGTCAATATTTTTTTTATTAAACAAAATAAATGTTTTATTTTAAAATGAAGGTAGGCGATGTAACATTAACTTTTCGAGACGACCTACACCTCAGTCTCTCCCGTGACCACGAAGGCTGAAAAGCTTTCGAAACGTCGGGACTAAAATAAAAATTAAACCGCGATAAAATCTGTATAAACTAGTTTTATTTCATATAATAATTAAGTAAATTTTACAACTGGCAGAGCCAATCTATAGACAATTTTGTGTATGGTATGTATGGGCCGGCTCGATCGAGTTGTCAGCACTGTCGCTCAGAAAACTGACGTAAATTAGCAGCCATTTTTTAGGCCGCGGAGCTGTTACTAAAATTTAATAAGAGCCAGAAATGACTTAAACAACATAACATGTTAAAAGCAGCACCAACATAATGTTAATTGCGTAATACATTTACTCAGATATTTCACTAGCGTTGCCGCTGTTTTATGACGTAGTTAGCTAAATTGATGTAGCGCCAGCAAACTTGTAGTTTCACTCGCCCACATCTGTATATTCTTGTTAAACTTCTAGGAAACATTTTCTATATAGCTCAGTATGAGTTAAAACGTTGGTTATATATTATTTAGGTATTTTATTACTTACTTTCGCGTAGTAACTATTTAATAATAAATACAAAAATAGGTAACAACAAGGAGTACAATTGTTAGCGTATTTTCTTAATATCGGTATATTGAGGGTGTCTGAGAAAGCAACGTTGAATACACTGAAATAATAATGGTGCGATATAGTTGTGGAAGGGTAGTTAAATGTATAAAAGAAGTTGTCGCCAGAACTGGAGGTCTTTTGCCCGCAGTCAGTCATACAGTCTCCAGTTCATTAAGATCAGTGGTCAGTCGATAGTCTAAGAGTTCATTACGCGGTAGCTATGCTGGTTTACTATTCGGTCCTAGTTGTTTTAGTTGTAATTAGAGAGCGGTCTCTAGAGAATCCTGACATGCGGTTGTGGTCTGTAAAGCAGTGATATTGTAAATATACCCAATAAACTCTGAGTTGAAGTGATTATTGTCGTTTGGTATTAATAAAATAATACTCGTCTCACGTAACTTCTGACATAATGTTTTGTTAATCGCAATTTCAGTAAGGGCTTATTAACATTTATCAGTAAAATATTGAGAGAGTGAGTGATAGATATCCAGCGGGCCGCATGCTCGTTTGTCTAACTGGAAAATAACAAGAAAATTACATAAGGCGAGTATAAATGGGAGAGTCGGCAGAGATCGAAAAGATATATTTATGGAGGTTAATCCAATGCGTAGATATCATTTCTGTAATTGCTTGATTGAGCTGCTCTAATTCCAATTAAATATTGTAAAACCTTATGCTGTAATAATTGTAAACTAGTTTTGAAATAGCAACGCTGGAGTTTCTTGCTCGTTCTTCTCGAGCGAAACAGCATTCTGAACTAGCGGTAGGATTTTGACGGAATCTAATTAATGTATCACACTTTATGGATTCAATAAATATTATTTCGAATTTTTAAACATTTTCATAGCAAAAAATATATAAAAACACAAACACATAGTGCTGACCCTATTCTAGGTTAAACCTGTATCATGGGTATCAGGAACTACGAGGGACTTGCGGTCGCACTACAACCAGACCCGAAATAAATATTCGTGGATCACACAAACATTTGTCTCGTTGCGGGATTTGAATCCACGACCCCTTACTTTGCAGCCGGCTATTCGCCCACTACGCCACGAAGGCTATATGAGTATATTTGTAACTCGAATATAATTGCAAAACAATACGACATTTAAAAATTCTAAAAACAAGTGTAATTAATTTGGATAACAATTTCATACCCCATTCACGTTTTGTTACCTCAAACTAACAATCAATCAAACAATTGATAGTAACTCATAAAAACCGTTCGTTGTCACGTCACAGGCGACTGATTGCACCGCGTCAATGGTCGCGCGACACAATAGTGTACATGTAATGTCACTCTAAAAACATGGACGGTGCTTTATCATCGTATTTGTTGACATTTTATTAACAAACTGTAAACTGTGTTCACTGATTTTTTCCTTTGTAAAAATACTTTTTGTCAGACATTTGAATTGGCGGTGGAAATGTTTTGTTTATATTCGATTTTGCTGAATGGGGTAAAATATCGACATCTCCGATACATATGCACTCACGCCTATAATGAGGTGTACCCAGCACACCCACATTTCGCCGAGCGTATCTCCGTCCCATGAAGTGATAGGAGGCGAGTCTATCGCCATACCGGGCACAAATTCCAGACTCCTAGCTGATACTGAGCTTATCGTAATAGAAAAACCCAATATCACATTTACCCGACCCGGGGATCGAACCCGAGACCTCAGCGACAGCGTTAGTCGTAACGCGTACGTATTACAACTTCATGCGTCAAGTTTGTATGAGAAGTTAGATCTAGAGAGTATGTATGATCAAGTATGATCGAAGTTTCATGCATACCTTGATCTGTATAATTACATTGTACCTCATTGCTATAATGTCATTACGTAATTTTAATTAGTATGTAACGAGTATTATTCTATTGGTATGTTAAAGTTTTTTTTTGCTTGTTATTAGTATTTGTGCCAGGTATAGCGATAAGCTCGTCTATCATATCATGGCACGCAAATAAACATGACAAACCGTGGGGGTACAATTTACATTACAGCCTATCTGCAAGGAGTAAGTTTATAGGTATATAATATTATGCATTGGAGACTGCCTCGGTGGCGCAGTTGTAATACGTACGCGTTACGACTAACGCTGACGCTGAGGTCTCGGGTTCGATCCCCGGGTCGGGTAAATGTGATATTGGGTTTTTCTATTACGATAAGCTCAGTATCAGCCTGGAGTCTGGAATTTGTGCCCGGTATGGCAATAGGCTCGCCCCCTATCACATCGTGAGACGGAAATAAGTGTGGCGAAATGTGGGTATACTAGTTACACCTCTGCCTACCCCTTCGGGAATTACAGGCGTGAGTGCGTATATATATGACATTAAGTATATTTTTTTAAATTATAAAAAAGCATGAGCCATTTATCACAATAATATGAATATATAAAATATTTATATGTATTTTGGCCGGTTTTTTTGTCTAAGTACGCTGCTACAAAACCAATGAGACGACTTCTTTGTTAAAGAAAGTTAAACAGATAAAATACCAAACTTAATTGGGTATGCATTACTTCACAATTTCCCTTAGAGTAAAAGATGCAGTGCTGAATAAATTTAAAACGTTACTAGTTTGCAAAGTTTTCAAACCACGTCAGCTAAAACTTCCCCTATTATTAACAAAGCAAGTTGCTAAACAGACAACAAGGAAATTTGACTAATACCAATTTACACTTGCCCCTACAACATCGGGCTATGAAAGCAGAGAAAACAGTATTTCATTTAATCAATTCACGTCTGCCCCTTTTACCCCAAGAATGTACTTAACAAGAAAGTTTACCAATAATCAAATAAGTACAAAACACTTCACCCACGGGGTGAGATGACGCGTCCCGATATTCCGAAACTCGGACTTTTGACAGGTGGTAAGGGGGAACATGGGACCATTTACCCCAGTCGTTTCTTGCACAATTTTATACCTTATGACTTTTGTAGTAGAGTTTAAGAATACCCCAAAAGTGAAAGTCGTATATTTAAATTCAGTTTTGACAAGGATGGTTAAATGTTTATGTTTGCTCATCGAATAATGTTTCTGAATTTACTTCGACAACATAAACGTGGAAATTATTTAAAGTTGAAACTTTGTTTATGTACTCCTCTTTTGAATTAAATTATAAACTCAAGAAAGAGTTTTTAAATATAATAAGTGTATAAAATATTAATATTTGTCTTTTCAAGTATTAAACATATTAGCAATAATTTAAACCACCTCATTTGTCTAGTGGCAACGTACCAAGGCGTAGAATCGTGGGATCATGGGTTCGATTATCAGTTCGGGAAATCACAATTTGTGTTTGAGTATATAATTAGAAAAATCACCCATAAATTGCCCAGTTTGGCGATAGGCTAAGGTACATCATGGGACGGCAATAAGCTTTGTGCACCGTGGGTGCAGCACTATTTGCACCTCTACCTACCTCTCCGGAGATAAAGGCGTGAGCGTATAAATATGTAATAATAGTTTACACATTTATATGATATTAAATGTTTTTCACTGAACTTTTTTCGACTGCATAGTGACTACCCTAAATATGGTTAAAACGCTCCCTAGTAGCTCATTCAGGTGAGTCGCGTTCCGGGGTCACCTAGTATATATCCAGTAAATTCAGGTTGGCATAATTCTGCCGATCGTCGAAGAACGCTATATCTTTTAAGGTTCCACATTATAATAGGTGCCTATGAAAATATTAAAATATTTATATACCATCTTTCTTATTTCTATTAATGATGGATCATGGAATCATGGATGGTTAATCCATGCTATCGATGCATCTTTGCCAGCGTAGTGAGAAAGAAAGCAGCGCTTGGAGAAATCGGCTGGTCGGGAGGCAAAAATCTCTTCAAATATATTTTTTACTATTTCTCGGGTATCGATTTCTAACCCGCCAAAAAGGTGTCCATAAAAAAACCTATGACATCTCTATGTCTTTATTTTTGACAATATGTTTAAAAACATCATGTATGGAGTATTTGAGTATTGTTACGTCTTTTAAGATATCCTTCTATCTAGATAGAATTGCTTCTATTACAGTAAGTGTTGTTTTATACCTTCGTTTCTCTTGGTTTTAAGACACCTCAGATAATTCACCCTCAGAATTCGCTTGACCCTCTTACCCCATTAATTATCTAAATTGATTTTTAACGTTCCTAAAGTAATCAAGGAATATTGCAAAAACTGCGAGTGGAATGTCAGCGACCTCCCCAAATGTCATCGAATAAATGATGGGTCAGAAATGTCATCCAGCGTGTCTCATTACGGCGAAATGTCAAACGAAATTCGTCCATCCGCCAAGAATGTCGGCCATTTGTCGTTACGCCTAATTGCGAAGGTTACTGTTATTGTTTTTACGGCTCCTTATAGAAAATGCTGCGTAACTGAAACGCAAATTTCGATTGAGTGGTTTTGGGGTAATATGAGATGGGGTAAATTCGCGCCTTAATAAAAATAATATTTTTTATGAAACTGGCAAGAACCTTGTTAGAACCAAAAAATATGGAATGTTATTTGGATCGTAATGGAAGAGGTATGCAAGGATCATAAGTGGAAATCCGTTGTCTCTGCCTACCCCTATGGGAAACAGGCGTGAGTCTGTGTATGTATGTTTATTTGGATCTGGCAATCACGCCAAGCCGTGACCATCAATCCATAGTTGGTAGGCCCCCTGTATGCGGGAGGCCGTCTGGTTAGATACCATTGTTTTGTCTATTTTTGTCGCCAAGAAGTAGTGTGTAAGCACAATTGTGTTTCTATTGGAAGAACATTGAAGCCAGTAAAATTACTTGGCTGGACTGCCTCGGTGGCGCAGTTGTAATGCGTACGCATTACGACTGAGGCTGACGCTGAGGTCTTGGGTTCGATCACCGGGTCGGACAAAATTGTATTGGGTTTTTCTATTACGAAATGCTCAGTATCAGCCCGGAGTCTGGAATTGTGCCTGGTATGGCGATAGTCTCGCCCCCTATCACATCATGGGACGGAGATATGCTCGGCGAAATATGGGTTACACCTCTACTTACCCCTTCATACTAGTAGTAGTATTAGTGCGTAGGTATATGTATAAAAAATCTTAAATTATGAAGAATCAGTGATAGCTCAGCGGGGAGTTGTATGGACTGTCGAGACGAAAGTCGCAGGTTCGAAACTAACCCAAGTGCATACACCTCTGACTTTTCTAAGTTATGTGTGTATTAATTATTAAATAACACTTGCTTTAATGGTGAAGGAAACATCGTGAGGAAACCTGCATACCTGAGAAGTTCTTCATAAGAATTTCGAAGGTACGTGAAGTCTGCCAACCCGCATTAGGCCAGCGTGGTGGACTAAGGCCTAACCCCTCTCATTCAGTAGAGACGTATATAATACAGGGCTGGTATTATTATTTATTACTAGCTGACCTCGCGAACTTCGTACCGCCTAACAGTCGATTCTTAATTTTTTTTATACTTATTCTGTTATTCGGGACCGCGCCGGATCTTTTCACTGAATTTTTATGTGCACAACGTAGATTGATTTCTAGTGGACAATTGCCCATAAAATCAATTTGCAAAAACTTTTAGTCGCTATCTTTTACATTTTACCATAGACAATTTGTTTTTGAGTATGTTACCATCGTATATATAGACAAATATTGACATTAATATTTATGCGATACTAATGTCACTCAATTGTTTTGCCTTCCCGGAACCTCTCCATTAACAATTAAACTTTATGGTATGGTATTAAAGTTCAAATTGACTTTTAAGTATTATCACGAATCGACTGTATGGGAGTATATAAATATGTTGTTTTTAGACGTTTCCAGGCAATTTTTTAAAATTTTCTCTCCGTAAGAACCATACTCGTACTTCAAGGAATATTCTAAAAAAAGAATTAGCGAAATCGGTCCAGCCGTTCTCGAGATTTGCGATTATCAACACATTCAGCGATTCATTTTTATATCATAGATAATGTTGAACCATTGTAGAACTGTATATAGTCGTCCATTGTTATAACCATACGATAGATAATTCAAATTTCACTCTAGTCCCAAACGTTTCCGCTCGATCAGCCGTCTAAGCGATTATTTTTAAACCTACACAACCCATAGAATAACTTCATGTCGCCATGATGAACAGCCTGTCCATTCGTTCGGAACAAATGCTATGGTTAATGCATGATGCTGTGGCTTCGACGTTTTACATCATTTAATTTTACTTGAGATATTGAAATATCGACTCTACCATGTAGAGCATAGAGGCTACGGGTCATGTAGATTACTTTTGGTATTTCAGAGTGTGATAAACTCTTCTATGGTCTAGACTTGATGTCGCCTTGTGTTAAATTATTGTAAATATACTGTCTCTTTTACGTGTGCTTTCGATATTTCGTGGACTTTCATATTATGCGTATTATTACTAAAATAATTTTGTGCGGTCAGAAGTTAAATTAATTTTGTCTTCTGATTCATTTTCATTGACAACTTTTAAAAAATATAAGGTATTGTTACTTTTGAGGAAACCTTAGGGGTACGTCGCTTCGGTTGCAGGTGCCTGTGCCAGAACTTACCAGGGTACGATACCGCGAACGGTCCAAAAAACGCTGGCTTGACATATTAGCGGGAAATATGAGTTTTTTTTTATGTTATAGGCCGGCAAACGAGCAAGTGAGTCACCTGATTGTAAGTGATCTCCACCGCCCATGTACGCCAACAATACTAAAGGAATTATGGGCACGTTGCCGAACTAAAGGAAAGGGATAATTAAGGTATTGGGAAGGAGAGAGGGAGTTAGACCTCCGGATATCTCACTCACCCTACGAAACGCAGCAGCAAGCTGCTACTTTACGTCAGCTTTCTGTGTGACGACCCGGGCGAGCCGGCCCATTCATGCTGTAGACAAAATGTCTCCGTCGTGGCTCTATCACTCAAGGAGACAGATAAAACATGATTTACACGATCTTAATTACTTCAGTTGCGTTTCAGTATAAGATATATTTGCTTACTATCAATAGTTTTGACTGATCTTTCATACAAAATGTGTAAAACATTAACTGCAATATTCCTTATATTGGGAACAGCTATTAGTAATATGGTTCCGTTGATACCTTTCGGGTACGGAACCGTATAAGAACCTCATCCATTTGTGAAGTTTATGTGTGTGTGTAGTTGAAGCTTTTATTCAGCAGTCTTTAAAGTAAAACATTGAATAGTCATTCAAAAACCTATTTAAAATTTATCAAAAATATTCCATCAAGACATTTAAAATTCAAAAACAAGAACAGAAGCGCCATAAAGTTGATTAATACCAGTGCCCGAGCAAAATGGAAGCTCGCAGCTCAAACTTGTCGATATTCTGCCAGTTTTCTTTCAACAAACGGAAGGGATGAAGGATTTAATTCAGTTAAGTGAGTGGCCCGTCGGGGGCTTATAAATTACGTGAAACTTGGGTAATATCATCATTAAGAAAAGATGAAGTTACAACGCCTTCTACGTTACTTTAGAATTACTTAAAGGAAAGGAAAACGTTTTTCTTTTGTACGAAAGAAAGACAAAAAATAGACTTTTATTAGGTGGTAAATACCTCGTATGCTAGAGGCCGTATGGGCTGATACCATTGCTTTGTCTGTATCTATCGCCAATGAGCAGTGTGTAAACACTATTGTGTTCCGGTTTGAAGAACATTGATGCCAGTGAAATTACTGGGTATTATGACACTTAACAACTTATGTCTCAGGGTGACGAGCGCAGTTCAATGCCATGCAATACTTCATACTTTGAAGTTCTGTTTATGGGCAGCCGTGACGCTTACCATCAGGCGAGTGACCTGCTCGTCCCGGCATCTAAAGCTATTAAAACATAAATAAAAAAAAACTACGACTTTGTATGTGGTTGTCTTTACGTTTTTTAATTTAGCTGGGTTCAATGTTCCTTCAAACCTGCACACAACAGTGTTTACACACAATGTTGCTTGGTGGCAGAAATAGACAAAGCGGTGGTACCAACCCAGCCGGCCTCTCGCAAACGAGGGATTTACCACCTATCTAAGGCCATTCACGTGGGTGGAGCCGCTAACATAAGCTAGTAACTAACAATAAATGTAGTGCAGTTTATTTTGTTTTAATACTCTTGAAATAATAATAATAATAAATCGTGTATTTAAAAAAGTTAAACCACAGTTAAACGTAAAATAAGCACATCAATAAGACATAAAATTTAAAAAAATGTGGAGACTGGTGCCTAATCTGAATTTGTGTGAATTTACGAAGCTCCCGGCGCGCGGCACGTTTGATGTACGTGGACGCTGCAACATGCTATCTCGCTCTGGCACCAAGTCATCGCTCTTGCAGAGGTAATCAATCGGAAAACGGTTTACAAACATAAATTAATTCACGATTAAAAATTAAATAAGATTATTTGTATAGTCCAATTTTCGCAAGTTTTTCATTACGTTTGAATATCGATTCTAATATCACAGTTAAAATGTCCAACAGGGTTTTTTTTTATAATATAGGCCGGCAAACGAGCAAGTGGGTCACTTGATGGTAAGTGATCTCCACCGCCCATGTAGGCCCACAATACTAAAATAATCATGGGCGCGTTGCCGACCTTAAAGGAAAGGGATAAGTAAGGGATTAGGAAGGGGAGGGGAATTTGGGCCTCCGGATATCTCACTCACCGTACGAAACGCAGCAGCAAGCTGCTACTTTACGCCGGTTTTCTGTGAGACAGTGGTAATGACCCGGACGAGCCGGCCTATACATGCTGTAGACAAAAGTGTCACTCTTTTGTTACATATAAATAATAGGAGTCCCGTGGAGCCAAGTCTCGTCTGGGCGGCGCCGCTCGGTTACAACCAGCTTCTAGGATATGCAAGACATTTGTGTTTATATTTAAAACTGCCTTTTCTCCTTTGGCTTGTTTAGCATTGCCAAATATCTAATGGGAATTGTGCTTCCAGAATTGTATAACAAAGGCCTGTGAATGGGAAAAGTAAATACTCACAATATAAGACGCACTGTGGATGTGTGATGTGGCAGACCTTATAGAAAAGGAAGGCATAAAGCGTTTATATTTTAATATAGAAATTTAGAATTAAATTTTACCAGAGGGGTTGTAAAAACTACAAGCCCACTCCGAGTGGGATAAGGGCACGTGGAAAAATATAGAATTTAAGGCCTCCAAAATTTGTTTTTGTTATCTCGAATGACGAGACGAGCTGGGTCGCTCGCTTGATGGTGATCACCACACCTGCCCATAAACAAAAGCTATAGAATACATAACTTTGAATTACAAAGCACTGCATGACATTAGACTGCGCTCGTTACACCGAATTTCACTGGGTTTAGTATCCTACAGTAGTAGGTACATACCGTTGTTATGCGGCAGAAATAGGCAAAGCGGTGGCACCTACCCACATGGCCTCTCGCATATGAGATACTACCTAGTAATGAGTAGTATTTATAATGTTCAAATCGATTTCCGGGTCTAAATGTTCACAGCCGAGCTAAGAATCCACAATACCCAAGAATTTAAAATATTTATAAATGACCAAGTATATACATTTTATATTAACAAACTAGCTGTTGCCCGCGACTCCGCCCGTGTGAATGTCATTTTCCAGAATAAAAAAGTACCTAAGTAGCCTAAGTTATTCCTTATTACATCAGCAATCTGCCAGTGAAATTCCCTTCAAAATCGGTCCAGCCGTTCCAGAGATTAGCCGGAATAAACAGACAGACAATAATTGTAAAAAATGTTATTTTGGTATATGCACCGTATATACATTCATATGCATGTAGTAAAAAGCGGTTATTTTAATACTACAAAACTTAAAATTTATTATATAGATTAACAACTACGACTACTAGCCCTGTATTATACATGTCCCACTGCTGGGCACCGGCCTCCTCTACTGAATGAGAGGGGTTAGACCTTAGTCCACCACGCTGGCCTAATGCGGATTGGCAGACATCACATACCTTCGAAATTCTTATAGAAAACTTCTCACGTATGCAGGTTTCCTCACGATGATTCCTTCACCGTTAAAGCAAGCGATAATGAACTATTAGTACACACGTAGCATAGAATTGTCAGAGGTGTATTGCTCTTGGTTTCCAACCTGCGACTTTTGTCTTGCCAGTCCGTACCACTCACCTCTAAGCTATCGCTGCAGCTACTTAACTACAGATTCCTTCAATTACTCATGCGATAAATGTAAAGAATTCTCATAATAATTTTAATCAACCTTTCCTGCCCATCCCTCGGGGATAACTAGCGTGAAGATCCGTATCTTCATAGCACCATGAGGGTGAGAGGGTCAATTGATTCAAATTCTATAATGAAAAGATGGTTTTGTGCACATCTACTTACGCATGGGGACTTTTCAAACCAACGTGCAATCTGAAATATACTTTAAATTAATGTAATTAGGATTGGTAATGGTTTGCAATGTATATATTTACATTAAAATAAAAGGAATGTGAAGACCATGACTGGAAAGTTTCAGATTCAATTCATATGTAGAAATACAGAATCTCGTAATAATATTACGTACAAATATGCCTCAGTCGCACAGTTGTAATGTGTACGCGGGATATTACCGTGCTGAGGTCTCAGGTTCGATCCCCGGATCGAGTAAAAGCGATATTGGGGGTTTCTATCACGAACTGCTCAATATCAGCTCGGAGTTTTGGCATTGTGCCCGGTATGGTGATGGGCTCGACCCCTATCACATCATGGGGCGGAAATACGCTCGGTGAAATGTGGTCGTAGTGGTTGCACATCCGCCTGCTCCTTCGGGGATTACAAACGTGAGTATAAATAAAATAAATATCATTAAACAAATTGCGATTCTCGCCTTAACGCAATAAGGTGCTATTTAACTCGTATGTTTCTTCGACTATCCATCTCGATAAGTTTTATTCGTCCATATTTAATATCCAAAAGAAATGAAGATTAGGAAGGATGAAGGATGATGAAGCGGCTCCTTCACGTCGGATTACTGTTCTTAATACAGGTTGCTGTGTAACCTAGGTAGGACATCAGGTGCTGTTAATTCTTTGTATCCACTGTTTTATGCCCAAATAAACATTATCATTATAGTCAAGTTCTAATTCTTATTGAACTAGTTTATACGGATTTTATCGCGGTTTAATTTTTCTTGTAAAAAATAAAATTGTTCTAATTCTCGCCAACACAACACCACACAAAAACATTTTATTGAAATAAAACTAGTTTATACGGATTTTATCGTTGTTTAATTTTCATTTTAGTCCCAACGTTTCGAAAGCTTTTCAGCGTTCGTGGTCACGGGAGAGACTGAGGTGCATGTCGTCTCGAAAAGCTAATGTTACATTGGCTGCCTTCATTTTAAAATTATACATTTATTTTTTAATTTTTTAAAAAGTTAGTTGGCACTAGTCCGATCTACGCAAAAAGAGCTCACGGTTTCTTGAGGTCGGACATTCGGTCTTTTGGGTTCCGATTTAATTAAATGTATAATTGGATCCCAGGCTTGTGCAAGCTTCCAACCATATTCTCTATTGAAATTTGGGTGTTTCTTAGAGAGTCTTTTCAAAAAGTCTTAGAAAATCCAGACACCACTGTTTCTAATCGTTCTATGTCAGTAAAGATTTATTCTTTGTATGGGGTCAAGACTGTGTGTGTAACTGTTGGGTGTATTTATATTAAAACATACATTTACAACTTCACATTTGACATTTATTAAACAACGTGAATTAAAAACACACACAAACTGAACGGATTACAACACAAATCGTTCCCACGATTGAAATGTGAATTCCATTATAAAACACGTAAACTTTTTCACACGTGATGGAATTTTCAATTAAAAAGTATCACAACATCGATGTACCGCGCAAATTGATTTCATTAACAGCGCAGTGAGACGGCACACCTCTGTTTAATGACCAGCGATGTGTCATTCGACGTTGGTAGGCCGTAACTTCTATATGAGTATCACTCTATTCTAAAAAAAGGAACTGGCGCCGCCGCTGCCAAAAGCTTGTCACGCTATCTCCTCCGAAACCGCTGGGGGTATGGGGTCGAGACCGATACCAATCGATGCAGAATAATGTGGGGATGAAAGTAAGATATGTCTCATATTCGTCGGACTTTGAGTTTTTATTTTTATTTTATGTTTTGTGGAAAAACATGGGCAAAGCCCCTAGTCTATACTTATATTATAAAGGGGAAAAAAATAATTGTTTGTTTGCATTTAAAGGCTCTGAAACTACTGAACTGATTTGAAAAATTCTTTCACTGTTGGGAAGCTACACTATCCCCGGGTGACATAGCCTACGTTTTTATCCCAGAAAAGGCCGTTCACGCGGGTGGAGCCGCGAGCAAATGCTAGTGGAATATAAAATAAGCCAGCTGAACTGAGATGTTACCATTGTCTCACAGAAAATTTGCGTTTCGTACGGCGAGTGTGATATCTAGAGACTAAAATCTTCCCTTCTTTATCCCTTACTTAATCGTTTTCCTTTTAGGTCAGAAACGCGTCCATGAATCTTCTGGTGTAGTGGGCGTTTGTGGGTGGTGGAAATCACTTACCATCAGGTGACCCTCTTACTCGTTTGCTGACATATGCTATCCTTCCTTGCACCTACCCTGGTTCCACTATATGACGCTTTTTAACACATGTTACAGAAATATTTGGCTTGTAGTATTTACGATCGGTCACCTGCCAGACGTTTATCCCTCTAGGAGCAATACTGCAGGCCTATGCTTTAAAAAAAATATTTTTTTGTCGATTCAACAGACAAAATTTAGCTTAAATTATTTGTACAGTCATAAAGTCTAGCGGAGGTCGGTGTAGCATACAATTTTCCGAATCACCTAGATCTCTTCATCTCTTAGATATATTTTACGACAAATACTTTCGGATATGGGTTATGCCGACTAAGTAACCACTACGACTATTTCATGCCCCAGGAAATACGTTAATTTAACTACAGTTACATGCGGCAGTCGTTAAACCAAAAGGCTTTATGGTTACTTTATTTTGATCGTAAATTAGTGACCGACCCAAAAGGGTTAACTATGTAATATACATTTCATGCCACTCGAAGTGGTGTTTGATTCCAGTAGTGGAATTTAGGCAGTAATATTATGGCCCCAATTCTGTTGTCACAAAACTATATGCTAGATTAAAATGTCAAACACTAAACAACCCTAAAATTAAACATGGTCTTGTCAAACATTTCGTATTTTGAAATTTTCTAAACTAAGTAGTCTTGAGGCTGGTTTTGAAGCTGCGACATTCTACACCACTCCTCGCTGAGCTATCACTGCTTCGATTAAATAATGTAAATAGTAATTAATTAACAAGTGGTGTAAAAAACATTGACACTTACTACTATATGGCACTGCATTTTGTTCGTCACCCTAATTCGATATCAAGTAATGCCCAGTAATAAATAAAGCTGCTACTTGGCGGCAGAAATAAACAAAGTGATGGTAACCAACCAAACGGTCCTTCGCATACGAGTAACTAGTAATCAATCAATCTTTAATGACAACTGTCAATAAGGAACTCAATATTATATTGAATTTGTTGAAACAATGTATAATGTTCTATTTATATCATAAAAGATGTAATTTGTACTTACTGTCATCCTACTCATACTAATATTCAGAATGTGAAAGATCGGATGTTAGTGAGTTTGTGAAGTTAGATGTTTATTACCCAATCACGCCTTAATTGGCGAACAGGTAGACCATGACCTGAATTTAGAATAGAGACTAGTTTTAATCTGGATCTTACTATCAGGCGAGCGACCTGGAGGCCGAGGCGAATTCTCGTAATTTAAAATGTTCAAAATATCATTCCGATCTAGTCTCTGTCAAGAAAGTTGCAAATGGTATTCTCATAAATCAATAATCAACTTCAAATGTGAACATTGATTATAATGAGATCGAAAGTAGAATAAAACTTGACTAAAGCCAAAACGGCATTCTGTTAATTTCCTGGACACATGTCCTTATATAAACGTCAAAATGTTGACTGAATTGAGATTATAATGACACCGAGATGAGATTATATTGACACCGGAATGAACTTAAAGAGGAGCAAAATACCGTTTCTGCTCATTTCGTCAGTCAAGCCAATCAAAAAAAAAAACATCCGCTTCGTGCCGCAAGCAAAACCTATTAACAAATAAAACGTGTCATATGAAACCAACAATTCCTCAAAGTTTCGGAGCTGATAAAAAAATGCAAATACAGTAATTCATACCGCATCAAAGTCGCAAACTAGGATAAAGCGGTGTGCCATAAATCGTTGCTGTACCAGCGGTTCTAAATAATTTAGCTGACGGTCTTTTTTTATAGCATAAGCTGACAAATGAGACAGTGGGTCATCTGATGCTAAGTGATCTCCACCGCCCATGTACGTCCACAATACGAAAAGAATCATGAGCGCGTTGCCGACCTTAAAGGAAAGGCATAATTAAGGGATTGGGAAGAGGAAGGGAATTTGGGCCTTCGGGTATCTCACTCACTGTGCGAAAAGCAGCAGCAAGTTACTTACTACTTTACGCCAGTTGTCATAAAAAGTATCCTATGTTACTTCTTATACCTCCAAGAATATGTGTACAAAGTTTCATGATGATCGGTTAAGTAGTTTTTGCGTGAAAGCGAAACAAACTTACATTCGCACATTATGATAATTGAAATAAAAAAATATGAAGTCTTTTTAAAGCATATTTACAAGTCGGTCACGTGATTTAAGTAATCTACACCGCCCATGAATACCTACGGTACGTTACCTGCCGCGACCCGGATTTAAGTCAGCACCAGAGATTGGGAACCACTGGTTTATACCAAAGTTTTATTCAAAACTCGCGCCCTTCGTCAATTCAGACGCGTTCTGTAAATAAAAAAGTTCAAGCGAGATATGGGCGAAAAAACGCCCCGAATTAGGGGAGCGTGGATTGATTTCAAACGTACCGGTTTTGTGTGACAGATTTCGCGTGTTTATTTTGGAATGTATATAAATGAGAATATTAGGGAAGTACGACCTTGAACGATACGTGGAATGGCTTCTAGGCGCTTTTATGAAGCGAGAGGCTGCGGGTTCAATCCTCAGACCGATACAAGGGTTTGTGTGATCCGCAATTACTTTTATTACTCATTCATTCAATAATGAAATGAGCAGCGCTACGCTTGCCCATAAAGATAAGCAATTACACCACAATTAGACAAAGAGAGTGTATCCAGCCAGACGAATCCTCGTATCTAGGAAAGCGGTCCTGTGTATGCGCAGTATGAGGGGGGGATACTGCCACGCCTATGTACGTCACATTTCTCCACTGCCTTACCGCTGAAGGTGCCTGGTTCTAGCGTTTGGGTTTTATTAGAACCTTGTTATTTATGCTAAAGCTCTCTCTCAGTCTTCTTCTTCTGGTCTTCGAAAAGGTAATGTCAAAGTTTTCAAGCCACCCGAAGGCTTTTGACTTGGCTTAACTGATGTTAATTGATAATAGCCAGAACGGACTTTTTACGTACCCTTTGAAAGACGGACACTTTTAGTTCAATATCACTAAGCTAGCGACTGATTACGGCAAGGTTGCTTAAATTGCTTATCGTTTACCGATTAGCGAGTGTGCAGAAGAATTATTTATTTCCAATCTTATGGCTACTTTTACAGGGTAGTTACCCTAATGCAGCAGCGTCGACTATTAACCTACAGTTTAATAAATCTACTTATGTATCTTATTATTATATATTAAGAATATAAAAAAATCAAAAATCTAAAAAAAAACACGATCATGTACTTTGTTTGTAACATATGACCTCGGCCGCTATCCTTGTGAATTCATTCAGAGCACAGTGAAATATGTCCGTTTCCATTGCTACCAGGTTAAGAGTCCGAAGAGCACGGGTTATGGGTGCCTCTTTCAATAAGTTAGTACGCGCCCTCGGCACCACTAGTAGCTGTGGCCGCAGCCGTCTCCACACGTACTTATCCGGAACACATAGAACGCGTTGATGACCTTACAGGGATTTGGAAGTGGGGGGGGGGGGATTTGGGCAAGCTGTTAGTTTTATTTGTTATTTATTTTATTTTGGACAACAGACAGTCATATACATCATCAAAAAAATAATTAATATTTACTACTCACAGACTTTGAGTGCGAACACATAATAAATAAATGAATAATAATAAAATATTAAAAATATACGCACTCATACATACGCACTCACGCCTGTAATCCCCGAAGGGGTAGGCAGAGGTGTAACCAGTACACCCACATTTCGCCGAGCGTATCTCCGTCCCACAATGTGATAGGGGGCGAGCCTATCGCCATACCGGGCACAAATTCCAGACTCCGGGCTGATACTGAGCATTTCGTAATAGAAAAACCCAATACCACTTTACCCGACCCGGGGATCGAACCCGAGACCTCAGCGTTAGCCTCAATCGTAACGCATACGCATTACAACTGCGCCACCGAGGCAGTCTAAATAAATAAAAATAATAAATAAATAAAAAATAAAAATAATAAATATAATATTATAATAAATGTTACGTTGGTATAATGTTTGTGGCGGTACGCAGCGCGCAACGCACAATGCAATGTTAACCGATCCTGCATCGCTCTAGCAAAGTTTGCGCGACGGTTACTATATATACAAGTTCCAAACTTCAACCATCGGAGGAGCCGCGGCCGGTCAGGCACAACATCCGCCTGACTGAAGATCTCCCTTTCGCCAGAGGAACATTTATCACCCGTTCCTCTACATGTTAAATAGTGGTAACAACCCGATTAAGCCGGTCCATTCATACGTTTTTCATTAGTCAAAGCTTTCGACAGCATGACTCTACCACTTAAAATGAGCGCTTAGGGCGCCTTATCTCTCAGTATCTAGTATGCGTTCATGCGAGCTCTCGTTTGTATCAGTGGCTTTATTCCTAGTAGTGTGGAACGCGTATCATCGACACGGTAATAAAACTTCTGTGTAAACGTTACCTTTGTAAAACACTAACATTTAACACACAAAATGTTGAACAGTGTTCACACTTTACGTATAGAATGTGTTGTGCATTTGTTAATAGATTGTTTGATCGGATGTAGTTTCGTAATTTTGTTAGCTTGAATGACGAGAGGAGGAAGTCGCTCGCCTGATGGTAAGCGCCACGTCTGCTCATAAAAACAAGCAACGCGCTACACAGAACTTTAAATAACAAAGCACTGTATGACACTGGAGTGCGCTCGTCACCCCGAGACATAAGATGTTAGTTCCCATAATGCCCACTAATTTCACTGGCTTCAATGTTCTTCAAACCGGAACACAACAGTGCTTACACACTGTTACTTGGCGGCAGAAAAAGACAACGCGGTGGTACCAACCCAGCCGGCCTCTCGCATACGAGGGACCTACGTTGTAAAATAATTAGATAGAATGGATTTTGTTTAAATTAATAGCTTACAGAAATACTGATACATCATTACCGTTTAAAAGGGCTGAGTTTACTGCAATGAGTGGAACTAGATTTAATTAACGGTGATGACTTACCATACACTGATATTTAATTTCTTGTGTAAAATTGAGTGGTAGAGCCACGCTGTAAACACTTTTGTCTACAACATGAATGGGCCGGCTCATCCGGGTCGTTATTACTGTCTTTACCAATTGTTACATCGTTTATATATTTCCATTATTCAGTAATAAATAAGGTAATAGATTTTACGATTATGTTACACGATTAACTGCAATTGTAACGTAAAGTAAAATAAAACAGTTTTGTTCTCGGAATATATAAACATTAAGGTCATAAGACCGCCTTAAGCCACTAGCGAAATAGCTCGTAGTTTATTTTAATAACCGCAACGCAATAAAGCCTAACGTTTATTACGTTACATTATTATGAAAAAGAAAGTTATTCAAGTTACCTCAAATTTGTCTCAAGATTTTTGCTTTGTTATAAATCTTAGCTTGAATATTTTGATTATTTTAGGAATTCAGAATGCCTTAGGTTTATTTGAGATGAATTTTGATGAGTATGAATACTTAGTATTTTATAAGATTATGAAGATTATTTCAGGGAAATTCTGATTATGTTCGACAATGTAAGGCGCTTTTAGTGATTTTTTGTGAGGTTGCATTGTTTTAAGGGGGTCGTAAAATATGATCAACATGCTTTTGATTGCGGCTCTTCCCGCGTGAAAGGCCTCTTCCAGAATAAAAAGTAACTTATACTCGTATCCTATCAGTCCGGAGTCTGGAATTTGTGCTCGGTATGGCGATTGGCTATCACATCATGGGACGGAAATACGCTCGAAATTTGGGTGTACTGGTTACACCTCTTTCTCCCCTTCGGGGATTACAGACGTGAGCGCGTATGTATGTATGTATATCCTAGTCCAGGTCATGGTCTACTAGTGTGCCAAATTTCATCCAAAATCGTTCAGCCATTAAGGCGTGATTGACTAACAAACACCCATAACACAAATATAAATTCACAAACATCCAAACTTTCCGATTTATAATAGTAGTTGGATGTATGGAATACTAGTTATTTCTTGCAGCTTGGCTTGCTTTCTCGTTAGGGGTTGGATTTTGGAAATCACTAAAATACATGTTTCTTCGTGTTAAAGAGCATAAACACCAAGTCGCAATACAAAAAAATATCCCATACAATATTTTTGAGTGGTAGAGCCACGCTGTTGACACTTTTATCTACAGCATGTATGAGTCGGCTCATCCGAGTCATTACCACTGTCTCACAGAAAACCGGCGTTAAGTAGCAGCTTGCTGCTGCGTTTCGTACGGTTAGTAAGATATCCGGAGGCCCAAACCCTCCTGTTCCCAATTCCTTAATTATCCCTTTCCGTTAAGGTCGGCAACGCACCCATGATTCTTTTGGTATTGTGGGCGTACATGGGCGGTGGAGATCACTTACCATCAGGTGACCCACATACTATTCTAGGTCTATAATTTTGTCTAAGCTGAAAGGCTGAATTTTATTTGATCGCTCGTCGTGTTCAACTAAGTTTGCCTACGTGATTGATGATTTATATTTTTGGTTGTAAACAATTATTCTACTCAAATTGTTTACTCCGCGTACTTTATTTTTAGGCGTAACCTGAATATTGGGTAAACAATTTACAAGCTGTTCGAAATCTTGACGCAATGTGGGAAGTTAATATGTAGAATTTGTTCACTATGTTGATTTCCTTTAGAGTAAAATAATTTACATTTAAAATGGCAATATGTTCTTATTGACTACTTTGTCAACGCCCAGATTAAATCACTGGACATAACAATTTGAAATTTTGTCAGCGTATTCCTCTATTTTACCCAAGAAACGTAACTCAAGCAAAAAATGGCCCCACCAAAGCTCTGTGCAAATCTCTATTGACACCTAGCTACGTCTAATTGTTTGCGCGTTGCAGATCGTCGTATCTCGAACTACAAATTTAATATTTAGATATTAACTTTTATGAAATATTTTCATTAATTATTGTTGAGTATGTGAGTGTTACGTGTGATTACCTTTGCGTGTGTAAGTAAGTGGATCCGTATTTTTGACAGATTCATATGAAAGTTATGTTCTAGTCATCTTATTTCGATGATATTACCCACCTCTACATACTTTCATGAAGGTTTAGTATATTTGTCTATCTATCTCAGCCTACTGCCACCCATTGTTTAACGTAGGCCTCCCCATAAAATAATGCAAAAGAAGTTTACCATTTTTTCACGAAATATTTTGTTGTTCAGCGATAATCGTTTTTGTAATACGACAATGTAGAGATTTTGAAAAAAATATGTGGCTAAGAAATACGTAGGTTTATTCCGTGTTTTTTAATTGATACCGTGTTCGTAACCACGAGCACTAACACCTGACTTGGTTTTTAAATCTATAATAAATATTTATATATCATCCAGTATAATAAATCGAGTCGAGACTAAAGAGATGTGCAAAAATTGTAGCAAGTAGAAATCTGTTTTCTCTGTATGGGAAACTGGCGTGAGTCTATGTGTGTATGTAAATCGAATCGATTATAATGTTATTCATAACCTAAGCAGTTCATACATAAATTTAGTTTAGTTTAAAGCACGAAGCACTCGTTATCACGTATTCACAGCCGTTGAACTGAAGTAACTTGAATTACAATTCGGAACGAGAGTGACTACATTCATGAATTAAGTTCCTTAATACTAAGAGAATTAGTTTTATATTCGATAAAGATTCTGTACTAGCTTTTGATCAAGGCTTAGGCAGCGTTGAAGTCTTCTTGATTCAAAGTAAGAAGTGATATTGTCGAGAAAAAAATCCCATACAAACATTGCTACACCCTTTCCCGTCTTAGGGGTTGAATTTCGAGACATGCCTTCTCTAAAATCAACGCCTTCTCAAAATTACTATCCTTAATGGTTTAAGCTGGGCGATGATGATAAAAAGTTTATAAAGTTGGTTGTATGTTGCAAACATTATGTATGGAATTAAATTGTGATAAAGAATAAGGGGCTGTGAAGGAGCTGCTTTATCCGGAAATTTCACTGATTTTACAAAACATATTGACAGTGATAGCCATCGAAATAAGATGAAAAAAAACGTAACTTAAACCGTAAAATTCTGTGCATGGGGGCCGGGCTATAAAAGTCTGTGCAGCTCGTTCATTCATCAATTCATAAAAATTGATTCATGATCGCGAGTTCACACTTAATACGTCTAATTTTTTGCGCGGTGCAGAACGTCGTATCTCGATATAGAAATTTAATATTAAGACATTAACTTTTATGAAATAAAGTTGATTTTGAACGTTCATTAATTTTTGTTGAGTGTATGAGTGTTACGAGTGATTTTACCTTTGCATGTGTAAGTAAGTGGATCCGTATTATTGGTAGATTCATATGAGAGTTGTAGTTATCTTATTTCGATGGTGATAGCGCACCGGTCGAGCGAAGTATTTTTAACCGAGAGATTCTTTTTCACAATAGAGACATATATGTGCTAAATGTGGAGTGCTTAACGGGACACGGGAATTATGAGTTGTATACACTTGTGTCTACAGCACGAATGGGCCGGCTCGTCCAGGTCATTACCACTGTCTCACAGAAAACCGGCGTAAAGTAGCAGCTTGCTGCTGCGTTTCGTACGGTGAGTGAAGTATCCGGAGGCCCAAACCCCCTCCCCTTCCCAATCCCTTAATTATCCCTTTCCTTTAAGGTCGGCAACGCATCTATAACTATTTTAGTATTGTGGGCGTACATGGGCGGTGGAGATTACTTACCATCAGGTGACCCACTTGCTCGTTTGCCGACCTATGCTATAAAAAACACATATTTGAGATAAAACCTTGTAAAAATGACGCAACAGAGGAATCTGAAAAGATTTAAACCGCCGTGAAAATTACTGAAAAAGCTTTTACGGGTGGCAAAAGGCCAGGTGCACCGGAATCTTGGCTTCCGAGATTTTTGCGGTTGAACGTAACATTTTTCGTCTACTTTTATTACCGGTAAAGCCACAAAGTAGCAAATATTGTTGACTTTTCGGCTGACAGTGGGGAATTTTTTTCGTGAACTATTTGCTTTTGTTCAAGTTTAAAAAGGATAACATTTGCTTGCACGAAAATGGATAGAACAACGGGAATATTTTTTATGAAGTGAATGATGCGATGAATAGGTCGCTTACTTAATGGTAGGCAGCACTCCTGTATGAAAATTAAATTAATACACCCAACAGTCACACACATAGTCCTGACCCCACACTAGGTTAACCTGTATCGTGGGTATCAGGAACTACGAAGGTCTTGCGGTCCCACAATACCCAGACCCGAAACAAATATTTGGGGATCACACAAGCATTTGTCTTGGTGCGGGAGTCGAACCCAAGGCCTCACTCTTTGCAGCCGGCTACTCACCAACTGCGCCACGGAAGCTGAGTATCCTGTATATCCTACATTTAAGAATCTTTATCTTGTAAAGCGTAATATCATATCGTAGCATGTGGAGATCCGTTGTGTGTGCCTACCCCTATGGGAAAGAGGCGTGAGTCTATGTATGTGTATGTATGTAAATCGTAATAGGTAGGTGGTTGAAATTTTTACAGAATTTGTATTATTATGGTGTTAAGTGTATATATTTTTTTTTGACTTGCGAGTGGTAGAGCCACGCTTGCTGCTGCGTTTCGTACGGTGAGTGAGATATCCGGAGGCCCAAATCCCCCTCCTATCCTATAAAAAAAAAAAAAATGTTATGATATTCGTATCATAACAAAAAAAATGTTATGATACGAACATTCATTTTTATATTTGTAATTTTAGTATTCCATTCTCACGCGTCGCCTTAACACAATATATCTTCCAATCTACTTTCACATTCATATGTTTCCTTCACGCCCGGTTTCTGAAAGGCTGATCAATGTTGAATTAACTAATCAAATGTCAAATCTCATGTCAAATCGAAATTGAATTGCTAGAACAGTGATCAACACTTTTGATTTGACACACACGTTAGCTAACATAACATTCAAAGTATATGAAAACGTGTCAAACGTTACTAAAGACAGATCAAATGTTATTAATTTTTTCACTAAATATCATTTTAGCAACTCGAATTGATTTGACAGCGATGTCAAATCAAAGTTCTGTTAGTTGAATGTTGATTTGATCAGCCTATCAGAAACCGGGTGTTAGTATGACAGTTCATACTTTTCCTTCAGCTTTTCGCTTCACTGAGTCATTCGGTAAACACAATCCTCTCCACAATTTAGCGTCCAAGCGGCAGTACGTCATGTTTCAATCGTTACGTCCCAGGACACGGCGCCGACACGTCCTGCGGGACGTCTCCGATATTATACGATGGTCCCGAGACCCGATCAGATGTCAATTAAACCGATCACTTCGAATTCCGAGTCTACATCTTGTGCAATATCGTCCAACTGTTATGTTAATTGTTGGGGTTGATTGGGAGCTGATTGTATTGCTTCGGTGTGGTGAAATGATACTACATTTGACCCTACTTATGTAGAATATACAGTGAATATAAAAGATATCCATCCTTTTATGTAATAATTAAACATTTTATCATCTGTCGGCATATGCAATAAAAAGAATATGAACTTGAATTTAGAAAAGTATGAATTATGGTAACCACCTGAAGGCCAATTATATTTGACGTTGATTATTGGTTTAAGAGAATGCCATTTGCAACTTTCTTGACGCTGAGACTAGATCGGAATGATATTTTGAACATTTAAAATTACGAGAATTGGCCTTCTGATTATAATATAGACGATACCGTTATAAAAATCTTATAACTAAAATAAATCAATCTTATAATATGGTGGTGTTATATCTGTTTATTGCCACCTTCTAGGTACACATTACACACTAAGTTGTAGTGGATCAAAGTGTGTTACGCCTTATTATTATCTGCCGGAATACCGGTTGGTTGGTTTTATACTCTTGATGTGCTGAATTGATATAACGTAGCACGATGTATATGCTACGCCGTAGAGTAAACACGCTACGGTTTATGCTAAACACGCGATACTGAGCTACGTATCGGCTACGACGTAATGAATGCGTGCCTACGATTCGTACTGTCAATAATACTATACATATTATCATTGATTTGAAAAGTTGAAAAATATTTATATTTCTGATTCACAATATTTATTGATTGGCAGTTGGGGCAGTTGTAATGCGTACGCCGTACGACTGCTGTACGGAGGTTCGATACTCGGGTCGGGTAAGAGTAGTATTGGGTTTTTCTGTTACGAAATGCTCAGTATCAGCCCGGAGTCTGGATTATGATCGGTTGGCGAAAGGCTTGCCCCCTATCACATTATGAGACGGAAATATATTACTTATTATCCTGGAAAAGGCCGTTCACGCAGGCGAAGCCGCGAGCAAAAGCTAGTGGGAAAGAATCCATATCCATAGACGTGCTAGATTTTTTCCTTTTCGAGGACACAGTTTACATTCTTTTTCCCTGGCTATATCCATCCTGCCACGATCCACGTTGCTACTTACGCCCGGTTTCTGAAAGGCTGATCAATGTTAAATTAACTAATCAAATTTCAAATCTCATGTCAATCGAAATTTAGTAGCTAGAAGCGTGGTCAACATCTTTGATTTGACACACATGTTAGCTAAGATAACTTTCAAATTAATATGAAAATCGTATGTCAAACGGTACTAAAGAGAGATCAAATGTTATTATTTTTTTCACTAAATAACGTTTCAGCAACTCGAATTGATTTGACAGTGATGTCAACTCAAAGTTCTATTAGTTGAATATTGATTTAATCAGCCTTTCAGAAACCGGGCGTTAGACTTTTGCTGACTTCTACTTTACGCATTTTCCGAGATTTTCTGTAATGAGACCATAGGCTGTCTTGTTGGTCCCTTGTCTCACTCTGATAAGTGTGTTATTTTAAAAAAAATATATTGAGCTCCCCAATTCGTTCATCGTTGGTAACAAAGCTGATCATACAAGGCGAATAATTTAAACTTCGCTATAAATGTATTACAGGGGGCGCCGTGGGCCACAACAGACTGAATTATTTATGGGACGCATGAAAACCGATGCTCGTCCTACCTTAGCGTCTGTGCGTGTTCGATGATTCGGGATTGTTATTTATGAGAACGGAGTGCGTGAGTTTACGAATGTTAATGCATATGAAATTGACACTTTATTGACTGCCTCGGTGGCGCAGTTGTAATGCGTACGCGTTACGACTGCGGCTGGTGCTGAGGTCTCGGGTTCGATCCCCGGGTCGGGTAATGTGGTATTGGGTTTAACTATTACGAATTGCTCAGTATCAGCCCGGAGTCTGGAATTTGTGCCCGGTATGGCGACAGGCTCGCCCCTAAGGGACGGAGATACGCTCGGCGAAATGTGGGTGCTCTGGTTACACCTCTGCCTACCCCTTCGGGGCTTACAGGCGTGAGTGCGTATGTATGTATATTTTAATTCAAAGAACCTCTTCAGCGTCATTCACAACTTTGAATAGTTTTTACAAAGCTGCGGTCTGAAAAAGGATAAATATTTTCCCGTCTCCAAACTTTTTCACGATACCGTAAGCGGTTTGTTCAAAATTCGTCATATATTCCAAGTTATGGCTTGGTTATACTGTGCGAGCTAGCATCCTAATTGCCTTAGCCCCACACATCTGCCACTGTAACTCCTATACACCAGGATCGACAGTGGCACGCATTTTTGTTGACACCGAGCAGTGAAGCTCGGCGGGTCTCTTGTCATTGTCCCGCAACAATATTTTTACAAGTGGGAGAGCCACGCTGTAGATAATTTTATCTACAGAATGAATGGGCCGGCGCGTCCGGGTCGTTACCACTGTTTCACAGAAAACCGGCGTAAGGTAGCAGCTTGCTGCTGCGTTTCGTACGGTGAGTTAGATATCCGGAAGCCCAAATTCCCCTCCCCTTCCCAATCCCTTACTTATCCCTTTCCTTTAAGGTCGGCAACGCGCCCATGATTATTTTAGTATTGTGGGCGTACATGGGCGGTGGAGATCACTTACCATCAGATGACTAACTTGCTCGTTGGCCGGCCTATACAAAAAATAAAAAAAAAATAATCACATAGAAAATTAGGGAAGAGTTGGAATTAAAAGTTGTCCACTTCCCTCCATAGCAAAGCGGTAGACAAAATAATGAACTAAGGAGGCATTAACCTCAGGCACAAGGACATTTACAACTGGAGAAGCCAGATGTAAAGCACCACGGATGTCATTGAGTTCTACATCAGTAGATCCGTAGCTCGTTTATTGTTCAAACACACAGTAATAACAAATCGTACATTGTGTTGTATCAACACTCTAAGTGTGGTGCAGCTGCAAAATCTATTTTGTAATGCAAAGACGTTTTTCTGTCGTATTGTTTTCGATACTTATGTGTTATACCTACATACGCACTTACGCCCGTAATCCCCTAAGGGGTAGGCAGAAGTGTAACCATTACACCCACATTTCGCCGAGCGTATCTCCGTCCCACAATGTGATAGGGGTCGAGCCTATCGCTATACCGGGCACGAATTCCAGACTCCGGACTGATATTGAGCTTTCATAGTAGAAAAAACCCAATACCACTTTACCCGACCCGGGGATCGAACCCGAGACCTCAGCGTTAGCCTCAATCATAACGTGTGTAATCATAATCAATGTGTTATGTACCGTAAATAAAGTTGATGATCGTTCTTAAATTCAAATAAAAAGGGTGTAAACTTTTTGAAAATTGCCACGCTTTTTTCCCATCCTGTTACAAAGCAGTTGGCAACTGTGTAGATGTGTTTACTTGCCTCGTTTAAAGCAGCCACTCGCTACTGACATACGAGTTAAAAATGGCAGTAGCTGCCTACTATCGGGTCAGCGACTAGTGCTGAGTAACTACGCCATTTGGTAACCAAAGGCGTCGCGACTCGCGAGGCCACTCGTGGCTCGCGTTAAATTGAAAACGGCCGGCGATTGACTGTTTTCCATTTCTGTTAAATATTTCTGGGGTTCTTTTAGCTGAATGTGGAACAGAGTGAGTTAGAATTGTTGTATTAATAAAAAATAGTTAGACAGAATTTTTAGTGTATATTTTTATAAAAGCGATGTGAAATGAAATGAAATGAAATAATGACTACGTTACACCTTATGTTACCCGTCAAGAGACGTTGCATAATAATGCATGGATACTGGATACACACCGGCTGATATTAGAAAGAGATGGGGTGGCAGGTTTTTCATGTAAATATGTTTTAAAATGATTAAATACTAGCTTTTGCTCGCGGCTCCGCACGTTAATAGACTTTTCCGAAATAAAACGTAGCCTATAACCGTCTCCAAGGTCCCATCTCATCAAAATTCATCAAAATCGGTTCAGTGATTTAGGCGTGAAAGCGTAACAGCCAATTAGATTTTTTTAATAAAAAGTATCCTATGTTACTTCTTATACCTCCAAGAATATGTGTACAAAGTTTCATGATGATCGGTTAAGTAGGTTTCGCGTGAAAGCGTAAAAAAAAACTTACATTCACATTTTTTATATTAGTATGATGAAGTATGATATGATGTTTCAGACACTTCATCGTCATTCCATAAGTCATTGGTATAAGATGGTTAGTCCCATATTGTCCAGTAGTTCACTAGCTTCAATGTCCTTGAAACCTTTTATCTTACCAGTAATTACACAGCTATTTGGTAGTAGAAATAACACAGAACTGTAGTAATCGCCTAGGCAAAACCATCACATAGGAAAAATCTACACGTAATTAAAGATTAAAAACTGAATAAAACCGTAGACCATACAGGCTGCCAATATAAATATTTTATAATTAGTTTAAATATTAATCACTTTTTTTTTTTTTTATTCTCGTAGCTATATTAATTTAATTAAGTAATATTTATTGTATTTTAGATTTACTATTTATGTAGTTTATTAAAACAGTTATGCTGACCGTGATAGCACCCTGGGTTACCATCTGAAAACCAGCGCTGCAGCGCTTAACACGTTGTAGCATTTAAGCTGAGATGGGACCATTTACGGCCTCACACAACTGATTAATAGGCATTCTTTGCCTAATATACCTGTTAGGCTATTGTAATTGTAAATTGTGTTTTAAGTTTTTCTCGTTTTGTATCTTGTCATGTGCAGTAGGTATTGTAGCTAAGCGATGTATTAGTCTTAGGTATTAGTGTGAGATACCGTAATAAATACATTTCTTTCTTTCTTTCTTTAATTAGATTCTTAATAACATTAAGCAAATGTAAACTCCCGTCGTATTCACAAACATATTTAATAAGCATTTATCACACCTATAGTTTCTACGAACGTGATCAAACTATTAAAAACCCCCTAGGAACCCTTAACCATCGGAGACCTTCTATTTGTCGAGCCGTTTCATTAGTAGCATGATTGTTTAGAGGCAGCCATCATTTCGGACCGACAAAGAACCCTTGATTGAAATCTTTCCTATTTTCTCCTCTGATGAATAGCCAAATGAAATCGGATTCTATGGGATTTGGTTGAGGCGTATGATTATTATTGAGGGTTCTTTACTGTTTTTGTTTTGTAGCTAAGAATTTGCCGTTAGATGCGTGCCAGTCTTGCCTACGACCAGAGCAGACCAGAGTCTTTGTAACTATTAATAAACGTGTTTATTTAAAGAGCGCACCATTTTTTGACAGCCTCCGTGGCGCAGCGGGCGAGTAGTCGGCTGCGAAGCGAGAGGCCGTGGGTTAGATTCCCGCAATGAGACAAATGTTTGTGTGTTCCACAAAAATTTGTTTCGGGTCTGGGTGTTGTGGGTCAGTAAGTCCCTCGTAGTTCCTGATACCCACGATACAGGTTTACCTAGTGTGGGGTCAGGACTATGTGTGTGACTGTTGGGTGTATTTATTATTATTATTTTTAACAAACACAATGTAGAAAAAGTTTGTTAAACATTAAATGGCTGGCCGACAGCCGTCGCTTTGAACTTATTTATTTGTTCATTAACAAAAAAGATCAACGCTACAAGTGTGAAGTTTGTAATTATATTATGCATAATAATGAAATTATATTTATTTGTTTCAGGTAAGGGCAGATTTTATTGACAGCTTACGACACGTTGTATAAGGTATTTGGCACTTCAATAACTTCTGTGACTCTCAACATTATCAAAAATAAAATAATGCATACTAACAATAACCGCACATAAAAAAATCATGCATCATAACCACGACTCTTTTTAAATCGATATTCAATAAAGTAAATCACAAAACTATATAAATCCGAGATTCATTAGTAAAAAAAATTACATAAGTCTTCAAACTATCCAAGCACGTGTTTCCTCCTTCCTATAACATGGGATCTTTTAAACGGAGGGTGAAGAAGCAATTAAGCAGGTCGGCACAATTTTGCGATAGATACAGTGTCTATCGTTGGTCGACAGTATTCATGGATTGCGCTACACTTACCATCAGGTGTAGCGTAGTCACTTTGCCGAGCCAGGATAAAAAAGCTATTATTTTAATATTATATCCACAAGAATGAAGAAATAATAACAAAATTAAGTCGGCAGCGTGAAATTCGTGGGTACAGTACACACTAGCGACTAGCGTACTGCGTACACACTGCAGTGCAGCAAAACGACGTTGTTGCACTCAGACGGGCCTCATTACGCTCCCCCTGTGTTGCGGACGTATTATAACAATTTGGATTTGTAAGATAGAACTAGATGTAGTCATTATAATTATTTTACGATATTAATGCGTCATTTTGTGAACATTTAAGTGTAACAATCTTGAAGTCAGTGAAATAACTGGGCATTATGAGACAAAAATCTTATGTCTCGAGGTGCCATAAGATGGCATACCATGCAATACTTTGTAATTCAAATTTCTGTGTGGTGTTGCTTCTATTAGTAGGCAAGCGTGGCGCTTACTATCAGGCGAGCGACTTGCTTGTTTCCGTTATTCATACTACTAAATAAATAAAAAAAGTCTTATTATGTAATTTGTGGATAATACTGTGTATGTTATAAATATTCATTAGTCTAAGATTTGTATAATATGTCTAATTTTATAAATAAATAAATACACCCAACAGTCACTTACATAGTCCTGACCCCACACTAGGTTAAACCTGTATCGTGGGTATCAAGAACTACGAGGGACTTGCGGTCCCACAACACCCAGACCCGAGACAAATATTTGTGGATCAGACAAACATTTGTCAAGGTGCGGGAATCGAACCCACGGCCTCACGCTTCGCAACCGGCTACTCGCCCGCTGCGCCACGGAGGCTGTCATTTGTATGTTGCTATGTAACCGTTTATTATCCTTGTAATAAAATAAAAATTCTAAATAAGAATATTAAACAATAAAATATATAAATAAATACACCCAACAGTCACACACATAGTCCTGACCCCACACTAGGTTAACATTTATCGTGAATATCAGGAACTACGAGGGACTTACGGACCCACAACACCCAGACTGAAACAAATATTTGTGGATCACACAAGCTTGTGTCTCGGTATGGGAATCGAACCCACGGTCTCTCGTTTCGCAGCCGGCTCGCCGATTGCGCCATACGGAGGCAGTCAATAAAACAGAAAATAAAATGAATCAATGTACCATTTAAAAATATAGGACACTAATAAACTAATTTATGATGAATCTCATAACACCATACCCTAGTAGTTGAAATAAGATTTGCTGATTTACTGTATGAATAACGGACGAGTCAAGGGCGAAACTTGGTTCCCGTTGCCGGTTGTGGGGGTCAGACGGCGGGTCAGCCCCATATAGTACTAAATCCACCTTCAAATTATAATGGGAAGGCGGACCCTGGCATTAAGAAAGAAGACTGTATCAGTTTTTTTTTTTTTATTATCTCGAATTACGAGACGAGCATGTCGCTCGCCTAATGGTAAACGTCACGCCTGCCCATAAACAGAAGCAACGTCTCACAGGACTCTGGATCACAGAACACTGCATGGCACTGAACTGCTCTCGTCATCCCGAGACATAAGATGTTAAGTCTCATAATACCCAGTAATTTCACTGTCTTCAATGTCCTTCAAACCGAAACACAACAGTGCTTACACAGTGCTGCTAGGCGGCAGAAATAGACAAAGAGGTGGTACCAACTCAGTCGGCCTCTCGCTTTCGAGGGACCTACCACCTTGTAAAACCTTGTTGTTAACTTATTGGTATACGAAAATATATATTACACTCGGACTAGATTTACTTGGAATATGCCAAGAAAAATTTAAGTAAACTAGGGGCTTTGCCCATGTTTTTCCACAAAACATAAAATAAAAAAAAAACTTAAAGTCCGACGAATTTGAGAAGTATCTTACTTTCTTCCCCACATTATTCTGCATCGATTGGTATCGGTCTCCACCCCATACCCCCAGCGGTTTCGGAGGAGATAGCGTGACAAGCTTTTGGCAGCGCCGGCGGCGGCGCCAGTTACTTTTTTTAGAATATAGAGAAAATAAAGAGAGAAAAGAGAGACATTTATGAATTTAATAGATTAGAAAGTATACGAATAGTCATATACTGCAACTAACCCCGCGACACATGTATCGTGCTGAAGTCGAATGAATGGGCCGCGGCCGGTCTGCGGCTTAAGAAACTTTTTACGAAGCTCACAAACTTACGCCATTCAATGGATTTACTTATAGATATAATTAGTAGGTGATATGTTTTTCATTTTGTGAATAGGTGTATGAGCTCATCTCTTGGTTCGTAAAATAGTGTCGTGGGTCTAAAATCCAGGTGGAAATATGAGTAAATCAATGGTCGGGTAAAGTGGTATTGGTTTTTTCTATTACGAAACGCTCAGTATCAGCCTGGAGTCTGGAATTGTGCCCGGTATGGCGATAGGCTCGCCCCATATCACATCGTGGGACGGAGATACGTTCGGCGAAATGTGGTTGTACTGGTTACACCTTTGCCTACTCCTCCGGGGATTACAGGCGTGAGTGCGTATGTATGTATGTAATAATTGCTGAGAATCATCAAACAGAGCGAATACAGACTAACAAAAATCCGTTGGTAGAAAAAAATATTTTTGAGACGGTGTGATACTAGGTATATTTTCATACAAAAAATAAAAGATCAAAACCATGATCCACACACCTGATAAATGTTACATATTTGTTTAATTGGTAGACGCTCTTTAAACAGTTTTGTCTCAGCTTGAATAAGTTGGCTCGATTTGGTTATTACCACTGTCCCACAGAATACATTTCTACTTAGTATTTGGGTAATATTAGATCACACCAAAAACATAAATAATTGATGTGAATAGAGATTTAGGGATATCAATCGCCGATAAAAGAGTTAAAGTCGGAACGGAGACAAAATTGCATATCAGTTTCCATTCATTTGAATTTAGCGCCATCTATTGTAAAATATCACAGCTTAAATATGCATCAAGAGCGCCTCACGTAAAAGTACGACAACTAGTATAAAGCCGAAGTAAGCACGTCAAATGATTCGGAAGTTATCCGCTAGATGTCGTAAGATGAATGTTATTTTATTTATGATCCACTTTGCTCAGTTTCTGCGAAGCGCCCTCTGTGATTTTATTAGCAAACTACATTGCTTTTCATGCAGTCGAGACAACGCCAGCTAGTGGATGTTGCCTGAACTTTTTAGTAAAGTGTTCTAACCATGTGGTTCGTAAAATTTTGGTAGATGGCGCAACTTAAGTTACAACGAACGGCACAACGTCTCGTGGGAATTTGTTTTGGGAAATATTCGCAGAGGGCGCTACATAGATAACTTTCAAACCATATATTCTGGAAATTTTAAATGTGCCATTTGTGAGTATAAGTGGGCCATCAACATCTTAGCCCCAAAGTGAACCTCACCTGCATGAGTTACACTATGTTGACTAATAGTCGAGATAATCAAATCTAAACCATTAAATTATGAAGGAAGAAGGCGGAGCCTGGCATTAAGCTAGGATAACGTGAAGCAGAGGGAAGGTATTATTCAGTAACTCTTTTTTATTTCAGCCTTGCCTTGCCTCTCTTTCACTTTCCCCAGCTATGAGCATGCTCGATAATGAGATCTCCGTATGTCCATTGGCATTTAAATGTTGTATAACTTTATATGGTACACTAGCTTTTGCTAAGAAGAAGCTGCTTATATTCCTATTCAGTATTTCAGCTATTTTCATACCAGAATTCATCCAAATCGGTACAGCGGTTCAGCTACGAAAACTAAACGAAGCCATAATTTTGCATTAATATTAAGAAGTGACCTACTTACTCGTTTGCCCTACTTTAAAACAATCTCACAAAAAATCTGACAATATTACCTTGTAAACCTACCAATTCATTTCGAAACGAGTTACTCTCAAGTTGATGTGATATTTATGTTTCCAATCAGAGTTGTGGATGTTGTTTCGACTCCAGGCGCGGGTAATATTTAATCTGTACCATCATTTGGGTTAAATAAATGCGTTGTTATTTGAATAAAGTTGCTATTTGTCGCTGAGCGGCGTGATTACGTCACGTCAGTTGTAGCAGTGCTACTTTTGAATCTCGAAAGCTATAAGAAATCGTTTTTTTTTAAGCGTCAATATAGGTTTTAGTGGTAAAGCCACGCCGTTGAAACTTTTCTATATATAGTACTAGCTTTTGCTTGCGGCTCCGCCCGCGTGAATATACTTTTCCGAAATAAAACGTAGTCTATAACCGTCTCCAGGGTCCCATTTATCTCTACATCAAAATTCATCAAAATCGGTTCAGTGATTTAGGCGTGAAAGCGTAACATACAAATAGAAAAAAAAAACATAAAAAGTATCCTATGTTACTTTTTATACCTCCAAGAATATGTGTACAAAGTTTCATGATGATCAGTAAAGTAGTTTTTGCGTGAAAGCGTAACAAACAAACTTACATTCACATTTATAATATTAGTATGATGAATGTGTTCTCACAGTATACTGAAGTGAATAGTAGCTTGCTGTTGCGTTGTAATCCATATTTCATATAGTATTGTGTGTGTTTTAAGGAGATCACTTACCATCATGACCTAACTACTTATTTAACAGGCTACATTTGCTATAAAAAATGAGGAATTTGAGTTTATCCAATAACATTGTAAAATATAGAATTAATTTTTCTAGCAAATACACAAGTTACTTTTCTAATAGTGTTTGAATTAAATCCTTTTACTCATATCATACTTGGAGAAAGTATTTTTAGAGGTTGCATTTATTGGCAACGCGCGTTGGGACGAACTTTAGGTTACTTAATTTTAAAAGAATAGCAGTGCGCATACCTGAAAACGGGCATTGAACTCCTGTCATCACACGACCATTGATATATAAGAATGGAAAATCTTTCTCCTCAATTCACTGATAAAGTACTTGGGTCTCTAAATAAAATAGATTAAAAAGCAGCGGTCAATCAATAGCTCTAAACGAATTCCACATACAAATCGTCGTATCAAGTATTATTTACATAAAAGGAACTATAATGCAAACAATATACCAAATAAATAAAAAAACAATATATCTAATGAGAGTATCAATTTAATGAGAGAGAATGAGGCCAAAGTGGTATGCAAGGATCGTAGCAAGTTGAAATCGGTTGTCTCTGCCTACCCCTATGGGAAACAGGCGTGAGTCTATGTATGTATGTATGTACAATATATACTCAACAGCTTCACAATAAAAAGTCCAATCAATAAATCTTAAACTCACAAACGCAGTCGATGGTAGGGAGCTGGAGGTAATTTTCCCGACCATTTCTTTGCGACGGATATCCCGCGTCCCGAATAAGCTGTGTGGCTCGTGATGAGATTTTAATGATTGTAGACAACGTTCGCGATGTAAGTGAGTTTTTACTGTAGGTACATATCTTGAATCTGGAAGGTTATATTTATGTTTTTATAGCAAATAGACCGCACGATCAAGTAGGTCATCTGGGGCGGTCCCGGATAATTCGCCGAACTTCATCAACTATGCCGGCGTTCAAGTCCATTCAGATTAATCGCCCGCGGCCGATATTAATTAATTCAAATAAATCAGTCTTATTGAAGTTCATGTGACGTCATAAATTGTTGTTCATCATTTTGGCTATTAGACGGTCGTTCGGCGGTACGACAGAATCATTGGTTCTCTAATCGAACATCGATTTGCATAAATCCGAATTTGCATAAGTTCGGCGAATTAGCCGGTACCCCCCTGATGGTGATTTCTACTACCCCGAAGAATCATGAACGCGTTACTTACTTCACAGGAAAGAGATAATTAAGGGGAATGGGAAGGAGAGATGAGAGTTGACCTCCAGATATCTCTCTCATCGTACGGAACGTAACAGTAAGTGCTACTTCTACACGTCAGATTCCTTCTCATGGCTAGCCCTGAAATGCCGTCGTAAATGTAATATAGCTTAAAAAATGATTGACATGTAAAAGTGATATTTATGTTCCAAATTACAGAATAAATTATTTGAATTTGAATTTGTGCGACAGTCATTTAACCTAGTCGGGCCAAAATAAATACCCACTGAACTTGGCATATTGTAAAAAATTCAACAAAAGAATATTCTGCAATTCTCCGAAATTGTTATCAATCTTATACTCAGCTGTCAAAATTCTTTCATTGTTATCAAACTTCACGATAAGTAAAAGTAGCGGTATGCTTGCCTACCACCCTCCCCGAATTAACATAATCCCTGCGGCGCTCCTGTGAGGGAACTTCCTTTAAGCTTCAAAGATTGTTCCCTTCTGTGCTTGTTTATTGAAATTAATTAAAATTGCTTATTATTAATATTATTTGCAACAGTATTTGCAATTAGTACGATGTAATCAATAATCAAAGTAATTATTTAAGTCTTTTTTTATACTGACTCGGTGTTGCAGTTGCAATGCGTCCGCATTAAGATTAAGCTAACACTGAGGTCTCGGGTTCGATCCCCGGGTTGGGTAAAGTGGTATTGGGTTATTCTATTACAAAATGCTCAGTATCAGCCCGGAGTCTGGAATTTGTGCCCGGTACGGCGATGGGCTCGCCCCCTATCACATCATGAGACGGATATACGCTCGGTAAAATGTGGGTGTACTAGTTAAACTTCTCTCTACCCCTTCGGGGATTACAAGTGTGAATGCGTATGATATGTTAAAAACATCTCAAAATAAAATTAACAGATATTTAGCTGGTTTTGGTAGAGAGAGAAGTTTCGATTTAAACCCCTTAAGTAAACACTTAACCATGTATGCACATCTTATCATAGTGATCAGATTTTGATAAGAAAACTATTAAAGGTATTTTTCATTGGGCTTCAGTTGTACTTTCGAATGAAAACATATACATCAAAATCAGAAGGCCAATTCTCGTAATTTTAAACGTTCAAAATATCACTCCGATCTAATCTCAGCGTCAAGAAAGTTGCAAATGGCATTCCCTTAAACCAATAATCAACGTCAAATGCACCTAGCATTAGTAGTAGCATTATATATACCGTTTTGGCTTTACTCAACTTTTATTCTACATTCAATCTCATTACGATCTATGTTCACATTTGACGTTGATTATTGGTTTAAGACAATGCCATTTGCAACTTTCTTGACGCTCAGACTAGATCGGAATGATATTTTGAACGTTTAAAATTAGGAGAATTGGCCTTCAGATCACTATTATAAGAAGAAGAAGAAGAAGATACATGGTTATACACAAAAAAAAATAACAAACAACTTAAGAACTCCCTCCATTTTTTTCCTAGGTTAACAATACTAATGATTACACCTGAACAAAATAATGCAAGATTGCATTACGAGCTCACGAGACAGGACGATGGTGTGTAATTAATTAAATGGGGCTCGGGACGCGAGCGTGCAGGATACAGAATTAATTCCGGGAGACTTTAATAATCTACAGTCACGTCCCCTCTTACTTTCACCTGCGTCTATGTTTTAGGTGAAGGGTGCTTTAAGACATTGCCATTAGGTATAAGAAGTGTGTAATACATACATACATACATACATACGCACTCACGCCTGTAATCCCCGAAGGGGGTAGGCAGAGGTGTAACCAGTACACCCATATTTCGCCGACCGTATCTCAGTCCCACGATGTGATAGGGGGCGAGCCTATCGCCATAACGGGCACAAATTCCAGACTCCGGACTTATACTGAGCATTTGGTAATAGAAAAACCCAATACCACTTTACCGGACCGGGGGATCGAACCCGAGACCTCAGCGTTGGACTCAATCGTAACGCGTACGCATTACAACTGCGCCACCGAGGCAGTGTGTAATGTAAATGAAATATTTGTTTTTTAGCTGTCAATAAAGAATATTTATGCGTTTGTCTTCGGAGCAATAGCATTTTAGCTTTAAGTATTAAGAAATATTATATACAACTGAAATATATGGACAAAAAAAGCTTGACTTGACTAATTATTAAACTTAGTCTTAACTTAGTTTAGATGAATTTTACATGGTGGTAGGTCCCTCGTATGGGATGGTAATCCCAGCCGGCCTCTCGCATACGAGGGACCCCACCCCACCGCTTTGTCTATTTCTGCCACCAAGCAGCAGTGTGTAAACAATGTTGTGTTCCGATTTGTTCAAGGACATTGAAGCTAGTGAAATTACTGTGCATTATGAGACTTAACAACCTATGTCTCAGGATGACGAGCGCAGTTCGGTGCCATGCAGTACTTCATAATTCGAAGTTCTGATGGTGTTACTTTTGTTTATGGGCAGGCGTGAAGCTTACCATCACGTGAGCGACTTGCCAGTCTCTTCGTCTGAATCTAATAAAAAAAATACATACATAAGCACTCACGCCTGCAATTCCCGAAGGGGTAGGCAAAGGTGTAACCAGTACACCCACATTTCGCCGGGCCCATTTTCGTCCCATGATGTGATAGGGGGCGAGCCTATCGCCAAACCGGGCACAATTCCACACTCCAGGCTGATACTGAGCAATTCGTAAGAGAAAACCCCAATATCACTTTTACCCGACCCGGGGATCGAACCCGAGACCCCAGCGTCAACCTCTACCGCAACGCGTACGCATTACAGCTGCGTCACTGAGGTAGTCTAAAAAACAGTAAACATAATATTTTCTCTTACTCTTTACCTAATATTAGTGAAGTGCAGTGTAAATGAGAAGTTGGCATGCGTTTGCCTTCAGCCGTGTGTACGTTGGATCGTCGAAAAGGCCCGAAGGCACCCCAAAAATTCAGCAGCGATAGTTTGACGAGAGCTTGGATTAGACAGCTAGGGTTGGCGCTATAAAAAAAATACGAGTGGTAGAGCCACGCTGTAGATAGTTCTGTCTACAGTCATTACCACTGTCTCAAAGGAATTTGACGTAGCGGCTTGCTGCTGTGTTTTGTACGGTGAGTCAGATATCCGAAGGCAGGAAACATTCGCCCCTTCGATATCCCCGACACTTTTGTCTACAGCATGAATGGGCCGGCTCGTCCGGGTCGTTACCACCGTCTCACAGAAAACCGACTTAAAGTAGCAGCTTGCTGCTGCGTTTCGTACAGTGAGTGAGATATCCGGAGGCCCAAATCCACCTCCCCTTCCCAATCCCTTAATTATCCCTTTCCTTTAAGGTCGGCAAGCGCCCATAATTCATTTCGTATTATCGGCGTACATGGGCGGTGGAGATCACTTACCATCAGATGACCCACTGTCTCCATTGCTCGGTTGCCGGCCTATGGGATAAAAAAATATGGTGCAAATTGACAAGGTCATTGGCGTGGATAACCGTCTTAAGTATAATATTTCTTATATATAAATATGCCATTTAAATTAATTTACCTGTAAAAATTAAATAATTTCTAATGGTGCCAACCCTGCAGCTATTCTCGCGCTTGCCAGCAGACTGCACTACGGCATACATGTTTCGCACTCCATAACAATAGAGCTTTATAATCCATTCTCAACCTTATCAGCACACCAATAAATCCATTTTACCTCTACACTTAATTGTTAGAAGTTACACTGCTTTGATTTTAAGCTCTATGTTGCTTCGAATAAAGTAAATTTTGGTACAATAACAATGTTTAGATGTTTGAAGATGCGAATAGCTTTTGACCAAGAGAATTTAGCGCACGTTGCAACTGCTAGGTGTGTAGTTTGCCGTGATTGGGCGCTTAGAACATTGTGTAGGAAAGCTTCGGCCTGTTTTATATTTTGATTAAAATACTGCTAAAGCGATATATCCTAAAAAGGATGTATGTAATTTGTAGTTACTATATTTCTAAGTTGGTCACGAATTAATAATTTGACGTTTGGTGGCAGCATCGAAATAAGATAACTCTCATATGATTCTGCCAAAAAATACGGCTCCACTTACTAACACATGCAAAGGTAAAATCACACGTAACACGTAACACGTGTGTCATACACGCAACAAAAATTAATGAAAGTTCAAAATTAACTTTATTTCATAAAAGTTTATGTCTAAATATGAAATTTTAAAATTGAGATATGACGTTCTGCACCGCGCAAAAATAAAAAGACCTATTAAGTGTCAACTAGAGATCATTAATCATTTTTTATGTATTGATGAATGAACGATCTGCACAGACTTTTATAGCCCCGCTCCCTTGCTTGCTTGAGTTACGTTTCTTGTAATCTTATTTCGATGTTCAAATGTTATGTTACGTCATGACCAGATTATTGAATATGTAAATTCCTAAGTCGCTACCAATAAATCATTTAATCTTTGAATCGTTCAGCATATACTTAAATCATGCATTTGAAATTTAGTTTATTCAAAACAATGATATAAAATAAACATTATATTAATAACTACATAAATTTGTAATAGATTTAACAATTTAATTCAGTTTACCAGAAATTCGGAACAACATAAACCGAACAAAAACCAAACAACACATTTCTAAACACAGCTTAGAGTAAACAACGTTAAACAGTTAGACAGTGTTGTAAAGTTTTAACTTGTTGGCCGACGGCCGCTGCATCGCGCTTTAAAATGTCACTGTTAAGGTGCGTTTTCAAATACGCGACCAAGACAAGGAGACTGTCACGTGTGTCGCCAGTCAAGTCAAGTTCTGTGTGGCGTTGCTTCTGTTTATGGGCAGGCGTGGCGCTTACCATCAGGCGAGCGACCTGCTCGTCTTGTCATTCAATCTAATAAAAAAAAAGAAAAAAAGTCAGGCGATAGCGACAAGTCCGCTTTGTATGGAATTATATGGTAAAGGTCGCACGTCTTCGACGCATACCTCAAAAAGTACTCTTGTACACTCTACATGAAACTTTCAAAATGTTTTTTCTTTGAGTGCTAGACTAATTATAAATAGTTATTTATTGGATCGTAGCATATAACATTATGAGATCAGCCATTTTTTACGTTGTGTTTCCGTATCGCTTTGATATAGATGAAATGGACATAAATAAAACAAAAAAGAATAAAGACACTTATACACAGTCTACATCATCGTCTATGATTGTCTACAGCTTATAGGCGTGAGTGCGTATGTATGACAAAAACGTCTTTGAGTAGAGCTAATCAGGAGATACTGTCAAAATTTCAATAACATTCATTGAACTTTGTACAAAAAGAAATATTCATATCAACTAGAAATGTCTCTATATAAAGTCGTAAACATATCGTGCGTCCCATGGTGGCTCTATTGGAATTCACCAATTGAATTTATTTATACGTCACGTATTGGATCGTTTAGAGGAGGAAGGGTGGATTTTCAGGGATTGTGGGGTTTAAAATAAGTTATTTTTATATCCGAGGCCGGTATTTGAGCAAGTGGTTCACCTTGTGGTAAGTGATTTGTAGCGCCTATAAATACCCATCATACCAGAACTTTAAAGGAAGGAATGGGGATTGGGACGGGGGGATTTGAGCTTCCGGAAATCTCCCTCACTGTATAAAATTCTACATAAAGCTTAATGCTGTAAACAAAAGTGTTTACAGCATGTCTCTACCCCTTTTAAAAGATAGTAGTTAGGTAGTTTAATAATCAACATGGTGTTACAAAGGCAACAATATTATTTTAAGAAATTGCTTAGCATATGTTTTGTGATGCTGTTATTTGATTTTAGAATAATTTGACCTAAATGTTTATTTATAATCTTATAAATAAATAAATAACAGCCGCCGTGGCGCAGCGGGCGAATAGCCGGTTGCGAAGCGTGAGGCCGTGGGTTCGATTCCCGCACCTTGACAAATGTTTGTCTGATCCACAAATATTTGTCTTGGGTCTGGGTGTTGCGGGACCGCAAGTCCCTCGTAGTTCCTGATACCCACGATACAGGTTAACCTAGTGTGGGGTCAGGACTATGTGTGTGACTGTTGGGTGTATTTATTTATAATCTTATAATAACCACAGTTACTATATAATCTGTATCTGTAATTATTATCTATATTGTGGATGTTCATAGACGATGGAGATTACTTACCGTCAGCCATCAGGTGAGCCACTGGCTCGTTTGCCAGCCTATGCTATAAAATAAATAATACATTTCTGCCGCCAAGCAGCAGTGTTTTTTTTATAGTAAAGGCCGGCAAACGAGCAAGTGTGTCACCTGATGGTAAGTGATCTCCACCGCCCATGTACGTCCACAATACTAAAATAATCATGGGCGCATTGCTGACCTTAAAGGAAAGGGATAAGTTAGGGATTGGGAAGGGGATGGGAATTTGGTCCTCCGAATATCTCTCACCGTACAAAACGCAGTAGCAAGCTGCTACTTTACGCCGGTTTTCTGTAAACGAGCCTGCCCATTCATGCTGTTGACAGAACTGTATACAGCGTGGCTCTACCACTCAAAAAAGTGTATAAGCACTGTTGTGTTCCGGTTTTAAGGGCATTGAAGCCAGTGAAATTACTGGGCATGTATGGTGTTCGCTATCGAATACCCGAATACAATAATGATATAATAAAATAATAATATATAAATAATACGAACTACCCTCCCACCAGCAATATAAATCACAACTCTAGATCCTTAATTAATTAAACAACAACATCGGATACAGACCCCCAACATCCTCCTCTCATTCCGCCCCAGCACACTGAAGCGCGGAACGTCGCCACGGGCGTTCGTTTAAACTTTACGCAAACTATTCGTCGAGATGTCGGACTAAATGAAATTTTAATATTTCTTTATAAAGTAACGGAATGGTTGGAGTTTGTCGGATTTGCCTGAATACCACTCTGTAGCGAATGCAATTTATAATCGACGCGATATGTTTTAAAATTTAATTTCGTTTACGTAAAAGTTTTATAAATTTCGTAGTTACCAAACAGTGTAATGACTCTACTGTATACTTAATAATATGAATTTGAAGATTATCTCCTTCCCACACCTAGGTGTTAGGTTAGGTAGTATATCCCTCGTAAGCGAGAAGGCGTACATACGTACGCACTCCCGCCTGTAATCCGCGAAGGGGTAGGCAGTGGTGTAACCAGTACACCCACATTTCGCCGAGCGTATTTCCGTCCCACGATGTGATATGGGGCGAGCCTATCGCCAAACCGGGCAAAAATATCGTAATAGAAAAACCCAATACCACTTTAGCCGAACCGGGGATCGAACCCTCAGCGTTTACCTCAATCGTAACGCGTACGCAATACAACTGCGCTACCGATGCAGTTTATAGTATTATTATTATTATAAATGTATTAAAATATTTAAAATTCTTCACTTCATTTGTAGCAACAACACTGCTACGTGTTTGCTACAAGCTACAAAGTTGTAACTCGTAGCACATCGTAGCTCATAACAAACATTATTGTGTATGTCATATTCTTACATATCGTCATTTCCTGCTAAAGCCTGTCTACTAATAGCCTGTAAATAAATTCATATCCACAACATTTAATTAATAGGACTGTCGGAAGACTGCGTTTCGAATTTCCGCCTCTACATACACGGCTATTAGGAAATCTATATTAAATTATATGCGAGTGCTATAATACTGGTGTCTGTTTGCAGTTAAAATTTATTATGCTATAACCATAGAAGGAATATTTATTATTTTTAGTGATAGAGCCACGCTGTAGACTGATTTGTCTACAGCACGAAAGGGCCGACTCGATCAGGTCGTTACTATTACCTCAAAAAAAACCGACGTAAATAGTGGCTTGCTGCTGAGTTTCGTACGGTGAGTGAGATATCCGGAGGACTAAATCCCCCTCCCCTTCGCAATCCCTTAACTATCCTTTGCTTATAAGGCCAGCAACACGCCCATGATTATTCTATTGTGGGCGTACATAGTCGGTAGAGATCACTTACCATCAGATGATGCACGTGCTCGATTGCCAATCTTAATATAAAAAAAGCTATATGACGCATTAATGAATACTTTTTAACAGCAGAAGGCCTTCAATTGGGTAACATTAGACGTGATCTTCATAACAGCGAAGCGAGAGGCCATGGGTTCGATTCCCGCACTGAGACAAATGTTTGTGTGACCCACAAATATTTGTTTCGGGTCTGGGTGTTTTGGGACCGCAAGTCCCTCGTAGTTCGTGATTCCCACGATACAGGCTAACCTAGTGTGGGATCAGAACTATGTGTCTGGTGAGACAATGTTACTTATTCGCTTGAGGCCGTCCATTCTACTGTAGACACAAATGGCTTCACTGTGAACTTACCTGTTAATAAACGAGGAATTATCCACGTATTAAAGTTGACGTGTAACTATATTTTATTCAAAGCGAGTGACACCGCTTGTCATGTCTAGTATACATTTCAAATACATTAAGCAGAGTCCCTGGGGTCGGGCGGGGGAGACGGGGAGGTGAGGTTCGGAACTCATTTCCTGCAGGATACCATGTTCGGATGCGTCGGTACGTTGCAAGCTTTTTACTGAATAAATCTTTATACGCATTAATCTACGCAGATTAGTATTGGCTGAATTAAATAACCCAACCCTTAATAACGATGACGTCAGTTAGAAATATATCTGTAACTTTTTACGGCAGAACATTTGTTTTTTCAAATATACCTAAGAACCATCTGAATCTAGGTGTTGTGCGACCGTAAGTCACTCGTAATTTCTGATGCCCAATATACATGTTAACCCAGTATGTGGGGTCAGAACTATCTGTGGGGTGTATATTTTTCTTCTTCTTCTTCCACCTGCCCTTATCCCACTCACAGTGGGGTCGGGGCAGTATGCTCTTTAAAACATGTTACAGAAATATTAGGCTTGTAGTTTTACGACCGGCCGCCTGTTTGACATCAATACCTCTGGAGAAAACACCCAGACCCGTAACATATAGTGTGGATCGCTCAAACATTTGTCTCGGTACGGGAATCGAATCCACGGCCTCTCTTCATATCCGGCTACTCGCCCACTGCGCTACGGAGACTGTCTATGTGAGGTGTATTTTTGTGCAACACAAATTTACTGTTGGGTGTATTTTAGCACAATATATATATTTTTATTATTTATAACTACATGTCCCTCGCTATTTTACCGCAGGCATGTTATTGCCTTGCTCCAATGAGTCATAGCGTGATATACATATAAACCTTCCGGAATAAATTATCTAAATGATATTAAAAACGGCATGTAAATCTGTTGCACAGTTTAGGAAAAATTTGCGGACAAACAGACAGACAGATGCAGATAGCAACTTTAGTATCGATGCAAAATGTATACCCTTCTGCTTATCCCGAGAATAATTAACATTTCGGCTTTTACATAGTTACAACTTCAACCAGTAGGCAAGCAGACTGCTGGCTTATGTACAGCAATACAGTTATACCAGTTTATGCATAATATTTTGTATAAAATAATTTCGCAACTTAAGCAAATAAATAAATAACGAGCCACAGACGTCGACTCGACCACACTACACTATTTTAAACGAAAATGTTATTTATAACGGTATAACGTTTTAAGTAAAATGTTTCTGTATTAAATGCTAAGCACGAGATTATCATAGTAATAATATTTTTGCGAATTAAATTTTGTTTAACTGCACGTACTGTACAGAGATGAGTTATGGGTAAAATCCACTATTTATATGAGTTTGTTTTAATACTTTTCACGTATGTTGGGATGTAAAAAATAAGACTGACAAATCAAATGTAATAATTTCTAGAGGTATGTTTTGGAGTCGGTGTCGGTGCTACTACCTGAAGCCCAATTCTCGTAATTTTAAATGTATATAATATCATTCCGATCTAATCTCAGCGACAAGAAAGTTGCAAATGGTATTCTGTTAAACCAATATTCAAGATCAAATGTGAACATAGATCGCAATGATATCGAAAGTAGAATACAAGTTGACTGAACCAAAACGGCATTCTAGTAACAATAAATTTGACACTTAACTATATAAAATGCATTTCGTCCATAGACAAACGTCAAAATATTAATTGAGAACGAAATGTGACTGAGGGTGAAGCAGTGTTGCCAAAGTCCACTGTAATTACAGCAGATCTGCCGTATTTTCACGCCATCTACTGGACACCGTATTTTTATAAATACAGTATATGGAGACACAGTATTGTTTTACATTCAAATTATATTAGATCTACTATTTTAATATCAAAGTATTCCCCAAGGTATACCCAACATTGTAATCAATCATGTATTGAAATCAATCAGCCTCAAAACAAAGGACAACAAAATGGCAGCCAAAAAAGCTTCATAATTAGCGGAGAGATCGATGTACAAACATATAAAAAACAAAGTATTAAAACCAGAATTGAGAACCTCCTCCTTTTTTGAAGTCGATTAATGAAATAGAATTTTAAATAGAAAGAAGGAAGAAGAGAAGGAAGTTTATTATTTAATAATTAAAATGCTACAACAAAATCCCTTCCCTAGGCAAGCAATTAGGTATAATTATTGGTACTATACAAAAGTGCAATCATCTTTTTTGTGCTATCGGAAAAACTCTAAACCATAAAGTGTTTTTATCCTATCCTGTTATCACTACACAAACTCCAAAAAATGTAAATATAACAAATTGTTCGAAATCCGTGAAAAACTGTCTGGTTTTAAAACCGATAACTTAATTGATAGCGTTGAGTCTGTACCGTTGAGGGTACTCCGGACGACAAATTGACTCTATCCACGAGGGCTTGTGTAATAAGCTTTATGAGTAACAATGTTTTTTGAGCTTTGATATGGCTGTCGAAATGATTTTTTTATTACCTGAATGATGAAGCAGCGACGACTGTTGTCTCGGTTGCTTACCTCACTACGTACCTGTATAACAGCGATAACTCAGTACTAGGGAGTGGTATGGACTGTCGAGACGAAAGTGGCAGGTTTGTTTTCAACAGTTGTTCTAATAAAATGAAATCTAACGTCAATATGCTTGCTTCTTTTATGGAATATACAATTTTTTGTAAGTTTTTCTTTCTCATTCAATAGAGGAGGTCCGTGTCTAGCAATAGGATGTGGCACGTGTATAATACAAGACTAGTATTTATTTGTATTATTTATTTTGAATGACGAAACAAGCAGGTCGCTCGCTTGATGGTATTTTTTGTTCATTTCATAAAGACAAGCAACACACCAAAGAACCTTGAAGTACAAAGCACTAAGTGCCATTATACTGCGCTCATCAACCCAAGACAAATATGTTAAGTCTCATAATGCCCAATTAATAATTTTAAGGCGTAATGCTTCCACTAACATGAGCTGATTACCCGTCTGTGCGACTTCCAGACGTCCCCACCATAAATAAAAAATGCCTAATGATTTCTGGCTTCCATATCTTTATAGCATAGGCCGGTAAACGAGCAAGTGGGTCACCTGATGGTAATTAATCTCTACCGCCCATGTGCATCCACAATTCTAAAAGAATCAAGGGCATGTTGCCGACCCTAAAGGAAAGGGATAATTAAGGGATTAGGAAGAGATTGAGAAGGGGTTTGGACGTCCGGATATATCACTCAACGTACGAAACGCAGCAGCAAGTTACTATTATACTTTTCTGTGAGACAGTAGTAACGACCCGGACGAGCCAGCCCATTCATACTGTAGACAAAACTGTGTACAGCGTGCCTCTACCACTCGAAAATAGTACAAATTAAGCGATAATACGGTAGTTGACTAGATTTTTTTTATCATTTAAATCAATAAGTTACGTTACTCAAAATCTATTGCAGAAAAAATTTTATAAATCGGTCCAAAAATAAATAAGTTAGAAGCCATTCAAATCCTGTAGAAGGGGTAATTTTCAAATGACAGACGACGCAACCTTTGACGTCACTGTGTAAAATGTTCATTATGGTGCACGCGTGCAAGCGAGATAGTGAGATACCCCTACTACTCACCCACTTTTCCTCATACCAACATTTAAAGTCAAAACTGCGGCCACATTTCTGAACCAATTTTGATTGTGTTTTAATAAAAGGGTTTCTTTTGCGTATCATTATCTGTTGCTTATAAAATAATGTATTCAATTCAATATAGGAATCTACCCTATTCATTTCCACGAATGCAATAAAATACCAATTGCAACCACTCTAAATTCCATAAATACAAATCTATACAAATACCTCCATCACATCTGGACAGACGCCAGGAGGCCAATTCTCGAAATTCGTCAAATGCAGCTAGCATTAGCAGTAGCATTATACCGTTTTGGCTTCAGTCAACTTTTATTCTACATTCAATCTCATTACGATCTATGTTCACATTTGACGTTGATTATTGGTTTAAGAGAATGCCATTTGCAACTTTCTTGACGCTGAGACTAGATCGTAATGATATTTTGAACATTTAAAATTACGTGAATTGGCCTCCTGGTCGTAAAGATACATTTTAATTTAAGACCGTCCACAAATCTTATCGATTAATACTTTCAAAGAGTCAGCGGTCGGGATCGTCCGGGATATTTAATAAATCCCGGTTTGGCGGTGTTATTAAATCAAGGAATCCCGGGAAAGCGCGGGACACGGCTATTCCGGGCAAAATTTAATCCTTTGCTGTGTAAGATAAGGCTTGCCATTTTGATATGGAAAATAATTTCTCGACATTATTTTATGTTTAAAAGCATGTCGTTTCTGCAAAATGTTGGGTATTATGTGTTCACATTTGTGAAGTGAAATGTGAAAAATTATGTGAATACTGCTTCCTAAGAATTAATACAAACGTTAGGAAACAAATACCCCGTAATTAATAGTTATTTGTTTTTTTTTTACTATACTAATAAAAAAATAAAAAAGTTATTTGATTGTTATTTAACTAATAATTTTATTACCTTTACGTAATGATCTATTTTACACGAGACTATCCCGCCCACACACCCTTCACTGTAACTCCTGTAAACCAGTATCGACAGTGGCACGCATGTTTCGACACCGAGCAATGAAGCTCGGCGAGTCTCTGGGAATACAAATCTGTCTTTATCCCGCAACGAAATGAATCAAATAGAAAATTAGGGAGGAGTTGGAAATAATAATTGTCCACTTCCCTCCATAGCAAAGTAATGCATTACGTAATGGTCTATAAAAACAACTGCGACACATCCACTTTATATGGGTACGTTCTGCGGTATGCCACCGAGACAGAAGAGCGCGGCGCGTAATCGTTGGCATACAATTTCATAAATAGTGGGCTAAACGTGTCTTTAATCGTTCGAATCATACTTGGGGAACAACAATGTTAATTATTGTAAAATCAGATTGATTCTGATAGGTGCTAAATGAGTTTCCTAACAAAGAGGCCCTTTATAAAAAAAGTAATTTTAAATTTGTAATTTAAATTTATAAATTTAATTTCCTGCTTTTTATGCATTTGTCATTCAAATTTCAAGAGATAAAACGGTACATATTACTATTTCCGCTATCTCTAAGTAATTTACCCCCTAAAAAAGAGTCACCTTTCTTATCTACCCCAAAACATCCCTTCTTAGACCATTTAACTAACATCAGGTAGAACAACACGGAATTCAATAGGGGTGATAAGGTTTGGTGATGAATCGACATGGGGTAGCTTTGTCTTTATCTTTTGAAAATCGATAGCATCTACCTTTAATAAGGATACTCTGAAAGTAGTTCCACAGCTTTCTATAAGGTTATTCTTAAAGGCAAAGTATTTGAAGTCGACTGAGATAGAGTTGCCGAGTTAAAGAGTATTTCATCATTTATTTAAGTATCTAGTTCATTTTGTGTAAACAACTTATCCATTATACTTCTCTATATTATGTTTACTATTATATCTATTTACAATAAAGCTCTTTTAGGTATGAAATTTTAAAGGAGATACATTTTAATTTTTTTAAAGATATATATCTGCAGAGCAGTGTATCAATCAAGTTTGAGAAAGAAACGAGTGCGGGCAGTGTGTAAAATTACACGAAGCATTTTGAGCTACTTTTGGTCCCCAATAACCCAAAAACTATTAGACTTAAAGTACAATACTTATTTACCTACTTAATTACAAAGAAGCATCATATATTTTCCTTTAATTAGATGGCCATTAAATTATTAATTTGAGTGGAAGAGCCACGCTGTAGACACTTGTGTCTACAAGATCGTTACACAATCTCACAGAAAACCGGCGTAAAGTAGCAGCTTGCTGTTGCGTTTCGTACGGTGAGTGAGATATCCGGAGGCCCAAACCCCTTCCTCTTCCCAATCCCGGAATTATCCCTTTCGTTTAAGGTCGGCAACGCACCCATAATTATTTTGGTATTGGAGGCGTATATGGGCGGTGGAGATCAGTTACCATCAGGTGACCCACTTGCTTGTTTGCCGGCCAATGCTATAAAAAATAGTGAGTCATCAACTTGAGTTCATTAAATTGGTCAAGACGCATCACTGGGCCAATAGCTAATGATGACTCAATTTTATTTATTCACTTGATGGATGAAACGAGCAAGTCACTAATCAGATGGTGTGTGTGTGTGTGATCAGTGCCATGACTGCTCCTAAATAACACCACTCGAAAATGTAAGTTACAAAGTACCGTATACCATTGAACTGCGCTCGTAACTCCAACACACAAAATCTAAAGTCTCATACCTAATATCAAGTAATTTATCTAGCTTCAGTGTCTTTCAAACCTGAACACAACTGCTACTTAGTGGCAGAAAGAGACAAAATAGTGGTATATACATAGGTGTTTCCTCGCACACGAGAGACTTACCACCTAGTGAATTAAAGGAAAGTATTTACTTAGCATGAACAAATTAAGTAGCATCCATGCTTTCAAATAGCACGTGTATTCTTCAGACAAAACTTACGTTAAGGATCTATCATATTTGTGAAAATTAATAACTATAAGCTATGTTAAATGAACAGAATAAATAATGCAGAAACAACGTACCTAAAACAAATGTAGAGCATACCAAACAAAATGCAAGCACAATTTTTCCAATGACAATTTCCGTATGTAGAGTCGTTGTAGAGCATCGGAACCGTTCGCAGATTAATTACGTCACTCGCATTGTCTGCGAGATTGTTGTATTGTTCGGTCTAGATAACGGACTGAATTAGAGAGCTTACAGGCTCAGGTAGCTTTTGGGATTTTCTTTTTTAGGTCAAACTTTGCGGGTATTTTCTTTGAGAGAGAAAATGGTAAATTCAAATTTCATCGATGAGGAGAAATGGAAACTTAGGTAGATTTTAGGATTTTCTTTTGTAGGTTAAATTAATTAGGAAATTAAAGAGACTTTCAGTAAATAGAGTCCTCCTGTTTTATTAAAACCGCAATATATTAACCATGGGTCGCGGCCATCGAAATAAGATAACTAGAATGATAACTCTCATATGAATCTGCCAAAAATACGGCTCCACTTACTTACACATGTAAAGGTAGCACTCATACACGCAACAAAAATTAATGAACGTTCAAAATAAACTTTATTTCATAAAAGTTAATGTCTAAATATTAATTTTCCAAATCGAGATATGACGTTCTGCACCGCGCAAAAATTATACGTATCAAGTGTCTTAAGTATTAAATTTTTTACTCTTCAATAAAAAAAACTTATAAAGATAAATTATATGAATTCATCTCATTATCTTCACAAATTCTAAGTGTTTCGTTCAAATACTTCAATATTTGACAAGAAATTAATTATGATACGAACGGAATTGTACAAATGTTTGCGTTGCGTCCAACTTTACAAGCTGTTTGTATCTTCCGCTTTGTTTTCGAGATTCTTTGTTTACGCCGATATTTCAAATATTTCGGATACTAATATTATACTGTGGTTTTGTTTGTTTATTTTAAGTATGTTAAAATCAGTAGTAGGTGAACGTTAATAGGTCTTATTAAACGACTTCAAAAAAAAGGAGGAGCAGGAAAAAAATTGCACCGACTCCAAAGAAAATAGAATAGATTTAATTTGCTATTTTTGACTTTTCAGTGTTTTTATTTTGAAGTCGGTTTTTAAGTTTTGTTAACCGTTATTTTATCATGATTTCTTTATATCAAAGATAATCGTAAATATATAAAAATCTTGGAGATCTCTTAAAATAATGTTGAGTTCCTACCATCTTCCTACTCCATAATTGGTGCCTCTTCACCATCTGTGAGCTCAAACACGATGTGTTTGCTCTTATCGATGAATTTAAAGCACCATATGGCTTCAAAGTTATTTATCTAACAATACTAGTTTACTATTCCGGTATGTCCCTCGTATGCGAGAAGCCGTCTGGGTTCGTACTACCGTTTTTTCTAATACTACCGCCAAGGATCAGTGTATAAACATTGTTGTGTTTCGGTTTTAAGGATATTGAAGCCAGTGAAATTATTTATGCCTGGGGGTGAAATTATGTAAATTATTTATGTTAGTGGCATTCAGTGCTTCATAACTCTAAGTTTTAACTGGTGTTGCTTTTGTTTAGGGGCAGACTCTTACAGTCAGGCGAGCGGCCTGCTCGTCTCATCATTAAAGCTATTAAAACAAATGAGAAGTAACCCAATTGATCGCAATGGCTACTCTGCTCTATTATAGAAATCGTAGACAAAACGTATCATACGAATAATTTTGATTGATTTAATATTTAAACATGGAAATTGTTTTTAATCTTATAATACTCATTTGATCCTACTATTACTATAAATGTGAAAGTTTGGATATTTGTGAGTTTGAACGTTTGTTAATCAATCACACCTTGACAGATGGACAGTTTTGGATGACATTTGGTACACAGAGAGACCATGACCTGGATTAGGACTTAGGCTACTTTTTATCCCGGAATAGCCCATTCACGCGGGTGGAGCCGTGAGCAAAAGCTAGTAGGTATATAAATTCGTAGGAGTGTAAGTGAGCCAACATTTTAAGACCAAAGCCAACATCACCTGCACGTGGTACAACTAACGGACGAGGCAATGGCGAAACTTGGTTCACCTTGCGGTTTATGGAGTCAGGCGGCCGGTCGCCCCATATAACATCACATACCGTCAAATCTATGGGATGGAATGGTATGATAACGCTAGGTAGCAAGGAAAAACGATTATAAATTCGTAAAAAAAACAATTTCTAGATATCTCGTCCAAGATTGTTTTAATTTGATTGCTACTAAGACGATCGCAATAAATAGAAACTGTATTTAAAAAAATCTGGCAATCCAATATAATCTGAAGTAATTGACATTTTCATTGAATGTTCAAAGTGATTGGTGCCCTATAAGAAAATTACATCTATACAAACAGGATTATCGATCTTAAAAACGTTGCGGGACGAACTAAAGCAAAAATAAATCAACGGAACTTGGTAGAGCCACCCATTAGCAAGATTACACACCGTCTCATTTTAACAGCAGAAGCATTTCCTTCAATGATATTTCTGAATACATTAATTTCTGAGATCGCAGATACCTCACCCTCTCCAAACCCCTCAGCCCTCTATCGCAGGCGTGAATCCATTCTCTCGCTTCGTCTCGAATAAAATAAGTTCGAACGTCTTTAGAGATCCGTGGCTGATGCAATGTCTGATGCAGTCCTTTTATTTTCATTTTGCAGTTTGTTTACTTACTTGACTTTGTTTACCGATTCTTCATTTTAATGTTAGTTTTTATTATTGACTAGCTTTTGCTCGCGGCTCCGCCCACGCGTGATGTTATATTGCCCATAGCATTCTTCAATAAATGGGCTATCTAACACTGAAAGAATTTTTCAAATCGGACCAGTGGTTCCTGAGATTAGCGCGTTCAACCAAACAAACACTTCAGGTTTATATATTAGTATAGATATTGTGAATATATATTTTTTCATAGTAGAGGCAAACGAATAGGTGGGTCACCTAATTATAAGTGATCCCCACCGCCCATGGAGATTCACAATACCTGAAGAATCATGAACAAGACATGCTTAAAGGAAACTGATGATAAAGGGATTGAGAAGGGGAAGGTGATTTGGGCCTCCGAATATCTCACTCACCATATGAAACGCAACAACTAGATGTTACTTCACGTTTATTTTCTATGAGGAAGCAGCAACAACCCAGTCAAGCCTACCCAGCAGACCGGTAGGCAGCGGCCTGGCTGTGCTCTGGCATTGCTGAGGTCGATGGGCGGCGGTAACCACTTACCATCAGGTGGGCCGCCAACTCGTCTGTCTATCTAGGCCAATAAAAAAAAACATTCTTGTTGCCTATCGTTTCATAGTCAGATATTTGCTCACTCATCCATTGAAACTTTCAAAGAATAGAGTGCTTTCTTAAAACATGTAATATGTTCAGCCATACAGAACCACGTATACTTCCCACTTTAATGGCACACTTGGCCTACTTTTTCTTTTTCAGACTGTCTGAAAGGCGGCAACGACAATCTTCCTCCACGATGATTCAATTGGATCTCAGGATGTGAACACCGGTGCAGTGGTGCAATTGTGACCTGAGATTACCTCACGCCCCCTTACACCCTCTGCAAGGCTCCCGACGCCCCCTTCGCCCCTATTTGTAGTCGCCTAACAAGGTGTTTGATTGAAACTATTCCGTGCAATGTTGTCTTAGGTCGGCGTTGGGTTATTGGACAAGATTGTTCTTATTTGGCTTGTCGACTAAGTCCAGAGTGAATTCTAGATTATAATATCTGGTTGTGCCTATATTGGAAGTGATGTCTTGATGAAGAATTTAAGCATAGGTTAAGTTATTGTATAGATCAGAAGGCCAATGCTCGTAATTATTAATTTTCAAAATATCATTCGTCTCAGTTTCATGAATGTTGCAAATGGTTTTCTCATAAACCAATAATCAACGTCAAATTTAGATCGAAGTGAGATCGAAGATGGATTAAACGTTGACTGAAGCCAAAATGGCATTCTGATAACGTTTTTAAATGACACATGTTTTTATTACCTTGAGTGAACGAGCACGTCGTTCGCCTGATGGTAAGCGTCACACCTGCTGATAAACAGATGCAACGCCACACAGAACTTTGAAAAAAAAGCACTCCCAGTATGACTCACAGTATGACTCCAGCCAGTGAAATTGCTGGGCATTATAAGACTTGACAACTTATGTCTCAGGGTGACGAACGCATGCCAGTGACATGTAGTGCTTTGTAATTCAAAGTTCTGTGTAGTGTTGCTTCTGTTTATGGGCAGGCGCTTACCATCAGGCGAGCGAACTGCTCGTCTCGTCATTCTAGCTAATAAAAATAAAACCGATAGGTTACTATTGCTAGTTCACTGTGTCTTACAAACTAACCTTTACACCTTACTTAATGCCCCGATTAAGAAACAATGCGGAACATAAAAATGAATATAACTTATGAAGATATTACGAGGATATGAAATTTATAATTTAAAACTTAACAGCAACAAACTATTTCTCGGCAATATAATATCTGGGACTTAACAAACAATGTTGGGGAGAGTCGACGAAAACACGAAATTGTTTGCTCGAGAAAATCTCGGTATTGCGAAACATTGTTTATATCCAACTATTCTGTAATTATTGGATTCGAGTATACATTTTTATGATTCTTCCACTAAAAGTAGTAACATGATAAATTTATTTTTGTAAAATTGACACAATAAATCTGAAAATTATAATTATATACCATTTTTAATTCGTTTTTTCACCATTCATCATTGACTAATTAAAGTAAAATAGCACCGACTCAAAATAAGTTAATTTATTTTTATGATTTTTTAAATAATGTGAAGTCTGCAAACCCGCATTAGGCCAACGTGGTGGACTAAGGCCTAACCCCACTGATTCAGTAGTGCAGGCCCATTCCCAGAAATGGGACTTATATGTAATATCTTGTAATCTAATGCTATATAACATGACAAAAAATATACGTTCTAGCCAAATATTCCACAATTCGTATTAAACAAATTTTATTACATTTGTCACTCGGAATGCATTGCGACCGCACCTTTGTAAGAGGAAATTTGATTTCTTACCCGGGACAAAGTGAATCTCTGCACATTGCTGAGATTGTAATGAAATAATACTTGTTATTGTTTTACAGTTATTCTTTGTCAAGCTTTTATTCACTTTGATGTACATTTTCTTGATATTAAAGATTCTGAATGAATATTTTTTTTGCAGTTTTGTGTAATAGACTGAATCGTTGTTTTAGCCTCTTACTGCTGTACTAAAACAACTTAACTAAGTATTCATTAGACATTTCTTAGAATTCGATTAATATACTCAATAGCCGAGTATAGAGCATTAACTGGCTCTTAGAATGGAAATAAACGAATTATAAGAAATTATCACACCGCGGTATGTTGCTTTTGATGCTTGTGGAGTACATGATTTGTGGAGTTTTGTCCACGTTCATTAACTTTTGGCGTTGACTGTACTATATAGTATTATTTTATAATATGTTGTTAATTAAGAAAAATACTTACAGCATTCATTACAAAATAAGAAATTACACGAATAACAAACAACCAACATAGTTGAAAGGATTCACTCCAGATGAAAACTAGAGACTTAAAAAGAGAGACTAGAGAATTAAAAAACAGGACTACTTTAACTAACAGTTTTAATCAACGAATTTTAAATAAAAAGTTTTAATTACTTAAAGGTATGGAATGTAATCATCGAAATAAGATGACAAGAACGTAACTCAAGCAAAAAAATGACCCGACCAAATCTCTGTGTAAGGAGCGGGACTATAAAAGTCTGTGCAGCTCGTTCATTCATCAATTCATAAAAATTGATTCATGATCTCTTTTTTCATGATGTTTTTGTGTCTGGGTAGGCGTTGCGCTTACCATCAGACAAGCGACCTACGCGTTACGTCATTCAAGTGTAAACTCACTATCACTTTTGTGCAGTAAAGATAAATAACTTCGTCAGGATGTTCAAAAAGTTTAATAGTCTATTCACATTAAATGCAATATTATATTACTGTTCACAATTTATTACACTTGCTATGATTATTCACAATTCTAATTACACTCGGACAGCGTTACCACGAAAGAGTTCTAAGCACGACTAAGTTCCCTCAACTAATAATGCGCCCGCTTATATACCTTAGCAATCACCTCCACCACATCTCAGTGTTATTATCTACCCGCTTTACATAGTTATTCCCTCGACTACCTTCATTAAGACCAATAACGGTACTATTACTAATATGAGGGTAACACAAAGTATTAAAAAAAAATTAACCACGAACCATTTGTCAGCTTTTAATACCACAGATTTAAATGCCTTTGAGCCCTACCGTTGTACGTTGATAAATCAGGGCCTTCACTGTCTCCCAATTCAAACTTGACTTTGAATTTGGAACATTTATTTGCGGCCACAAAAGACGCCGAGACAAAACGGCAGATCAATCAGGTCGGGCCATAAATTAGCTAAAAGCGTATAAATCAGGCAGCTCGACTAGTCATTACCGGCGACGGCGCCTGGTCTACCATCCCCCGTAGCCGCCCCCGCCCCCCGCGAGCCGCGCAATTATCTTCACGCGCCATTTGTCGCGTCGATTAACAATTTGCTGTCGGTACAACGGTACTGTCGGGTACACAGTGTTTGGGAATGAGTAAGGTAGTTGATTATTTTAGAAATAGTTCCACAATAAAAAGAAACTAATTTTATGGTATAATAATATGAGGTTTTATAACTCATCTCATGATGTTATGTTATGTGTTGTGGGACCGCAAGTTCCTCGTAGTTCCTGATACCCACGATACAGGTTTACCTAGTGTGGGGTCAGGACTATGTGTGTGACTGTTGGGTGTATTTATTTATTATTTATTTTATAGGTGGAGAGCCTATCGCCATACCGGGCACAAATTCCAGACTCCGGGCTGATATTGAGCATTTCGTAATAGAAAAACCTAATATCACTTTTACCCGACCCGGGGTTCGAACCTGAGACCTCAGCGTCAGCCTCAGTCGTAACGCGTAAGCATTACAACGGCGCCACGGAGGCAGTCAAATAAAAGTATTATAATTTCATTTCAATTATCAAAAACCCGTCTAAGACAGGGTCGTAATGATTTTGAGGCAGCTTCAGACAGACTGATAGACGGACGTGCAGACAGACAGCGGAGACTTGGGATAAGAGTTTTATTGGCATCCTTTGGGTACGAAATTAAACAGTTGATACGATTTATAGAATTAATTATAAGTTTATTACCAAAAAAACAAAATCTATATATTGATACGTGAAGCGAAATCTTTCGACCCTTTCTAAGCAATATGTGCGCACGCAGGAGTGTGAGATCTTGATTGTGGTCTTTTAACAGCACGTCAGATATCGGGTCATTGTGCATAAAGTTAACGTCAGCTAGGAATCTAGCCAGCCTAATTCCATCCAGAAGCGCAGGATCCTCCTGGTGTTTCCACAGGCTTCTCGGAGTGACCTCGATGTGTTCAGGATTTATAGGAGTGTGAGATTTGACATAGTTAAAGCTTAATGTCATAATGAGAAAGCTTATGGAGGAGAAGTGCAGAAAGATATTTATATATTACTAGCTGTTGCCCGCGGCTCCGCCCGCGTGAATGCCTATTTCCAGGATTAAAGTAGCCTAGTGGGCGCATCAAGCGAATCCCGATGAGAAACGCGCTTGACAAAAATACTAATGTCGCTATTAAAAAATAGGGGTTGATCGTAGAGGGTTGAAAATTTTGGGTTGTATGTATTTTTTAATTTTGTATCATAATAAAATAAAAACAAAACATTTTGTCGAAAAAATAAAAAAATAAATTTAGGGGTGGACCACCCTTAAACATTTAGGGGGATGAAAAATAGATGTTGGCCGATTCTCAAAGCTAACCGATATGCACTCAAAATTTCATACAAATCGGTCCAGCCGTTTCGGAGGAGTATGGGAACGAACATTGTGACACGAGAATTTTATATATTAGATATGTAAAAATATAATATTTTTAGGCAACATTTGTTAGATCGCAACACCAGACTTGTTGGGGACTCCCTATTTATCATTTATCGATTGACAATGAAGGTGTCCGAGAATGTAATGCCGGGTCGATTGAAATAATAGCCGTGCAAGAAGTAAACAAGTTGTACGCCTGGTGTGGTGATAGTTGCTTTATAAGAGAGCGCTCCGTCATTGGGAGCTCAGAACTGTGAGTGTTGCGAGTGCTCTCAGTTCTCTGGGTTCTGTGTGTTCTTGGTTCTCGGTAATCAGTCACCAGTCTCGAATACATTACTACGTGGTTACGCTGGCTTGAACTTATTGTTGCCTAGAAGCACTCAGTTCATTCAGAGTGCTCATGGGTAATAGTTCTAACAATATGATTAGTAAATCAAGTTTAACTTAGGTTAAATTTTCACAGGTTTTTGGATTTGTCCCGATTTGATCCTTATCAATCGTCCTTTGAACAAAAGCCCTAGCTTCTTTTTTGTACTAGGGTTCCAAATCAATCCCTCCCCTCTGCAGATTCCCCAATCATTATTTTTTACATTATACAACTCATGCATATATACATAACTCTTGTATCGTTGAATACGTAGGCAGAGATGTAACTAGTACTGCACCCACCCGCCCAGCTTATTTTCGGCTCATGATATGATAGAGTCTGAGATATTGGGCACAAATTCCAATTCCGGGCTACTTATATGTATCTTTTAGTATAAAAAACTCATTGATAGCCCGACCTGGGAATTGGACCTAGGATCTCACGGTTTCTCAGCCTTAACTACACACGTAAGCTGTAACTACACACTAATATCCACATAATAAATTACTCATTGTACTCTATTTTCTGTTACACTTTAAAGATAAAGATAAAGATAAAGATATTTTTATTTTGCAAATATGGGTACATATATATGATGGTAACATTAAATTTTTAGCTCAACCATATTTGACCAAGCATAGGCATGCAAAATTAAAATCACAATCACAGAATAAAAATTTAAAACAGTACAAGTATAATCAATTAATACAATATAGAATATAATAATAATAATAGTCAGGAATGTTAAATGTTAATTTAATTTATATTTTAATTTATTTTTAATTTTAAATGTTTTATTTTTTAGAAATGTAATATTTAAAAATGTAAAAATCCTTATAAAATAAAGAGTACTGTATAGTCAGGAATTACTTTAACTAAACTGCTGCTCCATTAGAAAGTCTTTTACATTATAATATACTTTGTTTGCTAAAAAACCTCTTTTTTTTTAAATAATATTTTGTTCAGATCTTTCCAATACTTAGGTAATTTGTTATAGATGACCGGTGCCATGCAGCAAACACTCTTGTGCATTAATGTTGTCTTAGCAGTATGACATGTCTTTACCTACAGTACAAATCGACTAACCCTACTGCTTCTTATTTTCGTTTGCACCGTAGTTCATTGTGTCCGGACCCTTTGTGAGAACGCATTTAGGGAGATAGCGTGATATACGCCGCACGGGCAATAAGGAAAACTGCAACAATACCGATTTTATTTCTCGCTCGATTAAAACATTTACTCGAAAAATAATGTACGGCTTTATGTGGTACAAATGTTTTTTGACTGCCTCGGTGGCGTAGTTGTAATGCGTACGAGTTACGACTGAGGCTGACGCTGAGGTCTCGGGTTTGATCCGCGGGTCGGGTCAAAGTGATATTGGGTTTCTCTATTACGAAATGCTCAGTAACATGAATCAGCCCGGAGTCTGGAATTTGTGCCCGGTATGACGATAGGCTCGCCTCCTATCACATCACGGGACGGAGATACGCTCGGCGAAATGTGGGTGTACTGGTTGTAACCAGTATGGGGTTGAGAGGTGTTGGGGATTACAGGCGTGAGTGCGTATGTAAATGGTTTTTGTGAGTTTTGGATTACTTAATAATACTGACGGCATTTTCATTTCAAAGTCAAGTTTTATGGGTATTTCTTAAGCTCTGTTTTAAGGTACGCTACCGAGATAGTGAGACGGCGACGCGTTAAGCGCGTCGGGCGCTAAGGCGACACGTTCGCTTTGTATGAAATTGTATTTAAATGTATGTGTATCGTGCGTCGTAGTTTTTATCACGGTCGTGTGTTTCAAAACTTATATTTACAGTCTAATTATATAAATATATTTAAAAAGTTATCGGGCGATTATGAATCGAAACGAAATATCGAAAAAAGGCATATTCTGAACATGCGATTATAAATTAATTCATTATTTTTTTATTCTATAAATGGCTGTAATATATTAACTTAATGTACAGTAATGATTCTTATAAAATATAGTATTGTTTGCACCTTATTGATATTATTAGACTTATAAAAGCTCTCCTTTTTATGAATGGTTAAAATTAATCAATTTTGAATGTGATGGTGCGTCTTCTGTAACTAAAGTTGATAAGTTAATCAAATTACCGAAAGAACTATTATTCTAGAATATCCGCTAGATAAAAGAAAACCGCCCACGTTTTCTATCCATGTTGTTCAATAACCATGCTCGTATTTTACGTAGACACGTACACTAGTAATCCGCGCGTCACAGCGTCGCTGGCACAGGGCCCACCTGAGTCCATCACTGTTCGCGGGTAGACGGATAAATCTGTCTAAACACCCCTTCACTACAGGCTTAGTACGTCCCTGTGTAGCTCTACTTAGTGCCAGTAAATAGGTGCGCATTAAAGGTTATTTGGAGCTGGATTTAGTCAAGTATTAGGTTATCTAAAGACTATTTGCCAATGAAATTGCATATTTTTTACAGCAAAGATACAAAAAGATTTATTTATTTATTCGATATACAAGGTATTCACAAGGTGGTAGTATGTTTCCTTCATCGTTAATGCAAGCGATATTTATTTTACAAGGTGGTAGGTCCCTCGTATGCGAGAGGCCGTCTGGGTTGGTACGACCGCTATGTCTATTTCTGACACCAAGCAACACTATGTAAGCGCTGCTGTATTCCGATTTTAAGGACATTGAAGCCAGTGTAATTACTGGGCATTATGAGACTTTACAACTTATGTTCGGGGTTACGAGCGCAGTGCAGTGCCATGCAGTATTTGTAATTCAAAGTTCAGGCGTTCAAAGTTACTATCAGACAAGCGAACTTTTCGTCTTGTCATGAAAGTTAATAAAAATAAAATTTACCAATCCTTTGTGTACCTAAATCATATTACACATATTTCAGGGACACTTCCCGTACTATTGGTAAAGACTGTCAAGATGAAAGTCGCAGGTTCGAAACCAGCCCCAAGAGCGTGCAACTCTGACTTTTCTAAGTTACCTTCTTCATAAAAAAATCGTAGGTATGTATAGTCTGCCAACCCGCATTAATCATTCAGAGGAGGCCCGTGCCCAGCAGTGGGATGTGTATACAGGTGCTAGCATTATTATTAATTATTCAGAGGAGGCCCGTGCCCAGCAGTGGGATGTGTATACAGGTGCTAGCATTATTATTAATCATTCAGAGGAGGCCCGTGCCCAGCAGTGGGATGTGTATACAGGTGCTAGCATTATTATTAATCCTCAGTGTAAATCATTTACGACTAAACATCCTAGTCCACAATCCTGTATGTATCCGTGAAGATGGCCGTCAGTCTAATCTGACAGGGTGCAGCCAGACGCCGCTGCTGGCAATTTAGCGCTAGCTTTGCGATGATGGACGGTGCATCAAGACATGGGGGTTTGGCGAGTTGGTTTAATAATGCTAGTCAATAAAACACTGAAAAACACGCTTTTATAAAAAACCAACAAAAAAAATAATAGTTTGAAATATTTTATTGTAAAAAAAGTATTATTTATTTTCATTGTTTTTTTTTGTAGCTTAAGCATGATTTTCAATAAAGTTGAAAATAATTAATTAAATTAATATAATTTTTTAAATTGTCATCGGTCCTTGATATGTATGCCAAATTTCGAGTTAATCCGAAGCTTTGAAGGGGGTCAAAATCATGTTTAAAATTTCCGGTACATACATACATATATACATACTTACGTATGAAGCTGTTAAAGCGTGTTAAAAATCGGCCAAACGCGAATCGAACTCGCGCGTCGAGGGTTCCGCACCTTGATGTTTAACAGATAAAGTTCTCAATTCGCCTGTATTCTTTCTTTTTATCTATGTAACGATATCTCTGCTTAATGCCATGAAATTTGGGTGAAAGTTGGCACACTGCTCGATTATGACCTTGGATTAGGACATAGAATACTTTTATCCTGTAAAAAGATAATCACGTGAGTGGATCCATGAGCAAGTTTTTGCTGTGTGTTAATAAAGAAACCGTGAAGACTGTTTTTTTTGTATCATGGGCCAGTAAACGAGCTAGTGGGTCTCCTGATGAGAAGTGATCTCCACCGGCCATGTACGCCTACAATACCAAAAGGATCATGGACGCGTTACCGATCTCAAAATAAAGGGATAAGTAAGGGATTTGGAATCCTCCGGATATCTATCCGGAGGCCTAAAACCCCCTGCCCTCAAGTGAGATCACTCACCGTACGAAACGCAGCACCAAGCTACTACTTTATCCGGTTTCCAGTTAGATAGTGGTAACGACCCGGACGAGCCGACCCTTTTATGCTGTAGACAAAACTCTCTACAGCATGGCTCTACCACTCAAGTCTAGAAATCATGATCTATAGTAATTTCTTAGGTTTACGCGAATATTACATTATTGAAATAAAACTAGTTTATACGGATTTTATCGCGGTTTAATTATTACGGTGTGACACCTCCAGTCTCTCCCGTGACCACGAAGGCTGAAAAGCTTTCGAAACGTCGGGACTAAAATAAAAATTAAACCGCGATAAAATCCGTATAAACTAGTTTTATTTCAATCATGATCAATGTTAAAATTTAAACCAAAATCTTTACTTAGTTTTCAATAAGTTATCATTGTTTCCTCATATAACTAATATTCTATAATAACAACCGACTACAATGCTACGAGTATTGGTCAATGATGAGTGTACCTGTAATTTGGCATATGTATCAGGCCTATTAAAATTGTTGTAATGTACTTATGAATGTGTTATATATATGCTGTTGGTATACCAATAAAATAAAAAAAAATAAAAAAATCTAGTACTAAACTGTTAAAGTTTATAACTTAAGCCCTACCTACCACATTGCTGTAAGCGAGGTGAATCTCTCACAAGGGCTCTACCCATCCGCATGGTTTGGAAACTTGGTAACTGAAAACTCCACGCAACCTTTCAGCGTTTCCACGTACGTAAAACGCTGCTATTTACAGAAAGAAACCTATTTAAAAATTCGTGAACTGAATTTAATGGGTAAGTTTCAGTCAGGCCATTTTTATCGTTGAGTATCTTTAGAATGTATTCGCTTTTCATTGGTAATAAAAACTTTTATGACTGCCTCGGTGACGCATTTGTAATGCGTACGCGTTACGACTGAGGCTGACGCTGAGGTCTCGGGTTCGATCCCCGGGACGGTAAAAGTGATATTGGGTTTTTCTTTTACGAAATGCTCAGTATCAGCCCGGAGTCTGGAATTGTGCCTGATATCGTAATAGGCTTGCCCTATCACATCATAGGACGGAGATACGCTCGGCGAAATGTGGGTGTACTGGTTAAACCTCTGCCTACCTTTTCAGGGATGACAGGCGTGAGTGCGTATGTGTAAAATATCAATATTATATAACATATTTAGCGTCTCATCATATATAAAAAATAAGCTTATATCTATGATTTAGACAGATAGATTTCAGCTCTATAGGGATTAAATATCGGTTCCCAGGATAAGTATTTTGGGAACCGATACTAAAGTAAGTACTTTACCCGAAAATATATTTTGTAGCCAAATATATTTTCGGTCTTTTATAGTTTTTTACTAAGAAAAAATCTAGGTGTAAGGACAAAAAATTGGAAGCTGTCTAGAAAACTTGCCGGTGATTGATTTTCGTGTTATATTCCACAACATATTGAAGTTGAAAAAAAGTTAACGACTTAAAAGTAAACGCATAATTGGTATTATTTAGGCTGAGAAACTTGTGAGGTCCTACATTTAAAGCCCAGACAGGAGCAACCACAATTTATTTTTTATTTGTTTATTGCATAAGCCGGCAAACGTGCCAGTGGTTCACTTGATGGTAAGCGATATCAACTGCCCATGAACGCCCACAATACCAAAATAATTATGGACGCAGCAGCAAGCTGTTACTTTACGTCGATTTTCTGCGAGACAGTGGTAACGACCCGAACGAGCCGGCCCATTCATGCTGAAGACAAAACAAATCATGCCCGATATGGCAATAGAGTCGGGGAATGGCGAAACTTGGTTCCTATTGCAGTTTGTGGGAGTCAAACGTCGGGTCGCTCCACATAATACCAAATCATGATGGGAAGGCGGATTAAACCAGGATAACGCCAGGCAGAAACAAAAATGGCAATACAGTCGCCACGTGATGGGCCAGAAATAAACTCGGTGAACCGTGGAAACACTTGCACATCTATCTGCCCCTTCGGGGATACAGGTGTGAGCTTATGAAAACTTTTAAGGAATTAAAACTATTGATAAAAAATTCACCAATTCACATTCAATTCCTCCCATTTTAATTGACACTATTAGATCAAGATTCTATAATGCTGCAGATTGTCATAACCTTATCTGCTGGTCGGCAGATATCAAATATTCTGAATAGTACATTTTTAGAATGCCGTTAGTTTAAAATATCCACACAGCTAGAATATAAGGAAATTAATAAATTAAAATATGACTGCCTCGGTGGCGCAGTTGTGAAGCATACCTTACCACTGAGGCTGACGCTGAGGTCTCGGGTTCGATCCCCGGGTCGGGTAAAGTGGTATTGGGTTTTTCTGTTACAAAATGCTCAGTATCAGCCCGGAGTCTGGAAAGTGTGCCCGGAATGGCGATAGGGTTGCCACCTATCACATCGTGGGACAGAGATACGCTCAGCGAAATGTGGGTGTATTGGTTACACCTCTGCCTACTCCTTCGGGAATTATAGTCGTAAGTGAGTCCATATTAAAATATGTAAAATTCAGAAAACTCGTAATACAACGTACTGACATTTATATAAAATAAAACGATACCGAGGTGTTGGAATAAAAATGGTCGCTAAAACCACGTGACAGTTTAAAATCTTTTCACAAATATCTCTTGAGCGCCAAATCCGAGAACTCACAACACACGTGCGCCAAAAAATACAAAAATAACTAAACAAGTAAAAACCGACGCGGAATAGTGCAGCGACAGCCTACCGCGCGGACTGACCAAAAATATTTGTAAAGTGTGAACTATATGACTGAAGTGAGGGTTCTGTATAATATTTTTACTTTATTGAATTATTTTCGACTGCCTTGGTGATGCAGCTGTAATGTGTATGCAGTACGACTGCTGTGCTGAGGTCTGGGATTCGATCCCCGGGTTGGGTGTCTGGTGTGGCTCGACCCCTATCACGTGATGGGACGGAAATAAGTTCGGCGAAATGAGGGTGTACTGCTTGTAATCAGTGGTGTACCTCTGTCTACGTGGGTTCGATTCCCGCACCGATACAAATGTTTGTGTGATCCACAAATATCATAATGCGGGTCTGGGTGTTTTGACAGGGTTGACGTCAGGCAGGCGGCCGGTCGTAAAATTACAAGCCAAATCTTTCTGTAATGTTAAAAGCATGTTGCCCCGATCCCACTGCGAGTGGGATAGGGGCAAGTGGAAGAAGATTATTTTTATATAACACACACTACGCTTTGTGGAAAACCTTACATATTTTTTCAGATCAATGCCTACGCAAAATCACTAACTAAAACCTCCATTTTCCACCGCTCGCAGAACTCTACATAAAGCAAAAACATTTCACGAGTGAATTTTGCAGCGACAAGCGCTTTTACACGGCCACGGTGAATAAAATATGAAGATAGCGCGCTGCATCCCCATCTGTCCTATGATTTTAGTATTCTGTTTCATGCACCTCTATTTAGCACTGCGGAATGGATGGCTTTTTTCACAATGGACAAATGTATTGATTGCTAAATAATGGACTACACCTGACAGGGAGTAAGAACCATCCGCAGATCATATCCTTTTGGAGTGCAGTCTCTGGCATGATGAACGCAACATTATGCTAAACAGTGTGCAAATAACATCTGGAGTTGTATGCTATATGGATCTTGTGGAGACTAGAAGGATTTTCCGTGCATTACGGCGTTTTTTGCAATACCTATTATTGGAATCAAGTTTAACAGCTCGCGTGATAGAACCCACTTAATGACATCCGTGATGCTTTACATCTGGCTTCTCCAGTTGTAAATGTCCTTGTGCCGGAGGCTGAGACCTCCTTAGTTCATTATTTTTTCTCCCGTTTTGCTATGGAGGGAAGTGAACAATTATTATTTCCAACTCCTCACTGTCATTCTATTTGATTTATTACGTTGCGGGATAAAAACACTTTTGCATGCCCAGAGACTCGCCGAGCTTCATTGCTTGGTGTCGAAATATGCGTGCCACTGACGATCCTGGCTTACAGGAGTTACAGTGGCGAGTGTGTGGGTGGGATAACCTCGAGCTAAATATTGGGCTACGTGAGGAGTATTAAGTAGTGGCTGATGATGAATGGCATCAAGAATAGACTAAAAGTGTTTTGTTAATCAAGATTATTTTGTATGGAGCAAATTTAAAAGTGGTGATTTTTCCAAAGATATACATATAAGATAAGACAAATATAAGATCAGATAAAACTCGAGAGACTCTGTGGTGCAATGGGCGAGCCGGCTGCGAAGCGAGAGGCCGTCGGTTCAATTCCCGAACCGAGATAAATGTTTGTGTGATCCACAAATATTGGTTTTGGGTCTGGTTGTTGTTTTCCGCAAGTCCCTCGTAGGTCCTGATACCCACCAACCTAGTGTGGGGTGTGACTGTTGAGTGTATTTATTTTTAGTTATTTGGCGGCAATAATAGACAAAGCGGTGGTACAAACCCAGACGGCATCTCGCATAAGAGGGACCTACCACCTTGTACTTACTTATGTATTTAACAATCTGAATTGGCAATACAATTTCATAAAAAATAAAATGTCCAAAATGTACATTTCACACAATAAAATTGATATAAAAAGTTTCCCGTACATTTTGATAACATCAAGACGAACGGAGGGCCTCAGGGCCGCAGAGCCGCAGAGCCGCAGAGCCGCAGGTTCCTCGATTACGCCCTTGATTTAATTAAAAATAAGTTAAACGAACCGGCCCTCCGACGAAACGGCCCAAAATCAATTTCCAACTTCCCGCGAGTCGGTACAACTTTTTTATTTGACTTTAAAATGTTTCCGTAGCCTGCGCGGTTGAAAAAATGTAATTTATACGGTTTTGTTTTGTTTCACGGCTTGTGATATTGGGCATGAGGTGGTATGTTATGGTTTATTGTAATGCATCAATCAATGCAGTGGTCCATATCGACTCAAAATGTTTAATAATTAATAATGGACGTTTCCATATTACAAATATTGTTACTAATGTAAAATGTAAAATAAAAAGACAACAAATAAACAATTTAGTGTAATTGCCTAGTGTATTTGACGATGCTATGTATGTTATGTATACATTAGTTGATATGATTTTTATACATAAGTTTCTTTATTTTGTACTAACTTGTCATAAGCGCTATTTTCATTGCCTACATGATTAATAAACTATTTCATTTCATTTCATCGAAATAAGATGACAAGAAATGCAACTCAAGCAAAAAAATGACCCCACCAAAACTCTGTGCAAGGGAGCGGGGCTATAAAAGTCTGTGCAGCTCTTTCATTCATCAATTCATGAAAAAATATTCATGATCTCTAGTTGGCTTAATACGTCGAATTTTTTGCGCGGTGCAGAACGTCGTATATCGATTTAGAAATTTAATATTTAGACATTAACTTCCTTTAAATAAAGTTGATTTTATAAGCGTTTTAACTCGGTAAATCCGTTGTCTCTGCCTACCCCTATGAGAAACAGACGTGAGTCTATGTATGTATATATGTAAATGCTATTCACGCGGGCGGAGCCGCGACCAAAGCTAGTATACCTATATGTTGACTATTGACGACTCTAGATTTTAATTCCGAACATCCTCCTTTTCTTAGTCTATTAAAGAATATAGAGACCATTTTAATAAACAGCTCGATACTATATTTCTTTTATTTTGAATTCACCTCCATCTAACCCTACACCAATCATATAACCTAACAAAACCAAAAAGCCACATCTCCCAACCGGAACAATCAGCGGGGCGATTGTCAAAATCGTGCGAGTTACACCTCCTTTGTGCTCCGGAACTCGTTACACCGGCTTTATCCCGGTTTTTCCACGCAGGTCCCGGGTTTGATTGACAGTAAGCCCGGGCACAATGGGGAACATCAATTTTGTGAGTCTGGAGATCTCGGATTGTTATAGATTAGATGATGCAGCTAGAATCGTAACTGAGACAGGAAACTTTCGATTGTATTTTACGAGTACGAATATTAGGATGATAGACTTTGGAATATGTCAGGTCTTATTTAATGTACGATGAAAATTTATAATACTATTGTGTTTTGTTTTTTATTAATAACAAAAATGAAGTGAGGAGGTTCCTCACACTCGGGCCCTAACCGCCGGTGGCTTGGGTCTTAGGCCTCGCCATTGGAGGTTGATACTTTTTATATTTTGATATGTTTTATTTTTGAGAAATGTAATATTTAAAAATGTTAAAAAACCTTTTAAAATAAAGAGTACTGTACATAAAAATCAATACACCCAACAGTCACACACATAGGACAGATCCCACACTAGATTAACCTTTATTGTAGGTATTAGTAACTACGAAGGATTTGCGGTTCCACAACACCCAGACCTGAAACAAATATTAGTGGATGACACAAACGTTTGTCTCAGTCCGGGAATCGATCCATGGCCTCTCGCTTCGCAGCCGGTTACTCGCCCGCTGCGCCACGGAGGCTGTCCTTAATAGTATTGTTATATGTTAGAATAATAAATTAAGTCATCCGACGTCTGGAGATGATGTGTGCAGTGCAGTGCAGTGCCATACAATACCTACTTTGTAATTCAAAGTGAACTGCTACTGTTTATGGACAGGCGTGGTGCTTACCACCAGACGCGTGATTTGCTTGCCATTAATTGTCGTTCCCCTATATTCTATTTACAGATAGATTTGCTTACTATCAATAGAGTTTTGACAGATTTTCCATACAAAACGTGTAAAAAATTTGTTGCCAGTAACTAATCTAATTATTAACAGAATATTGGGGACGGTCATTAGTAGTTTTATATTTTTAAATAATTATCTTCGAAGATTTGCTTGGGTATATTTTGGATTTTGGTTAATGAGATGTCATATTTTTTTGTTCGTGTAAATCATATATAAACTAATATTTCCGAAAAGAATATATGATTGTTACACGAACAGCTTCTACTATAATTATAGAGAATAATAAGAGGCAATACTATAAGACAACACAACATATAAATGAGATTTCGCCCAATTGTATTATTATATATAAAAGATTCGGCAAAAACAATTCATCTAAACGCAAGAGATAAATATCTAGAAGCACTTTGTATCCAGCGTTTTAGGGACGTGGGAAAAGAAAAAAAAACCCATCGAGGCACGGATTAGGCCATTACCCGTAAAACTTACGGAACCCGCAGATAAATCTCTTCGGAAACGTCTTAACAGAAATTCAACCTCACCTAGTGAACAAAAACATTGGCCAGGCAGGGGCGGATTAGGCCTAACGATTTAGGAGTCTTAGAAGATTAGAGCAGTATTGATGGATGATTAACAAAATAAACCGTCTGAATGAAAGTCTTTAAAAGACTGCTGTGGGAATGTGCGTTTAATGGCAATAAGGTTCAAGACAGCTTTTTTAAAATATCTAGTAGACATTTTTCTTCCTGTATATATGTCAGAATGTGACTTTCATAAACGTGTCATTTTTTTATGGTATAGGCCTGCAAACGAGGAAGTGGGTCACCTGATGGTAAGTGATCTCCACCGCCCATGTACGCCCACAATACCAAAAGAATCATGGGTGCGTTGCCGACCTTAAAGGAAAGGGATAGATAAGGAATTGGGAAGGGGAGGGGGTTTGGGCCTCCGGATATCTCACTCACCGTACGAAACGCAGCAGCAAGCTGCTAATTTACGCCGGTTTTCTGTGAGACAGTGGTAATGACCCGGACGAACCGGCCCATACATGCTGTAGACAAGTGTCTACAGCGAGGCTCTACCACTCAACACATATATACACAACTAAGACTTTTTAGTGAAGAAGATTGAGAAAGAAATACTGAGATGGTTTGGGCATCTAGAGAGGATGGATGAAGGAAGATTGACGAAACAAGGTGGTAGGTCCCTCGTTTGCGAGAGACCGGCTGGGTTGGTACCACCGCTTTGTCTATTTCTGCCGCCAAGCAACAGTGTGTAAGCACTGTTGTGTTCCGGTGTGAAGGACATTGAAGCCAGTGTAATTACTGGGCATTATGAGACTTAACACCTTATGTCTCGGGGTGACGAGCGCAGTCCAGTGTCATGCAGTGCTTTATTTAAAGTTCTGTGTGGCGTTGCTTCTGTTTATGGGCAGACGTGGCGCTTACCATCAGGCGAGCGACCTGCTCGTCTTGTCATTCAATCTAAAAAAAAAATAAAAAAAAAAAAAAAATTTACATAACATTAACACCAATGGGAAATAGAATGCATCTCAGGTTTATTTATTTCATAGGGATTCTAATTAAATTGGAAATAAGTAGAGATAAATATATGATAATCTTATTTAAAATATAATATATAACATAAGTAAAGAATATTTTTATTTAAAGTTACTTTATTTTTTTATCTGAAACAACAGTACACAAACCTGAAAACAACCTTAATGATAAAGTTGATGAATGATTATGAGGAAATAGTTCAGTGACACGGATAAGGGAGGATCCTGGAACAGCGCCAGACACTTGTATCACAATAAAGAACATTATACTCGACTTGTTTACATGATAGCAACGATTCAAGATATTCTTATATTTTACGTTTTGGAATACACTTCTAAAAGTCCACACTTCCGTGCCATTTCGCCACACCGAGAGGCTGTCACACGTACTGGTTACGCTAATGTGGAATAGTGTAGTTACATGCACTGTGTCCTTTTGCCGTGAGTTAAAACAAAAATGAGTGGTAGAGCCACGCTGTAGACACTATTGTCTACAGCATGAATGGGCCGGCTCATCCGGGTCGTTACCACAGTCTCACAGAAAACCGACGTAAAGTAGCAGCTTGCTGCTGCATTTCGTACGGTGAGTGAGATATCCGGAGGCCCAAAACCCCTCCACTTCCCAATCCCCTAATTATCCCTTGCCTTGAAGGTCGGCAACGCGCCTATATTTTTTGTATTGTGGGCGTACATGGGCGGTGGAGATCGCTTACCATCAGGTGACCCACTTGCTCGTTTGCCGACCTATGCAAAAAAAATAATCCATACACTGCAAAATATTACGGAGTCTTGGAGCAAATCACTCCGTAACAACTACGTAACCTAATATTTTTTAAATAAATTATTAGGTAAGTAGTTGTTAAATTGTAAGCAGTATTAACTAGTTTAGCTTTACCTAATGAAATCAGAAAATCAATATTCGCGGTGGATAGCGACCATTGTTATTTAGTTCTAGTAAAATTTCCATACTAATACAATTATAAATGCCCCACTAATAATTCAATAAAACCTTTTATAGTATATCAATTGACACTATGGCTAATTTTATTAAATAAATAAATAAATAAACCCAACAGTCACACACATAGTCCTGACCCCACACTAGGTAAACCTGTATCGCGGGTATCAAGAACTACGAGGGACTTGCGGTCCCACAACACCCAGACCCGAGACAAATATTTGTGGATCAGACAAACATTGGTCAAGGTGTGGGAATCGAACCCACGGCCTCACGCTTCGCAACCGGCTACTCGCCCGCTGCGCCACGGAGGCTGTCACAAATGACACAAATGAAGTCAAATTGTCAAATCATCCGAGTGACGAGCGCACCACAGTGCGACAGTAAGCGACATGTTCTTCTCCTCATTGATCCAAATAAAATTATCCACTTATAATGCGGTTGGGTAAGAAACTCTATTTAAAAAATAAGAAAGAAAGTCTAGAAGATACTGAAAACTTAGCATTAGCAGTGACGAAGATATCAAGCCGAGGTAAAGCCCCCCGAATATATCCCAAATCCCCACCTGATGTGAAAGTGTGTGTAGGCTATGCCTCTTTGTGTTCAAAGACAATCGAATTGAGATTGAATCTGGCTTGCTATAACGAGAACACAACATGTTTGTGAAAACGTTTTCACTGCGATAAATTATATCTCTTTTGTCAATAAAATCAATAAGCAATCCAATAATCACGTACGATTGGTATTTTTATCCAATAATATAAAATATCGTGGACTATAATGTTTTTTTGGTTATATTATTTTATGATCACTTACATTGAAATAAAACTAGTTTATACGGATTTTAGAGTTTATATTTTTTATAGTTTATACGGTGACCACGAAGGCTGAAAAGCTTTCGAAACGTCAGGACTAAAATAATAATTAAACCGCGATAAAATCAGTATAAACTATTTTTATTTCAATGTGTAATATTCGCGTAAACGTAAGAAATCACCACTTACATATTCCTTGTTCCAATGCTACAATCCAAACTAAAAATATATATGAAACTGATAAAAGATTTATGATTTATTAGTTCGGTGTGTACAATAGGTACTATCGCTGCTACCTACCATGTATTTTCCTATTAAAAAAATAAATAAATACACCCAACAGTCACACACATAGTCCTGACCCCACACTAGGTTAACCTATATCGTGGGTATCAGGAACTACGAGGGACTTGCGGTCCCACAACACCCAGACCCGAGACAAATATTAGTGGATCACACAAACATTTGTCTCGGTGCGGGAATCGAACCCACGGCCTCTCGCTTCGCAGCCGGCTACTCGCCCGCTGCGCCACGGAGGCTGTCTTGGATTTTATTTATAGAAATCCTTGATTATACTATGCTATAGAATTACGTAAAAACAGTTATCTATATATATAAAAGTGAAATACCACTCACTCACTGATTAATCACGATTTCCAAAAACTACCGAAGGTAGGATCATGAAATTTGGTCAGATGATAGGTTGTGTAATATAGACGTCAGCTAAGAACGGATTTTGGGAAATTTACATTTAAAGGGGGTAAAAGGGGGCTCGTACGTTGTATGGAAGTTTTTTATGGAAGAGTGTACGACTGTGAAATTGAGTGCAAATATTGCTTATTAAAAATAACAAAGTATAAGTTACATATTTTTGGAAAATTCCACTCACAAAAGGGGGGAGAGGGGGTTGAACTTTGTATGAAACTTTTTTTATGGAACGGAATACGACTGTGAAACTATGCACAAATATTGCTTATTAAGAATAATGTGACGCGTATTTAACATTTTACGCGGGCACGGGTAACTGCTAGTTTGATTATAAAATTGATATCATAATTTAGCAAATAGTCTAAAATATGAGTTATTTTTATAATGAATTTTCATGTTAAAGGTTCCCTAAAAATCTGGATATTGTTTATTACTTGGCACACTGACGATTCAGTAGCGCCCTCCATTGACTATCACTCACGTTTATTACAATCCTTGTAGAACTATATATCTTTATATATATATAATTCTACTGTACGTGTGTATGTGACTGAACTCCTCTTAAACGGCTGGACCGATTTGAATGATTTTTTTTGTATGCATTTGGGTGGCGCCCTGGATGGTTCAGATTCACAATTCGACCCGGTAGGTGGCGCTGCTGTGGTTGCAGGTGAAACCGCGCGGGACAGCTAGTAAATATACAAAATGCATAAGCCAATAAATTTCTGTCACGTGGAAACGCGTCATCGTATACGTTGAAGTAAGTAAGTATCGTATAAGTTTTGTTATTAAACTAAACAATCCTAGAACTCGAGACAATTTTCTTGCCGAAATAATAAATTTCAATAAGAAACATCCTGAAGATAAACTCAGTTCTTACCATTTAGGCATTGGCGGCGTTAAATTGCCGGTCTTTGTTGGAGAGCATTTATCTCCATTCAATAAGGAACTTCATAAAGCGACTAGAATAAAGGCTAAGGAAAAAAATTATAAATTTGTTTGGGTACGTGGTGGTCGGATTTTTGTAAGAAAAGCTGAAAATAATCGAGCTTTTGTAGTTAAAAACTTGGAAGACCTTAGAAAACTATCTGATTAATTTATTATTGTTCTTACAGGTTACTGTCACTAGTGTATGCTCTGAATTATGTTATAACATTCACTTCTTTATACTGTTATTACCAAAATGCTAGAGGCTTGAATACTAAAACTAATGAGTTTTATCGTAATGTATGTGTTAACAACTATGATATCGTATTTATTACCGAAACTTGGCTACAAAATAATGTTACTGATTCTGAATTATTTGATGATCGTTATACTGTGTATAGAAGAGCACGTGATTTAAAACGACCACCTTACAAAAGTACGGGTGGTGGAGTATTAATAGCTGTCAACAAAAAATTCAATTCTTACTTTATTTCTGATCAACAAGGCAATTCTGAAAATTTATGGATTGTTATAGAATTTATTAGTAACCATGAGGTGGTAAAATTTTGTATTTGTGTTGTATACTTACCACCCCCGGTTAATATAGATTCATTTGAAACTTTTCTAGATGAAGCTAGCTTATTTTTGTCACAATACACACACACATTACTTTTAGGGGATTTCAATGTCCCTAATTTAGTTTGGACAGATAATAGTTTTGGACACGAATCTCAATTATCTTTAAAACGCACTAACTGTTCTTATTATAATTTAATGTCTGAATTTTTGGCCCTTAATGACCTCACACAATTTAATCACATAAAAAACCATAACTCAAACATATTGGATCTAATATTTTCATCGCAAACAAACTTACAAGTGCATAAGGCTGTTTCTCCACTTACCGTAACAGACTTACATCATCCATCCTTAGAATTTAATATTAGTTTGGGGTTAGAGAATATGCTAAAAATTGATCAAAAACCTAAACTTAATTTTTACAAAGCTGATTATGATGTTATTCGGGAAAAACTTGGGACTTTCAATTGGCCGGACATTTTAAGTAAGTATAATAATGTTGATTCTATGGTTGATGCTTTTTATGAGATTTTGAATCCGATAATTGACTTATATGTTCCATTGACAAAGCATTATTCTTGTAATAAGCCGCCGTGGTTTACACATGATGTGAAAAGAACTATTAACGAAAAGAAAAAAATATGGAAACGATATAAAAAATATAAAAATCGTAGAGATAAAATAGAACTCGATATTCTCAATAAACGATGTAACAAAATAATCTTACAGAGTTACTATGATTATATAAATATTTTAGAGTCAAATATTGCTCGTAACCCGAAATATTTCTGGAGTTACATCAAGCACAAAAGGAAAAATAAATCTCATATTCCTGCCTCAATGTCCTTAGACTCATCAACTGCAACTAATAGTATTGAAATATGTTCTTTATTTGCGGAAAATTTTTCATCTATCTATGATGACAACCATATTTTGCTCCATTATTCCACTACTACAATTAAATCAGCTTTTAATGACTGCCTTAATTCAATTATCTTAGATCAAAGTATCGTACTCAATAATTTAAAAATCCTAAATCGTCATAAAGGCCCTGGTCCAGATGGAATTTCACCCTATTTTGTTAAAGAATGTGCAAATCATCTCTATGTGCCTCTTACACTAATATTCAATAAATCACTCCAAACTGGAGTATTTCCCTCTTACTGGAAAGTCGCTAAAATAACTCCTGTCTTTAAAAATGGCTCAAAATCTGACATAAAAAATTATCGGCCAATTTCAATTCTTTCTACCTTCTCAAAAGTTTTTGAAAGTATAATTTATCCTTATCTCTACAAGCATGTATGTCATCAACTGTCAAGCAGCCAGCATGGCTTTATAAGACACCGTTCTACTAATACTAATTTGATTGACTATGTTGAAACTTTGTCCGATTATATGGATCGTCGCATTCAATCAGACGTCATTTACACAGATATCAGCAAAGCTTTTGACAAAGTCAATCATAAATTATTGGTAAACAAATTATCTGTTTGTGGTCTCGGAGGCCCACTATTGGGCTGGTTCGACTCCTACTTAAAAAACCGTAAATCTTATGTAGTTGTAAACAATTCACAGTCTGAATTCTTTAATGTAGAATCTGGAGTTCCTCAAGGATCTCATTTGGGACCTTTATTATTTGTCATATTTATTAATGACCTAATTAACAGTTTTTCTACTTCGAAGGTATTCTTGTTTGCTGACGACCTAAAAATCGTCAAAGCTATTTCAGGTAGTTCTGACTGTGACTTACTTCAAAAAGACATAAACAACTTATTTAATTGGTGTGTTGAAAACGGAATGGCTCTCAATGTTGATAAATGCCATCATATATCGTTTACTAGAAATACTAAGTATATTATTAATCATAGATACTACATAAATAATATACCACTTAATACTGTATCTGAAATTCGTGACCTTGGAGTCTACATGGACAGTAAGCTTAGTTTTAATTCTCACATTACTAACATCGTTACTAAATCCTATAAAATGTTAGGCTTCATCATACGAAATGGCAGTCAATTTAAACGGCTTTCTACGAAAATACTCCTTTATAACACGCTGGTCAGGAGTATTCTTGAGTACTGCTCTCAAGTTTGGTCCCCTTATTACGATACTCACAAAAACAGAATAGAAATGATCCAAAAAAAATTTCTAAATTATTTGTCCCATTCAAAATATCGTTCCGGTTTCGTATCATCATATAGTAAAAGACTAGAATTTTATAATATGCAATCACTAATATCACGCAGAAAGTATTTAGATTTAGTATTTTTACATAAGCTTTTAAACTCAGGTATAGATTGTCCACAGCTTCTTTGGAGAGTAAATATTTCAACTCCATGCCGATTACCTAGATTTTCTGCCTACAAATTATTTAAAGAAAAATTTTATAAAACTAATTTGGGTTACACTACTCCCATAACAAGAATGATGAGAACCTATAATTATTTGCCCAAATGTATTGACGCTGACATTTTAAGCAATAAGATTGGCCCATTTAAAAATAAAATTAAGTTATTTGTTTTTCACAATATTTAGTTTACGTATTTCACATATTACATTTCATTTAAAAATAATTTACTTACTTTACTTATCTTATCATTTATAATAATTATTACGTTATTATGACATTGTAATTTTTTTGTGTTAGCTGTAAATACCTTTAAAAGGTAAGCACATGATTTGTTACTTAATTGTTTTTTATATTATGTTAGTAGTGTGTTTTACCTAATGGTGTTGCTATTAAATAAATAAATAAGTCAATAGTGAGAGATCGTAGGAATTCAAATCTATACAAATACATCACCCATAGGAAGTTGTGCAAGAATCAGTTGAATCACTATCTGCTTAGTGTAGATTACTTAGACCATCGAAACACTATAAAATACTTTTAAAAGCAATTACCGCTAAATTGTGGCTCAAACGCTGCGAAATCTGCCGGAAGCCATGAAAGGCCGTCTGGATAGCGCTGAGATCCTCTCTTTGTCGACTAACTGTGATAATTAGTTCCAACCATGCTAAGGATACGGATGGGCGGGCTCTACAATGGTTAACTTTAGGAGGCCAATTCTCGTATTTCACTGACACTGCGAATGAATAGTGATTTCTTACGTTTACGCGAATATTACACATTGAAATAAAACTAGTTTATACGGATTTTATCGCGGTTTAATTATTATTTTAGTCCCGACATTTCACCTCAGTCTCTCCCGTGACCACGAAGGCTGAAAATCTTTCGAATCGTCGGGACTAAAATATCGTATAAACTAGTTTTATTTCAAACTGCGAATGAATTTTAGCCGAACTGAGATTAGATTTGGATTTAACTAAAAAATGGTATTCAGCACCTTTAAGTTAAGTCCTGTACCAATATAATCTCATCTCGATGTCATTGTAATCTCAATTCAGGCACAATTTTGACGTTTACATAAGGACACGTGTAGTTAATTTAAAAATGTTAGCAGAATGCCGTTTTGGATTCAGTCATCTTTTATTCTACTTTCAATCTCATATATTCACATTTGACGTTGGTTATTGGTTTAAGAGAAATACTATTTGCAACTTTCTTGACACCAACACTAGATCGGAATGATATTTTGAACATTTTTAATTACGAGAATTGGCCTCCTGTGTGAAACTCAGAATCACTTTTACTTTTGTACTTAGTAGCTGACCCTTAACTCTTGCACATTATTTACTGCACTCAGACAGTTTCCATGGCGCAGGATGCGAGGGGCCGGCTGCGAAGCGAGAGCCGTGGGTTCGATTCCCGCACCCAGACAAGTGTTTTTGTGATCCACATATATTTGTTTCGGGTCTGAATATTGTGGGACCGCAAGTCCCTTCTTGTTCCTGATACCCACGATACAGGTTAACCTAGTGTGGGATCAGGACCATGTGTGTGACTAATGGGTGTAAATTAATTATTATTATTTATTTATTTAATTATTGCTGCTTGCAGAGACGTCATTTAGTTTTAATTGGCAATTATTAATATCTTAGAATTCAATTATTTTCACTTAGAGCCAGTTAGTGGTTTATGATCCGTTACTGAGTTCATAAATAGTAATGTAATTGACATATCTAAGAAATAATCTAATTCTATGAAACGGCTAATTGAAAATTTAAGTTGATTGACGTCTCTGAGTGAGAAAGTTATTGCAGTAAATCATGATTCAATACTATAAATAACGCATTTCCCTTTTTTTTTGTTTAAGGTGTATAGAAAATTAAATAGTGTGAATAGGATTCATTAATATGAAATAATTCTCATTAATCTAATGTTAGTTCAGATATAAGTTAATCTCAGTAAGGCCTTGATTCGATTCTTTAGTCGGACAAACACAAACAGCGCGAGTATTTGAATCTAAACACACATTTGAATTACATTATAGGGTGGAAATGAATTTAGAGAGTACCTACTCGATATAGCTCTACCTAGCTATCGAGGGTCTAGGCGTGACGGTATGAGTATATTGGTTTAACTTTAAATTTGAATGTCGAATTGATATGCTGATTGTGATCCCTAGATTTGAAAAGTTTATAATTAAATTTGTTAGTACTCCAGAGAGACTTATTGATTGACATAACTAAACTTTGAGCTTTTGCTCGCGGCTTCACCTACTTAAAAATTATGAAAGTATTCAAAATTATTCTGTGAAAAATCTGAAACGGCTTATGAAATTTCTTTCAAAATCGGTTTATCCTTATGCGATTTTTAGTCAAAAACTCAAACTCTGTGACTGCCGGACCTGGGATTTGAAATCAACCTCACCGGCTTCTCTCCAACGAAGCGACCAGCAGCTCTACCACATTGCGAAGTTCCATCAAATAAACCCTAATATTTCAATAACACATACATACGCACTCACGCCTGTAATCCCCGAAGGGGTAGGCAGAAGTGTAACCAGTACATCCACATTTCGCCGAGTTTATTTCCGTCCCATGATGTGATAGGGGGGCGAGCCTATCGCCATACCGGGCACAAATTCCAGACTCTGGGCTGATACTGAGCATTTCGTAATAGAAAAGCCCAATATCACTTTTACCCGACCCGGGGATCGAACCCGTGACCTCAGCATCAGCCTCAGTCGTAACGCGTACGCATTACAACTGCGCTAATGAGGCAGTCAGTTATTACTTCAATAGCATCTTGCTTAATCAACGAAGCAAATCTTTAATCAAGATTGCACGAGCGGCCCGAAACCGCTTTATTAGTTAACCGTACATAGTTTGCGAGTGTATATTAATTTAATCCGAACAGCGCTATTTAAGACCCCATTAGTCCAATGTCTTTGTTAGTGGAGACTTATCGCTTCGGGTTTAATGAAAAAGAATTCGGTCCTTTGTCCCGTGTCTTTGGATGTCTGGAGTGGATTGGGTTTTGTTTAATTATAGTGCTAGATTCTTTTGTTGGTTTTAGTTAATCTTTTGATCATTAGTATGTGTTGAATAAACAAGGGAAAGACGCCTTTATCATGACACAGTGAAATGACTACATTACAACTGTTTTTTTTATATAGCATAGGCCGGCAAACGAGCAAGTGGGTCACCTCCATAGTAAGTAACCTCCAACGCCCATGTACGCCAACAATATCAAAAGAATCATGGGTGCGTTGGCAACCTTAAACGAAAGGGATAATTAAGGGATTGGGAAAGAATGGGGAATCTGGCCGATCGTAAATTTCATACATACATACGCACTCACGCCTAATCCCCGAAGGGATAGGCAGAGGTGTAACCAGTACACCCACATTTCGCCGAGCGTTCGTCCCTTATGTGATAGGGGGCGAGCCTATCGCCATACCGGGCACAAATTCCAGACTCCGAGCTGATACCTACAGAGCATTTCGTAATAGAAAAACCCAATACCACTTTACCCGACCCGGAGATCAAACCCGAGACCTCAGCCTTAGCCTCAATTGTAACACGTACGAATTACAACTGCGCCAGCGAGGCTGTGAATTTAACCTATTTTTTTATATTTATAACCGAAACTCTAACCTTTCACAGAACCTCAACCCTAAAAAGCCGAATGCAAACACAAATTTCGTCAGTACGCAGATCCTTATTGACTCACGTACCGCGACTTTTTTCATTAGAAAATCGCGACGTTTGCGTCCCAATGTGTCCCGGGTTTTTGTAGAATACTGATGAGCATTCTGGACTACTTTGATTTTGAATTGTGATGGGTTTTCGGATGCTACTTGGCTTTGATAATCTCTTTGAGACGATGCATAAGTGTAGACATGCGTTTCAAGTTGTAAGTATGCTGTACACAGTTTCGACTGGAGCATTTTTGAACATCTAACTCAATATAATTTCAGTCTCTCCCGTGACCACGAAGGCTGAATAGCTTTCGAAACGTCGGGACTAAAATAAAAATTAAATCGCGATAAAATTCGTATAAACTAATTTTATTTCAATATATAAATTTGCTTTTTGTATAATTTTCCATATTTATTGGAGATTGTAAATTTTCTTGACAAATAAGTTGAGATACTGAATATCAATCCACATTTACTACGAGTGCAGTGAATCAATGGTTGATATAATTTACATACATACGCGCTCACGCCTGTATTCCCCGAAGATGTAGGCAGAGGTGTAACTAGTACACCCACATTTCGCCGAGCGTATCTCTGTCCCACGATGTGATAGGGCATACCAGGCACAAATTCTAGACTCCGGGCTGATACTGAGTATTTCGTAATAGAAAAACCCAATACCACTTTACACGACTCGGGGATCGAACCCGAGACCTCAGAGTTAGCTTAATCGTAACGCGTACGCATTACAACTGCGCCAGCGAAGCAGTGAATATAATTTGTCCAATAATATATTCCATCGCACATCGGTGTAACAATTTTATTCGTTTGTACATTGGCAGATTCATTAATTATTTCATGCATACGTGTTAATAGATCCAATTGTGCTATGTTCATTTAGTAGTTTTAATTATTTATTTATATTGGTTTTATGTTATTTGTTGATCAGATGGTGTCGATTTTTGTAATAAAGGATGTAGAATGCTTGAATGACTTGCGTCACTCGTCGCTGTCTCCCGGTTAACAAAGACAATTTATCACTCGCATAGAGTCTCCGAGCTTCACTGCTCGATGTCAACAAAAATGCGTACCACTGTCGATCCTGGTGCACAGGAGTTATAGTGGCTGGTGTGTGAGCGGGATAGTCTCTGTCTCCCTGGTCGCGTACCATAAAAAGTTTTATTTATTGCCCCAGATAGACAGACGAGCAGGCGGCCCACCTGATGGTAAGTGGTTACCACCGGCCATGGACCTCAGCAATGCCTGAGCACAGCCAGGCCGCTGCCTACCGTAAACGTGCCTTTAGGAATAATGTAGCCTCCTATTGCTAAAAGGTTTTTCAGAATGGTGTCAGTAGTTACAGAAATCCCTACATACAAAGTTTAAAGCTTTGCCTCTTCATAATATTGGTACGAAGGTACGCACTCACGCCTGTAATCCCCGAAAGGGTAGGCAGAAGTGTAACCAGTACACTCACATTTCGATTATTTCCGTCCCATGATGTGATAGGGGGCGAGCCTATCGTCATATCAAACATAATTTCAGATACCGGGCTGCTACTGAGCATTTCGAAATAGAATAACCCAATATCCCATCACCGTGGCGCAGCGGGCGAGTAGTCGGCTGCGAAGCGAGAGGCTGTGGGTTCGATTCCCACACCGAGACAAATGTTTGTGTGAACCACAAATATTGGTCTCGGGTCTGGGTGTTGTGGGACCGCAAGTCCCTCGTAGTTCTTGATACCCACGACACAGGTTTACCTAGTGTGGGGTCAGGACTATGTGTGTGACTGTTGGGTGTATTATTATATTATTATTATTATCAGCACAGCATAGGCAATCATAATATTGGTGTAGAAACTATACTATAACCTAGTCTAGGTTTTAAATATCCCTTGTAAGTAGTTCTAAAGAGAATACACTAAGGGTCTAAACTCTTAGCATTGAACATTCACAAAGTGAACTTCACTTGCCGCCCGTTGAATATATGTAGGTATGGATGTACTCAGGAATGCAGGATGGGGGCTTGGTCCAATCAACTACTTGGCAAAAAAATCTCATAGAAATGTATTTATTTTTAAACGATTTGTTAGTATTGTATAGTATTTTTCGAGTGGTACAGCCACGCCATAGACACTTTTGTTTACAGCATGAATGGGCCGGCTCGTCCAGATAGTTACCACTGTCTCACAGAAAACCGACGTAAAGTAGAAGCTTTCTGCTGCATTTAGTATGGTGAGTGAGATATCCGGAGGCCGAAATCCCCTCCCTTTCCCAATCCCTTAATCAACCCTTTCCTTTAAGGTCGGCAACGCGCCCAAGATTCTTTTGGTATTGTGGGTGTACATGGGCGGTGGAGATCGCTTACCATCAGGTGACCCACGTGCTCGTTTCCGACCTATGACAAAAATTACTAAATACGATCTCTCATTTGTAAATTGATAAAATTGAATGCGAAATTTCAATATGTCAAAAGGATCTTAATTACAGACCCATTACTTTAAAGGACCCGAGACAATTATCAAATCCGGCCCCAACAACAAGCCGAAGTTGTCCAAACTTACTTGATGTTAGTTAGACTGTAGTTATTTATAATGTCCCAGAGGCTGATGGTACTTATTGAAATTTTAAAGCGAGCCGGGCTGGCGGACCAAATACGGCCCGTCTAACCATTTAGTGCTTAAGTATAATATTTACTTTCTGAATATCCTATGCATATTGATCTTTGGAATTTATTTAATAATGCCTATGGTCCATATCGACCTTTAAAACAGAGAAAAAATAACAATAATAATAATACTTAACAATCCTGGACTAATATAAAAAATATTGTAAACTTTATAGTTGCCCAGTGTATTTTGACGATGCTATGTTTGTTATGTATATATTAGCTGATATGATTTCTGTACTTACATAAGTTTCTTTATTTTGTACTGACTTGTCATAAGCGCTATTTTAATTGCCTACATGATGAATAAAACTATTTCATTTCATTTTATTTCATTTACGAATTATGCTTCAGCTGCGTTTGTGATTTAGATGAAAATGGAGTAAATGATTTTAAAACGATGATATGAAAATAAGTTGCTTTTGGCGATAGACTTCCCCCCTATAACACTATGGGATGGAAATAATAAAAATAAAAGAGACATTCGTAAGCGTTTTTGTTGTTTCGCTTGAAGGACGTTGAAACCAGTGAAATTACTGGACATTATGAGACTAACATCTTATGTCTCGGGATGACGCAATACCATGCAGTGCTTAGTAATTCAAATTTCTGTGTGGTGTTGCTTCTGTTCATGGGCAGGCGTGGCGCTTACCATCAGGCGAGCGACCTGTTCCTTTCGTCACAAAAGGTGATAAAAGAAAAAAGGTATCGTATCTTTCTCTCTGTCTGGCGTTATCTCAGCTTATTACTAGGATTCCTCTCCAGCTCAGACCTCTCACCAGGTCTGTCGTATGCAAGAGTTTATCTGATGGTACTACCATTATATCTATTATTACGCGAAACAGCAATATATATGTACTTTTGCGTTCCGATTTGAAGAATATTAAATCCAGTGAAATTGAGAGATATTTGTAATGTAGTACTAATAAAAAATAATACATTGTAATTAAAACTGGACTGCCTCGGTGGCGCAGTTGTAATGCGTACGCGTTACGATTGAGGCCAACGCTGAGGTCTCGGGTTCGATCCCCGGGTCGGGTAAAGAGGTATTGGGTTTTTCTATTACGAAATGCTCAGTATCAGCCCGGAGTCTGGAATTTGGGCCTGGTATGGCGATAGGCTCGCCCTCTATCACATCGTGGGACGAAGATACGCTCGGCGAAATGTGGGTGTACTGGTTACACCTCTGCCTACCCCTTCGGGGATTACAGGCGTGAGTGCGTATGAGTGCGTATTGTAATTAAAAGCATCCAAGTAGTGTTGCTACTTTTTATGGGTTGTAGTGGCGCTTATGATCAGACGAGCAACCGGATCGTCTCAGCATTTAGTTGTATATAAAAATAGTACTTTGTAATTAAGAGTTCTGAGTATTGGCACGGTGGCTATATCTGCAAATAGATATTATAAATAAATTAATACACCCAACAGTCAGTCAACACACACGTAGTCCTGACACACACATACACCCCACACTAAGTTAACCTGTATCGTATCAGGAACTACGAGGGACTACGGTCCCACTACACTCAGGCCCGAATCAAATATTTGCGGATCAAAAAACATTTGTCTCAGTGCGGGGATCAAACCCGCGACCTTTCATTTCACAGTTAGCTACTCGGCTACTGCACCACGGGGGTTGAGGTTTATCTGATCTTATATTTTAATACGTTGTTATTACTTTACCCAGCCGTCGAAGTCTAACCGAACATTTGCTTATTAATCAGTAACGTATACGCGAGGTCTGTACGTTGTAAGGGCTTCAAACTATCTGGCTTTGAAGTTTACTCAAATAAGTGGCTTCATTTGGTCAGGTAAGAGGGATCTTAAAGATTCACGGTACATTATAGTATATATCTTTAGGAAGCGATATAGTCTATGTAAATAGTGTCTTGAAAATAAATAGATAATATGAAATAATGATCACAAATTTTTGTTTTTTTATAGCATTATATTTTAAATACAGTGATATCTCAGCGGGGAGTAGTATGGACTGTCGAGACGAAAGTCGCAGGTTCTAAACCAGTCCCAAGAGCATACACCTCTGACTTTTCTAAGTTACCTGTGTATTAAATTGTTAATGATCACTTGCTTTAACGGTGAAGGACACGTCGTGAGGAAACCTGCATACCTAAGATGTTCTCCATAAGAGTTTCGAAGGTATGTGAAGTCTGCCAACCCGCATTAGGCCAGCGTGATGGACTAAGGCCTAACCCCTCTCATTCAGTAGAGGAGGCCCGTGCCCAGCAGTGAGACATATATAATACAGGGCTTGTATTCTTATTATTTTATAGCATAGGCCGGCAATCGAGCAAGTGGGTGGTCTATATTTTAAGAATATGATTTTAATGAGGCTGACGCTGAGGTCTCGGGTTCGATCCCGAGTCGGGTAAAAATTATATTGGGGTTTTCTATTATGAGATGCTCAGTATCCGGCCGGCGCGGAGTCTGGAATTGTGCCCGGTATGGCGATAGGCTCGCCTCCTATCACATCATGGGATGGAGATACGCTCGGTGAAATGTGGGTGAACGCGTTAGACCTCTGCTTACTAAGGAGTAAGCAGATATATATCATATACGTAAGCACTCACGCCTGTAAGGAAGTCCTCACAGGTGTGTGTGCGTACGTATATGATTTAAATGTGCTGTGTTATGAATAGGATGGCGCCGAAGTAAATATTAATAATTCAGACAAATATTCCGGATGTAAAAAGTCATACTACCGAATGTATTAACGAACTAGCTGTCCCGCGCGGTTTTACCCGCAACATATAATTGATAGTTAGAAACCGATTGCACCGCCACCTACCGGGTCTAATTGTGAATATAAATCATCCAGGAACCCATTTAAACACACAAAAAAAAAACATGAAAATCGGTTCAGCCATTCTCGAGTTTTGCGCTTAGCAACAAATTTAGCCATTCATTTTTATAAATATAGATAAAGAAACAGAACGTTGAAAATTTAAAGCGTTCATAATGCAAGCCAAAAGGCAGCTTCCATATTAGTTAAAATTTTAAAAGCAATTTTTACTTTTCAAAAGCTCTAAAAGCAACGACGTATAAGCCTGGTATGTTCATGCAATTACATTACAATGTCAAAGGAAACACTTTTTTGTACGTATCTAATGAACAGGCATAATTTATGTCCATCCGTACGAACCGCTGCCGGGGCATCAAGTTGTCTCGATTATAAGAGAATAGCAAGTATTTGGGAAAGAAACTTTTGCGACACTTTTTTTTTATTGATCACAAACACATTGTGGTGTACATTGTGTTGGTGATCAATAAAAAAAATACAATACAATATGCTTACAAAATGGATACAAAACTAGTTTAATGCCATTGTAATAGGGTAGTTGACTAGATTTTTTTTATTATTTAAATCAATAAGTTATGTTACTCAAAATCTATTGCAGAAAGAATTTTATAAATCGGACCAAAAATAAATAAGATAGAAGCCATTGAAATCCTGTAGAAGGGGTAGTTGTCAAATGACAGACGATGCAACCTTTGACGTCACTGTGTAAAATGTTCATTATAGTGCACGCGTGCAAGCGAGATAGTGAGATATCCCTACTACGCACCCACTTTTCCTCATACCAACATTTAAAGTCATAACTGCGGGCACATTTCTGAACCAATTTGATTGTGTTTTAATAAAAGGGTTTCTTTTGCGTATCATTTTCTGTTGCTTATAAAATAATGTATAAAATTCAATATAAGAAACTACCCTATTATAGGTGAAGACAGCATGCAAAAAAGCGTATATAATTAATTATCATTAAACATATTTTAACTTAAATTAAATAAAAATGTAATTAAACTGAAATCAAATTGAAATGTAATTAAACTAAAATTACATTAAACTATAATTAATAAAATTAAATTCAATATTAATAATAACATTACAACTAAATTACAAATTTTATGAGTAATACAATTTAAGATAAGACCTTACAAAACTTAAAATAGATTTATTGAAGATTTTTTAGCACATAACTTATTATTGTAATTAATTTTGACAAGTTAATAATTTAGTTATTCGTAAAGAGTTTTAGGAGTTTAATTGGGCCACTAACATCATAGCCCCTGAGCCATCTAAGCCAACCTCTCCTGCACGTGGTGGCGGTGGTGGTTCGTAATATAAAACCCCAATGTAACTTTTTCCCGACCCGGGAATCGAAACCGAGACCTTAGCGCCAGCCTCAGTCGTAACGCGTACGCATTACAACTGCGCCACCGAGGCAATCCAATATTTAGACTCCACTATATTAATCATTTGGTGCAGTGTTATCACTTTGCCGTGTATAAAAGAAAAACAAATCTAAAATCTATAATATAGGAATAAGTCATGAAGAATTCCACTTTATTTCTATAACACTGGATTAAAAGCGAAGGAAACCAAATTTTTTAAAATCTCCGCTCCCACTCCAACCTTGTACCAAACGTCTCGCCAACAATTCGAATTGGTAACGAATTCAGTGTGGACTAACGACATAGACGTCGAAATGAATAGCCCATTTCAGCGGAGTGTCAGAATGTTCCACCAGCGTGGCGCGGGGCCGATATTAAAAATGATTCACAACAGTTTTTTTTACCTCACAGAGCAATAAGCCTAAGCACACCACATAGAGTTAGATTTGTAAGTTTCTACTCACACAGACTTTATCACTTACCTCACTTAAATTTATTTATCACTCTTCTTTTTTCTCTTTTTATTTTCCTAGCTAGGTATATTAATTTAGTGATTTCTTATGTTTACGCGAATATTACACGTTGAAATGAAACTAGTTTATATCGATTTTATCGCGGTTTAATTTTATTTTAGTCCCGACGTTTCGATTTTCAATTGGTTTTTATTTTAATTATAACTAGTTTTAATTCAATATATTAATTTAATTATTTAACACTTATTGTATTTTAGAGTTACTATTTATGTAGTATACTAAAAAGTGAAATGCTGACCGTGATAACCCAGGGTTACCATCTGAAAACCAGCGCTGCAGCGCTTAACACGTTGTAGCATTTATAAGCTGAGATGGGACCATTTACGGCCCCACACAACTAATTTAATAGGCATATTGTCATTATATGATCCATAAAAAAAAACCGGCAGCCAGTTAAAAATTTGGTCAATTATTTCTTCTCGAGCGATTATTTGTGAGACGAATCAGGGAATAGCATCATAACGCCTCATGAACGTCAGCTGAACTATTTATTATTTATTTAATTTCTATTACAGAGACAGTGGTAACGACCCGGTCGAGCCGGCCCATTCGTGCTGTAGACAAAACTGTCCGCAGCGTGGCTCTACCACTCATATCTTAATTCAAACAGTGACATGTCTTCGGAAGAAGAAAGAAAGAAAGAAATAGTTTATTGACAGGAGTACATACAACTTAAAGTATTAAAATTAATAAAAAAAGGTATATATAATATAAAGAAAAAAAAGACAAGTTAAACAAACTCGGTGTCAATAGGCGGCACACTCAGCGTGATGCTGTGCTATGATATATACCATAACACAGCGCTGATTTTCAGTGACCACCTAAAGTGACGCACGGAAGTCAAATCTATACTAAGTAATATTGTATAAAAAAAAGTAAGAATAAAACATAAAATAAAAACATGGTGCGCTAAAATTATGTAAGTACTTAGAGGTGACAATAACAAAATAGGCACGTATCTGACGCGGGAGACAGCCGACAGGCACTCCACTTGGTTGTGATTGCGTCATACAGCCAGCGCCCGAGTCTGGCTCAGACGCGCGCTCTGTCTTAGTTGTTAACAATCAAACTAAACTATACTAATAAAATAAAAAAATAAACGTAATAATAGTGTAAATAATAATAAAAACAACTTGACTACATATCCCTTAGTGGATAGTACAGCTTGATACCTTATCGACAAAATAATATGCTAAATTGATTTGTGAACCAAAACAAAATAAAAAACAGTAACATAATTATAAACGTCGCGCCGTGAGCACGTGGAATGAGAAAGCAGTGCATACTAAGCCATAATACCAGCCCTGTATTATATACGTCCCACTGCTGGGCACGGGCCTCCTCTACTGAATGAGAGGGGTTAGGCCTTAGTCCACCACGCTGGCCTAATGCGGGTTGGTAGACTTCACATACCTTCGAAATTCTTATGGAGAACTTCTTAGGTATGTAGGTTTCCTCCCGATGTTTCCTTCACCGTTAAAGCAAGTGATAATTAACAATTAATATACACATAACTTAGAAAAGTCAGAGGTGTATGCTCTTGGGGCTGGTTTCGAACCTGCGGCTTTCGTCTCGACAGTCCATACCACTCCCACCTGAGCTATCACTGCATACTAAGCCATAAGGAAGAAACTATTAAGCTTATTGTTAGGGAGTACCCAATAAAATGGCATCTTGTATATTTATATGTCTATGTTGGCGTTGATGGGCGATTGCTCGCTTTTGTTTCAATTGAAAAGGCAAAAAAATGGCGATAGCACAATTTGTTTTACGATTGCATGGCAGCAGTCAATTGTTTTAATTTATTGAAATCACTATCAACATAAAAAATATACATACATACGCACTCACGCCTGTAAACAAGGTGGTAGGTCCCTCGTTTGCGAGAGACCGGCTGGGTTGGTACCACCACTTTGTCTATTTCTGCCGCCAAGCAACAGTGTGTAAGCACTGTTGTGTTCCGGTGTGAAGGACATTGAAGCCAGTGTAATTACTGGGCATTATGAGACTTAACACCTTATGTCTCGGGGTGACGAGCGCAGTCCAGTGTCATGCAGTGCTTTATTTAAAGTTCTGTGTGGCGTTGCTTCTGTTTATGAGCAGGCGTGGCGCTTACCATCGGGCGAGCGACCTGCTCGTCTCGTCATTCAATGTAATAAAAAATTAAAAAAAAAACCCCGAAAGGGTAGGCAGAGGTGTAACCAGTACACCCACATTTCGCCGAGCGTATTTCCGTCCCATTATGTGATAGGGGGCGAGCCTATCGCCGTACCATAAAAATACCATACATTAAAAAATATGGAATAAATACCATGACTAAGGCCCACTTTCATGATTATTCTAAATCGGCTTTAACCCACTAATTTATTTACTTACTAATGTCAAATTTTCATACGATTTGATGTTTCTTTAACAGGTTTAGTGGAGTAAACCCGATTTAGGATCGATGTGCAAGTAGGCCACATAACACTAGTAGTCGTGCAATTTAAAAATATGTACTGTCTGTAATAATATCCCAATTGTTCTATTCGACACATAGACTAATACACACACGCGCCACAAGTTGGGATTCCATCCCCCACCATCTGGATGGCTAGCGTTTCTCAATAGTACAATTTTTTGAAGTTTTCTTCCCTGTACGACATCCTTATGGAATCAGATATCACCTGCGGTATTTCCAGACCGATACGACTTAGGAACCTTCAAGAAAAGAGCCTACTCTTTCCTCAAAGACCGGCAACGATCGCCAATTCCTCTGGTTTTGATAGTGTCCATGGGCGATGGTGATCACTGTTTTCTTTATTGCATAGGCCGGCAAACGAGCAAGTGGGTCACCTGATGGTAAGTGATCTACTTCACGTCGGTTTTCTGTGAGACAGTGGTAACGACTCGGACGAGCCGGCTCCATTCATGCCACTCGTATCACACTGTATCTACCACTCGCTTGCTCCGTTGCCCCCTTTTTCGCGACACACACCCACAGACAGACTAAAGGGTCAAACTTATAACACCCCTCTTTTAGTCGATGGTTAAAAAAACATGAAATTGAATGTTACTGGGATGCCCAAATCGTTAAATCTAGAATTTATTTATCGGTCAGGCAGCAAAGCCCTATTACCACGCACTTTGGGCAAAATTTATATCAGAGACCCTAAGGCGCGTTATATATTTTTACTTAGAGCCCTCGTTGAGAAGAGTAATAAAAAGATAAGATTGAAATTCGAAGAGAAAAATCGTTTTATAAAATCATGCTATCAGAGGGCCAATTCTCGTAATTTTAACTGTTCAAAATATCATTCCGATCTAGTCTCAGCGTCAAGAAAGTTGCAAATGACATTCTCTTAAACCAATAATCAACATCAAATACACCTAGCATTAGCAGTAGCAGTAGCATTATACCGTTTTGGCTTCAGCCAACTTTTATTCTACATTCAATCTCATTACCATCTATGTTCACATTTGACGTTGATTATTGGTTTAAGAGAATGCCATTTGCAACTTTCTTGACGCTGAGACTAGATCGGAATGATATTTTGAACAGTTAAAATTCCTCCAGAAACTTAGTTGAAGATAATGGTAATTAAGAATCATCAACTACTGGTTAATATGCTCACATCTGTCTCAGAAGGAGTAGGCAGGCGACGTTTCGCTGAGCACATTTCCATTCTATGATAAATAATATACATAATAGACTACCTCGGTGGCGCAGTTATAATGCGTACGCGATACGACTGAGGCTGACGCTGATGTTTCGGGTTCTATCCCCGGGTCGGGTAAGTGATTTTGGGTATTTCTATTACGAAATGCTCAGTATCAACCCGGAGTCTGGAATTTGTGCCACGTATGGCGACAGGCTCTCTCCATGTCACATCATGAGACGGAGATACGTTCGGCGAAATGTGGGTGTACCTACTGGTTACAATAGGGTAGTTGACTAGATTTTTTTTATTATTTACATCAATAAGTTACGTTACTCAAAATATATTGCAGAAAGAATTTTATAAATCGGACCAAAAATAAATAAGTTAGAAGCCATTCAAATCCTGTAGAGGGGGTAATTGTCAAATGACGGACGATGCAACCTTTGACGTCACCGTGTAAAATGTTCATTATGGTGCACGAGTGCAAGCGAGATAGTGAGATATCCCTACTACGCACCCACTTCTCCTCATATCAACATTTAAAGTCATAACTGCGGGCACATTTCTGATCCAATTTTGATTGTGGTTTAATAAAAGGGTATCTTTTGTGTATCATTTTCTGTTACTTATAAAATAATGTATAATATTCAATATAGGAAACTACCCTATTCTGCATACCTCTTCGACGCTTACATGAGTGCGCATGTATGTATGTATGTAATACACACTCATCGTTTATTCATCCACGTCACAAATATGACAATTTACAAAACATCCAATACCACGTTTTACCCTAGCATCCGCAAAATGCGAGTCTGACGGCCGATTTATTCGGTACTCGAAACACCGGCGCGGCGGCGAGGCGGCGCGGCGAGGCGCGGCGTACGTAAATGATATTCTGTATTCCAATATACGTCCTGTCAGATACATATCGTGGGTAACATATCATGAATCTGGAAATTATGTGCGACCTCGATCGATTTACCTGTTTTAACCGACTTCGAAAATGAGGAGCTATTCGATACGGTGAGTTGTATGTATACATCGTCTCATAATGCCCAGTAATTGCGCTGATTTCAATGTCATTGATACCGAAACACAACAGTGCTTACTCACACACTACTCTCTTTGGCGGCTGAAATAGACAGGTGGGCGGTTCTTGCATATGAGAGACTTACCAACCAGTTGCTACTTATGGGCAGGAGTGGTGCTTTAGACGAGCGACCTTCTCGTTATTCAGGCTAATAAAAATAAGAGCAGTCCTGCACTGTATTTAACACACAATCATTGTGAGAGTTCATTAAAAACACATAACAGAAGGCCAATTCTCGTAATTTTAAACGTTCAAAATATCATTGCGATCTAGTCTCAGCGTCAAGAAAGTTGCAAATGGCATTCTTTTAAACCAATAATCAACGTCAAATGTGAACATAGATCGTAGTGAGATTGAATGTAGAATAAAAATTGACTGAAGCCAAAACGGTATAATGCTACTGCTAATGCTCGGTGCATTTGACGTTGATTATTGGTTTAAGAGAATCCCATTTGCAACTTTCTTGACGCTGAGACTAGATCGGAATGATATTTTGAACGTTTAAAATTACGAGAATTGGCCTTCAGATAAAACAATTATCTCTTAATTCAGGCACAAACGCTCCGGGCGGGCATCTGAACATCTGATTAGGCACCATCAATTATAAGTGGGGTTCAAAAAGTGCTTGTGTGATGCGCGTAATCTACGGCCCTTGTAATCCAACGAGCTCTGTTGGGCAGCAGCGGGCAGCGGGCAGACCGGTGTCACGTGACAAGCTACGGCGATAAGATATTCTGACCCTTGGGTGTTTAAATTGTGTTTTTGTTTTGGATTTTGCACAACTTTTTGGACGTGTAATAAATTATTTTTATACAATTATTTTCATATTGTTTAATGTTTGGATTGCTAAGATCCAAATGGATTCATTCAAATTCTAATGTGAAATGTATTGAATCAATTGAATACACATTTTTTTTTTTTTTGACAGCCTCCGTAGCGCAGTGGGTGAGTAGCCGACTGCGAAGCGTGACGCCGTGGGTTCGATTCCCACACCGAAACAAATATTTGTGTGACCCACAAATATGTGTTTCGGGTCTGGGTGTTGTGGGACCGCTAGTCCTTCGTAGTTCCTGATGCCCACGATACAGGTTAACCTAGTGTGGGGTCAGGACTATGTGTGTGACTGTTGGGTGTATTTATTTTATTTTTTTATATTATTTATATTTTGTCAGTTTTTCACCATGCCTCTAGTTCAGGAGCTATTTTAGCCAAAGATGCACAAGCAAGAAACTAAATACTAATGTAATGTACTGATTTGAAACACGGTTTTAAAGTAAAAGCAAATAAGCAACTGTTCCTCATGTGTGTATTTTTATAACTGTGTAAACTATTATTTGACTATATGTATAGAATTCTTATTTGTCCTCGTGGCAGACCAAGGAGAAGATGGCGGGACGAGCTCACCACATTCCGACCAGATTTGAACAATTTTACGAAAGACAGAAATGGAAGGGAGAGAGGCCTTTGCCCAACAATGGGACAGTGAAAGCCTTCAGCATTAATTATTTGTTGTATAGAATAACCGTAAAACCGCCCCACGCGACGTCAATTAGAAAAATGGCTGTAACTTTTAAATGTCTGAACAGATTTTATTCAAACATAGCTAAGAACGGTCTCAAGTAAACCAACTTTCATGCAGAAAAACTCATTCATTCGGCTAGGCTATGATGCCACAGACAGAAATACGCACACACAAACAAACCCACAGACAGATAAAGGAGTCTAACCCTTTTTGTTTTTCGGGGTGTAAAAATAAATTCTGTTGCTTGATGTATTTTAGAAACTACCACGGATAAATAATACACAAAAATAATACTGCTATCATTAATGACACAAATTCACACCTCCAATTTTCATTTTTTTTTTTTTTTTATAGATTTAATGACGAGACGAGCAGGACGCTCGCCTGATGGTAAGCGCCACGCCTGCTCATAAACAGAAGCAACGCCACACAGAACTTTAAATAAAGCACTGCATGACACTGGACTGCGCTCGTCACCCCGAGACATAAGGTGTTAAGTCTCATAATGCCCAGTAATTACACTGGCTTCAATGTCCTTCACACCGGAACACAACAGTGCCTACACAGTTGCTTGGCGGCAGAAATAGACAAAGCGGTGGAACCAACCCAGCCGGTCTCTCGCAAACGAGGGACCTACCACCTTGTATAAAACGTTTTATATTATTGTTATTTTAAAAAGGGTCCGTTGTATATTTTCTCAAATGAGACCGAACCCCCCTAAACCCCAAAGAATTATTTCTACAAATTAAATGTACACTCGGTAAAGTACAGGATATTTGGTATAAAACTAAGGTAGGGTTAGACAATTTACTTATCACTTACCCCACATCCTAAAGGTCTCGACTAAAAAAATAATGGTAAAATGTAGATAAAATAATAGGTCCAGGGGTGGTTGCGTTCATTACCTTCCCATCCAACCCACACCCCGCCCCCCCCTCCCTTCGTCCCTCCGCCGGATTTCCGCTTAATTTTTCCCTAGTAGACCGCTCTGACCAAACTTTCGCCAGCGCAATTTCACTTCCATAATTTTTTCATTTATGTAATGATTTTATGATAATATTTGTCGAGTGTTTTTAATTTTTTCTTAATTAACTCGTAGCTGATGGCTCAACGGGATGTTTATTATGGCTTTTGTTTAAAAAGGAAAATGGGTTTCAAATTATTATGATTGAATTTTTTTAAAGCGCCGATGGCACAGAGTATTTTCATAAAGTTATTAAATTGGATCCTACGGAACGCATCTACTATTTGAAATTGTGTGTATTCAAAACAGCCTCCGTGGCGCAGTGGGCGAGTAGCCGTCTGTGAAGCGAGAGACCGTGGGTTCGATTCCCGCACCGAGACAAATGTTTGTGTGATCCACAAATATTTGTTTCGGGTCTGGGTGTTGTGGGACTGCAAGTCCGTCGTAGTACCTGATACCCACGATACAGATTTACCTAGTATGGGGTCAGGACTATGTGTGTGACTGTTGGGTGAATTTTATATAAAAAAAAGTGTGCATTCATTGTTAACCACCAGTAGGTTAAACGGTGAAGCAAAACGCGTGGTCCTTACAATCAGGCGACCGACCTGCTCATTACAACACTCAAGCTAAAAAATGGTGATGGAAATTGCTTGCCATCAGGTGACCTACTTGCTCGTTTACCAACTTTACCTATAAAAAACTTATCTCTTACGTCATTTATAATTTTCCAAACTCTACAATTGCGTCAAAGGAATTCCGGACAGGTGAAGCGATGTACACACTGTATTTACATGGTAAATTGCTCGTGTTCGGCGTAGTGTACACAGACGTCCAAATATGACGTACATGAGTTGACCTGGACTATGCGTTTGTAAGCGACATTGGGTGTGATTGAACATGCTAATGCTATGATACATGTCTCGTAAGATAATGCATTTTAGTAAAGGACAAATAGAGGGTATGGGTAGATAATAGGGTAGTTGACTAGATTTTTTTTATTATTTAAATCAATAAGTTATGTTACTCAAAATCTATTGCAGAAAGAATTTTATAAATCGGACCAAAAATAAATAAGATAGAAGCCATTCAAATCCTGTAGCAGGGGTAATTGTCAAATGACATACGATGCAACCTTTGACGTCACTGTGTAAAATGTTCATTATAGTGCACGCGTGCACATTTCTGAACCAATTTTGATTGTGTTTTAATAAAAGGGTTTCTTTTGCGTATTATTTTCTGTTGCTTATAAAATAATGTATAAAATTCAATATAGGAAACTACCCTATTGTAAAGAAAGAAAGCATTTATTGGCAGGCGTTAGGTGGTGCATGTACAATTGATGTAGAAATATATTTTGTAAGTAGTAGGAGGGGTTACCTTTTACTGAGTGGTAGAGCCACGCTGTAGACAATTTTGTCTACAGCATGAATGGGCCGGCTCGTGCGGGTCGTTACCACTGTTTCACACTGTGAGTGAGATATCCGGAGGCCCAAATTCCCCTCCTTCCCAATCCCTTACTTATACCTTTTCTTTAAGGTCGGCAACGCGCCCATGATTAATTTACTATTGTGGCCGTACATGGGCGGTGGAGATCACTTACCATCAGGTGACCCACTTGCTCGTTTGTCGGCCTATACTATAAAAAAACCTAGATACCTACCCAGTGTAGACGGTATATGTCCGACCACGACCGCGCCAAAAGGATCCAAATCAAAATCGTCACTTAGCTAACAATACCGCGTAACTCGAAAATTGGCCATGTGATATTGTCATTATAAAAATGGTTTATGCCGCGTATCCAATAAATTTACACAAAAATTTAAATTAACCATACAAATCGTAACGCGTACGCATTACAACTGCGCCACCGAGGCAGTTATAAAATAATAAAATCCAACATAGGAAACTAACCTAATCAAAATTGTCGATATAGCTAATTTTTGTAGACAGATGTAGCGCTTACCCACTGACGAGTGACCTGCTCGTCTGCATATTTAGTTATATAAACACATACATGGGTTCTACCACAGAGCCCCATCAAAACCCTACGCGTAATGACACAATAGTAAAAATGTAACTGAGAAATGTAATGACAGCCTCGGTGGCGCAGTTGTAATGCGTACGCGTTACGATTGTGGCTAACGCTTAGGTCTCGGGTTCGATCTCCGGGTCGGGTAAAGTGATGTTGGGTTTTTCTAATACGAAATGCTTAGTATCAGCCCGGAGTCTGGAATTTGTGCCCGGTATGGCGATAGGCTCGCCCCCTATCACATCGTGGGACGGAGATACGCTTGGCAAAATTTGGGTGTACTGGTTACACCTCTGCCTACCCCTTCGGGGATTACAGGCGTGAGTGCGTATGTATGTATGTATGTATGTATAAAAATGTAAATAGAATTCGTTTATTTTTATTTTCATATCTCATTAAGATGTTGCAGAGAGCGAGTGAAGAGGACCAGCCCTCCGTCCTTCGTCGTCCGTCCCTCCTTTATTGGATTAGCTTGTTTACAAGATATTTACTCTGTGTCCACAGACCGTAATACCGTGCTTTTGAAACTCGCACCCAAGTGATTCTCCCTGTCTAAAGCTTTAAAGAAACTCTTTTAAAACAGTAATGTATAAGTTTCTGATGCAGTTTTATAGTGATACATAGTTTAATATGATCATTAAATTTAATCGGACTCAAAAATGGGGAGGTTCTTAATTCAACCGTTTTTATGCATGTTACGCTTTATTTAATAAAATAAATAAATACTAGGTAAAACTGTATTGTGGATATCAGGAACTACGAGGAACTTGCGGTCCCACAACACCCAATATTTGTGGATCACACAAAAAATTGTCTCGGTGTGGGAATCGAACCCAGCCGGCAACTCACTCACTGCGCCTCAGAGGCTATCAAATTTGATAATGTAGTGTAAGTGGATCACCAACATCTCAGGCTCAAAGTCAACTTCACCTGCACATTTTAGTATTTCCACGGTAGGCAACGTCTTGGCTGTGCCCCTGGCATTGCCAATGTCTATGGGCGACGGTGACACTTACCATCAGGTGGGCGTCAGATCGTTTGCCTTCGAAAGCCAAAAAAATATATAAAAAGCATGGTATACTCTGCTTATAAATGGACGAGACAATGATTATATTCTCGTCTTGGATTGTGGGTGTTAGAAAGTGGATCGCCCATCATATCATCAAACCCACGTTCTAATCATGATGGGAAGGCGGACCCTGGCATTAGAACGAGATAGCGGTAGGTAAAAAAGAATAAATCGAAAATCTAAAGGTGTAATCGGTAACTATAAAGAATCAAATACAAGGTTGTAGGTCCCTCATATGCGAGAGGCTGTCTGGGTTGGTACCACCGCTTTGTCTATTTCTACCGCCTAGTAGCAGTGTGCAAGCACCATTGTGTTCCGGTTTGAAGGACATTGAAGCCAGTGAAATTACTGGACATTATGCGACTTAACATTATATGTCTCGGGGTGACGAGCGCAGTCCAATGCCATGCAGTGCTTGCAATTCAAAGTTCTGTGTGACAGGCGTGACGTTTACCATCGGGCGAACAACCTGCTCGTTTCGTCACTCAAGCTAATAATAAAAATATAAAAATTTGCGGTAGTCGACGGAGTACTTAGGTTATATACAGTGCTCTGGCTTTGGCTAATCGCTTCGTCAAACACAAAGACCTTAATACTATAGACGGGCTGTTCAGAAGTAAAATTGTGTTGCATACGCGGCCGGCAGGCGGGAGTGACGTCTAAGGCGCGGGAGCGAGAGGAGTTGAGTGTAAGCGATGGCAATATTGAGACGGCTGTTTTTTTTTTTATACACCCAACAGTCACACACATAGTTCTGACCCCACACTAGGTAAACCTGTGTCGTGGGTATCAGGAACTACGAGGGACTTGCGGTCCCACAACACCCAGACCCGAGACCAATATTTGTGGTTCATACAAACATTTGTCTCGGTGTGGGAATCGAACCCACGGCCTCTCGCTTCGCAGCCGACTACTCGCCCGCTGCGCCACGGAGCTGTTTTGTTTTGTATTCGTTTTTATTCACAATAAATTACATTTTCGATAAAAACCAAGAAGTAATATAGTTTCTTCCTAAAATAACTTCTAATTAAATGAATAATACGAGTATATGACAATAAATAATGACAATGTTTTATGAGTCACAATAAACAATTTCGTGTTAGTTTATCGAATTTAACGTTCGTTACTATTCAAACAACAAAAAGTGTCACTCTCTCGCGGGCGACTAAATGAGTTGCGGTCAATTGACCGTAACTAAGTGCGCAATTTCTTTGCACCACCCAGCTTGTCTAGTAGTATACATTAAAGTCTTTGGTCGAACAAGGTGTATCTCCCGTTCCAAAATTATACCTCTAATTTTTACAAATTTCTAAATATTTAAAAAAGGCACATTCACCTCTAGTTTTTACAAATTTCTAAATAATTAAAAAAAGGCATATTCCCCTAATTATAGTGGAGTCCGCGCTCTCCTTATAATTAGGGTCGTCAGTGAAATTAGATATTTTTCTAACGTAATGGTTTAAAAACAAGTGTAGGCTGCGTAATCACGGTTAAATGGCGTCAGAATGGCACTCTAGAGGGCCGTTGTACCTCCCGCCTTTACCAATGAGGGCTTAATTCCTTTTTTACATTTATTTGTATTCAGGGATCGTGGTTGTTTGGAGTGCGGTTTGAATCCGTCGGGGTGTTCTTTTGAGCAATGTTTGGTCTGTTTTAGTACTTTGTAATGTCCAATATATACTATAAAATATCTTGCCTGTGACTGTGGTCGCGTGTAAATCAGATATGTATAGGACACACTCATGCCTGTAATCCCCGAAAGGGTAGGCAGCAGAGGTGTAACCAGTACACCCACATTTCGCCGAACATATCTCGCTCCATGATGTGATAGGGGCGAGCCTATCGCCATACTGGGGACAATTCCAGACTCCGGGCTGGTACTGAGAATTTCGAAATAGAAAAACTCAATATCACTTTTACCGGACCCGGGGATCGAACCCGAGACTTCAACACAGCTGTCGTATTAAAACTGCACCACCGCGATAGTTTTACTTTCTATAAAGTTATTTTATAGAGCCGAGCAAATAATATAAAAGAACAGAAAAAAATGTCCAACATAAAACAAGAACATATCCTTCACTATTTATTTATTACTCTTCAAATATCACTATGCGACAAAAATAAAACCTTTTCAGCAAAATGATGTATTAACAAAATGATCCGCATGACAGAGCGACGCAACTCACAATTGTACAGGAAAAAGCAGTTCCCTTTGAGATACAAAAAAAATCTCAGCAAATTATTTCGCGGCCGTCAAAAGAAGAATGCCAGTAGATGGTATCGGGGCACCCGGGGAGGGCCCATTAATATCGCTCAAAAACATTGTTTGCAGAGGATCACCGCGATTTATCGTGGGCCCGCGTCCCCCACCTCCCCGTGGTAGGGTTAGTGAAAAAATCGTGGTGAGTGTTTGTGAGAATTATTACATGGGTTCTGTAGCAATTATAATGCTATGGATGACTATATCAAAGTAGAAATTAATTTTAGTGAAGTTCAGATGTGATTGGAGGCGACTAGTTATTTTTTAATACAGATAGCAAATACATTTACTAACTCACATAGCAACTATTCAATGACAAAACAAAAAAGAAAAGCACTTTAATTGTTGCGTAATATTACGAATGGTCTAAATTCCGTATGAAGCTATCATTAAGCACTGGTTTTCAATTGGGTCATCTTTGTGACTTTACGTAGCCTGTACAGTAATTGGACTACTTAAATAACTTAAATATAGTTAAGCTTTCATCATCCTGCGAGTATAAATGAAGTGGAGTTTATTTTACTAGTATTGAGTTATTTATTTAAAATGCTTATTATTAAGAGGTTGTAGTTAGAGTTTTCTTCTCAAACCTTATAAAGAAATTCAATATATTTGATCAAGACTTTCAATATAAAGAAGAAAGACACTGTCTCACAGAAAACTGACGTAAAGTAGCAGAGTGCTGCTGCGTTTCGTACGGTGAGTGAGATATCCGGAGGCCCAAATGCCCCTCCCCTTCCCAATCCCTTAATTATCCCTTTCCTTTAAGATTGGCAACGCGCCCATGACTCTTTTGGTATTGTGGGCGTGCATGGGCGGTGGAGATCACTTACCACCAGGTGACCCACTTGCTCGTTTGCTGGCCTAGATGTAAAAAAAAAAAATGTTTCATTTTTACAGCAAAAAATTAACTGCAAATAAAAGTCACCAAACAGAATATCTATTAAAAATAATTTTAACCACCTCCCTGCGGAACGCCAATTCAGAGCGATCCATTTAAACGAGCGAGAAGCAGTTACAGACGATAAAAATATAAGTAATATAAAGCTCAATGAAGAGCTTTATATTCGGAGTTCTCTGAGGAATTTGTCATTGTCCGTCATAATCACCGCTACACTAATTAATATTAACGACGTATCAGGAGAAATTTATGAAAAAAACTTTCCTTTTCCATAAAATGAGATATTACTCTCTGAGTGGTATTCAGTTTATTAAAAGTATAATGTATAGAATGAAATTGTTGGGGAATTTCAGTATGTACAGAATGAAATTGTTGGGGTATTCCCTTTTTAACTCGCGACAAAAAAGAGGTTATAAGTTCGACTCTTTTGTCAGTCTGTGGGTGTGTGTGTGAGTGTGTGGCATGGCAATAAATAAATGTCTTAATCATAAATTAATAGACCCATTTGAATGATTATTTCTTTGAAAGCTGGCTTGATCCAAGATTAAACCAAGATGGTTCTTAGCCAAGTTAGAAAAAAATATGTTCATTATTTGAGTGGTAGAGTCACTCTGTAGACAGTTTTACAGTATGAATGAGCCGGTTACAGCATGAATGTAGCTGCTTGCTGCTGCAATTGATATCTGGAGGCCCAAATCCTCCTCCCCATCCCAATGTCTTAATTATCCCTTTCCTTCAATATAGGGTAATGGGTATAAAACCCAAAAATTACTCTTTATGCTCATCAGCTACTTCTAAAAAATGAGGATGTTCTTCAATTCAACGCGTTTTTTTAATTCTTGTTTTTTATGTATGTAAATCGATTACTCCACTAATTGTGGTCCGATTTTGTTGAAAAAAAATTCACTCGATAAGGTTTAGCTGCGATGTGGTCCCATATAAATTTGGTTAAGATCTGATGACGGAGTACGGAGAAAAAAAAAACTTCTCAGCGGACAACAGTACACTCATCGCGATTGTGTTATTGTATTGGAATTTAGATGCCATTGCTGTAACTACCACTAAAAATTAAAAAAAAAAATTACGTTTAACAAAACTTAGAAACCGACTTCAAAATAAAACCACCGAAAAGTCAAAAATAACAAATTCTATAGGTCTCTTTAAAGTCGGTGCCTGTGTTGCTACCGGTCAAATTAATTTTTAAGTCGGTTTCTAAGTTTTGTTAAACGTTATTTTATCACTTGTAAGCTAATGGCAATAATACTGTACAAATTAAGTTAGTTCAAGTTACTTATTTCAAATAATTACAATATTAGAATTTTAGACAGGTTAACAAGCTTATTCAGAAAGTGTATTGACAAAATAATGTATGAATACAGGCAGTCGATTGACTGCGATTGTGGCGCCACTAGTTTTCGGCCGAACTGTTTTGTAACATGTCCACCGTCCTTAATATACTTGTAATTCAGTTTGTCTCGAAGAAACACTGCTCCCAGAATTGTAATATACCCAAGTATTGTTAAAAGTATTAAAAGTGAGTGCTGATATTTACCTAGTATTATCTTACACACTATAACAATCCTATTAATTCACATACATCAATAAAAATAATCCTCGAAGTTACCTCAAAGGTAAATCTTAAATGACCGACCCTGTACTGAATGTTTAAGAAGATTAAAACTGATTACAAACGAAATCTTAATAAAATCAGCGTAATCAACGTCGACATATTTACGAGCAGACTGAAGCGAGACGGTTAAGTCCGGTTCAAGCCGGATTAATCCGGCACGCCGGTATGGCCGGCTAAGCCCTCTCGTGGGTCCTGTCCCGTAATGGCTCCTGTCCTATAATAGAGCCCCGGACGGCCCTTATACGCCTCTTGATGAGATTGACATTTTTAAATTACAAATTATGCATAAGGCTTTCATTGAAAAAGTTTGTTTGATTCGATTTATGTGAAAATTTTTCGTTTGTGTTTTTTGGGTTAACTTTTATTGTTGAAGTTGGGAGACGCGGTGACAAGAATTATTAGCAAGACACAAATCATTTATAAAGCCTTATTTTCTTTTGTGCTCGTCAAAAGTGTTTCAATGAAATTTTTATTTTTGAAATTATCAAAAATTGCGATAACAATGCGTCGGTTGTTTCAACTGTCTATATTTGCAACAATATTTAGTAGAAGGTTGTTTCATTTATTTGCAACCCTAACGCCCAATTTCTGAAAGGCTGATCAAATCAACATTCAACTAACAGAATTTTGATTTGACATCGCTGTCAAATCAATTCGAGTTGCTGAGACGTTATTTAGTGAAAAAAATAATAATATTTGATCTCTCTTTACTACCGTTTGACATTCAATTTTTCATATTAATTTGTATGTTATATTAGCTAACGTGTGTGTCAAATCAAAGGTGTTGATCACGCTTCTAGCAACTTAATTGCGACTTGACATGGGATTTGACATTTGATTAGTTAATTTAACATTGATCAGCCTTTCATTATTTCTTTATGACTGCCTCGGTGGCGCAGTTGTAATGCCTACGCGTTACGATTGAGGCTAACGCTAAGGTCTCGGGTACAATCCCCGAGTTGGGTAAAGTACCCAATAGAAAAACGAATTTCATAATAGAAAAACGAAATAGGTACCCTATTTCGTTTTTCTATTATGAAATGCTCAGTATCAAACCGGAGTCTGGAATTTGTGCCCGGTATGGCGATAGGCTCGCCCCCTATCACATCGTGGGACGAAGATACGCTCGGCGAAATGTGGGTGTACCTACTGGTTACACCTTTGCCTACCCCTTCGGGGATTACAGGCGTGAGTGCGTGAGGGCGTATCAGCCTTTCAGAAATCGGCGTAAGAGTACGTTAAAATCAATAAACCAGTAAACCAGGTTTTCACACTAAATTTATTACAATTACTACCGGTTGATAGTAATTGTAATAAATACAACTCGCCTATAGGGAAGACCTATTTAATATACTGAACTCATTTAATGATATTGCTCTGTAGTCAACTAAATAATTATTTACTGGACAAAGTTAGGTCCATTAGCCGCCATGTCGCATTTCGTCTGACTGTAGCCGACTCTACAATCTAATTGCTATGTACTCTACGTAAGTAGAGATGTAGAGACGTCCATTACCACTCTTTTATGCTAATTTGCCAAATGATACTTTTGGATTGCTTTTATTTGCTCTGATGCGATTTCATCGTTATAAAAAGTGTAGAGTCTAAGTGCTTTGAAATACCCGTTTTTAAACATTAATAGAATTCAGTTACAAGCTATAGTCATTTTAATGTAACTTTGTTATTTTTTGTTCTTTCTTCGTTCGTCTTTCATGGTTATTGATCATTAATTTACCAATTTTCCCGTAACTTTAGAGGTTCTATACAAATACTTTAATGTATACTACTAGACAAGCTGCGCGTGCTTGAATGACGAGACGAGCAGGTCGCTCGCCTGATTGTAAGCGCCAGCCTGCTCATAAACAGAAGCAACGCCACACAGAACTTTAAATAACAAAGCACTGCATGACATTGGTCTGCGCTCGTGACCCCGAAACATAAGGTGTTAGTCTCAGTATGCCCAGTAATTTCACTGGCTTCAATGTCCTTCAAACCGGAACACCACAGTGCTTACACACTGTTGCTTGGTGGCAGAAATAGACAAAGCGGTGGTACCAACCTAGCCGGCCTTTCGTATACGAGGGACTTACCACCTTGTGAACATACAGCAAAACCTACAATAAAATTCTTATGGAAATCAGTAACTCTCCTATACAAGTTTCCTCAAAATATATATAATATATATAATACTGCTAGAAGTTACGTGAGACGAGTATCATTTTATTAATACCAAACGACAGTAATCACTTTAACTCATAGTTTATTGGTTACATTTACAATATCACTGCTTTACAGACCCCAACCCCATGTCAGGATTCTCTAGAGACCGCTCTCCAATTATAACTAAGACAACTAGGACCGAATAGTAAACCAGCATAGCTACCGCGTAATGAACACTTGGACTATCGACTGAACACTGATCTTACTGAACTGGGGACTGTCTGACCGACTGCGGGCAAAAGACCTCCAGTTATAGCGACAGTCTCTTTTATACTATTTAACTACCCTTTCACAACTATATCGCACAGTTATTATTTCAGTGTACCCAACGTTGCTTTCTCAGACACCCTCAATATAGTGATTTCTTAGGTTTACGCGAATATTACACATTGAAATAAAACTAGTTTATACGGATTTTATCGCAGTTCAATTTTTATTTTAGTCCCGACGTTTCGAAAGCTTTTCAGCCTTCGTGGTCACGGGAAATACCCTCAATATACCAATATTAAGAGAATACGCTAACACAAGTTTCCTCAAAATATTTGTAATACACACAGAACCTCGTAAATTCAGAGGTGCATACCCAGGGGGCTGGTTTCAAACCTGCCACCTCCGTCTCGGCAGTCCATTCCACACGCGGCTAGGCTATTGCTGCGACTGATGTAATTTATTTTAATGTAGGGCAGGTCAACTGACCTTTTCACTGCTTTCCTTGTAACTTGTACGGTCTGCCCTTGGGTATTATATCGCTTCGCTCCGTTGAGCTAATAGCTTGTGTGGGTATATGGAATTAAAGTGAGCACTTTAATTTGTTAAAAGAATATTCTTTAAGTGACAAATATATGTCTGTTTGGAGTTTCTGGCATTTTAATTTATAGCAAAAGGTCATTCTGCCTCGGTGGCGCAGTTGTAATGCGTAGTACACGTTACGATTGAGTCCAAAGCTGAGGTGTCGGGTTCGATCCGGGGACCCCCGTGTCGGGTAAATTGGTATTGGGTTTTTCTATTTCGAAATGCTCAGTATCAGCCCGGAGTATGGAATTGTGCCCGGTATGGCGATAGGCTCGCCGCCTATCACATAATAGGACGGAAATAAGCTGGGCAAAATGCGGATGCACTGGTTATACCTTTGCCTAACCCTTCGGGGATTACAGGCGTGAGTGCATATATATTATGTATGTAAATTTTCGTAATATTCGATATCGAAATTAATAGGAGATATTTGAGATATCCAGACGCCAACATCCCCTATATCCATTCTAACCCTTCAAGTATCCCTTTCCTTTGAGGTCGGCAATGTGTCCATGAATTTGGTACTGTGGGTGTTCATAGGCGATGGACGTCACTTAAATCAGGTGACCCACTTGCTCGTTGGCCAACCTCTTACATAAAAAATATACTCAACGTTTCTTAAAAAAATCGATACTTCAACACACTTTAATATTCAGAGCAATTTTTTTCTACATACGACAAACTGGAATCTTTACGTTTCGATAAAATAGTGTTTAACATAACATAACAATCGAAAACCAAAAGCGTGAAAATTCAAAGCAAACAATCCGATAAAGTCGATGCAGAGTCTGTTCCGGAGCTATCAATTTGCGTACAGAGTCAGGACAGACTTGCAAATAAACCAGACAACATTGTCGCGGATGCGGTCGAAGCCGTGTACCATCTTTATTTTCAACGTAAAATAGTGATGGGTAGCATCTAGTAAGGTTGAACTATCTGTATAAAATAAAACTATATTTTCCATCATGAGGTACTCATTTGAGGCAACGAGTCTGATGCGTGACGTCGTAGCTACTTCATAAGGTGAACCGGGAAAGCAAGAAAAAGTAGTTTTTGCAATATTTTATACCATAGTAATTATAAGTTTATTTATTTATTTATAAGTTATCATTATCGATCGTGTACCACCACAATATCTTAGGTGTAGTAGATGCATGGCGACTTTAACGAAGTAATAGGGAATTGGAGTTAGTGGGGCTTTTTAAGGTGCTTGTAAGAATCGTTTCGTGTTGGTAAGACAATTGTTATATCTTGCTCAAGACAACCATTCATGTTTCAAACTAAAATGACTACACCGTGGCTCTACCTCATAGAGTATATGAGGTAAGCTATGTAAGTATGTAAGGCGTCGCTTACAAACCTTGGTCACAGTTTTTAGTCACTCGCCAGTTTCACTATTCGTATTGTCATGATGACATGAGATTATGAATGAGTGAGGTGGTTCAACTTTAAAAATCGAATAATTCTTTCAATTCGCCATACCTCAGGTACCTCACGGATTACATACACAACACTAGCGGAAAAAGGAACTCCATCGAACAAAGACTGAATAAAAAGTCATACACTCGCGGGCCAACAAACGGTTGCCAAACAAAAATACGTACTTCGTTAAAACATATTTACATTTTTCTCCGACAAGTTGATTTCGTTCCTCGCCGCGATACTTTTTTATTAGGGAATTTATAAATATTGCCTCGACAACGGGTTGGTTCGATTGTGAGATATTTCGGTTATTGCGTAAATTTTTTCCGTAAAGTGTTTTTTATTCGATATTCGATTTCAATTTTAACAAAGTGGTCAATTTTATTCAATTTTGACGCGTCGATGTTTTAAATCAATTTTATTCTTAAAAGCAATTTATATTTAATACTCGGTATTTATAATACCAAAGTAAAGAGTGGAAAAATGCCTTTCGATTATATTTATGATTTTTTTTTCACTTTATTCCAATCTATTACCTAAAACTATATCACAGTTGATCTTATTTGGGATGAAGTAGTGCATCTGAATGACAGCTTTATAATTCGAGATGCTAGGTCTCTCATGTGGAACAATTCGTCTGAAGATACTACCGCTGCGTCTATTTCTGTTATCAAGCAATATTGAACAAGCTTTGCTGTATATATTTTCGAAGGATACTGAAGCCAGTAAAATTACTGGGCATTATGAGACTTAAAATATTATGTCTTGGAATGACGAGCGCATTGAAGTGACGTGTGAGTCCCATTAATGCGCTTACCACTAGACGAGTGACCTTAACACATCTTGTCATTCAATTGAATATATAAGAAATCAGTTAAAGCCTGGTTTAAGGTACGCAAACGAGACAGAGAGACCGCGATACGTTTCGCGAGTCAGGCGTTGGAAGGGTTGGCGATAAACGTACTTTGTATCGGAAACGGTCTCACGTTGCAGTGTCTTGGTCACATAAATCAAACTACTTATAATCATATGCACAAGGTTACTGCCTCGGTGGCGCAGTTGTAATGAGTACGCGTTACGATTGAGGCTAATGCTGAGGTATCGGGTTCGATTCCCGGGTCGGGTAAAGTGATATTAGGTTTTTCTATCATGAAATGCTTAGTATCAACCCGGAGTCTGTAATTGTGCCCGATATGGCGTTTGGCTCGCCCCCTATCACATCATGGGACGGAGATACGCTCGGCGAAATGTGGTTGTACTGGTTAAACCTCTGCCTACCCCTTCGAGGATTATTCGCGTGAGTGCGTATGTATGTATATTTTTAAACTTATCCCTTCGTATAAAAATATTGTAAGCCAGATATGACAAAAAATAACACTTTTATCACATTACCTAAAAAACATGATAAAATAAGGAAATACTTTACGGAATTCGTAGACTTTTCTGGAATTCGACAGGCAATAAGTTTTATGAGCTAGAAACTTGTACATGAAATATAGCAGCCCGTTTTCTTACGACCCGTAGAGTTCTTCGCGGAGGTAAATATTTTGGGAATTCCTATATTAATACAAGTTTAATATAAAGTGACTGCCTCGGTGGCGCAGTTGTAATGCGTACGCGTTACGATTGAGGCCAACGCTAAGGTCTCGGGTTCGGTCCCCGGGTCGGGTAAAGTGGTATTGAGTTTTTCTATTACGAAATGCTCAGTATCATCCCGGAGTCTGGAATTTCTGCCCGGTATGGCGATAGGCTCGCCCCCTATCACATCGGGGGAGGGAGATACGCTCGGCGAAATGAGGGTGTACTAGTTACACCTCTGTCTACCCCTTCGGGGAATACAGGCGTGAGTATGTATGAGTATGTATGAGTGGGTATGTTTAATATAAAGGAACCGGACTCAATAAAATTCTATAGCTGATGTTGATATTTTCATGCCACCGGTATATTCGGCATGTTCGGGCGTAAAAAGCTTTTTTATGGCATAGGTTGGCAAACGAGCATGTGGGTCACCTGATGGTAAGTGACCTCCACCGCCCATCATCTACAATACCGGAAGAATAATAAGCGCGTTGCTGACCTTAAAGGAAAACGATGTTTAAGAGACTCATTAATTATTATTGGTAAGGGGAGAGGGATTTGAGTCACGTGGTGTTAAGTTAGAAATTATAACAAAAATGACTTTGTGTTGAAGGCAAAATGTTATGAAATGAAAGTTGAATCAATTATCTTTATTCGTCCTCTAAAACTATTCTAATTAAACATTATTGAAAAGGCATTATACAGACAATTGGACATCGATCAATGATGTCATAGAGGTAATGGCACATTATAGTCGATTATTATCATATCCAAATTAAGCTAACGAGCTGTCACCAAACGTCCGACAATCGGCCAATGATCGCGCGTGTTTGTTTGTGTAATCAATCTCACATCTGGAGGCCAATTCTCGTAATTTTAAATGTTCAAAATATCATTCCGATCTAGTCTCAGCGCCAAGAAAGTTTAAACAAATAATCAACGTCAAATGTGAACATAGATCGTAATGAGATTGAATGTAGAATAAAAGTTGACTGAAGCCAAAACGGTATAATGCTACTGCTAATGGATGCATTTGACGTTGATTATTGGTTTAAGGGAATGCCATTTGCAACTTTCTTGACGCTGAGACTAGATCGGAATGATATTTTGAACATTTAAAATTACGAGAATTGGCCTCCAGACCGAGTATTAGCAATTAATTATGTATTGAAATTTAGTTAAGTCAGAGTATTAGGTTGGAGTTGACACGGTAAGTCAGTGCGATTTTGATGATGTTTCAGTTTATACAGAATGTTGCAAAAAGGTGGTATCAATAAAGACCGTATTTCTAGGGTGAGTAACTAGTAACTTAAACTTATAAAATAAAATCACTTAAATGTTATATTTTCTAAATAAATCAAATTTAAAATATACATCCATACATACGCAGTCACGCCTGTAATCACCGAAGGGGTAGGCACAGGTGTAACTCATGGGCGCCGGGAGTGGTGGTGGGTGTAAAGGCACCCCCTTGAGATGAAAAAAATACACAGAAAAAGAATAAGAAATACTTTTAATATAAAGCCACTGTAAGAATCTTAAAGCTTCTATCTAGGTTGTTGCCCAATAAGGATAAGGATGCACTATTTTATATAATATATTAATTTAGCTAATGATGCACTCCCCTTAAAATAATCCTGTAATCGCCCATGGTGTAACTCGTACACCCACATTTCGCCGAGCTTATCTCCGTCCTATGATGTGATAGGGGGCGAGCCTACCGCCATACCGGGCACAATTCCAGTCTCCGGGCTGACACTGAGCATTTAGTAATAGAAAAACACAATATTTGTTTATTTTATTTATTTATTTATTCCAATCTTATGGCTACTTTTACAGGGTAGTTACCCTAATGCAGTAGCGTCGACTATTAACCTACAGTTTAATAAATATAGTTATGTATCTTATTATTATATCTTAAGAATATAAAAAAATCAAAAATCTAAAAAAAAAAACACGATCATGTACTTTGTTTGTAACATATGACCTCGGCCGCTATCCTTGTGAATTCATTCAGAGCACAGTGAAATATGTCCGTTTCCGTTGCTACCAGGTTAAGAGTCCGAAGAGCACGGGTTATGGGTGCCTCTTTCAATAAGTTAGTACGCGCCCTCGGCACCACTAGTAGCTGTGGCCGCAGCCGTCTCCACACGTACTTATCCGGAACACATAGCCCCATCTGTCCCAATAAATCACGATTATTTACCATACCTCTCAAAATTTTAAAAAGATAAGAGATCAGTGTTAGTTCTCTTCTAACTCTTAATTCATTGTATCCAACCATACCTAAAATGAACAATGTCGGGTACATTAATGGGTAAAATGGGTACACCCCGTATTGCTTCATGTATAAAAACCTAATAAATTTATTTTTTACTCTCTCCAGCATGAGGCTATACTTGGTCTCATGTGGGGCCCATATGACTGCATTACACTCAAGCATACTTCTAACAAGCGCGTTATATAAAGCTATGATAGCATTAATATTTGTGAAAACATGAACCATACGAAGCAAAAAACCCAAATTCCTAAATGCTTTTTGGTATATTGTAAATATGTGACCATGAAACATTAGTCCAGCTTCAAGAGTTACCCCTAAGTCCTTAACAGTTGTGACTCTCTTCATAGGTTTCCCATCAATTTCGTAATCCCATGAAATTGGCTTGTATGAACGAGTGAAAGTGATGGTCACACATTTTGAGTTGTTAAACTCTAGGCGATTTTGTTCACACCATCTTGCAACTCTGTCTATGTCCTGCTGCAACTTTTGACAGTCTTCTGTAGTATGGATAGAAAGATATAGTTTCAGATCGTCAGCAAATAGCAAATACTTTGCGTTTTCAACAACACTTGGTAGATCGTTTACCATTATTATAAATTGTAACGGCCCAAGGTTGCTACCCTGACTTACTCCAGATCGTGTAAAATATGGTTCCGATACGTGTCCTGCATATTCTACATACTGTTGTCTGTCTCGCATATAACTGGCAAAAAAAAAAACAATTACTTTTACCCTACCCGGGAATCGAACCCGAGACCTCAGCGTCAGCCTCAGTCATAACGCGTACGCATTACAACTGCGCCACCGAGGCTGTCAATATATTACGTGCAATTATCAAAACTATGGTAATGTACATTATTAGAGTATCTATATCTTTATGTTTTTGACTGCAAATATATTATATAACTAGCCTTTGCTCGCGGCTCCGACCGCGTGAACGGCCTATTCCAATATAAAAAGTAGCATATGTTACTCAGTGATAATGTAGGATTCTAATGGTGAAAATAAAATTCAAATTGGTCCAGTAGTTTTTATGTTTATTCGTTACATACAAAAATACAAATCTTTCCTCTTTAAAATATTAATCTAGATTTATTATTTTTCTACAAAAATCTTAATCTTCCATGTGTGTAAGGAATGCAGAAAGTAAATTGCAACGGTATCATTTCAAAGGATTCGCTCACAAGTATTTGTCTTCCAGTGGTTGTACAAAAGTATATACGTAATAATACGTAGGTATCTAAATTCACTTCTCAATGAACAAAATAATAAATGGGAAAACGCACTCTATCTGTCTTGTTTCTTGGCAACACTACAAGCCAGTAGTAAACAGGAAACCATTCCAAAAACAAAATATTTTATCACAATGCATTGTAATAAATATTAAAAACTTTAATATTATGCATGAATTTTATTTCAAAAAATATTTCGTTTTATAAAATACCATGTAATATGTTTTACTAATGGTAGCTGCAAAAAATGCAGTGATAGCTCAGTGGGGAGTGGTACGGATTGACGAGACAATAGTCGCAGGTTCGAGACCAGCCCCAAGTGCATACACCTCTGACTTTTCTAAGTTATGTGTATATTAATTGTTAATCATCACTTGCTTTAACGGTGAAGGAAACATCGTGAGGAAACCTGCATACCTAAGAAGTTTTTTATAAGAATTTCGAAGGTATGTGAAGTCTGCCAATCCGCATTAGGCCAGCGTGGTGGACCTAAGGTCTAACCCCTCTCATTCAATAGAGGAGGCCCGTGCCCAGCAGTGGGACGTATATAATACAAGGCTAGTATTATTAATGGTAGCGTGGTGGTTGGAAGTGACACTGGACTCCGCTTGTCACCCCGAGACATAAGTTGGTCTACTACTACGGCTACTCGCCCACTGCGTGACGGTAACTGTTAACTTAAATTATTAAAATTTTAAGTCCTTACTTTTAAGAATTGATTAGTTACACTCTTTTGTTTTTCTCTGTCAACACGATTTATAATTGGCTAGAAAGGGACGAAAACAGTGTTTAACTAATCAATGCTCAAAAAAGTTTATAAGTAAGACCTCTAAAGTCTAAGATAACAGTTAAACATATATACATACGTACTCACGCCTGTAATCCCCGAAGGGGTAGGCAGAGGTAGCCAGTACACCCACTTTTCGCCGACCGTATCTCCGTCCCTTGATGTGATAGGGGGCGAGCCTATCGCCATAACAGTTAAAATCTTATTATTTTAAAAAAATCGTTATTTCTGCCCCCCTTTATGCCCGTTTTCACCAACATACCCTCACATACTTCCTAACTAAGGGTCCCTTAACCTAAGAAACCCCTTAAATCTCTCCCTTACCTAAGTGTTTTTCACGTAGTTAAAGGCCACATTAGAAACATAAATGTCCCTTAAGTGATGGTGGAAACAAAATTAATAATAATAAGCCCGCAGGGCAGCTTGTGGCGAGCTGTTGGGGAGTAGCGACCCTACGTACCCGAGTGCTCCCGGGGGAGGCTCCTGTTCTTCATCTCTGGCTCGCCTTCACTGGCCGGCTGGAGTGAACAATGATAAGGAACAGGTCCCCCACCTCTGGCTTGCCTTCACCGGCCGGTCAGAGTGGAGTCGCGAGAGCTTCATGCTCGAAGGGTGGATGTGAAACGTAAGTGGTGAGTGGGCAACGTGATGGGACCCTACGGGAGCAAATGATCGTTGTATAAAGCCCAGTGACACCTCTCCACCCTTTAGCCACTCATCTGGGTGTTGCTCCCTTGTCGGTTTTTCTAGTGACTATTTTGGGGAGTCCATCTACCTGAGTTGGCGAGTCACCACCTGCCTATTTCATCCATGTTTTTAACATAGGTCAGGCAGGTGCCATTGTCTTTCCCATAGACCCGGTTATCTAATTCACCAACACCTCATCTCAATAAAATAGAATATATTTATTTTTGTCCATCCCTACAGTAGTCCTACACCAACCGGGGGCTGTCCTTGGATACACTTCTATAGTGTATACAAGGATAGCCGTCGGTCGGTGTCACATCACCTTATTAAATTAAAATTGTCTAACGGGCCTCTACGTGTTGGCTTCGGCCCCACGCACGCCTTCCAAAAGTCCGGGACTCTGTAGTCCCGAGATTATGGCAAGACAAACATAATAATAATAATACACCCAACAGTCACATATATAGTCCTGGCCCCACACTAGGTAAACCTGTATCGTGGGTATCAAGAACTACGAGGGACTTGCGATCCCACAACACCCAGACCCGAGACAAATATTTGTGGATCAGACAAACATTTGTCAATGTGCGGGAATCGAACCCACGGCCTCACGCTTCGCAACCGGCTACTCGCCCGCTGCGCCACGGAGGCTGTTAACACATAAATGTCTTAGTGGCTCACCTAAACTTAGGTATTAATGGTGAAAACGGGCATCATACTTATTACTTATCATCATACTAATATTATAAATGTGAATGTAGTTTGTTTGTTACGCTTTCACACGAAAACTACTAAACCGATAATCATGAAACTTTGTACACATATTCATGGAGGTATAAGAAGTAACATAGGATACTTTTTATGAAAACAAACTATTTGTTTGTTACGCTTTCACTCCTAAATCTGTATATTTTTTTATGTAGAGATAGATGGGACACTGTAGACGGTTATAGTATACGTTTTATTTTGGAAAACTCTATTCACGCGGGCGGAGCCGCGAGCAAAAGCTAGTTATTCCTATAAGTCACACATAACAGTCTCATCAGTATTATCTCTCATTAGCCCGAAATCAAATGGAACCGTGACGTCACTCCATTAACCGACTAACTGTGTTCTGCTGATATAACGCGATTACCGGTATGCGGTACCGGATTGTAAGGGTCATCGCACACTTCGCTGTGAACTACGTGTGAATTCTCTCGATATCTTAAACTCCGACGCAAAATGAGTGTTTTTTTTAGGGTATAGGCCGGCAAATGAGCAAGTGGGTAAGTGATCTGCACCGCCCATGTAAGCCCACAATACCATAAGAATCATAGGTGCTTTGCCGACCTTAAAGGAAAGGGATAATTAAGGGGTCGGGAAGGGGAGGGGGTTTGGGACTCCGGATATCTCACTCACCGTACGAAACGCAGCAGCAAGCTGCTACTTAACGCCGGTTTTCTGAGACAGTGGTAATGACCAGGACGAGCCGGCCCATTCATGCTGTTGTTGAAGATTTGAAGCCTTTAGCTCATTTTTGAGAACTACATTGATCCCTGGATTCATAAACATTACTATGAGACCTCATAGTGAGTGCGAACGCATAGTGACGATTTCTCTAAAAGTTATTGGTTAGTTTTTGGCGCTACATCAAAACAGACCAATCATGTACACAGAATTGGACACTTGGCAAAGAGTTAGTGTTGTTTGTGAATACGGGTCTTAAGACCACTTAAGTGAGCTTCTTGATTATTTTTGACATGCGTAGATTTATGTGTTTTTTTTTTTTATTTTTTTTTAGAAAGCTTTTTGTAACATAGGCCGGAAAACGAGCAAGTAGGTCACCCCATGGTAAGTGATCTCAACTGCCCATAAATGCCCTCAATATCACAAGCATTATGGGTGCGTTGTTGACTGTAATGGAAAAGGATTATTAAAAGTTTGGGAAGGGGATTTGGACCTCAGGATATCTCACTCACCGTACGAAACGCAACAGCAAGCTGCTACTTCTCGTCGGTTTTCTGTGAGACACCAGTAAGAACCTAGTTGGGTCGGCTAATTAATGCTGTAGACAAAACTGTCTACTTTTAAACGATAATTAGTAAATCTTTTTCTCACAGTTATTTCAACTGACGATAATTAAATATGAGAAATGATATAGCTAGATTATCCTAAATATCTTACGTCAAAAATCTCCAATTATCTACACACATGAGGCTTTTGGTTTTGTAAGTGTTTATGGATTATGAAGATCACTTACTTTCAGGTGACCGACTTAATCGTTCATCGGTAATAAATAATTAACCTAGCTGTTAAAAACCTCTAATGACAAAAAATATCAGTTATTTATAATGACTAAACAGATTTTCTTTAAACATAGCATATCATATAGCTGTTAAAAACCTCTAATGTCAATTAGAAAAAAACATCAATAATAATTTATAATGACCAAACAGATTTTCTTTAAACATAGCCTATCATCTCGATTAAACTAGCTTTCAAACGAAAAAACGCATTCAAATCAGGCAATTTACTTAGATGATACGATGACAGACACTCACACACATAAACAGACATGCACAAGGGGTCAAATTAATAACACCTCTTTTTTTATAAAGGTTAAAACTTGCAAAACATCACTTTCTTTTATCGATTTAAAAAGCAATCTAAAGTGTGCGCTGACCCTAAGGGAACAAGGGTTTGGGGTAAAGGGTAGTTTATCTTGTCATATCAGAGACATTATACTGATCCGATTATTGTATCAGAGAAAATTATATTTGTCACGGATAGGGATGTCAGTTCTATATATTTGCTTTTAAAGAGCTTTTGAATTATACGATTTATTCGGATCGGTTGTGCATTTTATGGGATTAAAAGCTTATTGGTTATGATTATAATAAATATACCCTACAGTCACACACATAGCCCTGGCACCACACTAGGTAAACCTGTATCATGGGAATCAGGACTTGCGGTCCCACAAGACCCAGACTAGAAATGTATTTTTATGGATCACACAAACATTTGTCTCGGTGTGGGAATCGAACCCACGGCCTCTCGCTTTGGAGCCGGTTACTCGCCCACAGCGCCACGGAGTTCTAACTCGTTTCTCCATCTTTTTTCTGTCGCGTTTTTTATTTTATAATTAACAGCTTATAATAAATAATAATAAATAATAAATACACCCAACAGTCACACACATAGCTCTGACCCCACACTAGGTAAACCTGTATCGTGGGTATCAGGAACTACGAGGGACTTGCGGTCCCACAACACCCAGACCCGAGACCAATATTTGTGGTTCACACAAACATTTGTCCCGGTGTGGGAATCGAACCCACGGCCTCTCGCTTCGCAGCCGTCTACTCGCCCGCTGCGCCACGGAGCTGTCAAGAGCTTCGGAGCTTATGTAAGGTTTTTAGATTAATTTTGGCCTAATACTAACATTTGGAAAGGGTTAGGACAGGCCTACGCCACAGAGGCGATTACTACCAACACGCACTAATACAAACATAAACACAACACAATTGTAACTATTTTAAAGTTTTAGTGTAGTAGAAATAAAGGCTATTTTTATTTTATTTAATTTTATTTACTAACATTTGGAAAATAATACTTAACTACATATATGGTATTATTTGATACGTTATACGTATATAGAAGTGTATTTATCAAAACGTATTATAATTCTTTACAAAATAAAATAACGATACATTTCTTTTAAAATGACACACACATCAATTAAGCGGCTAAACCAATAATGAATAAGTACACAACAAAGGGATGATCGATCAATCAGAGCAGGCTCTACATCAAGGATACCAAATTATGTATGCTCTTAATAATTTTAACGTGAGAATTTGTCAAAAGTATATTTTTTAGAGGTAAATATTTGATGCCAGAATTATAATTTCGGTGGTAGAGCCATGCTGTAGACAGTTTCGTCTACAGCATGAATGGGCCGGCTCGACCGGGTTATTACCACGAACTAGCAGTCAGAATTTTCCGGAGAACGGTTGACGTCGGGCAGGCGGTCAGTTGTAAAAACTATAAGTATTTTTTATTTTATTTTTATTAGCTTGAATGACGAGACAAGCAGGTCGCTCGCCTGATGGTAAGCGCCACACCTGCTCATAAACAGAAGCAACGTCACACAGAACTTTAAATAACAAAGCACTGCATGACACTAGACTGAGCTCGTCACCCCGAGACATAAGGTGTTAAGACTCATAATGCCCAGTAATTTCACTGGCTTCAATGTCCCTCAACCCGGAACACAACAGTGCTTACACTGTTGCTTGGCGGCAGAAATAGACAAAGCGGTGGTACCAACCCAGCCGGCGTCTCGCATACGAGGGACTTTCCACCTTGTATAGTTTCTGTAACATATTGTGTTCAAAACATGTTGAGCCTACTCCGACCGAATGACCAAGTGGAATAAGGGTAGGTGGAAGAAGAATATATTATTACTAGCTGTTGCTCGCGGCTCCGCCCGCGTTAATGCCTATTTCCAGGATTAAACTAGCCTAGTGAGCGCCCCCGGTGAGAAACGCACTTGACAAAAATACTAAAATGACTATTAAAATATAGGGGTTGATCGTAGAGGGTTGAAAATTTAGGGTTGTATGTATTTTTCAATGCTGTATCATAAAAAAATAAAAACAAACAAATTTTTCCAAAAAAAAACATTAGGGGTGGACCACCCTTAACATTTAGGGGGATGAAAAATAGATGTTGGCCGATTCTCAGACCTACCCGATATGCACACAAAATTTCATACAAATCGGTCCAGCCGTTTTGGAGGAGTATGGGAACGAACATTGTGACATGAGAATTTTATATATAAGATTTTACATTTTTTATTTCCGGAAATCAATGATATCGAGTTCATTTTTAATTCATGGCTTTCGATCTTCAATAGCCTGTCATTTTTAATCAAAGAAATGTTACAGAGAGGAGGGAATAAGTAGGGCAACTTGAATATTAAGGTGCGTTTGATGATTTGGCAATACAGAAATTTATATAATCTCAACATTTTAAATCAGTATTATTCGGGATACTTGGTAATCTTCTCCAATTACCTTACGATTAAAGATTCACGACCTTTCAAGTTAAGATCCATTTATATGAAGAGAGTTTATTGCATGACAAAGATGTGAAATCTCTTATTTTTGCATAACATTCTTATATAAATATATTTTTATGGCATAGGCCGGCAAACGATTAAGTGGGTCACCTGATGGTGAGTGATCTCCACCGCCCATGCACGCCCACAATACCAAAAGAATCATGGGTGCATTGCCGACCTTAAGAGAAAGGGGTTATTAAGGAATTGGGAAGGGGAGAGGGTTTGGGCCTCCGGATAGCGTATCTCCGTCCCATAATGTGATAGGGGGCGAGCCTATCGCCATACGGGCACAAATTCCATTAACTGTTAATTAAATAAAAATTATGTTATAACTATAAATTACATTCCATCAAAATTAACGTAATTACAACAATCGCTTACAACCCACATGAACAATTAAAACACGCAAGCACCATTTAATTTCAGTTAACACAGGCGATTTCAATAAAATCAAACGCTCGAACATGCCACCTGTGATATCGTATCTGTTAATTGGGAAGCGATATAAAACCCACATATTGCGACCCAGCCAACGGTAAACAATACCGATTAGCCGTGTGCTCAACACAAGGGAAATGTTACATTCAATTTCAATATATAATGCGCCATTTACATACATTTTGTAGAAATGTTGAAAGAATGAATGTTAGAATAGAATCCTTTATTGATCATGTAGGCCTAATTGGCTTATGAAAACTCAATACAAAAATGAGTGGTAGAGCCACGCTGTAGATACTTTTGTCTACAGCATGTATGGGCCGGTTCGTCCGCGTCATTACCACTGTCTCACAGAAAGCCGGCGTAAAGTAACAGCTTGCTGCTGCGTTTCGTACGGTGAGTGAGATATCCGGAAGACCAAACCCCCTCCCCTTCCCAATTCATTAATTATCCTTTTCCTTTAAGGTCGGCAACGCGCCCATGATTCTTTTGGTATTGTGGGCGTACATCGGCGGTAGAGATCACTTACCATCAGGTGACTCACTAGCTCGTTTGCCGGCCTATGCCACAATAAACCACTCAACTAGCATGGACTTAATCTTCTTATAACTATATTTCTATCTCATTCAACTGTCATGATTAGACATCTAATCGGATTGTTGATCATTAAATAACAGCACGTGACGGTCACGTGTCATCAGTGATTAGATAAATAAGAGCAAATAGATGGCAAATGAATCGCTTTAATACTAACGCCGTGAAACCAGTGAGAATTTGATTTTAATCCCAAATCAAAAGTGCGAGTTTTCGTTTCATAAATAAGAGATACGTAGCCCCCGGGGATTGGCATTTGTGCCAGATATGGTTATAGTCTATTTCTGCCGCCAAGCAATGTTGTGTTAAATAATATTTATTGTTAAAGAATATTGAAACATTTGAAATGAATAGGCATTATGAGGCTTATAATCTTATGTCTCGGGGTGGTGAGCTCAGTTCAATGTCATACAAATTGAAATTCTTTGTAATTTCAGGTTATGTGTGGTATGCATTGCTTTTGTTTATGGGCAGGCATGGCGCTTGCCATCAAGAGAGCGACCTGCTCAGTCTATTAAAAAGTCTCACCTCCTATCACGTCATGAGACGGAAAACTAAACAAGCTGTTGCGTTTCGTACGGTGGGTGAGATATCCGGAGGCCCAAATCCCCAACCCCTTCCCAATCCCTTAATTATCCCTTTCCTTTAAGGTCGGCTACGCGCCCATGACTCTTTTTGTATTGTGGGCGTACATGGGCGGTGGTAGTCACTTACCATCAGGTGACCCACTTGCTTGTTTGTCGGTCTATGCAATAAAAAAAAGCTCAGTGAAACGTTGGTGCAATATTTAAACTACTAGAAGGAAATAAACGAATAAAATAGGCATAAGTTATAATTACAACAAAATAAGGATCAATAATGTGTCGACTTAAGAATCTACTCGTCTTTTTTGAACGGTTGAAAAGGGTGCGAGTTTCGAACAGTAGGCTGTCGCAATTGATCAATTCCTCGGTTGGCGGAGGGCTAATGTATTCGTAAAGTTCGACAAAGCCGCGTCTGCGAGTCTCCGAGGAAAAAGGGCCTGTCACCTAATGGATACAACTTCCGAATTGAGGTTTTTGTATAGTTAGAGACGAGGTAAATGTTACATTGCTGAAATTGGTACAATTTTTACTTAAAATAAAATAACTGCCTCGGTGGCGCAGTTGTAATGTGTATGCGTTACGACTGAGGCCGACGCTGAGGTCTCGGGTTCGATTCCCGGGTCGGGTAAAGTGATATTGGGTTTTTCTATCATGAAATGCTTAGTATCAACCCGGAGTCTGGAATTGTGCCCGATATGGCGATAGGCTCGCCCCCTATCACATCATGGGACGGAGATGCGCTCGGCAATATGTGGGTGTACTGGTTACACCTCTGCCTACACCTTCGGGGATTACAGGCGTGAGTGCGTATGGATGTTTGTAAATAAAATAATTTTGATAAATTCATAATAATTTTTTTTAGCTTAAATGACGATATGAGCAGGTCCACGCCACGCCTGCTCATAAACAGAAGCAACGCTACACAGAACTGCAAAAATTACAAAGCACTGCATGGCACTGGACTGCGCTCGTCACCCCGAGACATTAGTTGTTAATATAATCCAGTAACTTCACTGGATTTAAGGTCCTTCAAACTGGAACACAACAGTGCTTACACACTACGTACTCACACCTGAAATCACTGAAGGGGTAGGCAGAGGTAACCAGTACACATTTCGCCGAGCTTATTCCCGTACCAGGATTGGATAGGCAGACAGGATATAACAGACCCGATTTTTTTCCAGCATTATACACACTTTAAGTTATTTCTCTGACTACTTAACAGAAATGAGAAAAGACTGCATAATTAATGCATAATTTTGAAGTAGCGGTTAAGTTTGAAATTACTTCAGCTCGATGTTTAAAAGTAGGAAAGAGAAACTTCGCCTGACAGTCTTTTATAAAGTGATATAAAACCATTTTCACTGCAACGGTGTATGGTAACTGCTATTACGAGGTGTAAATTAAAAAGCAGTGATAGCTCAGCGGGGAGTGGTACGGACTGTCGAGACGAAAGTCGCAAGTTCGAAACCAGCCCCAAGTGCATACACCTCTGACTTTTCTAAGTTATGTGTATATTAATTGTCAATTATCACTTGCTTTAACGGTGAAGGAAAAACATCGTGAGGAAACCTGCATTCCTGAGAAGTTCTTCATAAGAATTTCGAAGGTATGTGAAGTCTACCAACCCACATTAGGCCAGTGTGGTAGACTAAGGCCTGACCCCTCTCATTCAGTAGAGGAGGCCCGTGCCCAGCAGTGGGACGTATATAATAAAGGGCTAGTAAAAAAAAAAAAAAAAGACTTTTTAATGTGAATTGCGGCCATTTAATTATTCATTTAACAGTTATTATAACTGTTGGAACAATCTACTTATTAATTCCCCATATTATTTAAACAAAGCTTTTAATAATAACAAATACATTGGGACCTTAACCACCGGTGACTTGGGTCTTAGGCCTCGCCATTGGAGGGTGATAGCTGCCTCGGTGGCGCAGTTGTAATACGTACGCGTTACGATTGAGGCCAACGCTCGCAACGACGCAAGTCTCGGGTTCGATCCCCGGGTCGGGTAAAGTGGTATTGGGTTTTTCTATTACGAAATGCTCAGTATCAGCCCGGAGTCTGGATTTACCTACCGAGCAGCGAGCCCCTATCACATCGTGGGATGGAGATACGCTCGGCGAAATGTGGGTGTACTAGCTACACCTTTACCTACCCCTTCGGGGATTACAGGCGTAAGTGCGTATGTATGTAATAATAATAAATACATTGTGAGGAGATTCCTCACACTGGGGCTCTAACCACCGGTGGTTTGGGTCTTAGGCCTCGCCATTGGAGGATGATTCTTTTATATTTTTAAATGTTTTATTTTTGGGAAATGTAATATTTAAAATTGTAAAAAGAAACCTTTTAAAATAAAGAGTACTGTACAATAATAAATACACCCAACAGTCACACACATAGTTACTAAGGACTTGTGGTCCCATTTCGCCCTGTCCCGAATCAAATGTTTATCATTTGTCTCGGTGTGGGAATCGAACCCACGACCTCATGCTTCGCTGCCGGCTACTCGCCCACTGCGCCACGGAGGCCAATTTAATAGTGGGTTTTCAGGACTGTACTATTATCTTTTACAGGACTGTATACTAGGAATCCTAATCCAGTTTAGCCGATGTTTTTTTCTGCCTGGTACTATCCCGGCTTAAGGTCCAGGTCCGCCTTGTAACATTGATTTGACGTCATTTGGTATTATATGGGGCGACCTGCCATCTGACCCTCACAACCCGCAACGGAAACCAAGTTTCGCCATTGCCTCATCCAGCAGAATCCGTTTATGCATAATATTAGGTATTTTAGTTGAATTGGACACTCATTTAACTTTAGCAACATTTAGAAAATTGTAATTTATTGATACAATGATATTCCATTAATCTATAAATAATCAAAATAGACCAATGATCTTATGTTTAAAAAATAATAAATAAATAAATACACCCAACAGTCACACACATAGTCCTGACCCCACACTAGGTTAACCTGTGTCGTGGGTATCAGGAACTACGAAGGACTTGCGGTCCCACAACATCCAGACCCGAAACAAATATTTGTGGATCGCATAAACTTTTGTCTCGGTGCGGGAATCGAACCCACGGCCTCTCGCTTCGCAGCCGGCTACTCGCCCGTAAAAAAAAAAAAACTCATAATCATTATTTTCTTATACGTCACGTGTCGTATTTAATTATTATTCATGATATAAAGTTTTAAGACCCAAACTTTCGACAATTTATTCAGAACAATTGCTTATAATTATTATAATACCTAACAGATATTTCATAATGAAAGTCTAATATTTCAAATACTAACTCTATTGTTCCCACTAAAAGTTTCCTCTACCTAAACTGAAAACATTATATTCTATAGTTAGAAATATTTTGAAATATTAATGATTATAAAGTTTGAACATGTAATACGACAGAACTGTCGAGAGTGGGCATCCATTTCTGTTTTGTTTAAAATGCTCTAATTACTTCTTCAGTAGTTCAACAAAAAAATATGTCTTAGAGTTAGGCCGGCAAACGAGCAAGTGGGTCACCTGATCGTAAGTGATCTCCACCGCCCATGAACACCTACAATACCAAAAGGGTCATGGGCGCATTTCCAACCTTAAAGGAAAAGGATAATTAAGGGATTGGGAAGGGGAGGGGGATTTGGGCCTCCGGATATCTCACTCACCGTATGAAACGCAGCAGCAAGCTGCTACTTAACGTCGGTTTTCTGTGAGGCAGTGGTAACGACCCGGATGAGCCGGCCCATTCATGTTGTAGGCAAAATTGTCTACAGCGTGGCTCTACCACTCGTAAAATGCAGTATTTTGTTATTTAAAGTTCTGGACGGCACTGTTCCTGTTTATGGACGTTTATGGATCAAGGCGTGGCATTTACCATCATATAAGCATTTTTTTAAGGGGTTTTTACCTAGTGGCATGTCAATACCATTGTACCTTTAGATAGATAGATTACATTACTGTAAAACAATAATTTAAATAGGAAAATCACTGATGTTAATCAAAAATGTTAGTTCTTTAGTAGCATTTGATTTTGGATTAGACATAAGAGTTTAAATAAAACCAACATCAAGTACATTTAAGTTTAACTCATTAATCAGTGATTCTCTTTCATTTGTATTCTTAACGCATCCATCAGCAAATGTACATCTTCAATTTGCAATTTATATAAGCTATTTACATCTTTATATATATAATTCTACTGTACGTGTGTATGTGACTGAACTCCTCCTAAACGGCTGGACCGATTTGAATATTTTTTTTTGTATCGTTTGGGTGGCGCCCTGGATGGTTTAGATTCACAATTGGACCCGGTTGGTGGCACTGCTGTAGTTGCGGGTGAAACCGCGTGGGACAGCTAGTGGTTATATAATTGTATAGTAAAACTAGCTGTTGCCCGCGGCTCCGCCCGCGTGAATGCTTATTTCCAGGATTAAAGTAGCCTAGTGGGCGCCCCCGGAGAGAAACACGCTTGACAAAAATACTAATGTCGCTATTAAAAAATAGGTGTTTATCATAAAGGGTTGTATGTATTTTTTTATTTTGTATCATAAAAAAATAAAAGCAAAAACATTGTCTAAAAAATAAAAAATTAGGTGTGGACCACCCTTAACATTTAGGGGGATTAAAAATAAATGTTGGCCGATTCTCAGACCTACCCGATATGCACACAAAATTTCATACAAATCGGTCCAGCCGTTTCGGAGGAGTATGGGAACGAACATTGTGACACGAGAATTTTACATTTAAGATTTAAATATTGTTATATAATTGAATAGTAAAATAATGTCACCTTTCTTCCGTTCCTACTTCCCAATATACGAAAGCGTGTGGAGGCATCGAGACGAATCTCTAATTATTTGGGTGAATTAGTAAAACCGGTCGACATACGTGACCCGAATTACATTCATTTGTCCTTAATTAAAGAAACACGCAAGCTATTTCTTTGAGTCCAACTATTCGCGAGCGTAATTAATCGAAAATTGATTCGAGGAAAGTGGTATCGTTGTTCAAAAACACAATTGATAGAATTTCGTTGGTATTTTCTGTTTATAATTAAGTTTCTTGGTATGTCATGACTAAACAAGTAAACTCATTCTATTCTTTTTAATAGGTAGGTATTATTTAGAAGTCTAAGGAATGAGTTATGGGTCTGATCATACATTGAATGTACATTCACCTTATCTACTTACACAAATTGCTGCTCGATGCAGACTTCCTAAAACATTTGCTCTAAGCGTTTATAAAAACAACACGTCTTATTACAATCCTATTGTTCGCATGTGCCGGCTTTACAACGAAATAAGTTCAGTTTGGCGTCGCTTCTGTTTATGGGCAGGCGTGGCGCTTACCATCAGGCGAGCGACCTGCTCGTCTCGTCAAGCTATAAAAAAAACTCAATGCGAAACAAAATACACACAATTTCCTATTCGAAGTGCAGTAGTTTTATTTGAGAAAAACCATTCGAGCAGTATTTTAAGTCGGTTTAATTAATTAGCGCGGTTGAAAGAGCTTGTAAATGGATGGGCTATCGACTTCTTATTACTAAAAGAATCTTCTACTAGTGGGTGACGCAAGGGATTTATAATATGGAGTTGAGTATATTGATTTTTATATTGGACTCTGTAGTATTATTTAGTACGGATACAATGTATTTTCTACTAATAATAATGCAAAGTTACTCCCCAAAAGGGTTAATGTCAGGCAGGCGGCCGGTCGTAAAAACTACAAGCCAAATCTTTCTGTAATATGTGTTAAAAGCATGTCGCGCCGACCCCACTGCGAGTGGGATAAGGGCAGGGGGAAGAAGAAGAATAATACACAGTTTTAAGTAAAGTATATTCGAAGGGGTTGACAGAGGTGCATCTAGTGAACCGTGAATCAATCGCAAAACATATAATTTTATGTGCATAGATTGAAAAGGCCTATCACACCGCCCCCTATTATCATGGAACGGAAATACATTTTGTAAACCGTGGCTGCAAAACCTCTACCTACATCTTCGAGCATACAAGCGAGAGAGCTTATATAAAATATGTAACAAAAACCCTGTTGTTCCTTTTAACCACGTTATCCGTTATACAAACATAAAGAAATATCTCAAATAAGAAAATTCTACCATAAAAATAACAATTGGCGATCACTCGGTGGTTTATCAAAAGTGGTAGTTACTGGGTACGGCACCTTTTTACTATTACAGCGAGTCGCCGCTTTACGCACGTAAAACACAACATTATAGTTTTTAGTAGTATTTCATTTAAAATACCATTTTCATTGAGCTGCTGGCCCACCATCTGTCCTATTTTTATGTTGGATTTTTCTCATTACAGATATTTCCTTATGTTTAAATATCGATACTTATAACACAGCTAAAAGGGCCCACAGGGTTTTTGTTACATGTTGTATAAAAACTAGCTACCGTAAAGCTTTACCAAAAATATGTAAGCATTTTCAACATATTCAAAAATTATTAATCCTGTGTTACAATTTGAAGGTAAAGTCGCGGCAGAGTTTCGGCACGCTCTGGTATTGACGGCGGGAAGTTTCTCTTTATGAGTGTTTTAATTTATTTACTAAGCACAAAGTTGCTTCTTACGAATATTATATTGACTATCTTTCTATGAAAGCGGTGAAATTTTACAAAGTAAAATGTAGTTAACGAATTGAATTACCACTGTCTCACTGAAAACCGACGAAAGTAGCAGCTTGCTGCTGTCTTTCGTGCGGTGAGTAAAATATCCGGAGGCCCAAATCCCCTTCCCCTTCGCAATGCCTTAATTATCCCTTTCCTTTAATGTCAGCAACGCGCCCATTATTTTTTGGTATTGTGGGCGTACATAGGCGGCGGAATCACTTACTATCAGGCGACCCACTTCCTCGTTTGCTGACCTATGCCATAAAAATATCAGATAAAAACGTAGTCACGTTAAATAAATTTCAAAAATACCAGTTTATTCATACCCCAATTGAATAATAACTACAATCGTTGCAATAAATTAAATTGTACACGAGGATTCGAATCGACACAATCGGTTTACAATTCGAATTTAATATACATTTTATGAGTTCTGTACGTTGTTGATTCAAACATTGTATTCTCATGTAAATATAAATCGACACAAGCGTTAAATAGCAAATAGAATCGCAGATATATCAAGTGAAGCTGACGCTCTAAAGGCACTAATCCATCAGCGAATAGAACAGCGATTTTAATTCGCTAGCAAATCTCGCTCATGTAATACAATATCACGGTTTAAGTACTTGGCTCGTAACTCGTTAATCGTCACAAGCTCAAGAGCTTGGACTGTGTGGTTTACCAAAATCAAATTATTTGGCAAGGACCGGCTGTTTAACAAATCGATATAAAGAAATTACATTCAAATGTCTCATTGAAAATACCTATTAGTGTATGAACAAGTACCAATAAACTCAGCAGTCACTCTTTTGAACATAACATTCCATAGTGTTCTTTTCTCATAAAATTATATTTCATCTCTTACGGATCAGTTGGTACGTCGATCGCCCATTTTACAAATTTTATTCATGTATATAAACCCTGAGATATACCGATAATGACTGACGATATTAGAATACCAATTGCCTGTCAACTTTGATGGAATCATTAAAGGCATATACTGGGTTTAAGGGAAAAGCTTCCGAAAATGAGAGCAGGAGATAGATGTCAATTGATTAGACACAATATCACTAAAAATGTGGCAGATTCTTGTTTGTACAGATAAATACAATGATTTATTATCCTACTCCGTGGCGCAGTGGCCAACTGTGAAACGAGAGGCCGTAGGTTCTATTCCCACACCGATACAAATATTTGTCTGATAAACAAATATTTGTTTCGGGTCTGGGTGTTGTAAGACCGAAAGTCTCTCGTAGTTTTCCCACGATACAAGACTCGTATCTTACTGTGGGGTCAGGGCTATGTGTGTGATATTATGTTGCAAAATAACTGGACAGGTGACATCAAAATTGGATAAAAGCGATTTCATGTAGGCGCTTAGTTTACGAGGTATTCCCGTGCGAACTAAAATATATGCTTTAAAAGGTTCTGTTATCATTTGTTTAGTTTGTGTATTTTATTATTGGTTGATTTGATATTTGTAATACCCTTTAAAATCAACTAACATACGCACACCTATATGACTGATTCAACTTTATCCCTCTTTGACGACATGAAAAGAAAAAAGTTTTAACAAAACTTAAAAACCGCCTTATTAAAATAACACCGAAAGTCAAAAATATTTTATTTTTGTTCCTTTAAATATTTTTTTATTTTGGAGTCGGTGCCGGGGCAGCTGCCGGTAAAATGAAATTGCACCGACTCCAAAGAGACCTATAGAAATTGTTATTTTTAACTGTCATGTAGTGTCATGCAGTGCTTTGTTATTTAAAGTTCTGTTTATGAGCAGGCGTGGCGCTTACCATCAGGCGAGCGACCTGCTCGTCTCGTCATTCAAGAAATAATAAAAAAAAGTAATGATATACACCAGCTGAGCTCGGAAAGTGACTCGTCAGAAATTGTGACGTATTATTTCACCATGTGGTCGCTATCCACTCCTGTTCAAATATGTACCAGCTACCACTAGTGTTACGGTCTCAATAAACCTTCCTTAATCTAAAACCGCCTCCAGACTACTTTAACCGGGGCTTACAAGCGTCCTTAAGCACGAGGGACGGTCTGGCATCTTATCTTAAGGATTTTCTTAATGTGAAGGCCTAAAATCACATGTTTAAGGTATTAAGTCGCGTTTAGTGAAATACAAGTGGGTGTTGTGTTATAATGTCGATGTTTGAAAATATTGTATATTTTTTGCTTTATCCGATTATATTCTATTTGGGTTTCAGACAAGTTATCGAGAATATGTCTATGCACTGTCTAATTTTAAATGATACATAAATATTATTTTTAACTTTGTGATACATTATCTCATTGACTTAGTGGAGGAGTACGCTGTGAAACTAGTGAGGTTCGATTTTCATTTATGTGGGTTTACTGTCTCGCATAAACACGTAAAAAAAATCCCCGCCGGAAACAATGCCATTATCGGTTTTTTTTTTTTTATCCTGGCTCGGCAAAGTGGCTACGCTACACCTGATGGTAAGTATAGCGCAATCCATGAATACTGTCGACCAACGATAGACACTGAATCTGTCGCAGATCGGCAGAATTATGCCGGCCTGCTTAGTTGCTTCTTCACACTCCGTTTAAAGGATCCCAAGTTATAGGAAGGAGGAAACACGTGCGCCGGCAAGCTATTCCACAGCTTTATGGTCCGACAGAAATATGATTTTGCGAACCTCTTGGTCCGAGCCGAGATGGAAGAGACCACGAAGCTATGGTTTCGCAAGCACGCGTGGTTCTGTTAAGGAAAGGTGAGGAAGGAATAAGGTCAAACAATTCTACAATATCTTTTCATCAACCTTGGGGGGTTAGAGACAGTTATGTCGGACTCACCCGCCTTCAAATCCAGTTGTCTTTAACTGAAAGACTGCTGGATCGGATCCCTAAACAAAAAGCCTTCGCTGTATTATACACACTAAAACCCCGCGGTGGCCTTCTTCGGCGCAATTGAGAAGGCCCTGGAAGATCCTGAGTGTGTTCTATCCGAGAGGGGATATGTTGGTTATATCGCTCGCTCGCTCTCTTTCATATCATACGCACATACATACGCACTCACGCCTGTAATCCCCAAAGGGGTAGGCAGAGGTGTAACCAGTACACCCACGTTTCACCGAGCGTATATCCGTCCCACAATATGATAGGGGGCGAGCCTATCGCCATACCGGGCACAAATTCCAGACTCCGGGCTGATACTGAGCATTTCGTAAAAGAAAAACCCAATACCATTTTACCCGACCCGGGGATCGAACCCGAGACCTCAGCGTTAGCCTCAATCGTAACGCGTACGCATTACAACTGCGCCACCTGGCTCTTTCATATCATGGGATGAAAATAGTCTCCATGAACCATGGATACACTAATTACAGCTCTGCCTTAAACTTCGAACATACTGGCGTGTCCTTATGGTTACTTGCATTTATGCCTTGTTCTAAAGCATCTCTTTATTGTTTCAGATTGCCTCCATCTTCAACTATACCGAGACCCCAAAGATCGATACAAGAAGGGCCAGACAAAGGCGTCATTATCTCTCCAACATTTCCTCGGCTTCGAGTCTGGGTTCACCCTGGACAAGGAATCCAACACAATAGCCATTATCTGCCAAGATGTCATCGTGGTGCTGGCATTCGAAACCAGAGAACGGCTCATAGCCTGGCAGGTGAAGGTTGGAGGGCAGCTGGGGACCTCCAAGGAGTTCCTGGTGATGATAGGTGGAGGGGGGAGTAGGAAACTCCCAGCTGGACCAGCACGGATGCACATCCAGGGTCGAAGATTTGCGCTGACGAGTGGAGTGCCACCGCGTCTGCTTGGCATTTGGGAGCTGGCGCATCTGAGGTCAGCATACAGAAATTATACAAAATACTAATTTTAAATTATATATGGCATTGAAATAAAACTAGTTTATACGGATTTTATCGCGGTTTAATTTTTATTTTAGTCCCGACGTTTCGAAAGCTTTTCAGCCTTCGTGGTCACGGGAGAGACTTTCGGGAGAGACACGAAGGCTGAAAAGCTTTCGAAACGTCGGGACTAAAATAAAAATTAAACCGCGATAAAATCCGTATAAACTAGTTTTATTTCAATGTGTAATATTCGCGTAAACCTAAGAAATCATTATATATGGCAATTGAAGTACAGGTTTCAATTAAAGTAAATGTACTTTTTTAATAGCCTAAATGATAAAACGAGCAGATCGCTCGTATATTAGACGAAGGCGAATAAGCGCCACGCCTGCCCATAACCAGGCATATCGCCACACAGAACATTGAATCTTTATCATCATAAATATCAGGGTAACAAGTGCAGTCCTATGTACTAGATATTTTGCAGTCACAAGCTCTGTGTGATGCGCTTACCATAAGGCGAGCGACCTGCTCCTCTCGTGATTCTATATAAAAGCAATTAATTTCATGCCAAAAAGACCAGAAAAAGAAGAAAAGATCAAACGCATGAAAATTTCTTTGAACTGATATTAAATTAATATTTTACACACGTATCTATAAGGTTATAACCAATTAACTAGCAACTTTATACAGACTATAAAACATGAGTTTTCATGTAATTTGCATGAGCTCACAAGACTGAGGGCAAAAAGCTTATTTTGTCAGAATTTTGCCGAAAATTGATTTAAATTTAATATGTTCTGAGATTAACTTTAGATGAAACTAGATTCTAAAAAGCATCTATTTCTAAATGTAAAGCATTTTAGATAACAAATAAATTAATTTGTATCTCAAAGGCAACCCGCTTCTTTTGCTTTCTGAGTTCATTACATTTAAAATGATTTGTAAGAGATGATATCTTTTTTAATGAACAGTTAAATCTTTTTTTATAGTATAGGTTGGGCAAGCAGGCAAGTAGGTAACCTGATGGTAAGTGATCTCCACCGCCCATGTACGCCCACGGTATTAAAATAATCATGGGCACGTTGCCGACCTTAAAGGAAAGGGATAAGTTAGGGATTGGGAAGACGAGGGGAATTTGAGCCTCCGGATATCTCAGTCACCGTACAAAACGCAGCAGCAAGCTGCTACTTTACTTTTACACTAACCGTGTCCTCTTCAATGGGGGCGGGCCTTGTAGGAAATTGTAGTATGATTATTACGTCGTTACCCTTAATTTTAAGAGAAGTTACACAGCCCATCGTAGTTCATCGATAGCTGTACGACGCCATCGGTCATCTCTATTTACGACAATAATATGTATGCAGATCCGTACAGCGCTCCAAACGTAATTGTATTGGAAACGAATAAGCCATACTTAGGTCCGTATTCCAGAACAATACTCAAGTGAGCTCTTTGCTGTGTCGATTTTTGTACAAGTGATCTATTTTTAACACCAAACAAAAACGGACCAATCACGTGTGCAGAAATCGACACTTAGCAAAGAGCTCACTTGAGTATCTTTCTGTAATACGGGCCTTTTATCACTCACTTATGAAAACTTGACAGCATAATACATATTAATCCAAGTCGATGAATCCATGTAATATATTTTTTAAAACATGATATTGCTCTTGAATATAGTATGGGCTGCTCTAATATAAAATAATTGTAATATCATAAATGTATTGTATTTATTTGAATGGTCGCTTTCCTAGTGGTAAGCGTCAAGCTTGCCTATAAATAGAAGCAACACCAAACAGAGCTTACAAAACACTTCATGGCACTAGACTGTGGTCGTCACCCCGAGACATGAGATGTCAAGGCTCATAACGCCCAGTAATTTCACTGATTTCAATATCCTTTAAACCGAAACACAGCAGTGCTGCTTGGAGGTAGAAATAGACAAAACGGTGAAACTGACTCAGGTGGTCTCTCGCGTACGAGGAACCTGCCATCTAGTAAATATCTTATGGAACAACGCTAGAATTTCCTGCCCATTTTTCTCTAACGATACTCCGTTACTGGGTGTTGCGAACTTAGTTTTTGGTACCCCCACAAGTACGATGGTTACTATCTAGTCGCTACCCTCCCATAAAAATTAGCACATGTGGTGTCTTTGGGCTTATGGTCTGTGGTTGCTGGACGCCAGTGCGGTGTTAATAGCCGCGGCTTCCGTCACCGCCGCCATTTTGTCTAAAGCGTCCGCAAATCACAATAGGGTTGCCATTAAAGGATTCTAACGTGTGATATAAAAGAATATATTTGCAAAATTATGTTTGTGGATTCAAATGTGTTTAAATTTACAATTTTAATGGCGTTTTAATTATAATTCATAGCATTCCTCTGGTTTATATTTTTATTATGACACGGCAAACTGATTATATTGCAGCTGGTCGTGCAGTACAAATATCATTCGCATAAGTATGGACTGATGCTCTTAGTAAGGGGCGGATGCGAAAATTTAATATTATTACTTTTGATGAACATAAAGTGCTTGGTCTCTTGTCTCATTACAAAACCAGCCTTTAGATCCGACCACCAAATTATTTTTAACATATTAAGAGCTGATATAGTTTCAAATATTCTCATAATAATTCAGTGGTTTGGAGTGTTATAAAGATATATTTTTTAAACCCATGGCAAATAAGTGTTGTTTCTTGTTCGAACAGCTTTTATTTTACAATTAAGATTTTTCAATCTTATATTTTTGAAGCTATGAATATTTTACTCCATAAATAATACCAAATAGATTCTCAAAAATAACTCTCAAATTATAAATGACATAAAACTGCAGAAACCGTCGCAAGTTCGAGCAAAACCGCGCACACCCGTCCAGTTAGTACCGCATTTCAGAAATGAACTCTCGCTTGTGCCCGAGCCAAACCGCAGGTTTTACGTCACCCACAAACGTCATATTCGCTTTGCCGTCAAAATGAACAGCTACGAAAACACATGGCGAAGTCGGGAGGTGTAAAACGTGAAAACGTGTAGTCAGTTTCAAATTTTGAAGATGGAGGAGAAAATCTAAATTATAATATAATTTACGATGAAAAATAATAACAAATGTTCATAGGTAGTAGAAATGACTATCCCTGTGACCCACTTGCTTGTTTACCTGTCTATGCTATAAAAACAATGTTACTAGAAAAAAACGAGAATTTCTTAACGTTAGTAGGTTTTATTTTTTTTATGTTGTTACGTTACTTACGTGTATTTATTTTATAAGGTACAGTTACAGAATACAGACTAGACAGCATCAGATCTATGTTATTTAAGAGTTAATTAAGCCTGAAGTCCACTTACAACTATACACAGCAATTCTTTAAAGAATACGCACGAAAATCAGTGTCGACGTCGTCGTCTCATAACAAAGTAATGAAAAAAAAGGTTGAATATTGTATTACAAATTTTGAAGTAGGGATTTTTTGAAAGAAACAAAACCAATGTTAAAGATGTCGTAGTCCACACAAATATCTGTACATTGCCTACATCCAAAATTCATAATTTATTTTAATTTCAGGCGTTATGGCGTGGTAGAGGGTAGATTCTGCTTCGAAGGTGGTTCTCATTGCGGGAAAGGAGAAGGATTGCATATGCTCATAACGGACCAGGCTCAAGACATCACTGATTCTTTCGACCTGGCTGCTCAAGGAAACCTGTCCTTGCAGAGGACGCCGATGTCTAGGAAGAGTTTCGGTGAGTAGATAGTTCAAATGTAATGGTTAATCAAATAGCAATTTTTGCTGCTTACAAACATTCTTCTTTTATAAATATTTATTATTGGCTAACTTTTGCTCGCGATCTTCTCGCCTGCGTGAACGGCCTGTTCCAGGATAAAAAGTAGCCTATGTCCTAATCCCGGTCATGGTCTACCTGTGTGCAAAATTTTATTCATAACCGTTCAGCCGTTAAGGCGTAATTCACTAACAAATATCGAAATTCACAAACTTGAAAACTTTCCATTTATAATAGTAGTATCAAGTAGGATTAAAATAAACATTCTAAAGAATATGTTAACGCATGTAAATTTATTGAATCTAGTTTGACTCTTCTTTAATATTTTTTGCAATAATGTATGATATTATCTTGATCTGCTAAAGTGTATAAATTAGTATTATCTACTAATGATTTGTATTTTTATATAAAGGAAGCAAGACGCGACCCAACACACGCCTTTCCGACTGCAACACGTTTGATCCTTCCATACCCGATACATCCAGTGGTCTATACGAGGAGAATTTTTTTGGAGAAGACTGCGGGGGAATATCACCCTACTGGTCCTCGGACGAAAGACGTAATTACGATGATAATGACTTCAGATGCTCCACTGAAATGGATGTTGGTAAACCACCTTGGAGTGGAGCCGATCATGTTACTTTAGAGCGCTGCTATAATTGTCTTACAAAACTTGGTGCAATTTCCCGATCATCAACAGTGGCGCTAACTCCTGGTACTACTTTTAACCCAGCTTGGACTATGGAAGCAGTTCCCGAAAGCAGTTCTGATAATTCATCGAACAGTACTGAATATTTGACTCCAAAAGCTATACGAAAAACTATAGATGCATGTCACTGTGAAAGACCACCAATAAGACCACCAAAGCCGGCACATATGGAGCAAAAGAAACCCATGGCACCTCCTCCTCCACAAAACTGCAGTTGTATGAATGATAATCACCTTGTAAATAACCCAAAAGTTGGACCCTATGAAAATTACGATGTTCCTAAAGTTTCACATGTAGAGGTAAGTATGACGTATCGTATCGTAGGGAATTAGGAAAACACAGAAAATATTTTAAACTAAAAGGAGGAAAAATTACACATTTCTAAATTTATTTTTGTTGTAACTTTTAGGTAGACAACTCAGAATATTATGACACACCAAAAAGAATAAAACAAGCTCTAGCTGACGACTTATTTCAAGTAACGAAAACTTCGACACCAGACAATCTAGTTTTGAAGAAAAACTGCGGCTGCATACTTAAATTTGGTTCGCGAAAAAAACCAGTAATTGTGGAATGTGACGAAAATCTACAACCAGTCGAATGTCCGTGTCAAAAGGTAACTAATTGGGCAAATAACTTAATAAGTCTTCCATATTGTAGAAGAAACGAAATGAATGTAGAAGTTACAACTAATGTAAAAGATGAGACAGCTTTGTATGCTACTATAGATGTCTCAAGGAAAACAAATAGACAAAGTGCAGTTACTGATAAAGAACCTCAAGCATGTAGTAACGAACCACAATTCACAAATTACCAAAACATAACTCCTAAAGATGAAAAAGAATGTGGCGATCGTTATGGCAACTACGAAAATTTGGAATTCGCACTATCATTAGAATATTATGAAAATGCTAAAGATCTACTGAGAAAAGCGGGGGTAACTCAAGGTGAATTGGATGCTTTGAGTGCCAACCTGAATATAGCCGTTACTACGTTACCAAAGAAAAAACTTTGCACTAAATGTGTGCATTCCCAACCGAAGCATGATGCAAAGAAGAATAAAAGTGACGAATACTTACTTATGGAACCTGCGAATGACGTCAAACAAGAGTTTTCCAAGGCTATAGGGCCCAATCAAGGCTACACACCAATGTCCCCAAATCCTAACTGGTCACTAAGTTTAAAGCATCCTATACATAAAATTCACAAAGTAGAAATAGAGAAATCATTAAGTATTCCCACACTTAACAGCAGTGACAGGATGCACGTTTTAGGCATTAATAATGAGACGTTGCAAAAGCGATCGAGTTCTGTAGACTCAGCAAGACTTTTAGAAGATTTAAAAGAATTTGATAGTAGTATTGGAAGTCATGCTACTTCCTCATCGTTAGAGACTTTAAGAAACTTGGCTATTGAAAACAGGAGAACGTCGTCTCCTTATGAAAATGATAGGGAGTGCTATGACTGCAGCAAATCCTCAGGATCTGAGAATAAAACAGAGGAGAGTATTTCCAAAGAAACTCCACATTTAAGGAACAAACATATGGATAATGCTCAAATTAAGAGATCATCAAGTGTTCCCTGTAAAGGTGGGAACAGAGATTCGTCTAGTTCAAACGATTCTGGCGTTTCAAGTTGTTCTTTGAAACATGGAGTTGGTGAATTCAATGAGTTTGAAATGCCTCCGACATCAGGGCAATCACGATACCACTACATGATGCAGAAAAGAATGAGGGGCAACCTGTCTGGTTGCATGCATTCGTCTCTACCAAGGAAATCGAAATCTTCAGATCCTTTGAGAGATTTAACGATGCAGATACATAAAGCAAATGTTCCTGCAAAGTCCTCGTCTGCGGAGGCGGAGGTGCCTGTATTACCACCGAAACAGTTTAAAGGTTAGTCTAATTTTAGAGGACTAGATATAAATAAAATCCCAAGCAAAATACGTAGATTCAGAAATACAAAAGTAGATTTTTTTGGTACTACTTTGTCTATTTCTATCATAAAGCAACGCAGACATCTGGTCATTATGTGACTTAACATTTTATCTCTAATAAGGGACAAGTGAAGTTCAGGGCCATGGAGTACTTTGTAATTTAAACTTCTGAGTAGTGTTAATACTGTTTATGAGCTAGTGACCTGCTTGTCTCTTCTATTGTTTAGAAAACACCTTTCTATTATTCGACTACTAAGCTCCGACTTCCTCCTTTGTTATTCTGTAGGTTGGTAGTTCGAAATGCTTTAGAGTACAAACCAATTTGTGAGCCGGTGCCCAATCCGATACATTTAGAAGCCATAGATATTCTGCCTTGGCTTTGCACCTAGAGCTATTTGACAACAATTGGATTCGGGACTTAACATACTGTCCAATGTACAGAGAGAATCGCCTCCCATCTACGGTTTCAACCCACTAGCGCTCAATTTATTGAAGCCTTGCGTAGTACCGAGATACGGGAACCAATAAAATTGTTACTTTATAGTCATATGGGCGTTATCTTGAAATTTATTACAGCGTTTCTAATTTGATGGCTTCAGTACAATTATAAACAAAATCATGTAGGTAGTACGAGTATGTACCATACTATGTTTAAAATTGTGCACTTCAGCAATCCTTGTAATCTTTTCTTGAATGTCCACCGGGCCTGGATGAGTGGGTGTTGATTGCAGATACGGAAAAAAACAAGATTTCCAAAGCGTATATTTCAATACGTAGTTACGTACAAATAAATGTAGAATCTCAACAATATAGTAAAGGAACTTTCATCTTTTACTATTTTTCACACTGTATGTATTTTACATATTCTTATACACATTAGAGCCCCTTTATTACAGCTACTTGCTAAATAAATATACAACGCTACAGTATTCTTCATTTCATATATAAAATCAAAATACCACCACGAAATATCAAGATAACAAAATTGTAATTTATAAGACATATATTTGATCCAATCAGAATTTATAAAACAGGGGTTTAAAAGTTAGGACTTCCGCGTTGCCTAAGCAAAAGCTATAAACTAGGGATAATATCTATGATATTGTTTAATATATCGTTGACCCCATTAACTCCGTTCATTACAATATAATTGTCACTAATGAGCCACTTGACTGCAGGTGTAATGGACACTCATAGTACTTCGAGTGGCACGTCCGACATGTCCGACTACATTGAGACGCTCTCACTGACGTCATCACATTCCTCTTCAGACACAGGACACAGGTATTATTACAAAATTATTTATTAAAATAAATATATACATAATACTGAAGATCATTTGTGAAATCGTCAGAAAAAACAGCACCAGACAGGAACATACTTTTAATTAGTTAAATCACAAATGAGACATTTTGTCAACTTTATGCTGAAACACTCCAATTTATCAATCTTCTAGTTCATTTGCTAGCGATCGAATGCCTGAGATCTCCTCCATTCTGATATAAACGACACAATATAGTTTGGGAAGGAGACGGTGATACCAGTTTAAACGTATTGTTAGTAAAACATGAGCTGAATACTATTTTATTTTGTAACACATTGTAGAACTTCACCCCTTAAGTTTTATTTTAAACGGAAGAATAAACAAGTAAGACATGGTAAAATTACTACAGAAAATCTGAATAACGTTAACAATGGTATAGGGTTCTACTAGTTAGTGATCGGCTAAAGTCAACTGAATAGAACTGGGTAACTGATAAAGCTAGAAAACCGACTAACCTGAAAAAAGGGAAGAAGTCTTTACCCGTGAAGTATCTATAACTTAAGACTAGTTACGTCCTTAGTCGTCGTCAGTTCGTCTCTTAGTCTACGTTTACATGATTATATGAAATAGTATAGGCTGGCAAACGAGCAAGTGGGTCACCTGATGGTAAGCGATCTCCACCGCCCATGTACGCCCACAATACAAAAGAATTATGGGCGCGTTGCCGACCTTAAAGGAAAGGGATAATAAGGGATTGGGAAGGGGAGGGGTATTTGGGCCTCCGGATATCTCACTCACCGTACGAAACGCAGCAGCAAGCTGCTACTTTACGCCGGTTTTCTGTGAGACAGTGGTAACGACCCGGACGAGCCGGCCCATTCATGCTGTAGACAAAATTGTCTACAGCGTGGCTCTACCACTCGTAAGTATTCACACATCGCAATAACAATATATAATAATACAATGACTGCTTCGGTGGGGCAGTTGTAATGCGTACGCGTTAGGATTGAGGTCAACGCTGAGGTCTCGGGTTCGATCCCCGGGTCGGGTAAAGTGGTATCGAGTTTTTCTATTACGAAATGCACAGTATTAGCCCGGAGTCTGGAATTTGTGCCCGGTATGGCGATAGGCTCGCCCCCTATCACATAAGGGATGGAAATACGCTCGGCGAAATGTGGGTGTACTGGTCACACCTCTGCCTACCCCTTCGGGGACTACAGGCGTATGTAATATACAATAAGTAAAAAATTTTTTTTTTTGTTTTTCAACAGAATCAACCGTCAACCAACGAACACGTTGCGGCCACGATCCGGGAAAGAATATCACAATATTGACCCCATCATCACTTCCATGTACAAGAATGGAAAGGATCTTGCTAACTACTCCAACATACCGTAGACCTAACCTAACTTAACACTTTGTTTTATAACGGCCAATGCTCGTCAACAGTACTGTACATCATAGGGTGGCAAAGATTTAAAGCTAAATTGTCTATTTTATAGTCGTTGCACTGGTCTAGTTACTACATACTTACGCTGAGAAATTGGTGAGATCCAAGGTTTAAATCCCTGGATGCCAATTCTCGTAATTTTAAATGTTCAAAATATCATTCCGATCTAGACGCTTTCTTGACGCTGAGACTAGATTGGAATGATATTTTGAACATTTAAAATTACGAGAATTGGCCTCCAGGTTGAGCAATAAAAATTCGAGTTTCGTGTTTTAGTTTTCCAATCAAAAAATTACCCTTGACTTTTATTTATTCATTTATTTATTTGGAAAGTCTTGCCATCTATTTATCACCCTATGCGACGGAAATAACCTCTGCAATTTGTGGATGTATTTGTTATACGTAGTACACTTTCGGAGATAAAGAATGTGCATATTTTATTAATTTAAAAAATCTTTGCCGGCCTGTACTTTGAGCATTGGTCTTAAATAACCTTTATTATTAAGAGCTCAATTTTATCTGTTAGGTTATTCGTATTCCATTGGTTAGTGAAATTTCATGATTTTCATTATGTTTTTTTTTTTATGTGCAATGTAATATTTATCTAGTCCTACTCTAGTCTATAAAAAATATTTATTTAAGGCATAAAGTACCAAAGCTTTAAGTTTGTACTATACCAAAAAAAAATCAAATGAAAGGAAATAAAGAGCAATTTTTGTTTTAATGTAAATTAAAAGTAATAATATAATACTGTCCAAAAATGTATAATCATGATTTAAAATTCTTGCTTAATTTCATTTTAAAGTAATAACAATAAATAGATATTTTATAAATACATTGGATGTACTTCAAACAGTCAATAAAAAGTAAACATAACAAACATCAATTTCTTCCCGAAGAAAATTGAATGAAAATAGATTTTCTGAAAATAAAATAATATTTGCTCTAGTTTTTTTTACATTTTCCACACGTTTTATATGTCTTACTTAATAGAAACAGAAATAGGTTTAAAATAACAATACTATGTAGTTTCTCGTGTAAATTTGCATTTAATAATACAGATCAGTGATTTAAAATAGATTAAACCCCATGAAGTTCATAAAAGTGGTTAAAACATTTTAATGAAATCCAAACTTTTCAGACTGACCAAATTGATTCCGTTTTAAAAGTTACAAAAAATTAAATTTCGATCCGCAACTTTAAATACATTAATATTAAAAAGTATTTAAGAGTAAATATGACTTAAAATAAAATAATTAACTTTAACCGTTTCTCAGGATTTAATTATTAATTTTCTAGTTTCACATAAGACTGAATTTTGGTATTTTTCGTTTGACAGCGTAGTCAGTGATCTAATGATTTTTGTATATACAATAAGGTGTGTTAGTATAACTATGATGTAAAATTGTAAAAAGTAAATTTTAATACAACGATTACATGTAGCGTTTTATAGAATGTAGCATAAATTAAAATCCTTGAACATTTTGTGTGGAAAGTCAAAATTATTGAATTTCAGCAAGTCCTTCTGTAATTACCGTTCCATTAATCACTCTCGACACGTCATTAATTCCAATTACGTTTATTAATTGGTTTCCAATCAATTTTAAATATCGTGAGGCCTAATGTGGCATTTAAAATTTACAGTAATTTAAGAGTATTACACTCTTGATATAAATTTTAATTTAATAAATTTTTTTTATTTATTTTTTACAGCAAAGGCCGGCAATCGAGCAAGTGGGTCACCTGATGGTAAGTGATCTCCACCGCCCATGTACACCCACAATACTAAAAGAATTGTGGGTGCGTTGCCGACCTAAAAGGAAAGGGATAATTAAGGGATTGGGTAGGGGAGGGGGTTTGGGCCCCCAACAACAATTCTAAATTACATTCAATATCTTCATACAAAATGTTCAAGCTACTTCCCCATCTTATTCCTTGTATAACCCACTCAGCGTAGCAAAACCTAAAATCCTTAATTCGGAGAACTGGGTAAATTTTGAATATTTTCAAAAAGTTTGTAAAACCACACAAACCACACACCTATATTATTTTTCTTTGATCTGGACGATGTTTTATATCTCCATAATCTGTCAGATTGAGCAGATATAAGATTTAGAGCTCCTTTCATGGCTTTTAGATACAGCGTGTTTTATATGACATCAATACTATACGATTTATACATGATTACGTAAATTTCATAAATCGTGTAGATCTACACGATTTATAAAATCTTCTTTATACAGCAATATCTCTGAAACTATTGGATTTATTGTAAAAGTTCCAAATACCAAACTTGACCAGAATTACGGGTATTACGGGAAGACGGATTCTATGGCGCAGCAGGCGAGTAGCCGGCTGTGAAACAGGAGGCCGCGGGTTCGATCCCCGCACCGAGACAAATGTTTGTGTGATCCACAAATATTTGTTTCTAGTCTGGATGTTGTTAGACGGAAAGTCTGTAGTAGTTTCTGATACCCACGACACAAGACTCGTATCTTACTGTGGGTTCAGGACTATGTGTGTGACTGTTGGGTGTATTTATTATTACTTTTATGTCCCTTCGACTTGTACACCTTTTCCGACTAACCTTGTATAGCCGTGCATCCTTTTCTGTCATTTGAAAATTACCCTTCCTGCCAGATTTTAATGGCCTTTAACTTAATTAAATGAAAATCTTTCAATAATATAATAATTATGAATAACATAACATGTTAAATAAATAATTAAAATAAAACGAGTAAAATACGCTGTATGATAAGAAAGCTGTATATGGGAAATCCAGCTGTTCAGTGATGATGTTGTATTGTATAGGATTTGACTAGAGTGTGACAAGAAATGTCAGTATGAAAAGTACAAAATACACTTAAATATTTTTACCCCATAAATCGGTATTTCGGTAAGTCATTCTTAAATTCAGTTGATCTCCCAAATAATCAGTAGGTTTTGCTATGCTGAACTCATTGTACATTAAGGCATGTTTCTAAAAGTCCAAATATAGGCCGTAAGAAACCAGATATGTTACCCTAACTAGTACGTCAACAATAATATAAAGTTCCGGATTGTAGAGGATTGGAAAAGGATCTTAAAAGGTATTGTCTGATTACTTTGTCATGTGATTGGCTACTTTTATAGTAAAAAAACATCGAATAGGTATAAAACAGTTACAAATAAATATTTTCGAAAGGGTTGTGTTTTTAACGAAACTAATGTAGAAAAAGCAAAGACAAGACTCAAAAATGGGCTAAACTACCAAACTAATATAATTTAAACTATCTAGATGGGAAATAAACAAATCCATTAACTTAAAAAAATATTTTTGGATGGAAAAACAGATTATAAATGTTTAAAATTTCACACTGGCAGGAATTCGCTGGAAGAAAAAGTGTGAATTTGATGAATTCAATTTAGAAGAAAAATTGTCTAATTTTTTGAAAATTACGATCTAATAGTGTTTAGCTGAGGTATATAGAAGTGCTATAGATGTACCTAGGCTGTACCTACCACTTCGTTTTCTTCTAAAATTTTAAAACAAAGTACTTAATCCTCTTGACCGGTGCGGCAGCGATATCGACACCGACTCTAAAAATACCTCTAGAAACTGTTACTTTTGACTTTTGAGTATTGTTTATTTATATTGTTTTTGTCGTACCATTTACAGCATTTTGTCTAAGCGTAGAAGTCAAATTCTCAGGTAGCATGCCTAGAGAAAAGAGGTTAAATAATTGCTTGGATGACTCACACACTCATGAATCACCATCTATATATCATAGAAGCGTCACCCCACCACGCTTAGATGCTGCCGTGGTGTGTGTTGGCTTAAGCCATGTTAAATAAGCCATCATTACCATCAGGAAAAAAAATGGCAGACCAAATTAGTATAAAATTCGTCGATCACATGACAATCGTTGAAAGGCGTGGGACAGAAGTGCAATACAGTGTACAGACAGACGGAAAATCTTTATAACCCATGTTTAGCATTATCGCTAGCTTATGTGTACCCGTTACCGACTACCTTGATTTAGATTATCTACCGTATTTATGTATAAATAAATATAGACATTTGTAACTTGTTGTTTTATTGTATGCATCTTCCTGAAATAGATTCCTGAATAAGATTTTTCTGAAACATAGCTAAGAACCATCTCGATTCGATCAGCTTTTAAAGAAAAAAACTGGAGTCAGTTTATGAGTGGTAGAGCCATGCTGTAGACACTTCTGTGTACAGCATGTATGGGCCGGCTCGTCCGGGTCATTACCACTGTCTCACAGAAAACCGGCGTAAAGTAGCAACTTGCTGCTGCGTTTCGTACGGTGAGTGAGATATCCGGAAGCCCAAACCCCCATCTCTTCCCAATTTCTTAACCTTTCCCTTAAGGTCGGCGACGCACCCATGACCCACCTCTTTTGGTATTGTGGGCGTACATGGGCGGTGGAGATCATTTACCATCAGGTGACCCACTTGCTCGTTTGCCGGCCTATGCCATAAAAAAAAAAGTCAATATGTTGGATAAAGCACTAAGATGCCATAGATAGTTATACAGACAAGACAGATATAAACTTCCAAAACAGCTCTTTTTAGTCGAGGGCTAAAAATATAAATCAAATAAAAATAACAACTTACAATTACTTGACATTAGGGATGATCATGCATCATGTATTTTTTCGATGTGATGCATCGAATTGTAAAAGTCGATGTATATCGAGTGATACTACCTTACATAAAAAATAACACAGAGTTAATAATTTTACTATATCGACTGGCATTCTCCAGGTGATAATAATTACTGGTATCAGAAAGCCAATTCTCGTATTTAACTGACACTGCGAATGAATTTTAACTGAACTGAGAATAGATTTTGATTTGACTAATAAATAGTATTCTACACCTGTTTAAGTTCAGTCCGGTGTCAATATAATCCGTTCTCAATTCAGTCACAATTTTGATATTTATATAATAGGGGTGTAATTTAAAAACGTTAGCATTTACCGTTTTGGCTTCAGTCAACTTTCATTCTACTCTCGATTTCATAACGATCTATGATCACATTTGACTTTGATTATTGGTTTAAAATAATACCATTTGCAACAGAAGCAAACAATGCCTGGTTGTGTTTAATTGGAATACTACCATATAACAGTACGCAAAATATTTGAAATGAACACGCCTCTACAGCAAGCAAAATATTCCATAGGAATAAATTAACACACACTTTTTAACTGTAAGTGTAAACTCACCATCACTTTTGTGCAGTAAAGATAAATAACTTCGTCAGGATGTTCAAAAAGTTTAATAGTCTATTCACATTAAATGCAATATTATATTACTTTTCACAATTTATTACACTTGCTATGATTATTCACAATTCTAATCACACTCGGGCAGCGTTACCACGAAAGAGTTCTAAGCACGACTAAGTTCCCTCAACTAATAATGCGCCCGCTTATATACCTTAGCAATCACCTTCACCACATCTCAGTGTTATTATCTATCCGCTTTACATAGTTATTCGCTCGACTACCTTCACTAACACCAATAACGGTGCTATTACTAATATGAGGGTAACATAAGAAAATAGAACAAGGAAGGAAGATAAAAATTCCCCCGTCATTATGTAATACATAAAGCGACAGTAAAACCGGTGGACAGACAGGGTAACGCGAAACCTATATTTCAAGACAGCGAACAATGCTTGGTTATGTTTAATTGGAATACTATCATATAACAGTACGCAAAATATTTGAAATGAACACGCCCCTACTACTAGCCCTGTATTATACATGTCCCACTGCTGGGCACGGGCCTCCTCTACTGAATGAGAGGGGTTAGGCCGTAGTCCACCACGCTGGCCTAATGCGGATTGGTAGACTTCACATACCTTCGAAATTCTTATGGAGAACTTCTCAGGTATGTAGGTTTCCTCACGATGTTTCCTTCACCGTTAAAGCAAGTGATGATTAACAATTAATATACACGTAACTTAGAAAAGTCAGAGGTGTATGCTCTTGGGGCTGGTTTCGAACCTGCGGCTTTCGTCTCGACAGTCCATACCACTCCCACCTGAGCTATCACTGCATTTAACACGCCCCTATAGCAAGCAAAATATTCCATAGTCATAAATTATAATAATAATAAAATAATAAATACACCCAACAGTCACACACATAGTCCTGACCCCACACTAGGTTAAACCTGTATCGTGGGTATCAAGAACTACGAGGGACTTGCGGTCCCACAACACCCAGACCCGAGACAAATATTTGTGGATCAGACAAACATTTGCCAAGGTGCGGGAATCGAACCCACGGCCTCACGCTTCGCAACCGGCTACTCGCCCGCTGCGCCACGGAGGCTAATTAACACACACTTTTTAACTGTAAGAAAATAGAACAAGGAAGGAAGATAAAAAATCCCCCGTCATTATGTAATACATAAAGCGACAATAAAGCCGGTGGACAGACAGGGTAACGCGAAACTTATATTTCAAGACAAATGAAACATTGTTTATGGAATATTTCGCGAGGAAAAATTTCCGCTGAAAAAATATCACATTTCAACGACGCGCTGACGATCGCAGTAAATATCTGGTGGAGAAGGGTCACGGTGTATGAGAATTATTTTCAACTAGTTTTTGCTCGCGGCTCCGTCCGTGTGAACGGCCTATTCCGGGAAAAAAGTCTTATATAGCCTTCCTCAATAAATGGGCTATCTAACATTGAAAGAATTTTTCAAATCGGACCAGTAGTTCCTGAGATTAGCGCGTTCAACCAAACTAACTCTTCAGCTTTATAATGTTAGTATAGATTTAAATCTGGTGTCATAGAATTTATCCAGAGAATTTGTTTTACCCAATATGAGCTTAATTATTAGTCATAAAATCATATTTAACCGACTTCAAAAAAGGAGGAGGTTCTCAATTCGGCGCGTTTTTTATGTATGTACATCGATTTCTCCGACAAATGTGGACCGATTATGTTGAAAATAATAATAATAATAATAAATTAGGTTAGGATCTGATCACAGAGTACTGACTAAATGAAACACAGTACACTCGTCGTGATTGGTTATTTATTGTATTTGAATTTACATGCTATTGCTGTAACTACAACTAAAAACTGAAATATAAAATAAGGTTTAACTAAACCTAGAAAACGACTTCAAAATAAAAACACAGAAAAGTCAAAATAACATTTCTTGAAGTCTCTTTGGAGTCGGTGCCTATGTCGCCGCTGGTCAAATAAAATTGCAATTAAAATTCTATATCCTCAATAATTACAACAACAAATACATTTTGTACACCATTATGTTATTTTGCGTCCAAAGTCCGAGATAACATTATTCGGAGGTAGATGTGGCGCGACATTGCCGGCGGCAGAATTAACTGATACGATCAGAAAACACCTCTCAAATTACAAGGTGGTAGGTCCCTCGTTTGCGAGAGGCCGGCTAGGTTGGTACCACCGCTTTGTTTATTTACTGCTGTGTTTCTGTTTGAAGGGCATTGAATCCAGTGAAAATACTGGGCATTCCAGTCCAGTCCGTCCAGGACGAGCGCAGTCCAGTGTCATGCAGTGCTTTGTTATTTAAAGTTCTGTGTGGCGTTGCTTCTGTTTATGAGCAGGCGTGGCGCTTACCATCAGGCGAGCGACCTGCTAGTCTCGTCATTCAAGTTAAAAAAAAAAATACACATTCCGAGAAACTTTACATCGAACGTCGATGTTATAGAAGATTTTGTATAACATTTTGACTATCCCTTCTACTTCTTCCACCTGCCCTTATTCTACTCGCAGTGGGTCAGCTTGCTTTATAACACATGTTACAGAATGATTTAGCTTGTAGTTTTTACGATCGGCCGCCTGCTTAACGTCAACCACTCTGGGGAGTATAACATATCTTTATATATATAATTCTACTGTACGTGTGTATGTCATTGAACTCCTCCTAAACGTCTGGACCGATTTGAATGTTTTTTTTTGCGTTGTATGGGTTTGGGTGGCGCCCTGGATGGTTTAGATTCACAATTGGACCTGGTAGGTGGCGCTGCTGTAGTTGCGGGAGAAACCGCGCGGGACAGCTATCTTTATATATGTAAATTCTATTGTACGTGTGTATGTCATTGAACTCCTCCTAAACGGCTGGAACGATTTGAATGATTTTTTTTGTATGCGTTTGGGTGGCGCCCTGGATGATTTAGATTTACAAATCAGCCCGGCAGATGGCGATGCAATTGTATGCTGCGGGTGAAACCGCGCGGGACAGCTAGTTTACTATAAAATATAAAATAAGCTCATAATCTTAACTAAATACGCAAAGGCGTAGGCAGAACTATCGCCTATCGCCATACCGGGCACAAATTCCTGATTCCGGGCTGATAGTGATAATTTCGTAATAAAAAAACCCGATAGCACTTTACCCGACCCGAGGATCAAACCCGCGACCTCAGCGTCAACCTCATTCGTAACGCGTACGCATTACAACTGCACCACCGAGGCAGTCGTTATATAAAATACTTGCCTTTGCTCACGGCCCCACCCGCGTGAATGGCCTTTTCCGGGATAAAAAGTAGCCTATGTTACTCAGTGATAATGTAGCTTTCTAACGGTAAAATTATTTTTGAAATCGGTCCAGTAGTTTTTAAGTTTATTCGTACGCACTCATGCCTGTAATCCCCGAAGGGGTAGGCAGAGGTGTAACCGGTACACCCACATTTCGACGAGCATATTTCCGTCCCATATGTGATAGGGGGCGAGCCTATCGCCATACCGGGCACAAATTTCAGACTCCGGTCTGATACTGAGCATTTCGTAATAGAAAAACCCAATACTACTTTACCCGACCCGGGGATCGAACCCAAGACCTCAGCGTTGACCTCAATCGTAACGCGTACGCATTACAACTGCGCCACCGAGGCAGTCAGTAAGTTTATTCGTTACATACAAAAACACAAATCTTTCCTCTGTATAATGTTAGTGTAGATAGGTATAGAATATATGGCCTTTATATATAATATAAAGTGTATACAACGTGTTACAGAAAGGTGTGGTCATATTTTAGGGTCATTACATACACCTTACAGTGAGTATTTATTTCTCGGATCTTTTCATAACCAAGACATCCAAAAATTTCACGTTAATTTTAATCACTCGTTTATTAAGATCGACAAGATTGATAACAACACTATTAATTATTATGTACGACACTTACTTTTTATTAAACTTGAATAAGATGTACGTAATTCTACGGGCATACGTACGTTTTTACGAGTGGTAGAGCCACGCTAACGTAACTTGTAGGTAATTTAAACACAAATTAACATCGGAAAGAGATTGTGTGCTGAAGACAATATAGGCACAATCGTCTTGAAACATTTTAAAGACTTCATTCTCGGGTCTTCCATCTATGAATTTGGCTTAACCTTTTAAACGAGCGCATCGTCATCGATCGTTGACTGTATCATAAAGTCAACGATCCTCTTAAAAGCTGTTATCAGTTGCACCAACACAATATACCAATACATAATACTTGTTTTTAGTCAAATACAACACATTTTTTGAACTCGTATTCATACTTCATAAAATCAGAAATTACCGAACTGACTGCGTCAAATAAATATTGACATTTGACAACTGATTAATGTTTTTTTAATTATAAAATAATTAAATAAAAGGAGGTCTATAGTATCATTGTTTATCATTTAGTGTTGTCCAAAGTTGAAAATCGATATCGATATGTTACTCATTCGATAAAAAAGAAAATTCTTTAATTATTGTCCTAGCAATACAATCGGATTTGGTACTATGGGAGATAAAATACTTATACCCTACACTATACATTGCTTAAATTTGCCCGCCCCTTTCTATAAAACGTTGTATATAACCACAGAACCAGCCCCGTCAAAAGCCCCTACGAGGAATTCTCTTCATAAAGTACCTTAGTCTTGTAATTCGAATGAATAGATAACTACTGAGTTTAAAGTTTCTACACCCGTATGTAAAGTTTTTGACTCATTGTGACGAAATGTGTAGGTTGTACTGAGAATCTGGGAGACAAACTTGTCAGATTAAGTATGTAATCGCTGGTTTTATACCATAGGCCGGCAACGAGCAAGTGTGTTACCTGATGGTAAGTGTTCTCGACCGCCCATATACGTCCAAAATACGAAGAATCAAGGGCTCGTTTACCACCATTAAGAGGATGAATGAAAGGAGAATGACGAAAGTATTTTACCTTTCAGAACATAAAAAAAATACAGTTGAATTGAGAACTTCCTCCTTTTTGAAGTCGTTTAAAAAGTAAGCCCCATTGTAAATAAACAAATCGACACAAAAGCAATGACATTACACTGTGGTAGATAAATTGTGGAATTAATCATACTCCTAAATTCGAAGTGATTAATACATTTGGAGGATCATATGTTCTTACTTGTGACGTCAAACCAATGACGCAATAATAAGAAAGATTTTAAAAAGGTTCAAATACAAAATAAGCAATAATAACTCCCATAAAGTTATCTAACAAAGACAGCACACAATATTCATAAATTGAAATGTAACGCAATACAAGGGTTTCGTTTTAAAAATTTGAATAATTATGAGGCAAGCGAGTTTGCATTCTAAATGAACTGCGGCCACTTGGACAAACCGCTGGCTGTAATGGAATATAAATTAAATGTCTGTATGAGCATCGTGATATCTAAACAATTTATGATAAACAAACTTTTTAATAAATCAGCTTAAAAAAAAGTAAGACTGCCTCGGTGGCGCAGTTGTAATGCGTACGCGTTACGATTGAGTCTAACGCTGAGGTCTCGGGTTCGAGAAAAATAATATTACTGAGTTTTGAGTCGGTGCTATCATAGTTAATTGGTCAAAGATTGATAGCATTTATTTCAGAATTGTTTTATGTAATGTTTTAGCTCTATCCTTTTGTTAATCAGTTTAATTTTTATTTTATTTTTACTATTTACTGATATAATCATCATAGTAGAAACACGCACACGCACACACCTGCTACGTCGATCAAAACATTCTCCAACATTCAGTTCAAAACGGAATTCGATAACCGATTGAAAAGCTTTCCGCTTTCATTTGGCTAAACATATTCGTCTTTGTTATTACAAACCTAACGACCACACAAATATTTCGCCTAATGTACATTTTTACTTTATCGTCTTTTTTTTTTTTTTTTTTACTAGCCCTTTATTATATACGTCCCACTGCTGGGCACGGGCCTCCTCTACTGAATGAGAGGGGTTAGGCCTTTGTCTACCACACTGGCCTAATGTGGGTTGGTAGACTTCACATACCTTCGAAATTCTTATGAAGAACTTCTCAGGTATGCAGGTTTCCTCACGATGTTTTTCCTTCACCGTTAAAGCAAGTGATAACTGACAATTGATATACACATAACTTAGAAAAGTCAGAGGTGTATGCACTTGGGGCTGGTTTCGAACTTGCGACTTTCGTCTCGACAGTCCGTACCACTCCCCGCTGAGCTATCACTTTATCGTCTAATATCCTGTTAAATAAATCCTAACAATTGAAACAAAGCTGAGCACAAATATCGCGAACTAGCATTGTGCTGGGGCGGGTAGAGCGAACGAAGGGCGGCGGAGATCGATGGCGGCACCCAACATGACAACGGCGGGCTGGACAAATTTGTACGTGCGGCCTCAACATCGGAGCCCAGCAGGCCAATTCTCTTAATTTTAAATGTTCAAAATATCATTCCGATCTAGTCTCAGCGTCAAGTAAGTTGCAAATGACATTCTCTTAAATTAGGGGAAAATCTTATGGGTTCGCGTCACCGACTTGCTCATGACGCGCAGCGGCCGTATGCTGTGCGCGTTAGACTGCTAGAGATAATGATAGAATTAAAGGAAAGGACAGGGGATTAGGAAGGGGAAGAGACTTGGGAAATCTACTCACCGTACGAAACGCAACAAACAGCAAGCTTGTCCGTCTTCTTTAACGAAACGTCGATTTTCTCTAAGACAGTGGTAATAATCGCATAGAGTCACATATTCATGCTGTAGATAAAATAGTCTACATTATTAACAACGCATATATTATAAACTAGCTGTTGCCCGCCTGCGTGAATGTCATTTTCCGGGATATAAAGTACCTGAGTAGCCTAAGTTACTCCTTATTACATCAGTTATCTGCCAGATAATGTCCCATCAAAATCAGTCCAGCCGTTCCAGAGTTTGTTCCAGCTGGAACAAACAGACAGACAGACAGCCAAAAATATTAAAAAAAAAATGGTATATGTACCGTATATACATTAGTATATGCATGTAGTAAAAAGCGGTTATTTTATTATTATTATTTTTTTTTATCCTGGCTCGGCAAAGTGACTACGCTACACCTGATGGTAAGTATAGCGCAATCCATGAATACTGTCGACCAACGATAGACACTGAATCTATCGCAGATCGGCAGAATTATGCCGGCCTGCTTAGTTGCTAATACACACATACACTATATGTATATTACACATTTATTTGTATACATTTTGGCTTGACGGTGATGCCATTATATTTTGGAGTCCAACAGTAAAACGCATACAAATATAGCCCGCGGCTCTATTTGTCGACTTCTGGATAGTTCGAAACTTCCAGTCAAAACCAAAACTGGGATCAAGCACCCTCGTTCAGTGAAGTGAACTGGGAGAAATCTATCGCTCTCCAGTAATAACGTTAATGGAGGGCCATCGAGAGGGCTTGATAGCGCCGCGCCGTGCACAATTCTAAATTAGTTTGATTAACTTAATCACGCTCGATTGTAAAAGATTAACCACAGATCTTTGTGTGGTGTCGTGGTGGGTTTGATTCCTGCATTAGTATGATACATTTTTTTCTCGTATTAATATCAGCATAGTGTAATTTCGGAAGTTTTTTTGTGATAGAGCCACGCCGTAGACGCTTGTATACAACATGAATGGGCTAGCTCGTCCGGGTCGTTACCACTGTCTCACAGAAAACCGATGTAAAGTAGCTAGCTAGTTGCTACGTTTCGTACGGTGAGTGAGATATCCGGAGGCCCAAACCCCCTTCCCTTCCCAATCCCAAAATTATCCCTTTCCTTTAAGGTCGGCAACTCACCCATGATTCTTTTGGTATTGTAGGCGTACATGGGCGGTGGAGATCACTTATCATCAGGTGGGTCATTTGCTCGTTTGCCAGCCTATGCCATATATAAAAAAGGGTAAACACATACATAATTTGTGTTTCTCGGAGTATCACCACTAAACGCTTAGGACTCCAATATTATTTCTAATTTATGCCGCTACTCATCCTCTATCCCACTGTTTTAAATAGTAGATGCCGGCAAACGAGTAAGTGGGTCAACTGATGGTAAGTGATCTCCACCGATTATGAACATTCACAGTACCGGAAGAATCATGGTCACATTGTCGACCTTCAACATACACACTCACGCCTATGTCCCATAGGGGTAGGCAGAGACTATTGAGTACCACAAGCTACGATCCTGACACACCTCTTTCGCCTCTTCCACATTCATACATCTTCTCATACATTTTCTTCGGTTGAGGGTACTCGTGACGTGCCCTTTTCGGAGAATGTCATTTATTTGATCCGCATATGTTCTCCTCGGGCGCCCTCTTCCAACCCTACCATTCACATTCGCACGATAAATACCTTTCGTAAGTCGTCTTTCTTTCGTCGACCTTCAAGTAAATAGATAATTAAGGGATCGGGAAGAGGAGTGTCATTTAGGCATTCGGGTGTGTATTATTGGTCTTCGTGGGCCGTGGAGATTGCTTACTATCAAGTGACCCACATAGGCGTTTGCTGGACTCTACTAAAAAAATAAAAGGCGTGAAATAAAACGCTAAACAAATTCGCCAACACCTACCTAAGTTAAAATAGATCTAAAACGTATTCCAAAAACTTGTATTAATTCGAAATTGGATTATCTATGCCACTTAGAACCGTTAACTTTCCAAGTGCCAAAAACATTGTAATATAATTTATTCGGGACAAAAGGGAGCAGTTAGAAAGAAAACAGCAGATAAGTCAAAACGTACCGTTTATGAAGCTAATGGCGAAAGAATAAGGGCATAACTCAGTATGAGTGGTTACCTACTAGGGGAAGGGCGTGATGGTATGATAACTAGAAGTGTCATATCAACATTTTAAATTAAATATTAACCAATTTATACCAATATACCAATATTATTATTATATGCCGTCATATATGATCCTATGTCACAGCATGCTGTGAAATAGGACCATTGAAAAATGATCATAGAAAATATGAAGTTTATGTTGCTACGAGTATTAAACTGTCGTACATTTCTCATATATCTTTATGCTATAGAAGTACGATTATTTTTATATAAATAAATAAATACGCCCAACAATCACACACCGCCCTGACCCCACACTAGGTTAACCTGTATCGTAGGTATCAGGAACTACGAGGGTCTTGCTGTCCCACAACACCCAGACCCGAAACAATTATATGTGGATCACACAAACATTTGTCTTGGTGCGAGAATCGAACCCACGGCCTCTCGCTTCGCAGCCAGCTCCTCGCCCACTGTGCCACGGAGGCTGTCATAAATATATATGTTCCACTGTTGGGCACGGGCCTCCTCTACTGAATGAGAGGGGTCAGGCTTTAGTACATCACGCTGGCCTAATGCGGATTGGCAGACTTCACATACCTTCGAAATTCTTATGGAGAACTTCAGGTATGCAGGTTTCCTCACGATGATTCCTTCACCGTTTAAGCAAGTGATAATTAACAATTAATCACACTAATATTATAAATGTGAATGTAAGTTTGTTTGTTACGCTTTCACGCGAAAACTACTTAACCGATCATCATGAAACTTTGTACACATATTCTTGGAGGTATAAGAAGTATCATAAGATACTTTTTATGAAAAAAGAACTATCTATTTGTTTGTTACGCTTTCACGCCTAAATAAATAAATAAATACACCCAACAGTCACACACATAGTCCTGGCCCCACACTAGGTAAACCTGTATCGCGGGTATCAGGAACTACGAGGGACTTGCGGTCCCACAACACCCAGACCCGAGACCAATATTTGTGGTTCACACAAACATTTGTCCCAGTGTGGGAATCGAACCCACGGCCTCTCGCTTCGCAGCCGTCTACTCGCCCGCTGCGCCACAAAATAACTGAATTGATTTTGATGTAGAGATAGATGGGACTCAGGAGACGGTTATAGGCCACGTTTTATTTCGGTAGTCTATTCACGCGGGCGGAGCCGCAAGCAAAAGCTAGTATAAAATATATCTGTAACACATCTAGTATAGGATACCTTTTACGTTCGATGTTGGAGAGAAAGTATAAAAAGCTGTAAGAAATAGGGAACCGCGACAGTCCCATTAATCAGACACAGCCAGTGACGCGCCCTACCTCATGGATTGGAAACGCTGGATAGGGAATTGATATATTTTTATAGAGAATACATACGCACTCACGCCTGTCACCCTCGAAGAGGTAGGTAGAGGTATATCCAGTACACCCACATTTCGCCGAGCGTAAATCCGTCCCTTATGTGATAGGGGGGAGCCTATCGCCAGATCGGGCACAAATTCTAGACTCCGGGCTGATACTGAGCATATCGTAATAGAAAAACTCAATACCACTTTACCCGACCCGGGGATCGAACCCGAGACCTCAGCGTTGACCTCAATCGTAACGCGTACGCATTACAACTGCGCCACTGAGGCAGTTTTATTGAGAAGTTATTTTTTTTATTAGCTTGAATGACGATACTAGCAGGTCGCTCGCCTGATGGTAACCACTGCGTCTGCCCATAAACAGAAGCAAGACTACACAGAACTTTTCATTAGAAAGCACTGCACGGCACTGGACTGCGCTGGAATGCTTGCGCGGTATGACTGATGTGCTGAGGTCTCGGGTTCGATCCCGGGTCGGGTAAAAGTGATATTGGGTTTTGCTATTTAAAAATGCTCAGTATCACCCTGGAGTCTGTAATTGACCCCGGTATGGCGAAAGGCTCGCATATCACATCATGGGATGAAAATCTGTGACATGTGGGTTTACTGGTTACACCTCTGCCTCCATCGGGGAGTACAGGCGTGGGTGCGTGTGTATGTATGTATCTTCATAATTTATAAAGTCTAGTTACACTCAAAAATCCTACTAGAATCATATTACCGTCATTAACACGTTGGTGTCTTTATAAAGATGATATTCGGCGTCTTGATACATTTCACATGAGATGTCTCAGGACCATTCTACGGATACGCTGGCAAGATCGTGTGCCGAACTCGGAGGTTCTTCGTCGCACCAAACTGGCTGGCATGGAAAGCCTGCTCATGAAGGGCCAGCTGCGTTGGTGTGGACACCTTGTCCGCATGGACTCCTTTAGATTGCCTAAACAAGTTTTCTATTCAGAGCTTGAGTGTGGAAATCGCAAACGCGGAGGCCAGTATTTGCGTTACAAGGACGTCCTCAAACGTCATCTTACTGCTTGTGGCTTGTCATGCAGTTCGTGGGAGGAGCTTGCAATACACAGACCGGAGTGGCGAAAGGCTTCAAAGATTGGTGTAGAAGACTATGAACGCCTCCGCCTTAAAGACCGTGACACCAAACGCGAACTCCGAAAGACGCGGCCTAAGCCCTCCTACAATTACACTTATAATTCTAGCGGACAGCTCTACTGTCCAACTTGTGATCGCGTGTTTGTGATCAAGTTGGGTTTCACGAGTCATCTACGCGCGCATGCCAGAAATAATAATTGACAGGGTGTCGCCGTTGACGGATGCTTCAAGGAGGACATCATCATCATACAGACGGGCACGTGTAATCCTTTGTACGTGACCAGAGTGATATCTCTTCTAATACTTCGCCCATTGCTATTATTTTGTTTTATTGTTAATACATACGCACTCACGCCTGTAATCCCCGAAGGGGTAGGCAGAGGTGTAATCAGTACACCCACAATTCGCCGAGCGCATCTCCGTCCCATAATGTGATATGGGGCGAGCCTATCGCCATACCGGGCACAAATTCCAGACTCCGGGATGATACTGGGGTATTTCGTAATAGAAAACCGCAATACCACTACCCGACCCGGGGATCGAACCCGAGACCTCAGCGTTGGCCTCAATCGTAACGCGTACACATTACAACTGCGCTACCGAGGCAGTATCTCAGTTTATTGTTAATGCTATCGAAATAAGATAACTAGACCGATAACTCTCATATGAATCTGCCAAAAGTATGGTTTCACTTACTTACACATGCAAAGGTAATCCACACGTAACACTCATACACGCAACAGAAATTAATTAACGTTCAAAATAAACTTTATTTCATTTTATATTTTATTTTATTGCATAGGCCGGCAAACGGGCAAGTGGGTCACCTGATGATAAGTGATCTCCACCGCCCATGTACACCCACAATACCAAAAGAATCATGGGTGCGTTGCCGACCTTATAGGAAAGGGATAATTAAGGAATTGGGAAGGGGAGGGGGTTTGGGCCTCCGGAGATCTCACTCACCGTACGAAACGCAGCAGCAAGCCGCTACTTTACGCCGGTTTTCTGTGAGACAGTGGTAATGACCCGGACGAGGCGGCCCATACACGCTGCAGACAAAAGTGTCTACAACGTGGCTCTACCACTCATAAATATTCATAAATGTTAATGTCTAAATACTAATTTCTAAATCGAGATACGACGTTCTGCAGCGCGCAAAAATTTGACGTATTTAGTGTCAAATAGAGATCGTGAATCATTTTTTATGAATTGGCGAATGAACTTGCTGCATAGACTGTCATAGCCCCGCCCTCTTGCACAGAGTTCTGGTGGGGTCATTTTTATGCTTGAAATACGTTGCTTGTCATCTTATTTCGATGGAAATGAGAATGGATGCTCTTGTAAAATATAGTATTGTTTGCTTCTTTCGTAAAGAGACAGCATAAATTGGCTACCAAGATCAATAATTATAGTTTTTACGCACTGTATCATATCCAAATTCAAGATTATGATCGGAATTAGAGATATTCTTGGCTTCAAAAATCAGAATTCAGATCTAGTACGCAACCTCTCATACAGGTAGTACTAGGACTAGCTCAATATACCCATAATTCTTTTAACACAAGGTGTATTTACGGGTGGTGGTGATCACTTACAAAACGATTACTCACGGGGTCGTTTGCTTAATACCAGCTCTGTACCATAACACTGCTAGGACGGGTCTCCTACACCGAATGTGAGGGATTAGGCCTTAGTGTACCAAGCTGACCTCTACTGGTTGGCAGACTTCACATACCTTCAAATTATCTGGTATGCAGGTTTCCTCAAAATGTTTCCTTCACCATGCAAGAAAGCAATAATTAACAATGAATACACACGTAACTTGCATACTCTTGGGGCCCTAGATAGACAGACGAGCGGGCGGCCCACCTGTTGGTAAGTGGTTACCGCCGCCCATGGACCGCAGTAATGCCAGAGCACAGCCAGGCCACTGCCTACCGTTGAAGGAAGACTCTTTTTAAGCCTTGCTTAAAGAAGGACAGGTCTGATGCCCGGAGCTTGGAATTTGTGCCCGGTATGGCGATAGGCTCGCCCCCTATCACATCGTGGGACGGAGATACACTCGGCGAAATGTGGGTGTACCGGTTACACCTCTGCCTACTCCTTCGGGAATTACAGGCGTGAGTGCGTATATATGTATGTAAATTAAGGAAATCTCATATTTTTCTTTTAACCACTAGTCAAAAAGTGTATGATAAAAATGACGTAAACCACCTCTGTACAGCACAATATTAATGATTGTAGTCGACGTCGTCACGTAATTAATAACACGCATTCTGTGCGATTACGCTTAAGCTACGCGGAATTTGTGGTACTGGCTTAACAAGAAGACAGCTTTTAATCTATTCTTAAATATTGTCAAAGTAAGGGTAAAATTTGCAAAATAGGTAGATATTATATTATTATGTAAACATTATTATCCAGGATTTGATATTTTGTATCTAAATCATTGTTCCTGAAGCCTAAGTCGTGGGGAATCCTAATGTAAAATCAGAAGGCCAATTCTCGTAATTTTAAATGTTCAAAATATCATTCCGATCTAGTCTCAGCGTCAAGAAAGTTGCACATGGTATTCTCTTAAACCAATAATCAACGTCAAATGCACCTAGCATTAGCAGTAGCATTATACCGTTTTGGCTTCAGTCAACTTTTGTTCTACATTCAATCTCATTACGACCTATGTTCACATTGGACGTTGATTATTGGTTTAAGAGAATGCCATTTGCAACTTTCTTGACGCTGAGACTAGATTGGAATGATATTTTGAACATTTAAAATTACGAGAATTGGCCTGCAGGATATGCATAAATGATGGCTAATTTTGTTACTTATTATCCCAGTTTTTATTTCTTCAAGCACCTTCATCATGGCCTATAACATCTACGAAAGATAGTTTAAGCAGTTTCCAGGCGGCATTTACGTTCATGACTTATAAGACCTATTCGCGAACGGGAGTTCCGGTTGCACTGTTTACTTTTTTTTATAGCATGGGCCGGCAAACGAGCAAATGGTCATCACCTGATGGTAAGTAATCTCCGCCGCCCATGTACGCCCACAATACTAAAAGAATGATGGGCGCGTTGCCGACCTTAAAGGAAAGGGATAATAGGGTAGTTGACTAGTTTTTTTTTATTATTTAAATCAATAAGTTACTTTACTCAAAATATATGGCAGAAAGAATTTTATAAATCGGACCAAAAATAAATAAGTTAGACGCCATTCAAATCCTGTGGAAGGGGTAATTGTCAAATGACAGACGATGCAACCATTGACGTCACTGTGTAAAATGTTCATTATGGTGCACGCGTGCAAGCGAGATAGTGAGATATCCCCACTACGCACCCACTTTTCTTCATACCAACATTTAAAGTCATAACTGCGGGCACATTTCTGAACCAATTTATATTGTGTTTTAATAAAAGGGTTTCTTTTGCGTGTCATTTTCTGTTGCTTATAAAATAATGTATAAAATTCAATATAGGAAACTACCCTATTAAGGGAATGGGAAGGGGAGGGGATTTGGGCTTCCGGATATCTCACTCACCGTACGAAACGCAGCAGCAAGCTTTACGTCGGTTTCCTGTGAGACAATGGTTACGACCCGGACGAGCCGACCCATTCATCCTGTAGACAAAAGTGTCTACAGCGTGGCTCTACCACTCATAACACACCTCTTGATGTTGATGGGCTCAGCGCACGTTGATGTCTTAAATTCCTTTTGTATGCGAGAGTTTTTAGCCAACTTGTATCGTGAGCATTTGTCCCCTCGCTAACTATCTTCCGTCACACACTTTGATCCTCAGCACTTGATTCCCATCTGCGGTTATTAATATGAAAAGTTGTCACATCCCGTTTCGCGCAATCTTTAAACTTCAAATAAGTTCTACCGATGGGTATTTTAGCAATAAAGAATAAATAAAAATCTTATGCTACAAATAGTCATAATAAAAATGTATTAAAAAAATATATTATTTAGTCGCAACAACATCATATACACCATATGTACTTATACAAAAAAAAATCTTACCTTTGTCAATACAATTCAGTCAGTATTACAATAATTATAGTTGCAAATATCCTTACAATATAAACAGCTTTCAATTATTTTTTATTATCATAATATATGCATTTAATTAACAAATTATAGACTTAAAATTAATTAAAAACAAAAAATTTAAATAAAAGGGAAGTATCTTTTCTAAATATATTATTTGAGATGCTAAATTTCTTATCCACGATTTTCCGAGTCCGTGCAAAAAGTTGGTTGACAATAATTTTGCTAGTACTAAGTGGGTCGAGTCGGCACTAACTGGCGAGAGATTTGTGATCACTTGCTCTTTGGCAGAACTCTCTCTCCTTCCTTGTCACTCTATCTCTTTCACACTTGAAGGCTTCATTAAACTATTAAGGAGCAGTTTAAATCTGGATGCAGTCAGCTCTGGTAATATAATCTGGTTCTTATGTAGCTATACGAGATAACTTTGTGAATTCAACGACAGATTACTAAATACGTCTCAGTACGAAATATACGAATTAAATAAGTTCCTTTGGCTCTATGCAGTTTTAAATACAACCATACATACGCACTCACGCCTGTAATCCCCAAAGGGGTAGGCAGAGGTGAAACCAGTACACCCACATTTCGCCGAGCGTATCTCCGTCCCACGATGTGGTAGGGGGCGAGCCTATCGCCATACCGGGCACAAATTCCAGACTCCGGGCTGGTACTGAGCATTTCGTAATAGAAAAACCCAATATCACTTTTACCCGACCCGGGGATCGAACCCGAGACCTCAGCGTTAGCCTCAGTTGTAACACGTACGCATTACAACTGCGCCACCGAGGCAGTCGAATACACACGTAGTTTCGAAAAGCCTTTTTCTGCTGTCAAGCAGCAGTGTATAAACACTATTTTGCTTGAAGGACATTGAAGCCAGTGAAATAACTGGACATTGCCTATGTCTCGGGGTGACGAACGCAGTCCGGTGCCGGTGCTTTGTAATTCAAAGTTATGTGTATGTTATGTTAAGTTCTGTTTATAGGCAGCTGTGACGCTTACCATCAGGCGAGCGACCTGCTCGTTTCGCCATTCATGCGAATAAACATTTCAATTTCGTGACTTTTCGCCGCAGCTATTTTTCGTGGCTGTCATATTTACTTGTTACGCTAATGTGGATGGGTGTCGTAACATGTACTGTGACATATTTTTATTTTTAATTATAAGCTAGGCGGCAGAAATAACAAAGCGTTACACTTGAAAGTTTGCAGTTTGAAATGTCACAAGTGAAGAAGTCTTCACGAAGAAAAGTTATAAGCTTTACAGTTATATAAAATAAGCAAATATCTTTCTTTCCTTTTTATCTAAATTCATAACTGTGTAATATCAAAAATTCTCCAAATAACTTTTATAAAATTACCTTTCAAAGTTGTCAAAACGACCGCACCACGGCGTCGTCGGCACACTGTCAAGTGTGGTCATACGTTAGGGGTCCCCTATTAAGATCTAAATGTGGGTCACCGTTTAATCCCATTACGGGCGACCTTTACGCCAGAGGAAAAAGCCATCTAGTTAAGAGAATATCTTGATGAAAATTTTCTAAGCTCTGGGCGAAAGGTATTCAGACGTTAATTCTACAGAATGTCGGATTGATTTTCAATCAGATTAATTAGTTAATTAGGTTTTCTATTTACTTTTCGTTATTTGCCTGTATAACAAGACGATCAGTTGCAGGTCACTATCCTGATGTAAAAAGCCAGCTCATAAAATACCAACATCACCCAGAATACCTTGAATTACTTACTGTATTTTTTTTTATGCCATAGTCCGGCAAACGAGCAAGTGGGTCACCTAATAGTAAGTGATCTCCACCGCCCATGTACGCCCACAATACCAAAAGAATCATGGGTGCGTTGCCAACCTTAAAAGAAAGGGATAATAAAGGAATTGGAGAGGGGGAGGGGATTTGGGCCTCCGGATATCTCACTCACCGTACAAAACGCAGCAGCAAGCTGCTACTTTACGCCGATTTTCTGTGAGACAGTGGTAACGATCCACGCGAGCCGGCCCATTCATGCTGTAGACAAAAGTGTCTACAGCGTGGCTCTACCACTCTTAAATAATATATGGCACAGCACTGTGCTCATCGCCCCGTGACATAGGATTTTATGTTAGAAAATATGATTCGTTCGGACACAAATTCGAATCCAGGAAATCCCATGTGTATTTTTCGAGTCAAAAACTCAGGAGGCCTGGGATTTGAACCCAGAGTCGCACCGGTTAAAAGGTTAGGTTTAGGAGTCTTCAGCAAGCCTCTATTGTGGCACCTTCTTCGAGGACTGCTTGAAGAGTCCCCAACCTGGGACGAAGAGCGCAGCACTCTCAGAATAGACGTCGGGAAAAGAAAGGAAAATATAAACACTATTTATTATTGGAATATATATTCTGAATTCATCGATAACTCAATCATACCTGCCTTCTATCAACTATCTAGGGAGACCTAGATAAAATGGCTAAAGGCGAGAAACTGCGAAACCTGCGTTTACAAGGTGGTAGGTCCCTCGTTTGCGAGAGACCAGCTGGGTTGGTATCATCGCTTTGTCTATTTCTGCCGCCAAGCAACAGTGTGTAAGCACTGTTGTGTTCCGGTGTGAAGGACATTGAAGCCAGTGTAATTACTGGGCATTATGAGACTTAACACCTTATGTCTCGGGGTGACGAGCGCAGTCCAGTGTCATGCACTGCTTTATTTAAAGTTCTGTGTGGCGTTGCTTCTGTTTATGAGCAGGCGTGGCGCTTACCATCAGGCGAGCAACCTGCTCGTCTCGTCATTCAATCTAATAAAAAAAAGCGGTCATAATAGAGTTTATCACGCCCACCACCACTATTGTGAACACAAACAAAATCGAACAAAAATGTCTCGACTCGATTGATTTATAGAATTACTATCGAACGGTGTTACTTTAGGGATGGGATAGAACGAATTACGTATCGAGTCAAATGATCGAAAAGTACAATTTTCACTTTCGATCTAAAAGAGCGGTGTTGTGAATGAGTAGTGTTGCTACAGTTCAATTTTTAAAGCCGACAAACAAGTAAGTAGGTTATTTGATGTTGATGAGCCCAATGAGCACTAATGATCCCAAAAGCCTTATGGTTGCATTGGCAACATTAAAGGCATGGCATGGCAATTGACAGCCTCCGTGGCGCAGCGGGCAACTAGCCGACTGGGAAGCGAGAGACCGTGGGATCGATTCCCGCACTGAGACAAATGTTTGTGTGATCTACAAAAATTTGTTACGGGTTAGGTGTTGTGGTCCCTCGTAGTTACTCATACCCACGATACAGGTTTACCTAGTGTGGGGTCAGGACTATGTGTATGACTGTTGAGTGTATTTATTTATGGAATGGGGATTGGGAGGAAGGCGCCTCTCCTCCGATATAAACCTCCGGAAAATTAACTCGCAGTACGAAATGCAACAGCAAGTTTCCACATCACGCAGGTTTTCTGTAAGATAGTGGTATCGCTCGGGTATAGCCGGCCCATTCATGCTGTAGACATTACGGTCTACAGTTACAAAATCACTGTTTTATTTTTATAAACAATTTATTATTGTTTATCAAGTCTTGTCAATTATCAAAAATATGAGTTTGAAATGAATTTTCAGAAAATAAATAAATTACTTTTAAATTAACATTTTATAGCTCTATTTATGTGTGAAGCTGCTTCCGAACAATGACAGGGGGGGGGGCTGAGGGGCAGTAAAGGGGGAGATAATGTAAAGCGGAATTAAGTCGTTAAAATAATGGGTCTATAAAGCCTTCTTTTATGACTAATGAATATGTTTATTTATTTTTTGTTGAGTATACTTCACTTTTAAACACTGCGTTTTATCTCTTTCACTCAGTTAATCACTGGGTAAAAGAGATAACTTAAACATTGTTGATTTGTTTCTAAGTAAAATTAAATGCAAACAAAAGTTTGACTTAGCCTTATGATTGCAATGGCTTAACTGCTTAGCTCTACCATAATAAATCTAGTTATTAAGTAACTCTCTTAAATAGTACTCTTTACAGTGTAAATACATTTTGACATTACATCCGGTTTGAAGGACATTGAAGCCAGTGGAATTACTGGGCATTATGAGACTTAACACCTTATGTCTCGCGGTGAAGAGCGCAGTCCAGTGTCATGCAGTGCTTTGTTAATTAAAGTTCTGTGTGGCGTTGCTTCTGTTTATGAGCAGGCGTGGCGCTAACCATCAGGCGAGCGACATGCTCGTCTCGTCATTCAAGCTAATAAAAAAATTGCTTGTTATCTTTATAGATTCCGAGTTTGATGATTCAGGTCAAGCAATAAAAATTTGTGTTGAGTTTTTAAATTGAAAACACACTTGAGTTCACTAGGATTGGAATTTGTATCCAGTAGGGCGACAGGCTTGTCACTTAATACATATTTCTTTCTACCTAACTTTACCCCAATTAGTGCCAGGGTCTGCATTTCTACTTAAACATTTCATTTGGCCTGACGTTCAGCATCGTCTGTAGTAAGACTATTGGCTCACATCATACCCTCAATTGCTCATCCGCCTCTCCCTTCAGCGATTTAGGTGAGGGCTCATATAGTCTCTCTATTCTAAAATAAAAAAAAAGTAACTGGTGCCGCCGCCGCCGCTGCCAAAAGCTTACCACGCTATCTCCTCCGAAACCGCTGGGGGTATGGGGTCGAGACCGATACCAATCGATGCAGAATAATGTGGGGAAGAAAGTAAGATATGTCTCATATTCGTCGGACTTTAAGTTTTTTTTTTAATGTTTTGTGGAAAAACTTGGGCAACGCCCCTAGTATTACAAAAAATACATACGCACTCACGCCTGTGATCCACGAAGGGGTACGCAGAGGTGTAACCAGTACACCCACATTTCGCCGAGCGTATCTCCGTCCCACGATGTGATAGGGGGCGAGCCTATCGCCATACTGGGCACAAATTCCAGACTCCAGGCTGATACTGAGCATTTCGTAATAGAAAAACCCAATACCTCTTTATCCGACCCGGGGATTGAAGCCGAGACCTAGGCGTTGGCCTCAATCGTAACGCGTACGCATTACAACTGCGCTACCGGGGCAGTCAGTTCAGAGGCAGTTATAACAAAAAAATATCATTAAATTATATTTAAAGACAGCAATAATTGAATGATTCAAGCCTAGTCACATCCCTAAGCCGTCTCCCCTTTATGCGGCTTTCCCCTTTAAGCCCGGGGCCTCCCGCGGGACCGGCGAGATTAGGGTTCCGACAATACCTCCAATTGAACCTTGCGAAAAATTTACATAATCCTCCGCGGACTATTATGGGGAATTTTCGAAATCGCTTTATAAAACGATCGAGATTGGCTCACGAAACGTCAACGTACGCACTTGTGTGGTTCGTATCGTCTATCGATTCAGATGCGAAAATGTATGTTACACAAGGTTTTTTGAGTTGTGAAGGGATTTCATATCACTGTTTGAATAATAATAAAAATAAATACACCCAACAGTCACACACATAGTCCTGACCCCACACTAGGTTAACCTGTATCGTGGGTATTAGGAACTACGCGGGACTTGCGGTCCCACAGTATCCAGACCCGAAACAAATATTTGTGGATTAGACAAACATTTGTCTCGGTGTGGGAATCGAATCCACGGCCTCACGCTTCGCAACCGGCTACTCGCCCGTTGCGCCACGGAGGCTGGCTGAATAAATTATAGGTATGGTGTTATTGAGAAGTTGGTCACAAATGCCTTTGCCAGCTCATGCCAGCTCATGCCAGGAGTACCACTGGTTTATAGAAAACCGATGTAAAGTAACGGCATGCAGCTGCGTTTCGTACGGTGAGTGAGATATCCGGAGGCCCAAATCCCCTTCCCCTTCCCAATCATTTAATTTAATTATCCTTTTCATCGCCCATAATTATTTTGGTATTGTGAGCGTACATGCACATGTACGTATGAGATCACTTACCATGAGGTGACCCACTTGCTCGCTTGCCGGCCTATACTATAAAAAAGATGTAACTTTTGAGTGGGCCCGCCTTGACCGTGTTGCTACCACTCTCTCAGAGAAAACTGTGTAAAGTAGAGGCTTACTGTTGCATGACGAACGGTGAGTGAGATATCAAACCCCGCTCTCTTTCCCAATCCCGTAATTATCCCTTTTCTTTAAAGTCGATAACGCGTCCATGAATCTTATATTAATAATAATAATAATAAATACACCCAACAGCCACACGCATAGTCCTGACCCCACACTAGGTAAACCTGTGTCGTGGGTATCAAGAACTACGAGGGACTTGCGGTCCCACAACACCCAGACCCGAGACAAATATTTGTGGATCAGACAAACATTTGTCAAGGTGCGGGAATCGAACCCACGGCCTCACGCTTCGCAACCGGCTACTCGCCCGCTGCGCCATTATAGGGCTACAAGCTGTTGCCCGCGGCTCCGCCCGCGTGAATGCCTATTTCCAGGATTAAAGTAGTCTAACGCGCTTGACAAAAATACTAATATCGCTATTAAAAAATAGGGGTTGATGGTAGAAGGGTGAAAATTTAGGGTTGTATTTTTTTTTAATGTTGTATCATAAAAAAATAAAACCAAATTTTTTGTCAAAAAAATTAAAAATAAATATTAGGGGTGGACCACACTTAACATTTAGGGGGATGAAAAATAGATGTTGGCCGATTCTCAGACCTACCCGATATGCACACAAAATTTCATACAAATCGGTCCAGCCGTTTCGGAGGAGTATGGGAACGAACATTGTGACACGAGAATTTTATATATAAGATAAGATAAAGATCACTTACCGTCAGATGAACCACTTGCTCGATTATGGTCTTATGTTATAAAAAAGGGCAGGATGTGTGTTTTAAACTCCTACTTTTGTTCAATAAAATTGACTCACACATATACACACGCACTCACGCCTGTAATAACGCAGGTAGGTAGAGGTGTAACCAGTACACACACGTTTTGCCGAGCGTATCTTCGTCTTCGTGATAGAGGGCGAGCCTGTCGCCATACTGGACACACTTCCAGACTTTGATACTGAGCATTTCGTAATAGAAAGCCCCAATATCACTTTTACCCGATTCTAAGATCGAACCCGAGACCTCAATGTCAGCCTTAGTCGTACGCATTACAACTGTGCTACCGAGGCAGGCAAAATTTATTCCTTGTTATTAATAAATTAAAATGAGGTATTTTCAACATATTTCTTTATTCGCCAAGTATCTGTTATCTAGAATATATTACTTGTTTCTATTAAATCACCATGCTTTTTCTGTATAAAAAATTAAAACCCGCATTTGTAAATTAAAAATATCTGTCGAAATATTTACTTTTTTTATTGCGATGGCTCTTGTGCCGGCATGGGAAATTTATTACCATGAGATATGATAAACGTTAATTTTATACGGGATTTTAACGTTTTCATAAAATCCTTTTTATATTTTTAAATGTTCGCATGTTCAGTAATTTGAGTAGAGTGGTATTGTATATGGATTTATTTAGAGAAATACGTTACGGATACAGAGCTTTCAAATTTTTGAGTTTCTGAATTAATTCTGGCCAAAAATGATTATATTTTTTTGTTGTTTGTTTGTATGTTTGTGAATTTGAATGTTTGTTCATCAATCACGCCTTAACAAGTTAATGGTTTTGGATGGAATTTGGCACACAGCTAGACCATTACCTGGATTAGGACATAGGTTATTTTTATCCTGGAAGAGGCCAATAACGCGGGTGGAGCCGAGAGAAATGCTAGTGTTTGAATATAGAAGAAGAATTAGTGTGATTTAAATGACAGGGTTTTGTTTCATCTATAATTACTAGAAAAAGCAGTGATAGGTCAGTGGGGAGTGGTATGGACTGTCGAGACGAAAGTCGTAGGTTCGAAACCAGCCCGAAGTGCATACACCTCTGACTTTTCTAAGTTAGGGCTAGAATTATTATATTATTATTATTATAATAACTAGGTGTTAGATCCCTCATACGTGAGAAGCCGTCTGGGTAACTAATGGTACTAGGTATATTACTTTGTCTATTTCAAGCAAACAATCAAATCTGTCCTCTTTATAATATTAGTATAGATTATTTATTTAAAAGCTTCCAGCAATTGCATAGTATCAAATGCAATAGAAACGCTCCCACTCTACCATGGTTCTTTGTAAGTTTCTTTTTTATTAGCTTGAATGACGAAACGAGCAGGTCGCTCGCCTGATGGCAAGCGCCACGCGTGCCCATAAACAGAAACAATACCTTACAGAACTTTGAATTACAAAGCAGTACATGGCATTGGGCTGCGCTCGTCACCCCGAGACATAACATGTTAAGTCGTAATCATAGTCCTTAGCACTCTGATCAAGCTGGTCCATACATTCTGTTGAAAAATCTGACTGGCTCAAACACGTATCGTTTAGTAAAGGACTTTATAATATGACTATAAATTGGCAATATTTTTCGAACACCATAAAATTCTTAATAAAATAGACCACATACTCGTACCGTAAACAATTGTTACAGTCAATTCTTATTTCCTCACAATTTCCTTTACTTCTGACAGAATTGTCTGAAAATATTTAAAGAATTTTCACCCTCTACAATTCAAGTATTTCATTTTCATATTTTAAAACAATTTTTGCTACGACTTTGGTCTGCCAACACGTTATTTCCAACACAAATTGAATTGCCCTATCAAAGATGCTTTGACAATATACATATCTAGATGCCGCGTCGCCTTGTGATGCCGTTAGATATTCAAGAAAAGAGCCTACTTTTTCCTCAAATGCCAACAACGCACCGAGAATTCCTCTGGTATTGATGGTGTCCATGGGTGGCGGTGATCACTCACCATCAGGTGACCCACTACTCGTAGCTCCGTTGCCCCATCTTTCATAAAAAAAATATATATATACTGGTGCAATTAAATGAAACGTGATACCGCGAGCCAAGCCACGGACATGACGGAGCCCACTCGAGTACACGATATAGCATCTGCAAAAGTAGCGAAGTTGTGACGAATCACTATGAATAACTGTGAGCGACGCGACGTAGTGTATAACCGCTGCGCCTTGTTCGTAGTTTCGCTTGCGTTGTCGCACTATGCACCAACAGCACTGGCACCAAAATGCAATAATATTACAGAATCGATTTATAAATACATATAAATTTGAAGCCATGGAACTCTAAAAAATAATGTATACAATGTCACTCACCGCTGGGGGAATATATTTTTCTTTGTCTTATCACCGGCCGCTGTCTATCTAGACCTGTAATTAAGCAAAGATGTTACACTTTGCTTGCTGACGTTTGAATTTCCTAGCAAGCATGTTCAATGTTGTTCTGAAGGAAGAACGCCTGCTTTAATAGGACTCTGGATGTTATAACATCGCAATTTTGAGTGGTAGAGCCACGCTGTAGACACTTGTCTACATCATGTATGGGCCGGCTCGTCCGGGTCATTACCACTGTCTCACAGAAAACCGGCGTAAAGTAGCAGCTTGCTGCTGCGTTTCGTACGGTGAGTGAGATAGCCGGAGGTCTCGGAGTGATGAACGCAGTCCAGTGCCATGCAGTGCTTTATAAGTCTGTTTAAGGTTCTGTGTGGTGTTGCATCTGTTTATGGGCAGGCACAGCGTGTCGCTTACCATCGGACGAATGACCTGCTGGTTTCGTCATTCAAGCTTTGGATACGGAACCCTAAAAATAGGTGGGGATGTGCTTAACAAACAATAAATAATACTTTTCTATGACTCCGGGTGATATTATAACCTTGACAGCCTCCGTGGCGCAGCCGGCTGCGTACCGAAAGGCGGTGGGTTCGATTCCTATACTGAGACAAATGTTTGTGTGATCTACAAATATTTGTTTCGGGTCTGGGTGTTGTGGGACTGCAAATTCCTCGTAGTTACTGATACTCACGATACAGGTTTACCTAGTGTAATGTTGGGTGTATTTACTTATTTTTAAGCCGTCGGTTTTATTTTTTACTTAACTAGGGGCATTCCCATGTTTTTCCACAAAACATAAAATAAAAAAGAAACTTAAAGTACGACGAATACGAGACATATCTTACTTTCTTCCTCACATTATTCTGCATCGATTGGTATCGCTCTCGACCCCATACCCCCAGCGGTTTCGGAGGATATAGCGTGACAAGCTTTTGGCAGTGGCGGCGCCAGTTACTTTTTTTTAGAATAGAGAGATAAGGTTACAACTAAATATTCGGATTATAAGAGCGTGCGGAGCGATGTGAAACGCCTCACTTGACCGCGTTGACCACTCACTTTACAATTTATTATTTTTAATTTGGAACTTTTTAGCTGAGGCCTTTGAAAATTATAGAAATAGGTTGAGTAGGAAATGTTTTCCTCTAATTAAGCTAATTGGTACAAGTTTTTACGACTTTTAATTAGTATTGGCTGTTATAATAATGTTCAAGTTGCTTGGAGTTATAGACGACAATAATAGTACGATGTTTATATAACTTATGCTCACGGCTCCATCCTCGAAGGCGTAAGCAGAGATGCAACCAATTTACCAGCGGTTCGTCGACTTTATTTCCATCCCATAATAGGTGTCGATTCTATCGCCGTACCGGGTAAAAATTTCAATCCAAGGCAATTCTTTTGTGATTTTTCGTATCGAATACTCAAACATAAATTGTGATTCCCCAACCTGGGATTTGAATCCGGAACAGTTATCATCATATTATGTTTTACCTTTTAGAACGTCAAAGTTAAGCAGTTAAGTATAATTTTTAACGACTGCCTCGGTGGCGCAGTTGTAATGCGTACGCGTTACGATTACGCTAAGGCTGAGGTCTCGGGTTCGATTCCCGGGTCGGATAAAGTGGTATTGGGTTTTTCTATTTCGAAATGCTCAGTATCAGCCCGGAGTCTGGAATTTGTGCCTGGTATGGCGATAGACTCGCCCCCTATCATCGTGGAACGCAGATACGCTCGGCGAAATGTGGGTGTACTAGTTACACCTCTGCCTACCCCTTCTGGGATTACAGGCGTGAGTGGGTATGTATGTATGTATAATTTTTAAATACTCTTACAATCACCAGATTCAAATAGTTACGATTTGGTTCAAGTAAATTCAAAATTAAATCTAATAAAGTGCTGAAAATGATGAAGTAAAATCCAACAGTGCAAGCGATGATTATCTCGGTAAAATAAAACGGTGAACGAGGGAGTCGGGCTCGCAAATTCTTTATTAATGAACCGCCAAATAAGGGATGAATGGAGACGAAATATAAATTAAAAATCACGAGAAAAGTTTGTGTAAAAAATGACGAAATGTTTTTAAATAATTGCTTGGTTTTTATTTTAACATTTTGAGATAAAAATATGAAGTATTTTAAGAACCTAACAAAAATGCGAGCTGTGGGGTAATTATTTTTGTATTAAAATAAATACTTTGGAAATGCGTGAGTGTTGGGTGGCAGTCTTTTTTTAGCGTAGGCCGGTAAACGAGCAAGTGGATCACCTGATGGTAAATAGTCTCACCTCTCATGTACGCCCACAGAAGAATCATGGGCACGTTACCGATTTTACAGGAAAGGGACAATTGGGAAGGGGAGGCTGATTTGGGCATCCGGATATCTCACTCACTGTAAGAAATGCAGCAGAAAAAACCGCTACTTATGTCGGTATTCTGTCGAGCCGGCCTATTTGTGCTATAAGTAAATAAAGCACAAATAGCCTGCAAGATACTTCTAATTGTCTCAACATTTAAAGAGTACCTTGTGCCACATACTAGTAAACTATTGGTCCCTTACCCGTTCTTATCTATCGAAACTATTATTCATATTCATATCATTTATTCTGTAAATTGGATCATAAATATCACTTTTACATGTCAATCATTTTTTAAGCTATATTACATTTACGACGGCATTTCAGGGCTAGCCATGAGAAGAAATGCCGAAACAAACTCATGGGTTATGGCCTCTTTTAATGTCCAGACATTGTTTTACAGAAATTATGCGAGTGTAATGTACACAAATTCCTGGATTGGCCCTTTCAAGAGATAGCCAAAAGTATATCAGACATACGTAGCACTCGCACTCACATTAAAAAAATAAATGAAATAATTTATAACAAAAAAAATCAAAATGTCAATATTCCCTTACATACTAATATTGCGCCAATAGAGCAGTCAATATTAAATAATATAATATATAAAAAAAAAAGAGAACTATGTACATCCAATTTTGTAAGGAGTGAGCGGCTTAATTCCAAGCTGTTTTGTCTTCCAGGTAATCTTTCACATTATAATAATAATAGTAAACTAGTGGTTGACTGAAAAATTTGACTGAATCTATATAATAAATAACATTTTATATAATAACAATACTAGCCCTGTATTATATACGTCCCACTGCTGGGCACGGGCCTCCTCTACTGAATGAGAGGGGTTAGGCCTTCGTCCACCACGCTGGCCTAATGCGGGTTGGCAGACTTCACATAACTTCGACATTTTTATGAAGAACTTCTCAGGTATGCAGGTTTCCTCACGATGTTTCATTCACCGTTACAGCAAGTGATAATTAATAGTTAATACACACATAACTTAGAAAATTCAGAGGTGTATGCACTTGGGGCTGGTTTCGAACCTGCGACTTTCGTCTCGACAGTCCATACCACTCCCCGCTGAGCTATCATTTTATATATATATATATTTTATTTTGCCTAACACGTTCCGCATAACAGACTTGTGCCGCATTTGGGGCGCTGACTTTTTAATCACCCTTATTCCTGCAATTATTATACTCACATCCGGTGCCTCGCTTAGAACTTGGCTTGACACACACCCGTGTGTCTAGATACCATCGATACATTCAATAGGGAATACGAATAAAGTCCTCAGATCCGGTGCCTACTTGGCCCAACTTGGCTTGACACACGCCCGTGTGTCTAGATACCATCGATACATTCAATAGAGAATACGAATAAAGTCCTTTAGAAATATTTTTGCTGTACACAACGACTGCAAATAATACCACTATTGTATTAGAGAGTTCATTACCGCACAGGTCCCGAGAGTGATCGCATCATCTGATTGCGAAGAGTATTGCATCGGCAGTTTTATATTTTCCCTTTTGTTACAATTTATTGTGTTAGATTATTTAAAAATAATGCTTTATATTTATTGAAAAGTATGGGAGCGATGCCAATATGATTGATTTTAAATTTAGAATGTAACTTGAAATAGATTATGTAACCTTTTTAGACATGCCATGGATCATGGAGAAAATATATAATCTATGTCCTATGGCATGGACCGCAAGTTCCCGCCTTTTCAGATATGTCAAAAAAATTAAGAACGATGTACTTATCATACGAACTATTGTACGACTCCGCAATATAATTTGTACCTATAATAAAATAGTATTGTTATTGTATAACGGCGAGTAAATCATTATTCCAATACCCTTCTAAAAGTACTATTGTTTATAATTGGAAGCCCAACTAACTTCAATTAACATAGAAATGCGCTCAGTTAAAGGAAAAATATCAGCAATTCAATCTACCTAATATTATAAAGAGGAAAAATTTGTATTTTTGTATGTAACGAATAAACCTAAAAACTCCTGGACCGATTTCAAAAATTCTTTTGCCGTTAGAAAGTTATAGTATCACTGAGTAACATAGGCTACTTGTTATCCCGGAAAGGGCCGTTCACGCGGGCGGAGCCGCGAGCCAAGGCTAGTAAAGAAATAAAGATAGCACTGAAATGTGTTTTTCTAATAATCATTTCCGTAAATATTTGCCACACACTCAAGATTCTTGTAATGTTGAGGGTATTCTTAAGCGGTTTAACCACACCTTCAGTTGACTTGTTTCAACTTCAAAAACCAAATATTTTTTTATTTTTTTTGATAGTATAGGCCGGCAAACCAGCAAGTGGGTCACCTGATGGTAAGCGATCTCCACCGCCCATGAACGCCCACAATACAAAAGAATTTTGGGCGCGTTGCCGACCTTAAAGGAAAGGGAAAATAAGGGATTGGGAAGGGGAGGGGGATTTGGGCCTCCGGATATCTCACTCACCGTACGAAACGCAGCAGCAAGCTGCTACTTTACGCCGGTTTTCTGTGAGACAGTGGTAACGACCCGGACGAGCCGGCCCATTCATGCTGTAGACAAAATTGTCTACAGCGTGGCTCTACCACTCGGACTCTATTATTTTAATTATGACAGTGCCTCGACTGCCTCGGTGGCGTAGTTGTAATGTGTACGCGTTACGACTGAAGCTGACGCTGAGGTCTCGGGTTCGATCCCCGGGTCGGGTAAAAGTGATATTGGATTTTTCTATTACGAAATGCTCAGTATCAGCTCGGAGTCCGGAATTTGTGCCCGGTATGGCGATAGGCCCGCCCCCTATCACATCATGGGACGAAGATACGCTCGGCAAAATGTGGGTGTACTAATTACACCTCTGCCTACCCCTTCAGGGATTACAGGCGTTAGTGCGTATTAATTATCAAATTTCCATCTATAAGAACTTGAACGTGGCACTCATAACCAGCAATTTTACACCTTTAAAAATCCTTTCGCATATTTAATTTACCATCATACATGACCTACATACCCTCTGAGTGGCGCCGTCAAAAAAGCTCAAAGCTTTTATTACGAACAAAGCTTCAACAAAAGATTATGAAGACAGTAAGAAAGCTTAATTCAGTTAAGTCGGAGCAAATCGCGCGGCGAAGTTTTTAAGTCCTTGTTTTTTAGATCTTGGTTAATAATTTTTGGTGGGAAAAAATAATCTTGGAGGGTTACTGGATTAGACGGCTCAGAGAGTTTATAAAACGGACGGGTGTTTTTATTTACATTTTTTATTGTGGTATTTATTCTGTCTGAGTATGAGTTGGGTTCTATGCTCAGTTGGTAATGTAAAGGATTTAATAAAATAATACAATGATATTGTTTAGTAATCCTGACTGAGCGCGTCATCATGGAAAATAAAATCATCAGAACATAGTGAAACGATTATATCGCCATACCGGGCACAAATTCCAGACTCCGGGCTGATACTGAGCATTTCGTAATAGAAAATCCCAATATAAACTATTACCCGACCCGGAGATCGAACCTGAGACCTCAGCGTCGGCCTCAGTCGTAACGCGTACGCATTACATCTACGCCACCGAGGCAGTCATGGCAGGCAATATATTATAATATAGGTACATTAAAACTGATGTAAAACACGAGTTTGTTAACGAGAGCAAGGGTTGGAGTTGTATTGTTTTAGTTTGCGCTGATTTGGAGTGTATATGGATTGTGTGAATAAATATGAAGGGCACGTGAGTTAGTTGGGACTGCCCGGCGTAAGGGTGGGAGCGTTATTTTAATTTCGGGCGGGAATCAAGAATTTTTAGACCAGAATATTGTGATTTTAAATGTCATAGGACGTATAATAACACAATTTTTTATAGCAGAGGCCGGTAAATGAGCAATTGGGTCACCTGATGGTAAATGATCTCAACTGCCCATAATCATAGACACGTTGTCGTATAAAGGAATGGTCGGACAATTAAGCGAAAGAGGAAGCAGATTTGAGCCTCGGGATATTACACTTACCACAAAAAAGGCAACAACTAGATGCTAATTCACATTAGTTTTCCGGTCAGACTGGCCCATCCATGATGTAGACAAAACTATCTACAGGGTGCAATCGCACTTTATTTATGTCATTGTTAAAAAAAAACATGTGTGCAATTCACACGTGGTAGAAGTGAAACCTTCAAAAATGTTGGCTTCAAGATAATGAGAGGAATGTAAAATTTTGGTTCAAGATAATGAGACGAATGTAAAATTTCGGGAAGAGGATAATTGTAGGTTATAGTAATGATCATAGTGATACAAAGTTGTTGATTAGAATATATTTGAGTACTTACTAAGATCACTTTCACTATTTTGAACGGTGAAATCATCATTATGCGTAATAGAACTATCATTTTCCACATTCAATAACGCTTTTCGGCGTGCACAAAATTCACAAACACGTTCCGTTGAACTTTTTGCTGTATTTTTAATATTGTTTTCCCTTTTTTTCGATAATCGCGACAATATTCTGCATTCGTTTACGGCATATTTGAAGAATTTTATTATAAAAATGATGAAAAAACTCAACGAACGTATAATACGTACACGTATACAAAACACCACGGTTGTTGTGATGCCTTTTCTCAAGCTTTGTACTACGCATGCGCGCACAACTGTATAATGCCTCCTATCTCATTTTCTCCCACGTTAAATATTATGAATTTATGTGTCTGTCTCTTTTTACTGTCGCTGTTTCATTTCATCGACTTACAAATCACATGACGCTAAAGAGATTTTCACATCAAAAAAGAAATGAAAGAAAAAAGAAAATGCCATATACAATCATAGAGAAGATAATATAACAAAGCAAGAAAAAAAGTGCATGTTGGGTTGGCGCATCGAAGGTTTCGTTCTGTCCCCATACATTTTTACTTATTATTTATTATTTTCTATAGAGATGTCTGAGCGTCAGGCATACTAACCAAACTCTTCAATCTTATAATGAAATTATCATCCAAACTTCGACACCGAAACCGAAAACTCGTTTGGAAAAAGTCAAAACTGAGCTGAAACCATAAAACCACTTATACGCAATAAAACTAAGCGTGGAACTGTCCTCGCATGCAATAAACTTGAAGTTCGCCGATCAATCTGAAAGTTGGCGCGCTGGAGGCGAGATTTGGGATGTAGTTAAATTTTTCTTGAGGGGAAGTTATGCCTTTTGTGAAGTCATTAGATATAGTGAGTTGAATTGTAGGATTTATTATTACTTGGTGGTAATATACTTTTACTGCAAAATAACCTTCATGACTGCCTCGGTGGCGCAGTTGTAATGCGTACGTGTTACGACTGAGGATGGTGCTGAGGTCTCTGGTTCAAACCCCGGGTCGGGTAAAAGTGATATTGGGTTTTGGACGTAATGCTCAGTATCAGCCCGGAGTCTGGAATTGTGCTCGGTATGGCGATAGGCTCGCCCCCTATCACATCATGGAACGGAGATACACTAGAAGTCTGTGCCCAGCCTATATGGCTAGTATTGACAGCCTCCATGGCGCAGTGGGCGAGTAGCTGGCTGTGAAACGAGAGGCCGCCGGTTTGATTCCCACACCGAGACAAATGTTTGTATGATCCACAAATATTTGTTTCGGGTTTGGGCGTTGTGTGTGTCTGTGCAAGTCCCTCGTAGTTCCTAATACCCACAACACAGGTTAATCTAGTGTGCGGTCAGAACTATTTTTGTGATTATTGGGTGTATTTATTAAATTTATTTATTTATTATAGAGCTTAAGATATTAGATTATTATTAATTATTTTGAACTATTCTGTTTCTCATGTAGGACAAAATTTATGTATAATTTGACAAAAAACTAACGAGGTCTCATACAAATCCGATTAAAGTCAGTTTGAGCTAACAATTCATTGATTATGTTACAATAGTATCAACGGGGAGTCGTCAACTGAACCCCATGAGACTTACTGCACTTGCATTCAATTTATCTATGGGTGTATTTATTACTCGTTGCAGATGTCGATACGGTTGTAGATTACGATTTATGGTTATTGTTATTCAAATATTTTTCCATTAAACACATTATTCTGCTTATGTATTTATAATTTAATCTTCTTCTTATCGAATGGTTAGTGGCCAACCTAGTGTCAGAGTTTTTCAAGCCACCCGAAGGGCTCCGACTTGGCTTAACGACTGCTATCAGTTGATAACAGCCGGGACCGACATTTTACGTGCCCTCCGAAGCACGGAGACGCTCTGTTGAAATACCACTAAGCGGTCACCCATCCATAGACTGACCGCAACCAAGGGTTGCTTATTTTTCATGCTTTTTTCAGGTATGTACCTACATCAAATCCTCCGCCAATTGTGGACCGATTTTGTTGAAAAATTCACTCGATAGCGTTTAGCTGCGATATGGTCCCATATAAATTTGATTAAGATCTGATGACTTCGTCATACGGAGTAAAAAAATAAAACTCCTCAAGGCACAACAGTACACTCGTTGCGATTGTGTTTTTGTATTGGAATATACATGCTATTGCTGTAACTATCACTTAAAAATTGAAAAATAATATAACGTTTAACAAATTTAGAAACCGATTTCAAAATAAAAACACTGAAAACTAACAATTTCAATTTCCATTTGAAAAATAACAATTTATGTAAGTAGGTCTCTTTGGAGTCTGTGCAATTTTATTTGACCGGCATGGCAGCGACATAGGCACCGGCTTTGAAGAGACCTAAGTATAGAAATTGTTATTTTTGACGTTTCAGTGTTTTTATTTTGACGACGGTTTTTAAGTTTTGCTACACGTTATTTTATTATGAGATGATTCTTTAAGTTTCATTATCGATTTTGATTACGATAACATTATTAAAAGCAACAACAGAGTTTTTGTTGCATATTGTATATTGATGTAACAGACGTAATTTTATCTCAATATTGATCTATGCAAATGACCCAGGCATGAGGGTGGAAAAATTTGCTACGTATAGATAAATATGTTACAAATCTTATGCAATTTCATAATGCAGCAAGTGAGTATTTACATAAACATAGATTTCTACTTAACCTAATACTTATTTCATGGAATAACAATATTTATTCCAACAAATGTCTAGACTATACACTTGACAGCTCCGAGGCGCAGCGGGCGAGTAGACGGCTGCGAAGCGAGAGGCCGTGGGTTCGATTCCCACACCGGGACAAATGTTTGTGTGGACCACAAATATTGGTCTCGGGTCTGGGTGTTGTGGGACCGCAAGTCCCTCGTAGTTCCTGATACCCGCGATACAGGTTTACCTAGTGTGGGGTCAGGACTATGTGTGTGACTGTTGGGTGTATTTATTTATTTATGCTAAATTCAGAGATGTTATATTCATTTAATATGATTCACAATCACCTATTTTCTATTACAACCTATTTTACTGGGTGGTAGGTCCCTCGTATGCGAGAGGCCGTCTGGGTTGCTACCACCGCTTTGTTTATTTCTGCCGCCAAACAGCAGTGTGTAAACACTGTAGTGATTGAGTTTGAAGGACATTGAAGAAATTACTGGGCATTATGAGACTTAACATCTTATGTCTCGATGACGAGCACAGTTCAGTGCCATGCAGTGCTCTGTAATCCAGAGTTCTGTGTGACATTACTTCATTCAAGGTAATAAAAAAAATGTCCTTTTGTTCTATGCGTGAAATGTTACGATGTCTAGATTTTGATAATATCCGGCCACCGTCAGGTGTATATAACGATCCTTAACCCTCGAACAAAATTTAGGGTCCAAATTAGTACCAGCACCAAGCACTTAGTGTTTGACATATGCTGATTTGGATCCTATTGACGCGGTCGTGGTGGGACATACAGTGGGTGGGTACTAGGTACTCCCCCCCCCCCACACACTACTTATAAAATATATTTCTACATCAATTGTACATGTACCACCTAACGCCTGCCAATAAATGCTTTCTTTCTTTCTTTATTTCTTCACTAGCCTTTGCTTGCAGATCCGCCCGCGTGAACGGACTTTTCCGGGATAAAAAGTAGCCAAAGTTACTCGGTGATAATGTACCTTTTTAATGGCAAAAGATTTTTTTAAATCGGTCCAGTATTTTTTAAGTTTATTCGTTACATATAAAAATACAAATCTTTCCTCTTTATAATATTAGTGTAGATTAAGTTTGACCACACCTTTCTGTAACACGTTGTATATGTTTTACGAAATAATGTCAAGAAAACTCACAAGCGAATTCTCGTGTAACTAAATGTTTCACACTCCACATAACATACCAAATGTGCGAAAGTAACGTTTTACTATCTGATTAAGTTCTTTACGGCTATCGGAGACAGTCGGCTGTAAATTCTGAATGATTGACTCCTTCCATGCTGCTATTTGTATTATGGTTAGCTTTTTTAGGTAGTGATTTCTTAGGTTTACGCGAATATTACACATTGAAATAAAACTAGTTTATACGGATTTTATCGCGATTTAATTTTTACTTTAGTCCCGACGTTTCGAAAGCTTTTCTCCCGTGACCACGAAGGCTGAATTGTTAGAGGTAAAAAGGATATAATGGATTTTCAAAATTTATATTAGGTACACATCTACTAAACAGTTAGAACAAGATTTTGTCATATTATTTTTAAAGTGATATGGTTTTGAATGGAAAGGTCCAGATCTGATAACTTACTAATAATTTTATTCAATTCCTTGCTGACATCGTGAAAAATGAGTTTTGTACAAATATTTTAACTATTAATGCTGTGATCTCCTATAATTGAAGGAACAAGTCACACTGCTATAACTGAAAATGTAATAATATATTTATATATCACTAGCTGTTGCCCGCGGCTCCGCCCGCGTGAATGCCTATTTCCAGGATTAAAGTAGCCTAGTGGGCGCATCAAGCGAGTCTCGGTGAGAAACGCGCTTGACAAAAATACTAATATCCCTATCAAAAAGTAGGGGTTAATCGTAGAGGGTTGAAAATTTAGGGTTGTATGTATTTTTAATGTTGAAAACAAAAAATGTTATCTAAAAAATTTGAGTTGGACCACCCTTAACATTTAGGGGGATGAAAAATAGATGTTGGCCGATTCTCAGAACTACCGATATGCACACAAAATTTCATACAAATTTTCATACAATTTTGGTCCAGCCGTTTCGGAGGAGTATGGGAACGAACATTGTGACACGAGAATTTTATATATAAGAAGATGTATCCTTAGTTGGAGGTCCTTAAATAAATAAATAAATAAACTTACTCCTTAATGCGTTTGACAAACCTGCATCACCAAGTTACACATCCCGACTGTCAGCTTGTTGCTCGCTAACATGCATACTCAGCACTTTAATATGTGCTAATGAGGGCATTACACTCGCACAGACCAAGTAGTTAGCGCTTCTATTTTTCTTCTTGCATATGCAAAATGTTTTCAACAATCCTCAGACAAGCTTTTTTTGCAATAAGGAAGTCAATATACTAGAGTTTTTGTGTTTATTTTGTTTGTATTTACTTTAAATACATTCAATTCAAACATTCTATCTGTGGAAACTTTTAAATGGCCTACTTATATTCATGAATGTAACAATGCTTGTGTGCTAGCTGTAAGTTTTTCGAATATATTATAATAAAATAAAGTAAAATAAATAATCCTTGGCTCGCTGTTTTTTTTGTCAAAGTTATAAGTTTTTAGTGGTAGAACCACGTTATAGAAAATTTTGTCTACAGCATTCATGAGCCGGCTCGACCGGGTCGTTACCACTGTCTCACAGAAAACCAGCGTAGAGTAGCAGCTTGCTGCTGCGTTTCGTACGGTGAGTGAGATATCCGGAGGCTCAAACCCCCTCCCCTTCCCAATCCCTTAATTAGCCCTTTCCTTTAAGGTCGGCAACGCACCCATAATTCTTTTAGTATTGCGAGTGCCAAGTATGTCTGGTATACTCTTGGCTATTCCTTAAAAAGGCCAATCCAGGAATTTCTGTACATTACACTCGCATAATTCTGTAAAACAATGTCTGGACATTAAAAGAGGCCATAACCCATGAGTTTGTTTCCGCATTTCTTCTCATGGCTAGCTCCGAAATGCCGTCTTTAACTGTAATGTAGCATAAAAAATGATTGACATGTAAAAGTGATATTTATGATCCAATTTACAGATTAAATGATTTGAATTTTAATTATTGTGGGCGAACATGGGCGTTGGAGATCACTTACCATCAGATGATCCACTTGGTCGTTAGCCGGCCTATGCTATAAAAAAACACCCATCCATTTAACCAAAACACATGTTCTTCGTTGACAACTCAATTCTACGTTCACAGTACAAGTTAAAGTGCGGGCCGCAGGCGTCGCGGCGCGGAGGGTCCCGTTTCATCGAACCCTGTTGCAACACAAATAGACAGCGCTGACTTTGTGGACTCAACAGCGGTCGCATATATAAATTGAGGTGTGGGGACACTGTTAGAGATAGAAGTAAAAATCTTCATAGATCAAGTTGGAGATATTCTCGAGAAAGTCCAGGTCAGGAGTACCCTAAACCGACGTGCATGTATGAAAAATTTTATGAGAGTGAATGAGGCCAAAGAGGTCTGCAAAGATCGTAACAAGTGGAAATCCGTTGTCTCTGCTTACCCCTATGGGAAACAGGCGTGAGTCTATGTATTGCTTTATTATTCTAAGTATGTATGTATGTAAAAATCTTCTACATAATAGTACGTGAAGAGAAAACTTTTGAACCTTTTTTAAGCAATATGCGCGCTCGGAGGAGTGAGATATGAAATACCTAACTTGTATATGGTGAAAAAGTGCAGAATGCTATTTATAATAATAAGTAACAAATGCATTAAATAAAATATTCATTCTTTACGTAACTATACTATACTGTCAATGTCTGAATGTCAAATCTCGAAGCTGAAAATAAAGAACAAAAAGCATATTATGATATTAAAGAGGTATATTTCGACCACTTTTTTTTTTTTTTTTTTTTTATACTGGCTCGGAAAAGTGACTACGCTACACCTGATGTTAAGTGCAGCGCAATCCAAGAATACTGTCGACCAACGACAGACGATGTGTCTATCGCAGGTCGGCAAGATTATGCCGGCCTGCCTAATTGCTTCTTCACACTCCGTTTAAAGGACCCCATATTATAGGAAGAAGGGAACACGTGTGCCGGCAAACTATTCCACAGCTTGATGGTCCGGCAGAAGTAAGATTTTGCGAACTTTTTAGTTCTTGCCGAGATGGAAGAGACCACGAAGCTGTGGTGCCGTAAGCCAGCACGCGTGGTTCTGTTAAGGAAAGGTGAGGATGGGATAAGGTCAAACAACTCTTCAGAGCATTCACCGTGATACAGACGATAAAAAAACTAAGTGAGGCAATGTCCCTACGCAACCACTACGGGACCACTAGTTCTTATTATGACGTGGGAGATAATTATGACAAATAAGCAAATATTTAATTACTGATCTAGTGACAGCCTACCTAGGATGAGAAACCGTGAAATCGAAGATTCAAATCCCAGGTCGGAAAATTATATCCAATACGAAAAATCAGTAATGAGGTGCACGGGATCGAAATTAGTGCCCGGTGTTATCACAACATGGGATAGAAATAAACTTAAAGAAATGTGGGTGCAGCATAGTTGCACATCTGCCTATCCCTGTAAGGATATATGCGTGAACTAATGTTTATAAAAAGTTAAAGTGATATAAAGCATATCTCGCGCTGTGGCCAACCCACGTGTGTTTTTTTATATCATAGGCCGGCAAACGAGCAAGTGGATCACCTGATGGTAAGTGATGTCCACCGCCCATGTACGCCCGTAATACTAAAAGGATCATGGGTGCGTTGCCGACCTTAAAAGGAAGGGATAATTAAGCGATTGGGAGGGGGATTTGGGCCTATCACTTTGGGAATATCTCACTCACCGTACGAAACGCAGCAGCAAGCTGCTAGTTTACACCGGTTTCCTGTGAGACAGTGGTAACGATCCGGACGAGCCGGCCCATTCATGCTGTAGACAAAACTGTCTACAGCGTGACTCTACCACTCGAAAACCTCGTTCCGTTTACTGTTAATTAACTATTTCACTCGTGACTTCTGTAAAATGAATGGCTCTGAGTGTGCGTGTTTTATTGTGTTTTACTTTGTTCTGTCTCGACCCGGGTGCTCGAGGCTCGTACAACTTCCCTTCACTATAGTCATTTTAATATTAACTAGTTTATTCACTATTGTGTTAACACAATTGTTAGTTTTTCTACTGTTACCAACAATGGATATGTGGATAGTTCTGAGATCATATTTTTTTTATATCGACTGTCTCGGTGGCGCAGTTGTAATGCGTACGCGATACGATTGAGGCCAACGCTGAGGTCTCGGGTTCGATCCCCGGGTCGGGTAAAGTGGTATTGGGATTTTCTATCACGAAATGCTCAGTATCAGCCCGGAGTCTGGAATTTGTGCCCGGTATGGCGATAGGCTCGCCCCCTATCACATAAGGGACGGAGATACGCTCGGCGAAATGTGGGTGTCCTGGTTACACCTCTGCCTATCCCTTCGGAGATTACAGGCGTGAGTGCGTATGAGTGCGTATATGTTTTTTGAGTGGTAGAGCCACGCTATAGACACTTTTGACATAGCATGAATGGGCCGGCTCGTCCGGGTCGTTACCACTGTCTCACAGAAAACTGGCGTAAAGTAGCAGCTTGCTGCTGGCTGCGTTTCGTATGCTGAGTGAGATATCCGGAGGCCCAAATCTCTCTCGCCCATAATGATTTTGGTGTTGTGGGCGTACATGGGCGTTGGAGTTAATTTCCCATCAGGTGACACACTTGCTCGTTTGCCGGCCTATGCTCTAAAATATATGTATTTACATACAAGCAATTATTAAAAAGAAAACGTTTTCTAAACCAACCGCATAAAGAAAAGACAAAACCACGCTCATTCAATACTTACAAATCCACACTTTTGCGGTAAGATTTAGAAAAACAAACAAATAATTCAAACAATAAAAAAGGCAAGACGTTTTGCTAAAGAAATCCGCGCGAACATCTGCCAGGGCAAAGGGCCAGGGAAATGGCGGCGGGCAAAAAAATCCGCTCTCTGCTACCCCAACTCCCTTTGTTTAGCTCTAAGCTCGTTATTTTACCCTTGCCTTGTATTTTGGCTTTATCGTTTGGTGCAAGTAGCGAGGAAACGCGATGAAATAATAAATATGAAGATATTTCAATTCTATCTGGCTTGAAGGACCATTTCAATAATTTTGGTAGATGAGGAGAGTCAAGCATCTAATGGGCTAAAGAGTTTTCAATATGTTATTTGTAATCTCAATGTAATAGAAAATTTGTTATAGAACTTACAAAAGACACGAATGGACTGCGCAATGTAATGCATAACACATGTCTTACATTATAGTTTATGAAATACATTTATTATATTTACGTCCAATTAGGAAAAAAATACATAATATACCGTCTTTATTTTCAACTGGCGCTATATCGGCTCGCTGCCAGTTCAGTTATTCTACTCAGTCGCTACTATTCCACACGACCATGTGCTTCTATTAGAGTAAGACCATACCAATACTCTATACCCCCAAGTATCACACATTAAATTTGCCATTTGGGATAGAAGTCAGGCAGTTTCGATCAAAGGCTTCTGTTCTGCTTTTGTTCCTGTTACGTCTGGTGTTCCACAGGGCTCTCATTTGGGCCCTTTACTATTCAACGTCTATATTAACGATGTGACAACTTATTTTAAAAATAGTAATATATTACTTTACGCAGATGATTTAAAGATTTTTAGATCAATAAAATCACCACAAGACTGCAGCCTGCTTCAATCTGATCTAAATTATTTTTGTCACTATTGCGAAAAAAATCGTCTCGCATTGAATATCGATAAGTGTAACATTATGACGTTTACGAGGAAAAGAAAGCCATTGCAATTCGACTATACTTTGAAAAGTAAAATTTTAAAGCGAGTATTTATAGTCAGTGATTTGGGTGTATTTTTGGATTCAAAGCTAACTTTTGTTCATCATTTTGAACAAGTGACTTCCAAGGCGTACAAGATGCTTGGCTTTGTTCTGAGAATGGGTAAAGAATTGAAACAGTGTTCAAGTCTCGTTCTTCTTTATAACTCATTTGTGCGGTCTATCTTGGAATATGCATCTACAGTTTGGAACCCACAGTACAACGTATACATCAACTTAATTGAAAAAATACAAAATAAGTTTTTAAAGCATCTACGTTATAGGTTTGGCGAATCGGAAATAACAAGATTAAATATGTCTTCTTTGGTGGTGGTGAGAGAGATCAAATGTTTTTGTATAAGATTTTGAATAGCAAAGTAGACAGTAAATTACTGTTAAATTACATTCAGTTCAAATGTCCTCGGTTAAATTTACGTAAACAATCCCTATTTCATGTACCTGCTTGTAAATCGAATTATTGCAGCAACACATTTTTGTATCGTGCTTGTCATATATATAATAAGGAATATTGTACAATTGATATTTTAAACGAAAAACTTAATACATATAAAACTAAATTAAGAAAAATTACGAATACGCTATTAAGTTAATTATTTACATTATGTCTATTTTATTAATCAACTTTTTTTAATTGAAATGTTTGTGCTAATTATTAATGTCCTTTATCATCTACTGTTACTGTAAAATAGCTTTATATAAGTGGAAACTTTATTGATTTATGTATTTTAAGTTATGTTACCTAGTTTATAAGAGTAAAGATATTGTATGTTTCCCAAATAAAATAAAATAAAATAAAGTAGCAGCTTGCTGCTGCATTTCGTATGGTGAGTGAAATATCCGGAGGCTCAAATCTCCTTCTGTTCAATCCTTTCATTATACCTTTTCCTGAAGGTCGACGACGCGTTCACAATTCTTCTAGTATGGTGTGTGTTTATAGGCGGTGGAAATCACTTACCAATAGGTGACACACTCAACCACTCAGTTGATCGTTTGGTGATCCATTACATAAAAACGCTGTAAGCTTATACCTCACATTATGTGCCTTTAACCCCCCACCGCGTCCTCTCCACGCGCCGATGAGTTTCTTTTATTCGTTTTCTCTAAGCAAATGATATTATATAGGGAGTTAATTTTATCGCCGAGTCTGTACCGATTTAACCCTAAATCACTTTCACTCAAACGGCTCTTTATTGTATTCCTTTGAACTTGATTTACTATTTTTATCATTTATATCTTTGATATAATGGTTGAATTTTTTTTCGAATACTTTGTTAACTGTAACGTTATAAGAATTCTGTAGGAATAATAATATTGGTAATTGCTTGATTATGGTATTTGCTTAAAAATAAATAAAACCAGTCACACATATAGTTCTGACTCCACAGTAAGATACTGTTGTATTGGGTTGCGGGTATCAAGAACTACGAGAGACTTCTGAGGGCCAATTCTCGTAATTTTAATTGTTCAAAATATCATTCCGATCTAATCTCAGCGACAAGAAAGTTGCAAATGGTATTCTGCTAAACCAATATTCAAGAACTTAGAACGCAATGATATCGAAACTAGAATACAAGTTGACTGAACCAAAACGGCATTCTGGTAACAATTTTGACACTTAACTATCTTCTTCTTCTTTTAATTGTGTTTGGCTCTACCGTAGATTGGTGATTTCGCCAGTGTCCATTGTGAGACACTTAACTATATAAAATGCATTTCGTCTACAGACAAACGTCAAAATATTGAGAACGAAATGTGACTGAAGGTGAAGCAGTGTTGCCAAGTGCACTGTAATTACAGCAGATCTGCCGTATTTTCATGCCATCTACTGGACACGGTATTTTTATAAATACCTTATATGGAGACACAGTATTTTTTTACAGTAAAAATTTCGTATTATTATTGTATACTACTAGACAGGTTATTTAAAAGTAAAACTGCGTCACATAACGCGGGAGTTTGACAGTTCACAAACAGGGAGCGCAATAGGGGTTCTAGTTGAGAGTAAGCGAGATGATAATATTGAGTTACGGTCAATTGACTGCAACTTAGTAATACAACTAATTTACTATACTACAATTTATTATACTACTATTTCTATGTACCGCGCAGCTTGTCTAGTAGTATACATAAAACTCTTTGATTAAACACATTAAAAAAAATAAACCGATATCATCATCATCGCAGCCATCCATTTCTGCAGCTATCGATATATACAAATAAAATGTTAAGTTAGTTTAGGATATAAAGTTTAAAATAAATTTATATTTTATTTAATTATTTCCTTTTTTGTATGACATTTTATTGCACTGTAAAATAGACTGTATTTTTTCCCATCAAGCACTGTATTTTTGACGCAAATGCCGTATTTTAATGTGGACAACACGGTATTTTCAAAAATCTGACTTGGCAACACTGAGGTGAAGTGACTGTGAGTTAACTGCAGACAAATTCAGTTAACTTTATTCTCTTTTACTGCAAGCAACTAAAAGTAGTCAAAATTGGGCGACTTTGTGTGCTCGTTATTCCAGTAAAGTATTAGAAATGAGTTTACAGCCTATGTTACTCAGTGATAATGTAGCTTTCTAACGGCCAAATTATTTTTGAAATCGGCCCAGTAGTTTTTAAGTTTATTTGTTACATACAAAAATACAAAAAATCTTTCCTCTCTAGAATATTAGTGTAGATTAAATTATGAGAGCAATCGCACTGTCAAAATTCGCGCCAAAACTCTCGCACAATTTTTATTTAGTATAGATATGTCCTCAGCAGTGTTGCAAAATAAAAAAACCGCAATTCGGTAGAATTTCAAATTTCAATAAAATAATCGCGATTGTGGTTATTTCCGGAAAGGACTGCCTGAGTGGTGCTGTTGTGCCGTTTTCCTTCAGTTATGCCATGGAATAGATAAATTAATGAAATAAATAAAATACATGGAATTAGTCAAATCAATTAATTAAAAAATCATAACCTCCAGTTACGTAATTTTTTAATCACTGAAATTAGTCATATTGTGGGTATTTTATTGTGAGTTGGTAACATTGATTTTGTCGCTTAGGTCATTTTTAATTTCTAGAATTTAGTCTATGGCAGCTGATACGTAAAATTCGGTAAAATACTTGTCATTGGCGAAATGCATAATAATGCGAAGCCATATTTTCAACAAAAGAAAGACATTGAAAGTTGATCGAATTGACAGTTTATATGCAATTTAACTGAGATGATATCGAATTTTTAAAGGAGCAGAATGCCATATTTTTAATTAATTCAAAATGTAATCTCAGTTCGGTTAAAATTCATTCGCAGTGTCAGTTAAAATAGCAGAATTGGCCCTCTGGTCTCACAACACTAGACTAGAAATAAATATTATCCGACAAACATTTGTCTCGGTGTGGAAATCGAACTTGCAGTTTCTCGTTTCACAGCCGGCTACTCTCCCACTGCGCCACGGAGAATTCCATCTCTAGACTCTTCATCAAAATGACAGAAGTAGGTAAAACTGCTGACTATTAAACCTAAGATTTAATTTAAATCTAAAGGTTTCAATTTAATGGTCAATTATTACTGGTAGAGCACCAACTCAAAATTAGTGATTTTTATTTTTAACTGTTTAGTTTTTTAAGTCAATTCTCCCCTGAGGGGTTGACGTCAGGCAGGTGGCCGGTCATAAAAATTACAAGCCAAATCTTTCTGTAACATGTGTTAAAAAGCATGTTGGGCCGACCCCGCTGCGAGTGGGACAAGGTCAGGTGGAAGACAGATTTTTGAGTCGATTTTATTTTTGTTAAAAGCTTTTTATTTTATGTACGACCTGTTAGGAGGCCGACCGCGTTTGTCTTTAAAAAAAAACTACGAAATACACTGCACTAGTTTTATTAAAGAAAAACTTAATTACACACTATAGCACTGACTCCCGAATTTTGAGCGGCTAAACCGTACTCCGCGAGGTCTTGATTCTGACTGATTTAATAATTATAAAATTTAAATGTACTGAGGTAAAATGGCAAAAGTGCTGACTTGCAATCACTTGCAATGGAATAAAACATCGTCATGTACAAGAATGCTGAATGAGCTTTGAGTACATAGAAATAAGGGTTATAACAGACCCATAAAAGTCGGTGCATTTAAGGTGAGGTTTTAGTTTTTTCATCCTCGATTTCACACGCTTAAGTGTGGAATTACTTCTTAAAATTTAGTTGGGACCAATTCTGATCTACTCTTTCGAATAAAAAATATCATAATCGGATCATTGTGAAAATTTATACGTGGTGATACATAAATACATACGCACTCACGCTTGTAATCCCCGAAGGGGTAGGCAGAGGTGTAACCAGTACACCCACATTTCGCCGAGCGTATCTCCGTCCCACGATGTGATAGGGGGCGAGCCTATCGCCATACCGGGCACAAATTCCAGACTCCGGGCTGAAACTGAGTATTTCGTAATAGAAAAACGCAATACCACTTTACCCGACCCGGGGATCGAACCCGTGACCTCAGCGTTAGTCTCAATGGTGACGCGTACGCATTACAACTGCGGCACCGAGGCATGTAATAATAATAATAATAATACACCCAACAGTGACACACATAGTCCTGACCCCACACTAGGTAAACCTGTGTCGTGGGTATCAGGAACTACGAGGGACTTGCGGTCCCACAACACCCAGACCCAAGACCAATATTTGTGGTTCACACAAACATTTGTCTCGGTGTGGGAATCGAACCCACGGCCTCTCGCTTCGCAGCCGACTACTCGCCTGCTGCGCCACGGAGCTGTCGGTGATACATACATAAAATAAACAAATATACGCGTCAAAGCGAGAATCTCTTTCGTTTGTTACGTCGAGCGGTGTAAAATACTCCAAAATAGTTATCGCTAGAACCCCATGGCTAAAACCAAGGGGGTTTCTCGATGCCCCTTGAAATAAATAATAGCAATAAGCAATCTTGGGAGTTTGTCACACAGGGGATCGAATTTCAATTCTGTTACAGTGATGCGGATGGAATCCCATATGAGAGACTACGTTTTTTATAGAATTACAAGGTGGTAGGTCCCAAGTATGCAACAGGCCGTCTGGGTTGGTACCACCGCTTTGTCTATTTCTGCCACCAAGCAGTAGTGTGTAATACAACAGTGTGTTTCGGTTTGAAGCCAGTGAAATTACTGGGAATTATGAGACTTAAATTCTTATGTCTCGGGATGACGAGCGCAGTTCAGTGCCATGCAGTGTTCTGTAATCCAGAGTTCTGTATGACGTTGCTTCTGTTTATGGGCAGGCGTGACGGTTAACATAAGGCGAGTGACCTGCTCGTCTCGTCATCCAAAAAAAATAAAAAAGAATAAGTCTGCAAACAAGCTAGTGGAACGCCTTATAATAAAAATAATCTCCACAGCCCATGAGAAAATAAATAATTTCTTTCTTTTAAATATCTACTTTTGGAGATGTAAAAACAAACAGTCTTAGACAAATTACATTCCATCAAAAACATAAAGTATGCGTGAACAGGCCCATATTTATTAAACCTAGACAATTACTGAATCAATAAACATACTGGTTGGTTAGACCACGGCTACGTTCAGAGATAACAATTAACGTGGAGGCTCGTGTCTCGTCTAATAGCCGTCTTGCAGTGCCATGGGACGGCAATACCGTCGGACTGGTCTGTTCACACCATACGACGTGATTATTGAAATATAAATATTTAAACTAACGCTGAGATATCGGATTCGATCCCCGAATCGGGTAAATTGGTATTGGGTTTTTCTATTACGAAATGTTCAGTATCAGCCCGGAGTCTGGAATTTGTGCTCGGTATGGCGATAGGCTCGTCCCCTATCACATCGTGGGACAGAGATGCGCTCGGCGAAATGTGGGTGGACTAGTTATACCTCTGCCTACCTCTTCCGGGATTACAGGCGTGAGTGCGTATGTATGTAAATATTTAAACTATTTTTCGATATATTGCTATGCTCCACGGAGAGTTTGTATAGAAGTAAAGAGTATGTTACATAATTAGAAGTCATGAGACTTATAAAAATGTGAAATTAGCTGATTTATCTATGAATATTAACCCAAAAAGGGCGTCGTCTATCTTCAAAATAACAGAATTAGGCTAGTTAATATATTATTATGATTTCCGAAAATTGAAGCCATATAATTTCAGCTGACCAAAATCAGACCTAAAATGATCTAGTTAGATTGTTCATGATAGTAAAACATGTAATTTCTAAGGTTACAGTGTTAAATTTTGAAGCCAATTTATTATGTTCTAGTACAACTTATAACAACAGCGGGTTCAATCGACTTGATCAACAAACACCATACAGCTTAATTGATTTAAGTAAGATGATCAACTAAAATCAATCCGTGTGAACATACAGTTCGATTCATGTCTTCTTTAATATTAGGTAACAAAGACAGAACAACAAGTCAAATTATGAAACAAACATTTCGCTTAATATCGCATCTTTGATCTAGTAGTAAGATAACATAGTAACATACTAAGGCTGAGCACCGTGAGGTTCTGGGTTCAATTCCCAAGCCTAGCAATCACAATTTGTGTTCAAGTTTTCGATACGAAAAATCACACATGCATTGCCCTGATTGGGATTTGTATCCGGTATAGGCTCGCTCCCTGTCACATCATGGGACGAAAATAAGCTTGGCGGAACGTGGAGCAGAATTAATTGGAGCTCTACCTACCCTTACGGGGATGAGATAAGAACACAGTATAAAACAAATCTCGAAAAATAATTATCTCGGTAAATTTATTATTTTAAATATGCATCATCGTAGAGCAAATATTGCAAATGAATTTTAAAAAAGGGCAACGTTAGAGTTTCTTGTCCGTTCTTCTTTAACGAAACAGCATTCCGAACTGGCGGTAGAGTTTAAATTTGACTGAATCTAAATGATGTATAACCTTTTATGGATTCAATAAATATTTTCATTTCATTTCAAATATAAGCAATAAACATATTTAAAAAAAACGTCACGTCCCAGCACAGTATGAACCGTCCGCGATCATCTATGTATAGCACGAGTCGACCCCCATCACCGTCGGCTTAAGAACGCTCCGGACGTGGATTTGAATACAAATCCCGTGGAGTGCCCCCCGTTGGGACTGAGTATGGCCCTGTAATTATGAAGATTTAGCACTAGATACTTTCGCTCATAAACGGTTATTCGTACAGGGGGGGCTTAAGGGCTGCGATAACCTTGGCCGCGTTTTGTAATTGTTCGTTGCAATATACGTTTTTTTAACTGAATTCCTATCAGACTGCCTCGGTGGCGCAGTTGTAGTGCTTACGCGTTACGACTGAGGTTAACATTGGGTTTTCGTATACGAAATGGTCAGTATCAGCCCGGAGTCTGGAATTGTGCCCGGTATGGCGATAGGCTCGCCCCCTATCACATGGTGGGACGGAGATACACTCGGCGAAATGTGGGTGTACACAGTTACACCTCTGCCTACTCCTTCGGGGATTACAGGCGTATGTATATAAAAATAAAAAATAAAATAAACTATCTTGTACTTTGCCTAAGTACCCTCCGTATTGAGAGCATTGTCTTGAATCTATTTCGTATTAGAGGGCTACGTCATATTTCCCCTTCGACGATCTAATCCTTGCTATCTTGCATATAACAATACATTACGAAATATTGTAGAACAAAATATCATAGAAATTGAATAAGACCTAAGTCCCAAACACATCAAACCAATACGAAATATCAAAATGGTAATTCGCGAAGTAACAAGAAAGTCATTAGACGCGACAGAAGTTGGTCGATGTTTTGATATTCAGTGGCTCGAAGTTTCTCGAAACAATGGGTTTATTAAGGGGAAAATATTGCCGAATGCCGCGAACAAATCCTTTCTGTAATCTAAATAAATTTAAAACTCTGCAAGATTGTCATTGCTGGATAGGGGTGACGCTGTCTAAATATTACGAGAATGGTATTATGTATCATTCATATTTCGGAATGAAAAGTTACTATGAACTACAAAACTAAGTATTCGACAGCCTCTGTGGCGCAGTGGGCGTGTAATCGACTGTAAAACGTGAGGCCGCGGGTTCGATCCCCGCACCGAGACAAATATTTGTGTGATCCACAATTATATAATAAATATTAAACAATATGTAACAAAAACCCTATTTGGCGTTTTAACTGTGATATCAGAATCGATATGCAAACGTAATGAAAATATTCACTCAAGAAAATTGGCGACCATAAAAATAATCATATTTTAAATTTTAATTAATTTATTGTTTGTAAATCGTATTTCAATTGATCATCTCTGTAAGAGCGATGACTTGGAGGCAGAGCGAGATAGCAAATTGCGTCGTCCACGTAACATCAAACGAACCGCGCCGCGCTCGCGCCTCCTTCTTCGCCAGTACACACAGAAATTCAGAAGTAAATATAATTTTTTTAATATGTTCATTTTTCTAAGATAACTGTGTAAGGATAATATCTCGCTTCTGTATTTTTATTTTTTACTTAAAAAAGGGCCAACAGTGTTTTTGTTACATACTGTAGGTATATGCATATAAAAATACTAGCTTTTGCTTGCGCCTCCGCCCCCGTGAATAGACTTTTACGAGTGGTAGAGCCACACTGTAGACAATTTTGTCTACAGCATGAATGGGCCGGCTTGTCCAGGTCGTTACCACTGTCTCACAGAAAACCGGCGTAAAGTAGCAGCTTACTGCTGCGTTTCGTACGGTGAGTGAGATATCCCAAATCCCCCTCCCCTTCCCAATACCTTATTATCTCTTTCCTTTAAGGTCGGCAACGCGCCCATAATTCTTTTGTATCGTGGGCGTACATGAGCGGTGGAGATCGCTTACCATCAGGTGACCCACTTGCTCGTTTGCTGGCCTATACTATAAAAAAAACGTAGCCTGTAACCGTCTCCAGGGTCCCATCTATCTGTACATCAAAATTCATCAAAATCGGTTCAGTGATTTAGGATGTTACTTCTTATACCTCCAAGAATATGTGTACAACGTTTCATGATGATCGGTTAAGTAGTTTTCGCGTGAAAGCGTAACAAACAAACTTACATTCACATTCATAATATTAGTAATACTACTAACTTAACTTACTACTTTTTGATTAAAGTTACAAAAGTAAATTAAAGAAACATTGAAAGTAAAAGAAAGTGGTAAACCAATTTGAATAACTTATAATGACATCAAAAACAATTTAAAGTTCTATCATCATTTAATTGGCAGCGTTTGAACGTAGAATCCCAAATCGGCTAAACTGGCTAAGCCAGCTACCTTTTTCGGTCCATCCCTACTGCATCGGCGATTATACGGGATTGGCGACACGTATATTCAATTAGAGTTTCAAGTATTTAGTGGGGTGGTTACTCCCCCCCCCCTCCAAAAGGGGGGTGTTTTAAAAATTCAAATCGACAGAGCACCTGCCGCGGTCGCTCGAATCAAGTTTATTTCTCACGTTAATTAGTTCATCAGATTTGATGAATGGACCAAATTTTGGGCTGTTCTGTTTGCTTTAAATTTTCCGTTTTGATGGTTCACGTCGGGTTCAAGTTGGGATTGTGTGATTTTTATTTCCAACCATTTGGGGAGTAATTACAGCGTTCTAATTGCCTGTGACGCAGTTGATAACTATCATACTTAATATTATAAATGTGAATGTAAGTTTGTTTGTTACGCTTTCACGCGAAAACTAGTTAACCGATCATCATGAAACCTTGTACACATATTTTTGGAGGTATAAGAAGTAGCATAGGATACTTTCTTTATGAAAAAAAAATCTATTTGTTTGATAGGCTTTCACTCCTAAATCACTGAATTTTATGAATTTTGATGTAGAGATACATGGGACCCTGGACACGGTTATAGGCTACGTTTTATTTCGGAAAAGTCTATTCACGCGGGCGAAGCCGCGAGCAAAAGGCAGTATGTTGATAAATGTATGCGAATATTACACAGAAGTATGCTATGTTTACGGTGGTCGCTATCCAGTCAAAAACAAACTTAATAAAGAACGTATTGTAACAATTTTTTATTTATCCGTGGTACTATTTCTGAGTGGTAGAGTCACGCTGTAGACACTTTTGTCTACACCATGAATTGGCTGGCTCGTCCAGGTCGTTACCACTGTCTCGCAAAAAACCGACCTAAAGTAGCAGCTTGCTGCTGCGTTTCGTATGGCAATTGAGATATCCGGAGGCCCAAATCCCCTCCCCTTCCCATAATTCTTTTGGTATTGTGAGCGTACATGGGCGATGGAGATAATTTACCATCAGGTGACCCAATTGCTAGTTTGCCGGTTAATTTAAGTATATTTTGGTATATAATATGACTGAATTCGTTTTAGTACACCCGTCATTCTGAAGACCAATTCTCGTAATTTTAAACGTTCAAAATATCATTCCGATCTAGTCTCAGCGTCAAGAAAGTTGCAAATGGCATTCTCTTAAACCAATAATCAACGTCAAATTTGAATATAAATCGTAATGAGATTGAATATAGAATAAAAGTTGACTGAAGCCAAAACGGTATAATGCTACTGCTAATGCTAGGTGCATTTGACGTTGATTATTGGTTTAAGAGAATGCCATTTGCAACTTTCTTGACGCTGAGATTAGATCGGAATGATATTTTGAACGTTTAAAATTACGAGAATTGGCCTTCTGATCTTCACACCAACTTCTGTCATAACTTAAGATCAAATCGATGTATTCCTAAAAATGGCCCTTTCAAATATAAACATGTAACCCTTCACGGCGCGGGGATCACGGCCCGTCACGCGTCAAGCGTCAGGCGTCACGCTCGTTGTGTCAATATGACAATGACGTGGGTCTCGTCACGCTGCCACCGCGCCGCCGCCGCCACGCCGCGCCGCGTCGTCGAGGCGAATTTATCATCCGCTCTTGTTATTGACAACGCGTCGCCGCCCCTTCGAGTGTTTGACGGGACATGGTTTTCGATGACGTGATAGTTTTTTGTCAAGTTGATTTATACGATAAATTCTCCAACTCACCGGGGAAAATGTGATTTGTATTTGCTTTAGTATTCTTGGTAGCGTTTTTAGTTTTTTTTATTACCTTGAGTGACGAGACGAGCAGGTCGCTCGCCTGATGATAAGCGCCACGCCTGCTCATAAACAAAAGTAACGCCACAGAGAACTTTAAATAACAAAGCACTGCATGACACTGGACTGCACTCGTCACACAGACATAAGGTGTTAAGTCTCGTAATACTCAGTAATTTCACTGGCCAACAGAGATTTTGACATACTGTATAAAAACATCACATTTTAATAGAACATGTTTACAAGTAGTATTGAAGTAAGTGAAACTTTATAATGATTTCAGCAACTTCTCAGTTACCTCGCAGTTGAAGGTAAGAATAGCAAAACTGCTGTAAAAGTAGTTAAATAAAATCTTTGTATTCGCGGTAATTAAACTTCAGAATCTTGCACTAAGCGAAGTTTGTGTTGCGAGTTAAAAGTAACTGCGTCTTACTGCGTGTGAAGACGTTGATAGCATTGTATGTCGAAGTAAACAAAAAGGAAGTAGACGAAAGACCAGCCTGACTGCCTCGGTGGCGCAGTTGTAATGCGTACGCGTTAAGATTAAGCTAACACTGAGGTCTCGGGTTCGATCCCCGGGTCGGGTAAAGTTGAATTGGGTTTTTCTATTACGAGATGCTCAGTATCAGCCCAGAGTCTGGAATATGTGCCTGGTATGGCGATAGGCTTGCCCCCTATCACATTAAGGGACGGAGATAGGCTCGGCGAAATGTGGGTGTACTAGTTACACCTCTGCCTACCCCTTCAGGGATTACAGGCGTGAGTGCGTACGTCTGTATGTACGAAAGAAAAGACCGATTGAGGGTAGTTGCCACTACCACCCCACTAAATCACATATTTAACGAAGGTGCTATTGAGCTCTCTGAATGAGATGATGATGATGTTAACCAGTTACCATGGCCGATGCAACTCGATCGAAACGTCGGGAAATAAATAAATAAATAAATAAAATAGTTCATCAATATTACCTTCAAATCATACTCGCCCGCTGCGACAGCTCCGTGGCGCAGCAGGCGAGTAGTCGGCTGCGAAGCGAGAGGCCGTGGGTTCGATTCCCACACCGAGACAAATGTTTGTGTGAACCACAAATATTGGTCTCGGGTCTGGGTGTTGTGGGACCGCAAGTCCCTCGTAGTTCCTGATACCCACGACACAGGTTTACCTAGTGTGGGGTCAGGACTATGTGTGTGACTGTTGGGTGTATTATTATTATTATTAAATTCAACGCGATTAAGACCCGTTTAAATAATGATCATATTAGCAACCCTACTCTGAACTTTGACTTAAAAAGCACTGCATAGCGCGGTACTTGCTTCGTCACCTCTATTTATATTTAAGTCTTTTAATGCTTACACACTGCTGCTTGGCGACAGAAATAGGCAAAGCCGTACCTACCCAGACTCTCACATACAAGTTTTTTTTTATGGCATAGGGCGGCAAACGAGCAAGTGGGTCATCTGATGGTATACGCCCATAATACCAAAATAATCATGGGTGCGTTACCTACCTTATATGAAAGGGATAATTAAGGGATTGGGAATGGGGAGGGGGTTTGGGCTCCGGATATCTCTCACCGTACAAAACGCAGCAACAAGCTGCTACTTTACGCCAGTTTTCTGTGAGACAGTGGTAATGACCCGGTACATACATGCTGTAGACAAAAGTGTCTACAGCGTGGCTTTACCACTCATAAGAAGGATCAAACTACCTCGTGAATTTATCGCACGTTCTAAGCCTTATCTTGGAATCTATTCATTCCACAGCTGCCAACGACTTTACGTATATCATATCTAACATATTGTACATACTTGAGAAAGAACAAAAGATCTCATATCCAAACAATTCTCAAAAGATGATTACAAGTTATTCCCGAGCAGACGGTCCTGAGTTTGCACAGGCGTACGGTTAACATACATCAAATAAGTCGGCAGCGGTGGGAGAGTCGCCCGGGGCGCGGCAGCCGGCGCGACTCGCTGTCTTCATTATCCCGGTGTAAGTGACCATTAAAATTCATTTTTAGTGCCCGCGGTCATAGCGACCGCCGCCCGCCGTCCGCCTGCGAGGGTGACTGTAATTACGCTGCACATTAGCGGTATTGTTCTCGCGTGTTGTTGCGCATTCAATATCGCTTATGTGAATATTGTGAGCGTTGGTCTCTTTATTTATGAGTTTTCTGTGGTCATGTACGTTGTATAAGCATTTGGATCCCTACTCTTCTTTTTCTACCTGCCCTTATCCGACTCTCAGTGGGGTGCATCATGCTTTTTAATAAATATTACAGAAAGATTTGGCTTGTAATTTTAACGACCGGTCACCTGCCTGACGTCAACCCATCTGGAGAAAAAATACCCACACCCGAACCAATACGAGTATATGTAGATAACACAATCATTTTTTGTCTTGCGGGAATCGAACCCGCGGCCTTTCGCTTCATAGCCGGCTATGAGATAGCTATGTTGAGCGTGAGTTTGTATGTTAATAAATACATCCACATTTTGCCGAGCGTATTCTCTTATGTGATAGGAGCGAGACTATCGCCATACCGGGCACAAATTCCAGACACCGGGCTGATACTGAGCATTTCGTAATAGAAAAACCCAATATCACTTTACCCGACCCGGGGATCGAAACCGAGACCTCAGCGTACGCATTACAACTGCGCCACCGAGGCAGTCAATATGGATACGTATAATGACTGATGATAGTATTAATTTTTATACCTAAGGCCACCGAATATGCTAGTGGTACACCTGATGGTAAATGATCTTAGCTGCCCAAGAACATTCATAATATTAAGATTATTGTACAAGCCACATTACAAATCGAATTACAACATACTGTCTTTATAAGCTGGTAAATTGAGGTTCAATTTTCTGCGCAATCACGTATTAAGGCGTTCCTGTAATATCTATAACTCGAGTAACAATCAGAAATGAAACTCTTAAATCCGAGGAGAGTACCTAATTCAATAGGGTAGTTTCCTATATTGTATTTTATACATTATTTTATAAGCAACAGAAAATGAAACGCAAAATAAACCCTTTTAAACGAATCAAAATTGGTTCAGAAATGTGCCCGCAGTTATGACTTTAAATGTTGGTATGAAGAAAACTGGGTGCGTAGCAGGGATATGTCACTATCTCGCTTGCACGCGTGCACCTTAATGAACACAGTGACGTCAAAGCTTGCTTCGTCTGTCATTTGACAATTACCCCTCCTACAGGAGTTGAATGGCTTCTAGCTTATTTATTTTTGGTCCGATTTCTAAAATTCTTATGTTGACCGTTGTCAACAGGATGAATGAGTGGGTTCGACTGGGGTAGTGCCACTGTCTCAAAAGAAAATTGACGTGAAGTGACAACTTACTTACTTACCCTTATCGCAGATAATGAGATTTCCAAATTCCGCTCTCCTTTCCAATCCTTATTCATTCCATCACCTTGTAAATGTTGGAAATGCATCATTTACAAGGTGATAGATCCCTCGTAAGCGAGAGGCCGACTGGTTTGGTACCACCGCTTTGTCTTTTTCTGCCGCCAAGCAGCAGTGTGTAAGCACTGTTGTGTTCCAGTTCGAAGTCAGTGAAATTACTGAGCATTATGAGACCTTATATCTTATGTCTCGGGGTGACGAGTGCATTCCAATGTCATGCAGAGCTTTGTAATTCAGAGTTTTGTGTGGCGTTGCTTCTGTTTATGGGCAGGCGTGACGCTTACCATCAGGCGAGCGAACTGCTCGTTTCATTAAAAAAAAGACGTTTCAAAAAGTTACTGGATGAACTTAGGCACTTATAAGTGACTCATCGACAAGCCACTTTGCCGGAATTTTAACCATGTTTCGCTATTCAGTCAGTTAGAAATATGTATAAGGTACCATTTCAGTGACAATTAAGCGTTGACAGTTATATCGCTATGACTTGTTAATTATATACCAGCCACTAAAATACAAGTAAATTGCGCGGTAATTGGACGGTCTCGCCCCCCCCCCCCCCTCTTCTCCGATGCGGTAGGAGGGGCAGAGGGACGAGGTAATCGTCGCGACCGCCGCGGGCCACTTGCATTTGCATCCGCAATGTACAGAAACTAGCTTTAGCTGGTTGCTTCGAGCTGTATAATCAGGCGTTCTGCCAATGAATACCGGTATCATACAGTTAATTTTCTATATTGGTGGTGAACAAGTAAGATCCTGACCCGAATTTACGTCATCATTTTTGTTTGCGGTTTCGATCCGAATAAATGAGTTACTGGGAATTGGAATTTGTGCCTGATATGGCGATAAATTCAAATTCAAAATATTTATTGAATCCATAAAATGTTATACATTATTTAGATTCCGTCAAAATTCTACCGCTAGTTCCGAATGCTGTTTCGCTCGAGAAGAACGAGCAAGAAACTCCAGCGTTGCTCTTTTCAAAACTAGAAATCTTTACTTCTACAATTATAAGATTTTACAATATTTAATTGGAATTAGAGCAGCTCAATCAAGCAATTACAGAAATGATATCTACGCATTGGATTAACTTGCATGATCTCCATAAGCATAACGAATAAATTTAGACCTTAAAATAGTGTTAACAAATAAAAGATAACAGTCCGAGCAGAGGTCAGTCCACACAAGCAGCACCCGTTCACGAGTATGACGCATGTGCCAGCCATCGTCCTTCTCAATGTTAAAGGGAAGTGACCGACACATCACCCGGCACACAACGCCACAAGTACAGACATTAGAGCGAGCATGACATACTCAGACTGATCACAATACTGATATACTGGTGATATATCACAATATGGGACACAAATAAGCTTGACGAGCCATGAATGTACTAGTTGCAGCTTTCTTATCTCATCACGGATACAATTGTGTGCTTATAAATTATGTGAAATATGTATTGATGTTGGTTTCAAGCCGGCGATAGGTCGTAAAAACTACAAGCCAAATCTTTCTGTAATATGTGTTGAAAATTTAAAAGCATGTCGAGTCGATACCACTGCAAGTGGGATAAGGTCAGGTGTGAGAAGAAGATTTATAATCTCTTACTTTACTGCCAATTAAGAAATCAATTTCGCTAACAAAAGACACTATTAGAGTATCTCTACTTATTCTCAAATATAGTTTACAATGAAGTGTTAAAAACATTTACGATATTACAATGTTAATCAAATAAATTAAAATCCATGTCAAGGTCCATAATCCATGCATTAATCCAGACTTATGACACGTTAGTTAATGCTCCCATTAAACATGCATGATGGAGATATTATTGATTAATATCAAACTGCTGACGTGAGATAAATCCTCTTGAGTATATTATATCTCATGATTGGCTTAGTGGTGGCGTACATGCTGTGAAACGCATGGTCTCAAATCGGGATTTCAAATCCCATATCGGGCAACCATAATTTGTGTTTGAGTTTTAGATTCGAAAATGGGGCGTTCTTTTTTAATTAGCTTGAGTGATGAAACGGGCCTGATGGTACGCGCCACGCCTGCTCATAAACAGAAGCAACACCACACAGAACTTTGAATTACAAAGCACTGCATGGCATTAGACTGCGCTCCTCACCCCGAGACATAAAATGTTAAGTCCTATATTGGCCAGTAATTTTACTGGCTTCAATGTCCTTCAAACCGGAACACAGCAGTGCTTACACACTGTTGCTTGGCGGCAAAAATAGACAAAGCGGTGGTACCAACCCAGCCGGCCTCTCGCATACGGACCTACCACCTCTACTTCTCGCTAAGCTACCACAGCTTATTTAAAGAGAGCATAACGTCGATAATAAAATGATCGCACCACGTAACTACCAAAATTCTTAATAACATCCACAGTAGCTCCGTAAGTTTGGCGGTTAGTTAAAACTTAAGGAGATTAAAATGAGAACCGTTTCGACAAGAGTCGTGTTCATCAAGCATGACATTACACAGGTCTGTGGTGAGTAGGGCGGCCATATGTTCTCGGTTCTAAGGATTTTTACTAGATTCTAAGGATTTGTAATACTCTTCTTAGAACGACTTTAAAAATGTACGTATGTACTTTGACTGTATTTGAGTGCGGGGAGAAAGGCTTTCCCGAAGGTTAGGTCTCTGAACCCAAAGTTTGCCAACGGTATGCTTTTACTAAGCCTATGCCGTCTGTCTGTCTCACATTTTAAATTCTATCTCTTTAGAACTGTAACATCGTAGTATTATCGGAGGCCTAAACTCCTCTTCCCAATCCCTTAATTATCCCTTTTTTAAGATTGGCAACACGTCTATAATTCTTCTGATATTGTGGATACATGGGCATAGGCGGCGGAGATCACTTACCATCAGACTACCCACTTGCTCGTTTGACAACCTATGCTTTATAAAAGTGGTCGGTTGAACTTTTTATAGAATAATATGTTATTATGCCGGTATAGTAACACAGTATTATTATTTTTATTTTTGTGTTAGTATATCCAGATATATAAAACAAACATAAAAAAATAAGATTTGTCCGCCTTTGATTGAGTTCATGGGCAACCTCGCTAGAGGTAACGACGCTTTCGACTCGAACGATTACTGTGTGTTCACATTGTAGAAATTATTTTGTTAGTGTGCTCACAACTTTGTCTTCAAAGTACTTGTGGGTTGATTAAAAACTGTCAATTTCCAGTTAATCTAAGTCCAAGAATATGTAGAATATTCATATTCATTATGGGACGGAGATACGCTCGGCGAAATTTGGGTGTACTGGTTACACCTCTGCCTACCCCCTTCGGGATTACAGGCGTAAGTGCGTATGTATGTATTCATATTCATGTGTGATGTTACAAATAGAAATCTTTATATAATGATTACCCGACCCTGGGATTTTAACACAGAACCTTACAGATTCTCAATCTGATAAATAAATAAAGTGAGTATGAAACCGAGTATATTTGAATTAAAATAATTTTACATTATAAATGAATCAAGAAATAGCATAAGTATTAAGTTAATTAAGGTGTAAAAATCATTTGTAATTACAAAGTACTCGTAACTCGACTACGCGTAGTCGACGGGCCGTAGCCCGTAGCCCGTAGACCGTAGACCGTAGCTACCTACACGTCTTGACGTCATTTACTTTATATTTTATGTCTTGAAGTCATTCCTTTGTTACAGCTCTTAATGACTGCGATATAGTAACTAAGTAGTTAAGTATGGGGTGGAAAACATTGAAACATACTTACATGGTGTCCAACTTGTGAAATTTCGATAATAATTTTTATGAGTTACTTTAAGTTAGATTAAGTTTGGTTAAAGGGTCATAAATCATCAAATACAGTGTTCGTATTAAAAGTTTTTACAAGTTAATCCATAGCTGTCACGTAATCTGTGGCTACGAAAATATGTATGCACGTCCGTATATTATAGCGCCAATAGCAGTTTGTATTTTGTATAAACTTATAAGTTTCATACATATCTTAATTAATATTATAAATGTGAAAGTGTGTTTCTTTCTTACGCTTTCACCCCTAAACCACTGAACCGATTTTGAAATTTTCATAAAGAGATAGATGGGATCCTGGAGACGGTTATAGGTTACTTTTATCCCGGTTATAGGCTACTTTTATCCCGGTTATAGGCTACTTTAATCCCGGTTATAGGCTACTTTTATCCCGGTTATACGCTACTTTTATCCCGGTTATAGGCTACTTTTATCCCGGAAACTGCTGTTCACGTAGGTGGAGCCGCGTGCTAGAGCTAGTCAGTAAATGACTCGATAGCTATCGAAAAGTCTTACACTATGCCTACAAAGTGGTAGGTACTGTGTTCCCAACTATGGCGCTACGAGTTCCTATACGTAGCTGATCGCCTGCAGCCTACGCCACTACGTGCTACGACATAATAAATCTCATACAAAAATATTATCTACGATAGGCGTAGTAGATCCCATTATCTATGTAAGTACATTGCTATGAGCAATATTTTCGACGTTTTAATTATTGTAATTATGCTAGCCAATTTCTAGATCCCGTGAATAAATTGATTATTTATCTCATTACACATACATTAATACATCATTAGCATTTATATTCAATATTACATAAATACACGTACTTATATAAACTCACACCTGTTTTTTATAGGGGTAGACAGAGACAAAGAATTTCCACTTCAATATTATCTTTTTGAAACACATTAGGTATATCACTTCATCAAAATAAGTATCGCTTACACCCAACAAAATGCAAATACATGATACAATCTATGATACAAAGAGTATTACTGAAACCAAAGCCTCGTCACTGTTCGAAATTAAATCTTATCGTCTTATTTTATGATCCATATTCATATACGATTATCTAAGATATAAATGCTTGTCAATGATCAAAATTCAATCTTACCATCTTAGCATAAGGTCTATATTTGTAGGGCAATATAAACATAAACACATCAGTAATTATGTGTCTCAGATGCGTGTTAATTAAATTACAGAAATTGTTTAATTAAAATGATGATTGTTGTGTATTGTGAGTTCTGTGGTGATTACTCGTGTGCCAAATCGTGCGTTTATTACTTAAATGGGTGAAATGAGTCAATTTAACTTATGCTTTAATGCTTTTTATTCGGATTATGAATTTATGTGACTGCCTCGGTGGCGCAGTTGTAATGCGTACGCGTTACGACTAAGGCTGATGCTGAGGTCTCGGGTTCGATTCTCGGGCCGGGTAAAGTGGTATTGGGTGTTTCTATTACGAAATGCTCAGTATCAGCCCGGAGTCTGCAATTGTGCCTGGTATGGCGGTAGGCTTGCCCCCTATCACATCACAACACGGAAATAAGCTCGGTGAATGTGGGTGTACTGGTTACACCTCTGTCTACCCCTTCGGGGATTACAGGCGTGAGTGTGTATGTATGTATGTTACATATGTGAGGAATAGATAGCATTAAATTAGGTTTAACATTGGGGTATCATTTCAGTATAAAATATAAGTTACTACCACCTTGTAGGTCCATCGTATGCGAAAGGCCGTCTGAGTTGGTACCACCACTTTGTCTTTATCTGCTGCCAAGTAGCAATGTATAAGCACTGCTGTGTTCCGGTTTGAAGGACATTTAAGCTAGTGATATTACTGGGCTTTATAAGAGTTAACTTCTTATGTCCAAGGGTGACGAGCGCAGTCCAATGCAATGCATTGCTTTGTAATTCAAAGTCCTGTGTGGTGTTGCTTCTGTTCATGGGCAGTCGCACTTATCATCAGGCGAGCGACCTGCTCGCTTCGTCACTAAAGCTAATAAAAAAAAATGTATAAGAGACCGTTATTGAAGTAACCCCTGCGAATTAAAAAATAATCCTCAAAATTAGTCTGGATTTGGCAAAACAAACATTGTACTAAACCCACCAATAAAACATGAAATCTCTGTTTAAACTGTAATCCACATAATAACAGGTCATTTGGCACAGACACGCGCCTTGGCCGATGTTGGCCACGTTTGGCTTGATATCTTGGCAAAGCTCACTCAGTCCTGAGTGTTGCGCTTTTGTTGATGAATGTTTGAAGATGGTCACGACTCATTAACTCTAGTGTTTTAGTGTTTTGTGTATGCGACAGCATTCGTGGCATAAATGGCCAACGATCAGTTGTAAAGTGAGAGGCTGCAGTTTCAATTTCCGCACTGAGACAAATGTATGTGGAATCCACTAATGTTTGTTTTTGGTCCAGACTAACACCCAGGTGTCGTGAGACCGAAAGTCCCTCGTAATTCTTATATGTATAGGACTATGTGTCTCTGTTAAAATTTTAAAAAGTTGTGTAACCTACACAGAACAGATTTTCTTGACATAGTTTAGAATTATCCCGATAAAACCAGCTTTTAGCAAAAAAAACCGCATTCAAATCGGTCATACTACGATGCCACAGGCAAACATACACACAGACAAAGCGGTCATATTTATAACACCCCTCATTTTTTTCAGGGTCGAAAACCACTTATACTAATAAAGTAATAATTACCATAAAGTCTCAATTACAATAAAATTACGAAAAAATACCATGAATTCGACCAATAAAAAAGTAACAAAATAAGTTCACAATTGTACCCCGGAGTTACTGAACACCGTAAAGACGAGCTCGGCGCAAATTAAGGGTGTATTAAAGTGAGTAGAATTAGAGGATGCGGTGCGTGTACTTGGGATGTAAATGAGGGATGTACAGGCCCCTCTGAGGTATGCTTGTTACAGTATGAGAGAAGATACGTGGCGTGGGATACGTGTGTTTTATATTTGGTTAAGAATATTGTTACACAAGAATAAGATCAAGTTCTAGAGATAATAACTATTTAATAGGCTACAGTTCAGTTAAGAAATCCGGATGGAAAAAGAAGTAAGACAAAATCTTCCTCAAATATATAGACTACGTTAGTGAAACGTCCGTCAAAAGTCATTAGGTTTTGAGAAAATTCGAATTATATTCAGAACGTCCTATTTTGAATTTGTTTAAAAGGTACCAAAGTCCTGCGAAACTGATCATCTTATATGAAGCAAGGGTTTTGAAACCTTTGCTAAATGAGTTGTAGACAGAACACGAAATGTCGCACCGCGCAATCAAATATATCTAACTAAGCAAGGTTTCTTAACGAGCTATAATTTTATACCGTTCATGCTAATTCAAGTCTAACTGAAATCTTTTAAACCATAGAATAAAATAATAACTTTATAAACAATAAACAAAGTATTTGTCTGCTAACTAATATTACCAATATTATAAATGTTAATATTTGAATTCACACTTAGTGTGAATTCGGATGTTACTTTATCAATCACGATTTAACGGCCAAACGGATTTGGATGAAATCACACATGATGGCACACACATCGAAATAAGATAACTAGAACGATAACTCTCATATGAATCTGCCAAAAATACGGCTCCACTTACACACACAAAGGTAAAATAACACGTAACACTCATAGACGCAACAAAAATTAATGAACGTTCAAAATCTTTATTTCATAAAAGCTAATGTCTAAATATTAAATTTCTAAATCGAGATACGATGTTCTGCACCACGCGACGTATTAAGTGTCAACTTGAGATCATGAATCAATTTTTATGAATTGATGAATGAACGAGCTGCACAGACTTTTGTAGCCTAGCCCCCTAGCATAGTGTTTTGGTGGGGTAATTTTTTTGCTTGAGTTACGTTTCTTGTCTTCTTATTTCGATGGGCACACAGGTTTTATCCCAGAAAAAGATATTAACGGGGGCGGAGTCTCCAGCAAATGCTAATTTCCTTTGCATATTGAAGAGACAATTGTTATTTTCTGCCTAAATCTAGTGAAAAAATAATAACACTAACTAACAGACAATTATTAAATTACTATAAACTACAGTACAACCCAACACAAAACATACAAGAAACGGACACAAAGGATTATCCTTAGTGGCGTGGCGTTGCGTGTAATAGCATTATCCCATTCATATAACTACGAGGGTCGTGCTTATGGGTCTACGTTTAATTTTAGGTGCCCTGCCACGCACCTGGGTTCAGATTAATGGCCGACCGTGTTTCTTCACCTCCGAATAAAATAAATTGATACTTAAAAAAGAAACTGCCTCGGTGGCGCAGTTGTAATGCGTACGTGTTACGATAAAGCTAACGCTGAGGTCTCGGGTTCGATCCCCGTGTCGGGTAAAATGGTATGAATTTGTGCCCGGTATAGCGATAGGCTTGCCCCCTATCACATCGTGGGACGGAGATACGCTCGGCGAAATTTGGGTGTACTAGTTACACCTCTGCCTACCCCTTCGGGGATTACAGGCGTGAGTGCGTATGTTAAAAAAGAAAATAAGTTCAAGAAAATGTTTGAAATATATTTCAATTTCAAAACAACCTAAAACCAAGATATTTCCATTTGTCACAGTAAAGTTTACATAGTTGACAAAATTTGCGTAGGTTGATGAACCGCCTAAAGATCTCTCATAAAATATTGAGGAATATTGTACACGAAACGAGCCCCATTTCCTTTGAAATAAAATATCAACTTCGTCTACAATTTTTTATCTTGCCTCGAAATAATAGACGGAATGATATAAAACAGCTTTGTTGTGAAAATGATACATTATTTCCTATCTCTATGTCTCTACTTGAAAAGTACGGGTTGAATTGATAATCTTCTATTTCATAACACTTAAAATATAGAGTGCATATGTAATTCCAACAAGACTCCAGAGTACACTCAGGATCCCCCGGGACCGTGTCAATTACGCTGAAGAAGACCACCGCGAGGTTTTTATCGGTATAACTGTTAGAATTCCTACAACTCTATCATCGCCATAACACAGCCCTCTAACCCTACAAATCTCCATAAAAAATATAAAAATAATACATAATACAAGGAATCTGTAACAATATCTTACCGAGAACGGCGCATTACACACGATATTGCGCGACAAAGGACGCGTTACGGCGACAACAAAACCGCGACGCTTGATTTATGATCGTTGGCGTTTTGTCGCACGTCACGGATGTCGCGCCGTGATGTATTGTACTGCATATTTATGATTTACCTTGAATACGAGACTTTATATCAATTCTGCATCGGATTTTAATCGAATGAAAGGGTTGCAAGGATGAAAAATCTGCAATATCAAAGGACTATTTATTAATTAAAAAAAGTAGCTAAAGCCACTTTAAATATTACCTAGTTAATACTGGTAGTCTCGTGGTGGTCAATACTCAACTTATTTTTTAATTTTGTTCTACTAAGCTATCATCATCATCATCATCCATCCATAGCCTGTAGGGTCCCACGGCTGGGTATAGGCCTCACTGATATCATGCAATTTTCAATATTTTTTTTCTATTAACTCAGCTACGAGATTTTACATTCAGACATTGTCTGTGGGAACGTAAATAAAGATTTTTATTTTATTATTATTTGTTAAAATAAAATAAATAAATAAATATTTGTTACAGATATTATATATAAGTCGAATTCTGCACTCCTCCTCCACGTAAACTTTAACTATGCTAAATCTTACATCTGTATCGCTGAGGGGGTGGGCAGAAATATGACTAGTGAACTCACGGTTCGTTGTGATTAACCTAAATTAACACATAAATAACTGAATAACACATATTTATAAGAATAAGGAGAGATATTTTAGCCTTATATTTATCTTTTATTCCTATCACTTTATATTATTATCACTGTGATAAAAGTTTCGTGTAAAGATAAGTAGGGGAAGAGGGGGGGTATCAGCGTGACGTCAGCGAGTGGCCTTCAACGAAGACTTTTATCTTAATTAAAATTTAGATTAATGAACTAGCTAAGCGTTAATATGAACCGCTCTTAAATAGGGCACCGTTTCATACAAATAAATTAAAAAGGGTTGAAGTATCTGGGTATTTTTTTAACAAAATTCGATACGAGACTTTATTATGAGTATTTTGTCGTAGGGCCTTTCGTATTTTTTTTTTTTTAATTAGCATGTATATTGTTCGAGTTGCCTGCCTCGGTGGCGCAGTTGTAATGCGTACGCGTTACTACTAAGGCTGACGCTGAGGTCCCGGGTTCGATCTCCGGGTCGGGTAAAATTATATTGGGTTTTTCTATTAAGAAATGCTCAGTATCAGCCGGAGTCTGGAATTTGTGCCGTGGTATGGCGATAGGCTCGCCTCCTATCACATTATGGGACGGAGATACGCTCGGCGAAATGTGGGTGTACTGGTTACACCTCTGCCTACCCCGTCAGGGATTACAGGCGTGAATCCTAGTCTGTATTAATATGCTGTCATAATAATGTATATAAATATTTTTGTGTGATCCACAAAAATTTGTTTCGGGTCTGGGTGTTGTGAAACCGCAAGTCCCTCGTAGTTCCTGATACCCACGACACAGGTTTACCTAGTGTGGGGTCAGGACTATGTGTGTGACTGTTGGGTGTATTATTATTATTATTACTTTGAAAGTAAATTCCACAGTACTCATAATGATCGTGACTATTTACTTATTATGTGTTAATACTATATATCTTCGCTATATATATTAAGGTTAAAATCATATCTTTATTCTTGTCAACTATAAAGTTTTTTTGGTGTGACATTTCCGTTTATTTCCCATTATCGTTATGGTAGCTATGCGTCTGCCTTCCTGATTAGATTTTTTGATTTTATTTTATCATCAATTTTACATAGAATCTCGGCTGGAAATCTTTCAATTCATAAATCAAGCAACAATGTGTAAGCACTGTTGTGTTCCGGTGTGAAGGACATTGAAGCCAGTGTAATTACTGGGCATTATGAGACTTAACACCTTATGTCTCAGGGTGACGAGCGCAGTCCAGTGTCATGCAGTGCTTTATTTAAAGTTCTGTGTGGAGTTGCTTCTGTTTATGGGCAGGCGTGGCGCTTACCATCAGGCGAGCGACCTGCTCGTCTTGTCATTCAATCTAATAAATAAAAAATAAAAAAACAATATTTTCTTTAACTAAATGCAACTTATCAAAACACCAAAACATTTAATCAAAATCCCTACACAACTAACATCACAGTCGATTGCACATTTGAAGTCTTATGAAACTGTCCGTCGGGTGTAATCCGGCAGCGCGGCGCGGCACGGTGCGGTGCGGCACGGCGCGGCGTTCACTTCAAATATTAATTACTGTGGTTATCTTTGAACCTTATAATTAATTGCTATTATTAAATATTTTGTTATAACTTCGCATATGTTAGGGGAAGGTAGTTATTTGTTTGTTTTCAATTTAATAAGAAGAATTGAAATAAAACTAGTTTATACGGATTCTATCGCGGTTTAATTTTATTTCAATGTGTAATATTCGCGTAAACTTAAGAAATCACTTAAGAAGAAGTTTCATGTGAAAAATTTGCGTTTTTTTTTATAAGCAATTCGCTCACCTGATGGTAAGCGTCACGCCTGTCCATGAACAGAAGCCACACTAATCAAAACTTCGAATTATGAAGTACTGCATGGCACTGAACTGCGTGCGTCACCCTGAGACAGAAGGTGTTAAATCTCATACTGCCCAGTAATTTCACTGGCTTCAATGTCCTTCAAACCGGAACACAACAGTGTTTACAAACTGCTGCTTAGCGGCAGAAATAGACAAAGCGGTGGTACCCAGACGGCCTAGCGTATGCGAGTATCACCTAGGAAGGCTAAGGTATTATATTTATTTAACGCTATTTATTCTGTTAAATAAACGTTTTTCAGTTGTAGGGTTATCTTATAAGATTATATCTTCTAGACTACATCTAGTTGTTAACAAGAACTATGAGCCGAATAGAAGTCGAGGTACCTTCCGCTTTGAGGACCCGGGGCCATCCCTAATGCGTCTAAGAAGGCCATCGCGAGGTTTTGGTTGGTATAGACTGGTTTAGGATCTTTTCCTGAGTGGCTTAATACTGCGCTGTATGAGCCCAACAAAACCGCCCTTTAGGTGGAACGGTAATGATCCTCCGAATCCACCGAAAACAAAAAAAGATTGATTAGCCGATCCAAAAAATATACGCATAATTTTGTTTACATTTCACTCGTTTTCTTTATGAAAGGTCTCTAAAAGCAAGTAGAGACATTTATCTCATCACAAAAACATTAGCAAATGTCTCAAGTGCAGTCACAAAGGATTGCACTCGTTCCTCGTCAGTCTTCAGTCCTCAGAGCCAGCCATTAGCGCGACTAAATGCTCCTGCTACATTTAAATTCATCCCCATCTCGTTACTGAAATACGGGAGGGAAGGTTGCACTGTCTTACTATCATGGATTTAATTTTAATCTTTGTTTAAATATTAATACAGTCTTCATATTTTTATTTTTATATGTCATAGGCCGGCAAACGAGCAAGTGGGTCACCTGATGGTAATTGATCTCCAACGCCCATGTGCGCCCATAATACCAAAAGAATTATGGACGCGTTGCCGACCTTAAAGGAAACAATTAAGGGATTTGGAAGGGGGCAGGGATTAGGGCCTCCGGATCTCTCACTCGCCGTACGAAACGCAGCAGCAAGCTGCTACTTTACGTCGGTTTTCTGTGAGATAGTGGTAATGAACCGGGCAAAAGTGTCTACAGCGTGGCTCTACCACTCTAATAATTTATTTAAAAAATATGTATCAAAATTTTGCGTGTTATGTCTGTCATTTTAAAGACAACTCACATTGGGTGCTAGGCATCGTGATCATCTTCAGTGATAAGACGTACCTTGAACTAGGTGGCTTTGTAAATAAACAAAACTGCCAGCTTGGAAAGATAGAAAACCTGAAGGAACCCTCACTGAGTTCTACAGTTTGGTCCGGTATGTATTAAATGGGATGATTGAGTCATCTATAGGAATTGACTCCGCATAATGTTCACCTTCATTACAGTAACTCTTAATAATATTAAAGTGTCTTTTAGCGTTTCACAACTAATAAACGCAATAAGATCAGATTGCAATTTGTCAAAGTTCAATAGGACAATACCTCTTCTTTCTACAATACATGAGTTTATTTTTTAAACATGGCTTATACAACGTGTTATAGAAAGGGGCGGGCAAATTTAAGCAATGTATAGTATAGCGTATAAGTATTTTATCTCCCATAGTACCAAATCCGATTGCATTGCTAGTACAATAATTATAGAATTTTCTTTTTATCGAATGAGTAACATTTCGATATCGACTTTTAACTTTGGACAACACTAAATGATAAACAATGATACTATAGACCTCCTTTCATTTAAATATTTTATAATTAAAAAAACATTAAAGAGTTGTCAAATGTCAATTTTTATTTGACGCAGTCAGTTCGGTAATTTCTGATTTTATGAAGTATGTTTACGAGTTCAAAAAATATGTTGTATTTAACTAAAAATAAGTATTATGTATTGGTACTTTGTGTTGGTGTAACTGATAACAACTTTTAAGAGTATCGTCGAATGTATTAAGCCAAATTCATATATGGAAGACACGAGAATGAAGTCTTTAAAATGCTTCTAGAGGATGGTACCAATATCGTCTTCAGCACACAATCTCTTTCAGGTATTATTTTGTGTTTAAATTACAAGTTACGTACGTATGTTCGTAGAATTACGTACAACTTATTCAAGTTTATTAAAAAGTGAGTATCGTTCATAATAATTAATAGTGATGTCACCAATCTTATCGATCTTAATAAACGAGTGATCAAAAATAATGTGAAATTTTTGGATGTCTTGGTATTGAAAAGGTCCGGTACATAAGTACTAATTGTAGGGTGGATGTAATGACCCTAAAATATGACCACACCTTTCTGTAACACGTTGTATATACCAAACATCTAAGCCCAAAAAATAAATGTTTTATAAGAAAAACAATGACAGTCACAGGAAATTGAAAATTTACGGAAGAATACACGAAATTTATTTAGCTAAGTGTATCATACGTAATTTCTTCTGGGACTAAGAATATGCGTAAAACATTACCATTTGTTATGAGATATGATCTTACATTCGCATTAACAATATATTGTTCAGCTTTTGTTTATTCTTATTTTTATTTTCAAATACGGTGCGATTATGAGGATAGACATACATACGCACTCACGCCTGTAATCCCCGAAGGGGTAGGCAGAGGTGTAACCAGTACAGCCACATTTCGCCGAGCGTATCTCCGTCCCTTATGTGATAGGGGGCGAGCCTATCGCCATACCGGGCTCAAATTCCAGACTCCGGGCTGATACTGAGCATTTCGTAATAGAAAAACCCAATACCAGTTTACCCGACCCGGGGATCGAACCCGAGACCTCAGCGTCGGCCTCAATCGTAACGCGTACGCATTACAACTGCGCCACCGAGGCAGTCAAAATTAATAATGAAAAACCCTTGGCTTATATCTAAGCTCTTTCTTCTCAGTCTGTTATAATGTTGAACTTGCGTTTCTGGTACGCCCGCATGATAGTCTTTCTCTTATTGGTCACTATAAAAATAACATATAACAGTAAATGCTAATGTCATTGGTGGAATTTTCAGAATCGGATCAATCAAAAAATCAAATCAAAAATCTTTATTGTACATCAAATACAGTGATACAACTTAAAAATAGTCTCTGACCCCCAAACTAGCGTAGCTGTATGTCAGGGGTCAGTCACCTTCCCAGTAAGTGTATAGTTATATTATATTTAATGACAATAAAAGTAAAGAATATGCCAAAAAAAAAGAAACATAAATATAATTATTATATATATATACATAATAATTATATACATTATTCTTACAAACCAACTTACAAACTTTACCTCTTCAAATTGTTAGTATAGATTGTTTCAAAAGATAATAAAAATTTACGTAAATTCAAACCTTACATTTTGTCTAATCTTCTCCACATTTCCTAACTTTCGGTCGACAAAGAACATTCAAAATAACATTACACTTTAATCTTAGTTAAATGGTTGCAATAAATGCAACCAGCCCTGGACTCGACACTGAACGCTTAACTACATTTATCATACAAATGGATTCGTTGATTTAAAACTCTTAAGCTCACTAACTCGAAATGCCGAGCAAATATAAATTGTGCATTTAATTATATTACATCATAACAAATAGTTAAGGGGATGGATTATATGCCTTCATTTTTTTATTGATGCGTTAATTTAGTCATACGGCCTTTATAGCTTTGGCTCAACGGAGGCGGTACTACTCCATTGCCATAGCGGGCATTTTTTCTTTTTTTCTATAGGATAGACCGGCAAACGACCAAGTGGGTCACCTGGTGGTAAGTGATCTCCACCGCCATGTACGCCAATAATACTAAAACAAATTATGGGTGCGTTGGCGACCATAAATAAAAGGGATAATTAAGGGATTGCGAAGGGGGAGGGGGACCTTGGGCCTCCGAATATCTCACTTACCGTACGAAACGCAGATGCAAGCTGCTACTTTACGTCGGTTTTGTGTGAGAGAGTGGTAACGACCCGGACGAGCCGGCCCATTCATGATGTAGACAAAAGGCTTACCACCTATCACATCATGGGACAGAAGTAAGCTCGGAGAACCGTAAATGTACTAGTTGCACATTTGTCCTCTCCTTCGGCGATACAGGCGTGAAATTTAAAGTTAAATTAAACCATCATACTAATATTATCAATGTGAATGTAAGTTTGTTTGTTACGCTTTCACGCGAAAACTACTTAACCGATCATCATGAAACTTTGTACACATATTCTTGGAGGTATAAGAAGTAACATAGGATCCTTAAAAAAAAAACTATTTGTTTGTTACGCTTTCACGCCTAAATCACTGAACCGATTTTGATGAATTTTAATGTAGAGATAGACGGGACCCTGGAGACGGTTATAGGCTACGTTTTATTTCGGAAAAGTCTATTCACGCGAGCAAAAGCTAGTTATAATATAAAAGATGGTAATAGCAAGTAGTATGTTCCCAAGAGCGATGTAAACGTATATGTGTAAACGTAGATCGCTAAGGACCGCGCTTTAATAGATAAAACATTTAATTATTATACCTCTGACGGGCTGAGGCGGACTACGGCTTGGTATGAGGCACAAGTCACAAGAGATGCACGGCGTAAACAATTTCATTAAAAAAGTTTTTCAAATCGATTATGTATACATTATTATATATACAAGGTGGTAGGTCCCTCGTTTGCAAGAAGCCGGCTGGGTTGGTGCCACCGCTTTGTCTTTTTCTGCCGCCTAAGGCGTGAGCTGGCGTGGCGCTTACCATCAGGCGAGCGACCTGCTATGTACGCTGCCTGCACGCTGTAGACAAAAGTGTCTACAGCGTGGCTCTACCACTCTATGAAACCTCTGACCCCTTTACGTCGGGGATACAGACGTAAGCCTATAATAATAATAATAATCGTTTATTTATTTGACAAATCGCTCCCTACTTCCTCTTCCCGCCCCCGCTCTCTATTCCCGCTATCACCTACAACTTGTGCATCGAAGAAAAGCTTGAAAAGTTACGTTCCCGCAATAACGCCGCTGCGTGCTCTCATTACTCGTCGTTATTAGTAATACCGAGTGAACAGCAACAGAATACCACGCCTTCACTAGATGTGGCTATAATAGTACGCTCAGTAATTATTTAAGCAAATAGCTGGATTAACTACATACATACGCTCTCACGCCTGTAATCCCCGAAGGGGTAGGCAGAGGTGTAACCAGTACACTCACATTTCGGCGAGCGTATCTGCGTCCCATGATGTGATAGGGGGCGAGCCCATCGCCATACCGGGCCTAAATTCGAGCCTCCCGGCTGATACTGAGCTTTTTGTAATAGAAACACTCAATATCACTTTTACCCGACCCGGGGTCAAACCCGAGACCTCAGTGTCAGCCTCAGTCGCAACGCGTACGCATTACAACTGCGCCACCGAGGCAGTCGAGGCGTTACTAGAATAGTCAAAATTAAGAAAGAGTTCATTCGAATATCAGAAATAAAATGCGAGTAAGTTGCTTTCGATGGATTGGTATGTCCAGCAACAAAGAAAGTAATTCTTACCGCTGCAGAGGGCAAAAAGAGAAGATGACTGTTGACTGACTGAGGTCTGACTAGACAGTTTGACTAGACAGATTGGTGGTTTATAGTCATAAACTAACGTCATGCGTCACGGTTTGTACACGTTTTGAGGAAACCACAGGAGAACGTCGGTCGCAGGTGCCTGTGCCAGAACGTACCAGGACTGCGATCCCGCGGACGGCCCAAAAAACGCTGGCTTGACGTATTAGAAGCAGATATGAGAGCCAACGGTCTTACTACGGAGGATGCTCAAGATCGGGCGAAGTGGAGGCGGTTTTAGTGGGAAGGCGGACCCTGGCAATGGCCGGGATAACGCCAGGTAGAAAGAAAGTCATAAACTAACAATAAACTGGACTTTGACTATCAAGAACGACCTAATAACGCAAGGCATGATATACCACCTAGTTAGTTCGGTACCTAAATTCCCCTAATATCAAATTCCCTTAAACCCTAAGAAGTCATCGAATATAATTTAAAACTTATCATTCTTACATTTTATTCTTTTTTTATATTATAAGCCGGTAAACGATCAAGTGGGTCACCTGATGGTAAGTGATCTCTACCGCCTATGTACGCCCACAATACTAAAAGGATCATGGGTGCGTTGCCGACCGTAAAAGAAAGGGATAATTAAGGGATTGGGAAGGGGAGGGGGACTTGGGCCTCCGGATATCTCACTCACCGTACGAAACGCAGCAACAAGCTGCTACTTTACGAGGATTTTCTGTGAATCAGTGGTAACGACCCGGTCGAGTCGGCCCATTCGTACTGTAGACATAAGTGTCTACAGCATGGCTCTACCACTATAATAATTAATACTATCATTCTTACATTTTATTCACAAATCAAAGTGTTAAAGTGATTTATCCCACCTGATTGCAGTTGATAGTGTTCCGGGATATTCTTTAGTTAATTTACGGCTGACTACTCGCACGTTCCCGCATTATCTCTATAAATCTCGGCAGTTAAAATGATTTACTTCAAGTTTTTTAAACTTAAGAACTTCTACAACTCTTTAGATAATATCTGACGCATTTTATACAGAATAATAATTTAGAAAGTCAGTGAAATATTACCTAACTGTGTACTACAGTAATACTTCCGGATGCTATCCCAGCCTTTTGCCAGGGTCTACTTATCGACTGCCTCGGTGGCGCAGTTGTAATGCGTACGCGTTACGATTGAGGCTAACGCTGAGGTCTCGGGTTCGATCCCCGGGTCGGGTAAAGTGGTATTGGGCTTTTCTATTACGAAATGCTCAGTATCAGCCCGGAGTCTGGAATTTGTGCCCGGTATGGCGATATGCTCGCCCCCTATCACATCGTGGCACGGAGATACGCTCGGCGAAATGTGGGTGTACTGATTACTCCTCTGCCTACCCCTTCGGGGATCACAGGCGTGAGTGCGTCTGTATGTGTGTAGTGCTACTTATCTACTTAGATAATTTTAGTTCGCCCGGTCCTAGAGAGTTCTCTGTAGTAAGATCATTAAATTTAGTTCTCATAATATATTCCTGTCCCACACCAAGCCAACGCTTTTAGGGGATCGTAGCCCTGGTACGATCTGTCACAGGCATTTGCAACAGACATACTGCTGTTGTTTCCTCAAAACGTGATCAAACCACCTTATGCGATATTCTTGTAGTTTTTCTATAGAATACTCAAAAGCCCTTGGGCTAAGTTTCTTGGTGCTTCTTCTCAGACCAATGAGAATTTCCGAAGCACCGGTAGATTCTAGACTTGACGCGGAAAAGTGCCCTTGGCGGCTTAATACTTATGGTAAAAGAATCTTTATTTCTTTTAACATATTAATAACACTACTTCCTATTACTACTATTACACCACTAAATATTATGATAAATAATAATCATTTTGGATATATACTTGTAGATATTAAAAAAAATAAAGGATTTGTTATAAACATTTTTATTTTATTTTTATTACATTACGAGTAAATATAGAAACTATTCGTCATCCGTTGAAGACACCTATTTAATCGATGACAAAAACGGATGCATCAATCATTGATCATTTAACTGCCATAGCACCGTCTTAAAATTGTTAAAATTTATTTTAGCTATTTAGGATTTTAGTGGTTTTCATTTTTGTTAAAAATACCAGTAGGCATTTCACGATTTATTGCCAAATAATTCACTTTATTTCGCTCTTTTCACCAACAGTGATGTCAACCCTCCAAAAAACCGGCACCACAAATGTCTGCATGTCCATACATGTATTATTTTTATTTTATGTTTTGTTTGCCAAGTTTCTTCGGCTAACCATGAGTTTTGCATGGGAGTATATTGCGAGCCAAGAGCCATAATCCGGGGCTTAAGGCGACAGGCATCCGTTAGGGTTATCACAAACTGACTCAGCGGCGACAAGAGATGAAATGCGACAGCAGTTTAAATTCAATCTTATACTTTTATTCATTTGATTGAAATTAGCATAACAGAAACGAAACACGCCAATGCAACTCAAGCGCTGCTCGTAGTTTTTTAATACGTATGTCAGCCGTATGCTTAAGAACTTAGAGTTAATTTTCAATTGTCAGTTCAGTCTCATCGTAGCCACTCCGTTTGTGCGCTGACCCTATCGTTCGAAGGAAGCCATAACAATTTGGACTGGATCGGCGATAATGCATCATGTAATGCTCGTTAGTTTTTTGGCTCGGCACGCTCGGTTAACCCAGGATAGTTGCATTGGTAGCATGTACCAGAGTATTTGGTAGAGCTGTATGGATTTTTAATCTAATTTGTGTTCATTATTTTATTACTATACACTATGCATTCTTGTATATTACTTTTTACTATGTAACTACGCACAAAGAGTACTATATATACGCACTCATGTCTGTAATCCCTGGAGGGGTAGGCAGAGGTGTAACCAGTACACCCACATTTCGCCGAGCGTATCTCCATCCCATCTCACTTTAAATAAATAAATACACCCAACAGTCACACACATAGGCCTGACCCCTCACTAGGTAAACCTGTATTGTGGGTATCAGAAACTACGAGGGACTTGCGGTCCCACAACAACCAAACCCGAAACAAATATTTATGGATTCTACAAACATTTGTCTTGGTGTGGGAATCGAACCCACCTCTTAAATCCTTAGCACGATAATAATTCCATTTATGACAAACTACGTAAAACATTAGTACAGTATCATATTTCAAAACACATATAAATCTCATTTACCAAGTACACAAATTGAATACAGCTTCAAATGCATCGCTTTACAAATTAAATCCCATTCCACGCGGGTACGGATAGCCAGCTCGTCTTTATAAAATCTTTCGACGTCGGCCGCGGCGGGTTAAATGCTTCGCTGCATAAACTCAATCACGTCGCGTCGTGTCCTACGGATGAATGTCGTTGAAATGAATAATCCTGGGTGGCTACTATGAATATCGAAATAAGAAACGAAGATACCATGAGAGCATTAAATATATAATTTTAATACTGACAACTGCTGGTGAAAGGTACTTGATATGTCTTTGTACCGGACTGGATAACGACTAAAACATATGATGAAAAACCTGTCTTAATGCCTCATTCAGCTGAGTCACGCTTCGCTCTCGGCCAGTGTATGTTTTTTTATAGTATAGGCCGGCAAACGACCAAATGTGTCACCTAATGGTAAGTGATCTCTACCGCCCATATACGCCCACAATACCAAAAGGATAATTAAAGGAAAGGGATAATAAATTAAGGGATTGGGAAGGGGAGGGGGTTTGGACCTCCGGATATCTCACTCACCGTACGAAACACAGAAGCAAGCTGCTACTTTACGCCGGTATTCTGTGAGATAGTGGTAACAAGCCGGACGAGCCGACCCATTCATGCTGTAGACAGATCTGTCTACAGCGTGACTCTACCACAAAACATCCAGTAACATCAGGACGGCATAATTCTGCTGACCACCGAGAGACAGAATGTCTCTATTTGGGCTGCATTGTACTTAACATCAGATATGTAGTCACTTTGCCTGGATAAAAGAGCTCATTGAGGCCTATGGGCAAAATAAACGTTTTTGTTGTTTTTTTATTTGTTTGAAGTTTATTTTCGTGGCGATACCATCATTGGAACCACTTTCTCGTTTCACCATTCAGGCTAATGAGAAAGGTCCGAAACGAATCTCGAAACTACTTTTCGATTTTCGGATTAGCCACCTAGGTTATACAAGAATGCTGGAATGCACTTTTGGCTCCAGATCAACATCTTTTCCACATTACTATTCTGGTCTCGATGTAATTTAAATCAAAAGAAATAGATAACAATACTGGCATGGAATGGAATGAAAAATGTCGAGGATTTTATTTAAATTAAAATCTAGGTTCCAGTTTTCATAAAATTATTTCTTCATTTAGTTGAAAGCAGTGATAGCTCAGCGGGGAGTAGTATGGACTGTCGAGACGAAAGTCACAGGTTCGAAACCAGCCCCAAGTGCATACACCTCTGACTTTTCTAAGTTATGTGTGTATTAATTGTTAATTATCACATGCTTTAACAGTGAAGGAAACATTGTGAGGAAACCTGCATACCTGAGAAGTTCTTCATAAGAATTTCGAAGGTATGTGAAGTCTGCCAACGAGCATTAGGCCAGCGTGGTGGACTAAGGCCTAACCCTTCTCATTCAGTAGAGGAGGCCCGTGCCCAGCAGTGGGACGTATATAATACAGGGCTGGTAACATTATTATTAGTTGAAGCAGTGTTTGATTTTGGGAATAAAGAATGACACAGTTTATCTTGAGATAATAAGAAAATTATTATAAAACATTCTATAGTTGGAGAGGAGGATAAATGAACGACTTTTGAAAACTCTTCTACACTAATATAGTTATAAAGAGGAAAGATTTGTATATTCGTATGTAACGAATAAACTTAAAAACTACTGGACCAATTTCAAAAATTCTTTTGCCGTTAGAAAGCTACATTATCACTGAGTAACATAGGCTCCTTTTTATACCGGAAAAGTCCATTCACGCGGGCGGAGCCGCGAGCAAAAGCTAGTCATTTATAAGCGTATTTAAGTTATGAAATCTTTGAAGTCGGTTCGATATTCAGGTGTAGAAATACTTGTTTTTGAATTTGTAAGACGCCCTTAATTTTCGGGATTGGGTAATTGCTCGATATATCAATTACAGGCCCTCTATACGGGAATTGATTATTCACTAAAGTGTACACTAGTATACTAAAAATTGTACACTAAAACATTAAAAAGTGTATCAGTGTAAACCTTTGCTACTTCAGAGATACACGATTAAATCAATAGCAATCCTCTTCTCAAGTGTCCCCCTCATAGTTCTGATTTTACTCATTCTTCCTTCGCCATTAAATCCCTACTTCTATGGAACGCACTCCCCCTCGAAATCAGGTCGTCCCCATCCCGGTTGGCATTCAAAATAAGAGTTCGGCAGCTACTGCTGAGCGAGGTGGCAGAATCATCACATTAGATTATTTAGATATTTTTTTGTTATTATAGTATATATTATATACTATTTTTATGTATCATTAGTTGTCTTATATATATGTATATGTATAAATTTTATTTTATTGTTATCCAACTATCTATGCATATGTATGTTTATATCTATTTATGCCTATTTATACTCGTCTGTTATTTGTGTATCTTGTCGTCTTTTCTTTGCACCTACCTTAAACATTTCTGCACACCCAAAGGTTGACTGGTAGAGTATACTTTTAGCATTAAGTCCGCTTTTATACTCCATGTATATGAAGTGTAATAAATAAATAAATCTCTCTCCTAAAAGCCTCACCACCAACCCAGTCACATCCAGCATTTCTATTTCATCACGGGGTAAGTATAAAGAGGTCGGCAGTACCTAAGCAAACACTTGATACAACTCTGAGACTCATAACGTAAGCCTATTGTTGCGTCAGTTCTTGTTCATGCATCTAATATTTGGACGTTAAAAGCAACGTGTTTGATGAAAGAAAACTAAGAGCTTGGATTTAGTTTCTAGATCTGTTTTAAGTCCAGTGTTTACGTAGAAGAGACTTATATAGTTATAATTACATATGTACATATATACGCACTCGAGGTGTCATTTGCATAGATCAATATTGAAATAAAATTACGTCTATTACATCAATATACAATGTGAAACAAAACTCTGTTGTTGTTTTAATAATGTCATCGTAATCAGAATCGATAATTAAACTTAAAGAATCATACATACATACATGCGCACTCACGCCTGTAATCCCCGAAGGGGTAGGCAGAGGTGTAACCAGTACACCCACATTTCGCCGAGCGTATCTCTGTCCCACGATGTGATAGGAGCGAGCCTATCGCCATACCGGACACACATTCCAGACTCTAGGCTGATACTGAGCATTTCGTAATAGAAAAACCCAATACCACTTTACCCGACCCGGGGATCAAACCCGAGACCTCAGCGTTTGCTTAATCATAACACGTACGCATTACAACTGCGCCACCGAGGCAGTCTCTTTTTTAAGTATCAATTTAAACTCCGACTACGCTTATGGTAGTTTGATCTCGTTTTGAGGTCACCTTAAGAGTACGTCGGGTTTTAATGCCTGTACCAAATCATACCGACATGACAGTATGACCCCCCACAGACATCCCCAAGAGCTTTTTAGACGCAGACACAGGCAGAACGAAAGCATATGAACAAAAAAACCATCAACGTCATCTTGGCAAAAAAATGTGTTTGATGAATGATTTATTGGGTAATAAAAGTAGGTACCTATTTACACTAGTTGGATTAATTAATCGAATTATAAGTACAGCAAAAATAAACTGATGTGAAAATGTTATCATAAACGCAAAGATTTATATTTCTTAATTTTCGATTCTAAAAATAAATATACTAACGAGACTTAACCAATAAAAAAGAAAATAAAATACACGCGTTCGCCTTCCGAAGAATATAAAACTGAAAGAGGTCAATGAAAAATAAGAGGGCATTCAGTAAGCAATAATGTCGAAAAACGTCGTAACTAAACATAATATAATATTGAAGCTGTTGGCAGGTTAATGCTTTCATCAATAATAATACTAGCCCAATATTATACACGTCCCACTGCTGGGCACGGGCCTCCTCTACTGAATGAGAGGGGTTAGACGTTTGTCCACCACGCTGGCCTAATGCGGGTTGGCAGACTTTACATATCTTCGAAATTCTTATAAAGAACGTCTCAGGTATGCAGGTTTCACCACAATGTTTCCTTCACCGTTAAAGCAAGTAATGATTAAAAATTAATACACACATAACTTAGAAATGTCAGAGGTGTATGCACTTGGGGCTAGTTTCGAACCTGCGACTTTCGTCTCGACAGTCCATATCACTCCCCGCTGAGCTATCACTGCTTCATCAGCTTTATGCTTTCATCAATATCATGTTTAATCTATAAGTCTTATTAATGTCTGTGAATATATTTGTTTATGAGCCTGTTATGTCCCACTGCAGGACAACTTCCCTGTCCGTTGAAGAAACAATTAGCCTAGTTAAGCAGCAGTGTGTACGCGTTAGGACTGAGGCTGACGCCGAGGTCTCGGGTTCAATCTCCAGGTCGGGTAAATGTGATATTGGGTTTTTCTATTACGAAAAGCTGTCTCAGCCCGGAGTCTGGTATTTGTGCCCGGTATGGTGATAGGCTCACCCCCTATCGCATCATGGGACGGAGATATGCTCGGCGAAATGTGGGATTACAGGCTTGAGTGCGTATGTAATAATTTAAGTACCTTAAAGAGGCCTAGGTTCGTTAGTTGTCTGCTTTTAGCCATGCACACAGCAAATGCAAGGTTCTATACAAGGTGGTAAGTCCCTTGTATGCGAGAGGCCGGCTGGGTTGGTACCACCGCTTTGTCTATTTCTGCCAACAAGCAACAGTGTGTAACCACTATTGTGTTGAAGGATATTGAAGCCAGTGAAATTACTGGGCATTATGAGACTTAACACATTATGTCTCGGGGTGACAAGCGCAGTCCAGTGTCATGCAGTGCTTTATTATTTAAAGTTATGTGTGGCGTTGCTACTGTTTATGAGCAGATGTGGCGCTTACCATCAGGCGAGCGACCTGGTCATCTCGTCATTAAAGCTTATAATAAAAAAAAAATGCTGATGCATCATAATTATAGATAAAGACTTCGGTATTTTAGTGTTCGCACGAAGAACGACGAGCTTGCTTCAGCGTCTCTGACAAGTCCGAATTGTGTTTCTCGCTTTCGAGTATTCTCAACAATAATATATCTCTATTCGCAGCGTATATGTGTAATGATTCAGTCGAAAGATGCGTGGTAGCGCGAGCCGAGCCACGGACGAAGCGTATGTCGTAACCTACTTAGGTATCGACGCCACACACAGTTAATTTGTAGTGATTTGTCAAACATCTGTACGCCAATTATTCTCGTAATTGTAAATGTTCAAAATATCATTCCGATCTAGTGTCAGCGTCAAGAAAGTTGCAAATGGCATTCTCTTAAACCAATAATCAACGTCAAATGAACCTAGCATTAGCAGTAGCATTATACCGTTTTGGCTTCAGTCAACTTTAATTTTACATTCAATCACATTACGATCTATGTTCACATTTGACATTGAATGTTGGTATAAGAGAATGCCATTTGCAACTTTCTTGACGCTGAGACTAGATCGGAATTATATGTTGAAGATTTAAAATTACGAGAATTGGCCTCCTGTACTTTTGGAGACACGTCGCGTCATATAAATGTGTAGGTTGCGCTTCGGCCGCAACATAACCACTACAAAATAATATGTCAATCATAAACATTTAGAGTTCAAATTCAACTGAAACATGAAAACCGTGTTCATCGAAACAAATTACTTTTTGGCGATATAAATTTATTTTAAAATTATTCACACCGAAACGTAAATTTTAAATTCAACTCTACATATTATTCCATAATTGGCATTACGCAAACGTATCCAAGTAATTTGCTCAAACTATATTTCCCAATTTATCTCGACTAATTGAATTTTGCGAGACTCAGCTTTAATACAACTGCATAAACTGCTAATTCGATTGTTTGGTTGTAGAGCGTGTATTATAAAGCTAGGTACACACAGGCGCTCGTCGATCAAACAGTTTGCCGTCCAATTACCGGGGAATCGCGAGTAGTGTCGATTTAATAGGGTTGACACAGTGTCGTCACAATGACGTTCGGAGCTCAACTACGAGTGTATATATTTTAGTTTGGAATTAGATTGTTTGAGAAGCGAGTAAGTGTTCCTTAACGACGTATATTAGCGTTTATAAACTTCGAATCGACTTATTAAACTTCCCGGATTTGCAAGTAGCCATTTGTCCGCAGTAGCTCCGGTTGTGTAATTACTAATTAAGTTTTAGGTAGGTACCCTATAAGAATACACAATAAATAAATTCATCAAATATTTTCCCCCCTAAAATGTATATTGAACACTATCAGAATAAAAAAAACCTTTTCTTAAAATATTGAAGACTAAACATGTATATTGAACGCTATCTGAATAAAAACCAGTTTTTAATACTTTTCTTAAAATATTAAATACAAATGTCCTGATTATAAATAAATAAATAAATACACCCAACAGTCACACACATAGTCCCGACCCTACACTAGGTTAACCTGTATCGTGGATATCAGGAACTACGAGGGACTTGCGGTCCCACAACACCCAGACCCGAAACAAATATTTGTGGATTAGACAAACATTTGTCACGGTATGTAAATACCAATAAATATATTCAATTAGCGTTACTTCCATCACAAATGTAGACGCACTTTTTCACAGCTATAAAAGTCAACACATCTTGTTATATTTTTACAAGCATTTACTCAAATAATAAGAAGAATATTCGGCAGACTATGAGTTTAAAACACCTAACTCAATTAAAATGTTATAACAACGCAGAATAATTTATAAATCCCTTTACACTTGTTTGAAAGACTCACAATTGGTAATGAAATCTTAATGATGATATTCACAACACGTAACCCCAGAGTACAACTTTATTACTCAGAAACTATACGAGCAAGCTGAATTTCTTAGGACTTAGTTTATATAGAAGTAAGAAAGCCTAACTGGATTTACAAGTTATAACCGATAAACCACTAGCTTTGAAATAAACTTCGAAAATATTGAGAGAGAACTATGTGTATAAACTATGGACTATTAAAATATACTCATCCATAAAATACCAGTGTTAAATCATACTGGTTTGTTTAAAAAATACACTCATATAACTAGACGAGTAGGTCACTCGCCTGACGTGACGTGTATGACTATAAACAGTAGCAACATCACCCAGAACGTTGAATTACAAAAATACAAACAAAATGGTATTGCATTGCGCTTATCACTCCGAGACATATTAAAATGGTAAGTCTCATAAAGTCCAGTAATATCAACGTCCTTCAAACTGGAACACAATGATATTTACACACAAATAGTCAGCAAAAATAGACGAAGCGGTGCCAAATTAATTCTCGCATAGAGGAGATAAATCATCTAATAGATAAATAAAATATTAAATTAACAACACATTTACAGGTGGAAAATACAGTGCATTAACTATTGTATATTCCAAGTGTGTTTATGATTACATATTTTCTTTATTATTATATATTTTAACTGCCTGTCTGCCTTGGTGGCTCAGTTGTAATGCGTACGCGTTAGGATTGAGGCTAGCGCTGAGGTCTCGGTTTTGATCCCCGGGTCGGATAAAGTGGTACTGGATTTTTCTATTACGAAATGCTCAGTATCAGCCCGGAGTCTGGAATGTGTGCCCGGTATGGCGATAGGCTCGCCCCCTATCACATCGTGGGACGGAGATACGCTCGGCGAAATGTGGGTGTACTGGTTACACCTCTGCCTACCCCTTCGGGGATTACGGGCGTGAGTGCGTATGTATATATTTTAGCGCTATAATTTACATACCTAACTAATATTGTTAACATAAAGGCACAGCAGATTGCTATCCACACATTAATACTGCAACACAGAAACAAACTTATTAGAAACTACTATTGTTTTAGGAGTTGTAGACCCACGCTGTAGACACTTTTGTCTACAGCATGTATGGGGCCGGATCGTCCGGGTCGTTACGACTGTCTCATATAAAACCGACGTAAAGTAGCAGCTTGCTGCTGCATTTCGTACGGTGAGTGTGATATTCGGAGGCTTTGAGCCCCTCCGCTTCCCAATCCTTTAATTATCCCTTTCCTTTAAGATCGGCAACGCACCCACGATTCGTTTGGTATTGTGGACATACATGGGCGGTGGAAATCACTTACCATCAGGTGACCTACTTGCTCGTTTGCCGACCTATGCCATAAAAAACAAAGAACTACAACTTAGAATGTGAAAAAATATTTGTTCACACAAACATTTGTGCAGTAATTGAACTAAGTTCCTATAACTATTACCACAACTCTGCCATAATCAAAACTATTCAGAAATTAATCCTAATAGACTGTAACAGAATATTCTACAGAAATCTAGATCTAATCGTCCGAAAATACTCCAATACGCAGTATCGACGCTCTTTACTTTATCCCGCCGGTGCGGCAACTTTCAGCAAAATCGGTTATGGCTTTTGAGAGCTTTCCAAAGCTTCGGTACGCTTGTTTGGTTTATCCTTTGAGCTTAAAGAGTGAAAGGCTTAAAGTTAGAGAGGGTTATGGTGATACATTTTTAATTTTATTGGATATATTTGATTATTTTGTGTAGTTGAAAAAGTGTGTAATAAAGATTTCATAAGAAATGTGTTTGAAGCAATTGAAAATATTCATTTTAAAATTGCACTATATCCACCAAATAGGTCATCCACCAAATAATTTAGCAGTCTCAGTAAGAAGGTACCTAATACATTTTGTAACCGACTGGACAAAGACCACGGTACGTAATGTGGAAAATCCGAAAATGTACAAGTTGGTAGGTCCCTCGTTTGCGAGAGGCCGGCTGGGTTGGTACCACCGCTTTATGTATTTCTGCCGCCAAGCAACAGTGTGTAAGCACTGCGTTGCGTTGCTTCTATTTATGAGCAGGCGTGGCGCTTACCATCAGGCGAGCGAACTGCTCGTCTCGTCATTCAAGCTAATAAAAAAAAGCGTCATAGATGCTCGGCCCAGCGAGTCGCGTTCGAGGGTTAAGCGATGTAAATCCAGTAAGTTCAGGATGGCATAGTTTATAACATACATTCTAGGACGCAACATATCTCTATAACCGACATTATACCTACTTGCTCTAGATTTTTTTACAGCATAAATGGGCCGGCTCGTCAGAGTCGTCACCAATGTCTCACAAAATTCCGACGAAATGTAGCAGCTGCTGCGTTTCGTACGATAAGTGAGATATGCGGAGGCCTAAATCCCCCTCCCCTTCTCAATCCTTTTTCCTTTCAGATCGGCAACGTGCCCATGATCCTATTGGTATTGTGGACGTACATGGGCGGTGGAGATCACTCACCATCAGGTGACCCACTTGCTTGTTTACCGGCCAATGATAAAAAAGTATTTGGTAATTATTATTATTTTTAGGAAAAAAAGGCCTAAAAGTAATGGACAACCACTTCCTTGTAATATGAATGAGATATCTTGAGGACCGAATCCCCTTCCCTTAGTAATCCCTTAATTTTCCCTTTCCTTTAAGATCGGCAACGCGTCCATGCTTCTTTTAGTATTGTATACATGGGCATGAAGGACACTTACTATCAAGTGACTCACTTGCTCGATTAACGGACTATGCTATAAAAAGGTGTAATAGTCACTTTACCATACGACAAATGTACGACAAATGCCTTAAAGTATTGAGTAGATTTTCAGATCAGGATTTATTTCTTTTAAGGCCGAATGATAAGTGGTACCCACTCCAAACTGTCGGACACAAATCTCTCCACTCTAAAGAAAAGCTCTTGTTCACAACGAGCCTATCGAGCCACAGATCTTTATTCCGACGCCATTCACCCGTCAGCGGCACCTGCTTAGACGGTTGACGAATGACCGGACACAGGTGTGACACCTGCCTTACACATACCTACTGAATTAGCAATTTCAACTCAATTACTGGACGATAAGGTTGTTTTTTGATTATAGTAGCGTAGGGTTAGTTACAGCTTGATGTAGGGCAATTGACACGGGTAGGCGATAGTGAAGAATTGACCGAGATAAATTCATTTGTGATGTTCCGACATCTCTATTAAATTTTCTGCTTGATTATTGAGGAAGTCTTAATTTAGTTGAGTCAGTACTGTATGTGATTTTTCGTTTATAAATTTGAGACAATTATTCGGAATGAATTAAGAATAATTTATGTAGGTATATGTTAAGCATGGAATGCTTAATAGGGTTTAATTTTTAGATTAAATGAACAACTGAGCAACTTGGTAGTAAGTCACTTTTTTTATTCGCGTATGAGCATGTCGCTCGCCTGATGGGAAGACAAATACATACATACATACGTGCTCAAGCCTATAATCCCCGAAAGGGTAGGCAGAGGTGTAACCAGTACGCCTACATTTCGCCAAGCGTATCTCCGCCCCATGATATGATAGGTGGCAAGCCTATCGTTGTGATACGCCATATGGGGCATAAATACCAATCATGGGCAATCGAGCAAGTGGGTCATCTTATGGTAAGTGATCTCCACCGCCCAAGTCCTCCCACAATATCAAAAAAATTATGGGTGCGTTGCCGACCTTAAAGGAAAGGGATAATTAAGGGATTGGGAAGGGGAGGGGCTTTGGGCCTCCGGATATCTCACTCACCGTAAGAAACGCAGCAGCAAGCTGCTACTTTACGCCGGTTTCTGTGAGACAGTGGTAACGACCCAGACGAGCCGGCCCATACATGCTGTAGACAAAAGTGTCTACAGCGTGACTAACACTCAAAATTTAGTTTACATGATATTTATGTGTCTAAGGCCACTATTCCACTATTATATTTGCACCATACATTTATGACGTCATATATGATCCTAGAAAATGTGAAGTTTATACTCGTATTGCTATTACACTGTCGTACATTTCTCATATATCTATGAACTATAAGAAGTAGAATCATTTTTGTATGATAGTGGAATAGCGGCCTTAAACCGTATTACTTCTTCGAATTAAAGCTCTACTTTGTACTTTACTTTAATCTACGAATATAACCGGATGATAACGTAATAAAATGAATCATGAAAAAGCCATAAAAGGAAAGCGAGCGCACGATTGACGATATGCCTTTCAGTGTATTTTTATTTTCATTATAAAATTGAAATAATATTTAGATGTATATTTATCTCTTTACATATTTATCCATTTACTACAAATTTCATAGCGGTCGAAATTCGATCAGTATAATCAATATTTTATTTCAATAGCGACAAACATAAGCTTCAAAATAGTGTTGGAATCAGTAAATTTGATGAAGAGTTATGGAAGTTATTGCATTCTGACAAAAACACCTTTGAAAAATTATATAATACTAGCCTTTGCTCGGGGCTCCGACCGCGTGAACGACTTTTCCGGGATAAAAGTAGCCTATGCTACTCAGTGATAATGTAGCTTGCGAACAGCAAAAGATTTTTTGATATCGGTCCAGTAGTTTTTAAGTTTATTGGTTACATACAAAAATACAAATCTTTCTTCTAATATTAGTGTAGATAAAGATTATAATCTCTCTATTCTAAAAAAAAGTAACTGGCGCCGCCGCCGCCGCTGCCAAAAGCTTGTCACGCTATCTCCTCCGAAACCGCTGGGGGTATGGGGTCGAGACCGATACCAATCGATGCAGAATAATGTGGGGAAGAAAGTAAGATATATCTCATATTCTTCGGACTTTAAGTTTTTTATTTTATTTTATGTTTTGTGGAAAAACATGGGCAATGCCCCTAGTAATATTATAAAATTAAACTATTTGGCGCTCCTCCACCATATAAACATTAACTATGTATGTCAAATTTCACACTCCACCGTGAGCGCATATTGCTTAAAAAGGGGTCCAAAATTGTCTCTTCACGTATTAATACATAGAACTATGGATGATTTGAAACTACGTCTCTCTATTACAGCGGCTTACTTCTATTTTGGTTGTGCAAAGATTTTTGTTGATCAATGCCATTAAATAATAAATAAATAAATACACCCAACAGTCACACACATAGTCCTGACCCCACACTAGGTAAACCTGTGTCGTGGGTATCAGGAACTACGAGGGACTTGCGGTCCCACAACACCCAGACCCGAGACCAATATTTGTGGTTCACACAAACATTTGTCTCAGTGTGGGAATCGAACCCACGGCCTCTCGCTTCGCAGCCGGCTACTCGCCCGCTGCGCCACGGAGGCTGTCAATGATAGTCAGATTCGAATCGCATGTGATTTAAAAAAAATATCAACTAAAATCGTATCGTGAAAACCAGCTATTACTTCAAAGAGCTATTCAAGTTTGTACATCAACTAAATAATATTTATTATAAATATATTTCATTCATTATTGGATTTTATTAAAAATACTACAGCCAACTGCTCGGCTCGACTGCCTCGGTGGCGCAGTTGTAATGCGTACGCGTTACGATTGAGGCCAGCGCTGAGGACTCGGGTTCGATCCCCGGTCTTCAGGGTCAGGTGAAGTGGTATTGGGTTTTTCTATTACGAGATGCTCAGTATCAGCCCGGAGTCTGGAAATTTGTGCCCGATATGGCGATGGGCTCGCCCCCTATCACATAAGGGACGGAGATACGCTCGGTGAAATGTGGGTGTACTGGTTACACCTCTGCCTACCCCTTCGGGGATTACGGGCGTGAGTGCGTATGTATGTACTACAGCCAACAGTAATATTCAAAATCATACACCTCATTCTTATTATCTGTATCGAAGATATATTATATAGGCTGTTCCCAATATTGTTTACAGACAGATTTACTTACTAGCAGTAATTTTTTGACACTTATTGTATAAAAGAGCTGTCAAAACACTATTGATAGTAAGCAAATCTATCTGTAAATAGAATATAGAGAACAGCAATAAGATATATATATTCAGAGTGGTAGAGCCATACTGTAGACAGGTTTGTCTACAGCATGAATGGGCCGGCTCGTATGGGTCGTTACCACTATCTCACAGAAAACTGACGTAAAGTAGCCGCTTGCTGCTGCGTTTCGTATGGTGAGTGAGATATCCGGAGGCCTAAATCGCCTTCCTTTTCCCAATCCCTTTCCTATACAGTTGGCGACGCACCCATGATTCTTCTAGTATTGTGGGCGTACATGAGCGGTGGAGATTACTTACCATCAGCCGTTCACCATCGCTCACTTGCCGGCCTATGCAATAAAAAAAAGATATACCGTCCAATTACACACAGACAAATATATGCAGATCAAACTTAAATATTCGCTTCGATCCAGTGATCGAACCCGTAGCCTCTTCGCTGCGCCAGAAGTCTTCATCCTATCACTAAAAAGTATAAAAAAGAAAATGGCGTCGTAAAAAGATGATGGTTCCATACAAAGCGATAATTTAAAAACGATTGCTCACTAGTGCGCAGCGCTTGGTCGTAAACTCCTCTTTAGGCAAATTCGGAGGAGTTTGTGACAACGGGAGAAGGGGGGAGCCATCAAAAACACATGTCCTTTAAAGGTCGGTATCGACTTGACGGTATCTTTCAATCGTTATATTTTATTCGGCGCTGGGATCCGACTGTGATATCGACTGCACAAGTTATAAGCTGACCGATATTTACATATATTTTATACTAGCTTTTGCTCGCGGCTCTGCCTGCGTGAACGGCCTTTTCCGGGTTAAAAAGTAGCCTGTGTCCTAGGTCATGGTCTACGTGTGTGCCAAATCGCATCCAAAACCATACACCTGGCAAAGCGTGATTGACTAACATCCAAATTTATAAACACACAAACATCCAAACATTCACATTTGTAATAGTAGTAGGATGGTACTAATAATACCAGTTCTGTATTACATGGTGGTTTGAGTAGACACTTTTGTCTACAGCATGAATGGGCCGGCTCGCCGGGGTCATAAGCACTCTCACAGAAAACAGACATAAAGTAGCAGCTTGCTGCTGCGTTTCCTACGGTGAGTGAGATATCCGGAGGCCCAAATCCCTCTCCCCTTCCCATTCCCTTAATTATCCCTTTGCTTTAAGGTCGGCTACGCGCAATTCTTTCGGTATTATGTGCGTAAATGGGCGGTGGAGATTACTTACCATGACCCAATTGCTCGTTAGCCGGCCTATGACATAAAAAAAGGTGGGCACATTACTCCTTTGCGATTGAGATGGGTACGTGTATGGCCTTTCGTCTAGGTGGTAGGTGCCACGTATGTGGGTCTATCTGTGTTGGTACCACCACTTTGTCTATTTATGCTAATAAACAGCATTATATAAGCACTGTTATGTAAATAAAATAAATAAATAAATACACCCAAAAGTCACACACATAGTCCTGACCCCACACCAAGTTAACCTGTATCGTGGATATCAGAAACTACAAGGGACTTGCGGTCCCTCAACATCCAGACCCGAAACAAATATTTGTGGATCAGACAAAAATTTGTTTCGGTGTAGAAGTCGAACCCACAGCCTCTCGCTTCGCAGCCAGCTACTCGCCCACTGCGCCACGGAGGCTGTCAATGTGGATTGAAGGGCATTGAAGCCAGTGAAATGACTGGGCATTACCACTCTCGCTCTCTCTCATAACTTTACCCCTAGCGATACAGTGTCGAGGGCGGCGCTTAGTGAATTTATAGCGGTTACCTCGCATCTGCGCGAGATTTATGAAATGACGGTCCACGACACTCCAAAGTTACACTTTTTGTGACCATACCGACGGCCTAGTTTGCACGAGGGAAGATATAGGAGCAGTAACGCAACTCCCGATTTAGGAATCGCGAAGAAAGAAATAAAGAAAGAAAGAAAGCACTTTATTTAGCCAACACTTGAGACCAGCTGCAGAAAACATAATGGTAAAATTACGACAAAATAGAGTAGAGTTATTAGGTAGATTGCCCAGTATGTAGGCAACATAAAGCAAGATACAAAAAGACAAAAACAAAAGATAAAATAAATAAAAAGATTGTGTGGTTTTATGAAACCACGGTAAAAGTGAAACTTTTTTTCACAAGACATTTAACTAAAAAAATTTGGAATAATATTACATTAAACACTAACAAAAACAAACAAAATAATAATAATAATAATATTTTTATAATAAATATATATTATATATTTAATTCGTATTATATATATATATAATACATTATATATAATTATATATATAACGCCATATTGGCCTTGGCTGCTCTGGCGAGCGCCTTTCACTTTATCCCTACTCCGCGGCCGACCGTCACGGGACATGCAACACACAGGCCATTTTTTTTTGACGATCTAATAAAAGTTTCACTTTAATAAAATACAATAGAACAATAATCTTAGTTGCATATACGCATACCTACCCGTCACTCCTGCACGACTGTGTCTGAAGTTTGACCAAAAAGGCCACAGGCTCAGCATTTGCCAGGTGGAAGAATCTACTTGGCGCTGATATTCTGCGAGGGCCTTTAAGGATGTTTCCCGGATGCCATGACAACATTTGTGATATATGAAAAAACAATATATTACTTAAACAATATATTTATGTACTATCTCACGAAGGTACTCACAGCAACCGTGGCGAAATGGGTGAGTAGCCGGCTGTGAAGCAATAAGTCGCGGGGTCGATTCTCGCACTAAGACAAAATGTTTCGTGTCTGAGTGTCTACTCCCCACATGGGATGACGTCTGTTAGAAGTTACGTGAGAGGAGTATTATTTTATTAATACCAAACGACAGTAATCACTTTTCTCATAGTTTATTGGTTACATTTACAATATCACTGCTTTACAGACCACAACCCCATGTCAGGATTCTCTAGAGACCGCTCTCTAATTATAACTAAGTCAACTAGGACCGAAAAGTAAACCAGCATAGCCACCGCGTAATGAACACTTGGACTATCGACTGAGCACTGATCTTACTGAACTGGAGGCTGACCGACTGACTGCGGGCAAAAGACCTCTAGTTATGGCGACAATCTCTTTTATACCATTTAACTACCCTTCCGCAACTATATCGCACCGTTGTTATTTCAGTTTACCCAACGTTGCTTTCTCAGGCACCCTCCATACAGCAATAAATAGAGAATACGCTAACACGTCAGGCAGGCGGCTGATCGTAAAAACTACAAGCCAAATCTTTCAGTAACGCAAGTCACGCCTGTAATCCCCGAAGAGGTAGGCAGAGGTGTAACTAGTACACTCACATTTCGCCGAGCGTATCTTCGTCCCTTGATGTGATAGGGGGCGAGCCTATCGCCATACCGGGCACAAATTCCAGACTCCGGGCTGATACTGAGCATTTCGTAATAAAAAACCCAATAGCACTTTACCCGACCTGGGGATCGAACCCGAGACCTCAGCGTTGGCCTCAATTGTAACGCGTAGCATTACAACTGCGCCACCGAGGTAGTCATTAGAAATCATTAGAAATCGAGAAACTTTTTTTTTTTATTGTATAGGCTGACATACGAGCAAGTGGGTCACCTGATGGTAAGTAAACACCACCGCCCATGTACGCCCACAATACCAAAAGAATCATGGGCGCGTTGCCGACCTTAAAGGAAAGGGATAATTAAGTGATTAAGAAGGGGAGGGGGATTTGGGCCTCCGAATATCTTACTCACCGTATGAAACGCAGCAGCAAGCTGCTACTTTACGTCAGTTTTCTGTGAGACAGTGGTAACGACCCGGACGAGCCGGCCCATTCATGCTGTAGGCAAAATTGTCTACAGCGTGGCTCTACCACTCGTTAAATTTGCTGTCTTAAATCTATGAGACGAATAATTTACACACCAAACATTATATCTGACACACGGGACCATATTCACTGTGTATCATGAGTGTGACAGTGATAAAAGGGATCTTTGATAGAAGGGCAGTCGACGTCACTGTACGGGCCACTGAGGGGAATGTGCTGCGTTGGGGGAGGGAGGGGGAGGGGTTCACGCACAGAACTGCAAGTTATGATGCTAGAGATAAATTGTTGATGCTTTTTGCTTTAACTCTTTTGAAACAGACAAATGTGTATATTTCTCTTGAACTTTTGCAGTCATTTGTGTGATAAAATTCTAAGGTATTTTGTTATTATTGTGTGTTTTTTACACGCAGACTATTGACAGTCTCCGTGGCGCAGTGGGCGAGTAGCCGGCTGCGAAGCGTGAGGCCGTGGGTTCGATTCCCGCACTGAAACAAATGTTTGTGTGACCCACAAATACTTGTTTCCGCAAGTCCCTCGTAGTTCCTGATACTCACGATAAAGGCTTACCTAGTGTGGGGACAGGACTATGTGTGTGACTGTTGGGTGTATTTATTATTTATTTAATGATTTTTATTTACTTGAATAATGAGATGAGTCCGTCGTTCGTATGATGCTACGCCTGCACGTAAGCTTTCAACCCAGGACTTCTCAGCCTAAGTACAAGCAATAGACCAATGAGGCGTTCAAGTAACATTTCAGCATAAAACCTCCGGGATGTAGCAGTAAATATTTCATTTCAGTTTTAATATTTAATGACGCTCATAGCAGTTTCAAGCTACTGCCGGCCGCCTGCCGCCTCTGCGGAGTTACCCTAAGCCAAAGGTTCCGGAGAAAGCCGGAATTCAGGGATATAAAGACGGAGAATTTGAAATATTAAAAATGAAGGGCGGAGTTATTGCAGGATTTTGTGTTAAAAATACATTCGAATATTTTTAACCGATTTCCAAAAAAGGAGGAGGATTCTCAATTCGACACTTTTTTATGTTTGATAGCTCAGAACTTTCGACTGGGTGAACCGATTTTGATGATTCTAGTAGTAGTAGACAGTTTGTCTACAGCGTGAATGTGCTGGCTCGACCGAGTTTGCCGTTACCCCTGTCTCATAAAAAACCGACGTAAAGTAGCGTCTTAATACTACGTTCAGTATGGAGGCTGAGACAACCGTAGACCCAAACCCCCCGCCCCTACCCAATAATACTTTAATTATCCCTTTCGTTTAAGGTCGGCAACGCGTCCATGATTTGTTTGGTATTGTGGGCGTTCATAGACGGTGGAGATCACTTACCATCAGGTGACCCATTTCATTGCCAATTTAAATCGGACCAAAAACAAGCCCACTGAGTTTGACTAGCTGGATCTTCTCAGGACTGGGTCGCGCCGCGTAAAATCCAGTAGTAAAGTAAGCCCACTAAGTTTGTTTCGCCGGGTCTTCTCAGGTTGGGTCGTTTTGGATCCGGTGGTAGTTTTAAACCACGTTTCGGTAATGCCTATGGTCCATATCGACCTTTAAAACAGAGAAAAAATAACAATAATAATAATACTTAACAATTCTGGACTAATATAAAAATATTGTAAACTTTATAGTTGCCCAGTGTATTTTGACGATGCTATGTATGTTATGTATATATTAGCTGATATGATTTCTGTACTTACATAAGTTTGTGTATTTTGTACTGACTTGTCATTAGCGCTATTTTAATTGCCTACATGACGAATAAAACTATTTCATTTCATTTGATTGTTTGCCGATTTACAATATAAAAAAAGTGGCAGCTTACTGTAAATAAGTAAATAATTTATTTATAAATTTATATATTATTTTTAGCACGAAGAATTATAACTTACGTGTGTACATAAATACACCCACACTTTTTTTTCTACATGTATTTATGTATGCTGACTCATTCGGGGTGGTACCATTCTCCTAAAGAAAAACTATCTGTAGTGACAACTTTACTGTTGCATTTTGCACGGTCAGCGAGATTGCCGGCGGTCGTATAACCTCGCCTCACCGAATCCTTTTATTAAAAGTGATAAAATAAATGCATTTTACGATTCCTACAGTACTTACCACCACGTGATCCACTAGCTCGTTTGCCGGACTTCTGCAATAAAAAAATGCATTGACTGTTTACTGTTTTAACTCTCTGTGATCGATAATTATGCATAGAAAAAGTAACCGCGTGGGGAAAATTAAGCATTTAAAATATAGTGTCAATTTTGTGTATTCATTTTTAATTATCGCTGGTTTTAACGGCTAAGGAAACATTGTGATGGAACCTGCATATCTGAGAAGTTCTCCATAATAATTGTGAAGGAATGTGAAGTCTTCCAACTTGCATTAGACCAGCGTGGTGGACTAAGGCCTAACCCATCTCATTAAGTTGAGGAGACCCGTTCCCTGCAGTGGGTGTATGATACAGGGCTATATTATTTTATTTACTAACTTTGAGAATTTAGTTATATTCAGTTAGAATATATGTATATATATGTACTAGGCAACATGTTTGATTACAACAGTTGCTTTCGCGCAGTCGATGTCGGCGAACGCATCGAAGATTTCGATTCAAAAAATCACACATATCTTTGCAGTGTGCAGCACTAGTTGCAATACTGCCTTCCCCTTCGGGGATGGAAGCGTGACTTTATCAGAACTATAATACGTCAATTGACTGCCTCGGTGGCACAATTGTAATGCGTACGTGTTACGACTGAGGCTGTCGCTGAGGTCTCGGGTTCGATCCCCGGGTCGGCTAAAAGTAATATTGGGGTTTTCTATTACGAAGTGCTCAGTATCAGCCCAAAGTCTGGAATTTGTGCCCGGTATGGCGATAGGCTCGCCCCTTATCACATCAAGGGACAGAGATACGGCGAAAAGTGGGTGTACTGGTTACACCTCTACCTACCCCTTCGGGGATTACAGACGTGAGTGCGAATGTATAATACGTCAATTATTGGTGGTAAAAGTCTAATCAAACGTCGTGAATTATGTCTTTATACCCTCGCGAAGTATTTCACCAAGGTATATGAGGATTTACCAAGATTCAGTATTTAATCTTTACCCCAGTGGTTATCCGCATCTTGGTTGAACGACCCAAAGTAATTTAATTACCGGCTTCACTAAACAACTTCAATATTGACTGACCAGTTAGGCGAATCGGATTCCGTAACTTTTTAACCGACTTCGAAAAGTGAGGTTAGGTAGTTTTATAGCGAAGGCCGGCAAATGAGCCAGTGAGTCATCTGAAGTGATCTCCACTGCCAATGAACATCTACGATACCAGAAGAGCCAAGGTTGTATTGTTGGCTTTAAAGGAAAGATGGGTGGACGGTGGTGGGGAGAGTGGGGAGGGCTGGACTCATCTTAGGCCCCAGAAATCAAACGAAACTCAACAGCAAGCTGCCGCCCCACACCGATATTCTGAGAGTTTACAATACAGATCATACAAAGACAAATACAGATGACGTGATAGTTATATTAAATCATGTACAAAAGGACATAAAAAGGCACACACACACACACAGGCTCCGCAGTAGAAAAAAAATATGTATTTAAGTTATTGATATGCGTACGTGTATGCATGAGTTCAAACATTAAAAAAATAATTAAAATTTAATATCATGAAAATTATGTATATTTAAGTCCAAGCTCATAAAAGTAATTCTTAACCATCGTCCAAAAAGGAGTATCATAATTTTCATTGTCTATGTGTGTGTCTGTATATACCTATACAAATATAGCATCTAGAGCGCCTAAGCGAATGGACCGATTTCATTACGTTTTATTTTGTGTGAAATCTTGTTTAATCGAGATGATTTTTAACCATGTGTTAATAATACGTGTTTAGAAATTGCAGATATTTTTTACGCACTTATACCTATAATCCCGGAATACAGGTTCAAAATATATCATGCAACTAGCAGGGCATGTTAAACACGTATTACTGTAATTAGGTACACTAGATGTACAATTTTTGAACATTATTGGCTCAGTACACGCTGCGGTCAATTTCCAAATTAATCATTTGGCACATCGTTCTGATATCGTTAATAAGTACTAATTACATTGAATGTGCAATTATTTCTGCTCTGAACTAGCCATATTGGCAATGTTTGATTCCAGTTTACGAGTTTACTATTCCAAAAATCACAAATACCTTGCCCGGGTTTGGGATTTGTGATCGGTATGGCTATAGGCTCACCTGTACCACATCTTTCCAGCTGGCTGGCTGGCTTAGCGCAATCCTAGCTTGATGCCAAGGTCCACCTTCCAATCATGATTTGACAGTCGATTAGGTATTATGTTCGACCTGCCGTGTGACCCCCACAAACCGCAACGAAAACCAAGTTTCGTCCGTGCCTCTTTCGCTAATCAGCAGAGTGATATGCAGGTGAGGTTGGTATTGGATGTTGGTGGTCGCCCTGTATCACATCATTGGATGGAAATAAGCTCGGTAAATTGTGGGTATAACATAAGTTGCACCTTTGCCTACCGATTCGGAAATACTGGTATGAGCTTATATAATGATATTACTATCCAGTCAGACGTCAGCTTTAGAGTTAACATTCCGAATATATTTCTTTCAGATGATACCTAGATATCCTATTTCTATAAACTATGTTTAGAAACATTTAAAATAAATCAAAATAACATACCTCTGCTACAAAGATTTCCGCCCACCCGCATTATGTGCGTGAAATGTTCCATTGTTGAAATGCTTTGTTTTAAACTTATATTCCACATATATTATACATAAGTGACGAAATATATTATTTAATAACTATTAAATAGTATTTAAACGACAACACCGATAGCCAAACAACATTTTATCACAAAAAGAACAACACTGAGCACAATTTTACCATACAGTTAGAGGTTTTTTGTAATCGTATATTCACTAATATTTCCACAAACTGTTTTGAGAAAGATATTATATTAAATGACCACAATTTGTGATTATTTTTAAGTATAATAACCGTAAATATATATAAATTACGAGTACTTAAGATTCGATTCCCACACCGAGACAAATGTTTGTGTGAACCACAAATATTGGTCTCGGGTCTGGGTGTTGTGGGACCGCAAGTCCCTCGTAGTTCCTGATACCCACGACACAGGTTTACCTAGTGTGGGGTCAGGACTATGTGTGTGACTGTTGGGTGTATTATTATTATTATTATTATTATATTCTCGAGAACTCCACAACTTTACGCACGGTAAACAACGCACAGATAAAACAATAGTGTGGCAACCTTCCAATCTATGGTTTTTAGTTGAAGAATTTAATCGACTAACTTAATCGATGTTCAGAGTTTATGAAGAACGTCCATAGATTAATAAAATCAGTACTTTTCGAAGATACACTAAGAAGATATAAATTTTACCAAACATGACCAAATTAGAATAAAAGAATAAAATCATTTATTGATCATGTAGGCAATTAAAACAGTGCTTATGACAAGTCAGCACAAAAATAAAAGCAAGATATTTAGGCATCAGAAACCATATTATAAACATATGTAGATATACATATCATACTTAGTTTATGTTACATCTCTTGTACAAATGAATGTTAACTGTTTTTACTATTAAATAAATAAAAAAGAAAAAAAAAAAATACACAGCATCATCATTTACATTAGGCAACTAAATTAGTTTATTATTAAACTTTTTTAAATATTATTATGCAACAAGTCCAATAATGATATGAATAGGGACGGGGGTCGATATGGACCATAGGCATAACCAGAATAACACGTATTCTAAAACTACCTCCGGATCCAAAACGAGCCAGCCTGAGATGATTTTAAATATTATGATGATTTTCTATTCAATTTGATCATTAAAGTGTTTGCATTTGACAGTTTCGTCTGATGCGACCTCGCAAACAAAAGTATCCTATTAGGTATATTTACACTTATATTGTACGCACTCACGCCTGTTATCCCCGAAGGGGTAGGCAGAGGTGTAACCAGTACACCCACATTTCGCCGAGCGTATCTCCGTCCCGCGATGGGATAGGGGCGAGCCTATCGCCATACCGGGCACAAATGCCAGACTCCGAGTTGATACTGAGCATTTCGTAATAAAAAAAAACCCAATACCACCTTACCCGACCCGGGGATCGAACCCGAGACCTCAGAGTTGGACTCAATCGTAACGCGTATGCATTACAACTGCGCCACCGAAGCAGCCACTTTTATTGTATGTATAAGAAACTCTCCGAGTATAGGGCTTTAGACAAATAGATATCTTACATCTTATTTTAATCAACTATATGGTGTTCTTATTAGAATAATCTCCACATCTGTACTCGTACGGCGACAACTGAACTAGATCCAATCACTTGTCACTAATGTATGCGTCACATTCAGTTACATGAATCAATCACTCAAGGAGCTTTCGTTTTATGACCGAGACATAGTCATGTAAGACATAGTGCCACCGCAACTGGTTTAATGAACATCTTTCGGTCAACTTGCATCATTGAACGGAACGAAGTATATCGTGAACGAAGTTTATCGTGAACAACAAATTGCAGCGACTAAATCATACTATACTAATATTATAAATGCGAATGTAAGTTTGTTTGTTACGCTTTCACACGAACCGATTATCATGAAACTTTGTACACATATTCTTGGAGGTATAAAAAGTAACGTAGGATACTTTTATGAAAAAATAATATATATTAGATTGTTACGCTTTCACGCCTAAATCACTAAACCGATTTTGATGAATTTTGATATAGAGATAGATGGGGCCCTGGAGACGGTTACAGGCTACGTTTTATTTCGGAAAAGTCTATTCACGCGGGCGGAGCCGCGAGCAAAAGCTAGTAAGGAATAAACAATTAACTCTGTTACATCTTCAAGTAGAAACAACTTGCAGTGCTTTAAATATTTTAGGCTGTATTACCAAAAAACTGCAAGCCAATTATTTCTGTAACATGTGTTAGAAGCATGTTGTGGTGACCCCACTGCGAGTGTGATAAGGGCAGGTGGAAAAAGAAGAGGCTTAACATCGAACCTAGATTAAAACGCCTGATATGTTGATAGATTCGTCACATACCACATCATGGGCCGGTAATAAGCTTGGAGAAATATGGGCGTATTGGTTACACCTCTACCTACCCCTTCGAGGATTACATGCATGTGTGCGTATGTATGTACCATTCTTGAAAAAATTGATCATATTTTTAAGGAATCGCGGCTATTTAGGTCATAAGCACAAACTGCTGTTTTTCATTCACTTACTATGTACTTACCTCGACTGCCTCGGTGGCGCAGTTGTAATGCTTACCCGTTACGATTGAAGCTGACGCTAAGGTCTCGGGTTCGACCACCGGGTCAAGTATCAAGTATCAGTATCAGCCGGGTGTTTGGAATTGTGGCCGGTAATGCGATAGGCTCGCCCCTTATCACATCATGGGATGGAAATAAGCTCGGTGAAATGCGGGTGTACTGTTAACACCTCTGTCTACCCTATTGGGGATTACAGGCGTGAGTGCGTATATACATATATACGTACTATGTACTTAATATCTTTTCCTTACATTGCCATATTATCCTATTCATATCAAATAAAATACAACACGAGGCATACATTATATATACATTTCTCAAGGTAGTAGGTCCCTCGTATGCGAGAGGCCGGCTGGGTTGGTACCACCGCTTTGTCTATTTATGCCGCCAAGCAACAGTGTATAAGCACTGTGTTCCTGTGTAAAGGACATTGAAGCATATGTAATTACTGGGCATTATGAGACTTAATACCTTATGTCTCGGGGTGACGAGCGCAGTCCAATGTCATGCAGTGCTTTGTTATTTAAAGTTCTGAGTGGTGTTGCTTCTGTTTATGAGCAGGCGTGGCGCTTACCATCAGGCGAGCGACCTGCTCGTCTCGTCATTCAAACTGATAAAAAAATAAAAATAAATACATTCGTTTACATTTTTCCATAATTTTCACAGACACAGAATCAATTACAGTAATGAGTAGAGCGGGGCCTGGATCCGCCTCGAGACACTACTTGCCAATTGGAGCGAGGGCTTTTAATTAACTTTGTACACGCTTTTTGTAGTCAACTTTTAGACTAGAAAATTCTAGAAAATTACCATTAATAATAGCAGTATTATTGGACACAGCACGCATTGTGAGGAGGTTCCTCACTCTGGGGTCCTAACCACCGGTGGCTTGGGTGTTAGGCCTCGCTATTGGAGGATGATAATTTTATATTTTTAAATGTTTCATTTTTTCAACTAATTTAATATTTAAAAATGTAAAAAAAACCTTTTAAAATAAAGAGTACTGTACGTAATAATTAATACACCCAACAGTCACACAGATAGTCTTGACCCCGCAATAGGTTTACCTGTATCGTGGGTATCAGGAACTATTATGTTCTTGCGGTCCCACAACAGCCAGACCCGAAACAACTATTTATGGATCACACAAACAGTTGTCTCGGTGCGGGAATCGAACCCACGCCTCTGGCTTCGCAGCCGGCTACTCACCCGCTACGCTACGGAGGTTGTCAACTACTATTGTGCTAACATATGTTTTAATAGGATGTTAAGACTTGGTATTCTTTGGATAATTGTTAGTACAGAAACATCAGTTTACACGTTTATATATTCACTTGAATAACTAGACGAGCAGGTCGCTCGCCTGGTGGTAAGCGTGGCCCAAATCTCCCTCCCCTTCCCTATGTTAAAATTAATTATTCCTTTCCTTTAATGTCAGCATCGCGGCCATGATTCTTCTGATATTGTAGAAGAGCACGGACGGTGTAGATCACTTTCAATCAAGTGACCCGCTTGCTCGTTTCCTAGACCATGCTATAAAAATAGTTCTATAATATCCAAGTAGCAGCTTGCTGCTGCGTTTCGTACAGTGAGTGAGATATCCGGAGGCCCAAACCCTCTCCCCTTCCCAATTCCTTAATTATCCCTTGCCTTTAAGGTCGGCAACGCACCCATGATTCTTTTGGTATTGTGGGCGTACATGGGCTGTGGAGATCACTTACCATCACCTGAAAAAAAAGGTGACCAACTTGCTCGTTTGCCGGCCTATACCATAAAAATCCAAACTCGATACAGAACACGACATCGTTCGAAACTAATATAGGATTATTATCTCAAGCATCTAAAGGCCAATTCTCTTAATTTTAAACGTTCAAAATAGCATTCCGATCTAGTTGACTAAAACCAAAACGGTATAATGCTACTGCTAATGCTAGGTGCATTTGACGTTGATTATTGGTTTAAGAGAATGCCATTTGCAACTTTCTTGACGCTGAGATTAGATCGGAATGATATTTTGAACGTTTAAAATTACGAGAATTGGCCTTCTGTTGTACATAACTATTATAGACTGCATAATAATATCGTTAGCGATAATGCAATCTCCTGAATATCGACAGTTCGCACCTGCTTAACTACACCAAAGGAAAATAAATTGTATATTCCTTATAATAAAGTGCAATATCGCCTTACCAGTTATGTCAGAAAGTCGAGGGAAGCGTACTCAAGTGGTATTCAATGATATTTCCACTATTCGACGCCATGAAGTTAGAATTTCGATGAGTTCGATATTTTACCGGCTTCCATTTTTATTATGAAGTAGCACTAAAAGTTGTAATGCTTCAATTCGAGGTGAAAATCATTTTTCGCGTATTGGTCTAGTGGTAACGTATTAAGGTTGAGAACCTTGAGGTGCAGGGTTGATTTCTCAAGTTGGGTAATCACAAGCTATGTTTGAGTTATCGATTCTAAATTCACACATGAATTGCTGAGGTTTGGAATTTGTGCCCGATATGGCGATAGCTTTGCCCTATCACACCATGGGACAGAAATAAGCTCGGCGAAACGTGGATGCAGCACTGGTCGCACCTTTGCCTACCTCTTCGGGGATAAAGGCGTAGGCTTATGTAATGTTATGTTATGAATATATTTTTAGCCGATAAAATGTACCTTGGAGGTTCCCAATACGGTAGTTGACTAGATTTTTTTTATTATTTATATCAATAAGTTACGTTACTCAAAATCTATTGCAGAAAGAATTTTATAAATCGGACCAAAAATAAATAAGTTAGAAGCCATTCAAATCCTGTAGAAGGGGTAATTGTCAAATGACAGACGACGCAAACTTGGACGTCACTGTGTAAAATGTTCATTGTGGAGCACGCGTGCAAGCGAGATAGTGAGATATCCCTACTACGCACCCACTTTTCCTCATACCAACATTTAAAGTCATAACTGCGGGCACATTTCTGAACCAATTTTGATTGTGTTTTAATAAAAGGGTTTCTTTTGCGTATCATTTCCTGTTGCTTATAAAATAATGTTTAAAATTCAATATAGGAAACTACCCTATTCGACGCGTATATTTCTTTGTTTAACCACAGATATTTTTTACAGAGAGATCCAATTATGATTATTCATTCGAAAGATAGTAGTTCAAAATTGGTCACACTTAAACTCGAAATTCGAAACCGAGAGTAAAACTTCAATATTTTGATGATAAGGTATTTATTTCACTTTACAATAAATAAGTCGGAATAAAAAAAACTAAAATTTCTACCAATTTGAGTCGGTGCTATCAAATGTTGGCTATTTAACTGCTACTGTACTGCAGTACTGCACCGACTCAGAATTTCTTAATTTTATAAATAAATACACCCAACAGTCACACACATAGTCCTCCTGACCCCACACTAGGTACACCTGTATCGTGGGTATCAGGAACTACGAGGGACTTGCGGTCCCACAACACCCAGACCAGAAACAAATATTTGTGGTTTAGACAAATTTTGTCTCGGTGTGGGAATCGAACCCACGGCCTCTCGCTTCGCAGCCGGCTACTCGCCCGCTGCGCCACGGAGGCTGTTATCTTATTATTTTATTTTTGGAGTCGATTTCATTTTTGGTAATTAAACCTTTATTTAACTAACCCTTTGAGTTATAGTTTTTTTATAGCAGAGCCTGGCAAACTAGCGATTGGGCCATATAGTAAGTGATCTTCACCGCTCACACACATCCACAATACCTGAAGAATCATAGACGCAATGCCGACCTTACAGGAAAGGGATGATTAAGAGACGGGGAAGAGGAAAAATATTTGGGCCTCCGGATATCTCACTCCCCGTACGCAACGCAACAGCAAGCTGCTACATCATGTCGGTTTTATATAACACAGTGGTAACGACCCGGTCAAGCCAGCCCATTGATGCTGTTGATAAAACTCTGTATAGCTTGGTTTTCCCACTTACAAAATACTGGTTATAAAGTTAGATTACAATGAGATATGTTTTGTTGTAAAAGATACCAATAGCATTTCTTATCGAGAATCTGAATCCAAACTCCAGTTAAGCGGGATTGGGCAGGCACGTCTCTCGAGGGAACTCCCAAGTACTCATGTTATTGTTGATAACACAAGCTTTATATTGATTGTAGGGAGATATGGGAGAATAAGCAACGAAGGGGAATCTATGGTTTAGGATGTAATAGGATAAAAAGTACATTTCATAGGCAATAATATCTCTCTATTCTAAAAAAAAGTAACTGGCGCCGCCGCCGCCGCTGACAAAAGCTTGTCACGCTATCTCCTCCGAAACCGCTGGGGGTATGGGGTCGAGACTGATACCAATCGATGCAGAATAATGTGGGGAAGAAAGTAAGATATGTCTCATATTCGTCGGACTTTAAGTTTTTTTTTATGTTTTGTGGAACAACATGGGCAACGACCCTAGTGATTTAAAAAATAATGTATTAAAGCAATCTAATATTCTGTGGGAGATGTGCAAATGCAGGTATTTCATAAATACTCTAAGCAACTTTTCTAAAAACATATTCAATTTACCGTACTAATCCATTGTCATACACATAGTCCTACAAGACTATCCCGCCCACACACCCGCCACTGTAACTCCTGTGCACCAGGATCGACAGTGGCACGCATTTTTGTTGACACCGAGCAGTGAAGCTCGGCGAGTCTCTGGAAATGCTAAATTCTACCGCTAGTTCGGAATGCTGTTTCAATAGAGAAGAACGTGCAAGAAACTCCAGCGTTGCTCTTTTCAAAACTAGTTTACAATTATTACAGCATAAGGTTTTACAATAATTAATTGGAATTAGAGCAGCTCAATCAAGCAATTACAGAAATGATATCTACGCATTGGATTAACTTGCATAACCTCCATAAGCATGACGAATAAATTAAGACCTTAAAATAGTGTTAACAAATAAAATATATAAGGAAACAACTCAGTAAGAAAACCAATCGAATAAATTCAAATCGCAAGCAGTAAGTAAGATGTTTAATCCATTAACTCAAGTAACATGTGACACAAATCTCCGGGTAACGTTACACAAATATTCAATTTGTTAATCTTAAAGCCTTCCATTTGTCGCTCAAATCTGCCGCTCATAACTACGTTTATACTGAGCTGTAATCATTTAACGTTTCATAATCCACCTCATTCATTATCAAATGCATAGAAATTAAAAATTAAAACAAACCTCCCCATTGTAATTTCAACTTTAAATTAACAACATGAGACAGACATTTCTTTGACGGTGTATGTAGGTTACCACGTCAATGTGAGAGTGCGAGTTGACAAATGAGATTCTGTTGGAACGCATCGTTAGCGAGCTGTGTTGGCACGGCTGCAAGAGGAAAACGCGCAATGTATAATGATGTTATGCAAATTAACGTTACTTATCCGTAGTAGGCGGCGCTCGCGAACTACCAGTCAAAGTGACAGACGAACTTGTGTGAAGATGTTAGTTACAGAAATATGAGGATTAAATACGTCGTGAGGTTCACTAGGTGGCAAGCTCCTTCGCAAAGATCACGCATTGTATACAGTATGTTACAAAAACCCTGTTGGCCCTTTCTAGGTCGTGAAGATAAGCATATTGACAGCTTAATAAAAATAGTTAAATTAAAAAAAAAATACATTACTGGACTGCGGACGTATGCTAGATTACTTCTAAATATTTTGGCATATAACACTATAGTAAAAATTACACCCATTCCACCAACAAACCTCTTTAAAAAGAAACTAACAGCTGTAACATTTAAAATATAATTAAACACAATAAAGTGGCGTTTCTTTCAGAGGTAAAGTTGAGTTGGTTCCGTTAATGAGGGCGTTTCCCTTCATTCTAGCTGGAATAACTGCGCGCTTGTTCCCGACCTCTGAAAAGAGTTTATTCAAAGGAATGTACAGTGGTTTTGATATTTTAAATGCTGACCTCATTTTTTGTTTTAATTTACTGCGGTTTAGTTTCGACCTGCGTTCTGTTTATCTTTGCCGTTTTCTCTCTATTCTAGAAAAAAGTAACTGGCGCCGCCGCTGCCAAAAGCTTGTCACGCTATCTCCTCCGAAACCGCTGAGGGTATGGGGTCGCGACCGATACCAATCAATGCAGAATAATGTGGGGAAGAAAGTAAGATATGTCTCATATTCGTCGGACTTTAAGTTTTTTTTTTATTTTATGTTTTGTGGAATAACATGGGCAACGCCCCTAGTATAAATAAATAAACTTTTTCAATTTGCAGGTTACGACGTAATCTCGAATAAAATGCGGGCATTCCGTGAATACATCGGAATTAATATCGCGGTGATAAATCAACGGCACTGTTGAATTTGGACAGTAAAGTATTACTCGACGATAAGCTGCGGGACAGAGCAAACAATACACGATACTAAAGTAAAGCGTTTCATTTAATTCTTTGAAACAATTTGTCAATTTCTCGAGAATATAATCGATTTTATAATTTATTTATTTTATTTTATAATACACAATACAGATTACAATTATTGCAAAGATATGAGATAAAATTATACAGTTATAAGCTAGATTGTAGTCCAAAAAGATATGTGTACATAGAAAAGTAATGTAGAAGAGTGTTAGACGTTACAAATATTTAGAATTGCATGAAAACAGATTATGTTACAATAAAGAAATTGCTAAAGGAATGAAGTTGTGTTTGAGGCAACGAGACTCGGTGCTGGTGGTGATGAGTCCGGGCCATCAGGTTTGGGATAGAGGTCATCCTTTAGTATTCTAATGTATGATACAAATACATATAGGAGTGAAGATATCGAGTTCTAAGTTAGTACTAGCCAATTCATTAAACTGACGAGCCACCCTGACCAGGGGATTGGAAAATGAAATATTATTTTATAAGTCTGCAAAACAAAAAGGTAATTTTTTATTACACCGTGCGAGTAGTCTTTTGTGAACTGAGGTCTCGGGTTCGATCTCCGGGTCAGGTAAAAGTGATACTGGGTTTTTCTATTACGAAAATGCTCAGTATCGGCCCGGAGTCTGAAATTGTGCCGGGTATGGCGATAGGCTTGCCCTCTATCACATCAAGGGACGGAGATACGCTCGGCGAAATGTGGGTGTATTGGTGGGTGCACTGCCTACCTCTTCGAGGATTACAGGCGTGAGTGCGTATATGTATATAAAAACATTAGTAAATAACCAGCTTCAATTTATACAAAGAGTTTCACTATCTCTAGTAAATCTCATCTTACCTTAGCAGAGACAATTTAAGATGATAATCCAAGTCCAAAAGACCCTAATCCGATCTTTTAGACAGGAGAGGCTTTGGCGGTGGCTTTAAAAGTACTGACATTGACAAATCAAGTGAACCGTGCAGTAAACGGAGCCGCGGCACAAAGAGATGTTCGCGACACTCGCAGTGAACCCGCCTGCTCCTTTTACTACAGATCTGCTACAATGAAGTGAGAGTGGCATGTTGCCTTTGGAATACTGTTAAAACTCATCAAGTAGAAAAAATGCTTTTATTAGCTTCATACGTATGTATGTATGTAACGGAAACTTTGAACATGATTTAGACCCCCTTCAAAACGAAATGTGGCATACCTATCACGGACCGATGACAATTCAAAAAATTAAATTAATTTAATTTTAATTTAATTAATTAATTTCAATTTAATTAATTAATTTCAATTTAATTAATTAATTTCAATTTAATTAATTAATTTCAATTTAATTAATTAATTTCAATTTTATTGATATCATTGAAAACAAATAATAGTTTACAAAAACTAAAAAACACGCTTTTATAGAAAATCTAACTAAAATAAAATAGCGGTTAATTAGAAATAGAAACCGACTTCAAAATAAAAACTGTGTCGCTACCGGTCAAATAAAATTGCACCGACTCGAAAGAGAATAGCATAGATAGAATTTATTATTTTTGTCTTTTCAGTGTTTTTGAAGTACTCTTGAAGTGTATACATCCTTAAGCTCTCGAGACATCTCGCACACGAGACTGAAAACTATTACAAATATCTACACTAATATTATAAAGAGGAAATATTTTTTGAATGTATGTAACGAATAAACTTAAAGACTACTGGACCGATTTCAAAAATTCTTGTTTCTCGTTTCGTTAAATTCTCGTTAGAAAGCTACATTATCACTGAGTAACATAGGCTACTTTTTATCCCGAAAAAAGGCCGTGCACGTGGGCGGAGCCGCGAGCAAAGGCTAGTCTCTAATAAAAGTGTAAACATTCGATACATTTACGTCATGTTAGGATTCGTATAGAAAATATCACAGAAAGGTAGAAACACTATTTTCTCTACTATAAATAATAAATAAATAAATAATACACCCAAAAGTCACACACATAGTCCTTACCCCACACTAGGTAAACCTGTGTCGTGGGTATCAGGAACTACGAGGGACTTGCGGTCCCACAACACCCAGACACGAGACCAATATTTGTAGACACAAACATTTGTCTCGGTGTGGGAATCGAACCCACGGCCTCTCGCTTCGCAGCCGACTACTCGCCCGCTGCGCCACGGAGCTGTCACATCTCTACTTTTTGAAATATCGAGTCGTCTTATATGTACATATGGTAGCTTCTATATACACATTAATATAACCAAATATAATCGGTTTTGAAAGACAAAACGAGTTGACAAAATTTTCTAGAAGTTTATATGACAGCCATTGACAGCCTCCGGGGCGTATTGAGCGTGTAGCCGACTATGAAACGTATACGGGATCGATCCCCGCACCGAGGAAAATATTTGTCTGATAAACAAATAGTAATTTCGGGTCTGGGTGTTTTGAGACCGTAAGTCTCTCGTAGTTCCTGATACCTACGACACAAGACTCGTATCTTACTGTGGGGTCAGGCCTATGTGTGTGACTGTTGGGTGTTTTTTTTTTTTTTTTTTTTTATTGCTCACCAACACAATGTACACCGATACAATAAGCCAACAAAATGAATACAAAACTATTTAAATGCCATTGTAATTATAGGTGAAGACAGCATGCAAAAAAATCGTATATAATTAATAATCATTAAACATATAACTTAAACTAAAATTCAATTAAAGAGTAAATTAAACTAAAATCAAATTAAAATATAAATTAAGCTAAAATTAAATAAAACTATAATTAAATTAAATTCAAAATTAAAATAACATTAAAAATCAATTAAAATTTTTTATGAGTAATACAATTCATATAGAAACAAATAGGACCCTACAAAGCTTAAAATAGATTTGTTGAAGATTTTTAGCACATAACTTATTATTGTAAACCCCTCTTAAAAGCACTGTACGGGACGGAAAATAAATCAACATCTTTGGATTTAGCGACACAATTGAATTCCCTAATTAATCGGTTTAATGGCGCGGTCCGACCTAGATTAGACTTAGCACAAGTATCTCTCAAGATTTCAAACCTTGAGGCACGTGGCAATTTTAGTGGTGTAGAAAACTTTAGGCCGGACAATAGTATAGGGGTATCGAGAATGCTATTTGCAAGTTTATACAGAAACAATATATCCAGCTGACGTCTTCGATCGACCAAAGACATTATTTTATAGTGTTTTAGCCTATCTTCGATGTTATTTATTATTATTATATTATAAGCCAACAGGGCATGTAAAGTCGCTGTTTTGGTAATTAAAAATCTCTAATATTTTTTTAAGGTATACTTAAAGAGTATCAATGGAACTCTATTAATATGCATTCCTACATTTAAAGGGTTATCTTTTAGGTGGCCGATGGATATCATGGCGGAAATCCTAAAAGCCTATGCACACCTTACATCAGGAGACCCACTTACTCGTTTGCCAGCCTTCTTCTTCTTCCATCTGCCCTTATATTACTCCCAGTCGGGTCGGCGCAACATGCTTTTCAATACATGATATAGAAAGATTTGACTTGTAATTTTTACATCGGGCCGCCTGCCTGATGTCAACCCCTCTGGGGAGAAAATACCCATGAACACGATATTTATGGACTCTTTTGCCGGCCTATGCAATAAAAAAACATTACAGCAATAATTTCTTAAATTTTGGTGCTGCATGTCATATTCTAACAGTGACTGCTCAGTGATTTGGCACGGGATATTCAAGGCGGTGCTGAGCGGCTCCTTTGAGTACATCTCAGATCTATAGCACACACACTCTTACATATGGATACACACACACATTTAAACCGGTTCCATACTACAGTAGAGTGTCGTGTTGCGATGCGTCATATTGTCATCAAAATTATATTAAAAACATATATTTTTAAACTCTGCCTTGATGGACCAGTTGTAATGCGTGCGCGGTACGACTGCTGTGCCGAAGTCTCGGGTTCGATTTCCGGGTCGGGTTAAGTGATATTGGGTTTTTCTATTACGAAATGCTCAGTATCAGCCCGGAGTCTGGAATTTGTGCCCGGTATGACGATGAGCTCGCCCCCTATCACATCAAGGGACGTAAATAAGCTCGGCGAAATATGGGTGTATTGGTTACACCTCTGCCTGCCCCTTCGGGGATTACAGGCGTAAGTGCGTATATATATTTTAACCCCCAACATAAAAGAGGGTTTGTAAGTTTAACCCTTTTATCTATGAGTATTTGTGTACATTTGTGTGTGGCATCATAACGCCGAAACGAATTGACCGATTTGAATTTTTTTTTTTTTGTATGTAAGTGTAATATGATTCTGAGCTGTATTTAAAGATCTAATCAGCCGTTGAAAAGTGAATTATTTTTCTATTAGTCGTCGGGGTGTTTTAATCCTATTCCTATACTATTATAAATGTAAAAGTTTGGATGTTTGTGCGTTTGTAATGTTGTATGTTTGTAAATCACGACTTTGGCATACAGGTAGATCATGATCTACCTGTATTCCAATGAATAATGCATGAATTAGATTAGGACATAGACTGCTTTTTGTCCTAGGAAAAGATATTCACTTGAATGAAGCCGCGAATAAAAGCTTGTCAACAAATAAAACCAAACGATTAAACAAAATATTGTTAAAATAGCACCACTAATACCAGACTGTACCAAATTCAATCCGCTTGACTAATTCCCGAAAAATCCAGCGAGATCACAATCAATTTAGTGACGGCAATCCAATCGAGCCGTGATCCGTGAACATACAGCGGTCTGCGGTAGCACCGCATGATGACAAATTGATTCCAAACTGAACGCCATTCATACAGTGACTTACTACAGCAATACAGTTACAAAAATAATACCTGACCGCAAAAACCCGACTACAAAAAAGTCAATTTAAATGTAATGCACTAAAAGATCGAAACAATATTAAGAATAGAAAACAAAATTCATCACACTAATATATAAAGAGGAAAGATTTATATTTTTGTATGTAACGAATAAACTTGAACACTACTGGACCGATTTCAAAAATTCTTTTGCCGTTAGAAAGCTACATTATCACTGAGTAACATAAGTCATATTTATTACTAGAAAAAAATTGAAATCCTTAGAATTCCCTACTAAAACTACCAACCCAAGATGTAAAAAAATAATTATAAAGGCGAAACTAACTCTAATGTCTGTTACGTTTTCACGGCTAAATGGCTGTACGGATTTTAATGAAATTTGGTAAGGAGATAGGTTATATCCTGGAGAAGGACATAGGGTACTTCGGTCCCGGAAAAAGACAATCACGAGGGCGGAGCCGCGAGCAAAAGCTAGTATAAACTATAAACAAAGTAAACTGAACTTCGGTTTAATATACTATATTATGAACTGAAAGCCTAAGTTAAATATTCGCATTAAGTTTAATTGCAAGCGGAACCCAATAAAGTTCTTTCGGTTTATAATTTGCAATTGGACTGCCTTGGTGGTGCGCGTGCGCGTTACGATTGAGGCCAACGCTGAGGTCTCGGGTTCGATCCCCGGGTCGGGTAAAGTGATATTGGGTTTTTCTATTATGAAATGCTCAATATCAGCCCGGAGTCTGAAATTTGTGCCCGGTATGGCGATAGGCTCGCCCTCTATCACATAAGGGACGGAAATACGCTCGGCAAAATGTGGGTGTACTGGTTACACCTCTGCCTACCCCTTCGGGGATTACAGGCGTGAGTGCGTATGTATGTAATTTGCAATTGGATCCCGCCTAAACGAATAAAGCGATACCTTAACTGTCGAAACCCATACAGCCGTTGGGAAGATACGAAGAAATAAAGAAATTTACAAGATACGCGCCAAAATATAACCCTTCCTTGGCAGTTGGGTAAAAAGACCGTAATATAGTAACGTGGTAGTACTACTACTAATGGCCGTTCCCTATATTCTGTCTGTCTCTAGTTTAGCTATACCGGCGATAGAAAATTTTATCTATTTTCCGTTTTACCGTCCCAATAAAGTTACTAATGATAGGTAATCCTATTCTTCATTGCTGTCTACCGATGAGAGGACTGATAGCTGACTACAGATATACAACACTATGAAAATGACAGTTCAAGCGTCCCTATATTTTTTAATGCTATCTGTCGATAAAGTTATTTAGTTTTTTCTTTATCGGTAGATTTTGACCGATAAACAGATATCCTCGGCTGTAAAAAACGAAATAAATAACGCATTTTGAAGAAATAGCCATGAGTATACAAGGCTTACATGACACTTGCACTGAAATACAAAAAACTAAATAAATTAAGTAAAAATCTAAAAGTAAATATTAAAAAAAATCTAAAATTCCCATAAATAAAAATAATGCACCGTTTTGATAATTAAATTAAGTGCCAAGAGACATATAAATATTTGTTAATGCGAACAAAATAATTCCCCACTTCAGTAAAATCCCCCAAACTCGCTTGGGATTTTCGTTCAAAGGACTTGTATTCAGAGCCGTAATGTATTGACAGATCTAAATCATATCTTCATATTTTTTTATATATATTATACAATAGTTCTTCTTTCTCAGCTTGTATGAACATAACGCACAAGAGGGTCCAGATAGACTGCCTATCTATTGCTATCATAGTATCCGACGTGCATATCTAAAAAATAGGGACGATTCCAAGTAGTAGATAGAACAATACGGATGTTTGACGATAGCTATCTATCGTGAAATTGAAGATTAATATTGGGAACGGCCATAAGTGGTAGGTCTTTTATTCTGGCACCAAAAGTGACAAAAGTGAAACTGGCCCTGATATTAAGTACAGTACTGCCCATATATATCATAGTACTTTAATTAAAGATCAGACCAGCTGATCAGTGTGTTACCCAGTGCCATTCAGTGGGTACATACATACGCACTCACGCCTGTAATCTCCGAAGGGGTAGGCAGAGGTGCAACCAGTACACCCACATTGCGAGCCTATCGTCATACCGAGAACAAATTCCAGACTCCGGACTGATACTGAGCTTTTCGTAAAGGAATACCCCAATATCACTTTTACCCGACCCGTGATAATAATTATAATAGATGTAATGCGTACGCATTATAAGTGCGCCACTGAGGCAGTTTGGGTCCACTATTTAGTAGGTATGTACTAACTCAATACCCTTTAAGGAGCTCTACGACTCCACATGCAACGAGACATCACTGATTTTACACTGCGATTTTCCACGCTGTGCTCGCTTGCTCTAAAATACTGTCTATCTATCGATACCATATGGGCTTTATAACGCTCCAACTATCGATATACAGCCGGGAATTTGACATCAATTACAGGTTCCGAGGAAATTTGGTATCAACTGGCCTATGGCATTGAGTTAGTGTGGTGAGCAGACGGTGTATACAAAATTGCATTCAATTTGGCAAGTTTGCGGCGCAGGTTCGGGTACGGTTGTAGATAAAATTTTATGATCATAACTCGTAACTTTATATCTCAGGGTGAGTTCGGTACATCTATTACTTTTTAAAGTAGATCCACGCTGTAGACACTTTTGCGCACAGCATGAATGAAACGGTTCGACCGGGTTGTTACAACTGGCTCACAGGAAACTGACATGAATAAATGACAGCTCGCTGTTGCCTTTAGTTTTTTTTTATAGTATCGACAGGCAAACTATCAAGTGGGTCACCTGATGGTAAGTGATCTCCACCGCCCATGTACGCCCACAATACTAAAATAATCATGGGCGCGTTGCCGACCTTAAAGGAAAGGGATAAGTAAGTGATTGGGAAGGGGAGGGGAATTTGAGCCTCCGGATATCTCACTCACCGTACGAAACGCAGCAGCACGCTGCTACTTTACGCCGGTTTTCTGTGAGACAGTGGTAACGACCCGGACGAGCCGGTCGACTTTAGTACGGTGAGTGAGATTACTGAAGGCCCATATCCACTCTCCCAAATTCCCATTAAGTAGGCACAAATCCATGATTCTTCAGGTATTGTTGGTGTCCATGGGCGGAGAATATCACTTACCATCAGGTGACCCACATTCTCGTTTGCCGGTGTATGCTAGAAAAATATTTGTAAAGGTATTTTTCCATTAATTTTAATAGATTACAAGGATCTATTTATGAGCCGATTTTATTTATAAGTCGAAAGACTTTTATGTATACTAGATGGGTTGTTTCGAAGAAAATTTGCTCAAACAGGGAGCGCGATAGGGGTTCTAGTTGAGAGTAAGCGAGAAGGTAATATTGAGTTACGGTCAATTGACCGTAGCTCAGTGGTGCAATTACTTTGTACCATGCAGCTTGTCTAGTAGTATACATGAAGGTCTTTGTTATAAATTTAAACATACATACGCACTCACGCCAGTAATCCCCGAAGGGGTAGGCAGAGGTGTAACCAGTACACCCACATTTCGCCGAGCGTATCTCCGTCCCATAATGTGATAGGGGGCGAGCATATCGCCATACCGGGCACAAATTCCAGACTCCGGGCTGATACTGAGCATTTCGTAATAGAAAAACCCAATACCACTTAACCCGACCTGGGGATCGAACCCGAGATCTCAGCATTGACCTCAATCGTAACGCGTACGCATTACAACTGCGCCACTGAGGCAGGCATACTTTTTTCATACTACCGAAAAATACTGCTGGATGAATGTAAAATCCCATTAAATATACAAGAATAACATTTTAACTGTCACGCAAAGCCGGATGCAAGCGTTACGCATAAAAGTGTTGTCGATCGAGCGAAGATTGAACGTTTTTACATCGATAATGTGTGCCCGCGATTACCCCACCCCAATAAACTACAAATAAATATAGATGACTTGGGGTAATGCCTCAATAGCACGCTATTTTTCATCGTATACTTACCCCGATAGTTTAAGGGTTACAATTTATTTAGAGTAAATTTTTTGTGCAAAATTTTGTGAAGGTATTTTTTTTTTTATACACCCAGCAGTCACACACATAGTCCTGACCCCACACTAGGTTAACCTGTATGGTATCAGAAACAACGAGGGACTTGCGGTCCGACCACACCCAGACCAGAAACAAATATTTGTGGATCACACAAACATTTGTCTCGGTGCGGGGACCCACGGCCTCTCACTTCGCAGCCGGCTACTCGTCCGCTGCGCCACGCAGGCTGTTAAAATGACTGTTTAGAATGACTTAAGAGTTTTAACCTTTCTTTGACAAACATTTCGCTGCTTTTTCATACATCTGTGGTATAACATCAAAATTAATATCTATTTGTGAACTGTTATTTTAATAATATCCTGGTCCTACCTATAAAAGATTTTATACCTTAATTTTATGAAGAAAAAATAAAACTTTAAACCCTTACGAAACATAATAATTTATGCTTTTTCATTTAATCCGACTTCAATTAAATGAAATAGCTTTACTCATCATGTAGGCAATTAAAATAGTGCTTATGACAAGTCAGTACAAAATAAAGAAACTTATGTATAGAAATCATATCAACATAGCATAACATAGCATCATCAAAATACACTGGGCAACTATACATTTTATAATATTTTTATTATGGAATAGTCCAGAATCGTTAAATATTATTATTATTTCTTCTTTTTTATTGATCGAATACCATAGGCATTAATACCAAAACGGCACGTGTTTTAAAACTACCACCGGATCCAAAACGACCCAGCCTGAGAAGATCTGGCGAAACACTTAGAAAAAAACAAGTATATAACGTCACCAGCCAGTGTAAAAACAAGTATAAAACGTTGCCAGTATTTAAACATCTATAAACATAGAATATTTGATTCATCCATAAGTCCTCACATGAATAAACTCTCAACTTACGATATTGGAGGAAATTTATCGTAAAATTTACAAGAATACGTTATGAAAGGCCAGTTTGGCCCGTGTAAGCTGACTTACTGAAGTGGATCGAGCAAATAACGCGAAATAAGACAAAACAGAGCGTACCCGGGTGTACAAACACCCTAAACAAACGACTGTACCCGGACTGTAGGTTCTCTTGTAATTATGTTCACTGAATTTTTCAAGTGTATTACAATGGATGAAATATTGCTTTGTTACTAACTGTGTTTATAAAGAGTTGATTAGGTTTAAATAGTTTCAAATATATAGTTGTTTGTGATTATTGATAAAATATAGAAGAAGTTAATAGAAATTGTTGTAATAATGCATGCATAGTTCTTTTTTTTTTAAATAGATACCTTAGGTGGAATTGATTTAGATTTTGTGAAATATTAATAGTATAATTATAATTAACTACACTATCGTATTAGGTATTAACCTGTAAGTTGATAGATTTATGAATTGAAACGAAATAAACAAATAAATATATGTTTGTAATTGTTTATTTTTTGTCTGTAAATGGCTCTGAGGGAAAGTTAATCACTATAATTTTTTTTATTGAGTATTACAAAGGTACATTACATACAGTGACTACGATCTAAATTCACAGCCTCCGTGGCGTAGTGGGCCAGTAGCCGACTGTGAAGTGAGAGGCCACTGGTTTGATTCCCGCACTGAGTCAAAATGTTTGTGTAATCCATAAACATTTGTTTCGATCTCAATGTTCTCTCCCCAGTGGGGTTGACGTCAGGCGGTCCGTCGTCAAAACTACAAGCCAGCTGACCCCACTGCCAGTGGGATAAAGGCAGGTGGAAGACAACGATATAATATATCATACACTTCAGAATTGTATCTATATTGGAAATACGAACGCGTGATAATAATGGTTTAATACAAATTATAGACTTGTTACAACATTACATTATAAATTTAATTAATTTAATATCGTTGAGTGACTGACTGGACTCAGATGCAGATGCAGGGCATTCATAACATATTCGTAATAACGAAGATCGCCGATGCGGGTAATTTCGATTCAGTGTTACAGGGATTCCGCAATAAAAAAAACAAAAACAAATTATTTATTGAATCCATAAAATGTTATACATCATTTAGATTCAGTCAAATTTTTACTCTTAAAATTTTTACTCTACCGCCAGTTCGGAAGTTCGGAGTTATTGTCCATGAGTCCCATGACCACGATGAATAAATTAGGACCATAAAGTAAAAAAAATATAACAATAAATACGCGACACGACTCAGGTGATACTGAGAGGTCTGCCTCTTTGAAATTGAATGGGAACGGCAGCGAGTCGTGCTCATTCACATCCTTCAAAACGTATCCGTACTTAAACGTAACGTAAACGTATTTTTTTCGTTTCAAACTGTCGTGCATGAATCGTATGTGTTTGTACGGAGTTGGGAGGAACCAGCTGAAAATCAGAAGACCAATTCTCGTATTTAACTGACACCGCCAATGAATCTTAACCGAACCGAGATTCGATTTTGATTTGACAAAAAAATTGTATTCTGTTCCTCTTTAAGTTCAGTCCGGTGTCAATATAATCTCATCTAGATGTCTTTAGAATCTCAATTCAATCACAATTTTGAAGTTTAAATAAGAACATGTGTCATTTAAAAATGTTAACAGAATACCGTTTTGGCTTCAGTCAACTTGTCTCGTACTTTCGATCTCATTGCGATCTATGTTCACATTTAAAGTTTATTATTGGTTTACGAGAATACCATTTTTAACTTTCTTGACATTGAGACTAGATCGGAATGATATTTTGAACATTTTAAATTACGAGAATTGGCTCCCAGTGTATACACTGAGCTGGCTCCTCGCTACATACATACAATACTGTTTTAGCCTACTGTATTATGTTAAATGATTTTTTGTTTTTATGTACAAATAAATGGTCTATCCATACAATGCATACAAAATATACAAGTCGCTGTAGTCGCGCATCGCGTCTTTTATCTCAGTCGTGCCCAAATGACGCGGGTATCTGTCGCTCGATGCGATGATCAGAATTCCATCTTAAAGCTCGTTAAAACACAGTTGTTGATTTTAATATTAGAAGCAAATAGAGCGATATGTATAAGAATAAACATTTCAGCAGTCCCTTCTTGCCCCAGTATCACCGTAACAAATCCGTGAACGTTTGCGTGCAAACATCTCGATGATCTGTGACGACCCTCGCCGTCAACGTTTTTGTCAACACACTTACAAACTCTATCTTCACGTACTTCTACGTCTTTTGAATCTTAACTAAAGACAATAGAGTCTATATTTGCATGATCTTAAGTTTGCGAAATATTTCTTAAGTTAGTAGTGTAACGAGAAATATTTGCTTTGGATTTTAAGGGTATGGTGAGATGATTTTTGCAAGAGTTTTATGTAAATTCGTATGTTTGCAGTCACTTATCGTACTGCCGACTTGCGGGTATGCACTATACAGTACAAATTGTTATATGTTTGTGTTTACTGATGTAACGCTTCTTGTGATACGCAAATTATCAGGTTCAGGCAAAGACTTTAACGTATACTAATAGATAAGCTGTGCGGTACATAGAAATTGTATCACTAAGTTGCGGTCAATTGACCGTAACTCAATATTGCCATCTCGCTTACTCTCAACTAGAACCTCTCTTGCGCTCTCTGTTTGTGAGCTGTCAAACTCCCGCGATATATGCGCAATTTTACTTCTAAACAGCACGTCTAGTTTTGAGTTTAGTTGGTAGGTCCCTCGGACGCGTGAGGCCGTCTGGTTTGGTTATTATTGTGGTTCATTTCTGCCGTCAACCAGCAGCGTGTAAGCACTGTTGTGTTTCAGTTTGAAGGACATTGAAGCCAATATTATAAGACATTATTATTATTATTGGGCATTATAAGACTTAACATCGTATGTCGCGGGGTGATGAGAGCAATCTAGTGCCATGCAGTGATTTATAATACAAAGTTCTTAGAGGTGTTGCTTCTAAGTGTAAGTGGGCCATCAACATGTTAGGCTCAAAGTCAACCTCACCTTTTTATTGCATAGGCCGACAAACGAGCAAGTGGGTCACCTGGTGATAAGTGATCACCACCGCCCATGTACGCCTACAATACAAAAAGATCATGGGCGCGTTGCCGGCCTTAAGAAAGGGGATAATTAATGGATTGGGAAGGGGAGGGGATTTGGCCTTCGCATATCTCACTCCCCGTACGAAACGCAGCATCCAGCCGCTACTTTACGTCGGTTTTCAGTGAGACAGTGGTACCGACCCGGTCGATCCGGCCCATTCGTATAGACAAAACTGTCTACAGCATGGCTCTACCACTCAGAATGTTTGCTTTATAAGATCATACTACTCAGATCTGAAGGCCAATTCTCGAATTTAACTGACAATGCGAATGAATTTTAACCGAACTGAGATTCGATTTTGATTTGATTGAAAAATGGTATTCTGCTCTCTTTAAATTCAGTCCGGTGTCAATATAATCTCATCTCGATGTCATTTCAATCCCAATTCAGTCACAATTTAGATGTTCTATAAGGACATGTTAGCAGAATACCGTTTTGGCTTCAGTCAACTTTTATTCTACATTCGATCTCATTACGATCTATGTTCACCTTTGACGTTGATTATTGGTTTAAGAGAGTACCATTTGCAACTTCCTTGACACTGAGACTAGATCCGAATTATATTTTGAATATTTTAAATTACGAGACAAGATCGGAATGATATTTGTTTAAACATTTAACATTTTAAATTACGAGAATTGACCTCCTGATTATTTATCATAAGATAAACCAACATTATATCTGTCTATCAGAGCGCTGGGTGTTAGCCACCTCGTTATTGGTTTACAGATTAAACTCTATCTAAAAGCCGGATTATATATAGTCGCTCTTTAGATCAGCTAACTACCTACTACTAATAGATACCTTAGACTTTATAGTAGGTACTTATTTAACTCTGTAGGTAAATTTACCTACTAATTGTCTGTAGGTAATTACCCCGATGTGATAGGTAGCTCGCTGAGCTTATTTCAGGCCCATGATTGTTAGCGTATTCTCTTTTTATTGGTGTAATGAGGGTGTCTGAGAAAGCAACGTTGGGTACACTGAAATAATAATAGTGCGATATAGTTGTGGAAGGGTGGTTAAATGGTATAAAAGAGGTTGGCGCCATTGCTGGAGGTCTTTTTCCCGCAGTCAGTCAGACAGTCTCCAGTTCATTAAGATCAGTGGTCAGTCGATAGTCCAAGAGTTCATTACGCGGTAGCTCTGTTGGTTTACTATTCGGTCCTCGTTGTTTTACCTATAATTAGAGAGTGGTCTCTAGAGAATCCTGACATGGGGTTGTGGTCTATAAAGTAGTAATATTGTAAATGTAACCAATAAACTATGAGTAAAAGTGCTTACTGTCGTTTGGTATTAATAAAATAATACTCGTCTCACGTAACTTCTAACATGTTATTATATATACATGGCGATTATCGCTATGTAAGGTACAAATTCTAGTAGCAGGTAATATTTTTCGGAACGAAAAACTCAATAAACATTTTGGATTACCTACCTGGGAACCAAACCTAGAACATCACAGGTTTCACAGTAGCACGTTAGAGGCGATAAAAAATAATCTTCTTATGTTACCCAAAAAAGCACAAATTTAATTAAAATAAACATCAATATTTTCCTCCACGTAAATAATCTTGAATACATACTCTTTGCGAACGAGCCGCGGCCCAAAATGCAAATTCAACGGTTTTCGCGTCATTTTCCTTACGCTTTGCGCGAAGGGCGCTTCACCTAACGAAGTGTCCTTGCTGGGTCGTATGTAACAATTTCTTCTTACACTCAATCTACGCAATTTTCGACTCTATCTTCTACGCTGTAAGAAACAGGAAGATGCAGAGCTATGTTAGTGTTCCTGACATCACAGGCTCTACACTCGTTTTAAGGAACGATCTCGTACGGCAAGGAAATATCTTTGCCAAGTGGCTGTTCACCAAACAGGTGTATAATCGGGATGTTCGTCGAGATTTTTGCTTTAATCTTGGATTTCGAAGTAGTTTTACAAAGGTTAGTTCAGGAGGCCAATTCTTGTAATTTTAAATGTTCAAAATATTATTTCGATCTAGTCTCAGCGTCAAGAAAGTTGCAAATGGCATTCTCCTAAACCAATAATCAACGTCAATTACAACGTAGTGTAATAATAAAATTAAAGAAGTGAAATGTTTTCTTACATTTTAACTCAGCTGAGGTACTATGAACTATACTGAACTCATTAACTAATAAGTTTAAATTCAATAACACGCGTGTTCATGTGAGTGTAATTTGTGAGATTACGTCCCGGAATCCGCAGCCGGGACTAAGCCGGGACTGGGTCCCGGCCCCGGGATTACAAGTCACAACTTACCCGCCGTTAGACGATTACAAATTAATTCTGAGCCTATTATGTTTTGATTTGCATGGGTTCTGTGGCTTTTGTTATGTAAGGGTTCTTTCTGTAGCGGTGTCGAATTCGTCATTAATACTTACATGTGTTTCATAGCTGTGTACTTAATTTTTGAAGTGAAAACTTCTTTAGCCGCGTTGGGCACTTTTTGGTAGGGGAAAATCTTATGGGTTCGCGTTACCGACATGCTCACGACGCGCAGCGGCCGTATGCTTTGCGCGTTAGACACTTTGTTGGATGGGTGAAATCTCGTGTGTTCGCGTCACCGACATGCTTATAGCAGTATATCTGTAGCTATACAACTGACGTATTGTGCAACATTAGTGCTGTGTATATATTTTAAGTGAAATTGAATGGATTTAGTGAAAAGTCCAATGAGTATGTAACGTGCATTGTTGAAATAGTGTTTTTGTTTGATTATTATTTGAATCGTTTAATTGTAGAATCATTGTGCAGTTCAATAGTGAGTAATAAAAAACCATATAAACATGCATATAATTGTTGCTCGGAGAGTCAATAGATGTGCAAACCAGATTGATGTTGATAATTTTAATTCAAACATTATGAAATTTCAAATTTTAATACTAAATGTTCTAAGTTTTCACTTCTATCGGCAGTCTCTACAACTGCCAATTTTTTTATTGATATGCAGTGCATGGCTTAAAATATGACATTTCTATCCTAAGAATATCGATTTTAACAAATAGGCAATGTCAGAATACTATTGGGAGTGTTCTCCTGAATATTATCGCAGAGGACGGCAAACGAGCAAGTGGATCACCTGATGGTAATTGATCTTCACTGTCCATGTATGCCCACAATACCAAAAGAGTCATGGGCACGATGCCGACCTTAAAAGAAAGGTATAAGAAAGGGCAATCCCTTACTTACTTCCCAATAGGAAGGGGAGGGGATTTGGGCCTCCGGATATCTCACGCACAGTACGAAACGCAGCAGCGAGCTACTTTATGCCGGTTTCGGCATCTCTTCGAGTTTGTTGAAGGATAAATCTCTTGGGTACGTGCTGACCTACAAACCAGATTTCCCGGTAAAGAAAGGCCAAATTACTCGAATTTTACTCTATTTAATACTGCAACCTCAACGAAACCTTACCTTCGTTTCAAATAGTATCTAACTAAATTACATACGCACTCACTCCTGTAATCCCCAAAGGGGTAGGCAGAGGTCTCACCAGTACACCCACATTTCGCCGAGCGTATCTCCGTCCCATGAAGTGATAGGGGGCGAGTCTATCGCCATACCGGTCACAAATTCCAGACACCGGGCTGATACTGAGCATTTCGTAATAGAAAAACCCAATACCACTTTACCCGACCCGGGGATCGAACCCGAGACCTCAGCGTTAGCCTCAATCGTAACACGTACGCATTACAACTGCGCCACCGAGGCAGTCTAACTAAATTATTGTGAACAAATCACACTGACGCAGACACACGGGGCACGTTGCTGCCTTATTAGCGATACTGAGTATGGAAATTAGATAAATATTTGAACATCACAAGGGTGAATCATAGCGAGGGGTGAAACTGATATCTTCAAGCTCAGTTAAAATACTCAAATGCCGATGGTATTATAATGGATTTTCTTAATGTGGATGAAAGAAGTTTTTTGAGTGGTAGAGCCACGCTGTTGACACTTTTGTCTACAGCATGTATGGGCCGGCTCGTCCGGGTTATTACCACTGTCTCACAGAAAACCGGCGTGAAGTAGCTTGCTGCTGCGTTTCGTGCGGTGAGTGAGATATCCGGAGGCCCAAACCCCCTCCTCTTCCCAACCCCTTAATTATCCCTTTCCTTTAAGGTCGGCAACGTACCCATAATTATTTTGGTATTGTGGGCGTACATGGGCGGTAGAGATCACTTTCCTACAGGTTGCTCGTTCCGGCCTACACCATAAAAAAAAGTGGATGATTTGATATAGTGCGATTTCTTAGGTTTACGCGAATATTACACATTGAAATAAAACTAGTTTATACGGATTTTATCGCGGTTTAATTGTAGCCATTGTAACATTAACTTTTCGAGACGACCTACACCTCAGTCTCTCCCGTGACCACGAAGGCTGAAAAGCTTTCGAAACGTCGGGACTAAAATAAAAATTAAACCGCGATAAAATCCGTATAAACTAGTTTTATTTCAATTGATATAGTGCGTAAAAAAATAGAAAATTGCAGTTTTTTAGTAGAAAAGGTGGAAAAGGTAAAGTAGATTATAGACATAGTCGGAATAGGTTTCGTAAGCATTTGAAATGAAATGAAGAGGTTTATTAATCATGTAGGCAACTAAAATAGCGCTTATGACAAGTCAGTACAAAATAAAGAAACTTATGTATAAAAATCATATCAACTAATGTATACATAACATACATAACATCATCAAAATACACTGGGCAACTAAAAATTTTACAATATTTTAATTATGGAATAGTTCGGAATTGTAATAAGTATTAATATTAATTAATTTTTTCTTCTTTTTTATGTTATATTTGGTACGGTAAGTGAGATTACCGGAGGCCCAAATACCCCCGTGATCTCCATACCTTGCTTAAGGTCGGTAACGTATTCATGATTCATCGAGAATTGTGAGTGTCCATGGGCGCTGAAGATCACTTGCCATGAGGTGACCCAATTGCTCGTTTCCTAATATCTCACCCTAATATTCACAAGATGGTAGGTCCCTCGTTTGCGAGAGGCCGGCTGGGTTGGTACCAACGCTTTGTCTATTTCTGCCGCCAAGCAACAGTGTGTAAGCACTGTTGTGTTCCGGTTTTAAGGACATTGAAGCCAGTGAAATTACTGGGCATTATGAGGCTTAACACCTTATGTCTCGGAGTGACGCGCGCAGTCCAATGTCATGCAGTGCTTTGTTATTTAAAGTTCTGTGTGGCGTTGCTTCTGTTTATGAGCAGACGTGGCGCTTACCATCAGGCGAGCGACCTGCTCGTCTCGCCATTCAAGCTAATAAAATAAAAAAAAACTGATATAAAACTAAAAATATATTGTGATTTCTTAGGTTTACGCGAATATTACACATTGAAATAAAACTAGTTTATACGGATTTTATCGCGGTTTAATTTTTATTTTAGTCCCGACGTTTCGAAAGCTTTTCAGCCTTCGTGGTCACGGGAGAGACTGAGGTGTAGGTCGTCTCGAAAAGTTAATGTTACAATGGCTACCTTCATTTTAAAATTATACAAGTATATAAAATAGATTGTGACTGTGGACTCTCATATATCGGACAAACTAAAAGAAGCATAGGGACCCGCGTAAAAGAACACATAGCTGATGTTAAACACCGACGCTCTACGAAGTCTACAGTTGCTGAACATTCAGATGAAGGCTCCAAACATTACCTTAGATTTGACAAACCACAAATCCTTGCCAAAGAACACCGATTCCTACCTAGGATGATTCGCGAGGCTATTGACATTAAGAAACACCCAAATTTCAATAGAGAAGATGGTTGGAAGCTTGCACAAGCCTGGGATCCAATTATACATTTAATTAAATCGGAACCCAAAAGACCAACTGCCAGACCTCAAGATACCGTGAGCTCTTTCTGCGTAGATCGGACTAGTGTCAACTAACTTTTTAAATAATTAAAAATAATTGTATAATTTTAAAATGAAGGTAGCCATTGTAACATTAACTTTTCGAGACGACCTACACCTCAGTCTCTCCCGTGACCACGAAGGCTGAAAAGCTTTCGAAACGTCTGGACTAAAATAAAAATTAAACCGCGATAAAATCCGTATAAACTAGTTTTATTTCAATAAAAATATATTAAAAAAATGATGATTTTCCGACATTACGACACAAGAGTTTCAAAAATATGGAAATGTTTAGAGAGTACAAAACTTTTCAAGAAATAAAGAGAATATATTATTTATGTTATCTTCGACTTAGGCCTCTTGCAACGACGATCCTAAATCGAGCTTAGCCCACTAAAACAGTTTAAGAGATGTTACATTCTATGAACATTTTACATAATAAGTTTAGTGGTAAATCTCGATTTAAGATGTCGTGCAAGTCGACCGTAGTGAAATAAATAGCTCTCTAGTAATATGTTTTTTTATTATTCAGTAGTGCTAGAAGTTACGTGAGACGTGTATTATTTTATTAATACCAAACGACAGTAATCACTTTAACTCATAGTTTATTGGTTACATTTACAATATCACTGCTTTACAGACCACAACGCCATGTCAGGATTCTCTAGAGACCGTTCTCTAATTATAACTGAAACAACTAGGACCGAATAGTAAACCAGCATAGCTACCGCGTAATGAACACTTGGACTATCGACTGAGCACTGATCTTACTGAACTGGGGGCTGTCTGACCGACTGTGGGCAAAAGACCTCCAGTTATAGCGACAGTCTCTTTTATACTATTTAACTACCCTTTCACAACTATATTGCACCATTATTATTTCAGTGTACTCAACGTTGCTTTCTCAGACACCCTCAATATACCAATATTAAGAGAATACGCTAACAGTAGTGAGTAACTTTCGTATGTACACACATTTCTAAATTAGGATCCTCCCCTGTTAGTAGGTAGCATGGATTATTCAAAACACATTGCTAACAGCTAGACCCTACATCAAACACCGCTCTAAGCTAATATTTATCCAGACAAGGAATCAAACCTGGAATTCGTAATGTGAAATATACACTCATTAAATACTTATGAGCGTTGTTAACCGATTTAAAAAAAGGAGGAGGTTCTCAATTCATTTTTTTAATGTATGTACATCGATTTCTTCGCCAACTGTAGACTGATTTTGTTGAAAAAAATATCTTTCGATAGAGTTTAGCTGCGACGTAGTCTCATATAAATTTGGTTAGGATTTGATTACGAAGTACGGAGTAAAAAAATGACTCCTCAACGGACAAGAGTACTTTCGTCGCGATTGTGTTATTGTATTGGAATGTACATGCTATGGCTGTAACTACCACAAAAATAATTTTTTTTTTGACAAAACCTAGAAATCGACTTCAAAATAAAAACACTGAAAAGTCAAAAATAACAATTTGTACAGGTCTCTTTAGAGCCCGGTGCCTATGACGCTGCCGGTCAAATAATTTTAAAATATTTATTTCGAAGTCGGTTTCTAGGTTATGTTAAAACATATTTTATATAACCCCAGCTTATCACTTTACTAAAGGACCTGAAAATGGATTACGTCACCGATGTCATAAATTCGTCAAAGCTCACGAATATTACTTCGGTAACATGTGAATATTACTTCGGTAACATGTGAATATTACTTCGGTAACATGTGAATATTACTTCGGTAACATGTGAATATTACTTCGGTAACATGTGAATATTACTTCGGTAACATGTGAATATTACTTCGGTAACATGTGAATATTACTTCGGTAACATGTGAATATTACTTCGGTAACATGTGAATATTACTTCGGTAACATGTGAATATTACTTCGGTAACATGTGAATATTACTTCGGTAACATGTGAATATTACTTCGGTAACATGTGAATATCGAGGCAAACCAGCTGCTTGATATCACGAATATTGTGCAAAGACTAAAGAGAACTAAACATTTTGAACAAGTATAGTGTAGCGTTTTCAAAACAATGAATAATTACAAGGTGGTAGGTCCCTCGTTTGCGAGAGACCGGCTGGGTTGGTACCACCGCTTTGTCTATTTCTGCCGCCAAGGAACAGTGTGTAAGCACTGTTGTGTTCCGGTGTGAAGGACATTGAAGCCAGTGTAATTACTGGGCATTATGAGACTTAACACCTTATGTCTCGGGGTGACGAGCGCAATCCAGTGTCATGCAGTGCTTTATTTAAAGTTCTGTGTGGTGTTGCTTCTGTTTATGAGCAGGCGTGGCGCTTACCATTAGGCGAGCGACCTGCTCGTCTCGTCATTCAATGTAATAAAAAAATATATATATAATTATCACACTCTGAGAAAACGCTAAGGACATTATTCTTAGTTTAATTTAACTTATTACGTAGAAAATTAAGTAAGATTAAAATTGTTTATTAGTCTTATAGGCTAGATTTTAATAATTATTGAGTACTTAGTTCTTTTTAAGGAAAAAAATAGCCAATAGGGACAGGAAATCATTGTATCTATACAACACTTCACGCATACATACAAAGACGTGCAAGAATGAGTTGAAATATCTATACAAATAATTTTCTATATTATATTAAGGTGATTGGTAGAGCCACGCTGTAGACACTTGTGTCTACAGCACGAATAGGCCGGCTCGTCCGGGCCGTTACCACTGTCTCACAGAAAACCGGCGTGAAGTAGCTTGCTGCTGCGTTTCGTGCGGTGAGTGAGATATCCGGAGGCCCCAACCCCGTCCCCTTCCCAACCCCTTAATTATCCCTTTCCTTTAAGGTCGGCAACGTACCCATAATTATTTTGGTATTGTGGGCGTACATGGGTGGTGGAGATCACTTATTATCAGGTGACCCACTTGCTCGTTTGCCGGGCTATGCTATAAAAAAATAACAAGTAGTTATCCCGACAATTATATTAGTAAAGGACGTTCCAATAAACGATAGTATTCCGAAATGGAGATTTCGTAGCAGTTTTATTGGTAAAGGAGTACGAAGCGGAAGCTTGATGTGAAATATTCTGTGCTACTGGCGCGGTGCTATGTACTATCGCTTTGACTGCGACACAGCTGCGATAACAACGGATACTGCATCTGTAAAGGGAGCGTCTTGAACGAGTCACTGCTTTATATTCCAAACAAATAAGATAGTGACTGCCTCGGTGGCGCAGTTGTAATGCGTACGCGTTATTGAGGCTAACGCTGAGGTCTCGGGTTCGATCCCCGGGTCGGGTAAAGTGGTATTGGGTTTTTCTTTTACGAAATGCTCAGTATCAGCCCGCAGTCTGGAATCTGTGCCCGGTATGGCGATAGGCTCGCCCCCTATCACATCGTAGGACGGAGATACACTCGGCGAAATGTGGGTGTACTGGTTACACATCTGCCTATCCCTTCGGGGATTACAGGCGTGAGTGCGTATGTATGTATAAGATAGTGAGTAGAAAGGATCTGTGTGTATCAATGGAGCCTTGGCCGTTGTGTAGCCTAAATATACGGTCACATTTTAAGTATAAGAAATAGAGAGTTGCGGGAAAGGCTACTTATGATGCACTGTCAGAACTCCAACCTTAAATACGCAACAACTTACTGTAATTGGCAATATTTAAATGCTGAAATAAACCTACCCCTATGGGAAACAGGCGTGAGTCTATGTATGTATGAAATATTGACAAGTAAGTGCCTACAAAGAAAGACATAAAATTATATTGCTCCAAGAGTTTAATTAAAAACTCTCAAGCTTTATGACAAACAAATAAGTAACATATGTAAAGTTGAAATTAATAAGCGTGTTCAGAACAGTGGGAACAAGGTAAGTAGGTAGACTTGGTAAATTTTAATGAGCACAACTTGTAACGATACAGCCGAGAGAACGTGTGTACTGTGCTTCAATAACTCACTGATGCGTGTTTGAGTACAGGAGGCCAATTCTCGTAATTTTAAATGTTCCAAATATCATTCCGATCTAGTCTCAGCGTCAAGTAAGTTGCAAATGGCATTACATTTGACATTTAACAACGTGACACGAGTGATCTGTCTGAAAATTACTTTGACATTCGAAATTTTACAGTAGAAAATCGATGATTCGAATCCGAGATTATTTCGAGGGAAGTGAGAATTGCCTCACTGTTCGGAGCATTGATTTATGGTAAGAGTTGGTTGCGGCTCAGAAAACACTATTTCCTCTGTCAACCCCGAGACGTAGCGTGATTGATGAAACTGCATTCTGCTGCTAACTGTGCATTTTCGTAAATCGATTAAAATTTTAATCTCGCCAGTCGTTGTTTTTATACTGAGGTTCGTTTCAGTTTTGCCGATGTGGTTAAAAAATCAAGTTCGGGTCTACCTCGCTCATTGCATGTACTCACGCCTGTAGTCCCCGAAGGGGTAGGCAGAGGTGTAACCAGTACTCCCACATTTCACCGAGCGTATCTCCGTCCCACGATGTGATAGGGGGCGAGCCTATCGCCATACCGGGCACAAATTCCAGACTCCGGGCTGATACTGCATTTCATAATAGAAAAACCCAATACCACTTTACCCGACCCGGGGATCGAACTCGAGACCTCAGCGTTAGCCTCAATCGTAACGCGTACGCATTACAACCGTCGGCAAGGCAGTCGCTCATCGCATGTTCGTACATATAAAATGGGTGTTAAACTTCGAATCTATTTTGCAGCTTGCAACTTGCTTTAGGCCATTGCAAAAATTTTCTTTTATGTCCGGAACTCTTTAAGCAGCGGTACCTTCGTGCACATAGTGGGCCGTCACCTCCGTTCGGCTTGCACAAAGAGTTCTTTGAAAAGCTGCGAGATATACGCGACGCGTATAAAGCCTCGCAGACTCTATTGATTTCACTTATTGAAATTCGTGTACACAAGACATACGAGTGTTTTTGATGGTTATGTAACTGGAATGTCGGTGAAATCTTTATTGCGAAATGATGTAGTGCACATTATTAAGTTATAGGTTTTGTTACAACGTATAAATATCATAGTGCTTGAACTTAGACTGCCTCGGTGGCGCAGTTGTAATGCGTACGCGTTACGGTTGAGGCTAACGCTGAGGTCTCGGGTTCGATCCCCGGGTCGGGTAAAGTGGTATTGGGTTTTCCATTAAGAAATGCTCAGTTTCAGCCCGGAGTCTGGAATTCGTGCCCGGTATGGCGATAGGCTCGCCCCCTATCACATCGTAGGACGGAGATACGCTCGGCGAAATGTGGGTGTACTGGTAACACCTCTGCCTACCCCTTCGGGGATTACAGGCGTGAGTGTGTATGTATGTATGCTTGATTTTCATGACATTTAAACCTAATAAATCTTTTTTATAGCCTAGTTATATTACAATATACCTCAGGTATATTGTACCACATTGTAGTCTTTTAAGCGTAGCAGCCAGCGAGTTAAGGGTAGGCAGTGGCTTAGCTGTTCTCTGGTATTGCTGAGGTCCATTGGTGGTGGTAACCACTTACCATCAGGTGGGCCACCTGCTTGTCTATCTGGGCAATAAAAAAATGGCAACTCTGTTTTTTTACGGCACTAATTTAGATCATACATCATACATACACCCAACAGTCACACACATAGTCCTGACTCCACACTAGGTTAACATGTATCGTAGGTATCTGGAACTACGAGGGACTTGTGGTTCCACAACACCCAGATCCGAAACAAATATTTGTGGATCACACAAACATTTGTGGAACCCACGGCCTCTTGCTTCGCAGCCGGTTACTCGCCCGCGGCGCCACGGAGGCTCTCAAATATAAATTATTTTACCGTTTTGATAAAATCATTCAATATTTCAATCAAGTAGAGGACACTCCTGTACTAAGTACACGCCATCAAAAGCTTTGCCCAAGCTCTTAGTAAATAAATCCATCTCATAACATTAGTGTATAAATCCCGCGCAGTTTGCGGCATCGGCTACCAAAGCGCGCTGTTTGCACCGCTCTCGATACCGGACCAATATTGGTGCAATTACCCTAATGTCGCTCGCGATTAGGCTTACCATCGCTTAAATCGTAGAAGTCGGACAAGGCCTCGAACTATTTAGGTAAAATATAATGGTTTCTATGGATACATACTTTGGAATAAAAATAAAAATCTTTGTATGAGAGTTAGGAAATTAGTAGGTCACTCGATATAATATAAAATGATTTGTACCGTCCATGAATTACACAATAAATGAGTTTTTAAATTCCGAAATAGAGGAGTGTTATAAGCTTGATACTTTTGTCTCTCTCTTTCTCGGTTTTGTTTACAGTACTAAGGGCTTTGCTCACGTTTTTCCACAAAACATAAAATAAAAAAAACTTAAAGTCCGACGAATATGAGACATATCTTACTTTCTTCCCCACATTATTCTGCATCGATTGGTATAGGTCTCTACCCCATACCCCAAGCGGTTTTGGAATAGAAAGCGTGACAAGATTTTGTCAGCGGCAGCGGCGGCGGCGCCAGTTACTTTTTTTTTAGAATAGAGAGAATAGAACTTCTCACCACAATATTTCTTCAGCGTTATGATATGTCCTTCTTCAAGAGGATTAGAAAAATATTTTTACGTTAAGCAGTGGCTTATTTATGCCTCTGGCGGGTTAGGTGGCGTCAGATTAGTGTTGTTTGAAGCCTAATAAAAGAAAACATGAATGGGTCGCCTTGACCACCATACTGCCATCATCACAGAAAAAACAGACGCGAAGCGGCGTTTTTCTTTTGCATTTCGTACGATGAGTGAGATTTTTTTTTTCATACTGAGGGCCTAATTCCAAAAATCTCATTTGTTTTCCTTAAATTGGCAACGCACCCATGACTCTTTCTGTATTGTGAGTGTTCATGTTCGGTGGAGATCGTTCTTCATCAAAAGACTCATTTACCCGTTTGCCGACGTTTCTTAAAAAACCTCAAAAACAACTTGTCACCCCGACATTTTCTCTTATAGCTCTCTTTAAAAACCCGCGTCTTTTACAATCGCTCTCTTTCTTTGTACTTGGCGTTATCTCGGCTAGTGCCAGGGTCTGCCTTCCTACTGAGACGTCCCCACTTCGCCTGATCTTGAGCATACTCCGTAGCGAGACCATTGGCCATCATGTCTCTAATGCGTCAAGCACGATGGTACGGTATGGTACGATCTGGCATTTGCGACCGACGTACTTTTGTGGTTTTCTCAAAACGTGACCGAACCACATTAAGCGACTTTCCTTTTTTATGGTATAGGCCGGCAAACGAGCAAGTGGGTCGCCTGATGGTAAGTGATTCCACCGCCCATGTACACCCACAATACCAAAAGAATCATGGGTGCGTTGCCGATTTTAAAGGAAAGGGATAATTAAGGGATTGGAAAGGGGAGGGGCTTTGGGCCTCCGGATATCTCACTCACCGTACGAAACGCAGCAACAAGCTGCTACTTTACGCCGGTTTTCTGTGAGACAGTGGTAATGAACCGGACTAGCCTGCCCACACATGCTGTTGACAAGTGTCTACAGCGTGGCTCTACTACTCAAATAAATTCCTGAAGTTTATTTATCTGCCACATCGCGGACACCAAGGTTGCCGCGGATCTAATCGTATAACGTTGCACATCCACCGCAGCATTTTCATTTCCGCAACGTGGATCTCCCTAACATGGCGTTTAAGTGTAGGCCACGTCTTAACCCGTACAGGAGTACAGGCCGAATGATGGTCTTGTATATGAGCCATTTAAGTCTCTTGGGCATCTCTTCACAATATCTGTCGTACTTTGTAAATTTTGACAGCTCCGTGGCGCAGCGGGCGAGTAGTCGGCTGCGAAGCGAGAGGCCGTGGGTTCGATTCCCACACCGAGACAAATGTTTGTGTGAACCACAAATATTGGTCTCGGGTCTGGGTGTTGTGGGACCGCAAGTCTCTCGTAGTTCCTGATACCCACGACACAGGTTTACCTAGTGTGGGGTCAGAGCTATGTGTGTGACTGTTGGGTGTATTATTATTATTATAATAAATCCAGATGAACTAGAAAGAAAGGTAACCCTACTCGCGATCACAGTGGACAATGTGTTTAGTAAATTAATTATTTATTACATTGTATCTGGCGCTCGGGCTTTCATATTTGTCAATGGAACTTATGATTTATTAATAGTTTATTGCAATACCTTTAGGGATTTTTTTGATTTATTTCGATTTTTAGTTGTGCTTGCAAGTTTATTAGTGACTAGCGTTTGCCCGCGGCTCCGCCTACGTGAACGGCCTTTACGGGATAAAAAGTAGCCTATGTCACCCGGGGATAGAGTAGCTTCCCAACAGAGAAAGAATTGTTCATATCGGGTCAGTAGTTTCGGAGCCTATTCAATGCAAACAAACAATCAAATCTTTCCTCTTTATAATATTAGTATAGATTATATTTTAAGTATTTAGAGATATTCGGAGGTCGAAATCCACCCCTCAACTTCCTAATTCTCATTCCTTTAAATTCGGCAGCGTATCTATAATTTTACTTTCATTGTGAATGTTTATGGATGCTGGAGATGCCTAATTGATTAAAAAATTAAGTCCCGTTTACTATCCTCTGCTATAAAAAATAATATGTTTAAGGAACTTCGCAATCCTACTTTTCACAATGTGATAATTGTGGCTGAAATGATTTGCAGATGAACAAAGTGGTATAATGGACAAATTGCCACCAATTTGCTTTTTGCCATGTTATAGGATATGTCTTCGGCCACACTGACTGATGCACCCAGTTGGACCTAGGATCTTATGGTTCTCAGCCTTAGCACGGACCATTGGACCAATGAGACGAACTTTTACGATCCAGCATCTGACAATATTGTCAAGTTTAAGTAATTTTAGTGAATAAATCCAATAGTCACACATAGTCCTGACCCCACACTAGGTTAACCTGTATCGTAGGTATCAGGAACTACGAGGGACTTGCCAACCCACAACACCCAGACACGGAACAAATATTATGGATCACACAAACATTAGTGTCGGTGTGGAAATCGAACCCATGGCCTCTAGTTTGGCCAGCCGACTAATAGCCTGCTGCGGAGGAACATTAGACAAATATTACTTTAAAGTATTTAAACATTAATATTGGCCGATGCTTGGCCGTGTTTGCCACATATTGGCGCCAACATCTCGACGGCACTGTAAACATGCGAAAAATGGAAGACATATTATCCAGACCATAGATTTGCTATTCTATACTCTAAATTATAATAAATAAGGTTGAGATTCGATGGTGGATAGACTAGATAATGAAAGAAAGATTGGCAAAGTTTGTTGACACGTCAGAGAGGATCCGTAATCTCTTTTGGAGCATTCATATTGTTCAGAGATCGAGTGAGTGTCGGCTTTTTGGCCACTTCTCGCCATTTGTCTGCGGCCACAATTGTACGTAGTGATTGCGAGTTTTTGTGAAGATTCCCTTTTAATCGCGGCTTTATCGATTTTGGAGGGCATTGTTTACGTTTTCTTCTGTTTAAAGGTTCTTTCAAAGATAACGTGTCTATTGTCCGCTTTTTAAGTTTATGTGATCATGAGATGCCATGAATTTACTTACGTGCTATTAATATAAACGCCGTATGTGGTAGAATATTTAAAATGTTTGTATTTGTTTCATGGAGTCACTGCGTGACTGCAGTTAAAAATAAGATTTTAATAATAGATGACTGCCTCGGTGGCGCAGTTGTAATGTGTACGCATTACGATTGAGGCCAACGCTGAGGTCTCGGGTTCGATCCCCGGGACGAGTAGTGGTGTTGGGGTTTTCTATTACGAAATACCCCAGTATCAGCCCGGAGTCTGGAATTTGTGCCCGGCATGGCGATAGGCTCGCCCCCTATCACATTATGGGACGGAGATGCGCTCGGCGAAATATGGGTGTACTGATTACTCTGCCTACCCCTTCGGGGATTACAGGCGTGAGTGCGTATGTATGTGTATGTATCCAAAACAATAAATAAAGAAAACAATTTTATTTACTTAAGCTTCGATGGCGCAGTTATAATGCGTACGCGGTACGCGATACGACTGCTGTGCTGAGATCTCCGGTTCGGTTAAAGTGATATCGGCAAAGAATTTAATGTAGGTATACCTACTACTAGACAAGCTGCGCGGGTACATAGAAATTGTACAACTAACTTGCGGTCAATTGACCGTAACTCAATATTACCATCTCGCTTACTCTGAACTAGAACTCCTATCGCGCTCCTTGTCTCTGAGCTGTCAAACTCCCGGGCTATGTGAAACAATTTTACTTCTAAAGTAGTCTAGTAGTATACATTAAAATCTTTGTATATTGGGTTTTTATATCATGAAATGCTTAGTATCAGCTTGGAGTCTCGAATTGTGCTCAATATGGCGATGGGCTCGCCCTCTGTCATATGTGACGTAAGCAAGCTTGGCAAAATGTGGGTGTACTGGTTACACCTTTTCCTAACGTGAGGTTGGCTTTGAGAAAAGTAAATCAAATTCATAACTGTAGGAATTAGTAGTAATTAGTTTCAGAAGTAAAACACTGTATTCACTTTACCCGTTTATTGCCGACACTTTTACAACACTTATCTATTCATAGACGTGTTCACTCATTGACGGCTACGACACGACTGCCGGGCGCCTTCTGCTGTCTCACTATATCATAGCTATCCCCACGCCACGCCGTACAATTATAGAGAGAGGGTAGTCAGTTTAGAAACTGTACTCATGACCATGATATCCGAGAGCTAGCTTTAAATACTAATCAATTAAAGGTAGATTACCTACAGTATACAAACTACAAAATATAATCATAATAATAATCTAACATAGGTATATATTAACATATATAAGCTAACAGCCATATATGTTATATATAAGCTAACATAACTATAACACCGCTCTACACACTGGTTAAATTTATCCCTCTTTTTGTGGAGGAGGTTTTTACAAGGTGGTAGGTCCCTCGTTTGCGAGACGTCAACTGGGTTGGTACCACCGCTTTGTCTATTTCTGCCGCCAAACAACATTGTGTAAGCACTGTTGTGTTCCGGTTTGAAGGACATTGAAGCCAGTGAAATTACTGGGCATTATGAGACTTAAAACCTTATGTCTCGGGGTGACTAGCGCAGTCCAGTGTCATGCAGTGCTTTGTTATTTAAAGTTCTGTCTGGCGTTGTTTCTGTTTATGAGCAGGCGTGGCGCTTACCATCAGACGAGCGACCTGCTCGTCTTGTTATTCAAGTTAATAAAAAAACGTTAAATAGCTATGACGCCTCATTTTGTTTGAAAATGCATATTCGTGACTATAAACCCATTCGACCCGCGTCAAACGTTTCGTTTTTTTCTCGGAAATAAATAATAAATTGCATAACAAGCCAGCCATGTTAAATTGTATTGGCTATCTCTTTGACGTATTAGGGCGCAGGTAGTTTCCACTCTTGGGTCCAAGTAGGGTTGTCACTTGATGGATATCGTTATGAAACTTTCAGGTAATCGAAATAAGATAACTAGAAAGATAACTCTCATATGAATCTGCCAAAAATACGACGCCACTTACCTTCACATGCAAAGGTAATCACACGTAACACTTATACACGCAACAAAAAATAATGAACGTTCAAAATCTATTTTATTTCATAAAAGTTAATGTCTAAATATTGATTTCTAAATCGAGATACGACGTACTGTACCGCGCAAAAAAATACGTATTAATATTTTTTTATGAATTCATGAATGAACGAGCTGCACAGACTTTTATAGCCCCGCTCCCTTGCACAGAGTTTTGGTGGGGTCTTTTTTTTTGCTTGAGTTTCTTGTCATCTTATATCGATGGTAAGCTGTATTACGAGTTTATCGGTAGAAATTACGATTTTTCTCGATTGGGTTGTTACTACTGTCTAACAAGAAACACAAAATGCAGCAAGTAGCAGCTTGCTATGGCGTTTCGTTCTGTGAGTGTGATAATTGGAGACCCAAATCCCCATCCCCTTCCCAATCGCTTAAAGATGCCTTTTCCTTTAGGCTCGGCAACGCGTCTATGATTATTTAGGTACTGTGGATGTTCAGGGGTGGTAGATATCACTTACTATCAGATGATCCGCTTGCTCGTTTCACGACCTCTGCAGTAAAAAATCTTTAAAAGTATTATTGGGATATGTCAGATGGAATAAATACGCGCACTTGTTACTGCAAAACTTTCGTGTAATCCCGACAATATTCTCCATTTAGGTAACAGCGTTAGTAGGTACTTGTTACTTCGCCTTCCGGACAACGACTGAACTCTTCAAAAAGAGAGGCACGCTTTTAAACACGAGCTGTCAATCCCACTAGCATTATTTTGTCACAGTACCCGACAATATCTATTATGATATTGGAGGGTTAGTACGAAGTGATTTCTTTAAACAATACCGACAGATGGCGCAAGAATAACAACTAAGCTTCCAAAGATCCAGCATAACATATTACAATGATCATATTATTCATACTTAAGTGTTTTATACCTAACAGTATACTTAGCATATGGTTTTTATATTATTATTTTTATTATTTTTTTTTATTTTTGGAACGAAGTTCCTTATCGCGCGTTGTGAAAGGGGGCTAGACGGAAAAAATTCTTACGAAAAAAATTGTCACGACACTTTTTTCCATTTTTGAAATTATGTAGACAGTGTTAACGACTAAAGTTGGACATAATAGTGTTCGATTTTCAAAACTTTTTTGTGTTTAAGTGGCCAGTGTTGTCAATTTGTGAATCAAGTGAAAACTAGTTGGATGAGGTTGTTAATCGATACATCTTGGATTCAGTTTGGTAAGATATTAAATAATATCTAATTGGAACGAAGTTTTGGAACGAAGTTCCTTATCGCGCGTTGTGAAAGGGGGCTAGACGGAAAAAAATCTTACGAAAAGTTGTCACGACACTTTTTGCTATAGTAAGCTAATGTAAGCTGTGCGGCGTCGCATGTTTCTCTGTCTGTCTCTCTCTATCTTATAGAAAGCAAGCCAGATATTGGAACGAAGATTACGGCCTTGGTGTAGCACCATCCAGCCTATTCTTTAATCATGATTATAGATTACGTTTGTACTCTTTGACTTTGTTGATTAACAAGGCGACGGAAACTAAGAACACAGCCATCTCGCGAGTTTTTGAGTAATTAACCCTTTAACCGGCAACACCGTAATATTATGAGTACATTTAGCTAATTGTAAATAATTTTTACCAAAACAGGAAAAATCGAATATTGATTATCAAGGGTGAAATATCGATTCACTGAATCAATTCAGTACGACATATCGATTTTAAAAATCAATTTATTTGATCTGATGAATTAATTCTTCGATTAATCGATTTAAGATCGCCATGCCTAGTACTGGTTGAGAATTTGGTTGAGAATAGAGAATAATAGAGATCACAAACAACTGGTCAAGAATTAGAATAATGTATAAAATAGCAAAATGAATATTTTCATTTCTATTTCGCATTGAACAGTGTGGTGTCACGACGATTATTTTTGTTGAGTGTATACAGGTTTTTTGTAAATAATAAATAATAAAAAATAATAATAATAATGAATCCTGACAGTGTTTCTGCACAAGTTCCGGATATTGCTGATGGAGTTAGGCAAGTAGAGATTATATGCAGATAATAATAAATGCTTTTGTATTTTTAGCAAGTACGCACTATAACCTCTCTTTATTATTGTGCTAACCAAGTCATACGCATTATAATCTCCACATTTTGTGTGTTTAGCAAGTGTACGCGTCATAATTTTAATAAATTCAAAAACAAATCATATTTTAATATTACAATATCAGAACGTATGTATTTAGCAAGCCATGCGTGTTCTAACCTATACGCTGTTGTGTTTACGAAGTCGAGAGAGTATATATATATATATATATACACTCTGTTGTGTTTACAAAGTCCCGCGCATCTATGACGTGTATGAAAGAATAGACAGACAGAGTACATATATATATGTATATATACATAAATGTTTCGGTGTGTGTATGTACATGTACAATTTTATTGCTTTTTATTTTAATAGCGAATCAACTAAAGCATCGACTACTGAGGTACAAACTATAACATCAAGGAAAAGGAAAATGACAAATGCACAAAGATGTAGAGAATATAGACAAAAGTTTATTACAATTCCTTCACTAATTAATCGAAAGGAACTTCGTTCCATCCGGGTGTCCCTTGACACCTCTCAAGTTTTTTTTTTTACTAGCCCTTTATTATATACGTCCCACTGCTGGGCACGGGCCTCCTCTACTGAATGAGAGGGGTTAGGCCTTAGTCTACCACACTGGCCTAATGTGGGTTGGTAGACTTCACATACCTTCGAAATTCTTATGAAGAACTTCTCAGGTATGCAGGTTTCCTCACGATGTTTTTCCTTCACCGTTAAAGCAAGTGATAATTGACAATTAATATACACATAACTTAGAAAAGTCAGAGGTGTATGCACTTGGGGCTGGTTTCGAACTTGCGACTTTCGTCTCGACAGTCCGTACCACTCCCCGCTGAGCTATCACTGCTATATGTTTTTTATATAGCATATTTTATGTTTCACTCTTTGGGAATGTATTTTTATATAATACTATAGTAGGTAAATTATATTCTCAATAAAATCGACATAATTAACGTCAATACATAGACCGTAACAGCTCGGTATAACAAAAAATATATTTTCATTTCTATATATTATTTTGACAAAGGCTTATGAAATCTGGTAGCCCTAATCCCAAGTCATTACTACAGGGTCCGCGACGGAGCCGAATCGGCTTGTTATAGCTACCTTGACATGTGTCGACGATGACGGGTCCTACCGAATGTTGCCAGGTTTTATGTTATAGCGCTATTACTTCGTATTGTTTGACGCGATATTGATAAAGAAAATATTTGAGAGAAAGGAGTGTTTATTGCTTTCATAAATAATATGATTTTGCTGGTGGGAGGAGTGCTTGATAAATATATGTACTTCACTGAATAGCGATTACCGTACATATGGTAAAAATACGTAATAGTGGCCGGTTTTCCGGATATCTCACTCACCGTATAGCACAACAGCGAGTAAATTTGTAATTTCAATCGGTAAACTCGCAGTAAAACTTAATACCTAAACAATTCAATTTAGAGGCCCAAACCCCCCTCCTCTTCCCAATCCCTTAATTATTCCTTTCCTTTAAGGTCAGCAACGAGCCCATAATTATTTTGGTATTGTGGGCGTACATGGGCGGCGGAGATCACTAACCATCAGGTGACCCACTTGATCGTTTGCCGGCCTATGATATAAAAAAGACTGGTAACGAGCCGAGTCGAGCCGGCCCATTCGTGCTGTAGACAATACTATCTATAGCGTGGTTCTACCACTAAGTCAGAGGTGCATGCTTTTAGGGCTCGTTTTAAACTTGCGACTGTCGTCTCGCCTGTCCATATCACTCCCTACTGAGCCATCGCTGCACTTGTGAGAATTATTCAAACAAAAAATATTTATGATAAAGAAAATTGCAAAAGTCGAAATAAAGTCGCAGAAATATATTTTTAAAATTTATTTTTCGTGTATGGCGCGAGGCGCGGCGCGTTGTGTGCTCAGACGGGATTGGACATTTGCATATAAAATCAAAACTTTCACCTCACGCCTCATCCACTCAATTTAAATTATGATATTGAAAGAATTTTCAACAAAACTATGAAATTGAAAAGCTTTGGAATTTTCACACATGTCGATATATGAAAATTGAATGTAATCAATATATACATACGCACTAACGCCTGTAATCCCCGAAGGGGTAGGCAGAGGTGTAACCAATACCATACTCACAATACACCCAGAGTATCTCCGTCCGATGATGTGATAGGGGCGAGTCTATCGCCATACCGGGCACATTTCCAGTTTCCGAGCTGATACTGAGCATTTTGAAATAGAAAAACCCCATACCACTTAAACCCAACTCAGCCTCAGTCGTAAAGTGTACGCATTACAACTACGCCACGGAGGCAGTCATCCAATATTTTTCACGCTAATCCTTATCAATTATGTATTCATAAAGAAGTTATTGAATGATTTTATGAGTCTACTAGCTGTTGCCCGCGGCTCCGCCCGCGTGAATAGACTTTTCCGAAATAAAACGTAGTCTATAACCGTCTCCAGGGTCCCATCTATCTCTACATCAAAATTCATCAAAATTGGTTCAGTGATTTAGGCGTGAAAGCGTAATAAACAAATAGATTTTTTTTCATAAAATTATCCTATATCACTTCTTATACCTCCAAGAATATGTGTACAAGGTTTCATGATGATCGGTTAAGTAGTTTTCGCGTGAAAGCGTAACAAACAAACTTACATTCACATTTATAATATTAGTATGACTGCTACATTTCAAGCCAATTACAACTCCATTTACAATCCAATACGCAATTTATATTTTACTAGCATTTACCCGCGGCTCAACCCGCGTGGAATAGACTTTTCCGAAATAAAACTTAGCCTATAGCCGTCTCCAGGGTCCCATCTATCTTTACATCAAAATTCATCAAAATCGGTTTAGTGGTTTAGGCGTGAAAGCGTAACAAACAAATAGTTTTTTTTTTCATAAAAGTATCACGATAAACCCTGACTTTTAATTGTCTCTCTGCCTACCTCATTTCTGCGGTACACCTTTACTACTACCAAAAGGCTCACGCCGCACTATGTTACTTCTTATACCTCCAAGAATATGTGTATAAAGTTTTATGACGATCGGTTAAGTAGTTTCCGCGTGAAAGTGTAACAAACAAACTTACATACACATTTATAATATTATTATCATGTTTAGGGTCTTTGATTATGATATTTGCACTTTATAACGATATAAGAGCCTCATAGCATTGATACAGACTCTTTTATACTGGGGTTACTTAGCTCGGGTTATCTTATAGTAAACTATTAAGGCATGTTTAGAGAACTCAAGCAACTTATGTTAGGAACTAAATAACGTGTTCTGAGTATACCACATACTTGCAATAATTAGCACTAGTTGCAAAGATAACAGACTCTGAACTATTCTAGCACGTTACTTAGATAGGTCCTACAAGTTCATTGAACAGTTAGTCAAGCGATCACCTCTAGCTAGTGGACGCACTCTCAGGTGGCTTAAAGCTTATGTAATAGATATTGATTTTAGTTTAGGTCGTCAAGATATTGTACTACTAGTCTTAATAACCTTCTAATAATATTCGACAGCGTCTGTGGTGTAGTAGGTGACTAGCCGACTGTGAAACGAGCGGCCGCGGGTTCAATCCCCGCACCGAAACAATTGTATGAATATATGTTTCGGGTCTGAGTGTTGTAGTGTTTTATAGTTGAAATGAATACTAGGAGATGCGGTAAGTAAAATCCCATTTATTAGCTTAGAACTTACGACTAACACACTTAGTACTAATTAACCATCTTGAACACCGATGACAGTGTTGCCAGTGCACCATTACCATTGCCACGGTGTTGCTACATTTACATTAATATGTCTATGTGACAGTATGACCGTAAGTCTCTCGTACTTCCTGATACAGTAGTGAATAATATGTAGATATTATGTAAGTATATTTATATGTAACATTATCACCATAAAAGAGTCTAATACGAACCACCGGAGTATGATTACGGCTCCATCTCGCTTCCTCCACTACATTAGGATACAGCCCAATGTCACATGCATACGAACTCACGCCTGTACTGGTAGGCAGAGGTGTAACTAGTACACCAGTTTTACAAGGTGGTAAGTCCCTCGTTTGCGAGAGGCCGGCTGGATGGGTACCACCGCTTAGTCTATTTCTGCCGCCAAGCAACAGTGTGTAAGCACGGTTGTGTTCCGGTTTGAAAGACATTTAAGCCAGTGAAATTACTGGGCATTATGAGACTTAACACCTTATGTCTCGGGGTGACGAGCGCAGTCCAGTGTCATGCAGTGCTTTGTAATTCACAGTTCTGTATGGCGTTGCTTCTGTTTATGAGCAGGCGTGGTGCTTACCATCAGGCGAGCAACCTGCTCGTCTCGTCATTCAAGCTACGTCTAACGACGTGACAAGGGGCTTGCCATACCGGACACAATTACATACTCCGGGTTGATACCGTATATTTAATGCTGAGGCATTTTATGATAGAAAAACCAGTACCGCAGTCGTACCGAGTACTCATTAGACCTGCGCCACCGAGGCAGACAAGCTTACAATTTCATACCAAGCTGATGTGTCGCTATTGCGTGACTCGCGTCACGGCGTTTCGGTCTCTCTGTATCGGTCGTGTCCCTAAAATAGGCCTTAATGATACCCTCGTGTGTGTAAAGTTTTATGCTAGTGAACTACCATACAAACAATTTTTTTTATGGCATAGGCCGGCAATCGAGCAATTAGGTCACCTGATGGTAAGTGATCTCCACCGTCCATGTACGCCCACAATACCAAAAGAATCATGGGTGCGTTGCCGACTTTAAAGGAAAGGGATAATTAAGGGATTGGGAAGGGGAGGGGGTTTGGGCCTCCGGATATCTCACTCACCGTACGAAACGCAGCAGCAAGCTTTACGCCGGTTTTCTGTGAGACAATGGTAATGAACCGGACGAGCGGAACATTACACCCATACACAGACACTTTTGTCTACAGCGTGGCTCTACCACTCATCAACCAATTAAGCAATATATTTAACAATTCCTAAATCAAGCAATAAACTCCCATATTGTAGCTTCACTTTTAACAAATTAATGTCATGCATTATTACATTGATTACTTATGCCTCTGTTTTAACAGAATTTGTAAATATTGTACAATTATGCTAATTAATATTTTGCACTAGGGCCTAATGAAACTCATTAATTAGTGACAATGTATGGACGTGAGGGTGTGGTGTATTGTACACAAAAGAATTGTTGTTGTTTAAGGAATTAAAACCAGATTAATAACGCTTGATATAATTTAGAAATATTATGATTTAGAACTATTGATTGAAAGAGAATATTGTTTTGTTTTCAGATCTATTTATAAAAGTAAACTTCAGAGGAACCCATTATCGCCCAGTCCAGACCGTTAAATATAGATGGAACTTTAAAATTCTGCGAGGGTGTTGACTTTGTCTGATACGCATCGTTTAAGAAGAAAATTACGGAAGTTTAAACCTTAAGACTTGACTGCCTCGGTGGCGCAGTTATAATACGTACGCGTTACGATTGAGGCTGAGGTCTCGGGTTCGATCCCCAGGTCGGGTAAAGTGGTATTGGGTTTTTCTATTACGAAATGCTCAATATCAGCCCGGAGTCTGAAATTTCTACCCGGTATGGCAATAGGCTCGCCCCCTGTCACATAAAGGGACGGAAATACGCTCGGCGAAATGTGGGTGTACTGTTTAGACCTCTGCCTACCCCTTCGGGGATTACAGGCGTGAGTGCGTATGTAGGATAAAAAAGTATTATAATATAAATCCAGTTATATTTTATCAAACTAATTAACCGCCTCCAACGTCTGCCACATCTGGTCGGAGTTTGTTAGAGCTGAGTGATGATTCTTTATTTTGGGGCGTGAAGCCGTTCCTTATAACACGAGCACAATGCGCGTCATTAATGCAAACACCTGCGACCCGCGATCAAACATCTTAGATGTTACACAGAGGAAACACAGTAGTATAGAATACTATGATAAAATTTATAGGTTTTGGTGACGACTTCAAAAAGGAAGTTTTGTATTCGATTCATAATTTGTTTGTAGCAGATGTGAGCAAATGAAGTTAGGTGACCTGTTGGGAAGTGCTCTCCACCTCTTATAATAATACTAGCCCTGTATTATATACGTCCCACTGCTGGGCACGGGCCTCCTCTACTGAATGAGAGGGGTTAGGCCTTAGTCCACCATGCTGGCCTAATGCGGGTTGGCAGACTTCACATACTTTCGAAATTCTTACGTAGCACCTCTCAGGTATGCAGGTTTCCTCACGATGTTAACTTCGCCACAAAGCAAGCCGCTGTTCGCCGTATACGATAATTCGACTATAAAAATAATCATATTTATTTTATAAACTTGAATTAATTTATTGTTTATAAACCGTATTTCTATTGATTACCTCTGCTAGAACGATAGCTTGCAAGCCAGAGCGAGATAGCATGTTGCGACGTCCAAATACATCAAATGCGCCGCGCCCCCGTCTTCGCAAATACACACAGAAAGTCAGATGTAATTTTTTTTTTTTTAATATGTTCATTTTTAAGTTACCTGTGTAAGGATAATATCTCGCTTCTGTTTATTGTTTTTTAATTTAACCACTTTTATTACGCTTTCTATATGTCTATATGTCTTCGCGACCAACCAAAAGGGCCAACAGGGTTTTTGTTATATACTGTATAATCCAGTTCATGGAATATATGAGTGCCAAATTTCATCCAAATCCGTTAATCCATTAAGTTGTAATTGATTAACAAACATCCTAATTCAGAAGTCACAAGCATTTTCACATTAATGATATCAGTAGGTTGACTAGCACTTGTCTTACTGTACATACATTTTCAGTCGGTGTCGTTTCTGGAGATAAATTAAAACATCTTCGAGTGATGTGCACGACAATGGTCGGTCGCTGAAAGATTGGAAATCGCTGAGCCTCGCTTTGTTCCGTTCAATATTATGTTTCATTGTTATTGCAAAAGTAATATCTTTTGTTTGTGGCCAACAGTATTGTCAAATTGACAGCGTCCGTGGCGCAGTGGGCGAGTAGCCAGTTGCGAAGCGTGAGGCCGTGGATTCGATTCCCATACCGAGACAAATGTTTGTCTAATCCACAAATATTTGTATCGGGTCTGGGTGTTGTAGGACTGCAAGTCCCTCGTAGTTCCCGATACCCACGATACAGGTTAACCTAGTGTGGGGTCGGGACTATGTGTGTGACTGTTGGGTGTATTTATTTATTTATTTATTTTAAATGCATTATGAGACCTGTTTTATTCGCTGTCTTACTTCTGGGCCTTCTCTACTTATGAATGGGGTAAATATATAGAATTCAATTGTATAAATAGTCTGCAAATTCAATTCAATGTAGGTCCTAGGTTATGTTCCTCGAATGCAAGAGGCCGTCTGGGTTAGTACCACTGCTTTATCTATTTCTACCGACAAGCAACAGTGTATAATCACTATTGTTTCTATATGAACGAATTGGACCCGGTGAAATTACTGGGCATTTGTTATATCTCAGGGTGACGAGCGCAGTTCAGGGGCATGTAGTGCTATGTATTTCAAAGTTCAGTGTAATGTTGATTTTAATTATGGGTAGGCGTTGTAAATTTTAAGTGGTAGAGCCACGCTGTAGACACTTGTGTCTACAACACGAATGGGCCGGCTCGTCCGGCTTGTTACCACTGTCTCGCAAAAAACCGGCGTAAAGTAGCAGCTTGCCGCTGCGTTTCGTACGGTGAGTGAGATACCCGGAGGCCAAAACCCCCTCCTCTTCCCAATCCCTTAATTATCCCTTTCTTTTAAGGTCGGCAACGCACCCATAATTCTTTTAGTATTGTGGGCGTACATGGGCGGTGGAGATCACTTACCATCAGGTGACCCACTTGCTCGTTTGCCGGCCTATGCTATAAACAAGAGACCTGATTCTTTCGTTATAAAAAAAGTTTATACCTAGTACAGCAATGTATGCTTTGCCGATAGACAAATATTATATTTTTTTCAACACTTTCTGTTCAGAAAGTGCACCAACCCATAAATTCCAACTGAGACTTTTCAAACATGATTTTTAATTAGCTTGTACTCGACATTTGGTTGCAGAAGGGTGGTTAACCAGCCGATATACCCTCACACAAAGTATCACGTGCTTCACAGTCACTGCCCAGAGGGGAGTGCATCCCTACGTACCTCTCTGGAATTTATAATAGATAGGTTATTGCAGCTTCAGTAGTTTAGTGGTGCGTGTTCGATGGGAACTATGGGGTCGTAGGGTAGAATATCGGGTCAGGCAATTGATAGATGAGTTTTGAGGAAGTATATTATTTGCACTGACTGCTTCGGTGGCGCAGTTATAATGCGTACGCGTTCGAACGTAGTGCATTTTATAACTGCTGTTAGGAAATTACATTGAGAAAAACATGAATTGACCATTTTGACAACCTCCGTGGCGCAGCGGGCGAGTAGCCGTTTGCTAAGCGCGAGGCCGTGGGTTCGATTCTCGCACCTAGGCAAATGTTTGTCTGATTCACAAATATTTGTCTTGGGTCTGGGTGTTGTGGGACCGCAAGTCCCTCGTAGTTCTTGATACCCACGATACAGGTTAACCTAGTGTGGGGTCAGGACTATGTGTGTGACTGTTGGGTGTATTTATTTATTTATTTTAAAACATATCGTCGGTAAAGTTGTAATAAACGGGATATTCGAAGATTCCTACTTTGCAGGGGAGGATAAAAGTGTGTTAATAAAAGCAACCACCATACCTCGGTGGGTCAGTTGTTATGCGTACGCGGTACGACTGTTGAGCTGAGGTCTCGGGTTCGATCCCCGGGTCGAGTAAAAGTGATATTGGATTTTTCTGTTCCGAAATACTTAGTATCAGCTCGATGTCTGGAATTGTGTCCGGTATAGACTCGCTCCTTATCACATCATGCAACGGAAATAAGCTTGGCAAAATGTCGGTGTACTGGTTACACCTTTGCCTACCCTGTCGGGGATTACAGGCGTGGTTGCGTATGTATGAATGTATGTACTAAAATAAACTCTTTCCGAGAGCTCTTTCTTTCTGAGAAAGCAAAACTCTCTTCGCGATTTATTGGTCTCGTTGATTTGGAACTTTGCTCTTTGCTTCCTGTAATTTGAAATATTTTTTTTCTTTCGTACTGTTCAAACTTCACCGACGATATTGTAAACTTAAAGGTGCGTCCACACTTACGTGACATTTCTCCACATATGGAAGTGTGGCTGTCACATTTACTTGTTACGCTAATGTGGATGGTTGTCGTAACATGAACTGTGTCATTTTGCCGTGACTCAAAAACGTACAAAACTTTAAATATAATGTGACTGCGGAATACTCGTTTTACCGGGTTTCAAAGCCTTGACTTTGTCACAATGTGGACCATTTGTAAAAAGGTATAAATAAGGTGGAATGATAGTTGTCAGCGGTCAGTCGGTTGGTAAACGGAATATAAAGTGTTACTCTGCCCAAATAAATGGAGAAGATCGTGTACATTGTATTTCAATTCTTCTACTTCGTTACAGTATCTAATCTATTTGTATTAAATTTAATCAAGCATACAGCTCATCGTATGAATAATAAATACATCCTATAATTCTGGCTCAACATGGGATTATTTATGTCTATACACATACTCACCCTGAGCCAACTAAGAAAAAGGAATTATCTCAACGCACAAAGTAAAATCCCTTAAATCCCCCACACCCTAACAAAATAATCATGAGTGCCCATCTCCTACTCTAAATCCCATGAATTCTTATATCAAAGTTACGAACTGTTATCTGAGGGGTTCTGCACCCACTAAGCTATAGCTAACTAACGATATAGTTGTAAGCGGATCAATGAACTTCGGTTATTTGAACTTAATATAAAGGAAATTATAGAACTAGATTTGTCTATACAAGATTTTTTACGTTTTTAAATTATTTTTCATACAGACATAGAGTTAGTTGAAATTACCATTATTTTACAGATTTTTTTACTTTATGAGTGGTAGAGCCACGTTGTAGACACTTTTGTCTCCAGCATGAATGGGCCGCCTCGACCGGGTCATTACCACTGTCTCACAGAAAACCGACGTAAAGTAGCAGCTTGCTGCAGCGTTTCGTACGGTGAGTGAGACATCCAGAGGCCCAAATCCCCCTCCCCTTCCCAATCCCTTAATTATCCCTTTCCTTTAAGGTCGGCAACGCATCCATAATTTTGTATTGTGGGCGTACATGGATGGTGGAGATCACTAACTATCAGGTGACCCACTTACAAGTTTGTCGTCCTATGCTATAAAAAAAGTGAGAGAAATTGACAGGCACCAGGAAGTACCCATCAAGAAGAAGAGATAGCTTAATATATCCACTAAGTGTGACAAATAGAATAAGATAGAAAATTCTCTGTCCACTGAGATCTGCTTGAATCCACTTGGGGATTTATATGATTTTTTGTCGACACCGATCACCCGAAGTATTGTGGATTTTGAATCAAACAATTAAGCCTAATACATTTAGGTGTATAGGTATTATAATAGGTAATTTATTTGGATTCAATATCCAATAAAAATACCTCAGGGATCCATTTAAAAATACATATAAAACATCTATTTTAAAATTGTCACGAGACGTGTTTAAATTATATGTTTTTGTCAAAGACTTTAATGTATACTACTAGACGAGCTGTGCGGTACATAGAAATTGTGCCACTAAGTTACGGTCAATTGACCGTAACTCAATATTACCATCTCGATTACTCTCAACTAGAACCCCTATCGTGCTCCCTGTCTGTCAGCTGTCAAACATCCGCGTTATATGATACAATTTTATTTCTAAACAGCCCGTCTAAAAGTAAACATTAAAATCTTTGGTTTTTGTCAATCAATTTTAATTCGCACAATGCTCGCTGCGTCGTTTAAAAAATCCTTCATGTTCAAATGTCTTTGGAAGAGGGTAACAAAGTAATATCGTACAGTAAATATGTGGAAGATGGTCGGAAGGCAGTTTGATAAGTTGACAAGTTTGTGAGAACACTTCGAACTGGGGTGGGATCGGTTAAACCCTTACTACTCGTTACGGCACAATCACTATGTCGTTTAGAGGGTTGCTTGAAATATGCGCGGAACAGATTGGATTTATTTCAGTTGATTATGAGTTGAAATTTATGAAAGTTAATTTAGGTATATATTTTTGAGTCACGCAGGATTTATGAATTATTATTTATTTACACATATACGCACTCAAGCCTGTAAACCCCGAAGGGGTAAGCAGGAGTGTAACCAGTACACCCACATTTCGCCGAGCGTATCTCCGTCTATTGATGTGACAGGGGGCGAGCCTATCGCCATACCGGGCACAAATTCCAGACTCCGGGCTGATACTGAGCGTTTCGTATTAGAAAAACCCAATACTTTGCCCGACCCGGGGATCGAACCCGAGCCTCAGCGTTAGCCTCAATCGTAACGCGTACGCATTACAACTGCGCCACCGAGGCAGTCAAGTATAATTATGGTCGAATTGAAACCAGCTGTCTGTGCTTTGTTGCGTAAGTCGGTGAAGGGATATTGCGAGAGCCGACCGAGGCGGAACTCGATGACATCTCCATTGTTTGCCCTCAGCTCTTAATAGAACAGGGTTTTTGTGCCGAATCATAACCATTTTTCAATAACTTGATACTTCTCGACTCTATAAAATGAAATTCTCATAAATTATTTTTATTCGTTCGAGACGTGACAAATGGAAATCAGACCTATAGCGAACGCATTCTAGACGAAGGGATTTTGCGAATTAAACTTAAAATATATATGTTCATTTTTCAATGTATACAATTATACTAAAATCATGATAAGACGTCAAGTCTTAAAGTCTAAGTAAACCAATTAGGCACCAGTTAAGGTTTTATTAAATATTTGCGTACCAAAGGGCATACTTGTTGCCAAGAATTAATAGTCATTTAGTAAGTTTAGAAAACTTACTAGTCTTAAATACTCTGACTAAATATTAGCAATATTAGTGTAATCAAATCAAATCAAATTCTTTATTAAATTATTAAGCTGCCAAGAGCGCTTTTTAAACGACTTCAAAAAAGGAGGAGGTTCTCAATTCGGCGGGATTTTTTTTAATTTTTATTTTTGCTTTTTTTATGTATGTACATCGATTTCTCCGCCAATTGTGGACCTATCTTGTAGTGACAATTTTCAATCGATAGAGTGTAGCTGCGATGTGGTCCCATATAAATTTGGTTAAGATCTGACGACGAAGTACGGAGAAAAAATAAAACTCCTCAACGGACAACAGTACACTCGTCGCGATTGTGTTATTGTATTGGAATGTACATGCTATTACTGTACTTACATTGAATTTCTTTTCTAAGTTTTGTTAAACGTTATATTATACAAGTCAAGTTCAAAAGCTATCGGTGCTTAGGTAATGTCTACTGGTCTGAGAAGAAGCAAAAAGAAACTCAGATATATATAAATACTAGCCCTGTATTATATACGTCCTACTGCTGGGCACGGGCCTCCTCTACTGAATGAGAGGTATTAGGCCTTAGTCCACCACGCTGGCCTAATGCGGCTTGGTAGACTTCACATACCTTCGAAATTCTTATGAAGAAATTCTCAGGTATACAGGTTTCCTCAAGATGTTTCCTTCACCGTTAAAGCAGGTGATAATTAACAATTAATACACACATAACTTAGAAAAGTCAGAGGTGTATGCACTTGGGGCTGGTTTCGAACCTGCGACTTTCGTCTCAACAGTCCATACCACTCCCCACTGAGCTATCACTGCTATCAGATATAGGTCTTCTGATTTTTGCATTTTTTTAAATTTACATTATAGGTAGTAACCAAAGGTACATAATTTACTTAATTAGCAATTCATTCGTTGATGATCGGCATAATTCTGCCGAGCTACGATATATATAATGTATAATTACAATAACCAAAAGAAATTTAAAAAAAAACATTTTATATAAGCCATAATGTGTCAATTAGTATTTGTAAACTATTGGTCGATTTATTTTTCATAATGTTGAAACTTTGGATTTCAATAACATCGTCTGTATGGGTTACATATAATTGATCAGAACACATTATGCCAAACTCTATCCCTTTGAAATCAGTAGAAAAGACAACTACAAACACAATCAATAACACACCAATAACCAAATTTTCCAGTACCCGCATCTGAATAGAGTAGCCGACTACCGCGGGTCCCGTACACCTCGGTCCATTCGACCGGCGCGGCTCAACCCGCGTGCGATCTAATCGCTCTACTAAGGCGTACAAATTCAATTAGTGAGATTAAAAGCGAGGAAGCGAGCCTCCGATCCACAGGGCGTGTGAATTTGTGTAGAAACATCGTGCTCGCGTCGCCGGACTTGTTGGTTCTTTACACCGCATGAGCTTTGATGGATGAAGTTTGAAGGATATTTAAAAGTAAGACAAATTATATGACGGTTATGATTGATTGTTTTTTTCACAAGGTTGTGATTAAGCTGCCAAGGGTGTGGTTGTGGCATACTATGACGGAGAAGATGACGATTTCCATTGTCAAATTGTTCTATCGGAAAATCTAATCTCTACTGCCTCGGTGGCGCAGTTGTAATGCGTGCGCGTTACGACTGAGGCTGACGTCGAGGTCTCCGGTTCGATCCCCGGGTCGGGTAAAAGTGATATTGGGTTTTTCTATTACGAATTTATCAGTATCTGGAATTGCACCCGGCATGGCGATAGGCTCACCCCCTATAAAATCATGGGATGGAGATACGCTCGGCGAAATGTGGGTGTACTGGTTACACCTTTGCCTACCCCTTCGGGGATTACAGGCGTGAGTGCGTATGTATGTATGTAAGTAAACCTTAGTAGGACCTTGATTTTTCGACTCGCAATTCCCGGTTTTCAATAGATTTTTTCCATCATTATCTAGTGGTAGTAGTTTTCTAGTAGTACTAGTAATTTCAGCAAAATGAACAAATTATTGCCAATTTTTAACTCAAAAGTATAATAATAATAATTTAAGTAAGACGTCAGATGGGTATAATTTTGGGAATCATGTAATTTACGCTGTATTCGGATTTACACTTTATTGTGGATCAGACAATTGGTGGATCTGCCGTAGTCGTAACCGGGCAGTAAGGTTTACTTATCCTATGAAAAATACGTTGTAAGTTGAAACTAAACTAATACGTCGGTTAACTTCCCACACGCCAAACTATGTCTAACTTGTAACAGGAGATTAAAATTCAAAAAGGGGCAGAGCCAGCCCGAGCGCACTGAGCTAAGAGAATTAATAACGGCACCCTGAGGGCCTGTCGAATTCCCTTAACTATAGTTAAAGTTAACATGTGATGTTAAAAGGAAGTTGAGAGTTGTTGCTGAGTTGTTAAAAAGTTACATGGAGTGGAATTAATGAGCTACATTTAAAAATCTTTTAGATAATATAAAGATTCATTTACTTACGAATATTCTTTATCCAATGAGGTGAGAATAGAGCCATAAAAAACTAATAACTGAAATTTGTTATTACGAGCCCACGGTTTAGAGCATTAGTTCCCAAAGTGGTCCAGGTGGACCCCCACGGGAAACTCGACGGGGGTTCATAGTTAGATCTAATCTTCACATTTTTTATCGAGTTTTGGGAATATGGTAGAAACGTAGCTGCAGGAGGTCCACCAGACCCAGCTAAATTTTGAAAGTGGTATATGATAAAGCTTTCGAATTTGTCTATTTCTGCCGCCAAGCAACAGCGTGTTAGCACTGCTGTGTTCCGGTTTGATGGATATTGAAACCAGTGAAGTTACTGGGCATTATGAGACTTATGTATCGGGGTGACGAGCGCAGTCGAATTCCATTCAGTACTTTTTAATTTCAAAGTTCTGTGTTGTGTTGTTTCTGTTTAAAGGCAGGCGCGACGCTTACCAGCAGGCTCGCGACTTGTTCCTTTCGTCACTCAAGCTTATAAAAAACCTGTTTAATTGAGAATACGTCATGACAAAAATTTTGAAGGTATGATTTTGGAAAGTTAAGTCTTCCTGTCTATTAAGCCTGCGTGGTGGATCTTACCCCTCTCATTCGTAGAGGAGGTCCGTGCCCAACAGTGGGACTGTAAAATACAGAGCTATTATGTATTCCGTATAATGTTACTGCAGAAGCAGTGATAGCTCAGCGGGGAGTGGTATGGACTGTCGAGACGAAAGTCGCAAGTTCGAAACCAGACCCATACACCTCTGACTTTTCTAAGTTATGTGTGTATTAATTGTTAATTAATTATCACTTGCTTTAACGGCGAAGGAAACATCGTGAGGAAACCTGCATACCTGAGAAGTTCTTCATAAGAATTTCGAAGGTATGTGAAGTCTGCCAACCCGCATTAGGCCAACGTGGTGGACTAAAGCCTAACCCCTCTCATTCAGTAGAGGAGGCCCGTGCCCAGCTGTGGGACATATATAATACAGGGCTAGTATTGTTATCATCTATTATTATTAATGATACTAAGTGTACATACATATACTATGGGATACACTGACGGGTTAAGGGGTACGTCGTGTGAGGGGATTTTGTAATTTTCCGCTTGTTACTGAAATGAGCGATGGTCTTTGTTGTAAATGTAAGTAATTGTGACGCGTTGCCGCTTTGATGGCAAGGGTTAGCGATAGTATACCGTTTCCGGTGTGACCAAGCCTTTACATGGGTTCAGAATGTAATTACATATAATACGCCTGTATCCTCAAAGGGGTGGGCTGGGACACAATTAGTACACCCACAGTTCGCCAAGTTTATTTGCACTTCGCCTTGTGATAGGTGGCGAGCCATATTGGGCCATCAAGTGTGATGTTTCGAGTCAAAAAATCAAACATAAATTTTGATTGGATACTTGAGATTTTTTCCCCAGAGGGGTTGACGTCAGGCAGGCGGTCGGCTGTAAAAACTACAAGCCAAATCTTTCTGTAACATGTGTTAAAAAGCGCTGACCCCACTGCGACTGGGATAAGGGCAGGTGGAAGATTTGTGATTTGAACCCAATTTAACTGGTTTCTCTGCGTATGTACACTACCACTAGAATAATGATGTAAGTATGCTATTAAATAAATAAATAACCCCATAAGTACAATAATTAAAACAATATGGATCTACCACTCATAAGTTACAATTATATGCACATGACCCCTTACACCCTCACACCTAACAGTTAAACGGAATTGGATGAAATTTGGCACACAAGTAGTCCATGACCTGGATTAGATCATAGACTAAATTTTATCTCGGTAAAAGACATTAGCCAGCAAAGCTACGACCATATCTAGTCTTATTTATCATACCCACTCACGCCTGTAATCACCGAAGGGGTAGGCAGAGGTGTAATCAGTACACCCACATTTCGCCGAGCGTATCTCCTTGCCACGATGTGATAGGGGGCGAGCCTATCGCCATACCGGAAACAAACTCCAGACTCCGGGCTAATACTGAGCATAATAAATACTACTTTACCCGACCCGGTGATCGAACCCGAGACCTCAGCGTTAGCCTCAATCGTAACGCGTACGCATTACAACTGCGCCACTGAGGTAGTTAATTGTTATTTCTAATTTATAATTCCTTAATCATGTCTGTAAAAAAGCTATTACGTAAAATTCAAAAACTGACATTTATAAATAGTAATAGAAGAAATATTACGGCACAGAAACTCATTTTACAGCAAAAAGCAATTATTCACTCTATTATTGTATTGACGAAAATAATAATTCCTTCCCTTACTTAGTAATAATAGCACGAAATCCCTTAATACACGAATAGTTGATTTAATGTATTGTTGAAAGCTTTAGGGGTTCTGGGGCTTTATGAAGGTTAAAAAAGTGGAAAGGTTACTTGGATTTTTCTATATATTAGGGCCATGCTGTAGACAGTATTGGACAGGAATAATTGTTGTCATTTATTAGCTGAGAACATTGAATTCGAAAATCTAACACGAAATTGTTAATTATGACCCATAAAATGTTGTCTTTATTTACGTGCATTTTATTAATTTGATTTATTTTAAGTAAAGTAACACCCACAATGGGGACCAAATTTCGTTAAAAAAACATCCTTAAAAAAACGCACTAATAATAATCGGTCTATTCGTTCATAGCATAGATAGATACACACACGTACATATAACAACACGTACATATGACAAAGAGGAAAACTTATAACACTACTTTATTATTGGGGGTTAAAAACAAACATCAATTATATTCGTTTGAATCCAATCTTTATTCTCAAAATAAAAGAATGGTGTTTGTATTTCATATATAGAGTTAATCATATTTGCGGACATCGCGTAGCGTCGCGGCGAGACATCAAACTATACAGACTCGCACTCGATACAAAAACTCGATAGTTTACAAGCGCAGACTGATAGCTCGCTTGTTACCGCAATGATAACTGCGCATTTTTGGTTATACGCACTGTTGTGATAAACGCTGCGTTTATTTAAACGCAACTTACAAGGTGGTAGGTCTCTCATATGCGAGAGGCCGGTTGGGTTGGTACCACCGCTATGTCTATTTCTGCCGCCAAGCAACAGTGTGTAAGCACTGTTGTGTTCCAGTTTGAAGGACATTGAAGCCTGTGAAATTACTGGGCATTATGAGACTTAACACCTTATGTCTCGGGGTGACGAGCGCAGTCCAGTGTCATGCAGTGCTTTGTTATTTAAAGCTCTGTGTGGCGTTGCTTCTGTTTATGAGCAGGCGACCTGCTGGTCTCGTCATTCAAGCTAATAAAAAAAATAAAAAACTTAAAGTTTTTATAGCTGATCACTAACGATGCTTATGGATTCTGGTGTAATGCAGTGTATGAAATTATTTGTGACATGTCTAGAATTTTGGAGCTAGCACATATTACACTATACGATATGGTCACACGCTTGCTGTTATTTCATTTTCACCAGAATTAAAAATGTATTGTCGAATTTTATGACATAAAACGTGCTTGATGTTCATTAAAATTAGTTTTGGAAAAATAGACAAATTAGTCGAAATCACACTATTTGAACGTTACTCGGTTAGATTTGTAGCGTTTTGTCATTGCAGTGCGGGTTCATGTAAAACATGCAGCACAAGCGCGTTCCTCCGGCGCCGCCTGCAAAAACAACCGATCGGCATGCGACAAAGCGAACAATTTGCTTTGTCACCGCGCGCTGCCGGCGCCCGCGACTTTATTGCACGCCGCTGCGTTTTTACACGCCAATATACACGTCGCTGTATCAACAAAGGGTAATTTTTTTTTATATGCGTCAGTTTTACGCCACGTTGGGCCTTTCGTGTGATTAATGTGTTAAAAAAACAAATTGAAGTAATGGTTGCAAAACAAATGAAGTCGTAAAAATGCTGGTACCTTAACGGTTTATTATGTTATTTAAATAAATACATACGCACTCACGCCTGTAATCCCCGAAGGCGTAGGCAGAGGTGTAACTAGTACACCCAAATTTCGTCAAGCGTATCTCCGTCCCACGATGTGATAGGGGACGAGCCTATCGCCATACCGGGCACAAATTCCAGACTCCGGGCTGAAACTGAGCATTTCGTAATAGAAAATCCCAATACCACTTTTACCCGACCCGGGGAACGCATTACAACTGCGCCACCGAGCAGTCATGTCGTTATGCCATTTGATGGTTTAAAACTGCTCCAGTATATTAAATTTTGATAAGTGGAAACTAGAAACTACGAGTGGTAGAGCCACGCTGTAGACAATTTTGTCTACAGCATGAATGGGCCGGCTCGTCCGGGTCGTTACCACTATCTCACAGAAAACTGGCGTAAAGTAGCAGCTTGCTGCTGCGTTTCGTACGGTGAGTGGGTCTGGAGACCCAAACCCCCCTCCCCTTTCCAATTCCTGAATTAACTCTTTACCTTAAGGACGGTAACGTATCCATGATTCCTCAGTTACTGTGGATGGACATGGGCGGTGGTTGGTCACTTAGGAATGCGATATAGGGCGAAACAAACACGTTTTCGGGCTCATGTGTATATATCAAATGTAATAACTCACATAAGTTTTGTTTACCCGACCTGGATATCAAACTTCTTCAGTTTAATAATCCAAGTACACTATCACTAGACCAATAAGGCGAGTTCCATTCCCTGATTATTCCCCAAAAATTCCATTTAACCTCTCAAAGAGATAAAACTGGATGCAACAAGAATGAAAGAGCAATTAAAGGATATAAAATCGCTTCAACTACGAGTCGTTGCCAAAAATGGTGCTTTTACCTGACTTGCAAGTAAATCATCGCACGCTCGTCAAAGCGTTGCGCATACTTATTGTAAATAGCCTTTTTGTGCAATGGCTGAAAACGATAAAGAAAAATATGGGTGTTTTACAAAATGAAGATAAATTGAGTCTGATTTGTAAAATTATTTATACATTTACTCACGCCCGTAATCCCCGAAGGGGTAGGCAGAGGTGTAACCAGTACACCCACATTTCGCCGAGCGTATCTCCGTCGCACGATGTCATAGGGGGCGAGCCTATCGCCATACCGGGCACAAATTCCAGACTCCGGGCTGATACTGAGCATTTCGTTATAGAAAAACCCAATACCACTTTACCCGACCCGGGGATCGAACCCGAGACCTCACCGCTAGCCTCAATCGTAACGCGTACGCATTACAACTGCGCCACCGAGGCAGTCTATAAAATTATTTATACTTCACCTTTTAAATAATGTATTTTTTTCTATATTTTCGGGAGAACATCTGAGACAGACAACTCAATGTGCTTTCTTAGGCCTAAAAAACTCCATCCTGAAAAAAAAATTGCTTAAATTTTTGTTCCATACAAATTACACAATGTTCTATCCAAATTGTATCTTCCTCACAGAACAATAATTAGATAAATCTTGGAACTCTATTAAATCCAAGTAGCTTCGCGAGCTGCCCTGTTTCCTCGAATCGCTGTAACAGCAAACTTGGCTCGGCTCGCCGCAATCATTTTAATTGCCTCTCCCTCCCGCGGGCCCTCCCTCCCTCTCGCTCGCTCATTATCTCTCAGATAACTCTCAGCTATGAATATTTCGCGAACCCCGCGTTCCGCTAATGCATTCCTCGAGAGCTGTTTTAATTAGTTCTAACTTGACCTATATATCAGATTTATGCGTTCAGATTAAGAGTTACGGCTTGTTGATCTTTATCTGTTACTCTTGGGCAGGATAACCACAAGTTCATTTGTCATTCGTCATGCCCAATCGCAAGTAGAGTTTAGAGAAAAGCGTAAGGTAGTGGCTTGCTCCTGCGTTTCGTACGGTGAGCGAGATATCTGTAGGCCTAGTACAAGTTTTAATAGTTTTCCCAAACGATGAAAGTTTTCGTTTCCTCTCCGTACGTCAAATATTAGTACCCACTAGTGGGAACTATGATTGGTTAAAATTAATAATATTGTTAATTTTATTTCACATTAGTCGAATATGAAATTTAAATTCAAGCGATTATTTTCTTTATTACCGTATGGATTACTAGTTTGACACTTCGACGGTAGTAATTTTATACGAATTCCAAAACTGTGAACGTATTTGTAACTCGTACTAGCCCTACTGGAGGCCCAAATTCTTCTCCCCTTCCCAATCCCTTAAATATCCCTTTCCTTTAAGGTTAGCAACGTGCCCATAATTCTTTTGGTATTGTGGGCGTACATGGGTGGTAGAGATCATTTCTCATCAGGTGACACACTTGCTCGATTGCCGGGCTATGCTATAAAAAAACTTATCTGCCTTTTAGTAAACGGACGATAGCCTTTGAGACTTATTAGACCTCTTATATCTCGAGGTGACGAATGTAATTCAATGTCATGAATTACTTTATAATTCTGTTTTTAAAAATAATGCGCAAGTGAGTTACTATTAGGCGATAGGACTGTCGTCTTTTTATTCAGTTTAATAAACACTCAAGGAATCAAGGTTGCTGTAACTCAAAACTTTGTACTTAAAAAAATATATAAATACACCCAACAGTCACACACATAGTCCTGACCCCTCACTAGGTTAACCTGTATCGTGGGTATCAGGAACTACAAGGGACTTGCGGTTCCACAACACGCAGACCCGAAGCAAATATTTGTGGATCAGACAAACATTTGTCTAGATGCGGGAACCGAACCCACGGCCTCACGCTTCGCAACCGGTTACTCGTCCACTGCGCCATGGAGGCTTCAATAAAAAAAAAAAACAATCAACATACATCTACTGATATTTGATACGACACCCAAAAATTCAATCCAATACGCAATTTATATTTTACTAGCATTTTCCCGCGTCTCCGCCCGCGTGAATAGACTTTTCCGAAATAAAACGTAGCCTATAACCGTCTCCAGGGTCACATCTATCTCTACATCAAAATTCATCAAAATTGGTTCAGTGATTTAGGCGTGAAAGATTAACACTCAAATAGATTTAAAAAAAACATAAAATGTATGCTATGTGACTTCTTATACCTCCAAGAATATGTGTACAAAGTTTCATGATGATCGGTTAAGTAGTTTTCGCGTGAAAGCGTAACAAACAAACTTACATTCACATTTATAATATTAGTATGACTGCTACATTTCAAGCTTAAGAAGTCACGAATGTATATTGAATAAATAAACAGTTGATTCATTGAACGCGGGCAGAGGTGATTAATGCTGCGGTGAGTGGTGCAAGCGATACTCTGAAGGGGATCAGGGAGAGTGGAACTGAGCCAGCTTACGGGGTTTCACAATACGCTGGATGCCATGATGCATTTCACGAGTTAACTTTTATTTTTGGCACTTGATAGCTTACAATTATATTTACATACATATACATATGCACTTACGCCTGTAATCGCCGAAGGGCTAGGCAGAGGTTTCGCCGAGCGTATCTCTGTCCCACGATGTCCGAGTCTATCGCCATACCAGGCACAATTCCAGACTCCGGACGAATATTGACCATTTCGTAATAGAAACACCTAATATCACTTTTACCTGACTCGGGGATCGAACACGAGACCTCAGCGTCAGCCTCAGTCGTAACGCGTACGCATTACAACTGCGCCACCGAGGCGATCGCATATACTTTTTTAACTACAGAAAAACTCCTTATGTCTTACCTTAAAGTTCGGGAATTAAGCCAGATGTTACTGGTATTGTCAGGTCTGGAATTGTGGTCGGTATAGGCCCTATCACATCATGGGATGGAGATACGCTCTGAGAAATGTGGGTGTACTGGTTACACCTCTGCCTACCCCTTTGGAGTTCTATGTTAGATACTGGCCATGTCCTAAACAATAAAAATCAGTGTACACACAATACAGGGCACTTTCAACGCAGTGCCGTATACTATGAGCTTTAGTATATAACAAAGTACTTTGTGACTATGAGGGAATAGATTTAGCTTTTAACGAGTGATTACGTTGGAAATCTAATAGGCGAGCCGTTTAAAAGCACCAATTATGTGCGGCGTTTAATCGCCTCCTTCTGGTGGAGCGCAGTTTCGCCGTCGACTGGGCCGGATATTACACCGACCTACCCTCGCTGAGGGACAGGTCGGAGTGGGAGCTATACTACAACTGCTATATCGTTTAATGACCTAGTTAGCTTATAGAAATTAGTTCATACTTATAATACATATACTATAATATGCCATCGTATCTAATTTTTGGTAAGTCACTCATTTAAGCATGAAAATTACTCTCTGGTTTTGTATTATTCATTTTTAATAGCATAGACCGGCAAAGGAGCAAGTGAGTCACTTGATGGTAAGAGAACTCCACCGCCCATTTACACCCATAATACTAGAAGAATCTTGGGCTTCTTGACAATCTTAAAGGAAAGGGATTATGAAGGGGAAGGGGATTTGGGACCCCGCATATATCACTCATATTACAAGGAATTGGTTGCACGTTAATATATCATCTACATAATACGTTTTAGCCCATTTTGCATGTAACCAATTAATATAAGTTCACCTCTATAGGTTTATATTTAATATAAGTTCACCTCTATAGGTTTATATTTAATATAAGTTCACCTCTATAGGTTTATATTTAATGTAAGTTCACCTCTATAGGTTTATATTTAATATAAGTGCACCTCCATAGGTTTATTCTTAATACTTTACCTGAATGGCTTCTACACGGTTAAACCTTCGACAGTGCTACGAGCCCTCTACGAAGCTACGAGCTACGAAACTTCTACGAATATATTATTACTATTGCCTATTCTTTAATAAAGCATAGCCAATAGTAGCGACTGGGACAAGCCTTAATCACCGAAGAGCGAAGCTAAAAGCCGCTTTGTGTATACGTGTGTACAACACCTCCCCTTGGACCTGTTTGCTTTGCAGCTTTGGACCAAATTAACTCAGTCGCACGCACGCTGCAAAAATCCCGCCACCCTGCCAAAATCAACTACTTATGCGCGCTTATTTTAATAAAGACGTTATTAAATTTTTCCAGAGTTAGACTTAGGAATTTTGTTGTGTAGAAAATTAATTCTGTTGAGCTAAGGGCGTCTTAAAAAGTGTTGTTTTGTAATGAAAAAAATAAGTGATGGTTGTAAATATGGGACTATTTTTTATTGAATAATTTCTTTAATGTTTCTTTAATAATTAACTAATAATTTTTGCCTTTCAAATGATTAATAGTAAATTTTTAGGCGTTTATTTCTGATCATACTACTAAATGGAAACTATACTTACAAAGGCTTATATGTGTGTAGGTTAGCGAGCGACCTAATGGTCTTTGTTTTATGACAAAACCATTTGGGATTTAAGGAAGCTGCGCCGTTCAGATTTAATGGAGTCTCTAACAGCCACACACACATAGACACATATACCAGTCTAGCGTTTAGCCAAAACTTGGGAAAATTTAGCGTTCAAAGAGATATTTTTATATGTGGCAAATATTCTGCTTTTTCCTATGTTCTTATAGTGGGCTTACACAGTTCGATTTAAGTTAAAACTGTTAAATTGCATGCGATCTGAACAGACTTTCAATGGAACTGATCAATAAAAACTTTACAGCTTTTGTTGATTCAAGTGTCTTGTCTGAACCTGTCGATATTTAAATGTCTACTTATTCTCTTTTCGATTTTCAATAGCAATATTTCAATTATTATTGACTGCCTCGGTGGCGCAGTTGTAATGCGTACGCGTTACGATTGAGGCTAACGCTGAGGTCTCGGGTTTGATCCCCGGGTAAAGTGATATTTGGTATTTCTATTACGAAATGCTCATTATCAACCCGGAGTCTGGAATTTGTGCCCGGTATGGCGATAGGCTCGCCCCCTATCACATCGTGGGACGGAGATAGGGCGAAATGTGGGTGTACTGGTTACACCTCTGCCTACCCCTTCGGGGATTACAGGCGTGAGTGCGTATGTATGTATTTATTAGAATTTTGCTGATTATTATATTATTACAGCATAGACTGGCAATCGAGACCTTGCTCTTGGTTCTGATGGTATGTATTTAATGAGCTATGTATTTAATTACCTCCTAACGCATCTATTAATGGACTAATATTGTAGGAAAGCACACGTGAACCGACAGACTGTCCTACAATCTATTAGCAGATTTTCAATGGTCACGCTATGGGCGTCATTAACACTCCATCTCCGCATTAGTACTACGCAACATATACATATAGAACACCGGTAACTTCACTAATGGAAGTCACTGGCTGTCAAACTGAAATTTAGAAGAATGTTGATAGAAGAGAGCGTCATTGGCGCCAGCGTCTGACGCCCTACGCGACAGCCAGAAGTCTTCCATAAAGGTGTGGTTTAGTAGTAAATTAAAAATAGATAACATGCGATGGAATTGAACAGTGCTGGACAACAGTCAGACCGACGAAATAACTAAATATATCAGTGAAACTTAAATGAGAAAATTCCAGCATTTCATTTCGTTCAGATATCACAATGGACAGAATTCCATTTCAAGATTTACATTTAACTCAAACTTGAAGTCAAAAAAGACATCAATGTTAGTCGGCGACTGAGAAAATAAGTGGCTTTGATTTTGATATCAGACATTGGAGTGGTTTTTGAGTGGTAGAACCATGCTATAGACACTTTTGTCTACAGCATGTCCGGGTCGTGACCACTGTCTCTCAGAAAACCGACGAAAAGTAGCAGTTTGATGCTGTGTTTCGTACAGTGAGTGAAATATCCGGAAGTGACGACCTGGATGAGCCGGCCCCTTCATGTTTTAGACAAAAGTATCTACAGCGTGGCTCTACCACTCAAAATTAAAATTTCATTACCTACTGAAAATAAACATTTCATTACCTACTGAAAATTAACATTTCAAACTAACACATAAAATTAATTTTCCAAATGAAGTTTCTTTACTTAAATTATTATTCCACACATCTATCTCTACGAAAAAGTAAACCCAGATAACAAACACTTCTTTCCTATCTCTATAAGGCACTCAATGTTCAAATTGCTGTATGAAGTGAAATATAAATAAATTGTATTTGTAGCAATAGAAGTGTGTTCCGCTACATTATTGAATATACAGGGTGTGGGGCGTGAGGAATGGACTTACATTCGCGGATGCAGTTCGGAAATCGAATGAATCAATAAAGACGATGTAACTTCCGTGGAACTTTAAAAATGACAATTGAAATAACTACAAAATAAAGTTACAGTACGACATAAATGCTTCGAAAATGTTCGGTTGGTTACTTGAACATTTTTAAAGTTTTAGATAGTTTTGTCAGCAGCATGAATGGGCCGGCTAAACCAGGTTATTACTACTGTCTCACAGGAAACCGACTTAAAGTAACGGCTTCCTGCTGCATTACGTATATTAGAGTGATATACGGCGACTCAAATCCCCTCCCTTTCCCAATCCCTTAATTATGCCTTTAAGGTCAGCAACATATCCACGATTATTCTGGTATTGTGAGCGTTCATGGGCGATGGAGATTACTTATTACTAGGTGAACCACTTGTTCGTACCTCTCTCTACTTGCCCTGATCCCACTTGTAGTGGGGTCGGCTTAACATGCTTATTTTAACACAATCATGTTAGAGAAAGATATGGTTTGTAATTTTTCGTCAACTGCCTGACGTCAACGTCTCTAGAAAGAACAGCCTATGTCTATGCTATTAAAAAAAAACAAAAACTCAAGAGTAAAATAAGTCTTCTTCTTAGTCGTATTCTTCATTACTGAAGGTTGTGTCCTTGAAAGGCCTTCGTTACATACATAGACTCACGCCTGTTTCCCATAGGCAGGCAGAGACAACGGATTTCCACTTGCTACGACCCTTGCATACCTCTTTGGCCTCATTCACTTTCTTTGGCCTTCGTTGACCGTTGTATTAGCTGTTTCCACTTTGTCCGGTTCTCAGCTTCCTTCAGGGCGGTTGTCATGGGAAGACCAGTGAGGATGGTTATTTGGTTACACCAACGGCTAGGCGATCGGCCGCGGGGTCTCTTTCCTTCCACCTTACCCACAACTAACTTATCAAGGTTGTCCGGTTGTTGACGGACAATATGATCTAAAGTAACAGGTTTTATTGTTATCATATTAAGTATTATATTATTTAGTAGTTTCGATATATACGAATATTGCCAAAAATTTTGATTGTAATCACAGTACTGAGGGGCGAGCACGAACAAGTTAAGTATTCGAATCGAGAACTCATTTGTGTGAATAAAAAAAAATGATATTTCGATTCGAATACGTTTTCGCAAGTTGTTCGTGCTAGCCTCTCTGTAGGTACGATCTAAATTAGAATAGGAATGTCAATAATCTTAAATCCGGCTTAACTGCGGTGGTTCTATAACATGGTATGAAGTGGCAGTTCCCTTACCAAGTCTTGTAAGGTCAGTGTCATTATGTTAGGCCCAAACATCCTAATACTACTAATAAAAATGTGAACGTTTGAAAATACAAAACAAACATAAATTGTGATGGCACGACCTGAGTTTCATAATTTAAGTGCGCTGATGATAAAAGAGTTTCTAGTAGTCAATTTATGTATATTTTACATACTGAATAAATCACAATAAATTTGTAGTTATCTACTACTATTATAATTGTGAAACTTTGGATGTTTGTGAATTTGGATTTTTGTTAGTTCATCACGCCTTAACAGCTGAATGTTTTTGAATTAAATTTGGCACATAGGTAGACCATGACCGGAGTTAGGAGATAGGCTATTTTTTATCCCGAAAAGGCCGTTCACGCGGGCAGAGCCGCGAGCAAAAGCTAGTATACAATAAAAACACACAACATAGTTCGTATACAGCTGAACATTGCGATTCAATATCGATTTGCATTAGCCTAGTATTGAACAGGAGTCTGAGAGCTAGCCCTTACATGTTGACCCAGATCGATCCGCGAAAGCCTGTAACTACCGCTAAGGGAGCTCGCAATGCTTTGTAAAGGGATGTACATTGTGGGAGGTATGATGGAATAACGACACTTGTAAATTGAGTTAAAACTATAATTGTTTATGGTATGGTAAAAAATAGTTAAGAATCATTTCAATCAAACCAGCTTTCAAATAAAACGCATAGATATTGGTTCATGTGTTTAGACGATATGATGCCACAAACTGATACACAGACGTATAAAGGAGTCAAACTTATAACATCGACGATGATCGTCTCATTGGAATTGAAAAACAAATACGATGTGATTCTCGTAACCGGAGATTTGAATCCAGGACCTAATCATTTTCTTGTTTTTATTACATTGGCTGACAAACGAATTGGTCAGTTTATGGCAATTCCATTCCCACCGTCTGAATGGATGGGTTCATTACATACATACATACATACATAGACTCACGCCTGTTTCCCATAGCGGTAGGCAGAGACAACGGATTTCCACTTGCTACGATCCTTGCATACCTCTTTGGCCGCATCTCATTAAATTTCAATAACGGTGCGATTTACAAGAATTTACAGCTGCCCCGTACAGCATCCTTATGGAATCGGCTATCACCTGCGGTATTTCCAGACTCGTACGACTTAGGAACTATCTTTCATAAAAATGTGATCTCTACCGCCTATGAATGTCTCCAATACCAGAAAAATCATGGACGCGTTGCTAACTTTAAAGGGAAAGTATATTAAGGGGTGGTGAAAGGGGAGTTGGTATTTGACCTCCGAATTTCTCACTCACCGTACAAAGTGCAACAACTGCTACCTCACGTCAGTTGTCTGTAGTGAGCCAGCCGTTCGAGCCAGCCCATTCATGCTGTAGACAAAACTTTTTTATTTTCGAATGGATTTGTGCTGTTAGCCTATATTGCTTTTACAGCTTCACCTGACAATAAATTCGGCGTTTATGGCACTCTAGCCAGAAATATGTATAGTGTATTTATTGGCTATTAAGTAAAGAGGCGCCTTTTAGAAGGCTCGGACCTCAGTTTGAGCAATCGCTGGGGGAGTATAGTTTAGGGCCGCCTCTGCACATCATTATGCCGAGGGCCAGTTGTGGGAGCTCTTTGGACCCGTAGGTGTGTCCAATGTCGAGGCTGCGTATTATAATTGCGATCCGGGTTGGTCAAGGAAAGTGCTGCTTCGATAGCGACTGTGATGGAGTCGTTGAGATCTGTCAAAACATGTTTGCGACGTCGACGGAGGATGTAGACAAAACTGTCTACGCATGGCTTTACCACTTAAAAGCTTCGCCGCCTATATACGCTGCCACTGGACCAGTGAAGCGATTAGTGAATAACACGCAAAATTAATGATGACGTCAGTAGCATGAGTTCGAATTCAGCACAGAAAGCGACCATGTTTGGTAACTAAGCCCCAGGGAACATGTTTAGCAACGTTTTCTGTTGTTGCCAAATTGTATTCAGTGTAAATCCCATGAGAAGGACTCGTATGGCGTACCTGTGAGTCACATTTTAGATTCAACTGATGTATGTACTACACCTAGAATGTTGTTTGTTATTATAGCTTAATGATTCCAATCGATGAGAATTTCTTATTCCATGCTAGTCTTCGAATATGATGGCTGATATTCGAAGACATAACATATTACCAGATCCGCGTTCATTTTTATTTCATGACATGTGTACTTAAGCTGATATTTTATTTTACTTATCTCTTATTTTAGTACTGACTTGTCATAAATTCTATTTAATTTCCTACATGTTCATTAAATGATTTAATTCATTTCATTCGTTCAAATAACAGAAATGACATTGTCCAAAAATAACGCATAACTTTCCAAATTTATCAATTTTTTAATGTTTATATTTCTTTAGGATTAGAAGTATTTTGCAAAAAGATTTGCAAATAAACTTACTGATTCTTACATGGCAATTTAATGGAATATTTTTAGTATAATCATGAAATTTAATCCTAGATATGAAGTGTCCTGTCTAACGAGTATTGCTGCAGGAAGTAACTCTGTTTTGGCATATCAAATATCTGGTGTATCTTACAATATAACAAATTAACTTATTTTTATCTTGCACTTTAAAAATTCTTAAATTAACTTTATGAACTGGATGACTTCAAGAAATATAATTTTTCAATTATATAAACCGTGGGTGCACTAATTGCTCTGACACACATCTACCTACAGCTTGTGTATTTTATGAAGCCAATAAAATAATATGTCCTCTAAAACAGATTAGCATTCAAACTTACGTATAAAACGTTGGTAAAAGTGAAAATGATGCACGAGTCCCGACTTCACAGCCCGCGTCCTGTGACTGAGTGGAGCCCTTTCACGTCACCCGCTCGACCCCATTCCCACACTAACATCTTAGCAATCTAGTTCCAACACGCCTCGACGACTTTCATACTAAAAGCTAGGTACCTAAGTACTAGGTAGTTTACTTTGAATATTCTTGATATTTGCATGGATCTGGTTTTGACAAAATTCTTACGATTTTGTATAATAATTTTTATGCAGTCAAAAAACAACGAGGTCCCACTCAGTTTAATAAACAAGATGAAATACGTAAGAAGAGGACGACATGAAAGTTAATGTTCTCAGTATGGTAGATGATCAAGACCAAACGAGATGGTCGAAATAAGACAGAAGATTGTAATAAAAAATATTCCCTGATAAATTCCTCAGTAAAATATAAATAATATAATTAAAGTACCTAACTTTACTTTTAATACTATTTAATTGGATAATAAACTATTTTAACTCAATATGACATCAGTATATTACACAGGCTAATGTAGAAGGTTTGAATGTAAAGTGAATGGATGAAAAAAGGTTGAAAAACAAATAACATAGTGAGACGGTACAGTTGGGAGAGGAAGATCTCGGCGAACTTTCTTAGAATAAATCTGAGATATTATATAAAAAGGCCATCTCAACTTATTTCTGCCGCCAAGTAACAGTGCGTAAGTACTGTTGTGTTTCGGTTTGAAGGACATTGAAGCCAGTGAAATTACTGGGCATTATGAGACTTAACACCTCATGTCTCGGGGTGACGAGCGCAGTCCGGTGTTATGCAGTGCTTTGTTATTTAAAGTTCTGTATAGTGTTGCTTCTGTTTATGAGCAGGCGTGGTGCTTACCATCAGGCGAGCGACGTGCTCGTCTCGTCATTCAAACTAATAAAAAAAACTCAGTAATATCCTAAACAGACGTACAGGTAAGAAGGGAGTGAATAAATCCAAAAAGCTGTGCAAAGATTGTAGCAAGTGGATTATCTATACCTACCCCTATAAAAACAGGCTATGTAATAATAATGAACAACTATCAAAACACAAACCAACAACTAGAATAAAACGGTGTAAGGAGTGTTGTAAAGGGAAGGTTCCTCTCCCGGGACCGATATGTTACAAACAGAACGAGTCTCATTAAACAAGGAAAGCGGTTAATTCCACCGATACATGATAGCAATTTAATGACATAGTGCGAGTTACGTGTTTGTGACTGTCTTTGTGGTGTTTTGAGTGTATTCAATTCAGTCTCTCCCGTGACCACGAAAGCTGAAAAGCTTTCGAAACGTCGGGACTAAAGTAAAAATTAAACCGCGATAAAATCCGTATAAACTAGTTTTATTTCAATGCATTCAATATCCAAGCAGATGAGGTAGAGATTTAAAATTAATCATTTACTGTTAATAGTTTTGTGTCTTTTTTCTCTCTTTTACCCCTAGCAAAAAGAGGGACTTTTTTATGGCATTATGGCAAACGAGCAAATGGGTCAGCTGATGGTAAGTGATCTCCACCGCCAATGTACGCCCACAATACTTAAAGAATTATAAGTGCGCTGCCAACCTTAAAGAAAGGTATAATTAAGGGACTAGGAAGTTGAGGGGGTTTGGGCCTTCGGATAAAAGAATAACAAAACTACTATAACTTTGACTCCTTTCGCTTTTGAATTCTTACGCACACAGAGGTGTGTCTGTGTTATTTGAAAACTGGTTTGATCGAGATTGTTCTTATACCATAATTGAAGAAAATATTTTCAAGAACTTAGAAAAAATGGAGGAGGTTCTCAATCGATGCATATTTTTTTTATATGTATATAATAGCCATGCATATAACTTTTAACAGGTGAGTCAATTTTAATGATCTTTTTGCATTCTTAAATGTATAGCTCAAATTTGATATTAACATTTTAAATAAGGAATTTCAAGAAAAAATTCTACCTTTAGGAGGGAAATCGTGGATGAAATACTAAAGCTTCATCATTTAGTGTTATGCACCTATTTCGATGAACTTTTTAACAAAAATCGATAATAAAATAAAGCCAAAAATAAAACAAATTGATGTCGGGGATTTTTAACGATTACCTTATGGTATTATGATAGTGTGTAATCAACATCAAACAGCCAGGAAGTATCTAAAAAAATATAGGTAACTAGCTGTCCCGCGCGGATTCACCCGCAACTACAGCAGCGCCACCTACCGGGTCGAATTGTGAATCTAAACCATCCAGGGCGCCACCCAAACGCATACAAAAAAATCCATTCAAATCGGTCCAGCCGTTTAGGAGGATTTCAGTCACATACACACGTACAGAAGAATTATATATAAAGATATAGTATTCTCCCCTGCCGTCAGGCAGGTGGCCGGCAAAAAACTACCAGAAAAATATTTCTGTAGTAAGTCTTAGCCAAAGTGACTCTTGCGAGTGATAGACCTGGCAGTTCCGTGGCGCAGCGGGCGAGAGGCCGTGGGTTCGATTCCCACACCGAGACAAATGTTTGTGTGAACCACAAACATTGGTCTTGGGTCTGGGTGTTGTGGGACCGCAAGTCCCTCGTAGTTCCTGATACCCACGACACAGGTTTACCTAGTGTGGGGTCAGGACTATGTGTGTGACTGTTGGGTGTATTATTATTATTATTATTATTATCCCCTAGGTATTTTATCATCAAAATGATCAATAGCCGATAGAAGTGAAAACTTAGAACTTTTAGTATTAAAATTTAAACAAAAACACTATTTCAACAATGCACAGTATATGCACGTTGAACTTTTCACTAAATCCATTCAATTTCACTTATAAGATATACACAGCACTAATGTTGCACAATACGTCGGCTGTATAGCTACAGATATACTGCTATAAGCATGTCGGTGACGCGAACGCACGAGATTTCACCCATACAAAAAGTGTCTAACGCGCACAGCACACGGCCGCTTCCCGTCATGAGCATGTCGGTGATGCGAACCCATAAGTTGTCACTTTTAAAATACATACATATGCACACACGCGTGTAATCCCCGAAGGTGTAGGCAGAGGTTTAACCAGTGTACCCAGATATTGCCGAGCTTTTTTCCGTCCCTTAATGTGATGGGATGTGAGCCTATCGCAATACCAGGCACAACTCCGGACTCCGGGCTGATATTAAGCATTTCATGAAAGAAAAACCCAATATCAGTTTTATCCGACCCGGGGATCGAACCCGAGACCTCAGCACAGCAGTCGTACCGCGTACGCATTACGACTGCGCCACCGAGGCATAAAAAAATAAATTTGTCCAAATATTAGCAAAGCAAGGACAGGCCTAAACATGTCTATTTGTTACTTCGTTAATAATTTAAGTAGAACAAGTCTAGGTATAATTTTCTAGCCAACACACTACATTATTTGTGCTAGAATTAATTTCTCTTTGAACATAAATTTGATTATTAATTTTGGTAAATGTTTAGTAACAAAGCGTTGTTGTTAATACAGACATAAATAGAATATAATATAACTTCACGCTTGTATCTCTGAATGGATAGGCAAAAGTGTAACTGATGCATCCATTGTTGAACATGCTTATCGTCATATCGAGCACAAATGCCAATCGTGGGCAAATTATTTGTTTGTTTTTAACTCTCATTTTGAAATCGAAAAACTCTAACAATTATTGCCCTACCAAGGAAAAAAACACAAAACATCACCAATCCTAGTCTATTTTGGAAATATGAATGCGTGAAAATGATAACATAACACAGACCTATTATATTAGATTGTATATTTTTGTTTCTTTTGAGTGACTGACCAAGCTTAAATAGCACAACATTAATTGCGTAATCATATTAAATTGCCTCAGTGGCGCAGTTGTAATGCGTACGCGTTATGACTGAGCCTGACGCTGAGCTCTCGGATTCGTTCCCCGGGTCAGCTAAAAGTGATATTGGGTTTTTCTATTACGAAATGCTCAGTATCAGCCCGGAGTTTGGAATATTGCCCGGTATGGCGATAAGCTCGTCATGAAATGGAGATATGCTCGGCGAAATGTGGGTGTACTACCTACCTACCTCTGCCTACCCTTTCGGCGCTTACAGATGTGAGTGGACTAATTTGTAAATAGCTATGATTACCACAGAACATAACATATATCCTAGTACTGTAGTACACTGCCGCTAGACCACTGAGCTTTAAGGGGGGGAAATAAATATAATCCCTTTTCAGGTTATTCGGCGTCCCGGTGGAACAAAATGTCTCGGTGTAATTTTTATGTCAGGTCCCGACGGCCCGGGGCGTTTGTCGACTTTTTCCGAAGTTGTTTCGGCAAATTAATTAATTCTGAGGCTTAGGTCCGGGAAGGGTTCAATAAAAAACCAATCGGCCGTGGTCGCGCCCCGCGGGATGTACCCTTCCCACCGCCTATACCGCGGGCCCCGCTGACAGGCCTCAATTCTGTATGTGAATTCGCGTGGTTTGAAAACAAGGGATTACCAATTGGCCATACAAATTTCTTAGTTACATTCGACACAGTGATTTCTTATGTTTACGCGAATATTACACATTTAAATAAAACTAATTGAAATAAACTGGTCTCTCCCATGACCACGAAGTCTGAAACGTCGGGACTAAAATTAAAATTAAACCGCGAGAAAATCCGTTTTTTTTTTTTTATTTCAATACATTTGATAAATGATTTTATTAGGCGACATGTATTGAGATGGTTTGTGCATGACGTAGCAACTACTATGGTGGACTTACAATGTCTTCCTGACGTCAGGACAAAAGAGTTTGCACGAATTGGCTTCCCAAACATTCGGATGCATCACAACATACTATTACCTACTCTGTAGTATATTGTAAAATCCACTTTAATGTTCGACGCATAACACTGACGCGTGATGCACTGTATGATTAGAATCGTATCTTTAGAAAAGTTTTTCTTTTTTTTTATTAGTTTGAATGACGAGACGAGTAGGTCGCTCGCCTGATGGTAAGCGCCACGCCTGCTCATAAACAGAAGCAAAGCCACACAGAACTTTAAATAACAAAGCACTGCATGACATCGGACTGCGCTCGTCACCCCGAGACATAAGGTGTTAAGTCTCATAATGCCCAGTAATTTCACTGGCTTCAATGTCCTTCAATCCAGAACACAACAGTTGGTGGCAGAAATAGACAAAGCGGTGGTACCAAGTCAGCCGGCCTCTCGCGTACCTACCACCTAGTAAAATAGGTGATAATAGAAAATAGGTTATTGTAAACATATAAAACGAATAAAATATCTCTGAATACCATAGTGTATAGTCTAGACATCTAGTGGATTAAATATTGTTATTCCATTAAATAAGTATTAGGTTAAGTAAAAATCTACGTTTATGTAAATACTCACTTGTTTTGTTATGAAATTACTTAAGATTTGTTACATATTTATACGAGTGTGAATGGTACAGTTGGGAGGGGACGGCGTCGGCGAACTTTTATAGATCAAGTTGGAGATATTACCTACCACCTTGTAAACAGTGTGACAGAATGTATCAACTACAAAGGGCGAGTTCGAAAATTGACTGACAATACGGTCAGTACTTCTTTTTGGTTCATGAGCGTTGTTCATTTGCCGGTTTCTGCTATAAAAAAACTAACATCAGATATACTATCATTCAAATTCCGAACGCGGCCAATTGGAATTTATGTGGCCTACGCATGCGTAATATCTATTCTCATACAGAATTGGAACCCTGAATAGACGAATAAAAGATCCAAGCTATTAATTTTATCGCAACTGTTATTATGTTTCATTGATATTTTTTTAACGGGACGTCACTGTTTATATTTCATTTTCGTGAACTAATTAACAATACGCCATTTTGTTGTATAAACATTATATCCTACCTAACATACAATAGGCTATAGAAATAGCCTATTGTATGTTTTTATAGAAGACTAGCGTTTGCCTTTTTTTTTTTATAGTCTAGTCCGGCAAACGAGCGAGTGGGTCACCTGATGGTAAGCGATCTCCACCGCCCATATACGCCCATAATACAAAAGAATTATGGGCGCGTTGCCGACCTTAAAGGAAAGAGATAATAAGGGATTGGGAAGGGGAGGGGGATTTGGGCCTCCGGATATCTCATTCACCGTACAAAACGCAGCAGCAAACTGCTACTTTACGCCGGTTTTCTGTGAGACAGTGGTAACGACCCGGACGAGCCGGCCCATTCATGCTGTAGACAAAATTGTCTACAGCGTGGCTCTACCACTCGTAAAACTGCCTGCGGCTCCACTCCTAACGTGTCCTAATCTAGGTCATGGATTATCGGTATGCCAAATTTCATCCAAATCTGTTCAGCCATTGAGGCGTGATTAACAAACAAACATCTAAATATTCACATTAATTGCTGTAGAAATTAAATAATAGTCGTAATATAACTTGCTGTGTCTCTAATTAACCTATAACATTTTGAAGTGACGCGCTTTGTCGCCCAAATGAATAGAAACATGATATATAATAGATAAATAATATAATAAATACACCCAACAGACACACACATAGTCCTGACCCCACACTAGGTTAACCTGTATCGTGGGTATCCGGAACTACCTGGGACTTGCCAACCCACAAAACCCAGACCAGAAACAAATATTTGTGGATCACACAACCCACGGCCTCTCGCTTCTCAGTCGGCTTATTCGCCTACTGCACCATGGAGGATGTCAATCAATTTAAGATTTTCGTAAGAAAAATCAATATTACTGCATACAATAATTATTATAAGCCGAAATCTTCAATAACCGTCTTCAGAACCGGAGTAACGATGTGTTTACCGTTATCCGTTGAGAAGTTTCCAATTTTTCCTCGTACTCCGATTAATCAGATCAGATTATAATCAAAATGATATAGGATCTCCATCGGAGTAAACTCTATCGAACACAAAAATCGGTCCACATTTGGCGGAGATTTCGCGTAACATGCATAATCAAAATAAAAATTCTAAATGTTTATTATGAATACTTTTACACGTGAACTACATTAACATTACATTGAAACACTCCTAGTGGTTCAGAAATGCCCACAGGTCTGAAAAGAAGCACCAAGAATCTCAGCTGTAGGTCTTTTTTTGTAAAACATAAACAGCAGATGAATCGACATCTCCTCCTATTTGAAATCGGTTAAAAAGTAGCAACATCAGGGCGATGACACTTAAATATCAGTGGGGCGTGTGGTCGGCCGTCAGCCACTCAGCCGCCGCTGGCCGTTCACGACAAGTCTCCCAGTAGTTCAGAAATGCCCACAGGTCTGAAAAGAAGTACCAAAAAATTCAGTCGTAGCTCTTTTATTATTTATTTTTTGTAAAACATGAAAATCAGACGAGGCGAAACCTCCTCCTTCTCGAAGTTGGTTAAAAAGTAGCAACATCAGGGCGATGACACTCAAATAACAGTGTGGCGTGTGGTCGGCCGTCAGCCACTCAGCCGCCACTCGCCGCCCGGTCGAGGGGCACGTGTTGCACGCTGCACCACTCGTGTCGCCGCGCACCAGCAGCCTTCTCTAAAGATATATACATCACTAGTAATGTTTAAAAAGGCTACACTTTTAGAGACAACACTCTGAGTGACTGTTTTCATGAGGTTAATTGGGTTCAAATCTAGCGACAAAGTTTTGTTGTATGACCATTATCCTGAACTGATCTGAGTAGCCAGCAAGAGAGAAAGGCCGCGTATTCGATTTCCGCACCGAGATAAAAGTGTTTGGTCACCTGATGGTAAGTGATCTCCACCCATGTACGCCCATAATACCAAAATAATTACGGGCATGTCGCCGACCTTAAAGGAAAGGGATAATTAAGGGATTGGGAAGAGGAGACGGATTTGGGTCTCCTCTCATCTCATCTCACTCACCGTACAAAACGCAGCAACAAGCAACAACTCTACGTCGGTTTTCTCTGAGACAGTGGTAATGACGCGAGCAAGTCGGCCCATTCATGCTGTAGACAAAAGTGTCTACAGCGTGGCTCTACCACTCTATGTAATAAACTCTTACTCTTATCCGCTCCGTTCACTTATATCACCGCTACCTTTCAGGAGTAGCAGAGTGGAGCTCTCATATCGCTTTGCGTGAGCACCGCCTATCTTCCTTGATTATTTTGTCTTTTTACTGCGTTTGTTTTAATATTTTTCCACGCTCTACAATACACTCCGAATCAAATTCAAGTAATCTACACTAATATTATAAAGAGGAAAGATTTTTTGTATTTTTGTATATAAAGAATAAACTTAAAAACTACTTGACCGATTTCAAAAATTCTTTTGCCGTGAGAATACTACATTATCACTGTGTGACATAGACTACTTTTTATCCCGGAAAAAGCCGTTCACGCGGGCGGAGCCGCGAGCAAAGGCTAGTGTAGGTAATATAATAAATGTTGCATTGTTTATTTTTTATGACGTAATATAAAGTGAACAGCGTTGATTCAATTGTTCTTGTGGAAACGTTGATATTATGCTTGAATTGGTTTAAGAGTTGTAATGTTATTTATATTATTTTTATAGCCTATGGCTGGTAAACAGAGAAGGGGGTCATACTGAATACTGCTCATGAATACTGAAACCCCAATTATATGAAGAAAGTTTAACGCATGACACAGATGAGGATATAACAGAAATCTCCTGTTTATGAGGCTATGTCTCCGTGTAAATTACGGTGTTTTTATTAACTTGAGTGATGAGACGAGCAGGTCACTCGCTTGATGGTAATGCCACGCCTGCCCATAAACAGAAGCATGACCACACACAACTTTCAATAAATGAAATACTGCATGACATTAGACTGTGCTCGTCACCCCGAGACATAAGAAGTTAATTTTTTTTTTATAAGTTTGAGTGACGAACCGAGCAGGTCACTCACCTGATGGTAAGGGCCACGCCTATCCATAAACAGAAACATGACATTGGACTCACCTCGAGACATACGATGTTAAGTCGCATAATGCCCAGTGATTTTACTGGCTTCAATGTCCTTCAAACCGGAACACAAACCGCTGTTTGGCGGCAGAAACAGACAAAGCGGTGATTCCTGTCCAGACGGCCTTTCGCATACGAGGAACCTACCACCTAGTAAAATAGAATGAACTCTTCGTATCTAATATGTCGCGACTTTAACGCCTGATTTCTGAAAGGCTGATCAAAGTAAAATTAAAAAATAAAATGTCAAATGTCATGTCAAGTTGATCAACACCTTTGATTTGACACACATGTTAGCTAACATAACTTTCAAATTAATATAAAAAATCGTATTTCAAACGGTACTAAAGAGAGATCAAATATTATTATTTTTTACACTAATCGATGTTTCAGCAACTCGAATTGATTTGACATCGGTGTCAAAATCAAAGTTCTGTTAGTTGAATGTTGATTTGATCAGCCTTTCAGAAACCGGGTGTTAAAGTCCCATTTCAAATTGGTGACTGCTAATTTTAATTACAATCACTTGCAGCTCTCTAAAGATCTCTACTTTTTCATATTGTCCCCGTTCGTAACCTCCAAAACACGTATGCAATTAAACAGTGTAATATAAAACGTCTAATTTGAACACACTTGTAGGCATGCCAAGCTAGGTGATGAGTTGAAATTTAATTAGACAAACAAAGGAATTCCCGTATCGCCGTCTCGTCTCATTATTTCGTTTGATAATGCAATTTTCAAAAAACAATCTAAATTAGACGTTTATTAAACACGTGTTGATTATACTCTATTGCTGTTAATAACTTAAGAGAATGCCATCTGCAACTTTCTTGACGCTGAGACTATATCGGAATGATATTTTTAACATTTAAAATTATGTGAATTGGCCTACTGTTAATCGTCCATCACACAATTTTTCCCTCGTGTGATTCGGGTGGTTCTCTGCGATAGTAACAATGGTCGCTCGTTAGGGGCTCGGCGCGGCGGTCAGGCGCGCGGAAAAATGTATCTCAGTGCAATCTCCGGCGGAAATACCACCCTTTGTTCTACAAGCGGGGTATCGTTGTATCGCAGTATTGTGTGGGAGTGTTGCAAACAAGTACAGAGATATTGTTTATCCGACGCAACATTTTATTACATAAAATATATATAATTACTAGCTTTTGCCCGCGGCTCTCCCCGCGTGAATGCCTATTTCCAGGATTAAAGTAGTCTAGTGGGCGCGGCGTGGGGGGTAATCGCATCAAGCGAGTCCCGTATAATACTAATCTAATATATAAAATTCTCGTGTCACAGTGTTCGTTCCCATACTCCTCCGAAACGGCTGGACCGATTTGTATGATATTTGTGTGCATATCGGGTAGGTCTGAGAATCGACCAACATCTATTTTTCATCCCCCTAAATGTTAAGGGTGGTCCACCCTTAATTTTTATTTTTTATACATTTTTTTTTGTTTTTATTTTTTTATGATACAGCATTAAAAAATACACACAAACCTAAATTTTTAACCCTCTACGATCAACCCCTATTTTTTTTAATAGCGACATTATTTTTTGCGTTTCTCACCGGGGGCGCCCAATAGGCTACTTTAATCCTGGAAATAGGCATTCACGCGGGCAACAGCTAGTATTGCTATAAAAAAATTGGTCTTGATGGTAGAAGGGTGAAAATTGAGGGTTGTATGTATTTTTTAATGCCACGTAATTAAAAAATAAAAAAATTGACAAAAAAATAATATTTAGAGGTGGGTCACCCTTATCATTTAGGGGTATGAAAAATAGATGTTAGCAGATTCTCAGACCTACCCGATATGCACACAAAATTTCATACAAATTGTCCAGTAGTTTCGGAGGGGTTTAGTAACAAACACCGCGACACGAGAATTTTATATATTAGATATGCATCTTCATTTTACTAACGCCAACATCCTTGCGAGTGCTTTAGGCCGGGGTTTAGGGAGGTATTGCCTGTCCCGTCAAAGCTAAGCCTTTGTTACTGATACCCCGCCCGTCACCCCGTCACTGAAATCACCAAGCTAATATGCCTTTGTGCACCTGGACAACGACCGATTTATGCGCGAAAGACACGCCCTGTATTCTATCAGGAAGAATTGATATCCTTCCTGGACACAGGCTCGACAGGATGTGATAAAAAGAATTATTGGTTCACAGTTTTTGCGCTTAACTTCCTGTCACGTTTTAGAATACACGAATAATATACATGTTAATAGCATGTATAATAATTATAGAAAGAAAACACACCATACATGTGTGTAGAATAACTAAAAAACTGCCTTGGTGGCGCAGTATGTGCTGTGCTGAGGTCTCGGGTTCTATTACGAAATGCTTAGTATCAGCTCGGAGTCTAGAATTGGGCCCGGTGTGAAAATAGAATCGCCGTCTATCACATTATGGGACAAAAATAAGCTCGAAGAAGTGTTGGTGTATTGTTTACACCTCTGGCCACTCCTTCGGGAATTACAGGCGTCAATGCGTTTGTATGTATAATAATAAATAATAATAAATACACCCAACAGTCATACACATAGTCCTGACCCCACACTAGGTAAACCTGTATCGTGGGTTTCAGGAACTACGATGGACTTGCGGTCCTACAACACCCAGATCCGAAACAAATATTTATGGATCACACAAACATTTGTCTCGGTGAGGGAATCGAACCCACGGCCTTTCGCTTCGCAGCCGGCTACTCGCCCGCTGCGCCACGGAGCTGTCATGTTTGCAATAGGTAAAAACGTTAAAAATGTGTAATAAATCAACAGTGAAGCAACACTTCAATTACTCAACACAGTAGCGGTAACAATTTTTCAAAATACAACTTTAGAGCTTGTCGACCGTCGGTGGGGTGTGGAGGAGACATGGTGGGGGGACGGTGTTGAATATTACTGCGATATTACGTTACAGGCGTCTATTGTCTCGACGGCATTGTCGCGATCTCAATGCACCGCTAATGTAATGGAGCCCTCGTGCCGGGACTCCGACGGGACTCCGGGATTAACTACTTCCCGGGATTGCAGTAAATATGTCGTGGTTAAACGCTGCTTTTTACAATCATTAAAAGTGGGTTAAGTGAAATGGTTACTTTTTCGTTTACATAAAAGTGTCGTGTCGATGTAAATGTATACAACGACTGGTAGAGCAACGCTGTAGAAAGTTTTGTCAATCGCCTTTAGTAAAATTTATTTTATTTATTTTTTAATATTGGGTTCTTCTATTACGAAAAGCTCAGTATCAGCCCGGAGTCTGGAATTTGTGCCTGGTATGGCGATAGGATCGCCCCCTATCACATCATGGGACGGAGATACGCTCGGCGAAATGTGGGTGTACTGGTTACACCTCTGCCTACCCCTTCGGGGATTACAGGCGTGAGTGCGTATGTTATTTTTTATATACATACGCACTCACGACTGTATGTGAGTGCGTATGTATGTATGTAATCCATAAGGCCAATTCTCGTAATTTTAAATGTTCAAAATATCATTCCGATCTAGTCTCAGCGTCAAGAATGGTACAAATGACATTCTCATAAACTAATAATCAACGTCAAATGCACCTAGCATTAGCAGTAGCATTATACCGTTTTGGCTTCAGTCAACTTTTATTCTACATTAAATCTCATTACGATCTATGTTCACATTTGAGGTGTTCTTCACTTCAGAAGTGTAATCGGAGAGCTATCGAAAAACTATCTAGGAATTCACGAAGTTCGGCAACCCTACTCCTGACACAGTTCCCGCGGCTCTCTACAGCGCGGCGGCACAATTTCAAAAAAATTTGACACTAAATATCGCGCAAAAGTCCTTTTATTCCTCTCTCTGTGAATTAAACAATGGACTCACTTTGTTTTACATATTTTGTTTTGTCTCTGAGGGAAAGATAAAGTTTTTAACACTAGCATCTCGAATAAGTCTTATTTTTAACCGACTTCAAAAAAGTAGATTCTCAATTCGACTCTATGTATATTTTTGTAATGTATTTTCAAGTATTACTTCGCCAAACATGGACTGATTTTTAATAAACTTAAGAAGCAGGTTCTCTATTCGGCTCGTATGTATGTGTTTAATTTAGTTCGCGACGTTCTCAAAATTAATTAATCAATTTTGATAGTTGTTTCGATAATTATTTTTGTGTGTCGATAGAGTTTACTCCGATGGAGGTCCTAAATTAGATCTGATAAGGGAGTACGAGGGGAAATGGGAAACTCTTCATCGCCTTCACGCCTATAATCCCCGAAGGGGTAGGCAGAGGTGTAACCAGTACAACCACATTTAGCCGAGCGTATCTCCGTCCTACAATGTGATAGGGGGCGAGCCTATCGCCATACTGGGCACAAATTCCAGACTCCGGGCTGATACTGAGCATTTCGTAATAGAAAAACCCAATACCACTTTACCCGACCCGGGGATCGAACCCGAGACCTCAGCGTTAGCCTTAATCGTAACGCGTATGCATTACAACTGCGCCACCGAGGCAGTTATCGTAGCTCGTTATGGTTAAATCATACATCCCTGAAATATTCACCACAAATATGTAATTAATATCTCCCACCGTTATTATTATCTCGTATATTACACGAGGAAACGACAAGGAAATGTGTTAATAATGAATCTGTAACACGAAACTATTCGGATGTCTGCAACTGTATAAACCATGTGTAGATGGTCTACTCATGGCTCTTCAACTCTCGAAACATAAAATTCATACTTGTAACCGCTTCACCGGTCAATTCACAATTTGTGATCAATCATATAATTACCCGGGATTGAAATTATAGGCTCGGTATGGCGACATCATGAGTCAGAAAAAAAACTCGGCGAACTGTCTGTGCAACTAGTTGTACCTCTGCCAACTCTTTCAGGGTACAGGCGTAAGCTTATGTCATTATATCACAATTACATATTTTTTATACCATAGGCCGGCAAACGAGCCTGTCGGTCACCTGATGGTAACAGAGGGCCAATTCTGCTATTTTAACTGACACTGCGGATGAATTTTAACCGAACTGAGATTACATTTTGAATTAATTAAAAATATGGCATTCTGCTCCTTTAAAAATTCGATATCATCTCAGTTAAATTGCATATAAACTGTCAATTCGATCAACTTTCAATGTCTTTCTTTTGTTGAAAATATGGCTTCGCATTATTATGCATTTCGCCAATGACAAGTATTTTACCGAATTTTACGTATCAGCTGCCATAGACTAAATTCTAGAAATATAAAATGACCTAAGCGACAAAATCAATGTTACCAACTCACAATATGACTAATTTCAGTGATTAAAAAATTACGTAACTGGAGGTTATGATTTTTTAATTAATTGATTTGACTAATTCCATGTATTTTATTTATTTCATTAATTTATCTATTCCATGGCATAACTGAAGGAAAACGGCACAACAGCACCACTCAGGCAGTCCTTTCCGGAAATAACCACAATCAAATCGCGATTATTTTATTGAAATTTGAAATTCTACCGAATTGCAGTTTTTTATTTTGCAACACTGCTGAGAACATATTTATACTAAATAAAAATTGTGCGAGAGTTTTGGCGGGAATTTTGACAGTGCGATTGCTCTCATAATTTAATCTACACTAATATTCTAGAGAGGAAAGATTTTTTTGTATTTTTGTATGTAACAAATAAACTTAAAAACTACTGGGCCGATTTCAAAAATAATTTAGCCGTTAGAAAGCTACATTATCACTGAGTAACATAGGCTGTAAACTCATTTCTAATACTTTACTGAAATAACGAGCACACAAAGTCGAACAATTTTGACTACTTTTAGTTGCTTGCAGTAAAAGAGAATAAAGTTAGCTGAATTTATCTGCAGTTAACTCACAGTCACTTCACCTCAGTGTTGCCAAGTCAGATTTTTGAAAATACCGTGTTGTCCACATTAAAATACGGTATTTGCGTCAAAAATACAGTTCTCGATGGGAAAAAATACAGTGTATTTTACAGTGCAATAAAATGTCATACAAAAAAGGAAGTAATTAAATTATTAAGTAAAATATAAATTTATTTTAAACTTTATATCCTAAACTAACTTAACATTTTATTTGTATATATCGATCGCTGCAGAAATGGATGGCTGCGATGATGATGATATCGGTTTAGTTTTTTTAAAATGTGTTTAATCAAAGAGTTTTATGTATACTACTAGACAAGCTGCGCGGTACATAGAAATTGTAGTATAATAAATTAATTAAATTGTAGTATAGTAAATTAGTTGTATTACTAAGTTGCAGTCAATTGACCGTAACTCAATATTATCATCTCGCTTACTCTCAACTAGAACCCCTATTGCGCTCCCTGTTTGTGAACTGTCAAACTCCCGCGTTATGTGACGCAGTTTTACTTCTAAATAACCTGTCTAGTAGTATACAATAATAATACGAAATTTTGACTGTAAAAAATACTGTGTCTCCATATACGGTATTTATAAAAATACGGTGTCCAGTAGATGGCATGAAAATACGGCAGATCTGCTGTAATTACAGTGCACTTGGCAACACTGCTTCACCTTCAGTCACATTTCGTTCTCAATTAATATTTTGACGTTTGTCTATAGACGAAATGCATTTTTTAAAGTTAAGTGTCTCACAATGGACACTGGCGAAATCACCGATCTATGGTGGAGCCAAACACAATTAAAAGAAGAAGAAGATAGTTAAGTGTCAAAATTGTTACCAGAATGCCGTTTTGGTTCAGTCAACTTGTATTCTACTTTCGATATCATTGCGATCTAAGTTCTTGAATATTGGTTTAACAGAATACCATTTGCAACTTTCTTGTCGCTGAGATTAGATCGGAATGATATTTTGAACATTTAAAATTACGAGAATTGGCCCTCTGATCTCCACCGCCCATGTACGCCCACAATACCAAAAGAATCATGGGTGCGTTGCCGACCTTAAAAGAAAGGGATAATTAAGGGATTAGGAAGGGGAGGGGATTTGGGCCTCCGGATATCTCACTCACCGTACGAAACGCAACAGCAAGCTGCTACTGTACGCCAGTTTTCTGTGAGGCTGTGGTAATAACTCGGTCGAGCCGGCCTTCGGATTCATGCTGTAGACATAACTGTGTATTTACACATAATTGTCATGCCTCGGTAGCGCAGTTGTAATGCGTACGCGTTACGACTGAGGCTGACGGTGAGGTCTCGTATTCCATCCCCGGGTCGGGTAAAAGTGATATTGGGTTATTCTATTACGAAATGCTCAGTATCAGCCCGGAGTCTGGAATTGTGCCTGGTATGGAGATAGGCTCGCCCCCTATCACATTATGGAACGGAGATACGCTCGGCGAAATGTGAGTGTGTATGTATGTACATAAATGTCATTGTAATCCTGTATTGCAGCATTGTGTGCCAGCTCTACGTAATTAAGTGCGGGGTCGAGGCAGCCCTATCAAACGCTCGTTTGTTCCTGCAGTACTCGGGACGGTCCGCATCTAACATACCTGCTCCAATGTGCTCCGCTCATGAATATGTATACTAGTTATGGAAACTAAAATATTATACACAGGACCTCATTTGTATATGACATGTATCATAAAGCTACGTCTCCACCAGGCAGAAGTTTGTGTTGGTAACTTAATTTAAACACAGATATCGTTACCTCCTTTAATGAAGATACACCTGATAAAGTAGTTTTTTTTATATTCACTCCTGTGTAAGGGTAGGCAGACGTGCAACTACAAAACTAATTTATTTCCGTCCCATAATCGGATAGGTGAGTTTAATAGCTTTTCAAAAATCTTAACCCGGGCATATTAGAGGGAAAGTCTGTTAAAGCTTTGTTCTGCATCGGATCGAACCCAGCAGCTCTTGTCCTATCTCCGTAAGTACCATCGTGATGTAAGTGTTTTTTTATTAATTAATTTAAAATCAACGAATTCATCAAATAATATGAAAAGAAATGGTTACAAAGAACTAAATAGGCCTATGCTTGGCTCGAATAATTAGTGCACTACTTGTACACTATACAGATTGCTCAGTGGCTAAATACGAGTATAAAAGTAGGTTAAGAACATTTTCAACAAATACTAAACTAAAACGGGGTCATAAATGAAGCGGAAAAAGTCCGTACAATAGTTATACGAGTCAACATAAAGCTCTATGCGCTACGGCGCTACGCAACTCGTAGAGGCGTAGAGCACTGTGTTTGAAAAACCGGGGTTTGTTTTTCTGGCTTTACAACAATCTGTGAACACTGAGTTCAGTTTTTTTGTGAGTTCATAAATATTAATACATATTTTTCTGTAGTTTAATATAACTTTTGCTGCATAAATAGTTTGTATAAAAGCGTCACAGCTTAGTACATTACTCGCCTTGTGGGCCTCGCCCTTTCATTGATGGTGGGTGGTGCCCTACTATGGTGGGAATGGCGGCCTTTATAGATTTTTTCATGGTGCGACCCTATGGAATCTGACACAGAGGTAGAGTATAATCTACATTAGAACATATATTTTTAGCCCTGAAGGCCAATTCTCGTAATTTTAAATGTTCAAAATATCATTCCCATCTAGTCTCAGCGTCAAGAAAGTTGCAAATGGCATTCTGTTAAACCAATAATCAACGTAAATTGCACCCAGCATTAGCAGTAGCATTATAACGTTTTGGCTTCAGTCAATTTTTATTCTACATTCAATCTCATTACGATCTATGTTCACATTTGATGTTTATTATTGGAATGCGATTTGCAACTTTCTTGACGCTGAGACTAGATCGGAATGATATTTTGAACATTTAAAATTACGAGAATTGGCCTCCTGGTCTGGGACCATAGTCCCTGTAAAAGACATTCACGCGAGCAAAAGCGAATGAGAATATAATATGTATGTAAGCATTGACTTTAGTAAGACAGCGGTGGCATGTGAACAACTATATTGTAAAGTTAGTAGTGACACCGCGGTCGCTCGGGACTTCTGACTTCACCGATAGTTCTAAAAATGTCTTGACTTTTCAATTAAATAAATACACCCAACAGTCACACACATAGTCCCGACCCCACACTAGGTTAACCTGTATCGTGGGTGTCGGTAACTCGAGGGACTTGCGGTCCCACAACACCCAGACCCGAAACAAATATTTGTGGATTAGACAAACATTTGTCTCGGTGTGGAAATCGAACACATGGCCTCACGCTTCGCAGCCGGCTACTCGCCTACTGCGCCACGGAGGCTGTCTCACTTTTTGTACAATTGTACTCTCTCTTTTGAGTCTTTAATTTATTAAATTTGTAAAATAACTTCTCAGGTATGTAGGTTTTCTCTTGATATTTCCTTCATCGTTAGAGGAATTGAAAATCAATAAGGAATATTCACATATATATACATACGCACTCACGCTTGTAATCCGGCGGCGGCGAGCCTATCGCCATACCGGGCACAAATTCCAGACTCCGGTCTGATACTGAGCATATCGTAATAGAAAATTCCAATATCAATTTTACGCGACTCGGGGATCGAACCCAAGACCTCAGCGTGAGCCTCCGTCATACGCATTACAACTGCGTCACCGAGGCAATCGACAATATACAGTACACACACAGGAATATACACGTAACCTCACATCACATATCTCACATAAAACCGGCGTAAAGTAGCAGCTTGCTGCTGCGTTCCGTAGGGAGAGTGAGATATTCGGAGGCCCCAACCCCCTCCCTTTCCCAATCCCTTTCCTTTAAGGTCGGCAACGCACTCATAACTCTTATAGTATTGTGGGCGTACATGGGCGGTGAAGATTGCACTTACCATCAGGTGACCCACTTGCTCGTTTGCCGGCCTATGCTATAAATAAAAATCTAGAAAAGCAACTGGGATATGATACTCATATATCCCAAATAATGTGTTATTACAATTTATTTGCTATCCTCAATGAGAAAACACATTAATACTTGATTTATGTTTAGCTGCAGGAGTCAGATCACTCTAACGACGTCAAACATTACCCATTAGCTAATGGGTGATATTTTTATCATTGCCCCATTACCCCCGTTATTGGACGATAGAGTATACATCTAAATTCGGCAACGCATTATGCCCTCCGTAATCTTGAAAGCTGGCTCTCACCCAACCTATCTGTATCATAACGTATGCTTCACCATATCTGCACTTTATGTTAACGTTCGCACTATTATGTGATATTCTATTTTAGTTTAACATGGTGGTGGTTAATTTAGTTACTCTCTATTCTAAACAAAAGTAACTGGCGCCGCCGCCGCCGCCGCAGCCAAAAGCGAGACCGATACCAATCGATGCAGAATAATGTGGGGAAGAAAGTAAGATATGTCTCATAATCGTCGGACTAAAAGTTTTTTTTTTATGTTTTGTGGAAAAACATGGGCAACGCCCCTAGTAACACAAAAAAAAATCAGTTATAGCTCAGCGGGGAGTGGTATGGACTGTCCAGACGAAAGTCGCAAGTTCGAAACCAGCCCCAAGTGCAAACACCTCAGACTTTTCTAAGTTATGTGTGTATTAATTGTTATTTATTGCTTGCTTTAACGGTGAAGGAAACATCGTGAGGAAACCTGCATACCTGAGAAGTTCTTCATAAGGTATGTGAAGTCTGCCAACCCGCATTAGGCCAGCGTGGTGGACTAAGGCCTCACCCCTCCATTCATTATGAGATTTAACATCTTATGTCTCGAGGTGACCAACGTAGTCCAACGCCATGCAGTGCTTTGTAATTCAAGGTTCTGTGTGGTGTTGCGTCTGTCTATGGGCAGGCGTAGGACCCACTATAAGGCGAGCATACTGCTCGTTTCGTCATATAGGCAATAAAAAAAATATCATTACAGGATAATTTACAACTGCCCACTACAAAATAAAACGTCAGACCCTTGACAGCTACCTATTAACTACAGAGCCATTAGCGCTTGAAAGACGTTCAAAGAACATCCTGTAATCCGTGACGAGGGCCCGATGACGCCGCGTTCGCTAATAAAGTGACAAATAGTGGCGCTCACTGCGTATCCGTTCGACGAACAATGGCGCGCGCGTCATGCGACATAATTACCGACACTTGGGCAAAAACGCCGCCTCGCCTCACCGCGACGCCTCGCCTCACCGCGCCGCCTCGTGTCGCCGACAACGCGCTGTCGTCGATGACTCATGAGTCAGCTGTTCGTAAGTCGAGACACACTGCCAACACGTTCGTGCAGCTTGTGAGTAGTATTTACAATACAATTTTAATTAATTATTATTTGTATTGGATATAACACGGTCATATTTATGTATGGGTATTCATTGTTGTTCATTGTTCATTCATTCATTGTTACTGAGCATATAGCAACGAATTGTACAGGAGATCGTGCAAGGTTTTTAAATTTTTATAAATACCTATATACATTTGGGGCTATAATATCCCATAAAAATGATGGCATCCCTTTCGCTACATCCTAAGCCCAAAAATAGAGGAAACTTCAGATCAGGCCTACTAGCAACGATATCATCAAAAATTATAAATGCTATAGTTTTATATTTAAAATATAACTGTTCACAATTAATCGTTTATGTAATATTACTTTACTTTATGATTTCATAAAGTAAAGTAACTAAATTATTATAAAGATTTGTAAAAAAAAAAACTTTAAAAAACATTCCTTATTGGAACCAAATAACAAAAGCATAAGTTAAGCGAACTACATCGAAGTGCGTACAGCTGTCGCTTGAGACTATGATCACACACCCAGTGTGCGGCGGCGGCGGCGGTATGGCGTGGAGTGCGCGCGTGAGGGGACGCAGCCCAACCGTGACGCCCGCTAATGACGCCACACTTCTTATCGTATCGATATGTACACTACACTAATCGAATACTATAGAGCTACCCGACTACGGCAGATGTGGTTTGAGATTAAAAGCATTTATTTCTTTGGGACGACACGTTGTTAAATGACTTACAACAATAGGCAGGAGCAGCTTGCCGCTGCGTTTCGTACGGTGAGTGAGATATCCGGAGGCCCAAATTCCCCTCCACTTCCCAATCCCTTTCCTTTAAGGTCGGCAACTCGCCCATGATTATTTTGTATTGTGGGTGTACATGAGCGGTGGAGATCACTTACCATCAGGTGACCCACTTGCTCGTTTGCCGGCCTATACAATAAAAAAAAACGACAACCAACATTCACACACATAGTTTTGACCCCACACTAGCTTAGCCTATATGGCAAGTGTCAGGACTACGAGGGACTTACCATCCCACAACACCCAGACTCAAAATAAATATTTACGGACCACAATATTTGCATCGCGGTGCGGGTATTGAACATTTCGTTTCACAGCTGGCTACTCACCACTACGTTACAGAGGATGTTTATCGGTACATTTTAATTGTCGTCAATTGAAAATACGTGCGTGAATTTTCCTCAATTAGAGAGCACGGTATGTTGTACAAGGTGCAAGGTCCCTCGTATGCGAGAGGCCGGCTGGGTTGGTACCAACACTTTGTCTATTTCTGCCCCCAAGCAACAGTGTGTAAGCACTGTTGTGTTCTGGTTTCAAGGACATTGAAGCCAGTGAAATTACTGTGCATTATGAGACTTAACACCTTATGTCTCGGGGTGACGAGCGCAGTCCAGTGCTTTGTTATTTTAAGTTCTGTGTGGCGTTGCTTTTGTTTATGAGCAGGCGAGCGAGCTGCTCGTCTCGTCATTCAAGCTAATAAAAAAAAACCGTGCAAATTAAATTAACCTAAGCAGGGCTTCACATTGGGTAAATTTGTGACTTGCAGTATGTAATGTAATGCTGTAACAGCGTACTTAACTTGAAAGATTTCTTGGACCGCTGCTGCGTTACCAGCGGTGTAAAGTAAGGTGTCATGGCTCCTAATTTGTTTGATCTGTATTCTTTGGTTTTGATCAAAGTCGCGCGCACAGTGTTGGACAAATACAATTTAATATTCGCACTCATAACTCGTATTTTAGAATAAAATCTAAGACATCGAAGGATACTGTACTTTAAGTGCTACATGCCGATGATGTGTGCCTAACTTCCGACTGCCCTAAAACCCTCCAGGGTAATGTTTTCCCAAATTAACAGAACACCTGTTGTAAAATTGGTTTAGTGATTATCGTCAAAAGGCTCAAATTCTTAAACACTCGCCAAGAGGAAGTGTTGCTGAAAGCTCTACTACAAAGTTACATTCTAAACCAGTGGAGGAGATATAATACTAGCCCTGTATTATATACGTCCCACTGCTGGGCACGGGCCTCCTCTACTATTATAAATGAGAGGGGTTAGGCATTAGTCCATCACGCTGGCCTAATGCGGGATAACAGACTTCACGTACCTTCAAAATTCTAATGAATAACTTCTCAGGTATGCAGGTTTCCTCACGATGTTACCTTCACCGTTTCAGCAAGCGATAATTAACAATTAATACACACATAACTTAGAAAAGTCAGAAGTGTATGCTCTTGAGGCTGGTTTCGAACCTGCGACTTTAGTCTCGACAGTCCATACCACTCGCCACTGAGCTATCACTGCTTTAAACGGAGGAGATATCTAACTTTAAATATTTCGGAAGCCTTTGCAATGATAATAGTATAGCATCTGAAATTCCAGCGAGGATTGCTAAAGTGGCTGCCACTTTTGGTAAACTTAACCAACGCGTTTGGAAATCCAACGAAACTTGATGTATTTACAAAGTGATTAATAAAAAACTTGACACCTTCTATATACAGTGTCTGAGTTCCATCAGGCACTGTAAATGGAAGGTGTTCATCTATTTGACTGCCTCGGTGGCGCAGTTGTAATGCGTACGCGTTACGACTGAGACCGACGCCGATGTCTCGGATTCGATCCCCGTGTCGGGAAAAAGTTATATTCGGTTTTTCTATTACGAGATGCTCAGTATCAGCCCGGAGTCTGGAATTTGTGCCCAGTATGGCGATAGGCTCGCCCCCTATCACATCATGGGACGGAGATACGCTCGGCGAAATGTGTACTGGTCACACCTCTGCCTTCCCCTTCGAGGAGTACAGGCGTGAGTGCGTATGTATGTATGTTCACCCATTTTAACCTCTGCCTACCACTTCAGGGTTAGAGGCTTGAGTTTATCTTCTTATCACAATTAACATTAGTAAATGTTATGAAAGAAGCCTACTCGTGTAATCTGAACCCCACTAACAAAGCCCTGGGGGCCTCGTATTCCGCGACCGTCCCTCGCATTGCGCGGGAGCACGTAGCGCGGTTAACCGAATTACATTCATAACACTGACGAGCTCGCGTGACGTGCATGCCCCCCTCCCACTCCCCCCAACCCCCTATATATCATCTTACTTAATGAAATTATATTCATTGTACTTTACTAACAAGGGTTACCATAATGAAGGGTCCATTTGTAATAATTTTCTGACGAGTTCGTAAGAATCCCAAGGAATAAGCTGATGATGAACAAGTGATGTATGACGGGTAGATTAAAACCGCGAACTTTAAGTCACATCAAAAAAAGAAAAGTTGCTTAGTTAGTTAGGACACTTTTTTTTAATATGATGTGACGAGCAGGAGGCCAATTCTCGTAATTTTAATTGTTCAAAATATCATTCCGATCTAGTCTCAGCGTCAAGAAAGTTGCAAATGGCATTCCCTTAAACCAATAATCAACGTCAAATGCACCTAGCATTAGCAGTAGCATTATACCGTTTTGGCTTCAGTCAACTTTTATTCTACATTCAATCTCATTACAATCTATGTTCACATTTGACGTTGATTATTGGTTTAAAAGAATGCCATTTGCAACTTTCTTGACGCTGAGACTAGATCGGAATGATATTTTGCACATTTAAAATTACGAGAATTGGCCTTCAGGTCACTTGCCTGATGGTAAGCGCCACGCCTGCTCATAAACAGAAGCCAATAAAAAAGTTTAATAACTTAAGCTTTACAGTATGTAAACTTCTTACGTGTAATATCTAATATATTAGTCCAATAGCTCTATAACGAAACATATACAAACCATATTTATAATGAAAGGTTCATTAAGCGTGTATTACACGATCCACGCTCATAATAATATACTAACACCGAGGCAGTAAGGCGGTGAGGCGAGGCGAGGCAGTGACACACACACACACACACACACGCGTACATGTAAGTCATGACGCCGTAAATCCAGGTTGCAATGCCACCTCCACGCGCTCAGACATAGGTAGACACTGGAAGAGGTAATTTCGACTTAGTTGTATCGGCCGTAGTTTTGGGTTTATTATTAAATAATATTAGCTTCATAATAGTAACAGTACTATTTATTGGTGTTATTCAGGGTACTCAGGGGAATAAATGTATTAAGTGGGTAGATGTAGGATAGTGAGCCGTGGTGGAGGTAATTGGGGAGTATTTGTATTAATTGGGTAGTTGACTAGATTTTTTTTATTATTTAAATAAATAAGTTATGTTACTCAAAATCTATTGCAGAAAGAATTTTATAAATCGGACCAAAAATAAATGAGATAGAAGCCATTCAAATCCTGTAGAAGGGGTAATTGTCAAATGACAGACGATGCAACCTTTGACGTCAATGTATAAAATGTTCATTATAGTGCACGCGTGCAAGCGAGATAGTGAGATATCCCTACTACGCACCCACTTTTCCTCATACCAACATTTAAAGTCATAACTGCGGGCACATTTCTGAACCAATTTTGATTGTGTTTTAATAAAAGGGTTTTTTTTGCGTATCATTTCCTGTTGCTTATAAAATAATGTTTAAAATTCAATATAGGAAACTACCCTATTGTGGGAACTCAGTCAAGCTTGGAACTTTTACGTGGAAACGCTGGTCAAGTACGGTTGTAATCATTAGCGAATTAAATAATAATAATAAATAAATACACCCAACAGTCACACACATAGTCCTGACCCCACACTAGGTTAACCTGTATCGTGGGTATCAGGAACTACGAGGGCCTTGCGGTCCCACAACACCCAGACCCGAGACAAATATTAGTGGATCACACAAACATTTGTCTCGGTGCGGGAATCGAACCCACGGCCTCTCGCTTCGCAGCCGGCTACTCGCCCGCTGCGCCACGGAGGCTGTGAATTTATAGACTTCTTTCAATATGATAACTGAAATGTAAAGTAAAAACAGCAGTGATAATGAAATTAAAAACTCATAACATGCAACCATTAAAACATTATATTATTATCAACAAGTTTCTAATTATTGTTCCAAATGTTCTAATCGCTTCAACCATATTTATTTCATTGTTTTCGTGTTCGCAATTGTCGCACAGAAATGGCAATAGATCACGTATGTACAAAACCACGCCTTCTTCACTGAAACATCCGTGTCTCTTCCATTATTTATATACCTTTGTGTATCTCTGGATATAAGTTATCGATGTTTTCAGAAAAATATTTAATTGGGTGCCCGTGTTGGACTTTATTGTGAAGGTAATCTTATGTGTTGTGTGGACAGGTGAAAAGAATACGGTGGTGTTAAATCATCAATATATAGACAAAATACACTTTATTTTATTCATGTTCTCACGCTTGTGAGTAGGCAGAGAGGTGAGTGGTACCCACGGTTCGCCAAGCTTATGTCCGTCCCATGATGTGATAGGTGGTAAATCTATAGCCCTGTCGGACACAAAATGCAACCCCGGGCAACTCATTTGATTATTCGATTTGAAAATACAAAACAAAAATAAATTGTGATGGCACGACCTGAGTTTCATAATCTAAGTGCGCTGATGATAAAAGAGTTTCTAGTAGTCAATTTATGTATATTTTACATACTGAATAAATCACAATAAATTTGTAGTTATCTACTACTATTATAAATGTGAAACTTTGGATGTTTGTGAATTTGGCTGTTTGTTAGTCAATTATGTCTTAACAGGTGAACGATTTTGGATGAAATTTGGCACTTAGGTACGCCATAACCTGTATTACACCATAGGCTTTTTATCCTGGAAAACGCCATTCATGCAGGCGGAGCCGCGAGCAAAAGCTAGTTTGATAATAAAACGTCTTAAGAACACACTTATCATCAAATTGGTTGAGAGTGATTGACGTTTGACTACACTTCCTTTGAAGTTAGAGATATTGTGAATTTATGAGTAATATGTGAGATGACAACTTAACTCTTGAAGGTATACGAAGGTTTAAAATAGCTAAACTTGCCATCCATTCAAGATTCGAACCGCCATCACATCCACAGTAAAACGTTTCGTTCCTCCAAGCTCTTTAAAGGTAAATAAAAACCCACTGTATGTATTTACCGATCCACATGAATCCGAGAGCTCGGTAGTGCCCGCATGGTGCCGAGTATGACAAACAGAGCGTACAAATAGCATCGTGCGGGCGTCGCTTCGCGTCTGTCCTTTGCGGCGCGACGGTGCAGTGTGTCGCCGCTCGCCGTGCCGTGTATAGCCAATAGCGACGTGAAAGAAACAAAAGCGGGTCTAATTGGGTAATAAATTAATGACTGCCTCGGTGGCGCAGTTGTAATGCGTTCGCGTTACAACTGAGGCTGACACTGAGGTCTCGGATCGGGTAAAAGTGATATTGGGTTTTTCTATTACGCAAAGCTCATTATCAGTCTGGAGTCTAGTATTTGTGCCTGGTATGGCAATAGACTCACCCCCTTTCACATCTTGGGACGGAGATACGTTTGGCGAAAAGTAGGTGTACTGGTTACACCTCTGCCTACGCCTTCGAGGATTACAGGCGTGAGTGCGGTGTATGTATGTATATGTATGTTTATCAGTGCGGTAGAGGGCGCTATTAAGACGTTTGATCAGAAAATACCGAGTTTCATCTTAACGGTCAATACATCTCTCGCCTTGCGGATACAAATATAACCATGGTAGAAGTTCCGCAGGATTTGGATTGCATTTATTTATTTATTTATTCGAGCAACTTACAAAACATACAATCATAAGAGTATTTCGTACAATAGGAAGGTGTCTTATGGATAAATGTTGTCATAGTTACAAGTGTCTTAATTTGCTGACTGGTGAAGCAAGATATAAAGGATATTATCTTTTTTTTATAACATAGGCCGGCAAACAAGCCAATGGGTCACCTGATGGTAAGTGATCTCCACCGCCCATGTACGCACACAATAAAAAAAGAATCATGGGTGCGTTGCTGACCTTAAAGGAAAGTGAAGATTTGGGCCTCCAGATATCTCACTCACCGCACGAAACACAGCAGCAAGCTGCTACATTACGCCGGTTTTCTTCGAGACAGTGGTAACTTCCCGGACGAGCCGGCCCATTCATGCTGTAGACAAATCTATCTACAGCATGGCTCTACCACTCACCTTATCTATAGGAAATTATTGATAAAAGTCGTTGATAAACACTAAAAATAAAGAAAGTCACATATATAAGTAACACATCGCCCTAATAAATAATTTTTATTTCTCTTGTTCTATGCCGGCCATTGTCTGCCAATTGCCGACATTCAAATTACAACGAGTCTGGCAACTGCCTCATAAATGCCAACTGTCTGCGCCGTGATCGTTGAGTGGATGTGCAGAGTTGTAACATTGCTATAGTTTCGGCACCCACCTGCTTGTGGACCACTGGTGTAATGTTGATATTTATGAGATTTTCATTAGATTACTAATGAGAAAGTCCTTCGACGGGTAGGTCAAAACCACAAACTTTTGGACACCATCAAAAAAAGAAAAGTTGCATATTTAGGACATGTACTAAGACATCATAGATACGATCTCCTTCAGCTCATAATGATGGGAAAAGTAGCGGGTAAAAGAAAAGTTGGTCGAAGGAAAAGTCATGGCTGCGGAACATCCGAGAGTGGACAGGGATAGCGAGCGCTGCTGAACTATTTCGTCTCGCAAAGGATAAAAGACAGTATGATGAGCTGACTGCCAACCTTCACTAGTTGGAGAGGCAATACAAGAGGAAGAAGATTTTCATATTTTTGTTGTGGGTCAAACAAAACTCAAATACATAACCACAGAACTTACCGACTTTTTTATACCAGAGGTCGACAAACAAGCAAATAGGTCACCTGATGGTAAGTGATCCACCGCCCATGAACATTCACAGTACTCAAAGAATCATGAATACATTGCCAACCATAAAAGAAAGAAATGGGGAGCGGGGGCAGTTATTTGGGCTGCGGTAATCTTATTCCCTGTACAAACAACAACAACAAGTTAGTATTTATGGGCAGGTGCTTACCATCAGACGAGTGACCTGTCCGTCTTCTCATTCATCAATGCTCTCAATACGGGTTTATTTAACAAAGCCGTGTCAATAGAATTACTCTCTATGTAGTCGGCCCCTCATGACTGAGGATCTTGGTCAGCATTTCGATCGGATAATGTCTCTCCATCGGCTTTTGTTCATCGCATATCTCACAACTTTATGGAACCTGGCGGCTGTTGAGTCTCTGATCTGGTCTGTCCGTCGTGTTGAGGATCGACCACGTGAGCGTTTTCCTTCTGTGTTCCCAACCACGATGAGTTTCTCCAAGCTCTTATCACCCTTCCGTTCTATATGAGCAAAGTATGCAAGTACGCGTTGGTGGCAAATCGTGAATAAGCGTGTCTTCACTTTGAGCTGTAAGAGGAGTAACACATTGCGTTTGGCGGTCCATGGTATTGTCAGCATTCGCCTCCAGCACCACATTTCGAACGCGTCGATCCTTGCTCTTTCTCGAGTTAGATCTAGTCCAGGTTTCCACTCCATACAGGAAAATAGGGAATATTAACGCTTTGATTAGGCGCATTTTGGTGTTGTTTGTGATTCCCCGTTTATAGAATTACAAACATAGCTATATCGTGTCGTAGCATGTAACAGTTCAGTGCGTCACAGACCTTAATTCTCTTAACCATAGACTCCACTGTCACTGAAACATTTGCAACTTCATTCCACAATTTTATGCCTGCTTCTAGGATCACCTTTATCTCAACGGCTTAAGGTTCAATGTCGTATACACAATCGATTCAGTTCAAATTGTTTAACTTAACTCATTACGCGTAGGCAGAACTACATCGACGTCCGTATCCCATAGGATCTGGAAAAGTCATAGAAAACTAAGTGACAAGACGCTACAATATATTATGGTAGCTATTAAATAATTATGCCTCGGTGGCGCAGTTGTAATGCGTACGCGTTACAACTGAGGCTGATGCTGAGGTCTCGGGTTCGTTCCCGGGTCGGGTAAAAGTGATATTGGATTTTTTTATTACGAAAAGCTCAGTATCAGCCCGGAGTCTGGAATTTGTGCCCAGTATGGCGATAGGCTCGCCCCCTATCATATCATGGGATGGATATACGCTCGGCGAAATATGGGTGTACTGGTGCACTCACCTCTGCCTACCTCTGCGTATGTATGTATGTATTAATAAAATGGTAGAGTCACATTGTAGACAGTTTTGTCTACAGTATGAATCGACCAGGGTAATACCACTGTCTTACAGAAAATTTATGTGAAGTGATTTCTGGAGACCCAAATCCCTCCAATTCTTTCCAATTCCCAATCGATCCCGATAGAGACCACTAACAATAAAGCGACTTCTGTTAGTTTTTCGCAGTGACAGGAGCGATATTTACCTACTATCCCCTTAGTGTATGTGACGTCTTTAAGCTTGTTAGTCTGTGGAAACAACAGAACGCAAATGGTTATTCATGTTCTTTAGTTTTGAACTGTTGTCATGAAAATGCAATTTGTAATGTCGCCGCCGGCTAATGAACTCAAACAGCAAAAACCTTTCTAAAAACATTCTCGGCGATTGTTAAAAGCGAGGGATTAGCGGAATAATTAATTTAATTGGCGTTTTTGAATAAATTTAGTGTGGTTTTAGAAATAACTTGTGTTTGACTGAAATAGTTCTATTGTTATTGATAAATAAATTCATTCATTTATTGTTGTATTTCTATATATGTGTCCTATTGTATTTTTCAAAATGCAAAATCAAACACAAAGTGATTTCTTATGTTTATGCGAATATTACACATTGAAATAAAACTAGTTTATACGGATTTTATCGCCAATAATTTTATTGTAGTCCCGACGACGCGACTTTTCAATAAGTATAATTATTTAACAATGTAAATACCACTGATTGTCCCAAATATAAATAAATACGTAACTCTCTACAGCTATATACTTATATATTAAAACTAATAATAATAATAATACACCCAACAGTCACACACATAGTCCTGACCCCACACTAGGTAAACCTGTGTCGTGGGTATCAGGAACTACGAGGGACTTGCGGTCCCACAACACCCAGACCCGAGACCAATATTTGTGGTTCACACAAACATTTGTCTCGGTGTGGGAATCGAACCCACGGCCTCTCGCTTCGCAGCCGACTACTCGCCCGCTGCGCCACGGAGCTGTAATGGTTATATTAATCTATTAAATTGGTATTTAATCGATTTTATGTCACAAAATCACTAACGATGTGTCTCGTTATGACAAACTGTAAAGCAAGTATTAAGTACCTTCGAAGGAGATTCGAAGAAGGTTGCGATGCGATACCGAATTGGCTTTATTTACGAACTTCGCTAGTTCCTCGGTGTTCCTTCGCTGCCAGTTTGACGAAAGTTCGACCACTTGGCGAAGATTGGCGTATTGTCGCTATTTTATATTACAGATATTATGGCTTTAATATGTATTTAATTGGAATCTTTGTAATTATCTTTTTGTTATTTAGAGGTAAGTGAATTGACTAACTTAAAACCTCACGTAAGCACAATTTAAATTCCCTGGAGTGTATGTGTTATGCCGCGATAGCTCAGGGGGGAGTAGTACGGACTGTCGAGACGAAAATCGCAGATTCGAAACCAGCCCCAAGAGCATGCACCTCTGACTTATCTAAGATACTAGTGTGTTAGTGATCCTAACTTGTGTATTCATTTTTAATTATCGCTTGCTTTAACGACAAAGGAAAATTATGAATATCTACACCTGAGAAGTAACATTCATGTCAATTCGAAGAGTTTAATTTAAACTCATACCACGTGATCAGATTACATGAACCGGGAATGTAAAATGTCTAACGGAAGATTAATCTCCCGTCTAGTAGATATTCGCAGCGTGTTCTGCTCCAAGATCTCATACGACGTGGTCGTGCCGAGCTTCACAGCTTAGATTAGTGAAGTTTAATTAAACAGCTTAGTTATATTGGAGACCCACCTCCTATCGGCAACTTATATATATTGCTTATAGGAATACCAGCTATGTGCCACTAGTGGCCACAGTGAGAGGCTACGGCTACGTCGGTTTTCTGTGAGACAGTGGTAACGACCCGGACGAGCCGGATCATTCATGCTGTAGAAAATCTGTCTACAGCGTGGCTCCTCTTACATTAAATAAAACAACTGAACAAGTACAAATATAATGAGCGTTCATTTTTATTTTGCAATAATAATGGTAGGTACAAAACGTTTTGCGGCTGAAAGCGTTGCGAGCATCTGGCCCGGCAGTAAACGAGTCGACTCGCAGCCGTTGACCGCGACTGTAATAAAACTATATTTAGCATTGATTTATTTAGTAGGGGGTATGCGAGCAAATGTGTCACCCGATAATAAGTGATCACCACCCATGAACTTTCATAATATCAGCGAAATCGTGACGCCCAACTTTAGAAAAAAATATTACGCGAATATTACATATTGAAATAAGACTAGTTTATACGGGTTTTATCGCAGTTTAATTTTTATTTTAGTCCCGACCACGGTCTCTCCCGTGACCACGAAGGCTGAAAAGCTTTCGAAACGTCGGGACTAAAAAAAAATTTAATCGCGATAACATCCGTATAAACTAGTTTTATTTCAAAAAATATTACATCAAAGACTTTAATGTATACTACTATGGCTGTTTAGAAGTAAAATTGCGTCGCATAACGCGGGAGTTTGACAGCTCACAAACAGGGAGCGCGATAGGGGTTATAGTTGAGATGTAAGTAAGCGAGATGGTAATATTGAGTTACGGTCAATTGACCGTAACTTTGTGGTACAATTTTTATGTACTATGCACCTTGTCTAGTAGTATTAAAGTCTTTGCATCATATCTGTTACTTCATGTCGGTATTTTTTTTTATTAGCAATTGTGGCGTCACGACCACACTTACACTTACATTCACTACATACTTACACATTATACTTACGAACAGTTACACCATTTACCATTACCATATACCACATACCACATACCATACCCATTACCGACCAACACCATACCATAACCAACATTTAGAAAAGCAGTAAATAACACATACACATGCAATACATAACACATTTATTAGTACACACACTTTTGACGTCTGCCGTTAAGAAACAAGAAGTCGTGAAGCTTAGAAACAAGAATCAACGAGTGCGCCGTGAAAACGACATCACAAGTTGCGTGCAGTACATGCAGCGGAGCCCGAAGCAGTCGACGGTTCCACGTCGCTGAAGCACGCACACGGCGACAACACTCTTGCTGGGGAGATGTGTACTGCAGGTCGGATCGCGCCAAAATGGACGAGCTGCACTGGCTCGGTATATTTATACCTGCGCCGCTACCGGACCGCGCGCGTCGCATAGCAACGATCACGCGCGGGGGCGCGAGGGGAACTCGCTCCTCGCAGCTCTAGCGCCACCACACGGAATGCGCAGGAAACCACACAAGTACAAGATCCACTCTGATTGGTCGGTGGGATAATTTGTAAATAGCTCACTTGGTAATAAATCATATGTCTAGATTGTAAATATAATTAGGGTATTTTGGGCAATAAAATATATACGTGATTCCAGTCTTGAAGAGTCTTAATTACAAGTAGGAAATAGTCCTTCCCTACACAATAAAAGGCATAACACAGAATACAATCAGAAAGAAGTTTTGCGGTAAGACAGTGGTAAAAAATACGCCCTCAACAGTCACGTATAAAGTCCTGGCCCACATGATCACCTGGTTTATGGATATTAGGAACTACGAGGGAGCACTCGATGGTCCCACAACAGACACGAAATATATATTTTTGCATCACACAGACATTTGTATCAGTACGAGGATCGAATTTACGGACGGATTTAATTTATTTAGGGACGGAGATACGCTCGGCGAAATGTGGGTGTACTAGTTACACCTCTGCCTACCCCTTCGGGGATTACAGGCGTGAGTGCGTATGTATATACGACGAGCGTATCTCCGTCCCTTATGTGATAGGGGGCGAGCCTATCGCCATACCGGGCACAAATTCAAGACTCCGGGCTGATACTGAGCATTTCGTAATAGAAAATCCCAATACCACTTTACCCGACCCGGGGATCGAACCCGAGACCTCAGCATTAGCCTCAATCGTAACGCGTACGCATTACAACTGCGCCACCGAGGCAGTCAATAAGTGTAAGTGGTAATACCACAGTCAACGCCAATTTATTCTGTAGAAGAATTATTACAAGCTCCACCATTAACGAGACCATACTACCTCCTCCATTTAAAAGAAATTGCGGGGCAATTGGTTTTCTTTGTGGCCGTCAAATTATTCGTACAATAATTTTTATTATGTCGAGGTGAAAGCCCCAATTATGGTCCCTACAGACATTTTCATATAAATCGAAATTAAGCCGAGGCATATCGAAGAAACCCCACGGTACGACACGATTCCTTTTTGTAATCGTACTACTATTATCCGTTGTCTGTGCCTACCCCTATGGGAAACAGACGTGAATCTATGTATGTACTATTATACATATGATAAAATATTGTTATAAGCTTTGTCTATTTCTGCCGCCAAACACGTTTGTAAGTACTGTTGTATTCCGGTTTGAAGGACATTAAAGCCAGTGAAATTACTGGGCATTATGAGACTTAACAACTTATGTAACGAGGTGACAAGCGCAGTCTAGTGCTTTGTAATTCAATTTTCCGTGTGGCGTTGCTTCTGTTTATAGGCAGGCGTGGCGCTTACCATCAGGCGAGCGACCTGCTGGTATCGTCATTCAAGAAAAAAAGTAAGTTGGTGGATATAAAATTAACATTACCTAATAACTACGCTACATGTAATTTAGTATAATCTAAGCATTATACGTGCTAGAGCCACGTTGTAAACAGTTCCTTCTACAGCATGAACAGGGACTTGACCGGGTTGTTATCATTGTCTCACAGAAAACCGACGTTAGATAGTAGGTTGCTGATGCATTTCATACGATGAGTAAGATATCCAGAGGCCTAAATACGACCAATTAATAAATAAATGACCATGTCTATCCAAGGGAAGTGTGGGCCGACCTCGAGCCCGCTGGACCGACGACCTGATAGACGTAGCGGGAAGCGGCTGGATGAGGAAGGCGGAGGACCGTCAAGGGTGGCGCCAACTTGGAAAGGCCTATGTCCAGCAGTGGACGAATTCAGGCTGATGATGATGATGAATAAATAAATACACCTGTTACCTATGTGTGTGACTGTTGTCACACACATAGGTAGTCCTAACCCCACAGTAAGATGCGAGTCTTATGTCGTGCGTATCAGGAACTACGAGAGACTTTCGGTCTCACAACACCCAGATCCGAAATAAATACTTGTGGATCACACAAACATTTGTCGCGGTGCGGGGATTCAACGCACATTCTCTCGTTTCACAGCCGATTGCACCTAGGAAACTGCCTAAATTCCCCCTCCTCTTTCTAATTCCTTAATAATACTTTTTCTTTAAGGTCAGCAACACGTCTATGATTCTGATATCATAGGCGGTGGAGATCATATTCCAGGTGACCCACTTCCTTGTTTGCCAGTAGTTGCTATAAAATAGTGTGGCATTCCAATTTTATCCAAAAATCTTTTTGTGTCGTAACGTAGTGTGCGTGCAGTGTGTTTGAGAAATACGGCGCGCGACACGACCGATTCACAATGCGATTTTTATTCGATTCCGATACAATATTGCCGGAACGATTTTTATTGTTTCATGTCAAAATAATTGGGAGACAATCGCTACGCGTCTGCGTTCCCTGCTCTCCCCGTGTCCCTGCATTTAATTGATTGTACTACGCAGTTTGTGTGGACGCTACAATGACTTGCTGACGCATTGATTAAATCATTAATTTATGAGAGTATTGTACCAGAATTGTCACTGATTTTGGTCTACTAGTAAGATAAGCACTTTTCATAAGTATACAATCATAATCATTATTTTTATTAGTATTTTTAGTTAGTGAAATTATATATCAGGATGATGTGCGCAGTGCAATGCCATATCCCATGTATTACTTTGTAATTCAAAATCATATAAGGTTTTGTTTTTGTTTATGAGCAAGCACGACGTGAAACATACTATCAGGCTCGTGACTTGCTCGTCTCATCGTTCAGGCTAGTTAAGAATCTATAGGAGGCTGTGTAAACAAACATTGTAATCAAAGCCACGCTTTGTGTACAACAAAGCCATCAATTAAATAAAGAACTGATTTAATAAAGGGAGGATATTCTCAATGTATTTTTATGTATATAGGTACTACACGTCATGGTTGTCACATGTCCAAAGGGTTTTTTTTATATTTCAGGTGCAACACGATTGCGCTCTGCATCCGTGACTTGCTTCCAACCACGGCTGTTGCTCTTGTTCACACGGAATACGGGCCCACCATGACATTACAATGACATAATGAACACAATGACTTAGCTATATTTTTTATATAGGTGTACTATATAGCTGTGAGGGGTGCGTTTTTACACAGTTTGGCTATTCCCCCAAAGTAATTAAGTATTTAGGAATGATGACTGCCTCGGTGGCGCAGTTGTAATGCCAACGCTGAGGTCTCAGGTTCGATCCCCGGGTCGGGTAAAGTGATATTGGGTTTTTCTATTATAAAATGCTCAATGTCAGCCCGGAGTCTGGAATTTGTGCCCGGTATGGCGATAGGCTCGCCCCCTATAACATCGTGGGACGGATATACGCTCGGCGAAATGTGGGTGTACTGGTTACACCTCTGCCTACCCCTTCGGGGATCATAGGCGTGAGTGCGTATGTATCATCTAACTCCCCAAAAAAAAGGCAAAGAGCTAGAGTATTTTTTATACATCTGAATTCAGAGACAAACAGGTGACTAACCTGATAGTAAGCGATTCGATAGCCTATAAATAGTAGGAATACTACTTAACACTTTAAATGACAAACTACTGCATAGCGCTTATAATCCTGAGATACAAGATGCTAAGTCGCAAAACCAGTTTCAAACTGGAACACAATAGTACTAATACACTTCTGTTGGCGGCAGAAATAAACATAGCCGATACCAGCCCAGACTATTTCTCGCATATGAGGGATACCACGTAGTATAAAAAATAATAATAAATACACCCAACAGTCACACACATAGTTCTCGTGGGAATCAGGAACTACGAGGGACTTGCGGTCCCACAACACCCAGACCCGAAAAAAATATTTGTGGATCACACAAACATTTGTCTCGGTACGGGAATCGAACCCACGGCCTCTCGCTTCGCAGCCGACCACTCGCCCGCTACACCACGGAGGCTGTATTTTTTATGTATGTTCACGCATAACTCCGTCAACTTTGTGAGTGGCAGAGCCACGCTGTAGACTGTCTACAAAATGAATGGGCGGTCTCGATCGGCTTGGTACAACTGTCTCCCAGAACACCGACGTAAAGTAGCGGCTTGCTGATGCATTTCGTGCAGTGAGTGAGATAACCGGAGTTCTAAATTCCCCTCCCCTTCCCAATCCCTTAATTTATCCTTTTCCTTTAACGAGCCCATGATTCTTCTGATAGTGTGGGCGTACATCACTTACCATCAAGTGACTCACCTGCTCGTTTACCGACCTATCTCTCTATTCTAAAAAAAAGTAACTGGAGCTGCCGCCGCCGCTACCAAAAGCTTGTCACGCTATCTCCTTCGAAACCGCTGGGGGTATGGGGTCGAGACCGATACCAATCGATGCAGAATAATGTGGGGAAGAAAGTAAGATATGTCTCATATTCGTCGGACTTTTTTTTATTTTATGTATTGAACATGAAAAACATGGGCAACGCCCCTAGTGCAATAAAAAAAACTTAATTCAATGATCATTACTTACAAAGACAGGAAGAGGAAAGCCTAAAGATTCGTAATAATAAAAAGGCTCTGAGTACTTCTTCATTTAAACGTCCCGGATTACACTTTTATAACCACACTTAACTGTTACAGAAGAAGACCCGCGGGACTTCCGCGTGCGCTCTAGTTTCCTTGTAATATAACCACAGTTAGAAAAACATACAGACTGTCAACCAAGGTATTTATATCGAGCAACCGTGCGGTGAGGTGCGTAATACCAACCGTATAAGATGCAAACCGTACTCACTCGGCCAGCGACGAAGCCACAATGACATTGTCAAATTTAAAATGATACCCACTGTCATTCAATTTTCAAAGTTACGACACTAAGTGTTGGTCCTTCGTAGAGAGACTGTCTTAATAGGTACCACCGCTTTATCTATTTCTGCCACCAAGCAGCAGTATGTAAGCACTGCTATATTCGGTTTTGAAGGACATTGAGGCCAGTTAAATTAATGGGCATTATGAGACTTATCATCTTATGTCTCGGAGTGACCAGCGCAGTTTAGAACCATGCAGTACTTAATAATTCGAAGTTCTGATTGGCGTTGCTTCTGTTTATGGGCAGACGTAACGTTTACCATCAGGCGAGCGAACTGCTCATCTTGTCATTAACGATAATAAAAAAAATAAAGAAACAACATTGAGTGGTTGATGCTTGATGGGGGCGTAATTTTAGCCACCTAAAAAACGGTTTTGATTGATTATTTGATTTGTGATGATTTCCTCTGTATTCGATAGGGTTTATTTACCTCAAGGATAGTCTTTAAAAATTTGGTTAAGATCTGGCGACTGATTTTGATTGACGAAAAAATGAAAAGGTTCTCAACATATAAACAAAAGTATTGTAAATAAATTTTGTATAATGACATGATCATCATATTATATTACTTTATGTGATTATGGTACATCAATAATATAATATAGACATTTCGGCTTCCGTTAAAATCAAATGTGTTGACAGACTGTATGATTTTTAGATTGAGATATAACTGTCGGTGGGCAGGAAGCGTCCCGTCCCGCGGTCATTGAAGGAGCGGGGAGGGGCGGGGAGGGGCGGGTGAGGAGGGGGGAGAGGGTGATAAAGCGACGCAATAGTGAGGGCATTAAGCGCAGTTAACTCATTTGCCTTTCATGATTCATGTAGGGCAGTGTGGCGCCGCGGGACACGGGGCAGTTGGAAGCATGTAGTAATACAATTCGGGATGATGTGAAAAACTTTTCTATGTTTGAGTCTATAGGTTCTGGAATGATGACTGTCATTCTATCTTCACATTATACCGTGAGATAGAATATCTAAATAAAACGACTTTATACGGATTTTATCGCGGTTTAATTTTATTTTATTCCCGACGTTTCGAAAGCTTTTCAGCCTTCGTGGTCACGGGAGAGACTGAGATGTAGGTCGTCTCGAAAAGTTAATGTTACATTAGCTACCTTCATTTTAAAATTATACATTTATTTTTTAATTATTTTAAAAGTTAGTTGACACTAGTCCGATCTACGCAGAAAGAGCTCACGGTGTCTTGAGGTCTGGCAGTTGGTCTTTTGGGTTCCGATTTAATTAAGTGTATAATTAGATCCCAGGCTCGTGCAAGCTTCCAACCATCTTCTCTATTGAAATTTGGGTGTTTTTTAATTTCAATAGCCTCGCGAATCATCCTAGGTAGGAATCGGTGTTCTTTGGCAAGGATTTGTGGTTTGTCAAATCTAAGGTAATGTGGAGCCTTTGTCTGAATGTTCAGCAACTGCAGACTTCTTAGAGCGTCGGTGTTTAACATCAGCTATGTGTTCTTTTACGCGGGTCCCTATGTTTCTTTTTGTTTCCCCGATATAGGAGAGCCCACAGTCACAATCTATTTTATATACACCCTGTTCTTGTAGAGGTATGTGACACTTGACAGGTGGTAAAAAATGACTAATCTTCTTGGGCGGCTTGAAATAGGTTTTGATAGAATCACGTTTCAGTATGTAGCCAATCTTGTCTGTGACACCTCTAACATATGGTAACACAACAGGGGCACGTTCAACTGTGACGGGTTTCACTCGGTTTCTGTGACGGCGGCGTGGAATTTGGACCTTATTGTCTCACAGTACTCGCTTGACATGCTGTAGCTCAGTATGATGTTCCTCGTCACAGATTCCTTGTGCTCTCTGAAACAAAGATTTACCCACGGTAGCTAACTGTTTTGGATGGTGGTGAGATTCACCGTTCAGGTATTTATCAGTATGGGTCATTTTCCGATACACAGTATAGCTTAAAGACTGATCAGGATTACGGATAACCAAAACATCTAAGAAGGCTAGAGATTTATTATGTTCCAACTCCATCCGTTTTATTTCAATGTGTAATATTCGCGTAAACATAAGAAATCACTATAGAATATCTATTTAGTTAAAAAGCATGTTGCGCTGACCCCACTGCGTGTGGGATAAGGGCAGGTGGAAGATGGAATATTTATTATAAGGCAAGTCATGATTGATCATCGCCCAGGCCAAACCGTTAAGCATAGAAATTAGAACATTTGAGATGATATTATTTAATATATTCTTCGCATTGTCGAAGTATTTCCTAATGTACCTCCAAAGAAGAGATATGGGTTGCAAAGTTTGTGAAGGTTTTTTTTTGTAATTACACTTCACAGGGGCGAAGTCACGCGAAAAACTAGTTTTATATAGAGCTATTTATACTTCTATACTTTTAAAACTATATTCAAACCTCACATCCAGATTGTAACCAAATCACTTCAAAATTAAGCAAAATTAATGAACGAAGCTTTAGGTAGCTTTTCTAATTTCACAAATAATTTTAGAACTTTCTGTCTCTTACACAATAGTTTCCATAAATTTAATAAAACCTAACGTGTAACTAAACGCACAATTAGGCATGGCAAGAACATATACTTAAATAGAGTTAATTAATGTAATTACTGAACTGCCAGCAACTGTGCCGTCGTAAGAAACAATAAACATTTTACTATCGTCGCTATAAGCAGCTGTCGAAGTGTCGACTGCCGACTGTTGTCGACTGCCCCCGAATGTCGCCGACGTCGCGTTATTTACGACCACCGTGCCACCATACTAATGGCTTTGTTTTGGACCACACCGCCCGCCCTCAGGAAGTGACTGACCACACTCCATAAAACATTAAGCGGGATTTTATAACCATCTACAAGATTAGGAAGCTAGTGTTGAAAGTGCATAGACCAAACATGACACAAACTAAAGATCATCAGCTTGTATTTTTTGTATAGCAAAGGTAGGTAAATGAGAAAGTGAGTCAGCTGATGTTAAATGTCTCCTCATGACTCAACTTCTCATGAACATTCACAATAGCTGAAGTATCACGGACGCGTTGCTGACCTTAAAGGAAGGGGATGATTATGGGATTAGGAAGAGATATGGGATTTAGGCCTGTGGATCCTGAACCACCGGAGGAGTAGGCAGAGGTCCAATTATTGCTTCAACCACGGTTGGCTTCGTCCCTTGATGTGAGGCGAGGTTTTCGTCATACCGGTCATGAATTCCAATCGCAGACAACTTTTATGCGATTTTTCAAACGGAGCCCAGACTGGGATTTGACCCCAGGACCTCACGATTTTCCAAGCTACGAACAAGTTTCATGTAGTGGGTATCAAGAACTACGAAAGACTTTCGGTTTTCTAATACAAAAACTTTGTTCAAGAAACTTTTAGTTGTAACACACAGATCTGAAAAAAGGCGATTATTTATAAATATTTATTTATCCCATTGCGAGTGTTAAACTCTCGTTGCTAAAGTGGCCATTAGTTTTATTTTATGAAAGAGGGGGCAACGGAGCTCACCTGATGGTGAGTGATCACCGCCGCCCATGGACACCGTCAATACCAGAGGAATTGTCGGTGCGTTGCCGACCTTTGAGGAAAGAGTAGGCTCTTTTCTTAAAGGTTCCTAAGTTATATCGGTCTGGAAATACCGTAGGTGATAGCTGATTCCATAAGGATGCCGTATGGGGTAGAAATCTTCGCGTAAATCGCACCGTTGAGGAACGCCAGCCATCACATCGCACATCACTTTTATGGGCTACGACTTAATAGTTGACGTAGATGCATATCTTCCTTGATGATGGGTGTAATGGCAAACTCATCGTAATTATCAATACTACACTATTTGATGCCTATATAAAATAAATTCTTTTTTAACTTCAAAATGAAATGAAACGATCCAGCTGTCTCAAGAAGTTGAGCCACAAATAAATATCCAAACATTTTTTGACTTTTAATATTCGCGGATAATAGTATCGGGGTGTGTTAGCACAATAATCTCCCCCCTTCCCCTTCTAACCCCCACCGCCCATTGATTCTTACTCTCACCTCAAAGGGAGAGTTTTCTTTATTCCCTAACCTTATTTTTATTTCTCTAACCCAAAGGGCGCGGTAGCGGGGTGGGGGGCGGTGTTCACATTTAGCCTAATGTCACAGTTGGTCCAAATTGAAAATAAACATATCCTGCCTTTTCCCTTTGACGGGATTAAATAAATTCAGCGAAGTTTCGTTCGGAGGAAAAGTTCAGTCGAATACTGACGACTGATGTGGAACTGTAGGCAGTAAGTCATGTTGGGTTTGGGTAACGATATGTATGTTAAATGATAGATTTTTTTTATAGCATAGGCCGGCAATCGTCCAAGTAGGTCACGTGATGGTAAGTGATCTCCACCGCCCATATTCGCCCACAATACTAAAAGAACTATGGGTGCGTTGCCGACCTTGAAGGAAAGGGATAATTAAGGGATTGGGAAGGGGAGGGGGTTTGAGCCTCCGGATATCTCTCTCACCGTACGAAACGCAGCAGCACGCTGCTACTTTACGGCGGTTTTCTGTAGGACAGTGGTAACGACCCGGACGAGCCAGGCCATTCATGCTGTAGACAACATTTTCTACAGCGTGGCTCTACCACTCAGCGATTGTTAAATGATAGATATGGGTTGGAATATATAGGAAATAAAGTTCTGTGTGACGTTGATTCTGTTTACGGGCCGGCGCGGCGTTTACCATCAGGCGAGCGACCTGCTCGTCTCGTCTTTCAAGCCAATACAAAAAAACTGCCAACCGTCGAGGGAAGCGATGTCTCTTGATGATTTACGTTATGTTTGGATTGCACTGTACTTAAGCACAGGCCCAGTGTAGTTACTTTGTACTTAAAAACAGGCCCAGTGTAGTTACTTTACTGTGGAAAGATAACAAAAACGGTTTACCTTATGGCCGTTCCCAATATTAATCTTTAATTTCACGATAGATAGCTATCGTCAAAAATCCGTATTGTTCTATCTACTGCTTGGAATCGTCCCTAATTTTTAGATATGCACGTCGGATACTATGATAGCAATAGATAGGCAGTTTATCTGGGCCCTCTTGTGCGTTATGTTCATACAAGCTGCGGAAGAGGAACTATTGTTTAATTTATGTTAGAAAATATGAACATATGATTTAGATTAGAAATATAAGTTTTAATTTAACATTTATCTATCTAATTCTTATTTTTTACCACTGTAAATGAAATAATAATAACGAGAAATACTTATTATGTTGCAAAACACAATGTAATAACGAAACGTTTTACTGTCAATACATTACGGCTCTGAATACAAGTCCTTTGAACAAAAATCCCAAGCGAATTTGGGGGATTTTACTGAAGTGGGGAATTATTTTGTTCGCATTAACAAATATTTATATGTCTCTTGCACTTAATTTAATTATCAAAACGGTGCATTATTTTTATTTATGGGAATTTTAGATTTTTTTTATATTTTCTTTTCGATTTTTACATAATTTATTTAGTTTTTTGTATTGCAGTGCAAGTGCCATGTAAGCCTTGTATACTCATGGCTATTTCTTCAAAATGCGTTATTTATTTCGTTTTTTTACAGCCGAGGATATCTGTTTATCGGTCAAAATCTACCGATAAAGAAAAAACAAAATAACTTTATCGACAGATATCACATAAAAAATATTGGGACGCTTGAACTGTCTTTTTCATAGTGTTGTATATCTGTAGTCAGCTATCAGTCCTCTCATCAGTAGACAGCAATGAAGAATAGGATTACCTATCATTAGTAAGTTTATTGGGACGGTAAAACGGAAAATAGATAAAATTTTCTATCGCCGGTATAGCAAAACTAGAGACAGACAGAATATAGGGAACGGCCATTACTGAATAGTGTTCCAGAGTTTGTCGGTTAAGGTATACGGTATAATTCGGTACGGTATAATATAATTAGATGCCGCGACTTAAACTCTAATTAATACTCTATTCATCAACATGACAACATATTTACATGGCGCCTTGTAGTATTTTCATTGTCTATTACGTGCTATCATGCGCTGCGTCTGTGCTGTGTTTGCCGGTTGTCGGTAATAGTTTAATAGTTTAGTAGTGGTTGGTTGTTTAATTGGTTGTTTGTTGTTGAACCTTGCACCTTGTACCTTGGACCTTCTAGTATGAATACAGATGTTTAAGTAATAAGTTTTGTTGTGTGTTGTAATTGGCACATGCTGTGGTTACTAGTTCTAGAGTTGCAATCAGCTCAATTATTAGAAACATGTATATCTTAACAATAATATTAGTTTACCATTGTAGGCTCAGTATGTAACCCACAAATAAATAAATAAATAAATTCTGGCGGCCATGAAGAAAACTGCAACATATCTTGGACCATAAAAACTCTATTCTTTTCCTGAAACATCAGTAACCCAATATTCCTCTGGCATTGATTATGTTCACGTATAGTGGCATTTATTGCCACTTGACTCTACATACTCAAAAACAGCAAGTGAAGAAGCAACTAAGCAGGCCGGCATAATTCTGCCGATCTGCAATAGATTCAGTGTCTATCGTTGGTCGACAGTATTCATAGATTGCGCTATACTTACCATCAGGTGTAGCGTAGTCACTTTGCGGAGCCAGGATAAAAAAAAAAAAAAATATGAAATGTCAACCACTCCTCTGCAATGTTTTTTTTACTAGTCCTGCATTGTACATACCGCACTACTGGGCACGGGCCTCCTCTACTGAGTGAGAGGGGTAAGGCCTTAGTCCACCACGCTTGCCTAATGCGGGTTGGCAGACTTCATATACCTTTGAAATTCTTATGGAAAACTTCAGGTATGCAGGTTTCCTCAGGATGTTTCCTTCACCGGTAACGCAAGTGATAATTAACAATTAATACACACATAACTTGGAAAAGTCAGAGGTATGTGCTCTTGGGACTGGTTTCAAAACAGCGACTTTCGTCTCGACAGTCGGTACCACTCCCCACTGAGCTATCGCTGCCTCTGAAAATGATTGACCGAAATTCCGAACTGTTGTACTGTTCAGTATTTACCCGCAGCAGGTGGTACGCGGTCGAGTGAATGGCGCGGCTTTGTAACGAATATTCGGAGATGTACGCCCGTCGAGGCCGAAATAATTCTATTAGGAACCGTGTGAACCGTCGCCGAGTCAGGATCTGTACAAGTTGTGTGCAGACTTGTATAGATGCACAACATGAAACTAACTAACTCTTTTTAAAAGAAGTTTAAAAAGAGTTAATTAGTTTAATATTGTGCAACTGTATGTTTGTGCAACTAAATGTTGTGTAACTCTTTTTAAAAGAAGTTTAAAAAGAGTATTCCTTCGACGGAGGGCAGCGGCTATGCTGTGCCCTGGCATTGCAGAAGTCTATGGGCGGCGGTGACTACTTACCATCAGGTGGCCCGTTTGCTCGTCTGTCTATCCAGGCAGTAAAAAAAGAAGACATCGCTAGTCATTGCAATTCATTCGTCATAAAGAATCTTCTTCTTAGTCGGTCTCTTCATAGCTGAAGGTCGTGTCTAGCCTGAAGTAGTGATCACCATGCACTATACTCTTCCATGTTTTTTTTAATTATAAACTTGAATGACGAGACGACCAGGTCGCTCACCTGATGGTAAGCGTCACACCTGCTCATAAACAGAAGCAACGCCACACAGAACTTTAAATAAAAGCACTGCATTTTTTTTTACACCCAACAGTCACACACTAGGTCAACCTGTATCGTTGGTATCAGGAACTACGAGGGTCTTGCGGTCCCGAACACCCAGACCCGAAACAAATATTTGTGGATCACACAAACATTTGTCTCGGTGCGGGAATCGAACCCACGACCTCTCGCTTCGCAACCCGCGCCTCGCCCACTGCACCACGGATGCTATCATGTCAGGCTGCATGACACTAGACTACGCTCGTCACCCCGAGACATAAGGTGTTAAGTCTCATAATGCCCATTAATTTCACTGGCTTCAATGTCCTTCAAACCAGAACACAACATTGCTTATACACTGTTGCTTGGCGGCAGATATAGATAAAGCGGTGGTACCAATCCAGCCGGCCTCTCGCATACGAGGGACCTGCCACCTTGTAAAACCATGTGGTCCTGTCTTCGGTGGTCTTAATTGCCTGAGATATCGGCAGGTCAGTGATCGGCTTTATTATGTGTGATCAGCGGGTAGGTGAACGACCACGAGGTCTTTTCCCGTTGACCTGGCTGACTACCATCAGTTTTTCCAGATTGTCATAAAGAATAATTACATAAAAATGGCGGCGTGGGTTTGATTCCCGTACCGAGACGTGTGATCCACTAAGAAATGTTTCGGGTTTGGGTGTTGTGGGACCAAGTCCCTCGTAGTTCTTGATACCCACGATACAGGTTTACCTTGTATGGAGTCAGGACTACGTGTGTGACTTTTGAATATATTATTTATTCTTCTTCTTCTTCCAACTGCCCTTATCCCACACGCAGTGGGGTCGGAGTAATATGCTTTATAAAACATGTTACATAAAGATTTGCCTTGTAGTTTTTACGACCAGCCTGCCTAGTGTCAACCCCTCTGGTGAAAAAACACCCAGAACCGCAACAAAGATTTTGTCTCCATGCGGAAATCAAACCCGCGGCCTTTCGCTTCACAGCCCGCTACTCGACCGCTGCGCCACAGAGGTTGTATTCATTATTAGATTTTTTTTATTTTTCACAGTCCATAAGCCCTATTGAAATATAAGTTATTTAGAGAGAATTTAATAGCAAAGTCATAAGTCAGTAACAGTCCCGCGACTTCCCGAATGCTCCACACTACATTGCGCAGTGGAGCGGGAAGCCCATAAATCCTTGCCGGAACAAAGAAGCAATAAAAACGCCACACACATTAATAACGCACCACTGCGACTACCGACTGACCACAGGAAACTAATATTGACTGACCTATAAACGAAAAAGAGATGTGGCGATGGATGTGGCTATCCGAGAGTGGAATAGACTAGAGAGATTGTAGGTACGATCTTAGCCTCCCAAAGTTCAACCCTGACTTTTTGAAGTGTACTTAATGTTTATGATCGGTAGCGGAGTTTTGGCGGGAATTCTTACAGTGCGGTGGCTCTCTTGTTTTAATTATTTCCTAAAATGGTTTAAAGTTGTGTTTGTTGTATAAAAGTAGTGTGGTTTTGTGCAATAATCATTAACGATGATGAATAGTGTATGGAAACATTGAAATAAGTGGATTTAGGTGATTTTTGATCAAGGATATTGTCGACCTTGTGCTTTCGATTCGCTTGAAGAAAGTCGTCTAAGAAGAATTGAACTGAAAGGAATTATCACCAAAACTCCAGCAAGACCTTGAAATCGGCCACACCCCTGTTTCATCTTTCTTGAAATATAAGAAACGATATAACTAATGACTTGGCAGCATGGTCTCTGATCTTAGCCGGTTCCTTATGGAACAAACAAACAAAGAAAAAATGATCGGTAGTTTTAATAATAATAATAACCACACGCATAGTCCTGACCCCACACTAGGTAAACCTGTATCGTGGGTATTAAGAACTACGAGGGACTTGCGGTCCCAGACCCGAGACAAATATTTGTGAATCAGACAAACATTTGTCTAGGTGCGGGAATCGAACCCACGGCCTCACGCTTCGCAACCGGCTACTCGCCCACTACGCCACGGAGGCTTTGACGGAAAACGTTGTTGAAATACCTGAAAGTTCTCCGAATGAATCTTATGTAATAAATAAATAAGTATACCCATTAGTCACACACATAGTTCTGAGTCCACACTAGGTTACCCTGTAAGTGAAGTCTACCAAGCACATCATGTCAGCGTGGTGGCTAAGACCTTATTCCGAGTAACTCTCTCATTAGTTGAGGAAGCCAATGCCTAACAGTAAAACAATGAATACAGGGTTGAAACTAATCGACAATCTACAATCATGCACAAATTTAATTTTTATTTATTACTCCAAGCGCAAAAGAAATGTAATAGACAAAATCACATTCAATCATAATTTGAAACAAAGTTTAAACGAATGTTTCTGAAGTAAATTACATACATACGCACTCACGCCTGTAATCCCCGAAGGGGTAGGCAGAGGTGTAACTAGTACACCCACTATTCACCGAGCGTATCTCCGTCCCATGATGTGATAGGGGGCGAGCCTATCGCCATACCGGGCACAATTCCAGACTCCGGGCTGATACTGAGCATTTCGTAATAGAAAAACCCTCTCTAACCCGGAACCTCAGCGTCAACCTCAGTCGTAACGCATCGCATTACAACTGCGCCACCGAGCCAGTCTGAACAAGGAACCAGAAATGTATTTATTTTTATTTGGCACAAACTCACAAACCTGTGCAATTCTCGCATATTCATAAAACGTGGGCGTAATAAAATCATCGGGAGTGCTAAACGCGTAGTCTGGAACACAGGAGACGGGCTTGCGAGGCGTAATCACGACAGAAATAAAAGCTGCCTCGCGCTGATTGTCGCGGCTTCGAACCTGCGATAGTACGGGGGTACACCAAGACCTGTGCTACTATTAATTTTGAGGGTTTCATATCCAACGGGTACCATCCCCTATCACTAAGCCTATACTGCTTGTTTGTTTGGCTATTTTTCCGTCGATATGTCGACGCATCCATGATCCTCCTGGTGTTTTGTATGTTCATGGACGGTAAAGATCACTTACCATCAGGTGTCCCACTTGCTCGTTAGCCAATTTTTTTGCCACGGGAAAAATCCTTACGGATACTATTCCATCCTAGGGGTGGAGGGATGGTTATGTCAGACTCATCAGCCTTCCGACCGAGTGACTGCTATATCGGGACCCATTCCTACGCCTATTTACCAACTAAAAACCCCACAATGACCTCCGCCAGTGGGGTGGTTCCGGGGGAACCTAGTGTACGTGGATTCCTGCTGCTACCACCCCTGCCCTCTGCCTTTGTGGCCCGTCTCCTTTGGGGTTTGGAAGCCCCGTCGGATTCCGATCCTTAAGGTATTGTGGGCGTACATGGGCGGTGGCGATCACTTACCGATCCGAGCGTTTACCGGCCAATGTTAAAAAAAGGTTAAAAAAGTATATCGTGATTATTTTTTTATATAGGAGAGGATGGAAAACGAGCAACCGGTCACTTAATTTTAAGTGATCTCAACTGGTCATGAACGCCCATGATACCAGAAGAAAAATGGACGCGTTGCTATTCTTAGAGAAAAATGATAATTAATAGATTAGGAAGAGAAAGGCGAATGTTTCACTCACTGTATAAAACTCAACAGCAATCTGTTAATTTACGTCGGTTTTCTGTGAGACAGTGGTAACGACCCGGACGAGCTGGTCCATCCATGATGTAGATAAAATTATCTACAAAGTGACTCTTGTATGTATTTACTAAAATACTCACTCACGCACCCACGCCTGTAATTCCCGAAGGGGAAGGCAGAGGTACAACCACATTTCGCCGAGCGTATCTCCGCCCCATGATGCCGGGCACAATTCCAGACTTCGGGCTGATACTGAGCATTTCGTAATAGAAAAACCCAATATCACTTTTACTCGACCCGGGGATCGAACCCGAGACCTCAGCGTCCACTTTAGTCGTACGCATTACAACTGCGCCATCGAGGCAGTCATGTGTCATGTCATGTCAGTTTGTACTAAAAACAAGCGGGCTAATATTCCACATTGTGTAATGTTGCTTTGACCTGAATAGTGTCTGTGTGGTGCGGTCACTCGGCCGCTTGCGTACAACCGCAAGTATGCACAGAATTCCTGTGCAATATGCATTACACCCAAATATGTCCGTTTAGGAATGATGATATCTTTCTTTCGTTTAGAATATCTATAATATAAAAATGAATCGCTGAATTTGTTGCTAAGCGCAAATCTGGAGAGCAGCTGAACCGATTCCGCTAATTCTTTTTTTAGAATATTCCTTGAAGTACTAGGATGGTTCTTACGGAGAGAAAAAATTAAAAAAATTGCCTGAAAAAGTCTAAAAACAACAATTTTCTATATTCCCATACGATCGATTCGTAATAATACTTAAAAGTCAATTTGAACTTTAATACCATACCAGAAAGTTTAAGTGTTAGTGGAGAGGTTCCGGGAAGGCAAAACAATTGAGTGACGTTAATATGGTATTTAAACATTAGTATGTAAATGTTAGTATGGTGCGGGTGAAACCGCGCGGGACAGCTAGTTAATAATAACTAAACCAATAGTGTTGTCTTTTAAACGTCTTCCTCGGTAACAATAAAATTATGACAATAATTATTATGCCTCGGTGGCGCAGTTGTAATGCGTACGCGTTACAATTGAGGCTAACTCTGAGGTCTCGGGTTCGATCCCCAGGTCGGGTAAAGTGGTATTGGGTTTTTCTATTTCGAAATTCTCAGTATCAGCCCGGAGTCTGGAATTTGTGCCCGGTATGGCGATAGGCTCGCCCCCTATCACATCGTGGGACGGAGATACGCTCGGCGAAATGTGGGTGTACTAGTTACACCTCTGCCTACCCCTTCGGGGATTACAGGCGTGAGTGCGTATGTATGTATTATGTATGTTTTAAATGTCACAGAGCAGCGGCCGACGACCTTACTTCCTACTTACTGCTATTCTATTAATACATTGTGGTTACCTGTATTTTAATTGCAATTAGTTCAATATGGTTTTAGCAACTATATAACTATATAATATTTATGTACGTAAATTTTGTTGGTAAACCTTAAATAAATAAATAAATTAAACAAATATGAACATTTGGATGTTTGTTTGTGAATTTGGATGTTTGTGACTTTCTAAATTTGGATGTGCTCAAATAGGTTAGTGAATATTCATTCAACTTATTTCCGCCCCATATACCCGCGAGCCTATTGTCATGTCGGGCACTATTCCAGAGCAAGTCAGTTGTCCAAGGTGGTATATGTGGGTAACAAATCAGGATCAATGAGGTGATAAAGCCTATGCATTATTTAATACCTGGGTTTTTTTGAGAAATAAATAATACAAGTTTATTTTGGGAGAGCCACGTTGTATAAACTTTTGTTTACAGCATGTATGGGCCGGCTGGTCCGGGTTCATTACCATTGTCTCACAGAAAACCTGCGTAAAGTAGCAGCTTGCTGCTGCGTTTTGTACGGTGAGGGAGATATCCGTAGGCCCAAACCCTCTCCCTTTCCCAATTCCTTAATTATCCCTTTCCTTTAAGGTCGGCAACGCACCCATGACTCTTTTGGTATTGTGGGCGTACATGGGCGGTGGAGATCACTTACCATCAGGTGACTCACTTGCTCGTTTGCCGGCCTATGCCATAAAAAAAGAATTGCCTGTTCTCGTTGTGCGTCGAGCCTAGGGCGGCGGTTTATCACGCGCAGGACGCAGATGGAATATGGAATTAGAGTTTTATCTGCGCCCGCCGCATCGCCCCAAATCGTACCGCGCTGTACGTACACAATACCACCTACCAACAATATCCAGCTTTCTCACATCTTCCGGCTTGTAAAACTCAACTTGCTTATAGTGTTTGCTTCTTATTACAATTTGAATTGAAACTAGCCTTTGCTTGCTGCTCCGCCCTCGTGAACGGCCTTTTCAGGGATAAAATGTAGCCTATGTGTTAATTCAGGTCATAGTCTGCCTGTTCGTGAAATTTAATCCAAAATCGTTCAACTTTCAAGGCGTGATTGACGACATCCTTTACAACATCCAAACTTTTACACGTATAATAGTAGTGAAATAAAACCGTTAAACATTAGAGCCCATGGTTTTACTACTGAGGAAGCTCAAGATCTAGCAAAGTGGATGCATTTAAGTAGGAACGCGGATCTAGGTACTACGTCAGAATAACGCTAAGTAAAAAGAAGAAGTCATTAACCAACATATATCTAGTTTTATTGTGATGAAGGGTAACTGATAATGTCAGTAACATCTGGCTTCGTTCCCGAACTAAGACTACCCTAACCCTAACTAAGGTAAGATATAAGGATGGGTTTTTCTGTAGTTAAAAAAGTATGTGCAGTTGTATGCGTCACGTTAACACTGAGGCTGACGCTGAGGTCTCGGGTCGGATAAAAGTGATATTGCATTTTTCTATTACGAAATGCTCAGTATCAGCCCGTAGTCTGGAATTTGTGCCCGGTATGGCGATAGGCTCGCCCTCTATCACATCATTGGACGGAGATACGCCCGGTGAAATGTGGGTGTACTCGTTACACCTCTGCCTACCCCTTAAGGGAATACAGACGTGAGTGCGTATGTATGTATGCACAAAAAATGTGAGTAATCATTTCAATTCCATTACAGCTCCAATGTTCTTTTAAGTCAATTAACTATGTAGCTGAACATCGTGCCATCTGTACAACACATTAATGTAGACTGGATGAGGCGGTGCCATCTAATTTGTGCGAGTACTCGGACAAGTTGCGCGTCGCACTCTGTGTGATTGAACCCTTGATGGACGGACGTAACTTTGATTATAGCATGTCGTAACGAAATGCATGTTTAACATAAGGCCTCGAGAAAATGTTGTCGAATTGGTTTTCTCGTATTATCTTTACACGCCTATCGCAGGTAACATACTTGGTCAATATTCACACTGCAAGAAAATGTTGTAGTTTTTAACGTTATCTTTGTTATCCTTTCTATGTTCAGCCAATGTGTCCTGCCCACTATGACATATGGTGCCGAGATGTGGACGCTTACACGCGGTACTATGCGCCATATTAGAGTGGGACAAAGAGCCATGGAGCGCTCCATGCTCGGTATCAAACTATAGTTTTTTTTTATAGTATAGGCTGGCAAACGAGCAAGTGGGTCACCTGATGGTAAGCGATCTCCACCGCCCATGTACGCCCACAATACAAAAGAATCATGGGCGCGTTGCCGACCTTAAAGGAAAGGGATAATAAGGGATTGGGAAGGGGAGGGAGATTTGGGCCTCCGGATATCTCACTCACCGTACGAAACGCAGCAGCAAGCTGCTACTTTACGCCGGTTTTCTGTGAGACCGTGGTAACGACCCGGACGAGCCGGCCCATTCATGCTGTAGACAAAATAGTCTACAGCGTGGCTCTACCACTCGTGACCGAGTTCGCTTGGAAATCAGACGAAGAACTAAGGTCCGAGATGTCGGGACCACAGTTGCGAACCTGAAATGGAGTTGGGCAGGACATATGGCTAGACAAAGTGACGGCAGGTGGAGCAGCAACGGAATGGTGGCCGAGACAAGGTAAGCGATATGTCGGTCGTCCGGCGGCGAAATGGTCCGACGATATTGTTAACACCGGGGGTCGATATTGGAGAAGATTGGCGCAGGATCGTGGTGAATGCCATATAAAAAGAGAGGCTGGGCATACCAGCAGTGGGATGAGAAAGGCTGTGAATGATGATGATGATATCGTGGGGGTTAAGTTACAATTGAAAAATAAGTCTCTCGCGCGCCAGATATCTAGTGGGCTTATGCTAAGTGGGCTGATTACAGATTTCGGCGACAGTCGGGACCTACTTCGCGAGCCCACATCTCAGCATTTTGAGCAACGCATACTATATTGTACACTATATATTCGAAATATATGCTATATATTTTACAGCCTCCGTGGCACAGCAGGCAAGTAACCGGCTGCGAAACGAGAGGCTGTGGGTTCGATTCCCAAATGTTTGTGTGATTCACAATATTTGTTTCGGGTCTGGGTGTTGTGGGACCGCAAATCCCTCGTAGTTCCTGATACCCACGATACAGGTCAACCTAGTGTGGGGTCAGGACTATGTGATTGTTGAGTGTATTTATTTATATTTATACATACGAAGCGGAAGTCTAGTTTATATATTTTAGTTCGTGACTGATATAGAATCCTCTAATTCCAGGTTCGTATCGCGCCCGCTCTCGCTTCCGCGCTCGCTCATCCATCATCCGCGCTCGCGGCGCACCACATTCATTACGCCGGATTAGGCCAACTGTCTCGGTTCATGTCGACTCACTTAAATGAGTTTTTGACAATCACGCCATCATACCATAATGAAAACGTTACGTTCCGCTTACAAGGCTGACGTCACGATATCCGTCTCTTGTGTGAGTACTGACTCAGGCGTTTGGATAAGGGTTGGGTTGTTTAGATTGTATGTGTGTGTTGATACGCTATCTTATAATAAATAAATACACCCAACAGTCACACACATAGTTCTGACCCCACACTAGGTCAACCTGTATCGTGGGTATCAGGAACTACGAGGGACTTGCGGTCCCACAACACCCAGACCCGAGACAAATAATTGTGGGATCACACACACATTTGTCTCAGTGCGGGAATCGAACCCACGGCCTCTCGCTTCGCAGCCGGGATTTAGGAATTAGGGATTGGTCAATATGCATTCATTTTGTAATATTGATATCCGATAAATATTTTTGTAGGAATTTTTATATCGTTGAATAGAATAGGAGTAGGTTGGTCGCCTGATGGTAAGCTTGCGTAAACGGTAGCATCACCACCTTAAACTTATTATGACCTAGAACTGACTATATACCTAAACTTATTACAAAGTACTGCATAAAATTGCGCTGTATGTAATTTCTGTTTCAATGTACCCAGATATTAAAGTAAGCTATCATAAAAGTGCTATATTTTATTTATGTAGCAAATTGTTTGGATAAATATAACAGTCTAAGACATTATCCCAATATTCCGGTGCCTTTTGTAACTTTACACATTCTACCTTTTAATATTTAGACTGTAACGCTCTCGCGGGAGTTTCTTTCGGAACGTCTGAAGTTTTCATAATAAAATCAACGTTTCAAACTAATATAATAAAAGATAAGAGGAAAGGAATAAAAATAATACTCGTGTAACGTGTAAATACAGTGAGTGGTAGTTTTTTTTTATGGCATAGGCCGGCAAACGAGCAAGTGGGTCACCTGATGGTAAGTGATCTCCACCGCCCATGTATACACCCACAATACCAAAAGAATCATGGGTGCGTTGCCGACCTTCAAGGAAAGGGTTAATTAATGGGTTGGGAAGGGGAGGGGGTTCGGGCCTCCGGATATCTCACTCACCGTACGAAACGCAGCAGCAAGCTGTTACTTTACACCGGTTTTAAGATAGATAGCAGATAGCAGTCTCAACCGGTGTTACCAACATATCACAGAAGATTGACGATGATTTTTGAGTCACCACTTTGTCTATTTCTGCCGCCAAGCAGCAATGTCTAAGGTTAACTGTTTTGTTTCGATTTTAAGGGCATTGAAGCCAGTGAAGTTATGGAGCATGAGACTTAACAACTTATGTCTCGGGGTGACGAACCTAGTCCAATGTCAAGTAGCTCTGTGTAATTTAGTCTGAGTTATGTCTGTGGGCAAGCGTAAAGCTTATCATCTAGCGAGCGACCTGCTGGTTTCGTCATTCAGGCTACTAAATAAATAAAACATGTTTTTTTTTTTTTTTTTATATTGACATATACGAGTTTAGTAACAAAATTTATGAAAGCCCTAATCTCTGTGCTAGGTTCAGAGACCTGTTACAGAAATCAGTATCCTCTGTCATTCGTCAAGCATTTCGTGATAGAAAAACCCAATACCACTTTAACCGACCCGGGGATCGAAGCCGAGACCTCAGCGTTAGCCTCAATCGTAACGCGTACGCATTACAACTGCGCCACCGAGGCAGTCTGTCAGTCAGTCAGTTATATATGTAAGTAAAGCAGTGGATGTTAATTAAAACTGTGTTGAAGGAATTGGTAATGATAGCTTTACAGCTATCATTGCGACAAGAAAGAGTGATGGTTATTCATCCAGCTTTTATCCGTTTCATAATGCCATAGCCTAGTCCAGTGGTTCCCAATTAGTTTTTGCTACGTACCACTTCAAAAAAGACCTCAAACCTGCGTACCCCTTATTGTAGCAAACACACTAATATTATAAATGCGAAAGTTTGTGAGTGTGTGTGTGTTCTTGTTTTTACTGATGATTGTAATACAATAATATTTTGGAAATTGTTCTTGTTTTTACTGATAGCCGCACGTACCCCTTGATGCAACTTCACGTACCTCTGGGGGAACGCGTACCACTAATTGGGAAACACTGGCCTAGTCTATCACCATACTGGGCACATATTCCAGGCTCGACCCCGGTCAACTTCAACTAATTTTTTTTTTTTACTAGCCCTTTATTATACATGTCCCACCCACTGCTGGGCACGGGCCTCCTCTACTGAACGAGAGGGGTTACGCATTAGTCCACCACGCTGGCCTAATGCGGGTTTTCGAAATTCTAATGAAGAACTTCTCAGGTATGCAGGTTTCCTCACGATGTTACCTTCACCGTTAAAGCAAGCGATTATTAACAATTAATACACACATAACTTAGAAAGTCAGAGGTGTGTGCTCTTGGGACTGGTTTTGAACCTACAACAGTCCGTACCAATCCCCACTGAGCTATCGCTGCTTCGATTATACATATTTGATTACGAATCGAAATCTCAAACACTTTCAGACGTAATAAATAATAATTAAAGGTCTTATGTCATAAACTCTATAGTAGATGTAATATGGTTGAAATAAATAAATAGCGTGAGGTGTTCATCGACTCGCAGCGGGCGAGGCGGCACAGCGCGGCACAGCGCGACATAGCGCGGCTCGGGCGAGGCGGCACAGCGCGGCACAGCGCGACACAGCGCGGCGCGGGCGAGGCGGCACAGCGCGGCTCGGGCGAGGCGGCACAGCGCGGCACAGCGCGACACAGCGCGACACAGCGCGGCGCGGGCGAGGCGGCACAGCGCGGCTCGGGCGAGGCGGCACAGCGCGGCACAGCGCGACACAGCGCGACACAGCGCGGCGCGGGCGAGGCGGCACAGCGCGGCGGCTATTCAAATGTAACGAGCGGTCGGCGCCGCGACGAGACCACTACCTGTATTTACTGATTCACTTAAATGTATTGATATTATGGACCTTAACTTTAAAATGAAATTATTCTGATTATGCTGTTTGAGCGTTAATATTGTAAATTACTGATCGGAAACGCTTGTCACAAAGTGTTGCCTCAGCGTGTATTATATGTTATACTAATCCTTCGTCGTTAGATGAGATGATAGCATTGTAATATTATAAATTGCGGTTTCACCCGCAACTACAGCAGTGCCACCTGCCGGGTCCAATTGTGAATCTAAACCATCCAGGGCGCCACCCAAACGCATACAAAAAAAAACATTCACACATCATATACACACGTACAGTAGAATTATATATATAAAGATTAAAAGTATAGTATTGCTTAATTGATAAACCAATGAAGTCACTATAGTAGTCCATTAAGCTCCGCGTGCGAAAATATTTTTGCAAAAAATGATATGAATGGAAATAATGCGGATGTGATATGACGGGGCCGGCGCGGCGGTTGGAGGCAGCGCAGGGCCCCGAGGCCCCGGGGGCCGCGCGCTCGCGCCGTGAAATGGAATCATACAACGCGTCACGCATGGCACGGGCTTTATTTTGTTATCATCCAAGCTGGACAATCGGTTTTGTGGCCGACAGACCAATAAATTTTGTGTTTTTGACGTGGAAACTGCACGTTTTTACGAATATTCCGCCTAAAACAGTCATATTTGAATGTATAAATTAATGTATTACGTAAATAGAAAAAATTACGACATGAGGGGCTAGCACGGAAAACTATCGAAATCGTAATGTAAAGGTATCGAGGGTTCGATAGATAATTCCTTATATCATTGGTCTATATTCCATATATATTACTTTATTTTACGTACGATAGAGGCGCTGTACTAAAATCTCATAGAAATTGTTGTCGATGACAGCTCGAATAACTTTTCGCAAGTTTCCGTGCTAGCCCCTCTGATGTTTTAATTTATTTTACAATATTCGTATAAAATACATTTATTATAAATCTTTTACATATCTCTATAGATAAAAATGGTAACAAGGGGAATCCCATAAACCGTTAGATATCGGATAAGTTTACATAATAGAGAATTTACTCTATTTAGAGACTCTTGTGACGTCTAGTTATGTAATACTAGCTTTTACCCGCGGCTCCGCCCGCGTGAATAGACTTTTCCGAAATAAAACGTAGCCTATAACCGTCTCCAGGGTCCCATCTATTTCTACATCAAAATTCATCAAAATCGGTTCAGTGATTTAAGCGTGAAAAACATAGATTTTTTTCATAAAAAGTATCCTATGTTACTTCTAAAACCTCCAAGAATATGTGTACAAGGTTTCATGATGATCGGTTAAGTAGTTTTCGCGTGAAAGCGTAACAAACAAACTTACATTCACATTTATAATATTAGTATGATAATAAATCAAATGTAACAAAGTAAAAATTTTACGTGAAATTGACATAAATAAGTTTAGGGTAATGGGTTGATGCTAAAGTTGTAAATGGAAACAAAGTGCATCGGATGAATCAGATCCAGGCCACATACAAAGTATGTTATTAGTTGATTAGCCGGTGGTTGTAAAAACTTTACGGCTGGCGAATATGTCTGCGTACAATATTCTACAATGTAACTAAGTTAATGGCCGGTCCCTATATTCTGTCTGTCTCTAGTTTTGCTATACCGGCGATAGAAAATTTTATCTATTTTCCGTTTTACCGTCCCAATAAACTTACTAATGATAGGTAATCCTATTCTTCATTGCTGTCTACTGATGAGAGGACTGATAGCTGACTACAGATATACAACACTATGAAAATGACAGTTCAAGCGTCCCAATATTTTTTATGTGCTATCTGTCGATAAGGTTATTTAGTTTTTTCTTTATCGGTAGATTTTGACCGATAAACAGATATCCTCGGCTGTAAAAAAACTAAATAAATAACGCATTTTGAAGAAATAGCCATGAGTATACAAGGTTTACATAGCACTTGCACTACAATACAAAAAACTAAATAAATTATGTAAAAATCTAAAAGAAAATATAATAAAATTCTAAAATTCCCATAAATAAAAATAATGCACCGTTTTGATAATTAAATGAAGTGCAAGAGACATATAAATATTTGTTTTGATGCGAACAAAATAATTCCCCACTTCACTAAAATCCCCCCAAATTCACTTGGGATTTTTGTTCAAAGGAGTTGTATTCAGAGCCGTTGGTTGAGCGTGTAAATAGCCCAACCACGAAACGAGCCAAGGGGCTCGAACACGCAGAACCGCCTATGCGTTCCCTCAAGGCGAGCACAACGTAAGGCACTGGGTCTGCGCGAAAAAAATGTACCACCAACCTGTAGTCCAGAGCCGGGCACACCACTCCGTGATCGTCAGGCAGCTCGCAGACGGCGCTCCGCTGATCTCCACGGGCCGTGCGCCGGGTGAAGCGTAGCGAAAGTCGATGGTGGCGAAGAAACGAACTATGACGACTGGTGTCGGTGCATAATGTGTCCGTGTAGCGAGAGAAAAGTATATGTGAGAGAGTTGTGTATTAAAGATAATGGTAACTCGCGAGAGCGAAGAAAACCGGACAGAAAAGTATAAGATGAAAGGTAATTTTTTGAGTAATGACAAGAAGTGATTTTAAAACGAAGAGAATTTAAAAAAGATGTGACGTTTGCCTGCCCGTATCAAATCAACGGAGCACGCAAACGAGGCCGGCGGCCACGGAGGTGATAAGCCAGCTCTCGCCAAGCAGGTTGGATAGAACAATTCTACCCAGACCATGCCCACGCCGATTGATCGTCCTTAAGGGTACACCAGGCGGCTCAACCATACTCCCGGCCTTGGAAGTTCCCAGAACTTTCAAAAGAAAAAAATAAATAAATAAATAAACTCAAAGTTAACCGTGTTATGTTATATATATTAAATTCTTCATGCTCAAAGGGAGCTAAAAATAAATAAGAGACCTTAATTCGGCTGAAGCAGAAACCTCGATCTTTTCATCCATCGCGCGAGATTCAAGAATAATGAAATTTAAAAACAAATGTAATGATAACGTAAAAAACAACTTTAATTAAATAATAAATTATTGAGTTGGCACTGGGTACAATTTTACAATTGGCCGTTTAAAAGTGCCAAACTTAGTTCTTACCAAAGCAACGCGGACGACACCATCATTGCCTGGAAAAACATCACTTATAACGCCTAATGGCCAAGACAAAGGCGGCACGTTATCCTGACCTAACAACACTACGGTCCCAACTTTAACCGGATGATCGTCAGTTGCCCACTTCTGCCTGACTTGAAGAGTGTGCAAATACTCAACACGCCATTTCCGCCAGAAACCTTGAACCAAATTATCCAACAAGTGCTTTCTACTAGACAAATTAACAGGGTCAGCTGGCAAATCCGGTGCAGGAAGATACTGTAACGGTGTTGACATAATAAAATGTGCCGGAGTTATTATTTCTGGGTACGGATCAGAAGATACCACGTTTAATGGGCGAGAGTTCATAATACACTCAATTTGTGCTAACACCGTTTGCAACTCTTCGTATGTCAATATCTGGTCGCCTATGACACGGAATAAATGTGTTTTTAAGCTTTTTATATTCGATTCCCACATTGAGCCGAAATGAGGAGCTCTCGGAGGTATCATTTTCCACTCAACCCGACGACTCGATAACTCGTTCTTTATAACAGACTGAAATTCACTGTTTAAAAGAAGTCGATACAACTCGTTCAACTGAGCTCGAGCGCCTACAAAATTGGTTCCATTGTCCGAGTACAAATATGACACTGGTCCACGCCTAGAAATGAAACGCTTAAATGCATTTAAAAAGGAATCTGAAGTCAAATCCGAAACGAGTTCAATATGTACGGCTTTAACAACCAGACACACAAAAAGACATATATACGCTTTCTGAGCATGATGGCCTCTGCGGCGCACAAGAGTAATGCGTATAGGGCCTGCATAATCAACTCCAGTATGAACAAAAGCTTTTGCCTCCATGATACGGTATGCGGGCAAATCCGCCATCTTCGGAGTAGTATGTACAGGACTTAAACGAAAACATTTATTACATTTCCTTATTACAGCTCTAACAGTTGTTCTAGCATCTAATATCCAAAACCGCTGGCGTAAAATCGAAATAAGAAGACCAGGACCCGTGTGACAGTTCATATAATGGTAATGACGTATAATAAGGTCTACTATATGATCATGTTTCGGAAGGACTGCCGGATGCTTAACTTCGAAAGGCAAATCTGACAGCGAAAGCCGACCTCCAACACGAAGTATACCACTTTCATCCAAAAAAACAGACAAGTTTTGCATTTTCTTAGAAGGTTTCTTCTTAAATTTCATTAGAGACATATCTTCTTGGAAGTGAACAAATTGAACTGCCCGAATCATAGCATTCTCAGCGATGATTAAATTCGGTACAGTTCTTGTAGAATCAACTTTCTTAGCAAAACGCAAAATATAAACAACAATACGCAACAATTTATCCCATGACGAAATACGACGAGATAAATCATACAGGATTGGGAAATCATGTTGCTCAAGTTTAGAAGTTAAAACACTCGCTTTTAATTCGGGTAATACTTCGAGATCATTAGCAGAGAAACTTTTTATGGGCCACCCGGAAGACGGACCACGAATCCATGATGGACCGTTCCACCACAAATCATTCGAAAGGAGCTTAGAAGGCAAAACTCCACGAGAAAGACAATCGCTAGGATTCTCGGAACCTGCGACATGATAAAAATGCCGTGCCATCAAATTTTCTTGACATTGGGCAATACGATTACTGACAAATATAGACCAGCGATGTGGAGACGAGTGAATCCACGAGAGAGCAATGGTCGAGTCTGAAAACGCATATATACCTGCAATAGGTAAGCGAGATTTAAAAGTGTCAAGCACAATTTTCACCAACTTTGACATCAAGAGAGCAGCACATAACTCTAAACGAGCAAGAGTAGTAATCTTAGTCGGCGAAACCTTTGATTTCGAGCATAACAATCTGACAGTAATATCACCTGCAGAATCAGTAGTGTGCAAGTAAACTGCAGAACCATAACCGTTCATACTTGCGTCACAAAATGCAACTAAGTTCACAGAGCAACCTACGAGAACACCTATATGACGTGGAATTCTAATTGTTTGCAATAACGGGAACTCTTGAATCAGACTATGAAAACGAAGAACAATATTCTCAGGAGGAGTATCGTCCCAATCTACATTGCATAACCACAGCTCTTTAATGAGTAATTTGGCATATAAAATCACGGGGGCAACTAAACCCAAAACATCAAATAATCTCGCCACAACAGAAAGTATATTTCTCTTAGTACATTTAGTTTTCCCGCTATTTATAATAAAAGAAAAGTTATCATCAACTGGATCCCATGACAGACCAAGAACTTTCAATGAACTATTTAGATCACCAGAAAAATCTACACTACTACAATGTGAATCAGGTAAATTCTCCATAAGAGTGGGAGAATTGCTTTTCCACTTTATTAGATCAAAGCCGCCCATTCTAAACATAGCAATCAAATGTTCCGCAAGACTGATAGCACTAACCTCGTCGGGCATAAAATGCACCAAATCATCCATATACATATTAGAAGACACTATAGCAGCCGCTTCAGGGTATGTAGCACTCATATCTTCGGCCAACTGGCGAAGCGTGCGCATAGCTAAATACGGGCTTGACTTCAAACCAAAAGGAACTCTATTGAATTGAAAGGTACGAATTACCTCATTCCCACTAAAACGAAACAAAATCTTTAAGAATTTTCTGAATTCTGGTAAAACACCTATCTGTAGGTACATTTGCTTAATATCAGCCGACATGGCGACCGAGAACAATCTAAAATCCAACAATAACAGAAATAAATCCGCCTGTAAATTAGGACCTACATGCAATATGTCATTCAATGATACGCCGGTGTGAGTCTTCGCACTAGCGTCTAACACCACTCGAGGCATAGGTTTATCCGACCTGGTAACAGCGTGATGAGGTATGTAATAACCTTCCCCAGTGACATCCACAACCGGAACTTCTGATAAAAAACCATTATCAATGTAATCCTTTATTACCGCATTATATTTTTCTTTCAAAGGAAGATCATGCTTCAGCTTCCTTTCTAAAGCTATAAATCGACGATGTGCAGCACCTCGAGAATCACCCAACTCTGAAGGGTGCTTAAGGAAAGGTAAAGCGACAGAATACCGGCCCTCATTATCACGCGTAAGCGAAGCGATGAATAAATTTTCGCATTCAGTCTCCTCAGGGCTCAGATATTTCACCTGAGGAATTTCTTCCAGTTGCCAGAACTTCTGCACCAAATCACTCAAAGCAACACCGGTGAACGAAGAATTATTCCTAAAATTAGGTATGTCACCCATCAGCACGTAACCGAACGCGGTCGACAAAGCAGGTGGAGAACGAGATCCTGACTCAATCCTTCCTCCCAGAAAAATATGCGGAAATAGCTGAGCACCTAGAATCATGTCAATACTTCCGGGAACATTCCAAGTAAGATCAGCCATCGGAAGGCCCGACAAATATGACATATTGTCATCACTAATAAAGTACGATGGCAACTTATCCGTAAGACAGTGTACCACCAGTGCATGAATGCAATATTCATGCTCAGAATGAATACGAGATTCAATATCAATGTATACATAACCACAAATCGGTTGTGAAGCTAAACCAATCCCTTTGACAAAAGAGTTACTCAAAGGGGTTATGGGTATATTAAGTATTTTACAACACTCAATGGTAATCAGATTATTCTGAGAACCATTATCTATCAAACATCTTACAATCTGTTTATTATTGCTACCTCTAGGCCTAGCATATATCTGCGCTGTCGCCAACAGAATAGCAGAACCCGAATGTGCATTTGCATTAAATGACATAGACGGGCTATGCGATAACGCGATAACACCCGAAGATGAAACAGGTGTGTCACGTGCATCAGTAGAGGCGCAAATAGCGGCGCGCGAACTTGCTTGCTGAGGTAAAACATTCACGGTCTCTGCCGGAGGCGGAAGCGACACGTGCGGAAATGAAGAAGAATTATTATTATATTTATCAAAATGCAACAACGTATGATGACGTTTATTACACAAACTGCAAACAGAAGTTGAAGAACAATTCGAAAGTATATGATTTAAACTACAACAATTAACACAGCCAGATTTAGATTTTATAAAATCATATCTTAATTGCGGTGTATGCAAATTCTTAAATTGAACACATTTGTAAAGAGGATGCACAGACTCATGACAGCACGGACACATTTTAATAGACTGAATAGCTAAACTGCCATTCTGACGCGAAACAAACGAACGAGGATGAGTATCCTTGCTACCACGAGACGACCCAGCAGAAGCTGAATGCCTACTCGCATTACCACTATCAGCATTAGGGCGCGGATTCGAATGTGTACCCGAACGTTGCAAAATTTTCGTTTGATCTTGTATAAACGCTATCAATTCCATAGAAGACGGAATCTTCTTGTCCCGCACTGTCAACTCAAATGTCTGCACAACTTGACAATCTAATTTCCGCAAACCACATTGCAAAAAAATGAAATCTAGAAGATCATCAATATCTAACAGTTTCAAAGCAGCAATTGACGCTGCATATTTCTCACCGAACATCTCTAAACTGCTAGCTGTGTTGTTACATGATTTTAAATCGAAGATATTATTCAAATAATACGAACCTAGCATCCGTACATCCTGGTATTTTTTAACTAAACCATCCCAGATTATCTGATATGTTTCTCCCGTAGGTACAATACCTGCAGTAATTTTAATAGCATTATGAGTAAGCTTGCCTATGAGATATTGCACACGCTGCGAATCAGACAGTTGAGGATTGTTATGAATGTTCGACTTAAAAGATTCGTAAAATAACGGCCAGTTTTCTGCGCGACCATCGAACGATGGTATATTAATCGATGGTAGCTTAACAGGCGATTTCAATTTAGAACTAGCTCCGGAACCTGACTCAGAGCCTAAGACGCTTGTTATATTGTTCCGCACTCGTTTAACACGCGTGTATAAATCCTCGAATGCAGATAACTCAAGGTAATTCGGTTCTAATTCAGGATTTTCCTTAAATTGAAGTTCCACTATACAGTCTAGAATATTCTCAAATCTATCCCGTAAGTCATCGACAGTTTCCGATTCAGCCATAAAATTTTCACTAGATCTTAAGTCGAAACCGGTCACTTTCGTTGATAACGTGAAAATGCGGTTCATCCGTTGAAAAATTAATTCTTTTTTAGTTAATAAAGATGCTAAATTTATGGAAGCCATATTCGAATGACAAGGGGAAAAAAACGTATTTAAAAAACTGGAATAGTATCCGTAACTCAGAAGGACCAAAACTATGGAAGAATAGTGTATTAAAGAGAAAATGGTAACTCGCGAGAGCGAAGAAAACCGGACGAAAAAGTATAAGAGATGAAAGGTAATTTTTTGAGTAATGACAAGAAGTGATTTTAAAACGAAGAGAATTTAAAAAAGATGTGACGTTTGCCTGCCCGTATCAAATCAACGGAGCACGCAAACGAGGCCGGCGGCCACGGAGGTGATAAGCCAGCTCTCGCCAAGCAGGTTGGATAGAACAATTCTACCCAGACCATGCCCACGCCGATTGATCGTCCTTAAGGGTACACCAGGCGGCTCAACCAGCCGTAATGTATTGACAGTAAAACATTTCGTTATTACATTGTGTTTTGCAACATAATAAGTATTTCTCGTTATTATTATTTCATTTACAGTGGTAAAAAATAAGAATTATAGATAAATGTTAAATTAAAAGTTATATTTCTAATCTAAGTCATATCTTCATATTTTCTAACATAAATTAAGCATTAGTTCCTCTTTCTCATCTTGTATGAACATAACGCACAAGAGGGTCCAGATAGACTGCCTATCTATTGCTATCATAGTATCCGACGTGCATATCTAAAAAATAGGGACGATTCCAAGCAGTAGATAGAACAATACGGATGTTTGACGATAGCTATCTATCGTGAAATTGAAGATTAATATTGGGAACGGCCATAAGAGTTAGGTGAAGGGCTGGGTACCATACCTCACGAACAGTTTTAATTCCATTTTTTTTTATTTCAATAAATGTTTAAAGTTAAATGTTGAAAGTGACATTGGATTTTTCTATAACGAAATGATCAGCCCAGATTCTGGAATTGTGCCTATATAGCGATAGGCTCGTATCACATGGGACGGAGATACGCTCGGCGAAATGTGGGTATACTGTTTACACCTCTGCCTACCCCTTCGGGGATTACAGGCGTATGTATGTATGTTTGATGACGTTCAGTGATATACACGTTCCATCGGATATCCATAGAATAATCTCCACCTGTGCATTCCGCTATGAATAGAGAAATGGTATTAATTTATTCAATCTGTTCATGAATCAATCAGCGCGAATTGGTATATCGTATCATGTAGATGTAGCAACTATTGCGATTACGAATTCACGACCATTTCAATTAAAAAAACATTTATATAGTCGGCAATGTCGCTTCTAAAGAAATATAATAATTGGATAAAATAATAATAATACCAGCTCTGTATTATATACGTCCCACTGCTGGGTACGGGCCTCCTCTACTGAATGAGAGGGGTTAGGCCTTAGTCCACCACGCTGGCCTAATGCGGGTTGGCAGACTTCACATACCTTCGAAATTCTTATGAAGAACTTCTCAGGTATGCAGGTTTCCTCACGATGTTTTCCTTCACCGTTAAAGCAAGTGATAATTAACAATTTATATACACATAACTTAGGAAAGTCAGAGGTGTATGCACTTGGGGCTGGTTTCGAACCTGCGACTTTCGTCTCAACAGTCCATACCACTCCCCGCTGAGCTATCACTGCTTTTTTAGTATAATAATTGGATACTCTGCAATAAATCAAAAATAATAATCAGTCATTGATTTGTTAAAAATTCGCCGAACTAAGAACCTCCTCCTTTTATGAAGTCTAAAGTCAGTCAGGTTAAAAATAGCTAAGAATTGACCGCGTAGTGGCAACAAATAAGTATTTTTAATATGATAATAAAACCAGCCTTATAATTCACACGTCCCACTGTTGGGCACGGGTCTCCTCTTTTTTTATTGCTTAGGCCGACAAACGAGCTAGTGATAGGGGGCGAGCCTATCGCCATACCGGGCACAAATTCCAGACTCCGGGCTGATACTGAGCATTTCGTAATAGAAATACCCAATACCACTTTACCCGACCCGGGGATCGAACCCGAGACCTCAGCGTTGGCCTCAATCGTAACGCGTACGCATTACGACTGCGCCACCGAGGCAGTCAATATATTAATACGTAAAGAGAAAACTTTATACCCTTTTTGAAACTAATATGCGTTCACGGAAGAGTGTGTTATTTGGCATAGTTACATATATAATATTACTTGGAGAAGGAACGCAAACTAAAAGGTGACTATTTATATTCATAATAAGTAATTATTACAAAGTATAAATTGGCATTATCGTTCGCTGAATACGTCCCCGACATAATTGGGCGTGCGCCAGCTTGCGAGTTGCGACAGACAATCGAATATTAAAATACTTGATCACTTACATACGATATCTAAATAATCCGCCCCACACAGAGCTCATTGTAATTTTTCAATTTCGCGCCGGGAGGGCAAAGGGCGGAGGGCAGGGGCTCGGGGGAGGGGAGGTCGGAGGGGGTGCGTTTCAATCGTATCGCAACGCATTATGATGGCGGGAGAGAGTCGAGACGTCCCCGCTATGAATATTTGAATGGATGATCGGCGGCTAGCTGTTATGGGGTTTATTTAGTAGGCTGTTGCTATATCTCCAAACTGACATAACTTTATCACAAAAGATTGTCAAGGCATGTGGTATACGCAAAATGACGCATAAAATAAATGTTTTTTTCTTTCTCTGAACAGACACACATAACATTATGTCTCTCTGTATAAAAAAGGCCTCCTTTCCTCTAGGAAATGCTTCAGATGCATTCGTATGAGATTGAGAGATCAGCTTTGTTTCTGCAAAATGCTTTATAGGCGTATTAATACTTCTTACTAATATTGTAAATATAACAGTTTATATGTTTGTGACTTGAAAATGACGGCCACACGGGTGGAGCCGCGAAATAAAGCTAGTATATATATAAATGTACAATTTTAGTACATGTTGATATCAATAAAATAATTAATAAACTTCAAATGTTTTAATTAAACGTTTGAAAGGTATTGTTATGAAAGGCCTTACTTCTTGTTGAACAAATTTAATTACAATTATTTAAGAACATATTTAAATAATGGCAACATAATTATTTATATTACAAGAACAAAACTGAAATGAAATCCAGAACTGGGTCGGAAGGTTGGTGAGTCCGGCACAACTATCATTGCCTCCGCATACCTTCTCAACCGCCGAGTTCGAGAAGGTATCCGTAAATGAGATTTTCCCCGCGAAAAAAAGGGAGTAAAAGGTTTTGGGTAGTTTGTTTTGTAGTATAGGCCGGCAAACGAGCAAGTGGGTCACCTGATGGTAAGTAATCTCCACCGCCCATTTACACCCACAATACCAAAAGAGTTACGGGTACGTTGCAGACCTTAAAGAAAAGGGATACTTAAGGTTGGGAAGGGGAGGGAATTTGGGCCTCCGAATATCTCACTCACCGTATGAAACGCAGCAGCAAGCTGCTACTTTACGCCGGTTTTCTGTGAGACAGTGGTAACGACCCGGACGAGCCGGCCCATACATGCTGTAAACAAAAGTTTTTACAGCCTCTACCACTTTTTATAAGCATGAATGACGAAACGAATACCGCTGACTGTGTTCCAGTTTGAATTACATAAACCAGCCAAATTACTGTACAGTAACGGACTGCCTCGGTGGCGCAGTTGTAATGCGTACAATCGGGTTCTATCCCCGGATCGGGTAAAAGTGGTATTGGGTTTTTCTATTACGAAATGCTCAGTATCTGGCAGGAGTCAGGACGTTGTGCCTGTATGGCGATAGACTCACCCCCTATTACATCGAGGGATGGAGATACGCTCGGCGAAATGTACTTGTTACACCTCTGCCTACCCTTTCGGGGATTATAGGCGTGAGTGCGTATGTAACATCTTATGTCTCAGGGTACGCAGCATGTCATCACTGTTTTGAAATTCACTGTTCAGAGTGGTATTTTTATTGTTTATAGGCATCACGGAAACGAGCTCTCATCATTCAGTTGTATAAAAATATTATTATTAAAAAACATGAGTACATTGGTTTCTGAATATCTAACCTCTATAATAAATTAATTATCGTCAGTTATACCAGACAGAGCGCCACGGTAAAACAAAACAACATCGCCACTGTAACAAGAGAGCAACAAAAGCAAGCGAGCAAGCACCTCGTTGTACCGCGCCGCGACGATAGATTTCGCGGTCGGGTGCTGGGGTTATTGTTACCGCTGTCTGTTCCGCGTCACCGCACATTTTGCGATGTTGCACCGCTAGGCGCGACATGATGGGCCCACAGAACACAGGAATAAGGTTGTTCTGTGGATAGGCCTGTCGAAATGTACTAACGAGATACGCCCACTGCCGGAATATTCGCGCGTGCATTTGTCTTGGCTATGATTACAGTTATTAGCTGTTGCTGGACTTCACCTGCATCTGTTGAGTCTGTAAGTAGTTTTCCATAAAAATTCTTCATTAGTTGATGAATTTCAAATGCCTAAATATGTTTTTTGTAAAAAAAATGCCTTCAATACCAAGTTTCAAATAAATTTCACCAGAAATATATTATTTACCATTCAAACTTTCCCGATCCCTTAGGGACATAGTATCAAAAAACCTTTCTTAGTTTATATGAGTGGTAGAGCCACGCTGTAGACTCTTTTGTCTACAGCATGTATGGGCCGGCTCGTCCAGGTCATTACCACTGTCTCACAGAAACCGGTGTAAATTAGCAGCTTGCAGCTGTACGATATCCGGAGGATCAAACCACCTCCCCTTCCCAATCCCTTTCCTTTAAGGTAGGCTACGCACCCATGATTCTTTTGGTATTTTGGGCATATATGGGCGGTGGAGATCACTTACCATCAGGTGACCCACTTGCTCGTTTACCGGCCTATGCCTTAAAAATAATAATAATTATATCTTTATAGAAATACGCTGTCAAGATTTCACATTCTTAGATCCAGTTTTTGGTCTGGGCATGAATCAGACAATCAGTCAAGACAATATGTATGTGTGTGTATTTGAGGTATTTATTCCTTATATTAAGTTGTTTATACGAAATTACGTTCAAACGTGTTGGTTCAAAAGTATAAGATCGCTTGAAAAGTGAAGTGGTCTCCAGAGTGAAGAGGCTAACGTTACAAAGGCTTGCTTCGGGTGTGAATGTCAAGTGGTTTCCATTTATATCCACCGAATGAAGTCGTTTGTCTTTTACCAGACCTCATTTATTGTCTATATAATGTTTTACTTCAAATAGGTATTTTTTGATGTGGTAAAGGCTCGGGGTTACTTGGTTTGTTTACGGCAGGAATGGGTTGTCTCAACTGGGGTACAGTCTTATCGGAAACCGAAGTGAAATAACATCCTCTGTGATCTTAATAGCGGTCGTATTAAATCTTACTACCTAATATTATAAATGTTTTTTTTATCCTAGCTCGGCAAAATGACTACGCTACACCTGATGGTAAGTGTAGCGCAATCCATGAATACTGTCGACCAACGATAGACACTGAATCTATCGCAGATCGGCAGAATTATGACAGCCTGCTTAGTTGCTTCTTCACACTCTGTTTAAAGGATCCCATGTTATAGGAAGGAGGAAACACGTGCGCCGGTAAACTATTCTACAGCTTTATGGTGACTTTGACTTTGGAAGTTTGAGTTTGGGTTCTTATTAATCAAACAAGCTTTAATGGCTGAACGGATTTGAATGCTTCGCAAATAGATAGACCCGATCTGAATGATGAAATGGGCTACTTTTTATACCGAAATCCGATATTCATGCTGTTAGAGCTGCGAGTACGAGCCACGAGTACGAGTGGTAGAGCCACGCTGTAGACAGTTTTGTCTACAACATGAATGGCCCGAATCGTCCGGGTCGTTACCACTGTCTCACAGAAAACCGACATAAAGTAGCAGCTTGCTGCTGCGTTTCGTGCAGTGTTTGATGGCCGAAGAGTAGGCCAGATGTTTGACCCGTAACCAATAGCATATCATCGATTCCCATATGTCCTTTCCGCTTAGCTTTAGTAGATACTAGGCTGCGCCGCTCTTCTCTTGTCTTCGCATACCTCCGATTGTGGATAGCGGCCCTAAAAGTGCTATCCGCATAAGCTACTCGAGACTTCAGCCATTTTACGTAATATGTATTCTGGGACTCATAACTAATTCAATTCAGCTTAGTGATCTTACAAATCAAGGTCATTAATCAGATGGTGTGAAATCCTTGAATTAAGTTAAAGCTCGTTGTTATTCTCCCTGTATAATGTATGCATTGAACGTGTTCAATGCTGGCTGGCACGTCCACAATACCAAAAGAATCATGGGCGCATTGCCGAACTTAAAGGAAAAGGATAATTAAGGGATTGGGAAAGGGGAGGGGGATTTGGGCCGCTGAACATCTCTCTCACCGTACGAAAGGCAACAGCAAGCTGCCACTTTACGTGAGTTTTCTGTATGACAGTGGCAGTCTTCATGTTACCGATATTTTTTTTATAGCAAATGAAAAATAAGGTATATTAAGCATTGTGATAAAAAATCCTTAGAGAGTATGTTTAAGTTCCACACGTACGAGTGTCGCTCGAATTCAACCACAGACTATTAAGTCTAAAGATGTCACATGAATATTATTTCAACACAAAAAAAAAAAAAAATGGGGGTCTTAACATATTTAACAAGTTCTTAAATGATTTTAAGTTTTATATCGGTTAAAAGCAAGTATTGACAAAGTAGACCAACTAATATGGGCGTATGAAAGTAATGTATTAGATGTAAACAGTTTATGATTAATTGATTACTAATACATATGGGTATTCAATATTGTGGCGCGTTATAGTTATATATCCCTATACATCAGTTGCATTGACTGTAGAGCGGGAATTTACGAAGTTATTACTGACTCTGTATCACTTTCCGGATTTCCCAGCAACTATTCTCTAGAGACTGGCCGACGCGGCGTGGCGGCGCGGCGTGGCGGAGCGGCGCTCCCAGAATATAATATATTTTTTAAAATGGAATAAGCTAATTTTTCTGCATTTAGTTCTTTAACTTTTGGTAGGTACTATAATTTGCTGAAGAGACTGAATTATGAATTGGTTTAATTGTGTATATCTCGTGTAATGTATACCATTTGTCCTCAGCATGAATGGGCCGGCTCGACTGATAGTACCACTGTTTTACAGAACCGACGTGAAGTGACCTTTTATATTTACCTTTTATTACCTTTTATTTCGATTGAAAAAAAACACTGAAGCGTTGCCTGGGATTGGTATATACCAATCATATCATGGTCTCCTATCATATCATGGTATGGAACTAAGTTCTAATAATCGTGGTTTCAGCACTATTTGCACCTCTGCCTACCCCTTAGAAGTTTTTTTCATATTATTATATTCATGTTTTTTTCATATTATTATATTATTATTCATTTGCCGGCCTATTGGCCGGCAAATGAACAAGTGGGTCACTTGAAGTTAAGTGATCTCCACCGTCCATGTGCGCCCACAATAAAAGAAGAATCATGGGCGCGTTGCTAACCTTAAAAGAAAGGGATAAATAATTAAGGAATTGGGAAGGGGAGGGGACTTGGGCGGCTGGATATTTCAGTCACCGTACGAAACGCAGCAGCATGCCGCTACTTTACGCCGGTTTTCTGTGAGATAGTGGTAACGACCCGGTCAAACCCTTCCTTTCGTGCTGTAGACAAAACTGTGTACAGCGTGTCTTTATTAGAAAACTTATTGCACACTACAAAACTGATTCTATTAAATTATGCAGTTCTCCCATTCTCCCATGACTTATCGCGAGCCAATTTCAACCAGATTCTTAAAAAAAATACGAAAGAAATTATTACCATTTGTATTACAATTTCGTATAAAAATCCTAGAAATATCTGTGCAATCCAGCTCGGGGTGTGGAGGAGTGTAGTGAAGGGGGGGGGGGGGTGTTATGCGTCACTTCCTCTGGAGCTGCGAGAACGTCTTACTACTGATGTGCACTCGGTTTGAAACGAGACTTTTTATGTGTAAAGACATTACATAAAGAAGGGAATCGAGTAGGTCATAGAATCATCTGATTATGTCAAATATGTCGCCTATAAATATCCACAATGTAAGATGGATTGAGGGTGTGTTGCCGACCTTTCCGGAAAGGAATGGGGTTGCACCAGCAAAGCAAGGCAAAGTGTTACTTTGTGTACGGGCAAGCACGTACACAAGTAAATTGTATCATCAGCATTTTACGCCAAAGCGCATTATTGTATTAGCATATTGAATCAGTTCGCATTCGGTCATCAATCGTTCCGCGCGTACTCATTATATCATATCATACAAGTGTCTCAATATATCAATTTTATACGAAAAAAGACTCTCTTATTTATCAACTATCATTCTATCATAAAGGTACTGTACCTTTATGATAGATTACATAGATTTTTCGACAGACTCCGAGGTGGCTGCGAAGCGAGAGGGCGTGGGTTCAATTCCCGCACAAAGACTTATGTTTATTTTATTTCTTAAGCACATCCACATCGTGTATATTGACAATTTGTTATGAATTATCTTACTTAAGGTTAATCATCTGATATACACGACACTTATGGAGCGCATAACATTCGCTGAATAAGTAGCATGTAGTACCTAGTATTACAGACTTATACTACTAGTAATAGTATGTTTGTGTGATCCACAAAAGTTTGTTTCAGGTCTGCGTGTTGTGGGACCGCAAGTCCCTCGTAGTTCTTGATACCCACGATACAGGTTTCCGTAGTGTAGGGTCGGGACCATGTGTGTGACTGTTGGGTGTATATTATTATTATAACTGCAATAAAAAAAATGTATTTTGCGGCCTAGTGCTGAATTAACTTCGAAAGTTAAACGAATATTAAGTACATTAAATTTGTAACTCAATTATGCTTAGTAAAATAGCACAGTCTGTAAATTATACAGTTTGGCAATGCGTTTCATGTTGACGACAAAGAAGACATTTCAATAGCGAGTGGTGCAATATACATAAGATAGCATAACTGGATTAAAGTTATTCAATTCTTCCACCGCCCATGCCTACGGTTAACTTTTAGTCTCCGAAAACAACATTGTCGCTCATCGCTTACTCAAGGTTGGCCAAGTTATTTTGCGCATATAGTACTCATTCGAGGACAGTTTGCATTATTCTTAAAAAACGAGCGTACTTCTATCCCCGAGCTCTACTCTGCTTATATATCGTTCCTTATCAGCCTCCGTGGCACAGCGGGCAAGTAGCCGGTTGCGAAGCGTGAGGCCGTGGGTTCGATTCCCGCACCTAGACAAATTTTTGTCTGATTCGCAAATATTTGTCTCGGGCCTGGGTGTTGTGGGTCCGCAAGTCCCTCGTAGTTCCTGATACGCTCGATACAGATTTACTTAGTGTGGGGTCAGGACTATGTGCGTGACTGTTGGGTGTATTTATTTATTTATTGTTATATTCCATAATACTACTAAGTACTACTAGCTACTTAGTATATGAAAGTAGAATGATGTACGTATGCACTATATGCAGTACACGACGTCGCGTCCCACTCTGTTTATGTATAACCATTCGTCAAATCTTCGGTACTTTTGGAGAAGCGCCGCGTTGTGTACACAACTCGATTGCACCTCGTCCGCAGATTGACTTCAGAGGGCCAATTCTCGTAATTTTAAATGTTCAAAATATCATTCCGATCTAATCTCAGCGTCAAGAAAGTTGTTCTCTTAAACCAATAATTTACGTCAAATGTGAACATAGCTCGTAATGAGAGTGAATGTAGAATAAAAGTTGACTGAAGCCAAAACGGTATAATGCTACTGACAACGCTAGGTGCATTTGACATTGATTATTGGTTTAAGAGAATACCATTTGTAACTTTCTTGACGCTGAGACTAGATCCGAATGATATTTTGAACATTTAAAATTACGAGAATTGGGAATTGGCCTCCAGCTGTCACGCGCCGTTTCACTAAAATTTTTGCTACAAATCGACACGGGTGTGTATTACGCGGCACCGCGTCTCATGGCAGATGATTGTCCATTCTAGACGCCTTAGTTATCAGACTGTATGATTTTTAGACTGTAGTCATAGTCCTTTCAGACTTAATTATGAAAATTGTACAGAATTGATTTGATTCGATCGACCTCAGCTCTTATGTACTTAGTTTAAAGGACATTATAGAACAATTACATATATAATAACTCTAATATACTAAGGCCACGTCGCGTTGTTTCAACCGTAGTTAAGTATCATTGACAATTGTAAGATTTGATTATTGTTTAATGAGATAACCAGTGTTAGTTACAAACCGTTGTTTGATACAACATTGAATAGAAGAAAAAGATAAAGATAATTATTGTTCATTTTATTGCCAGTGTAACGAAGTAGGAAATATATTTTCAATAAGGATATTTATTTTAAAGTAGCATTAATTGGGTGTTTATTTTGTTAATAGTTATTCTTTTTAACCGACACAAAAAAGGTTCTAAATTCGTCTACATGTACGTGACCCACTTGCTCGTTTGCCGACCTATGCAATAAAATAAATAAATATATATATCCCAAGATATTGGCTATACCTAGTTTGCTAATGTCGGTATATAACTTACACTCATTTTATGTAAAAAAAAACATATATCTGATATTGTACAAACAATTTTATTTTCATTATAATAATTCATGTAAAACTTGTTCAAATAATAATCGTATTCTTAAACAACTCTTTGCCATAGATATGTACTACGTACACGCCCAAAACCTTCAATTTTAACTTCTTTGTATACACATGAACGTAGCAAAACCACAAACTCAACAAAATATGTACTATTCGAATATTGCTCACATAGCAACCCTGCTCATAAGTATCGTACACATTGAGCTCGTAGAAACTAGATATCGTGTACACAAAGCTTTGAGTCGTGTGTGACATACCTTAAATTCAAACTACACCACTTTACAATACTTGTGGTACACACTAGTTCAATGAATATAGATCAGTAGTGAAACGTTAGAAATAGCTGCAATGTGAGAATTCCTGAGCGGGAATGTACGTAGGCCGCCAACATCTTAGGCCCAAAGTGAAGCTCACCTACACGTGGTACACTCTGTTGATTAGGACGTACTTTAAACTTACTACTACTTTTTACTTAAACGCCCTCGCAGAATAACAGCGCCACGTGGATTCTTCCACCTGGCAAAACCTGAGCTTGTGGCTTGGTCAAACTTGAGACACAGACAGTCGTGGAGGTGTGACAGGTAGCTATGCTTATATACAACTAAGATTATTGTTCTACTGTATTTTATTTTATTTTTAGTTTTTTTTGTATCTTGCTTTATGTTGCCTACATACTGGGTAATCTACCTAATAATTCTACTCTATTTTATTTTGTGTAATTTTACCATCATTTTTCTGCAGCTGGTTTCAAGTGTTGGCTAAATAAAGTGCTTTCTTTCTTTCTTTCTTTCTTTACTAGGGGTTGCGCACTTGATCCAAATTCCATGTTTTGAAATATCCTTAGCTCGTCTAATCTCGGATTAAGATCGAATGCGGTGCGTATATTCTAAATGTATTAAATTGTGCGTATATATTAAATTTATTTTTAGTCTCGGATAACAATGGCAATAACTTCACGTCATTATGGCCCATCCTCACTAACGCCGACAGTAATCCTGTTGTACAAGCGTGCGTGAGATGATCTGTTCATTAGGACGTTCCCGCGAGCTGCACATCATTAGTGTAACGCGTTGTTCTATAGATTTATCACACTGGATTTCTGCGAAAGCGGTTTAATGGTAAAACCGATTTTAGTGACGACTCGATGATTTTAGCACAATATTGTTCACAATACTAATTCTGAGGCCCTTAAATATTATCAACATTCTCCAACTCTGTAATACGTTATATATTGGTTATGTTGAGTTCAAAGAAGCAAGTCAAAACACTGTACTATAAATTACAATATTATTTCAGATATTGTATAGGTTTTTTTTATAGCAGAGGAAGGAATACAAATATGTGGTTCACCTGATGGTAAGTGATCTCTGCCGCCCATGATCATCCACAATACCTGAAGAATTATGGACGCTGATCGGATGATTCAGGGATTAGGAAGGGATTGGGCTTCTGGATATCTCGCTCATCGCTTGAGATGCAACAGTAAGCTGCTATTTGGCGTCGGTTTTCCTTCCATCCCTCGACGGCCGGCAGGATAACTCTGGCTTGAAAGATGGATTTACTTACTGGATGGATTTTAGAGTGGTAGAGCCACGCTGTAGACACTTTTGTCTACAGCATAAACCGCCCGGGTCATTACCACTGACTCACAGCAAACCGACGTAAAGTAGCAGCTTGCTGTGAGTGAGATATCCGGAGGCCCAAATCCCTCTTCCCTTCCCAATCCCTTAATTATTTATCCTTTTGTTTTAAGGTCAACGCGCCCATAATTCTTTTGGTATTATGAGCGAACATGGGCGGTGGAGATAACTTACCATCAGGTGACCCACTTGCTCGTTTGCCGAATACCAAATACAAATGGTGGTGATCACTTTCCATCAGATCACCTGCTCATTTACTGCTCTACTATTGTAACAAATACAATTTACAAGGTAGTAGGTCCCTCGTATGTGTGGGGCCGTCTGGATTGGTACCACCGCTTTTTCTATTTCTGCGTCAAGCAGCAGTACGTAAGTACTGTTGTGTTCCGGTTTGAAGGACATTGAAGCCAGTGAAATTACTGGCCATTATGAGACTTAAGATCTTGTGTCTCAGGGTGACGGACGCAGTTCAATGCCATGCAGTGGTTTGTACATCAAAGTTCTATGTGTTGTTGATTTTGTTTATGGGCAGGCGTGGCGCTTACCATCAGGCGAGCGACCTGCTCGCTTCGTCACTCAAGGTAATAAAAAAAATATCCCTGGGACATTTCAGAGAACACTGAGCTGATTTTTTTTCATTGACCGACACGTTTTATAGCTGATAAGTTAGTCAGGAAATACGATCGAAACTTGTTCTTGTCAAAGACTGATAAAAGTGTGTCGCAATTCATTTATCTTTGTCAAATCTGACTGATCCGAATTCTGTCGGAATCTAGTGAACGATCCGTCATGTCGTACTACTTGTATTTGAGGTAGTACAATCGTTTGAATCATTTTTAATATTCTAGGCATTGTTTGAATCTCTATTTATTTCAGGGTGATCAGCTCGATACTAAAACGACTCGAGCTAACAGTAGGCCTAGTACATGTGCTAATACCTAGTTTTCTAAAACGAAAACGAAACGAAAGCTTTCGTTTTCTCTCCATACGTCGAGTATCAGTAGCCAGTTATAATACAATCGCGAAAATCGTCATCAGATCTTAATCAGATTCATATGGGAAAACACCGCAACTAAACTGTATCGAACAAAAAAACTGAACAAAGTATTTTTTGAAGTATGTTATTAAAATTACATCTTGTTCACGTGCTGCGTAAACCAGCTTTATTAACATCGTTAATAGAAGAAAAACTACTCTCCGCTATAATATTTGTGTAATAATTCCACCTGCGCCACATTTTCACGATAAATCATTAAAAAGGCGAAAGAAATTGCGTGTTCAACGAGCGAGCCGCTAAATTATGTGTTTATATTGTACAAGCGGTAGGCGTGCGGGCTGCGGGGTTAGACGGTGGGATCAGTGTGGTTCTATACTCATTATTAATAAAGGTAAAATTGTAAACGATATCTCAGTGAACAGGAAGGTCTTGGTCTTGCTATATTTCGGAAATTTGGATACATACACATAAATACCTACATAATAAATATTTTGTAACGAGTGATAGTTGGTGAGGAGCAGTGTGAATTGAGCGTTGGCTAGAGGAGAGGAGACCTGAGAAGAATAGAAGAGGGTAGAGTTAGGCATTTATTGAATACTATTTGGTTTAATAATTCTTTTTGGAACTTCGATGTATAAATGACTGCCTCGGTGGCGCAGTTGTTATACGTACGCGTTACGATTGAGGCCAACGCTGAGGTCTCGGGTTCAATCCCCGGGTCGGATAAAGTGGTGTTGGGTTTTTCTATTACGAAATGCTCAATATCAGCCCGGAGTCTGGAATTTGTGCCGGTATGGCTATATAGGCTCGCCCCCTATCATATCGTGGGACGGAGATACGCTCGGTGAAATGTGGGTGTACTGGTTACACCTCTGCCTACCCCTTCGGGTATTACAGGCGTGAGTGCGTATGTATGTATATATATATGTACAAATGTTTGAATTTAGAATGTCAATGTCTAAAATTTTCAATATAAAATTTTCAGTTTGTTACGTAACGTTTGCTGTATTCAGACTCATAGTTTACATTATTTGTATAAGTGTTAGAACCAATCTGGATGCAGTTTTGTCTACAGTATAAATGAACAAGCTCAATCAAGTTATTACCATTGTCTCACAACAAATTACTACTACTGTTGCGTACGATGAGTGAGATATCCGGAAGCCCTCTCTATCCTTACCCCTAATTACACTTTCCTTCAAGGTCGGAAATGTGTCCATCAATCTTCTGGTATTGAGTGCGTTGATAGGCGGTGGAGATCACTTATCGACTGATTACCCACTAGCGCATTTACTAGCCTATGCTATTAAATATGTTTACTTTGATAATGCATTATTAGACTGCCTCAGTGGCGCAGATGTAATGCGTACGCACGACACGTGACGATAGGCTCGCCCCCTATCACATCACACAGTACACGGCATATCTCGCGTGCGAGGGAAGTAAGTACCGATGATAAATATTTCGGGTAAAAGGAAAGACTTTAAAGTATACTAGTAGGCTAAACAAGCTGCACGGTACATAGGAATTGTACCACTAAGTTGTGGTCAATTGACCGTAACTCAATATTACCATCTCGCTTACTCTCAACTAGAACCCCTATCGCGCTCTCTGTCTGTGAGCTGTCAAACTCCCGCGTTATGTGACGCAATTTTACTTCTAATCAGCATGTCTAGTAGTATAAAGTCTTTGGGTAAAACTGTCAAAATTCGATAAATCACGTCGTCATATTAGGGTTCGTAGACAGAATACCACAGCGGGGTTAAAAGTACTATTTTCTCTACTTTTGACATCGGCGCGTTTTTTTTTTGTTTCTTTTTTATGTATGTACATCGATTTCTCCGCCACCTGTGGACCGATTTTGTTGGAAAGCTTAGCTGCGATGTGGTCCCATATAAATTTAATTAGCATCTGATGACGGAGTACGGAGTAAAAAATCAAAACTCCTCAACGGACAACAGTACACTCTTCGCAATTGGTAATTGTATTGGAATTTACATACTATTGCTGTAACTAGTACTAAAAATTTAAAAATAACATAAGTTTTATCAAAACCTAGAAACCGACTTAAACTCCGACTTCTAGCGTGTACATGTCGTTTTGTGGTTAATAAAATTATTTTTATTCTTTTCTTTTCCATTCAACCACAATTCGTCGTGTTATAGCCATAATGGTTAAACTCCAAACACGGGCAACGATTATTATATGACTTTTTCGAACTTTGATTACTTGTCGTGGGATTCGAATCCAGAACCTTAATGATAAGTATCGATACCTCCATACAGCTAGCCCAATTCACACACAAATCTGAACACTATCTGAACACACACGTATAATTCTCGGTTAATTATATTGAGCTATCCGTAGTGGCTAGTGTATTTATAAAGGTGTTATTTGTCGTAGATGTCATACTTATTGTTATCTACCTCCACTATACTCAAAGACTTTAATGTATTTTACTAGACAAGCTGCGCGGTACATAGAAATTGTACCACGAAGTTGCGGTCAATTGACCATAACTCAATATTACCATCTCGCTTGCTCTCAACTAGAATCCCTATCGCGCTGCCTGTTTCTGAGCTGTCAAACTGCCGCGTTATGTGACGCAATTTTACTTCTAAACGGCCCGTCTAGTAGTATACAATAAAGTCTTTGACTATACTTGATAGTGTCGGTATGTTTTTTTTTTATTTTTATGGTATAAGGCCGGCAAACGAGCAAGTGGGTCACCTGATGGTAAGCGATCTCCACCGCCCATGTACGCCCATAATACAAAAGAATTATGGGCGCGTTGCCGACCTTAAAGGAAAGGGATAATAAGGGATTGGGAAGGGGAGGGGGATTTGGGCCTCCGGATATTTCACTCACCGTACGAAACGCAGCAGCAAGCTGCTACTTTACGCCGGTTTTCTAGTAGGTTGTAGTGGGTAGTAAGGATAAGTTAAGCATAAGTTTGCTGGCACTAAATCGATAAGGCGATCCTTCGAGTACTTGTATGAAGTCATAATTATTACAATGTTATAATTTGGTAGATGTAATGCTATTATTTATAACTATGTTATCTATTTACCCGTGTAAGAAAGCCATCTAATCTGAGATATTTGACTGATACTGTCAAATTTAAACTTTCTATATCACTGGAAGATGGGTCCACATTTCGCTTGATCGACAAAACCCAAATTTGCATACAATCGTCTCGCGTGGGCGACACAAAAACAATGTAATGTACCCTTCAACACTTAGGTAGGCAATAAAGAAGGAGAATAAACATGTCGCTGAAAAAATACATTGAAGGCATCGGGAAGCAGTCGCGAGTCGACGGTATTAGCATATCAAAGCGCGAGGATCCGCCCGTCGCCCGCCGCCTGCCGCTGCCGCCAGCCACCGCGTCTGTTTACGTACCTAACACTTAGCAGCACAACCGCGCGAGATCCGAGCGAATCTCCTATACATGTACATTGTTAAATTGATGGCGTAATTGCTTTTGAATATTTTTATAGATTGTTTTACAGCTATTCGGTGTATATGTTATGCTATGTTTTCCGAGTGGTAGAGCTACGCTGTAGACAATTTTGTCTACAGCATGAATGGGCCGGCTCGTCCGGGTCGTTAGCACTGTCTCACAGAAAACCGGCGTAAAGTAGCAGCTTGCTGCTGCGTTTCGTACGGTGAGTGAGATATCCGGAGGCCCAAATCCCCCTCCCCTTCCCAATCCCTTATTATCCCTTTCCTTTAAGGTCGGCAACGCGCCCATAATTCTTTTGTATTGTGGGCGTACATGGGCGGTGGAGATCGCTTACCATCAGGTGACCCACTTGCTCGTTTGCCGGCCTATACCATAAAAAAAAAAACATTCCGACACTATCAAGTATAGTCAAAGACTTTATTGTATACTACTAGAAGGGCTGTTTAGAAGTAAAATTGTGTAACATAACGCGGGAGCTTGACAGCTCATAAACAGGCAGCGCGATAGGGATTCTAGTTGAGAGCAAGCGAGATGGTAATATTGAGTTATGGTCAATTTACCGCAACTTCGTGGTACAATTTCTATGTACCGCGCAGCTTGTCAGTAATATACATTAAAGTAAATAAATAAATACACCCAACAGTCACACACATAGTCCCGACCCCACACTAGGTTAACCTGTATCGTGGGTATCGGGAACTACGAGGGACTTGCGGTCCCACAACACCCAGACCCGAAACAAATACTTGTGGATTAGACAAACATTTGTCTCGGTGTGGGAATCGAACCCACGGCCTCACGCTTCGCAGCCGGCTACTCGCTACTATACTTTGAGTATAGTGGAGGTAGATAACAATAAGTATGACATCTACGACAAATAACACCTTTATAAATACACTAGCCACTACGGATAGCTCAATATAATTAACCGAGAATTATACGTGTGTGTTCAGATAGTGTTCAGATATGTGTGTGAATTGGGCTGGCTGTATGGAGGTATCGGATATAGAAAGACTTGAGGCATCTATTGTTTGCCGAATATTGTAATAAGACCAACAATTCCGAAGGGGTGTAGCGTAGGAATCACCACTCTAAAAAGAAGCTTCAATCGCACAAGCGCGTTGTGCTCCCATCTCTCCCGTCATCTTGATTATGAAACCCGATTGTTGGGCGTATGGATCGAGACTTCTATCCTCTTCCCCCGCATCAGCTGTTGCCGCGTATATCAAGTTTTTTCATTTGGACACTTTTTTACTGGTCAATTATAAAGTAGAACGTCGACCGTCAAGAGAAATTACATACCTCGACGGTCGACAGAATTATGCCGGTCTGAAAGTATTGAATTTACACTAGCTGACTACGAAACTTAACTCGCCGGAACGAGCCACTGTGGCGGGAGTTTCACCATGTGTACGGTGGTTACTATCCACTCGGTTAGAATAAGTTATCAAGTACTCTTCCACCAGAACAATACGTCAATAATGCACAAAGTTAATATAATAATACTAGCCTTGTATTATATACGTCCCACTGCTGGGCACGGGCCTCCTGTACTGAATGAGAGGGAGTTAGGCCTTAGTCCACCACGCTGGCCTAATGCGGGTTGGCAGACTTCACATACCTTCGAAATTCTTATGATAACCTCTCAAGTATGCAGATTTCCTCACGATGATTCCTTCACCGTTTAAGCAAGTGATAATTAACAATGAATACACACATAAATTAGAAAAGTCAGAGGTGTATGCACTTGGGGGTGGTTTCGAACCTGCAACTTTCGTCTTGACAGTCCATACCACTCCCCGGTGAGCTATTACTGCTCTAAGCACTGCAAAGTTGATATAGAATTTTTTAAACATCGCAAATACGCCAAGTAAAGTGCCGCTATAAAGCAATGTTCGGTACAGACTGAGGTTGCTTCATTCATACATAAAATTAACAATCGTGCAGTTTTAAACGCTGAAAATAAACGAACTATACTTAATATTTTAATCATCACTACATATTTGTTCTGTGACAACACACGCTGCAATATTTTGATTACGATCCGACACTGAGTTACTGACAGAGCATTACGGAAGCTTTGCGCACGCACACACGCACGGGCGTCCGTGTGTGCACCACCTATGAATATTCAATATATTTTTAATTTGCCACATTTCCACAAGTCGCAGCGCGTGGTATAATGACGCACGTCGCACAACCCTCCGCGTGCAGTGACGCGGGCGGTCGAGCCGCCCGGGCCTGCGGGGCCACTAATGAACCTCTCGCAAGCGGACACAGAGAGGGTTGTTAAAAATTTTCGGTGCGCGAACACTGAAACGCAGCAACAACGTACAGAAGACTTAATAGACCATATTTTTTCGGCATATAATTGGATGATAGTGAAAAACGAAGCCCTGTGATGGCACAAAACAAGATTACACGCTTGTTAGGAGGCGACCTTTTTGTGATAGAATACCCGTTTTTATGAAGTACAAAAGAAAAGATTCATGTGATTTTCTAAGCTCAGATGGGACAATTCTTTTTTTTATATATAATTTTTACTAATGTTGTAAATTCGTCAATAACTTCTGTACATATACACCCAATACACCCAACAACAGTCACACACATAGTCCTGACCCCACACTAGGTTAACCTGTATCGTGGGTATCGGGAACTACGAGGGACTTGCGGTCCCACAACACCCAGACCCGAGACAAATATTTTTGGATTAGACAAACATTTGTCTCGGTGTGGGAATCGAACCCACGGCCTCTCGCTTTGCAGCCGGCTACTCGCCCACTTCGCCACGGAGGCTGTCGGTAGCAGTCGGCAGGTCGGCTGTAATTATGGTGCCATTATGTTCCCAATAGGATATTAGATTAGAATTGTGTTAATAATGATAAAGTGCAGTGACTTGTTCATGTGTAGCGAGTGTTCTGTGGCCGATGGTCTGTGGTACGAGGCGCGGCGGCGTGACGTGTGGTGCAACGTTTAGTCCACTTATGTTATCGCGCATATAACTTTCCCGCCACGGTATCCATGCTCTATACGCAGCGAGTTTAATGTGCCGCGATTTGAATCAACAAACGTTTCTAAATTCAACTTAAAACTCGCAAATTGGATGCCGTTGTATAAAAAATAGGTACTTGTTTTTTCTTTAAACATTCTTAGTGAAAAATCCGACAATTTGTAGCGCTCGTCGAGTGCTTGTCTCCAATTATTCTAATTAAAGCTGTGAAGTAAACGACTCTAAAAATATCTTGAAAGGAACCCGGCGCGGCGTCGCGTCGCGCTGACTCGCATTTAATTTACACGCGACTAGCAAGCGACACACGGATGCATGGACGTACGGATAATATGCACCTTACCTCCTCTTTACGAATATTCATTCTTGTGATCCGTTTATTGCGATGTCTAAAACCAATTTAAATACACTTTTTGTGCAAACAATTATGTATGATTATACTTTACTCTTATAATATAAACTTCAAAGAACAACTAAAGAGATACATTTTTAATGTTAAAGCTTATTTCGTTACGCTGTAAAGTCAATTTCAAGTCAGTGTTCGTTACACGGGGGTTGTTCAACTGGGCACGCTCCGCCGCCGTCCCTGCGTCCCTCCGCCAAAAGTGACGTCAAGGCTACTCTCGTTCAAAGCTTTAAACCCGAGTGAACTTTGCAGGTGTTCCCAGTTATTTTGTTGTTCAAAATGTGATTTGAGTGACACACTTTAGTTGATTAAATTATATCAAACTTCAAAGGGCTTTCATCGCTTTACAAGTAAAAGTTAAAATTGATGTTTATTGAATTTTAAAAACAAACTAGACACAAGACGCTTACTGTTTTGCTTTTTGATATTAGTTATTATGAAAGTACTTATTACGACTTATCTTTTTTTACTTTCGAGTATTTCTAATAACATTTTCTATTGTAGAATGACGAAGTTGAGGTGTCTATTTATCAAAGAAATACTTGAATGTGAAGTAAAATTATCTAAATTATGTTAGTAAATAGGAGATCTGACATGACCCTCAGCTTTAATACAACAATTAAACAAACCACATTGCATTGTACACAGCATAGTCAGTAGACACACAAATCAACGCGGCGCACGTTAGCTGAGATTAGCGCACGGCTCGTTAGGTGCTCGTGACTAAAACGTACACGTTTGCGTGGGACGTAACGCTGGCCATGTTCCGAACATTGTTCGTAAGCAATACCGTCGCTTATTCTCGGGAACGTTTGCTCACACAATCTGTAGTTAGCGCAATTATTACAGGCGGATTAACCTGCCGGTAAGGGCTGCGGGGCGGTGTGGAAGCCGCGCGGGGGGGGGGGGGGGGACAAGCGACACTAGCGACACACACGGAATTATTTAGCAGCGCCTCACGAATGTCTTGCGTCGGTCCCAAGTACCACCACGCGCCGCGGCGGAGGGTTATTCTGGGAATCAATTGAATAGCAAATAACATTTATGAGGGTTGCGTTAGATCAGTTGCACTGCTTGAGACCCCCTACATCGCACGTATCTGACATAGTTCAAAGAATTATGGAGAAAAGTATGTTTAGTTTCAACCAAGTTAAAAAAGAGTAGGTTCTTAATTCGTCAGTATTTAAATTCAGTGGACGTATTTGATAATAATTTTTGTGGCTAAGAGGGTTTAATATCAGGGTGGTCTCACATGAATTTGGTTAGGATCTGATAACGGGATACAAAGGAAAATGGAAAACTCCTCAACAGAAAACAGCAAGTACATTGTGAGTGTTTAGCTATGGTGATACTTACCATCAGGTGACCCGCTCACTCGTTTGCGTATCTTCTAGTTTATACGTTTAAATCATTGTATCATTATATCATCATCAATCATCATGTAAATAAAAACCATTTCCTTTAACAGTAAGGTTACGGTAGTTCACTTTACGTATGACTAAAGAACTACGAAGTGAGACAAAGCTGACACTTAACCTGTGCAAACACGCCGGTGTTGAACTGACTGTACTGTGAACACGTTGAAGTGCTACAAAACAATTGTTCATATTTTTTGCACTGCAAATAGTGCCCGTACAAGTTATTCGAAAGTTGCACGTCATCCATATTTACGAAAATATGTATCCAGATTCGTCCAACGCTCCTAGTTCTTTTTTTTATTTTATGGCATAGGCCGGCAAACGAGCAAGTGGGTAACTTGATGGTAAGTGATCTCCACCGCCCATGTACGCCCACAATATCAAAAGAGTCATGCCGAACGTAAAGGAAAGGGATAATTAAGGAATTGGGAAGGGGAGGGGGTTTGGGCTTCCGGATATCTCACTCACCATACGAAACGCAGCAGCAAGCTGCTACTTTACGCCGGTTTGTGTACTTTACACTGTGAGACAGTGGTAATGATCCGGACGAGCCGGCCCATACATGCTGTAGACAAAAGTGTCTACAGCGTGGCTCTACCACTCATAAAATTGATTTGGATTGGAGAAATAGTAGCTTCATGCTATTCAAATGCTCGCACTACAGCTATTGTACAGATAATTGTAGGTATTTTTTATTTTTTTTATTAGATTGAATGACAAGACGAGCAGGTCGCTCGCCTGATGGTAAGTGCCACGCCTGCCCATAAACAGAAGCAACGACACACAGAACTTTAAATAAAGCACAATAAATTGCTGTGTATTTCCGTTTTTAGTTCATCATTTATTGATTTAATCGAAATAATCTTTACTTAAATGTATTTAACTAGAACATATATGCATAAGCTCCCACCTGTATCCCCGAAGGAGTAGACAGAAGTTCAACTACTAGCGCACCCACGACGGTTCACTGAGCTTATTTCCGTCCCATGATATGATAGGGCCACACCTATCACCATATCGCGCACAAATTCTATCTCGGCCACCTCATGTATGATTTGTCGCATTTAAAACTCAAACACAAATTGTTAGTTGCCTGTCCCGGGATGAACCCAGGACCTCCGAGTTCTCAACCTTAGTAGGCTGCCACTAGACCAATGAAGTGATCAATAACCCAACAACCCAGAGCAGCGATGAAAAAACCCAAATTGTTTTATATTCTATTTATTGCAATTCGTTAAGGATTTTCCAATATTTTTCTCAAACTCCGTCATTAAATCTAAACTCAAATTATATGGTACCACTCTTGAAATAAACCCTATCAAATACGAAAATATTCATCGAAATTGGTCCACATTTAGTAAAAATATCGCGTAACCTAGATAAAAAATAGTGTTAGTCCTATGCAAGTCTTTCTCATAGTCGAACTTACCCAATATTCATAGATTGCACTGTCATTTTGTTGGTACGATTATTATTATTATTATTGCTATTGCTATTACTACTGCTTTATTATTGGTCCATATTTTATTAATTTCATATTTTAATTATATTTTTACTGCTTTATTATTGGTTGATTTAGGTACTATAATTTTGTCTTATTCCTTTAGCTTTGTTTTTGGTGTTCATTACAATTGTAAATTTCATAACATTTCCTTATTTTTTTGTTTCAAACTATCGCGCATGAATGATATGTTTTTGTACTAAGTTGGGAGGAACCAGCTGAAAATCAGTGTATACACTGAGCTGGTCCCTCGCCACATGCATACAATATTGTGTTAGCTACTGTATTAGTTACTGTATTATGTAAAATGTTTTTATGTATTGTGGCAAATAAATGGTTTAAATGGTTTAAATGGTTTAAAAAATACAGCCCTTCCGAAGCTGGTTAAAAATATAGCGCCTATAAAATATTTGAAGGAAAAATTGTCTGAAAACATAATATACTGTGTAAAATTATCTTCAAAATATAACACTATTTCTTAGACTATTGTGACTTTTCAACCGATGAAAAAACAGAGATGGTTATGTTTTTTTATCAACAATATCAAATACAGTCTCGTAAAATAATAAATTCTGTAAACAATCACACATTTAATTTAGAATTACAGAATAAGCAGTGGTGTATGCATATAGCATTGTCCAAATACAAGGATCGATGCAGCGGGGATCGCGCTGTGATCTTGTGTTATACACACATACATGTACAGTGGAGATGTGCACAATGAACAAGGAACAAGGACGCGGTCCGGACGTCTTGGCCTCTTGCTACGGAATTATATTCAAACGTGGACATCGCTTGTAGTGTGTACAGGGTTTCATGGAAATGTACAAAAGGTGATAATATGATTTGATTTCAGTTATTTAAGCATTATATTATGAGAAAAAGAATTTGTTATATTATATATAAGTCGTGTTAAGTGTACAGCTTTGATGTTGTACGCTCAGTCCGATTGCCAGAGATGAAAATAAGTTTATTTATCAACATATATATTTGTTTATATAGCTGAGGTCAGCAAATGAACAATTGGATCATCTGATGGTACATGATACTTACCACACACCGCCCATGAACACCGACAATACCAGAAGAATAAAATAATAGGAAATGGGGTAGGGGGGATTAGGGACTCGGAACCTTCAACCTTATACGAAATCTGTTTGGATCCCCACCCACAATGGGATGTAGACGGGGTATGCTGGATTTTTACCGGCTAAAACTCCATGGTTATCTCCATCAGCATCATAGAGGGGCTTCAAGACCTCCAAAAGGAACGTCAGAACCCCTTTAGTACGTAGCAGTAATATCTTACTAAGGGGGAAGCACAAATTTACCCTCACAGCATGTCCTTACTTTTTCTATGAGAAGCCGGAGTAATTTATTCCATCGCCTTGGCGTCTACACCTTCAAGCAGGATCAGCTCTCTCCCGATTCTGCTCCACAGCTTACCTAGTAAGTATATTTTACGTAGTAATATAAATCTTATAAAGCCAAAAACTTTACACGTCATTCGTATAATACTAATATTATAAATGTGAATGGACTGCCTCGGTGGCGCAGTTGTAATGCGTATGCGATACGATTGAGGCTAACGCTGAGGTCTCGGGTTCGATCCCCGGGTCGGGTAAAGTGTTATTGGGTTTTTCTATTACGAAATGCTCAGTATCAGCCCGGAGTCTGGAATTTGTGCCCGGTATGGCGATAGGCTCGCCCCCTATCACATTGTGGGACGGAGATACGCTCGGCGAAATGTGGGTGTACTGGTTACACCTCTGCCTACCCCTTCGGGGATTACAGGCGTGAGTGCGTATGTGTGTATAAATGTGAATGTAAGTTTGTTTATTACGCTTTCACGCGAAAACTACTTAACCGATCATCATGAAACTTCGTACACATATTTTTGGAGGTATAAGAAGTAACATAGGATACATTTTATGAAAAAGATATATATATTTGTTTGTTCCGCTTTTACGCCTAAATCACTGAACCGGTTTTGATGAATTTTGATGTAGGGATAGATGGGACTCTGGAGACGGTTATAGGCTACGTTTTATTTCGGAAAAGTCTTTTCACGCGGGCGGAGCCGCGAGCATAAGCTAGTTCAAAATAAATTAACAAATTATTATTTATGTAGCGGAAAGTGTCGAACAAATCGTTTCGTTCATCACATGGCTCTAATGGCGCACACACATGCACACATAATCATTGATTTATACCATTATCGGAATAAATGCGAGTGATTATAATAGGGTGAGTTAGGGTGCCACCCTACGTCCCTTCCCCATCCTCCCCAGCCCAGCGATCTCTTCATTTGGTGCGTCGTTACTATTAAAATTGCAAAAAGAGTCATTACGCATATTATAAAATGTCACCCTATTTTATAACACTCGTTGAGATTGAAACGGTTCACTGCATTATCCAAATTTTATGGAGTCTTATTCCAAAAGACATAGTTGTAGAGTGCAATTGCTATAACTGTCAGCTATTCCTACCTCATTCATAATGTGACTGGACAATGAGAAATTAAACTAGCTTTTGGTCGCGTGAACTCTTTTGCTTACAAAGAATACAATTGAAAACCGGTATTTACATGGCGGAGTCGTACGTTTCTTTTTTCAAACTATATGACATGCCTCGTGAACAAAGACAACATACATACAGACTCACGCCTATAATCGAAGGGATAGGCAGATTTGTAACCAGTATACCCACATTTAGTCGAGCGTATCTCAATCCCATGATGTGATAGGGGGCGAGCCTATCGCCAAAACGGGCACAATTCCACACTCCGGGCTGATCAGCGTCAGCCTTAGTCGTAGCCACCGAGGCAATCTGGTATCTGTATAATACGATGTTATGGTACATGAGCTAAAAATATCATAACGGTTCAGTAATTCTAGATATTATCCCTACAAACTAATTCGCTAAGTTACAAACTTCACCACTTTGTAATATTAGTGTAAATTTTACGTTTTGTCTTTCATCTTATTCATTAGACATAAGATAAATAAGACATCAGAATTAATTGTTTCAAACTTTATACAAATGGAAGTTGTTCGAATGATACCGCTTACTGAAAAAATATTTATAGATCACCCAAATTATTTATTTATGATTGTCTCAAAGTGGAGTCTAAACTTATGATCTTTTTAGCCGTAAATATAAAAGTAGTACATTTTTTTACTTTATAAAAAACAACCTGTAAATAGCATAATTTATATGAAAACAGTGAAATGGCGTTCATATTATAATTAATTAACACATAAAGTAAAAAAAAATACGAAAACAAAAACGCGGGATCTTACTAGTCTAGAACATTTCTTTAAGCCTAGGTCTTATTCATATGGAATTAGTGCTCATAGAATATGTATGATATATTACTTATTGTGTAAACGCTCTCCGCCTAATAATATGTTTGTATAAGAAATGTAATATTTATTAAATACACTCTGCTTTCCTCACTAAGTAAATGTAAGTAATATTAATATAGGTTTATTGAGCGCTAATCGCCTCAATAATAAAGTGGCTTCATGTACTAGAGCTGTGGTTTGCTTTTATTTTTACAGCGGGTATGATTTCCGGAAGCCCTAATCAAAATTCTTTTAAGGTCGGCTATGATTATTGTGGTATTTTGGGGTTCACATGCGGTGGAGATCACCATTTCATGATCGTTCACTTGCTGATTTATCGGGTTTTGATATTAAGAAACCGGTGAGGTCTTAGGTTCAATCCCCACATTAAAATTTGTATGTTTTTATTTTATTTTATAAAACAAAGGTCAGATCCCTACGGTTGGAATTTGAGCCTGATGGATGCATTAGTTGCACCTCTGCCTATCCCTTCAAAGGATACAGGCGACTGTTTGTGTTATAAATGCTAATGCCACTTTGTAAGGGTCTTATTGCTAAATTGGTAGGACCATGTGTCTGCATTTCTGTGGGGTTCGAATCCTCGTGGGACGTATTTACAGAAATATCGTAAAATAAAACTTCAAATACAGCTTCTTAACCAACAACCGTAAATTAGTTTACAAGCGCTGAACACACGATTTTAACTGTTAAAATATTGCCTTTTCCTGGTTTCGAACCCTCTTGCGTCTACTAAACAAGTTCTAAGTGCACACTCCTGCATAACAATCAGCTTGAGGCATTAAATAAATATTTGTTTTTTTAGTAAAAGAATCATGAAAATCACGGATGACGAAGTTTCTGTCTTTCATTCCCGATTTAATCCGTTTAGGGGTGGAATTTCTTCTTGCATTTTGAATGGGACCAAATCTGATATAAATAAATAAATGAGAAAAATTGCATCATTCTGAAAATTATACGTGTTTTATAAAAGAAAACAAAATTTACGTTTTTAATTGAGAACCTCACCCGATTTTGTCATTTAAAAATACCAGTACGTTGTTACATAGCAACCCTACGTTGCCACACTTTGTACTATTCTCGTTCCAAATAAAGTTGATTCAAGGAAATAAATTATTAACACCAAACTTTGCACGAGACAATCTACAGCAGGCTATTTTCGAGTAGCGGCATGGTTTTAAATACGGATAGCAAATAATATTAAATGGAAATGGCTTCTTGAACTTAGCAAGAACCGACACATTTCATTTCACAGCTCGTTAATACAGTTTTTTTTTAATATAACTTATGCCGGCAAACGAGCAAGTGGGTCACCTGATAGTAAGTGATCTCCACCGCCCATATACACCCACAATACCAGAAGAAACACCATGTAATTAAAATGATCGTTTCTGACATCTCAAAGTACCGAGCATAGGATAATTGGTGGATTAATAAACATATCTATTCATAAATATAACAATCACAGATTACGAGAACACGAGAAATCTACTTAAATTATATCCCGTAATAAAACCCGCAATCTCGATGTCCGTCAGCGACCGTAACAAAGAACTGCGACCTACAGCTTAGTGCCATCTGAATCCGGGTCAGTATTGTGCCGATATTACTCCGCTATATTAATATTGTGTTATTGCAGCGTTGTATGAGGATTGTCCGCAACTAATTGTACTGTTCCGTCTGAGCGCCTCGGTCACCCGCCTTCTTAATATGGGGGATGTGGAGATCTCGAGATTTCATTCATAATATATTCATTTATATGGAATTTGTTTATCCAATAAAATTAGTTTTGCATGCAATATTTTTATTTTGTAAGGTTTTTTATTAAATCAGATGCTGGCAAACGAGCAAGTGGGTCACCTGATGGTAAGTTATCTCCACCGCCCATGCACGCCCACAATACCAATATGATTATGGGCGCGTTGCCTACCCTAAAGGAAAGGTATAATTAAGGGATTGGAAAAAAATGCCTACAGCGTGGCACTACCATTCTGAAAAATATTACATAAGCATGTTATATTCATAACAGAACCCACTTACGATTTATATATTATTGTATACATGTGTAATACAACATGTAGCCTACTGCAAACTACCCTCGTTTTTTCGGTACCTAAAACTTCTGTCCATCCTAATGTTGTCTGGAAGTAATCGCCGTTTGTGATAAGACCACCCATTGTATCACCCTTACTGTATGATCCTTGTTTATAATCTACCTACTTTATTTGGTGCACAATAAAGAAAATTGCTGCCTCGGTGGCGCAGTTGTAATGCGTACGCGCTACGACTGAGAATGACGCTGAGGTGTCGGGTTCGATCCCCGGGTCGTGTAAAATTGATATTGGATTTTTCTATTTCGAAATGCTCAGTATCAGCCCGGTGTCTGGAATTTGTGCCCGGTATGGCGATAGGCTCGCTCCCTATCACATCGTGGGACGGAAATACGCTCGGCGAAATGTTGGTGTACTGGTTACACCTCTGCCTGCCCCTCCGGGGATTACAGGCGTGAGTGCGTATGTAATAAAGAAAATTCTATCTATCTATCTACTCAGAGTGGACTAACTCAACAAACAGCACACGACCTGTTCACTTGATCGCTAACCCATCATCATTTCAATGTCGCACCTGTTCTAAAACATCCAGAACATACATGTATACGTTAATAGTGTTTCAATGAAGCAAAATCTACTGATGCGAAGGTTCCGCGGCAACCGCTGTCGACGGGCTGATCCGCGTTCTATGAATAATGGATGTACAGACAAACACAGCTGATTTATTATTTAGTTCATATTAACCAGGCCTCGTCTTAACCGATGAATCCCCCCCCCTTCCCCCTCTCGCACACACCGCAACGAGATCCGTCTTAGAATTAAGACAAAACCATTTTCAATGAATGCTTTATCGAGGTCTTGAGAAGAAACGACTTTGCGACTTAAGCCACGTTAAAAATGTATAGAGGATGGATTTGTGTATCTTAAATATTTATTGAAAATTCCGCATTGCATTTGAGTAGAATTCAGTCTCCAATATAACAAGCAATATTTTTTATTGAGAATAAAGGACACGAGCTGGTCGCTGGCTATATGGTAAGTGCCTGCCTATAAACGTACAAAAAACAACATAGAAATTTGAATTACAACGCACTGCATGGCAGTGGAATGCTTTCTTTACTCCGATATATAAGTTGTTAAGTCTCATACTGCACACTAATTTCACTGGATTCAATGTTCTTCAAAAAGAAACCGCCTTATTACACTAGCACTAAACCACTGAGACCATAGTATATGTACGTTTCGAGAGCGATAGAGTCAAGCTGTAGAAAAATTTTCTACAGAATAAATGGGTCGGCTCGACCGGGGCGGTTCCACTGTCTCACAGAAAACAGGCGTATAGGGGCCGCTTGCTGTTGCATCTTGTACAAGGTTCAAAGTCCAGGTTTTAAGGTCTGCAACGCATAAATTCTTCGGGTATCGTGGCCGCATGGGTGTCATATGTGGTGGAATCACTTGTTTGTTTGCCAGCATCTGCTATAAAAGTATACAAGGCTTTACAAGGTGGCAGGTCCCTCGTATGCGAGAGGCCGGCTGGATTAGTACCACCGCTTTGTCTATTTCTGCCGTCAAGCAGCAGTGTGTCACACTGAAGCCAGAAAAATGACTGGGCATTATGAGACTTAACACCTTATGTCTCGGGGTGAGGAGTGCAGTCCAGTGTCATGCTAGCTTAGTTATTTCAAGTTCTGTGTGGCGTTGCTTCTGTTTATGAGCAGGCGTGGCGCTTACTATCAGGCGAGCGACCTGCTCGTCTCGTCATTCAAGCTAATAAAAAAAATATAAAAGTATCGTCAGTAAATGTTATTATCAATATTAAATGCGTTCAACTATTTACTCTCTATTTTCGTGAAATTTAAATGAATTGAACAATGCGCAGTGAATACGATTCAAAATTAATAGTGGAGGATATTAATGACGACACAAGCTCTGTGATTAGCGTGACGTCAATACGGGGCGCCGATTGAAGATAAAGCTGTGTACGCACTTTCGAACAAACAATACAGCGATCGTGAACAATCATCACTAATGTTGGAATGCATTCACTTTGTACTATGAACATTCGACACAAGTGCACAAACGCCTTATCAATGACAGTACACAAGAGCCTTTAGCCACATTCGAAATTCGTAAGTGGCCAACATTACGGTAATAGTGTTTAGTATTCCCAGCCACACTAGGAAGTAATTTAGAAGAAAAATCCTGTACTGACATTCCTTACTGTCAGTTTCCGAACACGCTCATGAGTGTCAAAGAAAAAAAAACTTATCATCAAATCGCGAATACATGGCAAGACGCTCAAGAATGAGTTGAATTACTACCTTTACGCACATGCAAACATAGTTCTTGTGTTGCATGTTACATAAGATTAACTTACATCATCTTCAAATACCATATCAGGTAATACTAATTCAGTATTGTAGTTTCATTTTGCTACAGGTAATTTACTGTCACTTTCTTGAATTTCGCCAGTGGGCAACGAGAGATATCGTTTGTTCGAAGGTGTTTTTCTTTATTTTATTTTTTATTTTATAATAAAGGAAAACAAACTGAAGCATACATAAGTACATATAAAACTTATGCTAAATAGATGTAATTATATATGCTACCCACAACGTTCTCCACAGGTTACATTTAGAGTTTAGATTAGTGGGCGGATGTTGTACTTAGAGTATTTAACTATTTAAATTAAAAAGAAGATACAGAATCTTGAGTAATAAAGATTAAAAAAGGTAAGATAATTGATGAAAACTATGTAACAAATGATACAGAACTGACAATGTCTATGTTAAACGTTAAATGTTGTGTATAAACAACTTTACGAAATACATGAATCCAACAAAAAATATTTCTCACGACACACAGACACACAGGTGTAAGATAAATTAGTATAACTAGGGATGCGGCACAAAAAGAGCACGCGCATCCTCTCAACGTCGAGAATCGGTTCAATTAAGCGTTACCAGAAAAAGGTCTCGCAAAAATCGTCGGAAATCTGTCGCTTCCGGTTCCACCGCGCGCCCTAAAAAATATATTTTGTACTGCTGATGAACATTATACTTGCCCCAGCTACAGTCAAACAGTAAGCCAACTCTATCAAATTTATAAACAGGTTCAACCACTATAGGTTATGCGACATAATTTTACTAAATACATACGATGATGTTCTATAAGAATATATATATTTTATTTGCAAGAAGCCTTGAGAAGTTACATTTGGAACTTTTAGATAAGTAAGTAGACATAATGTAATGAAGGTAAGCAGTGATAACTCAGCGGGGAGTGGTATGGACTGTCGAGACGAAAGTCGCAGGTTCGAAACCAGCCCCAAATGCATACACCTCTGACTTTTCTAAGTTATGTGTGTATTAATTGTTAATTATCACTTGCTTTAACAGTGAAGGAAACATCGGGAGGATACCTGCAAACCTGAGAAGTTCTTTATACCTAAGAATTTTGAAGGTATGTGAAGTCTGCCAACCCGCATTAGGCCAGCGTGGTGGACTAAGGCCTAACCACCTCTCATTCAGTAGAGGACGTCCGTGCCCAGCAGTGGGACGTATATAATATAGGGCTAGTATTATTATAATGTAATCAACATTGTAAATTGCTTACTATTCATGTCATTATCTGACTTATGCTGTAATTTGGGAAACATATTGATCTAGACGTTCGTGCAAAGTGTAAAAATAAGCCACATAAGCATCTCTTACGTGAGCCTGTAAATAAAACTTATAAATGTAATTGAAGCCTGTAATGACATATTTTCTTTTCATTTAATGCTATGACAGCAAGCAGCATTAGCATTTTTTGTGGCGAGGAAACAATGATTTTCACACCTTCAAAATATTACCTCAACATGCTATCAAATGTTATTTTCTGAAAAATAATTTCTGATTGGTCGCCGATCTATGTTATACTTATCAAGGTCTGTGCTCCTATGCCAATTTGACCCTACCATGGTTTTTGATCTCAAGTCAAATTAGAGAGAGATAGAGATAGAGATCAATATTACCTTTTCCATAATTCATGAAGTATTCACATTCCATGACTTGATAATCAAGATAATCCCTCCTTTGGTCGAAAGTGGATGGCAGTACGGTAAAGAAAATCATCATACGGATTCAATAAATATTTAATGATTCAATAAATTTGCTTTTTTTCAGCATTCAGTAATAATTTTCAAAAGGAACACTTATACTAAAACTCTGTTTATAACCAGTTGTGCTACCGCGGCAACTTTTTGCTGCGTATGAGGTAATGTCAGCGGGTCGTGGCGCTGATGGCTCGCATTAAATATGTATTCATCGGGCGGCGGCTGTTCCCTCGAATCCCCCAATTCCGCCAATTTCTCCAGTTCCGCCTAGGCCGCCATCTCCCAAACGACCACGCACTGGCTAAAGGGATATTTAAGCGTAAATTGCACCCTCGTCGAGCGCACTACACTATTCGAGTTTATTTCGAGACCTCGCGCCGCGATTTGCGATTTACGAGCTCTTTCACGATTTTCCTGAGCACCGAATATTTGTTTATTTTTCTTTGAGAATACTTGTTTTGATGGTGTTTAGTATAGTAAACGAACTGTTTCATGAGATTTTATTGAATAAATAACCCCTAGTTTTAGTTTATAGGATTTTTATTAGCCTTAATGACGAGACGAGCAGGTCACTCGCCTGATGGTGTCACGTCTGCCCATAAACAGAAGCAACACCAATCAAAACTTCCAATTATGAAGTACTACGCTCGTTATCCCGAGACATAAGATATTACCCAAGTCTAATAATTTCACTGGCTTCAATGGCTTTCAAATCGAAACACACAATCATTGCACACTGTTGCTTGGCAGCAGAAATAGACAAATCGGTAGTACCTACTCAAACGGACTCTTGGAGAGATCTACCACCCAGTTAGCAGGACCTGTGAATCGAACCCAAGACCACACCGGTTTTAAAGCCTAAGTAGACAGGCTATCACCAAAACAATGGGACGACAATATAAAAAAAAACATAGTCTCTTTAAAAAGTATAATTTAGTACTATTAATGTCCATAAGAAAGTTATGTCTACTCATAAAGTAAAGCAAGAAATAAAAAGGACTCGCGAAAATAAACGCTTGAGAGAAACATTCATCACTAAACAATTCTCCTTTGTGTTACGTCTGTGTTACACTTTATGTATCCCTCGAATACTTTTTGTTACTTATTCATTTGTACTAAAATACTCCTTTGTAACTTTGGCAAAGATGTCCTGTAGATAACATGTTTGTGGATGATATATTTTAATAACGCTATAACATACTTCTATTAAATTATTCTTTATCTTTGCTCTATGCAGTGCCATTTTGAGCAAGCAGGACAAATAATAATATAACCATATGATAGCTATACAACTTTGACAGGTTGCGAAGCGTGAGGCCGTGGGTTCGATTCCCACACCGAGACAAATGTTTGTCTGATTCACAAATATTTGTCTCGTGTCTGGGTGTTGTGGGACCGCAAGTCCTTCGTAGTTCTTGATACCCACGATACAGGTTTACCTAGTGTGGGGTCAGGACTATGTGTGTGACTATTGGGTGTATTTATTTATTTATTTAACTATCTTTTGTTCGCGGCGTGCGTATGTTACTACCCGCGTGTATGTGTATTTTCTTGGAAAAAAATAGCCTATGGCTATAGCAGCTTAATAAAAATAGTTAAATTGAAAAAAATATAAACAGAAGCAAGATATAATTCTTACACAGTTAACTTAGAAAATGAACATATTTTAAAAATGTCATTCACATATGAATTTCTGTGTGTACTGGCGAAGCCGGGGGCGCAGCACGTTTGATGTACGTGGACGCTGCAACATGCTATCTCGCTCTGGCTCCAATTCATCGCTCTTGCAGAGGTAATCAATCGAAACACGGTTTACAAACAATAAAATAATTGAAGTGAAAAAAAAAAATATGATTATTTTTATAGTCCAATTTTCGTATGCGAGTTTTTCTATTACGTTTGAATATCGATTCTGCTATCAAACGCCCAACAAGGTTTTTGTTACATATTGTAAATCATACTAATATTATAAACGTGAATGTAAGTTTGTTTGTTACGCTTTCACACGAAAACTACTTACCGATCATCATGAAACTTTGTACACATATTTTTGGAGGTATAAAAAGTAACATAGGATACTTTTTATGACAAAAAAAATCTATATGTTTGTTACGCTTTCACGCCTAAATCACTGAACCAATTTTGCTGAATTTTGATGTAGAGATAGATGGGACCCTGGAGGCGGCTATAGGCTACGTTTTATTTCGGAAAAGTCTATTCACGCGTGCGGAGCCGCGAGCAAAAGCTACTATTGTATATGTAGATCAGTGACAGCAATCAATGATCCTCATAAAAGCGTGTCAGTTGTCGATCAGTAAGTTAACCCACATTTGTCGGAGGGCAAGGCAGGTGTATAGACATGATTTATTACTGAGCTCCCACGTTGTGTAAACATTACGTCGCGTAACTCAGTACACTCGCAGTATAAAGGCTCGCATTAAACATTAACGGGTGCTGTTTAGTTACATTAGAGCCATTGTGCTGCCCCAACCTGTTCAGAGTTGGTTAGAGCACGCTAACATTGTTATTAGTATGTACAGTACTCTTTATTATATTTAAGGTTTTTTACATTTCTAAAAAAAAAAAAAAAAAAAAAAAAAAAAAAAAAATATGGCGATAGGCTCGCCCCCTATCACATTGTGGGACGGAGGTACGCTCGGCGAAATGTGGGTGTACTGGTTACACCTCTGCCTACCCCTTCGGGGATTACAGGCGTGAATGCGTATGTATGATATTCTAAAATACCGTATGTTGTCACTCAGTTTTGAATCTCACTGCACAGGAAATAGATTGGTGCGGGGACTGTTGGCACGTCATTTTTAATCGACTTCAAAAAAGGAGGAGGTTCTCAATTCGACTGTATTTTTTTTATGTTTGTTACATCAGAACTGTCGACTGGGTGAACCGATTTTGATGATTCTTTTTTTAATTGAAAGCAGGTGCTTCCCGTGTGGTCCCATTTCAATATCTGACGACGGAGATCGGAGCAAAAAACTAAAACTCGTTAATGGACAACAGTACACTCGTCGCGATTGTGTTATTGTATTGGCATTTACATGCTATTGCTGTAACTACCACAAAAAATTTAACAATAAAAATGAACTCAGTTTCTAAGTTTTGTTAAACGTTATTTTATTGATCTTAAAGCTGTAATCATATTATACTTGTCACAACTCTTGTGATTAAAACGTTTAATTGTACGTTTAAGCTTTAATATTTTATAATATGATGCCTTAGAACGAATAATTAAATAAGTTTGAGATTTAAAAAACACATATGTTGCCAGGATTGGAACACACATATATCCATTATCGACAATTTTTTAAGCGATTTAAATAGCGGAGGACGTTGTCAATTCGACACGTGTTTTTTAATTGACAATCTCAGTCAGAATCTACAGATCGATCCCAAAAATGAGCCACAAATGTCATAGTTTGGTTAGATTATTTTTAGGATCGATCTGTAGATGCTAATTGAAAATTAGATTGATTAGATAATTTAAAATTTATCATATGACGAAAACAAGTCGACGGTCCATAGGGAAATTATTGTACTCTACCTACTGCAACTTAGGGAAACAGACATCCGGTTATACAATATGTAACAACAACCCTATTGGAATGATATCAGAATCGATACACAGTCAGCTGTTCATCACTTTTCAGATGAAAATAAAAAAAATGTAAGTTCATATTTCTAAGCTACCTGTAAAAGGATAATATCTCGCTTCTGATTATATTTTTTTGTAATTTAACTATTATTATTAAGCTATCTATATGTCTATCTTCACGACCCTAAAAGAGCCAACAGGGTTTTTGTTACATACTGTATAATATCACTCATTATTTGTTCCGTTTTCGATATCCGGAATCCATGTTGAGTTAAGCCTTCCGTTTTTCGTATGTTCCGGCCTAGCGATACCCTCTCTACCGCTGATGGCGCCACCTGTATCCGGTGTGATCCCCGTTTTCCCCCACTACCTGGTCGGTTGCGGCTCCGCCGCTCCGCCATGTTTTTACTTCATTATAGCGTCGTTTTTCGTAGTGTTCACACGAAATAAATAGCGATAATAAGAGCAAAGAATTTATTCTTTTATACAATATAGTAATAATAGTGTAAAGTAAAATCTTCTCCGTACTTATACCAGGCGGTTCTATAAATCCCGGGTTACATAAATATTTCTTCTGAGCTTCAGAAAATCTAATAGAATATTCTACAGTAGTAAAAGATCCGATTTATCCTAAATCAAATGATAAAGATTTGAGGAGGTTAGAAGAGCTACAACGTTTTAAAAATGTAGAATGGAATTCTATTAGATTTTCTGAAGCTCAGAAGAAATATTTATGTAACCCGGGATTTATAGAACCGCCTGGTATAAGTACGGAGAAGGTTTTGCTTAATATTTCACGGTTCCAATCTCCTACAAAAGAACATTTACACCTTTTAGAACGTTCTTTTGCCGCATTGACAAATGCAATACTAAGGCAAAAAGATGAATTGCATACTACCTTACAAAGTTTGATAATTGGTCGGGTGAGAACGATACGGAGCTAACACCATCATCTCTTTTTCAAAAAGTTGAACAGATATTTAATAAAGACTCTGCATTTATGAAGGTTAGTGACGATATTTTACAAATAACATGTGGCAGGCGAGCAGATTTTATTAGTTTGCGTAGAAACTCATTACTCAGACAAATTCCTGATGAATTCATTAGTGCCGGGTTGGATAGGATACCCCCTAGTTCCGAATGTTTATTCGATAGAGATCTACTAGACGGTTACTTGCAGAAAATAGGAGGGGCAGATAAGCTCTCTTTAAGCCCAGGCTGTTCAAAAACATCTTCGATGCAAAACACAAAGCGAGATGCAAGGCATGCAGGTACGAGCAGTGGTTATAGGGAAATGGCACCTGAGTTTAAGCAGCCAAAAGATAAGCCCTTTCGTTCTCAAGGCTTCCAGAGTAGGAGCAAACCTAATCAGTCCAGAGGTAACAAACGCAAATCATTCAGCACAAAGTCTGCGCAGCAATCGAAAGGTAAGACGTCTCGTTCCAATTCTCCACCCAAGAACAGAAATCGTCGTGCATGACTCGAGGCACTTTCACGGCGGCTGTCTTATGCAATATCAACATTTATGGCGGAATATGGGAGCTCCCAAAGATATCTGCAAACTTCTGGATGGTATTCACATTCCTTTTATAATGAAGCCACCTCTCATATATCCAAGCCAAATAGTCATGTCCAAATTCGCGACGAAGAAATCACCTCAAATGTCTCTACAAGTCAACAATATGATAGACAGTCGAGTTCTCGAGGAAGCAGAGACATCTCCCAGCTACGTATCCACCCTCTTTCTAATACCCAAGCAGGATGGATCTCTTCGGCCAATTTTCAACCTGAAACGACTGAACAACTTTGTGGAAACCAGAGACTTCCATCTGTTCAGTCATTTTCGGGTTCCATCCTTTCTGCAGAGCAAGGACTGGATGGTGAAATTAGATTTAAGCCAGGCCTACTTTCACCTACCCATAGCTCGACAACATCGCAGGTTTCTCAGGGCGAGTTACAACGGTGTACTTTACCAGATGACTTGTCTGCCCTTTGGCCTATCGTCAGCTCCCGGGACCTTCGCTGCAGTTACCAATTGGATCGCAGAGTACTTAAGAAGCCACAACATTCGATGCGTAGTATACCTCGACGACTTTTTACTCGCCAGTCAAACCTACGAACAACTTCGAGATCAGGTGAGATTTGCAATAATCCTGTTACAGCGCCTAGGATGGACAATCAACTTCAAAAAATCTGTTCTGGTTCCGACACAACACCTGGAGTTTCTAGGTGTTACCTGGGACACTCAAAACAATACCAAGTCCCTGTCGGAACCCAAGTGCCTAACGCTACGCATGGCACTGCAAGAGCAGATGGCGAACGGCAGTTGGTCCCTCAGACAGGCCCAGTCCCTAATGGGGAGACTCAACTTTGCCTCGTTCGTAGTGCGCAGAGGGAGGCTTCACTGTCGGACAATGCAATACTACAGTCGACAGTTGCCAAAATCCCTGCCCCACAAACGATTCAGAATTCCGGAACCAGTTCTGGCCGACATGAATTGGTGGTGGAAGATGGCATCCAGCACGTTACCCTTGCACACGGAGCCCATATCACACCTGCTTACTACCGATGCATCCGATGTAGGCTGGGGTGCCCAGCTGGGACAGTCTACACTATTAGGTCAGTGGACAACAACCCAGCAGACATAGCACGTCAACTGCAAGGAGTTATATGCCGTTCATGCAGCAGTCTACCAAGAGCAGCAACATCTGAAAGATGCGCACATTCTGTTGCAAACAGACAATCGCACTGTAGTGGCCTACATAAACAAGGAAGGTGGGACGAGGTCAAAGAAACTTCTAAGCCTAACCAAGCACCTGCTCAAACTACTAGATCATCTGAATGTGAGTTTAACGGCACAATATTTCCCAGGTCAATACAATACAGATGTGGACGCTCTATCTCGCAACAAAGTGAGTCCAGAATGGCATCTCTTAACGCCAGCAACGAAAGTCATCTTTCGGATGTGGGGGACTCCAGAAGTGGATCTGTTTGCATCGAGAACAGCTCATGTCGTGACAAGGTATGTGTCAGTAGATCCACGGGACAAAAAGGCCCTCTTTCACAATGCGTTTCTCCAACGCTGGGACTACAGCCTAGGCTGGTTGTTCCCCCCACCAAACCTCATACCACAGGTGCTGTTTCACCTGAACTTTGCTCGCGGTCAGTATATTCTGGTAGCCCCGAAGTGGGCCAAAGCGTTTTGGATAGCAGACCTACAGCAGCGTGCCATCCAGAGACCGTACCAGATCAGAGATCTTCCACAAGTACTGGTAGATACGAAGACGGGTCATCATCCTCCGGCAGTGCAGAAAATATTCTTGGAGGCATGGCTGATTCAAGGTGGGCAGACCTAATTAAGGAATGGACAGTAGAGGAGCAAGCATTACTAATGGGTAGCTGGAGAAAATCTACCATTCGCACTTATATACCAGCATGGAACAAATGGAAAAGGTGGTGTATTTCTCATTCTGTAGATTGTAAGAATCCGGAACCATCTGCAGTAGCGCGTTACCTGGCATATCTTCATAATAGTGAAGGTTTGGCTTATAAAACAATCTTGGTCCATAAATCCGTTATATCTACTTTCACTAAGAGTAATGAACAAGATGTATCATCAAATATTCTGGTAAAACAAATTTTAAAAGCTATATCGGTAACGAATGTCAAGAAGGTAAAACCTCCTATATGGAATCCTAGGAACGTTCTGGAATTCTTAAATTCACAGAGCCCCGATGACAAAAACTTTTACCAGGTTTCGAGACGTGCGGCAATCTTACTCCTACTTGCATCTGGTCGCCGAGTGCATGATCTCACCCTATTAAGGACGGGACCAGAACATCTGATAGATGAAGGTAATTATATAATAATGTGGCCAGTTTTTGGTTCGAAATCGGACTCTGCTACACATAGGCAGTCTGGTTGGAAGATTAGTGAACACCCTGAGAAAAATTTAAGTGCAGTTTATTGGATTCGTCAAATGATAGCAATGTCACAACAACGCCGCAGTGAAGGAAACTGGTCGGAATTGTTCATTACAACTAGGGGCCAAAGTAAACCTGCTACGAGAACAATTATTGGAGGATGGGTTAAGACTTCACTTAAGGAAGCTGGCATTGAGGCGCCGCCTGGATCGGTTCGTTCTGCTATTGCCTCTTTAAATTGGTTAGAAAATTATACAGTGGATCAAATTCTTGCAACTGGTAATTGGAAACGGGAACACACCTTTAGATGTTATTATCAAAGAACAATTACTAATTTTAATTCCAATGAAAATGTATCCCTGTCACAGTATTTTGAAGCTTTATAAGAGCTTTTTAAGATGTTAAAATAATTACTTACGTTGATTAATACAGTATGTGGAATAGTAAATTACGTCAATTAAACGTAACATCATATTTATAGCGCATTAATACATTATAGCATCAATAAAATGGGTACCAGGAGAAATCAAACACATCACTCAACATGGATTCCGGATATCGAAAACGGAACAAATAATAGAGAGTTTTAACTAACAATAAAACTTACCTATTATTTTTCCTGAGATATCCGGAATCCAGATAATTCCTACCTGGTACTTACGCGTATAATGAAGTAAAAACATGGCGGAGCGGCGGAGCCGCAACCGACCAGGTAGTGGGGGAAAACGGGGATCACACCGGATACAGGTGGCGCCATCAGCGGTAGAGAGGGTATCGCTAGGCCGGAACATACGAAAAACGGAAGGCTTAACTCAACATGGATTCCGGATATCTCAGGAAAAATAATAGGTAAGTTTTATTGTTAGTTAAAACTCTCTATTTTATTCGAGGCTCTACCCACGTAAAACTCATGATCATGTTATTTACACCATACTCATCCTATTTTTAAGTGTATAGCGTTCTGAGATGATGTAGCTTTCTACTGGTGAAATAATTTCCAGAATTTAATCAGTAGTTCTAGTAATTATCCCTTATATTTATTTATTTTATATCACAGGCCGTTATACGAGCAAGTGGCTCACCTGATCGTAAGTAATCTCCACCACCCATGTACGCCCATAATATCAAAACGACCATGGGTGCGTTGCCGACCTTAAGGGAAAGGGATAATAAAGGGATTGGGAAGGGGAGACGGATTTGGGCCTCCGGATATCTCACACACCTTACAAAACACAGCAGCAAGCTGCTACATTATGCCAGTTTCCTATGAGACAGTGGTAATGACCCGGACGAGCCGGCCCATTCATGCTGTAGACAAAACTGTCTACAGCATGGCTCTACCACTCAAAAAATAAACTCATATTTAAACTCAAAAACTTTACCTCATTATAACATCAATTTAGATTATTATGTGGTGTTAATGAGTATTTTCAAGTGACACTGCATGATCCGAGGAATCTCCTACGACAAGCATACATTATTCACATGCTAACAAACACCGTCAATACACTAGAGTGTATCCGATGTAATGAGATCGCGGTAATGGCACCTACAAGAGCGGGTTTCCGTGTTGTATCTTACTGTAATGTGTATGTATGTAAACTATGCTTTATGGATGATGCACTAATTTAATGCCTGAAACTGCATTGAAGTGCGTGACCAAGACAAGGGAACGTGACTCGCAACCGATTTCGTTAAATTTCATACAGAGCGTACCTGTCGCTGACGTCTAAACGCAGCAGGAAGCTTTACTTTACGCTGGTTTTCTGTGAGACATGGTAATGAACCGGACTAGCCAGCCCATTCATGCTGTAGGCAACAGTGTGTACATTGTGACTCTACCACTCAAAAAACATATACAAAACCCATTTTATTAATGACATCCCCAATGTTCTACTTTCCACATTCATCACAATATTAAAAACAGTCGTAAAATAAAATCCCATATGTGAACCGTTAAGTATAGCAGTTCGCTGCGATGGCATAAAAATACAGTAAAACTGAACAACCTACCTAGACTTTAGTACGACACTATAACCTGCAATGCTGCATCATAACTGTGACACTAAAAACGTTCTCTGTCGTGCTGTTTCGTGATGCAGGCTATTTCGAGTCTAGATCGTAATATAATCCTACTACTATTATAATTCAAAGTTTCGGGTTTAATTTAAGGTCTCGGTTTTGATCCCCGGGTCCAGAAAAGTGGTATTGGGTTTTTCTATTACAAAATGCTCAGTATCACCCCGGAGTCTGGAATTTGTGCCCGGTATGGCGATAAGCTCGCCCCCTATCACATCGTGAGACGGAGATACGCTCGTCAAAATGTGGGTGTAATAGTTAAACCTCTGCCTACCCCTTCGGGGATTACAGGCGTAAGTGCGTATGTATGTGTGTATGTATTATTTGTGAAAGTTAGAATGTTTGTGAGCTTGGCTGTTTGTGAATAAATCACGACTTAACTGTTGAATGGATTTGGATGAAAGGACAATAAACAAAATACTATGTAAGTGTCAATACACGTGAGATCTGTGTTTTGTTATAGATATATTAATATGCATTTCGTTCATTTTTATTTACCAATACGACTTTGCGAGGCATTATCGCTAAAGAAGAATGGGCAAGAAGCCCTAGCATTGCTCAGTGCTCTTATTAAAGGTAAATCTTTGGTAAGAAGCCATTAGATCCGCCACCTGTCGAAAAATCTACTGGCATTATTGTTTGTTAGATGAATATACAACACACGTTTCACTGGAATTTTCTATCCCGCCTGTGATAATTAAGCTGTGAGATGGCGGCTTAAGAATGCTTACCGCCACCCTTTATTCACTGAGAGGATTGTAAGAGGTGATCGAGGTATTATGATCGGGTATTCAGCTTTGTATTAAACTAGTTTCACACACCTCGATAGCAACATATATACATTGATACCGGTTATTGCTCACTGTACCCAGTCTTGTCATATCAATTTCCTCAAACCGCGGGACTTGAATGAAAAAAAGCGGGACCAGGGTGAAAAATACAAGGACATTAAGATATGCGTAACAATGATTAAAATATCATGATTAATATTGCCAAAACTAAACTAAAGTAACTTTAATTTCTGAGGTTACTCAAGCTTAATATTATTTTACTTCTGCTATAAAACCACGGATTGTTAATAAATTTCTTTAAATCCATCCATCTAACCATCTCGATTTAGTCAGCTTTTAAACAACAAAACACACTTAAATAAATACTCCACCACACAGTCACACACATAGTCCTGACCCCACACTAGGTTAACCTGTATCGTGGGTCTCAAGAACTACGCGGGACTTGCGGTCCCACAACATCCAGATTCGAAACAAATATTTGTGGATAACACAAACATTTGTCGCGGTACGGGAATCGAACCCACGCCAATCGAAGCCGGCTACTCGCCCACTGCGCCACGGAGGCTGTCAAATAAACTTAAATAACTTAAATCCGTATATTGTTTTAGACTTTAGGCGCTACGATATCACAAAGAGACAGATAAAAGCTTACAAATTTATAACACCCCTTTTTTTTGTCGAGTTTAAGAAAGCGACGGCCATACACTTGTTCAGTTTGTAAGTTGATCAGTGTAATGTGATTGCGTGAGCGTGGTGCAGCCTGGCGGAGTGTGGTGGAGTGTGGCGCAGTCTAGTCACGCTCGTGGGTCATCGGTTCGTTAGCGTGGCGCCGCGCCAGCCACCCGTACAGTCGCACATCCACGACGCTCTTCTTACGTATACCTATCAGCACGCGCCGCAGTAATCGAATTTTAGAATTAAGTAGTTGTAGGAAATTATATGTATCCTTGCACACCTACTTGTACTGCACGAGTTGCATCGTAATGTCACACTTCATGCTATTCGTTGACTACGGCGCGTGCGGGTAGTGCGCAAAAGTATAGATTAACCTAAAATAAATAATAAATATATAATTACACCCAACAGTCACACACATAGTCCTGACCCCACACTAGGTTAACCTGTATCGTGGGTATCAGGAACTACGAGGGACTTGCCAACCAACAACACCGAGACCCGAGACAAATATTTGTGAATCAGACAAACATTTGTCTAGGAGCGGGAATCGAACCCACGGCATCACGCTTCGCAACCGGCTACTTGCCCGCTGCGCCACGGAGGCTGCCGTAAAGGTGTACGCATTAGGCTAATTGGGTGATAGATAGCCAGTACATTCTATCCGATCAAAGCAGTTTAACAGAGCCCCCATAGGATTGTTTTTTACCATGAAACCCCACATTAACAGCATCCACGCTACGCTGTTATACTGCAGGCTAAACACACTTCATGAGCTCCAATATATCCCAAATATTGCGTAGCACTGAATATCGTATAGTATTTGCTCGTGTAACATTGTATACTGCAGGCTAAACTAACTCCATGAGCTCCAATATATCCCAAATATTGCGTAGCACTGAATATCGTATAGTATTTGGTCGTGTAACATTGTATACTGCAGGCTAAACTAACTCCATGAGCTCCAATATATCCCAAATATTGCGTAGCACTGAATATCGTATAGTATTTGGTCGTGTAACATTGTATACTGCAGGCTAAACACACTCCATGAGCTCCAATATATCCCAAATATTGCGTAGCACTGAATATCGTATAGTATTTGCTCGTGTAACATTGTATACGCAGCGCAACATCTTCATCAACATCGACTCAAAAAAACTATAAAGTTACAAATAAAATTACTAATTTTGATTAGGGCTTTCCACCAGTTATTAACCACAAATTATTATTTTTGAATTTTTTGTCGTCTTTTTGGCATAAAGTTGTTATAAGTGATGTGGTTTGAAAATTATCTGTGATTTCTACATGACTATTTTTTTCTACACTAGGGGCGTTGCCCATGTTTTTCCACAAACCATAAAATAAAAAAAAACTCAAAGTCCGACGAATATGAGACATATCTTACTTTCTTCCACATTATTCTGCATCGATTGGTATCGGTCTCGACCCCATACCCCCAGCGGTTTCGGAGGAGATAGCGTGACAAGCTTTTGGCAGCGGCGGCGGCGGCGCCAGTTGCTTTTTTTTAGAATAGAGAGATAGAATTTGTGATGCTTGCGATTCGAAATGTACACGCAATTCTCCTGGGATTGTTTTTGCGCCCGATATTTCAATAGATCCACCGTCTATTACATCATGGGACAGAAATTTTCAGTGAATTAGCTTTTTCCTCTGCCTATCGCTTTAGAGGTACAGGCGTTAGGTAATGTTATATCATGCTTCCAGATTTAGTCTGCAACAGAATCAAAGATACCGAAAACAATTAAACTACTTTGAGTCTAGACCGACAGCATTGCAGAGAAACCGCAGACTTTGTCTAATAAAACAAACTTTAAATACAAGAAAATAGAGAAACACTAGCACTAATTATATTTGAAACATCGGAATGGTGGCTCGACTTCAAAGACAATTAAATAACCTCCACAATTTAAATATTCATCCTGACATTTGCTTTTATTGTTATTTTTTTTATAAAATCAACAGTCAATGTTAATTAAATATTTATTTGCTATATCTAGTTAAATAAATACCTCTTCATTATATTTTTTCAACCGAATCCAACGTTCACAATTAGTTTGTACTTTTTTTATGTATGTAGTATGTAAAATGTGGACCTAATTTTGATAATTATTTTTGTGCTCAATAGGGTTTACCCAAATAGTCCTGGTCCAATATAGATTTGGTTAAGATTTGATGACTGATAATGCACTAGGGGAAATTGGAAATTCCTCAACGAACAAGAGGAAGTTTTGAGAGTGGTAGAGCCACGCTGTAGACACTTTTGTCTAAAGCATGTATGGGCCGGCTCGTCCGAGTCATTACCACTGTCTCACAGAAAACCGGCGTAAAGTAGCAGCTTGCTGCGCGTTTCGTACGGTGAGTGAGATATCCGGAGGCCCAAATCCCCTCCCCTTCCCAATTCCTTAATTATCCCTTTCCTTTAAGGTCGGCAACGCACCCATGATTCTTTTGGTATTGTGGGCGTACATGGGCGGTGTAGATCACTTACCATCAGGTGACCCACTTGCTCGTTTGCCGGCCTATGCCATAAAAAAAGGAAATGTATCGGATAAATGTAATCTGTTTTTGAAGTGTTTAACATACAATTATTCGTATTATTATAAATAATTGTAGTAATTTTTCACTGATTGATTTATTTGATTAAGCGCGCTTGGTCTGTCTTTATTTTCTGACTGCTATCCTCCACCATATTTTCGGTGGTTAATGACTATTAGAACAATTAGAGGCTAACATTATAGTGTATATTCTAGAAAAAGCATCTTTGTGTCCAAGTTTGCTGTGTCACCGCTTCAGCATATTATGTAAATATTAACGTATAGCGTGCCTACAGAGTGGCGTCCACTTATACGCTTGTTCCACTTGACTTTGTAATTTTCATTCGTCGAGTCCTTTTATATACAAAGAGGGCAATAACAAAATATTTTTGTTGTGGACAAAGGCTCTGTTTCATTTCATGCTCTTCATTTGAAGGGAGTTATAGCAGGCAGAGACAGTGGTCTTGTAATAAACATACAATATTACTGTATAATAATTGGATGACTAGGTTTTAACGATTAATTATGAGTTAAACTAATGTCGGAATATGTTTGCAAATCCCTCCATAGCGATCTATCAATGATATGTGATGTGTGTTCACACATTACTCCACCAAATGTTGACCTGTTTTGATGATTATTTTTGTATTCAATAGGGTTAACTTCATTGATGGTCCCATAGATGGTCCCATAGTATGCAGTTGTAACAAAAGCCCTGTTTTGGCCCTGTTTGGGTCGTGAAGATAGTCCTATAGACAGCTTCATAAAAATTGTTAAATAAAAAATATATATACACAAGCGAGATATTATCCTTACACAGGTAAGTGAAAAAATGAACATTATAAAAAATTATATTTACATCTGAATTTCTGTGTATTGTGTATTTACGAAGCCAGCGGCGCAGCACGTTTGATTTACGTGGACGCCGCAACATGCTATCTCGCTCTTGCTCCATGTCATCGCTCTTAAAGATGTAATCAATGAAAATACGGTTTACAAATAATACATTAATTCAAATTTAAAAAATAAAAATGATAACGTATTTTTATAGCCCAATTTTCATATGCGAGTTTTTTCATTGGTTTGAATATCGATTCACTGATACTGATATCACAGTCAAAATTCCCACCAGGGTTTTTGTTACATATTGTATATTAAATTAAGATCTGATGTCAAGGTGAAATGGGAGTCTTCTCATAATATGTATAGCAAACGCACTGGAATTTGAATTATACAGTTTGATTGTTTTAAGTGTTTAACGTATAAATACTTATTAATGCCTACACTGATGTGGTCCTGTAATAACGTCAAGAATGAACTAAAACTTAAAATGCGTATGATTAAAAAGAGTGCCCAAGATAAAGGAAGCCGTATACATATGATATCTATTGAAATTTTAGATCCACTGTCCTGGCGTATCCTAGCTGAACACAATATTCGCACTAAACAACCGCAATTCTTTTTTTAGCAGGACTAAATGAGTTCCCCGGCCCTATACTAAGTCTGCTTCTGGCTTGATAGGACGTCCGATGAAAGGCGGCGAACTATCATCAACCTTGCCTAATTCACAACGAAACTAGACTCGTATATGCACTGATTGGTCTCGGAACGATAGACTGCGAGAAGCCGCGTGGTGCGTACATAGGGGTTTACAAATCGCTTATTTATTTTATTTTCAGTCAGACGGCGGGTCGCCCCATGTAATACCAAATACCGTCAATTCCTTGGCAATAGGCCGAGATAACACAAAGAAAAAGAATTAGCAGATTATAACTGAATCTTACTAACTTCATTCATTTTTCTCGTACACGAATGACGGGACAGCTACCGAAAAGGCTCCTACTAGAGGCACTAGAGCTGTTGACCGGATCGGTGCCGGACCGCAAGCTACCGTCCACAATTTACAAGTTACATACTACTCGTATGTGCTAATGATATTTTAAACGTACATTTGGATGCGCCGAGCGTCGCTTCACTCCAGCTCGATGGTTGTGATCCACTAAATATTTATTGTGTACGAAATTAGGTTTGCGCTATTCAAATATAACAACTCATTTAGAAGTAAATTGTTATTTCGTATTATGCTGAATTTATATTCGTACTGCAATAAACAAAAACGTTTATGATTCAAACTAGTTTGCAATTAGTAAATTTAGTTACAAGTATTTTAACAAATTAAAGTGTATTCAGTTTATATCTCACATTTATATTTGACTGCCTCGGTGGCGTAGTTGTAATGCGTACGCGTTACGATTGAGGCCAACACTGAGGTTTCGGGTTCGATCCCCGGGTTGGGTAAGGTGGTATTAGGTTTTTTTTATTAAGAAATGCTCAGTATCAGCCCGGAGTCTGGAATTTGTGCCCGGTATGGCGATAGGCTCGCCCTGTATCACGGGACGGAGATACGCTCGGTGAAATGTGGCTGTACTGATTACACCTCTGCCTACCCCTTCGGGGATTACAGGCGTGAGTGCGTATGGATATATGTATGTATGTATCTCACATTTAAATGATCAATGAGTGAAATATATAATAAGATAAACTAAATTCTTTAAGCGGACTCCTGATAATCGCGTCAAGCTTCGCGTCAATGACGTGACGTCAGTGCCGCCATGTCTTCTCATTCGGTGCAGAGTACGCACTACGTAAGTGTATGAGAGACCATACGACGGTAGTGTTATTCATGGCGTCACTGGCACCTTTAGTGTGGTGTTGACAGATGTCGACGTCGCTGAAGCTGTTGTCTAACGTTTGACGCGACTATCGGAACTTTGCCTTGAAGAGTTTAGTGAGAATAATATAATATAACATAAGAATATGTCATCGAAAATATAAAAATATAGAATCTTATTAAGCATAAATATAAATAAAGATTTCAAGCGTAGTCTAGCTATATACTCGTAGAAGTAAATCCACAATCCAATTTCCAGGCAATATTAATATCAACTTTGAAAGTGGCTAAGACCAATAAAATAGGAGAAACTTCCTTCGGCCACACCACTTACGCCGACCGCGACCTAGTAAATTGGTCTGAACTACTCGCCATTACTTCAATACAACACTAGTATTTGTGTACTAAAGTCTACAAGTGCGGCTCCACTTGTCTTTTTATGACCTACCTAGTGACTGTGACAAGCACGCGTGACAGTAGCATGTGAGGATGGTTTATCGAAATAAAATAACTAGAACGATAACTCTCATATGAATCTGCCGATAATACGGCTCCACTTAATTACACACGCAAAGGTAATCACACGTAACACTCATACACGCAACAAAAAATCATGACCTTTATTTCATTAAAGTTAATAAAATTAAATATTAAATTTCTAAATCGAGATACGACGTTCTGCACCCCGCAAAAAATTAGACATATTAAGTGTCAACTAGAGATCATGAATCAATTTTTATGAGTTGATATTCATCAATATCAGTTCATTCGAACGAGCTGCACAGACTTTTATAGCCCCGCCCCCATTCACAGAGGTGTAGTGGGGTTATTTTTTTACGTTTCTTGTCATCTTATTTCGATGGGACGGTTATCAAAATATGTTATAATGTTGTATTACGACCTAATGTGACGCAGCAATCCGCTCTGAGATCTCGTAACATTTGATATTTCATTTAAGGATTTGACATTTTATTGTTTTACATGAAGGCAAAATGTCACGTACGATGCATCTTACAACACACCTCCACATAAGTAAAATAAGTACGTGTAACATCCACTCCTCTTGGTGCGGAGAAATGTCACGGAAGTGTGAATGCACCTCAAGGTAAATAACATTTGAGGTGCGCGAGGCGAGCGCGCAGAGACGCGCGGCGCGGCGCGGGGTGGCGGTGCGCTGTAATGAACCGAACTATACTCGACGGCTACGAGTGAGACAAAACAGAACACAGCCAACGACACACGACACGCGAAAGACATGACTCTGACCTGTTTAAGTACTTGCATCGGTACGCTGACAGTTGAACGACGCCGAGTAATGCAACAACTAACTTTGTTCTAAGCCAGTTCGCCAGTAAGCCAGAGTATAAACTTGCCTATATAAATATATACATAAGAGCATGCCTGTATCCGTAAGGTGGAGGCAGAGGTGGAACTAGTACAACAAAGTCAATCAAACCACCAAATAATCAAACTACCAAATTTACATATTTCAATGTTATATTGTTCATCAATATTCAACATCGTTAATGATTATTGCATAAACCCACAACAGTTTTATACAAGAAACACATATTTATACTAGTTTAGAATTTAGATTAGATTAGATTTAAATTATAACTCTTTATTGTATACACAGATACAAAACACAATATGGGAAAATACACAAATAACAATGTGTTACAATGGGCGGTCTTATCGCTAATAGCGATCTCTTCCAGACAAATTAATTAAAATAAGTGATCGACTGACCGTTAGAACTCCTACCACAACTACAAAAACAATACCATTTATCACTTTCATTTATAAATGACCTGTCACATAATCGGCATAATTTTATTTATTTATTTGAATCTTTATTGTACACCAGAACATACACAATATGATAAAAACAAAAAATACATAAATAGGTACAATTGGCGGTCTTATCGCTCAAGGCAATGTCTTACAGACAACCATGGGATGGAGAAAAGAGAAAAAGGTAGTCAAAGGCGTACAATCAATAGAAAAAACTTAAAAACACATTTGAAATAAATACAAATATATATATAATAAATAATAAATAGTGATAAAGTATGTACATACAATCATAAATATACACTATATACATATCAAATATAATAGGTATAATTTTATTGTTTTATTGTATGTATTTAGGAACATAAAGTAATAATTGTCACGCAGGTACGCGCGGTGTAATAATAGGACTATTATATGCCTCGTGCGCATTTTTTCAATACCTTTCACATCATTTGACAGCCTCCATGGCGCAGCGGGCGAGTAGCCGGCTGCGAAGCGAGAGGCCGTGGGTTCGATTCCCGCACCGAGACAAATGTTTGTGTGATCCACAAATATTTGTTTCGGTTCTGGGTGTTGTGGGACCGCAAGTCCCTCGTAGTTCCTGATACCCACGATACAGGTTAACCTAGTGTGGGGTCTGGACTATGTGTATGACTGTTGGGTGTATTTATTTATTTATTTGTATACGAGAAATATGTATGTATGTAGTTAATACGTTCCGATAAGGGCGCTGTATGGATCTGATTACATATTCTACTATTTTCTGGGTACGGAACCCTAAAGACAATCGCCAGTGTGTATCAATATAATAATTACGTTAACTCTTCATATTAAAATCAGCATACATAAAGGTTTCCAAGTTTACAGTAAAACTTGAGTTACTAGTGTGGTGTGCACTGTCGAGTGTCGTGTATGCACTGTGCAGTGATTGCATCGAGCCGGCAGATTTATCGTATCGCAATGCAGATGGAGCTCCCGCCAATTGATTTCAATTGATAACCGTTTCGCTGCCGATCCCGCGGGCTCGCCGCTCGCCGCTCTGCTCCCGGCCTCAAATGAGCTCACTTGCCTAACACTACATTTTTGTGTTGTTTAACAGACTATTGAAACAATTACATACGACACATAATGATAAGTTATTGACTTTTTTTAGAAAATGTATAGTTTCAAAACGGACTCAAAATAAAATTATGATTAAACCGAATTCACCGTTTTTATTTTATTTTCTACCAGCTTTTGCTCGCGGCTCCACCCGCGTGAATAGACTTTTCCGAAATAAAACGTAGCCTATAACCGTCTCTAGCGTCCGATCTTTTTTTCATCTATCTCTTCATCAAAATTCATCAAAATCGGTTTAGTGATTTAGGCGTGAAAGCGTAACAAACAAATAGTTTTTTTTCATAAAAGTATCCTATGTTACTTCTTATATCTCCAAGAATATGTGTACAAAGTTTCATGATGATCGGTTAAGTAGTTATCGCGTGAGAGCGTAACAAACAAACTTACATTCACATTTATAATATTCGTATGATAGGAAAAGGATAATAAGGGATTAAGAAGAGAATTTGGGCCTCCAGATATCTGACTCACCGTACAAAACACAACAGAAAGCTCTACGAATAAAAAGGGTTAGGCTTTAGTCCAACACGATGGGCTAATGCGGGTTGGCAAACTTCATATACCTCCAAAATTCTTATAAAGAACTCCTCAGGTAGGTATGCAAGTTTCCTCACGATGTTTCCTTCATCGTTAAAGCAAGTGATAATTAAAAAACACACGTAACTTAGAAAAGTTAGAGGTGTCTGCGTTTGGGGCTGGTTTCAAATCTACGACTTTCGTCTTGACAGTCCATCCCACTCCCCGCTAAGCTATCTCTGCTTTTTTTTACATAATGGTACTGTTTAGTACGCGAAAATAATTGAAGGCATATAGTTATATCCTGTGGTGTTCTACTCTAGCTAGGGGAATTGTTAATTACTCCTGAAGATAAGTTGTAACATACCCACTGAGTTTGACTAGCTGGATCTTCTCAGGACTGGGTCGCGCCGGGTAAAATCCAGTGGTAAAGTAAGCCCACTGAGTTTGTTTCGCCGGGTCTTCTCAGGTTGGTCGTTTTGGATCCGGTGGTAGTTTTAAACCACGTGCCGTTTCGGTAATGCCTATGGTCCATATCGACCTTTAAAACAGAGAAAAAATAACAATAATAATAATACTTAACAATTCTGGACTAATATAAAAATATTGTAAACTTTATAGTTGCCCAGTGTATTTTGACGATGCTATGTATGTTATGTATATATTAGCTGATATGATTTCTGTACTTACTTATGTTTCTTTATTTTGTACTGACTTGTCATAAGCGCTATTTTAATTGCCTACATGATGAATAAAACTATTTCATTTCATTTCATACGCACTCACGCCTGTAATCCCCGAAGGGGTAGGGAGAGGTGTAACCAGTACACCCACATTTCGCCAAGCGTATCTCCGTCCCATGATGTGATAGGGGGCGAGCCTATCGCCATACCCGGAATATAATTCCAGACTTCGTGCTGATACTGAGCATTTCGTAATAGAAAAATCCAATATCACTTTAACCCTACCCGGGGATCGAACCCGAGACGTCAGCGTCAGCCTCAGTTGTAACGCGTACGTATTACAACTGCGCCACCGAGGCAAGTTGTAATGTTCCACAATATTACCAATACTAAAACTGCCCGCAAGTTATACTTCATATAAATTGCACAGTTTGACTTACAACCTACAAGATTGACTTACGAACTAGTTACGTCTCTAATGGGAATACAACTTTACTATCACGTAAGGCGCTGCAGTTACTGAGTATTAGATATATAAATGGAAAGAATACATAATAAAATCATCTTCATTCATTACTAGTAGCCTAGCAATAATACGGACTGTCGAGACGGAATTCGCAGGTTCTAAACCAGCCCTAGGGCACATGTCTTTGACTTTTAGAAGCTACGTATACGTAATGCATACAGTGCTAATTATTGCACGCTATGACGGTGAGTAAAACAACGTGTAGAAACCTGCATATATCAGGAGATAATGTGAACATAGATCGTAATGAGATTGAATATAGTATAAAAGTTGACTGAAGCCAAAACGGTATAATGCTACTGCTAATGCTAGGTGCATTTGACGTTGATTATTGGATTAAGAGAATGCCGTTTGCAACTTTCTTGACGCTGATACTAGATCGGAATGATATTTTGAATATTTAAAATTACGAGAATTGGCCTCCAGAATTCTCGTGACAATTTCGAAGATATGTAGTCTATCAACCCGCATTAGGTCAGCGCGGTACATTTAGGTCTCACTCCTACGGTTAATAAAGGATGACCGTGTCCAGAAATGGGACAGTACATATACATATATTACAGGACTGATATTATTATATTTATCATTATTTTCAATATGTTAGACAGAATCAGGACCTAAAAATTATAGTATTGAGTTACCGACTCGCTTTAACTTATAGTGGGAATTAAATGTCATCGTTAATTGTAAATAATTGCAGGAAAACGGAAAAACATGTAGCGATCATTACCAAAATGTATTCAAAAAGAACAATTCAAATTCAAAACGTTTGCATTTAAAGCAACAATCGAATTTTATTAATTGAACGTGAAATGTTACAAAATAATTCAACTTAAATTCAGAATTCTTATTTTTGCGTGCAGTTTTGACAAGGTGGTAGGTCCCTCGTTTGCGAGAGGGCGGCTGGGTAGGTACCACCGCTTTGTCTATTTCTGCCGCCACACAACATTGTGTAAGCACTGTTGTGTTCCGGTTTGAAGTACATTGAAGCCAGTGAAATTACTGGGCATTACTGAGACTTAACACCTTATGTCTCAGGGTGACGAGCGCAGTTCAGTGTCATGCAGTGCTTTGTTATTTAAAGTTCTGTGTGGCGTTGCTTCTGCTTATAAGCAGGCGTGGTAGTTACCATCAGGCGAGCGACCTGCTCGTCTCGTTATTCAAGCTAAAAGAAAAAACAAAAAGTAATTTCCGCCCGACAGACCTGCAACCATTAAACACGCCCATCGTGGCTAATTACTTTCGCGGATTATCGGCGACATAGCTGTCGCGGTGCCTCCGCTAATGAATGTTTAATCAGATCGCGTTATGTTTCACTCACAGCACTCGTTGACGCCGCTCGCTCAGTTCCCAGTGCGTCCGCCAATTACAGGAGGCCAATGAAATATTCAAAATGTTAATTCAATTCTCGTAATTTTAAATGTTCAAAATATCATTCCGATCTAATCTCAGCGTCAAGAAAGTTGCAAATGGCATTCTCTTAAACCAATAATCAACGTCAAATGTGAACTTAGATCGTAATGAGATTGAATGTAGAATAAAAGTTAATGCTAGGTGCATATGAATGGTTGGCATTTTTTGTGTATGGGCGAATAAGAACCCTTTGTATATATTATTATTAGTACTTTTCACTTGTGGTGTGGGTCTGTGTGGCGCCTTTTTCTTAGTCGACAGTGAGCCAACCAGGCGCTTTATGGAGGAAGTTTTTTTATTTTTAATCTTATTATATTATGATTTTGGCGCCCCCTGAAACTGCCGCCCGGGGCGGGTGCCCCGGTTTCCAACACCCTAGATCCGGGCCTGACCTTGAGCATATAACTATGTTCCCTCTTTCCTGCATATTTTCCTGAGATCCTTTGAGTGGAATGTGCAGTAGCATTTAGGCAGGCCGGCATCATTCTGCCAAACTACGATGAATCTCGTCTGTCGTTGTTCGTCACTGTTCTTGGATTGCACTGTACTTACCTTCAAGTATAACATAGTCACTAGTGGAGACAAGATAAAAAAAAAACAATGATATACCAGCGTCATCTAAATGATGCCTATATGAGAACATCATTACGTTTCAACATTTTATCCGCTGAAATGATAGCAGAAGATTCGCATGAAGAGTTTCATTTTTTTACTTCGTACTCAAATCTTAACCAAATATACTATATGGGACCACATCGCAGCTAAAATCTATCAAATGATTATTTTCCAATAAAAGTGGTTCACGAAGAAATCGATTGTAAATACTTAAAAATAACTAAGAAAACTCGCCGAATTAAGAGCCCCTTGCTTTTTTGAAATCGGTTAAAAAATGAAAGAACCCCTACAAGTAGGTCGATGAATCCTAAGTTAATCGCTTTATTAATACTCGTATCAGTTAATTTCGTGTGCAATAAGATTCAAAATTGAATAGTGTCGCGCGTCGTTTAAGATGAGACTCAGACAACGTTAACTATTAAACCTAAACAAGTCATAAAGTGAGGCGCCAGTTACTGATAATGAGCTGTAAACAAAATTGGCGTGGCTTCACGTGGCCTGGAATATATATGCCTCGCAGACTATTAGTATTAACAAAAAAATTGTTTTAAACGGGAACACAACAAAATCCTAATATGTCAGCGGAGAGAGTACGCAGGATTTTTATTTACATAACCTAGAAATAGGTACATGATAAATTATTAAAACTAGCTTAATAGTGTAAACTATATGCAGACTTCCGCGTGCGGCCGTGCGGTAGTGACGCTAGCATCAAACGGTCTCTTGTAGATTTACATTGTGTATTAACTACATTACATAGTCCCTTCGTTACCACTTTGATGAGTCTCGTGTAAAGTACATTTGGTGATTGGGGGCTACCATGGACCATAGACAATATGTTACAAACTTCGTATGTGTATTGAAATAAAACCAGTTTATACGGATTTTATCGCGGTTTAATATTTATTTTAGTCCCGACGTTTCGAAAGCTTTTCAGCCTTCGTGGTCACGGGAGAGATGGTCAGTCTCAGTCGGGACTAAAATAAAAATTAAACCGGGATAAAATCCGTATAAACTAGTTTTATTTCAATATGACTACATATAAGGAGAATATTTACTCTATCAAAAATAATGGTCAAATAGTATCAGATCCAAAGGACATATCTCAATTATTTAATGACTTCTTTATTAACATAGCAAAATGTAAAAATAATCCGTATGCAACCCCACCATTAACGAACAAAAGTCCATCGAATTCTATTTTTATTAAGCCAATAGGAGCTAATCATATTTTTAAAATAATTAACTCTTTGAAAAATGTTACCAGTACTGGTTACGATTAAGTTGCAGTTAGAGTAGTAAAAGATGTTTCATTTAAACTTTCTCCAATTTTAAGTTATACAATTAACTTAAGTATAGAACAAGGTATTTTTCCAGATAAACTGAAATTCACTATAATAAAACCCATGTTCAAGAAAGGTGATACTGGAGATATTAATTGTTACAGACCCATAGCGTTAATTCCTATCTTCTCAAAAATCTACGAAAAAGTTATATATTCTTCTCTATACTCTTTTCTTGAAACTAATAACCTCTTTGCACCCGAACAGTATGGATTTCGTAAAACTAAATCAATAAATACTGCGGTCTATCGTTTTGTTAACAGTGTAATTGCTAATATGGACAATCGCGAATCTGCTATAGCTATATATTTGGACATGACAAAAGCTTTCGACCACGTTGACCATGATATTTTGCTTAAAAAATTGGACCACTATGGCATTAGAGGTAACATTAATAAATTAATAAAATCTTATTTATCCGGTAGACAACAAGCAACGCAAATTAGTAGAGTATGTACAATAATAAAAAACAAGATTATTTACCAATCTCCATACAATAGTATTTGTTACGGGGTGCCACAAGGTAGCGTGTTGGGCCCGCTACTTTTCCTTGTTTATATTAATGATTTTTGCCGATGATAGTACGGTTTTATTTACTGGCAACCATATATATCCGAATCTTAATGGTGAAATTGATACCTTTTTGACTAATATAACAATTTGGCTTTCTTCAAATAATTTAAAATTAAATCTAGCAAAAACAAAAATTATGAACTTTAAACAGAGATATCAAGCTAAGGCAAATTTAAATATAACATTTCAAAACAGTACAATTGAAGAAATAGATGAAATGAAGTTTTTAGGACTTCATATTGACAGAAAATTAAACTGGAAAATCCATATAGATTACGTATGTAAACGCTTAAATCAACAGTCATATGCTCTTTATAAGTTAAGCAAAATATCAGACAAATCTGCCGTGCTAAGTGCTTACCACGGCCATGTATCTTCGATTTTAAGATATGGTTTGATATTTTGGGGAAACTCAGTAAACAAAGACCTAGCTTTTAGGGCTCAGAAGCGATGCATTCGATCAATAGTAAACATTGAACCAATTGAATCCTGCATACCACATTTTAAGGAACTAAAGATACTTCCACTTCCCAGTATGTACGTTTATGAGTGTGCCATTTTTGCTAAAGCGAATATCCACCTTTTTAAATTTAGTAACCGAACTAGACGCAATGACAAAATGACATGTGTACCCCACAAAACGGCATTATTTCATAAAAGTGTATTTTACTTAATTCCTGACATATACAATAGTTTACCAAAATCGATTAGAGAATTGAATGATTTTAATAGTTATAAGAATACGTTGTTTAGATATTTTAATGATAAATGTTATTACAGTCTAAAGGATTATCTTAATGATGTTAAAATTTAGAATATGATTAGCATTATGTTAATACTACTTAATATTACATATTATACGTTTCAAACAATTGTATGCCAATATGGCGGGTCATAGCTGTACAAACAATGCAAATTAATAAAATAAAAATTCTACCTATGTACCACAATACTATATATAAATAAATAAATAAATGTAATATTCGCGTAAACCTAAGAAAACACTTCGTATGTGTACTCTCTTCGCGGGACCAAATTTCGCTACGCACCAAAGCCAACAATAAAATCTATGCAAACCGCGATGACGTCAGTCTACGTAGTAAAAATTGGCACGCTTGGTTTCTATAAATATAAATGGACGTTCATGTCAGTAGTGACTCTGTAAATGGGCGTCTTCTAGGCTTATTTGTCTGTGGGTGTGCCAGACGCGACGCCACGCCACTGGTTTAATGTAGAATATAAACACGCATCTTTAACATGTTGTAAGCATTACGTGCTTAATTATTGAAGGGATTTTGTTATGAGAGATTTACTGATATGAATTACTGATTTTACACATTGAGTGTTGTCGTCGTATGATATGGCAAGCGATTATAGGATTAGGCGCAGCTTAGGTAAATACATTATTCTCTCTGATCGCGTATACAAAATTACAAGCTTCCTCTCTTACTAGAATATCGCTGGGTGTAATAGTATGCTGACAAGGCCAGGACACATAGCCAGAAGAGATGATGGCAGGTGTAGTAAGGCAATAGAGTACCTAGGCAAGGTAAGCCGACGATATTGTTGATATCTGTCGGACTTAGACTGTCCAAGTGCCCTACATCGTCTTTGTTTTTTTTTTCGAATGGATTTGTGCTGTTAGATTATATTACTTTTACAGCTTCACCTGACAATAAAGCCGGCGCTTATGGCGCTCTAGCCAGAAATATGTATAATGTACTTAGTAGCGATTAAGCACAGAGGCGCCTTTTAGAAGGCTCAGACCTCAGCTTGAGCAATCGTTGGGGAGTATAGTTTAGGGCCATCTCTGCACATCATTGTGCCGACGGTCAGTTGTGGGAGTTCTTCGAACTCGCAGGCGTGTCCTATGTCGGGGTCGCGTATTATTATTGCGATTCGGATTGGGCAAGGAAAGTGCTGCTTCGATAGGGACTGTGATGGAGTCGTTGGGATCTGCCAATACATGTTTGGGACGACGATCGAGGAATCGTCTTTGTCTGAGTATACACTTAGCTGAAAAGCAACAATAGTAGGTACTGGTGAAAGAAAATACGAAAACATCAATATACGCGCTACAAATATATTATGCCTCGTGTGTAACACCATTTAGACTTTAATCTTTATCAGGCGTGCTGTAATCTACAGTAGTGGCTGACCGCGCCCCTTCTATCTCCTGTATTTTTGTATGCATTGTGTAGAGTGTAGAAGTGTTGTTATAAATAACACTATAGTTTTAAAAACGTACTCGAGGGGATTTAATGGTGAGTGCGCAGGATTGTCGTGTGTGGATATTGGATACTCTATGAATAACTTATTCGGTATTATGGGGAGTAAAGGGCGATGACCTCGTTAAATAAGATCCTTAATATCGAATTATTGCAATAATTCTAGGATAAGATTTAAGTCTCATTTAGTTTATAAAGTTCATCGCATAACACAGACAGGAATATAAAAAAAGAAAGAAACACAGAAAAATACATTTATTGGTAGGCGTACATTTAGAAATAAAGCAAAATGGTTTATTGTCTCCAGTGATACGCATGCAACAAAACAAAACTTTAAGACATATAAATAAATGAATTCAAAGTAAAATAAAAAAAATTAAAATGCTGCTCGCCTGCACCGTGACAACTAGGTTGCTCAGCATGATGCTGTGTTGCGGCACAAACCATAACTCAGCGCTGATTTTCAGTAGCCACCTAAAAGTGACGTACGGAAGCCAATCAGCCAATAACACACAATATTTACAATTTATATAGAAAAAAATTATTTATAAGTGTTAGGTGGGAAGGGTACCATGACTGTAGACGGTATATGACTCACCACGACCGTAAAAAATAAGAGAAAACTGTTATTTTCGATGTCAAGCCATACGATTACTTTTTCGAACTGTATGTTGAGGGGTCGTAAACAAGTATTTTCTGTTATATTCGCGTCTGTATCATGCGATAAACTCTCTTCGTCTAAATGAGGCTGGGACAAGAGGATAAATCAATTAACTTCATAAATTAAGTTACGTTGCAATTTTAGTTACAACTTTTGAAGAGAGCAACAAAGGTAGGGCGCTCGATATTTTTTAAAGAAATAACAACATTTCGTAATAGTAGCTGATCAGGCACTCCGTTATCCTCTGTTATCCTCGAAGGGGCAGGCAAAGGTGTAACCAGTACCTACACCCACATTTCTCCGAGCTTATTTCTGTCCCATGGGATAGCTTATCGCCAAACCGAGCACAATTCCGGGCTGATACTGAGCATTTCGTAATAGAAAAAACTCAATATTTATTTTATCTGACCCGTGTCCTGCGCACTGCTGTCGTACCGCATATGTATTACAACTGCACCACAAAGGCAGTTTAATTCATTGTATACAAATTATAATGTATGCTAAGCGACGTTTCAAGTCGCGTCGCTCGACACTGGACGCTCGCTACAACTCGACGGAATACGGCCGCGCGACCGATGACAAATCAACTGAAATATTATAATTGCCACTTGAAACAAAGAGGAGCGTATTTTATCAGTTGTTTACTTCGAAAGCAGGTAAAAAGGGAGGGACACGTCGTAATTAAGAGGTTAACTACCTCCCGCCCGCCCGCGACGATACCACTCAGGACTAGGCCCACCATCGCTGAAATTGCTAACGGACAAAATCGTCATAAATTCTCCGGGCATTTGTGAAATAAAATGTTTTCCCCCGATACATTTTAATGTATTTTTTATAGCAGTAGGTAGGCAAACGAGCTCTTGCCTCTCCCGATGATAAGTTACCATCACCACCACCCATTTACACCTAAAATAGAGGAATAGAGGGAGCGTTACAAACATATATCAAATCAAATAATTTATTTGTAAATGTAGGTAAGTATTGTAAAATAGATGGTATTATAATGATTAATTCTAGGTCTCTACATTTTACTTCAATAAGTATACAAAATCTGGGTACATCCTATTCAACAAATAATTAAACTATTGATCATTTACTTAATTAACTTTCAGTGCGTGCATATTTTAACCATATATCATATTCTGCTTTATGACTCCAGAAATTGAGTAACAGAATAATAACATTCATCTATGAGGAGATTTTTATGTTTCTTTTTAAATAATCTTATATTATCTAAATCTTTAATTTCAGGATTGATTTGATTGTATATAGTTTGCCCCATTCGAGGAAAGGAAAGGAATTGGGATTGGGGATTTGCTGGACGTCCCACAGTCACACTGACCTTACACAACGCAACAACAATGCTGTTACTCCACGTCGATATTCTGTGAGACAGATGTTAGATGTACCACCCCGTTTGATTCGACTCATTCACGTTGTAGACAAAACTACTCGTACAACGTGGCATAATAAACGTACACGTGTAATGTAAAATAAAATAGAACACCCAAATATAATAAAAAGACAAATCCGGGGGAAACTAGGATGGAGGGCAGCCCTACTCGGACGTTTAAAACGCAGGCATTTTTGGGTTGTTTTGGGTTACGCACCGGTAATTAGTGTTGTGAGTCCCTCGGGCAGTTCCCCCGAGCTGTGGCCTCTGTCTTGAGCCGCACGTACCATTGTTACGAATATTTATACTTTAATCATGAAGTGCGATGAGTCGGAAAACGAGTCGTGCCAATTACGCACTAGCGGTATTGTTATAAATTTTGTTTTAATTGACGTCTTTTTTGGACGTAATTTGTAGGTATAGTTTTCTAGTTATACAAATAAAACGCTTTTGAAACGAAATAACAGTTGTTATATGGACAAAGTTTCGTCAGTATACAACGTGTTGGTTTTATTGTATAGTACTTATATCTATCGAAACTCGCACTACGGCTACTATATTGGATCTTGGCGGCTCTCTATCTCTTCTATTTGAACCACCGATAAAAAAGAGTGTTATAAATTTGACCTTCTTTATCTGTCTATCTGTGGTATAGTAGATCTAAACGATGGTCCGATAAGAATGTGTTTTTTTTATGTAAGCTAGTTTAATCGATATAGTTATAAGCTATGTAAGAAAATCTATTCATTATACATGTTTTTCTCATTGAAGTCGGGAATTTGAAACGGTTAGGTTATGAACGTATTAAAATTTTACCCAAAATCCACATTTTGAATAAAATATGATGACATTAACGTTTGTTATATTATGCCTTCCATAACTACGTACAATCTTGTAATAAGTGATCTACCTCTGTACCACACTCCCGCCCCTGCCCCCGCCCTCATCCTGCGACAGACAGAAGAATTAAAAACTCTGTAAGTGTTCGCTTGTTGAAGATAAAAGCGGCCGAATTCCTGGCCACGTTAATCGTCCCGGAGGTGCGGTCCGAGGGTGTGTGCGGGGTGTGCGCGGGGCGGGACCGGCGGGGTGCTCCAGGCGAGGGCTCGAGAGAAGTTTGTGCTCCAGATCAAAGGCTTTTGTGTTCGGATTAACAAGTCGGCGTACAAATTATTTTGGTCGGCGCGCGTCCAATATCTCGGCGGAACGGTCCGCTCGACACACTGCACTGCACCAGTAGACAGTAGACAGTAGACACGCGCCTAACAATACAACTGGTTACACTTATTCAATAAAAATTAAAAGTCAGGATCGATTACAGCTCCGAGACGTGATTCAGACATTGTAATCATTAGTTCAGATTATAAATATGATGATGAATATTCGGACATATTAAATCAAAACATAAGAAATGCACCTGAGTTTCAAAATATCACATCTGAACAGAAGGAAAGGGTTGAAAAAAATAGTAGCTTAAGATTTAATTTAAAGAACTAGGGGCTTTGCCCAAGTTTTTCCACAAAACATAAAATAAAAAAAAACTTAAAGTCCGACGAATGTGAGACATATCTTACTTTCTTCCCTACATTATTCTGCATCGATTGGTATCGGTCTCGACCCCATACCACCAGCGGTTTCGGAGGAGATAGCGTGACAAGCTTTTCGCAGCGGTGGCGGCGGCGCCAGTTACTTTTTTTTTGAATAGAGAGATAAGTGTAAAGATAAAGACTTTGAGGTGAACCTGAAGGCAACTGAAAACAAATATTCAATGATCATGTTTTAGTGTGTTCTATCAATGATCATGTTTCAAAGATACTATAACAGAAATAAAAGTGGACGTACTATGTTGGCATTATAGAAAATATTAGTATTCCTAATGGAGAAATTTATTATTCTGTCAGATTTTACAGACCCATTAAAAAGCCGAAACATTTGTTTAAAATGACTAAAAAAGTAGATCGGGATGGAAATATCAATCGTAAAAAAGGTTGATTTATCAAATGATAAACAAATATTAAACAGCTTCGTTTTGTCGTGTGAAGATGATGGGCTCTATTTTAACAAATATTAAACAGCTTCGTTTTGTCGTGTGAAGATGATGGGCTCTATTTTAACTAAAAAATATTGTTAAAAAACACATTCATAAGAAGAAGATTGATAAGAATTATTTTTAGTTTCTCTTTGATACTTTTATTTTTAAGTAATTTTATAGTATCATGAGTGTGCTTGTTATCTTGAGTTTAAGACTTAATAACATTTGTGTAAAGTCGATTTTTTTACTCCTGATTAATATTAAAGTAAAAAGATTTGCGATATAAATGAGTATTTTTTATTGCTTATATTTGACCTAGTACAAAGCACGCGTACATGGCAGAGTAGCATTTTAGTCTTCTACTACACAGTATGCTTATTAACCGACTTCAAAAATGAGGAGTTCTCAATTCAACGCGTATATATATGTTTGTTTTTTAGAATATTACATTTTGAGTGAATTCTGTCCGGCTTCATAATATTCCGAAGAGTTTATAATATTAGCAAAAATAATTAAAATCAATGTAAGCCTGAGTCCTCGCTAGTCATGTAAAAAAGAGGACGACACAAAACTGTGTAACATTCAGTATGATAAAATATATTTTACAGGTTATATCACACATAGGCCTGAATCCACACTAGGTAAACCTGTATCGTGGGTATCAAGAACTACGAGGGACTTGCGGTCCCACAACACCCAGACCCGAGACAAATATTTGTGGATCAGACAAACATTTGTTTAGGTGCGGGAATCGAACCCACGGCCTCATGCTTCGCAACCGGCTACTCGCCCACTGCGCCACGGAGGCTGTCGAACATACCGAACATACTGACATAATATGTCAATTTAATGTTTAAAACTACATTGCAGCATTCAATGACCTTTTTAACCTTAATTGGTAAGAAATTATACATGTCGAGATAATAAAAGTACATTAAATTATATTATGTGTACCACCCCTGCTTTCTTCGGAATAGCCCTCAAAAAAGTTATTTACTTTTGCGACCAAGACTTTATATTTCAGATTATTACGCTCATATTTGAATATCTTCCAGCGATGCATGCCCTAATTACATGTATCCTTGAAACAACTAGCGGATTCTATAAAATCTTCATGTATGACAGACAGATTTACCCAACATGGAAGGGAAAACCCGTCTAGTAGCCAAGTTAAAAAAAGAGCTGTTAATCCTAATACTTAAGATAACTAAATTAAATATGATAACGGTATCTAAAAGCTTAATTAATACATTTATAATCACGTAATCGTAACTACCTTGGTGGCGCACTTGTAATGCGTATGCGTTACGGCTGAGGCTGACGCTGAGGTCTCGGGTTCGATTCCCGGGTCGGGAAAGTGAAATTGGGTTTTTCTGTCATGAAATGCTTAGTATCAACCCGGAGTCTGGAATTGTGCCCGATATGGCGATAGGCTCGCCCCCTATCACATCATGGGACGGAGATACGCTTGACGAAATGTTCTGCCTACCCCTTCGGGGATTACAGCCGTGAGTGCGTATGTATACTACTGCGTAGGCACTGTTGTGTTTCATTTTGAAGGACATTAAAGCCAGTGAAATTCCTGGGCATTATGAGACTTGACATCATATCTCGGGATGACGAGCGCAGTCTAATGTCATGCAGTACCTTAAAACTCAAGAGTTGTGTATGGTAATACTTCTGTTTATGGGCAAATATGACGCTTACCATCAGGCGAGGTACCCGCTCTCCTATCATTCAGGTAAATAAAAAAACTTACCTACCCTTTCGGGGATACAGGCGCGAGCTTAAGTTATGTTATCCTACTAATATTATAATATGTAAACTTGTATATGATGATTCAATATGGGTTTTACTCGTAATGTATCAAGTACTCTACCACAGTCAGTGCTATTATCTGGATTATTACATGTCCTTATTGGAAATCATATCGATGGATAATTAATTACAATTAATCGCATAATAATATTATCAGATTGTAATATTAATTAGCACTACTTTAATTAATCTAAAGATAATCCAAGCCACACGGCAAGTTTTGCAATGTGGCATGCAGATTTCAAAACGTCACGATGACAAATAAAAATAGAAATTATTAATTGAATTCTTAAAAAATATATGTTCTTTTAAATCCTTTTTAAAATTAAATTATTTTAAAGTATTATTTTAATTTAATTGATCAAATTAGAGCAGCGCATTTGACATTGCGCAATATAAACACCATTACAGAAATGTAAATTCTACATAATATTTTCAAACTCACGGATACAAATGGTAGAATCATACTGTTAACAGTTTGGTTTATAGTATGAATGAGCTAGCTCGACTGAGGTAGTACCACTGTCTTACGGAAAATCGATATGAAGTGTCAGCTCGCTGTTGTTATCGTACTGTGAGTGAGATTACCGGAGGGCCAATTCCCCTCTCATTTTCCCATTCCCCGTTCCTTTCCTTTAAGGTCATCAATGTATCCATGATTATTCTCTTACTGTAGGCGTTTGAAGCGATGGTGATTACTTACAGTCAGGTGACCCACTTGCTCGTTTACCGGCCTATGATATAAAACTAATAATAATACTAGCCCTGTAGTATATAACGTCCCACGGCTGGGCACGGGCCTCCTCTACTGAATGAGAGGGGTTAGGCCTTAGTCCACCACGCTGGCCTAATGCGGGTTGGCAGACTTCACATACCTTCGAAATTTTTATGAAGTACTTCTCAGGTTTCCTCACGATGTTTCCTTCACCGTTAAAGCATGTGATAATTAACAATGAATATACACATAACTTAGAAAAGTCAGAGGTGTATGCACTTGGGGCTGGTTTCGAACCTGCGACTTTCGTCTCGACAGTCCATACCACTCCCCAGTGAGCTATCACTGTTATTGCTGCTGATAAAACTAATATGATGATAATAATAATAGTTGATGCTATTATATTGAAATCATATAAAAGTATTGTCTAACTCTAAGCGATATGTAATGGTGAAGGAATTAGCGCTACACTACAGAACGATGTGATGCCAACACTTGCGATGTTTACAAACATTGTTTACGGAGCGCGGAGTCAGCTTGGGCCACAGATTTAACAGCCTAAAGACGCCACATGGTGTCATTTTAAAATTAAAACACAATCGTAATCATATTTCGGTAGACAGGTCGAGCCGAGTTAAGTGCTTGGCCAATCCAAAAACATGTGACGTGAATGGCCATAAACAGGCATCGACAATTAGAGATAGTTACAAACGAAGCGACGCGTCTATTCCTAAAGTACGTCATAAGGTGCGTGAACAAGACAAGAGACCGCGACGCGTGACGACAGCGATACTTCCGCTTTGTATGCCATTTTATAGGTACGTTTCGAAGTGTGCGACCGAGGCAGAAGCGACCGTTACCATACAAAGTGGACGAGTAGATATTTCCTGACCCGATTTTCGGTCGCGTAACTCAAAACGCTGACACTGACACACTTGTTCCTTGTAGTGTGTTGCAGATTTATTTATCTGCGGCTCATGTACACCAGCCCTTCCCCTCTCTGCCCCACACCCCGCTACTCAACCCACGCACAGTTTCCTACACATTTATCATATTTACTACGGATTAATTTGTGCCAAATGTCCATTGTATTGTATATGATTTAACTTAATTAACACAACAATTAGCGTGGAAATAATTTACGAATATATTATTACTTAAAATTAACGATCGTTAGAATTTTAATTTATAATACATAATATTTACAGCTATTTTACGCACTCATACGCACTCACGCCTGTTATCCCCGAAGGAGTAGGCAAAGGTGTAACCAGTACACCCACATTTCGCCGAGCGTATCTCCGTCCCTTATGTGATAGAGGGCAAGCCTATCGCCATACCGGGCACAAATTCCAGACTCCGGGCTGATACTGAGCATTTCGTAATAGGTAAACCCAATACCACTTTTTCGACCCGGGGATCGAACCCGAGACCTCAGCGTTAGCCTCAATCGTAACGCGTACGCATTATAACTGCGGTTAATGGCGCTAGTAACGTAAAGAAGACATTTTCTATTGAGGTAGAGTCAGTATTGTCTACGACATTAATCAGGGTAGTACACAAAAACCCTCGTAGAAGCTTGCTTTACCATCTCGCATGGATAGTGGAATTAATAGAGACCAAAAAATTCCAAATTCTTTCTCCTAATCCCCACTCCATTATTCAGAGATAGACAAAAAGTCAGCGATTCGTTTCGTATCCGATGACTCAAATCACTCTCCCCTTCCCAATCCCTTTCCTTTAAGCTAAGTCCTTCCCTTTTTCATCTGGTATTGTGAGCGTACATGGGTGGTGGAGATCACTTAGCATTAAGTGAGTTACTAGCTCATTATCCGGCCTATGCTATAAAAATAGTGTAACATGTGATGTGTTAACATGCACATGGGTAACATAAATAATTGTCCATTTTAATTAGTAATTTGGTTATTCGCGAAACGGTACCGCGGCGTCGACACCGCGCTACCGCGGGCGGACGGGCGGTCGGCCGCGGCCTGGTCAGCCGGCAAACGGTGACCACCGATACGTTTTAATGATTGTATATTAACATAGTGTCGCTACCACTACCACTACCACAACACGCTATAAATGCCGATTCACCCGTAATGAACCGGATTATTGTACCTATTAACTATTGGTACATTTATTTACTATTTCAGTTGTATTTGAACATGAATGATAACAACGACTCAAATTAGAAGCTTCTATAAATGATTGTTATTCAGTATTTTGAGTCTTTTTTATTTCATTTAAAACGTTTTACTTTATAATTTTTAGTGAAATTATTGTATAAATTGGTAAACAAAGACACCTAATTTCAAGCCTGACTTGCACGATACTAATTCAAGATTTACCACTAAACTTATTTACTTATGTAAAATTGACATACGTCTCTTAAACTGGTTTAGTGGGTTTAGCCCGATTTAGTATTGTCGTACAAGTGGGCCTTAGTGTTTGTGAATTTTTCCCTCAAATTTAAATGTGGCTAGCTTGAGATATTTATGCTGTATGAAATAAAAAGTTATTAAAATGTATTGTTAGAAGATATGAGAGAGAGAGAAACGTGAAAATATATTTGAATCGAACCTCCTTTTATTTTTCGTCTGATAAAATGGCGGTTTTGTTATCATCGTTATATTGACAGAAAAGTATAATCTGGTACACCTTTTTGACTTGTCATACAAAGATTATTAATAATCAAACAAATACTGCCGATAAAATCTCTGTGCTATACGCTCGTGATCGAATCAAATAATAGGTATGTTGACAGTCACGTTTGTGTTATATTATTATTTTTATTATCTCAGCGCCATTTGTTACGCCGGTTTTCTGTGAGACAGTGGTAACGAACCGGGCGAGCCAACCCATTCATGCTGTAGACAAGTGTCTACAGCGTGGCTCTACCACTCATAAAGTCTACTAAAAAAAGGTTTGTTGCGCCTCGATCTTACTAAGAAACTTTATGTAGGCACTTCACGATTTTTTTGTAAGACAATAGTACCTCCCTGATAGAGCCGGCTCACTCACGCTGTACACTTGGGATGGTACTACTATTGTTGCTTTTCAGCTAAGTGTATACTCAGACAAAGACGATTCCTCCGTCGAAGTCCCATACATGTTTTGGCAGATCCCAAAACTCCATCACAGTCACTATCGAAGCAGCACAACCTTCAACCTTCCTTGCCCAACCCGAATCGCAACAATAATACGCGACCCCGACATAGGACACGCCTGCGAGTCCAAAGAGCACCCACAACTGGCCCTCCTGGCATAATGATGTGCAGAGGCGGCCCTAAACTATACTCCCCAGCGATTGCCCAAGCTGAGGTCTGAGCCTTCTAAAAGGCGCCTCTGTGCTTAATCGCTACTAAATACACTATACACTATATTTCTGGCTAGAGCGCCATAAGCGCCGGCTTTATTTTCAGGTGAAGCTGTAAAAGCAATATAGGCTAACAGCACAAATCCATTCGAGAAAAAAAAACTTGGGATGGACACCGGTCGATCACGATCAAGTATTAAAGTTCACTAAAACCTTTAGACGAACTTTGTAAAACCTTTCGTCTACAATGTCTTGGACGACCTAATTTTTTGTAGTGGGTCGTACAGAGTCTAGGCAAGTCTAGTAGGATGTAGATTATGATCTTGGATTGTCTAAGCCCATCCCCGCTGTACATGATACCTACAAACAAGTATTTTTTTATCCTGGCTCGACAAAGTGATTACGCTACACCTGATGGTAAGTGTAGCGCAATCAAAAAAAACTGTCGAGTAACGACAGACGATGTGTCTATCGTAGATCGGCAAAATTATGCCGGCCTGCCTATTGCTTCTTCACACTCCGTTTAAAGGACCCCGTATTATAGGAAGGAGGGAACACGTGTGCCGACAAACTATTCCACAGCTTGATGGTCCGGCAGAAGTAAGATTTTGCGAACTTTTTAGTTCTAGCCGCGATGGGCTGCGAGGCCCACTGCATGACCTCCGCCCATTCACTGCGATGAGATCTACATTCGTGAGTTCTTTTACATCACTGTGGCAGTACCGCTACACTCAGCTAAGTTTGAAATAAATCTGTTCACACATTTAGAAATTACAGTTTCAAGTTGATATTAAGGGTTTAATGGTTATATTGTTTACTAGCTGTTACCCGCGGCTCCGCCCGCGTTTCTTTTTCTGGGTCAAAAGTAGCCTATGTTTTAATATGTATGCCAAATCGTTTCCAAAATTCAACAACCATGCAGTACAAGTAATATATCTAGGTATATATTATGTAAATTTATCCAACGATATTGTTCGTTGTCGATATCAACGAAGTGATAAGGAAGTGTGAAGGATAAGAGAACAAATAAAATTAAATTTGTTTTTTTTATTAACTGATAAGAATCTGTAGATAGATCGCACTGTTGTTTATATCGCGATTACGTACCTATCTGCAGTCTGCAGATCTTGGTTAAGGCCTCTTATTCAAAAGAGGAGGCCCGTGCCCAGCTGTGGGGCATGTATAATATAGAAATAAACGCATACATATTAATAATTTATCAAATTACTGTCCTTTCGTGTTCTTAGTAATTGAACTCACCAAATGCACTACGTCGTATGTATCTGTATGTGATGGGTTCTAATAATAAAACGAGTAATTCACTTATTGATGTTTTATTGAGAAATGTCGAGTGTAACATTAGTTGTTTATATAAATTCATTCTAGCGTTACGCCTAAACAACCTGCTTACGTTCCAGTCTTGGCGCGGCGTGACGTCACTAGCCCGCGCCCGCGCCCGCTCTATACTCCCTAACCGAGCCTAAACATTCATACAGTCTGTCATCGAATGCGTCTAGATTAGTCTACGGACAGTCGTGTAGTGTGGTGAGTGACAGCGACTGACACGCAGACAGTACGCACCCGAGCCGCTTGTACGAGAACATAAAGCGACTCGGGTGCGTACAACAAGGGTTATCAGTACTCACCTTCGCTAATTAATACGGGATTTTAACTTCTTGATAATTATATGAAACTGAATTTCGTTCTATTATGTAATTATTGAATTATGAATTTGATTTGTTAATATCCCGGTAGAAAAGGAATCATCAGTGTAGGTACATATTATATGATATTAGACTGTATGATTGTTTAAACAGTGCCCTAACTATACATACAATATAAATATTAATAGTTAACGTACGTCTGTACAATACAAGAGATCACCATCGGTTGCGCTGCTTATTGCTACAGAGTTGGTCGGCTTCACGCCGCTTACTAATTATACAAGTGTCAATAGATCAGATAAACTCCGAATATCAAAATATTACATCGCCGTAACAAATAGAAACGTGAGACTCGTTGTACATTATATTATTATATAACTACATATACATACGTATGTACGTAGGTACATACGTGACCATTTACATAGCGGCCGCGCCACAGCCCACATGTGACCCGTGGCGTGGCGCTGTTCCCGTATTTACACAACTCGCTTGACTAGAAGCTCTGCCGACTGATGACTGACGACTGACGAGCGTCCTCGATGTATCGTTCGCAATCCGTTCACCTGTCTTGTAATTCGTTTAGTTTCACGTAGTACGCGCACGCACAACTACGTGGGACGGGACGGGACGAAGGGAGGGGAGAGGGCGGGGAGGATAAGACCACACGTGACACACACTAACAAATCGATGCGGATATTGAAACTATATCATGGACGGATCACAATAAAACCATAGCACGAGCACTTCACGCACGAAATATTGATATCACGCACGCGCACGCGACTCACATTACATCACTTTGTGCAATATGTTAACTAACTAAATAATTAGGATGTAGGACATATGGGAGAATAAGAGGTGAGTTCGAAGTATCGGCTTCCGGTATCGATATCGAGTCTAAAATACTGTACGCTTCGGTACAGACATCCAAAAATAATCCGACCGCAATGTATCGATACTCAAAATGGATCCATCTTAACACGTAGAGTATTAAATTAGAATAATATTGCTCATTAGTCTTATAGGCTAGATTGTAATGTATTATTAAGAACCTAGTTCTTTATAACAAAGAATAAGAAAGGATCCAATCGAAATATACGGATACCCAAAAAGAATCCAAGCAAAATTTGTCGATACCCAAAAAGGAGCCGATCGAAAGACAGAAAAGTTTCTATACCGGGTGTAAGTTTCTGTACATTACGTAATTAAGAAAAATATGGTTTAAATTCTTATTCATCCAAACAAGACTGAATGAAAATTTAAAAAAATATGGTATATCGCGTTTTTTTTGGTATCATGTCCATTATAATCAGCAGCATTACCACTGTCTTCGTTTTCGGAAGTATTTCCCTTACAACCTACCGGTTGTATAATACTCTCTATAAAGTACTTTATTTTTGAAGTAGGAAATTAATTGTAGCGTTTATTTTTATCTTACATTTTTAATGACAGTTTCAGTTATTTCAGGAAATCACTGATACAACACCCGAATAACGATGCGTTTGCTGTTATCTATTCAGAATTTTCCGATTTTTTTTCCGTACCGTTTACAAGGGACCAGCCTATCGAATACTAAAAGAATCATTAAAATTATCACATTTAACAAACATACAATTCAGATGAGAACCTCCTCCTTTTTTGAGATTAGCTAAACATTTACAATCAACACAATTAAAGTCCTTATTAAGAATATAGATATTATTGGACCTTTTTAGATATCCTTCCCAAGTTGTTAATTGTATTTATTGCAAGCCGATTAATCGAGTAAAATATCGATACTTGTTCTATTCGAACTCTTGAAAACAAGGAGGTGATATCGCCTAGGGCAGGTTGGAGTACAGATGGTTGTGCGGCGCGCGATAGACGGAGGTGAGACGCGGGTCCAAGTTCTGGTACTCTTTGCCGGAGCGCGGCCGCAGCGTGCTCGTCGTCTGCCGCACCACCCTGCGATCAAAACACTGTCAGATCACGCCCACTGTCAACCATAAATAGGTAGGTATTATATCTTTCTATAATCTCACGTGCCACTCGTACATGACAGAGCTTATGCACAAGAGTGTATAAGAATGCTGAGTCCACATTTGGCAAACGCGACTCGAATGCGCGGTGCAGACATTAAGCATGACAAAAAAATATAGCACCTTATTTTTAAGTCAAAAAATGCATCCCATTTAAGAACCTTTTTTATAAAAATAGCCAAGTACCTCATAGTGATAGGGGTGTCTGTGGAGGAGTGTGAGGAACATATCGACAGTGTTTCGATGTAATCGGACATGTCCGATGTGCCGCTCGACGTGCTGTGCGTGTCCATCACTCCTGCGTACAACAATCATACAATGATGTCATTATACAAAACATAGCTTTAAGCATCGATCAATTGCAATCAGTCTACAGTTCAGAGTTCTGCATTCTGCGTTTAGGTTGATACACATAAAAATTGTTGATAAGGTCCGGAGAAGTTAAGGAAACGCAGAACTCTGAACTAAATGGTCCGTATAAATCGGTCAGCTGCCAGGATGTGACTCACCTCTGAGCGGTTTTATAGAGAGTACGGGCACCTCCGCTTCCGCAGAGGAGGACTTGGTAGGCATGCGGTCAGAGTGAGCAGCGCCCTCGCCTAGCGGGTCGGTGGACTTAGAACGTCGCGGCAGCGTGGTATGTCGACAAACGGCGGCGCGGCGTGCGCTGCGGTAGTGGCGCCGCGCCGCCGCCGTAGTCAGTGGTAACTCGAACTCCGCCAATTCGCCGCCGCGCCGCAGAGAACAACTCGATACGCCCGAGTCGTTTGAGCTCGATGAGTCCCTGTTGGCGCCCGCCTTGCCTGGCACCGACGAACACCGCTTGGCAGGCGACGCACCTCTGCCACGCCCTTTCGACGCCTCTGAACTATCTGCATCAGAATGTTTGTTGTCGGTGACGCAGTCGCACGGGATTGACGTGTTCTCCCCATCTAGTACAATATTTCGTAGGGTTTCTATGGAGGAGGTGGAGCCGCGGCTGCCGACGCTCCCCTCAAACTCTTTCACGTCCTCCAGAAACCGAGACGAGTCGGCCGAACTCGAACGTTTTCTATATTCTATTCGTTCGGCGCGGTCGCTCACACCCCTCGTGATCACATTGTCTTTACCGTCAGGAGCATCTACGCGGTGATTATCCTCGGGACCGCAAAGGGTAGGGTTACTTGCTGACTTCTCCTCGAGTAGCCTATGAATTGAGCTCTTCACCGGATACTTTAGAGTCTGAAACGCGAAGCCGCTGATAGGCGACATGGGCGTGTACCCTGAAGGCAGGGGCTTGCACTGCTCGTATGTATTACCATCCATCGACTTTGGCTCCATCATCAAATAATCATCTCCCGTTTCTATATTTAAGGCTTCCAAATTTGGTGTATTCTTACTCCTCGCCTGAGGGTGACCACACTTTCTACACAATGTTTTCGTCCCGACGTTAGCAAAAGAAACTGGTCTAAGATTAGCACTGATGGCTTCGAGCTCTGACTGTGTGACTCCCGCTTTCCTGAGTAAATCCTTTGCATTTTCGTAATGTTCTAGAGATAATGCAAAGTTTAAATTCTCGTAGTTGGCGAGCGGTCCGTCGTCTACTTCAAGAGGGCGGCAGTCGAGGCGCACCTCTTCCCGACCCACACCTCGTACTTTCCGCCGCGTTTTTCGAGAAAGGTCTATAGTCGCGTACAACGCACTCCTATCGCTAGTTTTTGGCAAAACGTTTTCTTTATTTGGCACAAGGTTATCACTAGACATCGTAGTCTTTCTGCAATACGGCAGTCTGATCCAGTTGTTGGCCCAGTCAGTGACCCGCTGGCACGGGCAACTCGTCGGTTGCACGGCCTCGTCGGAGTCCACCACGGTAGGCTCTCGTCGTCTCTTGCCAAATTTGAGCAAACAACCGCAAGGTTTTTTGAGTATCACAGCGTTAGATGTCGCACTCTTTGTAATTTTGAAGAGCTCATTGTTGAGGCATTCTTTGAGTCTTTTTGGCGTGTCGTAGTACTCTCCTTCCACCTGGGAACAATTTAAATAAAATATCAGTAATTAAGCCATCCGAACATCGCGAATTCATAAATTAGTATTTGCACGCGTACCTCTGCCGAAGGTAACTTGGGTACATCATAATTTTCATACGGGCCCACTCGGTTTGACTTGTCTTCCAAGGTTAGAACGTGAGAGCAGCTGCAGGTCTGTGGAGGCAGCGGCATCGGTGGCTTCTTGTTTAAGTGAAGCTCTAGTCTGGTGGGCTTAGGCGGTCGGACGGGCGCGCGCTCCGGACAACGACACACTGTCTCCAGCGTGTGACTGCTGTCAAGATTGGTAGGCGGATCAACGGGAGCATCCATTCGAGTCTCTTGCAACGCCTCCATGGTCCACGCGGGGCTGAAGTGCTTAGCGCCTGGCGTCAGGGCCGCCGTCGAAGAGCGTGACAGAGCGCCCAGTTTCGATATGCAACTCATACATCGCTCCAGTGTGACGTTGCCCGTCGCACTCCAAGGTGCAGTTTCCATGCCTTCTATAGTTTCATTGACGGATGCGGTGTCTCCCAAGCCCAAGTCCTGGAAATGTGTTCTCTCTGTCGAAGGCCAGTACGGAGAGATGGCGCCGGCCTCTTCGCCGATATAAGGATCCTCATACAGCCGCAGGTCCATCGGCGGTAGCGAGTAATCGACAGTGTTCAATTCGGACAACCGTGTATCCGGACGATACGCCTTTTGCGATTTAGGACTGTCAGTAACTGTGAGGGATAAGATATCGCATTAAACTCCAATATATTAAGTTAGTTTTGATAGAGGTGTAGTGGTGGTGTTGGAGTGTAAGTGGGCCACCAATATCTTAGGTCCAAAGCCAACCTCAACTGCACGTGGTACACTCTAATGATTAACGGATGAGGCAATGGCGAAACTTAGTTCCCGTTGCGGGCTCGACCTACATCATTTTTTTTTTTTATAGTTTAGGCCGGGAAACGATCAAGTGGGTCACCTGATGGTAAGCGATCTCCACCGCCCATGTACGCCCACAATACAAAAGAATTATGGGCGCGTTGACGACCTTAAAGGAAAGGGATAATAAGGGATTGGGAAGGGGAGGGGGATTTGGGCCTCCGGATATCTCACTCACCGTACGAAACGCAGCAGCAAGCTGCTACTTTACGCCGGTTTTCTGTGAGACAGTGGTAACGACCCGGACGAGCCGGCCCATTCATGCTGTAGACAAAATTGTCTTCAGCGTGGCTCTACCACTCGTGAAATACCTCATACCAAATACCTATAAACAGAAGCGACACGACACAGGACTTTTAAATACAAAGAACTTTATGACACTGCATTGCTCTGATCACTCTGAGACATAAGATCTTAAGAGTCATCATGCCCAATAATTTCACTGGGTTCAACGCTTCCTTCAAACCGAAATACTACAGTGCTTACACACTACTGCTTGGCTGCAGAAATAGGCAAAGTGGTGGTACCAACCCAGATGGCCTCTCGCATAAGAGGGGCCTACCACCTAGCATTTATTGCAACATTAAATCAATAATTGAAACCAATATCTGTATTTCTGTTTCATTTTCCTACTGTTTTTTTTTAACATAAACATGAATTACATATTATAATGGTGTAATATTTAGTAAGTACCCTCATTTTTCTTGTTGTTGATGGGTCGTCGACGCGGTGAGAGTCGTCCCTGCGAAGCAAGCTCAAAGTCACGCGTGATGTCCTTGGCCTGGTCCGTGACAAGCACGTGCAAACCCTCGCCCTTGCCGCAATGCGAACCACCTTCGAAGCAAAACCGGCCCTCCACCACGCCGTAACGTCTGTGGATGGGCCATTATCAGTCATGATACAACGAAGCATATCATTCTGTACGAGAACAACTACTTTGTTATACTTGAAGTTGTACTGGTCAGTTACTGCTGTGCTGTGGCATACACCTTATGACCGCATTTTGCGATTTACTATCTGAGTGAGCTAGTCGATAGTTTGTAACAGAACTGTTGCAACATATTTATTTGTTTTCACTCGCTACACTTCCCATGTCACCACGAGACATTTAACATCTGCTGTCTGGCAATTGAAGCTAGCCATTCTCATAGCCGCAACTTGTAATTTTGTAAGCGACCGAGGCGAGTCGAGCTACTCTTTTGTGAGTTAGTGAAGGCAGGAGCTATCTGCTGCCAGCAGCTCGGTATTGTGTGACTAGTCCTTACTGTACTTGCCTTAGGTGCGCTAGTTCCCAGATGCCGAGCAGACGCGGTGGCACGCCAGCAGTAAGCGCAAACCGTCGCTCGTGAAGGTGGAGACGTGCGGGGCCGGGAGGCACGCGCTTGTTGCCACCGGAGCCCACCAGCACCAGGTAGTGACGCGGCTCACCGAGCTGCGCGCTCACCTTCACCTGCCACTGTATGAGCCGCTCGCGCGTTTCAAACGCGACGATGGCGACGAGGTCTCGGCACACGAGCGCCAACGTGTTGGAGTGCTTGTCGAGCGTGAACCCCGCCTCGCTGCCGAGGTAGTGCTGCAGGGACAGAGATGCCTTCGACGCTGCTCCACCCCACCGCGCCTTCGAGTCACGATACAGCTGCAGGTGCACGCAGTCTGTCGACCACACACACCAATGCACTCGGTCACATACATACGTGTCGTGTGTACAAGTGTAGGCATTATATGTTTTGTATAATGTTATTATGTGTTTCTTTGTTTAGGTGTTTCGTATAAGACCGCGCGAGTATAGGTCACTGTCAAAAACTAATTTGTTGTTGATTGGGACCAATTTTAATCCTACAAGCTAAAGTACCTACACATAGTGCTCTGAAACTCATAAAGTCTCTTATAGAACTAAGTTTTCCTACGCCTGCATCGTAATTAACCAAATACCTATAAGTAAAAGAATGAACACAATTTTTTGAAGGAGATTCTATGATTCGGCATGATATTATATTATATTGAAAGAAATCTCTAGAACAGTTTAAAATTTCAACATTTAAACGAAATTAAAATTCGCATCCTATACACTTACAAAAATTAAAATACACCAATCAATGATAACTCCATCATTGAACCGATTTAATGGCGCGTGAACATGTAGTGTGTAATCAAGTGCGTGCGGACGGGTACCCAGTGACGTCACCACACCACCCGGCCTAGAGCGTTCCGGCGGCCGAGAACAGTCGGGATGCGCGGGATCTGTCCCACAGACCAAACTGCGAACGGCGGCTCATTGTGTCACTATTATTTAATGAGCCCGTCCACGAACTAGTTACATATCTATCAGTATTACATTCATGCCTAGAACATATGATACTTGGTATGCACTTGCGACCCCCCTATAGTCATCGCTCAGATAACTGATCAAGGGACTTGGTTAGGTTACCTAACTAACAATATTATAATACAGTCACATCAGATGACCCACTTGTTGGTTTGCCTTTGCAGTAAAAATAAATATCGCATCATCAGTCTAGTGACAACTTACTAAGGCTGAGAACCGCGAGGTCTTGGGTTCAATTCCCAGTTCCGGGAATCAAAATTTTGATTTTTTATTTTTTTATTGCATAAGCCAACAAACGAGCAAGTGAGTAATGGTAAGTGATCACCATCGCCCATGTACGCCCACAATGCCAAAAGAGTCATGGGCGTGTTGCCGACCTTAAAGGAAAGGGATAATTAAGGTATTGGGAAGAGGAGGGGACTTGGGCCTCCGGATATCTCACTCACCGTACGAAACGCAGCAGCAAGCTACTACTTTACGTCGGTTTTCTGTGAGACAGTGGTAACGACCCGGACGAGCCGGCCCATTCAAGCTGTAGTCAAAATTGTCTACATCGTGGCTCTACCACTCGTTGTGTTTTCGATTCCAAAATTAACACATGAATTGCCCAGGATTAAAATGTATGCCTGGTATGACGATAGGCTCACCCACTATCACATTATAAGATGGCAATAAGCTCGCCGAAACTAGTATGATGCACTAGCTGCATATCTGCCTACCCCTTCGGAGAAAAAGTCGTAAGCTTATGTTATAAAAATAAATAAATTCTTAAAGTGAAAAAACTATAGAAGTTAACAAGCATACTTTTTAGTAGCATGTATACTTCAGGATTTGACATGAGTGACTATTTTCTACGAGTATACGAATGGCACGCCTTGTTTTCATCGCTAACGGTCTGAAGTAACAAGAGCGTTCAAAGTTCCGGCAACCGCTACAAACAGTGCATTTTCAACGATAATTAGCAAAATTGGTATCACATTTAGTGTCCACCGTTCAATGAATACATTTAAAATAATTGCACGGCGGGTTTTATACACGATCATTAGGGGACGCCCGCGCCGAGCCGCTCCATGTAATTTGTGTTTCAATTAGCAGCGGCGCCACTCTGTTGGTAATTAATGCGCAACATCACAGACTCCACGCTCGCATCACCAGCACGCCAGACCACTGTAACCACCGATGTACCTACCTACTGTCTGACACGGTCAGCTTACACAACTAGCTACTACAAGCGCGGGTGGCGCAACCTGGGTCAAGCTGTCAATAAAACGTGTACAGACCGTATACGATTTAAACTATCTAAAGACCCTAATCCCCTCCCTTTTTCTAATCGCCAATTCTTTAAGATCAGCAACGCATTCAAGATTCCTCTGGTATTATGGGTATTCATGCGCGGTGGAGATCTGTTACCATCAGGTACCCACTTGTTCATTTGCTAGCAGCATCTGTTATAAAACTGGTCAAAATCTAAGCGTGTCGGACTCGCATGCCGCAGCCACACATTCAAAATATGATTTGTTCTTTTTATTATTGGTAAGATTTACATATCTAGTCTCTACCACTCGCTTGTGATGATGCCACGTGATATGTGAAATTACGCTCATCAAGAATCATAGAACCACTAAATTTTTAGTGCAGTACCTAATACACAAAATCGAATGGCGGCGCACGTCATACTCGTACTAGATAATATTATCCCTACCGCATCCGCTGCTATCGGACCATACTTGATTACATATTATTTACATATAGATGAAACAACACGTAGATTACAGCACGTGCATAGATGTGCCCGGCTCTGTCACGGCTGTACAGCATACGAGTGTCACGCCTAGCAGATAACGCAGATTTATCTATAGCTGGACTGTGGAGGCGCGGGGTGACGAGGAGAGGTGGGGGGAGGGTTTGTTATGATATACGGAAGGTCCTAAACTCGGGCGCGGTGGACATTTGTCACGCTAAAGCCTATGAATGTGCTATCAACTAGACTGGAATACCCGATGCATTAGAATCATGAGATCAATGTAGGTCGTCACTGATATTGTACAAGTCTTTCGGTCTCTGTGTGAGTATGTGGGGGTGTAGGTGTCTGTGTGCTTGTGTATATGTGTGTATGCTTACGCACTCACCTGCTACAGGCGACAGTTTCCGCATGACGCACCAGCGCGACTTCCACTGCAGGCAAAACAAACATCAGAAGGCCAATTCTCGTGATTTTAAATATTCAAAATATCATTCCGATCTAGTATCAGCGTCAAGAAAGTTGCAAATGGCATTCTCTTAAACCAATAATCAACGTCAAATGCAACTAGCATTAGCAGTAGCATTATACCGTTTTGGTTTCAGTCAACTTTTATTCTACATTCAATCTTATTACGATCTATGTTCACATTTGACGGTGATTATTGCTATAAGAGAATGCCATTTGCAACTTTCTTGACGCTGAGACTAGATCGAAATGATATTTTGAACATTTAATATTACGAGAATTGGCCTGCTGTATATATTTCCAGCGCTCAATTATTATTATTTTTTTATGGCATAGGCCGGCAAACAAGCAAGTGGGTCATCTGATGGTAAGTGATCTCCACCGCCCATGTACGCCCACAATACCAAAATAATCATGGGTGCGTTGCCGACCTTAAAGGAAAGGGATAATTAAGGAATGGGAAGGGGAGGGGGTTTAGGCCTCCGGATATCTCACTCAACGTACGAAACGCAGCAGCAAGCTGCTACTTTACGCCGGTTTTCTGTGAGACAGTGGTAACGACCCGGACGAGCCGGCCCATACATGCTGAAGACAAGTGTCTACAGCGTGGCTCTAACACTCAGAAAATCAATTATGGATGACTGTCACTTGCTTACAAACGCCTTACCTTCTTCCCGTCGCGGAACTTGACGGTGCCCTCGATGATGGTATTGTCGTCGGCCATGTCTCCCGTCGCGCGTCCCCGTCGCCTCACAACGTGTCGCCGCACTACATCACTGCACCTACTCCCGACCACATCTGCAACAAAATTAAATATTCTTGACTAACCAACAACAGACATACGCAGAGGAAAGCACCGGCTCAATTGGCTATTATTCTATTAATTTATTTAAACTTTATATACATAACATGTATAAAGGCGGACTTGATGCCGAAGGCATTCTCTGCCAGTCTACCTGTGGGTGCTGCAGAGACGAGATAATGTGGGTGTATATAAATCGTCGAATAAAACAAACGAACAAGAAAAAATAAGTAGACAAGATACTAATACATAAATCTACATATATAGAAGACTATGATACAACATTACTTACATAAATACATATAAATTTATTATATTATATACACTAGTACTTACATAAATATTGTAATATACACATAATACATATAGTATGAATCTACTATTGTCGTGATTCAGCTGCACTATCAGCCAATAGCGCCCGCACTTTAAATTTAAAAGTGAGTCGGTTGGTAGACGTCCTGATTTCGAGTGGGAGCGCATTCCAAAGAAGTATAGATTGGATAGTGAAAGAGGAATGAATAAAGTCAGAATTGTGAGGAGGGCACTGTAGAAGAAGATTGCATGAGGAGCGAAGGTTTCTTTCGTGATTAGATCCAAGATACTGAAAGTTAGAAGTTAAATAAGAAGGGGGATTAAGTGAAGTTAGAATAGAAAAGAGTGTAGTAAGTGCGCGCAGATTTCGGCGCTAACGAATGGGTAACCATTTGAGTTGGGAGCGGTAAGAAGACACAACGGGTAAGAAGGTCATACTTACGGAGATTGAAAATGAATCGAATGCAGCTATTGAGAAGACGGTCAAGTTTGTTGAGTAAATCAGCATTCAGATCAAAATAACTCACGTCACCATAGTCGATAATAGGAAGGATTAAGGTCTGCACAAGCATTGTCTTGGTTTTACACGGGAGAAAGTTCTTCAAGCGATAGAGAGCGCGAAGAGTGCCTGTGACTCTTTGGCAAACAGAAGTAACATGGGCCTGCCAGTTGAAGGTAGAGTCTATGTTCAACCCTAGGTTTTTTACAGTAGGACACAGAGCGATGACCAAACCATCATACAGGATTGGAGGAAGAGTTGTTGTGTCCAGTCTGTTAATCATTCGCGAGCTACCTATTACTATCGCCTGACATTTATTTGGGTTCACACCCAAACCGAACTATTAACTATTTAGTTTTCTTTGGGTAGGTTTTATTTTTGTTAAATAGTATTTTGTTTTTATTTTACTCTTTTGATTTATCAAAAGCGGTACATAAATGACGAAGTTTTAGTCTTTCCTTCCCGATTACACCGCTTTAAGTTTAAATTTAATTTTGACAAATGAGCTAATATTTATATTAAAAAAAAACTAAATCATATATTTAAAATTGTCACGTTCGAATGAAAATGAAACGAAATTTTGAATAAAAGCGTACGGGTACGTCGTACATAGTGGCATCGCAAGGTACGTAACGGGTGAAGTCCTGATTTCAAATCTCAGGTAGAGAAATCACATTTAATGTTTGTATTCGATTAAAAAATAACACACGGGTTGGATTATGTACTCGATATGGTGATAGGCTTGCCAGTTACCACTTTTTAAATCATGGGATGGAAATAAGTTTGGCTTTTACCAACCCTAATGGTTTTTTTTTACTTTATGGGCGCAAATTGCATAGGAATATATAAACAGTTTTTTTAATAAACCCACACAACAGTCACACATATAGTCTTTACTTATACCACACTAAATTGAAACGTGCATCGGGGATTAGCAAATACGGAGGGGCTTGCGGTCTCGCAACAACCGTACCAGAAAAAATGTGTATCACACAAACATTTATACCGGTGCTGGAATCGAACCCGGTTCCGTTTTACAACCGGCTACTCGCCCGGAGCGCCACGGAGGCTTTCAAGCTGTCAAATACATACTATATAGTTATATAGTAAAGTGAATAGATTAAGCCTCTCCCATCACTGTGCGCCTGATTTTTAACGCAACTATATTATGCGTTAAAAATATAAATAACTACCTTTTGCTCGTAGTTCGGCCCGCGTATACGGCCTATTCCGGAATAAAGAGTACCTAGCCTATATCCTAACCCAGGTCATGGTCTATCAGTGTGCAAATTTTCATTCAAAACAATTCAGATTTATAGATTCAAACGGAGCGCCGTTTGGGCTCTTGCACCTTGAAAGTGCTTGGAATCCGATCCCTTGCGAAAGCCATATAGGGTCTGTTTAGTGATTTACCCAAAACTATTACTCTTCTCGCAAAAAGACATTCCAGAAATCACCCTATATTATACGCGCATAATTCTGTAAAATACTTTAAAAAGGCAATTAAACTTGTTTCGACATTTCATTTCAGGGGTATATGGATATACAGGATGTAACCTGATCAGTCGATTAACAGAAGCAACTTGATAGAGAACATAAATACCTTTCGATTGAATTATTATGTATGTTGCCCGAAAACTCGAGGTTCAAAAGTTACTTTGAATTTTTATGAAATATTTATAAAAAAAATATTTTTATATTTTTCGTGTATGATAAATTTAATTAGAGTGAATGGGGCCAAAGAGGCATGCAAGGATCGTAGCAAGCAAATCCGTTGTCTCTGCGTTCCCCTATGGGAAACAGCCGTGAGTCTATGTATGTATTAAAGTTTTCGAATAAACTTTGTAAAAGGAGTTAAGTTTAATTGATATTAGATAGTTATCTACAATCGTAATTTTTCTTTTAAAATTACGATTACTGGGTCTTACGAACTACCATACTTTCAATAAAATAACGTTTAACAAAACTTAGAAACCGACTTCAAAATAAAAACACTAAAAAGTCAAAAATAACAATTTCTATAGGTTTCTTTAGAGTCGGTGCCTTATATTCTTTAATTTTAAATTTTTAGTAGTAGTTACAGCAATATCATGTAAATGCCAATACAATAACACAATCGCGACGACTGTACTGTGGTCCGTTGAGGAGTTTAATTTTTTTACTCCATTTTCCTCCAATCTTTATTGGCCTCTACTCTCGAGAAGAAAATTTTCACTAATTTTTACTACACCTTTAACCAAACTTTAAAGTGTTTTTTTTTTAAAGTGTATTAAGTGGTAGACCTACGCTGTAATTTTGTCTACAGCATGAATGGGTCGGCTTGTAATTAAATAGCACCAACTCCAAAAGTAGGTACCTCTCTACTCTAATATTGTTAATTTCCATTTTGCAAATATGCAAATATTTGTTCGGTATGATTTACTATTAAAATTTGTGCCTATGTCGCTGCCGGTCAAATAAAACTTCACCGGACTCTAAAGAGACCTATATAAATTGTTATTTTTGACTTTTCAGTGTTTTTATTTTGAAGTCGGTTTATAGGTTTTGTTAAAACGTTATTTTATTTTTCAGTTTTTAGTGTTAGTTACAGTAATAACATGTAAATTCCAGTACAATAAAACAATCGCGAAGAGTATACTGTTGCCTTTTTTTTTATCGTATAGGCCGGCAAACGAGCAATAATAAGGGATTGGGAAGGGGAGGGGGATATGGGCTCCGGATATCTCACTCACGGTACGAAACGCAGCAGCAAGCTGCTACTTTACGCCGGTTTTCTGTGAGACAGTGGTAACGACCCGGACGAGCCGGCCCATTCATGCTGTAGACAAAATTGTCTACAGCGTGGCTCTGCCTGTTGAGGAGTTTCATTTTTTTACTCCGTACTCCGTCATCAGATCTTAACCAATTTTATATGGGACCACACATCGCAGCTAAACTCAAAAGAATGCTTTTCCAACAAAATCGATGCACATCCATTAAAAAAAGCAAAAAAAAATGCACCGAATTAAGAACCTCCTCCATTTTTGAAGTCGGTTAATGAGTCTATTTCACAAACAATAATACTGACAATAGTAGTAAATCCGGTGGTGGATCAGTTGTAATGCGTACGCGGAACGACAGCTGTGCTGAGGTCTCAGGTTCGATCCCCGGGTCGTGTGAAAGTGGTATTGAGTTATTCTGTTACGTAATGCTCGTTATAATTTGCCCGGAGTCTGGAATCGTGCCCAGTATGGCGATAGCTCGCCCTCTATCACATCATGGGAGATACGCTCGGCGAAATGTGGGTGAACTGGTTACACCTCTAACTACCCCATCTGGGATTACAGGCGTGAGTGCGTATGTATGTAATAATAGTAGAGTAGAGGTGTTTCCGCAGTCGATGTCTGTCTGTCTACTGAAATTGCACATACTCCAAAGAGATCTCTACTCTATTTTGTTCGTATGACTGAGTTTTTCCACGGTCCTTATAAATTTAGTTTGATAAGAATCTGATGACGTAGTAAGAGGGAAAATTGCTTTACCCACTTTTATTTTTAAATGTTATAATAACACGTATACGTTTTTAAAGCGTGGTTCGAATTCAAGGATTTGTATTCGATAGAGTATACGCACAGTTGGTCTTATTTAAACTTAAAGTCAAAATTCTACCCTTAAATGTTAAAAAGTTATAAAGATTTTATTTGCGGTTTTGACGAGACGAGCACATCGCTCGCCTGATGGTAAGCATCACGCTCACTCACGCCTGCCTATACACAGATGCAACACCAATCAGAACTTGGAATTCTAAAGTACAGCATTGCTTACACACGGATGTTTGGCGACAGAAATAGACAAAGCGATAGTAGCAACCCGGACGGCACATAGTACATTTTTAACACGCTTTTATTATTAGCTTCATACGTATGTGTGTATGTATGTAACGGAAATTTTGAACATGATTTTGACCCTCTTCAAAACGTCGAATTAACTCGAAATTTGGCATACTTATCGAGGACTGATGACAATAAAAAAATTATATATATAATTTTAATTTTAATGAAAAAATGAAATAAATAATAGTTTCAAATATTTTATTGTAAAAAAGCGTGGGGTTCTTTTTAAGATATTATTATCAAAATGATAAGAATAATTAATAATAATAATTCCTTCTACTCATATCTGTCAATAAAATAAATTCTCAGTATCAGCCCGGAGTCTGGAACTGTGGCCGGTATGGCGATAGGCTCGCCCCGTATAACATCATGGGAGATACGCTCGGCGAAATGTGGGTTATGTACTGTGGAAATGTACTGGTTACACTTCTGCCTACCCCTTTGGGGATTACAGACGTGAGTGCGTATCTATGTATGTAAATAATTTAAAAAAACAAAAAACCGACTGCAAAAAAGGCAATTTAAAAGTAATGCACTAAAAATACCGAAACAAGATTGATTCTAGTAACTAACTAAACTAACTGCTAACAAAGTAAACGTTACTTCAGTTTAACAGACTATATTATGAGCTGACTGACCCACTAACACCTCGACAACCTAGACAATTTTAGGTGACTTTTTGAAGTTTAAAACTTGGTGTTAAAGTAGACAGCAATAGACAATGAAATTGGTATAAAGCGACATATAGATGTTTAATCATTATAAAAAGAATATTAATTTGAATTTAAGTCGCAGCATCCAACAACAGTGCTCCGTATTTTCTTCTTTAACCTGGAAAGGGAGTCATTATATATGGCGAAGCTGTCACTTTTATGAATGAGTTGGCTATAAAGACAAGATAGTCGAGGTACAGGTAAATGTTTTCCCAAGTTAGTCATGTTAAATACATACGACAGTAGAATAAAGGACGTGGATATCTAGGAACTTTAGCAGGTACATTAAGAGACAATTTACTTAGAAGATCAGTACACTCTTTATGTACGTTTACTATTTTATGTAATAACGTCAGACTTAGTTGATCCCGTCTCTCCTGTAAGGTTTACATTTAAAAAAACATATTTTATCTATGTAAGGTTTGACATGTCTAGATGGTCTAAAACGGTAAGCTAAGTGTCGCAACATTGTTTGGACTCTTTAAATTCTCTCAACATGTACCTTGTAAATTGGAGAACAATTTTTCAATTAAGAATAGAATTAACAAAACAAAAAAAAATAAAGTGAGGTGGATACTGACATCCGGTGTGCAAGATCGACTCACACTTGACCTATTTCATTTATTTTAGAGATCAGCAAACTAGTAAGTGGGTCACCTCTTGTTAAATGATTAATACCACGCATGAACACCCAGGATATTTGAGAAACATGATTGCATTGCCGAGCTTACAGGAAAGGAATAGGGATTGAGAAGGAGAGAGCGATTTGGGACTCCGGAAATCTCCTACTAGTTACGATTACGCATGTAAAGTATTAGTGCATATGCCCTCCGCTTCCTAATCCCTTAATTATCTCTGTCTATTAATGACTAAGGTCAGCAACGCATCTCTAAATCTGGTATTGTATATGTTCATGGGTGGTGGAAAGCACTTACTATAAGGTGACCCACTTGTTCGTTTGCCGGCCGGAATAACTATAAACAATACTAAACATAGGTACAATAAGCCCGACGGGGCAGAGGTGCAATTGATGCACCCACGGTACTCTTTATTTTAAAAGTATTTTTTTATATTTTTAGATATTACATTTCTAAATAGCAAAATATATAAAAATATAAAATTATCACCCTCCAATGGCGAGGCCTAGGACCCAAGCCATCGGTTGGTAGGGCCCCAGAGTGAGGAACCCCCTCACAATGCGTGCTGTGGTTAATAACACCGCTTTTTTAATCTGGCTCTTGACCCAACGACCAATCGAGAGCCTCTGGAGGTGTTGGTCGAGGCTCTGGTATCAGCCCATTAGCAGAAACGACTATCGGGACAATGATTGTCGAGTCCACGTCCCACATGTCAGTAAGTAAGTATGTGCCAGGTCTATAGATTTGGACATTACTATGTCTTTTTTCGGCTTTGACGAGGTTTTCGCCATGGAATGGTGACATCAACAAGTATTGCCCGGCGTGCTAATCGATCAACTACCATAATATCAGACTTATTGGTAACAATAGTCCTGTCCGTGATAAAAGATCGATCCCAATACAGCGTTGCATGTTCATTTTCGAGAACCAGTTGGGGGACATATTGGTAATATCGTACCTCAGCGGACACAAGGCAATATTGAAGAGCAAGTTGCGATAGGCTCGCCCCCAATCATGGGACGGAAATAAGTTCAGTGAAATGTGGGGGTACCTACTGGCTACACCTCTGCCTACCCCTTCGGGAAATACAGGCGTGAGTGCGTGTGGACAATACTCAAAATAATGACTTCGCGAGAGACCATACCACCCATACATCCGCTACTGTAACTCCTGTGCACCAGGATCGACAGTGGCACGCAGTTTTGTTGACACTGAGCAGTGAAGCTCGGTGAGTGTCTGGGAATGCTAAATTGTCTTTGTCCCGCAACGAAATTCATCAAATAGAAAGTTAGGGAGGAGTTGGAAAAATAATTGTCCAGTTCCCTCCATAGCAACCTCGCGAGAACAGTAAGTGCGTCAGCAGACATGCCCCGGTGCAGACCAGCAGTGTTGACACTACCATACAAAACTAATACTGAAAAACGTACCAACTCCTTCAGAGACGGGACAATACTGTTTCAGAACCGCACATAACTATAGTTTTATATAAAATATTCAATACATTTTATATTTCAGTAATACGATAAACAATGTGTCATGGATTATACGAGTATACATTTTTTTTCCATATGCCGGCAAACGAGTAAGTGGATCACCTGATGGTAAGTGATCTCCACCGCCCATGTACGCCCAAAATATTAAAAGAATCATGGGCGCATTGCCGAACTTAAAAGAAAAGGATAATTAAGGGATTGGAAAGGGGAGGGGGATTTGGGCCTCCGGATATCTTATTCACCATATGAAACGGAGCAGCAAACTGCTATTTTACGTGGTTTTTCTGTAAGACAGTGGTAACGATCCGGTCGAGCCAGCCCATTCATGCTGTAGACAAAACTATCTACAGCGTGACTCTACCACTCTCTCACTCATGAAACCAGTTATAAACCAGTTTGTTTAAGTAAAGTTATGTTTTTAAGCTTTAAATGTATGAGCACTGAATTAATGTAAGTTACATGCAATATATTTACATATACGACAACAATAATAATTGTAAATGAGTTTAAGATTTTAAAAATAAAGAGTACGTATTGTATATAATAATAACAAACACTTGAATTGATAAACTTTTGTCCCAGTCACTCGAGCCGTATGGTAAATAGCTCGTTCACTGCCCACAGGGGCCTGGAGACTGTTAATGTTTAGGCACTATCACTCGCTGCCTGACACAATAATTAATTTACTATGTTCATTCTTATTGATTAGTTTAGGTACGTAGGTACCATAATAAATTTACCTAAATATCAACCGAAGACAACGAAGCAGCGCCGCTTACAATTTCGTAACAAACTTAGCGAAGCGCTTGCAACAACAGTGTGTTAAGCGCTTAAATGGCGCACTTCTGACACTTCTGACGCGAGCACTCACTCCCGCACGGACACATCGCAACACTGCACAGCACAAGTAACGCGCGAAGTTTACGCGATCGCGGCGAAATGCCGACGCGTGCCGGCGCGGCCGAACTGCGGCCGAGGGTGAACGGGACTGCCGGAGTGGCCGGAGTGCAGCCCTCCCGGCGCCACCGAGCCACCGAGCCACCGGGGCACGCGCGAGCCTGGGGCGAAGGGAGAGCGTGGGGGGGGGGGGCTAGCGCCACCCGACCTCAGAGCCGACAGTCTTCGGGGAAATTTTGACGAATGACATTTTCGTAATGTTACAGTTGGGGAGCCATGCTGTGCCGCGTGGGGACTGCACTCCACTAATTGCGCTGTTAATGAATACCGATGCGTCGCACTGACACCACACACTGCACCGGTTAAATCTAGGGGGCTGCGCGGGCCTCTGGTGAGTTGTATATCTTCGTCTTCCACCTGCTCTTATGTCACTCGCAGTGGGATCGGCACAATATGCTTTTTAATACATATTAAAGAAAGATTTACCTTGCAGTTTTTATGACCGGCCGCCTTGCTTACGTCATCCTGAGGGAAAAACGCCCAGACCGGAAACAAATATTTATGGATCACACAAACATTTGTCTCAGTGCGGGAGTCGAACCCACGACCTCCCGCTTCACAGCTGGCTACTCGCCCATTGCACCACGTAAGCTGTCAATGTTATTTATGAATACATAATATATTATAGGTAATCAACACAATCAATCTCACCAACAACAGTTCCGACACCATACAAGTCTGTTGTTTAATGGTTTCAAAGTTTCAAATAAAAACTATTCATTAAGCATCTTCATCCATAACTTCTGTTTGAATCTACTTTTGTATCGCTCAAGCAGACAGACTGATAGTAACCGGTCACCGCCGCCCATGGACTTCAGCATTGCCAAGGCATAACAAAGCCGCTGCCTACTGTAGCTGAGTTGTAATATGATGTGGCTTCTTATAGGTTGAGTGGTCTATACACCAACTATACATATATCATGTATAGGAAGTTTGTGCCAACTGTCAGTTATTAATTAGTGCGCCACAAATCCGCATTGATGCCTTGTTGCATGTAGTCATTATACAACGGTAAGGTAATGCAAAGCTGACACAATTAAATTACATTATAAAGATGTAGTTAGGGAATACTGAATACTCAGCAGCGTACGGTGGTTTCAAAGCGCAAAGTCTATTTGAGATCTGAACTTGTGAATAAAAAACAGTCGGCGCGCGTGACTCGAGCAATCCGAGCGCGCCTTGTGTCGCCAAACGTATTAATTATGAACACAATTAGGGTCCTTTTACAGTGTAAAATCTTTTTACAGTAGTTTAGCATGGTATGCATGTAAAATTTACACGATGCTAAACTACACACCCGACATCACGACAAAAGTCATAGTGTAAACAAAAAACATGCGAATAAAAAGCTCTATTTATATGGAGAAATGTTCTCGTAATACACAGGCCGCAGGCGAGAATATGACAGAAATTGTCATTTACGAAAACGTGTCATAAGTTTCTTATTTACAAATTGCCTAACAGCCTGGTGCATGATTTAACATATCACAAAATGGACGGAGATACGCTCGGCGAAATGTGGGTGTACTGGTTACACGTCTGCCTACCCCTTCGGGGATTACAGGCGTGAGTGCGTATGTATAGCGAAAACAATATGCACCGTTTGCAAGATTTATGTGATGACTAAATGGAACAGTGATTACGGTGCTCGCGCTAAGTGACGTCTGGGAGTGATCAGTACACCGCCCCCCCCCCCTAAGCAAAACTAGCGCAAGATTCACGGCGTTATCCGCGGACCGCACGCTACCTACCACTAACACCACTACTCGGTTCAATAATAAGTTGTAAACACGTTCTTTAATGCTCATTATACTAGAAGACTCGTTGCATTTTTTTTAAAAACAGGGTATCCGTTTACTAATCTCTTCGAGCTGGAGGTCTACACTATGCCAGACTCATGGGCATAGGCCGCCCTTCCAACTAAACTTCGCAATGTTCCCCTCTCTCCCTTATATCGGAGGGGACGGTCTACACGAACGAATGCAGCTGCCTCGTGGCCTGCAATAGTGCTTTTACAAATGAACATTTACAAATTATTGGTACCAATAAATGCGTACTCAATAATTATACAAAAAAACTGTATACTGGAGTGCAGACAGACCGCTTTGGGCAGACGTACTGTGTTCAATCCGCTAAGGAATTATAATTAAGTTGTTGTAGTATCGTGTCGCTAGATGGCGCTAGCCAGTAATAGCATCGCGATATGGTTTAGTTACCATGTTATAATGACTACGCACAAATTATTTTAATAAACGTCTCGAACGTTCCGGAATATGGTGTGCTCATTTTCCTTGGCTTTGGTACCTTTGGACATACTGAAAGTTTGAATGACGACTTGAAACTAGTGACGGGTAGCTGATAGCTGTGAGTTGTCCAACAGTTGATTGTGATGCTCACTTGGTGAGGCCTAGGTCCAGCAGTGGACGGCACTATTCTTGTTTTTAGAAGCCTGAATGACGAAATTATAAGGACGTTCGCCTGATGGTAAGCGCCATAAATAAACACAACATCACACAGAACTTTGAATCACAAAGTACTGTATAGCACTGCCCCTAAAAATGCATGCTCCGCTCTTGATGACTTCTTCCTCGTAGCTCCTGATACCCACGACACAGGTTAACCTATTTTGATTAGACTTTATTTATGGAATCGAGGAGTACCAAGGAAAGCGTGGGTTAGTTGCGGGCATTGAAGGAACCTTTAAATTAGTCAAATAGAAAGTTGGAAATATATAATTTTCCATTTCTCTCCGTAGCAGAGCGGGAGGCAAAATATTCAATTAAGGAGGTATCAATCTCAAGTATAAGGACATTTACAACTGGAGAAGCCAGGTTTATAGCACCATGTATGTTATTTAATGAGAACTGATCCTATAATTTTCTATGACGGAGTAAAGAGAAACCATAAATAACATAACGGATGAGAGCAGTTCCATCGCAATCGAATTTTGTATTAGAGATTGCAATACTACTTTAGTACTAACTCTAAGTCATTGGGAGTTTGCTGAACTTTTGATAAACTGACTCCTTCTTCGGACACGCGTAACATGATGGCCTCTCGGTATATGACAGTATGTCCAATAACTAAGACAACATCAGCCACCGCTGTGGTTTCGACCTGGACGATACCTACAAGCAAATCAAATTGAACCTCTCCTAAAGCACGAACTGAACAGCCTTTAAAACCCTTTAAAACAGTATTAGCAGGTTTCATTTGGAGTTATAGAGCGTCTGATGCACCTAGGTATAAATATTATATTGAGCTCATTTCCTGTATCCAAGTATGCCTCCAGAATAATAATAATACTAGCCCTGTATTATATACGTCCTGCTGGGCACGGGCCTCCTCTACTGAATGAGAGGGGTTAGGCCATAGTCCACCACCCTGGCCAAATGCGGGTTGGCAGACTTCACACACCTTCGAAATTCTTATAAAGAACTTCTCAGGTAAGCAGGTTTCCTCACGATGTTTCCTTCACCGTTAAAGCAAGTGATAATTAACAATTAATACACACATAACATAGAAAAGTCAGAGGTGTATGCACTTGGGGCTGGTTTCGAATCTGCGACTTTCGTCTCGACAGTCCATACCACTCCCCGCTGAGCTATCACTGCTTGTTGATTTTGATTGTAAGATAAAAGATTTTGCTTTGCCATTCCAGCGGTAAATTATACCTCGTTGCTCAATTTTTTTAATCCAACTTTTTATGTTTAAATCACGGTTTTCAGGATCGAAATCGGGAACTAACGCGTATCCTCAGTACTGAACTCATCGTATAAAGAAACAGAACAAGAAGTAGCACGCATTACATTTTTCTTAAAATGATCTTGATACGACGAGCATATTATTATCATAAAATTCAATTCTACATTCTAGCATCGCTTTACCGCGACTGTGTTTGACTAGAAGTGTATGTGGAAGCGGAGATACCGCGCGAGTGCAGTTCATTTCTAAACGAAGAGCAGCCTTAATAGATTTTGCACCCACACATTTGATGTATTTGGCGAGATATTACGCAGGGCTAATTCTCTCTGGACGACGCGACTTGTTCAGGTTCCGCGTATTTAATGAGTCCCGCGCGCTAACAAATTAGCCGCATCTCAGCCGCCTCACGCTCGCTAAATGCACACACACAGACAATAATACGTACATGCGTTATATATAAGTAAATATATGTTATCGTAGACATTTGTAATTCGGCGATAGCAAATCTGTATGTGCTGAAAATGTTGCAGGCGATTAAAAATGGTTTTGGATATTCAGTTGTCTGTAGATAAGATACTCATAAAATTATAAAAGTTGTAAATGCAGCCCTGCTGTGACAATAATCCCAACATGTTCCGAGCGTTGTTGTTATTGACGGTGGTGGTGATATGCGCTGCCAGTGATCGCTACCACCCCGATACTAGGGGTGAGGGACGGGGACGGGGGCTGCTCAGGAACATCGCCGAGGCTGACGCGCAGTACTGGATCACTGACGCCCAAACCGTACTCGCCCAGCGCGCCGCCGCCACCCCCAACACGGGCGGCAAGCATGCGCGTAATGTGGTGATGTTCATGGGCGACGGTATGTCGGTTCCCACGTTGACTGCAGCGCGCACGCTGCTAGGACAACGGCGAGGTACGACAGGCGAGGAAGCGGAACTCTCCTTCGAAAGCTTCCCTACCGTGGGACTCACCAAGGTTTGCATATGGTGTTCAAACTGTTACTTCATTGTGTGCTCAATTTATTGAACATTTGCATGATGTTATAGACATACTGCGTGAACGGACAAGTGGCAGATTCTGCATGCACAGCGACTGCATACCTCTGTGGAGTGAAAGCGAATGTGGGCACGCTGGGAGTCACCGCTGCTGTGCCGCGCAACGACTGCAATGCCTCGTTGGATCCCTTGCGTCGAGTGCAGTCCATCGCCGAGTGGGCACTCGCAGACGGACGTGACGCCGGTCAGTAATGCTCCCATGTATCTTCTTAGCCGACCAGAGAGATCAGTTATATGTTGCTTGTAATTTAAGTTTTCGTCGACCGTGACGGCTAGGTTTTTCAAAGCTGATGTACGATCTATGGAGCTACAGCTACATGAAGAGTTACATATCTTTGCATCGCTTTGCTTGCAATTCTTATGAAAATTGCCGAAATAGCTGCAATTTTCCAACAGTCAGGGAATTTACCTGCTGTTAGACTTAAGTTACAGAAGAAAGAAAGAAATATATAGGTTAAAAGTACTACGAGGGAAGGGAGTGATTTCTTTATGAGGGTAACAGTTAATTTATCTAAACCTGGAGATTATCATTTTTGAATTGTTATATTATTTTAGAGATCTCATAAGGGTCCGTGGGGTTTAGGCAGAGAGAGTGGACCACAGATCTTTGTGATTTATATGATTTTGTGAGAGATACCTGAGTCTCTTGAATCCTATTCAGGATTTTATCAGTTTTTTTTCCCACTGAGTATATGAGTACTATATGAGTTTTTTACAAATATTACAAATCCACCGTTTTTATTCATCAGATATTTAGAGTGGCATTTAGAGTAGTAACCAGGTAAAGAGTCTTTAGTAGATTTTTCTATAAGCCAGCATTCACTCAGCACGATTACACCTTTAATAGAGTTGAGACGTTTGAGTGTAATGTAAAAGTCATCGAGATCGAGATTAATATTAATCATAATCTTCGTATGTTGAGCGATAATATTATAATTAATCACTGACAAGAACTCTTTGCATTGTTCTGGCGATTTGTTAGAATGACATATATCGACATAGTTTCATCAATATCGTCTAATTATAGCCATACCGATAAGGTAAAAATGCTGATATATGGTATAACTTGGATCGAGTCATTCCAGGCAGACGCGGAGTAAGTCCTGTGAGTCAGCAACTATTATTCTTAAAGCGTAAAAGTTGTGTTATTTTGTGATTGTATAGAGTGTGTTGATTGATTGAAAATGTGTGTCCTATGAGTGTGCTGCCTTTATCCATTTAAATATTTGTTATCTTTATTTAAAATAATAAAATTAGTGCTTAGAGTAAAAGTTAAGGGTTTTAATAAGTAAAACTAGTTACTGGGGTTAAATTCACATGCGTGTTAATCTTTATTTTGCAGTAAATAGATAAACTGGGAATTGTTGTAATATAATAGTTATTAAACTTGAAGGAACATAATGTACTATTATTCATGACGGCGTTCGACGTGGCGGAGCAGCTCGTCTATGTTTTAATACCCATAGCTGGATTTCCTTCATGCCGTCGAATATACAAGAAGCCGTTATTAATCCAGCAGTAGTTGACAGTAGTTACATCGTTGACGTGCGGTACGAAATAATTGACGGTTCTCTTGAGTAAGGCGTTCGTTGACGTAAATATTCTTGCGAGCGCCGACGACATCTATATCATAACAGCTTAGGTCGCGGTTGCTTTTTGCAGTTTTAAGAAACTCGTTCCGTTAATGACGCCGTAAGAATCGAACCACTAAAGGGCCAGAAATATTCGCTATAGAATCATCCAATGACGCACTACTTTTGTCCCGGCGCTGGGGTCCAACTCGGACCAATTAGTCTATATCGTCGTAATCTAACGGTACTCCGATTTTCTGAGAAATTACTTTGAAGAATGGGTTGTCATTCGCATTTTCATTAACACCCATAATATGGACTTCATTTCTCAAAGAGACCTGGGTTCGCAGAGATTGTTGTTTACGTTGCTGAGAAAACGTAGTTTGTAATAATATGATGGCTGAGCGTTCATCTAAGACGTTAAGCCTACCTTCAGCTAGCGACAAGCGGTTTTCGTATTCATCTATCCGAGTATTACATTTAGTTATATGTTCCATTAATAGTTTCATTTGAGACTTGATTTCCCCAACATCCTCGCAAAGCAGTTTTATCTCTAAGGCGAGAGCAGACAGTGATTCATGGTCCGATGAACATAGTAGAGTAATTGGAGCTGCTGTAAAGCTTGATATTTCATTGTCTATGTCAGTAGGCGACAAGACTTGGGTACAAGAAGCGGACGACCGCACTAGAGTGTTTAAGTGTTGTCCTTCTTCGGTTATCTAGCTTGGCGTAGCGGACAAATCCAGGTTGATTTTAATTCCTCAGTAAGCTTTTTGGCGGCCATTATATTAACACATACTTGATAGAAGTTGGATGAACATTTTGAGCATTTGATGTGTGGGCTTATTCTAACAGATTTTGTACAAGCTGCGCAGCTATCAACCATTTTGCAATACAATATGCGCTGGATATGAAAATTGAGTGCACCGTCATCTGAAAAAGAATATGTATTTGGAACGGTTGATGCGTTTTCTAAATTTGTGTTATTGAAGTATAAATAAAGAATCTAAGTTCAATCGAGAATCGGCTCTGCAACATCTAAAAGAAATTATATTTCTTTTTGGAGCTCCCAAAAGGATCGTCGTTGGTGGCGATAGTGCATTCGTGTCTCAATATGAACAATATTGTAAACAGTGCGGCATTGAACTGCACCACACCGCAGCATATACCAGTAGAGCAAACGGCCAAGCAGAAAGAGTTATGCGTGTCGTCAAGGATGGACTCACTGTCATTAGTTATATTCAGAAGGATCACTGGGAACATGCCTTAGGGGCCTTACAACTTGCTATTAACTGTACAGTATCCAAAGCAACGGGGAAAACACCTATTGAATTTGTAATGCAATATTATTGATTGTTATTATGTATGTCAATACGTTTATATGCTACGATGTTATTGTGTCAATAGTTCACGCGCGAGCGAATACCGCACGCGTAGCAGTTATGTAGCATATACGCAAACTAGCTTACTAAGTATAATTATTGTACATAAATAGATATTATTTTAAAATACAAGAGTAGTCATGTGGTAGTCAGAGCAGATCACTAGATGACTCTCGACAAGTAAACATGTTTTATTTAACACCTGGACCATCAACATTACAAATTACTAACAGGAAAAAACGGAAGCGTACCTCCAGAACTCATTTCAATTATCGACGAAGGGAATGAGAGAGTTGATCCTGAATCTTTCCGTAGAGTAGTTTCTGAAAGGATGGCCGAACGGGCAGAGAAATTTAAAGCTAAATTTGATAGCACTAAAGCAAAGGCGAAGAGATTTGAAAAGGGCCAATACGTTTTGATAAAAGAACCGGTCCGATTAGGAACCAAACTAAGTCAAAAATTCAGGGGTCCTTACGAGATAAAAAAAGTTCTTCCTAACGATCGTTACGAAGTCAAGAAAATTACAGGACGTGGACGGCCAAGAAAAGTAGCGCATGAAAATCTACGAGCAGCTCCAGCCTTTGGAAAACAAAATGAGATTGCCATGTCGGCGTATGAAGTTTCATTAGATAACTAATGAGGTATTATAAATTTTGGAACGAGGTTTGTTTTTTGTGTTATTTCGATTAGTTAAGGCGTTTAGGAGACTTTTGAACACCAGCGTCGAGGCATGGTTGTTCCAATATTCTTAATGGCGTCGAGGCCTAACTTTAAACACCAGCGTCGAGGCTTGGATGTTCCAATATTATTATTGGTGTCGAGGCCTAACTTTGAACACCAGCGTCGAGGCATGGTTGTTCCAATATTCTTAATGGCGTCGAGGCCTAACTTTAAACACCAGCGTCGAGGCTTGGATGTTCCAATATTATTATTGGTGTCGAGGCCTAACTTTGAACACCAGCGTCGAGGCATGGTTGTTCCAATATTCTTAATGGCGTCGAGGCCTAACTTTAAACACCAGCGTCGAGGCTTGGATGTTCCAATATTATTATTGGTGTCGAGGCCTAACTTTAAACACCAGCGTCGAGGCTTGGATGTTCCAATATTATTATTGGTGTCGAGGCCTAATTTTGAACACCATCATTAAGGCTATAGGGGAATTTATTATTATTTTTATTAATAATAGGGGACTAATTCCGCAGAGATGCGTCAATTGCAGAATGGCCGTGTCGGCGCACGCCATGAATCAACGAATGCAGGTGCAACGACACAAACAACCCGTGACGCATCCCCCCACTACCACCGGTTGAATGATAAAAGAGCATGCTGTGCCTTCCTAAGCTCAGAAGCGAGCGAGTCGCCGTAGTAGACGGAACGCTCTTGCGTAATAAACGCTCTGAGTAATTATTTCTGGTTTTATTGATTTGTTAAGATCATTCGTTTATCATGTCGCTACCCGAAAAAGGAAATACTCCAACAAACATAGTTCTCTCATCTTGGAGTTGATCTCAAGTGTACACAGCAGTCGTGCACAGCACCTACTATGGGTTCGATAGAATTATGTTGATATATTTTTGCACTCATAGCATCCTTACAAGTGTTAGTTAGATTTTATTCTGAAGGCAGTATGTTTCCAAATAGGTATTGTGACGACCACGAGAGTGACACACGCATCACCCGCCGGTGTGTTCTCCAAGAGCGCCAATAGGACCTGGGAGAGCGACGCGGACGTGGTGGCGGCCGGACATGACACCGAGCGCTGTCCTGATATTGCGCACCAACTCATACACTCGTCTCCAGGAAACCAACTCAAAGTAAGTAAGCAACAAGTGCAAAGCAATCATTAAAACACTTCGATGGCTTTACCACCATCTCCAGCCTGTATCTCACCTCCCCCCCTTTGTAACCTTAAAAGGAGGCCCTTTTTATTATGCCTTTTGCATCCAAATCCCTCTCGCGATTATCCTCATATTATCAATTTACCGGTGTCTGCATATTCCGTGATAGTTGTATTGTACTTTATCTGCCTTGTAATTTAACCGAGCATGTCTCGCCTAATGTCCCTTTTTGTAACTCTAGTTATTTGACAACATTACTAACACTCTTCGAAATATCTAACACCATTACTAATAACAAACGCTTGACATCCAGGTGATACTTGGCGGTGGGCGACGTGAGTTCATCACAACTGATACTGTCGACGAGGAAGGCTTCAATGGCACCAGGACAGATGGACGCAATCTCATCGAGGAGTGGCAGAGCGGCAAAAGAGCTCGCAATGCCACCTACAACTATGTGTGGAACAGGTCGCAACTCATGGACATCTTCAACTCGCCCCCAGACTATCTCCTTGGACTGTTTGAAAGCAACCACATGCAGTACAACCTCGAGGCAAACCACACGACGGAGCCTACACTCGCTGAACTAACGGAGATAGCGATTCGCTCACTGAGCCGCAACGAGCGCGGATTCTTCTTGTTCGTGGAGGGAGGACGCATCGACCACGCTCACCACGAAAACTTTCCACATCTCGCGCTCGACGAGACCATTGAAATGAGCGAGGCAGTGGTGCGCGCCACCGAGCTGCTCAACGAAGAGGACTCGCTTATAGTTGTAACAGCCGACCACGCACATGTCATGGCTTTCAACGGGTATTCGCCACGTGGCCAAGACATTCTTGGCGTGTCTAATGAACGGGATAGAAACAACGTGCCGTACATGACGCTTTCATACACCAATGGTCCGGGAGCGCGCGCTCATGGCGCCGGTGGCGTACGCCCCGACGTGACGCAAGAAAGCAATTTCCGTGAGTAGCGGTATTTGTATTATAGCGATGTACTTGCGCGTAACTCTCTCATAACGTTGCATTTGATTTCAGGTGCCACGCGGTGGCCCTCGCATGTGGACGTGCCACGAGTTCTGGAAACGCACGGCGGCGATGACGTGCCGGTGTTCGCACGCGGGCCGCATCACAACATGTTCTCAGGGTTGTACGAGCAGAGCCACGTGCCGCACCGCATGGCGTACGCCGCCTGCATCGGGCCCGGACTGCACGCCTGTAGTGGGGCGTTCTCACTGCGCGCATCACTATTAGCTACTCTGCCGCTTCTAATACTCGCGTTGCGTTCCCTTTTTCAACACTCATAACGTTCTTTACTGCTGTAATGTACCTATGTAAACGCATACATATCTTAATCATATAAAGATAATGTAGAGTAGTCCTAATCTCAATAAACGCAGTTGCACATTGGATCGCGTTTTATTTAAGCATCCTGACTCTCGTCGTCACATGGCGACCCTGCCTAGCGTTTGCAGTGAGCCGCTCGCATGTGCCTCGCGAACTTGAAACATATTAGGACTGGAAGATTTCTACACTACAGTGCGTGCGTGCCCTGTTGGCTCACTAGCGAATGGGTCTCGCAGAGTCTGGCGGTACAAGTCAGCAGATTAGGATGGATTACGCAAATTTTATGCTTCCTTCCCATGGAGGCAGCTTTGCTTCTCTCCCTGCAACGTAGACACATGTGCAGACCTTCTCCAAGACGTGGTGCTTCAGTGGATGGAACTGTTCATCCCTCACTCTGAGGTACCCGTCGGGGCCGCAGCACCCCCTGGTACAACAAAGCCAGGGCGGAGGCTGCGCGCCTCAAAAGGTCTGCTTACTTAAAAAAAAGGTGTCATGATCCAGGTGCTGGGAAATAGAAGCAAATATTCAATGCTGGTCTAGGTTAAGCAAGAGGGCTGTCATCAGGGCGAAGGCGGATCACGTCGGTGGAATTGGTAACGATTGAAGCGTTACCCCTGCGAGAGTCACACACATGCGCCCCCGAGTTGACTCCAATACTTACGCGTCTGTATCGTCTCTCCTACAGTTCCAATAGGATTCCAACTTCGTGGAAGGTGGCTCATGTTCACCCAATCCCCAAAAAGGGGACCGGTCAGACCCTTCAAACTACAGGCCTATTGTGATCACGTCCTTGCTCTCCAAGGTGATGGAGCGATTGGCAAACGCCCAACTCTTGGGGTACCTTGAGGAGAACCAGCTGATTAGCGACCGTCAATATGGTTTCCGTCACAGCCGTTCAGGTGGGGACCTCCTTGTGTACCTCACTCACACCTGGGCTGAAGCCGTGAAGAGTAAGGGCGAAGCTCTAGCGGTGAGTCTAGATGCGCAAAGGCCTTTGATGGGGTCTGGAATAAGCCTCTTCTCTCGACGCTTCCTTCGTATGGTTTCACCGAGGGGCTCTGCAAGTGGTTAGCCAGTTTTTAGATTCCCGGAGCATCAAAGTCGTCGTCAACGGCAGTATCTCTGGGTCCCTAACATTAAATGCTGGTGTCCCTCAAGGCTCGATGCTCACCCCAACGCTTTACATTCTGCATGTCAATGACATGTGGTCAATCTGAAACATGCATTATTATGCGGAAGATAGCACGGGTGACGCGCGATATACCGGCCATCAGAATACCCCACGGAGTACATTGAAGGAGAGACGATCAAAACTTGTGTCTGAAGTGGAGATCTCCCTGGGGCGGTCACCGAGTGGGATCATCTGAACTTGGTTCAATCCAACCCCACGAAGACACAGGTTTGCGCGTTCACTGCGAAGAAAGACTCATTTGTCGTGGCGCCCCAGTTCCAAGGAGTACCCCTGCAGGCCTCCGAGAGCCTTGAGATCCTCGGAGTTGAGGTCTCGAGCGATGTCCAATTTAGGAGTCATTTGGAAGGAACTGGCTTCTAAAAAACTGGGTGTCCTCAACAGAGCCAAGCGGTACTTTACGTCAGGTCAGCAAAACATTGATATAAGGAAAAAGAAATTAAGAGAAGCTTACCTTACTTTGACGAATTTTAATCAATGTTTTGATGGTATAAAGAGTAATATAAAAAATATATAAAACGTTCACATAGATCACTGAATTGTGTAATAAAATAAAATTTGAGTACTAGGTATATATAATATTAAAAATGTATGTGCTGGTGGTATGATTGACTCTAACCAGTCTAATTTGGCTAGTGAAAGTGAGGAAAAAATTTGCAACATGGAGAAATTTAACTTGAAAGTATCGTTAAATTTATTGCCAGTGATGACTGATGTGAATATAAACACTAAACAATTGATTGACAATATTGAGTTATATAATTCAATATTAAACCCAGACTCTGAAAACAGCTAATTGTATTTATTATAAAGAGTCGTTTATCCCTGAGCGCTGAATTACAGCTGAATTTGAGTTATAATAAGGTCAGTGATTTATAATAACATATGAATTAATTACATTTGTTACCTAAAAATCAACAACTGTTATTCAAAATAAATTACATCCTTTCGATTCAATAAAGGATGCTATACAGGCAGCTGTAGACACTTCCGCCTACTCGACGTCGGGAGACATTATGGCGTTGCGACGTGGAAATTGTCTTAATAATTATAATCGCACAGGTTCTGGCTACAGTGTTCGACGCTATCAGAACAACAGAGCGCAGTGTCCGCCGCGGTGGCAAGGTCAGTGGTATAATAACACTTATTATAACAGTCCGCATCCTAGTACTAGTCACGGAAGGTGTCAACGAGGCGCGAGAAATAATCTCTTCCAGCCACAACGTCCGGATAGAGGTAATTCATATAATAATAACGGCAATGGAAACAAGAGGATAAGCAAAAGGAATAATATAAGAGCAATATTATTCCTTTTGCTTAAATAGTTTGAAAGCCTGGGTGCCCGTATCAGATATGTGAAAGAAATGTTCAATAAAATAAATAAATAAAAATTAAAAAAAAAAAAAAAAAAAAAAACGGAGGCGACTGAAACTATTGAAACAAAAAATCTGGATCAGTTTGTGAATAACAATTTTATATTGTCATGTAGTAATTCTATTATGATTCATCTAAGTATAGGGAGTCAACAATGCGCTTGGCTACTTGATACGGGCGCATCGGTTTCGGATATAAAGTATAAACATGTAGTAGAGCGAAATATTCCTTTCCATTTAGAGAAGTCGGTAATACGAGGTATCAGTGGAAATGAGACGCGTTTATTTACAATTAACAACAAACAATGAAATTTCAATCAAAAGTTTTTTTTTAATTTTTGAATCTTTACCCTGTATTACGGATAGTATTATAGGACATGATTTTTAAACAAGTATATTAAATCATTACTTACCTAAAAAAACAACATTTGTATGTGTAATGTGTGTAGGTCCGCTATAAAAGTAGAGTCGTTTGATTTGCCAAGATTGACAAAACTATGCAAATGAACTGACTCCCATAGATGTAGGGGACGCCGATGACGAGAATATGCATAAAGCTCAATTTACATGAAAGTTTCACGTACAATATATGTGATAAAACAACAGAAATCCGGCATTTATAAAGACTCGTCATACAAAGAGTATTTATTATTCTCGTCTGTGTCATGCGATAAACTCTCATAAGTTTCATCTAAATGAGGCTCAACACTACCAAACAACATCTATATTCTATATATATTATTTGTCAAAGGTGTTTTTGTCGGAACGCTATAACTTCCATAATACTTCATCAAATTGATACGCACTCACGCCTGTAATCCCCGAGGCAGGCAGAGGTGTACCAGTACACCCACATTTCGCCGAGCGTATTTCCATCCCATGATGTGATAGGGGGCGAGCCCAACGCCATGCCAGTCACAAACTCAGACTCCGGATTGATACTGAGCATTTCTTAATAGCAAACTCAATATTACTTTTACCCGACCTGAGGATTGAACCCGAGACCTCAGCACAGGTACTCACTGCGCCACCGAGGTAGTCAGGTTCGAAACTAGCCCCAAAAGACATGCTCACCTTTGACTTTTCCAAGTTAGGTATGTTTAAATTTTTAATTATCGCTTGCTTGAACGGCGAATGAAAAATGTGAGGAAATCTATATCTGAGAAGTTCTCCATAAGAACTTCCAACCCTCAGCGTGGTGTACAGAGGCATAACTGTACTTATTCAGTAGAGGAGGTCCGTGCCCGGAATCGGGACATGTATAATGCAGGACTGGTATTATTATTATTATTATCAGTAAGAGTAAAATACTCGCTGAGAAACATAAAGAGGATTTAGAGAAACTTATATCAATAGCCGTTTTACTTGTAATTGATTCCATAAACGACACTTACGACACTTACGACACTTACGACACTAACGACACTAACGACACTTACGACACTTACGACACTTACGACACTTACGACACTTACGACACTTACGACACTTACGATACTTACGACACTTACGCCCGACATCGCTATGATCATTTATAAATATTAAGTACTAACTCATTTATAGCAGACAACTGACAAGCGCTTGAAGTCCTTGCTCAAAATATTGTCTTTACTGCTATTCATTAAGACTAATATTATTTAATAATTTAATGAAATATATAAATCATCGTTCAATAGTGAATCCAATTACAGATGATATATATCAAAAGGAACATGTTTATTTTCTGCCGGTATAAGATACAAATCATCCTCAATCACTCATCCTGAGGGTAGCAGGAGACACCAGGGACCAGCCGACCATCTGTTCATCTTAGAGTATAGATTTGCAACTGGGGTGGACACGTTTATAGGTGAAGGCAGGCAAATGAGTATGTGGGTCATCTGATAGGAAGTGGTTACTATGCATAATATGAACACTCACAATACGAGAGGTATCATTGGAAGATTGCTGACATTAAGAAGGGACTTGAGTGATGAGGAGATTTTTTGAGCATACGACACGCTGTCTCACAAACCAGAAACTAAATTTTATTTTATTTCGTTGCCTGTTGGTGCGACACGCGGTGTTACGATGCCGGGTGAGCCGGCCTGTTCATAATGCTGACAAAACTACCGCGACCCTACCACTTACAGACTTAAAAACTTAAAAACTTAAAATCTTATTTACAAAGTAAATATTTAGCTAATGTATTAACATCAGGCGCGCGGAGTTCGGCTCACCTGCTTGAGGTACGTGATCGAGACACGGAGACCGCGGCGTCCGCGTTGTATGAAATTGAATAGAAATGGTCACGCGTCGCGCTCTCATGTTTCGGTCGAACACCTGATGACGTACCTAAACAATTCCTAAGCGTCGTGGTCTCTTGTCTCGATCGCGTAACTCAAAACGTGTCTTATGTAGGGGACGCGTTGCGACATGCTACCCTGCGCCACTGTCCTGGATTGACTGACATCGAAACTTCTAACTTGCAATGTCTGAGTTGAGATAAACATTATGTAATTCTAACTAGCTATATAAGTGGTAGAGCAGCGTTGTAGCCACTTTTATCAGCATCATCAATCACCAATGCGGTTTGATTTTATCACAGAAAACCGGTGTTTAGTAGCAGCTTTACATTTCGTACTTTATGTAAAATGTTAAAGAACCATCAAATCGATTCCTTTCGTTACCGGTCGGGAACGGATGTTCGTTGATCATCACTATCGGCTAGCTCACTCGCTGTTCATTTGCTTGTCTGTTTGAAAATAATCATTAAGTCGGTTGAGTGATTTCCAATAACCAAATCAATTTCCATAGCAAATATAGTATTTTTAAGATAACCCCGAGATATGTAAATAGTGTCACTGCGAGTATAACGTTTGTTAACGCGTTGTTTTCCTTTCATGTATGTAAAATTAGATTGCATCTCGCGAGTCGCAACTTCAAACACAAACTACGTCGATACAATATGATAAGTCCCTAGAGGAGCCCGCACGGTGCGTACAGTCTGAAAACCATACAGAATGTACACGAACGAGCAACGAACAACAAACGACGACGCGAGGACGATAGGCACTGAATAAGCGACCTAGTAACAATGTTGCAAATAAGTGATATAGCCATACTGTAGATAGATTTATCTACAGGCATTAAGTCTCTTTCTCCTTCGTCAGATTATATTTTGTGTTATATAGGTATCCGTTAAGAAACAATTTTCGAAAATTTATATTTTAAAGGGTTTGAACTTTGTATGAAACTTTTCTATGGAACGGAATACGACTTTGAAATTGAACACAAATATATGAGACACGTGTTTCACATGTTTGTAAAAGTCTACTGACAAAAGACCCCTCCCCTTTCGGGAGGTTTGAACTTTGTATACTATAAATGTGAAAGTTTGGATATTTGTAGATCAATTGCAACTTAACAGATATTGCTAAGACACAGGTAGACCATAACATGATTTAGAACATAGACTACTTCACATCCCAAAAAAAGACATTCACATGGGCGGGTAATGAGCAATTACCAGAACTTCGAATATAGAGTCCAAACCAAGCGTGCGGGTTATAGCATCGACACTCAAGCAACACTAAACAAAACGCACGATGACGCCCGCATCACCCGGTGTCCACTCATTGCGTCAGCGACGCCAACAATTAAGGAGGTTGGGAAGATGCTCTAATGCAATGAGTGTGCAATATTACTACTCAGTGCCTTAGGGACCTCATCGATCGAGTTTTTATTGAGTCAAACTTTAAGCGAGAATCAAGTGTGTATATTTGTATCCATAGAAATGCAAATGTTATGGCTTTCTGGGGAAAACACGATTTTTGAGTGCCGTACTGGCTGAAATATCCGTAAGGTATTCCTTAGATCTCCTAACGCAATGAATGTGTTAAGTGAACTCCACCACCCGTGAACACCTACGATATTAAATGAATCATGGATGTATTGCTAACCTTAAGGGAAAATAATTAGGATTCGGAAGGAGGGGGATTTGGAAATCCGAAAAATCACATTTACAGTATACAGGAAGTTGCCACTTGATGCAAATTTTCTGTGAGATAGTGGTACCGCATCAATTAAGCCAGCCCATTCTTGCTGTAGACAAAAGTTTCTATAAAAACATATGCATAATATATGTTTTTTTTTTATTTTTTCATTGTTCTATATGTATGTGTCTAGAAAAATATATTGTTTAACGGTTTATAGTGTGGCTCTACCACTTAAAGATCGCCTACCTTCTGCGTTAAATGAAATGTAACTCAGATGAGTACCACTCGCATTAATTACTTAAAGACAATATCGGCTATTACGCCAATATCAATCGCGATGAACGACTGTAGGATTTTTAGACTGTGCATGTGTATTGAGGCCCGTTGTCAAGTAATCCCCCCCCCGGATCTTTCCCCTCGCATCTGTGATTCCCTTTACTCAGACTCTCCTGGCTATTGTTTTATTCGGTTTGTGAACGCCTCACGCACACACGCTCATACAATCACGAGCACGGAGTACAGACACATATACGCACTGTAACACAAACTATCTCCTTACAGAGGGTTCAAGTAAATTCTTTTGGAGATCATATCAGATATAATAAAATAAAACATTATGGTTTGGGATTTTTTGTATTATGACAGTTTGGTGTATTATCGCGTATTATTTAAGAAGCGATAAAAATAGCGATAGGTTTGCATATCACATCTTGGGACTGTGATACGCTCGATGACATTTGGGTGTACTGGTTACACCTCTGCCTACCCCTTCGACGATTACAGGCGAGAGTGCGTATTTATATAAATTTATTAATTTTTAAATAATATTATACTTACATCGACAATTTGACATTACTATTCGAAGCACTTCAAATAATACACATACTACCGTTCCAGCTTTAATGCGGTTATTGTTTATTGTGTTCTGTGTGATGCAACAGGCGATCCTTCTGTGTTCACTTGCAGTGTGGTCCGACCTCTTCAACTTGTTCCCGAACGTGGCTAAAACAATAGCTTACTCTTTATTTGAACTCGATTGTGATCCCAACTGCGTGATGCCCGCGGGCCGAGCGCCTTTGTGCCGAGATAAACCTCGAGGTATATATAGCGAGGTGCGTGCGAGGTACGTGAGGGGTGTATGCGGGGTGCGAGCGGGACAGGACGTGATTACGACCGATTCCCTTCAAATGAAAGAAAGGATAGCTCGGGACCAGACCGGTGAGGACTTGAAGAGCACCCAAAATGTGGAGCTGAACCTGTAGCCTATCCGACCAAACTTGAGCCCACAATACATACATACATAGACTCACGCCTGTTTCCCATAGGGGTAGGCAGAGACAATGGATTTCCACTTGCTACGATCCTTGCATACCTCTTTGGCCTCATTCACTCTCATTAAATTTTTCATACATGCTCGTCGGTTTTAGGGTACTCCTGACCTGGCCTTTCTCGAGAATATCTCCAACTTGATCTATGAAAGTTCGCCGAGGCCTTCCCCTCCCAACTGTACCATTCACACTCGCCATGTATATTTGTTTCGTCAATCTTCTTTCATCCATCCTCTCTACATGCCCAAACCATCTTAATATTCCTTTCTCAATCTTCATCACTACATCCTCTCTCACACCACACCTCTTTCTTACCTCACTATTTCTTACTCTATCTCTCATAGTTACACCACACATACTTCTCAGAGCTCTCATTTCTACTGCATTTATACGACTTTCATTCTTCTTCTGCCACACCCAACTTTCACTTCCATACATTAAAGTTGGCACTAACACTCCACCGTGCACGGCCAGTCGAGCTTTTTCCGTAACTTGCCGGCTACTCATACAGGCGTGTAGTGCCCCATTCACCTGGTTCCCCGCACTCACTCTGCTTTCAATATCTCTATCATATTTTCCATCTCTCGTAAACAAAATTCCCAAGTATACAACCTCTCTCACCTGTTCCACTTTTTCTCCCTCAATTACTATATCACACAGCGTCATACATTCATCCGTTTCAAATACCATCACTTTCGTCTTTCCAACATTCACTTTCATGCCTTTCCTTCTGAAATGAGCCCACAATGTTATACAATAAAAATAACTTGGCTAATTATAAAACCAGGCTTCACAAAATCAACAAATCTTTTAAGGGTCTTGGTATACATTTTTACAATAAAGTTCCCAATCATATTAAAGAATTAAGTGCTAACAACTTTAAAGCTACTATTAAGCGAAAACGATGTCTTAAAGTCTATTATAAAATTTCTGAATATTTAGATGATGAAAAGGCTTGGACTTTAGCTATTCTATTGCCTAGTATAGGTACATAATGTAACTTATTAATGGGAAATTTATAATGTAATGATAATTTGTTTATTGAGTTGAGTGACCTTCATGGCAGGCGTTGGGAAATAATGTCTGTACCTATCTTACATCTAATTGTGATCAGTCTGAGTATGTCATGCTCGCTCTAATGTCTGTGCTTGCGGCGGCGTTGTGTGCCGGGTGGTGTGTCGGTCACTTCCCTTTAACATGGTTGAGGAGGCCGATGGCTGGCACATGCATCATACTCGTGAACGGGTGCTGCTTGTGTGGACTGGTCTGCTCGGACTGTTATCTTTTATTTGTTAACACTATTTTAAGGTCTTAATTTATTCGTCATGCTTATGGAGGTCATGCAAGTTTATCCAATGCGTAGATATCATTTCTGTAATTGCTTGATTGAGCTGCTCTAATTCCAATTAAATATTGTAAAACCTTATGCTGTAATAATTGTAAACTAGTTTTGAAAAGAGCAACGCTGGAGTTTCTTGCTCGTTCTTCTGGAGCGAAACAGCATTCCGAACTAGCGGTAGAATTTTGACGGAATCTAAATAATGTATAAAATTTTATGGATTCAATAAATATTTTGAATTTGAATTTTGAATTTATATTATGAATCGGCGGACGGCGCGGCGGGTATCATATAACCTCAAACGTTATAACTTACATTTGTTAGGCCCACGATGGTCCCAGATTTGTCTTAGTTAGTTTAACGTTCGGAGGTGTTCAAGGAAACGTTTTCAAATAGGATCCGGTGTTTTATTTTTATATATGTATATCTAAATATTAAACTATAATGACTTGTAAACGGTCAAAACTACTTTTTTGGCTTAACTGTCGAAAGATTTCAACGGATTCGGTGTTATTGCGACAAGACAAGCATATACTATCAGGACAGTATTAGTTATTCAACCCGGATGTACTGTCGACAGGGTACTAAGCAGTAAGAACACTAGAATCCGTTAGACATTGAAATAATAAAGACAACTCAATGACAGCGACAACACCCGTGCCCGATACCATCTTATCTATCTATCTATATATCTACACAAAACATCATATCGTAGCATTTACCTACTTTTATACGGTCTCGTGGTTGTGGGATCTTAAGTCCCTCGTAGCTCCTGATACTCACGACACAGGTTAACTTATTTTGTATTAAATGGAACTATCTTATTTTAAATGGAAACGAGGATTACCAAGGAAATCGTGGGTTCGTTGCGGGCATTGAAGGAACCTTTAAATTAATCAAATAGAAAGTTGGAAATATATATTTTTCCACTTCCCTCCGTAGCAGAGTGGGAGGCAAAATATTCAATTAAGGAGGTATCAATCTCAAGTATAAGGACATTTACAACTGGAGAAGCCAACAGGTTTATAGCACCATGTATGTTATTTAATGAGAACTGTCAAACTTTATTCCAGTAGTAGGGTATGGAAAAAACACGGGAATGCACGAAGAACCCTCTTAGTCTACAGAGACTCCTGTGTTAAAACTAGGGTATTGATCTATTGAATGACATAACTTAATCGAATGCTGATCCAAAAAAAATATAGCAATTTTATTAAAGGAATGTTATTCTTTGTTATCGAAGGCATAAGTAACACGCCACCCTTTCCGCCGCCAATTTAGCGCGACGTATTTATTTTCAATTTTACTACTTTTAAAATGTAATGTTTTGGTTGGTCTAGTAACTTTACTACATGTGATTCACAAGAAATATAAACGCAAAGAACATCCGATTAAACACTATTGAACCTGCAGTCTATGTTATTGTTTCTAATACATATAGTGTACAAAGTAATTACTGTTGTTTTAAATGTAAGGCGCATATATCATTTATAAATAATAGCGCATAAATAGAGTTGATTTTTAATCATATTTATTTGTTATTCTGATATGGATCGATCAGTCCGGCCGGTGTTGTACTCGTATGTAGAGACGACGACGCGACATATCGTTTTGAAATAATCATGTTACTACGAGTATATGCCACTGATTAATTATCGACTATCTAATCAAACAATAAGATTAAGTACATAATACATAATCATATTGTTTGATTATTATTTAGGGGTATTAGGTAAATTACATTATCGACACGCAAATCTTATTAACCGTCTTCAAAAAAGGAGGTGATTCTCAATTCGATTATATTGAAGATATCTCGATAGTGATCCTATAATTTTCTATGACGGAGTAAAGAGAAACCATAAATAACTTAACGGATGAGAGCAGTTCCATCGCAATAGAATATTGTATTAGAGATTGCAATACTACTTTAGTAGTACATAATACTAAATTGTTAAATAACGTAAAACTCAACCTTATTAAGATTCCTTTAAGAAACCGGGTGTTTGTTTCTATTTTTGTTACTTGGTTTAATAATATACAAAAAAATACTCTTTTGGAAAAAGGGACTAGGTACTGAAAACGGGCACGACTTGGATGAGTTCGTTTCGCAGTTTACTGTCACACTATAGAAGACTTAAGTTGAAATTATGGATTTGAACCTGAAAGTTATGTTAGTTTAAGTATTTATAGTATAGGCCGGCGAACGAGCTAGTGGGTCACCTGATGGTAAGTGTTCTCCACCGCCCATGTACGCCCTCAATACCAAAAGAATGATGGGTGCGTTGCCGACCTTAAAGGAAAGGGATAATTAAGAGATTGGGAAGGGGGGTTTGGGCCTCCGGATATCTCACTCACCGTACGAAACGCAGCAGCAAGCTGCTACTTTATGCCGGTTTTCTGTGAGACAGTGGTAATGACCCAGACGAGCCGGCCCATATATGCTGTAGACAAGTGTCTACAGCGTGGCTCTACCACTCAACTCTAGTCGGTCTAGATCATTACCATCAAGTGATCCATCTGCGCCTTTTCTGCTTTTCTATTATAAAAGTTAGTTATTAAGTTGAACTTATTTTCTTTATGTAGCCTTCACGTGACAGTCCTTGCATCTGATAACGTGCCTCGTATCGCTTATGATAAGTCATCTATAAGCCGATATGAGGTCAGACCATATCTACATAAACGAGTCACGGTCACTACTGTTCCGTCAAACATTGAGAAAACCCAAACGTTTAATTGTACCGTCAACAATTTAGTCAGCACATTAAAACCATAAGTATGGATGTGTCATTATCGCCAGACACGCGTCACACGTCGCAGTATTCCTGTCTCCGGCACACACTCAAAACGTGCAAAACATTATAGCAAACTCGTAAAAAGTTTTATACTACTCATACTCATATGGTGTCATTATGAACTTGCGTGAATACCAAGGCCTCTTATGCCTGTTGTAAGGTACGCGACTGCGACAGGAAGGCCGTGACGCGTATCACTCGGCAATGATATGTCACACACAATTGCACACAAAGCGTACGTGTCGCAGACACTTGTCTCGGTCGTGCACCTCAAAACAGGCCTTAACAATGTTACCAAGTATCAGCATATTGCGAAATCATTGTTGAATAGTAAATAAATGACGTAACAGTGAAAGACACCAATGGTTCCAACTTGCAATTCACAGCTCCCTTCGACTCTTGACATACCGTATGATAATGAAGTGTCGTATCACACAGATATCATTTGTTTTAGATTTGTACCCCACTACCCACGACCCCTCGCTTCTCGCATTGTCGTCAGTATTGTCGTACTGCTGGTGTCATTTCAATTGTCGTATTCATAGAGAAAAGTTGACGCCTCGCTCGCTCTCGCATAAATATTCAATGTCATACATCCTCGGCGCGACTCCACGGCTTGCTGGCACCCCCTCCCCCCTCCTACCTGTCCCCGGCAACGATTCGACTACACAAAGCGCGGCCCGCACAGATTCGGTGACTACGACGATTTGGTTTTTACATGACAAAGTTATATTGAGGGAGGTCGGGGCCGGAGAGCCCGCGACTAGCACGCGTGGTGTACTTGGTTAGTCATAATGAGGAGACAGAGAAGAATGAGGGAAAATAACACAACTAATGCGTCATTTAATTGTTTATCTCGACTATCCAGCTCCAAGATATAAGAATGCCTTTGAAACTTCATATACGGATTAGTGTCGGGTGACCAACCAAACTTTTGCTTTTTGTTTTTTCTTAAGTTCGACGATATGAATAGTAATTAATATGTTGTCTAAGTCGCCCACGTCGCAACAGATAAAAACTTTAATCATAAATTCACATGGGTATAAGATACATCCCTTTTATACATGTGATCTAGTAACATTTTTATTTTTTATTTTGCCAAGGTAGATAGATAGACGAGCGTGCGATCCGTCTGATGGTAAGTGGTCACCACCGCCACTTGACTACAGCAATGCCATACACAGCCAAGGCGCTGCCTACCGTATTTAATCGCAGTAACAAACTGTTTCGTTACTAGTCTCGAATCGTAACCGCATCGCTGAATACACATTATGCTAACATTTATTACATTGAAACGTGCGATTTTTTTATTTCATTAGTTACAATTTGTGTAGCGTAGAGCGGCGTGTATATGCCCGCTCTATTGGAAAATATTGATGACGAGTGTGATATGAAATCCAATTTCATGTAAACGCAGCCATTCAGAGTTGCACTGCCTAATAAAAATGCGGGAGCGGCACTACGTCGCGTCGTGTTGTAGCTGTTACCATGCACGTAGCGTTATGCTACGGCCGTAGCGTCCGGTACCAGCGGAAGCGGAAGTCGTTAGCTGTCGGTCGCGCCGGTTGCGATGGTTGCCGGCCGCGCGCCGCTGTAATGTGCACACGCCTCGTGACGCCGCGTGGCGGGTACTCGTAGCTGGTACTAGTAGCTCACACCCCACCTTGCACCCGAACAAATTAACGTGTTCACTTTTCACTTACTCGTTACCAAACGATATCACCAATCAATAAACACTGCGTAGTACACACCCATCATAATATATAAATTATACACTGTAAAATATTATGATAAAACATTATATTTCACAATCAACAAAACTTCGTGATGTACACGATACGAGGTTAATGATAGTAAAACAATTTTTACTTTAGCTTTCCATCACAATTAGGGAAATTGTGCAGTTGACAAACGCAATTTATCAAGATTTAATGTCCTCTGGCATCCCCGAAGCTCAGGTAACTAAAGAGGGGTTTGGCGTGGATGCTGCGCGGCGTACCGTCAGACAAGTGGCAAGTGACATAATAATGATGGTGAGACAGTGAGAGTGAGGGGCACGCGAGACGACCGAGTTCTATGACCAAGAACAAGAAACATTTCAAAAAGCGCTTATCCTCAGTACTGAACTCCTCGTATAAAGAAACAGAAAAAGAAGTAACACGCATTACATTTCTCTTAAAATGATCTTGATAATAATAATAATACGAGCATATTATTACCATACAATTGAATTCTACATTCGAGCATCGCTTTACCGTGACTGTGTTTGACTAGAAGTGGATGTGGAAGCGGAGGTCATAACGCGCGAGTGCAGTTCATTTCTAAACAAAGAACAGCCTCAATAGATTTGACACCCACGCAATTAGTGTATTTGGCGAGATATTACGCAGGGCTAATACTCTCTGGACGACGCGACTTGTTCAGGTTCCGCGTATTTAATGAGTCCCGCGCGCTAACAAATTAGCCGCATCTCAGCCGCCTCACGCTCGATAAACGCACACGCACGTTAATACGTAAATGCGTGATATTTACGTAAGTATATGTTATCGCAGAGTTCCAAATTAATGCTGCGGGCTATTAAAATGTTTTTGCGATGGATTATTTTTATTGCGCACTCGCCGCTGCCTTTCAAGCGAGTCGCCCACCCCGCATCCCGCACCCCGCACCCCGTCACGCTAATACCGAATATATTGAATTCGGACGTGCCATTATTTTTTCCGTTACGTTGTAAATCTATTGTTATTTTATGGAATTTATACAGCTCTGTTAAATAACGCACGGCTGCACGAGGCTTGATGCCGGGTTTTCGTTATAACAATAAGGAAATGAAACCGTGGTAAGGGTAAATATGAGACTCGAAAATATAAACATAATGATTTGACAGCCTCCGTGGCGCAGCGGGCGAGTAGCCGGTTGCGAAGCGTGAGGCCGTGGGTTCGATTCCCGCACCTAAACAAATGTTTGTCTGATCCACAAATATTTGTCTTGGGTCTGGGTGTTGTGGGACCGCAAGTCCCTCGTAGTTCTTGATACCCACGATACAGGTTTACCTAGTGGTCAGGACTATGTGTGTGACTGTTGGGGTGTATTTATTTATTTATTTAATGATGTGTCGTGGACGCATAGAGCCAAAGGTCGAGCTCAATGATGTACATTGGGAGAGGCCTATGCCCGGCAGTGGACAAGTGCAGGCTGATGATGATGATGATGATGATGATGTGAACGCGTGGATGTTGTCGTGTGGCTTGACTACGCTCTGTACCGGGGGTGTGTGTACGGGCATTAATATGTTTTGACGGACGACACTATGTTTTGATTGCGCTGTACAGTGTACTTAACATCAGGTCCAGTATACGGCAGCGCCAGACTGAGAATAAAAATAAATCAGTTAGTTTGAGAGCCTCCAATAGTAGAGCCACACTGTAGACTTTTTTGTCTACAGTATGAAGAAGTCGGCTCTACAGGGTTATTACCACTGTCTCTCAGAAAACTGACATAAAAATAACTAACTAACTAACTGGCCTAAAGCCCCGTCCCTTTTCCAATTTCTTAACTTTTCCCTTCCTTTAAGGCCGGTAATGCGCCCATGATTCGTTTGGTATTGTGGGAGTACATGAGCTGTGGAGAACACTTAGCATCAGGTGATCCACTTAATCGATTGCCGGCCTATGCTATAAATAGATCTTTTATAATATTCACATGTATCAATTTATAATAAATTGTTATGGATACTGTGTTACTCTTATAGTACCCAGGTAGGAATGGAACTTGTCGTCAAAACGGATAATTTTAAGTACTTAGGGTGTGTACTGCACGCGCCTGGTGACACGATTTCAACGTCAGGGCCCATATTGGCGCCACTTGAGAGGTTACAGGTGTTACTTGCGACCAAAAGATGCCGGTAAGACTTAAGGGTATCATATACAATACCTTCATTCGGCCTGTGCTCCTGTGAGTGTGAGAAACGGCCTGCACATATTTTTTTTTCATGTTTGACGAACAGATCGCTCGCCTGACTACAATAATAAACAATACCACTCAGAACTTTGAATTTTAAAACACTTCATGACACTGGCGCAATCCCGTCACCACAAAACATAAAATTTAAATCTCATTATTTATTTTATTTATTTATTACACTTCATACAAAATATGTACAGGCGGACTTAATGCCAGAGGCATTCTCTACCAGTCAACCTTTGGGTGGTGCAGAGAATAAACAAGGCAGGTGTATAAAAGTAATGAGATGGAAGGGAGATTATTATTAAATATATAGAAATACATACTAATACGTAAACTTATCGTGCATAATAATATTATAATATAATTAAACATAAATACATAAACTAAATATAAATATATGTATATATACTGCATACATAATTATATAAATACACATATTACTAGTGTGTTGATTCTGCAACTCTATCAAACAACAGTTGTCGAACTCTGGCTTTGAAAGCCAGGCGAGTAGTTGACGACCTGATTTCGGGAGGGAGTGAGTTCCATAGGAGTATGGATTGAATTAAGAAGGAAGAATGGGTAAAGTCTGTGCTATGTGGGGGACACTTGAGTAAGAGATTAGTTGAAGAGCGAAGGTTTCTGGTATGGTTACTACCAAGGTACTGAAAGTAGGAGATTAAGTAAGAAGGTGGAGTAGAAGACGTAAGAAACGAGAAGAGTGTGGTAAGTGCACGCAAAGAGCGGCGCTGACGAATGGGTAACCATTTCAGATGCCGGCGTTGAGATGACACATGGTCATATTTGCGAAGATTAAAGATGAATCGAATGCAGTTATTAAGAAGGCGGTCGAGTTTGTTGAGCTGATCTGCATTCAGGTCAATATAGCATACATCACCATAGTCGATTAGAGGGAGGATTAAGGTTTGCACGAGCATCGTCTTGGTCTTAGATGGAAGAAAGTTTTTCAGGCGATATAAGGCGCGAAGGGTACCGGTGACTCTCTGGCACACAGAGGTTACCTGGGCCCGCCAGCTCAGGGTGGAGTCGATGTGTAATCCTAGATCTTTAACGCTGTGGGACCAGGGGATAATAGTGCCATCAAAAACCACTGGTGGAACGGTAGTAATGTCCAATCTGCTTATAAGTCTTGAACTGCCTACAATAATGGCCTGACATTTGGTAGGATTCACAGTCAAACCAAAACTGTCAGACCAAGACTTTAAGTACAATAGATCCCTGTTCACACTGGCAATTGCTGAGGGTACACTATCGACGCCAGCCTGAGAATATAACTGCAAGTCATCGGCATACAGATGATATGCGCATTGAAGGTTATGAGTTAAGAGATTAATAAATATAGAAAACAACAGAGGAGAGAGAATACCGCCTTGAGGGACACCAGAGTCTATATCGCACCAATTTGATGAAGACTCATCAAGGCGCACAGACTGCTGGCGTCCCTGAAGATAAGACGAGAACCATTCCAGCACTCCTGGAGAGATCATAAGATGGGAAAGGATAGACAGGAGAATATCGTGACTGACGGTATTGAAGGCGTTCGAGAAGTCCACCAATGCCAATACGGTGACCTTGGTATCCTCCATGCCCGCCCTGATATCGTCAGTCACTTTGAGAAGAGCGGAAGTGGTGCTGTGACCGGGCCTAAAGCCAGACTGGTAAGGGCTCAGTAGCTTATTTAGGTGCACAAAGCGTGAAAGCTGCTTGTGTGCACAGGCTTCCAGCACCTTGGAAAAGAAAGGAAGGATAGAGATAGGGCGAAAATGGTTGGCAAGAGTAGGATTGGTGATTTTAGGTAGGGGAATGACAAAAGCCTTCCGCCATAAAGACGGAAAAGTGCCAGTGCTAAACGAGTAATTGATTATGTTGCAAATGGAAGGGAGAAGATGGTCCAAGATCGGAATTATCATGCGACGGCTAATGTTATCGCAGCCTGTAGCATTGGACTTGATGGAAAGGATAATCTTTTTGATCTCGTCAGGAGAAACCGAAGAAAAGTGAAAGAGGTTGGAATCAGGGTAGGGAAGACTGGCTAGAAAGTACAAAGTGCGACTCCTGGTTTGGTGATCAAGCAGAGGAGTAGATGTGAAATGACGATTGAGATCGTCCAAACCAATAGTCGCCCTTAGCGAGTCAAAGGGTTTTTTCCTGCCAACACCCAGAGTTCCGAGGAACTTCCAGATATTAGCAGGGGATGATGAGGAAATGTTACTGAGAATATGACGGCGTTTAGCGTTACGTATCATCTGATTACAACGATTTCTTGCAGTCTTAAACAAGGCCCAGTTGGCCTCTGACCGATCCCTCTTGTACTTACGAAAGGCCCGATCCCTACGCCTCATCGCCATCTTAACCCCTTGTGTCATCCATGGTGCAGGGGGACGCTTCAAAATAATTTTCTTTATGGGAGCATGAACGTTATAAAGTGCAAGGATATTAGTGTTAAGGATGTTAACCTTTTCGTCAACGGTAGTAGCTCCCAACAGCTGGTCCCATTTTAATTTAGCAGCGTCCTCGTAAAGAGCATCTGCATCCATGCGCCCAAAACAACGCAGGTGCAGCACCTTAGGTTTGGATTTCGGAGGTTTTAGGGCGTAAGATAGGAAGATTAGGTCGTGATGAGAGAAACCAGGAGCAGGATATTGACCGTGGAGATTAACTAGGGAAGGTATAGAAGTAAGGATGAGGTCCAGCCATGTGTCATTACCATCGTTATTGTGATGAGTGGCTTGTAGAGGTAAGACATGCAGGCTGACGGACTTAAGGATATCAAGGAGTTTACGGGAACGGATAGAACAATTAGAGAGAAGATCGGTATTGAAATCTCCCATGATGATGTGATGTATATATTCGGACCCCAAGGATTCCAGAACCGATTCGAGACTGGAGAAGTAGTCTAAAGCAGGGGGACAATAGACAACGCCAAGAAGCGTTTTAACTCCCTTGACCCAAACCTCGAGAAAAAGATACTCCACAGACGCAGATTCAAGAGAAGCAGAAGAAGAAGCAACTACTTTATAGCAAAAATCGCAGCGAAGATATATAGCAACCCCACCGCCTCTCCTGTCCACTCGGTCATTCCGGACCAGAATGAAGCCAGGGAGGGGGTATGTATTATGCCCAGTAATTTCACTGGCTTCAATGTCCATCAAACCGATACCCAATAATGTTTAGACATTCCTTCTTGGCGGCGGAAATATAAAGAAAGAAAGGTTACACGAGTAGATCCTATTCGTAATGAAAGCATCCAGGAAAGTCTCCCAAAAGGTGCTTCAGTCACGTTTTCAAAAAACCTCTAGATTACGTCGCGTCGGTCGCAAATGCCTGAGCCGGATTGTACCAGGTGTACGAATTCGTGGACGACCCAAAAAGCGCGGGCTTGACATATTAGTGGGAAACATGAGAGCCAATGGTCTCACTACGAAGGATGACCAAGTTTAAAATAATACAAACAAAAGTATTATGATGATTGATAACTGATCATTTTTAAGTTGTCTTTGCAAAGCTGACTTTGGTGAGTTGAAGTTTTATTTAAAGCCGGGGCTATAGTTCTCAGCCTAAGTTTATACCCATCCTTCGCCGCTGGTAAGTACACTCGTACTATCGTCGCCGCGTTACACTGACTCGGGGCAGTTCACGCACACGCCGCGCTGCGCTGCACAGCGCCGTGCACCCGACGCGACGTGACGTCACACCACGCAGGTAACAACACCGATAAGATAATAAGAAGGTGTACTGAGGAGAGAGGGGAGTGTTTCTGCTCTCAATCAAACATTATCGCCTATTTATAAACTAAGCATTATCACTTAAATGACACTGAAATATACTATAAATGTTATCAGAAATGATAACGCCAGGACCAGGGTCATGTACAGGATGTATGTGTGTGTGTGTGTGTGCGTGTGTTCAAGGTTTCCTCTAATGATGTATCCGCTCGGATGGACGACCGCTGCGCTGAATGTTATTTTTAACTCCCGACACAAAAAAGGGGTGTTGAAGTTTGACTCCTGAATGCGCTCGACCAAACACCTGGCATGAGTTGACAGTTTGTTGTTGCCTTTCATATGACAATGAACCTCGGCCCTCAATCCTTACTCCTTAAATGGTCAGTACGGCATCATCCATACCTCTGGAGGAATCCACTTGACTCTAAAACAGTCTTGTTCGTAATCGACGAATGAAAAAAGAAAGTTTACAACAAAGAATAATTATTATCAGTTCATTTTGCTTGTTGAGTGAATAAAGGATAAAATCTACAATCGCGCGGCTTAATAATTATAATACTTACGAGTATTAACATGTCACGATAATATCTAATATACAGATATAATCAACGGCGACAAATCCGGGAAATCGTACCTCTTTAGTAGATATTTTTATTGTTTTTCACCTGTCAAGGCAGTGTTTACACTGGAGCTGATGTTTATGCAGCGCAGTACAAATATAATGGTCCCTCGACTGTCGGCAAAATGATGCTATAAGAGTATACACTGGTTTTTATTTTCACTACACCTTATGTAGCGGTTCATAGAATACACATACCACCCAAATTTCATCGATATCGTGCTAATAGTATACGCACTCACGCCTGTAATCCCCGAAAGGGTAGGCAGAGGTGTAACCAGTACACCCACATTTCGCCGAGCGTATCTTCGTCCCATGATGTGATACCCCTATACCGGGTACAAATTCCAGACTCCGGGCTGATACTGAGCTTTTTTGTAATAGAAAACCCAATATCACTATTACCCAACCCGGCGGTCGAACTCGAGACCTCAGCGTCAGTCACAGTCGTCATGAAAGGGCCGGCTCGTCCGGGTCGTTACCACTGTCTCACAGAAAACCGACGTAAAGCAGCAGCCTGCTGCTGCGTTTCGTACGGTATATCTATATATATATACAAGACATCCGGAGGCCCAAATCTATAATATTTAATGTACAGACACAGTGCCTCTTCAGTTTTATTATAGTATCTATATAGATAAAAAAAAACATATGTTATATTCATCTATTAAATGAACATATGATTTCGGTATATTGCGAATTAAAAAAATGATATGTTATGCTGCGTTAATAGATGTATCACGGTTCGGTGCTGCAGGCGTGCAAACCAGAGCCGATGCAGGCGGCGTATGCCATGCGATGCGGAATGTGGCTCTGCTCGTACAGCCCTGAGAACACGCCGTGATGCGGCCCGCGTGCGAACACCGCCACGTCGTCCCCACCGTGCGTTTCCGAATCAAGCGGCACGGCTGCTGGGAACACGTACTCCACCGCGTCTGTCAACAACAAGTTTCTTATAGTCTTGAGTGAGTAGGTAACGTATTATCAATAAAAAATCCCAAACCAACAATTACATATAGTCCCGATGCCCCATTATAATATAAGTATTTGTGCTGTAGTTATCGAGATTTGTGAACTAGAAGACTTACAGTCCCACAATACCTAGGCCCGAATCATTTTTATTATTCTGGCATGACAAAGTGTAATAAAATATCATAATGGCGACCGTTGAGACACGTTGTATCTCTCGACGAAACATTAGTTTTGGTACGAGGATTCAACGCACAGCTTTTCGTGTCAGAGCCGGCTACTGGTCTCCTTTATCAGGGAGTCTGTATTACTCTGTATAACTAAAGCAATAACATAATTTTATATTAGCTCACGGTGATCGTCGCTGGTGGGATCAGTTCGCGCGCCGTCCGCTTGCGGCGGTCGGTAGCCGGGCCCGTTGCCGTATGCGAGGGTGGTGTAAGGCACGCCGTCCGCGCCTACGTCATCCGATGGGCCGAGGATGTCGCCTCCGCGCCGCGTGTACCCGCTGATAGACATCACGTGTGCATGATCCGACGTCACCACTATAAGCGAGTCCTCCTCGTCGAGAAGTTCAGCAGCCCGCGCCACTGCAGCACTCAACTCGATGGTCTCATCAAGAGCTAGGTGTGCCAGGTTTTCATGGTGCGCGTGGTCGATGCGCCCACCTTCCACGAACAGGAAGAACCCTTCCGGGTTGCGGCTCAGCGATTTGATAGCGACCTCAGTGAGCTCGGCTAGTGTGGGCTCGGTGGTCGCGTCTGCTTCCATGTGGTACTGCATGTGGCTGCCCTCAAACAGCCCCAGCAGGTACTCCGGTGGCGACCCCATCAAACTCTGTAGTTGGTCTCTGTTCCATACGTACTCGTAGCTCACGTTCCGGGTCAGTTTATCTTCCTGCCACTCTTCTATGAGGTTGCGTCCGTCAAGTCTGCGACCACGCGTGCCTTCCTCGTCAAACATAGTATTTGGCAGAAACTCTCTCCTCCCGCCACCCAGCACGACCTGTAACATGAAACACTCAGTATTGCCGGCAGAAATGCAACTCGGACCAGAAACAGCCTTACCTTGAGTCGGTTCCCGGGCAGGGCGTGCACGAGCTGGTGCGCGATGTCTCGCTGCATCGGTAGGTCGCAGTCAGCCGCCACGTCTGCGTCGCTCTCCCAGTCGCGCGACGCGGTGTGCGAGTACACACCTGCCGGCGATGCGTGCGTCACGCGCGTTGTTGTCACCACACCTGTAAACACACAGCTCCAAGAACAACTCTCCACTCAGGAAATTATTTATTTTGACTGTGGTACTTCTTTGACAACAACGCAAGAGACATTGAAGGGCCAAAATATAGCACATGCTGCACAAACTCGCTTCAAAAATTACTTATAAAGCAGGTATCATTTTATGACGATTATTTGGCTGAAATAATTGGAAGTCTATTGGCAGTTTAAGAAGACAACGCAAAAATTCATTTGTTTGTGTAAGTGGTTTGAGAGACAAAGAGTAACCTGCATCTCGTCCATGCTCGAGCGCCCAAGTGGCGAGCGAGTGCAGATGATGTTGTGGGTCGAGGGCAGCGGCGCAGTCCCCGCGCGTCACGCGACCTGTCACACCGATGGTGCCGATATTCGCCTTCACACCGCACAGATATGCACTAGCGCTGCACGCCGAGTCCGCCGTCTGCGCATCCACGCAGTACGTCTACACACACACACACACATATACATCAGCTCAGATGACCATAAAAGAACCCTCTTGTGATTTATGCATTATTATAAGTATTACATAGTTACATATATTATTATATTGCAAGCGACGTGAATATTGGGTATAAAATTACTAATGCAGTTTTTTCGATGGGGTGGCAGTGGAAAAACTTTTTAATCCAAAGTTAACTTTGGAATGTATAATATAGATAATAAGTACAGAGCATTCACCATCGAGCAATACCTTAGCGAGGCCGACAGTAGGAAACTGTTCGAAGGAGAGTCGCGCTTCCTCGCCGGTGTCTCCTCGGCGCTGTCCCAGCAGTGTCCGCGCCGCCGTCAGTGTGGGCACCGACATACCATCGCCCAAGAACATCACCACGTTGCGTGCCTTATTATTCCCGCCTCCAACGTCGCCCGCCACCCGCGCTCGTCCATCCAACACCCCCTGTGCATCATTAATCCAGTACTCTGCGTCCAGCTCCGCGTCGTTCACGAAAGCTCTGGCGAAGTGCGTCCGTGCCGCCTTGTGGTGATCATCGCGGTCTGTAACGCACACTGTTATAATCCCGCTAGCCAGCGAACACATTATCAATATCGACGGCCACTCAGGCCACAATCTAGTCTAATTCATAATCTTTGTCATCTAAGGTATCCAAAAATGGCAATCCTTTGCGGGAAGGTAAGATGCGGATGCAAATTCAAAGTACTTACTCACAAAAGTAGCTAGTTAACATCAAATGCTTTAAGAGATTGTATGAAATGTTAAACTCGCCAGTACCATGCGGAGAGGCGCACACCAGCGACACTGCCACCACTGTCAATACCAGGAGCCACACACTGAGCATGCTGTTCTCACGGAATATCGAGAGCTACTATTGAGACTATCATTGTATTGACTATCAAGAATACATCTCGACATACAGCCGCCAGATAAAATCCATCATCTGTGCGTTTATCAGATACAGATAGCCAAGTAGCATTAGATCATATATACATAACGATCACATCAATATGTGAAGTTGTCGATGATCTTGTATTGACCGTGAACTCACGATGTGATGCAGCATCTGCACATCGTACAACGGAACGTGGTACAATAACACAACTCCGACATAGGTTTTGCTAGTTTACTAGTTCTTTCTCAATTCAGCTGATACTTCAAATCATCTCTACATAATAATATTATTATTGTGTATCATGTAATTATAATTCTCGTGGAGAAATAAATCTTTTATACTGTACAGTTTGTACACTTGATTGATGTGAAGTGCTTAGAGATAAAGTTTTCCTATTTATAAGTAGTTAAGCTATTTATTTAATAAATAATAAATAATACACCCAACAGTCACACACATAGTCCTGACTCCACACTAGGTTAACCTGTATCGTGGATATCAGGAACTACGAGGGATTTGCGGTCCCACAGCACCCAGACCCGAAACAAATATTTGTGGATCAGACAATCATTTGTCTAGGTGCGAGAATCGAACCCACGGGCTCACGGTTCGCAACCGGCTACTCACCCACTGCGCCACGGAGGCTGTCAAAAGTATTGTTCTAAGTTATTACAAGTAGGTACGTTGGCGATTCCTTTTTCAATAGTAGTGCGGTGAAGTCCGCGGTTTTAATTGCACTGAAGCTACGTATAATGCGCGTACATTATATTTAATTGCACTGAAGCTACGTATAATGCGCGTACATTATATTTAATTGCACTGAAGCTACGTATAATGCGCGTACATTATGTTTAATTGCACTGAAGCTACGTATAATGCGCGTACATTATATTTAATTGCACTGAAGCTACGTATAATGCGCGTACATTATATTTAATTGCACTGAAGCTACGTATAATGCGCGTACATTATGTTTAATTGCACTGAAGCTACGTATAATGCGCGTACATTATATTTAATTGCACTGAAGCTACGTATAATGCGCGTACATTATGTTTAATTGCACTGAAGCTACGTATAATGCGCGTACATTATATTTAAGTGGTGCCGCGTCAGTGCCGTACATGTGGTACAGTGGAAACTGTACATATACCCTTTTATTCTTTTTATTAGTTTGAATGCCGAGACGAGCAGGTCACTCGCCTGATGGTAAGTTCCACGCCTGCCCTTAAACAGAAACTAGAACACATAGAAATTTGAATTACAAAGTACTACATGACACTGGAGTACGCTCGTCACACCGAGATATAAGATGTTAAGCCTCATAATGCCCAGTAATTTTACCATCTTCAGTATTTTCTGAACCGAAACACAACAATACTTACAAAACTGCTTGGCGGCAGAAATAGACAGAGCGGTGGTACCAACCCAGACGGTCTCTTGTATACAAGGGACCTACCACAATTGGTAGAGCTATGGTATTAACAGTTTTGTATACAGCATGAATAAGCGGGCTTGACCGGGGTGTTACCACTGTCTCACAAAAAACCTACGTGAAGAGCGCTGTGTCTACTGTTGCGTTTCATACGTGAGATGTCCGGAGACCCAAATCCCCTTCCCCTTCTCAATCCTCACAGAAAACCGACATAAAGTAGCGGCTTGCTGTTGCCTTTCGTACAGTAAGTGAGATATCCAGAGGCACCCAAATCCTTCACACCTTCTCAATCCCTTAATTAATCCTTTTCTTTAAGGTTGGCAACGCGCCTATGATTCTCGTATTATAGGCGTACATGTGCGGGGGAGATTAATTATTATTATTATTAGATTACCATCAGGTGACCCACTTACACTTTCTCCGACCACAGCTATAAAATACATCACCTTACACTGTGTCGGCGCTCTTGGTGACCGTGAGACGCCACGGGTTATTAATCGATATAAGATACTAAGCAGTGTATAAAACGACGATTTATGTTTATGACGTTGTGACTGTAGCGTGAAATCCAACAAGTGGCGAGTTTTATAGTACCTCCATAAATAAATATTTAATTGTCTGTAGATAAGATACTCATAAAATTATAAAAGTTGTAAATGCAGCCCTGCAGCGACAGTAACCCCGACATGTTCCGAGCGTTGTTGTTATTGACGGTGGTGGTGATATGCGCTGCCAGCGATCGCTACCACCCCGATACTGGGGGTGAGGGACGGGGACGGGGGCTGCTCAGGAACATCGCCGAGGCTGACGCGCAGTACTGGATCACTGACGCCCAAACCGTACTGGCTCAGCGCGCCGCCGCCACCCCCAACACGGGCGGCAAGCATGCGCGTAATGTGGTGATGTTCATGGGCGACGGTATGTCGGTGCCCACGTTGGCTGCAGCGCGCACGCTGTTAGGACAACGCCGAGATGCAACAGGCGAGGAAGCGCAACTCTCTTTCGAAAGCTTCCCTACCGTGGGACTCGCCAAGGTTTGCATATCGTGTTCAAACTGTTACATCATTGTGTGCTCAATTAATTGAACAGTTGCGTGATGTTACAGACATACTGCGTGAACTCACAAGTGGCAGATTCTGCATGCTCAGCGACTGCATACCTCTGTGGAGTGAAAGCGAATCAGGGCACGCTGGGAGTGAGCGCTGCTGTACCGCGCCACGACTGCAATGCCTCATTGGATCCCTCACGTCGAGTGCAGTCCATCGCCGAGTGGGCACTCGCAGACGGACGTGACGCCGGTCAGTAATACTCCCATGTATCACTGTGACACATGAACCTAAGAAAACCTTTGTCAAACACATACTTTACAATAATTGGTTTATAAAGCAATTAACTTAATTGTTTGAGAGCTGATCAATTATCTCGATATATTTTTGCAATCACAACATCCTTACAAGTGTTTGTGTAGATTTTATTCTGAAGGCAGTATGTTTCCAAATAGGTATTGTGACGAGCACGAGAGTGACGCACGCGTCACCCGCCGGTGTGTTCTCCAAGAGCGCCAATAGGAACTGGGAGAGCGACGCGGACGTGGTGGCGGCCGGACATGACACCGAGCGCTGTCCTGATATTGCGCACCAACTCATACACTCGTCTCCAGGAAACCAATTCAAAGTAAGTAAGCAACAGGTGGAAATAAGTGACCTTTAAAACACTTCGACGGCATTACCACCATCTCCAGCCTGTATCTCACCCCCCTCCTTTCTAACCATAAAAGGAGGCCCTTTTTATTATACCTTTTGCATCCAAATTGTTGCATATATAGCCGAGTTGTGTTGGTGTTAGTACTGAAGTACTGAAGTAATCAAACACTGTTAAATTCAATAAAAAATAATTTATTTCAATAACACACTTACAAGTTATTTCGCTGTTATGAAATGAACGTTATTGCCCTGAATGCCTACCGGAACCATGCAGTCGGAGATCTCAGGTTCGTGAGTCTACTGGAGAAGCGTTCCGATTATTTGTTGTGCCATTGTAAAAAAAATACTATGATGAATTTAGGGTAAGGGCGCCATGACCATAACCACGGACTTCTAGAACAAACAGAAAGGTCTAGGTTAATAGGCAATACATGACCACCACGCGACCAAACCTAAAGAAGTATGGAACAATTCATACCTGCGCAGGAATGGTGTACTGGCGTGGCTGGTCATTCCACTTTTGTACACATGTCAACTGCCTCGGGGGCCCGTTGACAGTCGCTACCGAAAAAGCACACGAATCAACCACGTGTACTAAACTTCACTAAATCGATAATATCGCAATAATCACCATGGTACTCACTTTTACTCCTGGGTTAAAAACATGCGCAGGCGTTGCATTTGGTCACTGCAAACGACTGCCAACCTCTCCATTAACCACGTCGAAAAGGTCTACAAACTCCGTTACATTATCCAATTTCATTCAAAAAGAAAAACACTGGCCGGCGCACACGCCGCTTTCTAAACTAGTCAAACGAAATGTGGCCAGCAAACAAAACGCAACATCGAAATATTTAATTCCCAAAAAAACTAAACCAGTTACAATTTATTTAATTTGGAAAATAAATAACTAGTATTTTATTAGACTCATTACATGCAGTAATATATTTTAATAGCGCATGCAACGATAAATAAAAACAATTGTTGACCACAGTTTGTAAAATGTCAACACTGACGTTTATTTATTTTTTGATACGTGAGCCGTCAACGAAGTTAAGGATGCAAACAGGATCCAAACAACTCAAAATAAAACGGACAATCGATGGTATAAGGGGGTTTAAATTTTATATGTCACAAAATACCTCTCGCGATTATCCTCATATTATCAATTTACCGGTGTCTGGATATTCCGTGATAGTTGTATTGTACTTTATCTGCCTTGTAATTTAACCGAGCATGTCACGCCCAATGTCCCTTTTTGTATCTCCAGTTTATGTTATTACTAACACTCTTCGAAATATCTAACACCATAACTAATAACAAACGCTTGACATCCAGGTGATACTTGGCGGTGGGCGACGTGAGTTCATCACAACTGATACTGTCGATGAGGAAGGCTCCAATGGCACCAGGACAGATGGACGCAATCTGATCGAGGAGTGGCAGAGCGACAAACGAGCTCGCAATGCCACCTACAACTATGTGTGGAACAGGTCGCAACTCATGGACATCTTCAACTCGCCCCCAGACTATCTCCTTGGACTGTTCGAAAATACCCACCTGCGGTACAACCTGGAGGCAGACCACACGACTGAGCCCACACTCGCTGAACTAACGGAGATAGCGATTCGCTCACTGAGCCGCAACGAGCGTGGATTCTTCTTGTTCGTGGAGGGAGGACGCATCGACCACGCTCACCACGACAACTATCCACATCTCGCGCTCGACGAGACCATTGAAATGAGCGAGGCAGTGGTGCGCGCCACCGAGCTGCTCAACGAAGAGGACTCGCTTATAGTTGTAACAGCGGACCACGCACATGTCATGGCTTTCAACGGATATTCGCCGCGCGGCCAAGACATTCTTGGCGTGTCTAATGACCGGGATAGAGACGGCGTGCCGTACATGACACTTTCATACACCAATGGTCCGGGAGCGCGCACTCATGGCGCCGGTGGCGTACGCCCTGACGTGACCCAAGAAAGCAACTTCCGTGAGTAGCGGTAGTTGTACTACAACGATGTACTCGCGCGTAACTTTCTTGTAACGTTGCATATGATTTCAGGTGCCACGCGGTGGCGCACGCATGTGGACGTGCCACTAGCGTCGGAAACGCACGGGGGCGATGACGTGCCGGTGTTCGCACGCGGGCCGCATCACAACTTGTTCTCAGGGTTGTACGAGCAGAGCCACGTGCCGCACCGCATGGCGTACGCCGCCTGCATCGGGCCCGGACTGCACGCCTGTAGTGGAGCGTACTCACTGCGCGCATCACTATTAGCTACTCTGCCGCTTCTAATGATCGCGTTGCGTTCTCTTTGTCAACACTCATAACGTCCTTTACTGCATCGCCTGATGAAAACAACTATAACATGATAGTGTCTGAAGTGTGGACGAATCGCCAGTCGAACTGAATTTTGTCTGAAGGGTGATAATTATTTTAATGGTATACTTAAACTGCATGTCCTGAACGAGCTCGGTGGCGCAGTGAGCGAGTAGCCGACTGCGCAGCGAGAGCCCATGGGTTCGATTCCCACACCAAGACAAAATGTTTCTGCGATCGACAAATATTGGTCTCGGGTCTGGGTGTTGTGGGTTGGCAAGTCTCTCGTAGTTCCTGATACCTACGATACAAGTTAACCTAGTGTGGATTCAGGGCTATGTATGTGACTGTTGGCTATTGGGTGTATTTATTTATTTAATTGACAATTCAAATAACAAATCTCGACGAGACGACTACGGTGATGACGATATCGACGGCGCGCGCGTCGATTCATGATATTTTTTACCGATCGACGGTATACCAATGTTTTAGAAAACCTTAATTTAATTATACATAATTATGAATATAATACTTAGAGAACGTCTTATGTTGCGAGTGTTATTCTTGTTGTTTTTATCAATTAGAACACAAAGTTTATACTTTTATTGTGATAATCGCTGCACTGCAGCGGCCGTGGCTGGCCGCTGGCAACATTCATAAACACTATTGTATTGATCTATACTTAACTATATCACAACATAAATTGACACTTAAATCATAAATATAATTTTTTTTATAATTAATTCACCCGAAAGTCCGGTGTCGCTGACTAAAGCCGACTCGCGTCAGGCTATCAGCAAGCGTCCAAACAAAAACAAAAAAAAAAACTGACTTACTTTATTACCTTCATATCTGGGCATTGAGTAGTTGTCTATTTTGTATTGTAATATAAGATTTATTAATATTAATTAATGTATACAGTTCAATATACATAGTAATTTATTTTTTTACATAATTTTTATAATTTATGGTTTTAGATTACTTTGAGTATTGCATAATACAAAACTTATATTTAAACGCTTTTTATTTTTAAATGGTATTGTACGGTGCTAGCGACCTACATCGCCTGCGCTGTGTCAGCGCTTTACGCCACAAGTATTAAATAGTATTTATTGCATTGATTTCACCAATCAGTTCACGTCCGAACATCGACCAGTTCGCGTGCTCTCATAACCATTACCATTACCATTTAGACTAGTTCAGTTTAAATAAACCATATTTACCAAACCATTATATCTTTACATTTACGAACCATACGTAAATCCCTGTACGGACACCACAACCCGTACAGGTATTATATTTAAATGGTAAGATACGTTTAAGTGGCATGATGATGGCAGACTCTGGTACTGGGTTGGGATGACATCAGGCAGAAACAAAGAAAAAAATATTTAAGTGGAAACAAACATTCAGTAAATCAAATTTTCCATAAACAATCGATTTAGTCCCATACTTAAGATCATAAGCCGTAAAAGTGGATATGAAAATATATAAAAATTGAAGTAGTACATGTATTTTTTTAGCCACTCCTACATTATTTCGTTATGAACGGGACATATTATAAGACTTCTTGTATCTCCTAGTGTCGCCTATTGTAGTGTTCAACACTCTTATAAACGATTAAAAAACTTTTATGTATGTATGTATTAATTAACACAAATAATTTTTTTATTTATTGACATTGTCACGGCATCACATCTAAAGTACTATTTATTCATAAGTATCGGCGATGAAACAATAGAGCGTATTTTGAGGTAGCGTTAAATAGGTGCCTAATTATTGATCTTTGTTATTCATTCAAAACGCGTTAATCTATCAAAAGTCGGTAGTACAGGAGTTAGTCTATTATTTTAAAAAAATATGGTGATTCAATGTTGCAAAATAATAATCTATCTAACTTCTATTTAATATACATTACTTAAATTATTAAACTATTATAATAATTAAACGAAGACGTGTTACAGCAGTATGTCCGCAGTCCGGGGTACAGCTGTGACAGAGCCGGGGCACATCTATGTATGCACGTGCTGTAATCTACGTGTTGTTTCATCTATATGTAAATATCTAATTAAGTATGGTCCGATAGCAGCGGATGCGGTAGGGATCTTATTATCTAGTATGACGTGCGCCACTAGTAGATTTTGTGTAGGTATTATTTGTTCCGTTTTCGATATCCGGAATCCATGTTGAGTTAAGCCTTCCGTTTTTCGTATGTTCCGGCCTAGCGATACCCTCTCTACCGCTGATGGCGCCACCTGTATCCGGTGTGATCCCCGTTTTCCCCCACTACCTGGTCGGTTGCGGCTCCGCCGCTCCGCCATGTTTTTACTTCATTATAGCGTCGTTTTTCGTAGTGTTCACACGAAATAAATAGCGATAATAAGAGCAAAGAATTTATTCTTTTATACAATATAGTAATAATAGTGTAAAGTAAAATCCCTCTCTTTCGTAATGGAAACAAGTGATAAAGAAATACAAGCAGGTAATAAGAGGAGTAGTGCATCATCAAGTTCAAGTGACGAGGAACAAGGTATGTCTCACGCATCTGAAACTAGTATGGATTCCGGGCAAAGACCTGCAAAACGGGCAAGACATGTGAGTGATGTTAAATTTGAATTTTTATCGCAGCAAGTGGCTCTTTTAACTAATTTAATTACACAATCGCAAGTGAATAAAGTTAATTCCTTTGACAATAGCGAATCTTCTTCGACAGTTCTACCATTGGCAAATAATAGCAACCTCGCAGGAGGATTAAATTTACAACCACCGCCTGGTATAAGTACGGAGAAGGTTTTGCTTAATATTTCAGAATATTCTACAGTAGTAAAAGATCCGATTTATCCTAAATCAAATGATAAAGATTTGAGGAGGTTAGAAGAGCTACAACGTTTTAAAAATGTAGAATGGAATTCTATTAGATTTTCTGAAGCTCAGAAGAAATATTTATGTAACCCGGGATTTATAGAACTTAATATTAATGAGGAATTAAAACGGTTCCAATCTCCTACAAAAGAACATTTACACCTTTTAGAACGTTCTTTTGCCGCATTGACAAATGCAATACTAAGACAAAAAGATGAATTGCATACTACCTTACAAAGTTTGATTAATTGGTCGGGTGAGAAAGATACGGAGCTAACACCATCATCTCTTTTTCAAAAAGTTGAACAGATATTTAATAAAGACTCTGCATTTATGAAGGTTAGTGACGATATTTTACAAATAACATGTGGCAGGCGAGCAGATTTTATTAGTTTGCGTAGAAACTCATTACTCAGACAAATTCCTGATGAATTCATTAGTGCCGGGTTGGATAGGATACCCCCTAGTTCCGAATGTTTATTCGATAGAGATCTACTAGACGGTTACTTGCAGAAAATAGGAGGGGCAGATAAGCTCTCTTTAAGCCCAGGCTGTTCAAAAACATCTTCGATGCAAAACACAAAGCGAGATGCAAGGCATGCAGGTACGAGCAGTGGTTATAGGGAAATGGCACCTGAGTTTAAGCAGCCAAAAGATAAGCCCTTTCGTTCTCAAGGCTTCCAGAGTAGGAGCAAACCTAATCAGTCCAGAGGTAACAAACGCAAATCATTCAGCACAAAGTCTGCGCAGCAATCGAAAGGTAAGACGTCTCGTTCCAATTCTCCACCCAAGAACAGAAATCGTCGTGCATGACTCGAGGCACTTTCACGGCGGCTGTCTTATGCAATATCAACATTTATGGCGGAATATGGGAGCTCCCAAAGAGATCTGCAAACTTCTGGATGGTATTCACATTCCTTTTATAATGAAGCCACCTCTCATATATCCAAGCCAAATAGTCATGTCCAAATTCGCGACGAAGAAATCACCTCAAATGTCTCTACAAGTCAACAATATGATAGACAGTCGAGTTCTCGAGGAAGCAGAGACATCTCCCAGCTACGTATCCACCCTCTTTCTAATACCCAAGCAGGATGGATCTCTTCGGCCAATTTTCAACCTGAAACGACTGAACAACTTTGTGGAAACCAGAGACTTCCATCTGTTCAGTCATTTTCGGGTTCCATCCTTTCTGCAGAGCAAGGACTGGATGGTGAAATTAGATTTAAGCCAGGCCTACTTTCACCTACCCATAGCTCGACAACATCGCAGGTTTCTCAGGGCGAGTTACAACGGTGTACTTTACCAGATGACTTGTCTGCCCTTTGGCCTATCGTCAGCTCCCGGGACCTTCGCTGCAGTTACCAATTGGATCGCAGAGTACTTAAGAAGCCACAACATTCGATGCGTAGTATACCTCGACGACTTTTTACTCGCCAGTCAAACCTACGAACAGCTTCGAGATCAGGTGAGATTTGCAATAATCCTGTTACAGCGCCTAGGATGGACAATCAACTTCAAAAAATCTGTTCTGGTTCCGACACAACATCTGGAGTTTCTAGGTGTTACCTGGGACACTCAAAACAATACCAAGTCCCTGTCGGAACCCAAGTGCCTAACGCTACGCATGGCACTGCAAGAGCAGATGGCGAACGGCAGTTGGTCCCTCAGACAGGCCCAGTCCCTAATGGGGAGACTCAACTTTGCCTCGTTCGTAGTGCGCAGAGGGAGGCTTCACTGTCGGACAATGCAATACTACAGTCGACAGTTGCCAAAATCCCTGCCCCACAAACGATTCAGAATTCCGGAACCAGTTCTGGCCGACATGAATTGGTGGTGGAAGATGGCATCCAGCACGTTACCCTTGCACACGGAGCCCATATCACACCTGCTTACTACCGATGCATCCGATGTAGGCTGGGGTGCCCAGCTGGGACAGTCTACACTATCAGGTCAGTGGACAACAACCCAGCAGACATGGCACGTCAACTGCAAGGAGTTATATGCCGTTCATGCAGCAGTCTACCAAGAGCAGCAACATCTGAAAGATGCGCACATTCTGTTGCAAACAGACAATCGCACTGTAGTGGCCTACATAAACAAGGAAGGTGGGACGAGGTCAAAGAAACTTCTAAGCCTAACCAAGCACCTGCTCACACTACTAGATCATCTGAATGTGAGTTTAACGGCACAATATTTCCCAGGTCAATACAATACAGATGTGGACGCTCTATCTCGCAACAAAGTGAGTCCAGAATGGCATCTCTTAACGCCAGCAACGAAAGTCATCTTTCGGATGTGGGGGACTCCAGAAGTGGATCTGTTTGCATCGAGAACAGCTCATGTCGTGACAAGGTATGTGTCAGTAGATCCACGGGACAAAAAGGCCCTCTTTCACAATGCGTTTCTCCAACGCTGGGACTACAGCCTAGGCTGGTTGTTCCCCCCACTAAACCTCATACCACAGGTGCTGTTTCACCTGAACTTTGCTCGCGGTCAGTATATTCTGGTAGCCCCGAAGTGGGCCAAAGCGTTTTGGATAGCAGACCTACAGCAGCGTGCCATCCAGAGACCGTACCAGATCAGAGATCTTCCACAAGTACTGGTAGATACGAAGACGGGTCATCATCCTCCGGCAGTGCAGAAAATATTCTTGGAGGCATGGCTGATTCAAGGTGGGCAGACCTAATTAAGGAATGGACAGTAGAGGAGCAAGCATTACTAATGGGTAGCTGGAGAAAATCTACCATTCGCACTTATATACCAGCATGGAACAAATGGAAAAGGTGGTGTATTTCTCATTCTGTAGATTGTAAGAATCCGGAACCATCTGCAGTAGCGCGTTACCTGGCATATCTTCATAATAGTGAAGGTTTGGCTTATAAAACAATCTTGGTCCATAAATCAGTTGTATCTACTTTCACTAAGAGTAATGAACAAGATGTATCATCAAATATTCTGGTAAAACAAATTTTAAAAGCTATATCGGTAACGAATGTCAAGAAGGTAAAACCTCCTATATGGAATCCTAGGAACGTTCTGGAATTCTTAAATTCACAGAGCCCCGATGACAAAAACTTTTACCAGGTTTCGAGACGTGCGGCAATCTTACTCCTACTTGCATCTGGTCGCCGAGTGCATGATCTCACCCTATTAAGGACGGGGCCAGAACATCTGATAGATGAAGGTAATTATATAATAATGTGGCCAGTTTTTGGTTCGAAATCGGACTCTGCTACACATAGGCAGTCTGGTTGGAAGATTAGTGAACACCCTGAGAAAAATTTAAGTGCAGTTTATTGGATTCGTCAAATGATAGCAATGTCACAACAACGCCGCAGTGAAGGAAACTGGTCGGAATTGTTCATTACAACTAGGGGCCAAAGTAAACCTGCTACGAGAACAATTATTGGAGGATGGGTTAAGACTTCACTTAAGGAAGCTGGCATTGAGGCGCCGCCTGGATCGGTTCGTTCTGCTGTTGCCTCTTTAAATTGGTTAGAAAATTATACAGTGGATCAAATTCTTGCAACTGGTAATTGGAAACGGGAACACACCTTTAGATGTTATTATCAAAGAACAATTAATAATTTTAATTCCAATGAAAATTTATCCCTGTCACAGTATTTTGAAGCTTTATAAGAGCTTTTTAAGATGTTAAAATAATTACTTACGTTGATTAATACAGTATGTGGAATAGTAAATTACGTCAATTAAACGTAACATCATATTTATAGCGCATTAATACATTATAGCATCAATAAAATGGGTACCAGGAGAAATCAAACACATCACTCAACATGGATTCCGGATATCGAAAACGGAACAAATAATAGAGAGTTTTAACTAACAATAAAACTTACCTATTATTTTTCCTGAGATATCCGGAATCCAGATAATTCCTACCTGGTACTTACGCGTATAATGAAGTAAAAACATGGCGGAGCGGCGGAGCCGCAACCGACCAGGTAGTGGGGGAAAACGGGGATCACACCGGATACAGGTGGCGCCATCAGCGGTAGAGAGGGTATCGCTAGGCCGGAACATACGAAAAACGGAAGGCTTAACTCAACATGGATTCCGGATATCTCAGGAAAAATAATAGGTAAGTTTTATTGTTAGTTAAAACTCTCTATTAGGTACTGCACTAAAAATTGAGCGGTGCGATGATTCTTGCTGAGCGTCATTTCAGATATCACGCGATACTGTGTCTGTATTTACATTCAAGCGAGTGGTATGTAGAGGCTAAATATGTAAATCTTATCAAATAATTAAAAGAACAAAAGTAATAAATTTGAATGTGGGTGCGGCATGCGAGTATTTTAGACTCGAGATCGATACCGGAAGCCGATACTCGGAACTCTCATCCTGTTCCCCCATCAGTCCTACATCCTAATTATTTAGTTAACATATTGCACAAAGTGATGTAATGTGAGTGGCGACGTGGCCGCGTGCGCGTGCGTGATATCAATATTTCGTGCGTCAAGTGCTCGTGCTATGGTTTTATTGTGATCCGTCCATGATATAGTTTCAATATCCGCATCGATTTGTTAGTGTGTGTCACGTGTGGTCTTATCCTCCCCGCCCTCTCCCCTCCCTTCGTCCCGTCCCGTCCCACGTAGTTGTGCGTGCGCGTACTACGTGAAACTAAACGAATTACAAGACAGGTGAACGGATTGCGGACGATACATCGAGGACGCTCGTCAGTTTAAGCCTTAATAAATTTAAATTATGTATTAAACTTAGGCTTTGCCAAAAAGATTATTATAATGTCAAAGATGGAATGGAATTGAGCCGCTCACTCCTTACAGAATTGGCTGTATTTTTTATTTATTATATTATTTACTATTGACTGCTCTATTAGCGCAATATTAGTGTATACAGAAATACTGACATGTTTTTTTTACATTTTTATTATTAATAATATATATATTTTTTTTATGAGAGTGCGAGTGCCAAGTGCCTATACTCGTATACTCTTGGCTATTTCTTGAAAAGGCCATTCCAGGAATTTCTGTACATCACACTCGCATAATTCTGTAAAACAATGTCTGGACATTAAAAGAGGTCATAACCGATGCCATAACCCATGAGTTTGTTTCCGCATTTCTTCTCATGGCTAGCTCCGAAATGCCGTCGTAACTGTAATGTAGCATAAAAAATGATTCACATGGAAAAGTGATATTTATGATCCAATTTACAGAATAAATGATTTGAATTTGAATTACAAAGCACTACATGAAACTGGAGTACGCTCGTCACCCCGAGATATAAGATGTTAAGCCTCATAATGCCCAGTCATTTTACTGGCTTCAGTATTTTCTGAACCGAAACACAACAGTACTTACACATTTCTGCTTGGCGGCAGGCGGCCGCAGAGCGGTGGTACCAACCCAGACGGCCTCTTGTATACAAGGGACCTACCACAATTGGTAGAGCCATGATATTAACAGTTTTGTATACAGCATGAATATACGGCTCGACCGGGGTGTTACCACTTTTTTTTTACTAGCCCTGTATTATACATGTCCCACTGCTGGGCACGGGCCTCCTCTACTACATCAGAAGGGATAGGCGAGGTATGCAGGTTTCCTCACGATGTTTCCTTCACCGTTAACGCAAGTGATAATTAACAATGAATACACACATAACTTGTACTATGTACGCATTACGATTGAGGCTAACGCTGAGGTTTCGGGTTCGATCCCCATGTCGGGTAAAGTGGTATTGGGTTTTTCTATTACGAAATGCTCAGTATCAGTCCGGAGTCTGGAATTTGTGCCCGGTATGGCGATAGGCTCGCCCTATACGTGAAGAGCGCTGTGTCTACTGTTGCGTTTCATACGTGAGATGTCCGGAGACCCAAATCCCCTTCCTCTTCTCAATCCCTTAATTATCCCTTTTCTTTAAGGTTGGCAACGCGCCTATGATTCTCGTATTATAGGCGTACATGCGCGGGGGAGATTAATTATTATTATTAGATTAATACCATCAGGTGACCCACTTGCACTTTCTCCGACCACAGCTATAAAAATACATCACCTTACACTGTGTCGGCGCTCTTGGTGACCGTGAGATGCCACGGGTTATTAATCGATATAAGATACTATAGAAGTGTATAAAATGACGATTTATGTTTATGGCGCTATGACTGTGACGTGATATCCAACAAGTGGCGAATTTTATAGTACCTCCATAAATAAATATTCAATTGTCTGTAGATAAGATACTCATAATATTATAAAAGTTGTAAATGCAGCCCTGCAGCGACAGTAACCCCGACATGTTCCGAGCGTTGTTGTTATTGACGGTGGTGGTAATATGCGCTGCCAGCGATCGCTACCACCCCGATACTGGGGGTGAGGGACGGGGACGGGGGCTGCTCAGGAACATCGCCGAGGCTGACGCGCAGTACTGGATCACTGACGCCCAAACCGTACTGGCTCAGCGCGCCGCCGCCACCCCCAACACGGGCGGCAAGCATGCGCGTAATGTGGTGATGTTCATGGGCGACGGTATGTCGGTGCCCACGTTGGCTGCGGCGCGCACGCTGCTAGGACAACGGCGAGATGCGACAGGCGAGGAAGCGGAACTCGCCTTCGAAAGCTTCCCTACCGTGGGACTCGCTAAGGTTTGCATATCGTGTTCAAACTGTTACCTCATTGTGTGCTCAATTAATTGAACAGTTGCGTGATGTTACAGACATACTGCGTGAACTCACAAGTGGCAGATTCGGCATGCTCAGCGACTGCATACCTCTGTGGAGTGAAAGCGAATCAGGGCACGCTGGGAGTGACCGCTGCTGTACCGCGCCACGACTGCAATGCCTCATTGGATCCCTCACGTCGAGTGCAGTCCATCGCCGAGTGGGCACTCGCAGACGGACGTGACGCCGGTCAGTAATACTCCCATGTATCACTGTGACACAAGAACCTAAGAAACCTTCCTCAAACACATACTTTACAATAATTGGTTTATAAAGTAATTAACTTAATTGTTTGAGAGCTGATCTCCGCCGGTCATTAAAACTACAAGCCAAATCATTCTGTAACATCTGTTAAAAATCATATTATGCCAGCCCCACTATGAGTGAGATAAGGGCCGGTGGAAGGGGGTTTAAGGGACTTTAATGTATACTACTAGACGGGCTGTTTAGAAGTAAAATTACATCACATAATGCGGGAGTTTGACAGCTCACAAACAGGGAGCGCGATTGGGGTTCTAGTTGAGAGTAAGCGACATGGTAATATTGAGTTATGGTCAATTGACCACAACTTAGTGGTACAATTTCTATGTACCGCGCAGCTTGTCTTGTAGTATACATTAGTCTTTGTTCAAACCACTCTCACACTCTTACACTCTGCTGCTTGGCGGAAATAGACAAAGCGGAGGTACCAACCCAGACAGCCTCTCGCATCCGAGGGACCTACCACCTTGTAAATTACCTACCACATCGTACTTTTCAATAAGCAAGTAGCTAAAAATTCGCTAAATGTCAGGTAAAATGTATTTTCCATAAAAAAAAATTGTAGATGGGCAAATGTGTTTCATATATTGATTGATATACAATATGTAACAAAAACACTGTTGGGCGTTTTAACCACGATATCAGAATCGATATTCAAACGTAATGAAATAGCTCGCATACGAAAATGGGATTATAAAAATAATCATATGTAATTTTTTAACTTTAATGATTCTATTGTTTGTGACCCGTATTTCGATTGATTACCTCTACGAGAGCGATGTGTCGGATCCAGAGCGATATAGCAAGTTGCGGCGTCTACGTGCATCAAACGCGCCGCACCGCTTGTGCACCCGGTTTCGTCAATACGTAACATCAGTCATCACTTTTCAGATGAAAATATATTTTTTTAAATATGTTCATTTGTCTAAGCTATCTATGTAAGAATAATATCTCGCTTCTGTTTATTATATTTTTTATTTAGGTAACAATTTTTATTAACCTGTCTATATGTCTAGTGACGATCACGACCTAGAAAGGGCAACAGGGTTTTTGTTTCAACTCACATTCTCACTTCAATATGGTGAGCAAATACTTTAATACATAGACGGGCTGTTCAGAAATAAAATTGTGTTGCATTCGCGGCCGGCGCGGCGAGGCGGGAATGGCGTCTAAGGCGTGGGAGCGATAGGAGTTCAGAGTAAGCGAGATGGCAATATTGAGACGGCTGTTTTGTTTGGTATTAGTTTTCATTCACAATAAATGTTTTTTTCTTCCGTAAAATAACTTCAAATTGAATGAATAATAAATGCATGAAAATAATGACAATGTTTTATCGGTCACAATAAATAATTTCGTGTTAGTTTATCGAATTTAACGTTCGCAGCTATTCAAACAACAACAATTGCTCTTGTGGCACTCTCGCGGGTGACTAAATGAGTTGCGATCAATTGACCGTAACTAAGTGCGCAATTTCTTTGTACCGCACAGCTTGTCTAGTATACATTAAAGTCTTTGCTGGTGAGTAGTTATTAGTATGGTGATCGTAGTTTGGAGCCATACATGACTCCAGTTGCACGGCTTTAATTTCCTGCGTGTACTTACCTAATTTAAATTTTTCTCTTCACGTATTAATATAAAGGTAGAAGATAATGTCAAATATGGCTAGATTACAAAACTTTTGTGTTCTCAAAATATGTAAAATAATCTTACCTCCGTATTCATAAACGTTACTATGAGACCTCATAGTAACGTTTATGAATACGAAGGCATAGTGACGATTTCTCTAAACGTCATTGGTAAGTTTTTGTCGCTAAATCAAAACAGACCAATCATGTACACAGAATTGGACACTTAGCAAAGAGCTTACTTAAGTGTCGTTTGTGAATACGGGCCTTAAAAAACAGATGCAAACCTTAACATAGTCCTCTCATCTTGGAGTTGATCTCAAGTGTACACAGCGGTCATGCACAGCACCTACTATGGTTTCGATAGAATTATCTCGATATATTTTTGCACTCACAACATCCTTACAAGTGTTAGTGTAGATTTTTTTCTGAAGGCAGTATGTTTCCAAATAGGTATTGTGACGAGCACCAGAGTGACGCACGCGTCACCCGCCGGTGTGTTCTCCAAGAGCGCCAATAGGAACTGGGAGAGCGACGCGGACGTGGTGGCGGCCGGACATGACACCGAGCGCTGTCCTGATATTGCGCACCAACTCATACACTCGTCTCCAGGAAACCAATTCAAAGTAAGTAAGCAATAGGTGGAAATAAGTGACCTTTAAAACACTTCGACGGCATTACCACCATCTCCAGCCTGTTTCTCACTTCCCCCCTTTTTAACCATAAAAGGAGGCCCTTTCTATTATGCCTTTTGCATCCAAATCCCTCTCGCGATTGTCCTCATATTATCAATTTACCGGTGTCTGCATGTTCCGTGATAGTTGTATTGTACTTTATCTGCCTTGTTATTTAACGGAGCATGTCACGCCCAATGTCCCTTTTTGTAACTCCAGTTTATGTTATTACTAACACTCTTCGAAATATCTAACACCATAACTCATAACAAACGCTTGACATCCAGGTGATACTTGGCGGTGGGCGACGTGAGTTCATCACAACTGATACAGTCGACGAGGAAGGCTCCAATGGCACCAGGACAGACGGACGCAATCTCATAGAGGAGTGGCAGAGCGACAAACGAGCTCGCAATGCCACCTACAACTATGTGTGGAACAGGTCGCAACTCATGGACATCTTCAACTCACCCCCAGACTATCTCCTTGGACTGTTCGAAAACGACCATCTGCAGTACAACCTCGAGGCAGACCACACGACTGAGCCCACACTCGCTGAACTAACGGAGATAGCGATTCGCTCACTGAGCCGCAACGAGCGTGGATTCTTCTTGTTCGTGGAGGGAGGACGCATCGACCACGCTCACCACGACAACTATCCACATCTCGCGCTCGACGAGACCATTGAAATGAGCGAGGCAGTGGTGCGCGCCACCGAGCTGCTCAACGAAGAGGACTCGCTTATAGTTGTAACAGCCGACCACGCACATGTCATGGCTTTCAACGGATATTCGCCGCGCGGCCAAGACATTCTTGGCGTGTCTAATGACCGGGATAGTGACGGCGTGCCGTACATGACACTTTCATACACCAATGGTCCGGGAGCGCGCGCTCATAGCGCTAATGGCGTACGCCCCGACGTGACGCAAGAAAGCAACTTCCGTGAGTAGCGGTATTTGTATTATAGCGATGAACTTACGCGTAACTCTTTCATAACGTTGCATTTGATTTCAGGTGCCACGAAGTGGCCCACGCACGTGGACGTGCCACTAGAGTCGGAAACGCACGGCGGCGATGACGTACCGGTGTTCGCACGCGGGCCGCATCACAACTTGTTCTCAGGGTTGTACGAACAGAGCCACGTGCCGCACCGCATGGCGTACGCTGCCTGCATCGGGCCCGGACTGCACGCCTGTAGTGGAGCGTACTCACTGCGCGCATCACTATTAGCTACTCTGCCGCTTCTAATGCTCGCGTTGCGTTCTCTTTTCAACACTCATAACGTCCTTTACTGCATCGTCTGATGAAAACAACTATAACATGGTAGTGTTTCCGTTAGTACGTTATCGTTGCCCAAGTGTGGACGAATCGCCAGTCGAACTGAATTTTACACCAGGCAGTAACAAAGAAAAAATAATTTAAGTGGAAGCATTCAGTAAATCAAATTATCCATAAACATTAGATTTAGTCCCATACTTAAGATCATAAGCCGTAAAAGTGGATATGAAAATATATAAAAATTGAAGTAGTACATGTATCTTTTTAGCCACTCCTACATTATTTCGTTATAAACGGGACATATTATAACACTTCTTGTATCTCCTAGTGTCGCCTATTGTAGTGTTCAACACTCTTATAAACGATTAAAAAACTTTTATGTATGTATGTATTAATTAACACAAATAATTTTTTTATTTATTGACATTGTCACGGCATCACATCTAAAGTACTATTTATTCATAAGTATCGGCAATGAAACAATAGAGCGTATTTTGAGGTAACGTTAAATAGGTGCCTAATTATTGATCTTTGTTATTCATTAAAAACGGGTTAATCTATCAAAAGTCGGTAGTACAGGAGTTAGTCTATTATTTAAAAAAAATATGGTGATTCAATGTTGCAAAATAATAATCTATCTAACTTCTATTTAAAATACATTACTTAAATTATTAAACTATTATAATAATTAAACGAAGACGTGTTACAGCAGTATGTCTGCAGTCCGGGGTACAGCTGTGACAGAGCCGGGGCACATCTATGTATGCACGTGCTGTAATCTACGTGTTGTTTCATCTATATGTAAATATCTAATTAAGTATGGTCCGATAGCAGCGGATGCGGTAGGGATCTTATTATCTAGTATGACGTGTGCCACTAGTCGATTTTGTGTAGGTATTAGGTACTGCACTAAAAATTGAGTGGTGCGATGATTCTTGATGAACGTCATTTCAGATATCACGCGATACTGTGTCTGTATTTACATACAAGCGAGTGGTATGTAGAGGCTAAATATGTAAATCTTATGAAATAATTAAAAGACGTACGTTAACTATTAAAATTTATATTGTATGTACAGTTAGGGCACTGTTTAAAGCAATCATAAACAGTCGCTGAACGTCTTACTAGATTCAAAGTGCAAAGGCTTACACTCAGACGCAACTACATACAGCTATCATATCTCCACAAAATTATACACTCTCACATTGACTCTCCTGAATTACTCGCATTACTAAATTTTAACACTAGATTCATAACCCGTAATCCTAACATCTTTGCACTGCAAGTTTACCGGAACAATAGATCTTATTATAACCCGGTCATCCGTATGTGTCGTTCGTATAATGAACTGATGAACTGGCGAATAAATTCAATTGCATTGACATAATGAACGGCAGTTATAGTACATTCTCAAAGGGTCTACGAAAATGTATATTGTATCACAATATGTAACTAAGCTTAAGTTATCCAGAATTTGACTATCTGTTTCGATGTACTGTGTATTATTAGCTTTCTAATATCCTAGTGCGCACTTTATTAATTATTGAATATATATAAGGGCGCATGTTTTGGAATACAATCTGGTTTTAATGATTGTATAGTTATAAAGTTGTACTAATGTATTGATTGTATTCTGTTTTGCGTATTAAATAAATAAATAAATCATACAGTCTAATATCATATAATATGTACCTACACTGATGATTCCTTTTGTACCGGGATATTAACAAATCATATTCATTATTTAATATTTACACAATAGAACGAAATGCAGTTTCATATAATTAACAAGAAGTTAAAATCCCGTATTAATTAGCGAAGGTGAGTACTGATAACCCTTGTTGTACGCACCCGAGTCGCTTTATGTTCTCGTACAAGCGGCTCGGGTGCGTACTGTCTGCGTGTCAGTCACTGTCACTCACCACACTACACGACTGTCCGTAGACTAATCTAGACGCATTCGATGACAGACTGTATGAATGTTTAGGCTCGGTTAGGGAGTATAGAGCGGGCGCGGGCGCGGGCTAGTGACGTCACGCCGCGCCAAGACTGGAACGTAAGCAGGTTGTTTAGGGGTAACGCTAGAATGAATTTATATAAACAACTAATGTTACACTCGACATTTCTCAATAAAACATCAATAAGTGAATTACTCGTTTTATTATTAGAACCCATCACATACAGATACATACGACGTAGTGCATTTGGTGAGTTCAATTACTAAGAACACGAAAGGACAGTAATTTGATAAATGATATGTAATAACAGGATCCCGGATCTTATAATAATAATACTATTCATGTATGATACATATCCCAGCAGGCACGGACCTCCTCTACTGAATGAGAGGGGTCAGGCCTTATCCAAGATTTGTAGACTGCAGATACGTAATCGCGACATGTGAACAATTCATATATTACTTGCACTGGATGGTTGTTGAATTGTGGATACAATTTGCATACATATTAAAACATACGCTACTTTATCCCAGAAAAACAACAGCTTGTTGAAGCGCCTGATTAATTTGCCTTCGCAACGATGTGCACGACGCCATTTCACATTTATGACTTTTTTTGATAATGATTGTTTTAATAATAATAATAATAATAAAAACATTTATTGCACACAACACAATATACATATTTAGTACATTAAAAATTACACTCTTTGGAATACAGCTTCGGAACCGGAGAATGATGATGGTATTCCATCCTTTGAGGAAGTCCTCAAATGACGCGACGCATCGGCGAGATCACTACAGGATGCAACACAACGAATATTGGCATGGTGGGAAGACATATTTAATTTGAATGCATTGTTCCGAATGTCATGGTGTGTGTGCAAATAGGCTTATTCAGCGTGAGGTCGCAGTCAAGCCGCAACCGCTGCTCTTCCATAAGCCCGCGACTGTAAACGCGAGTTGTAATAAACTTTAGTGAATCTACGTATCCCTGTACCACACACGTTGATTTATTTCAAAGTTCCCATACATTTCCGTACACAGCGAGTAAACAATATAACCGTTAAACACTTAATATCAACTTAAAATTGTAATTTCTAAATGCGTGAACAGATTTATTTCAAACTTAGCTGAGTGTAGCGGTACCTACTGCCACAGTGATGTAAAAGAACTCACGAATGTAGATCTCATGGCGGTGAATGGGCGGAGGTCATGCAGTGGGCCTCGCACCCATCGCGGCGAATACTTTTCTTTTGCAGATACTTGTTTGTAAGTATCATGTACAGCTAGGGTGGCCATAGACAATCCAAGATCCTAATCTACATCCTACTAGACTAGACTAGACTAGACTTTGTACGACCCACTACAAAAAATTCTACCCCGGCGTAGCGAACCTTTACTTTTCGGCTCTCAAAGTAGCTATTCACTATCCGTCTTAGATTTTTCGGACATCCTTCCTCAGACAGTCTGACCTTAATAGCAGGCCACCAAGCACTGTCAAAGGCTCCCTCTATATCCAGTGAGACTACGGTGATGATCTTTTTATCACTTAATTTACTCCTGATGTGCTGGAGTAGGGTATATAGGGAGTCTTCCGTGCTCTTTTGGGGCATAAAGCCGTACTGTCGAGTACTCATCCTAGGTAGTAAATGCCACTTTACTCTTCCCACCACTATTTTCTCCAGAATCTTCCCCATCACGGGCAACAGTCCTATCGGTCTATACGACTTTACGTCTGTGTAGTCCTCCTTTCCGGGTTTCCGGAGTACTACGACCGTGGCCTCCTTCCAGATGGTCGGGAAGTGGCCTAATTCGAGGCACTTGTTAGCCAGTGACAGGTACAACTCTGGGTTTTTTCGGATTGCCTGTTTGCAGATGTCGGATGTTAGTCCATCTGCTCCCGGGGCTTTTTTGGGGTTGAAGCTGTCTGTAGCTGCAATAATTTCATCCATTGTAAATGGCGGGTCCCGATGGCCATTATCCATACCGTCATTTATGCTATCAGCTTCAGCCCGTATACGCTGGTGTTCTGCGTTGTCGTCTTCTATTCGGTCCTCCGGATAGAAGACTTCCGCCAAAAGCTTTGCCGATTCTTCAGAACTTAGGATGCACCCATCTCGTTTCAAGGGAATGTCCTCCTGCCTCTTCGTGACTTTCCCTATCACTCGATAAATGCCATCCCAGACGGTTTCCCTGCCTTGCTTTGCACAGAAGGTCTTCCAGCTGTTTATTTGGGCCTTCTTAGATTCTGTCTCATACTTTTCTTTAGCTCTCAGATACTCTTCGACGACGAACGCCCTGCGGACTGGGGCTGCACAGCGGATCCTTCTCCTCCTGGTGACCATGGCCTTTTTCAACGCGGCGATTTCATCAGACCACCACGGTGTGGATAATTTTTTGTTTGAATTTAATTTTGGGATAGAGTCGCAACATGCTTCTACTATTACTTTACTATAATTTTCTACAAACCTGTCTATTTCTATTTTGTTTTCTGTGCGCTCTATCGCTTCTGAAGTTAAGTTGCAGGTGTTAGTTAATTGGGTAAATTTATCACTAAATTTAGCCCAATTAGCCTTTTTGGTGTTGAATTGCCGAGTAGTTCGTTTAATTTCTAATTTCGCAAGTTTTCCGAGTCTAATATTAAATAAAATTGCGTTGTGGTCTGAGCTCACCAGATCTTCGTTGACCCTCCATTCGTTCACCAGGCCGTAAAGGTCCTCTGAGCATAGTGTTATGTCCACATGACTTTTGTAACGTATTCCACCCCTAAAGGTGTCAAAAGTTGGCGTGTCTCCGTCGTTGAGCACCTGGAGGCCCCACTCTCCTATTGCATCAGCAAGGTCTTCTCCCCTCCGGTCAGTGACCTCGCTGCCCCACCACATGCTCTTAGCGTTGAAATCTCCGCTGATGAGGATGTTAGTGGGCCCTAGTTCGCACACAATTCTCCCCAGTTGCTCCAGGTATGGCCCTATGGGTTTGTCTGGTTCGAAATAGAGAGAGACCACGGCGATTTCTCGGTTTCCGGCATATACTTTCACCACTGAGATGTTGGGCGTGGTGAATTTTGGACACTGTGTGACTTTGGTGTTCAAGTCAAATACTACAATTGCGGCTTTTACGGTAGTATTGTCCATGCCTGTGTGTTGGAAGATCCTCGTCCCGCCGTAGTCCCTAACCCTACCTCGAGCTCCCACATATGGCTCCTGGAGTAGAGCGAACGCCATTTTTCTGCTCACGGCCTCCAGCATCACCTCCTGAGTAGCAAGTTGCTTTCTCTGGAGGTTAGCCTGGGCCACGAGCAATGGCCGTGCTCCTTCTGGGGGATCTTGGTGTTCACTTACCCCCGAGGCCACCTTAGCAATACGCTACAGCAGACCTCGCCAGGGCATCCCACTTTCTCCTCACCGGACATTCCCCGCTAAAAGCATTATGGTCGGCTCTGTCGAGACCGGCCCTGGTGCAATTGCAGCACTTTGCGGGCGCTTGCGCGAGCCAGTCGGCGCAATCCTTTTTAAGGTGAGCACCCCCGCAGTGACTGCACACTTCAGCCCGCTCCCTGCAGAACCGCCTCCCGTGGCCGTATCCGAGGCAGCCAGAGCACTGGACCAATGGAGATTGGTCCTCGACCCTCACACGCTGGACGTCTATATACAAAGACCCTTGGTCGAGGAAGCGTTTCCACAGCTCCGGAGACAGTTGCAGTACAATATGCGCTGTCAACGCATTCCTTGCACCCTTCCGGTATTTAACCGTGATGCGAGCGTTGTCGGCGCTCACATCTCCCAAAAGATGGCGGTTTTGGGACTTTATAGCTTGAACTATCTCCTCATCTGAGTTGTGGTTCAGCACGCTCCTCAAGACCACTAACGGGTCCTTGTTTTTTACGTCCTCGACTGTGAGTCGTCCGTCTGGCCTAATCCTTTTCTTAACTTTATCGAGCTCTTCCTTCGTGTTGCAACCTAAGATCACCTTTCGATCTTTCCCCTTCCTAATCCGATCTATCTTGAGACCCTCCTGATTTGCATTTACTTGTTTCCGAATGCGGTCGAAAACTTGCTCGCCAGTGTCATTCTGGTCCACCGAGGCAATGACAACAGAGTGCATTGCTGCACTCCGTTCCGGTCTCTGCCCCGGGGGCCCCGAAGCTACGCTGGCGTAGCTCGCTCTTTCCTTGAGCGCTTCCGTATGTTTCCGCATTTCTTGTGCTAAGGTCTCCATTTCCTCTTTGTTCTTCCTTAGCATCTCGCTGTGTTCTTTCATCTGTTTGACGAGCTGTTCTTCTGTAACTATCTTCTTAGCTACGTCAAATTTTGTCGTTTGGTCTTCATCTGTCCTTTCCACAGCTTTGTATGCCTTCCCTTCCTCAGCCTCTTTGACGAGTCGGTATAGCTTCTCGCTCGCATCGATGACCTCGTTCTTTATCTCTGTCTTGAGATTCCTGCTGTTTCCGATATTCAGCTTGACTCGCACAAGGCAAGCCTTCGCTGCAGCAGTACGGGTCGGATGGGATGGAGCTGTCACCGGTGACTTCTCGACGGCGTTTGTCACGCTCGTCGTTTTCTTTACCGGCGCCGACGCCGAGGTCTTCCCCTCCGGTTGCACCGACTTGGCCTTCGGCCGCGCAGGCCCGCCCAGGGTCGACTCCGCAGATTTTTCGATCTGGGACTCGATACTGAGTCGCGCTTGCGCGACCTTGGTACCAGTCGAGTCTCCCGGTATGGGTTTCTCGGGTGTTTGGCTCTGACGCGCGTTACGGGAGTTAATCTCCTTGGCGCGCGTCCTGAAGCCAAACATCTTGGAGACTGAGGTGGTTGATCAGGGGGTCTAAGATTTGACACTTGAGGGTGTATATGGTCCCCAAGTATCAATACACACACTGTTAATTTGAGCTATGTGGTATGTTGGGAACAAAACAGTACTACAAGGCAGTGTCAGGTAGTATCAGAGGGATGCGTCTAATCTGTAAGAATTTATACTTGAGGGTGTATGTGGCCCTCAAGTCGTCAAAATTAAAAAATTTCCAATAGGAAGCCTACACTAATCTAAAATTAAAATTTCGTCACAGACGAAAGTTAAAAGGTAAAAAGACTTTGAGAGTGTAGAGAACTCTCTGCTGTCTTGTCCGTAAATAAAACTTAAACGCTAAGTATAGCTACTTATACTATGTAGTCTAATTTAAAACTTTTTGTTCAAAAGGTGCGATTCTGCGTGCGCGACCGTAGAAAATTTTAAATAAATTTAAGAATTAAAATAAAAAATAAATTTCAAATTTAAAATAAAAGAACTAAGGTGGTTTTTAACTGAGCAGAAAGGTTGGCCTTGGCGAGCTCTACAAGTAGAGCCCAAACTCGAAAGCCTGGGGTCAAAATTGGCCGAAATAAGGAGAGGGGGGGTGAAGGTAAAAATAAGTTGGGGGGGGGGGTTGGGACCGATGTGGGAGGGGGCGAAGGAGGGGGGGGTAAAAATCTGGAGGGGGGGGGGAAATTTCAAACCAATTTACTTGGAGCTGCTGCCCAAGGGTCAACTAAAAATGGCAGTTGCCAACTTCACACGATCACCAGTACTATCCGGTCTCGCCTCAGCCCGAAGCTAAGGTGGTGGGTTCCGGCCCGTTCGGTTTTCCCGATCGGGTAGGTGACGTCACTCGAAGGACACGGGTCTAAGTATTCGCAACGAAGCGTGCGTAACCACGTGATCGCTTCCGAGGGTCCAGCTAGATTGGCACTGGACGGTTCGTGAATCGTTACACAGCCCGAAGAGCGGGGGTAATCTACCAGAACGTTCGATGGAAGATGTTAACGGAAAATTCCCGAACCGCCAATATATGGGCGGGGCCTAACTTCTGGAAGCTTCGGTGTTGAGACGTAGTTGTATGACGCGACTGTAACGTATGTTGTTGACAACTGCTAGAAATGACGAGTCACGCTACGACGCAGTTCGCGTACACAATTTCGCTCTCCGGCCCGGAGATCCTCTGCCTTATTATCACTGTAGAAAATCGAGATTTCACGTCAGCCCCGAGCTTCTTCTTGCAAGGAATGCGGCGTGAATAGACCTTTGAGTTGGTACAAAGAAGCTCTGGGGTCACAGATCGTTTCGACCTTCCACAGGACTTCAAAGTGTACAGATTTTCTCAAGTGACGGAAAGCGAAATAAACAAAAAGACTTACGAATAATTTTAAAAGTAGGTGTCGGGAACAGCTCCTGCAGGCCTTGTCGGCTCTGGTGTTCTTGTCCCGAGAACCTCAGGTCAGTAGTTTGGAATTTGGGCCGCGAAGCCAATCCGGTTTTTGTTTGTTTCTGCCGAAATAAGTCACCAGAAAAATCTGGATTCTTGATGGTATAAGGGGGGTACCAGCACGCTCCTTATACCGTCGGCAGATGTTGGTGTCAAAGATCTCGTTTGAGCAGCGTTCACACTTTAACTTTTTATCACCCACGAAAAACGGGCTATCTCAGCCGCTTTTGATGCGACTGAACTGGTAAGCACTGTGGGTGTAACGAGCACTAAGCGGAACACTTTCACCAACTTTCGCGACAATCGGAGCACTTTTTACACTTTTCGCGATTTAAATGCCTGGAGCGTATAAAAAACGATCTACTCACGGGCACTGGTGGCTCACGACTCTGGTTAGGTTAGGTTAGGTTTTTTTTTTTTTTTTTTTGGGGGGACTCCCCCCCGGCTGCTCCCTCTGATACTTTTAATTCAGAGATTGTCTACCTGAAGAATTCACATGCCTTTATTTAAAAACTCATCAATCTAGAAAAAATAAATAATTTTGAATTTTACAACTTTTAGTATGCCTATAATAAAAAATCTATCTCTAACATACATTAGACATACTATAATACAGTGTTTTATCAGTTTTATTAAAAATTACAAAAATACGATCTTAAAAATAGCGTGTCTTCATCACAAAACCGGCTTTTCAGTGGCAACTAGAAACATATAATCTTATATTACATACTGTAGTTGCCCTTTCTATTTGTTCCGTTTCACAACACTACACGCTAATTGTTTACAAAATTTTAAGAACTTAAATCTATTCACATCATCTTCCAACATACCGCTCAGATTATCTTTTCTTACAATCTTACCGATAGCTTCGTTACCGATGCTGTTTCTCCAGCCCTGTATCGCTCATTCCATTCGTCAATCGACTCCTGACGGATCTGTCGCTTGACGAACGAAATGGGACATCGGTCGTAATCGGGCCTCCTTTTTAGGGTGGTAGCCGCCGCCTTCGCGAGCTCGTCCGCACGCTCGTTCCCTGCCAACCCCACGTGCGCCTTAACCCAAAAGAGGTTAAAGATTTTACCGCGCTCTTTGGTCTCATTCAACATTTTTGTGATGTCGAATGCTATGGGGTGGAGGGAATTTCCGCGCGCGACCGTCTCGAGAGCGGCCCGTGAGTCGCAGAAGATGCTATATTCGTGGTATTTTTCCTTGGAGGCTATTTGCACGGCCTTGCGCAGGGCCAACAGCTCCGCCTGGTAAACGGTGCAGAACGATTCCAGCTTAATTTTGGTGGCTTTCGTCTCGGCGTCGCCATCCCAAAGGGACACCGAAGCTCCGACTTGGCCACCAATTTTGCTGCCATCAGTGAACACCCTACGGGTGTTTGCAGCCTCTAGGTCAAGTTCTGCGTCGTTGACCACGCATTTGAATTGCAAAGCCCTGCGCCTGGCTGGATGTTCCAAGTTGGCAAAAGGCACAGGACATTCCACGTCCCGGTCGCCCACTATGTGCCGAGTGTGTCCCTTTTTCACTTCATATAGAAGCGCCGCTTCTCGGACACGAATGTCTAGCGGAAGGATCCCAGCAAGTAGCAGGGCCGAGTGTAGCGAAACGGTCCTGTAGCCTTTTACCATCTTTTGTGCAAAGCCTCGTTGAACCACTGCAAGTTTTTTACGTATGCCTATCTTGTTACTTGCAGGCGCCCAGGCACTGGCTGCGTATAATATCGTTGGTTCAACTACTGTTGTGTAAAGCATTTTCACCACCTCAGGTCCCAGCCCCCACTGCACCTTTGCAGCGGTTGCCAGTCGTCTGTGGAAGGTTATGGCCTTCCTACAGACTTCGGAGACGTGCGTGTTGAACGTTAGCTTCTCGTCCACAGTCAAGCCCAATATCTTTATTTCCTTAGACAGTCCAATGTCTACACCTCCCATGCGCAGGATTGGTGAGTCATATTTTAGTCGTCGTGTTACGACCATGGCTTTTGTCTTTTTAGGAGCAAATTTCAGCTTGTTCTTGACTCCCCAATCCTGCACATAGGCCAGTGCTTCGTTGGCCTGTCTCTGTATCTGTAGTGTTTCATCCCCGTGAAACACTAAAACGACATCATCGGCGAAAGCTTGGCAGTAATCGCCCCGGCTGGCTAACCCCTTGAGCAATGGGTCGAGGAGCAGGTTCCACATGATGGGCCCACCAATGGATCCTTGAACGCATCCCTTGGTGGTCCCCCTCGCGTGTTCTACCCCGGCGTAGCGAACCTTTACTCTTCGGCTCTCAAAGTAGCTATTTACTATCCGTCTTAGATTTTTCGGACATCCTTCCTCAGACAGTCTGACCTTAATGGCAGGCCACCAAGCACTGTCAAAGGCTCCCTCTATATCCAGTGAGACTACTGTGATGATCTTTTTCTCACTTAATTTACTCCTGATGTGCTGGAGTAGGGTATATAGGGAGTCTTCCGTGCTCTTTTGGGGCATAAAGCCGTACTGTCGAGTACTCATCCTTGGTAGTAAATGCCACTTTACTCTTCCCACCACTATTTTCTCCAGAATCTTCCCCATCACGGGCAACAGTCCTATCGGTCTATACGACTTTACGTCTGTGTAGTCCTCCTTTCCGGGTTTCCGGAGTACTACGACCGTGGCCTCCTTCCAGATGGTCGGGAAGTGGCCTAATTCGAGGCACTTGTTAGCCAGTGACAGGTACAACTCTGGGTTTTTTCGGATTGCCTGTTTGCAGATGTCGGATGTTAGTCCATCTGCTCCCGGGGCTTTTTTGGGGTTGAAGCTGTCTGTAGCTGCCAGGATTTCATCCATGGTAAATGGCGGGTCCCGATGGCCATTATCTATACCGTCATTTATGCTATCAGCTTCAGCCCGTATACGCTGGTGTTCTGCGTTGTCGTCTTCTATTCGGTCCTCCGGATAGAAGACTTCCGCCAAAAGCTTTGCCGATTCTTCAGAACTTAGGATGCACCCATCTCTTTTCAAGGGAATGTCCTCCTGCCTCTTCGTGACTTTCCCTATCACTCGATAGATGCCATCCCAGACGGTTTCCCTGCCTTGCTTTGCACAGAAGGTCTTCCAGCTGTTTATTTGGGCCTTCTTGGATTCTGTCTCATACTTTTCTTTCGCTCTCAGATACTCTTCGACGACGAACGCCCTGCGGACTGGGGCTGCGCAGCGGATCCTTCTCCTCCTGGTGACCATGGCCTTTTTCAACGCGGCGATTTCATCAGACCACCACGGTGTGGATAATTTTTTGTGTGATTTTAATTTTGGGATAGAGTCGCTACATGATTCTACTATTACTTTACTATAATTTTCTACAAACCTGTCTATTTCTATTTTGTTTTGTATGCGCTCTATCTCTTCTGAATTTACGTTGCAGGTATTAGTTAATTGGGCAAATTTATCACTAAATTTAGCCCAATTAGCCTTTTTGGTGTTGAATTGCCGAGTAGCTCGTTTAATTTCTAATTTTGCAAGTTTTCCGAGTCTAATATTAAATAAAATTGCGTTGTGGTCTGAGCTCACCAGATCTTCGTTGACCCTACACTCGTTCACCAGGCCGAAAAGGTCCTCTGAGCATAGTGTTACGTCCACATAACTTTTGTAACGTATTCCACCCCTAAGGGTGTCAAAAGTTGGCGTGTCTCCGTCGTTGAGCACCTGGAGGCCCCACTCTCCTATTGCATCAGCAAGGTCTTCTCCCCTCCGGTCAGTGACCTCGCTGCCCCACCACATACTCTTAGCGTTGAAGTCTCCGCCGATGAGGATGTTTGTGGGCCCTAGTTCGCACACAATTCTCCCCAGTTGCTCCAGGTATGGCCCTATGGGTTTGTCTGGTTCGAAGTAGAGAGAGACCACGGCGATTTCTCGGTTTCCGGCATATACTTTCACCACTGAGATGTTAGGCGTGGTGAAATTTGGACACTGTGTGACTTTGGTGTTCAAGTCAAATACTACAATTGCGGCTTTTACGGTAGTATTGTCCATGCCTGTGTGTTGGAAAATCCTCGTCCCGCCGTAGTCCCTAACCCTACCTCGAGCTCCCACATATGGCTCCTGGAGTAGAGCGAACGCCATTTTCCTGCTCATGGCCTCCAGCATCACCTCCTGAGTAGCAAGTTGCTTTCTCTGGAGGTTCGCCTGGGCCACGAGCAATGGCTGTGCTCCTTCTGGGGGATCTTGGTGTCCACTTACCCCCGAGGCCACCTTAGCAATACGCTATAGCAGACCTCGCCAGGGCATCCCACTTTCTCCTCACCGGACATTCCCCGCTAAAAGCATTATGGTCGGCTCTGTCGAGACCGGCCCTGACGCAATTGCAGCACTTTGGGGGCGCTTGCGCGAGCCAGTCGGCGCAATCCTTTTTAAGGTGAGCACCCCCGCAGTGACTGCACACTTCAGCCCGTTCCCTGCAGAACCGCCTCCCGTGGCCGTAACCGAGGCAGCCAGAACACTGGACCAACGGAGATTGGTCTTCGACTCTTACTCGCTGGACATCTATAAACAAAGACCCCTGGTCCAGGAAACGCTTCCACAACTCTGGAGACAGCTGGAGTACAATATGCGCTGTTAACGCATTTCTTGCACCCTTCCGGTACTTAACCGCGATGCGAGCGTTTTCAGCGCTCACATCTCCCAAAAGATGGCGGTTTTGGGATTTTATTGCTTTAACTATCTCCTCGTCGGAGTTGTGGTTAAGCACGCTTCTCAATATCACCAAAGGGTCCTTGTTTTTGATGTCCTCCACAGTGAGTCTTCCGTCTGGCCTTATCCTTTTCTTAATCTTATCGAGCTCTTCTTTTGAGTTACATCCCAAGATTACTTTACGGTCTTTTCCCTTCCTAATCCTATCGATCTTCAGACCCTCCTCCTTTGCGTTGACTGTCTTTCGTATGCGGTCAAAAACTTGCTCGCCAGTTTCGTTCTGGTCCACCGAGGCAATGACAACTGAGTGCATTGCTGCACTCCGTTCCGGTCTCTGCCTCGGGGGCCCCGAAGCTACGCTGGCGTAGCTCGTTCTTTCCTTCAACGCTTCTCTGTGTTTTTTCATTTCTTCTACTAGTGTCTCCATCTCCTTTTTATTAACCAGGAGCAGTTTGGTATGCTCCTCCATTTGTTTGACGAGCTGTTCCTCTGTGACTTTCTTCTGAGCTTCGTCAACTTTCATCCTTTGTTCTTCTTCTTTATCTTTCTTTTCCACAGGTTTGTATGTCTTTCCTTCCTCAGCCTCTTTGACGAGTCGGAATAGCTTTTCGCTCGCAGCAACGACCTCGTTCTTTATCTCTGTCTTGAGATTCCTGCTGTTATTGATCTGTAGCTTGACCTTCATAAGGCAGGCCTTCGCTTCAGCAGTACGGGTCGGGTAGGCTGGAGCTGTCACCGGTGACTTCTCGACGGCGTTTGTCACGCTCGTCGTTTTCTTCACCGGCGCCGACGCCGAGGTCTTCCCCTCCGGTTGCACCGACTTGGCCTTTGGCCGCGCAGGCCCGCCCAGGGTCGACTCCGCAGATTTTTCGATCTGGGACTCGATACTGAGTCGCGCCTGCGCGACCTTGGTGCCAGTCGAGTCTCCCGGTATGGGTTTCTCGGGTGTTTGGCTCTGGCGCGCGTTTCGGGAGTTAATCTCCTTGGCGGGCGTCCTGAAGCCAAACATCTTGGAGACTGAGGTGGTTGATGAGAGGGTCTAAGATTTGACACTTGAGGGTGTATATGGTCCCCAAGTATCAATACACACACTATTAATTTGAGCTATGTGGTATGTTGGGAACAAAACAGTACTACAAGGCAGTGTCAGGTAGTATATCAGAGGGATGCGTCTAATCTGTAAAAATTTATACTTGAGGGTGTATGTGGCCCTCAAGTCGTCAAAGTTAAAAAGTTAAAAATTTTCCAAAAGGAAATCCTACACCTAATTTAAAATTTCGTCACAGACGAAAGTAAAAGTAAAGACAGAGTGTAGAGAACTCTGCTGTCTTTGTCCGTAAAATAAAACTTAAAAGCTAAGTATAGCTATCTTATGCTATTTAGTGTCTAATTTAAAACTTTTTGCTTAAGGTGCGATGCTGCGTGCGCGACTATTAGATAACTATAAAAATGTTATAAACTTTATAAAGTTTAAAATTCTAAATAAAAATTTAAAATAAAATAAATAATAGAACCGAGGTGGTTTTTGACAGAGTAGAAAGGTTGGCCTTGGTGAGCTCTACAAGAAGAGCCCAAACTCGAGAGTCTGGGGTCAAAATTGGCCGAAATAGGGAGAGGGGGGGTGAAGGAAAAATAAATTAGGGGGGGGGGGGTTGGACCTATGTGGGAGGGGGTGAAGGAGGGGGGGGGGTAAAAACTGGAGGGGGGGGGAAATTTCAAACCAATTTACTTGGAGCTGCGGCCCAAGGGTCAACTTGAAATGGCTATTGCCAACTTCACACGTGCACCAGTCCTATCAATATCGTCTCAGTCCGAAGATATGGTGGTTGTTGGTTCGGGCCCGTTCGGTTTTCCCGATCGGGTGGGTGACGTCACTAGAAGGACACGGGTCTAAAGTGTCTGCAACAAAAAGTGCGGCACCACGTGATCACTTCTGAGGGTCCAGCTAGATTGGCGCTGGACGTTTCGTGAATCGTCACTCAACCCGAAGAGCGGGGGGTAATCTACCAGAACGTTCGAAGATGTTATTGATGGAAAATTTCCAGAACCGCCAAGTGGGCGGGGCCTAGCCTCTAGAAACTTCGACACTGAGACGACGTAAACAAGTGACGTATGTTGTTGACAGCCTCTAAAATTACAAGTCACGCTACGACGCAGTTCGCGTACACAGTTTCGCTCTCCGGCCCGGAAATCCTCTGCCTTGCTTTTCGCTGCCAAAAATCGAGTCTTCACGTCGGCCCCGAATTTCTTCTTGCTCAGAAGGCGGGATGAGTATGCCCTTAGGATGGTACTAAGAAACTCTGGGGTCAAAGATCGTCTCGACTTTCTACAGGACTTTGAAGTTCACAGGTTTTTTCACAGTGACGGAAAGCGAAATAAACAAAAAGACTTACGATTATTTTTTAAAAATAGGTATCGGGAACAGCTCCTGCAGGCCTTGTCGGCTCTGGTGTTCTTGTCCCGATTTCCTCAGTCTTGTATTTTCGGTTTTGGGCCGCGAAGCCAATCCGGATTTTATTTATTTCTGCCGAAATAGGTCACCAGAAAATTCTGGGATCTTGGTGGTATAAGGGGGGTACCAGCACGCTCCTTATACCGTCGGCAGATGTTGGTGTCAAAGATCTCGTTTGAGCAACGTTCACACTTTAACTTTTTATCACCCACGAAAAACGGGCTATCTCAGCCGCTTTTGATGCGACTGAACTGGTAAGCACTGTGGGTGTAACGAGCACTAAGCGGAACACTTTCACCAACTTTCGCGACAATCGGAGCACTTTTCACAATATTCGCGAATTAAATTGCCTGGAGCGTACAAAAAACGTTTTTAAAAAAAAAAAAAAAAAAAAAAAAAACGATCTACTCACGGGCACGGGTGGCTCACGACTCTGGTTAGGTTAGGTTAGGTTAGGTTAGGTTAGGTTAGGTTGCCCTGGGGTGCGAAGTCAGGAAACCTCCACGTGGTGCACCCTGGGCAACGGCGGTCAAGTTGACCGACGGCTGATATCCTGACAACAGGTGGTTGACGGTCGTCGCACGTTGTGGCGGCCGTCGTCATTTGTGGGAGGCTCGTGTTTCGGGCCGCCCCCGGGTTCTGTCTCGGGGGTGTCGACGGGCTCGGTGTGCGCTCACCCCGCCGCCGAGCAGGACTGCGGTCACCGTCGGAGATCGTAATCCGGTCAGGAGGTCTGTGGTTATGTCTCGCGCTCCTGATCGGACCGAGGGTCTTGGCTTAACCGCCTGGGCCGCGAGGTAGAAAACCTCTATAAAAAGTTACCCCGAATCCCAAGCGGCGGCGCACCGCGAGGGGATGCATGGCCGATGGGTAGTTCGGTCGTTAGTGCGAACCCCCGCCGGAGTCCAGCCGAAACTCCGATAGCGGGTTACGCCTAGGCTTACCCAGGTACAGGGGTCTCTGCCTGGGTGGACCGTATATTTCCCCCATACTCGTGGGATTAGTTATGATTTTATCTTCCAATAAAACAAAACTCAATCCAGTGGTGGTGGTAGAGAGGTTGTCTGCCTCGGGGGCCACTTGTGGCCCTGAACAGACACAGGGGGAGGGGCGAAAGCCCAAAGTGGAGGTTGCCGAGGTGGTGGCGCCCGTCCCGGTTCTCGAGTCCGAGGCCGGGCCGAGTGGCGCAGCCTTGGCCACAAAGAGGGGTCGCCGAGATAGAGAACGCAATGCGGTCTCGATCTCGAGTGACAGCGACAGCGAGCCGGCTGAAAAGCTGCTCGCTACTTCCACGAGTCCGACACCGATTCCGGAGTCGGACGTCGCGGAAATGGAGGTAGCTGAGGTAGCGGCCGAGGAGCTAGACTGGCGCCTGCGGCTCTCGGCGACAATCCGGGACGTGTCGCACAGGTCCCGGAACTTGAAGGGAACCGAGCAGCGGAGGCTGAATCTCGCCGCCAACGAGTTGTTGGAGAGGGCGGGAGAGTCAGGCTCCGCTGAGGTAGCCCGCTTGGAGGCGGAGAAGGCGGCCTTGGCGAACGAGGTCGCCAAGCTAAAGGCTGCCCAGGCGGAGCAGGCCAGGGTCCTGGAAGAGGTTCTGGCGACGGTCCGGTCGCTTGGTGGGTCGCAACCGGTGGCCCAATCGGAGGGTGCGTCTGGAGAGACGTTCGCTGAATTTCAGCGACGTCTCTTCAACATTCTAGACGCCCGCTTTGAGGCGGTATATATGCGGCTGCCTACTGAGCGCCCAGTTCGGCCTCCTCTGGCCGCTGACAGGGCCAGGCCAGAGACGGCTGAGTGGCCGCCGCTGCCAGTGCCGCGGCCTCGTGCCTCCGTTAGGCCGCCGCCAACACCCGCGGCCGTGGCCGGGTCCTCCAGGGATCCGCCCCTTGTTGCCGGTCCGCCAGTCGCTGGCAAGGGGAAGGGGAAGGGGAAAGGGAAGGGCGGGAGCGGAACATCCGCCATACCCGCCCCAACTGAGGCTCCCCGTCCCCGACCTGCACCCGCAGTCGTGGCCCAGTCGGCCGTTGCGGCTACCTCTGCCGTTGCCCCGATTCCCCCCCCGCGATCATCACGCACGGGGGGAAAGAAAAAGAAGAAAGGCCGAGCAGCTTTGCCGGCTCCGCCTCCTCGCGAACCGCGCCCGCTGCCTCCGGCCCCCACGTCCATGGACGAAGGATGGACTGTGGTGGCCAAGAAGGGGAAGAAGGCTCCCCGGCCCGCGTCGAGCGCTGCGGCTGTCGCTCTGCCGCAGCAACGGCCCCAGCCGAAGCAGCCCAGGCCCGAGCCGAAGATACGGCTCTATAGTAAGGCGGCCGTCACCCTAACGGTGACGCCGGAGGGATTGGCACGGGGCGTCACGTACGCCCTAGTCCTCCGGGAGGTGCAGCGGAATGTGCGCCTCGCCGACCTCGGCATAGCCGAAACGCGGGCCCGTCTGATGGCCACCGGCGGGTATCTCTACGAGGTACCCGGGCCGGAATCGGAGGCAAGGGCCGACTCCCTTGCTGAAAAAGTCAGGGAGGTGTTCCGTGGAACGGAGTTGGAGGGGGATGTTCGTGTCTCTCGCCCCTTCAAGTCCGCGGAACTGCGGGTCTCCGGGTTGGATGCGTCTGCCGACCCGGAGACCGTCGCAACGGCCCTTGCAAGGGCTGGAGGTTGCTCGGCTGAAGAGATGAAGGTCGGGGAGATCCGCCCCGACCGTTCTGGCCTTGGCGCGGCATGGGTGCGGTGCCTAGCCAAGGCCGCGAGTGTTATTGTTGGGGCGAAGAGGGTCCTGATTGGCTGGGTGGCGGCACAGATCCGCCTCCTTGAGCCTAGGCCCATGCGGTGCTTCCGGTGCCTATATAATGGGCACGTTCGGAACCGCTGCACCGATGAGTGTGACCGTAGCGGAATCTGCTACCGCTGCGGTCAAGTGGGCCACAAGGCCAAGGGGTGCTCCGCGGAGGCGCACTGCGCAGTCTGCGCAGCTGCTGGAAAACCCGCGGGGCACCAAGTGGGCGCCAAGGCGTGTGTCGCCTCCTCCCGTCCCCGCCGTTCTAAACGCGGCGGGCGCGGTGGGGTTGTGACCCAGCCGGACCCGACCCACAGCGTCGCACCCATGGAGATCGCCCATTAATATGGCGCAGAGATTCCTCCAGGCGAATATTAACCACTGCGCCAGAGCTCAGGATTTGCTCGTTCAGAGCCTGGCGCAGTGGTCGATACAAGTGGCTGTGGTCGCCGAGCCGTACTTTGTTCCTGTCAGGGATGATTGGGCAGGGGACCTGGACGGTTCGGTGGCCGTCATCACTCGGGGCGCTGCCGGCTCCCCACCCTTCGAAAAGGTAGCGAAGGGTTCGGGATGCGTGGCGGTTCTGTTGGGGGGGGTCTGGATTGTGGGAGTGTATTTCTCCCCCAACAGATCCCTGGCCGAGTTCGAGCTCTTTCTCACTCGGTTGGGGGCCCTGGTGGTGCAAGGCAGTCAGCCTCGCCCCGTCCTCGTCGCCGGCGACTTCAACGCCAAGTCTCTGGCTTGGGGTTCGTCGGCGACCGACGTGCGCGGCGAGGCCCTGGAGGAGTGGGCGATCTCGTCCAGCCTGGCCGTCGTGAATCGCGGATCGGTGGACACGTGCGTGCGGCACAATGGCGGTTCGGTGGTGGACATCACGTTCGCCACCCCAGCACTAGCCCGCCGTGTCCGGGATTGGAGGGTCCTGGTGGACGAGGAGACGTTGTCGGATCACGGATACATTCGGTTCGACGTCACCTCGTCCCCTACTGCCCAGTCTGGTGGTGGACCGACCGCTCCGCGATCGGACGGCCCGCGTTGGGGGTTGAAGCGCCTCAACGTCGAGGCCCTGAGGGAGGCCGCTCTGGCCCAGGCGTGGCTCCCCGTACCGGAGAGGCCGGTACGGGTCGAGGAGGAGGCGGCGTGGTTCGGGGCGGCGATGTCGCACGTCTGCGACGCAGCCATGCCCCGTGTCCGACGCCGGCCTGAGAAACGCCAGGTGTTCTGGTGGACGGCGGAGCTCACGCGGCTGCGTGTTTCGTGCGTGGCCGCGCGCCGTTGTCTCGCCAGGCACCGTCGTCGCCGGATTCGTCTGCCCGGCGACGAGGACCAGGAGCGGCTGCTTCACGGCCTCTACAAAGAGGCCAAGAGAGCGCTGCATGTGGCAATAGCGGGAGCAAAGTCTGCGGCTCGAAGGGAGTTCCGGAGTACTCTCGATAACGATCCGTGGGGGCGTCCGTACCGCGTGGCGATGAAGAAGTGTCGCCCGTGGGCGCCCCCGCTGACGCAGAGTCTCCGGGGCGACCTAGTCGAGGAGGTCGTCGCGGCTTTGTTCCCGGCCACCGAGGATGTCACTCCTCCACCGATGGCGCCAGGTCCAGCGGCGCCATCGTCGTTGAGTTCGGCAGGGGTTGTTTCCGAGGTTTCGCCCGCAGAGTTGCGGGCGGCAGTGGTTCGGCTGCGGGGCAAGAACACCGCCCCAGGGCTCGATGGTATCCCCGGCAAAGCCTGGGTGCTAGCCCTCGAGTTCCTGGGTGCGAGGCTCCGCGGCCTTTTCTCCGCCTGTATGGAGCAGGGCGTCTTCCCGTCACGCTGGAAGACCGGGAAGCTCGTCCTGCTCAAGAAGGAGGGCCGACCCGCAGAGTCGCCATCGGCCTACCGGCCCATCGTGTTGTTCGACGAGGTCTGCAAATTATTTGAGAGGGTTGTTCACGCTCGCCTCGTCGAGCACCTTGAAGGGGTCGGGCCGGACCTGGCAGATTGCCAGTTTGGGTTCCGGCATGGCCGATCCACCATCCACGCGATTTTGCGGGTCAAGGCACAGGCGGAGGATGCAGTAGCCCGGGGCAAGGTGGTCGTGGCGGTGTCTCTCGACATCGCCAACGCGTTTAATACGCTGCCCTGGGCTTGCATAAATGAAGCACTGCGGTACCACGTGGTGCCACCGTATTTGCGGCGTCTGGTGCACTCGTACCTATCTGATAGGGACGTGTTGTATCCGGGCGCCGACGGGTGGCACCGAAGAGCAATGGCCTGCGGTGTTCCACAGGGCTCAGTTCTGGGCCCGCTTCTGTGGAACATCGGCTACGATTGGGTGCTCCGTGGTGCCAATCCTCGGGGCGTCGCTGTCGTCTGCTACGCGGACGACACTTTAGTGACAGCGACGGCGAGGTCCTTCCAGGATGCCGCCCTGCTCGCCTCTGTCGGTACAGAGCAGGTGGTGGGCAGAATTCGGCGACTGGGCCTCACTGTGGCCCTGAACAAAACCGAGGCCCTTTGTTTTCATGGGCCTCGGCGGGGGCCACCTATGGAGGCCCACATCATTGTGGAGGGGGTGCGGATTTCCGTCGGCTCTACCATGAAGTATCTGGGATTGGTACTAGATAGCCGATGGAATTTCCGCGCCCACTTTGAGAAGTTGTTGCCGAAACTGGTGCGGGCAGCAGGTGCGCTTGGAAGCCTGCTGCCGAACCTGGAAGGTCCCGGCAACCCCTGCCGAAGCTTGTATGCGGGAGTCGTGCGCTCCATGGCCCTATACGGTTGTCCCGTTTGGGCCGGGTCCCTGAACGCCCGCTGTGTCACTCTACTGCGTAAACCGCAGCGCTTAGTGGCACAGCGGATCATCAGGGGCTACCGCACGGTCTCCCATGAGGCGGCCTGCCTGTTGGCGGGTACTCTCCCTTGGGAGTTGGACGCCCAGCACCTCTCGTCCGCGTTCTTTTGGCGGGAGGGGGCGTCCCAACGCAGACAGAGATTGGCTCCGAGGGAGATTGCGGCCCGATTTCGCAGAGCCGCCGTGGAGGAGTGGCATGCCAGGCTGGAGAGCCCTAGTGCCGGTGTGAGGACTGTCGCGGCAGTGCGTCCTGTCCTTGTCGAGTGGGTCGACAGGCGCCACGGTGCGCCTACATTCCGGCTGACACAGGTACTCACGGGCCACGGGTGTTTCGGCTCGTACCTGTGTCGCATAGCCGGAAAAGAGGATTCCGCCGTGTGCCACCATTGTGGCAACTGCCGCGAGGACACGGCACAACACACGTTGGAGGAGTGTCCAGCCTGGAGTGACGAGCGCAGCGCTCTCAGAGCAGTCGTCGGAGGAGACCTGTCGCTGCCGGCCGTGGTGTCTGCCATGGTCGGCAGCCGGAGGTCTTGGCGGGCGGTAGCCTCCTTTTGCGAGTGCGTCATCTCGCAGAAGGAGAGCGCCGAGCGGGATCGTGAGCAGAACGATCCCGCACGCCGCCAAAGGAGACGTAGGAGGCGTCGGGTGGACGACTGACCGGCGTCTCCCGCCCTGTGGAATGGGGGCGTTTGGAGAATTCCACCACGGTATCCCCTGCCTGTCGTAAGAGGCGACTAATTAGGGCCATCGGGGGTCGTAGGCGCGCAGCCGGGGGCTGTCGTAGCGCCATTATGGTACTTTTGTACATGCGACCCCGGGATGGACGGCAGCACGGGTGGTCGGCCTCGTGTCTGCCGTTGACGCCGAGGGCGTCCTTCGGTGTGCGGGGGCTTCTGAGCCCCCCATAAGGAGACGGGCCGCAAGGCGGCACCGCGCAGGAGCGGTTCCGGTAGCAATCCTTAGATATAGCTAAGGATACCCCGGGGCCGCTCCACATGCGCCGAAGAAGGCCACCGCGGGGTTTTAGTTGGTATGCCGGTGTAGGGTGTATATAGTGTTAGGGACTCGGCCCAGCGGTCGCCCGGATTTAACATCTTTTCCGGGTGGCGTAGTGCTGGGTCGTAAGACCGGTGAACCCAACATAACCGTTCCGCCTTCCCCCGGGGCGGGGCGGTAGCAATAAGTCGCTTTCGCTAAGGTTAGGTTAGGTTTTTTTTTTTTTTTTTTTTTTTTTTTTTTTTTTTTTTTTTTTTACTGGTACCTCCTGGATTTAGTCAGGAGACCTTATTTGCTTTAAATTTATTTTAATTTTTTTGTCATTTTTGTAAGGGTAGGGTGTAATTAGAGAAAAACCGATTATTATTATTTCTATTATCATTGCTGGCTTCTCGCCTGTAGAAGTCAGCAATCTGTACGTTCCTCTCCAACTTGGACATGTATCCCACGCCAAGCGGAGAGTGCCAATTTAAATGAATAAATACAATACAATAATTGAATACATGAAACAATACTAACAATAATTAAATTAACTAGACTATTACAATTATAAATATTTATAATCTGTCTTAACTACGATTTCTATGTCTACTTATAGCTAATTGGTAAGCACAAAATTTGATTGCCAAATTCTGTGTTCCATAGTTCTTCGATTAACTGTTTTTTTTTTGTTTTTTTTTTTTTTCTACATCCTTTTTTTTTGTACTTTTTCCTTCTGTGTGTGTGTGTTTTTTTTTTTTTTTTAATGCGATAAAATTATAATAATTTAATTAATGATATTTACAACAAATGATATTATATATATGTATTATGAAAACTGGCTTCTCGCCTGTAGAAGTCAGCAATCTGTACGTTCCTCTCTTCGTCTACTTGGACATGCATCCCACGCCAAGCGGAGAGTGAAAATTAATTACTACAATAATTGAATACATGAAAACAATAAAACAATAATAATAATTAACAACTAGACAATTACAAAAAAAATAAAAATAAATTATAATCTCTAAAACTTAACTGCTTATCTATGTCTACTTATAGCTAATTGGTAAGCACAAAATTTGGTTGCCAAACTTTGTGTTCCATAATTCATATATAGATTCTTGAAATTATAATCATTAACTTTTTTTTCTTTTTTTTTTTCCACAACTATTTTTTTTATTTTTTATTATGCAATATTATTATAATAATCTAATTAATAATACCATTAACAGTAATGAAATTAATAGTATATTATATTCATTTATAACAATATTCCTTCTAAGTTGCTTTTGTGCAATATCAAAGATATTGCACCAAGACACTCCCTAAGCTATCGGCGTCAAGTGTTGGCATCCGCAGCCCGCCATTAGCCGCAGCACCAACCTCTCGCCTTATTCTACCCTTACATAGTATTAACATACTGGTTATTCCAGTTTACTAAATCTAATCCATAATTTATATAATTAACCTATACATATAATAATTAATTATCACAATTACATACAATAACGAAATACGTGATGCAATAAATAATAAAACCAAAATAAATAATTATAATAGAATAACTTCTGGATTAAAGTTTGTATTCAATTCCAAAAGTCACAATGCAAATTAAAATGTAATATTTAAAATTTTAAATTTCCGTCCCAATATAAGAATTTTAGTATTTAAAATTTAAAAGTTGTCACTATTCAAGCGGCCCAAACAACCCCTCTGCCCAGTCCAGTTTAGTACGGTTTAATCCAGCGACCATTTGGCCGTACTCCCGTTTTCCCGGCAAACTCTCCTCATTACCTTCATACAATACATTTTAAATTTTTCTGTTGTGTTTTTGTTCATTAGCAAATGAGAAAAGTTTGCCGGGACAACGGCAGTATCCGTCTCGCACTCCAGCCAGTATCGATCCAGGCAGAAACGAGCACATTCGACGAGGACGTGGACCACATCCTCCACAATCCCGGGCCCGCAAACACACCATGGCGTGTCCCGGAGCCGGAATCTATGGAGGTAGTGCCCCGTCCCGCCGTGCCCCGTCAGTGCCTGGGTGAAGAGCGCGTTGGGTCGGGTTTTCATTGCAAAAACATACGCCGAGGGCGCGTCAGGGAGGAACATCTTATAAATTTTGCTCTCCGGTATCTGCTGGTACTCAGCCTGCCACTTGGTGATATTTTCCTCCCTGATCACTCCCCTAGCGCACATTAGGGAGAACCTGTCGTAGTCGGGTGCGACCTTCCTGTTCCTGGCCGCATGTTTGGCTAGCTCGTCCGCACGTTCGTTGCCAGGAATACCAACGTGTGCTCTCAACCAAAACATACGCACGTCCACCCCCACGGCAGCAAGACTGCGAACATTGTGTTTTATCCTGAAGGCAACCGGGTTGGTGGTCGTCAAATCCATCAGCAGGTCCAGAGACGACCTGCTGTCCGTGAAGATGTTGACGACAGGTTCCTCTGGTGACCCCACCAACTCCGTCGCCCTCAGGATCGCAAACAACTCGGCCTGGAAGACAGTGCAGTAGGGCGCCAGACTGAACAGTCTGTGTCCCACCTCCACACCGTCCCTCCAGACCGAGTAAGCAGCGCCCACCTTGTTCTCTATCTTGCTGCCGTCGGTATAGACGCACAGTCCGGCTACACCCTCCCCGACAGAGCCGTCCCCGTCCGACCCCAGACTGGAGTACGAGAGGGGTGCCCATGTCGCTGGGTGAGGCAGCTCGCCGAAGGGGACACGCACCTCAGGGCTCCTACCCGGAAACTTATCCAGGGGGCCCCCACGCTTCACCATGTACAGGGACCTCACCTCCCCAACCCGGAGGTCTATAGGCAGCAAACCTGCAATAGCCACAGCAGCTCCGAAGGGCACCGTCCTGTATCCCCTCACAATTTTTTTTGCGAAGGAACACTGGACGGCACGCATCTTCGCCGCCACGTACCGCAGCCTCACCGCCTCACCCCAGGCGTTCGCCGCGTACAACAGCACCGGCTCTATGACCGCCTTGTAGGTTGTACGGATGATGTCTGAATTCAGGCCCCACGTGACTCTGGCAGCCCTTTCTAGCTGTTTATAAAAGCCAACAGCTTTCCGGCATGCCATCTCCACGTGAGGTCCGAACGACAGTCGATCATCCAGCACAACCCCAAGGAGCTTGGTCTGGGCGACAACGGGGAGGACCTGCCCAGCCATGTGCACAACCGGAGCTCGAATGCGCAGCCTACGCGTTATTACCATCAGAGTGGTTTTATTAGGCGCAAATCTTAGTTTTCTATTCGAGCCCCATTCGTGCACACGGCCAAGCACTTGAGAGGCCTCCCTCTCAAGATCCTCCACGCTGTCACCCGTCAGGACCAGCGCAATGTCGTCGGCGAACGCCTGGCAGTAAATGCCAGACCTCCAGATGTCCTGGATCAATGGGTCCAACAACAGGTTCCACATGGTCGGCCCCGCGATGGAGCCCTGGATGCAGCCCCTGCTGACTTCCTTCTCGATACGTATCCCTGCGTATAGGACTTCCACACTCCTGTCTCGCAGGTAAGAGTTTACCAAGCCGCATAGGTTCCGCGGGCACCCTCTGCCAACCAACTCGGTTTTTATGGTCGGCCACCAGGCGTTATCGAAGGCGCCCTCTATGTCCAATGATATTAATAAACTTATCTTTTTGTTGTGGAGCTGCTCTTTTATGTGCTCCACTAAGTCATAGAGGGCGTCCTCGGTCCCGCGCTGGGGCATGAACCCGTATTGCTTAGGGTGTATGGTTGGCAGAAGGTGCCATCTGAGCCTGCCCACCAGCATCTTCTCAACTATCTTCCCCAGGACCGCAAGCAGTCCTATGGGTCGATAGGAGCGCGGATGGGCAGGATCTCTCCCACCCGGCTTGGGGAGCACGCAGACCGCCGCCTGCTTCCATTGTCGAGGGAAGCATGCGAGACGGAGCGCAGCATTCGCCAACGCGAGGAAGCAGCCCCCGTCCGCAGTGATTGCCGCCAGACATACGTCAGCAGGGAGATGGTCAGGGCCAGGCGCCTTCTTCGGTGAGAAAGATCGCGCAGCCCAGTCCAGCTCAGTTGTGGTGAACTCCGGGTCGTCCGGCCCGCAACCGGCCCCCATAGCGGCGGAGTCAGCTACAGATCTGACTTCCGCCTGCCCCGGGGTGTCCAGCCGCGGATCGTCCTCCGGGAAGAGTTCGTCCACCAGCAACTGAGCCGACTCACTCGGTGTACATGTGTGACCATCCCCGGCCCGCAACAAGCACTCCGGTCGGCGGCGCTCCGTGGTCCGCAGAACGCGGTATACTCCGTCCCACATGCTCTCCCTCTCGGCTGCTGTACAAAATTTTTTCCAGCTTGCGGTCTGCGCGGCCCGTGCAGCGTCCTTATATTCCTGCAGTGCAGACAAATACTGTTGCACTACAAGTTCCCTCCTTCTGGGCGCCGCGCACCTTACCCGTCTCCTCCTGGTGGCAACGTCTTTCTTCCTTCTTTGAAGATCGCCGTTCCACCACGGAGGGTCCGGACTAAGGCGCGCCGCGCGCAGTGGAGGGATTGCCGCTTCACAGGCCGCGACGACCGCCTCGGTATAGGCGACAGCAGCGCGCTCCACCCCCTCCTGCGAGGACAGCGCTTCCATTCTGTTTCCATTCAACCCTCGCTCATTCATTTCCACGGACAGAGTTTCCCTAAAGTCACCCCACCGCGCCCTAGTGACGTTGTAACGTCGAGTTCTAGAGCGCGGCGTGGCGACCGGTGCAATGTCCGAGAGGCGAGTGACCAGCGTCTTATGTTGTGATGACGTCGCCGTGCGGTCAACGAGCCAACCCCGAAAGCGGGGAAGCAGGGTGGCCCCGCACGCAGTCACGTCAACGTGACTGCAGCAGAGCCGACCCTGCCTCCACGCCTCGAATGTTGGCTCGTCGCCCGCATTGAGGATCGTCAGGTTATGACGTTCAAACAGCTCCGCCATCACCTCACCGCGCTCGTCACTTCGTGCGCTCCCCCACCAGACACTCCACGCGTTAAAGTCGCCCCCGACCACCATCCTCCCGGCCCCCAGTGCCACGATGACCCTCTCGAGGTCAGAAACCTGCCTCCAGAAGGTCACCATGGCTTCCTGGTCATCACCTGGTGGAAAATAGGCGGAGACGACCCCAACCGGGCCGTCATCCGTTTGGAGGAGCGCACAGGCCAGCACCTGTGATTGTAGCGCAGGGTCCGCAGTCAGAGCCAAGGTGTCATCCAGGATGACAATAGCAGCCTTGTTCGGCCCACCACGCGCTGGCGGGTGTGCCTGCACTACCCGCCCACGCGCAGGGACCGTCAGCTCCCCCTTGGCTCCCACATACGGCTCCTGCACCAAGAGAAGGGTCGCCCCACGACCTACACCAGCCATTACGAGCTCAGTTGTGGCGAGCTTGGAACGGTCCAAGTTCGCCTGCATTATGGTGAATTCCCTGGGTCCGCCCGCAGCGCCTTTAGCAGTACGCCACGCGCGACCGCGCTATGGCGTCCCACTTCCGGCGCTCCGGGCATTCCCCAGAGAATGCCACATGCTGGTGCTGGTCTCCCCTGCAATCCCCTCCCTTCTTAATGCAGTTGGTGCATTTCGGCCCATCCCCACGTGCCCTGGCCGGGCAGTCCCCAGTGTGCGAGCCAGCACAGTAGGCACAGATCCTATTTTCCGCTCGACACACTTTCCGGGTATGCCCGTATCCAAGGCACTGGGAACATTGCACCAGTGGTGAACGGTCATACGCTCTACAACGCTGGAGGCCCACATAAATCCGCCCAGTACGAGTGAGTCGGCCCCATAGCCCCGGAGAGACCTCCAGGACTATGTGGCACTCAAGTTGATTCCTGGCCCTTCTCCTGAACAGGATCTTGGATGTCTCCTCGCTCCTGTTCAGGCCCTCCAGGATGTGCGAGTTCTGGGCCCAGATGGACTCCAGAACATCGCCATCGGAGTTGTAGGCCAGGACGTTCATTATTTCGATATGCGGCCTCCGCGCCGGAGCCTCCGCCACCGTCAAATTCCTGTCCTTGAGTTTCTCGGCCACCCTGTCCGCTTCCACCTTGCTTGCCAATCCAAGCACCACCTTTCCGTCGCCAGCCTTCCGACATCTATCAACCCTGATCTCCTCCTTTCTTGGATCCACCGTGGCCCGGAGTGTCTTTACGACATCTTCAGCGGTGGCCCCCGGGTCTTTGGAGGATATAATCAGGGTGTGTGCCGGTGCTCCGAAGGCCGGCTCGGCCAGTGGCGCTGCACAGGTCTCCGCATACGTCCGCCTCGCAGCCATCTCCTTTCTCAGGTCAGCGAGTGCCTCCTTTAAGTGGTCCCTATCCTTTCCTACTGCCGCTTGGACACTTTCTATGTCCCCCCTCAGATCCGACATCAGCTCAGTTTTCAGAGTCTTGAACTCTGTGCGAAGCTGCGCAGCGACGCCCAGCGGTTGCCACTTCACAAGCAGGGACCGCGTCTGGTCAACTGTTGTCACCACATCGTGTGCCAACATTCGGCGAGACGCTTCAACCTCCTTATGAAGGGCAGCCATCCTCGCATTGAATTCTTTGGAGGCCGCACTGAATTCACCCGCCAGCCGCTCCACGGTTTCCGCGTGTCTTCTGGCGGCCCCCTCAGACTCCCTAAGCGAGGACAGCTTTGCCCGCTCGATGTCACCGCGCAGCTTGGCGCGCGTGTGAGTCAAAGCGAGTATTATTTCGTGGAGCCGGTGGATTCTTTCAACCACCAGCTCCCTGACCTCTTCTTTTTTTTTTTTTGACTCCAGAGCGTCCTTCGCTTCCTGAACTGCCCTGGTTAGGTTAGGTTAGGTTAGGTTAGGTTAGGTTAGGTTAGGTTAGGTTTTTTTTTTTTTTTTTTTTTTTTTTTATTGTGGGGCGCTATGCCCCACTCTCGTTCCCCTAACCCTAGTTAGAGCTCTTTTTCACCCCCTACCCTTCCCTATTCTATCTTTATTGGTTCATTTCTATGCTCCTAGTCTCAATGGTCCTACTTTTCCTAATCCTAGCTATTTTCTTATTTTATTGGAACGACTTTTTTCTTTTCTTTATTTACATACATTTTTTCACTTAATTTAACTTATCTACCTTATAACTATTCCAGTTTATCTTATTTTTACTTACATTATTTCTTAGTTTCTAGTAATATATAATCTATACATTGTATATCTAGCCTAACTTATTTCTACTTATTTCTATTTGCTACGCTAATTACTACATTTCTACAATACTTAATAAACTTATCTCTACTTTCCTTATTTGCTATTAATTTACATACTGTATTTCTTTTAATGTCTATACCTAACTCTATTTCTAAATCTAGTCTTTTCATCAGATACACTGGGCATTCGGTTATAACGTGCACTAAACTTTGGTCTTCTGCAGGGTCACAGATACATGACGGGCTCTCCTTGCACTTGAAGCGGTACAAGTATTCGGAGAACCCGCCATGCCCCGTGAACACCTGCGTCGTGACGGGATCCGTTTGGATCTTCCCGATGATTTGGCGGGCCTCCACAGCACTCGGGAAGAAGAGCTTTGTGGTTGAGGCCGTCTCGCCCTGTACGTAGCGCTCGTTCCACTCGTCAATCGACTCCAGACGAATCTGTCGTTTGACGAATGAAACGGGACACTTATCGTAGTCAGGTTTAACTTTGAGATTCAGCGCAGCATCCTTTGCGAGCTCGTCTGCGCGCTCGTTTCCCTCCAACCCTGCGTGAGCTTTTATCCAGAATAACGATACTATTCTGCCGCGTTCTTTATTGCTTCTGATCATTTTTTGAATTTGGAACGCTAGGGGGTGGAGGGAAGCTCCGTCAGCGACGGTTTCCAGCGCCGCTCTAGAGTCGCTCAGGATGCTGCACTGAGCCGCCTCCCCAACCACCGCCTCTGCCACCGCCCTGTGGAGGGCCACCATCTCTGCCTGGTAGACGGTGCAGAATGATTCCAGTTTGAGTTTTTTGGTTTTGGTCTCGGCGGCGTTCTGCCAAATGGAGATTGCCGCTCCGACCTTACCATCGATCTTACTGCCGTCTGTGAAGATAGCTCGGCCTTCTCTAGTTATTTGGTTCACTTCTGCACCGTCCACCAGACACCGGTATTTAATAGTGCCACGTTGCGCTGGGTGTTCAAGATTTTCGAAGGCCACAGGCCGTTCCACCTCCCGGTCCCCTATCACCCGCCGGGACCAGCCCCTTTTGATTTCGTACAGGGAGGCATTCTCCCTGGCACGAATATCCAGGGGCAGTATCCCGGCGAGGAGAAGGGCCGAGTTTAATGAGACGGTCCTGTAGGCCTTCGTAATCTTTTGCGCGAAACCTCTTTGGACAACAGCGAGCTGCTTTTTTATCCCTAATTTGTGTGAAGCCGGGGCCCATACACTTGCTCCATATAGTATGGTTGGCTCTACTACAGCCGTATACAGCAGTTTGATGATGTCTGGTCCCAGCCCCCACTGCGTTCTTGCTGCCGTGGACAGTTTTTGGTAAAAACCCACTGCCTTCTTACATACGTTGGTAACGTGGGCGTTAAAGGTCAGCCCGCTGTCGATTGTGACTCCCAGTATCTTCATCTGTTTTTCCAGACCAATGTCCACGCCACCCATGTGGAGGATCGGAGAATCATACTTCAGTTTTCTGGTTATCACCATTGCCTTTGTCTTGTTCGGGGCGAACTTAAGTTTGTTTTTGATTCCCCAATCCCTCACACAGGCCAGCGTTTCATTGGCCTGTTTTTGTATCTTGCTCATCTCATGTCCGTCGAATGCGAGCACTACGTCATCGGCAAAAGCTTGGCAGTAAATACCCCGTCTATCAAGCTCCGATAGTAGTGGGTCGAGGAGCAGATTCCAGAAGGTTGGACCCCCAATGGAGCCCTGCACGCATCCCTTGGAGGTCCACCTCTCATACTCTTCCCCGGAGTACCTCAGTCTGACTTTTCTGCTCTCGAGGTAGCTATCTATTACCCTTCTGATGTTGATTGGACATCCTTCCTCCGACAGTCTGACTCTAATTGCCGGCCACCAGGCGCTGTCGAAGGCCCCCTCTATGTCCAGTGAGACAATAAGGACAATTTTCTTTTCAGAAAGTTTGTTCCTTATATGTCTCATCAAAACGTAGAGGGAGTCTTCGGTGCTCCTCTGCGGCATAAAGCCAAACTGTCGGGGGCTTGTCCTCGGGTAGAGATACCACCTCACTCGCCCCACCACCATCTTCTCCAGTATCTTCCCCATCACAGGCAAAAGGCCTATCGGTCTGTACGATTTGACGTTCGTGTAGTCCTCCTTGGCAGGTTTCCGGAGGACTATGACCGTTGCCTCCTTCCAGGTGGTCGGGAAGTGGCCAAGTTCGAGGCACTTGTTTGCCAGTGATAGGTACAATTCTGGGTACTTATCTATAGCTTGCTTACAGATGTCAGCCGTTAGGCCGTCTGCTCCCGGGGCTTTCTTTGGATTGAAGCTGTTTGCAGCCGCACTTAGTTCGTCCAGTGTAAATGGTGGGTCATGGATCTCAGCATCGACTTTGTCATTTACTCGTGCGGCTGCCTCTCTTGTACGCTGATGGTCTGCGTTGTCTTCTTCTTTATTGTCTTCTGGATAGAAGGTTTCTGCCAATAGCTTTGCCGAGTCCTTCAAGCTTAGGGTCTCTCCGTTCTTGGTCAATGGCAGGTCTTCATGCTTTTTGGATACCTTCCCAATCACTCTATATATCCCGTCCCAGATGTTCTCCTTATCCTGTTTTTTACAGAATTCCTTCCAACTATCTACTTGTGCCTTCTTGGCTTCATTCTCATATCTCTCTTTTGATTGCAGGTACTCATCAACGACCTTAGCTCTTCGAATCGGCGCTGCGCATCGGATTCTCCTTTTCCTGGTGGTGACTTCCTTCTTCATTCTGGCGAGTTTCTCGGACCACCACGGTAAGTTGTGTTTGTTTTTTACTTTAATTAGCGGTATTGTCTCGTTGCTAGTTTTTATTATTGTATCTATGTATTTTTCTATTGTATTATCTAGATTTGATTTATTGTTGATGTTATTTATTTCTGATTCTGTTAGTTGGTTGCTGTGCAATAATTGTTCCAGTTTTTCAGCAAAGTGGGTCCAATTAGCCTTATTTGTGTTGTACTTTTTTGTAGATTTAAATTTCTGTATTGTAAATTTACTTTTAATTCTATCAATTTTGAAGGTTATTGCGTTATGGTCCGAGTCCGCCATGGTGTCGTCCACCTTCCAGTCCCTTGTCAGGTCCAGGATATCCTCAGTGCAGGCCGTGATGTCAATGTGGCTGGTGAGGAGTTTTCCTCCTCGCACTGTTTCGAATGTTGGAGCTTTGCCGCTGTTGAGCACCTGCAATCCGTGTTCCTCCAGCATTCCTGCCATTTCCTCTCCCCTCCCGTCAGCGTCCGCGCTGCCCCACCATATGCTTTTGGCATTGGTGTCACCCCCTATGAGGATTCCGCGAGGGCCCAGTTTTTCAACTATCTTCCCCAACTGCTGCAGGTATGGCCCTATGGGTTTATCCGGCTCAAAGTAGAACGAGATAACCACTATCTCACGGGTTCCCGTTTGGATCTTCACCACTGTGATGTTGGTTGTGGTGAGGGACGGACATTGGGCCACCGTCCAGTCGCCGTTGAAAACTGCAACGGCTGACTTGACAACGGCCCCCTGCCCGTTTTCTCCCTGGAAGATCCTCACCCCCCGGTGGTCTCTCACTCTACCTTGGCTTCCCACGTATGGCTCCTGCAGCAGCGCAAAGTCGACCTTCCTCTTTGCTGATTCTAGTAAGAATTCACTTGTCGCTAGTTTTTTCCTTTGTAAATTGGCTTGGGCGACTAAGGTCGACGTTGCGCCTGTTGAGGAGTTTGTCTGATCTGGGTTCCTTGGATCCACCTTAGCAATATGCTACCGTGGACCTCGCCAGGATCTCCCACTTCCTCCTCACAGGGCATTCCGGGCTAAAGGCATCGTGTTCGGTCCCGCCGATCCTGGCCTTGGTGCAGTTGCAACACGTCGGTGGAGCCCTCGCCATCCAGTCGGCGCATTCCGACCTGTGGTGGGCCCCCCCGCAGTGGCTGCACGCATCCTCCTGGTCTCGGCAGAACCGCTTCCCATGCCCATAGCCCAGGCACCGCGAGCACTGGATAAGAGGGGATTGGTCCTCGACCTTGACCCTCTGCACGTCAATATGGACTGACCCCTCTTCTGTGAGCCGCTTCCATATCTTAGGTGGCACCTGTATTGCCACGTGAGATGTGAGTGGGTTCCGCGCCCTTCTCCTAAATTTCACCTTTAGGCACGCGCTGTCTCCACTCACATCTCCCAGAAGATGTTTGTTCTGGTTAAGTAGTGCTCTTACTATTTCGTCGTCCTTGTTATGGCTTAGGACGTCCCTCAGCAAAATCATGGGATTCTTATTCTCCATATCCTCGATATGAAGTCTGGCTCCCGCTGATTTGATCTTTTCCTTAATTCTGCCCAGTTCTTCTTTCGACTTACAGCCAACTATCACTTTCCTATCCTTTGCCTTTCTTATCTTATCAATCCTCATCCCCTCTTCTCTAGCGTTTAGTGTAGTCCTGATTTCCTCGAAGACTGCTTCGCCCGTGACCGTCTGGTCCACGGAGGTGATCACTACGGAGTGCATTGCTGCATTCCCTTGTTCCTTCCTCCCTGTGCCAGACACCACGCTTGCGTAGCTTCTTCCTTCTTTCCAGTCCTCTCTTTGCTTATTTATCTCCTTGCTTAACTTTTCCATTTCCTCCTTGCTCTCTTTCAATAGTTGGGTGTGGGCATCCAGTCTCCTAATTATTTCCTTCTCCTGATTTTCTAGCTTTTTCTCTATTTCCATGTCTCTTCCGATTCTGGGTGGATCTTCTGTTGTCTTTACCTTCTTTCCTTCTTTTAACCTTTCGTCCTCTCCTTCCTTTACTAGCTTGTATAGCTTTTCCGCTGCCTCTATAACGTCCGTTTTTATCTCCGTTTTCAGGTTCCGACTGTTGTTTATTTGGAGCTTCAGTTTCATCAAGCAAGATTTTGCTTTGGCTGTCCTGCTCATTTGTCCGGTATCTTCTCGTGGCACTACTGCCACTATTGAGGCCGGGGCTGTCACTTTTTTAGTCGGGTTTTCTCCGTCCGCAGAGGTTCCCGCGGGTTTTGGCCGCACGGGCTCGGCGGCGCTCGTTCCCCCAGATCTTTCGATCTGGGATTCCAAGCTCCGCCGGGCCTGCGCGACCTTGTTCCCACCGGTATCTCCCGGGCTGATCTTTTCAGGCGTTTTGCTCTTCGGCCTCATTTCCTTGGGTGGCGTGCGGATCCCGAACATTATATGTTTGGTATTGTTAGGGGAATGCGTCTGAAGAATATGTTTCCCACAAGTGTATACGGCTTGTAGGCGTCAAAAAGTCAAAAAGTAAATTTTGTATAATTTGTTTGGGTCAACCGTGGGGCTTAAAGCAGCTCGTGTTGTTTTTCCTATTTAACAGTTAATAATGCAGATGATATGCAACCAGAGCAGCCAATGCAGACTGTCCAGTTAATGCAGGCAATGCAGGCAGTATGCAGATGATGATCCCTGATTGTTGATTAGCCCGCGCACGCAGGCAATGCAGGCAATGCAGGCAATGCAGGCAATGCAGCCGATGCAGACTATCCAGTCAATGCAGGCAATGCAGGCAGTGTGCAGATGATCCTTGATTAGCCCGCGCACGCAGGCAATGCAGGCAATGCAGGCAATGCAGGCAATGCAGGCAATGCAGCCGATGCAGACTATCCGGATAGTACAGGCAATGCAGACAGTGTGCAGATGGATCTTCAATTGGCCCGCGCAAGCAGGCAATGCAGCCGAAGCAGACTATCCAGATAATACCGGCAATGCAGACAGTGTGCAGATGGATCTTCGATTCACCCGCGCAAGCAGGCAATGCAGCCGATGCAGGCTGTCCAGATGATGCAGGCAGTGCAGACAGTGTGCAGATGGATCTCCAATTGGCCAGCGCGCGCAGACAATGCAGCCGATGCAGTTAAAGCAGCCAGTGCAGACTTACCAGATGGTACAGGTAACGCAGGCAATGCGCAGATAGATGTTTGATTGGCCTGCGCACTCAGCTACTGCAGCCAATGCAACCAAAGCAGCCGAAGCAAGCAATGCAGATGATGCAGATGATGCAGGTAATGCCGATAATCCAGAAAATTGACGATTTTTCACTAGTTTTTCCCAATTTGAGGGAAAACCACCGCACTTTCCACTTCACCACCTACACCAACACACTGCCAGGTCTTTTACGCACCCAATGATATAAATTTCAAAGCGAGATTCAAATTTAAGACGACCGAGCCGATTTATTTTACGCGGAGCGACACATAAACGATGCGTTCACGGTGGCGTTCTTGGAGCAACTGGTTAGGTTAGGTTAGGTTAGGTTAGGTTAGGTTAGGTTAGGTTAGGTTAGGTTAGGTTAGGTTAGGTTAGGTTAGGTTAGGTTAGGTTAGGTTAGGTTAGGTTAGGTTAGGTTAGGTTAGGTTAGGTTAGGTTAGGTTAGGTTAGGTTAGGTTAGGTTAGGTTAGGTTAGGTTAGGTTAGGTTAGGTTAGGTTAGGTTAGGTTAGGTTAGGTTAGGTTAGGTTTTTTTTTTTTTTTTTTTTTTTTATTGTGGGGCGCTATGCCCCACTCTCGTTCCCCTAACCCTAGTTAGAGCTCTTTTTCACCCCCTACCCTTCCCTATTCTATCTTTATTGGTTCATTTCTATGCTCCTAGTCTCAATGGTCCTACTTTTCCTAATCCTAGCTATTTTCTTATTTTATTGGAACGACTTTTTTCTTTTCTTTATTTACATACATTTTTTCACTTAATTTAACTTATCTACCTTATAACTATTCCAGTTTATCTTATTTTTACTTACATTATTTCTTAGTTTCTAGTAATATATAATCTATACATTGTATATCTAGCCTAACTTATTTCTACTTATTTCTATTTGCTACGCTAATTACTACATTTCTACAATACTTAATAAACTTATCTCTACTTTCCTTATTTGCTATTAATTTACATACTGTATTTCTTTTAATGTCTATACCTAACTCTATTTCTAAATCTAGTCTTTTCATCAGATACACTGGGCATTCGGTTATAACGTGCACTAAACTTTGGTCTTCTGCAGGGTCACAGATACATGACGGGCTCTCCTTGCACTTGAAGCGGTACAAGTATTCGGAGAACCCGCCATGCCCCGTGAACACCTGCGTCGTGACGGGATCCGTTTGGATCTTCCCGATGATTTGGCGGGCCTCCACAGCACTCGGGAAGAAGAGCTTTGTGGTTGAGGCCGTCTCGCCCTGTACGTAGCGCTCGTTCCACTCGTCAATCGACTCCAGACGAATCTGTCGTTTGACGAATGAAACGGGACACTTATCGTAGTCAGGTTTAACTTTGAGATTCAGCGCAGCATCCTTTGCGAGCTCGTCTGCGCGCTCGTTTCCCTCCAACCCTGCGTGAGCTTTTATCCAGAATAACGATACTATTCTGCCGCGTTCTTTATTGCTTCTGATCATTTTTTGAATTTGGAACGCTAGGGGGTGGAGGGAAGCTCCGTCAGCGACGGTTTCCAGCGCCGCTCTAGAGTCGCTCAGGATGCTGCACTGAGCCGCCTCCCCAACCACCGCCTCTGCCACCGCCCTGTGGAGGGCCACCATCTCTGCCTGGTAGACGGTGCAGAATGATTCCAGTTTGAGTTTTTTGGTTTTGGTCTCGGCGGCGTTCTGCCAAATGGAGATTGCCGCTCCGACCTTACCATCGATCTTACTGCCGTCTGTGAAGATAGCTCGGCCTTCTCTAGTTATTTGGTTCACTTCTGCACCGTCCACCAGACACCGGTATTTAATAGTGCCACGTTGCGCTGGGTGTTCAAGATTTTCGAAGGCCACAGGCCGTTCCACCCCCCGGTCCCCTATCACCCGCCGGGACCAGCCCCTTTTGATTTCGTACAGGGAGGCATTCTCCCTGGCACGAATATCCAGGGGCAGTATCCCGGCGAGGAGAAGGGCCGAGTTTAATGAGACGGTCCTGTAGGCCTTCGTAATCTTTTGCGCGAAACCTCTTTGGACAACAGCGAGCTGCTTTTTTATCCCTAATTTGTGTGAAGCCGGGGCCCATACACTTGCTCCATATAGTATGGTTGGCTCTACTACAGCCGTATACAGCAGTTTGATGATGTCTGGTCCCAGCCCCCACTGCGTTCTTGCTGCCGTGGACAGTTTTTGGTAAAAACCCACTGCCTTCTTACATACGTTGGTAACGTGGGCGTTAAAGGTCAGCCCGCTGTCGATTGTGACTCCCAGTATCTTCATCTGTTTTTCCAGACCAATGTCCACGCCACCCATGTGGAGGATCGGAGAATCATACTTCAGTTTTCTGGTTATCACCATTGCCTTTGTCTTGTTCGGGGCGAACTTAAGTTTGTTTTTGATTCCCCAATCCCTCACACAGGCCAGCGTTTCATTGGCCTGTTTTTGTATCTTGCTCATCTCATGTCCGTCGAATGCGAGCACTACGTCATCGGCAAAAGCTTGGCAGTAAATACCCCGTCTATCAAGCTCCGATAGTAGTGGGTCGAGGAGCAGATTCCAGAAGGTTGGACCCCCAATGGAGCCCTGCACGCATCCCTTGGAGGTCCACCTCTCATACTCTTCCCCGGAGTACCTCAGTCTGACTTTTCTGCTCTCGAGGTAGCTATCTATTACCCTTCTGATGTTGATTGGACATCCTTCCTCCGACAGTCTGACTCTAATTGCCGGCCACCAGGCGCTGTCGAAGGCCCCCTCTATGTCCAGTGAGACAATAAGGACAATTTTCTTTTCAGAAAGTTTGTTCCTTATATGTCTCATCAAAACGTAGAGGGAGTCTTCGGTGCTCCTCTGCGGCATAAAGCCAAACTGTCGGGGGCTTGTCCTCGGGTAGAGATACCACCTCACTCGCCCCACCACCATCTTCTCCAGTATCTTCCCCATCACAGGCAAAAGGCCTATCGGTCTGTACGATTTGACGTTCGTGTAGTCCTCCTTGGCAGGTTTCCGGAGGACTATGACCGTTGCCTCCTTCCAGGTGGTCGGGAAGTGGCCAAGTTCGAGGCACTTGTTTGCCAGTGATAGGTACAATTCTGGGTACTTATCTATAGCTTGCTTACAGATGTCAGCCGTTAGGCCGTCTGCTCCCGGGGCTTTCTTTGGATTGAAGCTGTTTGCAGCCGCACTTAGTTCGTCCAGTGTAAATGGTGGGTCATGGATCTCAGCATCGACTTTGTCATTTACTCGTGCGGCTGCCTCTCTTGTACGCTGATGGTCTGCGTTGTCTTCTTCTTTATTGTCTTCTGGATAGAAGGTTTCTGCCAATAGCTTTGCCGAGTCCTTCAAGCTTAGGGTCTCTCCGTTCTTGGTCAATGGCAGGTCTTCATGCTTTTTGGATACCTTCCCAATCACTCTATATATCCCGTCCCAGATGTTCTCCTTATCCTGTTTTTTACAGAATTCCTTCCAACTATCTACTTGTGCCTTCTTGGCTTCATTCTCATATCTCTCTTTTGATTGCAGGTACTCATCAACGACCTTAGCTCTTCGAATCGGCGCTGCGCATCGGATTCTCCTTTTCCTGGTGGTGACTTCCTTCTTCATTCTGGCGAGTTTCTCGGACCACCACGGTAAGTTGTGTTTGTTTTTTACTTTAATTAGCGGTATTGTCTCGTTGCTAGTTTTTATTATTGTATCTATGTATTTTTCTATTGTATTATCTAGATTTGATTTATTGTTGATGTTATTTATTTCTGATTCTGTTAGTTGGTTGCTGTGCAATAATTGTTCCAGTTTTTCAGCAAAGTGGGTCCAATTAGCCTTATTTGTGTTGTACTTTTTTGTAGATTTAAATTTCTGTATTGTAAATTTACTTTTAATTCTATCAATTTTGAAGGTTATTGCGTTATGGTCCGAGTCCGCCATGGTGTCGTCCACCTTCCAGTCCCTTGTCAGGTCCAGGATATCCTCAGTGCAGGCCGTGATGTCAATGTGGCTGGTGAGGAGTTTTCCTCCTCGCACTGTTTCGAATGTTGGAGCTTTGCCGCTGTTGAGCACCTGCAATCCGTGTTCCTCCAGCATTCCTGCCATTTCCTCTCCCCTCCCGTCAGCGTCCGCGCTGCCCCACCATATGCTTTTGGCATTGGTGTCACCCCCTATGAGGATTCCGCGAGGGCCCAGTTTTTCAACTATCTTCCCCAACTGCTGCAGGTATGGCCCTATGGGTTTATCCGGCTCAAAGTAGAACGAGATAACCACTATCTCACGGGTTCCCGTTTGGATCTTCACCACTGTGATGTTGGTTGTGGTGAGGGACGGACATTGGGCCACCGTCCAGTCGCCGTTGAAAACTGCAACGGCTGACTTGACAACGGCCCCCTGCCCGTTTTCTCCCTGGAAGATCCTCACCCCCCGGTGGTCTCTCACTCTACCTTGGCTTCCCACGTATGGCTCCTGCAGCAGCGCAAAGTCGACCTTCCTCTTTGCTGATTCTAGTAAGAATTCACTTGTCGCTAGTTTTTTCCTTTGTAAATTGGCTTGGGCGACTAAGGTCGACGTTGCGCCTGTTGAGGAGTTTGTCTGATCTGGGTTCCTTGGATCCACCTTAGCAATATGCTACCGTGGACCTCGCCAGGATCTCCCACTTCCTCCTCACAGGGCATTCCGGGCTAAAGGCATCGTGTTCGGTCCCGCCGATCCTGGCCTTGGTGCAGTTGCAACACGTCGGTGGAGCCCTCGCCATCCAGTCGGCGCATTCCGACCTGTGGTGGGCCCCCCCGCAGTGGCTGCACGCATCCTCCTGGTCTCGGCAGAACCGCTTCCCATGCCCATAGCCCAGGCACCGCGAGCACTGGATAAGAGGGGATTGGTCCTCGACCTTGACCCTCTGCACGTCAATATGGACTGACCCCTCTTCTGTGAGCCGCTTCCATATCTTAGGTGGCACCTGTATTGCCACGTGAGATGTGAGTGGGTTCCGCGCCCTTCTCCTAAATTTCACCTTTAGGCACGCGCTGTCTCCACTCACATCTCCCAGAAGATGTTTGTTCTGGTTAAGTAGTGCTCTTACTATTTCGTCGTCCTTGTTATGGCTTAGGACGTCCCTCAGCAAAATCATGGGATTCTTATTCTCCATATCCTCGATATGAAGTCTGGCTCCCGCTGATTTGATCTTTTCCTTAATTCTGCCCAGTTCTTCTTTCGACTTACAGCCAACTATCACTTTCCTATCCTTTGCCTTTCTTATCTTATCAATCCTCATCCCCTCTTCTCTAGCGTTTAGTGTAGTCCTGATTTCCTCGAAGACTGCTTCGCCCGTGACCGTCTGGTCCACGGAGGTGATCACTACGGAGTGCATTGCTGCATTCCCTTGTTCCTTCCTCCCTGTGCCAGACACCACGCTTGCGTAGCTTCTTCCTTCTTTCCAGTCCTCTCTTTGCTTATTTATCTCCTTGCTTAACTTTTCCATTTCCTCCTTGCTCTCTTTCAATAGTTGGGTGTGGGCATCCAGTCTCCTAATTATTTCCTTCTCCTGATTTTCTAGCTTTTTCTCTATTTCCATGTCTCTTCCGATTCTGGGTGGATCTTCTGTTGTCTTTACCTTCTTTCCTTCTTTTAACCTTTCGTCCTCTCCTTCCTTTACTAGCTTGTATAGCTTTTCCGCTGCCTCTATAACGTCCGTTTTTATCTCCGTTTTCAGGTTCCGACTGTTGTTTATTTGGAGCTTCAGTTTCATCAAGCAAGATTTTGCTTTGGCTGTCCTGCTCATTTGTCCGGTATCTTCTCGTGGCACTACTGCCACTATTGAGGCCGGGGCTGTCACTTTTTTAGTCGGGTTTTCTCCGTCCGCAGAGGTTCCCGCGGGTTTTGGCCGCACGGGCTCGGCGGCGCTCGTTCCCCCAGATCTTTCGATCTGGGATTCCAAGCTCCGCCGGGCCTGCGCGACCTTGTTCCCACCGGTATCTCCCGGGCTGATCTTTTCAGGCGTTTTGCTCTTCGGCCTCATTTCCTTGGGTGGCGTGCGGATCCCGAACATTATATGTTTGGTATTGTTAGGGGAATGCGTCTGAAGAATATGTTTCCCACAAGTGTATACGGCTTGTAGGCGTCAAAAAGTCAAAAAGTAAATTTTGTATAATTTGTTTGGGTCAACCGTGGGGCTTAAAGCAGCTCGTGTTGTTTTTCCTATTTAACAGTTAATAATGCAGATGATATGCAACCAGAGCAGCCAATGCAGACTGTCCAGTTAATGCAGGCAATGCAGGCAGTATGCAGATGATGATCCCTGATTGTTGATTAGCCCGCGCACGCAGGCAATGCAGGCAATGCAGGCAATGCAGGCAATGCAGCCGATGCAGACTATCCAGTCAATGCAGGCAATGCAGGCAGTGTGCAGATGATCCTTGATTAGCCCGCGCACGCAGGCAATGCAGGCAATGCAGGCAATGCAGGCAATGCAGGCAATGCAGCCGATGCAGACTATCCGGATAGTACAGGCAATGCAGACAGTGTGCAGATGGATCTTCAATTGGCCCGCGCAAGCAGGCAATGCAGCCGAAGCAGACTATCCAGATAATACCGGCAATGCAGACAGTGTGCAGATGGATCTTCGATTCACCCGCGCAAGCAGGCAATGCAGCCGATGCAGGCTGTCCAGATGATGCAGGCAGTGCAGACAGTGTGCAGATGGATCTCCAATTGGCCAGCGCGCGCAGACAATGCAGCCGATGCAGTTAAAGCAGCCAGTGCAGACTTACCAGATGGTACAGGTAACGCAGGCAATGCGCAGATAGATGTTTGATTGGCCTGCGCACTCAGCTACTGCAGCCAATGCAACCAAAGCAGCCGAAGCAAGCAATGCAGATGATGCAGATGATGCAGGTAATGCCGATAATCCAGAAAATTGACGATTTTTCACTAGTTTTTCCCAATTTGAGGGAAAACCACCGCACTTTCCACTTCACCACCTACACCAACACACTGCCAGGTCTTTTACGCACCCAATGATATAAATTTCAAAGCGAGATTCAAATTTAAGACGACCGAGCCGATTTATTTTACGCGGAGCGACACATAAACGCACATAAACGATGCGTTCACGGTGGCGTTCTTGGAGCAACTGGTTAGGTTAGGTTAGGTTAGGTTAGGTTAGGTTAGGTTAGGTTAGGTTAGGTTAGGTTAGGTTAGGTTAGGTTAGGTTTTTTTTTTTTTTTTTTTTTTTTTTTTTTTTTTTATGTGGGGCTTTTTATGTCCCCACTCTAGTACCCCCATATGTGTAGATAGGGCCTTTTTGTAACTTGAAATTTTCTTTGTGTTAAATTTTCCTCTTTTTCTCCTGTTCTGACTTTTCTTTTTAACTGTTACTTGTCGCATGTGTTATTTTTATGTTTTGATTTTTTCTATCTTTTATAACTTTATGTTCTATTTACTTATTGTTCTATACTGTACTATTGTTCTTATATTTTTTACATTTTCTCTGTACTTTCTTTTACTTTTATTATACTTGTTTCTATCCTTTATGGTTTTTAGTTTATTTATTTTATTTTCTTCTTCTGCCAATATTCTTTACTCCTGTTCCACTTCACATTTCTGCTTCTCTTTTCTTGTCATCCTACTTCCACTTATATATTTCCTACACTTTCTTACACTCTCCATGACGACTTCTTTATGTTTTTTAATTTTTATCTTTTAATTTATATGTCCGTTCTATTTTGTACTATGTTTTACATAACATTATGTTATATATATTAGTACTAGTTGTACATCTCTTATACGTGCATCCTTTCCTATTTTACTCAATCTTTTTATCTAGCTAATGTATAAAATCACGCTATTTGTTGCACCCTGCAAAAGGTAGCGCCAAAACCACTTTGCCGTTTCCTTTTGAGTCTCTTGTAGCGTGTTTGTTTTGTAGCGTTCCTTTTCTTTTTTATCCTTCCACTTCCGAGGCGAAGTCGTTCCATTGCCGTGCCATCTAGTTTAACTGGCTCCATCTTAGCAATAGGCGATGCATGATCTGGCCAACGTGTCCCATTTTCTCCTTACCGGACAATCCTCACTAAAAGCGTTGTGGCCCACGTCCGCGAGTTTCGCCCTTTGGCAATTACAGCAGGCCGATGGCTCTGCTGCTAGCCAATCCGCACACTCGGCCTTTTTGTGCGGCCCGCCGCAGTGACTGCAGGCCTCCAGAGAGGCTTGGCAGAATCGCCTCCCATGTCCATAGCCCAAACACTTTGAGCATTGGACAAGGGGGGACTGGTCCTCTACCTTGACTCTCTGGACGTCCACAAACACTGCGCCGGTATCTGTGAGGATCCTCCAGATTTCGGGCGACACTCGCAGGATTATGTGGGCCATCAGTGGGTTCCGGGTTCTCCTTCTGAACGTGACCTCTATCCTTTCCTTCTCCTTTTCTATTCTGTCCAGTAGGTGTCTATTTTGCGTTTTAATTGCCTTCACTATTTCCTCATCTGAGTGGCTATTCATCACATGTTTGATGACGACGAGAGGGTCTTTATTTTTAATATCTTCAAAATTTAAACTTTTTTCATTTTTACTTATGTTCTTTTTAATTTTGATTATCTCTTCTTTGTCTCGGCAACCTAATATAACTTTTCTATCTTTCGCTTTTCTTATACTGTCCACTTTTATCCCTTCCTCCTTTGCTTTCACAGCCTTCCTTATCTTTTCCATTACTACCTCTCCCGTTTCTAGGTCATCATTGGAGGTCACCACTATCGAGTGCAGCGCCGTAGCCACCTCAGTCGTTTTGACTTTGGGGGAACCGGCAACTGCACTCGCATACGTTCTTTGGCTGGCCAGATCTTCACGGTGCCTAGTTATTTCCTCTCTCATTCTTTCCATAGCCTCTTTTGTTTCCTTCATAGCCCTTAAATGTTCCTCTAATTTTTCTGTCAATTCACTTTTTAATTCTTCTGATCCCCTGCTTCTTTCAATTTCCTTTACTTCTTCCTTTCCTTGCTCCGTCTGCGTCTCCTTTGTTTCTTCCATCCTTTTATACTTTCTTCCTTCCTCCGCATCCTTTACCAACTGCATCATTCGTAATGCCGATTCGATGATTTCATTTTTTATTTCGGTTTTGGTGTTCCGGCTCATATTTATCGACATTCGAATTCGGTTTAGACGGGCAGAGGCTTCCGTTGTCCGGTCCTTATATGTGCCTTTCGGCTTGGGCATCTGTCGCGCCTGCTCGGCGGGTCTTGGATCTGAGCTATCCAGCTTCGATTCCTGCGCGACGGTTGCTCTTGCCGGTTCCTCGGGACTGGACTCCGGTGACAAGGGTTTGGCTGCGCCTCTCTTCGCAGGTGTTCGGAACATTTTAATTGGGGGTACGCGTCACAGAATTCAAGTTTGTAAGTGTAAAGAGCTTACGTGTCAGTCGGTCAGTAATATTATGATAAAAAAGTATAAAATATAATTAGTATAAAGTTTTACAATGTAAAAGTCCAAATAAAATTTAAAATTAATCTTTTTTCATCAAAAGTTGTCTCAATATTTGTATTTATTTTTATTTATGACGATACGATCTGTTGGATCAAAGTTTATCCGAATAAGACCTAAATTTAGAATTTTTGAAAATAACCGATACCGAGTCGATATACCAAAATGAGGCTAGGGTGGGTGGGGGGGCAATTTTTTGACTTTTCCCGCGTATTTTGGGCGCGCTTTCGCACGGATCGGGTCGGGGGCCCAGAGGGGGTCACAAATAAATGGTTTTTGGATTTTAGGGACGGTAAATTTTGAAAATATTTACGAAAATATGGTAAAAATTAGGTAAATTAATATAAAATTTGTGCTTTTTATGTTTCAGATGCGGCAAAAACCACACCGAAGCGGCGGGGCCGGCGGGGGGGATGTAACGACGCAGGAAAATCAACAAAACCTCTGATAATTTTGAAGAAAACTACTGAAATGTGTCAATTTTATGTGAAAAAATGACAAAAACGTCTTTAATTAAATAATTTATTATATAACTATATATAATATTCGGCACAGCCGTACGCGCGCCGTCAAGACGAACAGATCGATACCAATTACTATCTTGTAGTGTCAAAAATGAGACTTCAAAAATTTTCAAAAAGTCAAGGGGTTAGGTTAGGTTAGGTTAGGTTAGGTTAGGTTAGGTTAGGTTAGGTTAGGTTAGGTTAGGTTAGGTTAGGTTAGGTTAGGTTAGGTTAGGTTAGGTTAGGTTAGGTTAGGTTAGGTTAGGTTAGGTTAGGTTAGGTTAGGTTAGGTTAGGTTAGGTTAGGTTAGGTTAGGTTAGGTTAGGTTAGGTTAGGTTAGGTTAGGTTAGGTTACGTTAGGTTAGGTTAGGTTAGGTTAGGTTAGGTTAGGTTAGGTTAGGTTAGGTTAGGTTAGGTTAGGTTAGGTTAGGTTAGGTTAGGTTAGGTTAGGTTAGGTTAGGTTAGGTTAGGTTAGGTTAGGTTAGGTTAGGTTAGGTTAGGTTAGGTTAGGTTAGGTTAGGTTAGGTTAGGTTAGGTTAGGTTAGGTTAGGTTAGGTTAGGTTAGGTTAGGTTAGGTTAGGTTAGGTTAGGTTAGGTTAGGTTAGGTTAGGTTAGGTTAGGTTAGGTTAGGTTAGGTTAGGTTAGGTTAGGTTAGGTTAGGTTAGGTTAGGTTAGGTTAGGTTAGGTTAGGTTAGGTTAGGTTAGGTTAGGTTAGGTTAGGTTAGGTTAGGTTAGGTTAGGTTAGGTTAGGTTAGGTTAGGTTAGGTTAGGTTAGGTTAGGTTAGGTTAGGTTAGGTTAGGTTAGGTTAGGTTAGGTTAGGTTAGGTTAGGTTAGGTTAGGTTAGGTTAGGTTAGGTTAGGTTAGGTTAGGTTAGGTTAGGTTAGGTTAGGTTAGGTTAGGTTAGGTTAGGTTAGGTTAGGTTAGGTTAGGTTAGGTTAGGTTAGGTTAGGTTAGGTTAGGTTAGGTTAGGTTAGGTTAGGTTAGGTTTGGTTAGGTTAGGTTAGGTTAGGTTTTTTTTTTTTTTTTTTTTTTTTTTTTATTGTGGGGCGCTATGCCCCACTCTCGTTCCCCTAACCCTAGTTAGAGCTCTTTTTCACCCCCTACCCTTCCCTATTCTATCTTTATTGGTTCATTTCTATGCTCCTAGTCTCAATGGTCCTACTTTTCCTAATCCTAGCTATTTTCTTATTTTATTGGAACGACTTTTTTCTTTTCTTTATTTGCATACATTTTTTCACTTAATTTAACTTATCTACCTTATAACTATTCCAGTTTATCTTATTTTTACTTACATTATTTCTTAGTTTCTAGTAATATATAATCTATACATTGTATATCTAGCCTAACTTATTTCTACTTATTTCTATTTGCTACGCTAATTACTACATTTCTACAATACTTAATAAACTTATCTCTACTTTCCTTATTTGCTATTAATTTACATACTGTATTTCTTTTAATGTCTATACCTAACTCTATTTCTAAATCTAGTCTTTTCATCAGATACACTGGGCATTCGGTTATAACGTGCACTAAACTTTGGTCTTCTGCAGGGTCACAGATACATGACGGGCTCTCCTTGCACTTGAAGCGGTACAAGTATTCGGAGAACCCGCCATGCCCCGTGAACACCTGCGTCGTGACGGGATCCGTTTGGATCTTCCCGATGATTTGGCGGGCCTCCACAGCACTCGGGAAGAAGAGCTTTGTGGTTGAGGCCGTCTCGCCCTGTACGTAGCGCTCGTTCCACTCGTCAATCGACTCCAGACGAATCTGTCGTTTGACGAATGAAACGGGACACTTATCGTAGTCAGGTTTAACTTTGAGATTCAGCGCAGCATCCTTTGCGAGCTCGTCTGCGCGCTCGTTTCCCTCCAACCCTGCGTGAGCTTTTATCCAGAATAACGATACTATTCTGCCGCGTTCTTTATTGCTTCTGATCATTTTTTGAATTTGGAACGCTAGGGGGTGGAGGGAAGCTCCGTCAGCGACGGTTTCCAGCGCCGCTCTAGAGTCGCTCAGGATGCTGCACTGAGCCGCCTCCCCAACCACCGCCTCTGCCACCGCCCTGTGGAGGGCCACCATCTCTGCCTGGTAGACGGTGCAGAATGATTCCAGTTTGAGTCTTTTGGTTTTGGTCTCGGCGGCGTTCTGCCAAATGGAGATTGCCGCTCCGACCTTACCATCGATCTTACTGCCGTCTGTGAAGATAGCTCGGCCTTCTCTAGTTATTTGGTTCACTTCTGCACCGTCCACCAGACACCGGTATTTAATAGTGCCACGTTGCGCTGGGTGTTCAAGATTTTCGAAGGCCACAGGCCGTTCCACCTCCCGGTCCCCTATCACCCGCCGGGACCAGCCCCTTTTGATTTCGTACAGGGAGGCATTCTCCCTGGCACGAATATCCAGGGGCAGTATCCCGGCGAGGAGAAGGGCCGAGTTTAATGAGACGGTCCTGTAGGCCTTCGTAATCTTTTGCGCGAAACCTCTTTGGACAACAGCGAGCTGCTTTTTTATCCCTAATTTGTGTGAAGCCGGGGCCCATACACTTGCTCCATATAGTATGGTTGGCTCTACTACAGCCGCATACAGCAGTTTGATGATGTCTGGTCCCAGCCCCCACTGCGTTCTTGCTGCCGTGGACAGTTTTTGGTAAAAACCCACTGCCTTCTTACATACGTTGGTAACGTGGGCGTTAAAGGTCAGCCCGCTGTCGATTGTGACTCCCAGTATCTTCATCTGTTTTTCCAGACAAATGTCCACGCCACCCATGTGGAGGATCGGAGAATCATACTTCAGTTTTCTGGTTATCACCATTGCCTTTGTCTTGTTCGGGGCGAACTTAAGTTTGTTTTTGATTCCCCAATCCCTCACACAGGCCAGCGTTTCATTGGCCTGTTTTTGTATCTTGCTCATCTCATGTCCGTCGAATGCGAGCACTACGTCATCGGCAAAAGCTTGGCAGTAAATACCCCGTCTATCAAGCTCCGATAGTAGTGGGTCGAGGAGCAGATTCCAGAAGGTTGGACCCCCAATGGAGCCCTGCACGCATCCCTTGGAGGTCCACCTCTCATACTCTTCCCCGGAGTACCTCAGTCTGACTTTTCTGCTCTCGAGGTAGTCTGACTTTTCTGCTCTCGAGGTAGCTATCTATTACCCTTCTGATGTTGATTGGACATCCTTCCTCCGACAGTCTGACTCTAATTGCCGGCCACCAGGCGCTGTCGAAGGCCCCCTCTATGTCCAGTGAGACAATAAGGACAATTTTCTTTTCAGAAAGTTTGTTCCTTATATGTCTCATCAAAACGTAGAGGGAGTCTTCGGTGCTCCTCTGCGGCATAAAGCCAAACTGTCGGGGGCTTGTCCTCGGGTAGAGATACCACCTCACTCGCCCCACCACCATCTTCTCCAGTATCTTCCCCATCACAGGCAAAAGGCCTATCGGTCTGTACGATTTGACGTTCGTGTAGTCCTCCTTGGCAGGTTTCCGGAGGACTATGACCGTTGCCTCCTTCCAGGTGGTCGGGAAGTGGCCAAGTTCGAGGCACTTGTTTGCCAGTGATAGGTACAATTCTGGGTACTTATCTATAGCTTGCTTACAGATGTCAGCCGTTAGGCCGTCTGCTCCCGGGGCTTTCTTTGGATTGAAGCTGTTTGCAGCCGCACTTAGTTCGTCCAGTGTAAATGGTGGGTCATGGATCTCAGCATCGACTTTGTCATTTACTCGTGCGGCTGCCTCTCTTGTACGCTGATGGTCTGCGTTGTCTTCTTCTTTATTGTCTTCTGGATAGAAGGTTTCTGCCAATAGCTTTGCCGAGTCCTTCAAGCTTAGGGTCTCTCCGTTCTTGGTCAATGGCAGGTCTTCATGCTTTTTGGATACCTTCCCAATCACTCTATATATCCCGTCCCAGATGTTCTCCTTATCCTGTTTTTTACAGAATTCCTTCCAACTATCTACTTGTGCCTTCTTGGCTTCATTCTCATATCTCTCTTTTGATTGCAGGTACTCATCAACGACCTTAGCTCTTCGAATCGGCGCTGCGCATCGGATTCTCCTTTTCCTGGTGGTGACTTCCTTCTTCATTCTGGCGAGTTTCTCGGACCACCACGGTAAGTTGTGTTTGTTTTTTACTTTAATTAGCGGTATTGTCTCGTTGCTAGTTTTTATTATTGTATCTATGTATTTTTCTATTGTATTATCTAGATTTGATTTATTGTTGATGTTATTTATTTCTGATTCTGTTAGTTGGTTGCTGTGCAATAATTGTTCCAGTTTTTCAGCAAAGTGGGTCCAATTAGCCTTATTTGTGTTGTACTTTTTTGTAGATTTAAATTTCTGTATTGTAAATTTACTTTTAATTCTATCAATTTTGAAGGTTATTGCGTTATGGTCCGAGTCCGCCATGGTGTCGTCCACCTTCCAGTCCCTTGTCAGGTCCAGGATATCCTCAGTGCAGGCCGTGATGTCAATGTGGCTGGTGAGGAGTTTTCCTCCTCGCACTGTTTCGAATGTTGGAGCTTTGCCGCTGTTGAGCACCTGCAATCCGTGTTCCTCCAGCATTCCTGCCATTTCCTCTCCCCTCCCGTCAGTGTCCGCGCTGCCCCACCATATGCTTTTGGCATTGGTGTCACCCCCTATGAGGATTCCGCGAGGGCCCAGTTTTTCAACTATCTTCCCCAACTGCTGCAGGTATGGCCCTATGGGTTTATCCGGCTCAAAGTAGAACGAGATAACCACTATCTCACGGGTTCCCGTTTGGATCTTCACCACTGTGATGTTGGTTGTGGTGAGGGACGGACATTGGGCCACCGTCCAGTCGCCGTTGAAAACTGCAACGGCTGACTTGACAACGGCCCCCTGCCCGTTTTCTCCCTGGAAGATCCTCACCCCCCGGTGGTCTCTCACTCTACCTTGGCTTCCCACGTATGGCTCCTGCAGCAGCGCAAAGTCGACCTTCCTCTTTGCTGATTCTAGTAAGAATTCACTTGTCGCTAGTTTTTTCCTTTGTAAATTGGCTTGGGCGACTAAGGTCGACGTTGCGCCTGTTGAGGAGTTTGTCTGATCTGGGTTCCTTGGATCCACCTTAGCAATATGCTACCGTGGACCTCGCCAGGATCTCCCACTTCCTCCTCACAGGGCATTCCGGGCTAAAGGCATCGTGTTCGGTCCCGCCGATCCTGGCCTTGGTGCAGTTGCAACACGTCGGTGGAGCCCTCGCCATCCAGTCGGCGCATTCCGACCTGTGGTGGGCCCCCCCGCAGTGGCTGCACGCATCCTCCTGGTCTCGGCAGAACCGCTTCCCATGCCCATAGCCCAGGCACCGCGAGCACTGGATAAGAGGGGATTGGTCCTCGACCTTGACCCTCTGCACGTCAATATGGACTGACCCCTCTTCTGTGAGCCGCTTCCATATCTTAGGTGGCACCTGTATTGCCACGTGAGATGTGAGTGGGTTCCGCGCCCTTCTCCTAAATTTCACCTTTAGGCACGCGCTGTCTCCACTCACATCTCCCAGAAGATGTTTGTTCTGGTTAAGTAGTGCTCTTACTATTTCGTCGTCCTTGTTATGGCTTAGGACGTCCCTCAGCAAAATCATGGGATTCTTATTCTCCATATCCTCGATATGAAGTCTGGCTCCCGCTGATTTGATCTTTTCCTTAATTCTGCCCAGTTCTTCTTTCGACTTACAGCCAACTATCACTTTCCTATCCTTTGCCTTTCTTATCTTATCAATCCTCATCCCCTCTTCTCTAGCGTTTAGTGTAGTCCTGATTTCCTCGAAGACTGCTTCGCCCGTGACCGTCTGGTCCACGGAGGTGATCACTACGGAGTGCATTGCTGCATTCCCTTGTTCCTTCCTCCCTGTGCCAGACACCACGCTTGCGTAGCTTCTTCCTTCTTTCCAGTCCTCTCTTTGCTTATTTATCTCCTTGCTTAACTTTTCCATTTCCTCCTTGCTCTCTTTCAATAGTTGGGTGTGGGCATCCAGTCTCCTAATTATTTCCTTCTCCTGATTTTCTAGCTTTTTCTCTATTTCCGTGTCTCTTCCGATTCTGGGTGGATCTTCTGTTGTCTTTACCTTCTTTCCTTCTTTTAACCTTTCGTCCTCTCCTTCCTTTACTAGCTTGTATAGCTTTTCCGCTGCCTCTATAACGTCCGTTTTTATCTCCGTTTTCAGGTTTCGACTGTTGTTTATTTGGAGCTTCAGTTTCATCAAGCAAGATTTTGCTTTGGCTGTCCTGCTCATTTGTCCGGTATCTTCTCGTGGCACTACTGCCACTATTGAGGCCGGGGCTGTCACTTTTTTAGTCGGGTTTTCTCCGTCCGCAGAGGTTCCCGCGGGTTTTGGCCGCACGGGCTCGGCGGCGCTCGTTCCCCCAGATCTTTCGATCTGGGATTCCAAGCTCCGCCGGGCCTGCGCGACCTTGTTCCCACCGGTATCTCCCGGGCTGATCTTTTCAGGCGTTTTGCTCTTCGGCCTCATTTCCTTGGGTGGCGTGCGGATCCCGAACATTATATGTTTGGTATTGTTAGGGGAATGCGTCTGAAGAATATGTTTCCCACAAGTGTATACGGCTTGTAGGCGTCAAAAAGTCAAAAAGTAAATTTTGTGTGGGGCTTAAAGCAGCTCGCGTTGTTTTTCCTATTTAACAGTTGATAATGCAGATGATATGCAACCAGAGCAGCCAATGCAGACTGTCCAGTTAATGCAGGCAATGCAGGCAGTATGCAGATGATCCTTGATTGTTGATTAGCCCGCGCACGCAGGCAATGCAGGCAATGCAGGCAATGCAGGCAATGCAGCCGATGCAGACTATCCAGTCAATGCAGGCAATGCAGGCAGTGTGCAGATGATCCTTGATTAGCCCGCGCACGCAGGCAATGCAGGCAATGCAGGCAATGCAGGCAATGCAGCCGATGCAGACTATCCGGATAGTACAGGCAATGCAGACAGTGTGCAGATGGATCTTCAATTGGCCCGCGCAAGCAGGCAATGCAGCCGAAGCAGACTATCCAGATAATACCGGCAATGCAGACAGTGTGCAGATGGATCTTCGATTCACCCGCGCAAGCAGGCAATGCAGCCGATGCAGGCTGTCCAGATGATGCAGGCAGTGCAGACAGTGTGCAGATGGATGGATCTCCAATTGGCCAGCGCGCGCAGACAATGCAGCCGATGCAGTTAAAGCAGCCAGTGCAGACTTACCAGATGGTACAGGTAACGCAGGCAATGCGCAGATAGATGTTTGATTGGCCTGCGCACTCAGCTACTGCAGCCAATGCAACCAAAGCAGCCGAAGCAAGCAATGCAGATGATGCAGATGATGCAGGTAATGCCGATAATCCAGAAAATTGACGATTTTTCACTAGTTTTTCCCAATTTGAGGGAAAACCACCGCACTTTCCACTTCACCACCTACACCAACACACTGCCAGGTCTTTTACGCACCCAATGATATAAATTTCAAAGCGAGATTCAAATTTAAGACGACCGAGCCGATTTATTTTACGCGGAGCGACACATAAACGATGCGTTCACGGTGGCGTTCTTGGAGCAACTGGGTTAGGTTAGGTTAGGTTAGGTTAGGTTAGGTTAGGTTAGGTTAGGTTAGGTTAGGTTAGGTTAGGTTAGGTTAGGTTAGGTTAGGTTAGGTTAGGTTAGGTTAGGTTAGGTTAGGTTAGGTTAGGTTAGGTTAGGTTAGGTTAGGTTAGGTTAGGTTAGGTTAGGTTAGGTTAGGTTAGGTTAGGTTAGGTTAGGTTAGGTTAGGTTAGGTTAGGTTAGGTTAGGTTAGGTTAGGTTAGGTTAGGTTAGGTTAGGTTAGGTTAGGTTAGGTTAGGTTAGGTTAGGTTAGGTTAGGTTAGGTTAGGTTAGGTTAGGTTAGGTTAGGTTAGGTTAGGTTAGGTTAGGTTAGGTTAGGTTAGGTTAGGTTAGGTTAGGTTAGGTTAGGTTAGGTTAGGTTAGGTTAGGTTAGGTTAGGTTAGGTTAGGTTAGGTTAGGTTAGGTTAGGTTAGGTTAGGTTAGGTTAGGTTAGGTTAGGTTAGGTTAGGTTAGGTTAGGTTAGGTTAGGTTAGGTTAGGTTAGGTTAGGTTAGGTTAGGTTAGGTTAGGTTAGGTTAGGTTAGGTTAGGTTAGGTTAGGTTAGGTTAGGTTAGGTTAGGTTAGGTTAGGTTAGGTTAGGTTTTTTTTTTTTTTTTTTTTTTTTTTTATTGTGGGGCGCTATGCCCCACTCTCGTTTCCCTAACCCTAGTTAGAGCTCTTTTTCACCCCCTACCCTTCCCTATTCTTTCTTTATTGGTTCATTTCTATGCTCCTAGTCTCAATGGTCCTACTTTTCCTAATCCTAGCTATTTTCTTATTTTATTGGAACGACTTTTTTCTTTTCTTTATTTGCATACATTTTTTCACTTAATTTAACTTATCTACCTTATAACTATTCCAGTTTATCTTATTTTTACTTACATTATTTCTTAGTTTCTAGTAATATATAATCTATACATTGTATATCTAGCCTAACTTATTTCTACTTATTTCTATTTGCTACGCTAATTACTACATTTCTACAATACTTAATAAACTTATCTCTACTTTCCTTATTTGCTATTAATTTACATACTGTATTTCTTTTAATGTCTATACCTAACTCTATTTCTAAATCTAGTCTTTTCATCAGATACACTGGGCATTCGGTTATAACGTGCACTAAACTTTGGTCTTCTGCAGGGTCACAGATACATGACGGGCTCTCCTTGCACTTGAAGCGGTACAAGTATTCGGAGAACCCGCCATGCCCCGTGAACACCTGCGTCGTGACGGGATCCGTTTGGATCTTCCCGATGATTTGGCGGGCCTCCACAGCACTCGGGAAGAAGAGCTTTGTGGTTGAGGCCGTCTCGCCCTGTACGTAGCGCTCGTTCCACTCGTCAATCGACTCCAGACGAATCTGTCGTTTGACGAATGAAACGGGACACTTATCGTAGTCAGGTTTAACTTTGAGATTCAGCGCAGCATCCTTTGCGAGCTCGTCTGCGCGCTCGTTTCCCTCCAACCCTGCGTGAGCTTTTATCCAGAATAACGATACTATTCTGCCGCGTTCTTTATTGCTTCTGATCATTTTTTGAATTTGGAACGCTAGGGGGTGGAGGGAAGCTCCGTCAGCGACGGTTTCCAGCGCCGCTCTAGAGTCGCTCAGGATGCTGCACTGAGCCGCCTCCCCAACCACCGCCTCTGCCACCGCCCTGTGGAGGGCCACCATCTCTGCCTGGTAGACGGTGCAGAATGATTCCAGTTTGAGTCTTTTGGTTTTGGTCTCGGCGGCGTTCTGCCAAATGGAGATTGCCGCTCCGACCTTACCATCGATCTTACTGCCGTCTGTGAAGATAGCTCGGCCTTCTCTAGTTATTTGGTTCACTTCTGCACCGTCCACCAGACACCGGTATTTAATAGTGCCACGTTGCGCTGGGTGTTCAAGATTTTCGAAGGCCACAGGCCGTTCCACCTCCCGGTCCCCTATCACCCGCCGGGACCAGCCCCTTTTGATTTCGTACAGGGAGGCATTCTCCCTGGCACGAATATCCAGGGGCAGTATCCCGGCGAGGAGAAGGGCCGAGTTTAATGAGACGGTCCTGTAGGCCTTCGTAATCTTTTGCGCGAAACCTCTTTGGACAACAGCGAGCTGCTTTTTTATCCCTAATTTGTGTGAAGCCGGGGCCCATACACTTGCTCCATATAGTATGGTTGGCTCTACTACAGCCGCATACAGCAGTTTGATGATGTCTGGTCCCAGCCCCCACTGCGTTCTTGCTGCCGTGGACAGTTTTTGGTAAAAACCCACTGCCTTCTTACATACGTTGGTAACGTGGGCGTTAAAGGTCAGCCCGCTGTCGATTGTGACTCCCAGTATCTTCATCTGTTTTTCCAGACCAATGTCCACGCCACCCATGTGGAGGATCGGAGAATCATACTTCAGTTTTCTGGTTATCACCATTGCCTTTGTCTTGTTCGGGGCGAACTTAAGTTTGTTTTTGATTCCCCAATCCCTCACACAGGCCAGCGTTTCATTGGCCTGTTTTTGTATCTTGCTCATCTCATGTCCGTCGAATGCGAGCACTACGTCATCGGCAAAAGCTTGGCAGTAAATACCCCGTCTATCAAGCTCCGATAGTAGTGGGTCGAGGAGCAGATTCCAGAAGGTTGGACCCCCAATGGAGCCCTGCACGCATCCCTTGGAGGTCCACCTCTCATACTCTTCCCCGGAGTACCTCAGTCTGACTTTTCTGCTCTCGAGGTAGCTATCTATTACCCTTCTGATGTTGATTGGACATCCTTCCTCCGACAGTCTGACTCTAATTGCCGGCCACCAGGCGCTGTCGAAGGCCCCCTCTATGTCCAGTGAGACAATAAGGACAATTTTCTTTTCAGAAAGTTTGTTCCTTATATGTCTCATCAAAACGTAGAGGGAGTCTTCGGTGCTCCTCTGCGGCATAAAGCCAAACTGTCGGGGGCTTGTCCTCGGGTAGAGATACCACCTCACTCGCCCCACCACCATCTTCTCCAGTATCTTCCCCATCACAGGCAAAAGGCCTATCGGTCTGTACGATTTGACGTTCGTGTAGTCCTCCTTGGCAGGTTTCCGGAGGACTATGACCGTTGCCTCCTTCCAGGTGGTCGGGAAGTGGCCAAGTTCGAGGCACTTGTTTGCCAGTGATAGGTACAATTCTGGGTACTTATCTATAGCTTGCTTACAGATGTCAGCCGTTAGGCCGTCTGCTCCCGGGGCTTTCTTTGGATTGAAGCTGTTTGCAGCCGCACTTAGTTCGTCCAGTGTAAATGGTGGGTCATGGATCTCAGCATCGACTTTGTCATTTACTCGTGCGGCTGCCTCTCTTGTACGCTGATGGTCTGCGTTGTCTTCTTCTTTATTGTCTTCTGGATAGAAGGTTTCTGCCAATAGCTTTGCCGAGTCCTTCAAGCTTAGGGTCTCTCCGTTCTTGGTCAATGGCAGGTCTTCATGCTTTTTGGATACCTTCCCAATCACTCTATATATCCCGTCCCAGATGTTCTCCTTATCCTGTTTTTTACAGAATTCCTTCCAACTATCTACTTGTGCCTTCTTGGCTTCATTCTCATATCTCTCTTTTGATTGCAGGTACTCATCAACGACCTTAGCTCTTCGAATCGGCGCTGCGCATCGGATTCTCCTTTTCCTGGTGGTGACTTCCTTCTTCATTCTGGCGAGTTTCTCGGACCACCACGGTAAGTTGTGTTTGTTTTTTACTTTAATTAGCGGTATTGTCTCGTTGCTAGTTTTTATTATTGTATCTATGTATTTTTCTATTGTATTATCTAGATTTGATTTATTGTTGATGTTATTTATTTCTGATTCTGTTAGTTGGTTGCTGTGCAATAATTGTTCCAGTTTTTCAGCAAAGTGGGTCCAATTAGCCTTATTTGTGTTGTACTTTTTTGTAGATTTAAATTTCTGTATTGTAAATTTACTTTTAATTCTATCAATTTTGAAGGTTATTGCGTTATGGTCCGAGTCCGCCATGGTGTCGTCCACCTTCCAGTCCCTTGTCAGGTCCAGGATATCCTCAGTGCAGGCCGTGATGTCAATGTGGCTGGTGAGGAGTTTTCCTCCTCGCACTGTTTCGAATGTTGGAGCTTTGCCGCTGTTGAGCACCTGCAATCCGTGTTCCTCCAGCATTCCTGCCATTTCCTCTCCCCTCCCGTCAGTGTCCGCGCTGCCCCACCATATGCTTTTGGCATTGGTGTCACCCCCTATGAGGATTCCGCGAGGGCCCAGTTTTTCAACTATCTTCCCCAACTGCTGCAGGTATGGCCCTATGGGTTTATCCGGCTCAAAGTAGAACGAGATAACCACTATCTCACGGGTTCCCGTTTGGATCTTCACCACTGTGATGTTGGTTGTGGTGAGGGACGGACATTGGGCCACCGTCCAGTCGCCGTTGAAAACTGCAACGGCTGACTTGACAACGGCCCCCTGCCCGTTTTCTCCCTGGAAGATCCTCACCCCCCGGTGGTCTCTCACTCTACCTTGGCTTCCCACGTATGGCTCCTGCAGCAGCGCAAAGTCGACCTTCCTCTTTGCTGATTCTAGTAAGAATTCACTTGTCGCTAGTTTTTTCCTTTGTAAATTGGCTTGGGCGACTAAGGTCGACGTTGCGCCTGTTGAGGAGTTTGTCTGATCTGGGTTCCTTGGATCCACCTTAGCAATATGCTACCGTGGACCTCGCCAGGATCTCCCACTTCCTCCTCACAGGGCATTCCGGGCTAAAGGCATCGTGTTCGGTCCCGCCGATCCTGGCCTTGGTGCAGTTGCAACACGTCGGTGGAGCCCTCGCCATCCAGTCGGCGCATTCCGACCTGTGGTGGGCCCCCCCGCAGTGGCTGCACGCATCCTCCTGGTCTCGGCAGAACCGCTTCCCATGCCCATAGCCCAGGCACCGCGAGCACTGGATAAGAGGGGATTGGTCCTCGACCTTGACCCTCTGCACGTCAATATGGACTGACCCCTCTTCTGTGAGCCGCTTCCATATCTTAGGTGGCACCTGTATTGCCACGTGAGATGTGAGTGGGTTCCGCGCCCTTCTCCTAAATTTCACCTTTAGGCACGCGCTGTCTCCACTCACATCTCCCAGAAGATGTTTGTTCTGGTTAAGTAGTGCTCTTACTATTTCGTCGTCCTTGTTATGGCTTAGGACGTCCCTCAGCAAAATCATGGGATTCTTATTCTCCATATCCTCGATATGAAGTCTGGCTCCCGCTGATTTGATCTTTTCCTTAATTCTGCCCAGTTCTTCTTTCGACTTACAGCCAACTATCACTTTCCTATCCTTTGCCTTTCTTATCTTATCAATCCTCATCCCCTCTTCTCTAGCGTTTAGTGTAGTCCTGATTTCCTCGAAGACTGCTTCGCCCGTGACCGTCTGGTCCACGGAGGTGATCACTACGGAGTGCATTGCTGCATTCCCTTGTTCCTTCCTCCCTGTGCCAGACACCACGCTTGCGTAGCTTCTTCCTTCTTTCCAGTCCTCTCTTTGCTTATTTATCTCCTTGCTTAACTTTTCCATTTCCTCCTTGCTCTCTTTCAATAGTTGGGTGTGGGCATCCAGTCTCCTAATTATTTCCTTCTCCTGATTTTCTAGCTTTTTCTCTATTTCCATGTCTCTTCCGATTCTGGGTGGATCTTCTGTTGTCTTTACCTTCTTTCCTTCTTTTAACCTTTCGTCCTCTCCTTCCTTTACTAGCTTGTATAGCTTTTCCGCTGCCTCTATAACGTCCGTTTTTATCTCCGTTTTCAGGTTCCGACTGTTGTTTATTTGGAGCTTCAGTTTCATCAAGCAAGATTTTGCTTTGGCTGTCCTGCTCATTTGTCCGGTATCTTCTCGTGGCACTACTGCCACTATTGAGGCCGGGGCTGTCACTTTTTTAGTCGGGTTTTCTCCGTCCGCAGAGGTTCCCGCGGGTTTTGGCCGCACGGGCTCGGCGGCGCTCGTTCCCCCAGATCTTTCGATCTGGGATTCCAAGCTCCGCCGGGCCTGCGCGACCTTGTTCCCACCGGTATCTCCCGGGCTGATCTTTTCAGGCGTTTTGCTCTTCGGCCTCATTTCCTTGGGTGGCGTGCGGATCCCGAACATTATATGTTTGGTATTGTTAGGGGAATGCGTCTGAAGAATATGTTTCCCACAAGTGTATACGGCTTGTAGGCGTCAAAAAGTCAAAAAGTAAATTTTGTATAATTTGTTTGGGTCAACCGTGGGGCTTAAAGCAGCTCGTGTTGTTTTTCCTATTTAACAGTTAATAATGCAGATGATATGCAACCAGAGCAGCCAATGCAGACTGTCCAGTTAATGCAGGCAATGCAGGCAGTATGCAGATGATGATCCCTGATTGTTGATTAGCCCGCGCACGCAGGCAATGCAGGCAATGCAGGCAATGCAGGCAATGCAGCCGATGCAGACTATCCAGTCAATGCAGGCAATGCAGGCAGTGTGCAGATGATCCTTGATTAGCCCGCGCACGCAGGCAATGCAGGCAATGCAGGCAATGCAGGCAATGCAGGCAATGCAGCCGATGCAGACTATCCGGATAGTACAGGCAATGCAGACAGTGTGCAGATGGATCTTCAATTGGCCCGCGCAAGCAGGCAATGCAGCCGAAGCAGACTATCCAGATAATACCGGCAATGCAGACAGTGTGCAGATGGATCTTCGATTCACCCGCGCAAGCAGGCAATGCAGCCGATGCAGGCTGTCCAGATGATGCAGGCAGTGCAGACAGTGTGCAGATGGATCTCCAATTGGCCAGCGCGCGCAGACAATGCAGCCGATGCAGTTAAAGCAGCCAGTGCAGACTTACCAGATGGTACAGGTAACGCAGGCAATGCGCAGATAGATGTTTGATTGGCCTGCGCACTCAGCTACTGCAGCCAATGCAACCAAAGCAGCCGAAGCAAGCAATGCAGATGATGCAGATGATGCAGGTAATGCCGATAATCCAGAAAATTGACGATTTTTCACTAGTTTTTCCCAATTTGAGGGAAAACCACCGCACTTTCCACTTCACCACCTACACCAACACACTGCCAGGTCTTTTACGCACCCAATGATATAAATTTCAAAGCGAGATTCAAATTTAAGACGACCGAGCCGATTTATTTTACGCGGAGCGACACATAAACGATGCGTTCACGGTGGCGTTCTTGGAGCAAGTGGTTAGGTTAGGTTAGGTTAGGTTGGGTTAGGTTAGGTTGGGTTAGGTTAGGTTAGGTTAGGTTAGGTTAGGTTAGGTTTTTTTTTTTTTTTTTTTTTTTTTTTTTTTTTTTTTTATGTGGGGCTTTTTATGTCCCCACTCTAGTACCCCCATATGTGTAGATAGGGCCTTTTTGTAACTTGAAATTTTCTTTGTGTTAAATTTTCCTCTTTTTCTCCTGTTCTGACTTTTCTTTTTAACTGTTACTTGTCGCATGTGTTATTTTTATGTTTTGATTTTTTCTATCTTTTATAACTTTATGTTCTATTTACTTATTGTTCTATACTGTACTATTGTTCTTATATTTTTTACATTTTCTCTGTACTTTCTTTTACTTTTATTATACTTGTTTCTATCCTTTATGGTTTTTAGTTTATTTATTTTATTTTCTTCTTCTGCCAATATTCTTTACTCCTGTTCCACTTCACATTTCTGCTTCTCTTTTCTTGTCATCCTACTTCCACTTATATATTTCCTACACTTTCTTACACTCTCCATGACGACTTCTTTATGTTTTTTAATTTTTATCTTTTAATTTATATGTCCGTTCTATTTTGTACTATGTTTTACATAACATTATGTTATATATATTAGTACTAGTTGTACATCTCTTATACGTGCATCCTTTCCTATTTTACTCAATCTTTTTATCTAGCTAATGTATAAAATCACGCTATTTGTTGCACCCTGCAAAAGGTAGCGCCAAAACCACTTTGCCGTTTCCTTTTGAGTCTCTTGTAGCGTGTTTGTTTTGTAGCGTTCCTTTTCTTTTTTATCCTTCCACTTCCGAGGCGAAGTCGTTCCATTGCCGTGCCATCTAGTTTAACTGGCTCCATCTTAGCAATAGGCGATGCATGATCTGGCCAACGTGTCCCATTTTCTCCTTACCGGACAATCCTCACTAAAAGCGTTGTGGCCCACGTCCGCGAGTTTCGCCCTTTGGCAATTACAGCAGGCCGATGGCTCTGCTGCTAGCCAATCCGCACACTCGGCCTTTTTGTGCGGCCCGCCGCAGTGACTGCAGGCCTCCAGAGAGGCTTGGCAGAATCGCCTCCCATGTCCATAGCCCAAACACTTTGAGCATTGGACAAGGGGGGACTGGTCCTCTACCTTGACTCTCTGGACGTCCACAAACACTGCGCCGGTATCTGTGAGGATCCTCCAGATTTCGGGCGACACTCGCAGGATTATGTGGGCCATCAGTGGGTTCCGGGTTCTCCTTCTGAACGTGACCTCTATCCTTTCCTTCTCCTTTTCTATTCTGTCCAGTAGGTGTCTATTTTGCGTTTTAATTGCCTTCACTATTTCCTCATCTGAGTGGCTATTCATCACATGTTTGATGACGACGAGAGGGTCTTTATTTTTAATATCTTCAAAATTTAAACTTTTTTCATTTTTACTTATGTTCTTTTTAATTTTGATTATCTCTTCTTTGTCTCGGCAACCTAATATAACTTTTCTATCTTTCGCTTTTCTTATACTGTCCACTTTTATCCCTTCCTCCTTTGCTTTCACAGCCTTCCTTATCTTTTCCATTACTACCTCTCCCGTTTCTAGGTCATCATTGGAGGTCACCACTATCGAGTGCAGCGCCGTAGCCACCTCAGTCGTTTTGACTTTGGGGGAACCGGCAACTGCACTCGCATACGTTCTTTGGCTGGCCAGATCTTCACGGTGCCTAGTTATTTCCTCTCTCATTCTTTCCATAGCCTCTTTTGTTTCCTTCATAGCCCTTAAATGTTCCTCTAATTTTTCTGTCAATTCACTTTTTAATTCTTCTGATCCCCTGCTTCTTTCAATTTCCTTTACTTCTTCCTTTCCTTGCTCCGTCTGCGTCTCCTTTGTTTCTTCCATCCTTTTATACTTTCTTCCTTCCTCCGCATCCTTTACCAACTGCATCATTCGTAATGCCGATTCGATGATTTCATTTTTTATTTCGGTTTTGGTGTTCCGGCTCATATTTATCGACATTCGAATTCGGTTTAGACGGGCAGAGGCTTCCGTTGTCCGGTCCTTATATGTGCCTTTCGGCTTGGGCATCTGTCGCGCCTGCTCGGCGGGTCTTGGATCTGAGCTATCCAGCTTCGATTCAATACTACGCCGAGCCTGCGCGACGGTTGCTCTTGCCGGTTCCTCGGGACTGGACTCCGGTGACAAGGGTTTGGCTGCGCCTCTCTTCGCAGGTGTTCGGAACATTTTAATTGGGGGTACGCGTCACAGAATTCAAGTTTGTAAGTGTAAAGAGCTTACGTGTCAGTCGGTCAGTAATATTATGATAAAAAAGTATAAAATATAATTAGTATAAAGTTTTACAATGTAAAAGTCCAAATAAAATTTAAAATTAATCTTTTTTCATCAAAAGTTGTCTCAATATTTGTATTTATTTTTATTTATGACGATACGATCTGTTGGATCAAAGTTTATCCGAATAAGACCTAAATTTAGAATTTTTGAAAATAACCGATACCGAGTCGATATACCAAAATGAGGCTAGGGTGGGTGGGGGGGCAATTTTTTGACTTTTCCCGCGTATTTTGGGCGCGCTTTCGCACGGATCGGGTCGGGGGCCCAGAGGGGGTCACAAATAAATGGTTTTTGGATTTTAGGGACGGTAAATTTTGAAAATATTTACGAAAATATGGTAAAAATTAGGTAAATTAATATAAAATTTGTGCTTTTTATGTTTCAGATGCGGCAAAAACCACACCGAAGCGGCGGGGCCGGCGGGGGGGATGTAACGACGCAGGAAAATCAACAAAACCTCTGATAATTTTGAAGAAAACTACTGAAATGTGTCAATTTTATGTGAAAAAATGACAAAAACGTCTTTAATTAAATAATTTATTATATAACTATATATAATATTCGGCACAGCCGTACGCGCGCCGTCAAGACGAACAGATCGATACCAATTACTATCTTGTAGTGTCAAAAATGAGACTTCAAAAATTTTCAAAAAGTCAAGGGGTTAGGTTAGGTTAGGTTAGGTTAGGTTAGGTTAGGTTAGGTTAGGTTAGGTTAGGTTAGGTTAGGTTAGGTTAGGTTAGGTTAGGTTAGGTTAGGTTAGGTTAGGTTAGGTTAGGTTAGGTTAGGTTAGGTTAGGTTAGGTTAGGTTAGGTTAGGTTAGGTTAGGTTAGGTTAGGTTAGGTTAGGTTAGGTTAGGTTAGGTTAGGTTAGGTTAGGTTAGGTTAGGTTAGGTTAGGTTAGGTTAGGTTAGGTTAGGTTAGGTTAGGTTAGGTTAGGTTAGGTTAGGTTAGGTTAGGTTAGGTTAGGTTAGGTTAGGTTAGGTTAGGTTAGGTTAGGTTAGGTTAGGTTAGGTTAGGTTAGGTTAGGTTAGGTTAGGTTAGGTTAGGTTAGGTTAGGTTAGGTTAGGTTAGGTTAGGTTAGGTTAGCTTAGGTTAGGTTAGGTTAGGTTAGGTTAGGTTAGGTTAGGTTAGGTTAGGTTAGGTTAGGTTAGGTTAGGTTAGGTTAGGTTAGGTTAGGTTAGGTTAGGTTAGGTTAGGTTAGGTTAGGTTAGGTTAGGTTAGGTTAGGTTAGGTTAGGTTAGGTTAGGTTAGGTTAGGTTAGGTTAGGTTAGGTTAGGTTAGGTTAGGTTAGGTTAGGTTAGGTTAGGTTAGGTTAGGTTAGGTTAGGTTAGGTTAGGTTAGGTTAGGTTAGGTTAGGTTAGGTTAGGTTAGGTTAGGTTAGGTTAGGTTAGGTTAGGTTAGGTTAGGTTAGGTTAGGTTAGGTTAGGTTAGGTTAGGTTAGGTTAGGTTAGGTTAGGTTAGGTTAGGTTAGGTTAGGTTTTTTTTTTTTTTTTTTTTTTTTTTTTATTGTGGGGCGCTATGCCCCACTCTCGTTCCCCTAACCCTAGTTAGAGCTCTTTTTCACCCCCTACCCTTCCCTATTCTATCTTTATTGGTTCATTTCTATGCTCCTAGTCTCAATGGTCCTACTTTTCCTAATCCTAGCTATTTTCTTATTTTATTGGAACGACTTTTTTCTTTTCTTTATTTGCATACATTTTTTCACTTAATTTAACTTATCTACCTTATAACTATTCCAGTTTATCTTATTTTTACTTACATTATTTCTTAGTTTCTAGTAATATATAATCTATACATTGTATATCTAGCCTAACTTATTTCTACTTATTTCTATTTGCTACGCTAATTACTACATTTCTACAATACTTAATAAACTTATCTCTACTTTCCTTATTTGCTATTAATTTACATACTGTATTTCTTTTAATGTCTATACCTAACTCTATTTCTAAATCTAGTCTTTTCATCAGATACACTGGGCATTCGGTTATAACGTGCACTAAACTTTGGTCTTCTGCAGGGTCACAGATACATGACGGGCTCTCCTTGCACTTGAAGCGGTACAAGTATTCGGAGAACCCGCCATGCCCCGTGAACACCTGCGTCGTGACGGGATCCGTTTGGATCTTCCCGATGATTTGGCGGGCCTCCACAGCACTCGGGAAGAAGAGCTTTGTGGTTGAGGCCGTCTCGCCCTGTACGTAGCGCTCGTTCCACTCGTCAATCGACTCCAGACGAATCTGTCGTTTGACGAATGAAACGGGACACTTATCGTAGTCAGGTTTAACTTTGAGATTCAGCGCAGCATCCTTTGCGAGCTCGTCTGCGCGCTCGTTTCCCTCCAACCCTGCGTGAGCTTTTATCCAGAATAACGATACTATTCTGCCGCGTTCTTTATTGCTTCTGATCATTTTTTGAATTTGGAACGCTAGGGGGTGGAGGGAAGCTCCGTCAGCGACGGTTTCCAGCGCCGCTCTAGAGTCGCTCAGGATGCTGCACTGAGCCGCCTCCCCAACCACCGCCTCTGCCACCGCCCTGTGGAGGGCCACCATCTCTGCCTGGTAGACGGTGCAGAATGATTCCAGTTTGAGTCTTTTGGTTTTGGTCTCGGCGGCGTTCTGCCAAATGGAGATTGCCGCTCCGACCTTACCATCGATCTTACTGCCGTCTGTGAAGATAGCTCGGCCTTCTCTAGTTATTTGGTTCACTTCTGCACCGTCCACCAGACACCGGTATTTAATAGTGCCACGTTGCGCTGGGTGTTCAAGATTTTCGAAGGCCACAGGCCGTTCCACCTCCCGGTCCCCTATCACCCGCCGGGACCAGCCCCTTTTGATTTCGTACAGGGAGGCATTCTCCCTGGCACGAATATCCAGGGGCAGTATCCCGGCGAGGAGAAGGGCCGAGTTTAATGAGACGGTCCTGTAGGCCTTCGTAATCTTTTGCGCGAAACCTCTTTGGACAACAGCGAGCTGCTTTTTTATCCCTAATTTGTGTGAAGCCGGGGCCCATACACTTGCTCCATATAGTATGGTTGGCTCTACTACAGCCGCATACAGCAGTTTGATGATGTCTGGTCCCAGCCCCCACTGCGTTCTTGCTGCCGTGGACAGTTTTTGGTAAAAACCCACTGCCTTCTTACATACGTTGGTAACGTGGGCGTTAAAGGTCAGCCCGCTGTCGATTGTGACTCCCAGTATCTTCATCTGTTTTTCCAGACCAATGTCCACGCCACCCATGTGGAGGATCGGAGAATCATACTTCAGTTTTCTGGTTATCACCATTGCCTTTGTCTTGTTCGGGGCGAACTTAAGTTTGTTTTTGATTCCCCAATCCCTCACACAGGCCAGCGTTTCATTGGCCTGTTTTTGTATCTTGCTCATCTCATGTCCGTCGAATGCGAGCACTACGTCATCGGCAAAAGCTTGGCAGTAAATACCCCGTCTATCAAGCTCCGATAGTAGTGGGTCGAGGAGCAGATTCCAGAAGGTTGGACCCCCAATGGAGCCCTGCACGCATCCCTTGGAGGTCCACCTCTCATACTCTTCCCCGGAGTACCTCAGTCTGACTTTTCTGCTCTCGAGGTAGCTATCTATTACCCTTCTGATGTTGATTGGACATCCTTCCTCCGACAGTCTGACTCTAATTGCCGGCCACCAGGCGCTGTCGAAGGCCCCCTCTATGTCCAGTGAGACAATAAGGACAATTTTCTTTTCAGAAAGTTTGTTCCTTATATGTCTCATCAAAACGTAGAGGGAGTCTTCGGTGCTCCTCTGCGGCATAAAGCCAAACTGTCGGGGGCTTGTCCTCGGGTAGAGATACCACCTCACTCGCCCCACCACCATCTTCTCCAGTATCTTCCCCATCACAGGCAAAAGGCCTATCGGTCTGTACGATTTGACGTTCGTGTAGTCCTCCTTGGCAGGTTTCCGGAGGACTATGACCGTTGCCTCCTTCCAGGTGGTCGGGAAGTGGCCAAGTTCGAGGCACTTGTTTGCCAGTGATAGGTACAATTCTGGGTACTTATCTATAGCTTGCTTACAGATGTCAGCCGTTAGGCCGTCTGCTCCCGGGGCTTTCTTTGGATTGAAGCTGTTTGCAGCCGCACTTAGTTCGTCCAGTGTAAATGGTGGGTCATGGATCTCAGCATCGACTTTGTCATTTACTCGTGCGGCTGCCTCTCTTGTACGCTGATGGTCTGCGTTGTCTTCTTCTTTATTGTCTTCTGGATAGAAGGTTTCTGCCAATAGCTTTGCCGAGTCCTTCAAGCTTAGGGTCTCTCCGTTCTTGGTCAATGGCAGGTCTTCATGCTTTTTGGATACCTTCCCAATCACTCTATATATCCCGTCCCAGATGTTCTCCTTATCCTGTTTTTTACAGAATTCCTTCCAACTATCTACTTGTGCCTTCTTGGCTTCATTCTCATATCTCTCTTTTGATTGCAGGTACTCATCAACGACCTTAGCTCTTCGAATCGGCGCTGCGCATCGGATTCTCCTTTTCCTGGTGGTGACTTCCTTCTTCATTCTGGCGAGTTTCTCGGACCACCACGGTAAGTTGTGTTTGTTTTTTACTTTAATTAGCGGTATTGTCTCGTTGCTAGTTTTTATTATTGTATCTATGTATTTTTCTATTGTATTATCTAGATTTGATTTATTGTTGATGTTATTTATTTCTGATTCTGTTAGTTGGTTGCTGTGCAATAATTGTTCCAGTTTTTCAGCAAAGTGGGTCCAATTAGCCTTATTTGTGTTGTACTTTTTTGTAGATTTAAATTTCTGTATTGTAAATTTACTTTTAATTCTATCAATTTTGAAGGTTATTGCGTTATGGTCCGAGTCCGCCATGGTGTCGTCCACCTTCCAGTCCCTTGTCAGGTCCAGGATATCCTCAGTGCAGGCCGTGATGTCAATGTGGCTGGTGAGGAGTTTTCCTCCTCGCACTGTTTCGAATGTTGGAGCTTTGCCGCTGTTGAGCACCTGCAATCCGTGTTCCTCCAGCATTCCTGCCATTTCCTCTCCCCTCCCGTCAGTGTCCGCGCTGCCCCACCATATGCTTTTGGCATTGGTGTCACCCCCTATGAGGATTCCGCGAGGGCCCAGTTTTTCAACTATCTTCCCCAACTGCTGCAGGTATGGCCCTATGGGTTTATCCGGCTCAAAGTAGAACGAGATAACCACTATCTCACGGGTTCCCGTTTGGATCTTCACCACTGTGATGTTGGTTGTGGTGAGGGACGGACATTGGGCCACCGTCCAGTCGCCGTTGAAAACTGCAACGGCTGACTTGACAACGGCCCCCTGCCCGTTTTCTCCCTGGAAGATCCTCACCCCCCGGTGGTCTCTCACTCTACCTTGGCTTCCCACGTATGGCTCCTGCAGCAGCGCAAAGTCGACCTTCCTCTTTGCTGATTCTAGTAAGAATTCACTTGTCGCTAGTTTTTTCCTTTGTAAATTGGCTTGGGCGACTAAGGTCGACGTTGCGCCTGTTGAGGAGTTTGTCTGATCTGGGTTCCTTGGATCCACCTTAGCAATATGCTACCGTGGACCTCGCCAGGATCTCCCACTTCCTCCTCACAGGGCATTCCGGGCTAAAGGCATCGTGTTCGGTCCCGCCGATCCTGGCCTTGGTGCAGTTGCAACACGTCGGTGGAGCCCTCGCCATCCAGTCGGCGCATTCCGACCTGTGGTGGGCCCCCCCGCAGTGGCTGCACGCATCCTCCTGGTCTCGGCAGAACCGCTTCCCATGCCCATAGCCCAGGCACCGCGAGCACTGGATAAGAGGGGATTGGTCCTCGACCTTGACCCTCTGCACGTCAATATGGACTGACCCCTCTTCTGTGAGCCGCTTCCATATCTTAGGTGGCACCTGTATTGCCACGTGAGATGTGAGTGGGTTCCGCGCCCTTCTCCTAAATTTCACCTTTAGGCACGCGCTGTCTCCACTCACATCTCCCAGAAGATGTTTGTTCTGGTTAAGTAGTGCTCTTACTATTTCGTCGTCCTTGTTATGGCTTAGGACGTCCCTCAGCAAAATCATGGGATTCTTATTCTCCATATCCTCGATATGAAGTCTGGCTCCCGCTGATTTGATCTTTTCCTTAATTCTGCCCAGTTCTTCTTTCGACTTACAGCCAACTATCACTTTCCTATCCTTTGCCTTTCTTATCTTATCAATCCTCATCCCCTCTTCTCTAGCGTTTAGTGTAGTCCTGATTTCCTCGAAGACTGCTTCGCCCGTGACCGTCTGGTCCACGGAGGTGATCACTACGGAGTGCATTGCTGCATTCCCTTGTTCCTTCCTCCCTGTGCCAGACACCACGCTTGCGTAGCTTCTTCCTTCTTTCCAGTCCTCTCTTTGCTTATTTATCTCCTTGCTTAACTTTTCCATTTCCTCCTTGCTCTCTTTCAATAGTTGGGTGTGGGCATCCAGTCTCCTAATTATTTCCTTCTCCTGATTTTCTAGCTTTTTCTCTATTTCCGTGTCTCTTCCGATTCTGGGTGGATCTTCTGTTGTCTTTACCTTCTTTCCTTCTTTTAACCTTTCGTCCTCTCCTTCCTTTACTAGCTTGTATAGCTTTTCCGCTGCCTCTATAACGTCCGTTTTTATCTCCGTTTTCAGGTTTCGACTGTTGTTTATTTGGAGCTTCAGTTTCATCAAGCAAGATTTTGCTTTGGCTGTCCTGCTCATTTGTCCGGTATCTTCTCGTGGCACTACTGCCACTATTGAGGCCGGGGCTGTCACTTTTTTAGTCGGGTTTTCTCCGTCCGCAGAGGTTCCCGCGGGTTTTGGCCGCACGGGCTCGGCGGCGCTCGTTCCCCCAGATCTTTCGATCTGGGATTCCAAGCTCCGCCGGGCCTGCGCGACCTTGTTCCCACCGGTATCTCCCGGGCTGATCTTTTCAGGCGTTTTGCTCTTCGGCCTCATTTCCTTGGGTGGCGTGCGGATCCCGAACATTATATGTTTGGTATTGTTAGGGGAATGCGTCTGAAGAATATGTTTCCCACAAGTGTATACGGCTTGTAGGCGTCAAAAAGTCAAAAAGTAAATTTTGTATAATTTGTTTGGGTCAATCGTGGGGCTTAAAGCAGCTCGCGTTGTTTTTCCTATTTAACAGTTGATAATGCAGATGATATGCAACCAGAGCAGCCAATGCAGACTGTCCAGTTAATGCAGGCAATGCAGGCAGTATGCAGATGATCCTTGATTGTTGATTAGCCCGCGCACGCAGGCAATGCAGGCAATGCAGGCAATGCAGGCAATGCAGCCGATGCAGACTATCCAGTCAATGCAGGCAATGCAGGCAGTGTGCAGATGATCCTTGATTA